>CM056723.1:44712588-47212588 GCA_029844215.1 Przewalskia tangutica
GGTATCAAAAGCGAATAAGCAATGATAGCGCATTCCGAAAAAGTATGCATTAACTAACACATGTAAATAAGCTAAACAAGGTATACTAAATGACACATATCAACATAAAACCAGTTATAGGTGACTATACAGTAATATTTTGCCTATTTCTTTGATAGGCTAAGAAGGCCTACAATAAAAACACTACCCCTACCAGTTTGCAAGCGTGAGTAGGACTACACTCGACTACCTACTACCCTTCTACTCTAATTTGTGTCCTTCACAATCCATTATCTAAAATCATATTCTCAATAAGTTGAACCTGCGTCATATCTCATCTAATCACCTCTCCCCGTACTTTTAAAATAAAAGCTTAGTGCATATTTCTAAGTTTTGAAATGAATCAACTTCCATTTTTGTTCCTTTTGTTGACTGCCTTAGACTTTTCCCACTTCTTTAACAAAGCTTGGTTTTCTAATATGGGATGATTTTTTTTAAAAAAAGGATAACAAAAGAGCACTAGTATTTAATTTATGTAAACAGAGCCTTCCTCCAACTTTAGCTCATATAATCTTCTTTTTGTAATAACATAGGTTAAGTAGAGATAGAATATGGACAGAAATACTATAACAGAAGTTCACAGAAAGAAAAACTTAATTTAATTTTGTGGGTGTCTTCTAGCATCAATAATTAAAAGGCATGTACTGATTTTATATCTTCAAACTTCTCTACAGTGACAACGTTTGTTCGAGAATTTCATGACCGCTATATGAGACGATGTATTATATATATACTAACATTTGATGTTTAAATTTCATTTCGCTGTTATAAACGAAATTACGCAAAGAATTATTTTATATACTTTTTATGCTATAAATAAAAATAATATACTTGTTAATTTTAAAATCTCAATTGATTTTCATACTTCATTAATTAAAAATTAAAAGGCTAATAAATTACAAATAAATTCATGGCTAGTTGTATCATATCGATAAAGAATTGAAATCTAAGGAACGTATGCATTTAAAATTAATTGAGAATTTAAATATAATTTCAAGTTTGACGTAAGAATTCTACAATTGTAGGTTGTTTCGTAAATTTTAATCTCTTAGCAATAATATAGTGCTTGAATTGACGAAAAATTTTGTCCAAACTTTCAGCAAAAGGGTATTCAATAACTTTCCATTGAAAGTTGTCTAAGAGCTTAACAATTGACTTTTTTATCTCATCCCAAATAGAAATAGATTGAGGCTCTTTATCAACACTTTCGTTGTCACCTTATGTATCTGTTGCCTCTTGTTCTTCCACTCCAATCACTTGTCACAATAATCTATTCATTAGTGTACGTTTCAAGGATTGAAAGAGTTCCGTCAAACTTCGTATAAGTGGTAACATTCATTGTTTGATTGGTGTTATGAGATGGAATTTGGGCTATAAATGATGACACACTATGAGAAATATTTTTTTCTTTTAATATTCATACTTGAAATTTACTATGTGCATGACATTAATGATGATTATCATAAATATTTTGATATTTTATTTATTTATACATAATATACTAACAAATATTATTACACAATATTTGAGTATGACTGCTATAGAGAGATAATTTTATAAAGAGTGTACCACTATAATGAATGTCATTGTTGTTATAGATAGAATGTTGTTATAGAGAAGTAAAATATAACATGAAAAATCGATTCCGGAGAAAATCAGATCGTTATAGTGAAATGTTGTTATAGCGAATGCCAATTATAGAAAAGTTTGACTGTATTTGATTTGACTATGTTATCTATATTACCTGCAAGATGATCTTGTATAAATGCAAATTAAGGAATTGAATTAGGTTATGGATTCATATAATTAAGATATTAACGACCTCAAGTTAACATATAAGAATAATTGGGCGCATAATTAAATATATATATATATATATATATATATATATATATATATATATCATAACACTACAAAAGACAGTAATAAGCAATGGACAAATTCTATAACTAAACATCAAAATTCATTATTTTAGCGACAAAATGTTAAATGATTTTATTAGTTATGAATAATTGAGCAATGATCATAATTAATTCCAGTTCTTTTTGTAGTGTAAATTCATATATCGTGCTCTAAATAAGTCTTATATGCTTCCCCCACCGTCCACATGTAGTTTAATGTCGTTTCTTATGCTTTGTAAGTTGACTAAGATCTTGTAGTTTGGGTTAGAAATATATTGGTGATGAGTCAAATTCAAGATATCAGAGATTAGAGAGAAGGATAAATGTAATGTTCGACAATAATTGTGAATGGATCTATTGTCTTAACTCAAATTCCGGACCAAGAAAAGAACAAAAAACTCAAATGTATACACATATAGAGTAGTATATTAAAAAAGTGTGACTTATACTAGGTCGACCTTCTGACAGAAAGGTACCGCATACAACAATGTCTATCAGACAGAATTAAAACAAAATCTAAAGACATCCAGCTTGCCGGTGAAAGGTTTTTACCTCTACCCTAGGGTCACAGGTTCGAATCCCTTCGATAGATATCCTCATTTGGTGGATAAGGAGAGGCAGTGGTGAGTTCGAGACAGGGAATAACACCGCTGCGCCTCTTGGAGAGTGCATCACCACACTGCCAGTGTGGTTTAATCGACTATGTTTGCAGGCTACTACGTCAGTCCGTGGTTTACCCAGTGCGCACCTTCAGGTAGCAGCAGGGTTTCACGTTAAACAAAGAATTAAAACAAAAAAATAAAACTCAAACCCAAATCAACGTCAAGGAGTCAATTAACTAGCAAATTCTTCCTCTTTAAAATAAGTGGTTTAAATAAAATTAATATCTAGAGTTTGAAGTAGGTGGGCTATATAAACCAGAAGTTTGGTACGCAATAAGTATCTTCTCTTGGGTGAGAATTTACTCAGATCTCATGCATATGATATTTAAATCCAATCATTAACTATTAATTTTAAAGATCTTTTATGGTTTGAATTAGTAACACTAACATCCTTTATGGTTTGAAAACTTCAGAAAAGAAGTTTTCAAAATTATTCCTAATTTTAAAAATAACCAAAACCAAAAAAAGGGGAGTTGGTAATATGCAACAAAGATATAATAATGTGCGTAGAAAGGGGCAGATATGGAATTTGAGGTTTTGGTTTATGGAATTGCAGTGAAGGACAAAGTGGGAAATGCATAAAATTAGGCGTTATTGGTTTGTAGCAACATCGCACCGACGAGTAGGGGAGTGAGTGTATGATTGGATAGACGGCCTCTCATTTAAGCTTTCTTTAGATAACGTCTTCTACCTCTTCTTTTTTCTTTTCTCTTTATTATTATTATTATGATGACTTTTATTTTGATTCTTTGGTTCACGATTAGAATATTATTGAGCCGATGGTCTATCGGGCACAACCCGTAAAGATAGAAATAAGGTTTGTATATATTCCGACCTCCTTAGACCTCGTCTGTGAGATCAGAATATACTTGGTATATTATTGTTATATTGTGTTTCACAGCTAGAATAATAGTGACATACTCAAGATTCTGCACAGGCAATTTAATGATTTCAATGATTTTAAAGATTTATTTTATACAATTATATCTCATGTGTGTAAGGATAACAATCCTTAATAAAAAGTAATTATTTTGTTGAACTAACACAACGTACATTATAGGAATAAAATTAATGGAATATGACAATCATTTTCGGCACGCCAGAAAACTACAATGTATAAAGATTACTTTAAAATTGAGAAATTAATTGTGAGATACACAATGAATTTACGGGAATAGTATACTACTATCACTAGTGCTTTGAAAGGATAAACTAACAAAATACAATAGTTAACAATCTTGTAGCCAACAAGAGTTATGACTACAGAAACTTGTGAGTTCTTGATTCTTCTTAGATCTGCGTCCTTGAGTCCGTCTTGTGTCTTTCGTCTTGAATCTTCAATCCAATTGCTACAAACTCCTTGATATTAATAACCTGAAACCAATAACCACTAAATCTGAAAAGACAAGAACAAGTTAATGGTTTGCTGAGTCGATTGATGTTCAATCTGTCCTTAAGACAATATTGCCTCGTATTAATTTCTTAACGGCTATTGGCAATTTGTCTCCCAAGATAAAACAACAACAAATAATTGAGCAAAGGATAACTCAATTGTTTATTATAAAAGAAGAACCTTTGAGTGTGAAAGTATGCTAGAGAGAAAGAGCTATTTAGAAAATTCTGAATTATACAAGTGTGTTGTTAAATGAGCTTTGAGTCTCATTTTATAGTGTGTAGATGATGACTTCTCAACTAGCCAAGTAATGACAATCAATAGACATGTAATGGTACTAATTGAGGGGAGTAATTCAGCCAAATAATGACTGAATTAAAGTGCCAATTCGTGGAGACTTAATGCACCAAAACCAGCCAAAAAATCATAAACTTTCCACCTTCCGTCGTGCTCACTACCTGAGAAGCGCCGCAACCCTGACTGAGAGGTGCCGCGGCGCCCTAACTTCATAGAGTTATGTCCTTGTTGGCGCCGCGGTGCTCCGACGCCGCGACCCTTCGTGGATTCGCGACGTTTTCTGACCCATTTCATCTTTTACACATCGTACACTTCCTTCATTTACCAACGTGAACCATCGTCATTTGTCCAATAACTGTCTATCATTTCATGTCTCAAACATATCATATATGTACCAATATCTCTTTCACTAAGAAAATTCGCGATCCTTGGTACAACGTGTGCACGCGTGTGAAAATGAGGTTTCCGACGTGCGGGACCCCAATTGTTCGAATCATAAATAATAGGATTAACTATATTCACGTTAATAAATTTCCAACAATCTCCTCTTGAAAGAGATTTTGGCGCACACACATGGTGTCTTTCTAGCAATCTTTCGGCGCATCGATGTCGCATCTGGATAGGTAGCCGTGGCTTTGAACCTTCCATAGTAGAATACTATCGGACATACTTACTGCGCGGTGAACGTGATGTCTTAAACAGTCAGTGTTTAGTGTATGCCAAGACAATGGTACCAACACAACACCTTTCCTTACTCTATTCTTCTTTAAGGTTTTGTCCATTGTGGCCATGGACACGTCTTGGATTCTTAAGTGCTTACAATTTGAGGCCGGCCAGTCCTCGAACTTAAATAGGTGGTCTCCTACAATGTATTCTTCTATACCAAACTTTACAAGTCTTAGGAACCATTAAAAGTTTCCCCAAACCTAACCTCAACCGTTGAGGACCATTAAAGGTTTTGAAAACTTAACCTTTACCCACTCTGCAGATAGCACTCAAAGTCTATCACGGGAACGACTTTGGAGTCATGTTTCTATGTAGAATCATTATCCGAAGTGCTCTTTCTTCCACTGAAGCGCTCCACTAAACTTTTACGACTTAGTTTTCCTATTGAACCTAATTCCTGGGATCTCCAGTCTTTTAGGTTGGATGTTCGCGGTATCAGTTCTTAGTGATTGAGTTTTAGGCCTATTCCCCTAGACAGACAAAACTCTTGATCTTTGGGTTGTCCCTTAATTAAAAGGGTCCATTATATCCTCTGATTTAGTAATCAAGGATGTGTCACCCGATCAACTGCCACACGGTCTTATGTCTGTGGCAGATATGTCTAGACGCCATCATCCGTGCTCTCACAGTGTCAAACTGGATCAGGCACGAGTTACTCCCAATAAGGGACATCCTTTAAGAGGTCGTGAAGTCACTCAACTTCTCATCATGCTTTGTATAAAGCGATAAACTCCGATTCCATCATGAATCGACCGATGCAGGGTTAGAGGATTTCCATAACACACACCATGCACATCCACTTGTGGCTTTGGTGTCCTTCAAGTATGATGTCCAGTTTGCATCACTGTGTTCTCCCAAAACCACTGCATATCCAAAATACCATACTCCATAGATAAGCGAATAATTCAGATGTCGTCACATCCGATTTCACGCCTTCTATTGATTATTTTTAGTGAACCTTAGTTCAACTTTTGTGAGCCGATACCAAATCATTTGTAGTGAGTGCAATACATCAAAATACATGTGACCTGCGACTATCTCCTCAGGTATATGGGTGCACCATGATTCCAATCCATTGGTGTCTTTAACGAGACTGTCAAAACACCTCACAGATGAGTTTGGAATTAGACCAGTCCGTTAGATGTCTTAGAAATCACAATTTCCTAAGAGGTCATCTGTAATACCCATATCACTTTATGTTGAAATATTATTTCCACATACTTCTAGGATCAACCTAGGATTACTACTTGTGGTCAACATATCATCTACGTAAAGGCATATCATGAGCAAATCAGAATTACCTTTCATGTAGACACATTTGTCACACATATTTGCGGAGAAATCTTTCAATAGTCAAGTACTATCAAATGTTTTGTGCCAATGTCTCGGGGACTGTTTCAGCCCGCATAGAGATTTGATAAGTTGACAAACTTTCTTCTCTTCCCTGAAACCTCATACCCCTCGGGTTGTTCCGTATTATGTTCTTCTTCCACTTTCAGACCTTTGGTTTTCCCAACTGTTGGCTTTCTAGCTTCAGAGTCATTGTTTCTGTTTTATCTGAAACTTTCAGGACCAAAATGTAAACATTTCAAGGAACATAATGGAAGTTTAGGAAGAAGCCCAACAGTTCATCAAACCAACTCTCCGATTAGGAAGGTTGTCTCAACGTCCATCTCATGCAAGACTGCAGTGACCCTGGATGTTAAGCTATTCACATATGAGCACATGTCAAGTAGCCAAGACCTTATACTCGTCAGTAGATCCATCTACTTTGTACTCAATTTGAGTATCCATTTTTACGACCTAGAGGTTCTTTTCCCGGAGGAAGATCAACCATCACCCAAGTGTGGTTCTATCTGATGGAGTCTATTTATCTCTTTTTAGCTTATTTCCAAAATAGTGCTTCTGGAGATGACAATTTTCAATTTGTCCATGGTTCATTCTCAACCATATAAGCTAGAAGGCCGGGAACAAGTCTTTGTCCCCTCTTTTTGCTCGGTCTTGGTTCAACATCTAGAATCCATGGGTTCTGTAGATCTGGAACATCAAGTTCCGGATAGTCAGCAACTTTCGAGTCCTATAAATCTGAAATGTCTAGTTCCTTACGATCAGGCACTCGCGGATTCTTGTTAACCTCGAGAAACTACTTTTTCCTTCTTAAGGATAGTTATCTTCAAAGAATTCAGCATTCTTTGGCACCAAGATGCGATACACACTACTATTTTTTGCAGATCCAGCGGATATGCAATCTATAGTCACATGTCCAACTTGACCCATTTTGGCTTTGACATTTCAACACTTTCCACACTACCCCATATCACAACATTTGTATATGGGATTCTTTTCATGTTTCACATGGAGAATTATCTTTATCCTTATGCGGAGTTTTGGTCAGAATCGCATTAGTGGTAAGGATCGCCTTAACCCAAATAGATTGGGCGTACGGATCTGCGCTTGGCTAATACCATTAGACTAAGGTGAGTAAGGAGAAGTCGTTTGATAAACGATGCTTCAGATTCTCCCCCTCTATCCCTACGAATTCCTCAATCCGTAGGCTTTCAACTTCTGCTTCCGAAGCACCGCGACCCTGACTGGGAGGCGCCGTGGCGCCTGATTTCTAGTAGCCAACTAGGCTTCAAGCACCGCGACTCTTTGTGGAGATGTCGCGATGCTCTCGCGCTCCGACGGGGTTTCATATTTGTTTTTCAACAAAGGATGTAATACGTTGAACCATTATCAATGAAAAACTCAACGTACTTGTCTTCCCCCTCTATTTGTGCACACTTTAAATCACTCACGTAGGTGTTACAAAGTTATAGAGGAGCGGTGCCTCTTTCGATATTCCTTTTGACGGAATAGAACGATGATTTTGCCTCTTCTCCTACCTCATATTCATTTGAGGGTTTATGTCGACAGACGACAATAATCTCAACTTTATTGGCTTTTGAATGACTTTTTATTTAATGTGTCTTAATCTATGATGACATAGATGCACAGATTATAAATATATCATCCATTTGGCTACAGTTGTACTGTACTACTTTTGGTTATTATCGACCTGCGGGACATGAGGCAAAAAACTCAAGCCATATTGCCCAACAACGTCCTTGAAACCAAGTTTAGGACATATATCACCTCTTTTAAGAGTGATCCCATTCCTTTAAGTCTTTTTGAGGACAACTTCTTCTACTTTGAAGGTAGTGTTGCTTCACATGAACAACCTCTTGCCCGTGGTTAGGGCGTAACCGGATCATATGTGATCTAGATACTCTGGCCCACTCTAGTTGCCTTAGCAGACTGAGTGTCCTATTTCTTTTATGCCTTTATTTAGACCTTCAGATCATTTAAGATCTGGAAACACTAGCCCCACTCCAGTCGCCCGTAGGCTTTGTATGACTGAGTGCCCAATATCTTTTCTGCCATTATTTTGGCCTTCAGATCATCTAAGATCTATAGATTCTGGCCCACTCCAGTCACCCGTAGTATTTGTATGACTGAGTGTCCAATGCTGTCATGTCAGAAGACGGATCTTCTGTCAGAAACGGTGACAAGTTTGCCTCTAGTCCACTAGTCCTCTTCCCTTGCTTAAGATTATCCATAAATCCAGTTTATTACAATCTAAGTCTTTAGGTCGTTGTTTATAACAATCCAATTATAAATGGGAAGATAAGTGAGATTAAACTTCTGATTTTAAAGTGTAGAGAATATAAGTTTTAACAAAAACTCGTTATATTCCTAGCCTTACTTTATTCACTTCTATTCAGAAATTATCTTTTAATCTCAATTTTGACAAGGAATAAAAGACGTTAACTCATACCTTTGGAATATGGCCCACATCAGTCTCTTTGTTGAACTTAGTGTCTATATCCTCATCACCACTCGGGGATGCTTATTTCCACCACTATCAGAAGCGGTGACAACAACTCTTCCTTGATCCTTAGCCTTGCTAGCATGACTATCACCAATATCTTCAAGTTCAGGATCATTCAACATACATCTCACTTTTGACGAAAATAGATTTTGTAACTATCGTCAAAGAGAGACCCAAAACTAGGATCAGATTTGTTGGCACACATCTTTCTAGCACTAGTACAATATTGTCTTAAGATTATGAGATACACAATGGATTTACGGGAATAGTATACTACTATCACTAGTGCTTTGAAAGGATAAACTATACAAAATATAATAGTTAACAATCTTGTAGCCAACAAAAGTTGTGGCTACAGAAACTTGAGTGTGTGAAAGTATGCTAGAGAGGAAGAGCTATTTAGAAAATTCTGAATTATACAAGTGTGTTGTTAAATGAGCTTTGAGTCTCATTTTATAGTGTGTATATGATGACTTCTCAATTAGCCAAGTAATGACAATCAATAGCCATGTAATGATACTAATTGAGGGGAGTAATTCAGCCAAATAATGGCTGAATTCAAGTGCCAATTCGTGGAGACTTAATGCTCCAAAACCAGCCAAAAACCAGAAACGTTCCACCTTCCGTCGTGCTCACTGCCTGAGAAGCGCCGCGGCCCTGACTGAGAGGCGCCGCAACGCCCAAACTTCAGAGAGTTACGGCTTTGTTGGCTCCATGGCAACGCCCAAACTTCAGAGAGTTACGGCTTTGTTGGCTCCATGGCTCCGACGGTAAGGCGCCGCGACATTTTCCGACCCGTTTCATCTTTTACACATCGTACACTTCTTCCTTCATTTACCAACGTGAACCATCGTCATTTGACCAATAACCATCTATCATTTCATGTCTCAAACATATCGTAAATGTACCAGTATCTCTTTCACTAAGGAATTCACGATTCTTGGTACAACGTGTGCACGTGTGTGGAAATAAGGTTTTCGACGTGCGGAGCTCCAATTGTTCGAGTCATAAATAATAAGATTAACTATATTCACGTTAATAAATTTCCAACATTAATTTCAATTCTTTAGTGATGACATTTACTGTAAATAATGGATCTTGGGCTTAACTCAATCTCAAACGCTAGCTTTTAGGGTGATGATTGTCCAAGTCCATATAATGAGTCTATGTTCTCATTCCATATCCGATGTGAGACTCTTAACACTCCTCCGCACGCCCAGACCTTGTTAACTGGAGCGTGAATTATATAATTTAAGGGCTCAACATCGGTGAACAAAGAATTGGAATGAGCTTGACTTTGATACCATGTAAAGAAATGGATCTTGGGCTTAACTAAATCCCAAACGCTAGCTTGTAGGGTGAGGATTGTCCAAGTCCATATAAGGAGTCTATGTTCTCATTCCATATCCAATGTGAGACTCTTAACACTCCCCCGCACGCCCAGACTTTGTCAACTGGAGTGTGAATTATATAATTTGGGGACCCAACATCGGTGAACAAAGAATTGGAATGAGCCTGACTTTGATACCATATAAAGAAATGGATCATGAGCCTAATTCAACCCCAATATAATTTAACATCGGTGAACAAAGAGTTGGAATGAGTCTGACTCTGATATCATGTAAAGAATGGATCTTGGGCCTAACTCAACCCCAAAGCTAGCTTGTAGGGTGATGATTGTCCAAGTCCGTATAAGGAGTCAATATTTCGATGTGAGACTCTTAACATTTACATGTAAATAGGTTCGTATGTAC
The DNA here is from genome assembly GCA_029844215.1 of Przewalskia tangutica. Classification (NCBI taxonomy): domain Eukaryota; kingdom Viridiplantae; phylum Streptophyta; class Magnoliopsida; order Solanales; family Solanaceae; genus Przewalskia; species Przewalskia tangutica. Next base: position 44,723,232 of record CM056723.1, read on the forward strand.
CAAAAAGAATGACAAGATTTGTCATTTCAGACACCATCATATTAATTTTTCTAGTACGTGAATTAGGATATTTATTTTCTTATTTATAAATTATGTAGAAAGTATTAATTATAAATATTTGAAAAGATGGTAACCAGTGTTAATTATATTGACTCTGCAAATAGTATTAATATAATTCATTTGGTACGAAGAATATTTGAGTATTCAACTCGAATTAGAAGAATGGGTGAAGCAACATTTTAAATTATTTTAGAAATTCTTATACAAAATACGTCAATTAATGTATTCTTTAACACCCTCCTTTTTTTTTTTTTGACGAAGGACCCGCAGCCGCTACTCTTTCGAGTGCGTACAAGGTAAACCCCGGACTGACGCAATAGCCTGCAAACCACGTCAGCCAATTAACCACACTTGACAAGCCATGTGCGACAGACTCAACCAAGAAGATTTATGCAGAAGATCGAACTCCTGACCTTGCGATCCCGCGCTCTACTGCTACACCAACTTGGCTACCCTTGCGGGTTCTTTAACACTCTCCTTATATATATGTAACGGGGTTTTAGGTTTACACCAACTTGTGTCATTTTAAACGAGTAAATACCTTTGCTGGAGGACTATTATAATATGAGAATGATAATTGCATATGTCAGAAATTGGAACCTGCCATCTTATCCCCATTGTTAATATAAAAAGTTCCGTTGTAGTCGGACGATATTGTCTAAGATATACAATTTAGATTATTTTAGGCATACGGGGATTCTTCCAAAATCTAGACACGTGTTTTTGAACACACAAGTTTTGGTGCTGTACATTTGATATCCAAATAACTAATAATGTCTTAATCCACTAAAACGCTAATTTTGTTAGTATTTATTTATTGGCTTTTCGGTTGTGGTTGCAATTTTTTGTCTCTCAATTAAAAATTTTGTACGTAATTTCTTTACAATAGTTCTCATTTTAGTACTTTAAAATTGCAACAATTATAGGGTTATTGTTATGGACCAAACCAGAGATGCTCGGGCCCAACGGAAATGAGCAACAACAGGTCCATATGAGATAGAAAAGCCCCAAAGTGGGTCAAGGACTTTCAACTCTAATGGACCTTTTATTTAGGCAGTTTTTAGTAGTAGTTGCAATATTTAATTCAGCATTTTCAGCATTAATTCAGCATTTTCAGTATTGTTATTAGTGGGTTAGTGAACAGATTAGGAGATCATGGGATGATAGTCTTCCATGTAGTGGATAGTGGTAGTAGTGGAGACCTCTTAATTATGTATATAAATAGGTGTGCGTTATAAATGAAAAGGCTCATCCTTAGTTTGGCCACAAACATTGCGTACTTTATTTACGTAATTTTGGAGTGTTCATTCCTCACTCGAATTTGGAATATCGTCCCAACAATTTGGTGCTTTCATCCAGAGTACCATGCCTCCCAAACAAAACAAAAATCCTACCACTGAAGAATTCGATGCACTTAAATTCGGTAGCATCGCTCACAGAGGTCATACACGATCTTCAAGCCAGGCTCGACGACATGAAGCCCTTCGCACCACCTCCCACCGTTCATACGAACCCATATTACCAAGAAGGAACCTCATACTCTCGGAGACAATCACCAACCAACCCCAATATCCGTCACTATCAGAATCCGCACCCCCCATGAAAACACCCAAATTAAACCTTCATGTTTTCGATGGAACTAACCCACTGGATTGGATTTTCCAAGCCGAACACTATTACAATTATTATCACGTACCTCCGGATCAACGACTAATGATGACCTCATTTTGTATGCAAGGAGCAACCTTAAGTTGGTATAAGTGGACGTACTCTAATCATCAACTCGGTGACTGTAATTCATTTACGAGAGCCTTGGAAATTCGATTCGGCCCAAGTTCGTATGAAAACCATCAAGCGTCCTTATTCAAACTCAAGCAAAGAGGATCAGTAATGAAGTTCCAAGAAGAGTTTGAGAAAATCTGCAATTGTGTAGATGGTTTGTCACCTGTCGCAATTCTAAGTTGCTTCATTTCTGGACTGCGCGAGAAAATATAGTAAGAACTCACATCTTTAAAGCCACGAACAGTCACCGACGCCATCGGACTAGCCAAGTAGATCGAGGTCAAGCTGAAGGAAACCAAACCCAACTCATCGTTACCTGCCCCATTCCCAATACCCGACACCCACTAATGAATACAGAACCATCAAACATTCCCCACCAATTCCCCAAATAACTGCATCCTCAAGGCCAAACCAGAATCTGCATGTTAGGAGGCTCACTCAACCAGAAATCCAGCAACGACGAGCAAAAGGGCCGTGTTTCAATTGTGAGAAGAAATGGCAACCTGGTCACGTATGCAAGAAACCACAATTCCTCATTGTTGTTGTGAATGAAATTACTGATCATACATTATCAACCATGGAGATCATAGAAGAGGAAGAAAAGGGAGAAGTAGGAGATGACGAATCTGGCAAAACAGATGTCCTTCAGCAGGAGCAATTGGAAGGGACTTTTCATCTATCCATAGCAGCCTATTTAGGAATATCAACGCCCCGGACCCTCCGAGCCCACTGTGCTATTAAAGAGAGGGAATTTACTACCTTGGTAGACTCCGGGAGTACCCATAATATTATACAACCATGAATTGCGGAGCAACTTGGGTTGACTGTGCTAACACTTTCAAATGTCAAGGTGATGGTGGGGAATGGAGAGTTCCTGGATTGCACAGACCACTGCATCGAGGTGAAGGTGCTGTTAAAATGACAAGAATTTCGTATTTCTTTTCTAATTTTACCTATCCAAGGAGCTGACGTAGTTCTCGGAGTCCAATGGTTTATCACCTTAGGGGCCTTTACGACTGATTTTTCCATACCACAAATAAGTTTCAATCACAACGGAAAGGTAATCCTGTTAACCAATGAGCCTTCATTAAGTTTGTCAACTTCAGCCCAGCTGAATCGAATGATCACTACAGGTTCAGTGCTGTCCTTACATGCCATAATTCCCGAGATCAGCCTTTTTTCTTCAAATCCCGAACCCAACCATCACAACCTTTCCCCAGAACTGCAACAACTGATAACCAAATGTAACCACCTTTTTAAAAATCCCACAGAACTCTCACCCAACCGAGAGCACGACCATCAAATCCATCTACAACCTGATGCCAAACCAGTTAATGTTCGACCCTATCGATACCCTCATTACCTGAAGGAGATTATGACAAAGCTCATTGAAGAAATGCTGGAAGAAGGAGTGATTCGACCAAGTAAAAGTCCTTACTCATCCCCAGTATTATTAGTTCATAAGAATGATGGAACTTGGAGATTTTGTGTCGACTATCGAGCTTTGAATTCTATCACAATTTGGGATCGATTTCCGATACCAACAATGGATCCTCAAGATGTGCACAAAACAACCTTTCAGACCCGAGATGGGCACTATGAGTTCACTGTAATGTCATTTGGATTGTCCAACACTCCTTCCACTTTTCAAGAAGCAATGAATGAATTGTTTCGCGAACAATTGAGGCGTTATGTGCTGGTTTTCATCGACGATATCCTCATATATAGTCCCGAATGGGCTGAACATTTAGAACACCTCTCCAAGGTCTTTTCCTTACTCCATACTCATAAGTACTATGCCAAGCTATCCAAGTGTGTGTTTGGAGAGGAACAAATACAATATATGGGGCATGTCATTCTAGCAAAGGAGTAAGAGTGGATAAGGATAAAATTCAAGCCATTGTCACGACCCGACCCTGGGACGCGACTGGTGCCCTACCTGGGCACCCCTCTCAGGTAAACATCAGAGAATAACAGCGGAACATACACAACACATAATCATGCTTAGACAATAACATCACAGGCTAGCCGATAAGGCCGCCTTCAATAAAATATACATAGCCAAAAGTAAGACAGTACAACTTGTTCTTACAGCCCAAACCACAAATGTTACTACTGCACTTCAGATAAACAACGGTGGACAGGGCCCCGCCATACCCCTGAATGTACATAATATCTACAACATCAGGGAAAACCGTACCAAAAGTAATAAGCCTCCGGAGAAATGGAGCTTCTGACACCTGATCAGTGGTCCTAAGAATGAGGATCCAACACCTGCTTACCCCTACCGCGCATTTAACGCAGCCCCCGAGGAAGGGGGTCAGTACACAATATGTACTACGTATGTAAAACTGGAAAAATACTGTAATTACATCATGGGTCTAAAACGGAGCCGGAGACATGTATGAAAGTCAAATTACAGTTCACTGTGCCTTACTAACAATGAGAGTAAATAAGAGTATACTTACAACATAAACAATAAGAGACTCGCGATCAAATCATGGGTAGCAAATCCATGGAGTGGTATAATGTCTTGGGGGTTTTCCCCGCAATCATACTCAGAAGGTGGTATAACGTCTTGGGGGTTTACCCCTCATTTATACTCTTACACTGGAGAAAGTGGTATAATGTCTTGGGGGTTTACCCCTCATTTATACTCTTACCCTGGAGAAGGTGGTATAACGTCTTGGGGGTTTACCCCTCATTTATACTCTTACCCTGGAGAAGGTGGTATAACGTCTTGGGAGTTTACCCCTCATTTATACTCTTACCCTAGCTCAACCGGCTATCATACATAACATAAGTAAGTTAAGAAATCCCATAACTTTTTATTAACATTATTAATATATCCTCTCATTTTAGTTCACTTAAGGCACTAACATATCTTAGTAAAAGAATCCGGGAATTTAATCCCAAGTACTACATACTTCTACTCTTTTAAAACGAATGACTCATTTTTATATAAAACTTCCAAGATACTTGTAACGCCCCGAAAATCGGGCCCGTCACTGGTGCCTTACCCCGGGCACCCTAGTGATACAACATCAGAGAAAAACCAGCGGAAATAAAAACTTTACACATGAAATGAGAGATATAATAAATAAACAGGCCAACCAAAACAGCTTTGCCTTAAGATATACATAAAACACGAGCAGCTTTAATCCTTTTACAACCCCGCCCACAACAAGATTACTGCACTTAAGATTTACACAACAACTATGACGGGACAGGGCCCCGCCATACCCCTGAACGTACAAGAACTTACAGACTCAGGGTAACATACCAAAGATAAGCCTCCGACGGAACGGAGCTTCCCAAAATGCTGAAATGAGATCCTAAACGCGGGGATCGACAGCCGATGTACCTACCGCGCAGATTTAACGCAGCCCCGGGCGAGGTCAAGATAACAGTACTAAGTATGTGAAATCAGAATATCAGAAATGAAATCATAATAGTCTATATAAAGGTGAGACATGTATGATGACCAAACTACGATATAACATATAACCAAGCATCAAGACAGTGGACTCACGCTCCAAATTATCACTCGTGCGTGGAATTTCTTCCTCACCGCAGCTTTATGATATAACAATACCAAGGATTATACATGAACACCGTGTCCCACTGTGTTATAAAACCGTGACAGACAAGTATAACTACCGATCCGACCGCACTCAATAATACAATGCAACCAAAACACGGCCGTCACGGGCAAGTGCGAGAGCCGACTACCGGATACCAAGGCCGGCCACGCGGTGACCGGCAAGTACGAGGGTGACCACGGTGGACCAAGGTCAGATCACGAAACTTCGTCACTATATCGAACGGCAAGTGCGAGGGTCGACTACCGATACCAAGGCCGAATCGCCACGAGACGGCAAGTACGAGAGCCGACCACCGATACCCAGCCGAACAAGAAGAAACCTCAACTACCAACCGCCTCTATCGAGAGACGCAGAATACGTAAAACACCACACTTGCACAACAAAGGCTATCATCACAAGCATAGGCAAGTTTCACAACAACAAGCATAGGCAAGTTTCACAACAACAAGCATAGGCAAGTTTCACACAACTCAAAGTACTTTCATTTTATGCCAAAGTCGGGTTTTTAACCCCAAAGTACTACATCGTTAAGTTCTTTTAAAAGAGATCCATTACTTTTATAAAAGTCACCCGATACCGTAGTATTAGAATGACCAACCCACATTCCTTTTCAAAATCAAGTAACAACATTCTTTTCCTAAGTTCGGCTTTGCCTAGTTTCAATTACTCAAGCTTCTCATTTTCAAATGGTTTCATAGTTCATAAACTTAATCACTTGATTCCTTTTTAGAACAATTGAGTACTATATGTCACGCGAGAGTAGGTTATTCTTGTTTACAACATTCTTATTACAAACCATGATCTAGAAAATGTAATATCATTTTGTCTCATCTTAGTTTCTATGCAGATGGAGGTTTCTACCGGTTTTAATACAATTCATCATTATTCAATACATTTTCCTTTATTAACGCCGCAGTGGTCCTGTCGATACACATTCCGATTTCCAAATCAAGAAACATTATCCCTTTAAATAAAATCAAGTACTCATTACTCACGAATGAGGTTTCACACAAACATTCACATTAAAACAAATAAGTTAAGTCTCTTATCTTATAAGATCAAGTCTCTTAACTTCTAACATCAGTAAACCATTCTTAAGCCGTTATACCTAACTTCCCATAAAGCTAGTATAACTCTTAAGTTTTCAAAGCACAATACTACACTTCTTTCAAAACGATTCATAAATCTTTTGAAATACTTCAAGTTTTATTATAACGCCTGCCGCTTATAAATCAAATCAATTATCTTTTAAAACCACAACCCATTTTCTTACCTACATAAAGTCGTTATAACTAACTTCCCATAAAGCCGTTATAACACTTTATGTTTCAAACCAATCAAATACATTAAACACATGACGCTCACCGCACTACATAGTTACACACATATCATGCTAGAAGAGATAGGAAGAGGTTCACATACCTCGCGACGATTATCGACAATAAGCAAAAAGCTCCAAGTACTACAACCTTGCTAGCCCTTTCCACTCCTCGAGTAGAATACGCTACTCTTAGTACTTTCACCTATAAAGGCCACAAACGTCTATTAACTTTTAAACACATGTTTTCATCTTTCTACATAAAATTGCAAAGACTCTCCCCGCAAATAAGCGCAAATCTCCTCTCTATCGAGGCCGCCACCAAGCCAACCAGGGGTTTTACACGCCTAACCTGACGTGTACAATTCTACACAAGTCTATCGCAATACTGATTCTATGTAAATATTCGATTCTTTTCTATATTCTTCAGCTTAAGTCAAAAGACATTGCCATAAAGATTAAGCTTAGTTCTATATATAGTATACTTCAACTATATATTCTAACAACATGTAAATTCCCAATTACAACTAGAGGGACAAGATAATTACCTCGATAAGCCCATAATTATCCAAGTTAAATGTCGATCCTTAGCAACGCTTAGCTCCAACTCCGGTGCTCCATCCCGCTCCAAACAACCCTTAGAAGTTCTAACCAACTTCTACTTAAATACTTCAATCAATCAACGAAGATTTTCTTAGGGTTTCGGTTTGAGACTAAAGGACAAAAGGTAGTATTTCCGACTCTACGTATAGAGGTATCTTTGGGATACTACAAGGTACAAGGCTAAGGTATTTTGGGCATTATAACAATACTTGGAAGACAACTTTCTACCAAGGGGTAGGCTGGCTAGCACAACTAGGCAGTGAGGGTGTTCTCGCCAAAGGCCACACGGTGGGGAGGTGAAGGCTCTCGGTTTAGAGCTCACAAAGGGGAGGAGAGGGTTTCAAGACTTGGAAGTTTTGGAATGGATGAAGTCTCCACAACGAGGGGGGGATTTATAGCAAACCCAAAGGCCAACCACGGGCCAAGATCCTCCCCAGTGTATAGCACGTGTCAGGGCACGATTCAGCCAAGTGCACCCTATACCCTACTCCACAAAACATGGCACAAGACAAGGCACAAAACAAGGCCAAAACAAGGCACAAAATAAGGGGCCAATAGGCCACAAACCGTGACCAATTCGGCCAACCCAACGCCCACTGAGGTGACAAGTGTCACCTCCCATTGGTCCAAAACATTTCGTCTCTCTAAAAATTCGCAAAAATACTAAATGACATAGCCGAATTTTCCTACGAAAGTCGTGGAAAACGCTTTCGCCAAAAAACGACTCTCTACGGGGTCAGGCACAAAAATTTCAAACATGCCTAACTTAAGGCTCAAAATTGCACGCACGCCCATACGCATATACCGAAATACGGTATAACATTCTTCCTTAGAAACATTCGTCCCGAATGTTCCTTCAAGGTCTCAAACAAACAGCGCCAAGATAGTCTTCACCGCTATACGCATTTAAAAACAATCATGCCACACCGCCACAAAACACACGCTCACTTCTCCTTTCTCGTAGAACTCGTCACGAACACTCGAACTCGTTCTAGTATCCGTACCACACTTCGCAACGCTCGTTTCCAACCTCGAGTCACTACCTCCAAACTTGGTCATCTTACTAACTTCGATCTTCTAAGGCCGTTCCCGCCTCCACGATCCGCTCGTCGAACACATCCACCAACTCATACGATGGTCATACAAACTGGGCCTAGCATCCTCGTGACTACCACCGGCGGGACCACCCAGACCGGCCCCACCCCAAACCGGGTTACTGGTTGACCCGCAAATGGTCCTCAACCCGACCCCCAATCGCGCCAACTCTTGTTCCCGATCCGAACAATCTTACTATTTCACATCGCGAAAGCTACCACTTCCATCTCACACTACCTGTGGACTTACCCTTTTCACTAACTGTGTTTCTAAATCACATTTTAGCACAAAGCTATCCAAACATAACATTAAACACATCAACAACATAAACAAAACTCTAGAGGTTAAGGATATACTCAAACTAGGCGGTTCAAGGACCGCTAAAATCGGGAACTCCCATCGCGACCCTACCGGGCCTCGGTGTACAAACATCCCGCTGCTACGGAAGGTGAAGAACCCAATCGCTCTAGTAGTCCATGCTATCCTACCAGCATACTGCCACAGTGGACAAGCTTCTTGCCGATGGCCTGCTGCCGCAAAATAACAATCTCCCGAGTTAGTACGACACTCTCCCTTATGAAGCTTTCACAACGCCACACCGAGACAAGGGCAACCTCATCCGGCGAGCACTCGCTTCTCCCGAAAATCTGAAACACAGGAGCCCCGACCGCTTCCGAATATCCCGGGCGTCCCGAAAGCCGGAGGACCACTCAGATCGACGAGGTACATAACTAGTTCGCCGAGGCGGTCCGCCTCGAAAGTCACCAAAGGACCTCGCTGTACGCCCTCTTCGCGACTTTGGTCATTCCGCGATTTATCCGCCTCACATCCAAGTGTATACGCTGCACGCGGCGATGTCCATGCCCTACAAGAGCTACACCAACAACTCTCGCAAGGCAATCATCGAGCCTCAGAACATATCGGTGCACTCGATCCTCCATATCGGCTACTTAACGCGGGACGCACGCCAATGAGTCGAACTCCACATTGTACTCGAACCGCACGCCTGCTCGCCAGAACACCAAAAATCTGTTTACCGAGCCCTCTCATCCGTGAGGCAAGAAATGTGCAAGAAAGGCCTCGAGAACTCGCTCCATACCGGAAGTGCATGCTCTCCCCGACAGCTCCCAAGAATCAAACCACCGATCGCGGTATCACGCGATTGATGTGAACCTGTGGCCACCGACTCGATCTCCGATGCCTCGATCACTTACGATCCGTCAGAATCGTCGGATGAACTCCTCGCGGATCATCCTCGTGCCTCGACCCATAAAACTCGCGGCCTACAACTCGAGAAAATCCGTAGCCTCGAACTATCTCGATCTAGGGTGAACCATCGTGCATCGAATCGCCGCCCAAATTATCCTCAAGTCCGCCACAACTCGCCATTAATCGGGCCCACTTTGTAACTCATCTCCTCCGCCTGCATCGCGGATCGAGGCTCTTGTGGTCTCGCCACGCTTTACTCGCAGCCTCCTTCACGCTTTGCCCTTCCGCCCGGTTTACGCGGAGGCATAATCGTAAAAACGGTATGTCGGAGGGTCCAATCTTATCACACGCCTCTAAGGCACGATCTCGGAATGAGAAGAATGGAAACTAATCCTAAATGTCCTATAGCCTCCGATTATAGATGTGGTGCACAACACATCGATAATCAAGACTCTACTAGACACGGTTCAGACACTTTCCGAGGATTAATCGCTCGATACCATTTGTAACGCCCGAAAATCGGGCGCCATCGTGCCTTACCCCGCACCCTAGTGATACAACATCGAGAAAACCAAATGGAAATAAAAACTTTACACATGAAATGAGATATAATAAATAAACAGCCAACCAAAATAGCTTGCCTTCGATATACATAAAACTCAACAGCTTTAATCTTTACAACCCCGCCACAACAAGATTACATGCACTTAAGATTTACACAACAACTATGACGGACAGTGGCCCCGCCATACCCCGAACGCACAAGAACTTACTGACTGTGGTAACATACCAAAGATAAGCCTCCGACGGAACGAGCTTCCCAAAATGCTGAAATGAGATCCTAAACGCGGATCGACAAATGACACTTCTACCGCAGATTTAACGCAGCCCGGGCGAGGTCAAGATAACAGTACTAAGTATGTGAAATCAGAATATCAGAAATGAAATCATAATAGTCTATATAAAGCAGAGACATGTATGATGACCAAACTACAAGATATAACATATAACGCCATATCAAGACAGTGGACTCACGCCTCCAAATTATCACTCGTGCGTGGAATTTCTTCCTCACCGCCAGCTTTATGATATAACAATACCAAGGATTATACATGAACACCAGTCCCACTGTTATAAAACCGCATGAGACAAGTATAACTACCGATCCGACCGCATTCAATAATACAATGCAACCAAAACACGGCCGACACGGCAAGCAGAGCCGATCACCGGATACCAAGGCCGGCCACGCACCGACCGGCAAGTACGAGGGTCGACCACTGTGGACCAAGGTCAGATCACGAAACTTCACACTATAATCGAACGGGGCAAGCGAGGGTCGACTACCGATACCAAGGCCGAATCACCACAGACGGCAAGTACGCAGAGCCGACCACCGATACCCAGCCGAACGGAAGAAACCTCAACTACCAACCGCCTTATCGAGACGCCAGAACACGTAAACACCACACTTGCACAACAAAGGCTATCATCACAAGCATAGGCAAGTTTCACAACAACAAGATAGGCAAGTTTCACAACAACAAGCATAGGCAAGTTTCACACAACTCAAAGTACTTTCATTTTATGCCAAAGTCCGTTTTTAACCCCAAAGTACTACATACGTTAAGTTCTTTTAAAAGAGATCCATTACTTTTATAAAAGTCACCCGATACGTAGTATTAGAATGACCAACCCACATTCCTTTTCAAAATCAAGTAACAACATTCTTTTCCTAAGTTCCAGCTTGCCTAGTTTCAATTACTCAAGCTTCTCATTTTCAAATGGTTTCATAGTTCATAAACTTAATCACTTGATTCCTTTTAGAACAATTGAGTAATATATGTCAGACGAGAGTAGGTTATTCTTGTTTACAACATTCTTATTACAAAGACCATGATCTAGAAAATGTAATATCATTTTGTCTCATCTTAGTTTCTATGCAGATGGAGGTTTCTACCGGTTTTAATACAATTCATCATTATTCAATACATTTTCCTTTATTAACGCCGCAGTTGGTCCTGTCGATACACATTCGATTTCAAATCAAGAAACATTATCCCTTTAAATAAAATCAAGTACTCATTACTCACGAATGAGGTTTCACACAAACATTCACATTAAAACAAATAAGTTAAGTCTCTTATCTTATAAGATCAAGTCTCTTAACTTCTAACATCAAGAAACCATTCTTAAGCCGTTATACCTAACTTCCCATAAAGCTAGTATAACTCTTAAGTTTTCAAAACACAGTACTACACTTCTTTCAAAACGATTCATAAATCTTTTGAAATACTTCAAGTTTTATTATAACGCCCAAGCCAGTTATAAATCAAATCAGTTATCTTTTAAAAGCCACAACCCATTTTCTTACCTACATAAAGTCATATAACCAACTTCCCATAAAGCCGTTATAACACTTTATGTTTCAAACCAATCAAATACATTAAACACACGTACGCTCACCGTACTACACATAGTTACACACATATCATGCTAGAAGAGATAGGAAGAGGTTCACATACCTCGCGACGATTATCGACAATAAGCAAAAGCTCCAAGTACTACAACCTTGCTAGCCCTTTCCACTCCTCGAGTAGAATACGCTACTCTTAGTACTTTCACCTATAAAGGCCACAAACGTCTATTAACTTTTAAACACATGTTTTCATCTTTCTACAGAAAATTCGGCAGCACCTCCCCCCCCCGCAACAGCGCAAATCTCCTCCTCTATCGAGGCCGGCTACCAAGCCAACTGTGGGGTTTTACACGCCTAACCTGACGTGTACAATTCTACACAAGTCTACTGCATACACCCCATGTAAATACATCAGCTTCTTTTCTATATTCTTCAGCTTAAGTCAAAAGACATTGCGCAAGATTAAGCTTAGTTCTATATATAGTATACTTCAACTATATATTCTAACAACATGTAAATTCCCAATTACAACTAGAGGGACAAGATAATTACCTCGATAAGCCCATAATTATCCAAGTTAAATGTCGATCCTTAGCAACGTTTAGCTCCAACTCCGGTGCTCCATCCCGCCCAAACAACCCTTAGAAGTTCTAACCAACTTCTACTTAAATACTTCAATCAATCAATGAAGATTTTCTTAGGGTTTCGGTTTGAGACTAAAGGGACAAAAGGTAGTATTTCCGACTCTACGATAGAGGTATCTTTGGGATACTACAAGGTACAAGGCTAAGGTATTTTGGGCATTATAACAATACTTGGAAGACAACTTTCTACCAAGGGGGTAGGCTCGGCTAGCACAACTAGGCAGTGAGGGTGTTCTCGGCCAAAGGCCACACGAAAAGGGGGAGGGTGAAGGCTCTCGGTTTAGAGCTCACAAAGGGGGAGGAGAGGGTTTCAAGACTTGGAAGTTTTGGAATGGATGAAGTCTCCACAACTAGGGGGGGTATTTATAGCAAAACCAAAGGCCAACCAAGGGCCAAGATCCTCCCAAGTGTATAGCAAGTGTAAGGGCAAGATTAAGCCAAGTGCACCCTAAACCCTACTCCACAAAACATGGCACAAGACAAGGCACAAAACAAGGCCAAAACAAGGCACAAAATAAGGGGCCAATAGGCCTCAAACCCGTGACCAATTCGGCCAACCCAAACGCCCACTTGAGGGTGACAAGTGTCACCCTCCCATTGGTCCAAAACATTTCGTCTCTCGGAAAAATTCGCAAAAATACTAAATGACATAGCCGGAATTTTCCCTACGAAAGCTGTGAAAACGTTTCGTCGAAAAACGACTCTCTACGGGGGTTGTGCACAAAAATTTCGAAACATGCCTAACTTAAGGCTCAAAATTCGTACGTACGTCCATACGTACATACTCTGGAAATACGGGGTATAACAATACTAATAACCATAGCATCAAGTCACTTGTACTTACTTATCTTACTTAAAGTAAATCTCTCCTTTTAACTTTTCATAAAGCGAATATAACCAACTTCTCATAAAGTCGATATATTAACCTTATACCTTAGTCAATTACATTTTCCTATATCCAAGGGACTTAAACTTTTAAAACAACCAAGTATCATATACTTAAAACACTTCAAGTCCCTTAACTTTGAAAACTTAAGACATCCTTAATAGTTTTAAAGAAGTGGGTTAATCTTCTAACTCGCCCAACTTGGCCATTCTTAAATAAGTAAAGGATATCAAGTATTGTACGTCTACCGTACTATATAAGTACAACTATTCATGCTCAAGAGATAGAAAAGTTCCACATACCTCTTCGGGTCAATCCACTCGCAAGTCCAATATACCGCACATAGTATGTTTAACATATAATGACCATAATACGTTTATTAATCTCTAGCTTCAACGTATATTCCAAGTGCAAGGTCACTAAATTCTACGGAAAATCGGACATCACTTTCTTTGTTTCTACATACTTTGCCACCTTTTTCAAGGCCGAATTCAATAACCAAACACGCCACCTTTAAGGCTCAACAACACAGTTAATAAATAGAGGATTACACGCCTACTAGACGTGTAAAATTCCGCCCCACAAATGATATCAAACTAGTACAAACCACAAGGTCCAATTCGGCAACTTTGAGGTATAACAACATAATTTCTTATCCAATTCCTTTTTAATCCAAATTCTTATTCAATTCCTACATGCAATATATCTAAGAGCAATATTAACAACTACAAATCCCCTCTTTCACACATGCAACACAATTTACTAGCAAAAGAGAAAAGATTGTTACCTTAGAGCTTACCCAAATTAATCCAACAAATTTCACTTGTCTTCTTTCCATAATCACCTCCACAAAACTCCTACAAGCTTGCCAACAAGTTTCCTTCTTGCCACTTTTCTGAAATATTTCTCTAGGCCTTGGTTTCTTCTTGAATTTCTAGAGAAAATGGAGAGCTTTTAATTTTAGAGAGAATGGAGAGCTTTGAAGAATGACCAAGTCTTCAAGACTTAGTCAATAAATAGGACATGCAAAATTCAGATGGGGAGGGGGGGGGGACACTTGTCACCCTCCCATGGCCTTTTTAAAAGAAAATATCTGATTTTTCCTCGGTTTAGAAAAACTCCGCCTCGCGCTGCGCACACGGCCAGCGCCATGCTGAAACCTCTGCAGACTTTTCAGTCCGCCTCGGCGCCGCGGCCCTGCATTCTGGCGCCGCGGCGCTGCAACTTTAGAGAATTTCAGCATATCCGCGCTGCCCTCAGATCCGGCGCGCTGCGCACCCGACCGAAACTCCTTTTCTCGCTCATCACAGACCGAACTTGCAACTCCCATAACTTTCTACTCCGATGTCCTATCGACGAACGGTTGGTTGCGTTGGAAACTAGACTCAACGATCTACGTACTAGGCCTTTAAAACACCTAGGAACTCTTAATGCCACTGGACAAAAACTGTCCCAAAGTTGACTAAAAACCAGTCCGAAACATTCTGTCGACCTATCTTTCGAACATTTAAAACTTAATTCCTTTCGTACGTTCTCATAAGCATGACCTGAATTACGGGGTGTAACATTCTCCCCCCCCCCCTTAGAAACATTCGTCCCGAATGTTTCTTCTATGCTTACTCAAATCACAATACCGACATAGACCCTCTTAACTATTCTCCTTGCAAATAAGGACGCTCCCCATGGCCACAACAATACTTAAGCATATACGCCAAATTAAAACTAATAAGCAGGAAAGTGGGTTACATGGAGGTGTAGGGAACAAGTGAGGATACTTCTTCCTCATGTCCGCTTCTGTTTCCCATGTAATTTCCTCCCTGTTCTCGTTCCGCCATAAGACCTTGACGGAAGCCACATCCTTTGTCCGTAGTCGCCTAACCTGGCGATCGAGTATCGCTATGGGACTCTCTTCATATGATAGCCCCTCTGTCACCTGGACATCACAAATCGGGTGCACTCTAGATGGATCTCCAATACACTTCCGCAACATAGACACATGAAAAACTGGATGTACTGCCTCCAGATCGGATGGAAGATCCAACTCATAGGCAACCTTGCCTACCCTACGGACAATCTGATAAGGCCCAATGTACCTTGGGCTAAGTTTCCCATTCTTCCCAAATCTCATCACGCCCTTCATGGGTGGTACCTTCAGGAAGACCCAATCATCCACCTCAAACTCCAAGTGTCGACGCCGATTATGTGCATACGACTTCTGTCGACTTTGAGCTGACAATAACCGCTCCTGGATATGCTTCACCTTATTCACTGCCTGCTGAATCAAGTCTGAACCGACTAACTGAACTTCTCCTACCTCAAACCAGCCTATCAGTGACCTGCACTTCCTCCCGTATAAGGCCTCATAAGGCGCCATCTGGATACTAGAATGGTAGCTGTTATTATATGCAAACTCCACAAGAGGTAAATGATCCTCCCAGCTACCCCTGAAATCAATAACACAGGCCCGCAACATATCCTCAAGTGTCTGAATAGTACGCTCGGCCTGTCCGTCGGTCTGAGGATGAAATGCAGTACTGAGACTCACCTGTGTCCCTAATCCCTTTTGGAAAGACCTCCAGAAGTTAGCCGAGAACTGGGCTCCTCTGTATGATATAATCGATGTAGGAACTCCGTGCAGTCTCACAATCTCTCGGATATACAATCTAGCATAATCCTCGACCAAAAAAGTCGTCCTGACTGGAAGAAAGTAGGCTGATTTCGTCAGCCTGTCGACAATAAACCAGATGGAATCATGCTTCCTCTGAGTGTGAGGTAATCCTGTAATAAAGTCCATATTGATCACCTCCCACTTCCATGTCGGAATCTCTATCATCTGCAACAACCCACTGTGCTTCGTGCTCCACCTGACTGGCGATAACTGACATCGCGCCACAAACTCCGCACCGTCCTTCTTCAAGACATCCCACCAATATATACACCTGAGGTCATGGTACATCTTAGTCAACCCCGGATGAATAGAGTAACGAGCACCGTGTGCCTCTCCTAATCACGACGAAGTCTGCTACATCGTACACATAGCTCGCCTCAAATCTTAGCACCCCATCAGGTGCTACCTCAAATAGACTCTTCTCATCTCGAAGAGCCGTATCTCGATACCGTACCATAATCGGATCCTCATACTGTCGCCTCTTCACCTCCTCGACGAGGGAAGACTCGACAACCTCTCGAACTCGAACTCCAATACTATCAGAACCAGCCAAACGGACCCCGAGGCTCGCTAGCTGATGTAACTCGCGGACCATGCCCCTTTTCTCTGGCTGCACATCTGACAGACTACCCATCGATCTGCGACTAAGGGCATCTGCAACTACATTGGCCTTCCCTGGGTGGTATAGGATATCGACAGCATAATCCTTAAGTAGCTCTAACCACCGTCTCTGCCGCAAGTTCAGCTCCCTCTGGCTGAAGATATACTGGAGGCTCTTGTGGTCTGTGTAAATATCCACATGAACTCCATACAAATAATGTCTCCATATCTTCAAGGCATGAATCACTGCTTCTAACTCTAAGTCATGTGTGGGATAGTTTTTCTCATGCTTCCTGAGCTGTCGAGATGCGTAAGCTATAACTTTGCCATGCTGCATCAGCACGCACCCAAGCCCGACACCCGACGCATCACAATAAACCACATATCCGTCTAAACCCTCTGGAAGAGTAAGAATCGCGCCGTCAATTTCTCCTTCAAGAATCGGAAGCTCTCTCACAAGCATCCGCCCACCGAACATAATCGCTACGAGTCAGCCTAGTCAAAGGTGCTGAGATGGAAGCAAACTTCTCCACAAATCTCCGATAATAACCCGCAAGGCCCAAAAAGCTGCGCACCTCTGTCGGTGTAGTGGGTCTAGGCCAAGTCTTGACCGCCTCAATCTTCGTTGTATCAACCCGAATACCATCGGCCCCGATAACATGCCATAAGAAAGCCACTGAAGCTAACCAAAACTCGCATTTCGAGAACTTGGCATACAACTTCCGGTCCCGGAGGACTCCCAATACCGCCCTCAAGTGGTCCACATGTTCATGCTCTGTGCGCGAATAAACCAGGATATGATCAATGAATACTATAACGAACATATCCAAGAATGGCTTGAACACCCGGTTCATCAAATCCATGAATACTGCTGGGGCGTTGGTCAACCCGAAAGACATCACCCTGAACTCGTAGTGCCCATACCGGTCCCGAATGCGATCTTTGGGATATCCGCCTCTAACTCGCACTGATGATAACTGCATCGCAGTCTATCTTGGAGAAACACCTCGCACCCTGAAATTGGTCAAACAAATCATCAATCCTGGGGAGGGGGTATCTGTTCTTGATAGTTACCTTATTCAGCTGCCTGTAATCAACACACATACGCAGCGTCCCATCCTTCTTTTTTACAAATAAAACCGGCGCTCCCCAGGGAGAAACACTAGGCCTGATAAAGCCTTTTTCCAGCAAATCCTTCAGTTGGTCTTTCAACTCCCTCAACTCAGCAGGTGCCATCCTGTAGGGTGGAATAGATATAGGTCGAGTGTCTGACGATGTATCAATGCAAAACTCAATCTCCCTCAAAGGAGGGATACCCGGGAGATCGTCTGGGAATACGTCTGAAAACTCTCTAACAACTGGAACTGACTGAAGGTCTGGTACCTCGGCCTCAGTATCGAAGACCCGAACTATATGGTAGATATACCCCTTCCGCACCATCTTCCTAGCCTTGAGGTAAGAAATAAACCTACCTCTCGGCGACGCAGTATTCCCCTTCCACTCGATAACCGGCTCCCCAGGAAACTGGAACCGTATCAATATCTCTCTACAGTCCACATTGGCATAGAAAGACGCTAGCCAATCCATACCCATAATCACATCAAAGTCCGTCATATCCAACTCTATCAAGTCGGCTTGGTCCGACGATCAGATATAGTCATCGGGCAAGCCTTATACACCCGCCGGCTACCACCGAATCACTCATCGCGTAGCCACCTCAAAAGGTTTTATGGACTCGGGCTCTATCCCTATTCTACCAGCAAGATGAGGAGATATATATGACAAGGTAGAACCTGGATCTATCAAAGCATATACATCACGACATGAAACCAATAATGTACATGTGATTTACATCCGTGATGCCTCCCGTCCCGATTTACCGACATAGCATAAATGCGGTTCGAGGACGTGAATCGAACCCCACGACTTCGCCGCGCTCGGCCGTCCGTGAACACTCGCCTTCGGGCGCTAACCACCAAGACGAAGATTCAAAGAACCGACTTCGGCTGAACCATAACACTCCCGCCGTCTCTGTTCGGACAATCCCTCTTCAAATGGCCCTGCTGGCCACAAGAGTAACAAGTTCCCGAAGTCATACGACACTCGCCTGGGTAGAACCTACCGCACCGTACACACCGAGATGGGGGTGGTCCCGATCGATGGTGGTCTCGCCTCAAGTCCCGATCGATCAACCTCCCGCCAAAAACCGGAAGGAGCACTCGTGTCGGTGAAATGTGGATCTAGTTCGCCGAGGCCGCCCGCCTAAATCGCCTCGAGACCTCGCTGCCCCGCCTCTTAGGCCGCTCGAGTCAAGCTGATCCTCCCTCTCTCTATCCTCTATCCCTTGCGCATACGCATGCATCCTGGCAATATCCATACCTGGCTGAAGAGCCACCCCTAAGCATGCAGTAATCATATGACGATCTAGCCCCATCACATAGCGATGAACCCTGTCTGCCATGTCAGCTACAATGGTGTGCGCATACCTGGCCAATGAGTCAAACTCGGTGTCAGATTTCTCGATAGTCCTCCCATTCTGCCTCAAGGTCAAGAATCTATCCACGCGGGCTCTCCTCATCTCGGGAGGCAAAAAGTGATCCAGGAAGGCTTCTGTGAACTCATCCCAACCAGCTGAAAGAGCACCCTCACCTCTAGACCGCTCCCATGACTCAAACTAGTTCAACGCAATATCGCGTAACCGATAAGAGGCTAGCATGACTGACTCAGCCTCCGAGGACTTAAGCACCTGCATAGTCCGCTGCAACAGCCGAACAAACTCCTGAGGATACTCCTCGAATCTCGAACCATAGAACTCGGGTGGATGACAACCTAAAATCCGAATCAAGTAAATCGTCGGCTTAGGGTCGCCACTCGCTCTGCGCTGCCTCGCTACTATCTTTGGTCAACAACCGGATCTGCTCACCGTAATCTCTATACTCACCGGCCGTGGAATCAAGGCTCGTGTACCGCGTCTCGATGGCCGCCGCCGCCGCCCGAAATGGCGACGTCGTGGAACTTGCTGTCCGAAACATCACCTCAGGTAAGGACTGGGCCTGTGCCCTCGTAACCCTCTGTGTCCTACTAGAAGCTCCCTCAGCTGTCTTGCCCTTCTGGGCCGTGGTTGCCTTGCGTGGAGGCATAACTGATACATAAAAATATGTCAGAGGGGGTTCAACCTATAACACAGCTCTATTGCACGATCTTAGAGTGAAAGAATGGAAACCATCCTAAATATCTTGTAGCCTCCTGATTATAGATGTGGTGCACAACACACTGATAATCAAGACTCTACTAGACACGGTCTGTAGACACTTTCCGAGGACTAACTGCTCTGATACCACTTTTGTCACGACCCGACCCTGGGCCGCGACTGGTGCACTACCTGGGCACCCCTATAAGGTAAACATCAGAGAATAGAAGCGGAACATACACAACACATAAGCATGCTTAGACAATAACATCACAGGCTAGCCGATAAGGCCTCCTTCCATAAAATATACATAGCCAAAAGTAAGACAGTACAACTTGTTCTTACAGCCCAAACCACAAATGTTACTCTGCACCTCAGATAAACAACAAGTGGCGGACGGGGCCGCAATACCCCTGAATGTACATAATATCTACAACATCAGGGAAAACCGTACCAAAAGTAATAAGCCTCCGGAGAAATGGAGCTTCTGACACCTGATCAGTGGTCCTAAGAATGAGGATCCAACACCTGCTTACCCCTACCTGCGGCATGAACGGAGCCCCCGAGGAAGGGGGTCAGTACACAATATGTACTACGTATGTAAAACTGGAAAAATACTGTAATTACATCATGGGTCTAAAACGGAGCCGGAGACATGTATGAAAGTCAAATTACAGTTCACTGTTCCTTACTAACAATGAGAGTAAATAAGAGTATACTTACAACATAAACAATAAGAGACTCGCGATCAAATCATGGGTAGTAAATCCATGGAGTGGTATAATGTCTTGGGGGTTTTCCCTGCAATCATACTCAGAAGGTGGTATAACGTCTTGGGGGTTTACCCCTCATTTATACTCTTACCCTGGAAAAGGTGGTATAACGTCTTGGGGGTTTACCCCTCATTTATACTCTTACCCTGGAGAAGGTGGTATAACGTCTTGGGGGTTTACCCCTCATTTATACTCTTACCCTGGAGAAGGTGGTATAACGTCTTGGGGGTTTACCCCTCATTTATACTCTTACCCTAGCTCAACCGGCTATCATACATAACATAAGTAAGTTAAGAAATCCCCAAACTTCTTATTAACATTATTAATATATCCTCTCATTTTAGTTCACTTAAGGCACTAACATATCTTAGTAAAAGAATTCGGGAATTTAATCCCAAGTACTACATACTTCTACTCTTTTAAAACGAATGACTCATTTTTATATAAAACTTCCAAGATACTAATAACAATAACATCAAGTCACTTGTACTTACTTATCTTACTTAAAGTAAATCTCTCTTTTTAACTTTTCATAAAGCGAATATAACCAACTTCTCATAAAGTCGATATATTAACCTTATACCTTAGTCAATTACATTTTCCTATATCCAAGGGACTTAAACTTTTAAAACAACCAAGTATCATATACTTAAAACACTTCAAGTCCCTTAACTTTGAAAACTTAAGACATCCTTAATAGTTTTAAAGAAGTGGGTTAATCTTCTAACTCGCCCAACTTGGCCATTCTTAAATAAGTAAAGGATATCAAGTATTGTACGTCTACCGTACTATATAAGTACAACTATTCATGCTCAAAAGATAGGAAAGTTCCACATACCTCTTCGGGTCAATCCACTCGCAAGTCCAATATACCGCACATAGTATGTTTAACCTATAATGACCATAATACGTTTATTAATCTCTAGCTTCAACGTAGAATATTTCAAGTGCAAGGTCACTAAATTCTACGGAAAATCGGACAGCACTTCCTTTGTTTCTACATACTTTGCCACCTTTTTCAAGGCCGAATTTAATAACCAAACACGCCACCTTTAAGGCTCAACAACGCAATTAATAAATAGGGGATTACACGCCTACTAGACGTGTAAAATTCCGCCCCACAAATGATATCAAACTAGTACAAACCACAAGGTCCAATTCGGCAACTTTGAGGTATAACAACATAATTTCTTATCCAATTCCTTTTTAATCCAAATTCTTATCCAATTCCTACATGCAATATATCTAAGAGCAGTATTGACAACTACAAATCCCCTCTTTCACACATGCAACACAATTTACTAGCAAAAGAGAAAAGATTGTCACCTTAGAGCTTACCCAAATTAATCCAACAAATTTCACTTGTCTTCTTTCCATAATCACCTCCACAAAACTCCTACAAGCTTGCCAACAAATTTCCTTCTTGCCACTTTTCTGAAATTTTCCTCTAAGCCTTGGTTTCTTCTTGAATTTCTAGAGAGAAGGGAGAGCTTTTAATTTTAGAGAGAAGGGAGAGCTTTGAAGAATGACCAGTACACAACATACCAAGTATGTAAAACTGAAAAATACTGTAGTAATATCATAAGTCAAAAATAAGCTGGAGTCATAGATAAAAGTCAATTTCTCAGACCGTGCCTTACTAACAATGAGAGTAACAAGTATAAATCTTATAGCATAAAAATAGGAGGCTCACGATCAAAACAGGGTACCTCGCCCGTAGTATCATTAAGCAATCCTACTCCTGGGACTATTTCACCCGCATGGGTCCTGTGGACCCGCATGAGGTCATCCGCCTTGTCATGGGACTATTTCACCCGCATGAGACTATTTCACCCGCATGGATCCTGTGGACCGCATGAGTACCATCGCCGTACTCGCATGGGACTATTTCACCCGCATGGATCCTGTGGTCCGGATCCGCATGAGTGCAAGCGCCGCACTCGCATCATGGGTAGCAAATCCATGGCATAGATAATAACCCGGGTTTTACCCCGTAATAATACAAATATATAACATAGCTCATCCGGCTATCATACATAACATAAGCACTACCGACCTATCATATCATACATAAGCCGGCCTATCATATCACAACATAAGCACTACCGGCCTATCATATCATACATAAGCACTACCGACTTATCATAACATAAGCAAGTTAAGAAATCCCCTAACTTCTTATTAACATTATTAATATATCATCTCATTTTAGTATCCTAAGGCACTAACATGTCTTTTAATAGAAAATCCGGGAATTCAACCCAAGTACCATGTACTTCTAACTTTTTAAGAAAAACTCTTTTTATACAAAAATTCCAAGATACTAATCACCATAGTATCAAGTTACGATTTCTTTTCAAGACAAGTCACATTTCCTTTTAGAAATATAATAGGCTTCTAAATCAAGTGACTTCATTTCCGTTAAAACTTAGGCAACCAATGCCTAAAAATCAATTCACCTTTCTTAGTTTCAAATCCTTTACCCGTACTTGTTTTAATTAGAGTAAACCTTTCTTTGTGAACCTTCCAAGAAAACTAATATAACCAACTTCCCATAAAGTCATTATATTAGCGTTATCCCTTTGTCAAATACATTTTCCCTAAATCCAAGGGACTTATACTTTTGAAATGAAACAAGTATCATATACTTTAAAACAAGTGAAATATATCAAATCTTGTACGTCTACCGTACTACATAGGTACAACTACTCATGCTCAAGAGATAGGAAAGTTCCACATACCTCTTCGGTTAATCCACTTGCTAAGTCCGAAATACCGCACGTAATATGTCAACCTATAATGACCATAATACGTTTATTAACCCCTAATTTCAATGTAGAAGTATTCCAAGTTCAAGTTACTAATTCCTAAGGAAATTTGGGCAGCATTTCCTTTGTTTCTACATACTTTGCCACCTTTTTCAAGGCCGAATTCAATATCCAAACGCCACATTTAAGGCCCAACAATCCCACATTTCAAAGGGGATTACACAACCAAACTTAGGTGTGCAAAATTCTGCCCCAATAGGTCAAACAATACACTTAACAATTCCAAAGTAGTTTGTAGGCTACAACATGCTCATAATATCTCTTTAACCAATCTTTCATATCCAAACCATTTTTCTCACATGCAATGATTCTAAGAGAATTATTTACTACTACAAATTCCTTATTCTTCACATGCAACACCAATAACTAGCTACAAGAGAAGAAATGTTACCTTTGGAGCTTTAGCCAAAACTATTCCAACAATTTTGCTAGCCTCCTTTTCAAGAATACCACCACAATAACCTCCACAAGCTTGCAAACAACTTTCCTTCTTAACACCCTTTTCAGATTTTCCTTAAGCTTGGAGTTTCTCTTGATTTTCTAGAGAGAAAGGAGAGCTTTTTAGCTTAGAGAGAGAGAGAGAAAGATGAAGGATGAAAGATGACCAAGTCTTCGAGACTTGGTCAATATAAGGCATGCAACATTTCAGATGGGGGACACTTGTCACCCACCCATGACCTCTTTTAAAACAAAGCGGTGCGAAATTTCCACTAACTCGCAGATCCCGCACGCGGCCTGCCTGCGCCGCGGCTGCTCAGCGACCCTCCGGATCTTCCGGCGCTGCCATGCCTTCGCGCTCAGCCACTGAGGCCCCGATCATGGTCGGACGAACCACGGGGTATAACATTCTCCCCCCCTTAGAAACATTCGTCCCAAATGTTTCTTCTAGGCTTACTCGAATCACAAATCGACGTAGACGCTCTTAACTACTCTTTTGCAAATAAAGACGCTCCCCACGACCACAACAATACTTAAGTACAATTGCTAAATCAAAACCAACAAGCAGGAAAGTGGGTTACCTGGAGGTGTAGGGAATAAGTGAGGATATTTCTTCATCATGTCCTCCTCCGCTTCCCACGTCATCTCTTCCCTGTTCTCGTTCCGCCATAAGACCTTGACGGAAGCCACATCCTTTGTCCGAAGTCGTCTAACCTGACGATCGAGTATCGCTATGGGACTCTCCTCATACGATAACTTCTCTGTCACCTGGACATCATGAATCGGGTGCACTCTAGATGGATCTACAATACATTTCCGCAACATAGACACATGAAAAACTGGATGTACTGCCTCTAGATCGGACGACAGGTCCAACTCATAGGCAACCTTTCCTACCCTCCGGACAATCTGGTAAGGCCCAATGTACCTTGGGCTAAGTTTTCCCCTCTTCCCAAATCTCATCACGCCCTTCATGGGTGACACCTTCAGGAAAACCCAATCATGTACCTCAAACTCCAAGTGCCGACGCCACGACCGCATACGACTTCTGCCGACTCTGGGCTGCCAATAACCGCTCCTGGATAAGCTTCACCTTATCCACTGCCTGCTGAACCAAGTCTGGCCCGACTAACTGAACTTCTCCTACCTCGAACCAGCCTATCGGTGACCTGCACTTCCTCCCGTATAAGGCCTCATAAGGCGCCATCTGAATACTAGAATGGTAGCTGTTGTTATAAGCAAACTCCACAAGAGGTAAATGATCCTCCCAGCTACCCCTGAAATCAATAACACAAGCCCGCAGCATATCCTCAAGTGTCTGGATAGTGCGCTCGGCCTGTCCGATACCGAGGGTGAAATGCGATCGAGACTCACTGTGTCCCTAATCCTTCAAAAGACCTCCGTAAGTTAGTCGAGAATCGATCCTCTATTCGATATAATCGACACCGACTCGTGCGCCTCACAATCTCTAATATATAATCCGCATAGTCTCACCGAGAACGTCGTTCGGCCGGAAGAAAATGGGCTGATTTCGTCAGCCTGTCGACAATCACCCAAATGGAATCATGCTTCCTCTGAGTGGTAGGTAGCCCTGTAATAAAATCCATATTTACCACCTCCCACTTCCAAGTCGGAATATCAATAGCCTGCAATAGCCCACCGGGCTTTTGGTGCTCAATCTTGACCTGCTGACAATTAGGACACTGTGCAACAAAACCTACCACGTCCCTCTTCAGGCCATCCCACCAATACACACACCTGAGGTCATGGTACATCTTAGTCGACCCCGGGTGAATAGAATAACGAGCACTGTGTGCCTCCCCCAAAATCTGCTGACGAAGTCATGTCACATCGGGAACACACAATCGGCCCTCAAACCTTAGCACCCCATCAAGCGCTACCTCAAATAGACTCTTCTCTCTCTGAAGAGCGGCATCTCGATACCGCATCATAATCGGATCCTCATACTGTCGCCTCTTCACCTCCTCGACGATGGAAGACTCGGCAACCTCTCGAACCCGAACTCCATCACTATCAGAATCAAACAAACGAACCCCAAGGCTCGCTAGCTGACGAATCTCTCGGACCATATCCTTTTTCCCCGGCGGTACACCGGATAGACTACCCATCGATCTGCGACTGGCGGCATACGCAACTACATTGGCCTTCCCGGGTGGTATAGAATATCAACATCATAATCCTCAGCGGCCCAACCACCGTATCGCCGCAAAGTTCAGCTCCTCTCGTGAAGATATACTGGAGGCTCTTGTGGTCTGTGTAAATATCCACATGAACCCCATACAAATAGTGTCTCCAAATCTTCAAGGCATGAATCACTGCCGCCAACTCTAAGTCATGTGTGGGATTGTTGTTCTCATACTTCCTAAGTTGTCGAGATGCGTAAGCTATAACTCTGTCGTGCTGCATCAGCACGCACCCAAGCCCGACACCTGACGCATCCCAATAAACCACATAACCGTCCAAACCCTCAGGAAGAGTAAGAACTGGGGCGGTCGTCAATTTCTCCTTCAGTGACTGAAAACTCTCCTCACAAGCATTCGTCCACTGGAATATAGCTGCCTTCTGAGTAAGCCTAGTCAAAGGCGCTGACATGGAAGCAAACTTCTCCACAAACCTCCGATAATAACTCGCAGTGCCCAAAAGTCGCGCACATCCGCTTGTAGTGGGTGCAGGCAAGTCTTGATCGCCTCAATCTTAGTCAGACAACCCGAATACCATCGGCCCCGATAACATGCCCTAAGAAAGCCACTGAAGCCAGCCAAAACTCGCATTTCAAGAACTTGGCATACAACTGCCGGTCCCTGAGGACTCCCAATACCGTCCTCAAATGATCTGTATGCTCATGCTCTGTGCGCGAATACACCAAGATATCATCAATGAACACTATAAAGAACATATCCAAGAATGGCCTGAACACCCTATTCATCAAATCCATGAATACTGCTGGAGCGTTGGTCAATCCGAAAGACATCACCCTGAACTCATAGTGCCCATACCGGGTCCTGAATGCAGTCTTTGGGATATCCGCCTCTAACTCGTACTGATGGTAACGGACCACGTGTCTATCTTGAAAAGCATCTCGCACCGCAATGATCAAACAAATCATCAATCCAGGGGAGGATATCTGTTTGATAGTTACCTTGTTCACCGTCGTAATCAATACACATACGCTGGCCCCATCCTTATTCTTTACAAATAACACCGGCGCCCCAGGGAGAAACACTTGGCACAGTAAAGCCTTTCTCCAAAGAAATCTTTCAATGGTCCTTCAATTCCTTCAACTCGGCGGTTTCATCTGTATGGCGGAATAGATATCGGTCGAGTGTCTGGCGCCAAATCGATGAAAAACTCAATCTCCTCTCGGGAGGATACGGAAGCTTCGTCGAGAATACGTCGGAAACTCTCTAACAACCGGATCCGATCAAGGTCCGATCTCACCTCGATCGAATACCCGAACCAAATGGTAAATATACCCCTTTCGTACCATCTTCCTAGCCTTGAGGTAAGAAATAAACCTACCCCGCGGCGATGCAATATTCCCCTTCCACTCGATAACCGGCTCACCAGGAAACCGGAACCGAACTAACCTCTCTCTACAGTCCACATTGGCATAGCAAGACGCTAGCCAATCCATACCCATAATCACATCAAAGTCCGTCATATCCAACTCTATCAAGTCGGCTAGAGTCTGACGGCTGTATATAGTCACTGGGCAAGCCTTATACACTCGCTCGGCCACCACCGAATCACCTACCGGGGTAGCTACCTCAAAAGGTTTTATGGACTCGGGTTCTATCCCTATTCTACCAGCAATATGAGGAGATATATAGGACAAGGTAGAACCTGGGTCTATCAAACCATAAACATCACAACAAGCAACCAACAATGTACCTGTGACGACATCAGGTGACGCCTCCTGATCCTGGCGGCTGGACATAGCATAAATGCGGTCGAGGACCGGCTGAATCGAACCCCGCCACGACTCGCCGCGCTGCTGGCCCGTGAACACCCTGCCCTCCGGGGCGCACAACTACTGAAGATGAAGACCCAAAGAATCGAATCGGCCGAGCCATAGCATTTCCGCCGCTCGTGGACAATCTCTCTTCAAATGGCCTGCCGCCACAAGAGTAACAAGCTCACGGAGGAACACGACACCCCCCATAATGGCAATCACCACATCGACCACACCGAGGCATAGGTGGCCTCATCTCGACCGAACTCGTCCTCCGAAACCCGAAGCCACGAACCCCGCCCCGCCTCGAATACTCAGACGCCCCGAAGATGGTGGAGGTGCGCCTGACCGGCCAGTAGTGCAAATCTGTCTGCTTGGGGTTGTCTACCTAAAAATACCAGAGGACCTCGCTGTCTCGCCTCTTCTCGGCGATACTGCCGATCCGCGGCCTGCGTTCCTCACACCCAAGTGCATATGCCTGCATGCGGGCAATGTCCATGCCCGGCTGAAGAGCCACTCCCGTGCAACTCTCGGCCAAGTGATCATCGAGTCCTGTGACATAGCGGTGCATCCTGTCCTCCATGTCTGCTACCAAAACGGGCACATACCGAGCCAATGAGTCAAACTCCACGTTGTACTCCCGGACCGTCCGCCCACTCTGTCTCAGTGTCAAAAATCTATCGACCCGAGCCCTCCTCATCTGCGGAGGCAAGAAATGGCCAAGTAACGCCTCTGAGAACTCGTCCCCAAACAGCCGGAAGCGCATGCTCCCCGACGGTTCCATGAATCATACCGATTAATCGCAGATCCCGCATGACGCGAACCTAGTACCACCGACTCGGTCTCGAAGCCCGATCACCTCATGATCCAGAATCGTCCGGATAAACTCACGAGGATCATCCTCGGGCCTCACCCATAAAACTCGTGGCCGCAACTCAAAAGTCCTCGCCTCAGCTAGCAGCTGTCTTTGAACTACGGTGCAAATGAATCGCTGTCTCGGCTTATCCTCATGTTCGCCACGATCACGGCGATGGCGAATCGCCATCTCCTTGTATCCCATATCCTGCGCCTCGCCGGATGGAGGCTCGTGTACCGCGGTCTCGATGAGCCGCCATCGCCGCCTCAGACTCTGCTGGGGTTGGCGACTTTGTAGAACTCGCCGTCCGAAACACCTCATCCGGTAAGGACTGGACCTGTGCCCTGGTAACCCTCGGTGCCCTACTAGTGGTTCCCTCTACTGCCTTGCCCTTCTGGGCCGCGATTGCCTTGCGTGGAGGCATAACTGATACAGGAAAAAATACGTCAGAGGAAATTCAACCTATAACACAGCTCTATTGCACGATCTTAGAGTGAAAGAATGGAAACCAATCCTAAATATCCTGCAGCCTCCTGATTATAGATGTGGTGCACAACACACCGATAATCAAGACTATACTAGATACGGCCTGTAGACCCTTTCCGAGGATTAACTGCTCTGATACAACTTTTGTCACGACCCGACCCCGGATCCGTGACCGGTGCCTTGACCCGGGCACCCTTGTGACACAACATCAGAGAAAACCAGCGGAATATAAACTCACAATAAACAACTATAATGATATAAAATAGTCTATCCCAAAATGGCTACCCCAAAAGTACATAAAACCGAACAGTTACATCCTTAAACAAACCAAGTTATGACAAGACTACATGCCTCTAAGAAGGAGTAAATATCAACAACACCAGGGGGAACCATACCAAAAGTCGAGCCTCCGAAGAAATGGAGCTCCTGACACCTGAGTAAAAGATCCTAGGAATGAGGATCTACCACCTGATTTCCCTTACCTGCGGCATGAACGCAACCCCCGAGGAAGGGGGTCAGTTGTTATACCTCGTATTTTCAGAGTATGTACGTGAGGACGTACGTACAAAAGTTCAAGCCTTAAGTAGGCATAAGGGACGAAATTGTGCACAACTAGCGAAAAGAATTGTTTTCCGACGAAAAGTTTTCCGGACCTTGCGAAGGGAAAATTACGGTTGCGACATTTATAATTTTTGCGGATTTTTCCGAGAGATGTAATATTTTGGACCAACGAGAGGGTGACATGTGTCACCCTCAAGTGGACGGTTTGGGCATGGAATTCTTGGCACATTTTTTTGATGAAAAAGGCCTTAAACATTGGTCAAGGTTAGGTAGGATATTTTGTGATATTTTTTGGAGTAGATGGATAAGGTTACACTTGCCCAAATCTACACCCTCCACTTGCCCTCCACTTGCCTTAATCTTGACCCTTGGTTGTCCTATAAATACCCCCCCTAAGTTGGAAGAATTCTTCATCCACAAAACATTTTCCAAGTCTTAAAATCCTCCCCCCCTTTAGTTGTAGTTCTCGTCCAAGCTTCTCCCCTCTGAGAGCTCTAGTAAACACCCCCTTGGTAGAAAATATTCTCCAAAGTATTGTTACTATTCCCAAATACTTTAGCCAATCCCTTGTAGTATTTCCAAAGTCACCTCTATACTAAAAGCCCAGAAATACTACTTTATATCCATTAGTCACAAAACGAAACCCTGGGGAAAATCTTCATAGTTGGTTGAAGTAATTAGTAGAAGTTGTGTAGAACTTCTAAGGGTTTCTTGGAGCGAATTGGAGCGTTCAGAATAGGAGCTAAACCTTGCTCAGGATCGACATATATCTTGGATAATTTTGGGCTTATCGAGGTAAATAATCTTGTCCTTCTATTGTAATTGGAGATTACATATTGTAGAAGTGTAGAATTGAGTATAAGTTATATACAAGGAAGGTATATAAGAAGAGAATTGAACTGTACTTACATAGGACTGTATTTACAGTAGACTTGTGTAATTTGACGGGTAGGGAAGTGCTGCCCAATTTTCCGTAGAATAAGGAATCTTGTATCTAGAATTATTCTACAGAGTAGTCTAGACGTTGATAGACTTATATGACCGTTATAGGTTGAAGTACTGCGAGTAGCGTATTCTACTCGAAGGGTGGAAAAGGCTAGCAGGATTACAGTACTTTGGAGCTATTTGCTAATTGTCGATAATCGTCGCGAGGTATGTGATTCTTCCTATCCTCTTGAGCATGATATTTTAAAAGAATATAATTAGTACGGTAGACGTACGTGTGTTAACTGAACGTGGTTTTACTTCGATGTCTTTTGACTTGAGTTTTAGATAATAAGAATCGTTTTTGAAAGAAGAGTAATATTTGGTTTTGAAAGCTTAAGAGTTATACTAGCTTTATGGGAAGTTAGGTATAACGACTTAAGAGAGATAAAAAGAATGGTTTATTGATTTTAGAAGTTAAGAGACTTGATCTTAAAAGATAAGAGACTTGACTTAATTGAATTGTATGAATTTTGTTAAAAAGTGTGAAACCTCATTCGTGAGTAATGAGTACTTGGTTTTTAAAGAATAATGTTTTACTGATTTCGGAAACGAGAATAAGTATCGAACGAACCACTGCAGCGTTAATAAAGGAAAATGTATTGACAATAATTAATTATATTAAAACCAGTAGAAACCTCCATCTGCATAGAAGCTAAGATAAGACAAAATTGTATTACATTTCCTAGATCATGGCTGCTTTAATAAGATTGTTATAAACAAGAATAACCTACTCACACATAAGGCATACGTTATTCAATTGTTTAAAAAAGATTACGTTATTTGAGTAAGACTATGAACTATGAAATCTTTCGAAACCAAAAGACTTGAGTATTTGAAATTAGGCAACTTGAACTTTTGGAAAAGAATGTTGTTACTTGACTTTAAAAAGGAAAGTGTTTTGGTTTAAAAAGGAGGGCATAATATTGCCTTAGTTGATTTAAAAGGAAAGCATGATATTATCTTAATCTGTCTTAAAAGAGCATTTAAATGTTATGGTCGATTCTATACCGCGTCCATGGGATGGACCGGGAATGTATTTCACTCGACACCGCGTCCATGGGATGGACCGGGAATGTATTTCACTCGACACCGCGTTCATGGGATGAACCGGGAATGTATTTCACACGACACCACATCCATGGGATGGACCGGGAATGTATTTCACACGATACCGAGTCCATGAGATGGACCGGGAATGTATTTCACACGATACCGAGTCCATGAGATGGGCCGGGAATGTATTTCATACGATCCGACACCGAGTCCATGAGATGGGCCGAGACATGTTATACGTATCACACGATTTATACCTAGACTGCCGGCAGTGAGGAAGGAGTTCCACGGGCATGAGGGATGACTTTGAGGGCGTGAGTCCCTGACTTGACATGACTGCTTTTATGTTGTGAACTGTAGTTTTGTTATCATACATGCTCATCGCTTTATTTTAGATCGTTATGATTTCGTTCTGATTTTCGCCACATACTTGGTACTGTTGTCTTGACCTCCTTGGGCCGCGTTCATGCCGCAGTAGAGGTACGCGATTGTTGATCCTCACCATAGGATCACGCCAACAGATTGGGAAGCCCCGTTTCTCCGGAGGCTTATCTTTTGGTATGTTTCCCTGAGTTGTAGGTTCTTGTACATTCAGGGGTATGGCGGGGCCCTGTCCCGTCATAGTTGTTGTAACATTCTTAGAGGTCTGTAGTACTGTTGTAGGCAGGTTTGTAAAAGGATGTAACTGTTCAAACATTTATGTATATATGCCGAAAGACAACTTTTCTCAGATAAACTGTTTCTCACTTCATATTGTTTCATGTCTTGTTTTATATTCCGCTGGTTACTCTGATGTATGTCTACTTGGGTGCCCGGGTAAGGCACCAGTCACGGGCCCGGGTTCGGGTCGTGACATCAGTACACAACGTACCAAGTATGTAAAACTGAAAAATACTGTAGTAATATCATAAGTCAAAAATAAGCTGAAGTTATAGATAAAAGTCAATTTCCTTGCACTGTGCCTTACTAACAATGAGAGTAATAAGTATAAATCTTATAGCATAAAAATAGGAGGCTCACGATCAAAACAGGGTACCTCGCCTGTAGTATCATTAAGCAATCCTACTCCTGGGACTATTTCACCCGCATGGGTCCTGTGGACCCGCATGAGGTCATCCGCCTCGTCATGGGACTATTTCACCCGCATGAGACTATTTCACCCGTATGGATCCTGTGGACCCGCATGAGTACTATCGCCGTACTCGCATGAGACTATTTCACCCGCATGGATCACGTGGTGGGATCCGCGTGAGTGCAAGCGCCGCACTCGCATCATGGGTAGCAAATCCATGGCTTAGATAATAACCGGTTTTACCAGTAATAATACAAATATATAACATAGCTCATCCGGCTATCATACATAACATAAGCACTACCGGCCTATCATATCATACATAAGCACTACCGGCCTATCATATCACAACATAAGCACTACAGGCCTATCATATCATACATAAGCACTACCGGCTTATCATAACATAAGCAAGTTAAGAAATCCCCTAACTTCTTATTAACATTATTAATATATCCTCTCATTTTAGTATCCTAAGGCACTAACATGTCTTTTAATAGAAAATCCGGGAATTCAACCCAAGTACCATGTACTTCTAACTTTTTAAGAAAAACTCTTTTTATACAAAAATTCCAAGATACTAATCACCATAGTATCAAGTTACAATTTCTTTTCAAGACAAGTCACATTTCCTTTTAGAAATATAATAGGCTTCTAAATCAGGTGACTTCATTTCCGTTAAAACTTAGGCAACCAATGCCTAAAAATCAATTCACCTTTCTTAGTTTCAAATCCTTTACCCGTACTTGTTTTAATTAGAGTAAACCTTTCTTTGTGAACCTTCCAAGAAAACTAATATAACCAACTTCCCATAAAGTCATTATATTAGCGTTATCCCTGTCAAATACATTTTTCCTAAATCCAAGGGACTTATACTTTTGAAATGAAACAAGTATCATATACTTTAAAACAAGTGAAAGATATCAAATCTTGTACGTCTACCGTACTACATAGGTACAACTACTCATGCTCAAGAGATAGGAAAGTTCCACATACCTCTTCGGTTAATCCACTTGCTAAGTCCGAAATACCGCACGTAATATGTCAACCTATAATGACCATAATACGTTTATTAACCCCTAATTTCAATGTAGAAATATTCCAAGTTCAAGTTACTAATTCCTAAGGAAATTTGGGCAGCATTTCCTTTGTTTCTACATACTTTGCCACCTTTTTCAAGGTCGAATTCAATATCCAAACGCCACATTTAAGGCCCAACAATCCCACATTTCAAAGGGGATTACACAACCAAACTTAGGTGTATAAAATTCTGCCCCAATAGGTAAAACAATACACTTAACAATTCCAAAGTAGTTTGTAGGCTACAACATGCTCATAATATCTCTTTAACCAATCTTTCATATCCAAACCATTTTTCTCACATGCAATGATTCTAAGAGCATTATTTACTACTACAAATTCCTTATTCTTCACATGCAACACCAATAACTAGCTACAAGAGAAGAAATGTTACCTTTGGAGCTTTAGCCAAAACTATTCCAACAATTTTGCTAGCCTCCTTTTCAAGAATACCACCACAATAACCTCCACAAGCTTGCAAACAACTTTCCTTCTTAACACCCTTTTCAGATTTTCCTTAAGCTTGGAGTTTCTCTTGATTTTCTAGAGAAGGAGATCTTTTAGCT
Source organism: Przewalskia tangutica (assembly GCA_029844215.1). Classification (NCBI taxonomy): domain Eukaryota; kingdom Viridiplantae; phylum Streptophyta; class Magnoliopsida; order Solanales; family Solanaceae; genus Przewalskia; species Przewalskia tangutica. The sequence goes on from CM056723.1 coordinate 44,757,984, forward strand.
TAGAGAGAGAGAGAGAGAAAGATGAAGGATGAAAGATGACCAAGTCTTCAAGACTTGGTCAATATCCGGCCTGCAACATTTCAGAGGGGGGGGGGGACACTTGTCACCCACCCATGACCTCTTTTAAAACAAAGCAAAGGCAGAAATTTCCACTAACTCGCAGATCCGCCTGGCGCGCCCTGCGATCGCGGCGCGGCTGAAACTTCAGCTTTCTCAGACTTTCCGACGCCGCGGCCCTGCTTCCCGGCGCCGCGGCGCAGAAACTCCAGCGACCCGGATCTTCCGGCCGCGGCACGTTTTCCGCGCCGCGTCTACAATCACCCGTCTCGCGCCGCGCTCAGCTGCGGCGCTGAGGCCCCGACCAGTGTCCGGACGAACCACGGGGTATAACACGAAGGACGCTAGTGGAAGTGCCATTGGTGCAGTTTTATCACAGTCATACCATCATTTGACCTTTTCCAGCAAGAAGTTGGTTCCGCGAATACAGTCAGCCTCCACCTACACGAGAGAGCTCTTTGCCATCACTGAAGCAGTAAAGAAACGGAGGCATTATTTACTTGGGAGAAAGTTTATCATTTAAACGGATCACAAGAGTATCCTTCACCTACTGTCCCAAGTGATCCAGACTCCGGAACAACAAAAATGGCTCACTAAACTGATCGAGTTTGAATATGAAATTCAGTATAAACCAGGGAAGGAGAATCAAGTCGCTGATGCATTGTCGAGGAGAGAACAACCCCAATTCACTGTAATTACAGAGCCCACTGTATCCTAGATCACACAGCTGAAGGAATTCTATGCTGCTACTGAAGTGGGAGTCGAACTCCTGAACAAATTCACAAGCGCATCAAGGATCAATGAAAAAATTAAGGTACGATGTCTTAATCTTTCTCAATAAGAAGTTATATGTGCCAGATGAAATCGTAATTCAGGCCATGTTAATAGAGGAATACCATTCGTCACCCTGTGGTGGACATTCAAGGGTGAAAGCAACTCTGAGTCACATCTCGGCTACATTTGCGTGGCCATCAATGAGAAAGAAAGTTGAAAAATTTGTGCGCGACTGCTCTAGTTGCCAATAGAACAAGGCAGTGAATCACAAACCATATGACCTGCTCCAGCCCTTGCCCATACCAAATCAAGTGTGGGAAGACATAAGTATGGATTTCATAACCCATCTTCCCCTGTCATCAGGAAAGACTGCGGTATGGGTGATTGTCTACCGATTAACTAAGTTCGCCCATTTTATAGCATTACCCACAAAATACACTGCCTCATACATAGCCTCAGTATTCCTCACTGACATCTACAAGCTTCATGGGCTACCCAAAACCATAGTCTCGGACCGAGACCCCCTATTTCTAAGCAAATTTTGGCAAGAACTCTTCTCACAATTAGGAATAAAATTGGCCTATAGCAGTGCGTATCATCCAGAGACAGACGGGAAAACTGAGGTCGTCAATCGCAGCCTTCAGACATATCTGTGTTGTTTGTCAGTGACGAACCTCGAAATTGGACCAGATACTTAGCCCTCACAGAGTATTGGTATAATACCAGTCACCATACAACGATCAAAACCACCCATTTCCAAGCCCTGTATGGTCGAATGCCACCAACAACAACCCCATACTTACCTGGGAGCTCCCAAAATGAAACCATCGACTCAACTCTCACCCACAGAAACACTCTCCTGACCAAGCATAAAGAAGCACTCCATAAATCCAGGCAACAAATGGAAACCCAGAAGAATGACAAGCGTTTGGCGAAGGAATTTTCACTAGGAGAATGGGTTTATGTTAAACTTCGCGCCTATTGGCAAGTTACACTCCATCGCACTAAATCGGCAAAGCTATCAAAAAGTATTACGGGCCCTTTCAAGTGTTGCGAAGGATCGACGCAGTGGCGTATGGACTGGAACTTCCAAATGGGTGTCGCATTCATCCAGGTTTTCACGTCTCGCTACTCAAACCTCACTCAGGTGAAGCAATTGACACAATTGCGGAGTTACCCAACATAAGCAAAGATGAATAGTTATACCTCAAACCTGACGCAATCATCGATGAGCGCACAGTTTGGAAGGATGGAAGAAACGAAACTCAAGTCTTGATTCATTAGGAACACTCTACAGAAGCCGATCGAACATGGGAATCACAAGAACTTCTGAAGAATACTCACCCTCAGCTCTTCGAACATATCGATGATATAGAGTCTCGTATCAACTCACGAGCTACTAATCCTAAGGTCCTTGAGGACAAGGCCCAATGTGAAGGGGAGGGAATTTTTATGGACCAAACCAGAGATGCTCAGACAGGACCAACGGAAATGAGCAACAACAGGCCCATACGAGATAGAAAAGCCCCAAAGTGGGTCAAGAACTTTCAACTCTAATGGACCCTTTAATTAGGCAGTTTTTAGTAGTAGTTGCAATATTTAATTTAGCATTTTCAGCATTGATTCAACATTTTCAATATTGTTATTAGTGGGTTAGTGGGCAAATTAGGAGATCATGGGATGATAGTCTTCCATGTAGTGGATAGTGGTAGTAGTGGAGACCTCTTAATTATGTATATAAATAGGTCTGCGTTATAAATGAAAAGGATCATCCTTAGTTTGGAAAAAAACATTGCTTACTTTATTTACGTAATTTTAGAATGTTCATTCTTCACTCGAATTTGGAATACCGTCCCAACAATTATTAAATTATTAAGTAACACTATGAAAAGTTTAAGAGAGGGTGATAGTGATGAGAATGAGGAGGAACGTGTCTATTTCTGAGAATCAATTCAAATTCATGTCGGAATGATCAACTATGAAAGTCATTCATCTTCTAAGGAGATTGTTGGAGAAATATAGTGATATGAAAAAGATTTACATATGGTGTTCATAGACTTAAGAAAACATACGACAAAGTCTCTAGGAAAGTTTTATGAAGATGATTAGAGTCTAGAGATGTACCTATGACATATATTTGAACGATTAAGGACATGTACGATGGAGTCAAAATCCGAGTGAGAACAGTGGGAGGAGGAGACCGGAACACTTTCCAGTCGAGATGAGTTGCATCAAGTATTAGCTCTTAGCCCATTTTTATTTGCCATAATGATAGATGAACTGATACGTCATACTCAAGGGGAGGTACCATGATCTATGTTATTTGCAGATGACATAATATTAATTGACCGAGACACGAGACAGAGTTAACGATATACTGGATGTATGTGAGGATTGATACATAGGTCATTTCCAATAGAAAACTTCTAGTATCTTGGGTCAATAATTCAAGAAAATGGAGAGATCGATGATGATGTACACATCATATTGGAGTGAGGTGGATGAAATAGAGGCTCACATCTGGTGCCCAATGTGATAAGAATGTGCCATTGAGACTTAAAGGTAAGTTTTATAGAGTGGTTGTTAGACCAACTATATATATTGCATGCAACAGAGTGTTTATCAGTCAAGAATGCACACGTTAAGAAGATGAATGTAGCAGAGATTATGATGCTTAGATAGATGTGTGGGCATACTAGGCGGGATAAAATTAAGATCAAAGACATGCAGGGTAAGGTGGGAGTGGCTTGAGTGATGGACAAGATGAGGCTAGGGATCAAGGCTGAGATGGTCCAGACATGTAAAGAAGAGGAGCACAGATACACCTCCATTGAGAAGGTGCGAAAGGTTGACATTGATAGCTCTGGAGAGGTAGATCGAGAAAAAAATTGGGGAAAGATTATTAGACATGACACGAAACATCTTTAGTTCATCGAGGACATGACTCTAGATAGGAAAGTATGAAGATCGAGAATTAGGATAGAGGTTTAGTAGGTAGTCGAACAATTTTTCTCTTTTCTGTGAGAGCATGATTCTAGCTTAGAGATAGCCTGTTATATGCTCCATCCTATATGTATCAATATATTTATTATTGTCCTATTATTATATTATTTTTCAATTGTATTACTACAGTCGTTTCTTATATACTTGAGTTATCTTTACTATTTTTGTTGTTAGTATTTTTTTTCTACAATATTTTTTTCAACCATAGCTTTTATTTTTGTATTTGTCAAACATGTTTTTTAGAATGCTTTTCTTGATCCAAGGGTCTATAAGAAAAATCTTTATCTCACAAGGTAGAGTATGATCTGCGTACACCCCACACTTCACATAGATCAATATTGGATATGTTGTTGTAGTTCTCTTTTTAGTACCTCTTAATTTGATTGATGTAGCTCATTTTGTTTAGCACAATTATAATAGGTAAGAGTGCGCAAAAGTATAAAAAAATGTAATAATTCGATGAACTTAAATTTTTACTATGAAAAAGGGTCCTATGACATGCTTATGGCAATAGAACACTGAAAGAGTTGAAAAAACTAGAAGAGAGAATTATGTAGGGAGTAAGTTCCACTTCAGAAAAATGATACCACCAAAGGATGTGGTGCAGTGAATGAGGCTGCTCTTCCCTTAACCATAGGTCTCAGATTTGAGTCCTGGGTATGGAAAAATCCTTGGTAGGAAGCGCTTCCCAGAAATGGGCTCTACCCAGCGCAAATCCGGATATAGTCATGCTCTAATTCGGATACCGAACACCGAACACCGAATGAGAAGTAAAAAAACACTTCAAAAAAATGACAAGATTTAAGGATATCAAAATAAAAAAAACTAAAATTAATTAAGACAGATTGACTACTGGGGGGAAATATAAAAAAGAATTGTTTTACGAAACAGACAAGTCAAAACTAAAGTAGTAGAGGGAGCAAGTCGCATGTGCCAGGTAATGCAAGTCATAGAGCAAGAGTGATGAAAGAGAGGATCCGAACTTAGTTTCTACATTTGGCAAGTGTACCAAAGGATGAAAGGATTTGAACGATGACCATACACCCGTGAAGAAAGACCAAGAATGGCATGAAGTATGGGGAGGAGCGGGAACCATAACTTGATAGCCTATTAAGAACAAGTTTATTCGGCCTTATATGTTGGTCTTGGCCGAGACCCTGCTTTATACTTTACGTCTTCAAGTTCTAGTCTAGCTAGTAGTTTTATTATTAAGTTCATGTAATAGCCCTTAGATTGTCTTAGGACACAATCAATGTTTGTAGTAAAGATGTTGAAGTCAAGAAAGGGAGAAGGCTAAGGTGACACGGACAACACACCATGGTGAAAAAAAAATGACATGAAAGATAAGTTGGCATGGACAAGAAACTTCCAGGGGCATGTCAAGTAGGAAGAGGAAGGTTGAAGGATGGCCGAAGATCAAGATATTGGTACAAGGAATGGAAGTACTTCCAAGAGGATGAAGTCTTGGAAATTCAAGCACATCTCGACCTCTACAAGGAAGATATGAAGAGGTTTTGGCTTACTCAAGTCTCAACACAAAACCAAAACTATTTCACATGCAACTCATCAAAGCAGAGGGCCAACTTGGTCTCCAAGACAACCAAACCCCTTTCCTTGTTCACATCCGACCGAAATGGCCTTGTAATTGTGCCCCTTAGTCTCCCTTTTAGAATAGTCTTTAGGATACTATAAGTAGGGCTTTAGGATTTTGTACTTAGGCATGCTTGAGTTAAGATTAATAAAAATTCTAAGTCTTCAACTTATGTATTGAAACTTATCCGATCCTTGTGTGGATCACCCTTCCTTCAGTGTAAGTTTTGGTTAGGACTTGTGTGACCTAATCAAAACCCAAATTAGAAGAACCCCATCAATGGTAAACAAAAGTTGGAACTTGTATGGACCAACTTGGTCTAATCCTTGGGTATCTAAAGGGCATCGATCACCCTCACTAGGCTAGTTCCCGGGCATTGCTAATAGCAACCCCGCTCTTGATGTATTGGTATTGATCAAACAATCCTTAGTGTTAGTTCGTGAAATAAACTCCCCGTTCCTCTATCCTTGGACATATATTTCATTCATCCTTTATAACCATAGTCACTAAATACTCAAACCGAAACCAACCAAGCCAACACGTATACAAAAATCCTTCATCCCTTCTCTCGAGTTGTATTCTACAATTCGTGTTCAATCCTTACTAAATATACCAAACACCAGACACCTTCATCTCACACAATACCTCAATATCATCTCCACCAAAGGAAATCACCCGCTGGTTCTTACAACCACCCGTCTAACCCAAACACCACCAAGTTGTCTCCCTAACACCACCTTCCGAACACTTCACTATTTTGGTTCTGTTACACCAAATGAACACCATACAAAAACTACAGTACGACCACCATACTCTCCCGCAACAACCCCGGAATAACCTTCGAAAATGCCTCAACCCTCTTCCTTATAGATTCTCCCGCAATCACCATCAAACACCACACTGTCTCATTTACCCGAGAAGTTGAGGACCCGATATTGCTTTCCATTTTTGGGTCATCTTCCACACTCGACCCACTTACGCATTCAACCTTACCTTACTCACATCATATTGGCATTAGATCTTAGACATCCCGTCCCAGACCTTGACGCTATGGAGCAAGTAAGCGAAGTACAAAAAAGGGACTTGCTAGAAATGGTTGCGGAACAAGTAAGATGAGAGTTTGCTAATCATGCAAACATTAAAGATGTTGAATCTGCGGAAGAAGTTTCTCAACACAACCCCATACCCATTGAAGTTTATGTCCAATAGGTCCCGATACTAAAAACAAAGAGGTGACTGAACTTTACGGTTTGACCTTCCAACCTTTGAAGGAAATTTGGACCGCGAAGAGTTCTTAGAATGGTTGAGAACCATCGAAAGGCTATTTATGTTCAAGGGATACAATGATCACCAATGTTACAAGATTTCCACATTGAAGCTTATGTATTTTGCTTCGGTATGGTACGAGAATTTGAAAACTAGCCGAAAAAGAAATGGCAAGTCCAAGATTGATTCTTGGGAGAGGCTAAACAAGCATTTGAAAAGAAAATTCTTGCCAAGAGATTATGAACAAGAGCTATACCTTAAACTCACCAAGATTCGTCAAGGTGTCCTTAAGGTCAAAGAGTACATAAGGGAGTTTGACAAGACCACCATGCTATGTGACTTAGAAGAGAAAGAACTGGATTGAATGAGACAATTCAAGAAAATGTGGAAGTGTCCACTTACTCTACTTTTGAAGATGTGCGTCATTTGGCACAAAATTTCGAGAGACAACAAAAAAGGTTGTCCCTAGGACTTACACAAAACCCACACTTGATAAGGAGAAGAGTACTACTTCCTATACCAATCCTTTTTACAAACGGGAAGATACAAACAAAGACAAATGAAAGATGAAATTTGTCAAGAATGGTGAGAAGGGAGGCAAGAGATGCTTCAAATGCCAAGGGCTCGGGAATTTCGCTAAAGAATGTCCTAATCCAAGGACCATGACAATTGAGGAGTATCAAGAAAGCAGAAATACTTTTGTCATAGAAGAATTCAATAAGAAAGAAAGCCAAGAGGAAGCCGAGACTCTCGCGGAAGAAGGTATGAGTCTAGTCCTTCAACATGTGCTAAGTGCACAAGTGGAGGAACTTGAAGAAAACCAAAGACAATAAATTTTCTACACCCGATGCAAGGTCAAGGATCAGGTGTGTAGTATGATCATCGACAGAAGAAGTTGTGCCAATATGGTGTCTCTCAGAATGGTAGGTAAATTGCAACTACCAACCCGTGAACATACTAAACCATACAACCTCCGATGGGTAAACAAGTCAAGTGGACTCAAGGTTGCCACTCAATCCCTTGTCAAGTTTCGGATTGGAGGATGTGAGGATGAGATTTGGTGTGATGTCCTTCCAATGGACGCATGTCATATATTGTTAGGAAAACCATGGCATATGATCGGAAGACCACACACGATGGTGATCATAACACTTAATCCTTTAACAAGAATGGTAAGGACTTCCGACTTATACCTTTGTCACCAAGTAAGGTGATCGAGATGAAGCTCCAACTAGCCCAAAAGCGTCAAGCTAGATCCGAGGCGCGAAAAGAGGAAGAATGAGCTAAGAAGGGGAGTGTCATGAGTATGTTGGCTTATAAAGAAGGATCCGGTCCGAAAAAGAACTTAGAGGATTCGGGAATGTGCAAAGAACATGAACCAACAACCGAACCTAACAATTTTGAGAAAGCTCTCAGAAAATCCCCCCCCCCCCCCCCCCCTGTGTGATGAACCAAATACAACACATGAGACAAATGCTCAAAAGACCCCTGTTCCATACCATGATCATGGATAAACAACTCAAAATTGGACCCTTTTTTTCAATCCATTGTACCAAGAAGAAAATATGGGTGATACCTTTTTTATCAACCCTCTATATGAGCAACCGAAGATGAAAAAATAATTAACATGGAGTTGTCAAGCAACATTTCTTCCGGAACCTTGTTAAGAAAAGGTATTGAACTCACCCTTGATTTATTTTCAAGAGATTTGTTATCCACACACCAAACCTATGAATGCGGAAGACAAGGCATGAGTGGTCGATGGTACATTTGTTCTAATGTGCTATTGAAACTGAGGCATTATTGGGAGGTTTGCATCAACAACCTTCTATCTATAAGGAATAAGTCACCATGGCAAATGTTGATTGTGTGTAACTTGCGAGAAATGCCATCAAGGCCCAGAAACTACCCAACATTGAAGACCCGAGAATAAGTTGAATGCAAAAGGAACTCTAAGGAGTTACCTAATGGATCTGAGTGTTTTGTGGCTAATAACATCCAAGAAAGTAAATTTTATGCTGCCCCTACCTCAACCATGACAATACAAGAGCTTGAAGAGGTGAGTGACAACTTAAACCGAGAGAAACAAGCCACGATCAATAATAAGGGAAGGTTGATGGATGAGCATCTTCGCAATTTGAAGTATGATGAATTGATTAAGTGGGAATAATACTTAAGATATGGCCCCTTCAAGTTGCTAGCCAAGTTCCAAAAGGGATTGTACAAAGAGCAACCTCCAAGCTCAATATTTCATGTGACTATGAAGCCTTCTCATTTGAACCATCCGAATTTGAGGGAAAATTCTCTCCAAGAAGGGGAGATTGATGAAAGAAAGGATCCGAACTTAGCTTCTACAGTTGGCAAGTGTACCAAAGGATCAAAAGATTTGAATGATGGCCATAAACTTGTGAAGAAATACCAAGAATGGCATAGAGTATGGGGAGGAGTTGTTAAGTGTATTTTGTATACACTTTTGAGTCATTTTTAGTTAGTATTTTACTCTTTTATTTTGTGTTTAGTATAGTGTTAGGTGTGTTTTTCTTTCGTATGTGTCACAACGGTTATAAAGGAGAAGATATCACTTTTGAGGATGAAATTGCACAAGAAAATGCCAATAAATGAAGTTTAAGAAGTCTCGGGAAGTATAGAGAAAATCAGACGAAGTCCGGATGAAAAAATCGTGGACGAAAGTACCCCGATACTTGTGTAGTATTTAAGGTTATTATTCTTAATCCTCCTGTGTAGTAAAATCTATCATAGAAATATAGAAGGTTTCTGCACAAGGTTGAGCTCTTTTATGTCCTAACCGGAATATAATGACAGATTAGTTAACCTGCTATCTTAATAATAAGAAGAATTATTAGCATTGCATTAACACGTGAAATAGTGGATAGTTGAGAAGATTGGAAACCCTATTTCCTTCATAACTGTTATAAACCCAAAGTATCATAATCTTTAGTTTATTTTTTGCACTTAGTCATAATTCTTAGTATAATTCTCAAACTAAAGAACGTCAACCAAATAGATACCATATGATAGATAATCGGTACTTAATAAACCAATCTCGGTAGACGATAAACTCGGTCTTACATATCTTTATTACTTGAACGATATGTACACTTGCGTAAGCACTTAAAAATATCGCAACAAGTTTTTGGCGCCGTTGTCGGGGACTGGCATACTGTTAATATCGAACTATCTATTCTTATTTCTAATTTGGTTTTTATTTTCTGTCTTTTTATTATTTTTATTTTAGAACATTCTGCCGTGATCTGTTTGTTGTATTTGATTAGTCTCAGGAACTTGGTTTATGCAAAGTAAGAGATGAGCTGACATTCCTATCCATCTGAACCCTGAGATTGAGAGATTGTGCATACAGAACAGGAAATAAAAGAGAATTGCTGATTCTTTAGCAATGGGAGATCAATGAAGCAATAATTTGGGGAATGACGAGTTACCGCCTGTCTTAAGACAAGTCCCTCTAGAAAAGAGCTTGGGGGACTATGTGATGCCGACTATTACAGGGGTGCAGACTTGCATCAGACTTCCAGCTGTTGAAGCCAACAATTTTGAAATCAAACCAACCATATTGCACATGGTTCAAAGCTCAGTTCAGTTTGGGGGATTACCATATGAAGATCTCCATTTGCATCTAGCAAATTTTCTGGAGCTGTGTGCAACCTTTAAATACAATGATATTACTGATGATGCCATTCGGTTGAGACTCTTCCCATTCTCACTCAGGGATAGAGCAAAGTGTTGGCTGAACTCCTTACAGGCAAACTCCATTACCACATGGCAAGACTTAGCCCAGAAGTTTCTTGCCAAGTTCTTCCCTCCAACAAAAGCAACAAAGCTCAGAGGTGAGTTGAATAACTTCTATCAGCTAGAGGGAGAATCACTATATGATGCATGTGAGCAGTTTAAAGATTTGCAGAGAAAGTGCCCACATCATGGGATTGAGAAGTGGATGCTAGTCCATATATTTTACAATGAGATGTGTGGTACAACTCGTACCATAATTGATGCTGCAGCAGGGGACACATTCATGAGAAAGAGTGCCAATGAGGCACATGATTTGCTAGAGGATATGGTCACAAACAACCATTAGGGGGCCGATGAGAGAGCAATAAACAATAGGAAAATGGCTAGGATTCATGAGTTGGATGCTATCACTGCATTGACTGCGCATGTAGTCACTTTGACCAAGCAGATGCAGCAGAGCACCATGTCAGTTAAAGCAGTTCAGACATCAGTGAGATGTGAAATCTGTGGGGGTCCCCATACTTTTGATAGGTGTACAACAGTGGACCCGAATAATATGCCCATGGAGCAGGTTCAAGCAGTGGGAAATTTTCAGAGACCCTACAATAATCCATTCTCCAACACATACAATCCGGGGTGGAGAAATCACCCAAAATTTTCATGGAAGAATGAACAAGGGCAACAACCACAATTTTAGGCATCATCCTCACATCAGTTCAGCCCACCAGACCCACAAGAGAAGCAGAATGAGTTGCAAGCAGCTTTGTTGACCCTGAAAAATTCTCATACTCCGTTCATGACAGAAACCGATCATCCATCAGGAATTTGGAGACGCAGGTGGGACAACTAGCTAACATGCTGAACAACAGAGAGCAAGGGACTCTCCCCAGCAATACTGTGGTGAACCCAAGAGAACAGTGCCAAGCAATTAGCTTGAGGAGTGAGAAGCACTTAGAGCAGGTTGCACCCCAGCCAGTGGTTGAACAAGAGAAATCAGTTGAGGCAGAGAAATAGGGGGTTACTGATGACCACCCTATGTTAGAGAAGGCTCCACCCGCAGTGATGAGGGAGTATACAAACAAAATTACTTGCCCTCAAAGACTGCAGAAGAAGACCTCGGATAAACAGTTTTCGAAATTTTTGGAGGTATTTAAAATACTGCACATTAACCTTCCTTTCATTGAAGCCTTGGAGCAAATGTCAGCTTATGTGAAGTTCATGAAAGACACCCTGTTTAAGAAGAGAAAGCTGGCAGATTATGAGACAGTGGTGCTGACAGAGGAGTGCAGTGCTATATTGCAGAAGAAACTTTCCCCTAAGTTGAGAGACCCAGAGAGTTTCACCTTACCTTGCACCATAGGGAATGTTACATGTAAAAGAGATTTATGTGATTTGGGGGAAAGTATCAACCTGATGCCCCTCTCTGTGTTCAAAAGGCTTGGTTTGGGGGAAGCAATGCCAACCACAGTCACCCTGCAGCTAGTTGATCGCTCGGTTGTGCATCCCCAAGGAATAATTGAAGATGTGTTGGTACACGTGGGTAAATTCATTCTTCCTACTGATTTCATCATTCTAGACATGGAAGAAGATAAAGATATGCCCCTCATCCTTGGGTGACCATTTCAAGCCACAACAAGGGCACTTATTGATGTTGAGAAGGGAGAGTTGAAGCTCAGAGTGCAAGATGAAGAGATGCCCTTCAAAGTGTTCAAGTCATCCCCTGAACCACAAGTTTATGATAGATGCTTCGATGTTGGTGTAGTTTATAAAAAGGATCCTCATGAAAGTTCCAAGGGTACTAATGCCCTTGATGGTAAGACTTCTGAACTAACAGTTGATGAAAAAGAATTGAACTCTTCTGAAATCAGCACTGTGAAAAAGAAGAGGAGGAAGAGAATGATAATGATGCTAAAATGGATATGCGGAGGGGATACTATACCCCATTGATTTAGTAAGTAACATGCGTCTGACTAAAAGACGTTAAAGACAGCGCTACTTGGGAGGCAACCCAATGGGTTTAATTTTGTTATTTCAATTCTTGTTTTAGTTGTTTATTTTGTCTTAAACAGTCTCACGATCTTGGTTCTTATCTTATGTTTTGATGGTAGGTGGACTAGGGATTGACCCAAAGTGGAAGAAAGAACAAAAAAATGCTGAAAACGGGAAAAACTGGCAGCAGCGCCGTGGCGCCAACATGCAGGGCCATGGCGCTGAAATTTCAGAGGCCCAAAAGCTGTGCAATTTCCACAATATTTCCTCCCAGTCCTCCGTTATGACCGATGTGTTGTGTCAGTAAGTTGTCCCTATTTTTAGTCTTCGCACATTGGGGAAAATGTGTCAATTAAGTTTGGGGGTGTCTTATTTTGTTTCATTGTTTAATTTTTGAGTCTTTCTGATTTGTCTTTGTGTTGTTTTGTGTGTTTTTTGAGTCATAATTTTTTTTATGGATCATGTATGTTGTAATTGCTAACGATATTGAGTGGATAAAGTGAGATAATATAATGGAATTGAAAGCAAAAATCGGTGTGCTTAAGTTGAATATGCCAAAAATTCATGACATCTAATTATTTGAGATATTTGTGTTTAGCCTATGTGGGAAAGAAAGGTTGAAAAATGTCTAGAAAATCTATTTTCTTGTTATTTGAGGCGAAATAGTTAAGATATACATGTTTAGGGAGATGATTCAGACATTTCTTTGATAGCCCTTCTGACCATTCATTACCTATCCTGACATAAATTGTATCACTAGTCAGCCTCGTTGAGCCTAAAATAAGATCTTTCTTTGACACCCTATGATTCCTTTTGTTGTGCCATAAGTGATAATTGAAAACTCTTGGAATGAAAAGTGTTGAAAAAGAAATAAAAAGAGAGTGAAAAGTTGATGCACCCCAATTAAGAATATATAAAAATCTAAGTTTGGGGGTGCTTGTTATTTATAATGTATATCATTCTTTCAAAAGAAAAGAGGGAGGATGTTGACACCCAATTTTGACCCTCTGTCCCATTAATAATCCATAAAGTAAACTAATTTTTAACACCGCAAAATAATTTTAGTAATAATAATAATACACAATAATATAAGCATAAACATACATAAATAAGTAATTTAATAATGTCGCAACATTTATATAAAGCATTAAGCACACCTTAAATATCATATCCACATTTTTCATTTTTAATAAAACATTTTTTATAAATAATTTAAACCTCATCTCATTACTCCACTATAAACAAACAGAACTACTACAGATAGACTAGAATATTTCTTATGTCAAACCATTCTATTGAATGCAATCTTTATTTACGGAAAGCTATTTATTGATGTCGATTTAGATATGTTCATTGGCCTGCGACTGATCTCATCGTCCGTTTTCCCCCTCTTTCCATTATTTACCACTAATTAAAATACTCCCAAAACTAACACCTAAACTAATACTCAAAATAACACCCACAAAGCCCAAACCCTATTACTTTTCGTCCAACCCATTTCCCTTTATTTCCCTAGAAACTGATCCCAACCCGCGGGCCCAATTCCCTTTATTATTTCTCTCCTCTTCCACAACACAGAACACAAAACCAACAGAACCCTAAACCTAAAACTATGAACCAAAATCGCCGCACCTTCCACCCGCAAGCCTCGCCAAATTTTCCGGTCGGAAAATCCGTCCAACACATTACCTGCAACACACAACCCCAAAGTATCAACTTACCATAATCGAATAGCCTCAAGATACGCCAAAATCGTACCATAATCTGCCCAAATATCATAACTCACCATAACCCAAAAATGGAACCAAAATTATTGGGAGGTTTGCATCAACAACCTTCTATCTATAAGGAATAAGTCACCACGACAAATGTTGATTGAGTGTAACTTGCGAGAAATGCCATCAAGGCTCGGAAACTACCCAACATTGAAGATCCGAGAAGAAGTTGAATGCAAAAGGAACTCCAAGGAGTTACCTAATGTATCCGAGTGTTTTGTGACTAATGACAACAAAGAAAGTAATTTTTATGATGCCCCTACCTCAACCATGACAATACAAGAGCTTGAAGAGGTGAGTGACAACTTCAACAGAAATAAACAAGCCACAGTCAACAATAAGGGAAGGTTGCCGGATGAGCATCTTCACACTTTGAAGTATGACAAATTGATTATTTCGGAAGAATACTTAAGAGATGTCCCTTTCAAGTTGCTAGCCAAGTTCCAAAAGGGATTGTACAAAGAGCAACCTCCAAGCTCAATATGACATGTTTCTATGAAGCCGTCTCATTTGAACCATCCGAATTTGAGGGAAAATTCTCTCCAAGAAGGGGGGATTGATGAAAGAAAGGATCCGAACTTAGCTTCAACATTTGGCAAGTGTACCAAAGGATCAAAAGATTTGAACGATGGCCATAAACACGTGAAGAAAGACCAAGAATGGCATAGAGTATGGGGAGGAGTTGTTAAGTGTATTTTGTATACACTTTTGAGTCCTTTTTAGTTAGTATTTTACTCTTTTATTTTGCGTTTAGTATAGTGTTAGGTGTGTTTTTCTTTCATTTGTGTCACAGCAGTTATAAAGGAGAAGATATCACTTTTGAGGATGAAATTGCACAAGAAAATGCCAAGAAATGAAGTTTAAGAAGTCTCGGGAAGTATAGAGGAAATCAGACGAAGTCCGGATGAAAAAAAGACCAAAATCACGAAATTTCGGAAATCAGCGTCACTGGCGCCGCGACGCTAATTATCCTGCGGCGTATGATTTGGCTTCGATATTTTCGGCGCCGTGGCGCCAGCCTGCAGGGCCACGGCGCTCACGCGGAAAATCTGATTTTTGGGCCGAATTTCAGAGTGTTAAAAGGGTCCGAAGCGCAAGTTTTCTCAAGTATAAAACCCTGCTCATTATGTCATACCTTATACCATATTACAAATCATACTTTTTGGAGGCAAGAGGAAGGCTACAATTGGAGACTCTTGTTCAATTTCTTTTTCTTTCCCTTATTTTATTTCAGTTTATGTTGGATTGTAATTTAGTTCTTGACATGACAATGTTTAGGAGCTAATTACTTTAGTAGGGTTTCCATCGAATCTTCTTGAAACTCTTTCATATAGTTAATGCATTGATTAATGATTTCTTCTTCATCATATTAAGATATATTCAATATTGTTATGATTGCTTGATAATTAACTAGCTATTAATTGTCATCACTTATATGATTTCGAATCAAAAGTCTGAAAGGTGAGATTTGAATATGCTGTAGTTGTCTAGACATAGGTTAAAATCGTGGATGAAAGTACCCCGATACTTGTGTAGTATTTAAGGTTATTGTTCTTAATCCTCCTGTGTGGTAAAATCTATCATAGAAATATAGAAGGTTTCTGCACAAGGTTGAACTCTTGTATGTCCTAACCGGAATATAATGATAGATTAGTTAACCTGCTATCTTAATAAGAAGAAGAATCATTAGCATTGCATTAACACGTGAAAGAGTGGATAATTGAGGAGATTGGAAGCCCTATTTCCTTCATAACTATTATAAACCCAAAGTATTATAATTTTTAGTTTATTTTCTGCACTTAGTCATAATTCTTAGTATAATTCTCAAACTAAAGAACGTCAACCAAATAGATACCATAAGATAGATAGTCGGTACTTAATAAACCAGTCTCTGTGGACGATAAAATCGGTCTTACAGATCTTTATTACTTGAACGATATGTACACTTGCGTAAGCACTTAGAAATATCGCAACAAGAGTCAGAACCATAACATGATAGCCTCTTACGAACAAGTTTATTCGGTCTTATATGTTGGGTCTTGGCCGCGACCTTACTTAATAGTTTATGTCTTCAAGTTGTAGTCTAGATAGTAGTTTTAATATTAAGTTCATGTAATAGCCCTTAGATTATCTTAGGACACAATCAATATTTGTAGTAAATATGTTGAAGTCGAAAAAGCGACATGGCCAAGGTGGCATGGACAACACACCATGGAAAGGACAAAAATGACATAGATGAAAAGTTGGCATGGACAAGAAACTTCCAAGGGCGAGTCAAGTCAGAAGAGGAAGGTTGAAGGCCGACCGAAGATCAAGTTATTTGTACAAGGAATGGAAGTACTTCCAAGAGGATGAAGCCTTGGAAATTCAAGCACATCTCGACTTCTACATGGAAGATGTGAAGAGGTTTTGTCTTACTCAAGTCTAAACACAAAACCAAAACTCTTTCACATGCAACTCAACGAAGCCAAGGGCCAACTTGGTCTCCAAGACAACCAAACCCCTTTTCTTGTTCCCATTCGGCTGAAATGGCCTTGTAATTGTGCCCCTTAGTCTCCCTTCTAGAATAGTCTTTAGGATACTATAAATAGGGCTTTAGGACTTTGTACTTAGGCATGCTTGAGTTAAGATTAATAAAAATTCTAAGTCTTCAACTTGTGTGTTGAAACTTATCCGATCCTTGTGTGGATCACCCTTCCTTTGATGTAAGTCTTGGTTAGGGCTTGTGTGACCTAATCAAAATCCAAACTTGTAGAACCCCCTTCGGTGGTAAACGAAGGTTGGAACTTGTGTGGACCAACTTAGTCTAAACCTTGGGTACCTAAAGGGCATCGCGGGCATTGCTAATAGTAACCCCGGTCTTGACCTATTGGTATTAATCAAACACCGGCCACCTTCGTCTCCCACAATACCTCAATATCATCTCCACCAAAGGACATCACCCGTAGGTTCCTACAACCACCCGTCAAAACCAAACACCACCAAGTTGTCTCCCTAACACCACCTTCCGAACACTTCACTGTTTGGGTTCTATTCCACCAACCTACTACCATCCAACAACTAAAGTCCGACCACCATACCCTCTCGCAACCCCGAACAACCTCCCAAAACCGCCTCAACCCGCTTCCTTATTGGTTCTCCCGCAATCACCCTCAAACACCACAATGTCCCATTTACCCGAGAAGCCGAAAACCCGATATTGCTTTCCTTTTATGTGTCAACCCGGACATCTTCCACGCCCGAACCACTTACCCATCCAACCCGAACCTTACTCACATCAAAGAGGATCTAGTGCCATAACTATACCATGAGGGATTTATGTAAAAGTAAAATGGCTAAAGAGAGATGGATGAACTTGAGCCTCCTTACCGTGCATTTCTATCTTTTTATAATTATAATGCTATTTTCAGACAATGACGGAGGAACACATGAAAAAATTATTTGCATCCGACCAGTAAATACATTCAAGTGTTTGCACCTAAATTTATATCACATAATTATGAAATATTCTCACCTCAATATATTTCTTTTCCATGATAAGTTAATATTCTTGCCGTCTTTCATCCCAATTTATGTGATACTCTTATTTTTTTAGTCAGTTTCAAATTGAATGATAATATTTTCTATTTAGAGTAAAAGTTTAACTTTAAAATTATCATTTTATTCATAGTAAGGTAATTATAGTCAGACAAATATTTATGACTTATTTTAAATCACAAATTTTAAAAAATAATCTTTCATTTTTTAATTCTATGCTAAGTCAAATACATTCATATAACGAAGAGAGTATATAATATGGTGCAATATTAAGTTCTAGTAATTTTTTTCTAACACTGGGTCGTTGATGAATCTGATATGTTAAATCTAGGATTTATTAGTTTTACTCTCTAGAGTTTAAAATTTTGGTGACATGTGATCGAGGCATTGGTCTGTCCAAACTTGGACAAGAAAACAAAAAATAACACTTGCCAAAAGTAAATGGACTCTGATTGTTTGTGTTTGTCACTCGGAAGAATCAAGAAGCAACCAGAGTAACTAACTACATTGCACCTATGTACACAATGACTGTTAAGCTACACGTTAGAACATAAAAGGTTGAAACTAATTGATTTCTTTCTCATTCACATACATTGGTATAATTAGTAGCGGAACTATGAATCTGATGAAGACAATAATTAAGTCCAAATGGTAAACACCCTAAAATTGATCCACCAGATATCATTTTGTGTAATATTGACACTGCTTAACAAATGTAGCTAGCACGTAACATAAGAGGCAAATCAATATTAGTCAATAAAGGATATATGAGAGAATAGTTACATTGCATCTTGTATTTATATAAAATTACATAAATTTACTACTCCATAATTAAGTGGTGAATCAAGATAATAAGTCTATAATACATATCGATTAACCATAGCTAATCGGGAAAAAAATTGCATGATGAAGACATATCAACTATTCATTTATTTAGTGCAACCATCTAGTGTAAATATTGTTTTCTACAAAAGGAAAAGATTGTAACTTGCTAGGGATAATTAATTATAGTTGGCAAAAGTTTGAAAATTGAGTCGGAGCAACTCAATTTTTTTTATTGAGTGGAGGTGACAAAAATTAGATTAGTTGTTAATGAGTTTAGACTCATTTTTGAACTTGCCCCCAAGTTTTATTTTTTTCACTTTGGTCCAACAAATATAAAATCCTAAATTACCTAAAAGGGTAAAAAAAAAGTGCGCGCAGGATTTTTTTCATAGACGACACTCTTCATTCTTCCTCCTTCTTGTGTAGGGTTCGTACACGCAGTGAAATTTGAAAATACTTCGAATGAAGACTTACATTTGAAGCAATCAGCCAAGCAGTTGAAACTTGTTACTTTGTGTAGTCCGGGGTGAACACTCAAAAGTCCCTGATTTGCAAGTTCTAAGTTCTTAGAACTTTGATGTAATTTCTATCTTTAGAAATGCTAGGGATTTCTGCAGAGTTTTAGAAGAGATAATATCTCTTAGATGTAGTGTCGTGAAATGGAAAGAGAGGCCTCCTATTTATAGGACAAAATATGAGCTTTAGGGTTTCCGTGGGCTAGGCCCAGCAGAAAATCGGACTGGATCGAAATCCGGACTGCCAGAACACGCGTCGGCACCGCGGTTCCATGAGGTGGCACCGCGGTCCTGTCCAATTTTCTGCACCCTTTTCTCATTTCTAATGTCCCGGTTATCAACCGAACATATATATATTATCTCTTCAATTACATCCTTCAATCAACAGAACATTTGACTTAGTGTTTACCCTTCATGCCCCTACATATTGATACTAATATCTTTAGGATCTTCACAGAAGTCCTAGACTGCGCCAGAAGACGAACCTCAATATGTAAAGTTTAGCTACACGAAGCACGTGAACTGAACCTCTATGTGGGAAGATAAAATCCTTTCATTCATGACACACTCAATCAAGCTTAGGATTTGTCAAGTGTCTATCCAAATGACTTGATCATAATAACTCAGCTAAATTAGTTGACAACAGGACCATATCAAAGACATGTCCACTGCGTTGGCCAACGACTTAGTCAACCTAATATCTTATGAGAATCTGAGTGCTCTCTCGAAGATGCATTCGAGGAATGAATTCTAATGTTGGCTCAATACCCACCTTTAATCCACTTCGTAACGTACCCAATTAAGCCGTGTCTCAACCTATAAGACATTTGAGCTTAGGACAGGATCAAAGTACATTACTCCGTGTATAAGGTGATATCGACCACAAGTCTAAGGACTACTATCTCCCACACAACGATAACATTATAAAAATATAATAAAACAATACATCAGCAGGGTATACCAATAGTCCAACAAGTATCCATGTGTCCATCACGAGTTGCCATAACTCGTAGCAAGTGAGACATACTACATCCCAAAGGATATGATGCAGACCACATGTCGACGTATAACATATCACCGATATCCCAATCTCGATGATCATTAGTCGAGGTGGTTTAAGAGCGTCACGCTATCATATTAATTCTCACTCCATTAATAACCACGTAACCTGTAGGGATGTATTTATAGAATATTATAAACAATCAACTAATAATTCAACAAATGCAAATGCCATAATATTAATCATCATCAATATATAAATATGAATGTGTATAAAGTATATGTGTCCTAATACTGATTGTCTCTAGGACATACATATACTTCCAATCTCCCATGTCACGACCCGGCCGGGCATCGTAGTACCTACCGGTACCTGTCGGTATACATCAGAGAATAGCAGCGGAACATACATAACACATATCTTATAAAAAGGTAAACAACACTGGCCAGCCGATAAGACTGCCTTCCATATAAACATACTTAACCAAAAGTATAGCAGTACTACTTATTCTTACAGCCCAAACACATACGTGACCACAGACCTCTAAGAATAACAACTGTGGCGGGACAGGGCCCCGCCATACCCCTGATTGTACAAAATACCTATAGCATCAGGGAATATCCGTACGATAAACAAGCTTAGGAGAATGGAGCTTCGACAGGAGCGGTGATCCTAAGAACGAGGATCCACAATCGCTTACCTTACTGCGGCATGTAACGCGGCCCAGAAAGGGTCGATACACAATATGTACCAAGTATGTAAAGCTGGAAAATACTATAATAATGATATCATAAGTCTAAAAGTAAGCTGGAGTCATGGAAGACAATCAAAATACCTTTTACTGTGCCTTACTAACAATGAGAGTGACAAGTATATATATAATACTGCATAAAATAGGGGCCTCATGATCAAAACAGGGTACCTCGCGTAGTATCAATAAGCACCCTACTCTCGGGACTATTTCACCGCATAGGTCTGTGGACCCGCATGAGGTATTCCTCGTGATAAGTGTACCGCGTGGGACTATTTCACCGCGTAAGCCCATAAGGACTCGCATGAGGTAATACTCGCGTCGTGGGTAGCAAATCCACGGGCAATTGGTATAACGATCTTGGGGACTTACCCGCCGGATATACTCTTACCCAGGCGGATGGTATAACGATCTTGGGGACTTACCCTCCGGATATACTCTACAAGCGGATGGTATAACGATCTTGGGGCTTGCCTCCGGATATACTCTTACTGAATAAGGTGGTATGACGATCTTGGGGCTTGCCCCTCAGACATACTCTTACCCTGGAGAAGGTGGTATAACGATCTTGGGGCTTGCCCCTCAGATATACTCTTACCCTAGCTCAAACTGTCATCATATCATAATCATAAATAAGTTAAGAAAACTTATAACTTCGTATTAGCCTTGTTCATATACCCTCTCATTTTAGTTTACTTAAGACACTTAATCATATCTTTAATAAAAGAAAACCGGGAATTTAACCCAAGTACTACATACTTCAACTCTTTTAAAAGTGACTCTTTTTCATACATAAAATCTTTGGGCAATTGATGCCTTAAAATCAATTTGCCTTTCATAAATCAAATCATTTGTCCTTACTTGTCTTACTTAGAGTAAACCTCTTCTCATTAACCTTTTATAAAGCTAATAAACCAACTTTCCATAAAGTTGTTATATTAACCCTACACTTTTAGTAAAATTACACTTTTCCCCTAACCAAGGGACTTATACATTCTTAAAACGAAACAAGTCTTTATATACTTAAAACAAGTAAGAATACCAAATCTTGTACGTCTACCGTACTACATAGTTACATCTATTCATGCTCAAGAGATAGGAAAGCTCCACATACCTCTTTGGTCAATCCACTTGCTAAGCTCAACTACCGCAAGTAATATATCGACCTATAATAATCATGATACGTTTATTAACCTCTAATTTCAATGTAGAGTAATCCAAGTTCAAAGTCACTAAATTCTATGGAAAATTGGGCAGCATTT
The DNA here is from genome assembly GCA_029844215.1 of Przewalskia tangutica. Lineage (NCBI taxonomy): Eukaryota > Viridiplantae > Streptophyta > Magnoliopsida > Solanales > Solanaceae > Przewalskia > Przewalskia tangutica. Next base: position 44,780,094 of record CM056723.1, read on the forward strand.
CCTTTGTTTCTACATACTTTGCCACCTTTCTCAAGGCCGAATTTAACATCCAAACGCCACTTTTAAGGCTCAACAATCCAAACATTTCAAAGGGGATTACACACCTAAACTTGGGTGTGTAAAATTCTGCCCCATAAGGTACAACAATTCACTTAACAATTCTAAGGTAGTTTTTAGGTTACAACATGCTCATAATATCTTCTTAACCAATTCTTTCATATCCAAACCACATTTCTTACATGCAAGGACTCTAAGTGCATCATTTACTACTACACATCCCTTCTTCTTCACATGCAACATTAATAACTAACCACAAGAGAAGAAATGTTACCTTAAAGCTTTAGCCAAACTTATTCCAACAACTTTGCTAGCCTCCTTTCCAAGAACACCACCACAATAACACCAACAAGCTAGCCACAAGCTTCCTTCTTATTCTTAACTTTTCAGATTTTTCTTAGGCTTGAATTCCTCTTGGAATTTTAGAGAGAAGTGGGAGCTTAAGCTTAGAGAGAGAGAGAGGGATTTGAAAGATGACCAAGTCTTCAAGACTTGGTCAATATAAGGCATGCAAGAAAATCAGATGGGGGGGGATACTTGTCACCCTCACAAGGTCTTTAAAAGAGAAATCTGATTTTTCTAAGTTTTCCGCCAGAATCTCAGCCAGCGCGCTGAAACCTCTGAGACTCGGAACTTCCAGCGCGCCATCTGGCACGGCGCACTGCAACTTCAGCGACCTCGGTATATCCGCGCCGCTGCTCGCATCCGCGCCGCGGCCGCGCTTTGCTCAAACGCATTTCTGTCCGTCTGCGCACTGAACTTGTAACTCTCATAACTTTCTACTCCGATGTCCTATCGACGAACGGTTGGTTGCGTTGGGAACTAGACTCAACGAACTACGTACCAGGCCTTTGAAACACCTAGGAACTCTCAATTTAACTGGACATAAACCGTCTCAAATTTGACTAAAACCCGTCCGAAACAATCCGTCAACCTATCCTTCTAAGATTTAAGTCTTAACCCCTTTCGTACGCTCTCATACGCATGGTCAGAACTATGGGGTGTACCATTCTCCCCCCCCCCCCCTTAGAAACATTCGTTCCGAATGTTCCTTCCAGGCTTACTCAAATCACAATCTCAACATAGGCCCTCTTAACTATTTCTCTTGCAAATAAAAACGCTCCACATAGCCACAACATTACTCAAGCATAATTGCTAAATTAAAACTAATAATCAGGAAAGTGGGTTACCTGGAGGTGTAGGGAACAAGTGAGGATACTTCTTCATCATGTCCTTCTCTTCTTCCCACGCCATTTCTTCCCTGTTCTCGTTCCGCCATAAGACCTTGACGGAAGCCACATCCTTTGTCCGAAGTCGCCTAACCTGACGATCGAGTATCGCTATGGGATTCTCCTCATACGATAACCCCTCTGTCACTTGGACATCACAAATTGGGTGTACTCTAGATGGATCTCCAATACATTTCCGCAATATAGATACATGAAAAACTGGATGTACTGCCTCCAGCTCGGACGGCAGGTCTAACTCATAGGCAACCTTGCCTACCCTACGGACAATCTGATAAGGCCTAATGTACCTTGGGCTAAGTTTCCCTTTCTTCCCAAATCTCATTATGCCCTTCATGGGTGATACCTTCAGGAAGACCCAATCATCCACCTCAAAGTGTCGACGCCGATGATCTGCATACGACTTCTGTCGACTCTGAGCTGACAATAACCGCTCCTGGATAAGCTTCACCTTATCCACTGCCTGCTGAATCAAGTCTGACCCGACTAGCTGAACTTCTCCCACCTCAAATCATCCTATCAGCGACCTGCACTTCCTCCCGTATAAGGCCTCATAAGGCGCCATCTGGATACTAGAATGGTACCTGTTGTTATAAGCAAACTCTACTCCTATCGACGAACGGTTGGTTGCGTTGGAAACTAGACTCAACGAACTACGCCCTAGGCCTTTGAAACACTTAGGAACTCTCAATGTTCCCGGTCATAACCCGCCTCAAAGTTGACTAAAACCCGTCCGAATAATCCGTCAACTTATCCTTTGAAAATTTTAAGTCTTACATGCTTTAGTACGCTCTCATACGTAGGGTCAGAACTACGGGGTATAACATTCTCCCCCCCCTTAGAAACATTCGTCCCGAATGTTCCTTCTAGGCTTACTCAAATCACAATATCGACACAGACCCTCTTAACCATTCTTTTTGCAATAAAAGATGCTCCACGAGCCACAATAATACTCAAGCAAAATTTCCAATTAAAACTATCAAGCAAGAAAGTAGTTTACCTGGAGGTATAGGGAATAAGTGAGGATACTTCTTCATCATGTCATCCTCTGCCTCCCACGTCATCTCCTCCCTGTTCTCGTTCCGCCATAAGACTTTGGCGGAAGCCACGTCCTTCGTCCGAAGTCGCCTAACCTGACGATCGAGTATCGCTATGGGACTCTCCTCATACGATAACTCCTCTGTCACCTGGACATCATGAATCGGGTGCACTCTAGACGGATCTCCAATACATTTCCGCAACATAGACACATGGAAAACCGGATGTACCGCCTCCAAATCGGACGGCAGATCTAACTCATAGGCAACCTTGCCTACCCTACGGACAATCTGATACGACCCAATGTACCTTGGGCTAAGTTTCCCTTTCTTCCCAAACCTCATCACGCCCTTCATGGGCGATACCTTTAGGAAAACCCAATCATCTATCTCAAATTCCAAGTGTCGACGCCGATGATCTGCATACGACTTCTGCCGACTGCCGCCAAAGAACCGCTCCTGGATAAGCTTCACCTTATCCACTGCCTGCTGAACCAAGTCTGGCCCGACTAACTGAACTTCTCCCACTTCGAACCAGCCTATCGGTGACCTGCACTTCCTCCCATATAAGGCCTCATAAGGCGCCATCTGGATACTGGAATGGTAGCTGTTGTTGTAAGAAAACTCCACAAGAGGTAAATGATCCTCCCAGCTACCCCTGAAATCAATAACACAAGCCCGCAACATATCCTCAAGTGTCTGGATAGTGCACTCGTCCTACCCGTCGGTCTGAGGATGAAATGCCGTACTGAGACTCACCTGTGTCCCTAATCCCTTCTGGAAAGACCTCCAGAAGTTAGTCAGAACCGGGCTCCTGCATGCGAAATAATCGATATAGGAACTCGTGCGATCTCACGATCTCCCGATATCTGATCTAGCATAATCCTCGTAGAAAAAGTCGTCATTTGGGAGAAAATGGGCTGATTTCATCAACCTGTCGACAATAACCCAAATAGAATCATGCTTCCTCTGAGTGGAAGGTAACCCTGTAATAAAATCCATATTTACCACCTCCCACTTCCAAGTCGGAATATCAATAGCCTGCAACAGCCCACCGGGCTTCTGGTGCTCAATCTTAACCTGCTGACAATTCGGGCATTGTGCCACGAGCTCCACAACGTCCCTCTTAAGGCCATCCCACCAATACACGCATCTGAGGTCATGATACATCTTAGTCGACCCTGGATGAATAGAATAACGAGCACCGTGTGCCTCCCCCATAATCTGGCGGCGAAGTCTGTCCATCGGAACACACAACCGGCCCTCGAATCTTAGCATCCCATCAGGTGCTACCTCAAATAGACTCTTCTCCTTCTGGAGAGCTGCGTCTCAGATCAGTGCAAAATCGGATCCTCATCGCCGCCTCTTCACCTCGACGGCGATGGAAGACTGGCAACCTCTCGAACCCGAATTTCGTCACTATCGGAATCAACCAAACGAACCCAGGCTCGCTAATGGCGATGTAACTCTCGGACCATATCCTTTCTCCGGGCAGACATCAGACAGACTACCCATCGATCTGCGACTAAGGGCATCTGCAACTACATTGGCCTTCCCTGGGTGGTATAGAATATCAACATCGTAATCCTTAAGTAGCTCCAACCACCGTCTCTGTCGCAAGTTCAGCTCCCTCTGGCTGAAGATATACTGGAGACTATTGTGGTCTGTGTAAATGTCCACATGAACTCCATATAAATAATGTCTCCAGATCTTCAAGGCATGAATCACTGCTGCCAACTCCAAGTCATGTGTGGGATAGTTCTTCTCGTGCTTCCTAAGCTGTCGAGATGCATAAGCTATAACTTTGCCGTGCTGCATCAGTACGCACCCAAGCCCGACACCTGACGCGTCACAATAAACCACATATTCATCTAAACCCTCTGGAAGAGTAAGAACTGGGGCGGTCGTCAACTTCTCCTTTAGCAACTGAAAACTCTTCTCACAAGTGTCCGTCCACCAAAACACAGCTGCCTTCTGAGTCAGCTTAGTCAATGGTGCTGAAATAGAAGCAAACTTCTCCACAAACCTCCGATAATAACCTGCAAGGCCCAAAGAGCTGCGCACCTCGGTGTAGTGGAGTGCAGGCCAAGTCTTGACTGCCTCAATCTTCGCTGTATCAACCCGAATACCATCGGCCCCGATAACATGTCCTAAGAAAGCCACTGAAGCTAACCAGAACTCGCATTTCGAGAACTTGGCATACAACTGCCGGTCTCGGAGGACTCCCAATACCGTCCTCAAATGCTCTGTATGCTCCTGCTCTATGCGCGAATAAACCAAGATATCATCAATGAAAACTATAACGAACATATCCAAGAATGGCCTGAACACCCTATTCATCAAATCCATGAATACTGCTGGGGCGTTAGTCAACCCGAAAGACATTACCCTGAACTCATAGTGCGTCTGGGTCTGAATGCGATCTTTGGGATATCTATCTCTAACTCGCACTGATGATAACTGCACCGCAGTCTATCTTGAAAAACACCTTGCACCTCAGAATCCGGGTCAAACAAATCATCAATCCTGGGGAGGGGATATCTGTTCTTGATAGTTACCTTGTTCAGCTGCCTGTAATCAATACACATACGCAGCGTCCCATCCTTCTTCTTTACAAATAACACTGGGGCTCCCCAGGGAGAAACACTTGGCCTAATAAAGCCTTTCTCCAGCAAATATTTCAGCTGGTCCTTCAATTCCTTCAACTCGGCAGGTGCCATCCTGTATGACGGAATAGATATCGATCGAGTGTCTGGCGCTAAATCAATGCAAAACTCAATCTCCCTCTCAGGAGGGATACCCGAAAGCTCATCTGGGAATACATCCGAAACTCTAACGGCCGAATCGATCAAGGTCCGGTATCTCAGCCTCAGTATCGAATACCCGAACCATATGATAGATGTACCCTTTCCGCACCATCTTCCTAGCCTTGAGGTAAGAAATAAACCTACCCCTCGGCGACGCAGTATTCCCCTTCCACTCGATAACCGGCTCGCCGGGAAACTGGAACCGAACTAATCTCTCTCTACAGTCCACATTGGCATAGCAAGATGCTAGCCAATCCATACCTATAATCACATCAAAGTCTGTCATATCCAACTCTATCAAGTCGGCTAGAGTCCGACGACTGTCTACAGTTACTGGGCAAGCTCTATATATCCGCTCGGCTACCACTGAATCACCTACTGGCGTAGCCACCTCAAAAGGTTTTATGGACTCGGGCTCTATCCCTATTCTACTGGCAATATGAGGAGATATATAGGACAAGGTAGAACCTGGATCTATCAAAGCATATACATCACAGCAAGAAACCAACAATGTACCTGTGACGACATCCGTGACGCCTCGCGGTCACGGCACTGGACATAGCATATATGCGGTTCTGAGGACCGCTAATCGGACCCTACCACGACCTCGCCGCGCCTGCTGTCCCATAAGTACCACGCCTCCGGCGTCGACCATCAAGAGCGAAGATCCGAATGCACCGCCGGCTGAACGTAACGCTCCGCCGCTGGGGCGGACAATCCTTCTTGGATGGCCTGCCACAAGAGTAACACGTTCGAACCCATACGACACTCGCCGGATGAGACCTACGCGTCGAACGCAGAGGTAGGTGGTCTCGATTGGTGACGATGCCTCCTCGAAACCTCGAAGTCTGGAGCCACGACCGCTCTGAATAACGGTGATCGGACCTCTGCCGGAAATCGAGAAGGAGCACTCGGCCGGTGGAATGTGGACCTAGTTCCTGGCCGATTTGCCGCCTCGAAAGCGCCTCGAGACCTGCTGCACGGCCTCTTGGTGGCCTAAATCTAGCCGATCTGCTCTCTCGTCCTCAATCCTCGCGCGCGCTGCATCTCGGCAATATCCATCCCGGTGAAGAGCCACCCCAAGCATGCACGAATCATATGACGGTCTAACCATCACATATCGATGAACCACATGCGCCATGTCTGCTACAATGGTGTGCGCGCACGGCCAAGGAGTCAAACTCCAGGCTGTACTCTCTGATAGTCCTCCCGTCCTGTCTCAAGGTCAAGAACCTATCTACGCGGGCTCTTCTCATCTCAGGAGGCAAGAAGTGATCCAGGAAAGCCTCTGTGAACTCCTCCCAAACAGCTGGAAGAGCATCCTCACCTCTCGAAAATACCCATGACTCAAACCAGTTCAACGCAATATCGCGTAGCGGTAAGCTAGTATAACAGCTCGATCTCCGATGCCCTAGCACTGCATGGTCATCAGAGAATCGCCGGACAAACTCCTGCGGATCCTCCTCAAATCTCGAACCATAGAACTTCGGTGGGTGATAACCCAGAAATCCGAATCAAGTGGCCATCGGCTCACAGGTTGGTCGCTGCTATGTCGTGTCGCCACTGCTATATCTTGGTCAATAAGGCGATCTGTTCCCGTAATCTCTATACTCACCATTTGTGGGATGGAGGCTCGTCTGCGCGGTCTCGTGGCCGTTCCGCGACCTCGTACTCTGAAGTGGCGACATCGTGGAACTCGCCGCCTAAACATCATCTCGTAAGGATCGTCACGTGCCTCGTGACTTTCCGCGTCCTTCAGCGCCCCACTAGCTTCTCGCCGCCACGCTTCTCGCGATTGCCTTGCGAGGCATAATCGATACATAAAGGAAAACATCGAGGAGGTTCAACCTATAACTCGGCTCTATTGCACGATCTTAGAGTGAAAGAATGGAAACCAATCCTAAATATCCTGCGACCTCACGATTATAGATGTGGTGCACGCGACACACGATAATCAAGACTACTGAACACGATGCGTGGACACTTTCCGAGGACTAATCGCTTTGATACCACTTTTGTCACGACCCGACCGGGCGCGATCGTACCTACCGGGTACCTGTCGTATACATCGGAGAATAGCGTAAACATACATAACACATATCTTATAAAAGGTAAACAACACGGCGGTAGATAAGGCGCGCTTCCATATAAACATACTTAACCAAAAGTATAGCAAGATTACTTATTCTTATGACCCAAACACATACGTGACCACGGACTTAAGAATAACAACTGTGGCGGGACAGTGCCCCGCCATACCCCTGAATGTACAAAATACGTATAGCATCAGGGAATATCCGTAACAATAAACAAGCTTCCGGAGGAATGGAGCTTCGACAGGAACGGTGATCCTAGAACGAGGATCCACAATGCTTACCCTGCGGCATTTAACGCAGCCTTGAGAAGAGGGTCGAGACACAATATGTACCAAGTATGTAAAGCTGGAAAATACTGTAATAATGATATCATAAGTCTAAAAGTAAGCTGGAGTCATGGAAGACAATCAAAATACCTTTTACTGTGCCTTACTAACAATGAGAGTGACAAGTATATATATAATACTGCATAAAATAGGGGCCTCATGATCAAAACAGGGTACCTCGCCCGTAGTATCAATAAGCACCCCTACTCCTGGGACTATTTCACCCGCATAGGTCCTGTGGACCCGCATGAGGTATTCCTCGCATAGGTGCATGCCGCGCATGGGACTATTTCACCCGCATAAGCCCATAAGGACTCGCATGAGGTAATACTCGCATCGTGGGTAGCAAATCCACGGAACAGGTGGTATAACGATCTTGGGGACTTACCCCTCAGATATACTCTTACCCTGAAGCAGATGGTATAACGATCTTGGAGACTTACCCCTCAGATATACTCTTACACTGAAGCAGATGGTATAACGATCTTGGGGCTTGCCGCCGGATATACTCTTTGCGAAGAAGGTGGTATGGCGATCTTAGGGCTTGCCCGCCGGACATACTCTTACCACGGAGAAGGTGGTATAACGATCTTGGGGCTTGCCCCTCAGATATACTCTTACCCTAGCTCAAACTGTCATCATATCATAATCATAAATAAGTTAAGAAAACTTATAACTTCGTATTAGCCTTGTTCATATACCCTCTCATTTTAGTTTACTTAAGGCACTTAATCATATCTTTAATAAAAGAAAACCGGGAATTTAACCCAAGTACTACATACTTCAACTCTTTTAAAAGTGACTCTTTTTCATACATAAAATCTTTGGGCAATTGATGCCTTAAAATCAATTTGCCTTTCATAAATCAAATCATTTGTCCTTACTTGTCTTACTTAGAGTAAACCTCTTCTCATTAACCTTTTATAAAGCTAATAAACCAACTTCCCATAAAGTTGTTATATTAACCCTACACTTTTAGTAAAATTACACTTTTCCCCTAACCAAGGGAATTATACATTCTTAAAACGAAACAAGTCTTTATATACTTAAAACAAGTAAGAATACCAAATCTTGTACGTCTACCGTACTACATAGTTACATCTATTCATGCTCAAGAGATAGGAAAGCTCCACATACCTCTTTGGTCAATCCACTTGCTAAGCTCAACTACCGCAAGTAATATATCAACCTATAATAATCATGATACGTTTATTAACCTCTAATTTCAATGTAGAGTAATCCAAGTTCAAAGTCACTAAATTCTATGGAAAATTGGGCAGCATTTCCTTTGTTTCTACATACTTTGCCACCTTTCTCAAGGCCGAATTTAACATCCAAACGCCACTTTTAAGGCTCAACAATCCAAACATTTCAAAGGGGATTACACACCTAAACTTGGGTGTGTAAAATTCTGCCCCATAAGGTACAACAATTCACTTAACAATTCTAAGGTAGTTTTTAGGCTACAACATGCTCATAATATCTTTTTAACCAATTCTTTCATATCCAAACCACATTTCTTACATGCAAGGACTCTAAGTGCATCATTTACTACTACACATCCCTTCTTCTTCACATGCAACATTAATAACTAACCACAAGAGAAGAAATGTTACCTTAAAGCTTTAGCCAAACTTATTCCAACAACTTTGCTAGCCTCCTTTCCAAGAACACCACCACAATAACACCAACAAGCTAGCCACAAGCTTCCTTCTTGTTCTTAACTTTTCAGATTTTTCTTAGGCTTGAATTCCTCTTGGAATTTTAGAGAGAAGTGGGAGCTTAAGCTTAGAGAGAGAGAGGGATTTGAAAGATGACCAAGTCTTCAAGACTTGGTCAATATAAGGCATGCAAGAAAATCAGATGGGGACACTTGTCACCTCCCAAGGTCTTTAAAAGAGAAATCTGATTTTTCTATGTTTTTCGCCAGAATCCGCATGGCGCGCGGCCAGCCGGCGCCGCGGCGCTGAAACCTCTGCGGACTCTCGGAACTTCCGGCACCGCGGCCCTGCTGTCTTGGCGCCGCGGCGCTGCAACTTCAGCGACCCCTCAGTATATCCGGCGCCGCGACCCTGCATCCGGCGCCGCGGCCCTGTCGCCTTTGCCTGAAACGCATTTTTGTCCGTCTGCGCACTGAACTTGTAACTTCCATAACTTTCTACTCCGACGTCCTATCGACGAACGGTTGGTTGCGTTGGAAACTACACTCAACGAACTACGCCCTAGGCCTTTGAAACACTTAGGAACTCTCAATGTATCAGGTCATAACCCGCCTCAAAGTGTACTAAAACCCGTCCGAACAATCCGTCAACTTATCCTTTGAAAATTTTAAGTCTTACATGCTTTCGTACGCTCTCATACGTAGGGTCAGAACTACGGGGTATAACATCCCACTTGGCCTAGAGCCAATCACCAACATATCTGATACCCATGTTCTCAAAATGACCATTATGCTCCAAACTTAATGGTTTAGTAAATGAGTCTGCAAGATTATTGTCTGTGGGAATATAATCTATCTTGATATCTTCAGCTTCCACCATATCTCTCAGGATGTGGTACTTTCTCGGTACATATTTATTTCTGTTCGTTGATCTTGGTTCATTTGCCTGTGCAATGGCACCAGTGTTGTCACAATAAATGGTTATTGGACAACTAGCACTCGGAACAACTCATAGCTCCTTCAGGAACTCAGAAATCGCGACAGCTTCCTTATCAGCTTCTGCTCCAGCAATGTACTCCGCTTCAGTAGTCGAGTCTGCAGTAGTAGCCTGTTTGGAACTCTTCCAGCTCACTGCTCCTCCTTTGAAAATAAACGTGTAACCAGACTGAGATTTGAAATCATCAATATTTGTCTAGAAACTAGCATCGGTATTGTCACGACCCGACCCCGGGCCCGCGACTGGTGCCCTACTTGGGCACCCTTACAGGTAAACATCAGAGAATACCAGCGGAATATAAATAAAGCTCATAGACATGCGTCAATGTGAAACAAGAAACAGGCTAGCCGATAAAGCCACCTTTCTGTATATATATACATAAATAAAAGAGCTACATCTATTACAAGTCCAACCACATACATGACTACAAACCTCTAAGAGTTTGGACCCTATCTATGACGGGACAGGGCCCCGCCATACCCCTGAATGTGCATAAATCTACAACAGGGATCCATACTAAAAGATAAGCCTACAGAGTAATGGAGCTTCCCAAAAGCTGAACAGTGATCCTAAGAGTGAGGATCAGCAACCTGTTTACCTCTACCTGCGGCATGAACGCAGCCCCCGAGGAAAGGGGGTCAGTACAAAATATGTACCAAGTATGTGAAACTGAAAGTACTGTAATGAAATCATATAGTCTAAAATAAAGCTGGAGACATGTATGATAACCAAATTAACAGTACACTGTGCCTTATTAATAATGAGAGTAAATAAGAGTAAACTTTACCGTTTGAAAATAAGAAGCTTATGATCAAATTAGGGCCACCCGCCCGTAGCGTCATTATGCAATCCTACTCCTGGGACTATTTCACCCGCATAGGTCGTGTGGACCCACATGAGGCAATTTGCCTCGCATAGGACTATTTCACCCACATAGGACTATTTTACCCGCATAGGCCCTACGGACCCGCAATGAGCATATACGCAATACTCGCATCGTGGGAAGCAAATCCACAGAAATGCAAAATGCAGAATAACCCGGGGATTGACCCCGTAATAAATAATATAACACTAGCACTAACGGCCATCATGAACAACATATGCAAGTTAGCAATCTTTAACTCTCATTAATTAAACTTAAGGCACTATCATGTAAAATCCGGAAATTTAACCCCAAAGTACTATGTACTTCTATTCCTTTAAAAAGAACCATTTTCATATAAAATCCACAAGATACTAACACCCGTAGTATCAAGACATGTCTATTTTTCAAATCAATTTACTACAACTTTAGAAATTCATTTCAAGGCTTTGAAATCAAGTAACTTCTACTTTCCAAACTCAAGTAACTTATACCTTTAAATCAAGTTACTTATACTCTTTAAATCAAGTATCATATACTTTCAAAATCAAATAATTTATTCTCTTTTTTTTTCAATCAAGTAAACCACTCTTTTAACTTTCCATAAAGTCGTTATAACTAACTTCTCATAAAGTCATTATAACAACTTTATGCTTTTAGAATACTAGTACATTTATATCCTCTAAAACCAAGAGAGCTTAACTCTCCAACTCAACTAAACTTGTACATTTTTAAATCAAGCCAATGATATCAAAATGAAACCGAATTCATTTAAAACATGTACGTCAATCGTACTATACATTTATAAGATTCATGCTCAAGAAGATAGAGAAAGTTCCACGTACCTCTTCGGCTCAATCCACCCGTTAAGTTGAATACGCCGCACGTAGAATGTCAGCCTATAATGACCATAATACGTCTATCAACTTCTAGCTTCTAAGGTAGAATAATACTAAGTATAATGTCTCTTATTCTACAGAAAATTGGGCAGCACTTCCCCTGTTTCTACGTACTTTTCCACCTTTTCAAGGTCCGAAATCAATAACCAATACGCCACATTTAAGGCACAACCAATCAGCTAACCAAAGGAGATTACACGCCTAGCTGGACGTGTAAAATTCTACCCCACAATTCATATATAACTAGTCCATTAATTAGTCCATTTTAATCAACACACTTAGGTGTTCTTGGCCACAATCAAACAACAATACAACATATAGTCCTTTTTCAATTCTTTAATACAAGTTGTTACTCCAACATGTTATATACGTCATAACAATTATAACAACTATATTCTCTTTCTTGTATAACATGTAACGATTATAACTAACAACCAAATTGATTAACAACTTCAATGGCTAACATGCCATGTCTCGATTTTAACCCTCCAAATATCCTAACACTTACTAATATCCATTCCTTATATCACAAGTTCATTTATATACTACCATAATATGTAATCTTCAATTACATTTGGAAGACAAATATTCTCACCTCAATAAGCCCAAAATATTCCAAGATTAAAAGTCGATCCTTAGCAAATTTAGCTCTTTTTCTTTACGTTTCAATCCACTCCAAGCAACCCTTAGAAGTTCATAACCAACTTCTCTTCAAGTTCCAACCCAAACTATGAAGAACACCTTAGGGTTTAAAGGTGCGACTAACGGATTAACATAGTATTTCCGGGGTTTAAGGGGTTGGTTATGCTTAGTATACCACTAGGGATCTTTGGTTTGAATATGAGGATTTATCAACAAGGATTGAAGAAATTTCTTGTTCTTGAGCAAGCTTGGCCGAGAACCCTCTTGTGTGTGCATAAGTTTTCTTGAAATTTTCTAAGTGTTGAGTCTTGCTAGTCTATGTGTGTATATATAATGTAACCAAGGGAGAGGATTAAAACAAGTGTAAGGTTGAGATTGGGGACAAGTGTGTGTGGGTCCCACTAGTCCACTTGTCCCATAATTATCTTGAATACAAGCTTGCCCACTTGTCCCTCTCTTTCTCGCCCAACATGGGCCATGTGGGGGGGGGGGGGGGTGACATGTGTCGCCCTCCTATTGGTCCAAAATATTTTATCTCCCCAAAATCTCAATAATTGGTCAAAATATCAAAAACCTTGTGGGCCCCACAAAATCGTAAAATTTCCCGGGTGGGCCCCACATGATCAAATCTGAAAATAAAATTCCATAATTATAATAAATTCTATAAGTCTCAAATACCAAATTTGTGAACCAAATTCCAATTATTAAACCTTTTTCCTTCATGAGGTTTGGAATATTTTTCGTAGGAAAAAGTAATCTTTCTTTCGTTTCAAACTTAAAGTCGTATTTTCTCACGTACGTCCTCATATACATGTACTGGAACTACGGGGTGTAACAGGTATACCCAGTGGCAACCAGCTCATCAACTCCACCATAGACTAAGAAGTAATCTTTAGTACGCCTGAGGTACTTGAGAATACTCTTGACTGCCTTTCAGTGTTCCTCACCAGGATTCTGCTGAAACTTGCAAGTCATACTAAGTGCAAAGGCCACATCTGGCCTACTACAGGTCATGGCATACATGATCGATCCTATAGCTGAAGCATATGAGAACTTCTTCATGCTCTCAAGTTCTACATCTTTAGAAGGGCAGCCCTTCTTAGATAACTTGATGTCTTGACCCATCGGAAGACCGCCTTTCTTGGAATTCTCCATTGAAAAACGTCAAAGCACTTTGTCTATGTAGAATGACTGTGACAGCCTCAACAATATATTAGGTCTATCTCTGTAGATCCTAATTCCCAGAATGTAGCAGGCTTCACCTAAATCCTTTATCATTAAGGTCTTGGACAACCAATCCTTAACTGACTGCATAAGGGCCCTATTGTCTCCTATTATCAATATGTCATCAACATATATAATAATGAAGACAATGCCCTCATCCTTGCGTTTGAAATAAACACAAGGATCCTCTTTGCTTCTGATGAAATCAAACGAATTGATAGCCTTGTCAAAGCAAATGTTCCAACTCCTAGAGGCTTGCTTAAGTCCATAAATGGACTTCTGTAGCCTGCACACAGTATTTGGTATGTACTCACATGAAAAACCCTCAAGTTGTTTCATATACATTTCCTCAATTAGATCACCATTGAGGAATGCAGTCTTGACGTCCATCTGCCAAATGTCATAGTCATAATGTGCAGCTATCGCAAGCAAAATCCGAATAGAATTAATCTTAGCAACTGGTGAAAAGGTCTCATCATAATCCACTCTGGGACGTTGAGTAAAACCTTTAGCCACCAGTCTAGCTTTATAAGTCTAAATCTTACTAGATGCATCAATCTTCTTCTTGAAGACTCATTTGCATCCTAAGGGGTTAACCCCACTCGGCAAATCAACCAAGTTCCACACTTGATTTATATACATAGATTTCATTTCGTATTTCATGGCTTCTTGCCATCTCTTCGAATCAATGTCTAGACTTGCTTCATTATAGGTTGTAGGCTCATTGTCATCTGGAATATCTAACTCATTTTGTGTTTCCACAAGTAGATTTAGTCTTTCCGGAGGACGATGAGTTCTAATAGACCTACGGAGTTGAGTGTTCTGCAGTCCAGTTTCAGGTATGTTATGACTGTGAGAAGGTTAATGTGTGTTGGTTGATCCACCAACATTAGAGCTTTCAGGAATATCATTTTCATGTCTTCTCTGAATGGGAGGAGGTGCATTCTCTGCACTTGCTCCCAAGGTCTGTGCCGGAGGATCTTGCATTTCTGCATCATTCCTCGTAGCACTCCCACTCACGGAAGGGCATATCCGAAATACTCAATCTTCACCATAAGCTCCCACTGAATCCTTGCCTTGTTCACTCGACAAGTTTGCAACCTCTATGTTACTTTGTTCTTGAATTTCTTCAAGTTCTATCTCTGTGCAAACCTCTTCCTTGTAGACATATTCTTCTTCAAGGAAAGTTGTGTTCCTAGAAATAATCATCTTATGTTCTCCAAGAAGATAGAAGTAGTATCCCTTAGTTTCCTTTGGATACCCAACGAAGTAACATTTCTCACTTCTAGACTCCAACTTATCAGTGATCAACTTCTTGACATATGCAGGACACCCCCAGGGCCTCATGTGTCTAAGTTATGATATCTTGCCACACCATACTTCATATGGTGTCTTTTCGACTGATTTAGATGAAACTCTGTTCAGAACATATATCGAGGTTTGTATAGCGTATCCCCAAAGGTATGGAGGAAGAGCTGAAAGGCTCATCATGGAACGAACCATATCAAGTAAGGTTTGGTTTCTCCTCTCGACAACACTATTCATCTTTGGTGTTCCATGAGGTGTCCATTCGGAATGAACTCCATGAAGCTTTAAGTAGTCAAGAAATTCTTTACTCAAGTATTCACCCCCTCGATCAGATCGGATAGTCTTGATACACTTTGAGAGCTGTTTCTCAACTTCACACTTAAACTCCCTAAACTTCTCGAAGGCCTCAGATTTATGTCTCATAAGATACACATATCCATACCTCGAAAAGTCTTCTGTGAAAGTGATGAAGTACGAGAAACCTTCTCAAGCTTGAGTTGAAAATGGTCCACATACGTCCGTATGTACCAACTCAAGCACCTCCTTGACACGGATCCCCTTTCCAGAAAGAGGTTTAATGGTCATCTTACCCTTCAAACAAGATTCATAGTTACCATAAGATTGTAAGTCAAATGGTTCGAGGTAATTTAATTTCCTCAACCGTTCTATTCTTGTTTGATTGATATGACCAAGTCTGCAATGCCACAAGTAGGTAGAATTTCTTTCATTTAACTTTGCTCTTTTATTTTGTACATTAAAAATTTCCCTGCGGCAGTTTAATATATACAATCCATTCACAAGAGGCGCAATTCCATACACAACATTAACCAAAGTCAAAACCATATTTCCATTAGACGTGTTTGAGAAAAACCCATCTGAATCAAGTACAGAAATGCAAATAATGTTCCTTGTCAAAGAAGAAACATAATAACAATTGTTTAACATCAAAATTCTGCCAGAAGGTAAATCTATACTATAAGTTACCACGCGCTTACCAGCAACTCGTGCTCCATTTCCGACGTGCAGGTCCACCTCTCGAGGCCCAACCTTCCTGCTATCAGTTAGCCCCTGAACATTTGTACAAATGTGTGAGCCACAAGCGGTATCGAGTACCCAGAAGTGAGAATCATTAATAGATAGATTAATTTCAATTACAATAATACCTTTTTCGCCAGGTGCCGGAGCACCAGGTGCTCTGCCTCCTCCCAGAGCAGTGCACTCAAACTTCCAATGCCCCTTCCTATTGCAGTTTCTGCACACATCCTTTACCGAAAGAACTTTCTTCTTCTTCGCCCCTCCTTGGGGCTTCATTGCTGTGGGCGCATCGACAACTTTGCCCTTCTTCTTCTTCTTTTGTCCCTTACCTTTAGGTTTAGGCTGAGAAGAAGACCCTACCATGAGGACAAATTTACCCCTGGAGATTGAAGATTCAAAGGTCTTCAGCATATTGTGAAGTTCTGGCAATGTTGCCTTAGTTCCATTCATGTTGTAGTTGATAATGAAACTCTCGAACGACCGTGGAAAGGAGTGGATAATGAGGGTGATGGAGACTCTGTCTTGAAATTTTATATCTATGGAGGCCAACCTCTCAATCAACTCAATCATCCTCAACACATGAGGTGAAATTTGGCCCCCTTCATTTAGCCTACACTTGAAGAGTTCTATGAGCAGGTCATACTCCATTGTCTGACTCTGCGCATCATAAAGACTCTTCAAATGGGCTAACATTTCGTTGGGCCCCATAGTTTCATGTTGTCTTTGCAATGGTGGTGATATAGAAGAAAACATTAGACATTGAGCTGAGGTGGCATCCTTTAATATTTTTCGTAAGCAGCCTTGTCGAAGGTCACATACTCAGTAGATTCCTCCACCAGAGCGGTGGGGAATACTTTGTCCAATGTATACTCAATTTGTTCCTGTCTCAGGACAATTCTGACATTTCTAAGCCAGTCAATGAAGTTGGGTCCAGTAAGTCTGTTGGACTCCATAAGCATTTTCAATGAAAAACTTGACATTTCTGAAGATCTGAAGATATAGATAGAATAGGAAAAATGCAATCAACAATTCATTCTTTCCAATAATACACATTCATTATAGACTAATTAAACATGGACTTTTATTTAATTAGCTCCCACTATTTTGCATACTTCTACGACCCCAAGGTAGAATACGAACCTAAATCATTTTAAGGTCATAGTGGGCCAAGATCCAAATATATGCTATATCCGCGTTTGCTTTGACTGATAACTTAAATATCACATTTCGGTAGGTTATCAACCAATTACAAAACTAAATTTGCAACTCTTGGTTTGATTAAATATCTTTCATTTTAATCATGCGTCTTCAGATTAGTCTGACACTTTGGCGCCAAGATTCATCTAAACAAGCCAACCTCATTACACGACTGCGTTTAAATGCCTAAGTAAACTTAGCCTTTGCAAGCAAACACTTTGGTGTAAATACCTACAAAAGTTTATTATCTACTTTCATTTTAACACATCTATGAAAGGGCCTCAGTTCTCTTAGACTTAGAGCAAATGCTTTGGCATAAATACTTTTATCGCCGAAAAGGATTTTAGCACCCTAACAATTATAATGGACGACACATTATAATTAGACTTGTATTTAATGTTTAGAGAACATTTTCAGTTTTTGGGAATTTCAATCAAGATCAATATGTCATATATCATATGACATCCTATCATGCAATTTCTAAACACATTTAGATGGAAAACCATCAAACCCAATAGGCATGATATAAGATGGTTTTAATCAAGTACTGGATGTCGTCTATCCAGATAGTTATCGCGGTCATTAAAATTTAAACAATTACTGGGCGCCGCCTACCCAGACAATAATTGCGGACGTTATGCTAATAATTTAAATGCATCACATTTAACACTTAGCACATTTGTATATTATATAATAATATACCGTTAATGATAATCATGAGTATATTTGTCTAAACTCTATAATCTATGTCAATGTCAAACAGTCCCTAAACATTTTTTGATTTTAAAATTCTGATTTTCGTGAATTCTATAAATTTAAGAATTTACACTTTAGTCCCTTAAGGATTTAAAATTCAATTCTGAACCCCTATAAATTCATAAAATTCAATTCTAAACTTCAGAAAATATTTTTCAAACTTCTGGGACCTGTTTGCAATTTTCAAAACTTAAAACCAATTTTCAGAAACCTTTCTTTAATTATAGATTTGCCCGAAATGACCAAATCTATTCAACTTTAAAACTTATTTTCAGAAACTGTAAACTTTAAAACTTCAGATTCAGAATCTGAAACTTTTAAGTTTATGTTTCTGATTTTCGAAGTTCTTTTTTTTTTATAATTCTGTCGTCGGCACCGCGGTTCCAACTGGTGGCACCGCGGTGCCTTAATGGCAGTGAGTCACTGGATCTGCAAAAATAATTTGCACCGCGATCCCAACAGTTGGCACCGCGGTTCCGTAAATTACTGTCATAGGCACCGCGGTTCCGTAAATTACCGTCATAGGCACCGCGGTCCTAACATGTGGCACCGCGGTGCCTCGAAGGCAGTATGTCTGAAAATTAATTTTAAGCTTCTGGATGAACAGCACTGCGGCTCCCATGAACAGGACCGCGGTGCCTCTGGCTTAATCTGGGCAGCACCGCAGTGCTCCATCATGGAAATGCGGTGCCGCCGCCAAAACCCTGGCAGGCACCGCGATGCTCCATCATGGAACCGCGGTGCCTTACCCCCAGAAACACAAATCCTGAAAATCCAAACTCCTAAAACTAGTTTAGGGTCAGATTTTCAGATGAAGAACTTATATCTCCATCATTATTAACACAACATGTTCATCGACCATTTAATCCAATTTTCTTCTCGTTCTTCATTTCAATGCACCATGCTTTAAGTCGGATAACGCATATCAACTTAGAAGAGTTATTTATTGGATTGATTTCATCAAATACATTATTGTATTAACAGATCTGGGTACAAAGACCATGTGTTCTAAAGATTTAGGATTTTAAAGCTTCTAACATCATAAAATATATATCTAAATAAATCCTAACCCATATTATCATTAATATTCATTACATATCACACGAAACAGTCCATGCTCTGATACTACTATTGGCGTTTGCGTCGGATTCGTACACGCAGCGGAATTTGAAAATTTATGTTTCAAACCTGACGACTGTCAAACTGAAGTATGATATTTAATGTATAATTAAACACAAAGTAAATGTAATACTTGGGACGAAGACTTATATTTTGAAGCAATCAGCTAAACTGTTGAAACTTGTTACTTTGTGTAGTACGGGGTGCACACTCAAAAGTCCCTTGATTTGCAAGTTCTAAGTTCTTAAAACTTTGATGTAATTTCTATCTTTAGAAATGCTAGGGATTTTTGCAGAGTTTTAGAAGAGATAATCTCTCTTAGATGTAGTGTTGTGAAATGGGAAGAGATACCTCCTATTTATAGGACAAAATAGGAGCTTTAGGGTTTCCGTGGGCCAGGCCCAACAAAAAATTGGACTTGATCGAAATCCGGACTGCCAGAACACGCGTCGGCACCGCGGTTCCATAGCCTCCACGTGTTTCTAGCACCGCGGTCTTGAATCAAGGCACCGCGATCCTGTCTAATTTTTTGCACCCTTTTCCCATTTCTAATGTCCCTGTTATCAACCAAACATATTTATATTATCTCTTCAATTACATCCTTCAATCAACGGAACATTTGACTTAGTGTTTACTCTTCAGGCCCATACACGTTGACACTAACATCATTAGGATCTTCACGGAACTCCTAGACTGCGCCGAAAGACGAACCTCAATATGTAAAGTTTAGCTACACGAAGCACGTGAACTGAACTTCTATGTGGGAAGATAAAATACTTTCATTCACGACACACTCAATAGGATTTGTCAAAATCAAGAAATGCTCCTCCTTCTCTCTAGTTTCTCTCTCTAATTTCGTCCAAGGCTTAACAAAGTTACAAGAGTGAATCTTTTGGCTTGAATTTATCCAAATGCTTTGTTTATGTTCTTGAATCTAAGAGGGGAACACTTCTCACGCCGGAAAATATTGAAATTTCTTCTTGTCCGTGAGAATTATTTTCTATAAGTTTCGGATGAGTTGAAGACTTGGCTGAATGCGTGCTTGGTTTTGGTATTTATTGTGCTTATCTTGGTTTACACATAGCATTTATTGTGAGAGTGTTCATCATCAATGATAGATACACATTTATTGTGAGCTACACTTAAACTTGAGTTCATTTATTGCGCTTGAACGAAAGAAGAATGTTATATATCTTGATTCGACTCCATCTCCTCTTCATATAATATATACCTCTTGTAACTTGGGGGTGGATAAAATCCTTTTGTTACCATCATCTTGATACGCAACAACATCAGAACCTCAATAACTTCCATCGGAGCTCAACAACTACAAAATATGGAAGCAAAGGGAAACTCAAACTCGAGTGATTTATTTACCCTTTCCTTCTTCTTTACGTTTGTTTAGATTAAGATTTAAGCATTGGTATCTCTGGTTTTGTGTTCCTTGGTGCTTTCTCTTCCGTATTCTTGTTGTTGTTGCTAAGATTTCACTTCTTTTGTTCTTGCGATTCATGCTATTTACTCTCCTACGAGTGTTTTACTAAGGTTACCTTACCTGGAACTACCTCGTCTGTGATTGTTAAGGTGTTGTAACACTGGTTTTAGGCTTGCCTCATCGTAGATTTGTCTCTGTTCATCCACGTTCTTGAGTTTCTTAAAATCGCACCTTTTAGGTCCGTTGAGTTTACGGGTGGTTACGGGTGACTCTTTGGGTAGGTCTTGCCTCTATTTGTGTTTATTTGGTACTTATAGACCTTGTTAACTTGCTACTTGAGGGTTATTTGAGTATTTCTTACCGTTTTCTCATATTCCTATCATGTCTTGTTGATTAGCGTCTTTGAAGTTTAGTGATTATAATCTTTCTTGTTCTTCGTGTTCCTCGTGTTCATAGCATTATTATGCTCGCTTAGATCCTAAGGACCCTTACTCTCTTTCTTGCATTGTGTTTATCTATGTAAAAATTTGAAATCCTGTGCATTGTACCGCATGAAATTGACCCTTTGCCTTATTTGTGCAAGCATTCGCCTGCGTGCACTGCCTAGCCCCTGTGCATTGCCATTTTTGGCTAAACGCGCTGACTATAGACTGACGTGCAGTCTATTTAGCCATTTTGGTGCTAGTGCTTTGACCGAGACCACCCTAGTATGCATATAGGCTCATAAAGACGCCTATTTGTATGCTATAACGATCCCCCTGAGAATAGTACCGTTGGTTTTCCAATGTTTGCCATTTTAGTGTTAGCCTTTTAGGTTGACCAATCTTGCGTGAACTTGTCCCTTTCCATTCTCGGCTTTGCATCTCAAGCCTTGTCACATTGCTTTTTTCTATATACTGGCGATGTGTGCTTTGACTTGCAGGTTATTGAAAAAATAAGGCGGGTTGATGATCCACGAACTTTAGGGTGCGGCAACGCAGGCCTAATAGAAGTATTCACGGGGTTACCCGCTCTAACCAACAGAGGCACGCGACAACGAGATATTCCAATAACTTGCTTGTTTAGCATATCTAACACTTTCATTTGAATTTTTTTACTATCTATCCTCAATAGGCAAATCTAAGAGCATCGATAGGCAAATACTATGATTGCGCTTCTGAATTGTGAATTTGTAATTCAATACGGGCTTGTCCGGTATTTACTCTTATTTCAAGCTTTTAAAATCAGGTGAAATCTTGTAATTCAAAACCAGGCCTATCCGGAATTATTTACATATTTCCCTAACACTTTACTGTTTTAGGCAAGCATTTGTATAACTAGGTGAAGTGTTGTAATTCAAAACCCGGGCCTGTTCGGATTTATAATTCCAACATTGATCTTTTGTTTTAATTTGCTTGTAATCGTTTATTGTAACCTCTTGGATGGCTAGGAAGAAGAAGAAGAGGAACTAAGGGAACTTCACGCCCCTACCCATCCGAATGGAGCAGGCTTCTATTGAGATCACCTCCGCTATGGAGTTCCCCCCGATTGCTTGCGGTTCCACCTCAACAGGGCACGCTTACACTCCCGGACTAGCAAGCAATGGTCTTCAGGTGGGGGATACTCACGCGGGTGACCACTCTCCTACGGACGAGGTGTATATCAATGAGGGTACTTCAAGCTCCATTTTTTTTATGCACCCTTGGTTCTCAGCATACTGCATCGGCTTCGGATGGGAATGATCGAGATATTACAGTTGTGAACACCACGGATAACCAGACTAAGGATCCTAATGGCCCCAACAAAAAGAAGGCCTATGCGTCCATAGTTAAGGGCAACCGCGATGTGTCTAATAGAAAACGGTTGCATTTTGTTACTGATAGCCGTAATGTGGTACCTCTAGAACTCCCTAGGGGTGACTTGGATGATCTTACCGAAACTTTGGGACACCTCCTGGTTGGTTATTTTGCGAGGACTTACCGGGGAGCTTGGCATTAAGGAAGCTATGTCACTCATGGGGAGTTGCATACAAATTTAATGTTCATGCTTAGGGTTGGATTGTATTCAAGTTCAATACTGTGGCGGATAAAGAGAAAGTATTATCTAATGGGCCACACTTTGTGTATAGCACGCCACTTCTTCTTAAGGATATGTCGTATTGCTTTACATTGGACAACCATGAGATTTGCACCATACCGGTATGGGTAAGGCTCCCATCGCTCCATTTGGAACTTTGGAATGAGAATGCCTTGAGCCGCATCCTATCATGAGTTGGTAAGCTCATTGGTACCGATAAACTCACCTGTGACAAAGAGCAACTTTCATATGCACGGGCACATATTGAGATTGACCTCTCCAAAGGTACACTTGATGCCATTGAACTCAAGCTTTGGGATGGCACCATTATTGACCAATGGATCATCTACGAGAAGCTACCAGACTTTTGCGGGAAATGTCATAGGATTGGGCACTCCACTACGGGTTGTGAGAACCACTACGCCGACACTAATAGGCGGGTTCAAGGGAAGGGGTTGCGCATAATGCCAAGCCGCAAGGGGTGCACACCTATTTGGACTCTCCCGTGAAGGACGCGGGTACTAGTGGGAGTATTAGCCGTGATAACCAGCATGCCAATACCCAGATTACTCATGGTGGCCAGTCTTCGGGGTCCCAAACCGAGGCTTGCAATGGTCGGACTAAGCCTAGGATAGAAGGGGGAATACCGGAGGGATTTAGATCAGAAATGGGGGCCAGCCAGCGGGGATACAAACCGTGGCTGGCACAGGACTTCCTATTGATATCGACGGTGTAGGACAACCTGCGGGAAGAGCGGGTAGTCCCAGTGTTACGGATGTTGGTGGCCAGCCTTTGGGGACACAGACAGAGGTTGGCAAAGGGATGCATTTAGATGACGCCAGTATAGGACAACCCGCGGGCAGAGCGGGTAATCCCAGTGTTACAGATTTTGGTGGCCAGCCTTTGGGGACACAAACCGAGGTCGAAAAAGGGCTGCATTTAGATGCCACCAGTATAGTACAACCCACGGGCAGAGCGGGTAGTCCTGCAGTTATGGTTTTTGGTTGCCAGCCTTCGGGGACACAGACCGAGGTTGGAAAAAGGTTGCATTTGGATGCCGTCAGTGGAGGACAACCCGTGGGCAAAACGGGGAGTCCAAATGATGAGGAAAAACGTAGCAAGACTTCGGGGACAAAGATCGAGGTAGGCAATTGTTAGACCCCGTAGTTCTGACCCTACGTATGAGAGCGTACGAAATCATGTAGGACTTAAAATTTTCAAAGGATAGGTTGCCGGATTATTCCGGGCGGGTTGTAGTCAAATTTGAGGCGGGTTATGACCCGATTAGTTGAGAGTTCCTAAGTATTTTAAAGGCCTAGGACGTAGTTCGTTGAGTCTATATTCCAACGCAACCAACCGTTCGTCGATAGGGCGTCGGAGTAGAAAGTTATGAGAGTTACAAGTTCAGCGCAATGGGCGTAAATGCGTTTGTGCAAAGCGGCGGCCGCGGCGCCATATGCGGGTCGCGCGCCTAAAGCACCGAGAGGTCGCAGAGTTGCAGCGCCCGCGCCAGACAGCAGGCCGCGACAAAGTTCAGAGCTGCGGAGGTTTCACAAGGCCGAGGCGGATTTTGGGCGGAAAAAACTTAGAAAAGTCGATTTTCTTTTAAAGACCTTGGGAGGGTGACAAGTGTCCCCCATCTGATTTCTTGCATGAAATATATTGACCAAGTCTTGAAGACTTGGTCATCTTCCAATTTTCCTCTCTCTAAAGCTTTAGCTCTCTTCTCTCTAAGTTTCCAAGAGAATTTCTAAGCCTAAAGAAAATCTGAAAAGTGTGATAGGAAGGTAAGGTTATTACAAGCTTGTGAAGACTATTGTGGTGATATTCTTGGAGTAGAGGCTAACAATTGTTGGAGTAAATTGGCTAAAAGCTCTAAGGTAACCATTCTTCTTTTATAGTTGGTATTTGGTATTGCATGTTAAGTAGGAAGAACTTTTAGTTGGAAATAAGGCCCTTAGATTGATTGCATGTGAGAAATGTGGTTGGAATATGAAAGGATTGGTTAAAAGAACAAATGAGCATGTTGTAGCCTAAAAACTACCTTAGAATTGTTAAGTGAATTGTTGTAAACTTATGGGGCAGAATTTTGGGTGTGAAATCCCCTTTGAATTGTTGGATTGATTGAGCCTTAAATGTGGTGTTTTGATGATAATTTCGGCCTTGAGAAAGGTGGCAAAGTGAGTAGAAACAAAGGAAATGCTGCCCAATTTTCCATAGAATTTAGTGGCTTTTGAGTTAGATTATTCTACATTGAAATTAGAGGTTAATGAACATATCATGGTTATTATAGGTTGAAATATTACTTGCGGTAGTTGGACCCAAGTGGATTGACCAAAGAGGTATGTGAAGTTTTCCTATCTCTTGAGCATGAATAGATGAAACTATGTAGTACGGTAGACGTACAAGATTTGGTATTCTTACTTGATTTAAGTATATAATGACTTGTTTCATTTTAAGAATGTATAATTCCCTTAGTTAGGGGAAAAGTATGATTTTACTAAAGTGTAGAGTTAATAGAACAACTTTATGGGAAGTTGGTTTATTAGCTTCATAAAAGGTTAATGAGAAGAGATTTACTCTAAATAAGATAAGTATATGGAGAGGCAAATTGATTTTAAGGTATCAATTGCCCAAAGGTTTCTTTATGTATCAAGAAGAGTTATTTTCAAAAGAGTTGAAGTATGTAGTACTTGGGTTAAACTCCCGGTGTTCTTTTATTAAAGATGTGGTTAAGTGCCTTAAGTAAACTAAAATGAGAGGGTATATGAACAAGACTAATAAGAAGTTATAAGTTTTCTTAACTTATTTATTATTATGATATGATGACAGTTTGAGATAGGGTAAGAGTATGTCTGAGGGGCAAGCCCCAAGATCGTCATACCACCTCCTTCAGTGTAAGAGTATGCGGCGGGCCACCCAAGATCGCCATACCATCCGGTGTAAGAGTATATCCGAGGCGATTCAAGATCGTTATACCATCCGCACAAGATAAGAGTATATCCGAGGGCAAGCCCCAAGATCGTTATACCATCCGCTCGGTGTAGAGTATATCCGAGGTACACCCAAGATCGTTATACCATCCGCTTGTGGTAAGAGTATATCCGGGGAAAGTCCCAAGATCGTTATACCATCTGCTCGTGGATTTGCTACCCATGACGCGAGGAATACCTCATGCGAGTCCTTATGGGCTTACGCGGGTGAAATAGTCCCATGCCGCGGTACAAACCGATGCGAGTACCTCACGCGGGTCCACGGGACCCACGCGGTGAAATAGTCCCGAGTAGGATGGTTTTATTGATACTACGCGAGGTACCTGCTTTGATCACGAGCCTCCTACTTTATGCAAAGATTATATATATACTTGTCACTCTCATTGTTAGTAAGACACAAGAAAAGGTATTTTATTGTCTTTCATGACTCAATTGCTTTTAGACTTATGATATCATATTACAAGATTTTCCAGCCTTTACATACTTGGTACATATGTGTAATCGACCCCTTCCGGGGTGCGTTAAATCCGCAAAGGGTAAGCAGATTGAGGATCCTCGTTCTTAGGATCACTATTCCGGTGTCAGAAGCTCCATCCCTCCGGAAGCTTATTGTTGGTACGGACATTTCCCTGATGCTATAGGTATTTTGTACATCCAGGGGTATGGCGGGGCCCTGTCCCGCCACAGTTGTTATCTTTAGAGGTCTGTGGCCACCTATGTGTTTTGGGCTATAAGAACCAGTTGTATTATAAATACTTTGTTTAAGTATGTTTATGGAAGGCAGCCTTATCGGCTGGCCAGTTATGTTTTACCCTTTTTATGAAGTTATGTGTTGTGTTATGTTCCGCTGCTATTCTCTGACATATACCTGACAGGGTACCCCAGTAGGGTACTAGTCGCGGCCCCGGGGTCGGGTCGTGACAAAAGTGGTATCAGAGCAGTTAGTCCTCGGAAAGTGTCCGAGCAGTGTCTAGTAGAGTCTTGATTATCGGTGTGTGTCGTGCACCACATCTATAATCAGGAGGCTGCAGGATATTTAGGATTGGTTTCCATTCTTTCACTCTAAGATCGTGCAATAGAGCTGAGTTATAGGTTGAATCTCCCCTGATGTTTTCCTTTATGTATCAGTTATGCCTCCACGCAAGGCAACCGCGGCCCAGAAGGGCAAGGCAGCTGAGGGTGCTGCTAGTGGGACGCGGAGAGTCACGAGGGCACAGGCCCAGTCCTTACCAGAGATGATGTTTAGAGCGGCGAGTTCCACGTCTTCGCCAGCCTCAGCAGAGTTCGAGGCAGCGGACGCGCCATCGAGACCGCGATGCGGAGCCCTCGATCCACGATCGTGGCACGAGTACGAGAGCAGTTGATTCTTGGCATCATAGTGGCGAGCGGCCAGCGACAGAGCAGCGCCAACCCTGTGAGCCGATTCACTTGATTCGGGATTTCGGTTGGTTGTCAAGTTCTATGGTTCGAGATTTGATGAGGATCCGCAGGAGTTTGTCCGACAGTTACAGCGGACCATGCAGGTTCTTAGGGCATCAGAGACTGAGTCTGTTATACTAGCTTCTTACCGGTTACGCGATATTGCGTTGAACTGGTTTGAGTCATGGGTATTGTCGAGGGGTGAGGATGTTCTTCCAGCTGATTGGGAGGAGTTCACAGAGGCGTTCCTAGACCACTTCTTGCCTCCTGAGGTGAGGAGAGCCCGCGTAGATAGGTTCTTGACCTTGATACAGGGGCGGGAGGACTATCAGGGAGTACAGCCTGGAGTTTGACTCCTTGGCCAGATATGCACACACCATTGTAGCTGATATGGCAGACAGGGTTCATAGATACGTGATGGGGCTAGACCGTCACATGATTACTGCTTGCTTAGGAGTGGCTCTTCAGCCAGGGATGGATATTGCCAGGATGCAGGCATACGCGCAGGGGATTGAGGACAGAGAGAGGCAGGATCAGCTAGATTTGGGCCAGCCCAAGAGGCGTGACAGCGGGTTCTCGTGGCGCTTTCGAGGCGGGCAACCTCAGCAGTCTAGGTCCACTTTCCAGCCAGCACAGAGTATTCCTTCTTAGTTTTCCGGCAGGAGGTCTGATCAGCAGGGTTATTCGGGAGCGGTCGTGGCTCGGGGACGTCGTGTTTCGAGGAGGCAGAGACCAAAGACTATCGAGACCACCTACCTCTCGGTGCGTTCGATACGGTAGGTCTCATCCGGGCGAGTGCCGTATGGGTTCGAGATCATGTTACTCTTGTGGCCAGCAGGGCCATCTGAAGAAGGATTGTCCGTCCTTAGGCGGCGGGAGCATTACGGTTCAGCCGACGGGGTCTGTTGCTGGATCTTCATCTTCGATGGTTAGACGCCCCGGAGGGCAGGGTACTTATGGGCGGCAGCCGGCAGAAGGTCGTGGTAGGGGTTCCAGTTCTAGCGGTCCTCAGAACCGCATATATGCTATGTCGATGCGCAGTGACCGTGAGGCGCCGCGGATATGTCGTCACAGGTACATTATTGGTTTCTTGCTGTGATGTTTATGCTTTGATAGATCCAGGTTCTACCTTGTCCTACATATCTCCTCATATTGCCAGTAGAATAGGGATAGAGCCCGAGTCCATAAGACCTTTTGAGGTGGCTACGCCAGTAGGTGATTCAGTGGTAGCTGAGCGAGTGTATAAGGCTTGTCCTGTGACTATAGATAGCCGTCAGACTTTAGCCGACTTGATAGAGTTGGATATGACAGACTTTGATGTGATTATGGGTATGGATTGGCTAGCATCTTGCTATGCCAACGTGGACTGTAGGGAGAGATTAGTTCGGTTCCAGTTTCGTGGCCGCTATCGAGTGGAAGGGAATCCGCATCGCCGAGGGTAAGTTTATTTCTAACCTCAAGGCTAGGAAGATTGAGCGGAAACGGTACATCTATCATATGGTTCGTATTCGACACGGAGTCGAGGTACGGACCTTGATCGATTCGGTCGTTAGAGAGTTTCCAGACGTATTCCCAGATGAGCTTCCGGGTATCCCTCCTGAGAGGGAGATTGAGTTTTGCATTGACTTGGCGCCAGATACTCGACCGATATCTATTCCGCCATACAGGATGGCACCCGCCGAGCTGAAGGAGTTGAAGGACCAGCTGAAAGATTTGCTGGAGAAAGGCTTTATTAGGCCAAGTGTTTCTCCTTGGGGAGCACCAGTGTTGTTTGTAAAGAAGAAGGATGGGACGCTGCGTATGTGTATTGATTACAGGCAGCTGAACAAGGTAACTATCAAGAACAGATATCCTCCCGTGATTGACGATTTGTTTGACCAGTTGCAGGGTGCAAAGTGTTTTTCCAAGATAGACCTGCGGTCTGGTTATCATCAGGTACGAGTTAGAGAGATAGATATCCCAAAGACTGCATTCAGGACCCGGTATGGGCACTATGAGTTCAGGGTGATGTCTTTCGGGTTGACCAACGCCCCAGCAGTATTCATGGATTTGATGAATAGGGTGTTCAGGCCATTCTTGGATATGTTCGTTATAGTGTTTATTGATGATATCTTGGTGTATTCGCGCGAGCGGGAGCATCTGATCATTTGAGGCGGTATTGAGTCCTCCGAGACCGGCAATTGTATGCCAAGTTCTCGGTCACGAGTTAGTTGGCGTCGGTGGCTTTCTTAGGGCATGTTATCGGGCGATGGTATTGAGTTGATCTGTCAAGATTGAAGCGATCAAGACATGGCTGCACCACTACACCGACGAGGCGCAGCTTTGGGCCTCGCAGTTATTATCGGTTTGTAGAAGTTTGCTTCTATTTCAAAGACTTTGACTAAGCGACTCGGAAAGCGGCTATGTTCCGTGGACGGATACTTGTGAGGAAAGTTTTGATTACTAAAGGAGAAGTTGACGACCGCCTCATTCTTACTCTTCCGCAGGGCTTAGATGGATATGGTTTATTGTGGCCGTCGGTGTCGGGCTTGGGTGCGTCGATGCAAAGACGGCAGAGTTATAGCATGATCTCGACAACTTAGGAAGCATGAGAAGAACTACCCGCATGACTTAGGTTGGCGTGATGATTCATGCCTTAAAGATCCGGAGACATTATTTATATGGAGTTCATGTGGACATTTACACGCACCACAAGAGTCTCCGACATCTTCACCAAAGGAGCCGAACTTGCGGCGAGCGGTGGTTGGAGCTACTTAAGGATTACGATGTTGATATTCTATACCACCCAGGGAAGGCCAATGTGGTTGCAGATGCCCTTAGTCGTAGATCGATGGGTAGTCTGTCTGATGTTCAGCCAGAGAAGAGGGATATGGTCCGAGAGTTACATCAGCTAGCGAGCCTTGGGGTTCGTTTGGTTGATTCTGATAGTGAGGGAATTCGGGTTCGAGAGGTTGCCGAGTCTTCTATAGTCGAGGAGGTAAAGAGGCGACAGTATGAGGATCCGATTTTGGTACGGTACCGAGATGTATTGCTCGAAGGAGAAGAGTCTGTTTGAGGTAGCACCTGATGGGGTGCTAAGATTTGAGGGCCGGTTGTGTGTTCCCGATGTGGCAGGACTTCGTCAGCAGATTCTGAGGGAGGCACACAGTGCTCGTTATTTTATTCATCCGGGGTCAACTAAGATGTACCATGACCTCAGATGCGTGTATTGGTGGGATGGCCTAAAGAGGGACGTTGCGGAGTTCGTGGCACAGTGCCCGAATTGTCGCGAGTTAAGATTGAGCACGAGAAGCGGTGGGTCATTGCAGCCATTGATATTCCGACTTGGAAGTGGGAGGTGATAAATATGGATTTTATTACAGGGCTACCTACCACTCAGAGGAAGCATGATTCCATTTGGGTGATTGTCGACAGGCTGACGAAATCAGCCCATTTTCTCCCGGTCAGAACGACGTTTTCAGCTGAGGACTATGCCCGATTATATATTAGAGAGATTGTGAGACTGCACGGAGTCCCGGTGTCGATTATATCAGATATAGGAGCCCAGTTCTCGGCTAATTTCTGGAGGTCTTTTCAGAAGGGATTAGGGACACAGGTGAGTCTCAGTACGACGTTTCATCCTCGTGACCGACGACGGGCGAGCGCACTATCCGCATAACGAGGATATGTCGCGGGCTTGTGTTATTGATTTCGTGGTAGTGGGAGGATCATTTACCTCTCGTGAAGTTTGCTTATAACAATAGCTACCATTCCAAAGATTCGGACGGCGCCTTATGAGGCCTTATACGGGAGGAAGTGCAGTCACCGATAGGTGGTTCGAGTGGGAGAAGTTCGATTAGTCGGGCGGACTTAGTTCAGTGGCGATGGATAAGGTGAAGCTTATCCAGGAGCGGTTGTTGGCAGCTCAGAGTCGGCAAAAGTCGTATGCAGATCATCGGCGTCGACACTTGAAATTTGAGATAGATGATTGGGTTTTCCTAAAGGTATCGCCCATGAAGGGCGTGATGAGATTTGGAAAGAAAGGGAAGCTTAGCCCAAGGTACATTGGGCCGTATCAGATTATTCGTAGGGTAGGCAAGGTTGCCTATGAGTTAGATCTTCCGTCCGATTCGAGGCGGTGCATCGATTTTCATGTGTCTATGTTGCGGAAATGTATTGAGATCCATCTAGAGTGCACCGGTTCAGATGTCCAAGTGATGTAAGAGTTATCGTATGAGGAGAGTCCCATAGCGATACTCGATCGTCAGGTTAGACGACTTCGGACGAAAGACGTGGCTTCCGTCAAGGTCCTATGGCGGAACGAGAACAGGGAGGAAATGACGTGGGAAGCAGAGGATGACATGATGAAGAAGTACCCTCACCTATTTCCTATACCTCCAGGTAACCCACTTTCCTGCTTGTTAGCTTTGATTTAGCATTTACGCTTCAGTATGTTGTGGCTCATGGAGCTTCCTTATTTGCAAAAGAATGGTTAAGAGGGTCTATGTTGATGTTGTGATTTGAGTACGCCTAGAAGGAACATTCGGGACGAATGTTTCTAAGGGAGAATGTTAGACCCGTAGTTCTGACCTACGTGAGAGCGTTTTAAAGCATGTAGGACTTAAAATTTTCAAAGGATAGGTTGTGGATTATTCCGGCGGGTTGTAGTCAACGCTGAGGCGGGTTATGACCCGATTCGTTGAGAGTTTCTAAGCATTTTAAAGGCCTAGGACGTAGTTCGTTGAGTTCAGATTCCAACGCAACCAACCGCTCGCCGATAGGCGTCGGAGTAGAAAGTTATGAGAGTTACAAGTTCAGCGCAATGGGCGTAAATGCGTTTGTGCAAAGCGGCAGTCGCGGCGCCATATGCAGGGCCGCGGCGCCTAAAGTACTGAGAGGTCGCAGAAGTTGCAGCGCCGCGGCGCCAGGACAGCAGGGCCGCGGCGCCAAAAGTTCAGAGAGCCTGCGGAGGTTTCAGCGCTGCGGCGCCGAGGCGGGATTTTTGGGCGGAAAAAACTTAGAAAAGTCAGATTTTTCTTTTAAAAGACCTTGGGAGGGTGACAAGTGTCCCCCCCCCCCCCCCCCATCTGATTTCTTGCATGAAATATATTGACCAAGTCTTGAAGACTTGGTCATCTTCCAATTTTCCCTCTCTCTCTAAAGCTTTAGCTCTCTCTTCTCTCTAAGTTTCCAAGAGAATTTCTAAGCCTAAAGAAAATCTGAAAAGTGTGATAGGAAGGTAAGGTTATTACAAGCTTGTGAAGACTATTGTGGTGATATTCTTGGAGTAGAGGCTAACAATTGTTGGAGTAAATTGGCTAAAAGCTCTAAGGTAACCATTCTTCTTTTATAGTTGGTATTTGGTATTGCATGTTAAGTAGGAAGAACTTTTAGTTGGAAATAAGGCCCTTAGATTGATTGCATGTGAGAAATGTGGTTGGAATATGAAAGGATTGGTTAAAAGAACAAATGAGCATGTTGTAGCCTAAAAACTACCTTAGAATTGTTAAGTGAATTGTTGTAAACTTATGGGGCAGAATTTTGGGTGTGAAATCCCCTTTGAATTGTTGGATTGATTGAGCCTTAAATGTGGTGTTTTGATGATAATTTCGGCCTTGAGAAAGGTGGCAAAGTGAGTAGAAACAAAGGAAATGCTGCCCAATTTTCCATAGAATTTAGTGGCTTTTGAGTTAGATTATTCTACATTGAAATTAGAGGTTAATGAACATATCATGGTTATTATAGGTTGAAATATTACTTGCGGTAGTTGGACCTAGCAAGTGGATTGACCAAAGAGGTATGTGAAGTTTTCCTATCTCTTGAGCATGAATAGATGAAACTATGTAGTACGGTAGACGTACAAGATTTGGTATTCTTACTTGTTTTAAGTATATAATGACTTGTTTCATTTTAAGAATGTATAATTCCCTTAGTTAGGGGAAAAGTATGATTTTACTAAAGTGTAGAGTTAATAGAACAACTTTATGGGAAGTTGGTTTATTAGCTTCATAAAAGGTTAATGAGAAGAGATTTACTCTAAATAAGATAAGTATATGGAGAGGCAAATTGATTTTAAGGTATCAATTGCCCAAAGGTTTCTTTATGTATCAAGAAGAGTTATTTTCAAAAGAGTCAAGATGTAGTACTTGGGTTAAACTCCCGGTGTTCTTTTATTAAAGATGTGGTTAAGTGCCTTAAGTAAACTAAAATGAGAGGGTATATGAACAAGACTAATAAGAAGTTATAAGTTTTCTTAACTTATTTATTATTATGATATGATGACAGTTGAGATAGGGTAAGAGTATGTCTGAGGGGCAAGCCCCAAGATCGTCATACCACCTCCTTCAGTGTAAGAGTATGTCTGAGGGCGGCCCAAGATCGCCATACCATCCGCTTGATGTAAGAGTATATCCGAGGCAGATCCAAGATCGTTATACCATCCGCACGATATAAGAGTATATCGAGGCAAGCCCCAAGATCGTTATACCATCCGCTCCAGTGTAGAGTATATCCGAGGTACACTCAAGATCGTTATACCATCCGCCTGTGGTAAGAGTATATCCGGCGGAAAGTCCCCAAGATCGTTATACCACCTGCTCGTGGATTTGCTACCCATGACGCGAGGAATACCTCACGCGAGTCCTTATGGGCTTACGCGGGTGAAATAGTCCCGCCGGCGGGTACAGCCGATGCGAGGAGTACCTCATGCGGGTCCACAGGACCCATGCGGGTGAAATAGTCCCAGGAGTAGGATGGTTTTATTGATACTACGGGCGAGGTACCCTGTTTTGATCATGAGCCTCCTACTTTATGCAGTATTATATATATACTTGTCACTCTCATTGTTAGTAAGACACAGTAAAAGGTATTTTATTGTCTTTCATGACTCCAGCTTGCTTTTAGACTTATGATATCATATTACAGTATTTTCCCAGCTTTACATACTTGGTACATATTGTAATCGACCCTTCCTGGCTGCGTTCATGCCGCAGGTAAGGGTAAGCAGATTGAGGATCCTCGTTCTTAGGATCACTATTCCGGTGTCAGAAGCTCCATTCCTCCGGAAGCTTATTGTTGGTACGGACATTTCCCTGATGCTATAGGTATTTTGTACATCCAGGGGTATGGCGGGGCCCTGTCACCACGCTTGTTATCTTTAGAGTCCGTGGCCACCTATGTGTTTTGGGCTATAAGAACGGTTGTATTATAAATACTTTGTTTAAGTATGTTTATGGGCGACTTATCGGTGGCGCTTATGTTTTACCCTTTTATGAAGTTATGTGTTGTGTTATGTTCATTGCTATTCTCGACATATACCGACGAGTACCCGATGGTACTAGTCGCGCCCCGGGTCGTGGCGGACAAAGAATGGAATGCATAGGGACACCGACAGTAGAGGGCAACCCGCGGTTGCTGTGGGGAGTCCTAATGATGCGGGTGACCAACCTTCGAAACCATAAACTAAGGCTGGTAAGGGCGTGAATAGCGTGAAGGCACAATTCGCCAAGGTTAATGACCAGGGCACCATGAGCCCGGTCGTTAAATAATCCATGATCTTCTGGAAGCTTGTGGACATGCACGGTAATATCTTGGTGCAAAATGCAGCCGACGGCAAAGCTAAATCAGCCATTGAGGCAGTCCTTGCGCAAGGTTATGGTTTGCCTACTATTTCGGATGACACAAGGAGGCCAGCCTTCGGGGCCACAGATAGGGGCTGGCAAAGGCAAGGGTGCTATGACGAATGATGGGTTCACGAAAGTAAAGAATAGATGGAAGGTTAAAACTAGTACGGGGTCAAAAACCGTGCCTAGTACAAGTCCGCAAACGAGAGCCCAGTACCGGAATAAAGAAGGTCAAGCTGTGCACCTATTTGAACTCTCCTGTGAAGGACGCGGGTACAGATGAGAGTTGTATCTGTGATGATCAGCCCACGCATGCTCAGATTCTTGATCCTCAGACTCATGGTGACCAGTCTTCGGGGTCCAAAACCGATGCTAGCAAAGGTCGGACTAAGCCTAGGATAGAAGGGGGGAATACCTGAGGGATTTCGATCAGAGATGAGGGCCAACCAGCGGGGATTCAAACCGCGGCTGGCACAGGACTGCCTATTGATACTGAAGGTGTAGGACAACCCGCAGACAGAGCGGGTAGTCCAATAGTTGCAGATATTGGTGGCCAGCCCGCGGGGGCACATACCGAAGTTGGCGTGGGTCGGACAGATATGGAAGCTCAATCTTTCGGCCCATCGGCTAAGGTTGGGAAAGGTGGGAACTCTGAATGTACCAAAAATGAGGAGGGGCACGTGGGCGTGAGGACGAGAGCGAAAGCTAAGGCTAACAATGGCGGGAAAAACTTGCCCATACCCTTGAGCAAAATGACGACCCTTCCCCCTAAAAAGAAGGGACCTTATGGTGGCACCAACTCTTTCAACACTATTGAAGATAGCACGAAGGGGACTATTCCCCCTCCATTATCGAAATGATCATTGCTTCTTGGAATATAAGGGGTCTGCACCGCTCCTCCAAGCAAAAGGAGATTTGCTCCGTGGTACATGAGAACAACATTGACCTTTTTGGTATCCTGGAATCGAAGCTCAACAACACGACGCTTGATCATTTCTGGTCTTTAAAATTTCGCAACTGAGAGGTGTTGGATAACTTTGCCCATCATCCGGCGGGGAGGATATTTATTTTATTCAACCCGGCCAAAGTCATACTAAAAGTGCTTGACATCAACCCGCAATCCATTCATTGCGGTGTCACATGTGCTATCTCCTCCAAGAGGCTTTAGGTCACCTTTGTGTACGGGCTCCACACAATTGTCGATAGACGGGGCTTATGGGAGAAGTTGAGGGAGTACGGGACCCCCATGACTGAGTCGTGGCTAGTACTTGGTGATTTCAACACGGTTATGAAGGAGGATGATCATTTCAACATGGTGCCCATATCCAGCTATGACACGAAGGATATCGTTGATTGTTGCCGGGATTTGAGCCTCACAGATTTGACCTCGACGGGTTGCGAGTTCACATTTAGCCGTAACAATACGACGAGCAAGCTTGACAGGGCCCTCATTAACACCCATTGGTTACAAGCTGGTTGGTATGGCAATGCACATTTATGTCGGTCCGGGCCCTTCTCGGACCATACGCCGTGCATTATCACTATTTTGGAAAGTCCGAGAATGCATAATAGACTCTTCAAGTTCTTCAACATGTAGGCTACCCAAGAGAACTTCGAAAGGATTGTGACGGATCCTTGGGAGCAGAATATTGACGGCAATGCCCAATTTGGGTTATACCGGAAGTTACTTAGCCTTAAAGGACCCTTGAAGCAGCTCAATGAGAAAGACTTCTCTCATATCTCTTCTCGGGTCAAAATGGCAAAGGAGGAGCTTGATATTGCTCAACAGGAGGCTTTGAGCAACCCGCATATTGACCACTTACACACTAGGGTTACCGAGCTCAGGTACAAGTCCATGGTTCTTATTGACGCAGAAATGAGTTTCCTTAGACAGCTTGCCAAATGCGAGCATATCAAGCACAGTGATAGGTGCACAAAGTTCTTTCATGGTATGGTCAAGTGCAACTCCAAAAGGAATTTCATTGCGGCCACTACCAAGAGTGATGGTTCTCTTACGAACTCCGGTGACCAAGTTGCGGCAGAATTCATCAATTACTATAAAGGGTTACTTGGAACTAGGGACACTTGTGAACCTATTGATATTGGTGTCATCTCTGAGGGAAATTGTCTTTCGGCGGAACAAGGGGATGATCTCATTAGAAATGTCACGGACGCAGAGATTAAAGGGGCATTATTTGGTATTGGGGAAGACAAAGCTCCTGGTCCGAATGGCTATTCTTCGGGTTTCTTCAAGAAAGCTTGGAACATTGTCGGCGAGGAGTTTTGTGCTGCGGTTAAAGAGTTCTTCAGTTATGGAAAGCTTCTCAAACAGATCAATCACACTACCATCGCCCTTATTCCTAAATCTACCCACTGCTCAACGGTGGGCGACTATAGACCTATTTCGTGTTGCAACATCTTGTACAAGGTCATCACCAAGATTATTGCTTCACGGTTGGTGCCAGTTTTGGATTTTCTCATTGATTCAGCTCAGGCGGATTTTGTCCAGGGAAGAAGTATGTCTGACAACATACACCTAGATCAAGAGCTTTTGAGAACCACAAAAGGGTCTCGAGTAGATGCATGCTCAAAGTTGATCTCTGAAATGCCTTCGACTCGGTGAATTGGGAATTCCTCACGGCTATTTTGATTGGTTTAAATTTCCCGGAAAGGCTGGTGGCTTGGATTATGGAGTGTGTCTCCACGACTTCATATTCGATTTCTATCAACGGGAGCTTACACGACCACTTTAAGGGCCGCAAGGGGCTCATACAGGGGGCCCTCTCTCCCCTACATTGTTTGTTATTTGCTTGGAATATCTTTTGACGATTATCAACAATAACACTCGGACACCGCTTTTTAACTACCACCCCAAGTGCAAAAGCTTAAGGATAACCTACCTTGCTTTCGCCGATGATTTACTTCTTATGTCAAGAGGGGACACTACTTCCGTCTGGATCCTCATGGAATGCCTTCGAGACTTTCAGAAATGCTCGGGTCTTAGCTCCAATGTCCTCAAGTCCAGCTTGTACACGGCTGGTATTACGGAACACGACCTTGATGATATTAAGAAGATTACTAGTTTCGACATCGGCACCTTGCCTTTCCGTTATCTCGGCATTCCTCTAGCTGCGGAGAGGATGAGGCTGGTACACTATGACCCTTTTGTGAACAAAATTGCTGGGTACACTGACTCGTGGATGAGCGCTACTTTATCTTATGCGGGCAGGCTTGAGCTCATCAAGTCTGTCCTCTAAGGTGTGGAATGCTTCTGGTTATCTATGTTGTCGGTGCATGTTGCGGTTTGTAAGAAAGTCTACGGGCTATGTAGGACCTTCTTGTGGCATTCCAACCACCCTCTTGTAGCCTGGAAAGAGTGTACCAGGCCGAAAGCCGAGTGTGGCCTCAGAATCAGGGATCTCAAGGCCTGGAATCTTGGTTTGCTTGCTAAATGCCTTTGGAACATCTATCAAAAGAAGGACACGCTCTGGATTAAATGGATCAATCACAAGTATCGTAGCAACAACAACAATATTTGGACGTGGGTTGCAAAGAAGGACGACTCACCTTTGATCAAGCGACTTCTCATTATTCGTGACATCATTCTTGACCGTGAAGGGTCCCATGACCGGGCGGCTACTACCATGACGACATGGTATTTGGACTTCCGTAGCAATCACAATTCCTATGATTACTTCAGGATATATGGGCAGCCGGTGATTTGGGCGAAGAATGTTTGGAGTGCCTGTATCATTCCAAAACAGTCTTTCATTATGTGGCTTTGTGCGAGGAAGAGATTACGAACGAAAGATAGAGTCCCTTATATGGACATTGATAGAAGGTGCTCCCTTTGCGGCCATTCTGATGAGTCAATAGCGCACTTATTCTTTAGTTGCACGATCAGTAGTTACCTTTGGTCCAGGGTCAAGACATGGCTTGGCATCTGGAGAGCTATGACCACCATCGATAACACTTTGAAATATATTAAGAAAGAGAGGTGTGATACGGGTTGGCAAGCTAAAGCAAAGCGGGTTGGGCTGGCCACCACCGTCTACCACATTTGAACAGAGAGGAATAAGATTATTTTTGACGGGTCTAGACTCGATAGAGAAGCTATTCTTTTTATGATCAATACCAGCATCTACAAAACTTGTTTGCTTTGTACCCCCTATTCCAAGACAATTTCATTACTTTGGCCGCGGGCTAGGATACGGGATGATATGTATGTCTTGGTTAGTCACGTGTAAATCTCCAGACTACCCGACCAGTGGGATCAACTGGAGTCTCCTGACCACCCAACGTGTGGGATTGGCGGGGGTTCTTCCTATTTTGTTGTACCGCGTGACTTCCCGGATTGTGGGTAAGTGTGAGAACTTAGGTCTTATAGGTCTTAGGTACTATGGCGATTATCTTTTAGCAGCATAACGTGACGAGGGTGGGCTCAGCCCATGTCCGAATAGGTACTCTTCCCTTGACCGTGGGTTTTTTCCTTTGGGTTTACCATGGCAATGGTTTAAGGAGGCCCACGGCTGCAACCTTATGGTTACATAAGGGAATTTCCATAGCTTAGGACTTTCTCATTGATCTCCTTCCTGCATCATATTTTTTCTCTCTTGACTACCCAACTTGTGGGACTAGCTAGAGTTTTATTATTGATGTGATTAAATCTGGTGTTGATCTGCCTAGCAGGGACGTGCTAGATTTATATCTTCACTGAGTTCGT
Organism: Przewalskia tangutica; assembly: GCA_029844215.1. Lineage (NCBI taxonomy): Eukaryota > Viridiplantae > Streptophyta > Magnoliopsida > Solanales > Solanaceae > Przewalskia > Przewalskia tangutica. The sequence goes on from CM056723.1 coordinate 44,819,589, forward strand.
GGGTATGCCCATCGTACATGTACATTTTGATGATTTTAATACACATTTACCTTTTCATAAAAAAAACTTAGAATTTATCAAGTGTCTATCCAAATGGCTTGATCATAATAACTCACCTATATTAGTTGACAACAGGACCATATCAAAGACATGTCCACTACGTTGGCCAACGACTTAGTCAACCTAATATCTTATGAGAATCGGAGTGTTCTCTCGAAGATGCATTCGAGGAATGAATTCTAATCTTGGCTCAATACCCACCTTTAATCCACTTCGTAACGTACCCAAAATAAGCCGTGTCTCAACCTATAAGGCATTCGATCTTAGGACAGAATCAAAGTACATTACTCCGTGAATAAGGTGATATCGACCTCAAGTGTAAGGACTACTATCTCCCATACACCGATGACATTACAGACATATAACAAAACAGTACATTAGAGGATATACCAATACTTCAACAAGTATCCATGTGTCCATCACGAGTTGCCATAACTCGTAGCAAGTGAGACATACTACATCCCAAAGGATATGATGCATACCACATGTCAACGTATAATATATCACCGATATCTCAATCTCGATGATCATTAGTCGAGGCGGTTTAAGAGTGTCACGCTATGATATTAATTCTCACTCCATTAATAATCACGTAACCTCTAGGGATGCATTTATAGAATATTATAAACAATCAACTAATAATTTAACAAATACAAATGTCATAATATTAATCATCATCAATAAATAAATATGAATATGTATAAAGTACATGTGTCCTAATACTGGTGTCTCTAGGACATACATATACTTTCACTTCTTCCTTCTTATTCTTCTTCGCCCGCTTCTACTGCTGCTGCCATTGTTGTCTTTTTCCTTCCCTAAATCAGTGTTCTTCATTTAGAAAAAAAATCGTCATCCACCCGATTTACACAATTTTTGGACTGAATTTGATTCGTGGAGCACTGGACATTACTTAATTGGTGATTGTCGTTCATTTGGTAAGTAAAACAATGTTTTTTATTTCAATAATTCATCTGGGTATAACTATTGATTTTTAAATAATTTACAGTAGCAGTTTGAGTTGTGCAACAAGTGCTAAAGTTATTGTATAAGTGTTTCTGAATTTACTGCAATAGCTGCTCTACTTGTTGTGGTAGTTGTTGCAATAATTACAACAAATTATGCAGTTGTTGCAACAATTGCATAATCTATTGGACATTTTCTGCAGGCTTTAGACGAATCAGATTCGTAAAAACTGAAGTTGCATCCAACAGATTAGTGAGTTGTTGCAACAACATCATAATCTATTGTAACAAGTAGCTTAGTTGTTACAACAACTCACTTATCTGTTGGACATCTTCTGCAATGTTTTGATGAAACAAAACCCAAAAAATTGAAGTTGCCGCCAACATATTAGTGAGTTGTTGCAACAACTAAGCTACTTGTTGCAACATATTATCAACTGTTGCAACAACTCACTAATCCGTTGGATGTAGCCTCTACAACTGTTTTATTTTGTTATAATTTGATATGCACTATCATGACTAATATTTTAAAATAAAATATCTTCAGGTTCCTCGAACATCATTGATGGGGAAATCAATAACAATAGGGGTTGATTGTCATGGTGAATGAGTTGATAACAACAATCAATTTATTTAGCATTAGAAGAGTGTTGCAGCATTTGTAGAGACGATAGCGATGACTGTCCAAAGGGATGTCGTATATGATGATTTTGTGAATCGAAAGATCTTGTCATCACTTACATGCACATCTCTTTTGAAAATAGACGGTAGCTCCATTTAAGATAAACAATCTGGTACGTTTGCATGCTTATTTGAATGATGAAGCTAGACCAATTTTAAAGATATACGTGTGTCATGATCCAAAATCACAGAGTCGTGATGACACTAACCCCAAGGATCAGTAAGCCAATCACAACCATCCAGCTAGAATTTAAATAGAAAACATATAATGCAAAAAATGTTAAGTAAATCAATTTAAGTCTTATGAGATTTCATAGTATAAATCATACGAAAATAATACAAACTTCCAAGACTGGTGTCACTTGTACAAGAACTATCTATGAAATATAGGTTGGGAATATATCCCTAAATACATAATTGTCCCAAAATGCGAAGACAAAATTAAGAAGTAAGGAGGAATCATCCGGTGCCACAGATCTCTATGTAGCTCACCCGAATCCTTCAAAATAGCTCCACAATGGATGGATAGTTGCAAACTCCACTAGAACTAGGAATAGAACCTGCACACAAAAAGGTGCAGCAAGTGTAGAGTGAGTACAAAAATAATGGGTACTCAGAAGCATCATCAATCAAACCTATCTTAAATGTGTGGGCTGGCCTGCTGATTACTACTTCCACACAAACCGCCATCATTTTACTATAACAATGCAATATCTGAATCCACTCAAATCAAGAGTCTAAGACTAGATTATAATATCTAGTTCTCCAAGCCTAATAAGGTATTCACGATTCATATCAATAGAGTCTAATCAATCCAATTTTAAGCCTAAGCATAAGAACCTCTCACAACTCAGGAACACTCAGATAGCCAAGTAGCATGATAAACCAACAATTACGCAGTTTAGACAAACAAGCGACAAGGAAAGAATAAGTAAATGATATGAAATGTAGATGATATGCAATGCAAGACCTTTGTTTCTCATCACAGATACACACACATTTGAATGTCAACGAATCATGACCCATGGAGGACTCGCGAGGTCCATATACCATTTAGGCTCACACACAATACCTAAGTATAATTACAAAACAGGCTCACATAGTACCTATGTATGCTCATACATCAGGCTCACATAGTATCTAAGTATAATCACACAACTCTTATTCTTGTCTATTGCCACACATGTTAATACATTAGGAGATGTAATTATGTTATGCACAACAACAAGAAGCCAATATAGGCCACACATGTTAATACATTAAGAAGCATATATATAGTATGCTCACCAAGAAGCAATTATAGGCCATACATGTTCTAAATTAATCATTTATACAGTAAAGACTCAATCTTTAGCTTCTTTTTATTTTAAACGAGTATGATGGGATGAAAGGGGACACACAGTCACATAGCACACATACAGATAATAATATCACAAAATTATGGGCTTCGTATCCCACTCATGGATCTAAAGGATCATACTATACTATCAGTTAGTGCCCAAAGCATGACATTCTTCTAAGTAATGTAAGAGCACAAATATCCATAACATGGCACCTGTACCCGATATGAGTGCTTGTCACCTCACACGTATCGGGTCCCCCTTATAGTCCTCATTACTCCCCTCTTTAGTTAATTCATTCAAACTACCATGACTCGTAAGTAAGGTACAAGATCTCAACTTACCTAGAATAGGAGTTTGATAGTCGCAATGAAGCTTTGTCTTTTTGTAATATCTTTGGAAGGGCCAAATCTAAACAAATATGAAAGTACATCAATACACGAGTCTATTGACACTCATATTACTATATAAAACTTTCGAACCCAAAAAGTCACCTTAAAATAGAACTCCGAGCCTCAAAGGGCAAAATCGGAAATTTATTTCAAAACCGGTTTACCCATTATCTATGGAATCAGATATAAAATATTATCCAAAACTAACATCAATTTCATAGTCAATTGAAGAACTTCCCTTTTTGTCAACCTAGGGCTTTTCCCCCAACTTTCTCATCCCAAATCATGATATCTAGCATGGAATCCTTTAATAACTGTAGATATAATCATAAGGGGGTGATTAGGAACTTAACACTTGAAAAATCTTGAAAATCTCCTCCAAAATATCTCCAAACAGAGACTTCAAGCTCAGAATATGAGAATGAAATGAATAGAATCATTTTTGGGGTCATTTGAGTCGTTGAACACATTTCCCATCGAGATTGCAGGCTCCTGCCCCGCGATCGTGGAGCCTACTGACCCAGCCCACGAAATACTTCTTTGCTAATGCGCACTGGTCTCCGCGATCGTGAATCTTGGTCACTCGCTTCACAACAATCGCGACCTTGCTCCACGCGATCATGTAAAGTACACCAATAGCTGCACACCAGAAATTTCTGGTGTGTTCCAAACCACGCTCCGACACTTGAAACTTATCCGAGCCCCCAACATAAACCATGAATGCAAACCACTCATAAAATACACAATGAATTTGTTCGTGCACTCGAAATCATCATACGAAGTCATCTTGACCAAGGGTCCTATCAACACATACTATAAAGCTTTTAAAGCTAGAATTTCAGCTACACACACCCGAATTGCTTTCGAGTACCTCGGGAACTGAAACAATGGCTCGACTTTTCAGATATGATAAAATTGACAAAACTTTGAACAAGACTCGAATGCCTTCAATATTGACTTTAGTCAACCAAAGCGTATTTATTAACTTAAGACTTTCCTATTTTCATAATCTTACCTAAAACTCTTTCAAAACACTCGAGACCCATTCTAATAGTCCTCCTAAGTCATAAATTACATTTCGGAGCGGATGAAACCATCAGAATTTGATTTCAGATGCATTTATTGAAAAGTCAACTCCTAGTTAAACTTTCCAAACATGAAAATTTTGAAACTCAAACCATATGTTTTCTCTTATTATTTTCATCCGATTGCCTCAGAAATCACGCCACCTACCTCCGCATATCAAAATCACCATAACAAGGCTAGTGAAAAAGATGTTTTCAAGAAAATATACCAAATGACCAAAATGATTGAACAGGTTGATACATCATCCACCACTTAAACACATGTTTTCCCTCGAACATGAAAGAGAAAAAGTATCAGAATCTCTGAAAAGATTCGGGTATCTAATGTGCCTGTCCATCTCAGTCTCCCAGGGAGCCTCGACTAAACCTTTAGTAAAGTAACATCTCTAGGCCTCACTCCTGAATCTACCTACTGATAATAGCAATCGACTTCTTGTTATGAGTCAATTCCTGATCAAGCAATATTGAAACCTATCAGATTATATGTGAACCACCCGAGTGGTACTTTTTAACCATAAAATACCAAAATACATGATAAACACTCGATAACCCAGGAGGCAACACTAACTCATTGGCTACCCCACTAATACGCTGAACAATCACGAATGGCTATAATATCTAGGGCTCAAACCACCCATCTTTCCTAATTCCTCCCACCCTTCATGGGTGAAACTCCTAGCAGAAACCGCTCACCAACATGAACTCTAAGTCACGAACCCTCCAATATGCATAACCTTTTTTGCCTACTCTAAGTCGTAAGAATCCCTTATGGAACAACTTGACCTCATCCAAAGAATTACACCACAAGTTTGTACTCCAAGGCCTAACCTCAAATGAATCGAGCCATCCAACAAAAACCGATATCTCCTACCATATAATGCCTCAAATAGTTCTATCATTATGCTTGAGCGATAACTGTTATTATTGAAAGCAACTCAACCAAAATCAAGAACTTCTCCCATTGTCCAACCTAGTAAATCACACAGGTGAATAGTCCGCCTGGACTAACTATCTATTTAAGGGTGAAATATTGTGCTTCTTTGCTACTTCTTTCCTCGGCTAATGGAAAAAATCCTTCTTTTTACCCTTTCTGGCGCCATCCATCTCCAAATAGTAAATGCGCTGCTGAGCTCAGATGTCCGCTCGTCTGGCAAGTTGGCTACACCCATGAGCCAACTCTTTTTGCAATTACCCTAAAACTGGAGTATATACTGCGTGCCTTTATTCAAAATGATAGAAGTGGGCACCCTATGTAATCTACTATCTCTCAATGAAAACTTTGAGCAACTCCTCTGAATTGTATTTGTTCTGAACTGATACAAAATGATCTGGCTTTGTCTAACAATCTACACATACCCAAGTAGCACCATGATTTTCCCAAATTTGTGAAATCCTACCACAAGGTATGTAGCATTCTGCTTCTTCACTTAATCTGTCAAGTCTCATAAAAAACCTTCCTTTCATTTTGCACCAACAGTCTTAATGGAAGAAAGTCCAAGAACTTAAGCTTTCAAAATGAGCAGTGAGGTGATTTGCTTCTAGTTCCAAATATTGTCGACTGTACTAGGGTGACATGTCTATTATGAAATGGAATATGGAGTGGAGTTGAAGATTTGATGTGAAGATCCAAAAAGGGACATGTTTATTTTCAGCTTTTATATAGGTCTTGGCCGAGCCCACTCTCGTTTACCTTGTTTAAAATTTCTAGCTTAATTTCCTTCTAGCTTAATTACTAGGCCTTATAATAGAATGGGATGACTAAGCAATCCGTGTAATAGGATAAGGTAACTAGGCCGAAGAACAATCTTGAAAGAAAAGCTTTCATCGTGCCCCAAGGAGATAATTCATGAACTAATTAGTTCATGAACTTATCTACATGGATGAAACAAAAGATGGCCTAGAGAACATGAAGAGTTGGTCGTTCCATTTCCCATTATCGGCCGAACCTAGCTTCCAAAAATAAAATTCATGAACTAGCTAGTTCATGCACTTATCTACATGGATGGCACAAAAGGGTGGCCTAGAGAACATGAAGAGTTGGATACTCCCCCCAATAGGCCGAACCAATTCCTCTTTTCCCATTCGGTTGAATGGTACATTGTGTGTGTCTTTCTTGTTGCCTTTCCTAGAAAGGTCTAAACACTAGTACAAATAGGATATGTAGTTGATGTAAATAGACATTGAAGTTATATGAAATATATTTGAGTTTTACTCAAACTTTGATAAGTTATTCAACTTTTGTATTGCTTATCTTAGTTGGTCCTTTTATGGGCCATCAGTCCTTTTGTGGTCCGAACCTCAATCTTTTTGTTGGTCACCCCTTAGCTCTTTTGTGGTCCAAACCCTCGGTTAAGTCTAGTTAAACTTTTGTGATCTAACTATACCAAAGCCAAGGTTCTATCCGGTTACTTGGTTACAAATACATTGAAGGTCTTCTCGGCTTTCATTGTCTTATCTGTCCACGGTTTTGTCCATCAATTTTCGTGTTCAATCTTGTTCAAACTGCCTCATTCTTTTCACCACAACACATCACCAACCTCCACCCAAAAGGCCATTAACTGAAACCTCCAAAAACCACTCGAACACCCCAACCAACTACTCCACTGTCCTTACCGAATTCTATCATCATATCTTTACTATCCCGGCCAGATTCCACCATCTTACCACCATCCGACCACCAAGTACCGACCACCAACATATCCCACAACATGTCTAGAACACCTCCTCTAAACACCTTAACCAAAAACCATCCTAAACTACATGCACACCCCCCACAAACCAGCCCGGTAAACCGTCAGAACCCGTCAACCCCCACTTGACTCACATTTTCGTATCCATCTGGTTCCAATCCAACTTCGACCAACCTACCAATATATTCCCATCCTTATATACATCAAGTCTGATCCCCAACCTCCAGCTCTACTTAAACTACCTTATTTAGATATAATCATAAATCTGAGCGTAATTCGCTAATCCCATCCAAGGAGGATTGTACAAATTTCAAATCTATTAACTCCGTATCGACGGGCTGAAACTCATGAGCCACCACTCATCATTAAAATCCTTTTTATCTTTCCATGATGTACTTGGCGCATCATCGTAGAGATTATCTCATCATTCCAGACTTGTAAGGATCAAACAATCTCTCCAAAGACTTACTATATCTATTTGTACCTCTTCCCAAAACATCATCAAGTAACTAGGTTGACAATTAGAGCATTAGTATACCTCCCATTGACAAAAATAATATCAAATCTCCATGTAACCTCCAATAACACTCGAATAACATGACATACCTCTGATTAAACTAAAATCCATCAATTTTTAAGAAGTGGGTTACTAGAATAACCGTACATCTTTCCGAGGACATCATCAATAATCACTCAAACTGTTTCTGAATCTTGATAAAATTTTCACAAATCTTCGATGACATATTCTGATCTATTATTCCTGAATACACAACCTCATACTGTTGTTCCTAACCTCTAAAGTTAGGATTCACCCAAGTAGTCAACCATATACTAATGAACTATACTTTATGACCTTAAATGTTCATCGAATCTAATTACTTCGAACTATCTTCCTTGTACTTTCACTAAACTCATTCATCATCTCGGCACTCCAATATAAGGCCTAGACCCCATTCACCATTCACCACTATAAAATATCTGAGTGTCATAACTTATAACGTATTCAACAATTCAAGAGTATTAAATCTTACAATCACGTGCCTTACCATGCACAAATACTCTCAAGCCATTCATATCTAAAATACTCAACCATATTAACTATCCGCCGTCGCTTCAACACATTCTACTACCATGTACAAAGTCTCACCGCGAAATTATAAATTCGACCTTTTTAATTGTAGATGTTTCTCTTGATCAATCAATTATAGCTCACCCATTCAAGGATACCATGAAATTACCCATCTTGGTACTATACAAGTCACATCCTCATCAATCTTTAATCACAAAGTCTTATTGGCACTTGCCATACACCATGTCGAATTTGCCTATAGACTTCATTCCTCAATCATACTTATCACTTTCACGTCTAATCTGAATGATATAATATAATGCCACTATAACATGTACGCGATTCAAGCAATTATGATGCTTCAATTCCAAGTCTTATGAAAATTTATCCTCTAAAACCACTAGTGCAATGACTTTTTACTTGATTTATCACCTACCATATTCCATTAAAAATCACTCTTATCATCATCAATCGAAACCACTTAACCCACTCATGGGTGAGTCAATTTTTTTACATCTTTTAGAGTAGCTAAATCAATCATATAGATAGTAATAAACCATAATATGGAGCATTTGTAAGTTTCAGTTGCCTCATCCGAATCATTAATGAAACACTCCTCTAAAACATCCAAAGTCATACATACCATTTTTCACAAAGCCCTTCTACCCGAAGTGTCGACCAAACCTGATCATATCTACAAAGTTGATTATTGCCACCGTAATACTTCAAACCACCACCGAACTAGTCCATAAACAGTAGGGTGATCCTCAACTCCTATATATAAAATCCTATCGATGTCCTCATATAGTTCATAACTATTTCCTTGACAGTTCCTTATTAGATAAATCATCCATTCACATTGGTTCATGAGTCTACCAACTTCATATAACCACCTGAATGTATGCTCTGCAACTTGAATTAGTTACCATACACCATCACTCGTAGAGACTCATCGATCCTAAGCAACACATACAAAACCCGGATTTATTCTCCTACCTTAGATGCAACAACCAGTATTTATGTAAGTAGTTAAATCTGCACAGTCGTCTATCGTTCGAGTATTCCATTAGTTAGTTACTGCTTCCCACTAAAAGCTTACTATACAATCCATCTTACCGACCAAATTATGCTCCTAAAGTGTCCCTTTCATAAATAGAGTAGTCTTACGCAAAATAACGAGTTCATAATTTAACAATGATTACTTAGCATCCTATACTGAAATATCAAGCAAACATGAAACCATAAACTCGCCAAAATATTACACCCGATTACTCTTACAAGATTCATTCTTCCATAGAAATCTTTACCATACGAGTCCATCCACCACTTGGGCTTATCATATAACTGATATTGGTCCATTCAAATTTCTTTCGTTACCTTTCATTCTGTCAAGTAGCTGAATGTCACGACCCGACCCCGAGCCGCGACTGGTGCCCTACCTGGGCACCCTGTTCAGGTATACATCAGAGAATAGCAGCGGAACATACACAACATAAACACATGTGCAAATAATATGACAACACAGGCTAGCCGATAAGGCCGCCTTCCATAATATAAACAAAGTCAAAAGTACAACTCAGTTCTTACAGCCCAACCACATATGTGAATACTGCACTTAGGAATAACAAGTGGCGGGACAGGGGCCCGCCATACCTCGAATATACATGAATCTACTACCTGGAAACTGCGTATCAAGAGATAAGCCTCCGAGCAAATGGAGCTTTCTCAAAATCAACCGAGATCCTAAGAGCAAGGATCGCCAACTGGTACCTAAAACTCGGGCATGAACGCACTCGGCGGTCGCATAACAAAAGTTTAATATGGAATGTAAATAACGACAAGAAATGTGATCATAATCGTAAAAGAATGACAAGGACAAGTATAAAAATACATATCGATCCCGCCGTGTCATTACCACTTATGAACTTAATCGCACCTTATTATCTTTTTCATTCTCTATAAAAAGCTATAGCCACATTCTTACGTACATGATTAGGAAAAATCATTAAGTTCATTACTATATAACTTACTTATCTCTCATAAGTATAACCTACCGTAGCGAGGGGGCACCTATACTACCCCAATCCAGACGCGATCAAGGTCACATAGTCTACCCGTAAAGGTATAACGCCCGCCCATCTCGGTCGATAACGCCATCTAGTTCGCCTGCAGGTATACCGCCGCCCATTCTCGGTCGATAACGCCATCTAGTCCGCCTGCGTAGGTATCGCCGCCCATTCTCGGTCGATAATGTCATCTAGTCCGCGCGTAGGTATCGCCGCCCATTCTCGGTCGATAATGTCATCTAGTTCGCCTAAAGGTATACTTCCGCCCATTCTCGGGTCGATAATGTCATATAGTTCGCGCGTAAAGGTATCGCCGCCATTCTCGGGTCGATAATGTCATCTAGTTCGCCTGCAGGTATACCGCCGCCCCATTCTCGGTCGATAATGTCATATAGTTCGCGTAAAGGTATCGCCCGCCCATTCTCGGGTCGATAATGTCATCTAGTTCGCGTAAAGGTATACCGCCCAACACCGCGGCGACTAAAAGTGTAAAATATAACCACGGGTCTCACGCCATAATATCAATCAAAACAGGTGGTATAACGCCTTGGGGCTTGCCTCATTTATACTCTTACCCCGAGAAGGTGGTAAAGCGGGGTATAACGCCTTGGGGCTTGCCTCATTTATACTCTTACCCTATCTCGACTGCCAAACAACACATAAAGCGGTGGTACTGTCTTGGGGTTTACCCTCACTTATATTCTTACCGAGAAGGTGGTATAACGTCTTGGGGCTTGCCCTCATTTATACTCTTACCCTATCTCGACTGGTCGTCAAACAACACATAAAGCGGTGGTACAGCGTCTTGGGGTTTACCCTCACTTATACTCTTACCCCGGAGAAGGTGGTATAACGCCTGGGGCTTGCCTCATTTATACTCTTACCCTATCTCGACCGACCATCGACAAGACATAAGCACTACCATGTCTTTTATAAAATCCGAATTTAACCCAAGTGCTACAAATAACTAAGATACCCGTGGAATCCCACATCACCGCTTCAGACGCCCAAGTAACTTATAACAAGACAATCGGCTCCAACCGAGAGTCGCGCAACGTAATAAAACATAATACTTGCACTCAAAGGCTATCACCAAAGACATATAGGCTAAATCTCAATTAACTAAGCCAAAGTACTACGACGCACATTCTTTTCAAAAGACTCCTTTCCAAATAAAACTTCCCGATACTAACCACCGTAGTATCAAGTCCTATCCACCTTTCAAGACAAGTCACAATACCTTTTAGAAATACAATTACCGCTTCTAAATCAAGTGACTTCTTTATTAAAAACTTAGGCAATTGATGCCAGTAAAATCAAGTCGCCCTTTTACATAGTCAAGTCATTTATCTTTCCATAAGGCAAATATAACTAACTTCCCATAAAGCCGTTATATTCACTTTATACCTTAGCCATAAACAATTTCCTACTCAAGGGACTTATACGTTTAAAACGGGACAAGTATCACATACTTTAAAACTCTTCAAGTCCCTTAACTTTAAAATCAACTTAAGACATCATTACTATTTTCAAAGAAGTGAGTTAATCTCCTAACCCACCCGACTTGGCATTACATAAAACAAGTAAAGAATATCATAGTCTTGACGCCTACCGCACTACATACGCAACTAGTCATGCTCAAAAGATAGGAAAAGTTCTACATAGAGTAAATCACATAACTACCTCTTAACTTCTAAGAGTAGAAGGAAACATGAAATGATACCACAAGTATATTCCATACATAGAATCATGCCAAAGGAAAGGAAGAGGTTCACATACCTCGCGACGATTATCGACACGTAGCAAAATGCTCCAAAGTACTTCAACCTTGATAGATATTCCACTCTCCCAGTAGGATACGTTATACTTAGTACTTCAACCTATAATGGTCACAATACGTCCATAACCTTGAAAATCAATTTACTTACTTCCAAGAATCAAGTCACACAGACTTACCAAAGTACTTCCAGTCCTCTAGACTTATCAAATTCATGTCAAAAGAAGTAAGAAGTTGACATACCTCTTCGGCTAATCCACACGCTAAGTAGGCAACGCCGGTGATTGGAAAATTGTTGTCCGGATCACGAGAGTCGTGGAATATTTCGTGTGGTTAAGCGGCAACTACCGCCATTTGTGGCAGAATTCCCACTGCGCCGCCACCCGTCGCCGGAATTGTTCGCCGGAAAATTCCATTTTTGATCTGTTGGAAGTGAATTCATCGAATTGTTGTTGCGTGGATGAATTAATGGGGGGGAAAACAATTTTTGGAGGTCTGCTGGTGGTCATGCGGCGGCATCGCTGTGGTCTCGCGGCACTGCGCCACGGCGAGCTCAAGGCGCATCAATGGCGGATTCAAATATCGAGAATCGAGGCTCGGATTGGTTGCAAAACGTAGCTAAGATCAATACGAACACAACGGTATACGCCTTAGCCCTCAACTGTACCGGAATCGATCGGAATCTTCCAACTTCCGATCGAAAAAAGGGTTTTGGTTGACCCGACGATCTGGGTTGAATTGGAGGTCGTGGGTGGTGCCAAAATGTCGGCCTTTCCACCCTGAATGTTTCTACACTAGCCACGCACCGCCGACTTCACCGTGGTGGCGGAAAATGCTCGCCGACGACGAGGGTTTCGGTTTAAAATCGATCCGGTCGACGGCGAGTTTGAGCAAGAATCGAGGTCCTGCTTTACATGGAAATGACGGCAAGAGACGGTGGTTCGATGGTATACTCCACTCCGCCGATTGCACCTCGCTTGGTCGGAAAATCGAAAAACCGAACGGGAAGATGGATGAACAAAGGACCAAACTTCGATCTGAATCGCCGCGATTCCGGAGAATCGACGGTGGCGGTTGGTATGGACGGACGGGCTCGACGAGACGGCTTTTGGTATATGTCTCGCCGCGGATTCCTGGTTTGGCCGAATGGCGTTTCGAACATCGCTCATCGAACAACACTGCTCATGGACGGGTTTTCACTGCTCATACACGTTTTGGTTATTTTTGTTCTGCGCTTTGCCTTCCCAAACTCCCAACATATACAAAATTTCTGTGGTCCCACGTGACCAAATTTCTAAAATTAAATTCCCAATTTCTTACGACGTTCTTAAAACATATCCTCGTAAATACGGGTGTAACATTCTTCCCCTTAGAAACATTCGTCCCCGAATGTTCTTTCGAGTCAATCTTTCTAATTAGCGACATAGTCTCCTTTTACTACACCCTTCTACAACATATGCCACCCATGGCCACATAACAATACTTATACTAAAAATGTCAACCCGGCACTCACGGCCAACTAGCCCATACTCATAATGCCCACAAAGTCCGTAATCATCTCCACTAGGTCTACTAGGTCCTGACGATCAGATAATCACCGGCAATCTCATATACCCGCCACTACCACCCCAAACACTCACGTGTAGTTACCGAAATGTTCTTATGGATTCGTGCTCTATTCCTTTACACTTGGTTGCTATCTTTCTTCGACCGCATTCTTTCCGCATTTCCAACTCTTACTAGCATACATACATAACTTCCATACCGATTCTGGCCTCTAATCTTTGGAGTCACTCTATAAAACAATATACGATCATTTCCGGCCACGGCTGGTTCGGTGGAACGTGTCCACGAACCCAGAAACAATTAACTAGACTTGGGCATTGCACCGTGACCTCATACGTAGCGGAACTACTACCAACTGATCCCACTCTATTCCAGGCCATGGGAGACCCGTGCAGTCCTCAACCACTCGGCCGCACTTAACTCTTATCCTCGTCCGACTTAAAATCTTATGGCGAGAGAGCCTTATATCTAAGGTCTCAGCTATCAATATTCTTAGGCTCGCATTTCCATGCTCCAAGCCTACTTTACTAGTCCCCAGAACGGGTACAAAAACTTCTCATAATACCATAACCATGTTGTCTCGATCACAACAACCATTACTTACTCTATACGGACCTCATCCGCATAATTCTCTTAAGCCTACCACGAAGCTTAATATTTTAACACGGTATTCCATTAAGTTCCTTAACATGACTTCTTAAGGGTTCATCACCCTATCGCATACCTCATCCTTCCCTAATTATAACAAAGTAGTACATAAACCTTGATGAGATTTCAATAATGATCCATACCTTCCCTAAGATCTAGTTAGTCCTTACCAACTCGTAATCTAAAACCATTCTAGGCAACACGCGTCGACTCATACATAACTCAGATAGTCGTATGTCACAATACCAACTATACTATAATCATTACCAACCCGGATACACAATCCACGGTCCTTCCCGGTCACCGCTTTCTCGTAATGCAATCAACATAACTCGTTAGGAGAGACGACTTAACAACACGCCTCTATCGCACGATCTCAAAGAGAGAAGAATGGAAACCAATCCTAAATGTCTTGCAGCCTCCTGATTATAGATGTGGTACACAACACACCGATAATCAAGACTCTACTAGACACGGTCTGTAGTCACTTTCCGAGGACTAACGGCTCTGATACCACTTTTGTCACGACCGACCCTCGCCGCGATCGTGCCCTACCCGCACCCTGCTCGTATACATCGAGAATAGCAAATGAACATACACAACATAAACACATGTGCAAATAATATGACAACACAAAGCTGGCCGATAAGGCCGCTTCCATAATATAAACAAAGTCAAAGTACAACTCGCTTCTTACCAACCACATATGTGAATACACTTAGGAATAATAATCGTGGCGGGACAGGCCCCGCCATACCCCGAATATACATGAATCTACTACCTCGTGGAAATCGTACCAAGAGATAAGCCTCCGAGCAAATGGAGCTTTCAAAATCAACCGAGATCCTAAGAGCAAGGATCGCCAACTGGTACCTAAAACTGCGGGCATTTAACGCACTTCCCGGGCGGGGCGATAACAACAGTACCGAATATGGAATGTAAATAACGCATGCAGATCATAATCACAAAAGAATGACAAGGACAAGTATAAAATTACATACCAGATCATGCCGTGTCATTACCACTTATGAACTTAATCGCACCTTATTATCTTTTTCATTCTATAAAAAGCTATAGCCACATTCTTACGCATATGATTAGGAAAAATCATTAAGTTCATTACTATATAACTTACTTATCTCTCATAAGTATAACCCGCTGTAGCGAGGGCACCTATACTACCCGCCCACCCAGACGCGATCAAGGTCACATAGTCTACCCGCAGCGTATACCGCCCGCCCAACTCGGTCGATAACGCCATCTAGTCCGCCTGTGAAGGTATCGCCACCATTCTCGGTCGATAACGCCATCTAGTCCGCCTGCAGGTATACCGCCCGCCCATTCTCGGTCGATAATGTCATCTAGTTCGCCTGCAGGTATCGCCGCCCATTCTCGGTCGATAATGTCATCTAGTTCGTCCGTAAGGTATCGCCGGCCCATTCTCGGTCGATAATGTCATATAGTTCGCCCATAAAGGTATATTGCGCCCGCCCATTCTCGGTCGATAATGTCATCTAGTTCGCCTAAGGTATACCGCCGGCCCATTCTCGGGTCGATAATGCCATATAGTTCGCCTGTAAGGTATACTTCCGCCCATTCTCGGTCGATAATGTCATCTAGTTCGCGTAAAGGTATACGCCCATCACCGCGATGCCTAAAAGTGTAAAATATAACCACGGGTCTCACGCCCATAATATCAATCAAAACAGTGGTATAACGCCTTGGGGCTTGCCTCATTTATACTCTTACCCGGAGAAGGTGGTAGCAGGGGTATAACGCCTTGGGGCTTGCCCTCATTTATACTCTTACCTATCTCGACTTGGCCAAACAACACATAAAGCGGTGGTAGCGTCTTGGGGTTTACCTCACTTATACTCTTACCCCGGAAGGTGGTATAACGTCTTGGGGCTTGCTCATTTATACTCTTACCCTATCTCAACCGGTCGACAAACAACACATAAAGCAGGTGGTACGGCGTCTTGGGGGTTTACCCCTCACTTATACTCTTACCCTGGAGAAGGTGGTATAACGTCTTGGGGCTTGCCCCTCATTTATACTCTTACCCTATCTCGTGACCATCGACAAGACATAAGCACTACCATGTCTTTTATAAAATCCGAATTTAACCAGTGCTACAAATAATCAAGCATACGTGGAATCCCACATCACCGCCGATGCGTCAAGTAACTTATAACAAGACAAACTTCTCCAACCGAGAGTCGCAAGAACGTAATAAAACATAATACTTGCACTCAAAGGCTATCACCAAAGACATATAGGCTAAATCTCAATTAACTAAGCCAAAGTACTACGTGACGCACATTCTTTTCAAAAGACTCCTTTCCAAATAAAACTTCCCGATACTAACCACCGTAGTATCAAGTCCTATCCACCTTTCAAGACAAGTCACAATACCTTTTAGAAATACAATTACGCTTCTAAATCAAGTGACTTCTTTATTAAAAAACCTAGGCAATTGATGCGTAAAATCAAGTTGCCCTTTTACATAGTCAAGTCATTTATCTTTCCATAAGGCAAATATAACTAACTTCCCATAAAGCCGTTATATTCACTTTATACCTTAGACATAAACAATTTCCTACCCAAGGGACTTATACGCTTAAAACGGACAAGTATCACATACTTTAAAACTCTTCAAGTCCCTTAACTTTAAAATCAACTTAAGACATCATTACTATTTTCAAAGAAGTGAGTTAATCTCCTAACCCACCCGACTTGGCATTACATAAAACAAGTAAAGAATATCATAGTCTTGACGCTCACCGCACTACATACGTGCAACTAGTCATGCTCAAAAGATAGGAAAAGTTCTACATAGAGTAAATCACATAACTACCTCTTAACTTCTAAGAGTAGAAGAAAACATGAAATGATACCACAAGTATATTCCATACATAGAATCATGCCAAAGGAAAGGAAGAGGTTCACATACCTCGCGACGATTATCGACACGTAGCAAAATGCTCCAAAGTACTTCAACCTTGATAGCTATTCCACTCTCCCGCAGATACGCTATACTTAGTACTTCAACCTATAATGGTCACAATCGTCCATAACCTTGAAAATCAATTTACTTACTTCCAAGAATCAAGTCACGCACTTACCAAAGTACTTCCACCCTCTAGACTTATCAAATTCATGTCAAAAGAAGTAAGAAGTTGACATACCTCTTCGCTAATCCACACGCTAAGTAGACAACGCCAGTGATTGGAAAATTGTTGTCCGATGCTCGAGAGTACTGTGGAATATTTCGCGGTGGTTAAGCACTGAACTACCGCCATTTGTGGCGTATTCCCACCGCGCGCCACCGTCGCCGAATTGTTCGTCGGAAAATTCCATTTTTGATCATTGGAAGTGAATTCATCGAATTGTTGCGTGGATGAATTAATGGGGAAAACAATTTTGGAGGTCTCGGTGGTCATGCGCGGCAAGATCGGGTGGTCTGCGGCGGCGCACGCCGCGCGAGCTCAAGGCGGCATCAATGGCGATTCGAAATACCGAGAATCGAGGCTCGATTGGTTGCAAAACGTAGCTAAGATCAATACGAACACAACGGTATACGCCTTAGCCCTCAACTGTACCGGAATCGATCGGAATCTTCCAACTTCCGATCGAAAACAGGGTTTTGGTTGACCCGACGATCTGGGTTGAATTGGAGGTCGTGGGTGGTGCCAAAATGTCGGCCTTTCCACCCTGAATGTTTCTACACTAGCCACGACCGTCGACTCTACCTGTGGTGGCCGGAAAATGCTCGTCGACGACGAGGGTTTCGACGAAAATCGATCTGCTCGACGGCGAGTTTGAGCAAGAATCGAGGGTCCTGTTTTACATGGAAATGACGGCAAGGAGATGGTGGTTCTGATGGTATACTCCACTCCCGTCGATTGCACCTCGCTGGTCGGAAAATCGAAAAACCGAACGGGAAGATGGATGGTCAGCGATCGAAACTGATCTGAATCGCCGCGATTCCGAGAATCGACGGTGGCGGTTGGTATGGGCGTGACGGGCTCGACGAGACGGCTTTTGGTATATGTCTCGCCCGCGATTCTGGTTTGGCCGGAAATGGCATTTTTCCGAACATCGCTCATCGAACAACACCGCTTCATGGACGGGTTTTCACTGTTCATACACGTTTTGGGTATTTTTGTTCTGCGTTTTGCCTTCCCAAACTCCCCAACATATACAAAATTTCTCGGGTGGTCCCACGTGACCAAATTTCTAAAATTAAATTCCCAATTTCTTACGTACGTTCTTAAAACATATCCTGTAAATACGGGGTGTAACAAAGAACCTTCACACACAATCCAATACAAAGTCATACTCCCTCATATCCTATCACAAAAGTCATCATCTCAATGCATTTTAATAATTTCTTATGCCATATCAAAACTGTTCCATTGAGATCTTTTATAACCACAATGCTCATTACCTGGTTATCCCATTATTCGTACCACTTAAAATCATCATACCCCTTCTCATCACTTATTATATCATGAATATACTACCTCGACTTCCAAGCTACTAACTATTGTATTTGACTATCATGAAGTCATTTGCATCATCACTCTCATTTCATAGGGATACCACCAAACTAGAGGGTTTGAATCATAACTCCACACAACTGTGATTCAAATCATAGCTGTAATCTGAATATGGTCACAAATCTTCATCATGGTGACACATCTCTTACCATACCACGCGACATCACATTCAAATGCTCATGTGCAAAACACAAAACGCATCCTCACCATCAGTGAGAGATTGAAACAAAAAAGTTTAGACCTTAACCGAATCACATACGCACGATAAAAATTGAAATAATGGAATTTTCCTAAGTGTCACATTGCCTCTCGAAGATAAGTACAGATGTCTTCGTACCGATCCACAAGACTCTACTAGAAATTATTCTTGTACTTATGAGACCGGTGAACCTAAGGCTCTGATATCAATTTGTCACAATCCAAAATCGCAGAGTCGTGATGGCACTAACCCCAAGGATCAGTAAGTCAACCACAACCATCCAACTAAAATTTAAATAGAAAACATATAATGCGTAAATTGTTAAGTAAATCAATTTAAGTCTTATGAAATTTAATAGTATAAATAATACGAAATAATACAAACTCTAAAGACTAGTGTCACGTGTACAAGAACTATCTACGGAATACAGGTTGGGAATATATCCGTAAATACATAATTATCCCGAAATGCAAAGACAAAATTAAGATGTAAGGAACAAGAATTTGGTGCCATAGATCTCTATGTAGCTCACCCCGAATCCTTCTAAATAGCTCTATAATGGCTGGATAGTCGCAAACTCCACTAGAACTTAGAATAGAACCTACACACAAAATGTTGCAGCAAGTGTAGAGTGAGTACAAAAACAACGGGTACTCAGAAGCATCCTCGATCGACCCTATCTTAGATAGAGACGAGGGTTGGCCTACCGATTACTACTTCCAAACTAACCTCCATCAGTTTACTATAATAACGCAATATCTGAATCCACTCAAATCTAGAGTCCAAAACATAGTTATAGCATCTAGTTCCTCAAGCCTAATAAGGTATTCACGATTCATATCAATAGAGTCTAATCAATCCAATATTTAAGCCTTAAGCATAAGAACCTATCACTACTCAGGAACGCTCAAATAGCCAAGTAGCATGATAAACCGACAATTACATAATTTAGACAAACAAGCAACAAGGAAGAAATGAGTAAATGATATGAAATGTAGATTCTATAAAATGCAAGGCCTTTTTTTCTCATCACTGGTATACATACAGTCAAATGTCAATGAATTATGACCCATGAAGGATTTGCGAGGTCCATATACCACTTAGGCTCACACATAGTATCTAAGTATAATCAGACAACAAGCTCACATAGTACCTATGTGTGCTCACATAGTAGGCTCACATAATACCTAAGTATAATCAAGAAAATATGTCAAATGGACAGAACGATCAAACGGGCCATTATAACATAGTTGAAAGCCCGGTAGTGAAGCATAATTTAGATCAGGACCAACAAGATATGTTAATTAATAAATTGGATGGGATGGATATGGATATTCCAGATAATAGAAGTGGGCAGACTAGATTCATATACGCAAAGTTGTGAGCAATACACCGAGCACTACACTCAACACAGTCCAGTCATATTCAAGAAGAAGAAACAAGTTTTTATAAAGGAATATCATTCAAGAACAATGAAGTACTAGCAACTTTGTTGAAACTTTCTTGCGTGAAGAAGGAATTTAGACGCAAGAAGTTGATTAATTCATATACTATGCATTATTTTTGATGTGTACATTCAGAGTGCAAGTGGTGGCTGAGGGTTGTGAAACTTATAAGCTCTGACAGATTCTATATCATAACCTACGTAAACTATCACACATGTAGTTTTGAGCATATTATAAGCCATAATCCACATGCCACATCTAAGGTGATCAGTGAATACTTCAAATATAGGGTTTCTGATGATAAAGGCCACTATACAAAACATATGAGTCATTCAATTCGTACATAATTGGGTTGTAAGGTTAGTTATTGAAAAGTTTGAAAAGGAATGGAGATTGCAAAGGCTCTGACTAGGGGGATACATGAGCACATGTATGCAGTGCTTGATGCATACCGTTATATATTTCGATCTGTAAATCCAAGAAGTAAGACGACATTGAAGATTGATGAAAATGAGAAGTTCAAGTACTTTTTATAGCCTATGCTGGTTGGATGCTTGGTTTTTCATAAATGAGAAAAGTTATAGTTATCGATGGGACATTATTGAGGAGTAAGTACGAAGGAGTATTATTGTCGGTTGTGGCACAGGATGTAGAGAATCATATTACTCTGGTGGCATTTTATACAAATATGTTTTTGAACAAATGAGAAGCTATGTAGATGATACATTGAGTTGTACATACTTTCTGATAGGCGTCCAAGTATCAAAAAGGTGATTTCGATTGTATACCATACAACTCATTATGGTTGTTGTATGAGGCACTTTGGAAAAAATGTCTGAATCACCTTTCACAATTATAAGGCTGTATCTCATTTTTATAAATCAGAAAAAGCGTACAAGATAGATGTGTTCAATGGCCATTTCAATCGAATTAGAGATATGGTACCTGGGGTCGCCGGATGTCTTGAACGTGCTGGATTCCACAGATGGAGAAGGGCATTCTGCCCGGGAAACTGATATATTTACACCTTACTATTCCACAAGTATTTAACTTATTGCAACAACTGGGTGACTTGTTTGAGTTTCTTAAACAAGTTACGGGACTTGTTGGAACAACTATGTTACTGTTGTATTTTTTGATATGTATATTAATTAAATATCAAAATTTTAGAATAATTGATTATTTATTTTAACAAGTATAATATTATGATGACTAATATTGATGAGTCGGTGAATGCAATGTTCAATATTGAAAGAGAATTTTTCATTACTGCTCTATTTGATTCCATCAATAGGAGGTTTGTAGGAAATTTTCATTAGAGACGTATGGAGTTCATCAACTCACCAACCATCTTGGTTCCTTCAATGAAAAAAATATCAAAGTATGTCAACCTAGGGAACAAATTATTGGCCTATCAAATTGCCAATTATAGGTTCAGCATCACCGGTCATTGTCAAGATGCAACGGTGAATCTTCAAATGAGATCTTGTACTTGTAGAATTTTTTAATTAGACAAAATACTGTGTCCACATTCTATGATAGCGCTCAGAGTTCAGTATGGTGAAGACTTTGAAAGGAGAATTTATAAGTACTCAACTTCATATTATATGGTGGAGAAATACATAATTGTGTACTATGAGGAAATTCATCTGGTGCCTTCTGAAGAATATTGGGAAGTTCCTTTGGATATTTTAGAGAGAGAAATACTTCCTCCATATATTGACCTGAAACCGGGAAGAAGACGGACAAAGAGGATGCGTGGAATCTTGGAATCATTTCCAATGAAAATTATAAATGCTCCATATGCACAACAACTGACCACAAGAAAACTACATGCCATCCCGAGCTGCTCCATAGTTGTTAATCTTGCACTATCTTGCAATAGCAATTACTCTTGTTGGTGTTTGTGAACTTGGGTTTTAAGTCATTTTAATTTTGTTCTTCTTGTAATGGTAAACTCTGTTATTGGTTCTTGTGAACATGATTTGTATTATATGTTGATCTTGTTTAAATCACAAATGTATGTTCGTTTTTTCAACAAGTGACAGGCCTTGTTGCAGCAACTAGTAAGTTGTTGAACATATTACAACAAATGAGAGTTTTTAAGATGTACCAAATCTATTGCAGCAACTAAGTTACTTGTTGGAGTTTATCCAACAAGTGACACGACTTGATAGAACAACTGGTTGGTTGTTTGAGTTTTTTTAACAAGTTGAATGACTTGTTGCAGCAACTAGGTAAGTTGTTGTGTTTTATCCAACAAGTGATATGCCTTGTTCAATAACTAAG
This sequence comes from Przewalskia tangutica, assembly GCA_029844215.1. Classification (NCBI taxonomy): domain Eukaryota; kingdom Viridiplantae; phylum Streptophyta; class Magnoliopsida; order Solanales; family Solanaceae; genus Przewalskia; species Przewalskia tangutica. Next base: position 44,842,423 of record CM056723.1, read on the forward strand.
TTACTGCCTGCAACAAATTTGGTACTTGTTGCAACAATTTCTACTTAATTTACCCATTTTTAACAAAGAGAATCAATGATATTTAGTTATAAACAATTGAAATTAATGGTATTTAGTGATAAATAATTAAAAGTAATGATACTTAATCAATTTGATGATATTTGAGTCAGGACGGATGATCAACTATGTGACTATGCACTAAAATGAGTGATTTGATGTGAAATACTTGATTCACCCATATTTAGTGATAAACAATTGAAATCAATAATATTTAGTAATCAATGCATATATACTTATTCAATTTGATGATATTTTGAGTCATGACGGATGATCAACTAAGTAACTATGTGGCACTAAAACGAGTGATCATAAAAGTGATTTGATGTGAAATACTTGATTCACTCATATTTAGTGATAAATAATTGAAATCAATAATATTTAGTGATAAACAATTGTAATCAATGATATTTAGTGATCAATGTATATATATTTAATCAATTTAATGGTATTTTGAGTCAGGACAAATGATCAACTATGTGACTATGCACTAAAACGAGTGATCATAAGAGTGATTTAATGTGAAATACTTAATCCACCCATATTTAGTGATGAACAATTGAAATCAATAATATTTAGTGATCAATTTATATATACTTAATCAATTTGATGGTATTTTGATGATCAACTGTGTTATTAGGCACCAAATTGAGTGATCATTAGAGTGATTTGATGTGAAATACTTAATTCACCCATATTTAGTGATAAATAATTGAAATCAATGATATTTAGTGACCAATAGAGTCAACTTTATTGTTCAAAATAATTGTGACAACTGCGACATCTATTACAACAAAATAGTCAGTTGTTACAATAATTTTCGAAGTTGTTACTTAATATAATGCAACAGATAGGAAATTTGCAACAACTTTACTCATATGTTTCAACATCTGCAACAGTTGTTTGATTATTACCAATAAATTTTTATTTGTTTGAAACTACTGAACATAAAATTTAATGACATATTATCATATTATTTGATTTTTATCCAATAGTTGCAGAATCTGTTGCAACATATAATGAATATGTTGTAACAACTTTACTCATATGTTGCAATAATTGCAACATCAGTTCGATTTTTACCAACAGATTAGCAATCTATTACAACAAATTAGCAACTTATTTTAAACTACCGAAACAACTTAATAACATACTGATTCAGAGGTTGTACTAGTATTGAATACTACACATACTTTTATAAATATATAACAAAATTACATAATTCATCAATATCACATAATTCACCAATAACTTAAAAAAAGTAGAAACTTAAAAGAAATTATTCAATAGCCACAAAATCACAAATCTTAAATAATTGTTCAACAACCCAAATTTAATGCTCCAACACCTTATCAACTATATCGACTACCCATCTCCATTACTGTGTTGTCGTTCAATAAAGTCGTCGGCATTTTCATACAAGTGTTGGTAAGCAAGTGCTACATGAATGCAAGAGAATACAAACCACATGTCATATTAAAGATATTGTGGGGGATATCCTTTTTCGATCAAACTCCCACGGTTTGTGGAGCAGCTTTTCAAGTAAGTGCTTAAATAAGGCACCATAATTCTAACACGGACTGCATGTGACAGAAGAAAGCATCATCTGTAAAAATAGGAAGGTTACAATCATATACATTTATCACTCCCTCATCAATCATGAACTTGAGAGTGACAAAATATTTAACATTTATATTCATGATAGTTATGACCTTTTTTGCACCACCGCACAGACATGCACCTGGGAAAGGTCTACTACCCAAATAATACTTGACGCAATCCTCATTCCACACAAATAAAGCAATACTTCAATGGCACAACACCCCGAGTTGTACTATCATTAGTCAACTCTTTGTACGTCTTCAACATATAATTGTTGAGGTCCAAGATTATATCATTGGCTTTATAGTGCTCTAAGAAATTGACTGCCTCTAACGCATTAGGAGTATGATTTCATCTACATATTGCAATATACAAATTAAAATAGACAGTGACTAGTTGCAAGAACAGATGAGTAAACTGTAAAAATTGTGAGCTGCTGCAACAACTAATTCATCTGTTGAAATAAATCCTTGAGTTGTTGCAACAACTAAAGGATTTGTTGCAATAAATATGTAAGTTGTTGCAACAACTGAAGGATTTGTTACAACAAATACATGATTTGCTTCAACAGATACCTCAAGTATTCTTCCGAGACTTATATTATCCAGCGACAACTCATACATAGTTGTCATCACCCTAAACTCATTGGGGCCAAATGAATGCATTTTAGAGCTGAGACACCTTTTTGGAATTGATTAAGGTAGTAACCTTTGTTACACATCATAGTTTCACATTCCGTAACGTCGTTGATTGATATATATATCCTGGAAAGAGGTACGATCTTATGGAAGGAAAATTAAAGGTTTATAACTTAGTTATATAAGTTTTGGAGTGTTTGGAAGCTAAATGTATCAACAAAAATACGTTTTAACAAAATTGGGTACATTGGTAATTGACGGGACATTGCCGTACCGACAAAGATGTTTGACAGACCGTCAAAATGCCATGGTGAACCGTCAAAGTACCTAATATTTTCTGGTTTGAGGAGGCAACTTGACGGTACAGGTTGACAGACTATCAAACTGTTTGATGGACCGTCAAACCCACCATCAAGTTGCGGCGGTGGGAAATTCAGTCGGGTATTTATTCGAGTTTTGTGATTTTGAGTTTATTTTTTATCCAAACCAGATCATAAACACCTCCTAAATCCTCTCTAATAAATCCCTAACACCCAAGATCAATTCCAAAGGAAATTACGTACTAATCCCGTGATTACCATAGAAATCATCGTCCTCGTATTAAGGAGATTTTAGAAATCCTTGGTGTTGATGCAACTTGTTGTTTTCAAGGGGTTTGGATGCTTGAAGGTAAGAATTCACCTTCCTCTACTTGATATTACAATTAATTAATGATTTGGGATAGGTTGTGGAAGGATTTTCATAGCCGAAATCCGTAAACCTATGAAGTTATGATATAAGGAGTTGTGGGCGGTTTTGTTGGAATTGTTAGATGATATTGGTTAACAAAGTGGTTGTTGATATTATAAAACTAAGAAAATATGTTTTGGGGGATCATGGAATCAAATTACATAAGTATCCTTTATTGTGACGTCTAAGAATCCTTTCTGTTTAGGGTTATCAATAAGATGCCTAAATGACGTTCCCTATTTGGATATAGATTCGATTATAATATCGACCCTTTGTTTGTTATAGATAATCGTTCGTAAAGAGTAAGAGAGCTTATAGCACGATGTATTGCTTTGTAATAAGATATGTAAGGTTATCCCTTTCTTTCAAAGCATGAATCCCATAAGTAATCATTTTCTGGAAAAAAAATGCTAAAAGCTTTATCTTATTGTATTTTGAAATCTCTTGTCGAAAAGTATTCATCGATTATCCTTATTCTCTTAATTTTCATTATTGGTTAATGGCTTATCCTATTATAAGTCTTTCAAAAGAATCACCTTAACAAGGTAATTGTCAAGTCAACTATGAGTTGTTCTAAGAATAAAGTCAAATAATACATGAGTTTTAAAATAGGCCAAAGAGCTGGTGTTATCACAATCTGTTGTTCACATCCCCAAATCCCAGTGGCATTGACATATTTTTCATTGAAATTTGATATCATGCATATAATCATGATTATACATTAGATCGGATTGCACATTTCGCAATAAATACATAATTAGATCGGTTTTCACATTCCGCAACAAATATATGTATTGGATCGGGTTGCACGTTTCGCAAAAAATACATATATTGAATCAGGTTTCACATTCCACAACATATACATTTAATGGATCAGGTTGCACATTCCGCAACATATACATATGATGGATCAGGTTGCGCGGTTTGCAACACACACAAACTGATGTGCATATTGTATTGCATAGTCATAAATACACCTAAGAGTAATGTCATGTTATACCTAGAACTATAAGTCGAGGGTAGTTTATACCAGTGTGCATACTCGGTACATTATTTATACTGATGCCCCTTTTGTCGGAAGCAATGTGTATTCATGCCGTAAGTTCTGATAGAGACTCTGCTAGGCCACCACATTAGGAGTTATCGAGTTCAGCTGTTAGTAGGTAAACTTCGCCTTTTCGAAGATTCCTGGTCATCTATAGAGTATATTTTGTAGGGTTATCTACAATCTGCGTAGGTTGGGGCTTTGTCCCAGCCAGATGTTAGTTCAGTTACTCGTAGTGGCTCACAGACTTATTTTGGGATATATAGGGTTGATTTGTAGCCTTGCTGGCTAAGTTATATTTTGTTAAACCATGTTGTGACCTTGTCGATCCTGCTATGTATATATGTTAGGTTAATCCCTCTTATCCAGTGTTATTGTTGTTGTGATATATTCCAAAACGGCCTTGTCGGCCAGAAGTCATACTTATGTAGAAGACTAGTCATCAGAGTGGTACGCTCGGACCAGCAGGGCATTGGGTGTTGGACACCCCCTAATTTGGGATGTGACAACCTTTTTCTTCTTTTGGGCATTCACTGTGTTGTAAATATCTACGTATTTCAACATAATTGGCCCAACATTAGCAAGTGAAGGTTGAAGAGTATTCATTTTGGTAGTTTTTCTTGAGCTAATATCGATAAGTTCCCTTGTAATTGCTCTCCGCTTCTTTCTAATCTCAATAGAAGTATATGGATCTAAAAGCCTCTTAGACGGATTGACACTTCTCTTAGATATCAAGGATGAGAGCATTGGTGTCGTTTTGAGCCTTGGTCAACTTCTTAACCTTTATAATCATCTCATTCATTTTATTCTTGCAAGTATCTCATTGGCAAGCACATGAAGGCACCTTAGAGGCACCTTCCCCAACAAAAGAAAATCTACCACTAAGTGGAGTATATCCACCAACTCCACCACCACCACCACAACTCTGATGAACATCATCATTATTATCTCTAATTTTTTTCACTAGTAGTACCTGCCACAACATCATCAATCCCACAAACACCATCACATACAACATCACCATCACTACTACCACACCAGCACCAACAACACCATCAATACCATCAGCACCACTTGATTTCCTTATGATGGTTGTCACTCAAATCAATTCTACTTTGACCCGATCAATCAATATGTTAGGCTCAGATTCTAAGGGCACAAAAGAAGCAAGAAATGACATCTCCAACTCTCCTACTATTGGGATAAGTCACGGGTGTACAACCTACAATAATAAAGTATATATATATCAAAATGGTGCCAAATTATGAAAAGCAACACCTATTTAAAAGAAGTTATAAAATCTTTTGCAACATGTGTCATTCATGTTGGACATTGTCTAACAGATTGAGAGGTTATTGCAAGATATTTGATACCTATTGTAAAATTAGTTACCTATAGCTGTGAAATATTAAGAGGTCAATAAAGTAACAAATATTGTAATCTTTTGCAACATAGATCATACTTGTTGGACATTGACCAGCAGATGCATAAGTTGTTGCAACAAATTCAAAGATTGTTGCAGCAGATTATAAAAGTTGTTGTAAGGATACTTGGATAAGAAACTTCTTTTGAGTAATCCTTCACTTGATGCCGAAGGTGAGGAATGACTTCAAATGTCCAAGTCTAGAAAATAATATGTCAGGTAAATCAGAATAATGATTAAAATGCAAAAAAGATAAAAGATTAGGTATCTAATAGCTTAGTTAGTTGGATACCTAAACTTTTACCTTGTTGGTGAGGGTTCGAATCCCCACATTGTAATTTCCTCTCTATTACCCCTTCCCCTACCCTCTATGTAATAAAAACAATTTAAAAAAAAGAAGAAGTTAAAAGATAAAAATATTGAAGAAGTTTACCATGAAAGCCCAAGGGAAGTCATATAGGTTGACCGTCTACACAGTTGACTTCAATTCTACAACAACAACAACAACATACTCAGTGAAGTCCCATAACATGAGGTATGGGGAGAGTAGAGTGTACGTAGACCTTACCTCTACCTTTGTAAGTAGAGAGAATATTTCTGAGACCCTCGACTCAAGACAAAGCATAATCACAAATAAAACAATATAATCAAATAATCAATAATCAACCTATAGCTTTCAAAACCCCGTGGATATCTGTTGAATGCCTCCCAATCCTCCTCATGTTTAAACACACCAAGTGGTATGTTAAGATTTATATCTTTTTCCGAAAGAACACTTTGGACAAACCAAACTAAGCAAAAGAGACTCCTTGTGCTTTTTTGACACAGTTTTGGATTTCAAATATTCAAGCAACTACTTCTCTTTGCAGTTCTTTCCCACTAAATCAACATCCTTCTTACCTTGTGCACCTTTTTATTGTTTGGCTAGTCTCGGCTTGGCTGTCCCAGACTGGATTCTTTATGTAACAGTAGGAAGAAGCTCAGGAGGAGGATAACATCTCAATCCAATCTCCTTTATGCCAAAACAAACTGGCATGCCACATAAATTTATCCAAATCTCAACCTTTGAGGACAAATAATCCTATGTTCATAAGCCCATACACCACTTTTATATGAAATCGTGCAATGATTTGTTCTAAAAAAACTAAAAAATACACAAAACAGCTAGTCCTACAGAAATTCTCTAACTTAATTATTTAAGTGCGCCTCTAAAGTTATCAAAATTCTTTCACATGCCTGATTTGATCATAATTTCACTATTCAAATCATTATGGTCATCCAACGACGTCCTCAGGTCGTACTTGTTAATACTAATTTTTTTACTACATCTTCAGTGGAAGGCATTTAGGATCTATGTCAATTCTATAATACTCAACAATATTTACATCTACATTAGGTAGGTTTTTTTGTCTTATTTCACGTACATCCGTAGGTCTTTCATCTATATTTTCTTCTTCCTCTTCATCTTCTTCGTTATCCTTTTCAGTTTATACATCTTCTTGCTTTTCTTCATCTTTCTTATCTTTTTTTTCTCTTCAATTTTATCTAATTCTTGGCCATTTTCAGGATGTTTATCATGGTCATCTCCAGACACTTCTACTTCTGAGGTTTTCTTGTACTCTGGGCCCTCCTCTCTATTAGAAAATTGTGTTTTATTTCGACTATTACTTGCATCTATATTTGTTGATTCTGAAATAGCTTGTTCAGAAAGCTCATCTAACGGTGTTTGACCCTTGGGTCGTTTACCCTCTTTAGATTCCTCAATTGATTTATCTCATTTTCTTTTGCTTGAAGTCATTTTATCTACACACAAGAGATAAATAAAAATAGTTTCAATTGATTTGTGCATCATTCAAAGTAAACAGGAAAAAAAATTGCACCAGTTGATCAAACAAAATGCAACAAGTAATCGAATTTTCCAACAACTGAAGAATTTATTGCAACAACTTGGTGAGTTGTTGCAATAGATGATTCAGCTATTGGAAAAAATAAAATAATTGCAACACCTCAGCATTAACCTTAGCAACTATTTTATTTTTTTGCAACAGATGGTGAATATGTTACAACAACTTCTTCAGTTGGTGCAAAAACATTAACAACTGTTATAATTTTTTCATATAGCTAAGAAATATGTTACCCCCAAGTTCATCAACTGTTGGATAAAATCCAAACTTTTCCTAAACCATACCATACCAGGACAATAACAACACAAACAACAACAAAAATATCTATTTCACTACAAACACACAACCAACCATCACAAGTTAAATAAAATACACAAAATATGAGTTTTTTAAGCATGCAACCTCAATAAATGTTTGCAACTATCAAACAAGTGTTGAACTTGCTGCAACAGCTTACTCAGCTGTTGGAAAAAATCAACAAAATTTCAAGCCCTTTTTTCAAAACTCTAAGGAGAACAAGAACAAAAACAACACCAAAAACCATAATTTCACAACCACAACACTATTTACAAGCACACAAACCCCAAAAAGTGAAACAATACCCCAAATAAGGGTTTCTCAAGCATGGAACAACAAAATAAACAACATTGAAGACAAACCCATGTTCTTCTTCTTCTCTGACCAAAATAATCATTTTCACACTTTGATTTCAGAACCATAACTTTTGAAGTCAGTGAAAGAGAAATTTTTTTACTTGAAATGAGAGAAGCAACAACAACATCGGTGTGAGAGAGAAATGAGACTGTTACAGTGAACGGTCCGGTGAAGAGGAAGAACAAATAGTCGTTATTAAAGAGAAAAATGTGAAGAAGAGGGAGGGTTTGAGCGTTTTGTTTGATGAGAGAACTGAAGAGACTTTTTGATTTTGAAAGATGAAAAAAGTGGGGTCATGGTTGGTTTCGTATAATGTGTGTTTTTATATTTTGTAAAAGATTAACAATTTAAAAAAATTACATTTCGGACCCCAATTAACTTAATCAGATTATAAGTGGACTTTGACCTTTGGCTGATCAAAGTTGTTACCTTTTCTAATTAGTAAACTTGAAAGGTACCTTTAGTTAGTTTTTCTCAACTTGCTAAATTGTTCGTTTAATATATGGGATATACTTCTCTTATTTTGGGTCATGAGTTTACGAGATCAAACTATGTATGTCAGTCATTTTAACTTGTGAAAATATGCCATGCATCATAGGTTATCAGTAGTTTATGTTAGTCATTGACATTCGCAAAACAAACTATATTTTGTCAGTTATAACATGTAGGTACAAAGTAAAATTAGCATGTAAAGAGATACTTTGGGCCTTATTCAGTTCTACCAATCACGATAACCCAATTGGTTTTAAACAAACGACCCAATACAAGTTTCCGTTTTCCTGTATAAAATAAATAAAACATTGAAGATTTATCTAAATAGTTTCTTAAGGTCATTATAGTCAACTGATAATATTAATATATATACTACCCATCAAAGCAAACTATTTACCCGATCATGTCAACTTACATTCATGCCAATCATACTAATTACCTGCCCACCATCATCCTTAACCCCTGTTTTCCCTTAATTAATATTGTTTGAACAATTAAGCCCCATGTCATTCGGCCATCTAATTTACTAGATATAGCCCAATACTATCATTTAGTCATATTTTGGTAAAACTCTAGTCCTAAGTCCTAACGCATATTCCTTTCTTTCCTTCTTTTTCCATTTTCAATCGCTGTCTCCGCAGACCACCACTTTACATAGTACTATTTATGTTCTACTCTCGTGTTCTCTCGCGATGAAGCTCTGGAAATGATGACACCTCTTCCTATTTGTTTTCTCGGCTTTCTTCTGCGGAACCGAACGAAGACTGTTTCTCGTACCTATGTACCTATTGCACTATATCTTCTCTTTCACTCTCTTTCTTCATTCAGGAAAGCTGAAGATTGAATCGGGAATCGAAAACAAAAGAGGAACAGACTTGTCCTTTGGTCGAGTTTGCTTCACTTTCTGAGCCCTCACCACTTCATGACAGGGGGCATTTAGGACAACTCGTTCATTTAGCACAACTTCATTCCGCTCGGGCTTCTCTTGAAGAGGTCCTTCTTCCAATCTATAAATATAATACTGGCTCGCTATTCATATTATTTCTGCTTTACCGGTACCAAGAACTCCATTTTCACTGAATTCTGGGTCTGAACGCTTAGCAGCTGCTTCTATCAGTTGTATTTCAGTCAACATTAAGATTACGGTAAATATGAGTTGGAAAGTGTGGGCTTTAGCTAGCTCGGGTGTTGCAGCTCTGGCAAACATATATTGGGTATAAGTATAGACTGGGGTCTTCTTCAAAGCAAGTCAATAAATATTATTCTGAGAGACAAGCACAGGGATACAATCAAATGAATCTCCAATCCATTGGAAGAATTTAAATTATCTTCACCTAGATTACAATTTTGATTTGAGGCATGTTCAGACACTAACTACAAAGAAATGTAAGAATAATGTAGCTAGGGATGACAATTGGGGCGGGGCAGGGTGGGGAAGACTTAAATGGGGTAGGGCAGGGCGGGACAGAGCAAAATTAATTTTGTTAAAAATTGAAATAGGACAGGGTGGTGGGTTTGTGAATTTTAAACCGGGTCCTATGAGAAATGTGGAAATTAAATTGACACTTGTGTTATAATTCATTAATCCAGCGGGGCAAGATATCCGGGACAGATTTTCCGGTGCTGTTGAAGCATTTTCCAGAAGGAATACTTCTGCAGCTGGTAGGCATGGGAAACACTCCAGACGTAAGACTTCAGAGGATATAACTTCATCCAAAGATGTGGTATTGATCCCTCCTTTTTTCCAAAAAAAAAAACAAAGAGAAATAACAAACAGAGTTTATCTCGATCAGCTTGGAGAATGTTGTGCTGTTATGTAGTTACTTACTTTTGGTTAATGCAGTAACTGGATATTTAGTGAATCAACAGTTTATACTATTCGTATATATTAACTAGAAGTAGCAGAAGAAAATTTATGTACTGTTTAGCTATACTTGTCTATTTTATGTGGTGCAACATTCTGTATGTCATGTGATGGTAAATTTTAAGATATTAAAAAGAATGAAAAAACACAAATGGGGCAAGCAAGGCTTAGCGGACAAGACATTTTTTTTTGACAGTTTAACAAGAGACAGGCGGGACAGGCCAACCTCTCGAATGCGCCAAAGTTGTTCGCCCCTAACCCGCCCTAAATTTCACCTAATTGCCATCCCTAAATGTAGCTCACGAGCTATTCATTTTGTAACTCTTTCTTTGATGAATTATTTTCTTATGTGCAATCTCAATTTCAAACGCATCTAACTCTTGATCAAAACTTGTAGAAATAGTGAGGATACATAGTTATACAGTGTTTATACATGATTATACAAAATATGTACATTATTTATAAATTATATATACAATTTATATGTATGTATAATTGTTTATAAGGATTATACATTATTTATACATTATCTATACAGTGTATATGTAATGTATAAGAGTGTATAATGATATATATATATATATATATATATATATATATATATAATGTATATATGTATACACACATCATATTATACATTTTAAAAACTAAAATTAAAACAACGAGGAGGGTTCTATGGTAGCTCGGGAAAGAAGGTAAAAAAAATAACATTAAAACATATTTGGCTTCATGAAACTCAATGTAAATATGTTAGCTATTTTAGATATAAAAATAAATTGGGGTATGCTCATTCACGATAAACTATTGGGTAGTACCTATGTAGCACGGACACGTGAGAGGTGTCCGATAGGACACGGACACGGACACGTGAGAACGGCAATTTTAAAAAATAGGGGACACGACACGGCAGGGACACGGCTGTAAAAATAAATTAAAAAATATTTATATATATAATATATATATAATATAATATATAAAATACTAAAATTAATATTATTAAAGCTTCACATTCATAAATAAATTATAAATTTAATTCAAATTTGTTATATACCAAATAACCAAAATACCATTTATTAATCACCTAAAACTCTACCCAAACCATTTAATTCCCTACCCTAAAACCCACAAGGCCCAACTTCCCCTTTTAATTCGCCCGCACTCCAAAACATGCCCCAAGCCCAAATAATTTCCCTAGCCCATCAAGACTTCTAACAAAACAAAACCTAAAATCAAAAAGAAAATGCAAGAAATTACGACGACTCTAAAGAAAATCCAAAGAATTGCAGCAGTAAGGCAACACCATGACCGCCTCTTTCTCCTCTCTTCCAATTTGAAAGACGAAAACAACAAACTTCACGATTGTGGTATGTTTTGATTTAAATTCGCGATTCGTAGTCGCAACTTTTGATTTCTCAAACGAAATTCGCGAATTCAATTTAGGGTTTTTAAGTCCCGTGTCCCTGCCGTGTCCCCCGCGTGTCCGAGCCGTGTCCGAGCAAATTTTTTTTTTGGTCAGCCCACGGACACGTCCCGGACACGTGTCCGAGGCGTGTCCGCCACGTTTCGTGTCCCCCCAGGTGTCCGACACGGACACCTCACCCTAAATGAGGTGTCCGTGCTTCATAGGGTAGTACATATGGGTAAGAACCCTTTAATTGTTTGCTTCAGCGCAAAGAAAATTGTGTGGAAAGGGACGATTCTGAAGCAAGTAGCAGTTGGATTTTTCAAGTGTTTTTTTTTTTTTCTGTTACAATCCAAAATCTCATTGTTCCGTGAGGGCACCTATCCTAATTCGTAGGTGAACACTACTCATACAACATATGAATTATGCGGAATTAAATGCGGAAATTAAAGAAGTAGAAGAAAAGTAATTAACAAGTCTAAAAATAAATACAAAGTCCGAAGAAAACCCCAAATACAAATCCGGTAGTCATGAGTACAAAGCTCTAATACAAGTACAAGTCTGATCTGAAAAGTAACACTATCCGAAAGTAAATGATAGAAATGTATAGATGAAGCCTCCAGTGTGAGGAATGCATCAACGTCTCACCCTGAAGTCTCCAAATGATCACCTCAGACTAAGCACGATCAACTGCTCCATCACCTCCTGACTGGGTATCTGCACATAGAGTGCAGCAAGCATAGAGTAAGTACAAGAAATACTTATCTACGCTATCGACCGACTCTAGCTATAATTGTGGCGAGTGTTGGTACATTACGATACCTCTATACTAATTAGTCACCTAGGCATAATATAATCAGTTAAGCAACCTAACAGTAAGTCTACGACCTAAATATGTACAAGTTCTCTCTCAATCTCAAGTTCGCACAAGGTTCAACTTAAACCCCATAATCGGGCGTCTAGTCCCATCAACCTCACAATAGTTACAAGTCTCAAGTATCCATAGACCATATATCAAATCACAATAACAAGTAGTCTATTTGTTACAAACACCGAGTACACACAATATGAAATACATATTGGAATAAGGATGAACGTTATGCAGATGATATGTATATATGCAATGGTCATATGTACCCGGTGTACACACGCTGCTACAGTAGATATTTTACGTGACACATGAGAGACTCATGAGGTCCATATACCCATCTAGAATGTACCATCGAATCCCAGCTCTGTGGCTGTAATATCATAATCATCCGAAATTTTTCATCGGATCCCAGCATTGTGGCGGAAGTATGATCAACAGTCATCACTCTCGTAATCATGTTCCATATCTTTTCACCCGACTAACTAAGCCATTCTCAATAATATATCAGTAAACCAATGTCAATGATAGAATGTATGAATTATATGGATATGAGTACATCATGCAATCAGTATAATCAATAAAATCGGTATCTATAAAATGTTATCCAAGTGTTTAGATGTGGAGTGATGAATGCATGACAAGTCAAATAAAAATGTCATATCAAATGGCTACAAGCTCAAGTAAATAGAAATCATACCAACCTAAGCGGACTCTTTTACCGCACCTCCTGGCCCGAAGGCTAAACACATAAACTCCTTCACATTCATCTTTTAGTTCATTAATTACCCCATTTAAGTTCATCCGGTACCTGCATTAGTGCTCATCACCTCACTAATATGGGACCCCCAATCCCAATTACTCCCCTTAGTTCATTACGAGCATACCAACACAAATACGCTATACTAGATAGTCATAATACCAAGTTAATTTAATAACGGACCCTAATTGGGTCCCCAATTTCAAGATAAGGAAAAATTCCCAATTTAAACCCTAAAATTTCTCTCAAATCTAAAAAAAAGTTTAATCATGCAATTGGTCAACTAGTTAACACCTATTAGTCACTTACATCATTAATATACAATACCCATAACAAAAGTCCACTAATTAACCTCCAAATTCACAATTAAGATTCTCTTATTCTAACCATAAACAATTTCCCTTTCCCACACATAGATTCAAGCCTATAGTAATCGAATACACTAATAAAGTTGATAGATTAGGGTCTAGAACATACCTAGATTAAGAACCCCAAATATTCACCTTGAATCTCCCCAAAATATTCTTAAGGACATAAAAAATAAAAAATAAAAAATAAAAAATGGGAACAAAAGGTTCCGTCTAGATGATAAATATATGTTGCTATAGTTACTTTATCGCGATTGCGAGACTCCATATGCGATCATGAAGGCTAACCCTACCCGACCCCCACTGGATTCATCGCAATCACGGACAGCACCACACAATTGTGAAGCACCACGATTTTTCCCTCTCCTAAGTGAGTGTCCACGCGTTCGCGACCTTTACCCCCGCGATTGCGAGAGCCTGATTTCATTAAAGCGCACGGTCACGCTCCCTCCCTCGCGATAACGAAGAAGGAAACCAGACAGTAGGCACCAGATTTTTCTAGTTTCACTCCAACTCCAAATCAACCCTCGAAAACCCTCTCAATCTTATCAGGCAAAATCATCAAGGCATGACGAGACAATACATGAAAATGTATCTCAAACTCGGTCAGAGACATCCACCCTTAGCGTAAACCCTCAAATTGAGTTTGTCTCCTCTTTATGAAACTGTAAGGTATGAATCCAAAAAGATCTGTGTAAATAAAATCCAAGTCATAGGAGGGGACCTACTGGTCTAAAATCAAGATAAGACTGACACTACTACTTAGCTGGTTTGACCATCTAAAATACAATATAATCAACACCACGAAACTCTACCAGTCTGAGGGTGTGCAACCTCTCATGACAACTAATAAAAAACTTATAAGCATCATCATCACGATCCCCATCATATCTGGGAGGATCCAACTTTCTGAAACCTCTCGAACATCTTCTACTCCTCAATCGACATAGCAAACTATGCAGCTGGAGGTGTAACAAGACCATGTGTAGACACACCAAGAAACCGAGGGATCCCAGCAGGTGCTAGATGTGCCCCTGGTGTCCGAAATCCATGCATAGCATCATGGTCAGGAATTTGTCATCGGACCCTAGTATGAGATCCGTTAGAAGTAATCAGATGGACACTTTGAGCTATAGACTCCAAAAAGCTCATCATCTGAACCAAAGTCTCCTGAATCACTAGCGTAGCAACGAAACCTGGGGGTATCTGATCCTGTCTGGACCCATTAGCATGACCCTGCTCATTCTCCTTAACATGAACCTCATCATCCTCCGGAATAGCCTCGGGCTTCAGAGACTCTACTTAGTCACTAGCCTGAGAAACTTCATGTACTCAGCCTCGGACAACAACTCGAAGTCTACCTCTACCTCACTCTTTACCCCGTGCACCACCTTTGACAACGGGTACATGCATAGGTGCGGGATTATCATATCCTTTTGCGGCTGACCTAGTCCTCACTATCTATGAGAAAAAGTGAAGCAAAGAGATTTAAAATTCAATCAAAATTGAATCGCACGAAATAATGAAAAAATGATTTTTTCCTACATGTCTTATAGCCTCTCGAAGATAGGTACAGAGCTATGTGTATCGATCCGCAAGGCTCTGCTAAACATCTCTTATGTACTCATGAGACCATTAACATAGTGTTTTGTTACCAATTTGTCATGACCTAAAATCTCATTGTATCGTGAGGGCACCTATCATAACTCGTAGGCAAACCCTACTCATACAACATACAAATTATGCAGAATTAAATACGGAAATTAAAGAAGTAGAATAGAAGTAATTAACAAGTCTAACAATAGAATATAAAGTCTGAAGAAAATCCCAAATATAGATCTGGTAGTCATGAGTACAAAGCTCTAATACGAGTTCAAGTCTAAACTAAAAAGTAACACTGTCCGGAAGTAAATGAAGAAATGAAATATAGATGAAGAGCTCTAGTGCTAGGAATGCATCAGCGGCCCACCTGAAGTATCCAAATGATCACTTCGGACTAAGCACGATCACTTGCTCCATCAGCTCCTGATTGGGTACCTGCACATAGAGTGAAGCAAGCATTGAGTGAGTACAGGAAATACATGTACTCTACAGTATCATCGATCGACCCTAGCTATAATGGTGGCGAGGTTTGGTACTTTCTGATACCTCTATACTAATTAGTCACTTAGGCATATATTGTCACACCCAACTTTGGGGGGGGGGGTGTCCAACACCTAATGCCCTAAGGACCGAGTTTACTAATCCCGACATCGGCGACATGCTCAACAACACATAGGTCATCAAGGCCTCTGATAAAAGATTCTCTGAACAAGAACACAATTCCCTACACGCAAAAAATACCCAACCTATACATAGATATATATATATATATAACAAGGTGTCACGACCCGACCCCGGGGCCGCGACTAGTACCCTACCGGGGTACCCTGTCAGGTATATGTCAGAGAATAGCAGCGGAACATAACACAACACATAACTTCATAAAAAAGGGTAAATATAATCGCCACCGATAAGTGCCGCTTATAAACATACTTAAACAAAGTATTTATAATACAACTGGTTCTTATAGCCCAAAATATATGGTGGCCATGCACTTAAAGAAAATAAATCGTGGATGACAGGCCCCGCCATACCACGGATGTACAAAATACCTATAGCATCGTGGAATATCCATACCAATAAATAAGCTTCCGAGGAATGGAGCTTCGACAGGAATAGTGATCCTAAGAACGAGGATCCTCAATCGCTACCTTACCTGCGGATTTAACGCAGCCCTGGGAAGGGGTCAGACACAATATGTACCAAGTATGTAAAGTCGGGAAAATATCGTAATATGATATCATAAGTCTAAAAGCAAGTGAGTCATGGAAGACAATAAAATACCTTTTATCGTGCCTTACTAACAATGAGAGTGACAAGTATATGTACATATATAATAATCGCATAAAATAGAGGCTCATGATCAAAACAGGTACTCGCCTGTAGTATCAAAAAGAAACCATCCTACTCCCGGGACTATTTCACCCGCACGGGTCCCGTGGACCCGCATGAGGTACTCGTGATCGCACACTGCCGCACGGGACTATTTCACCCGCATAAGCCCATAAGGACTCGCATGAGGTATTCCTCGATCACGGGTAGCAAATCCACTAACAGTGGTATAACGATCTTGGGGACTTTCCTCGATATACTCTTACCAAATGATGGTATAACGATCTGGGTCAGACTCGATATACTCTTACACCGGAGCAGATGGTATAACGATTCGGGCTTGCCTCCGGATATACTCTTATCTGGTGCAGATGGTATAACGATCTTGATCCGCCTCTCGATATACTCTACATCAAGCGGATGGTATGACGATCTTGGCCGCCCTCGCATATACTCTTACATGAAGGAGGTGGTATGACGATCTGGGCTTGCCTCGTACATACTCTTACCCTATCACAAACTGTCATCATATCATAATAATAATAAGTTAAGAAAACTTATAACTTCTTTTTAGTCTTGTTCACATACTCTCTCATTTTAGTTTACTTAAGGCACTTAACTATATCTTTAATAAAAGAACACCGGGAATTTAACCCAAGTACTACATACTTCAACTCTTTCAAAAATGACTCTTCTTTATACATAAAAGCCTTTGGGCAATTGATGCCTTTAAATCAATTTGCCTCTTCATATAATTATCTTACTTAGAGTAAATCCCTTCTCATTAACCTTTTATGAAGCTAATAGACCAACTTCCCATAAAGTTGTTATATTAACTCTATACTTTAGTAAAAATCATACTTTTCCTTAACCAAGGACTCATACGTTCTAAAACGAAAAGTCATTTTATACTCAAAACAAGTAAGAACACCAAATCTCAGACGCTCACCGTATACATAGTTTCATCTATTCATGCTCAAGAGATAGAAAGCTTCACATACCTCTTTGTCAATCCACTTGCCAAGTCCAAACTACCGCAAGTAATATTTCAACCTATAATAGTCATGATACGCTTATTAACCTCTAATCTTAATGTAGAACAATCCAAGTTCAAAGTCACTAAATTCTAAGAAAATCGGGCAGCATTTCCTTTGTTTCTACTCACTTTGCCACCTTTCTCAAGGCGAAATTATCATCAAAACACCACATTTTCTACCAATCAATCCAACAATTCAAAGGATTTCACACCCAAAATTTCGCCTCATAAGTTTACAACAAATCACTTAACAATTCTAAGGTAGTTTTTAGGCTACAACAAGCTCATTTGTTCTTCTTAACCCATTCTTCATATCCAAACCACATTTACTTGCATGCAAAGACTCTAAGTGCATTATTTTACTACCACGAGATCTTGCTTTCTAAGCATGCAACACTAGAACTAAGTTTAAAGGAAGAAATGTTACCTTAAAGTTTTAGCCAAAACTTATTCCAAATATTGCTAGCTTCCTTGCCAAGAACACTACCACAACAATGCCAACAAGCTAGCTACAAGCTTCCTTTTCTTGTTCTTAACTTTGATTTTTCTAAGGGTTTTTAGAGAAGGGGGAGCAATTTGAGAGAGAGAGAGAGAAGATGAAAGATAGACAATGACCAAGTCTTGGTCAATATATTGCATGCAACAGAAAATCAGATGGGGGGGGACACTTGTCACCCTCCCATGGTCTCTTTTAAAACAAAAATCAGATTTTCTAAGTTTTCGCCCAAATTCGCGCCTAGGCCGCGCCACACGGCCATGCAATAAACCTCCGCAGTTCTCGAACTTTCGCGCGCCGCTGCTGTTTTAGCCATGGCGCTGCAACTTCTGCGACCTCTCAAGATTTTAGGCGCGCTGACTCGCATACGCGCCGCGCCTGCCGCTTTGCTCGAACGCATTTCTGCCCGACTGCGCGCTGAACTTGTAACTCTCATAACTTTCTACTCCGACGCCCTATTGACGAACGGTTGGTTGCGTTGGAATCAAGACTCAACGAACTACGTCCTAGGCCTTTAAAATACTTAGGAACTCTCAACGAATCGGGTCATAACCCGCCTCAAAGTTGACTAAAACCGTCCGAACGACTCACAACCTCGCCCTGAAATTTTAAGTCTTACATACTTTCGCACGCTTCATACGTAGGTCAGAACTACGGGTATAACATTCTCCCTCTTAGAAACATTCGCCCGAATGTTCCTTCTAGGCTTACTCAAATCACAACATCGACATAGACCTCTTAACTATTCATTCAGAATAAAGAAGCTCCACGAGCCACAACATACGTAAGCGTAAATGCTAAATCAAAACTAACAAGGGAAAGTAGGTTACCCGGAGGTATAGGGAATAAGTGAGGATACTTCTTCATCATGTCATCCTCTCGCTTCCCACGCCATTTCCTCCTCGTTGCTCCGCCATAGACTTGACTAAGCCACGCTTTCGTCCAAGTCGCCTAACACGACGATCGAGTATCGCTATGGACTCTCCTCATACGATAACTCCTACATTACTTGACATCCCGAACCGTGCACTCTAGATGGATCTCCAATACATTTCCGCAACATGGACACATGAAAATCGATGCACCGCCCAAATCGGACGGAAGATCTAACTCATAGCAACCTCGCCTACCCTACGGACAATCGATACGCCCAATGTACTGGGCTAAGCTTCCTTTCTTCCCAAATCTCATCACGCCTTCATGGGCGATACCTTTAGGAAAACCCAATCATCTATCTCAAATTCCAAGTGTCGACGCCGATGATCCGTGATACGACATTTGCCGACTCGAGCCGCCAACAATCGCTCTCGGATAAGCTTCACCTTATCCATCGTCACCTGGACTAAGTCCGCCCGACTAATCGAACTTCTCCCACCTCGAACCAGCCTATCGGTGACTGCACTTCCTCCCGTATAAGGCCTCATAAGGCGCCATCTCGAATACCGGAATGGTAGCTATTGTTATAAGCAAACTCCACGAGAGGTAAATGATCCTCCCTACCCTCGAAATCAATAACACAAGCCCGCAGATATCCTCGAGTGTTCGGATAGTGCGCTCGGCCCGTCCGTCCGTCACGAGGTGAAACGCCGCATCGAGACTCACTGTGTCCCTAATCCTTCCGAAAGGACCTCAGAGTTAGCCGAGAACCGGGCTCTCTATCCGATATAATCGACACCGACTCGTGCGGTCTCACAATCTCTCTAATATATAATCGCATAGTCTCACCAAAACGCTGCTCGATCAGGAAGAAAATGGGCCGATTTTGTCACCGCCGACAATCGCCCAAATGGAATCATGCTCTCCGAGTGGTAGGTAGCCCGTAATAAAATCCATATTTATCACCTCCCACTTCCAAGTCGAATATCAATGGCTCGCAATAGCCCTCCGCTTCGTGCTCAATCTTAACTCGCCGACAATCGCACGTGCTACGAACTCCGCAACGCCCCTCTTAGGCCATCCCACCAATACACGATCTGAGGTCATGATACATCTTAGTCGACCCCGGATGAATAGAATAACGAGCACTGTGTGCCTCCCCCAGAATCTGCTGACAAAGTCCTGTCACATTGAGAACACACAACCGGCCCTCGAATCTTAGCACCCCATCAGGCCCTACCTAAAATAGACCTTTCTCCTTCTGGAGAGCTGCATCTCGGTACCGTACCAAAATCGGATCCTCATCGCCGCCTCCTTACCTCCTCGATGATAGAAGACTCGCAACCTCTCGAACCCGAATTCCTCACTATCGAATCAACCAAACGAACCCCAAGGCTCGCTAATCGATGTAACTCTCGGACCATATCCTCTTCTCTGCCGAACATCGCATGCACTACCCATCGACCTGCGACTAAGGGCATCCGCCACCACATCGCCTTCCCGGGTGGTATAGAATATCAACATCGTAATCCTTAAGTAGTTCCAACCACCGCCTCGCCGCAAGTTCACTCCTCGGCCGAAGATATACCGAGACTCTTGTGGTCGTGTAAATGTCCACAGGACCTCCATATAAATAATGTCTCAGATCTTTAAGGCATGAATCATCGCTGCGCCAAGTCATGTGTGGGATAGTTCTTCTCATGTTTCCTGCCGTCGGGATGCATAAGCTATAACCTTGCCGGCCGCATCAAAGACGCACTCCAAGCCCGACACTGACGCGTCACAATAAAACCATATCCATCTAAGCCCTCCGGAAGAGTAAGAACTGGGCGGTTGTCAACTTCTCCTTTAGCAATCTGAAAACTTTCTCACAAGTATCCGTCCACCGCAACATAGCTGCTTTCTGAGTCAGCTTAGTCAAAGGTGTTGAAATAGAAGCAAACTTCTCCACAAACCTCCGATAATAACCTGCAAGGCCCAAAGTGAGCACCTGCTGGTGTAGTGGTCTAGGCCAAGTCTTGATCGCTTCAATCTTTGCTATATCAACCCAATACCATCGCCCCGATAACATGCCCTAAGAAAGCCACCGACGCCACTAACTCGCAGACTTCGAGAACTTGGCATACAATCGCGGCCTCGGAGGACTCCAATACCGCCCTCAAATGATCTCAGATGCTCCCGCTCAGGCGCGAATACACCAAGATATCATCAATAAACACTATAACGAACATATCCAAGAATGGCTCAACACCCTATTCATCAAATCCATGAATACTTGGGGCGTTGTCAACCCGGAAAGACATCACCTCGAACTCATAGTGCCCATACCGGTCCCGAATGCGATCTTTGGGATATCTACCTCTCTAACTCGCACTGATGATAACTGCACCGTAGGTCTATCTTGAAAACACTTTGCACCCTCGCAATCGGTCAAACAAATCGTCAATCCCGGGAGGGATATCTATTCTTGATAGTTACCTTGTTCACCGTCAGAATCAATACACATACGCAGCTGGCCCCATCCTTCTTCTTTACAAATAACACCGTGCTCCTCAAGGAGAAACACTTGGCCTAATAAAGCCTTTCTCCAAAGAAATCTTTCACCTGGTCCTTCAACTCCTTCACCGGCAGTGCCATCCTGTATGGCGGAATAGATATCGCCGAGTATCCGCGCCAAATCAATGCAAAACTCAATCTCCTTTCGGAGGATACCCTAAGCTCATCCGGGAATACGTCCGAAACTCTCTAACGGCCGAATCGATCAAGGTCCGTACCTCATCCTCAGTGTCGAATACCCGAACCATATGGTAGATATACCCTTTCCGCACCATCTTCCTAGCCTTGAGGTAAGAAATAAACTTACCCACGCGATCTTGTATTCCCTTCCACTCGATAACAGGCCACGAACCGAACCGAACTAATCTCTCCCTACAGTCCACGTTGGCATAGCAAGATGCTAGTCAATCCATACCCATAATCACATCAAAGTCTGTCATATCCAACTCTATCAAGTCGGCTAGAGTCTGACGGCTATCTATAGTCACAGGACAAGCCTTATACACTCGCTCAGCTACCAATGAATCACCTTCTGGCGTAGCCACCTCATAACGTCTTATGGACTCTGTATCTATCAATATTCTACTGGCAATATGAGGAGATATGTAGGACAAGGTAGAACTCGGATCTATCAAAGCATATACATCACAAAGAAGAAACCAATAATGTACTGCGACATCCGCGACGCCCCGGTCCCGCTGATCGACATAGCATAGATGCGGTTCTGAGGACCGCTAGAACTGGAACCCCTACCATGACCTCTGCCGCGGCCTACTGGCCCATAAGTACCCTGCCCTCCGGGGCGTCTAACCATCGAAGATGAAGATCCGAACGCACTTCGCCTACCGAACTGCATGCTCCCGCCGCCAAGCGACGGACAATCTCTTCGATGGCCTGCTGCCACAAGAGTAACATGATCTCGAACCCATACGCACTCGCCGGATGAGACCTACCGCATCGAACGCACCGGAGGTAGGTGGTCTCGACAGCCGGTTCTCGCCTCAAACTCGACGCCCCGGGCCTCGACTCGCCTCGAATAACCTCGCCGACGACCTCCCGCGTAAAAAGCGTGAAGGAGCACTCGAGCTGGGCCGGAAGGTGGACTAGTTCGCTGCCGAGGCCGCCGCCAAAATCGCCTCGAACCCGATGTCTCGCCTTCGGCCGCCCAAATCTAGCCGATCCCGCCTCGCCTCGATCCTCGCAGATGCTCGCATCTCCGCAATATCCATCCTCGGGCCAAGTGCCACTCCTAAGCAAGCGATGTCATGTGACGGTCTAGCCCCATCACGTATCTATGAACCCCGCTCGCCATATCGCCTACAATGGTGTGTGCATATCCGCCAAGGAGTCAAACTCAGTCAGACTCACGATAGTCCTCCGCCCCGTCTCAAGGTCAAGAACCTATCTACGCGGCTCTCTCACCTCGGGAGGCAAGAAGTGGTCTAGAACGCCTCGTGAACTCCTCCCAATCACCGGAAGAGCATCATCACCCTCGACAATACCCATGACTCAAACCGTTCAACGCAATATCGCAGAATCGGTAAGCTAGTGTAATGCACTCGATGTCGATGCCCTAAGAACTCGCATGGTCCGGTCAGAATCGCTTGACAAACTCGCGGATCCTCATCGAATCTCGAACCATAGAACTCGGGTGGGTGACAACCCAGAAATCCGAATCCAGAAGCGTCGGCTACAGGGTTGTCGCCGCCGCTCGGCTTGGCCGCCGCCACTATGCCGGTCAAGAATCAACCGCTCTCATAATCTCTGTACTCGGGCCACGATCGGAGCCGAGGCTCGATCACGTGATCTCGATGGCCGCGTCACGCCTCGAACTCGCTGAGGTTTGGCGACGACGTGGAACTTCGCCGCCTAAACATCATCTCTGGTAAGGATTGGGCACGTGCCCTCGTGATTCTCCGCGTCCCACTAGCAAAGACTCTCACCGCCTTTGCTCCTTCGGGCCGCGGTTGCCTTGCGTGGAGGCATAACTGATACATAAAGGAAAACATCAGGGGAGATTCAACCTATAACTCAGCTAGATTGCACGATCTTAGAGTGAAAGAATGGAAACCAATCCTAAATATCCTGCGACCTCACGATTATAGATGTGGTGCACGACACACCGATAATCAAGACTCTACTAGACACTGCGTGGACACTTTCCGAGGACTAATCGCTCGATACCACTTTTGTCACGACCCGACCCCGGGGCCGCGACTAGTACCCTAATGGGGTACCCTGTCAGGTATATGTCAGAGAATAGCAGCGGAACATAACACAACACATAACTTCATAAAAAGGGTAAAATATAATCGCCACCGATAAGTGTCGCTTTCCATAAACATACTTAAACAAAGTATTTATAATACAACTGGGTCTTATAGCCCAAAATATATAGGTGGCCTGCACTTAAAGAAAACAAGCGTGGCGGGGCCCCGCCATACCGGATGTACAAAATACCTATAGCATCGTGGAATATCCATACCAATAAATAAGCTTCCGAGGAATGGAGCTTCGACAGGAATAGTGATCCAAGAACGAGGATCCTCAACTGCTTACTTACCGCGGATTGAACGCAGCCCAGGAAGGGGTCGACACAATATGTACCAAGTATGTAAAGCTGGAAAATATCGTAATATGATATCATAAGTCTAAACGCCAGCGGGAGTCATGGAAGACAATAAAATCCCTTTTACTGTGCCTTACTAACAATGAGAGTGACAAGTATATGTACATATATAATACTGCATAAACTAGGAGGCTCATGATCAAAACAGGTACTCGCCTGTAGTATCAAAAAGAAACCATCCTACTCCCGGGACTATTTCACCGCACGTGGGTCTGTGGACCCGCATGAGGTACTCGTGATCGGTCATGTACTGCGGCGTGGGACTATTTCACCCGCATAAGCCCATAAGGACTCGCGTGAGGTATTCCTCGTGATCACGGGTAGCAAATCCACGGAGCAGGTGGTATAACGATCTTGGGGACTTTCCCCGGATATACTCTTACCCAAACAGATGGTATAACGATCTTGGGGTCAGACCGATATACTCTTACACCTGGAGCAGATGGTATAACGATCTTGGGGCTTGCCGCCGATATACTCTTATCTCAGTGCAGATGGTATAACGATCTTGGATCCGCCTCGATATACTCTTACATCAAGCGGATGGTATGGCGATCTTGGGCCGCCTCGACATACTCTTACACCAAGGAGGTGGTATGACGATCTGGGGCTTGCCTCGACATACTCTTACCCTATCACAAATCATCATATCATAATAATAATAAGTTAAGAAAACTTATAACTTCTTTTTAGTCTTGTTCACATACTCTCATTTTAGTTTACTTAAGGCACTTAACTATATCTTTAATAAAAGAACACCGAATTTAACCCAAGTACTACATACTTCAACTCTTTCAAAAATGACTCTTCTTTATACATAAAGCCTTTGGGCAATTGATGCCTTTAAATCAATTTGCCTCTTCATATAATTATCTTACTTAGAGTAAATCCTTCTCATTAACCTTTTATGAAGCTAATAGACCAACTTCCCATAAAGTTGTTATATTAACTCTATACTTTAGTAAAAATCATACTTTTCCCTTAACCAAGTGACTCATACGTTCTAAAACGAAAAGTCATTTTATACTCAAAACAAGTAAGAACACCAAATCTCAGACGTCACCGTACTACATAGTTTCATCTATTCATGCTCAAGAGATAGGAAAGCTTCACATACCTCTTTGGTCAATCCACTTGCCAAGTCCAAACTACCGCAAGTAATATTTCAACCTATAATAGTCATGATACGTTTATTAACCTCTAATCTTAATGTAGAACAATCCAAGTTCAAAGTCACTAAATTCTAAGAAAAATCGGGCATTTCCTTTGTTTCTACTCACTTTGCCACCTTTCTCAAGGCGAAATTATCATCAAAACACCACATTTTCTACCAATCAATCCAACAATTCAAAGGGATTTCACACCCAAAATTTCGCCTCATAAGTTTACAACAAATCACTTAACAATTCTAAGGTAGTTTTAGGCTACAACAAGCTCATTTGTTCTTCTTAACCCATTCTTCATATCCAAACCACATTTACTTGCATGCAAAGACTCTAAGTGCATTATTTTACTACCACGAGATCTTGCTTTCTAAGCATGCAACACTAGAACTAAGTTTAAAGGAAGAAATGTTACCTTAAAGTTTTAGCCAAAACTTATTCCAAATATTGCTAGCTTCCTTGCCAAGAACACTACCACAACAATGCCAACAAGCTAGCTACAAGCTTCCTTTTCTTGTTCTTAACTTTGATTTTTCTAAGGGTTTTTAGAGAGAAGGAGCAATTTGAGAGAGAGAGAAGATGAAAGATAGACAATGACCAAGTCTTGGTCAATATATTGCATGCAACAGAAAATCAGACGTGGGGACACTTGTCACCCTCCCATGGTCTCTTTTAAAACAAAAATCGATTTTCTAAGTTTTTCCGCCCAAATTCTCGCCGCGCGGCTACTGAAACCTCCGCAGTTCTCGAACTTTCGCGCCATGACCGCTGCTTTAGCGCATGGCGCTGCAACTTCTGCGACCTCTCAAGATTTAGGCGCCGCGACCTGCATACGCGCGCCGCGCCCGCCGCTTTGCTCGAACGCATTTCGCCCGATCGCACCGAACTTGTAACTCTCATAACTTTCTACTCCGACGCCCTATCGATTTGAGCGGTTGGTTGCGTTGGAATCAAGACTCAACGAACTACGTCCTAGGCCTTTAAAATACTTAGGAACTCTCAACGAATCGGGTCATAACCCGCCTCAAAGTTGACTAAAACCGTCCGAACGACTCACAACCTCGCCCGGAAATTTTAAGTCTTACATACTTTTGTACGTTTCCATACGTAGGGTCAGAACTACGGGGTATAACACAAGGTCTACAAGGCCGACATGAACATAATAAGTCTACTGAAGAGGCCAACAAAGCCACATAAGATCATAATAAATAACACAACTGTCTACAAGCCTCTAGAGAGTATACCAACAACAACTGGTCAGCACAGGGCCCCGCCATACCCAAGTATAAGCATATGCACCCTATCATACCTATTAGCTCACTAGAAAGCTCCGGAAGAAAGGAGCGTGATGACCTTCAGCTAAGTCGAGTCACCTACTATGAGGAATCACTTACATCTCTATCTATACATGCGGACATGAAATGCAGTATCCCGAGAAAGGGACATCAGTACGAAAGATATACTGAATATGTAAGGTTGAAACTATCAATAAGTACAATGATGTAAATTAAGAATAAGCTAAAACTGTAAATGAATGTATAATTGTGAGGTAAAATAATGGAAATACAACATGTACTCTGAGTGCCTATGTGGGCCAGAATATGCATTATGATATATAATCGTGTATATAACATTGTAGGCCTCTGGGGGAAATATTATCTATGTATGAGCTGCGTATATAATACCATAGGCATCTGAGGGGTATATTATTAATCTCATAGTTGTATAACTGTGTATATAATTCCATAGGCCTCTGAGGACAATATAGATATATAATGCATGCATATGATGATCTCTTTAGATTACTGAATACTCTTTGAACTCATTGGAGTGACGTAAGGTCATTTCACCTCTGAATCTCTTATGAGTGTTACCACATCGTTACTATTTGCATGACTCTATAGGATTTATAAATCACAGTGTAAGCTTAACTTTTAGGAAACATTAATAAGTCGATCTTTATGGACATCAAAAGAATACTTTGGCATGAAAATGTAATATTGACATAGAATAGTGATACACAACAACACACTTATAGGAGAATCAACAGTTCCTTCATAAGGACTTTAGAATAGAGTTCTTATCGAATTACATTTCGTAATAATCGTTTTGAGATGATCATGCCAAAAAGAAGGACGTGAGTCTTACATACCTTGTCGTCAAAGTTGTTTTAAGTCCCACTAATCCTTGAAAGCTCTACGAATAGCAAGTCTTACATACCTGGTACAGTTGAATTTGCACACGTGGTCAAGGGTATGCGGATCTCAAGTGACCAAAATAGCAAGATAATTAGTTGTTGAAATTAATATAAACAGAATATATTTGAAAATAAGATGTTAGAATAGCCTGAGCCTTGGAGAAGCTTTGAGCTAGAGTCTCAGTACAAGTCGTTAATTGCGATAGTGATATGCTAAATTGAGATAAAAACTAGAAAATAGTGCAAATATCAGATGTGTAATATATCTCCTTTTTCTGATGTCCTTACAATGAAACGATGAGTCCTATTTATATTTGGACTCAAGGGTACACGTTCCATGAATTATGCCCTCGTTAATATTACATATTAATGCTATAATAATGATGGACAATAAAGATGACAATAATGACTATTAATGCTCTGTGGGAGGTGCAAGGTCTTTACGTAACGGTCGACCGTTGTATATGCCTTTCCACATCCGATACTAGCGACCTTATAATGCTTTCGGTGCAATGCAAGAGCCTCCGGTAGGGATGTCAATGGGGCGGGGCGGGGGCGGGGAAGGGTACCCCATACCCGTACCCACCACCTAAAACCCACCCCCATCCCCGCCCCACCACCCATCACGGATAGTAATTCCTTCACCCGCCCCCGCCCCACCTACCCCGGGCGAGTACCCACTTACCCGGCGGGTACCCACCTAAATAAGTTGAATGAAACTGCATAGCCGAATTTTGTTTTTTTAGTAGTGAATCTCTAACATCTATGAACCTAGGTAGCTAGTTTAAAGATAATATGTAGTATCTTGAAGATATAGAAGTATCTCATGATCAAAAGCTGATCCAAAAAATGTTGATTTCATTTGCATGAACTGATCATGATAACACCCTGAAAATCACTTTTAGAATTACCTGTGAAATAGTATAACTATACGGGGAAGAAACACAAAAAAAAGGTTACGATTATTACTAAATCTTGATTGGAGGGAAGGAAAAATCGGACCATGTGGAGATTAAAGGCGATAATACAAAGGGTTAATATACAAAAGTATAATATGGCATGAGCAAATCTTGAAATCCCATTTGGTGTACATATTTAGAACTCATGAATCTTGTTCTTGAAGGCAATGGAATAGCGACCGGTGACAATAATATGAATAATCCCACCGCTATTATCGATGGCGCCCAATCTGTTCCCATTTTTTATGCAACACTTCGTCTTGCTATACTTTATATCTCTACTTGTTTGGTACTTTGTAAATAAGTGGTATAGAGGAGATTTTTGTAAGGCAAATATAGTGAGTTTTACTTACTGGAGAAGGAGAAAGGATGCTAAACTTGAGAGTGAAATGCACGTATGGTATTAAAAAGGAAGAAGAGGCGGTGCAGGCGGTGTGGATGCAGTCGGAGTAGCGTGGCGGGCGAGTGCAGTCTTGGTCTTATATGAAATCCACCTCCGCCCCACTACCCATGGCGGGTAGCACTTTTGATACTCATACCCGCCCCACCACCCACCAAACCATCCTCCATACCCGCCCCAACTGGAGCGGATGTGGGGCGGTACCCACATTTACCCGCCCCACTGACATCCCTAGCCTCCGGGGATACTTTTTGCTGACTCATTCTTTTTGCCACGTGTTACAACTGAATTCGTCCATCTGTGTAATATTAATTTCACCCCATACCGATCGATTAAAAGGAAGTTAGTTAACCAAGTAATTACTAGAGAGCAGGGGCATGATTGTCGGTCCAGCATTGCAGGATGAAAGTGTATTTGTTAACTAGTTCTGTCAACGATGCGAGTAGTGGGGTGATTTATATATTTAGAGGTTGTTAGTGCTCTATAATTGGAGAGATTAGGAAGAAACCTTTAATCATGTTGGAGATTGATGTAGTTGACTAATTGGAAAAGTGCTCATAGGGTCATGGGGATATGTACTAAAAGCTACTGTTGGTCGAATGTCACCTTTGACAGAAACTGAAAAAGAAGCTTTTTGGTGTGTTTAAAGATGCATCTTCCATGAGTAGAAATTGACATATATAATCCAGCTTCATTTCTTCTTGCATTCTATCCTCCCATCATGGTTGCAGAGTTTACTTGTTATATAGGTTAATATAGCTAAACTCTGTTGAAGCTTGAGAACGGAAAAGTGATAAAATTTCTTACTGATGAAGTGCAAAATTAGTTATGAAATCGTTTAGTTATTCGTGTATTAGTTATTCCAATTTTTTTATATAAGATAATATAGTATATTAACTCATAACTTATGCACATTTTAACTATAAGAGATTGTAAAATAATAACCAAATACCATAATTGGTATGCTGAATTTTATATATACAAAGCAACTAAAAAACTAAACATGATATTAACTATGCTAGTTTTTATTGAGAATATAATTAAAATATAAAATGTGTGTTCTCTCTAACCGTTAAGCTTTTATATGAAATAATCACGCACTTCAATATGATATCAGAGCAGACAGAGATTCTGAAATCGGATCTCACCACCACTCATTATCAAAAAGAGTTAGGCCCGACGTAATTAAGTGTGTGTTGAGAATATAATTAAAATATAAAAAATGTGTTTTCTAACCGCTTAAACTTTTAAATAAGATGATCACATACTTTAATAATTTTAAATACATGAATTATTTTCTTTCTAACTACCCACCAAAGGACCCCTTAGTTCCAGGAAAATATCAGCGGAGAAGTGAAGACATTCCCAAGTTTTACTACAGAAAACGCCTTCTAATTTAATGATACCTTTTACTTAATTATAGTGAATAATTAAAATGGTAACAACAGACACATTAGGGGACATCACTTTTTTGAGATGAAAAAAGGTGAGAAGTAGATAGGGGACCTCCCCCCAGCTGTAGAAAAGTGTGGTATGCACATTGAGTGGTTTCACATGTGAGTTGGAGTCCATCTAATCTAACTCCCCTATCTAAATTTATACACCCACAAGCGCTAGCAATACAAAGAGACGAAAATTAATAGCCAAAAACAAAATATAGTCAAATCATTTTTCCTATTGTTGATGACCTGAAACAATGGTGAAGCATTCTAAATTGACTGGAAAAAGTTGTGGGAAGGTTGTGGGGTGGAGGCTAGAGGAGAATGTTTTGGAGGTGGTAAAAGAGAGAGAGGGGGAAGAAGAAGAGAAAAGAAAAAGGAACAAATAAAAAAGAAAATATTCAATATTAAGTGTATTTAATTGTATAATGACTAATTAGAAAATGATATATTGACAAGTTAGTCAGTTTTAAACATTATTTTTTCGTCTCACGAGTCACCTCTTAAGGAGGTATAGATTCAGAGTCGTCTCAAATATTTTGAGAGCTCTGTTCTAATTCGTAAAAGTAGATTTTTAATTGGGTTAAGACGTGTGAATTATAGTCTTTTACAGTAAATTTTGAATAATACTACTTAATAAAAAATAAAAGAAAGAGATTACACTTTGAACGGGTTCAAAAACGGTCCCGTTAATAGATTACACTTTGAACGAGCTTAGGAGGGTAAAAAATGTATATAAAATTAAAATGCTAAACTGAGTTTGAAGACAAGTTTAGAGAAAATTTAATGTATTTTCTTTTTTTAAAATGCAACAAGGTCACAGCTCTTATAGCTTGTACATGTTGGATTTATGGGGTCCATATCATATGGCCAAACATGACAACTATAAGACATATGCTTAATGCTAGTGTAGGAAGGAAGGGGAATGCATGTAATGGAAATTGACACTTTGATGGTAAAAGGAGCAATTTCATTAACAAGGCTTTATTTGGAATTACTTTGAAAGCTATGGTTGCATCAACATCTTACGTTCAAAGCACAAACGAATAAATTGGAGAAATTACCTCTACATTAATGACATAGTTCAAAAGTTAATTGGTAATTGAATGATTTCAGATTTATTTTCTATTTATAGAAAGCGCAATTAATTTGTCCCTAAATAGAATTACATAATTGAATATTCAACGGCATCCGAAGAAGCTTATGAATGTTTGAACGACTACTATGTTTCAATGATTTGAATTAGATGCTCATTTTCTTTACACTGTACTAGATCATACTCATAAATTCCATTAAAATCTTTCGCTCATTTTAATTGAATCTGAAACTTAGTTGATTATAAGGCCAAAACGTCTTATATTCAAAGGTATCAAGTACAATTGGGGAGGGACTTTTCCTTAAACCGCCTATAGATCTAAATTAGTGGGATTAGTAAATTATCTTGATACAAAAAAATATAAAGAAATAAGTTTACAAAAAGGTAATGTCTGTCTTCCATTATTATTTAGGGACAATCTTGTAGGTGTTTACGTCGGGTTTGTACATGCAGAGGAATTTGAAAATTTATGTTTCAAATCCGACGACGGTCGAATTGCAGTATGATATGCAATGAAAAATACAAACACAAAGTAATATGTAAAACTTCGATCGAAGACTTACATTGTTGTAGCAATCAGCCAAGCAATTGAATCTTTGTGTTCTGTGTAGTCCGAGGGTGCACACGCAAACGTCCCTCGATTTGTAAGTTCTGGAAACTATGATGTAATTTGCTAAGTCAGGAATGCTAGGGATTCTGACAGAGATTTAGAAGAGATTGACCTCTCTTAGGGTTAGTGTATTGAAATGAGAAGATGAGCCTCTTATTTATAGGATAAAATAAGAGCTCAAGAGTTTCGATAAGTCGGGCTCGTGAAATTGATTTGTCGAGCCACGTCATGGCACCGCGATCCTCAAGAAGGTACCGCGGTCTTGCATGTTCTGGCACCACGGTCCTGAATCAAGGCACCGCGGTTCCGTCCTATTTTTCTGCTCATTTTCCCATTTTAATATCTCGGTCATCAATCGAACATATAGGTATCTCCTTCTAATTACATCCTTCAATCGACGGAACATTTGACTTAGTGTTACCCCTTCAGGCCTTTACATATCGTCACTAATTACATTAGGATCTTCACGGAACTCCTAGACTGCGCCGGAAGACGAACCCAATATGTAAAGTTTAGCTACACAAAATATGTGAACTGAACCTATATGTGGAAAGATAAAATCATTTCATTCATGACACACTTGTCACGACCCAAATCACGAGTCACGATGGCACCTACCCTATCCTCCGAGTAGGCGAACCACATTCTCAATAATATGTTAAATCAACGGAAATAAAATAAAGAAGATAAGTTATAAAATCTTAAATACTTATTTCCCCAAAATCTGGTCAAACGAGTACAAGAGCACTAACAAGTCTGAAATAGAAATCTAAAAATATCGAAGGCTACATATAGTCTATCAATAACCAACGAAAAAAATGAAAATAACTAAGAAGTCATTCAGGGGTCACGGACGACCAAGTAGCTCACCCTGAATGACTAGAAGATGTCCACCTCGCGAATCAGCCACGGGGCGTAGAACTGGAACCTGGATCGTACTCTGCACTCAACAAAAGTGCAGCAAGAGTAGTATCAGTACAACACTAGTACCGGTAAGCATCATAGGCCAACAATGATTAGTTAACGCATGAAGAAGTTGAAACCAACAAGTAGCACATAGAGCACACAGGCACAATCACATCTCATATACAGGTAAAGTGCAGAGAAGTCAAGAATCTATCAAGACAGATATAGTTCACCAATGATCAGTCAAATATAAGAGTGGATGAATATAATGCAATGCAATAGTCACCTCTCTCACTCCACTGACGCACGTCTAAGGGCTATGCCTCAAAGCCATGACCCATGGGGGACCCGCGAAGTCCATGTACCAATTGTGCCCTCCGGCATAAACCTCGGAGTCACTCGTGCTCTCCGGCATAAACCTCGGAGGCTATCAATCACTCTCAATCTCCGGCAGAAACCTCGGAGTCACTCGTGCCCTCCGGCAGAAACCTCGGAGTCACTCAATCACTCTCAATCTCCGACAGAAATCTCGGAGTCACTCAATCACTCTCAATCTCTGGAAGAAACCTCGGAGTCACTCAATCACTCTCAATCTCGTGAAACCTCTAATTTATCAATCATCACAATCTCGTGAGAAACCTCGGAGTTTATCAATATCATCAACACAATAATATAAAAGAAATATGACATGCATGATATCAGTCTCAACACATATCACAAGTATATAATTGACGAGTACAAGTCATATCAATGTCCTATGTTCAATTATCAACATCACAATTCTTTTATTTCACAAAGCAAGTGAGCCATTATGCAACGGAGATACAATCAGGTGATAATCACAGAAAATAACACATATGGCGACAAGCCCACATAACGGTAGTGGAACGACATAATTGTAACTCATCTCCACTTCATGCCCGAAGGCCTATCATGTTATCCCTGTCAATTCCTACAACTACATACGATTCTCTAATCAGAGTCTAACTAAAGTAAATCATAACCTACCTCAATGCCGAGCGGGTGCCACGAACAATCAAGTCAATGTATTTTCCTTGCGTAGAGCCTCTGCAACGCTTAGAATCTAGAAAATATGTGAACTATGTTATAATACGAATCTAAGGACGCCCACCTTGTTATATTTATATTAATAATATTTTTACCATTTCAATTGTATGACTAAATCTCTACACATATAAAAATATTAGCATAACTTCAGGAATTTCAAATAACATTCCTTTCTTTCAACTTTTCAGAATTTTTTTGGTAAAACAAGACAGAACTTTGAACAGT
This sequence comes from Przewalskia tangutica, assembly GCA_029844215.1. Lineage (NCBI taxonomy): Eukaryota > Viridiplantae > Streptophyta > Magnoliopsida > Solanales > Solanaceae > Przewalskia > Przewalskia tangutica. The sequence continues at coordinate 44,876,819 of CM056723.1, forward strand.
CATATCTTTCAAACCGCAGGTCGGATTTGTCTTCGTAAGATCTCAAACTGACGGGAACAAAGAGATCTACAACTTTTATTCAGACCATATTTTCATATTCCTTATGTATTTGTACAGGTTTCACGTTTTATATGTTATGTCGCCTGGATTTCGGTAAAACGAGGCAGAACTTCAAATAGTCATAACTCTCAAAACATAGGCCGGATTTATCTCCGTAAAATATCAAACTGGCGGGAATAGAGCAATCTACAACTTTAATTCAGCCCATATTTTCATATTTCTTACGAATTTGTACAGTTGTCACGTTTTATAAGCTGCTGTAATCATTATTTCATGATAATCCCTCAAGTTTCTCTTGTTCAAGCGGATTGTGGAATTTTCGTGTAATGACTCCTTAAAATAAAATTGATTTCATTCTACAACACATCATTATAAGGATTATAAGTAGATTAATTCAACCATAAACATAGATTCTAACCTGAATTTAATTGAGTGTTTCCTCATCGTTTAGTTGTTAGGGTTTCTTTTCTTTTCCTTTTTTTCTCTTCTTTGTTGCCACTGCTGCTACGTTTCTTTCCTTTTAGTTTTAGGGTTTTACGTTTCCTTCTTTTTTTCTTTGTTTGCTGCCTCTATCGTTGCCCCCCGCCCCTTCCCCCCCCCCCCCCCCTTTTTTTTTATTAAAGTCGTGCCCTATTAGGGTAGTGGACATGGCCCACCAACTCACTAAATTAATATTTTCTTGCACATTTCATATACTAAAAACATGTAATTAAATACCCTATAGTCTCATATTCGTTTATCGTAGTTTTAAGTTCTAAACGACCAAACGGGTCGTTACAACACTCAATCAAGCTTAGGATCTGTCAAGTGTCTATCCAAATGGCTCGATTATTATAACTCATCTATATTAGTTGACAACAGGACCATATCACAGACATGTCTATTGCATTAGCCAATGACTTAGTCAACCTAATATCATATGAGTACCTGAGTGTTCACTCGAATATAAATTCAATGAATGAATCATTTCTTAGCTCACATACCACCTTTAATCTACTTCGTATTGCACCTAAAACAAGTCGTGTCTCAACCTATAAGGCATTTGAGCTTAGGACAGGATCAAAGTATATTACTCCGTAAACAAGATGATATTGACCTCAAGTCTAAGGACTTTTATCTCCTACACGCCGATGACATTATAGACATATAACAAAACAGTACATCAGCAGGGCATACCAATATTTCAACAAGTATTCATGCGTCCATCACGAGTTTCCATAACTCGTAGCAAGTGAGACATACTACATCCCCTAAGGATATGATGCAGACCACATGTCGACGTATCGCATATCATCGATATCCCAATTTCGATGATCTTTAGTCGAGGTAATTTAAGAGTTACGTTATAATATTAATTCTCACATCATTAATAAACACGTAACCTCTAGGGATGCATTTATAGAATATTGTCAATCAATTAATAATTCAACAAATGCAAATTGTGATAATATTAATTATCATTAATATAAATACGAATGTGTATAAACTACATTACGTAAACAGATTGTCTTTAGGACATACATATACTTTCAAATCTATCACTTGGAACCAACTGAGCTACGCTTGTGCAGGCAAAATAAAAGTTGTCTTCCATTATTATTACTACAGGTACTAGTATTAGTACACGATTTTACTCTCTATTTGTTCAGTAACTCCTTCAGCCCTTCCCACACGGCCAAACCCAAGCAGACGTGATCAAGTAGAGTACTGTACATTATATTTCCTATATCAACGCCGCATTTACAATCCATAATCAGACAACTTTTCTTTTCTCTTTTGCTTTACACTAAAATAGGAACATAGTCACATATTCATTCTCTTCTTCTCCATCTTCCATCCACTAATCTCTAACTTCTCCTATGGAGAAGAAACTGCCTGATCTGTGCTTGTCAAAAAACATTTGTCAAATTATCAGTCTCCTTATCTCTGAGTTAACTCTCTTGTGTGTAAACTTCATTCTCTCTCACCCTCTTTACTTCTCTTACTTCATTTTCTTCTCTCCTTGCTTTCTTAAACTCGTCTCTTTTCTCTCCCCTCTCTTCATCACCACTTCCCTTTTGCTCCTTGCCCTTTTCACCACCATCTCTCCTGGTTTCATCAACTGTAAAAGTTCTGATCAGTCAGATAAGGTTAGTGTTCTTCTCTCTGTATATCATGCTGTACTGGACATGTTGAAGTCATATGAGGGTGATGGTAAAGAATTCGATCGTTTGGAGGACTTTGAAGTTTACAAGATGGTGTTTCAAGAAACCCCAATTGAGTTCTTCGACTATACAAGTGAAAATTCAGTTCTTGATTCTTCAGTTCAAGAAAAAGACACTGCTACTTCCAGAGTTGATCATGAAAATACATTGGAAGAGATGTTGAAAGAGATGGATGAGTTTGAAAGGAAGACTTGGAGTGATAATGTGGAAAGGAAGAAAATTGAGGCATTGGGCACGAAGGTCGATAAAGTTGTTGAAAAACAACAAAAAGAACAAACGATGATAATGGGAAATGGATCCAAGGAGGTGGTTACTGTTGATAAAGTGAAAAAGGCACATTCTTGGAATCTTGGAGAAAATCTTGATTGCAACAACTCTAATAATAAGAATCTGGGGAGTTATGGATCTATGAGGAAAGAAAAAGAATGGACAAGGACATTGGCATGCAAACTTTATGAAGAAAGGCACAATGCTAGTTGTGGTGAAGGAATGGATTTATTGTGGGAAACTTATGAATTAGACTCATCAGGAAAGAGCAAGGTTATGAAAAGGGATAACAATACAAAGAAGAAGAATATGAAGAAGAAGAAGAAAGGAGAATCCAAGAGGTATGAAGAAGAAGATGATGATGATGCAGAAGATATGAATGAAAAGTTGTGTTGCTTACAGGCTCTAAAATTCTCAGCTGGAAAGATGAATTTAGGAATGGGAAGGCCTAATCTTGTTAAGATTTCCAAAGCAATTAGAGGGTTTGGATGGCTCACCAAGAAAAACAAGGTCCATTGTGGAGATAGATTTTAGTAATGCTCATATCCATGGAGTAATTTAAATAGATGTTTGCAGTAGTATTATACTATGTTTTCCAAGAAATTAGACTACTTAACAAGTAAATACTTTTTTTGTTGTAGTTCTTTAGTTATGTAGCTATGGTACAACAATTAATCAAAGTTCCTATCTCATTATCCATGATACTTCTGATATTGTTCTGTTGATAAAGCTTCTAATTTCTTTCTGAGTTTGTTCTGTTGAATGTCCTTTAGGCATGCTTGATGGATTGATGTGTTCCCCCTTTGCCTAACCTTTGGCAAAAATGAGATTCTGAATATCACCAGATGATGACACTGTTTTTGTTGTCACATCTGTCTATATAAGGGAAAAGTTTTACTCTGCTGCTGCTTGTACATTACTTTTGCTTTCTCACTGCTTCACCAGTTCTCACTTTTGAGAGATAAGTAAAAATTGGAGTACATATGGATTTGGGAGAAGGTAGATTCACTTCTCTCTCAAAGCTTTGTATCAATGTTGTCAAAGGCGCGCTTAAGCCCTGAAGCGATGTCTAAAACTATTGAGCATTTTGCCTCGCTTAATGTGTGTTTAAGTATTGTCATCAAGGTCTAAGTTATACTTTTCCTTGCTAATGAGCGTCTATTGAAGAGGAGACACTAACAATTGATATTTCACTTTATCGTAATTTTGTTTTCAATTTCTCTGTCCATATATTTGTTATTCATATTTATTATTACTTTTCTTGGACTAAACATAGGTATTGTAATTTTTTCTTGCCTTTTCTCATTAAAGCCGACACTTTATTTGCATTTGATGCTTAAAGTCCCAACGGATCTTAGAATTTTTTTGCGCTTTTTACTTTTGATATCACTTCTCTATATGTGATTTTAATGCTTTATACAACAGTTAAAAGCAGAGGGGATATTCATCAGGAAGCTCAAGACTTGTTGGGTGAAAATAAAAGGAAGAAACAGAATTCATATTGTCAAACCAGTTAACAAGTGTGTAAAGAATGCAGTATCGTTGTAACGAATATTTGGCAATCAGGCCATGACACATTTCCCCCCCAAATACAAGTTACTGATTAGGCAATTAGGCCATGGTATTCCCAAACATCTTTATATTATAGATAGAATCAAAGGAAGTGCCTATGTATGTCAATGTGTGTGGAGGTTGAATAAAACTATGGGGGTCAGACGAGCCGTTTGGGCGGAAGTTAGGTAGGTCAAGATGAGTTGAATCAATAGATGGGTTAATGTCTAACCCGCCCAAAGTTTACATAGGCTAGAATGGGCGAACCAGGGCTAAATGATTGGCTATAACTCAACTTGCTCAACTTGACTCGTTACTTTTACAAATTTCAAATTTATCTTATATGATGTTATTTTATTTTGTATGATATTTGATTTTTCCATATCTTTATTTTTAAAATAAGAAAAATATTTTAAAGATTTTTTATATTTTTTAGAAAAGTAAAATATATAAAATAATGGGTGGGAGGACAGGGAGTAGTGGGGGTGGGGGCTGGGTAGTGGGGTAAGAAAAATTTCTATTTTTTTATAAGACTTTTGTATACAACAACAACATACCCAGTAAAATCCCACCATGTGGGTCTGGGGAGAGTAGAGTGTACACTGACCTTACCTCTATTTTGGTAAATATATTGTCATGACCCGACCCCGGGGCCGCGACTGGTGCCCTACCTGGGCACCCCGTTCAGGTATACATCAGAGAATAGCAGCGGAACATACACAATATGCAACATATTTAGACAATAACATCACAGGCTAGCCGATAAGGCCGTCTTCCATAAAGTATGCATAATCAAAAGCAAAATTGTACAACTCGGTTCTTACAGCCCCAAACCACAACATGTGACTACAGACCTCTAGGAATAACAACAGTGGCGGGACAGGGCCCCGCCATACCCCTGAATGTACACAAATCTACAACATCAGAGAAAGACTGTACCAAAAAGACAAGCCTCCGGAGAAATGGAGCTTCTGACGTCTGATAAGTGATCCTAAGAATGAGGATCCACCACTGCTACCCACCTGCGGCGTGAGCGGCCGAGAAGAATTCGACACAATATGTACTAAGTATGTAAGCGGAAAATCGTAATTACATCATAAGTTTAAAACAAAGCGGGAGACATGTATGATAATAAAATTACGATACGATTGCCTTACTAAAAATGAGAGTAACTAAAAGTATACGTCTGACATAAAATAGGAAGCTCGCGATCAAAAGCAGACCATCCGCCCGCGATGTCATTAAGCAATCCTACTCGGGACTATTTCACCGCGATAGGTCGTGTGGACGCGTGAGTGTCACGACCGAACCGGGCGTGGATCGTGCCTTACCGGGCACCCTGGTGATACAACATCGAGAGAAAATCACGGAAATAAAACATAAACATGAAACAAGAGATATGATAAATAAACAGCAACCAAAGCGGTTGTCTTACGTACACATACATAAAAACCCGAGCGCTTATCCTTTACAAACTCGCCCACAAGATTACTGCACCTCTAAGAATGTAACAACATCTATGACGGGACAGGGCCCCGCCATACCCCTAAATGTACAAGTACCTACAATGACAAGGGACTATACCAAAAGATAAGCCTCCGGACTAACGGAGCTTCCCAACGCTGAACTGCGATCCTATAAGCGAGGATCAACAACTGCTGTACCTCTACCTGCGGCATGAACGCAGCCCCCCGAAGGAGGTCAGTACACATGTACCAAGTATGTGAAACTGAAAATACTGTAATGAAATCACATTTCATCATTTTATAAAACCATTTCGAAATAAATGCTTGATTATGTCAAGTAAGGGCGCGTATCCCGAATAATCACTCACACATAACTATGGGTCGCGCCCATAATATCACTCATGCGTGGAACTCATTCTCATCGCTGGCGATACATGATGTAAAACAACACCCGTATGTGAACGAACACTAGATCACACTGCGTCATCAAAACCGATCGGGCAAGTAGAATAGCCAACTACGGTCAAGCTAGTCATATCCCATCACGGGCAAATGCGGAAGCCAACTACCGATCCAAAAGCTAGCCACGCAATCGCCGAGGCAAGTATCTTAAGCTAACGTCTGATAGCCTACCGTCTCACAAGATATGGCCGAGGCAAGTATCTTAAGCTATCTACCGAGGCTCCGGTACGAGAAAATGACGAACAAGTATCTAAAGTGTGCACGAACCACACGCATACAAATCAAGCCCGTGATCGCTGTCGGCTGCGGCAAGCTTCATGGATTAGCGGTCCGTGGACTAACAACTGAACCTCACGATGACCGCATGCCGGCATCTCACTTTCGGAAGTCATGGCGTGAAACCATCCTGCGGACGCGTGCGTGGAACATCCATCGCGTCGGCGTGTCCAAAGGAAATCAATCGGATAGCCGCCCTGCAGAGTCACGGCATCTGAAACAACCGATCGATACTCGTGGGCGATACCGTGGACCACCCAACGTCGGTATGTCCAATCAATCAATCGGATAGCGGCCTGCAGTCACAAGGCATATAAACAAAACACTTGCACATCACAGACTATCACAACAAGCATAAGCAAGTTCAACATACATTCATTTTAATCAATAATCCGGGTTTCAAACCCAAAATACTACATACTTTCATTCTTTCAAAAAGACCTCTTTTTACGTAAAGCCACGTGATACTAATACTCGTAGTATATAAAGAAAACACGTTTACTTTTAAAACCAAATTACTTCACCTTCGTAAAAATCTTTACAAGGCTTTTAAAATCAAGTACTCTATACTTTTTAAACCAAGTGCTTTTCTTTTAGAACAACATCAAGTATACTCTTTTAAAACCCAATTAACTTACTCTTTTCAAAACAAGTAACCTATACTTAAATCAAGTTACTTCTCCTTTTCCGAAAACAAGTCGTTATAAGTCAAGTCTCTTATCTTTCAAGATCAAGTCTCTTAACTTTCAAAATCAAGTCGTTTCTTTATCGAAACCAAATCTTTCTTTTATCCTCATAAAGTCGTTATAACTAACTTCCCATAAAGCCATTATAACACTTTATGTTTTAAACAAACAAAATTCATTTCACACACGTACGTCTACCGTACTATATAGTTCACAACAATCATGCTCAAGAGTATAGGAAGAATCACATACCTTTTTAGCTTAAACCACAAGCTAAGTCAAGTATGCCGCGCGTAGAAGATCCACCTATAATAACCACAATACATCTATCAACTTCTAGCTCTCTTCGTAGAATATTCTAAATACAAGATTCCTTATTCTCTGAAAATTCGACACCTCCCCGCTATCACATAAATCTCCTCCCCTATCAAGGCCCGTTACCAGGCCAACAACTCCCAGGGGACTACACGTCTAACCGGACGTGTTCAATTCTGCTTCACAATAATACTACATAAGTCTACTGTAAGTACAGTCCAATGTAAATACAGTTCAAACCTTACCAATATTCATTCTATATATAGTATACTCAACTATACATTACTAAAATATGTAATATCCAATTACAATAGGGGGACATAGATCATTACCTCGATAAGCCCAAAATTATCCAAGATTATAAGTCGATCCTGAGCAACGTTTAGCTCCAACTCCTTACGCTCCAACCCGCTCCAAGCGACCCTTAGAAGTTTCCAACAACTTCTCTAAAAACTTCAACCAAGCTAGGAAGATTTTTCTAGGGTTTCACTTTACGGCTATTGGAATAAAGTAGTATTTCCGGGCTCCTAGCATTGAAATAACTTTGGAATACTACTAGGGATACTAGGCCAAGGTATTTGGGATTATACAACAATACACCAAGTATTTTCTACACAAGAGGGGGGAGGGACGAAAACTCACTAAAGGGAGGGAGTATTTTTGGCTTTGGAAAGTCTTCAAGTGTGGATGAAATACTCTTGACCTAAGGGGTATTTATAGAAGAATCAAGGGTCAAGATCAAGGTAAGTGTAGGGTCAAGATTGGGCCATGTGTGTGTGGGTCCCACCACACCACATGGCCAACGAAATTGCTAAACAAGTGGCTTGCCACTTGTTAGCCCATTCGACGAGGAATGATGGCTAGCCACGTCCCCATTCGACAGGTGCCACATGGGGGTGACACGTGTTGCCCCCCGACTCGTCCAAAATATATCGTCTTCCGAAAATATCCAAAATACCGAAAATCTCAAAAACAAAGCGGGCCCCACAAAATCGTAAATTTCTCCCGTGGGCCCCACGTGACCATTTCCGAAAATAAAATCTCATAATTCTAAAATAATCCAAGAAGTCCAAATACCAAATCTGGGAATCCAATTCCCATTAACGAACCTTTTTCTTCACAAAAACCGGAAACTTTTCCGTCGAAAAAATCACATCTTCCTTTCTTTCCAAAATTTACGCCGTATTCTCGCACGCACGCCCTCACATACATACCACGGAACTACGGGTATAACATTCTCCCCCCCTTAGAAACATTCGTCCCGAATGTTCCTTCTAAGCCTCCAAACATACATGCGCCAGTATAGTCTCCACCACTATACTTACAAAAACCGATCATGCCACCCATGGCCAGAATATAACATGTGCGCAAAACTCAAATCCAAACCAACGAGGAAATCATTTCTAATCTCACAACAGCTCCCACTAGCTTCAATTTACTCTAAGGCCTATCTCCGGCCTTCACGATCCGATTCTGGTCGAACGCATCCACGAACCCGTACGATGGTTACCTAAACTTGGGCCTAGCACCCTCGTGACCCTATCACAAAGCGGGATCACCACAAAATGACCCTACCCCAAACCGGGCTGCGGGCTGACACGCAACCTTGCCTCAACCCGACCCATTTACTGCGCCAAGCTCTTGTTCCCCGATCCGGAACAATCTCACTAATCAAGTCACGAAAACATAATGGTCTTCTTAGCTCAACTACCCTCTTATAACTAACCATGTTTTCTAATCACAACAACATAATGCTATCAGAACATAACAATTAAAAATATACTCATCTTAACACAAATGCATACTAGTCTCTAGAGGGTCAAGGATATACCTGATATCAAAAGAATAGGCGGTTTCAAGGACCGCTAGAAGGAACTTCCACCACGACCCACCGCTCTCGCGGTATATGAACACCCCGCCTAGCTATCGGCCGAAGAACCGCAATGCATCCCGGCCGAGTCTCAACATCCACGCTACCTGCGGTAGGACAATTTCGCAAAATGGCCTCCGCTCACATGTAAAACAAGTCCTCGACACTCACGAATGGGGTTTACCATCGCTACACTTAGGTCGGGGTGGCTTCATCCGACACCCCAACTCGCGAAAACTGAACCTCGGAGCCACGACTGCTCCAGAATACTCTGGAGGCCACGAAGGCGTGAGGACCACATTTATCTTGGCGACGGCGTATAACTAGTCTGCTGCTGCGGCGGTCCGTCTTGAAAGTCACCAAAGGACCCTGCCGTCCTGGCCTTCTTCTGTTGGTATTGGACAATCCGTCGGTCTCTCCGTGCCTCACACCCTAGTGCATGAGCCTGTATGCGGGCAATGTCCATGCGGTGAGCGATACACCGAACAAGACTCGCCAGTAGTCATCAAGCCGCGTGACGTGGCGGTGCACTCGTCCTCCATATTAGCTACTAACGAGGGACATATCGAGCCAACGAGTCGAACTACGTTGTACTCCCGGCGTGCGTCCTCGCGTCTCAAAGATCGAAACACATCGGCCGTGCCCTCACCATCTGCGGAGGCAAGAAATGGCCGAGAAATGCCTCGAGAACTCGTCCCCAAGCAGTTGAGGCGCGTGCTCCCCGGGACAGCTCGCGAATCAAACGATCATTGCGGTATCACGCGGCCGATGCGAACCGAAAATCACGGACTCGGTCTCGAAGCCTTGATCACTCGCATGATCCTCAGAATCGACGGAGGAACTCCTGCGGATCATCCTCAGGCCTCGACCCGTAGAACTCTGGCGGGATACAACTCAGAAAATCCCGTAGCATCAAATTATCCGATCTGGGGTGAACTACGGGGCTACCGGGCCAGGCTGCTGCGTCGGCCTATCCTCGTGTCGGCCACGATCCCGGCGAATCGGGCCATCTCCTTGTAACCCATCTCCCGGCTCCGGTGTGGGTGGAGGCTCAGTCTGCGTGGTCTCTGTAGCCCGCTGCGACTCTAAACTCGCTTTGTTGGCGGCGTCTGAAACTCGCCGTCTGGCATAAGGCCCCTAGTCTAATTCTGAAGCATTGAAAAAGATACTGCATGGTTTCCACTCTTGGTCGATTACAACAAATGTCATTATTGTTACGCCGACCACCGGGTCGTGAGGCTTTCGAAGACTATCTCAGTCTTGGCCGGGCTGCGCCTCGTACTCCTCAGATCCTACTAGCGGCTCCCACGGTGCGCTTGCCATACGGGCGGGTTGCCTTGCGCGGAGGCATAGCTGGTAAAAACGAAATACGTCAGAGAGGTCCAACTTATAACACAGTTCTAAGGCACGATCTCAGAGTGAGAAGAATATAAACCAATCCTAGATATCCCATAGCCTCCTGATTATAGGTGTGGTGCACAACACGCCGATAATCAAGACTCTACTAGATACGGTCTGTAGACACTTTCCGTGGATTAATCGCTCGATACCACTTTTGTCACGACCGAACCGGGCGTGGGTGCCTTACCGGGCACCCTAGTGATACAACATCGAGAGAAAATCGTGAAATAAAACATAAACATGAAATAAGAGATATGATAAATAAACAAAGCAACCAAACAGCTTGCATACGTACACATACATAAAAACCCGAGCGATTATCCTTTTACAAACTCGCCTGGCGGTACTACTGGACCTCTAAGAATGTAACAACATCTATGATGGGACAGGGCCCGCCATACCACAGAATGTACAAGTACTCTGATGACAGTGGAACTATACGAAAGATAAGCCTCGGAAGCAGCTTCCTAACGACTGCGATCCTATGCGAGGATCAACAATCGGTGTACCTCCACTGCGACATGAACGCAGCCCGAAGGAGGTCGACAGTACCAAGTATGTGAAATCGAAAATCAGAATGAAATCACATTTCATCATTTTATAAAACCATTTAGAAATAAGTGATTATGTCAAGTAAGGGCGCGTATCCCGAATAATCACTCACATAACTATGGGTCTCGCCCGTAATTTCACTCACGCCGTGGAACTCATTCTCACCGCCGGCGATACATGATGTAAAACAACACCCGTATGTGAACTCGAACACTAGATCACGCTGCGTCATCAAAACCGTCGGGCAAGTAGAATAGCCAACTACCGGTCAAAAGCTAGTCATATCCCATCACGGGCAAGGTACGGAAGCCAACTACCAGTCCAAAAGCTAGCCACGCAACTGGCCGAGGCAAGTATCTTAAGCTAACGTACAATAGCCTACCGTCTCACAAGATATGACCGAGGCAAGTATCTTAAGCTATCTACCAGAGGCTACCGGTACACGAGAAAATGACAAGTATCTAAAGTGTGCCTGAACCACACGCATAAATCAAGCCGTGATCGCTCGTCACGCGACAAGCTTCGTGGATTAGCGGTCCATGGACTAACAACTGAACCTCACAATGATCGCATGCCGGCATCTCACTCGGAAGTCATGGCCATGAAACCATCCTCATCGGGCGCGTGCGTGGAACATCCATCGCGTCAGCATGTCCAAAGGAAATCAATCGGATAGCCGGCCCTCCCAGAGAGTCACGGCAGTACAGAAACAACCAGTCAATACTCAAGTGGACGCATACTCGTGGACCACCCAACGTCAGTATGTCCAATCAATCAATCAGATAGCCGGCCCTCCCAGAGAGTCACGGCAGCATATCAACAAAACACTTGCACATCACAGACTATCACAACAAGCATAGGCAAGTTCAACATACATTCATTTTAATCAATAATCCGGGTTTCAAACCCAAAATACTACATACTTTCATTCTTTCAAAAAGACCTTTTTTTACGTAAAAGCCACATGATACTAATACTCGTAGTATATAAAGAAAACACGTTTTACTTTTAAAACCAAATTACTTCACCTTCGTAAAAATCTTTACAAGGCTTTTAAAATCAAGTACTCTATACTTTTTAAACCAAGTGCTTTTCTTTTAGAACAACATCAAGTATACTCTTTTAAAACCCAATTAACTTACTCTTTTCAAAACAAGTAACCTATACTTAAATCAAGTTACTTCTCCTTTTCCGAAAACAAGTCGTTATAAGTCAAGTCTCTTATCTTTCAAGATCAAGTCTCTTAACTTTTAAAATCAAGTCGTTTTACTGTCAAAACCAAATCTTTCTTTTATCCTCATAAAGTCGTTATAACTAACTTCCCATAAAGCCATTATAACACTTTATGTTTTAAACAAACAAAATTCATTTCACACACGTACGTCTACCGTACTATATAGTTCACAACAATCATGCTCAAGAGTATAGGAAGAATCACATACCTTTTTAGCTTAAACCACAAGCTAAGTCAAGTATGCCGCGCGTAGAAGATCCACCTATAATAACCACAATACATCTATCAACTTCTAGCTCTCTTCATAGAATATTCTAAATACAAGATTCCTTATTCTACAGAAAATTCGGCAGCACCGCCCCCCCCCGCTATCACATAAATCTCTCCCTATCAAGGCCCGCTACTGTGCCAACAACTCCAGGGGACTACACGCCTAACCTGACGTGTTCAATTGTTCACAATAATACTACATAAGTCTCTTTGTAAGTACAGTCAATGTAAATACGATTCAAACCTTACCAATATTCATTCTATATATAGTATACTCAACTATACATTACTAAAATATGTAATATCCAATTACAATAGGGGGACATAGATCATTACCTCGATAAGCCCAAAATTATCCAAGATTATAAGTCGATCCTGAGCAACGTTTAGCTCCAACTCCTTACGCTCCAACCCGCTCCAAGCGACCCTTAGAAGTTTCCAACAACTTCTCTAAAAACTTCAACCAAGTTAGGAAGATTTTTCTAGGGTTTCATTTTACGGCTATTGGAATAAAGTAGTATTTTCGGGCTCCTAGCATTGAAATAACTTTGGAATACTACTAGGGATACTAGGCCAAGGTATTTGGGATTATACAACAATACACCAAGTATTTTCTACACAAGAGCGGGGGAGGGACGAAAACTCACTAAAGGGAGGGAGTATTTTTGGCTTTGGAAAGTCTTCAAGTGTGGATGAAATACTCTTCAACCTAAGGGGGTATTTATAGAAGAATCAAGGGTCAAGATCAAGGTAAGTGTAGGGTCAAGATTGGGCCATGTGTGTGTGGGTCCCACCACACCACATGGCCAACGAAATTGCTAAACAAGTGGCTTGCCACTTGTTAGCCCATTTCGACGAGGGACAGTGGCTACTTGTCCACCATTTCGCCAAGTGCCATATGGGGTGACACGTGTCGCCCCGACTAAATCAAAATATATCGTCTTCGAAAATATCCAAAATACGAAAATCTCAAAAGAAAAAGCGGGCCCAAACCAGTAAATTTCTCCCGTGGGCCCCACGTGACCATTTCCGAAAATAAAATCTCATAATTCTAAAATAATCCAAGAAGTCCAAATACCAAATCTGGGAATCCAATTCCCATTAACGAACCTTTTTCTTCACAAAAACCGGAAACTTTTCCGTCGAAAAAATCACATCTTCCTTTCTTTCCAAAATTTCTGTCGTATTCTCGTACGTATGTCCTCACATACATACCCTGGAACTACGGGGTATAACATGAGGTATTCCTCGCATAGGTTGTACCCGCCCGCATGGGACTATTTCACCCGCATAAGCCCATAGGACTCGCATGAGGTATTCCTCGCATCGTGGGTAGCAAATCCACGGAACAGGTGGTATAACGTTCTTGGGGATTCACCCCTCATTTATACTCTTACCCTGAAGAAGGTGGTATGACGATCTTGGGGCTTGCCCCTTCATTCATACTCTTACCCTGGAGAAGGTGGTATAACGTCTTGGGGCTTGCCCCTCATTTATACTCTTACCCTAGCTCAAACGGCCATCATACATAACATAAGCACTACCGGCTTATTATACAATAAATAAGCAAGTTAAGAAATCCCCCTAACTTCTTATTAGCTTTATTCATATACACTCTCATTTTAGTTTACTTAAGGCACTAGCATGTCTTTTATAAAAATCCGGGAATTTAACCCAAAGTGCTACATACTTCCATTCTTTTAAAAATGACTCTTTTTCGTATAAAGCTTCCAAGATACTATTAACCGTAGTATCAAGTCAAAATTACTTTTCAAGACAAGTCACAATACCTTTAGAAATAAGGTTAGGTTTCTAAATCAAGTGACTCATTTTCTTATAAAACCTTAGGCAATTGATGCCTTAAAATCAAATTGTCTTTCATTAAATCAAGTCATTTATCTTCATTTATCTTTCCATAAAGCTAATATAACCAACTTCCCATAAAGTCGTTATATTCACTTTATACCTTAGTCAAATACAATTTCCTATCCAAGGGACTTATACGTTTAAAACGAAACAAGTATCGCATACTTTAAAACTCTTCAAGTCCCTTAACTTTAATAAAACTTAAGACATTCTTAATACTTTCAAAGAAGTGAGTTAATCTCCTAACTCACCCGACTTGGCTATTCATAAAACTAGTAAAGGATATCAAGGTCTTGTACGTCTACCGTACTATATACGTGCAACTAGTCATGCTCAAAAGATAGGAAAGTTCTACATACCTCTTCGGGTCAATCCACTTGCTAAGTACAATATCCCGCCCGTAGTATGTCAACCTATAATATCCACAATACGTCTATTAACGCTTTACTTCAAACGTAGAATATTATAAGTGTAAAGTCTCTAAATTCTACGGAAAATCGGACAGCACCTCCTTTGTTTCTACTCAATTTGCCACTTTTTTCAAGGCCGAATTCAATAACCAAACACGCCACATTTAAGGCCCAATCAATGCAATTAACAATAGGGGATTACACGCCTACTAGACGTGTAAAATTCCGCCCCACAAAAGACATCAAACTAATACAAACTACTAGTCCAATTCGGCCACAATGAGTACAATAACACCAATTCTTATCCAATTTCCATTTCAATCCAAGTTGTTAGCATAACATGATATCAAGTCGCAATCGATTATAACCACTATAATCTTCAAGTAAGTAACATGCGACGATTCTAATAAACGACCAAATTGTAATCCAACTTCACAAGGCTTAAATGACATTTCGGATTTAAGGCTACAATCAATCCATAATACTTATAAAACTTCAACACATATACTTCATGCTAGCAAACATGTAAGGCTAATAACAATATATAATCTTGTAACACTTAAGAGCCAAGATTATTACCTCAACGATTCTTAGTCCAACTCCAATTCCGAAGTCGCTCCTTAGCAACTTAGAGTCTCTTATAGACACCTCAATCCGCTACTTGAGACCCTTAGAACAACACAAACAACTTTCCTTCAAACTTCCAAACAAAACCTAGAAAAGCAACTAGGTTTTCACCTTGCGACTAATACGAAAACTATCTTTTCCCGGGATTTTTCTATTGAGATACACTTACAATACACTCATGAACCTTGGTTTAAAGTGTGGAGCTTAATGGACAAGAAACAAAAAAAAATTCTCTTCAAGGTAGCATGAACCCGAGAGCAACTATTTGTGTTCTTGAAATTCTTGAAAAAATTTCTAAGTGTTAAACTTAGTCTTGCTACTAGTAGTATTATATAGTAACATGGAGGGTCAAGATGTGTACAAATGGGTGGCTTGGATGAGGTTCTCTTAAATATCAAGCCTTGTGGACCCATTGACTAAGTCAATTTTCTCAAGCTCACTACTTGCAAGACTTGTCATCTTAAGACTATGGTCAATGACCATTTTGGCCATGTCCCATTTCGTCCAAGGCAACCATAAGAGGGGTGACACATGTCGCCCTCCCATTCGTCACAATATTCGTTTCCGACAATTTCATAATTCCAATAAATTTTTACAAGTCTCAATCTTACATTAGGAATTCTCACGTACGTTCTTAAAACATGTCCTGTAAATACGGGGTGTAACATATATAAAGTAAAAACTTTAGTTTACTTATAAGACTTTTGTATAAGTAAACTAAATATATAAAGTAAAAACTTCGGGTGGGGTGGGGTGAGGATGGATTAAACAAATTTTTCTCATTTTTTATAAAATTTTTATAAAAGTAAAATAAATATATATAATAGAAAATTTGGGGTGGGGTGGGGTGGCAGGGCGGGGGTAGTGAGGGAGGGGTGTTGGGTGATGAGGTACGAAAAAATTCTCATTTTTAATAAAATATTATATATAAGTAAAATAAATATATAAAATAAAAACTTCGGAAGTGGTGTCAGGTGTGGGAGGGCAGGGGTTGGATAAGAAAAAAAAATCATATTTTTAATAATTTTTTTATAAAAGTACAAAATTTTGAAATAGAAATTTAAGGATGGGGTAGGGCATGGGGTGGAGGGGGTAGGGGAGGAGATAAGAAAAAACTCATTTTTTTATAAAAGTAAAAAGAATATGAAATAAAAATTTGTGGCTGGGGTGGGGGTGGAGAGGTAGGGCGGTAGGGGAGGTAAGAAAAAAAATCATATTTTTTATAAAAGTAAAAAAATATGAAATAGAAATTTGAGGATGGGGTAGGGAAATAGGGTGGGGTGGAGGGGGATAGGTGTGGGTAGGGAAGAGGGAGGTAAGAAAAAAAATCATATTTTTTATAAATTATTTATAAAAGTAAAAAAATATATAAAATAGAAGTTTGAGAATGGGGTAGGACTGGGGTAGGGCGGGAGGTGGGGGTAGATGGGTAGGTGGGGTAGAGGTGGGTAGGGTGGTAGGGAGGTAGGGGTGGGGTGGAGTAGTCAAGGTAGGGGGCAGAGATGTTAGGGTGGTTTAGTGTTTGGGTGGAGGTTGGTGTAGAGGAGAGGTAGGGTGGATGGATAGTGTGGTGGTGGTTGGGGTGCGTTGGTGTGTTTTTAATGTTCCAAAATAATAAGGAATTTTTTAAATAATTATTTATAAACAAAAATCTTAATCTAGAGTGGAGCTCTAATCATTAAGATTGAGCATTTTTATGGGTCAAGTTGGCCATCATCATGGTTTATTTGGGCTGTTGATTTATTATGGGTCAACTTGAGCTAGCTCAAACCAACTCATCATCAAAATTACTCTTGCCCTAACCCATGAAATCTTGGGCGGGTCATTTGGGTTTAGGCTAATTTTGCCACCTCTAGATAGAAGGAAGACACAAAATTTGTCACTTCTCAGAACTCATAAGCAAAGTCACAAGCAGAGCAAGGTGTTGACAGACTGAGTTTCTTTCCACACTAGGCAAGGCGATTCTTATTAGACATGTACTTCAAGCTATCCACATACATTTATTAGCGACAATGAATCCACCAAAAGGGGTCCTCAAGCAAATAGAAAGTTGTTTGCAAAACTTCTTTTGGAGAGCATCAGATGGTAATGAGCGACACCACTGTATTTCATGGGAGGTAGGGCCATCCCTGGGGCGGTCAAGGCGGCGCCACCGCACAGGACCCCCCGATCGGCGGGGCCTCCGCGACTCTACCCCATAATTTATTTATTTTTATTGGTTTCAAATATTAAGATATGTATTGAACATGCCTCCAATCTTATCAATGAGAGTTGTAGCCTAGTGGTTTAAGGTTCATTTTAATTGTCATTAGCAAGAAAGAGGTCGCATGTTCGAATCCCAGTAAGCAGTAAAAGTTTTTTTTAAACACAAGAATTAAATTTGGCCAAAGTTCATCCCCCGCCCAAAACAAATTTGGGTCCAAATTCCATGTCCCAATTTGATATTTTGATCAATAATTTTTTTAATATTGATTAATTAGTTAATTTTATTTTTCATGTAAATAAAAAAAGGGTCTTCTTTTTTCTTGCACAATGCCCTTAAAAGTATAGAAACGACCCTGATGAGAGGTCATGTGTTATCCACACCATGAAGGATGAGCCCAGTTCAGAAGAATAAGAGATGTGTGTAATGCCTTTATAACAAAAACTTGGTGGAATTTGATAACAGGACAATCACTATGGAGAGACTTTATGTTGGTAAAATTCGGCAGAAGATCTTGAAAGAATAATCACCCTTGATTATTTTTATTAATATAAAAGGTATATATACATGATATATAATATTTAATTATGGAAATTAAATCTATATTTTCCTAATATAAGACTACTATTTTTCCTAATACAAGATTACTACCATAATTATATTTGTAAAAGAATTCTAATAGGACTATACAAAATATATATGGAATATACATGATACGTGTATATTCTTTCACACCTCCGCAGTCATAGCGGGCGGTTGTCGTACGCTGATATTGTCCCTAAAATCTTCAAACAGAACTAAGAGAAGACTCTTAGTAAAGATGTCAGTAATTTGGTACCGTGAAGGGACATGCAAGACACGTACTTGTCCAAGAGCTACCTTTTCGCGAACAAAGTGAATATCCATCTCGATATGTTTAGTGCACTGATGTTGGACCGGATTCTCGGAGAGATAGATCGTACTAACATTATCGCAGTAGACCAAGGTAGCTTTATGAATAGAAAAGAGAAGCTCTAATAGGACATTGCGCAACCAACAGGACTCAGACACCACATTGGCTACTCCTCAATACTCGGTCTCCGCACTGGAGTGCGGTAAAGTAGAACTGCTATAAAGTAAGGAGATGTGCAGGAACATTTTCTAATCGATTTCAAACCGAAAGACAATCCTAGGTCCGGAAAGAGTCTTGCAGCGCCCTACAGTCAACTCACCTCACATCGAGTCCTTCCTCTTCTCCAGGATTGGTGTGGGGAATCAGCCACGTCAGGGGCCTGGTGTTTTTAGCCGACCAAGAGACCAAGTTATCACCAAAAAACATACAATAACTAGATGTCGAACGCCTGGTATTTGGAAATCCACCTCAATCAGCATATGTATAAGACATGATAGTAGATACAGATGATGGATATAAATGCAAACCATAATCAAGAGTGCCCTGAATGTAACATTCAATGTGTTTGAGAGCGTGCATGTGTCCATCCCTCAGATCATACATAAATAAACACACTTGTTGCACTGCATAAGTAATAACGAGCCTCGTGAATGTAAGATACTGAAAAGCTCCTGCAAGACTGTGATAGTGGAAGGGATCCTCGTAAGGTATGCTAGAATTAACACTTAGCTTCAATTTGGTGTCAATCGGAGTAGGAGATGACTTACAGGATGACATGACAGCCCGTTCAATAATCTCAGCTGCATACTTTCTCTAGGATAGAAATAGACCACATGCATGACAAGTTACAGCTATACCCAAAAATAACTCAAAGGCCCCAAGTCTTTCATAGCAAATTCGGAGCTGAGAAGAGATATGATAGCTTGCACAGTTTATCAAAAGAGGCATTCAATATAATATCATCTACATATAATAGAATGTATGCCAGAGAAGTACCACGACGATATATGAACAGAGAATGATTAGACCTGCTGTGAGAAAAACCAATAGTAGACACATAATATACAAACCTTTTGTACCAGGTCTGAAGGGCATGTTTTAGCCCATACAATGACTTCTTCAGCAAATATACATGGTTAGGATAATTGGGGTCCCTGAAACCCAAGGGTTGATGCATGTATAGCATTTCCTTGAGATCACCATGTAAGAACGCATTTTTCACGTCTATCTGATGAATGGGCCAAGTTTTGGAGAGATCTAGATTGAGAACAATGTGAATAGTTTCCGGTTTGACCACCGGACTAAATGTCTCTATACAATCCACGCCAACCTGTATAGTTTTGTCATCACTTACAAGACGGGTCTTATGCCTCTCAAAACAACCATCAGATTTTTTCTTATGAGTAAAAATCCACATAGAACGAATCACATTAACACCGGGTGGACGGAGCACCAACTCCCACGTCTTATTTTTCAATAAGAGTATTATATTAATCATCCATGGCCATTTTCCGATTCGGTTCATGAAGGGCAGACACGAGGTTACGTGGTAGGGATGTTTTAGTGACATTAGATTTAAGATTAAAATGTCGCTTTGGTTTAATACCCAATTGGCTATGAGTAACGAGCCATTGACTCAGAATAGAAGTGGGTCGGACGTGGGTCGATATGATGACGTCAGAACTGGCTCAGTTTGGGAGGCGCATGCTCGGGTTGGGAGGTGGTCCAGCAGGCAGTGGGCCTGCTGGCCGAGAAGCTAGACTAATGGACTGACTGGATGGGCCAGCATATAGTGGGCTTGTTGGCAGACTTGGACTCGGGAGGGGGAAATTTGGGCCACCATACAGTGGGTCTGCTGGTAGACTCGGGTGACAGACAGGAATTGGGCCAGCAGACAGTAGGCCTGCTAGCTGGAATTGAATACGGGAAGGTTTTCTGGCCAAGTGGGTATTGGGCCAGTCAGTGTCTATTGGTCCAGATCCCGAGAAGGGGGCCAGGTCAAATGGTGGACCACATACGGTGAGAGCCCATCATCCAGAAAATTATAGGAATTAGACACGGAATTATGCAACTTAGCAAACGGAAATTGAGTTTCATCAAAATTACATGGCGACTAATGATGATTTTATTAGAGGGTAAATCATAACATTTATAACCACGATGATTAGACGTATAACCTAAAAACACACAAGCGGTAGAGTGAGCTTATAGTTTGTTTATTGTAGTGAAGGAAAAGAGAGGATAGATAAACATTCAAACACCTTAAGATGAGAATATGACAGATCTTTGTGATAAGTAATTTTGAGTGGAGATTGGTAAGCTAATCATTTGCTAGGAGTATGTTAAGAAGGTAAGTGACCATTTGTAGTGCATGATGTCAAAACTGAGGTGGTAATGAAGCATGGGCTAGTAATGTTCGAACAATATTATTAATGGTGCGTATTTTCGCTCGGTTTTCCCATTTTATGAGGATGTATGTGGACAAGAAAATCGGAAAGATATACCATTAATGTTACAAAATTCACTAAATGGCCCATTATCAAATTTCCTTCCATTATCACATTGAATGTTTTTAATTTTCCGTTCAAATTGGGTACGGATGAATGCTCTAAATAATAGAAATGTGAAATAAACTTGAGACTTTTTAAATAACGGAAAAGTCCACAAAAAATAAAATAATCATCCAAAAATAACATATAATAACAGTGGCCCAAAAAGCTCAAAATGGGAGATGTTCACAATTCACTATGAATAATATCAAATGACAACAAAGTACTAGAATTTGAGGCAACAAACTATAATTTAACATGTTTCCCAAGCAGACAAGAAGGAAAAACTACGCGTACTGTTACATTCAATAAAATTATTATTTTTTAGAGAGGAAAGAACAGATGCTCCCGGATGACCCAAACGTGCATGCCATAAGGAAGGTGCTAAAGCGGCAAACGTAGACGATATGGCTTGATTAGTGGTGATGGTGGTGGTGGTGATGTGATATAGCTCGCCCCGACTATTAAATCTCATTAGAGGTATCCCCGTCGTGAAATCCTTCACAAAAAATCCAAAAGGGTCAAAATCAACAGAAACTCAGTTATAAGTTATAAATTTATGAACAGCCACTAAATTGTTTATTAGTTGAGGAGCATGAAGGATATTTTTCAAGGCTAAAAGTGGGTTCCAGGGAGATAAATTTGTGTGACCATAATCACGAATTAGAATTGAATTACCATTAACAATAATGATGCCATGATTTTTGCTCAAATTGAAATAAGACGAGAGCTAACCTGACGCAGACGTCATATGAGAAGTGGCACCGGTGTCCATGTACCAATTTGCATCCAGAGGATTTAATCCAAGTGTCTGCATCACTGCCTCGATATCTGTGGGACAGGGCCGGTGTTGGGCCCGCAGCAGTAAAAACCTATTATGGCAGAGGCCCAAACACGACAAGTTGTTGCCATGGCCCATTACGTAAAGCCCCTATCTGCTGGAATCTGTTGTGCATGGCCCAATATGGTGCTGGACTAGGCAGAAACAGTGGATTGGACCACTTCCCACCTTGCGACCGCGTGCGGCTGGCCCAAAGCTCGGCCGGTGGTCTGCGGCGGTCTGGCGGCCACGCTGCCTTCCCATTCTCCCCCACTGCCACCCCCGTCATCACCGCAACTACTGCCACTGTCACCGCCGCTGCCGCCGTAGTTTTTGCTACCATTTTTTCAATTTTATCCCTTTTGCCGCCACCATTGTTACGATTTTGTCTAGAATTTTCCGAGAAGGAGTGGGGGTCATCGATGTCGCGTGACGTGGCTACCATCATTGTCGAATTGGCTCTGGTTGCCGCCTTTTTAGACAACCCGACTTCTTCTAAGGTGGGCATGGAACGTGCTTGGTAGAACAACGGGAGGGGATTGCTTTGACGAAAAAAGTTACAACGCCATTATAAGCCTCGAAGAGGCCTGCAACCATCCAAAGAACAAGACGATTATTAGTGACGGGCGCGCTAACATTTTTTAGTTGATTCCACAACTCCTTGAGCCTTTAAGGCATTCGGAAAATCCTCCGTGTTTATGTGGAAGAATTCCTGCTCAAGGGTCATGACACGAGAATTTTTGTTATCCTGAAATATATCACGCAACCTATTCCAAGCTTCCATCAATAATAGTCAGTAAGAGGTCCGTAGATATGGTGGAATAAATCTATTGGAGTACCGTAGCATCAAGAGTTGCCTACAACTCTATTTCATCATCGGTAGTAGGCACATTCTCCTTGCCTTTTTTCTGGGGGACGATGTGATGGAGGACTCTATTAGACCGTGCATGAATTTTAAATAGTTTTGCTCACGTCGCGTATTAAACGTTTTTCATCTCAAGAACAATAGGGATGCTGTTCTTGATATTGGAGACTACAATGGCAGGATGAAATGTATTCTTTTTGGTAGACATGATGAAAGAACAAGAGGAGAATTAGGAATTCAGAAAAAAAATTAAAGGGAGGGGGACGGTCGGCGGCCGAAGAGAGAGTAGGACGACGGAAGCAAAATTTTGGAGAAGGAAAAATTTGTCCTAGACTGCTGATACCATGAAAGAATAATCACCCTTGATTATTTTTATTAATGTAAAAGGTATATATACATGATATACAATATTTAATTATGGATGTTAAATATACATTTTTCTAATACAAGACTATTACCTTTTCCTAATACAAGACTACTACCATAATTATATTTGTACAAGAATTATAATAGGACTATACAAAATATATATATATATACAAGATATATACGTGTATATTCTTTCTGAGCTCACCCCACAATCACAAAGAGACATGTCAGGCAATCACAATCCTGGAGAGTGTTGTGTGATATTAGACAGAATATAGAAGAGCAAATACTATGGCAACCTAGATAGGGGAATATTTCCCTATAGTATGACAATTTGACTGGTGATGGACCATCGATAAACCTGATGGATGAAGAAGCTCAACCAAGTGATGTACAACTAAGGGAAGTGTACATTGATGGAGCCAGATATACCGGATGAAATCAGAGATGCCATATATCAACAACATATCACACTAACAGCAGGAGCTGTAGACAAAACTATTTGGAAGGCAACTGAATCAGGACAATTCACAGTAGGATCAACATGGATGCTTAGACAGAGGAAGACTCAATCATTAATTGAAAAAAGATTATAGTACAAGCATACACCATTCACGATGGCATTCATGCTATGGATGGCAGTACATAACACAGTCCCAACAGATGAGAAAGTAGCAAGAATTGGAATAAATATCAAGCCAAAGTGTTGTTGTTGCTCGCTCCCGATCCTTGAATTAGAAAATAGAGAACATCTATTTTGCTAGAGCAGCATAGCACAAGGCTTATGTAGGAAATTTGCAGGAATTTTTGGCATTCGAATAGAAGGTCTAAATCTGAATCAGTTGTTAGTGAAGTGGTGGGATCAGAAAAGCTGGAACATGGTGGCATCATTCATGATCAAAATTCTACCTGGGCTGATAATATGGGAACTATGGCGATCCGGATGTGCAGTCAAGTATGGAGCAGAGAAACCCTCTATGTGTAGATTAGAGACGCTGGTGTTAAAATCTCTAGCATGGGTGACTGGACAAAAAATTGGAAAGCTTTAACTACAAACATTGTGGGAACAAATAATCCAACTAGCAGACCAACAGATGCAAGTCAAGACTTGTAAGAGAGTGTGTTGGGATAACCTTCCTACAGGTACGTACAAACTAAACTCATATGGGAGTTGTCGAGAAGGTCAATGTGGATGTTAATTACTTAATCTGTGTAGGAATAGCTTTGCATGTAGCTGTAATCTACTTGAAATAAAGCTCTGTAAGTGTACAGAGTGTTTGTGTAGAAAAGGGAAAAGAAGAAGAAAAGATCGATATGGGAGAGAGAGAGATGAAGGAGAAATGTTTTGTGAGAGCTTTTCTGTTTTGTCTATTATTCAAGTGTATGAAAATACAATGTTGAACTCATATTTATAATAGTGAGTTCTTCAACTAATCTAGAATAACCAAACTTGAACTAACTCTTAACAGCTCCATAACAAACTTAACTAATTGAAGTAACTCTTAACAACCTCTTAACAAACTTAACTAACTTTTAACAAACTCAACAAATTATTAGCCAACTCTAAACACTTCATTTAATTACTCCAACACCCCCTGCAAACTGGGTACTGAAAACAGATTTTTCATAGCCAGCTTGGATTGTAAGTAAGCATGGTGACCTTGAGTTAGACTCTTGGTTAGAACATCTGCAGGTTGATCAGAATTGGCCAAATAGAGGGTCGAAATCAGACCTTTCGGTACCTTTTCTCGAATGAAATGACAGTCGATATTTATGTATTTGGTGCGCTCATGGAAAACTGGATTGACAGTTATCTGGATAGCAGACTTGCTGTCACAGTATACAGGAATAGGTAATCTCAGAGCGATGTCTAGTTCAGCAAATAATCCCGAGAGTTATACCACTTCTACCACAACTGAAGCAAAGCTTTTGTACTCAGCTTCTGCTAAACTCTTGGATATAATGGGCTGCTTCTTGGATTTCCAGAAAATAAGAGAAGCTCCATAGAAAACAAAGTATCCAGTTAGTAATCTCCTAGTGTTAACACAAGATGCCCAATCAACATCACAGTAAGCAGACAATTCAGGAGAGCCTCATGCTGACATAAAAATCCCTACCTCTGGTGCTTGTTTAATATACTTGACTACCCTGGTGGCTGCCATCATGTGAGATATTTTGGGTGTTTGCATAAACTGGCTCAAATTCTGAACAGCAAATTTCATGTCAGGTCTGGTATTGGTCAAGTATAAGAGTCTACCAATGAGTCTTTGATAAATTGTAGGATCCTCCAATAAAGGATCATCTTTCATATGTTGGACATTCCTACTAGCCTCTGCATCCTTACCAACCATATACTGAACAAAGATGTAAAATCCGGAAAACAAAATATATATATAGTTGTGATTGGGTTAATAAAAATATATATATAGTTGTGGTTGGGTTAATAAAAATATATATATAAGAAAACAAAGAATAAATTGCATGAGATAGAGTTAGTGTTAAAGTTGGATAAATAGATAGATAAAATGAAAATAAGAAAACAAAAAAACAAAAGAAAAATAAAATAAAAAAAAGAAAAAAAAAAGAAAAGAAAGACGTCCATGCATGCCTTTGGACGCCCACTTTCCTTCTCCCCTTTTCATTTTCCCTCCAACTCTTGTCATTCCACCTCTCATATGCTATAGAAAACTCTCCACTTATACATTGTATTTACACACAAACAAAGTACATAACATAAAGGTTAGAAAATCAGAAAAAAACAAGTGAAAAGAAGAGGGAAAAAATACCAAGAGGGCAAGAAGAACAAGAATCAAAATACTAGAGAGTAAGGATAATTTTAGCAACCACACAACAATAATCTTCACACTTACAAGGTGCGTTTTCTCACTCAGAAATTCTTGGTAATATCCTTTATTTTAAGTTCAATACATGTTAGAATAAGAATTGAGTATTGAAAAGAAATATTGAACTTTTGATTGTTTAGACAACTAGTTGCGTCATGAACTTTACAAACTGTTCTCACTGAGTTATAATTGTTATAATTTGATGAAATTCGGAGGAGTGGTACAACTCTCTAATATGATCATATAGAACCAAAAATGAGGTAAAATGGACATACGGTTTGAAAGTTATCATAGTTCAAAGTTCCTGCCTTAGATTTGGCCGCAATTCGGAAAGGCATAATTACAGACTGTTTTTATTGAGTTTTACTTATTATAATTATATGAAAATTTACATGGTTGTAAATCTCTCTGTTACGGACAGATATAGATAAAGAGTTATTAAAACGAACTTACGAGTTGAGAGTTATTGTAGTTTGAAGTTGCTGCCTCGGATTCATCGGAATCCAGAAGGGCAGGACGTTGAAACGTAAAACTGTACTAATCTGTGGGGAATATGAAAATTGTTGCTAAATGAAAGTTCTATATCTCTCTGTTTTGGACATTTTGAGACCTTACGGTGGTCTATCCGACTTACGGATTGAGAGTTATCGCTGTTTAAAGTTTCTGCCTCGGATCTATCGAGATCCAGGAAGGGCAGCGAATAAAAGTGTAAACCTGTACCAAATGGTACAGAATATGAAAGGGTGGTTCACATGGAGACGTGTAGCTCTCTGTTCTCGTCGTTTTGAGATTTTATGGGGCTTGAACGGGTTTACAGATTAGGAGTTATGACTATTCTAAGATTGGGTTTTGTTTAATAAAAATTCTGCCGAAACAAATTTTATGTGGCTGTTTTGAGGATAAATTTGTGTTAGTTACCCAAAGTAGTTTTAAATGAAATTTGGTACAGTGAAATATCACCGTCTTACCTTAGTTTCCGCTTGAGAAACACCTTAGTTGGAGTTATGGTTAAAAAGTTATAATCGTTACAAGTATGAATGACAGAATGTTGGGAAAGAGAATATTATTTATTCGATCTTCTGAAAAATATGAAAAGTGAATACGTGTTCACATAAATATATAAATATAAACATAATGGATCGGGTTGCACGCCGCAACAAAACGTAAAGTGAATACGTGTTCACAAATACGTAAATATAATGGGTGGGTTGCGCGCAACAAAACGTAAAGTGAATAGGCGTTCACAAATACGTAAACATAATGGATCGGGTTGCACGCCGCAACAAAACGTAAAGTGAATACGTGTTCACAAATACGTAAATATAATGGGTCGGGTTGCACGACGCAACAAAACGTAAAGTGAATACGCGTTCACAAATACGTAAACATAATGGATCGGGTTGCACGCCGCAACAAAACGTAAAGTGAATACGTGTTCACAAATACGTAAATATAATGGATCGGGTTGCACGCCGCAACAAATATGAAAGATGAATACATGTTCACCTATATATAAATATGAAAAGTGAATACGCGTTCACAAATACATAAATGTAATAAACATGTGGAGATGCAGGGGAATGTCTTAACGTATAATACGAGATAAAATGAAGTGTTAGTTAAACCGAGAATTTTCTATGAGGAGTTGTTGCATATTTAAAAATGTTGTAGCCTGATATGTTTTTTGCAATATGCTTATTACGTTATAATGTGATTGCGCTTGGAATATTGTGGTGTTACTTTGAATTGCAGGGTAAGGTTCTCACTCAGCCCGGATGGTAGGTGACTCTTTTATTAACATGTTTGAAAGCGTGATAGAGGAAAGGCTCCACGCCAAGGCTAGCGATCGTCCGCGGCCTCTTGTCATACCAAGTCCATTGCTTGGGCTTGGTATTCGCCAGTTCGTGGATGTCGGTTCGGTGTCTCGAAATGCGGGTGTGGAATGATCTCCTTCCAACTTAGAATAATCTTTGTCGGTATGTCTAGGTGGAAACAATATTTGCGAGCATGGGCTCGCGTTATGTTTTAATAAAGTCATAAGCATTTCTTTATTGTTATTTTTATTAATAGCTCCGTATTTGAATATAAGTTCAAATTTCTAAATAAAGAGAATTAAATGGTGCTCCTGGTGGTAAATAATTGTCCAGGTGCCATCACGCCCTAAGTAAAGACTTAGGAAAAGTCGGGGTGTGACAAAAGACCACTGAAGTCAGTTGAGTATTCAGCTCCATTGGTGAACCAACTAGTTTTGCATCTGTGAGTCCCATATTAACCAGCAACTCCAATGAATACTTCCTCTGGTGCATCATTATTCCACTACTATTTCTCATAAATTCAAAACCCAAAAAATACCTTAATTCTCCCAAGTCTTTAATCTTGAAATGTTGTAGCACAGTTTTGGTAGCACTAATAAGCTTACTGTCATTTCCAGTTATGAGCAAGTCATCTACATAGATGAGAACTATCCCCATTCTATCTCCATCCCTTTTTGTAAGAAGTGAATAGTCAAAATGACTTTGTGTAAAACCAGATGACACTAAAGCATCAATGAGTTTGATATTTCACTATCTGGAGGCTTGTTTAAGCTCGTATAATGACTTAATCAACCTGCAAACCTTCCCCCTTTTGTGTGTGAAACCTTGTGGCAGATGCATGTAAACTTCTTCATCAATATCTCCCTGTATAAATGCATTGAATACATCCATCTGATGCACAACTCAGCCTTTTGCAGCAGCCAGTGAGATCACCGATATGACAGTGACCATCTTAACCACTGATGAGAAAGTGCCCTGATAGTCAATGCCCTCCTTTTGGTTATACCCTTTTGCCACAAGTATTGCTTTGAATATTTCAACTTCACCTGATGTCTTATATTTTATCTTATTTACCCACTTGCATCCTATAGTCTTCTTATCACTTGGTAGATCAACTATCTCCCAAGTCTTGTTTTCTTCCAAAGCTTGAACTTCAGCCTTCATTGCTTTCACCCATCTATCATCCCTTGCTGCTTCAAAGTATGATGTTGGTTCATGTTCTTCTGAAATTTCGGTTAGGAAACTTTTGTAGGGTACAGACAATCCAACATAACTCACTGTGTCAGCCAATGGATATGGAGTCTTTCTTACTCTATCTTGTGGTGGTTGAATGTAGTCCTTCATCCATGCAGGTGGTCTTCTTTCCCTAATATTCTTTCTTCTTTCAAGAAATGCATGACTGAGTCAGGAGGATCTGACATATTATCATGTAATACATCAATATTAGGAGAAAGTTGCACATCTTCAGACAAAAGATCACCACCAGCATCCATTCTCCCAGCATGTTGTTTAGTAACCACATCCCATATATTGGCCTTAACAATTAAGGATGTTGTTGTACCCCCTTGTTGATTAAAGCATTCATCTACCATATGTTCATGTGCCTGAATATTTGTTGTATCAACTAACATGTGGATCAACAACCTCAAGAGTGGGAAAATAGTCCTCCTCTGAAGGCTGAAATCCCATATCATGTTGTGTGTTTTGCTGGAATGGAAATATATCTTCATAAAAAGATACATCTCTGCTGATGAAAATAGTTTTGTTGAGCAGACTTAGTAGCTTGTACCCCTTCTATCTAGAAGAATAACCAATCATCACTGACTTAAGAGTTATGGCATCAAACTTGTCTTTCTTGATTAAATTTGTGGCATAACATAAGCACCCTACAACCCTCATAGGAGACAATGATGGTTTCTTTCTAAATAGTTTCTCAAAAGGTGAAATGTTCCCTAGCACTATAGAGGGAACTCTATTAATGATATATAATGTTGTTTTACACAGTCACCCCAGAATCTTGCTGGCAGGTGACTTTGGAATTTGATAGCCCTTGCAATTTCCAAGATGTGCCTATGCATCCTTTCCACCACCCCATTTTGTTGTGGGGTGTATGGACATGAACTCTGATGTATGATTCCCAACTGACTAAATAACTCATTACATGAACTATTAAATATTTCATAACCATTATCAGATCTAATGGATTTAACATCAACATTAAACGGTGTCCTATTCAGTGTAAACAGAGTTTTTAAAACAGTAACTACATCTGATTTTATGTTCATCAAAAACACCAAAGTCCATCTAGTATAGTCATCAACAAAAGTAAGGAAATACCACATTCCATTATAAGTAGGGATTTTATAAGGTCCCCACACATCAAGATGCAACAACTGAAAAGCAATTTCTGATTTGCTAGTACTAAGAGTGAATGGTAACCTGGTTTGTCTAGCCATAGGGCAGACTTCACAATGTGTAATTGCAAAATCAGATTTATCACCAAGACCTTTTATTTTCCTGAGTACACTCATTGGTACATGGTCCATCCTTCTATGCCAAAGTCTTGCCTGCACCTCTGTTACTGGAACTGAAATTGATACATGAGGTTGTGGTTGCCTCAAATCAGAACAGACTCCCCTTGACTCCAGCATATACAAGCCATCTACTTCTCTACTAATCTCATTCACCTTCCCAGTGAAAATATCCTGTAGTACAAAAAAAATCAAGAAAACCCCTTGCAGAACAGTTAAACCTGAAGAGCCACGGTGCCGACGGTGGAAATAAGTAAAAAAAATCCGAGTTTTAACGAGGGTAAAAAGGTCCAAGAAGGGTTTTTCTCGGTATATAAGCCCTGGGAACAGATTTTAGGGATGAGCTCATATCAAATCTCATATTGAGAGGCAAGAAACGGAGGCGAGAAGCAATTACAGACCGTCATTGTTCAAGTTCTTTCTTTTCTTTTTACTTTAATTCAATGTATGTTGGATATTGAGTAAATTAGGTCTTAGCGTGTTTATGAGCTAATTACTTTTATTAGGGGTTTTCATCGAATTGCTTGAATCTCTTTCATAATTTAATGCATTGTTAGTGTTTCTTCTTCGTCTATTAAAATCTATTCAACTTGTGTCTATTAAATGAGAAATGACTGGTCATTAGTTTTCATTATGTATATGATTTCAAATCGAGATCTGAAAAGGGAGATTTGAATATATTATAGTTGATTAGACATAAGTTTAATCTTGAACGACAGTATCACGATTTCCTGCGTAGTGTTTATGTTATTGATCTTATACCTCCTATGTGATAGAATTTATCAAGAAATATAGAAAATTCCCACTTAGGTTGAGTCTTTATATATCCTAACCGGAATATAGAACACCTCGGTTAACCTGCTATCTTAATAAGAAAAAAAATCATTAGTCTTGCATTAACGAGTGATATAGTGGATAGTTGAAGAGATTGGAAGCCCTAGTTACCTTCATAACTGATTTAAACTCCAAGTATTATCATCCTTAGTGTATTCCTGCTTATTGCTTAGTTGTTAGTTCTTAGTTTAGAAACCAAAACCTCATTAACGTTTGCCAAATAGAAACTAAAGGTTCGTTAATCGATACTTGACAATTCAGTCTATGTGGACGATACTCGGTCTTACCGAGATTATTACTACATTGTGATACGTACACTTGCGTAGCATAGAGAAAAATTGCAACATGGACCTCTATCCTTTCCTATCCACGTCAACTGCCCATGTCACTTCACCCACCACTTTAGTTGCAATATCTCCATCAACGTGGCATAACTCATATTTTTTATTCTCTTAGAAATCATAATCTAATCTAATGTAATAAATGGAAACTTTCCCATAGTTACTCCTTTTGTCATCTAGGAAAACATGTTAGACTTCAATTTACGTCTTCTTTAAGTATTACTTTCTCTCCCTTTGATATTATTCATGCCGATTTATGGACATCTCCTATAACTAGCAACCTAGGTCATAAATATTATTTGATATTTTTGGATGACTTCTCTCACTTCCTTTGGGTCTATCCGCTTAAACTTAAGTCTCAAGTTTAATCCAAATTACTTGAATTTCATACATTGGTTAAAACGCAATTTGAAAAAGACATCAAAACATTTCAATGTGATAATGGTCGTGAGTTCAATAACTCCATCTTTCATAATTTTTGTGTGGCTAATGGCATGGTTTTTCATTTCTCCTACTCTCATACTTCTCCTCAAAATGGTAAAGCCGAAAGAATTCTCCGCATTAACAATATGATTCTTACCCTTTCTTTTCATGCGTCTTCTCCCCTACATTTTGGGTATATACATTAAAAATGGTAGAACACATTTTTAACACCTTACCTACCCGTACGATCTAAAATAGGACAACCACCAAAATTCTCTATCGTTGGATCCCTTCCTATGATCACCTTTGAATTTTCGGTTGTCTTTGCTACCCAAATCTTGCCTCAACGGTCCCTCGCAAATTAGCACCTCGCTCCACTCCGTGCATCTTCCTAGGTTTTTCGTCGAACCATATGGGGTACTTATGTTATGAGTTATCCATAGACAAAATCATAGTCTCACGTCATGTCTCATTTGTTGAGTACGTTTTTCCATTTGACAACACCAAAAATTTCGAGTCACTGATTACGATTTCCTTGATAACTCGGACACCTCCCTTCTACTTCAAAATGCACTATATTGGCCAAATACCAACCCGCCACCCACCGCGTCGATTACCACGCGCCCAATTACCACACTACGGCCCGGTGACAACACCGCCCAACGTCGCGGCTGCGACCCGATACCACGCGGCTCGTACCGCCCGGCCAGTGACCAAATAGCCCAGCACATACCTCATGGTCCAGTCCCATCGCCCAGACCAGTGACGACATTGCCTAGCCAATTACCTCTCAGCCCGATCCATGACTATCCATCGACGTAGTCCCCACTCCGCCTCTACGCGATCCGATTCCCAACCCATAATATTGAAATTCGTGCACATCACGGGATTTTTAAACTAAAAGTCCATTTTAATTTGTCCATTCAAACCATATCCCGCTACCTAAAAACCCAACCTTAGCCAAACTTGATCCGAATTGGAATGCGACTATGTGTGAGGAGTTTAATGTGCTTACTTCACAGCGCACTTGGGATCTTGTTCCACGACTTGAGGAGGTGAATGTAATCCGTTGTATGTGGCTATTTCATTATAAGTTCAGGGATAATTATGCCCTTGATCGTCACAAGGCAAGACTTGTGGCAAATGTCATAGGGCAATATGAGAGTGTTGATTGTGTGAGACTTTCGGTCCAGTGATTAAATCAGCTACCATCCGCACGATTTTGAGCATCGTTATGGGCAAGAATTGGCTTATTCACCAGTTTTATCTAAAGAATGTTTTCTTACATGGGAATTTGAAAGAAACCGTCTATATGCATCAATCGTCAGATTTTGTGCATCCGGAGGCTCCTCATTATGTTTGTCGTCTTCGTAAGTCGCTATATGGGTTAAAACAAGCCCCCAAGGCTTGGTATAAGCAGTTTGCCACTTACATTATATAGATCGACTTCGTTTGCAGCAAGAGTGATCATTCATTATTCATTTTTCATCGAGGTACTGACACAACTTACCTACTGTTATATGTGGATGGTATTGTACTGACAGCTTCTTCAGATGGCCTAAAGCATAAAATCATTGCTATACTAAAGTCCAAATTTGCTATGACTGACTTGGGTAAGTTGAGTTATTTTTTTGAGATATCAATGACCAGATCTGCACATGTCATGTTCTTATGTCAGCGTAAGTATGCAGAGGAGATCGTCTACAGGGCTAAAATAGAAAATTGCAAGATCATGCCCACTCCCGTCAACTCCAAGTCCAAACTCAGTGCAGATGACGGGGATCCGATTAGCGATCCCTCTCTTTATAGAAGTCTCACAGGTGCTCTTCAGTATCTCACTTTCACTCGACCAGATATTGCATATGCGGTTCAGCATGTGTGCTTGTTCATGCACGCTACTATGAAGCCTCACTTTACAACTCTTAAGTGTATCATTCGATACGTTAAGGGCGATCTAGACTATGGACTTCATTTATACCCCTCCGCACCAACTAGATTGCTCTCTTACACAGACGCAGACTGGGCAGGTTGTTCGGACATCCGTCGCTCCATGTCCGGCTAGTGTGTATTTTTTTGGGATAATTCATGGTCTGCCAAGCGACAAGCCACACTTTCCCGTTCGAGTGTAGAAGCAGAATATCGAGGCGTTGTGAATGTTGTTGTCGAACTATGTTGGCTCCGAAATCTCCTTCTTGAGCTTCATTGCCCCATACGTAAGGCATCTTTGGTTTATTGTGATAATATATCTGTTGTCTACTTGTCTCATAACCCGGTTTAGCATTAGCGAACCAAGCATATTGAGATGGATATTCACTTTGTTCGTGAGAAGATTGCAATGAGTCATGTTAGAGTGTTGCATGTTCCTTCTTCGTATCAGTACGCATATATCTTTACAAAGAGGATTCCTCGACAACTATTCCTTGACTTCAGATTGATCTCGTCCAGGCCTCATGGCTCAGTGAGGGTGTGATAGTGAATATATTCTATATATATTCACAATATATCTATAATTAATATTTAGTGTAATTAATGTACAATAGAGATCCTAATTCTATTAGGACTACAATTATATACTATATATATATATATATATTAATAAGAGAAATCTGACAAGAAGATTTACACCATTCTTACAGGGAGTAATCCGGGATGGTGGGGCAACCTGATACTTGTATTTTCCTATTTCTTGGGGGAAGGTACCAGTAATTGGGCGGAAGGACAAGCCATGAAATTTGGGCTACAAAACTGCGAGGAGTTGTAACTGCAGAATATCATTGTGGAGGCAGACTCCAATTTACTGACGAGATGCGCTAGAGAGGAAATTAAAACACCTTGGAGAATTGGACAAGTGGTGGAGGATATCAAGAGAATTGCGAGAAGAAGGAGAGCAAGATTTCAGCATTGTTATCGTGAATCAAACAAAGTAGCGGATAAGCTCGCAGCAATAAGTCATGTGCTAGGCGTTGAGTGGTATTCACAAGAACAGATTACCTACCAAGGGTAGTGAGAGGCCTTCTTCAGCTTGATCAGATGGGGACAGCCTCACTACGAATTAGACAAACTAAAACCAGCTGAGATTCATTTTGATCCGTCGTAGATGATGCATTTTTTCTTTTTTTACACGCTTAACTTAGACTAAAGGATAGGGATTGGGACGCCAATCTCTCAAACATACTCTAGTTTGGGACGCCAATCTCTCAAACGCTTAAGTTTGTGAAATGTTTTAACTTGTTAAATCCCCTTTTGGTTGGTAAAAAATCGTATCTGGTTATAAATGTTGATGGTGTTTGTAAAATACACAAAGCACCATATACTCGGTATATTTTAACGTCCATTGCTATTTTATATAATTTATTTTTTTGTATATAATTTTTAATTTATTGACATGTACAATACACGTATGCTAAAACAAATAAGTAAGAGCAATATGAGAAAAAGACAATGCGATCACACCTAGTCGGAAGTTAAGCTTAGTTGTTATACAACGAATTTAATAATATGATACGATAAAATTTAAACAACAATTAAACAAATATTACAACAACAACAATAACATACAGGTGAAATCGCCACAAAAGTGGAGTAGAGGTGCAGCGATATCTTACCTCTACCTTGATAGGTAGAAACATTTGTTTTGAGAGACGCCATTTCAAGACAAAACACAAGCACAAACAAAGTAAGACAAACAAAGCGACTAAGTCATGATAGCGAATTCTGAAAAAGAAGCAATAACTAATACATGTAAATAAGATAAACAAAATACACATAGCAGTATAAATCAAACGACAAAGGACTATAAAGCAATATTGTGCCTACTAGTATGATAGGCTAAGCGGACCTACAATAATAACTACAACTACCAATTTGTAAGCATATATAGGACTACGGTGGACTACCTACTACCATAATCCTTGTCCTCCATAGCCCCCTATCTAAGGTCATGTCCTCAATGAGTTGCACTTGCGTCATATCCCGTCTAATCACCTCTCTCCATATCCCAATCACCTCTCTCCAATACTTCTTCGACCACATCTAACCCTCGTATACCCGTCCATAACCAATCTCTCACACCTACGCACTTGGGCATTTGTGCATCTCTTCTGCACATGCCCGAATCATCTCAACCTCGCTTCCCGCATCTTATGTACTACCGAGGCCACTCTCACTCTGTCCCGGATATCGTCATTTCTAATTATATCCCTCCTTGTATGCCCACACAACCATCTTAGCATTCTTATCTCCGCAAACTTTTATTTTGGGTGTGCGAAGTCTTGACCGGCCAACACTCCGCCCCATACAATATAGTCTAACCACTACCCTATAGAACTTGACTTTAAGTTTTGGTGGCATTTTTTTATCGCACAAGACTCCAGATGTGAGCCTCAATTTCATCCATCCTGCCCCAATACGATGTGTGACATCGTCATCAATCTCTCAATTCCCTTGGATAATAGACCCGGGGTACTTGAAGCTTCCTTTCTTTGGAATGACCTGAGTACTAAGCCTCACATACATGTCCTTCTCAAGGTCGTTCTCGTTACTAAACTTGCACTCCAAGTATTCTGGCTTGGTCCTAGTTAGCCTGAACCCTTTAGACTTCAGAGTCTGTCTCCAAACCTCCAGCTTAGTGTTGACTCCGCTGCGAGTCTCATCAATCAAGACTATGTCGTCTGCGAATAACATACACCATGACACCTCCCATTGGATTTGTCGCGTCAGTCCATCCATTACAAAGGCAAATAGGAATGTGCTAAGAGCTGATCCCTGATGCAACCTCATTATCACTGGGAAGTGTTCTGAGTCTCCTCCTACTGTCCGTACCCTAGTGTTGGCTCTATCGTAAATATCATTGATTGCCCTAATGTATGTCACAGGTACACATCTAACCTCCAAACATCTCCATAGAGACTTTGTCGTATGCCTTCTCGAGGTCGATGAAAACCATATGCAAGTCTATCTTCCTCTCCCTATAATGACTTCTATAGTCGAACGCACCGACATGAATCCAAACTAGTTCTCGGAGACAGGCACGCCTCTTCTCACCCTCATCTCCACGATTCTTTCCCAAACTTTCATAGTGTGGCTTAGCATATCCCTATTATTGTTGCAACTCTGGATATCACCTTTGTTCTTGTACAAATGAATCATTGTACTCCACCTCCATTCTTTGGGCATTCTCATCATCTTAAAACTGTATTAAAAAACTCCGCCAGCCACTCCAAGCATGTCCTGTCTGTGCTCTTCCAAAATTCAATGGATCTCATCGGGCTTGATCGCTCGTCCCTACGCATTCTGCGAACAACACCCTGAACCTCCTCAACCTTAATGCTTTCACAATACCCAAAATTTCGATACATACCAGATTGCTTCAGATCTCCTAGGTAAGAGAGTGGAGCCCAATTTCTAATTTATGTAATTTCCATTTTTAACGTAATTGAAATTGAAAACTGTCATGTTATTGTTATGTAGGTAAGAAATTACACATAAACAAGTATTAATGGCATAACAATAATTAGTACAGTCCGAGATACCTTAAAAAGTACTAGTACTTCAGTCGCAATTATTACATCTCAATAAATAAATAAAGGACAAGAAGAGAAAAACAATTATTCTTAAAGATTTCTTTCATATAAATTCAATTCCATTATCTACTTCTTCCTCCGTTCCACAATAAGTGATTGTTTAGATTTTTTTATTTTTTTATTTTTTAAAATTTTAATTAAATAATCAGCTTCATTAATTATAATTTTTTAAATCATTAATTAGAGATAAATTAATAAAAATACTCTTAATTTTTTAAATATAAACATTTTCTTAAGTGTTCAAGCTAAAACAACAACTTATTATGAAATAGATAGACCAAGATTAAAGAACACTTATTGTTGAAAGGAGGAGTAATACTTAATAACAGTCGCGCCTCTTCGACCTACTACCAAAACCCTAAAATACACACAATTCTCCACTGGAGAGAGTGTGTGTTACTGTGAGAGAGTTGAAGCTCAGAGCAAATCTCTGTCTTCTATTTTATTGATCCACATCAATTAAGGTACTATTTATTTTTAATTGGACTATTGGTGTTGATGTGTGGTGTTTAGAGATCAGGAATCTCGGATTTTCCATATTTTTTTCCTGATTTGTTAGTTTAATAATTTGTAATTAATGATTTGATAGTTTGTGACTTGAGATCGATCGGAGATGGCGGCAGCGGTGGCGGCGCAACAACCTGTGTCTGCTCAAGTGGTGCGTGTTCATATCATTCTCTTGTCTCATTTTATGGCTATTGATTCCAAATATTTTTCACTTTATTTGAAATTTATGGAGTTGGAGTTGTGTTTGGTTATACTTTTTGCAAAGGATATTTGGAACAACGTTGGTGCTTCCATGTACTTACATACAACTTTAAAAGTAAAAAGATGAGTTGGAAAACAGGTTATAAGCTATTTTTTTGAAATTTGAAATCCAACTTGAATTTGGATTGAATTTTCATGGCCAAACATTGATTTTCAAATCAAGTGAAAAAATATTCCGGAGAAAGTGAATATTTTTATGGCCAAACATGATTTATACCTTCCTTTTAGAAAAAGTAAAATTAAATATGATAAATATTAAGAGTCCCACATCGGAAATGGAATGAGAATATGAACTCTTTAGACTTGGACAATCCTCAATCTACAAGCTAGCTCTTTGAGTTGAGTTAGGCCCAATATCCATTCTTTACATGGTATCAGAGCAGACCCATTTCAATTATTTGTTCGTCGATGTTGGGTCCCC
This sequence comes from Przewalskia tangutica, assembly GCA_029844215.1. Classification (NCBI taxonomy): domain Eukaryota; kingdom Viridiplantae; phylum Streptophyta; class Magnoliopsida; order Solanales; family Solanaceae; genus Przewalskia; species Przewalskia tangutica. The sequence goes on from CM056723.1 coordinate 44,915,591, forward strand.
AGATTATATTGTTCACGCTCCAGTTAACGAGGTCTGGGCGTGCCGGGAATGTTAAGAGTGCCACATCGAACATGGAATGGGAACATGAACACCTTATATGGACTTGGACAATACTCACCCTACAAGCTAGTTTTTGAGGTTGAGTCAGATCCATTCTTTACAATAAAATTCAAATAAAGTAGAAAATTTAGCCAAATCGTATCACGTAGGGGTGTGCAGAAACCGGTTTAACCGAACCAATAAAAAAAGCTATTGGTATATCGGTATCGAGTTATTGGGTTAATGGTTTATAAATTATCTTTTTATCCCATTGGGTTAATGGTTTATAAATGGTTTTGTAATTTTTTTATTAGGTTATCCGCTCGGTTTCCGGTTTTAAGGATTTAATTAATGGTTAAACCAATAACCCAAAAAGATTATATTAAAATTATTTTTTCATCCCTGTTTGTTTTTGGTTAACTGAGTTGGTTGGATTTTGTGTGAATGTAGGTGGGAAATGCATTTGTGCAGCAGTATTATCATATACTGCACCATTCACCAGGGTTGGTATTTAGGTTTTATCAGGATATAAGCAAGCTTGGTCGCCCTGAAGATGATGGCTCTATGAGCATCACCACCACAATGCAAGTAAGTCCTTCTGAACTATGCTTCCCACCATTGTGTTCTTTTTGGTCCCTAACTTCCACTGCTTTCAGAACTTGCAATCGTTTTGTCTAAGCTACTCCTTTATGTTCGTTTTATGACATGTATACCATCATTTATATTTGGGAGGTCTTTTTTCTTTGTTACGGGCTTTTTTATATATTATTGATATTATTAACTATAAAAATGTGAACTTGCTGTATTTTTGTACAAGTTCTGAATTTGTACATTATATATATTTTGAAAATGAGGTGTTGTGTCCTAATTAAGGCTGAACATTCCATTGTTGAACTGTCTGCTGTCATTGTAACTAGTGTTATTATTTCTAGCTGTTCTTGAAAAATATGGCAATGAAGACAGGAATAAGGGGGTTGTGAAATGCGTGTCTTGTTGCTTGTTTAGTTTTGCACTTAAATGGCTTAACTCATTTCTAGGACCTCCTGGCTATATTAATGATTTTTTGATAACCGAGAAACCCGGAGGGCCAGCTGGCACATGGTTTTTTGGGTTTAGGAAATTTGTAACAGTGCTGGTCCAACAATAAGAAAAACAGGGCTGGTCTATTGCTTTTTCTAAGAGTTCAAAAGTGGTTTAACCTAGTGACTCTGTTTTAGTAATTACAGCAGTTTGCTCTGCTACTGTGTCTTGTTTTAAACATTAAGTTGGCAATATTAAAGTCTCACATTTTGTCGTGTTTAATGTCCATCATGTAGGCTATCAATGATAAGATACTGTCACTTAACTATGCGGACTTCAGAGCAGAGATCAAGTCTGTGGATTCCCAAGAGTCCTTCAATGGGGGAGTGCACGTCCTTGTTAATGGATATTTGACTGGGAAAGACAACCTGGTCCGAAATTTCTCTCAGACTTTCTTCCTTGCTCCGCAAGACCTAGGGTACTTTGTTTTGAATGACATGTTTCGATATGTGGAGATTGTCAATCAACAAGACGCAGTCCAGGTTCCGGAGACTGATGTGTTGGCTCCTGTTACTGCAGAGCAAAGTAATTGAACAGTTGATTATACTTTTGTTTTATAATGACCTTATTAGCAGCTGAACACTGACTTACTTGTTTGTAGTTGTAGTAGATCCCCCTCCAGCTCAGGAAAATCACATTTCTGAGCGGAGCACACCATCTGCTGAGGAAGCTAATGGGGGAGAAGTCTATAACCCTCCTGAGAATGATAATGTGCCTGTTGTCGAAGAGGAAGTGCCTGTGGCTGAGGTTGTTGATGAAGTGCAAGGTGACTCGCAAGTGGTAGCTGAATCTAACATCATAATTGAAGAAGTCCCAAAGAAGTCGTATGCTTCAATTGTAAGTGATCATGGCCAAAGCTGATTGATGTGTATTTCTTATTCGTTTTCCTTTTAATGGGTTAATCTTCCAATATTCATTTGGTTGTGTAAATATTAAAGCTTACATTTGGGTGTATTGCTCTAAGATTTTATGCTAGTGTTAGTTTGAGCACTGCTCAAATATTTGTCTTTGGTGGTGATAATTTTAGGAATGGCATCTTGGAAGCTTTTAGTTCAACAGTTTGCAATGTAATTTTCAGGTCATGCATCTAAAGGAAAGTGCTGCAACTTTCTCCCCTCCTCCAGCACCTGCTCCTAGGAAGATTGCGCCTAAGAATGTGGAGCAAGTAAGTCAACCTCCTGCAGCAGCACCAGCTGACAGCCCTGTTTTGAGCTCAGACTTTGTTGATAATGGGAATAACCAAGAGGGAGAAGGCATGTCACTGTTCCTCGAACTTCTAATATTCTGCCTGTTGATTTGCTTCATTGTGTTGATTCTTATTGATATCTTTGCTCTAACTTCATCCAGCAGTTGATGGACACTCCATCTACATCAAAGGTTTGCCAATGAGTGCCACTCCCGCCATGCTCGAAGATGAGTTCAAGAAGTTTGGGCCTATCAAGAATGGAGGCATTCAAGTCCGAAGTAACAGAGTATGTGTGCTTGCACCAATATTTTGGCTATTTGAGGGATACATTTATCAGTTTATAGTTGTTTTTGCGTATTTTTATAATTAATTGTTGGTGGTGGATGACAGCAACAGGGATTTACTTTTGGCTTTGTGGAATTTGAGGAGGCAACTGCTGTGCAAAAAGCTATTGAGGTAATATTCCTGTGATTTTTTATAAGTAACTTTCATATGATTTTCTACATAATGTTTTCCTTTGAGTTGTAGTATCCTGAGAAAATAAGTGGCCTACTTGGCTACTATTTTCATTGTTTAAGTGTTCTCGTATATGTTTTGAAAAGATACTGTGCACATCTGTATTGCTGATGACTGTCTATATTTTGGAATGTTGAAATTCCTGTTGCCTTTTAGGATCTCTCTGAACATATGTGCTGCCAGGTCATTGCAAATTATGGCTTGGTAAACTTAAATCTTTTTCAATTTATTGTATTTCCTAGTTGTATCAGAATATTCATAGAGCTTCAACTGGTATGACAAAATACTAACCGTCCTAGAGGAATAGTTGTGATTAAGTGTATGTTGTCTCTAGATGATGACTAAGAGACTGTTTGGCCAAATCATCAAAATTAGCTAATTTGAACTAGCTGTCAAAAAAGAAGCCACTTTTAACTAGCTGTCAGTTTGTTTTAAAAAAGTGCATGGAATAGCAACATCTTGGGCTGGGTTAAATCATTTGAGAAGTGCTTTTGTTAGTAGTTTGTGTTTGACTACATTTTCAAAAACTTTTTTAAAGTGTCAAATTGTGGAAAAGGATATGCTTACAAGTTTTCACCTATTTATCACTTAGCAAAGTGGATTACAAAAATGGGTTAAACACTAGTTCTGTTAACAAAATTGATGTTAGATATTATAAGATATGAACATCATCTAAAAGATCAATATTACTTACACTTTATCAAAATATTAATATTTTATTAAATAGATTAATGCACCTGTATATTATGAGTTGTAGTTTCTAAGTTAGTTTAACAACTCTTGAATTTATCTTAAATGGAATATACCTATCAAGTAAGTAGAGAAGCAAATCTAAACTAAAAAAGAACTTAAAAACTACACAGATTCAGATTAAAGGATATTGCTGGTAGGGCTGTTCATCGGTCCAAACCCTTCCGGGACCGGACCGATTCAAAAGAAAGTTCAATTTGCTTTGCATTAACTTTGTTATAAATATGGTACGTTGAAGTAGTTTGACTAATTTAATCTCTTTTAAATTTGATCAAAATTCATGTATTGAAGCTTTAAGTACTTGGATATTTATCACTACGGACAATACATATACGGTTCATGAGCAGTAGATATCCAAAAAAATGCAATTAAAGTATAAGAAAATAAGAAGAACTAAGTCACATTTACAACTTCATGTCCAAAAATAATCCCAAAACTAAATTACTAGAAATATTGAATCAAAGACTATTAAAAATTAAAAAAAATCCTCAAATCTTGAACAATAATGATACTAATGAAATCCACACCATCAACATCAATCTGCAATAAAAAGTTTCAATAAAAAACTAATTAGTTTAAATTTAATATCAAATACAAATCACGAGGAGTTCATATTTACATTATATAGTATTAGATGATTGGTCGTTTACCTTTTTCATTACTTTGCAGGAAGCAAATACAACTTCTAATTCACCAATCACCATCATTCAAAGTAGAGTTTTCCAATTTTGTATAATAATAATAATAAACAAACAAAATAATAAAAGTGAAGGTATAATATATTATTTTGAAATTATTAGGTATTATATGATTTTAGAAAATACCTTTCTCAAGTAGCTCCAATTCCTTCAACTTTTCCTCTACATCAATCCCCTTCTCTTTATCTTTTCGAGGGCGAAGCCAATCTGGTACAATTTATTCTAAGCAATTCTTTTAATCTTGCCTTTTCCATCATATAAAGATTAAAACAATCACGTGCAATAGTAATGCGTGATGGTATACGAAAATTAGGACAAATAACTGACATAAGATGTTTGAAACCATGTTTTTCTACATGACGAAAGGTAATTCATCCACAATGACCATATAAGCCAAAGCATTCCTAGCCTCATCAACATCCAAAATCCAATTTTTCATGCAAGTTCATTTATAAAAATTGGAGATATAATTTATAAAAATGAAAGAGTTGTATAAATAGTAATTAATACAACTCTTTCACTATGTTGCAGCAGACGTGTAGATATTATAAAAATTGGAGATATCATTTTAGAAGACGTGCAGAGTTGTTTGGGAAATGAGTAGACAGAAGAATTGGAGATATAATTTATAAAAATGAGTAGGCTAATTATAATTTATAGACAAGAGCTTTGAGTTGTATAAAAATGAAATCAGAGATATATTAATTGTAGGCGTCTTTAGCATAGCCGTCATTATATATAAAAATGAAATCTGAGATATAATGGTCCGGTACGGTCCTGAGTTATTTCGGGTTTAGACCGGACCAAAATCCGGAAAAAAAATCAGACCTGAAGACTGGACCAGTTGTCTTGGGTTCTGTCTTTTCCGGTCCGGTTCGGTCCATTTCGCCGATTCGGACCGATTTTTGAACAGCCCTTATTGCTGGTGCTCTCATAATCATGATCTCAAAAAAGAGAGTAGAATGTCCGATGATTACTTGGCTGAAAAGTAAACAAAATAAATTTCCCTCAGTTACTAATACCATAGCATGAGCTGAGGGTCTATCGGAAACAACCTCTCTACCCCGCAAAGTTAGAGGTAAGGTCTGCGTACATCTTACCCTCCCTAGACCCCACTTGTGGGAATACACGGGATATGTTGTTGTTGTTGTACTAATACCATAACATAGATAAAATAACAATATGAAAATTTAATGGATAATTCTGAAAACTAGATAGTTACTACTAATCAGTTTGGTTGCACTGATTTGAGTTGCCTGTTGTTGTGCCGAGAGTCTACCGGAAACATCCTCTCTACCTCCCAAGGTAAGGGGTAATGTTTGCGTATACTCTATCCTCTCCAGACCCACTTTGTGGGATTTCACTGGGTATGTTGTTATTTGTATTCTTGTCCTGAAAAATCTACAATACTTGTTTTAGGAGAAACTTTTTGTCTTCAATTTTTGTCTTAAAGCTGAAAAAACTCTTCTGCCACTACTCAAATTCACTTATTGCGTCACTAAAAGCTTGGCCAAACTGTTTATTCTCTAAAATAAGTGCCGTTAAAAAGACACTTTTGACTGTTCAAAAGCATGGCTAAGTAGGGCTATAATAGGCTCTTACCAACTGCTTATTGGTCCATCTAATAGAAAAGCTAAATTTATTGTACAATATAGTTGCAACAGACCATGGTGAAATTAACTCCAGTGTTGTATTAACACTATTAGAGGGAAAGAATGTCTTATCTAACGGAAGATGAGACTACTTAAGACTTGAGAGGTAATGTAACTTTTGCATTACTGAGTTGAAGCAACACTGAATAGCCTGATATACATCTACTTGTTCGGTTTTGACACCCCGCCCCCTTAGTGCACAAAGTTTCAACTAGACACCTGAACTCGATCAAAATAGCAATTTCTATTGTAGGTATAGTCATCACTGCGTTATACCCCAAAAACACCAATAAGGTCATCACATAGGCTTGTGATATTTAGTGACCTTTGCTGCATGATGCTTGTGTGTAGCCCTACTTGTTTTTTCTGAATCGTTTCAGGTTTTTTTGGCATGTCTGATTATATATTTTTCTCTATATATCAGGCTTCTCCAGTTTTAATTGGTGGACGCCAAGCTGTCGTCGAAGAAAAGAAGTCTACCAATTCTCGAGGCAAGTTCAATTATTCTCCAATGGTAGTAATGATGACGTGACTATGGTCAGCGTGATGGAAAAATAAACTATAAACATCAATTGTACATGGTGGTTGTTTGGAGTATATTTCTATTGTTTCTTTTCTTGTAAAGGTGAGTTAGAGCGATGTTCCACTGGATGCTAAGCATTCTACAAAGCAAGAAACTAAATTGCATGTCGAATGCGCCTTGGGATAATATTATGTTCATGAAGAGCAAACAGGTGGTTTGAAGCCTATTTTGAGGCCTAGTGAGTCTATGTCTCTCAATTAGGATCTACAAAAGAGAATTTCTAAAAAACTTGCCTTGAATAACTGGGAGTATGCCAATATTTTTAATCAGAAATATTTGGAAGTATGACAGATATAGCTTGTTGCAATCTACCAATTCTTCTCGTTGAAATGAATTATCTTCCCTCTATTTCAGGTAACACTAGGGGTAGATATCCATCTGGCAGGGGTTCTGGATTCAGGAATGATGGAGTACGAGGGCGAGGAAACTATGGAGGTGGTGGTAGGGGCTATAATCGTGGTGGTGATTTCAATGGAAGAAGCGAGTTCAACAACAGAGGTGGCAATCGCGGAGGGTCATCCAACCATGGAGGTGATGGCTATCAGCGAACTGACAATATGGTGGGAGGCAACAGTGGGCGAATGAATCGTGGTGGTGGGATGCCAAATGGAACTGCCAAAAATATGACACCACGGATTTCTACTACAGCTTGAGAAGTAGTTTCAGGCAAATAAGTCAGCTAATTTTAGTAATATTTTTTTTCATTTGAATTGATGATAAAATGGTGGGATGTCGCAGGTAGGAAGTTTTGTCATGAGTTGTGATATTTTCATAAGAGCTCTATCTGCATATTTTCCTTTCTCCTATTTTTTCCCGTTAATTGGTATAATGTCGGATAGGATATTGAGTTTTGAAGTAGCTTTTGTTTTGTAGCATATTGTTATCTTGTTCCCTAGGAAGAGAGATTATGTAAGCCTCTTTGTATTTGTTGAATCATTTTTTGTGGCTTTTTACGTGTGTTAACTACCAAATGATTCAGTTAAGACAAGTCTAGCTTGGCTTTTTTCTCAATTAGGAGTTTAATATACTTTCTTTGGGTTGTCTTCACCTGATGCGTGCTTAAAATATGTATAACCGTGAAATGTTGTTAATTCCATCCTTCAACTACTAGGCCTTCTCTATATCATTTGTGCCAACTTAAAATTGAGTTTTTTGCTAATTAGATAATAAAAAAAGTTAAAAATATATTACTTGTGGCATTTGAATTCTGAAGCAATTTTTTGTGTACTTTAAAATATAATTATGGGATTTAATCTATGACACTATGCTATTATCCATGTGAGATATTACTTTTTAGAGCAAATTTGATTGTATGTTTATTGTAAATTAATCAAGTTGGGTGATTTTGCTAGTTTTTAGAATTTGAGAGATACAAATCATATTTCATGTTTTTTAGAAAAAGTATATTTAAACTGTGAAATATTCTTTGCAAAAAGTATAACCAAAAACAATTTCATTTTCAACTCCAAATTTAAAAATTCCAAATAAAATGATAAATATTTGGTATCCATGACCAAATGTCTATTTAATATTTTAAAATTAAAATTAAAATACTTAAAAACTATACGAAAATATTATAATTTGCAATTTTTCTCATGTTAATACGATGAATAATTATTTTTTAAAATATTGATCAAAGTTCAAATAGTTTTAATTTCAAAAAATGAAAAGTGGCACATAAACTAGGACACTACATAAAAAAAAAAATTGAAACAAATTAAAAAAATAAAAATAAATAAATAGAAACATAGAGTACTATTTTATTGATGAGGCATCTTAAGCATCATTAAACGTTTTCTTCGAAAATGCATCCCTATGTCTTACATGTTAATGTAAATCTGTCTAAGAGATTGCATCATACTTGTGATGTTTGTAAGGTTTGTGGGTTAGCAACAGAAACCATTGACCATATGTTTTTTAGCTGTCAAAAATCTCAATTGGTGTGGAAATTGGCTCCTATCAACTGATCTGCTTTAGAAAATACTATCGACTTTGCTTAGATGGTGAAATGATTTATTTTGTAATACAGACCAGTACTCAGATTTCATTAAGCTACCAAGGTTAAGTGTCTCTTTTATGGCAAATGTGGAAAGCTAGAAATTCCTTATGTTTTAACGGTGATATATATGAACTTAATGACATAGTTAACAAGATTTCATTTAATTTACACGAATATGAATTTGCTTTGAAAACTTCATCAATTTCGACTGGTATCCCTAATAGGAGTCATGATGGAAATATTACTCTTGGCACAAGATGAAATTGTTGTTTTCACAGATGCAGGTTTACAGGTGGAACAAGAGTAAGGCAAACATTGAAATGGCGGCTATGGATAGTTATGGTCATTTACTTCATGCCTTTAGCATCCCTATTCAATTGTAGGGAAGGCCATAATCGCTAAAGCACTAGCAATTCGGAAAACATTAGAAAGAGTGATACAGTATGGTTGATCAAAGGTTCAGATGCAAAGAATGTGGTACAAATGCTGCAGAAGAAGATGATAGTGTCTTCGGAAGTAGATACTATTTGCGAGGATATATGGAGGTTGATGTGTTCTTTTAAAGATATCAAGCTTGGATATATCTCACCAACAAGGAATGAGCTAGCACATAATCTAGCTAAATTCTCTATTTTTCTCTTATCTAGGAGTTCTTGAAACTCTACTTTTCTAAGTTGGATTGTACATGATGCAATGGTGTCTTTCGAACATCTGACACAGATTATGAAGTAAAAAAAAAGTGTTTCAACAAATAATGCTCCGAAAATTAACCCAACTAAATTGATATTTTTCCCGATCCAACTAAATTGATATAAAAAAGGAAAACTGAGACAATTAAAACAATTGATTTGACAGTTTAAGAACTACATCTATGAACTATGCTTCACAGATTCAGTTATATAAATTTTCATTGTTCATATTACTTTAACAGAACTTTTCAAAATTTTACAATGGTATATAAATCTTTAACAGGATTATAAAGCTCTTTGCAAACTTCTAATCTAAATAGACATATTAGCATGACTAAAACTTAATTCCAACTAACTAGGATTACTTATGTAGATTTTTTTTCATTGTGAGCTATTTTAACATTGATCCCAAGAGACTGCAAGTCTTTCCAAATAACTTACTTATATATAATTTCAAGTTTACCACATTTTCTTTTGACACCTTTTGGTTTCATATTTATACTCTGTACATTTCAAGGTCAATGTAGGAACATGACCAAAAATATCTCAAACTATATTCTATCATTTTATCCATTGTGCATGACATAGACACCTTTTGTCGAATATTATCATTTTTAATCTTATAGGCTTTTTCGTTACAATTATCTTGTGAATATGTTGAACTTTAGAGACCCAACTCACTTTCAAATAGCATTGCTGACTTTATACTTGTTCTATAGAACTTGACTTTCAATTTGGAAGATATCCTTTCATTTTTACAACACTTTAGTGGCACATCGCAATTCCAACCATTCAATATGTGACATCTTCATCTATCGTACCTTCTCTTGTGATTTAAAATTTCTAAATTAGAGTGACATCTTTGTTTTTAATGTAGCTAAACAGTATAAATTACAGTAATACTATGAAAGCTTTTAGAAACAACTGATTCTTCACTAATCCAATAAATACATGACATGTATCTATTACATAATCTTTTAACATTATTACTTGCTAACTTCCATGATCCGTCACTTCAAAACATTCTTATAAACCCTAAAACCAAATTGTTGTAATACAGATAACACAGTTTTCTTTGCCATGTTTGGGGGGTCCTATGACAAACACTAGAACGAAAAAGTACTTCTACAAGTGTTTGGAAAATGCTTGTAAGTCCTTTAGCTTGCAATAACTTCGAACTTCTTAACAAGTAATTATTTATACCCAGAACTTATCTGTTGTTATATTATCGTGAAGAGAGCTTGTGGTGTGAGATCTGAGGAACACTTCATAAAAGAACATGACGAGATTCAATAAACAAAAGAAAACAAGAGTTAACAGTCTAGGAAGAACCTGATTCTAATTTCTAGTTACAAGTAGATCCCAAAACATAAAGGATCTTCTGTTGGGATATCACATCCTGGTCCTGAGTAAAAGGCAGTGTATAATGCAAAATGAACATCACCACCCCTTGAAATATTTGCTTGCCTCACAAGCCATAATAACATTTCATTCTTGTTATAAGGGTTATGTCCGGACCATTCGACTATTCCTGCTACCTCTTACCGGCACAAGTATAGGGTACAATGTCAACCAAAGTGTAGATAGTTGAGAAGGTATCACCTTGTCTCTACTCTCTACTTTGATTTGAACCCTCCAAGGATAACATCCCAATCTTTTGTTTAGAATATATCTTTCATTTTGTCAATGAGAAAAGTAAAGGTTGGGTTTATAGGAATAGTCACTTCTCAGAATTTCGGAGGGAGGTTGTCTATTTTGAAAAGTAGTGCCTTTTGAGTGGTAGTTCATAACATAAAACAATGTCATTAGCAGACACAACACACTCAGTTCAGTGTTATAACCTCATAAATGTGCGCTTAGAATACATCTTCCTTTTCGCAAATGAACAAAGTAAGGATTGGATTCATAGGAGTAGTCACTTCCCAGAATTTCAGAGGGAGGTTGTCTATTTCTAAAAATAGTTCATAACACAAAACAGTGTCATTAGCAGACACAACTACTTATACAACATACCCAGTGAAGTCCCACAATATGGGATCTGGAGAGGGAAGAGTGTACGCAGACCTTACATCTACCTTGGTAAGTAGAGAAGTTTCCGAAAGACCCTCGGCTCAAGACAAAGCATCGGCACAAGAAAAGCAAGAGAAACAGTGAGACCCGGACAAAAATTTAAAGCAGTATGAAAATGAGAGTAACAAAAACGAATAAGCCATGATAAAGCAGAAAAAGAAGCAGTAACTAACGCAGGTAAATAAGAGAAACAAAGTACATGAAAGAACATACATCATCAGAAATCAAAGGACGAGACTATAAAATAATACTGCGTCTACTAATATGATAGGCTAAGCAGGGCTACAATAATAACACTACAACTACCGGTATGTAAGCGTAAGTAGGACTACGCTCAACTACCTACTACCCTTTTACCCTAATCTTTGTGCTCCATAACCCCCTAATCTAAGGTTATATCCTCAGTGAGTTGCACTTGCGCCATATCCCGTCTAATCACCTCTCCCCAATACTTGTTCGGCCTACCTCTACCCCTCTTGAACCCGGCCATATACAACCTCCCACACCTCCTCACTTGGGCATTTGTGCATCTCTTCTGCACATGCACAAACCATCTCAACCTCGCTTCCCGCATCTTATCCTCCACCGAGGCCACACCCACTTTGTTCCGGATATCATAATTTCTAATCCTATCCTTCCTCGTATGCACACATATCAATCTCAGCATCCTCATCTCCGCAACTTTCATCTTTTGGATGTGCGAAGTTTTGATTGACCAACACTCCGCCCCATACAACATAGTCGGTCTAACCACCACCCTCTAGAACTTGTCTTTAGGTTTTGGTGGCACTTTTTTATCGCACAACACTCCAGATGCGAGCCTCCATTTCAGTCACCATGCACCAATACGATATGTGACATCGTCATCAATCTCTCCATTCCCTTGGATAAGACCCGAGATACTTGAAGCTTCCAACCTGATTACCAACCCTCACCTCCATGTTTGTCTCATGGTCGCTCCCGTTACTGAACTTGCACTCCAAGTATTCTATCTTGGTCCTACTCAGCCTGAACGCTTTAGACTCCAGAGTCTGTCTCCGAACCTCCAGTTAACGTTCACTCCACTACTCCACGGCGAGTCTCATCATTCAGGACTATGTCATCTGCGAATAACATACACCCCTTGAAATTTGTCGCATCAGTCCATTCATCACCAAGAAAAATAAGAATGGGCTAAGACCTGATCCCCGCGCAAATTTCATCATCACCGGAAAGTGCTTGAGTCTCTCCTACCGTCCGCACTCGGTCTTGCTCCATCATACATATCCTCGACGCCTCTGGTACGCCACATGTATACCACTAAATTCTAAACATTTCCATAGAACCTCCCTAGGGACTTTGTCGTATGTCTTCTCGAGATTGATGAAAACCATATGTAAGTCTCTCTTCCTCTCCCTATACTGCTCCACCAACCTCCTAATAAGATGAATGACTACTGTAGTCGAATGCTCCGACATTAATCCAAACTGGTTCTCGAAAATAGACACGCCTCTTCTCACCCTCATTTTCACGACCCTTTCCCAAACTTTCATAGTATGGCTTAGCAGCTTGATACCTCTATAGTTGTTGCAACTCTGGATGTCACATTTGTTCTTGTACAAATGAATCATTGTACACCACCTTCATTCTTTGGGCATTCTAACCGTCTTAAAAATGACATTAAACAACTCGGCCAACCACTTCAAACCTGTCATGCAGCTCTTCCAAAATTCAACTGGATCACATCAGGCCTGGTCACTCGTTCCCTGCGGATCCTACGAACAACACTCTTAACCTTCTCAACCTTAATACATCTACAATATCCAAAATCCTGGTACTTTCTGGATTGCTCCAGTTTTCTCAGCACAATGTCTTTATCTCCTTCGTTCAAGAGTTTATGAAAGTAAGACTGTCACCTCCGTCTAATACATGCGGCCTCCACCAGTACTTTGCCATCCTCGTCCTTGATGCACTTCACATGATCCAAGTCACGGGTCCTTTCCCTTACCCTTGCTAGTCTGTACAACTTCTTATCCCCATCTTTTTTCTCTAATTCTACCTACAAGCGTTCAAAAGCCGCCGTAACCGCTAGCTTTGCCTCCTTTCTCGCCATCTTATATAATTTCCTATTCATCCACTTCTCTACCTCATCCTTACTTTCTACCAATTTCACATACGCCACTTTCTTTGCTTCCACATTCTCTTGAACTTTACCATTCCACCACTGGTCCCCTCGAGATAGCTACCTCCCGAATGCAATTGCCCGTCCCATCCCACATACTGGTCGCATCCCCACTACTCCCCCAAGCCTCTCTGACCATCAAACTCTCCCCTATATCCTTTGCACTAGCTATGATCAAACTCCCCCATTTGATTCTTAACGTGTCATCCACAACCATCCTCTTCTTCTCCATCGATCTCTAAATTCATGACCAAAAGCTTATGTCGGGTTGTAAGATACTCACTTAGAATAACCTTGCAGTCTTTACAAAGACTGTTTCAACCTTCATAGGGAGCAAATCTAAGTCTTAGCTACTGAACTACGGAAAGTCGCCAAGTGCTCTTCCTCCTTCAGGAACCTCAAATTGGCTATCACCATCCCAAAAGCTTTAGCGAACTCCAAAGGTGAGACGCCTCCCCCGTTCCTGTCCCCGAGGCCAAAGCATCCATGTATGTTATCATAATCCCCGGAAGTGATCTGATAGGTCCATTGAAATCCCCTCATACAAAATAAATTCTCAGTGGATGGTATACCTCCCACCACCTCGTCCAAATCCTCCCAAAAATGCCTCATCTCCTCCTCGTCCAAGCCTACCTACGGCGCGTAAGCACTAATAATGTTCATAGTGAACCCTCCAACTACCAACTTAATCGTCATCATCTTGTCATTGACCCTCCTAACCTCTACCACCTGATCCCTAGCTCGTTGTCTACCAAAATGCCTACGCCAATCCTATACCTAGACCTACCCGAGAACCATAACGTATACTCGTCCACATCCTTAACCTTAGGTCCTACCCATTTGGTCTCCTGGACACATGCTATATTAATCCTCTTCTTCTTAAGAATCTTAACTAGCTCTATCAACTTCTTCGTTAAAGTCCCAATGTTCCAAGACCCTATTCTCTGCCTAGCATCTCCCTTACCCCCTAACCCTCGCCCCCGTCTCCGACCGAGAACATGACCCTAGTCTACCATCCTTCACCAAAGCCACTAGAGCAAAAACAAATACTAGTCAAAGGTTAATACTAACACACACATGAACCAATACTAAAGCACAAGTTAGCAAAAATCTAGAGGTAAGTCACTTCTACAGACCAGAATGATAAAACAAAGGACAAGAATGTAATGTCAAGATTTAGCAAGGCGTAACAGCCAAATTTAACAACAAAGATGAGCGACGGAAAATCAATAAGGACAACCGAAGGTACCAACTCCAGGTGAATAGAACATGTTCCATGAAGAAGAACTTCACCGTCGGAGAATATTGTTCACCGCCGGAAGTCGAAAACTACTGCTCACCGCCGAAATCTGCCAGAAAATGTGAGTACCTGTGCAGACTTGACCGAAAACCTACTATAGAGGGGTTTTTAGTGGCAGAGTAGAGGAGAAAAGGAATGAAAGGAAGAGAAAGAGAAAAGAAAAGAGATGAGGGGGAGGAAACAAGTCTGGTCGGAAAACTTAGATCTGGCCGAAAATAGGTCGCTGACAAAGTGTACCTGGTTGGAGCAATGTTGTCGCCGACGAAAGAAGAGTGGGGGAGAGAAAATCTAATACCTGATAGCCGGTGAAGGCTGGTCGAAAGACGTGGTGGGGAGAGGGTAAGCTTTGGGGGGTAGCTTTCTTACCGTTAGGGAGAAGAGGGGGGAGAGAGAGAAAGAGAGAGTCATCTATGATAAAATGTCAGTTAATATGCATGTAACAAAACACATCTAAAGAAGAATATGTTGTTACTGCTTATGTTTTCATAAAATGTTGTGTTATGCTTTTCTTGAGTCGAGGGTCTATGGGAAACAACCTCTCGACCTGCACAAGGTAGGGGTAAGGTTTACGTACACTCTACCATCACCAGACCCCACTTATGAAATTATACTGGATTGTTGTTATTTTGTTGATAACCATAAAATTCCCGAGGGCCAGTAGCACATGGTTCAAAAACTCAATGTAATAGGCTCGTCTCCACTTAAACCTTAGGTTTTTATTTGTGGTAGGGTTCAAACCCGTGACGTGCGCCTAACACTCACACAACACCCTGCACTCTTACTACTAGACCAAAGTCCTGGGGCTAAATGTAAGTAGTTGTAGCAACATCAAGTTATGCCAGTGCATACAATAAGTTTAGTGACTATACTAATGAATTGCTTCATTAGTATGTTACATAACACACTTCAACTCCAATTTTTGTGTGTGAGCCCACATAACAAGGAATTTAACTTTTCTTATATTAGTTAACAAGGGAAGCCATATAGATATCAGATGTCTATAATCATCCTGAATGAAGTAGCCAAACTTATCTAACCCAGTCATTTTCACCCTAATTCATCTGCACACAACAAATTCTGGAAATTGTTATTCATCCCTTTCCCCCCTAAAGTTCAAAGAAGGGTGATGTACAGAGCCTTAGTCATCTGACATCAAACTTTTCTGATATCAATATGGGAGAAATGGCTTTTAACATCTACACTTATCTTAGAATTTGGAATATAACTAACCTATACTAACTTACATCCCAACTTTAGTCCAATTTGGAAGGAGAATCTTGATGATGATTACAGAAAAGGCAGTAGAAGCGAATGCTCATTACCAATGAGAAAAAGTTCCATGATTGAAATACACATGGGTCTTCCATTCAAAAATATATAACTACTAGTGTAATATATTTTTGAAAGAAAAGACCATGCATACTGCTATCATGAAAATTATACTTTTTCTAACATAGGCAAGCAAGCATTTGGTCAAGATTCACAATTCCAAAACCAATATTAGTCTTGCAATTATTCTTCGGGTTGGGGTGGTAGTCTTTTGAATACAAGATAACCATTTTTGCACTTTTTGAATACAAGATGGCAATATAAGATGGATAACGAACAAAACAAAAAATTACAGTCACAACAATGTTGTCCTTCCTTTTATGATTGGACAACACAACCAATTTCCATCTAATTTGAATATCTAATTTCTGCAATTAAAGCTTCATTCACCAGAATTTCTTAGGACCCAGTATATATGAGACAACCTAATTATCAATTCTTCTAAAAATTCTCCAATTACCAATGGAGACAAGAAAATATAGCTTATATCTATGCTACTCTAAGGTATCAATTTTGCGGGACAACTGAGGCCTAAGGTGAAAGTACAATGAATTTATTCTACCTACACCAAGTGTGTGAAGGAAAAACACTTGAACCCTAGACTGACTAATTTATCACTTAACTAGACCAGTACCTCAGCTTATGCATACTCTTTCCCAAAATGATTCTAAAGAGTAAATGTTTGTTGCATTGAATCCTGCAAGTTTGGGTGAATATTCGAGATTGAGTTTAATCTACACTTGTTTACTTCAAGCCTATTGGGCATTTAAAATCTCAAATTTGCTCGAGTCCTTAAAGTAATTCTCCGGCACATACATTTTTTTGGGATAACCGAGAAATTCTCCCATTAGTTAGCCGACCTAAACCAGTTGGCCAACATGTTCGAAACTTGACAGAGTATGAGCCCCATCCCTCTAATCTGAAGTACCACGCTTCGTGTCAGTGGAAGGATTTGAAATCTGGACGTGCTCCCGATCAACATATCCCAAGCCATGTCCTTACACTAGACCAAATCCCTAGGCGATTCTCCACTTTGCAGTATGCAATCATTTACATTCAGATCACTACCGGTTAGTATGTTATACCTCTAAGTAGAAAAGGATTTAAAGCAAAGATATTCACATTAGCGGGGTTATTCTTAGCCGAGAATCTATCAGAAACAACCTCTCTACCTCCCAAGGTAGGGGTAAGGTCGGCATACATCCTACCCTCCCCAGACCCCACCCGTGGGATTGTGGGATTACACTGAGTATGTTGTTGTTATATTCACAATTTAGCAAGGTTACTATACTTCTATATGAAAATGTAATGAGAAAGGGAGTTTCAGCAGCATGATTAGAGTGCAATCAACACCAATTGAAGTTTATATGTCCATGAGGCTACAAAGGAAGTTCCCCAAGTAAAATGCCTGTCTTTTTTCTTAAAACATGTGCTTGGGAAGGATTGACAATAAAAGTAAAGGGAGACCACCTCTTGAATTGCCATGTGAAACTATAATTTGTTATGCAATGCCAACTTGACATGTGCTTGGGAAGGATTGACAATAAAAGAAAACGGAGGAACCAACCCTTGAATTGGCGTATGTAACTACAAATTATTATGCAATAAAAACTTGACTTGTTCTGGATAATTGCCTTCCTCACAAAAAAAAAATTGACACGTTCTTGGGAAGGATTGACTTGACAATAAAAGAAAAGGGAGAAACTACCTCTTCAATTGCCACGCAAAACTATAAATTATTATGCAAAGAAAACTTGAAGTGCATCCCATATTCAAAAACCAAATGGCAGTAAGAATTCACACAGGACAAATTAAAATAGCAGACAAGATGTTACCTAATCACGAATTTCCAGACAAGTGTTGCTTAGTCATGGAAATATATTACCCCTAAAAACGGACAATATACACTGATATAAACTTAAAAATTAAGAGAGCATTCGAAATGAATTTTCTAGCCTCAAAGAATGATAAAATTTTAGAAACAATTGAAAACTAAGACACTAAAGTAGAAAAAGAAAAATGCTAAAACTAAGATAGACGTAGAAGAAAATTTAAAATTGAGTACTAACTTTACGTGTGAGGGAAAAGTGACAAGCCAAACAGGAGATGCTTGTAGGACTAGCTTGTTAACTCCATTGTTAACTCCATCAAGCATATTTTCAACCATCACCAAAATTGAAATTACATGCCTGCACGTACTCATTTTCTTTATCAACATACTTGGACCAAAGAGGCCGAAATCGGTTCATTGCAATATCGAGCCATGGTTTCATATTCCCATTGAAGTGGACCACTGCAGCATTATTGATCTCATCCATGCTGATGCGTGGACTATAGCCAAGCCCCAAAACATGCCAAGACTTATCAAGTGGCTTTGTTGTGGAGTAAAATGTGATCAAACCTGGAGGCAATGTTCCCAATTTCCATAATGTCCGGTTTTCATTCTGCATAATATTAGCAGCTCTATTAGTTAGAATGAATATACTTGCAGTTAAAGTAGTCCTGGAACAAGTTACTAAAACCTAGTGAAGAAATAGGATAATGTTGCTTTTAGCAATATATACAAAACCTAGAGTGTAAGCACAAGCACAAGATATCTGAACAGCATATACGGGGAGAGATATTTGCTTAGTAGAGAACACCATGACTGCAACTAAATCTAGGAACTGACATATTCAAGAAGATAATTGTGTCTCACCATGCTCTGCCAGTAATGGTATTCTTCAGTGGAGTTCTCCCTCCTCCAAGCATCTAAGTCAAAGAAGTTCATTCCATAAGCCCATGCACATGCCTTGGGGTTAAACTTCTTTTTGATAAATGGATGTGAGAAATTCATGTATTGTGCATATCGATGGAACGAACCAAAACATGTCTCTACAGCTCCATTCACCTTACCATCCATATCTACCTCCCAGAGGCCTGTCAAATCTCTCTGAACAACTATATCATCGTCCAAGAACAATATCTTGTGCAACTTGGGGTACATCTCGGGCAAATAGAACCTAAGGTGGTTCAATATTGACAGATACTTGGGGTTCCTGAATTTCATATTATTGGTATCCTTGGTTGCATTCTCAAGCTGATTATTAAAGTAGAACTGCAACATCTTTGCAGATTCAAGTTGCTTAAGTACTGGGACATAAGAGGAGTTCAAGAACTTATAATCTTCAACAGCCTTCACTTCAATGTGTGTTCCACTATAATCTTTCATCTTGAACATAACTTGCATAGCCCCAAGATTCATCTTATCAGTCACCACATGAAACACGTGCTGTGATGGATCTTTCGAGTTCTTTACAGCTGAGTTCACCACAACTGAAGCAGCAAGCACATTATCAGAGAAAATTGCATAATGATAAAGCATAGGATCCTCAAACTCTGATGGAGTAGGCTTCCCATCATCTACATACTTCTCCGGGCATGCAATTCGTTCTTCCATTAACCTCATCGCCAAACAATGCAGGCTCTTCGGGATAGACTTTGCAGCTATCAAGCTAGAAAAAAACAACCTTGCTTCTTTGCGTTGGTTAATTGCTCATTAACTGCAAAAATAGTGTCTTTTATCTTTTGAATCTTGAGTTGATTATCAAATGACTCTTTTGCCTCTACAACAACTTGTCTCGTTGCTTTTATTCGTTCCTTCACGTCCTTCTCAAAATGCCTAAACACTGACTCATCCATGGACTTTGCCTCTGACTCAAACAGTGCACTGTATGGAGGTTTTGTCACCAGATCCGTTAAGTTACCAAATAACTCAGCGAATACTCTGACAAGTTTCGCGTTTTCGAGCTTCATCTTTCTAGCATAGGCAATGTAGGCCAGAGCTAAAGTGCGGTGGTCATCTGCTTGCTTCCTAATCTGATCAAGCCTCGGCTTCAAAGGATCTGATTTCAAGCCTAGAATGGACCTACGTCTCGATCCAACTCCATACAAATCATTCGAGAAACCCTACTTAAAACAAAATCAAGCAATTAATACATAAAAGGCACAAATAAATGCATAAATTCAAATCATAGCATTGAAAATGAAGAGCAACTAGAAACACTGATCAAAGTCCGCAATTTACGAAATGATAATAGACAATTTTTAGCTTTCAAAAATTGAGATCTCCATAACTTGGAGAGAATAAATAAATTTACATACTTAATTACAGTAAAATATTGTTTTTTTTTTTCTCGTAGCACCGAATTCATGAGAAAAGAAGTCGGTAGAATTGACCTACGGTTTGATCAAACTCCATACAAATCATTGTAGAAACCCTAATTTAAACAAAAATCAAGCAATTAATACAAAAAAGGCACAAATAAATACATATGACAGACATTGAGAAATGCACAAATAAACGCATAAAAATTCAAACTATAGCACTGAAAATGAATCAAAATTTCAATTTATAAGATGACAATTATTGAGAAAATTGCAGCAAAATATTGAGAAATGTTTTTCACGTAACATCGAGACTTAATGAGATATAAAGAGAAATGCGAGTGGTAGAACTTACGAGACGGTGATCGTAAGGATTGTCGGAGGAGGTGTAGAGAAAAGAGATAGATAACAAAAGAACAAAAGAACAAAAGAAACAGTGACACAAATGGCCAACAAATTAAAGGTGACTCGAATTCTCCGGGAGCTCCTAATAGCCATTGAATTGAAGTGCCTTATTACTCTAGTGGACACAGAGATGGAGACCTCTTTTACTTGTGCAGTTACGCTCTTGGGGGTTGTAATTAAGGAAGGCATTGGGTCGGGTTTGGGGCAAGTTTTGGATTTGTACCATTTTCACCCTCCCAAATGTGTTATCCATACTCTATTCATTACCCACATACCATATTCACCCTCCCAAATGTGTTATCCATACACTTCATTACACACGCCTTATATAATTTACATACTCTTATTAATTTCTTTCGGTTATTAGATATCCGCGGTATCTACGGGTTATACACTTCCTCAAATAAAAGACAAAAATTCTACAAATTTCATAAATATATATTATCAAATAAGTTTCATAATTACCAAATACAATCAAAGTTCCACGAAAAATTTGTCCAAACACTAATGTCATCTCAAAAACAAAATGCAACTACATCAAACATGTCTTCAAGATCTTCAAACTTTTAGTGTGTTTCTCCATAAATCTATGAAAAAACAAAAAAAAATAAAAATGATAAAAAAAAGATTATATAGAAAAAAGTATATCTCAATATAAAGTAAAAAAAAAAACACAACAATAAAGTCATACTTTTGGAACAACAAAACCTACATACATTGATCATTGAAAAATCTTCAAAGGATCTACAACATTGATAAAAAATTAATTGAATTAATCAAATAAAAAAATTACACCTTCATTATTAATAAGTAATATATGTAAGATTTCATACCTTCATCATCCACATCTTCATCCACACAAATGGTTGAACATTCAACTAAGTTTGATGTAGTATTAGGAACTTCATCTACAAATAAAATCACAATTAAAAAAAAAATAAGAATCACGGGTAGGGTATATTCATATCCTTACCCGCTCCTAATCCACCCTCAGACAGTCGGGTTATGTTACACCCCGTAATGTCAGGGCATGTATTTAAGGACTTACGAAAGAAATAAGATTTGAATCTGGGTGGATAAGTTGGCGAAATGTTTTTGACAAATTTTTAGTCAACTTTGGAGCAATATATATAAAGGCATAGTATGAGTTTTTGGGTATTTCAAAGACCTAATATGAGGTTCGGTGAGTCTTGTTTCCAACGCAACCAACCGCTCGTTGATAGGACGTCGGAGTAGAAAGTTATGGAAGTTACAAGTTCAGTGGGCCGATGAACAGGAAAGTGGTTTCAGTCAGGCACCACAGCGCCGCGGCGCCGGCTGCAGGGCCGCGGCGCCGTAAGTACTGAACTACTCAGAAGTTTCAGCGCCGCGGCACCGAGGCGGGAATTTTCGCGAAAAATAGGAAAAAATCAGAAGATATTTTGTTAAAAGCCCATGGGAGGGCGATAAGTGTCCCTCCCATCTTGTGGACCAAGAAAGGTCTTATTTATTTGACCAAGTCTTGCAAGACTTGGTCATTTGCAAGACCCACCCTAAGGAAATCCCTCTTTCTCCTCTCCCTAAAAATCTTAAGAACCCTAAGCCTAGTGAATATTTTGGTGAGGCGGCAAGAAGATAAAGTGTTGATAGACTTGTGGAGGGTTCATGTGGATGATTTTGACAAGAAAAGGAGTTGCGGAAAAAGGGCTATAGTGGACGAAATCCTAAAGGTAAAAATTCTCTTTCCTCTTGGAAGTAAAATAAGATTTCTTATTATTGTAGCTATGGATATTAGCAAGTATGAAGTATATATTATGAAGTTGGATAAGTGTTATGACTATTGGAACCCTAATCCGAAAATGACCTTGTTAGCCCTTGTGACTGAAATACAAATTGGTCGATAGTTATAAGCGTCACATGTTGTCTAAAATAAGGGATTATAGTTGTTGAGATTGGTTGCGACTATATAACATGAGAAAACGATTATATGGATTAAAAAGGAATTGGAAAATATTTTACGCGGTTGTACCTTGTAGTCGAAATGATACTTAAGTTTGGACTGTTTTATATGAATTGTGGGGGGAGAATTTTATACGTCATGTAAGGCGTATAATTCCCTTTTGATTGGTTGGTATGTTGAGCCTTAAATGTGGCATGTTGGTTATTGATTATCGGGCCTTGAAAAAGATGGGAAAGTATGTTGAAACAAATGAGGTGCTGCCCGATTTTCCGTAGAATAAGAGACCATATACTTAGTATTATTCTGCGTTAGAAACTAGAAATTGATAGTCGTGTTGTGACCATTATAGGTTGACAATCCTACGTGCGGCGTTTTCGACTAAGCTTGTGGATTAAGTCGGAAAGGTATGTGAACCATCTCCTCTCCTTCTAGCATGACTCCTTATGGTAAAGAAAGCAAATTATACTCCTTAAATGATCCACTTCTTGATTGTACTTGGACTGCTTAATATAGAAGTTGTTCTATATACTTCTTTGACGGTGCTTGAACTGCCTAATATAGAAGTTGTTCTATATACTTCATGGATTGTACTTTGGATGTTTGAATTGAAAGTTGTTATAATCCATAGCCTTGTTGAAGTTTGGATTTTCAAAAGTGAAAGTGTTTTACGTGAAGTACATAGCGTCTTAAAAAGGAAGTGGTGTCCAAATCTTTTGGCTAAGGCCTTAGTTCCAAAACCTAAGAGTTGTTATAATGACTTTAGGGGAGTAAAAGGAGTGAGTTACTTACTTGATTTAAAAGAGGAGAAATGACATGATTTTAAGAGAAGTAACTTGTTTTAAAGGTATGAGTTACTTGAGATTTAAAAGTAGAAGAAACTTGATTTCTAAATATTAAGAGACTTGAGGTATTTTGAAAGTTAAGAAACTTGATTTGTAAGTATGTGATACATGATTTTAAAAGTGTAAGTCTCTTGGATATAAAAAGGAATGAATTGGTCTAAGACCATAAAGGGTTATAACGGCTTTATGGGAAGTTGGTTATAACGGCTTTATGGAAGGTTAAGAAAGTTGTTTATTTTGATTAATGGGCATAAGTTGCCTAGATTGTGAAAATTTGAAGTTACTTGGTTTCAAGCTTTGAAATGATTTTTCTAAAAGTGTAGTAACTTACTTTGAAAAATAGACACGCCTTGATACTACAGGTATTAGTATCTTGGGGTTTTACATAAAAATGAGTCTTTTGAAAAGAATGTACGTACGTAGTACTTTGGCTTGTTAAATGAGAATTATTCTATTTGTGCCTTGATAGTACTTTGGCTTGTTAAATGAGAATTATTCTATTTGTGCCTTGATAGTACTTTGGTTTGCTTGAATAAGTATTTCTCTTGGTTTATGTAAAAAGAAGGCATGGTATTGTCTTGGTTTATGTAAAAGGAAGGCATGGTAATTGTCTTGGTTTGTGTAAAGGCATGGTAATTGTCTTGGTTTGTGTAAAGGCATGGTAATTGTCTTGGTTGGTGTAAAGGCATGGTATTGTCTTGGTTTATGTAAAAAGGAAAGGCATGGTATTGTCTTGGTGTGAAAGGCATGGTATTGTCTTGGTTTGCTTGCATATGGGTTGCTCATATAGACATTCGTGCAAGTGTCATATCTCCACATCTCCGCCCTCCATAGCGGCAGAACTTGTTTCAAGGATACCACGGGTTAGCTCCCGTAGTGAGTGGTACACACTCACGCGTGGTCGATATTTGACTCGGGCGTTAAATTCGGGATATATATAAGCCACGGATTAGCTATCCGTGATGCGAGTATCGTGTCAGATGACTCATCATGCGTCTACATGACCTAAGCGGGTGAAATAGTCCCATGATATGTCAGATTATAACACGGAGGTGGTTGACCGCATCGCACGCCTTCGTGTTTTGAAAGCGGTAGTGATTTCATTAATGAAAAGTGCGGTGTGTGTATGGTTTAAAGTGGAACAAGAATTTCATTGTTAAAAACATAACTTAAAAGATAAAAAGATTGCATTACTCTACGGTTGCAAGGTTCGGCTTATCGATGTTGTATTATATCATGGATCGCCGGTGAGGAAGGATTCCACGCATGATTGATATTCGGGCGAGACCCACGGTTATATTTGAGTAATGACTTTGAGGCACGCGTCACGACTTGATATTATCGCTTATGTATTGTATCGTAGGTTGACTATCATACATGTCTCTGCTTTGTTTAGACCATTATGATTTCATTACGCATTTCATCGCTTCACATACTTGGTACATTCTTCGTCGACCTCCTTCGGCCGCGTTCACGCCGCGAGTTTAGGTACGTTTTGGTGATCGGCAGTGTAGGACCGCTCAGGAAGTTTTGGATAGCTCCATCTGTTCAGGAGTTTATCTTTTTGGTATAAATCCTTCAGTACAGATTTTTGTACAGTTATGGGTACGGCGGGGCCTTGTCCCATCATAGTTCAGTAAAACTCTTAGAGGTCTGTATTCATATGTGGGATTGGACTCATGTACAGTGTAGTGTCTTTTTATTATGTATGTTATATGGCAGCGTGGTCGGCTTTGCCCTTGCATGATTCGTTGGTTTAAAAAAAATGATGTGTTATTTAAATTCCGCAGTTTACTTGTGTCAGTTAGGCAGAAGGGTGCCCAGGTAGGGCACCAGTCACGGACCCGGGGTTCGGGGCGTGACATGTTAATACCCTATCAGTCCCATGGATTGATCAAAATAGGTAATTACCCGCGTTGACCGAGTAGAGTACGAATAAGATAGGGTGGGTCGGGTAAATTTTACCATCCCTAGACTTGTAATTATCCTTTTACTCCATCTGTTCATTTCAAGTAAACTTTTCTTTTACTCTAGATGCTTTTACAACTTACTCCATCCGTCTCAAGATTTACTAGTTTAATTTGAAACGAAATTTAAAAAAATAAAAGCTCGTGGTTTAAAATAAACCAATATATTTATATTGTTAAAGTTAAATTATTATCAAATAAAAAAATGTAAGCAATTTGTATATATACATATCTCTTTTTAGATATATACCCATCACAATTCTAAATTTAGTTATATACCCATCAAAACTCAATTGTATTATTTATATCCCCAATTTTTCATTTTACCTCTTAAAATTTATAATAAATATTAATAAAATATTTTAAAGACTATTTTGCCCTCCATCAACTAATTCCTTCCCTTTTTCTTTTTCTATGTTCTTTCCCTTCTCGCTAAAACTTCTCTTCCCTTCCCGCTAATCCTTCTGCCCCAGTAATGGAAATACGGAGCTTCTCGGATGGCCAGTAAGATTCCCTCTCAAGAGTCTCATAAGTGTAAGCACCATAACTGTGAGAAGATTTACACTGCTGTTTGTTACACTTTGAGCTCAACTACTAATAGAAAAGAGGTGCTAAATGAAAATCCATTTTCCTTGTATGTAGCTGAAGAATGTGAAAGCCATAATATAACTACAACAAATTAAAGTGTGTTGTACTCAATGCATCTCGCCCAAATATGCAGCAAGTAATATGATCACAAAATCTTGCCTTATCAAGTATTATTCAACCCATTTGTTGTTGACCACAGTCATATCAACTTTGGCTACAGTTGCAAGAAACTTGCTTGTTGTAAAAGAGAAACATATTATTAAATTGAGTGGAGGGAAAGCCACCATAATAGAAATGCTGCAAAAAAGGAAAAAAAAGAAGGAAAGTAAATTTTAACGGGAAGGAAAGAACATAGAAAAAGAAAAAGGAAGAGAATTAGTTGATGGAGGGCAAAATAGTATTTAAAATATTTTATTAATATTTATTATAAATTTAAGAGGTAAAATGAAGAATTGAGGATATAAATAATACAATTGAGTTTTGATGGATATATAACTAAATTTAGAATTGTGATGGATATATATCTAAAAAGAGAAGTTTTGATGGGTATATATACAACTTTTTTTTTGGACTAACTAAAAAGGCGTGTCATATAAATTGAGACATAGTGTAATTTTAAGCATGTCAATATTATATTTCTATAGCTATAAAATTATATTATTACAAAATAAAAAGATTAAAATTAAGTTATTTTTAAATAAACTATTTTTATTTTCTAAATAAATTTAAAAAATAGAGAGTAGTTATTTATTTACCGTAGTATATTCAAAATATGACTTTCATTTTAAAACTTCATTTTCTTTAGAACTTTCAAGGAAGTCATTTGTTTGAAAAATTAACAAAATTATTCAATTTGACTAACTATTGCTATTTGCTTTGAAGGATTAATTATTACTACAACGTTTGATTATATTTTTAGTATCGATTTTCTCATATATCCTTTGTAAAGCTTGAGATTTTTATCTCAATAAATAAATTATCGGAAAATAGGGGGATTTTCATGGGTATGAACCCTAAAGTGGGGTTTTCTTGATTAAACAATGCTAAATTGTGTAGAATTTCCTTATTTAAATACTTGGGTAAACTATTTCTTGAAATTGGGGGCTTAAGTGGTAATGAAAACCTATGAAACTTTGGGTTATGACTATTTGGGATATAAATATTATTTTTCCAACTTAAAGTTTCGATTTTGTCCTTGTGGGCCTGGGATCACTTTTTGGGCAGTCTTAGTTTTCTTTTTCGCATGGTAATATGGTATCATTGGATTCATATGACTTAAGTAGAATGTTTTGACATTTTTGAATTCGATTTTCCTACGAAATGACTATTTTGCCCTTCGAAGTGGGAAATGGGTTTTCGAACTAACTTTTCAATTCGAAACTTTTCTAAGACTTTTATGGTATCCTTTGAATCTTGTTTTAACGTAAAATTCATAATTGTTAGATTGTGCTCATTCTGAGATATTTCGGGAGAAGAATTCTCGAGTTGGATAGTTTGTGGCGCATGTTCGGCCTTTTGACTGTTAAGGAGAGGAGTGTTGACCACTCGATTTTATTGTAAGGAATTACGACTTACTTTCTGGTTAGACTTCGGTTAGTGAAGCATATGTGTAGTTATGTTCTGTTGGAGAAAGCATGTAAGCCTTCATGTATGAAGTTGGGATAAATTACTTAGGTTGGGTACTGTTGATTGTTTGTGACTTGTTGCCTTTTTGTGATTATTGGACTTGTACGTAGTTGCCATACCGTACTTGTGATATATTTGTCCGTCATTCATCTTGGTATTATCATGGATAGAGACAGACTTGACTTGATACACATATTGTGATATGTGTCCATGAGTGGCACGATTGGGATTTGATTATGATTTCACTTAAGATTGATACATGCATATCATTCATACACATTCTACATGAATTCATGTTGTGAATTGTGATTTGACATTAATAATGGTAAGAGGGAAAGTGAAACATATGAGGCTTCCTATTATGGTGTTTGCTACGTGTTTATTTCGCATGGCCTCTCTTACATGTATAATTGTGGTTACCAATATGGTCAGAAGGGAAAGTGTTTTGGACGTGGCATTGTATAGATTTGGGAATAATATCAAACTGGAATTGATTTAAAGATGTTGTTATGTTATTCATCTCATGATTAGTGCTGAATTTGACATTGATGCATTTATACTCATTTTCATGATATATTGATGCTATTTGTGATAGGTGTGACAAAGATAAATGAGAAGGAAACAAAGTGATTCTTATTACATATTGATTGTGTAGTCATTCTATGATGAGTGATACGGGATGGCTAGCAGGATGTTCGGTGGGAAGAGTCGTCTCTAGGTTGAGTGATACAGAGCGACTGGTATATAGACTTCGCAGGTCCCCATGGGTGATGACTGCTGGGACGATGATATATTTCGCCCGAAACATGTATGTACGACAGGAGGTAACATTGGCCAGTGCATTGCATTGTATTGCATCACATACACATTCATATTACATCCACTCATATGATTCTAGTTGTTGTTTTCATTGTATTGCGTGATGTGATTCAGCCTTGATTCCTTCATTGTTACCTCATTTGAGATGATGTTTACTTGTTAATCTTATTTAGAAGTTTGATGGATTTTAGGATTAGAGATTCCGCCTAGGTTATGACTGTAGACTACTGAGCTCTATGTATGTGTGCTTATGCAGCAACAAGATTCCAGAATCTCAGAATTAGTTCATCTAGTTCTCCTTCTGCCAATAGAGAAGTTCTTGATGAGAATAACAACCAAAAAAAGGAAGTTAGTGCACACAAGCTGGCTTGGATACCACGATTATAATAAAAAAAAGAAGATATGGCTGAGTCTTCAAAAGTCTTTTAAACCTGAAAGCTTGACTTCTGGT
The DNA here is from genome assembly GCA_029844215.1 of Przewalskia tangutica. NCBI lineage: Eukaryota > Viridiplantae > Streptophyta > Magnoliopsida > Solanales > Solanaceae > Przewalskia > Przewalskia tangutica. The sequence goes on from CM056723.1 coordinate 44,944,426, forward strand.
TTCATAGTCTTGTGGAACTAGCAGTCAATCTTATACGGGCATATAATTCTTTGACAGGATGAAAAGCCTCCTGGAAGATATAGGGCCTAAAGTAAACGTACTAACAAGTCTAACATGACTGAAAGATAGATCTTTTTCTTCCATTGTGCCATATGCTTATGGATTCCATGAGATTGTAGGTCCTTAAAGACCACTTCCTTCCATGCGATTTAAGGTCTATTTGTCCTCTTTAACAACTTCACTCACCATGGTTTCACATCTACAAACCTGTGAATTTGGAGGTCGACATAGGACATGACCAAACAATCTTAAGCAATTATCTCTCATTTTATACTTAATGTGTGCTACTTGCACCTTCTCCCAAATGTGATCTTTCTAAATCTTCCCCAATCTTGTATGTCCACACACCCATTTTAACGTCCGCTTCTCTGCAGCACCTGTCTTCTTCTGGATATGTGGACTTTAGCGACCCAAAATTCATGGCTTATTCTATAGACTTTGCCTTTCACTTTGATAGGTATCATTCTATCACATAACACTCTAATAGCACTTCTACATTTCTACCATCCTATTTTGATTAGATGTATACCATCTTCATCTATCATGTAATTCTTCTAGAATATCGAGCGTAGATATCTGAATTGTTTGCATTTGGACAGCACAATTCTGTCTATTCTTACCTCTAACTTCACTCTTATGATAACCAAATTTGCAGCAACAAAAGTCAAGCTTAGATATTTCTATTAATTCCATGCAATTTTTATGTTCAGTCTTTAATCGTGAGCCTATCTGTATGAACGATTTTTTTTGGACAAGGTAAGGATACCTGTATGAATGATTAATCTACCTTCTGACAACCCGCCGCTGAAATTCTATTTGAGTATTACAAAAGTAAAGTGATTTTTACAATTTTATACCGTGTTGCAACAGCTTAGTGTTGGTGGACAATCTCTGAAGAGATTGACATTTTTGGAAACTCATTGATGTGCTGTAATTCTGTTTGCTTCCTCAAATTGGAAGGAAAGTATGATTTTACTTCTTAGCTGATTATGTCTATCCGAACTCTCTAATTGGCAGGTTGTTACAGGATGCTGGCATGAATGATGCAACTCAATTAACATGGTAAGAAACTTCCTTCTCTGAGGCTGCCATATCTTTGACTTGCGTTTTCACATATTATATTATTATCAATTGTACAATCTTTTCTTTTTGAAGTCTTAATTATTATTATAAACAAAATAGCAAAAAGCTTGTCCTTGATTACATTCCATATAAGAATAAAGTAGACTTTGATCAACTGTAACATGGTCTCAACATATATCAATTGTACATCTTTCAGGGGACTTGTGAATGACACCTATAAGATGGGCGTGATTCTTATACATCCTCCACACTTGATTACATTAGCCTGTATATACATTGCAAGTGTGCTGAAGATAAAGAAACTACTGCCTGGTTTGAGGAGCTTCACGTTGATGTGAATGTGGTATGTCTACAAACCTTTCTTGCATTTGCATGAGTTCTGAACAGCTCACAGCATGAACTATTCTTAATGAAATACTATCTCGTAATTCTCCTTTGAATACCTTATCTAGTGTATTTTGATTTTTTTTAACTATTGAGCTCTCATGATTGACAGGTGAAAAACATAGCAACGGAGATACTAGATTTTTATGACAGCCACAAAATGATCACAGATGAGAGGGTAGGGTTCATGTAGCCATGAGCAAGCTTGCTGGAAAGTAAAAGTAGCAGGTGCTAGGGCAGATGAGAGCTTCTGGTTATGTCAACATAATGCTCAATGGGTCTGTTAGAAAAATCTACATCATCCTCCGAGTTGAGTTGAATGATGACAAAAGCTGCAATGGTGCAATGTCCACTTGTGAAGAACAAGGAAAGATGAAAATAGATGCTGCAGGAGCAAGAGGTGGAATTGGTAGCTTTAGACTTAGAAAAACGCATAATATGAATGGACAGGAGTATGTTCTACCATCTCATGTGGTGTTAAATGTTAATACTAAATTTTCTAGTCTGTATGATTTCAGTAGATGACATTATTCATCTCAATATCTTTTAAATTAAACTCTAGCTATGAAACTTTTCCTAAGCTCTTTCATTTCAAGATTCTGACATTTCTCATAAACAAATGAATGCAGAATCCGGCTTATCCTCTTCCCGATCTTATTAGCTTTGCTCTTTTGCTGTACAACAGTAGTCATAGTTGACTGTATGTCTGAAGAGAAAGGATATCACAAGTATTCAGAAGTCACCTGTTTTCTCCTTCCTATTCTGGGAAATGATCCCTGCATTCATCTGTTGTCTCTGAAGAAAAATAGTTTCCTTCTCAGCTTCTAGTCTTGATCTTCTCCATGCATCATCCCACTGACAAAGCCACGACTGAGTTGGTTAAAAAGCAGAAGCACATGATGCACTGAACCTGACAAACATAAGCTGTAGTTATACACATTAACATTTGACAAATAATTCCAATTGTTTCATATGGAAACTCTAAAAAGATAAATGCAGTGACAAATGCTGGATCTGGTTGCTAATTTTCTTTTCTTTTCATCTCATAAAAGAAAGATTGAAATGGCACTCTTCAAGGCGCCCTTACCATTTTTCAAAATTTATATCTCTGTTAACGATTTACTTGCAATATTGTGATTGTATAAAGTTTTCCATTAGGGTTTGGTATGTCTTTTCTCCAATTGTTCCACATGCAGTTAGAGCTGGGCATAAAACACTGACAACCGAATTACTGAACCGAATCGGGAATTTTGGTAATTCAATATTTCGGTTTTTAATTTGATTTTCGGGAATAAAATTAAAATATACGGTATTCGGTTTAAGATTTTATATCGTTCGGCAATTCGGTACTATCGAATACTGAAATAATTACTAAATAAAGGCCCATCAATATTCAACCCATGAACCAATGGCCATCAGTCCAGCCTAGGGGCGTCAATGGTACGGTTTGATCGGTTATTTTATAGAATTTATGCCATATCAATTTCTCGGTTATTTTATTTGTATAACCAAAATTAGAGTTTTCAAAAACGCCCCATTATCTCAGTTTTTCTTCGGTATCGATTCGGTTAATTTTCAAAATTTTAAAAGTCACCTAATGGCGAATGCAATTCCAAAAAATAATTGAAGTTATGAATTAAAAAGTTATAAACAAATTGAAATGCAACATTATTGATAAATCTCATTAATAAATATATACTTATACTTGTTACTTCTAATATAATATCATTATAATAAAAAAGTTAAATAGAAGAACTATATTAATAAATTAAATTGTTTATCTCCACACCAATAAGTTAATTTGAAATAGATGAACCAATACTTATAACTTACGTGAACTAGAAAAGATTATGTTAAAGGGTAATTGTACTAAATCTTAAGCTAAAGAATTTACAAGATAAAGTTACAGATAATACCATGCTAATTGAAATAATCACTTTCAAAACATAGAAAATATAAAGAGACAAGAAAAATAAGAAGAAGACAAAACAAACCTTGTAGAAGTCTTCTACAGTTGTTGATAAGTGATATTATCTTAAAGTGGAGTAATATTTGAGACCTTTGTACATTATTTTGATAGGGTAGATGTTACGATCAAAACCGGAGGGCGCGACGGGCACCCGAATCTCACCCGCCGGGTACCACAAATCACATCATCACTGCATAATCACAATAAGCATAGACTAAGCCGAAAAATATTATAAAAGCTCTTGACCAGAAAACTGACTTATACATATATACATGACCACACCAAGGCCGATAAGGCCATATAAAACCACTATCCACATGACACCTGTCTACAAGCCTTTAAAGAGTATACAACATTGATGCGCGATTTATGCACACACTAACGCAAGTGCACGCGTCGTGACAAGTAATATAGTCTAGAAGACCGAGTTATCGTCCTCAGAGATTAGTGTTCAATTCTCAAATTCTATTCTATGGTATCTATTTGGTAACCGATGATTGATGAATTGTTTATAACTATAATTATGAATGCTAACTAAACTACTTTGTTTTACTTCAGATATGACGGAAATAGGGCTTCCAAATCTCCTCAACTATCCGCTCATCTTATTTGTTAATGCACTTAATTATGATTCTTCTTCTATTTTGAGATAGCAGGTTAACTAAGTCATTTTATACTCCTGTTAAGGTAATATAAACACTCAACCCCAATATAGAACCCTTCTACCTTTCGGTGATAAGATTGACTATAAAGGAGGATTAAGAGCAATAACCTATTAAACTACACAAGTATCGGGGTACTTTCGTCCACGATTTAACCTATGTTTATTCAACTATAGCATATTCACAATCTCCTCTTTCGGCTTTCGATTAGAAATCATATAGATTATGATAATTAGTGATCAATTAATTACCAAACATTCAAGACAGTTATTGAATAAATCTCAACAATGATGAGAAGAAACCAAAACATGCATTACTTCATAAGAATAAGTTTCAAGTGATTTGATATGGAAAGCCCTAGATTAAGTTAGTTCCTAGCCATAGACATGACAAGAACTAAACTAATATCCAACATAAACTATAAAGAAATAAAACAAAGAAATAAAACAAAGAAATAAAGAAGTTACACAAAAAGTGGTCTCCAATCTTGATCTTCAAGATTGTGATGAATTGCCAAGGGTTTGGAACCCTTATTCTGACCTAAAATCTCCTTTTATAGCCTCCAACTCGTTTTTAAGGTTTCCTTCCAGGCCTTGGCACATTCCCATTCGAAATTGGCAGAAATCCCACCAGGCCGTTCTGGAATCAGCCATGGCCAAACTCCTGCAGACTCAGCAGCCGTGGCCTGACATCGCTGGCTGGAGGCGCCATGAGCGCCTGCTTTCTTGCCCGGCCAACTTTCGCTTTTGAGCTCAAACCTCTGCTACGCCTCTTTGCTCCTTTTCCGCCAATGAGCCACTTTAAACCAATATGACTCAAAAGAAAGAAAATCTATCCTAAGATGACACGTATTTGTACAAAAATGGGCAAAAGACTAACTAAAAATGACTCAAAAGGTGTATATAAAATACACCGATCAAACACCCCCAAAATTAACCTTTGCTCGCCCTCGAGCAAATATCAAAAGAAAGAATTAAAGACAAGAGAAAAAAGGAAATAGACTGACTCAAAGACACTGATCACTTTGCTGCATCATTGTTACTTAGAAAAGCATGAAGGTTAGCAGAATAATATGCAGGAACATATAGCATGAATTTTTAGCATTCTAAACACATTAAGTTAGATATTTCGCAAATTCAATTTAATCATGCTCAATGGAAATAAGAATACCTAACTATGCATGTCAATTTCAAAATCATATGGCATGTTTACTTGCTATTCTCCACTAATCATAGATACACATGTAAGAGATCTTCAGGGCTTTTCAGGGTTGTAATGTAGACTTAGGCATGAGTAGGTAAAAATAGGTATTTAGGCTCATTTTATGTACCATAAGCTCTTTTGCGTTAAATTCTTCCATTTTCTTTTGATTTTCTTTCTTTACTTCATACCTATCTTTTCCCTCTTTTGTTTTGAGAGAATGGAGTGTATTATGAATAACAGACACCCCAAACTTAGGCTTTTACCTATTTATTATTACTTTTTCATTGGGGTGCATCAAAATTGTTCACTCTTTTTGTCTCTTTTTTAACACTTTCTATTCCAATCATCTCAAATTTTCACTTATGGCACAAGTGTGGAATTATAGGGTGTCAAAGAAAAGGTCTAATTTTTAGGCTCAAAGGGGCTGACTAGGGATATTTTGAATGTCAGGGATAGACAAAAGTGGTAAGAAAGGGCTAACAAAGAAATGTCTGAGTCATCTCCCTAACATGCATATCCTAACCATTTCGCCTCAAATAGCAAGCAAGCATACACATAAGTTTAATCATAAATAATGCACAAGTCAAGCAAGATACCCCAAATAATCTGATTTCATGAATTTTTGGCATATCTAACCTAAGTGTTCAGATGGTTGCTTCTAATTCCCTTACATTATTCTACTTTACTTCACTAGGCGTTTCAAGTAACTACATCATGCATGATCTTAAAAAAAATAAATTATGACTCAAAAATACTTAAAACAAATCAAAAAGACTCGAAAACACTAAGACAAATAAGACACCCCCCAAACTTAAATCACACATTGTCCCCAATGTTTGCAAGACTCAAAAAAAATAAAATAAAAGAAAACAGGACAACTTACAAACTTGGTTTAAAGTGGTGGCGGTGACTAATGCATGGCAGATAATGTCAGGAATCCCGTGAGAGTGGAAGGGCTTTGAATTTTTGATTTGGAGAAAGGAAAATCGGATTAGGGCTTCTTCAAAATTCAGATTTTCCGTCGCGCCATGCGCGTGAATCAGCCGCGCGCGGCCAAACTTCAATTTCTGAACTTCCAGTAGTGGCGCTCGATTTAACCGCGCGCCCAAAACTTCAGCGCTTACGACTTTTCGCGCGCGATCGGCAATCGCGGCGCTAAGCCGATTTTCTTTTGATTTCTTTTCAGTTTTCGTCCTCCAAATTTTTGGCCCTGCACCTGTCATCACAACATATAAACAATACCCTCCGTGAGACTGTTCTAAGTAAAAAAAAACTAAATTGCATTAAATTAAAAATAAAATAACCTTGGGTTACCTCCCAAGTAGCGCTGTCTTTAACGTCTTTTAGCCGGAAGCAAGTTCCTTATCATGTTAGAGTGAGATGGGTTACTAGGCTCATATATTCCGTTTCGTTGATCTTTAGGGTTTTAACCTCTGTCCGTTTACCTTGAAGGGGGCTCCCCCTCTCCCTTTTACTTCAACTGCACCATAGGGAAATGCTCTTACCACAGTGTATGGTCCTGACCAACGCGATTTGAGCTTGCCTGGAAACATTCTTAACCTTGAGTTGAATAAAAGCACTTGTTGTCCTGCTTGGAAGTCTTTCGGGATCAACATCTTATCATGCCATACTTTAGTTCGTTCCTTGTAGATCTTTGCATTCTCATAGACGTTGTGTCTGAATTCATCCAACTCGCCACCGTAGTGACCTCTTACTCGCCTTCCGCTCGACATCCATGTTCAGCTTCCTCATTGCCCAATAGGCTCTGTGTTCCAACTCTACTGACAAATGACATGCTTTATCAAAAATTAACTTATATGGTGACATTCCAATTGGGGTTTTGAATGTCGCTCAGATGCCCACGCCAAGGCCATCCAGCTTGATAGACCAATCTTTCCTCGAGCCATCCACCGCCTTTTCCAATATGCTCTTCACTGCTTGACACTTCGCTGCCATTCGCTTGAGGGTGATAGGGAAGTGTGGTGCGGTGGTAGACTCCATATCGGGAAAACAATGTATTAAGCTGCCTGTTGCAAAAGTAACTTCCTTCATCACTGATGATGGCCCTAGGAGTACCAAACCTTGTGAATATATTCTTTTGGAGGAATCTTTGAACAGTCTTACTGTCATTTTCTTTGCTGCTATCGCTTCTACCCATTTGGACACATAATCCACTGCCAGAAGAATGTACTGATTTCCAAAGGACGACAGGAATGGACCCATGAAGTCGATCCCCCACACATCAAATAGTTCCACTTCCAAGATCCCATGCGAAGGCATTTCATTTCGTCTTGATATGTTCCATGTTCTTTGACAACGATCACACTTCTTCACAAAGGTGTGTGCATCCTTAAAAAGGGTTGGCCAATAGAACCTTCTTTGCAATACATTTGCCGCTGTTCTTGATGCCCCAAAGTGTCCACCACATTGTAGGGTGTGACAATGAGTGAGAATCTGGTGCATCTCCTCCTCTGGTATACATCGCCTGATGACTTAGTCGGCGCAGTGTTTGTATAACATCGGCTCCTCCCAATAGTAGTGTTTTACTTCGGAGTAAAACCTCTTCACTTGTTGTCTTGTCAATCCAGGGGGTATTACCTTAGCTGCAAGAAAGTTAACAAAATCAGCGTACCAAAGTAACTTAAAAATCGCACTTACTTGAAACAATTGCTCATCTGGGAAGTGATAATTTATCTGCACATCCTTGGTGTTCTGGCTCTCTGTGTTCTCAAGTCTCGACAAGTGGTCTGCAACTGAGTTCTCTGTCCCATTCTTGTCACGAATCTCCATGTCGAATTCTTATAATAGCAGGACCCATCGGATGAGGCGAGGTTTTACATCCTTCTTCGTCATCAAATACTTTATGGCAGAGTGGTCAGTGTATACTATCACCTTATTCTCAATCAAGTATGGCCTGAATTTCTCGAATGCATATACTATTGCTAGCAAATTCTTTCTCTGTAGTCGCGTAATTTAACTGTGCGTCATTCAAAGTTTTACTAGCATAGTAAATGGATCTGAATACCTTATCGACCCTTTGCCCCAAAGATCGCCCCATCGCATAATCACTGTGATCACACATTAGTTCAAATGAGAGCTCGTTTGGTGCAATGACTATGGGCGCCGAGATGTTTCTCTCGAGTGTCGAAAACGGTCATGCATTCCTTATTGAATTCAAAAGCAACCCCCGTCATTAGCAAGGTGGAAAGAGGCTTTGAAACTTTTGAGAAATCCTTAATGAATCTTCTATAAAAACCGGCATGCCCAAGGAAACTTCAATTTTTGTTGAGCATCGGAGGTGGTAGATTTTCGACATCGAAATCTTTGCTTTGTCCACCTCAATACCTTGGTTGGATATTTTGTGTCCCATGACAATCCCTCTTTTACCACGGTGACACTTCTCCCGATCAAAGACAAGGTTGGATTCTTCACATCATTTTAACATCGCCTAAGTGCCTCAAGCACTCGCTTAACGAGGCCCCAAAGACCGAGAAATCATCCATGAAAATCTCTATAGTCCTTTCCACCATGTCCGAGAAAATTGCCATCATACACCTCTAAAAAGTCGCAGGTGCATTGCAAAGCCCAAATGGCATCCTTCTGAATGCAAATGTACCAAAAGGGCAGGTGAATGTTGTCTTTTCCTGATCTTACGTGCTATCGCAACTGATGATACCCGAGTAACCATCCAAAAGCGAGTAGTTGTGCCCCGCAAGTCTATCCAACATCCGATCTAGAAATGGCAACGAAGTGGTCTTTTCGGTCGCCTTGTTCAACTGCGATAGTCAATGCAGATTCTCCACCCAAGAATTGTTCTGCAGGAATGAGCCTGCCTTTCGTTGGTCACTACTGTCATACCACCCTTTGGCACCACTTGTATTGACTCACCCACGACCGCCGATATATGATAAATTACTCCAAAGATTTGAGCTATTTCATGATTTCTTTCGACTACCTCTTTCATGTTTGGGTTTAGTCTCATCCTGCCTCGATGGAGGTCCGCTTCTCCTCATCCGGATCTTATCTTACGCATTGACATACTTATCCCCTTTATGTCCGCTAATGTCCACCCAATGATACGCCATGAGCCCTCGATTCTCAGCCTTCTCTCAATCTCATCATGGATAGATGACATGAGATGATCACCGTAAGGATTGATCTTCACCTAGATATCGCATCGTAAATGATCGGGTAGAATTTTTAGCTCTAACTCGAGCCTTTTCTCGTGGATGGTACCGATCCGCATCTTCCCAAGCTCTTCATATCTCTTCTTATCACACTTCTCACAAGAATTCATCCAATTTGCATACTCCATCAGCTTTGGGTCGTTTCCACTACTATCGTCCCATCGGGTCAGTACTTCTTCAAGCATATCATCATTTCTGAACCCTTTTTCTGACACTGTATCTTCGATTAAGTCAATGGCGAAACAGTTGTCACTTGCATCTGGGAAGGTTGCTGCCCGAAAAACATTGAAAATCACCTCTTCTTCTTCCACCCGAAGTTTGGCTCCTCCTGTGAACATCGATGAGAGCCTGTCCTGTGGCTAGGAAGGGTCTGCCAAGTATGATGGGGATTATGTCGTTATCTCTTATATCTAAGATGACGAAATTAGCGGGAAAGATGAACTTGTCCACCTTTACCAACACATCCTCGATGACTCCTCTAGGATGGACTATGGAGTGGCCAGCTAACTACAAAGTGATGTTTATAGGTTTGACTTCTCCCATTCCAAGTTTGCAAAACACTAAGTAGGGCATCAAATTTATGCCTGCCCCCAGATCGCACAATGCCTTCTGACACTCAAATTTTCCAATAGTGCATGGGATGGTGAAGCTCCCAGGATCTTTTAATTTCTGAGGTAGCTTTCTCTGTAGGATGACACTGCATTCTTCAGTCAACACCACTGTTTCGTAGTCCTCTATCCTTCTCTTTTTGCTAAGAATATCCTTCATGAACTTTACATAACTTGGCATCTGCTCTAGTGCCTCAGCAAACGGGATATGAGTTGCAATTGTTTGAGAATTTCCAAAAATTTAGAGAACTATTTGTCAAAAGCACTTGTTTTTAGCCTCTAGAGGTACGATATCTTCACCTGGGGTGCGTTCACAACAGCTTCCAGCCTCATTTCACCTTCTGGGCGCCGCGACCCTGATATTCGGTGTCGTGGCGCCTAAAGCTCGTGATCCCCGTAATCGCTTGCGTGGCGCCGCCAGCAGCCGCGCACAGAATCGCCGCGAATTTTTTGCTTCCACCGATTCGGTATTTTTCAGGTCAATCGCCTGACATTGCTCTTTTATATTCCTCCAATCTGTGCAGAGTGCTTCCCTTGCATTCTCGCCGCCAAAGATGCCCGCGAAGTTGTCCTATTTGTGTTTCCAAATTCTTCGCGACACTCGCCTGGCCCATGAATCGAGTTTGGTGCCTAGTTAACTCGAGTATGGTTGTCAGAACCCATCCCCGCCTCTTCCCGCGGGCTGGGATTACCTTGTTGATAGTAGTAATCCATGTTTTCAGGATCCCTGAGATGAATCAAAACCAACAAACGGATTACGGCGCACTGATTTCACGAATAAAAGAGAAAAATATAATAATAATAATAAAAAAACCAAATTAGAAATTAAGAACAGATAAAATGATATTGAACTACGCCAATCCCCGGCAACGGCGCCAAAAACTTGATGCGCGATTTATGCACACACTAACGCAAGTGCACGTGTCGTGACAAGTAATATAGTCTAGAAGATCGAGTTATCGTCCTCAGGGATTAGTGTTCAATTCTCAAATTCTATTCTATGGTATCTATTTGGTAACCGATGATTGATGAATTGTTTATAACTATAATTATGAATGCTAACTAAACTACTTTGTTTTACTTCAGATATGGTGGAAATAGGGCTTCCAAATCTCCTCAACTATCCACTCATCTTATTTGTTAATGCACTTAATTATGGTTCTTCTTCTATTTTGAGATAGCAGGTTAACTAAGCCGTTTTATACTCATGTTAAGGTAATATAAACACTCAACCCCAATATAGAACCCTTTTACCTTTCGGTGATAAAATTGACTATAAAGGAGGATTAAGAGCAATAACCTATTAAACTACACAAGTATCGGGGTACTTTCGTCCACGATTTAACCTATGTTTATTCAACTATAGCATATTCACAATCTCCCCTTTCGACTTTTGATTAGAAATCATATAAATTATGATAATTAGTGATCAATTAATTACCAAACATTCAAGACAATTATTGAATAAATCTCAACAATGATGAGAAGAAACCAAAACATGCATTAATTCATAAGAATAAGTTTCAAGTGATTTGATATGGAAAACCCTAGATTAAGTTAGTTCCTAGCCATAAACATGACAAGAACTAAACTAATATCCAACATAAACTATAAAGAAATAAAACAAAGAAATAAAGAAGTTACACAAAAAGTGGTCTCCAATCTTGATCTTCAAGGTTGTGATGAATTGCCAAGGGTTTGGAACCCTTATTCTGACCTAAAATCTCCTTTTTATAGCCTCCAACTCGTTTCCCAGGTTTCCTTCCAGGCCTTGGCCCATTCCCATTCGAAATTGGCAGAAATCCCGCCGCGGCCCTGCAACTGGCGCCGCGGCGCCGAAACTCATACAACTCTCTATAAGTTCAGCCGCGGCCTCGACATCGCTGGCGGAGGCGCTGGCCGCCTGCTTTCTTGCCCGGTTCTCCAACTTTCTCGCTTTTTGAGCTCTGGAACGTCTGTTTCTGCCCTCTTTTTGCTCCTTTTCCGCCAATGAGCCACTTTAAACCAATATGACTCAAAAGAAAGAAAATATATCCTAAGACGACACGTATTTGTACAAAAATGGGCAAAAGACTAACTAAAAATGACTCAAAAGGTGTATATAAAATACACCGATCAGACATCAAAATATCATACCAAGACTAGACTGCAACTCTGGAACAAAGAGAGTGCTTCAACATCAGCTGAACCAGCAACCTACCAGTGTGAACCATCACTCTCTTTAACTGAACATGCGGGTATGAAACGCAGCGTCCCCCGATAAAAGGGACGTCAGTACGACTGATGTACTGAGTATGTTAGGCATAAGAAATAATATAGCCAAGATATATCATAATCTGAAACAGAAACACTGACCAACAATACATACCTCTGAGACCCCAATACATATGTCTAAATGGTATGCAATGCAAATACGGTATAATACTGGTCACACATGCATCTTCATTTTCTGTCACGCCCCGACTTTTCCTAAGCCTTTACTTAGGGCGTGATGACACCTGGACAATTATTTCCCACCAGGAGCACCATTTAATTCTCTTTATTTAGAAATAAATATATATTCAAATACGAAGCTATTAATAAAAATAGCAATAAAGAAATCTGTTTATGACTTTATTGAAAACATAACGCGAGCCCATGCTCGTGCAAATATTGTTTCTACATAGACATACTGACAAGAATTATTCTAAGTTGGAAGGGAGACCATTCCACACGGGCATTTCCCGAGACATTGGAACTGATATTCTGAACCTGACGAGTACCAAGCCCGAAGCAATGGACTTGGTATGACAAGAAGCTGCGGGACGATTGCTAGCCTTGGCGTGGAGCCTTTTCTCTATCACGCTTTCCTGAAACATGTTAAATAAAGAGTCAGCCCTACCATCTGGGGCTGAGTGAAAACCTTACCCTGCAATTCAAAGTAACACCACAATATTCCAAGTGCAATCACATTATAACGTAATAAGCATATTGCAAAAACATATCAGGTTACAACACTTTTAAATATGCAGCAACTCCTCATAGGAAATTCTTAGTTTAACTAACACTTCATTTTATCTCGTATTATACGTTAAGACATTCTCCTGCATTTTCATATGTTTGTTACATTTATATATTTGCGAACGCGTATTCACTTTTCATATTTATATATAGGTGAACATGTATTATCTTTCACATTTGTTGCGGCGTGCAACCCGATCCATTATTTTTACGTATTTGTGAACACGTATTCACTTTACGTTTTGTTGCGGCGTGTAACCCAATCCATTATGTTTACGTATTTGTGAACGCATATTCACTTTACGTTTTGTTGCGGCGTGCAACCCGATCCATTATGTTTACGTATTTGTGAACGCATATTCACTTTACGTTTTGTTGCGGCGTGCAACCCGATCCATTATGTTTACGTATTTGTGAACGTGTATTCACTTTACATTTTGTTGCGGCGTGCAACCCAATCCATTATATATTTATATATTTATGTGAACACGTATTCACTTTTCATATTTTTCAGAAGATCGAATAAATACTATGCTATTTTCCAACATTCTGTCATTCATACTTGTAAAGATTATAACTTTTTAAACATAACTCCAACTAAGGTGTTTCTCAAACGAAAACTAAGGTAAGACGGGGGTATTTCACTATACCAAATTTCATTTAAAACTACTTTGGGTAACTAACACAAATTTATCCTCAAAACAGCCACATGAAATTTATTTCGGCAGAATTTTTATTAAACAGAACCAAATCTTAGAGTAGTCATAACTCCTAATCTGTAAACCCGTTCAAGCCCCATAAAATCTCAAAACGACGAAAACAGAGAGCTACACGTCTCCATGTGAACCATTCTTTCACATTCTGTACCATTTGGTACAGTTTTACACTTTTATTCGTTGCCCTTCCTGGATCTCGATAGATCCGAGGCAGAAACTTTAAACAGCAATAACTCTCAATCCGTAAGTCGGATAGACCTCTGTAAGGTCTCAAAATGTCCATAACAGAGAGATATAGAACTTTCCTGTAGCACTAATTTTCATATTTCCCACGGATTAGTACAGTTTACGTTTCAACGTCCTGCCCTTCTGGATTCCGATGAATCCGAGGCACCAACTTCAAACTACAATAACTCTCAACTCGTAAGTCCGTTTAACATATATTTATCTATATATGTCCGTATCAGAGAGATTTACAACCATGTAAATTTTTATATAATTCTAATAAGTAAAAAATCAATAAAAATAGTCTGTAATTATGTCTTTCCGAATTTCGGCCAAATCTAAGGCAAAAACTTTGAACTATGATAACTTTCAAACCGTATGTCCATTTTACCTCATTTTTGGTTCTATATGATCATAATAGAGAGGTGTACCATTATTACGAATTTCATCAAATTCTAACAATTATAACTCAGTGAAATCAGTTCGTAAAATTCATGACGCAACTAGTTGTTTAAACAATCAAAAGCTCATTATTTATTTTCAACACTCAATTCTTATTCTAACATGTATTGAACTTAAAATAAAGGATGTTACCAAGAAATTCTAAGTGAGAAAACTCATCTTGTAAGCATGAAAATGATTGTTGTTCTTATGCTACAAGTGACCTTGCTCCCTAGTATCTTTTTACTTTTGTTCTTCTTGCCCTCTTGATTTTCCCCCAGATTTTTCTTCTTCTTGTTCACTTGTTTTTTTTCTGATTTTCTATTCCATGTGCTAGATATTTTATTTGTGTCATGTATAAGTAGAAAAGTTTTCTATAACCTATGGGAGGTGGAATGACAAGAGTTGGAGGGAAAATGAAAGGGGGGGGGGGGGGGGGCGGGAAAGGGACGTGCATGCAACATACACTTTTGTTTTTTTTGTTTTTTTGTTTTTTATAATTTTTATTTTCATTTTATCTATCTATTTATCTAACTTTAACACTAACTCCATCCCATGCAATTTATTCTTTATTTTCTTATATATATGTATTTTTATTAACCCAACCAACAACTATATATATATTTTTTTCCGGATTTTACATTCTCTCCTCCTTAAGCAACATTCGTCCTCGAATGTGAATAAAGTCGTAACATAATCACATAGACACAATAATGTTTATTGTTATTGTAACACTAATTTGGGGCTTCACATTCTCCCTTCCTTAAGAAGCATTCGTCCTCGAATGGGAATAAGGTTGCAACACATGCATATAGACACGCAAATGACACACATATGAAGTACTATGTAACATATTTTTTTTATTACCTTAGTCAAATATGAATGGATATTTGACTTTTATCGCCTCTTCAGTTTCCCAGGTGGCTTCCTCTGTGGAGTGATTCCTCCATATGATTTTCACGGAAACAATATCTTTATTTCTAAGGCGTTGGACCTTTCTATCAAGTATTTCTACCGGAGCCTCTTCATATTGAAGCTCTTTATTAAGAACTATCTCCTGGGGAAGGATGACGTGACTTGGATCGTGCAAGTATTTTTGTAACATTGACAAATGAAATACCGGATGACCGCCTAAATTGTGGAAGTGCTAATTCGTAAGCCACATTTCCCACTCTTCGCAAGATCTCATATGACCCAATAAACCTTGGGCTCAATTTCCCTTTCTTACCAAAGCGCATCACTCCCTTCATTGGGGACACTTTTAAAAATACTTTCTCCCCTTCTTGGAATTCAAGATCTCTTTTCCGATGATCCGCATAGGACTTATGACGGCTATGAGCTGTTTTGATCCGCTCCCGAATCATCTGTACTTTATCATTTGTTTCCTGAATGACTTCAGGTCCTAACAGTTGCGTCTCACCCACCTCGAACCATCCAAGTTGAGACCTACATTTTCGTCCATATAATGCTTCAAATAGGGCCATTTTATGCTAGAGTGAAAACTATTGTTGTAGGCGAACTCAATTAGACATAGATGGTCCAACCAGCTTCCCTGAAAATCTAACACACAAGATCGCAACATGTCCTCAAGTGTTTGAATTTTTCGCTCAGCTTGCCCATCTGTTTGCGGGTGGAAAGCCGTGCTTAACTTAACGTTTGTCCCGAGACCCTGCTGGAAACTTTGCCAAAAGTGTGAGGTGAACTGGGAACCCCTATCTGAAATAATTTGTAAAGGAATCTCGTGTAACCGCACAATCTCCTTCAAATAAACATGTGCGTACTGTGGTGCGCGATACGTAGTCTTGACCGGTAAGAAATGAGCTGACTTTGTAAGCCGATCAACAATCACCCAAATAGAATCATACCCTTCTCGAGTTTTCGGTAGACCAGTTACAAAATCCATATGAATCGCCTCCCATTTCCACATGGGGACTCCAATGTCCTGAAGTAATCCGCCAGGTTTTTGATGTTCAGCTTTCACCTGCTGACATATAAGACACCTCCCGACAAACTCCGCAACGTCTTTCTTCATCCCGTCCCACCAGTAATTTGTCTTGAGGTCCTGATACATTTTTGTTGACCCTGGATGTATGGAATATCTTGTGTTGTGATCCTCATCTAAGATCTTCCTCCTTAGATCCTTTACCTTAGGAACACATAACCTACCCTTATACCGAGGGTTCCGTCATTATCTCCCAATGTAAACTGTGAAGGTTTTCCCTGTTGGATTCTCTCCCGAAATCCAACAAACTCCGTATCCTCAAATTGACTTTCTTTTATTTCTGAAGCTAAGGCAGACTGCGAGGTATCATGTACCACCACCTACCTTCACCGATCTCAGTTAAACTAACCCCGAGGTTTCCCAATCTTTGTACCTCACGAACAATACCCCTATTTTGTATTGCCAAACGGGCTGTCGCCATTGATCTCCCATCGAGCGCTACCACTACGTTGGCTTTCCCAGGATGGTAAAGAATACTAAGGTCATAATCCTTAAGCAACTCTAACCATCTTCTTTGTCGGAGATTCAAATCCTTCTGCGTGGTTATGCATCGCAAACTCTTATGATCAGAATATGTCCACATGCACACCATATAAATAGTGTCTCCATATTCGTAAGGCAAACACCACCGCAGCTAATTCCAAGTCATGAGTTGGGTAATTCTTCTCATGTATCTTCAACTGTCTAGATGCATACACAATAACCTTTTCAAACTGCATCAAGACACATCTTAACCCAACTCTAGAGGCATCGCAATAGACTGTGAACCCTTCTTGTCCCGATGGTAAGGTTAGGACTGGTGCAGTAGTCAACAATTCCTTTAGTTTCTGAA
Organism: Przewalskia tangutica; assembly: GCA_029844215.1. Classification (NCBI taxonomy): domain Eukaryota; kingdom Viridiplantae; phylum Streptophyta; class Magnoliopsida; order Solanales; family Solanaceae; genus Przewalskia; species Przewalskia tangutica. The sequence goes on from CM056723.1 coordinate 44,961,798, forward strand.
AACTTGCTTCACATGCTTCTGACCACTGGTACTTAACCACTTTTTGAGTCAACCGGCCATGAGCAAAGCAGACTAGAAAAACCTTTTACGAATCTTCTATAATACCCAGTCAAACCCAAGAAACTTCTAACCTCTGTCGGAGTGGTCGGTTTTGGTCAGTTCTTCACTGCTTCTATCTTATGGGGGTCTACCATAATTCCATCCCTTAACACAACATGTCCCGAAAAGGCTATCTTTTCCAACCAAAATTCACACTTTGAAAATTTAGCATATAGTTTCTCCTGTTTCAAGACTCAAGACTACCTCGACGCTTCTTCATGTTCTTCAACACTCTTATCAGAAATTAGGATATCATCTATGAACACGATCACGAACAAATCTAGGAATGGTTTGAAGATTCTGTTCATTAAATCCATAAATACTTGGGGCATCGTTAACCCAAAAGACACAACCAAGAACTCATAATGGCCGTATCGGGTTCTAAAGGCTGTTTTGGATATATCATCTGGATTTATTTTCAGCTGATGATATCCCGAACGGAGATCAATCTTGGAAAAATAGCTAGCTCCCTGAAGTTGGTCAAAAAAATCATCGATTCTTGGTAATGGGTATCACTTCTTGATCGTGACCTTATTGAGCTGCCGATAATCGATGCACATTCGGAGCGATCCGTCTTTCTTTTTCACAAACAGTACTGGTGCACCCTAAGGGGAAACATTAGGCATTATAAAGCATTTATCCAGAAGATCCTTCAATTGTTCTTTTAACTCCCTCAATTCAGCTGGGGCCATTCGATGTGGAGGAATAGAAATGGGTCTTGTACCCGAAATTAACTCTATAACAAACTCCACTTCTCTATCCGGAGGAAGGCCTGGAAGATCTTCAGGAAAAACCTCCGGAAAATTTCGAACAATAGGAACATCATAAACTGTTGGGGATTCTTTTTGGGTATCCACTATATTAGCCAGATATGCGTACTCCACTCTATGACTTCTCAATAACTTTTGAGCCCCAAGGTAGGAAATAAACTGACCTGAGGATATTCCAATCCTACCCCTTATAACAACTTCTGGTTCTTCGGGAAAAGTTAATCTCACTATCTTTCGCCGACAATCTAACATGACATAACATGCCGACAACCAATCCATACCCAAAATGACGTCGAAGTCTACCATATCAAGTAGTACTAGGTTCACCATTGTTCCCCTGCCATTCACTTCTAATGGGAAATTATTTACCACCCGAGAGGCCCAGATTGAGGCCCCTACTGATGTCATAACCTCAAAAGGTTCACTTAAATAAGAAGGTTCTACGTGTAAATTGTTAGCAAAGCCCATTGACACATATGAAAATGTAGAGTCGGGATCGTATAATACAACTGCAGGAATACTCGAGACTAGCAAAATACCTGTGACCAGCGCATTAGGTGCTTCTGCCTCATTCCTCTGGGGCAAAGCGTAGAGCCGATTAGAATTGTTGGGTTGTTGACCTCCCTAACTCTTGCGGGGTTGGTTTCCCTGATTTCCCCTGTAGGCAGCTGTGGTTGCTTCTGACCTCCCCTGAATAGATTGAGTTTGGGTTCTCTTCTTGCAATTCCTGACATAGTGGCCTGACTCTTCACAGTTATAACATGTCTTCGTTAAGAGCCGACATTCTCCAGTGTGTTTTCTTTGACAAATCTTACAAATCGGTTTGTCACCTCCTGTGTTAGGGTTGGTGGCCTTGTCCTTGCTACCTTGGTAATTAGACCAACTGTGCCCCTTAGGCTTGAAATAAGACTGGCCCATAGATTGGTTCGGTCCTGAAGATCCCTTACAAAACTCCTGCTTCTGATTTTGACTCTAATTAAATGATCTTGACGTTCGAAATCTCTTATGCGAATATTCTCTTTTTGCTTTAGCGAAACCTTCTACCCTCAAAGCCATATCGACAATATGAAGATAAGTTCGATCGTTGGCTAACACCACCACCTTCTCTGCTATGTTCGGGTTTAAACCCTCAACAAATCGCTTGACTCTCTCCCTTTCTGTAGGGATGACATGTGTGTTGTATGTAGATAACCTCACGAACTGTGTATCATATTCTTGTACACTGCGGTCGTCTTGCTTCAACTGTTCAAACTCCCGTCTGAACGCATCCTTGCTCGTATTAGGCGTGAATTTCTCAATGAATGCCGCTCTGAACCCTCCCCAAGTCATTGGTGGTGACATCGGGGGACGATTTTTCCTAAAATTCCTCCACCACACCCCTGCATCATCCACTAGTCGTGCGACCACCAAGTTGATGCCCTGCGTCTCCACGCATCCCAATGTGAACATTAAGTCTTCAACTTCATCGAGGAATACTATCGGGTCAGCCTTGGGGTCCTTCCCTGAGTAAAGTGGTTCTCTTCTCCTCATAACATTTTCCCATAGCCTATCAGGTACTGCTTGAGCTTCTACACTCTCGGTCCGTGGTGCAGTCGCAATCGGTCCCTGAGCCGTCTGGTTCTGGTTCGGGGCTATGACAGAGACACTAGGTGCGGGCGGAACGAACTTCAATTGTCATTAACTCTATGAGTCTATCTAGTTTTTGTCCCACCGTTTCTTGGGCGATTTGACTCTCGTTCTCTCCAACATTTTCTCCGACATTTTCTCCGCTTCCTTCAGACACCACTACGTTAACTGGAGGTACCTGAGCTTCGTGATGAACCTCCTCTTGAGCCCTCAGGATTTGTGAATTCACCATTTTTTGTGAAGACAAACACACTCATATTTTAGAAGACGGAATGTCTACTCTAGCTCTTAAAATTTTCTTATAGTTCATAAGCATGCTACACCACAAGAAAGCGCAGATTAACTAAACAATAATGACAACTCATAACTTGCGTCAATAATGTTTCATTCCTCATATTTGAAAATATTTCATGACATTACAATACATCAGAGCATGTCATTCTATGACATTCCCTATAGCTCTCTTACTCGAACATGCACCTACTACAACACGTTCTAAAGGGCTTAACCGCATAGTTCGCCTATTCTGCTGATTGACATTCAACTCCCTGTGAACCTTCTTCCTTGCTTCCCTTTCCATTTCGCTCATTCTTTCCCTTACTACTATTACCTGAAATAAAAATTTGGTCAAGGAATCTTCTGTAACATCTCCTCTTAGCATCTTTGCCCCTCTGAATGAGGATCGAAATTTTTCTGGGACAGAGTTGAATATTATCTGTAATATGACTCCAATCGAAAAGTTGAAGAAAGTCGGGTCGTAGGAACGCCTCTTCTGTCTACTCCTAAGCAAATACGCACAAAGTACGATTGTGTCGCATATATACTCGTTAGAATCATCTCCCGAGTTCATCTTACGACGCATGAATTCCTTCTGAGCTTGCATTTCCTTTGCCTGTTCTTCGAGTACTTCCCTCTTTGTTGGAACTCGCCTTATAATCACCATCTACACAACAATTATTGGTCAGTATAACGTTGTACAATCTTCTTCCTAACCCGCGTGAAAGAGGTAGTACAAGAATCAAGTCTTGAAAAAGACTCAAGATAGGCACGAGAGGAGTATGAAAGAAGGAAACTTTAGATATTATTCCGCTCACTTATTACTAAGGGCGCGCGTGACACCGTCGCAATAAGTAACCGCTCAAACACCCAACTCAAGAAACTTCCTAGAATCTTCTAACTGGTTTAGCTCGATACCAACTTGTCACGCCCGACTTTTCCTAAGCCTTTACTTAGGCGTGATGACACTGACAATTATTTTCCACCAGAGCACCATTTAATTCTCTTTATTTAGAAATAAATTTATATTCAAATCTGGCTATTAATAAAAATAGCAATAAAGAAATCATTTATGACTTTATTGAAAACATAACGCGAGCCCATGCCGTGCAAATATTGTTTCTACATAGAAATACTGACAAGAATTATTCTAAGTTGGAAGGGAGACAATTCCACACCGCATTTCGAGACATTGAACCGACATTCAACTCGACGAGTACCAAGCCCAAGAATGGACTTGGTATGACAAGAGGTCGCGGACGATCGCTAGCCTTGCGCGAGCCTTTCCTCTATCACACTTTTCTCAAAACATGTTAAATAAAGAGTCACTACCATCCGGGCCGAGAACCTTACCCTGCAATTCAAAGTAACACCACAATATTCCAAGTGCAATCACATTATAACGTAATAAACATATTGCAAAAACATATCAGGTTACAACACTTTTAAATATGCATCAACTCCTCATAGGAAATTCTCAGTTTAACTACACTTCATTTTATCTCGTATTATACGTTAAGACATTCTCCTGCATTTCCATATGTTTGTTACATTTATATATTTGGGAACGCGTATCACTTTTCATATTTATATATAGGTGAACATGTATTCATCTTTCACATTTGTTGCGGCGTGCAACCCGATCCATTATATTTACGTATTTGTGAACACGTATTCACTTTACGTTTTGTTGCGGCGTGCAACCCAATCCATTATGTTTACGTATTTGTGAACGCATATTCACTTTACGTTTTGTTGCGGCGTGCAACCCGATCCATTATGTTTACGTATTTGTGAACGTGTATTCACTTTACGTTTTGTTGCGGCGTGCAACCCGATCCATTATATATTTATATATTTATGTGAACACGTATTCACTTTTCATATTTTTCAGAAGATCAAATAAATACTATTCTCTTTTATAACATTCTGTCATTCATACTTGTAACGATTATAACCTTTTAACCATAACTCCAACTAAGGTGTTTCTCAAGCGGAAACTAAGGTAAGACGGGGATCTTTCATTGTACCAAATTTCATTTAAAACTACTTTGGGTAACTAACACAAATTTATCCTCAATGTATAAGTAGAAAAGCTCATTATTTATGACGCAAAGTTCATGACGCAACTAGTTGTTTAAACAATCAAAAGCTCATTATTTATTTTCAACACTCAATTCTTATTCTAACATGTATTAAACTTAAAATAAAGGATGTTACCAAGAATTTCTGAGTGAGAAAACTTACCTTGTAAGCATGAAAATGATTGTTGTTCTTATGCTACAAGTGACCTTGCTCCCTAGTATCTTTTTACTTTTGTTCTTCTTGCCCTCTTGATTTTCCCCCAGATTTTTCTTCTTCTTGTTCACTTGTTTTTTTCTGATTTTCTATTCCATGTGCTAGATATTTTATTTGTGCCATGTACAATGTATAAGTAGAAAAGTTTTCTATAACCTATGGGAGGTGGAATGACAAGAGTTGGAGGGGAAATGAAAAGAGAGTGTGGGGAGGAAAGGGACGTGCATGCAGCATACACTTTTGTTGTTTTTTTTTTAATTTTTATTTTCATTTTATCTATCTATTTATCTAACTTTAACACTAACTCCATCCCATGCAATTTATTCTTTGTTTTCTTATATATATGTATTTTTATTAACTCAACCAACAACTATATATTATTTTTTTTTCCGGATTTTACATTCTTTCCTCCTTAAGCAACATTCGTCCTCGAATGTGAATAAGGTCGTAACATAATCACATAGACACAATAATATTTATTGTTATTGTAACACTAATTTAGTGCTTCACATTTTCATAACAACCTCTGTGGACATCATTTCATTATCGGCCTCTGTGGGCATAATGTGTCTAAATGTCATGCATGGTGCAAATGCGATAATTCATATATATTGGCTACACAAGGACATCTTCCTTCCCAATCACATATATATAATGTGACCCTTAATAATGCATCTTCCTTCATTAAGCCACACAAGCTTTATCATTATCATATCTCAGTTGATCAGGTGGTCTGCGTTTCCCGTTTTTCATCCCTAATATATAGTCTTGGGTAAAATATGAATGCAATGCAAACGCAAATGAAAATGTATGAATGACAATAAAATATTCCCTGAATTTATTGGACGACAATAATATCCTTGCTCCTTTGGCTAGCATTATGAAAACATCTGATTGGTGATAACAGATTCGAACTGCCTAATTAATTTTTCATGAGTAATTTATATTTATAATAATCTTATCTAATCAACTGTGAACTAGAAAATGTAAAACAAATTGATTATATCTTAATTTTTATACAAATGACATTCTAATATCTTGAAATAAATGTGTCTAATAGTGTGAACGTCTTAAGGGCACAAAATTATTTTAATACAATTTGTTTGTCGATACCTTTTTCACTTAGCGCTGCAATGACTTATTTCAACACGTCTACTAAAAACATATACCAACTTATTTATTAAACCAGTCTCAACACTTAATACTTATCAGTTACTTTAAATTAGCAAAGTAAAATCGGCTTCAATGCTTACTAAAAAGTAAAAACTCTTATTAACATCTTTCCCACATGCCTTAATAAGGACTTAGAAATAATTTAGACATACTTTTAGCATTGAATCAATAACATGGATATTTCTTAAATTCTAAGAGTAGAATAAATTATGGAGCAATATCACAATTATATTTCATACGTAGAATATGCCAAAAGAAAGAAGGATTTATCTTAACATACCTTTGAATCGACTCTTCACGGTGATGAAATCAATTTCCTTTACAAAATAATCACCTGCTGGAAACATCACTTTTACTTCCTTCAAAGTGAATTTCCTAAGACGCTATCGTGGCCTACTGCCTTAATTCCAAAATGATAAGACAGCACCTGTCTCCCCCTACTTAACTAAGCAACAACTTAAAATGAAGTAGGAGTTGATGTCTAAGTTATTGTCCATTTCACCTACGTTTTACCTCTAAAGTAGCACTATTCATTGTGAAGAAATATTGGTGCAATCTTTGTTTTCCAAATGTTTCGTTCAACTAGGGACTATGTACGAATTGTTTATCACCTTATATAATGCCACCTAAACACACCACTAAAGAATAGTAACCCAAATCCATTAACTCCCTAGCCATGTGCCATTTGATACCTATAATCCTTATCCACATAATCACACTTATCTAATAATTAATTAATTATACACAATTAATCTTTTGATCTCAATTCACTTAAACCGTGATAACTTATAAAACATTCATATACTCAATGTCATAATTTATAATATGACATTAGTCCATAACCTCTTTGGGATATCCAACTATTATTATTGATCCCTGTTGTCACACTTCTTACGTCCAAAATTATTCCAGAATCACATCCTTCTATATACTAATTTCCTATTAGCATATGTAAATATAACAAAAAAAATTCTCATCGTTCGAGTCTATTTCCTTCGTTTAGATGCTCAAATCATTATCCAAAATTCTGAAACGTTACAGTAGAGTAGGTTTAGATTTTAATTGTAGACTTCATCTAAATTCAACTCAAGGCAATGCACAAAGTAAAAAAAGTTAATGCTTTGTATTTTAAATTTAATACATAAAATTTATTTTTACATATATATTTATTTAGTTCAATTCGATATTTTTTCGGTAATTTTTATAAAATAAAAATCTAACATAATTTCCGGTATGATTATAGATTTAGTCGAAATTTTTGGTTTTATTAAAAAATATCGAAAAATCGGTTGATCGATTCAACCAATTTTTGAAAATTCACTGACACCCCTAATCCAGCCCATTGATATAAGACCAAATCAGCGTAATTTCTTCTTATCAATTGTAATTTCTCCTTCTCCTTGAAATTATTCCCTCCCGCTCGTAATAGCTTAAAGAGAAGTTACTTGATCAAGTTGCATTGCAGCTCTGTTACATTCATATAGAATTCTATATTTTGGTTAATATTCAGTGCCTTGCACTTAAGGCCGTAAACTTTTTGCTTTTGGTGTTCCTAGTACCTTTGTAAACCTCAATATTAATTAAAAATGAAAAAATGATCATATTTGTCCTCAACGTTTAAAAAAAAGTTTGTATTTGTCCTCCATTAACGTTTGGGGTCAAATATGCCTAACGTTAGTCCAAACTTATTGTATTTGTCCTTATTTAACAGATCCGCCACGTCGGAGCCACGTGAAGGACACGTGGCAATTTCCGACCAGCAGCTTCACCCCAAAACTTCCATCGCCGGGCGTTACGCCATCGGTTCCGGAAATGGAAAATGAAATCAAAACGATGAGCCGGAGTGGGTGTAACTTGAAGAGGATGCTGAGGCGAACACACCGATATCACCCTCTGTCGTCGTCGATGCCGGATCTAACCGGAAAAAGCCAAAATTCCGTCGAAATTTTTGATTTGGTCGACCAGACGACTGGCTTGGAATTGAAGGTCGCGGTTGAGTGTAAAATGTCGGCGTGAGGACGACGAGTCTGTTGGTACCCTTCACAACCGTCGATTAGACCTCAGTTCGTCGGACAAGCGTTGGCGACGGTTAGAATTTTAAATGGTCGACGGGTCGAGATAGAAGAGACTATTGACGGTGTAGGTATGGAAATGACCGCCTTGAGACGGCGGTCACAGTGGTGTAACCCACTGCCGTCGAATGTACCTCAGTTCGCCGAAATTTATAAAAAACCGAGCAACAGCCGACGATGGCGTGGCAATCGCCGCGCGACGATCGACAACCGCCACCGCCGCCCAAAGAACTCCGCAATACGTGGCTGGGCGGAAATTGCCACGTGTCCTCCACGTGTCTCCGACGTGGCAGATCTGTTAAATAAGGGCAAATACAATAAATTTGGACTAACGGAGAACATATTTGACCACAAACGTTAACAAATGGCAAATACAAACCTTTTCTAAACGTTGAGGGAAAATATGACTCTTTTCCCATTTAAAATTGAAAATTTTAAACTGTGAATTCGACTTTAAATATGGTATTATCGAATATTGTACCGAATCGAAGTTTGATTTACTGAATTACCGAATCGAAGTTTAAAAGTTCAATATTTGGTATCTACTTTCAATTGTCGATTACTGAATTACTGAACCAAAATTTTAAAAATATCGAACCGAATACCGAACGTCCACCCTTACATGTAGTGGTTCATTGAAGCTCTCCCTCTACTTCGGATTTTTTTCTTTTCTTCTCAAGAACTTGCTATTTCATATTCTCTTAGATAGGCTATCTTCCGCCATCGTCATTTAGATCGGTCTCAGGCCTAGGCCAAAGGTAGCAAGAAGCGTTTCATAAATTCTTATCGTTTATTTGAAGTTAAATGAGTGTAAATTTTGTTTAATACGTGGCATTTAAAGAGTGAAAAGGTTAGATGGGGTCGTCTGGTGGGATGGGATGGATAAGAATATTCCATGAGATTCTACATAAAGTATTATAGTATAAATGGTGGAATAAAATAATCACGAGACTGATTAATACCTATCAACGAACGCAGAATAAAATAATCCAATATTTTATTCTGAAATTATTATTTTTATTCCACCAATCAATCGACCCCTAAGGGTATATGTACACACTTTGAGAAATTAATTAAAATGACCCTTACTTGTCCTAATTAATTTAATCCCCTCACTATTACTTAAATATTTGGATTAATTCTTTTGGGATAAACATAATAAACTGTGAAATTCGACCTCCCCTTATCTAAAAAAGGGTCATAAACTCCTTTTTGTTTAGGTTCCTCTTTCTACATTTAATTATTTATTGAGTCTGATGTCACTATCATTAAACATTCATTCTTGATTTGGTTGCTGACCTAGCTGTTGGTTTAGCAAGCCTTCTTAGCCGCCTAGTGTGCACACGAAAATATGTCAAATGGTAAGACCATGCCATACACTCGTTTAGCTTGTACTTCATGGATGATAGGCTTACAAACTCTTGAAGTTTCGGTGGTCATTTCGGTGGTTTATTTGAGCGGAGAAAAGTGATGGTGGATGAAAAGTGGTTCATAGTGGAGGGGGTGGAGGTGATGGCTGTTGTAATGTGAGGAAGAAGAGAAAAATGAGATTTGGGTGTTATTTCATATGAGTTAAATTAGTTTAGTGGATCAAGTTAAAAGAGGAAAATCAGACAATTTTAATTAAAATTGAGGAATTAAGGTTGATTTGGGAAAATCCGTTATAGTGGGGTTGTTAGGTGATTTATATATGCTCACGCAAGTGCACGTATCGTTTTACAAGTAATATAGTCCGTAAGACCGAATATCGTTCTCAGAGACTGGTTTCTAAGTACCGTTCATCTATTTTATATTATCTATTTGGCAAACTAGTATTGATTGGGGTTTTTGTCTAACTACTAGAATTAATTACAAGAATTAATTAAACTATTTAAGTTGTGCTCTGATTATGAAGGAATTAGTGCTTTCAAATCCTCGACTATCCACTTTATTCAATCCTTAATGCGACTAGAATGATTCTTCTTCTACGTTAAGATAACGGTTAACTAGACTGTCTTATATTACAGTTAAGATATATAATCACTCAACCCTAGTGCAGAACCCTTCTATATTTCTATGATAGGATTTACCACATATGAGGATTAAGAGCAGTAACCTATAATGCTACACAAGTATCGGGGTACTTTCGTCCGCGATTTTAACCTATGTCTATTAAATTACAGCATATCCAAATCTCTCCTCTCGATTCTTGATTCGAAATCATATAGATTATGATAATTAGTGATCAATTAACTATCAAACATTCATATCAATTATTGAATAAATCTTAACAAGTGAAGAAGTAATCAAGCTACTGCATTAATTCATGAATAAAGTTTCAAGCGAATCATAAGGAAAATCCTAATAAAGTGTTTAGTTCCTAGCCATAGTCACGCTACGAACTAACACAATATCCATACATAAACTGAATTAAAAGAAAGAAAGAAAATTACGTAGACTAAGTCTCCAATTGTAGCCTTGAATCCTTGCCTTGTGATGTGTTTCTTTTCTAGAATCAACTCCCCCTTCATTAAACTAATCCATAGGGCTTAAATATGTTGCAAATTCGTGCCCTATGGACCCTTCTGCCCTTGGCCAATTCTAACTCGGATATGACACCACGCCTCGACCGCTGTCCTCGACGTCAGATCGCGGCTGAAAGTTCTGCACTCTCGCATAAAATGGCACCGCGGTTCTGTCTCAATGGCACCCCGGTGCCTAAAGTCCTGCGGGTCTCTGATCTTTTGGCACCGCGGTTCTGCTTCTGGGAACCGCGGTGCTGCTTTGCCTTTTTTCGAGTCATCAATTTTCAACCTTTTTCTGCCTCGGGACCTCCTTTTATGCCCACTTTTCGCTCCTTTTTGCCATTTTGCCTTTTTGAACCGTTGTGACTCAAAAGAAAGGAAAACGACCCTAATACTATACTAAACACAACAAAAATAAGTAAAATACTAACTAAAAATGACTCAAAAAGCGTATACAAAATACGCCTAACAAACCCCCAAACCTAAACTTTGCTCGCCCTCGAGTAAGCAGAAAATAAAAACAAAGAAACATAATAAAAAAAACTCAAAGACTCAGATCAAACAGCTGCACAAGGTTACTTAGAAAAAGCATGAACGTCAGTGGATAATATGTTGGAACATATGTAGCATGAATATATAACAATCTAGAATTTCAAGCCAGATATTTCGCAAATTCAGTTCAATCACACTCAATGGAAATATGAATACTAAACCATGCATGTCAATTTCATTTAGTTCTATGGGCCTGTTTACTTGCTATCCTCCACTAATCATGGACATACGTTCTAGAGTTCCTCAGGACTTTTCAGGGTTGTAATGTAGACTTAGGCACGGGTAGGTAAAAGTAGACATTTTAGGCTCAATTTACGTACCATATAAGCGTTTTTCTCATTCAACCATCTTGTCCTTCTTTTTGGTATTCTTTTCAGTTCATACTTATCATTCATCTCTTCTCTTTTTGAGAGTATGAAACATATTCACATAGGCACCCCCAAACTTAAGCTTTTATATTTTTTCATTGGGGTGCATCAATCAATTTTTTCATTCTCTTTTGATATTTCTTTATCACTCTTTTTCATCCCAATTTTTCAATTACTGCTTATGGCACACAAGAGAATCATAGAGTGTCAAAGAAATAATTTATTTTAGGCTCAAAAGGGCTGACTATGGATACATTTTACTGCATGATAGGTAATGAAAGGTAAGAATGACTAACAAAGAAATGCCTGAGTCATCTCCCTAAACATATACGTCATAACTATTTTGTCTCAAATAACAAGCAAGCAGGATTCATAGACATTTTTCAATAGACACGCATAAGCTAGGCACAAATATCTCAAATAATCAGATTTTCATGAATTTTTGGCATATCTAATTTGAGCACACATATTTTTAGCCTCTAATTCCATTACATTATTCCACTTAATTCACTAGACGTTTTCAGCAACTATAACATGCATGATCATAAAAAAAAATTGAATCATATGTGTCACGACCCGAACCTGGGCCCGTGACTGGTGCCTTACCCCGGGCACCCTAGTGATACAACATCAGAGTAATCAGCGGAACATAAAACACATACATGAAACAAATGAAGTACAAAACAGTAATCTGAGGAAAACTTGCCTTTCGGCATATATATATAAATAACAACTCTTACAAATGAACAGTTAAATCCTTTTTACAAACCCCGCCACACAACAAGATTACTGCACTTAAGAAATGATATGACAACAACGGCGGATGTGGCCCGCCATACCCCGAATGTAAATACCTACAACGACAGGACTATACCAAGATAAGCCTCCGAGAAACGGAGCTTTCCCAAACGAATCGTGACCCTAAGAGCGAGGATCAACGATCGCGTATTTTACTGCAGATTTAACGCAGCCCGGGCGAGGTCGATAATAGGTACCAAGTATGTGAAACATGAAGATATCAGAAATGAAATCATAGTAGTCTATGTAAAGCGGTGAGACATGTATGATAACCAAACTACGATTCACAATAAATAAGCGATCATGTCTAGTCGTGACTCACGCCTCAAAGTCATCACCCAATATAACAACGGGTCTCACGCCCACAACATCAATCATGCCCGTGGAATACCTTCCGCCTGCAATGAACGATAGAAAAGCACCAAGGAATACATATGAACAGCAGTCCCACTGTGTCCAAATAAAATAAAGATGGTAAGTACGAAGGCATAGCCGACTACTAACACCTACAGATTAACAAGGTCATAAATCAGATCATGATATCTGCCTGCATCACATGATCAAAGCCGGTCGCCGCTCGCAATATCAAATGTGCGCGCTTAGCCTCGAACTCCCGCAGCCCGCATAGGCCAATCTCATAGGCCCGCATGAGGTATAACCCCGCATCGAGGGTAGCTACTCCCAAGATCGCCCCGACTCGCACCGCACGGCCACATGCACCGCATGACCATAAAGGCCGCACACTAACTCGAACTCTCAGAGCTCGCATAGGCCCCGACCCGCATGAGGTATTCTCGAATCACGGTCCTGCATCACCGAGTCTACCCCCAGACGGAGGCGCTTAACCCTGAACACGCGAGTGGTATAAATACCAACATAATTTTTATCGTTTAGACAACATAAGCAAAATCAAGGGAAAATCCCTTTACACAAACATCACAGAATACTAACACACGTAGCATCCTAATATGATTACTTGTCAAATCAAACACGAAGGTATTACAAGGCTATCACAAACCAATACAATCAAGTTATTCACACATAAGGTACTTCCTACTATATGATTAACGAGATCGGGTTTTTATCCCCAAAGTACTTTATACAATAACTCTTTAAAGATATGTTACTTCACAAAACCACACAATACGTAGTATATGAAAATAGAGTGATTATCTTTTGAAGTAAATCAAAACACTTACCTTTGTAAAATCAAGTAACAACATTATTTTCCAAACGCCCAAGTTTTGCCTAATTTCAAATGTTCACTGCTCTTATTTTAGAAAGGTTTCAGATTTCATAGTCTTATTCATTTAAGAATATAATTCTCTTTTAAACTATCCGAGAAACATAAGCCTTATATGTGAGTAGGATATTCTTGTTTATAACAATCTTATTACAATGACCATGATCTAGAAATATCATTTTGTCTCATCTTAGCTTCTATGCAGATGGAAGTTTCTACTGGTTTTAATAATACTTAATCTGTCAAAACATTTCCTTTTATTACGCTGCAGTGGTTTGTCGATACACATTCTGATTTCCGAAATCAGTAAAACATTCTTAAGCCGTTATTATCTAACTTCCCATAAAGCTAGTATAACTCTTAAGTTTTCGAAAACCAAATATTACTTCTTCTTTCGAAATGATTCAAAAATCTTTTGAAATACTTCAAGTTCTTTATTAACACCTAACAAGCCGCTTATAGTTCAAATCGCTTACCTTTTAAAACCACAAGTATTTTCTTACCAACATAAAATCATTATAACCAACTTCCCATAAAGCCGATATAACACTTTATGTTTTAAACCAATCAAATACATTTAGCACAATTAAGTCTACCGGACTAAATAGTTCACACATATCATTCTATAAGAGATAGGAAGAGGTTCACATACCTCGCGACGAGTATCGACTAATAGCAAAACGCTCCAAGTACTTCCAACCGTCGGCTACTCCTTAAGCCAAGTAGATCGCGCCATACGTAGTACTCAACCTATAAGGCCACAAGGCGCTTTATTAATATTTAGATCTTATCGTAGAACATTCTACGTAAAATTCGGCAAAGACTCTCCCGCAACAACAGAATCTCCTCCTTTATCGAGGCCGCTACCAAGCCAACCAGTGGGTTTGCACGCCTAACCGACGTGGTACGATTCTACTACACAAAGAAAGCTACATGTCATCAGAATACACCCCATGTAATTACGTCAAGATTCTTCTTCGAAAAGGTTTCTTATTATTCAGCTTAAGTCAAAAGACATCACGATAACAACGTTCAGTTCTATATATAGTATACTTCAACTATATAATCATACAACATGTAATTTCCAATTACAATAGAGGGACAAGATATTTACCTCGATAAGCCCATAATTATCCAAGTATATGTCGATCCTAAGCAAGGTTTAGCTCCTACTCCGCGCGCTCCAAACAACCCTTAGAAGTTCTAACCAACTTCTACTTAAATACTTCAACCAACTATGAAGATTTCCTTAGGGTTTCGGTTTGAGACAAAAAGGACAAAAGGTAGTATTTCCTGCTCTAATGATAGAGGTAACTTTTGGAATACAACAAGGTAAAGGCTAAGGTATTTTGGGCATTATAACAATACTGGAGAGTATTTCTACACCACAAAAAGGGTATTATGAAAACAATTAGGCAGTGGTACACTCTGGCTAGCACCCCAGAGGGGTGCTCTCCACAAGGGGGAGGCCTCACGAACTCTACACAAAGTGGGAGGGAGGAGGATTTTAACACTTAGAAATATTTAGGAACGAATGAACAAGTCTTCCAAGGGGGTATTTATAAGAAACCCAAGGCCAACCAATGGCAAGATCAAGCCACGTGCAAGGCAAGTGCCTAGATCAAGCCAAGTGCACCCTAACCCTACTCCACCAAACATGGCACAAAACAAGCCACAAAACAAGGCCCAAAATAAGGACCAATCGGCCAAGTGCCAACCAACCTCGACCGCCCACTAAATCGTCCAACGAGGGTGACAAGTGTCACCTCCCGCTGCCCAAAATATTTCGCTCTCTAAAAATCCGCAAAAATATAAATGTCATAGCCGGAATTTTCCCTACGAAAGTCGTGGAAACGCTTTTTAAAAACGACTTAATCTAAAGCGTGCACAAAGTGAAAATCGCCAAGCCTACTTAAGCTTCAAAATTTTCTACGCACGCCCCACGCACATACACCGGAAATACGGTATAACATTCTCCTCTCTAGAAACATTCGTCCCGAATGGTCCTTCTAAGTCTCAAAACAAACGCGCGCCAGTATAGTCTTCACTACTATCCTTACGAGAACAATCCTGCCACACCGGGCCACCGAAACACCCGCGCAAAAACCTCCATCCACGTCGACGAGGAAACACCTCTAACATTACCACAAACACCTCTCTCCGGGTCTAAAATATACTTCCTTCGACCTTCTCCTTACAAAAGAAATGATCACATCTATGCTCGCCATACATGCCCGCTTCTCCCTTTACTCGCCGTGATGATACCACTTTTGTCACTTTGCCGCGAGGTTCTAGTGTCACCCGCGACCCAACACCGTACCGGGCCGCACGCGATCCCCGAGGTCGTGACACTCGAACTCTTACTACATTTCAAATCGCTTCGCTTCAAAACTCGGTCACTATCTCTAACGTGGTCATCATTAATCGGGAACACTCGATGGATCTCCGATACTTTCCCGATCATAACAAAACGAAAGATCGGACGCATCGCTTCCTAAGTCGGACGGCAATGCTAACCTATGTGCAACCCGCCTATTCTTCACATGAACCCGTGCGGCCCAAAGTAACTCGCTAAGTTCCTCTGCTTTCCAAAACTCGCCACACCTAACCCGGTGGTACTTTCAAGAAGACCGACCACAACTCGAACTCTAAGCGCCGTTGCCGCCGATTATCCGCACGATTTCTCCGAGCCGCCGTAACCTCTTCTAGACAAGTTTTACCCTATCCACACCGCCGAACAAGCTCAACCAACTATCTCAATCTCGCCAACATCGAACCAATCGATCGGCGACTTACACATCCGCCCCTACCAGCTTCATAAGGCGACATCCAACACCGAAATGGTAACTTAAACTTCTCTCCACAGAGACAACAATCTCCACAACTACCCCGAAATTCACACACCGCCCGAGGCGAACGCGATTCTCGAGACTCACCGAGTTCTTAACCTCGCTGGTAAAACTTCAAACAAAAACAGCCGCACTGGCTCCACCGTCGCCCTAAGGTGAAGGTAGGCACCCTGCAGCCTTACAACCTTCGATTAATCAACACCGCCGAGTAAACGGCCTTTGCTGTAAGACAAGACGGCCGACTCTCGCCCGACCATCGTCGAACGCATCCACGAACTCAGACACGTTAACTAAACTCGGGCCTAACACCCTCGTGACTTACCACAAGTGACCGCCACAAACCGACCACCACCAAACATGCCGCGGTTGACCCGCAACGTGGCCTCAACCCGACCCGCAACGCCGCTAAACGCTAGCTCCAAGGAAAACTCTCACTAATCACGTTTAAAACCTAGCGGTCTTCTTAGCTCAACTACCCTCTTTCATGCCACACTACTCGTGGACTTATCCCAACATAGCTCACGTGCACTATGCACTCCTATAAGGGTCAAACATACGCCTTTACTCGAGACGGCCTTACCTCTAAGGTCTCTACGTATAAAACTCTAAGGCTCACACTTTCTCTATCCCCAAATCTTACTTGGTTAACTAACCAAGATTTCTAATCACCATTTACACAATGCTATCGTAATATAACCCTTAAGGTATACTCACCTTATCACACATACTAAACCCAGAGGTTAAAGATCTATCTCAGATCTATCGCTTCACTCCTTAGTCGTTTAATCAAACCGCCTGTAGGCGCATAAGGAAGATGACGAACTACCCACCGATCCTCGAAGGCTAAGTCCTCCGCAGGACACTCTTTCGACATCGACCACGATGGTCATAGGTACAACAAGTACCAACTAAAAGACGACATTCTCTGAGATGACGCCTGCCACACTGTGAACACTGAGAAAATCGAATCTGCATGGCCGGAACCTTCGCGTGATCGTGAACCTAAGCTCGAGCTCGACCAACTCCTGCATACCGAACGCCCCGAACCCCGGAGGACCTTTTCGCGACCTGGATGCGCATAATCTAATCTGCCGCGAGGCGACTCGCCGCAAGTTACCAAAGGACCTTGCTACTCGCCCTCTTCTCGCCCTCGTTAACCCGCCGACCTACGCTTTCTCGGCTGCATAAGCCCGCATACGTGCCATGCTCAAGCCTCAATCAAGAACTTACTCTTGCACAACCTTCTCGTTGATATTTATCAAGACTCGCAGACATCGGTATACTCTCCGTAGTCAAATCCATAGTTAGTAACAGGTCGCTTCTTTGCAATCTATATTCCCGCCCTGGCCGCGGATGAAGGTTCAAATATCATGGCGCAAAGAGAATCGCCGCCGCAGTGCTAAACTCGCTGGGCTAGTTACGTCGCAGAACTCCCAAATGAAGCACCACCTCAGGTGATGATCGGGCTCGTGCCCTCGTAACCCTCTCAGATTTACTCAGCCTCCTCGCTTTGTCCTCTCTGGTCGGTTGCCTACGCGAGGCATAACGGTAGGGAAAGAAATACGTTAGAGGTCCAACTTACAACACCGCTCTAAGGCACGATCTCGAGTGAGAAGAATAGAAACTAATCCTAAATATCCTATAGCCTCACGATTATTGCGTGCACAACACACCGATAATCAAGACTTACTAGATACGGCTCAGTAGACACTTTCCGAGGATTAATCGCTCGATACCACTTTTGTCACGACCAACTCGGGCGTGGATCGTGCCTTACCCCGCACCCTGGTGATACAACATCGAGTAATCACGAACATAAAACACATACATGAAACAAATGAAGTACAAAATAAGAACTGAGAAAACTTGCCTTTTCGGCATATATATATAAATAACAACTCTTACAAATGAGCTTAAATCCTTTTTACAAACCCCGCCACAACAAGATTACATGGACTTCTAAGAAATGATATGATAACAATGACAGTGGCTCGCCATACCCCGAATGTAAATACCTACAACGACAGTGACTATACCAAGATAAGCCTCCGAGAAACGGAGCTTTCCCAAACGCAATCGTGACTCTAAGAGCGAGGATCAACGATCGCGTACTTTACCGCAGATGAACGCAGCCGGCGAGGTCGATAACAGTACCAAGTATGTGAAACATGAAGATATCGTAAATGAAATCATAGTAGTCTATAAAGCGTGAGACATGTATGATAACCAAACTACGATTCACGATAAATAAGCGATATGTTTAGTCGTGACTCACGCCTTAAAGTCATCACTCCAATATAACAATGGGTCTCACGCCCACAACATCAATCATGCGTGGAATACCTTCCTCACCGCCAAATAACGATAGAAAAGCACTAAGGAATACATATGAACAGCAGTCCCACTGTGTCCAAATAAAATGCATGGTAAGCACGAAGGCATAGCCGACTACTAACACCTACGCATTTCAACAAGGTCATAAATCAGATCATGATATCTGCTGCATCACATGATCAAAGCCGTCGCCGCTCAATATCAAATGTGCGCGTTTAGCCACGAACTCCCGCACTCGCATAGGCCAATCTCATAGGCCCGCATGAGGTATAACCCCGCATCGAGGGTAGCTACTCCCGGCATCGCCCCGACTCGCGATCCGCATGGCCACATGCATCGCATGACCATAAAGGCCGCACACTAACTCGAACTCGTAGCTCGCATAGCCCCCGGGACCCGCATGAGGTATTCTCGAATCACGGTCCTGCATCGCCGAAGTCTACCCCGCAGACGGAGGCGCTTAACCCCCGGAAACACGGTGAGTGGTATAAATACCAACATAACAGTTTATCATTTAGACAACATAAGCAAAATCAAGGGAAAATCCCTTTACACAAACATCACAGAATACTAACACACGTAGCATCCTAATATGATTACTTGTCAAATCAAACACGAAGGTATTACAAGGCTATCACAAACCAATACAATCAAGTTATTCACACATAAGGTACTTCCTACTATATGATTAACGAGATCGGGTTTTTATCCCCAAAGTACTTTATACAATAACTCTTTAAAGATATGTTACTTCACAAAACCACACAATACGTAGTATATGAAAATAGAGTGATTATCTTTTGAAGTAAATCAAAACACTTACCTTTGTAAAATCAAGTAACAACATTATTTTCCAAACGCCCAAGTTTGCCTAATTTCAAATGTTCACTGTTCTTATTTTAGAAAGGTTTCAGATTTCATAGTCTTATTCATTTAAGAATATAATTCTCTTTAAACTATCCGAGAAACATAAGCCTTATATGAGTAGGATATTCTTGTTTATAACAATCTTATTACATGACCGTGATCTAGAAATATCATTTTGTCTCATCTTAGCTTCTATGCAGATGGAAGTTTCTACCGGTTTTAATAATACTTAATCACAAAACATTTCCTTTTATTACGCCTGCAGGTGGTTTGTCGATACACATTCTGATTTCCGAAATCAGTAAAACATTCTTAAGCCGTTATTATCTAACTTCCCATAAAGCTAGTATAACTCTTAAGTTTTCGAAAACCAAATATTACTTCTTCTTTCGAAATGATTCAAAAATCTTTTGAAATACTTCAAGTTCTTTATTAACACCTAACAAGCCAGTTATAGTTCAAATCGATTACCTTTTAAAACCACAAGTATTTTCTTACCAACATAAAGTCATAACTAACTTCCCATAAAGCCGTTATAACACTTTATGTTTTAAACCAATCAAATACATTTAGCACGTATACGTCACCGCACTACATAGTTCACACATATCATGCTAGAAGAGATAGGAAGAGGTTCACATACCTCGCGACGAGTATCGACTAATAGCAAAACGCCCAAGTACTTCCAACCGTCGGCTACTCCTTAAGTAGATCGCGCCACACGTAGTACTCAACCTATAAGGCCACAAGGCGCTTATTAATATTTAGATCTTATCGTAGAACATTCTACGTAAAATTCAAGAAGACTTCTCCCGCAACAAAGATAAATCTCCTCCTTTATCGAGGCCGGCTACCAAGCCAACCGGGAGTGGGGTTTGCACGCCTAACCTGACGTACGATTCTACTACACAAAGAAAGCTACACAAGTCTCATCAGAATATAGTCCTATGTAATTACAGTTCAGTACTCTTCTTTCGAAAAGGTTTCTTATTATTCAGGCTTAAGTCAAAAGACATTGCCGATAACAACGTTCAGTTCTATATATAGTATACTTCAACTATATAATCATACAACATGTAATTTCCAATTACAATAGAGGGACAAGATATTTACCTCGATAAGCCCATAATTATCCAAGTATATGTCGATCCTAAGCAAGGTTTAGCTCCTACTCACAAGGCCCAAACAACCCTTAGAAGTTCTAACCAACTTCTACTTAAATACTTCAACCAACTATGAAGATTTCCTTAGTGGTTTCGGTTTGAGACAAAAGGACAAAAGGTAGTATTTCCTGCTCTACGATAGAGGTAACTTTTGGAATACAACAAGGTAAAGGCTAAGGTATTTTGGGCATTATAACAATACTGGAGAGTATTTCTACACCACAAAAAGGGGTATTATGAAAACAATTAGCAGTGGGTACACTCTGGCTAGCACCCTCGAGTGGGGGTGCTCTCACGCGGGGAGGCCCTCGCCGAACTCTACACAAAGGGAGGAGGAGGATTTTAACACTTAGAAATATTTAGGAATGATTGAACAAGTCTTCCAAGTGGGTATTTATAGCAAAACCCAAGGCCAACCAACGGCCAAGATCAAGCCATGTGCAAGGCAAGTGTAAGGCCTAGATCGCCAAGTGCACCCTAACCCTACTCCACCAAACACGGCACAAAACAAGCCACAAACAAGGCCCAAAATAAGGGACGAATCGCCAAGGCCAACCAACCTCGACCGCCCCACTAAATCGCCCAACGAGGTGACAAGTGTCACCTCCCGTTGCCCAAAATATTTCGTCTCTCTAAAAATCCGCAAAAATATAAATGTCATAGCCGAATTTTCCTACGAAAGTCGTGGAAACGCTTTCGTCGAAAAACGACTCTAATCCAAAGGTCAGGCACAAAGTGAAAATCGGCCAAGCCTACTTAAGCTTCAAAATTTTCTACGTACGTCCTTACGTACATACACTGGAAATACGGGGTATAACAATATGGACACATAAGAGACACAAAACAAAAACTCAAAAACATAAGATACCCCCCCAAACTTAACTGACACATTGTCCCAAATGTGTAACGACTCAACGATTTAACAGGGACGACTTACAGACATATAGCAACTCAAAATTGGTGGTGATGACGGTGGATATTGCATTGAGACGATATTTAAGGGATGAAATTTAGCGATTCAGGGCCTTTTTATTTTTTCCAGAGATCGCATCGCACCGCGCCGCACAATGGCACCGCCGCGTTCAAGATCGGGCTTTCAATATTCGCGACCGCTGGCCCCGCAGATTGCACATGACTCGATTTCGTGTCTTCCACCCCTTCCTTCATGCCCATCCTCCGATTCCTTCACCTGGCATCATAACACAACAAAAATATCAAAAGTGAGACTGTTCTATTTAAAATAAATTACTGAATTTAAACATTGGGTTGCCTCCTAAGTAGCGATGTCTTTAACGTCTTTTAGCCGGACGCAAGTTCCTTATCCAAATTACTGTGACAATTTAACCCCACAACCTATCCATTTCAAAATCATCCTCCTCTTTCTTACCCTGTTTTTCTTTTTTCTCAAGAGGGGGTTAAATAAGACTTACCTGTTTGACAGATTCATTGACATCAATTTTTGTTTCACCATTCTTGCACGACTGGTTCACCGCTATAGGATGATCTCCTAGCTTTGGCCTCTTTGGCCGTGTCGAATCAAGCCGATGTGCTTGCTGTGAAACACTTGTTGATGGCTTGGGATTAAATGGTGGACTTGAATAATTTGAACACCATCTCTTCCTCCTGAACCCTAAGTCTCAACTCTCCCTGCTCCACATCAATTAGAGCTCTGCCCGTTGCAAGGAAAGGTCTCCCCAAGATGATTGGTATCTCGTCATCTTCCTCCATATCCAGAAGGAGGAAGTCTGCTGGGAAGAAGAACTTTCCCACCTTGACTAGCACATCTTCTATTATGCCTCTGGGGTGCACTACGGTTCGGTCGGCCAGCTGAAAATTGACTGTGGTTGGTTTGGATTCACCCAAACCCAATCTTTTGAAGACAGACAGAGGCATGGGATTTATACTGACCCCTAGATCACACAACAACCTGTTGCACGTCACCTTACCAATAGTGCATGGCAAGGTAAAGCTTCCTGGGTCATTCAGCTTGGGAGGCAGTTTTTGCGACGACACCGCACTCCTCCAATGCCATCGCCTCATAATCTACTAGTCTTCTCTTTTTCCCAAGTATCTCCTTCATGAATTTGAAGTATGCGGGCATCTGTTCTAGTGCCTCAATGAAGGGGATATTTATGTGAAACTTCTTAAACACCTCCAAGAACTTGGAGAATTGTTTGTCAATCGCTTTTTTTTGTAACCTCTGAGGGTAAGGGATTCTATCAACGTATTCCCTCAAAGGTGCCGGTGGAGCTCTCTCAATTGTAGGGCGGTCCTCAGTGACCCCCTCATTCTCTACCTCAGCTGCTTTCTCACATTCCTTCTCACTTACCACTGCGAGCTGGGGAGAAACCTGCTCCAACTGCTTTCCACTCCTCAACAACACTGCTTAACATTGCTCTCTAGGATTCACTTCTGTATTTCTTGGGAGAGCGCCCTGCGGCCTGTTGGTTACCATCTTTGCAAGTTGTCCAACATGTGTTTCCAAGCTCCTGAGAGAGGACATGGTTTCAGACATGCACTGATTCTGCGAATTAGTAAGTGTGAGCAATGCAGCTCTCAGTTCATCAGACTTTTCCTATTGCTGTGTAGGTGGCCTAAACTGTTGGGATGAAGTGGCCTGGTTTTGCATCTGCTGGTTTTGGTAACTACCTTGATATGGTTGCTGCTGGGGCAGATCGTTCCTTCACGAAAAGTTAGGGCGATTTCTCCACCCTGGATTGTATGTGTTGGAGTTGTAAGGCCTCTGAAAATTCCCAACTATCTGAACTTGCTCCATGGGCACATTATTGGGATCCACCGCTGAGCATCTATCAAAGGAGTGCGACCCACCACAAATCTCACAGTTTACTAGCATCTGAACTTCATTCACGTATACGGTGTTCTCACTGCAGCTTGCTTCAAAAGGCCACTGCATATTCAGTGGCGATGATGACATCTAATTCATATATGCCCATAGCCTTTCTGCTGGTCACTGACCTATCATCTGCTCCTTGGTGATTGTTGGCAGCCATATCTTCCAGTAAATCATGTGCCTCATTGACACTCTTTCTCATGAAAGCACCCCTTGCTGTAGCATCAATAATGGTACGAGTAGTACCACTCAGCCCATTATAAAAGATGTGGACTAACATCCACTTCTCAATGCCATGATGTGGGCATTTTCTTTGCAAGTCCTTAAATCGCTCCCATGCATCATAGAGCGACTCACCATCCACCTGGTAATAGTTGTTCAACTCTCCTCTTAACTTTGCTGCTTTGGAAGGAGGAAAGAACTTTGCTAGAAACTTTTGGGCCAGGTCATGCCAGGTAGTGACGGAGTTGGCAGACAGTGCATTCAACCAGCTTTTGGCTCTATCCCTCAGTGAGAACGGGAAGAGCCTTAGTCTAATAGTATCGTTAGTAACGTCATTGTATTTGAAAGTGGACACAACTCCAGAAAGTTTGCAATGCGTGCTGGGATCTTGGATTTACGCCCCCAAATCAGATCGTGTTCGACCATGCCGGGATGGCTAGCTTGATCTCAAAGTTGCTGGCCCCTATAGGTGGGAGCCTAATGCAAGTCTGGGAACCCGTGTCTGTGGGAAGAACACAGTCCCCCAAACTTCTCTCTGTTGGAACAGGGATTGGCTCCCCTGCATTTTCTGGGACCTCATTATTTGCCCCATTCTGATTCGGTGGTTGGTTCTCCATTGTCACTGAATCAACTATCCTCTTACTTCTCCTGTTTTGTGTGCAGGTTATCTCAATTTCAGGATTGAAAGGAACAAGTGTCTCTGCCCCTCTTCTTCTTCGCATAAACTAGATCCCTGAAATAAATCAAAATCAACAACAAATCAAGGCACACGGTTCTCATAGTGAAAGAAATAAAAATAAAAGCCAAATTAGAAATTAAAAATAAACGGTTCGATATTAGAAGTACGCCAGTCCCCGGCAACGGTGCCAAAAACTTGTTAGGCGATTTATAAATGCTCACGCAAGTGCACATATCTTTTTATAAGTAATATAGTCCGTAAGACCGAATATCGTCCTCAGAGATTGGTTTCTAAGTACCATTCATCTATTTTATGTTATCTATTTGACAAACGAGTATTGATTGGGTTTTTTGTCTAACTACTAGAATTAATTGCAAGAATTCATTAAACTATTTAAGTTGTACTTAGATTATGAAGGAATTAGGGCTTTCAAATCCTCGACTATCCACTTTATTCAATCCTTAATGCGACTAGAATTATTCTTCTTCTACGTTAAGATAGCGGTTAACTAGACTATCTTATATTCCGTTTAGGATATATAATCACTCAACCCTAGTGCAGAACCCTTCTATATTTCTATGATAGGATTTACCACATAGGAGGATTAAGAGCAGTAACCTATAATTCTACACAAGTATCGGGGTACTTTCGTCCGCGATTTTAACCTATGTCTATTTAATTACAGCAAATCTAAATCTCTCCTCTCGGTTCTTGATTCGAAATCATATAGATTCTGATAATTAGTGATCAATTAACTATCAAGCATTCATATCAATTATTGAATAAATCTTAATAAGTGAAGAAGTAATCAAGCTAATGCATTAATTCATGAATAAAGTTTCAAGCGAATCATAAGAAAAGCCCTAATAAAGTGTTTAGTTCCTAGCCATAGTCACGTTACGAACTAACACAATATCCATACATAAACTGAATTAAAAGAAAGAAAGAAAATTATGTAGACTAAGTCTCCAATTGTAGCCTTGAATCCTTGCCTTGTGATGTGTTTCTTTTCTAGAATCAACTCCCCCTTCATTAAACTAATTCCTAGGGCTTAAATATGTTGCAAATTCGTGCCCTATGGACCCTTCTGCCCTTGACCAATTCTAACTCGGATATGACACCGCTGCCTCGACACCGCGATCCCGCAGTCGGCGTCGCGATTGAAGTCCCGCAGCCTCGCATAAAATGGCACCGCTGCTCGTTTCAACGGCACCCTGCGATTTCAAAGTCTCGCGTCTCGATCTCGCACCGCGCTTCGCTTCGAACCGCGGTCGCTTGCCTTTTCTCGAAATCAATTTTCAATCTTTTTCTGCCTCGGGACCTCCTTTTATGCCCACTTTTCGCTCCTTTTTGCCATTTTGCCTTTTGGAACCGCTGTGACTCAAAAGAAAGGAAAACGACCCTAATACTATACTAAACACAACAAAAATAAGTAAAATACTAACTGAAAATGACTCAGAAAGCGTATACAAAATACCTCTTAACAGGGGTATTTTTATTAACTTTAGTAACGACATTTGTATAAATAGTCTCAACTTGTAATGATGGATAAAACTTCCTAATAAAATACTTCATCCGTTCAGTTTTACTTGTCACATTTTGACTTTACACGCTTATTAAGGAACCAAAAATAGAATAAACACTTATGAATTTTTTTAGATGTGTTTGATTGAAAAAGGAGTAGAGCTTATGTGTGCCATAAACATTTATTTCATAAGCCCAAAATTTGGGCTTATGATAGTAGAGTTTCTTTTGGCCTTACAATTTTTTTATTTTTTATACAAAAACATTTTTTTATTGACAACTAAACACCTAACAAATTTTTGATAAAAACTCTACTTAAAAAAACTCAACTCCTATAAGCTCTTTTTAATAAGTTGTACCAAACGGACCCTAATTAAGTAGAGATCCAACAATTCATATATTTTTCCATAAAAAAGTAGTATTGAAAAAAGAAATTAGAAAATTTGACTTATTAATTATTAAGGATAAATAGAAAAAAATGGTAACTTATCTTTCAATTTTTGAAAGTGAATAAATAAAATTAAATAACTATATTTAATATAGCGAATAAGTAAAATTGGATAGAGTTGAGTAAAGTAAAGCGGTATTTTAAACCTTTTTCCTATTCGGACATGGCAGAAAATAAGAGATGACCGACACTAGATCTTGACCACCGTATTTTTGCCCGCAAAAGAGAACAGGTCCCACTATGGGACCTACATTGTGATACGATACACTGTCAACATGAAACTATATAAGATGCCAAATAAATGTAATGTCTTCCACACATTCCATTCCAATATCACCTTCAACCCTACCCTTTTTTCTAAAGCTACAAATTTGTTGTAGTGGCAATAACTAATACACACTATATATATATATATATATATATATATATATATATATATATATATATATATATCTATCTGAATCCCACAATATCTCTTCATTTCTTCTCTTAATTACAACCCCACACTTTATTTCTTTTTGGGTATTCAATTAAATCTTGACAAATTTTCTCGTTTTTCTTCATTTGGGTGTCTTAAATTTTGAATCTTTTGGTTGATATCTATTCTGGGTGTCCTCTTTTATTCAAATTGTCACCCGTGATTGGGGGTGGGTAGGATCTGTGATATTCCCTCAAATGAATGCATTAGATTCTAATGAGTGTATTGAGGATGCTGTAAAAGTTCTTTTGGAGGGTTTGGGTGAAGATATTAATAGAGAAGGTATTCGCAAAACTCCTTTTCGGGTTGCCAAGGCTCTGCGTGAAGCAACAAAAGGTGACCTTTTTCTTTTCCTAATAGCTTTGTGTTCTTCTGTTTTGGAGCATTTCACTGAAGTTGTTAATTTTATTGAATCAACTACGTGTAGAAACGACTGGAGACTATACTAAAGGCACGTAAAAGTTGCATGTTAACTGTTCCATATTTTTGTGTCATACTATTTAATTTGCATTAGCGGACCTTGGAGTAACCTGTAAAGTTGCAGGTGCAAGCCCCGGAAACAGCCTCTCGCAGAAATGTAGGGAGGGTACTGTATTGTAATGGATTGGACTGTATTAATATATAATGGACGTTATTAGAGTATTAATATATAATTGACTGATATTTATTTTTTTAGTATAGTCCAGGGTCTTAAAAATGGCAGTTGGAGCGTACTATTTTTAGAAATAGTACAGTCCAGTCCGACTGAAAACGCCCACCAACACTGTATTATTTTTTGTCCAGTGCAGTCCAGCGTAATACAACATACCAAACGAGCCCTTGTGGTTCGACCCTTCCACACGCATAGCAGGAAATTAGTGCACCCGACTGCCCTTTTACTATTTAATTTGCCTTAGAAATAAAAGATACCATTGCTCAACCATTCTTTACAGCGTCAAATCTTTTTATCTTCTGGTGTTGTAAATATGGGCGGAGCTAAAGGGGTGGAAGGGGGTTCATCCTCATCCCCTTTCCTGGAAAAAAAGTGTATGTATATGTAGTAGATGTTGAGCCCCTTGGTAGAAAATCTATGTTGCTCGGACTCTCCAAAAATATTGCCGCGCCCGTGTTGGATACTCCAAAATTCTGAGACGCACCCGTCGAAATTTTGAAGAGTCCGAGCAACATAGGTGAAAATATTGCCTCCGCTAGTTGTAAAATTTTACCCTTTGAATTTGTTCTTTTGTGAAGATTCTGTAATAACTAATGCTCTGTCAATCAGTGGTCTGATTAGGCTTAATCAGCTGACAAAGCTTTGTCATTTTCACGATTTAATACTCTAGTTAATAGATACTGTTTTTGTCATTAACATTTTGGTCAAGCTTTTTTATTAAGCTTATTTTTTAAGTCTGGTGATATAGATGGACATGGGGATGAAAGAGAAACTGAAGTTTTAAAATTTCTTGCAAATCTGGATCTGTTCATCAAATCAAATCAGTATTTGTTTTTTTTTGGGTTGGGAAGAACAAGGTAATGCCTACTAATAATGACAAAATACAGCATGTGTGGTAAAAGTGCAGTTTGTGATGTGTGGGTTAGATGCACGTCTCAAGTTTGAACGCTACTGTAGACAAAAAGCTGGTTTTAAGTTGAGAAGGCTATAGAGCAGGCCCATTATCCACCGAGTTTTGAACTATGCGCCACCGCCCCTCGGGAATTTCTCCATCATCAAGAAAATAAATAAATAAATAAGAATAATGATAAAATACAGGAGTTTCATCCCCTTCAAGAAATCCACTATTCTCCTAATGCATCTAATCAGTTAGCTTCTCTTTAGTAAGGCATGAAATATCCTTCAAGAAAGGTTTAAGAAATAAGTATTTTTTTATAAACAAGTTACGTGGTTTTCTTTTCTCAAGTCAATGTAGCCTTGTTTCTTTAATAAATGAAACATATCCTGGGTTCTTCAGTATGAAGTTGTTTAATGTGATCCTAATTATGGCTCTTCAGTGCAAGTTAAGAATGCTGAAAGCAGTTTCTGAATATCGATTAAAATGGTCTTAGGCCTTAGCACAAGCATATGTGAGACTTAGAAGTTAGCATATGTGAGACTTAGAAGTTAGAAGTCTACAGCTTTAGCTCAGTTACCAAAAATCGTGCATGTCTATCTCTTGATTTTATATGAGGTAGTAAACATGAAAACATGCATTGGATGTTATTATTGACTTCAAGGCTATTAAGGTGAGGATTGGAAATGTTTGATGTTTAATATAAATTGGAGGAACAGGTGGAATCCATGGTTTACTTTTTTTATTTTTTGTCCGGGATTAAAAAGAAGCAATAAGTGGTAATCTTTTGTTCTATCTAATGAATCAATATTTGTGTGGAAATGGACAAAAATGGAAAGTTGACATTCGAGTTTGGAAAGAGGGAGTAAGATGGAGATCTTCACCGTCGAAAGAAGCATTCCTAGGGAACATCTGTTTTCCAGAAAATGGAAGCCTCTGTTTTGCAGCTATACGAGTGTAACCTCTTTTTGCTGTCAAAGCATAAGGTTTCTTATCCTGATTCTTTTCTACATTGGACTTGTATTACTTGTTCACTAGTTAGTGTTTGACTTCTCTGCCAAGTTGAAACACTTATAGCTGTGACCCCATCTTTTTGGGTTAATCGAGATGCACTCTTTGTGGATAATATGGTATAACTTATTAATTTCTCGACAACTCTAGTGTGAAAACTGAAGTTGTGTGGTATGGTTGTTGCAATCATGGAATGCACAATTAAAGTCTTTCTTTTGGTAAAGATATTTTGTTAACAATAAAAAGTACTCCCTCCATCCCAAAAAGATTGTCCTAGTCTGACTTGGCACAAAATTTAAGAAACAAAGGAAGAATTTTGAAATGTGTGGTCCATAACCAGTCTTAGATATTTGTGTGGTTGTAAATCATTTCAAAAAGTTAAATTACTTCTAAATATAGAAATGTGCCAATCTTTTTGGGACAAACTAATAAGGAAAGTGGGACAATCTTTTTGGGACAGAGGGAGTAGTAGTATTTTGTTAATAGTTAGGACTTAACAATGTTGTTAATCTAGTGTGAAGGTCATTAGCACCTCTCTATCTTATAGTGGTTGGATTATGGAGTTCAACATCATGTATAAGAGGATATCAACATCTTGTAAATGGAAAGAATTATTTAGTCATACTTCCAACTCCTATATTGCTCGGACCCTTCAAAATCCCTGCCGCACCAGTGTCGACCCGACATGGGTGTGGAATCCACTCCGGATTTGGTCAACTTACCTTGGGTATTTTGACTACATCTATGACCAAGAAGTGTAGTTTGCTTGGTTTTTGGCTTAATTTTTGGGTTTATGTCATATATATAGTATATATAAAGTATGTTAATGCTTTGCTATTACACAAGATATCTTACGAATAAAATATTAGGTGCTTATAAAGAAATAAATTTTATTAGCTTAGTTCATTAACTTTAATTAATTGAAATATACACTTACATATGTTGTAATATACATTTATTGGCACTATCCCAGCGCTCGTATCCGCACTTGATCCAAAAATTATGTGATGAAAAATCCGACCTTTAGACCCACACATGTATTGGGTACCTGTACCAGAGTCCGAGCAACATAGTGCAATTCTACCTGGTGTGGTGGATTATGGGTTAATGCTTTAAATATCACTGCTTTAATTTCATAGTTTTTTGTTATCTGACCACTTTCATGTTTTTGTTGCTATATGAAGGTTATAAACAAAAAGTGAATGATGTTGTTCATGGTGCTTTATTCCCTGAAGCTGGGTTGGAAAGTGGAAGTGGTCAAGCTGGAGGATCAGGGGGGCTTGTGACAGTTCGTGATCTTGATCTTTTCTCCTACTGTGAGTCTTGCTTGCTTCCTTTCCAGGTTCAGTGTCATGTTGGCTATGTCCCATCTGGGCAAAGAGTTGTAGGACTAAGCAAGCTCTCTCGTGTGGCTGATATCTTTGCTAAAAGGCTCCAAGCTCCACAGCGTCTTGCTGATGAAATTTGCACTGCTTTGCAGCATGAAATCAAGCCAACAGGTGTTGCTGTGGTTTTGCGTTGTCTGCATATTCATTTTCCAAAGTTTGAATCAGCCTTGTCAGACACGTCTCATCAAGGATGGGTGAAGATACTAGTTACCTCAGGTTCTGGTGTTTTTGAAGAAGAGAAGGCTGACATTTGGGCTGAGTTTTTACTTCTTCTTAATTTTAGAGGTATAAGCAAAGAAAACGCCCATCCTGGGGTCCCTCACCAACCATGGTGCCCTTCTGAGTCTTGTAACAAGTTGGAACAATCAAATTCAGCAATGACAAATGCAGTGGTTTCAATACTTAAGTCTTTGGGGGAAGACCCGACGAGGAAAGAGCTTGTAGGTACTCCATGTCATTTCTTGAAGTGGTTGATGAATTTTAGAAACTCTAATTTGGAGATGAAACTGAATGGCTTTCTTCGAAGTAGAATTAATAATCCAAGTTCTTGTGGTAAGGTTGGCGATACTGAGGACCTTATCTGTTCTGAGCTCAGTTTACCATTTTGGTCCCAATGTGAACATCATTTACTCCCTTTTCAAGGTGTTGTGCATATAGGTTATTACTCTTCAGATGGAGTTAATGCCGTTGGAAGAACCGTATTGCAGTCAGTTGTACATTTTTATGGCTTCAAACTCCAAGTACAAGAGAGGCTTACCAGGCAGATAGCGGAGACCACTTCATCGCTTTTAGGGGAAGATATAATGGTAGTTGTGGAAGCAAATCACACATGCATGATATCTAGAGGAATTGAGAAGTTTGGAAGCAGTACAGCTACAATTGCTGTGTTGGGTCGTTTTTCCAGTGACCCTGCTGCGAGGACAGAGTTTTTGCAATGCCTTCCAAACTTCTGTTCTGCATGAGAGTGATGTCTTCTGCAAAATGAAATATATAGGTTTGTGTTAAGTGTCCCACATTGGTTGAGAGAATGAGTTTCCTTATGTGGGCGAGGAAAATTCTTACCCATGAGCTAAGCTTTAGGGTTGAGTTAAGGCCAATGTCCATTTTCTTAACAGGGTGCAACAAGCAAAGCTAGTAGTTACCTGTCCTCCAACTGGCTTGGCACTCCCAGAGGAATTAAGTAGCAGACTCACAATGACATCAAAGAATGTTATACTATTACAGCAATACAAAATGAACATCAAATATTTTATTCATTTTTTCATCCTTGTTTTTTGTATCATAAACAAGGGCTTATACACAGTAACCTTTTGCACTTGCCCTTGATCTTCAATGTGTCATACTTGGAACTTGATGCCCCACATATAGCTTTGATTTATCACAAGTTTCTGCTATTAGCTATATTAATGTTACTATATCTCTGGTTGAGTTCATTGCAATTCCAACATTTATTGTGATCTTGCTGATATGAAGCTCTCTTGGCGTAGGGACTTTTTTGGGTTCCTTCTTGATAATTGTAGTTTTACTTTCCTCTTAGAGGAGTTTAAGCCCAGCCACTTCAAATGGGACTGGAATTTACTCTCTGATGCTTCTTCAGCTGCATAGCTCGACCTCTCCATTTAGCAAATAACCTTAGAAAGCTTTGACGAATGGTTCCTTATTTCTGTTATGTGACTTGATAAAGGAAAACAAAGTTGGTTCCAGAAAAGAACATTAAAGTACATTCTCCCGGGAGTTTTTTTGTATAATAATCTAGTATTTGAAGCCCACTAGCCTGACTAATTTAAATTTAGCTACATAGGGCCCATAAAGGAGGGAGTGCACCCTACTAGGACTTACTCTATTCCATGGTTCTATATGTATAAGAGCTCCTTCTTGGATTTCCTCTTAATGTTGCATTTGTATAAACCTGTAGGGGAAATTTCCATAGTACCTTAGTGAGTTTCACTTTGGAAACATAGGTTTTGTAGTACCTAAGTATATCTAGCCATTTGTGAGGATAATTCTGCATTGATGATCTTCTAACTCTGAGCAGCATTTGCATGGTATTTGTGACCTGATAAATGAGCTTAGTTGCAGATATTCAAGTTCCTTTATATTTCTTCTGATTCCTTCTCTTCCTTATTTTCCACAGTATGATATTTCCTTGCTGGAAAGTTCACCGGCTTAATTTACTTCTCTCAAATAAAGTCCTTCCAAATCGATATCTGAAAAAGAAGAGAAATAGAACCAAATCTTGTTAGCAGTATATGAGTGTAGGAACAGATGGAACATTGTTTCCTGTTTTGGCTCATTGCAGCACCAACACATGGAAGGCAAAGCAAAGGCCCGTCTCCTTATCACATCATCAAATCATCAATACTTATTTTGAACTTCCACATCCTTCATGTGGAAAGGACATTCTGAAAGGCTACCTTTTTATCCTGATGTTTCCATACATAGCATTAGTGTCCTCCTTCCTTCTAATATATTCCCATGTTGTTTTTTTAACTTTGAAATCCCCCCAACACTTAACATCCACCATGATCTGTTTGTCTCATTGTCACTTCCTGAGGCTGTACTTTATGAATTATGCATTGAGATATTTCTCCTGGTAACACCTCTTGTATAAGATCTTCATTCCAATTCTCATTCTGTATTACTGCAGCTCAGTCTGAATCCTCTCATCACAAGCAAATTTTTCAGGAGTTGGGTGGTATAAAGATCTTGTACCTGTCTAGTTGTCATGCCGAAAGTGAGCATAGCCATTTCTGATTTGCCACCATATTTGATGCTATATTTTCTCCCTTGCTTCTAATATTTTGTTCCAGTGTTTGAGAATATCCTGGCCTCCATGCTACTATTACTGCATTTTCTTTCTTACAATACTTGTTGCTCACGTAGCCATAACTCTCTAGGGTCGCAATAGGCTAAGTTTTGTCTTATATATGCAAGACTTATAAGAAAAGAAGAAACACATTGTATTCTCTCTAAGCTCACACTTGTAACTCATATCTCTCTCAAGCTAATAACATTATTCTTAGCTTCGACTCTTATTCTGTTCATAGCTTATTTTTCCGATCCAATATATTAATTTTCTTTATTTGCTCATTATCATATCTTTTACTAGAAATTTTAAATCTCTCACATATCCGCAACCTAAATATTCAATCGCGGACTCATTCAAGAGGGTCTCCAGATCGGATACGATCTACTTGTCTTTAAACCTTTGAATACAAATCTCTAACTGTATTTTTGGTTAAAATAATTTTCACCAGAAAATAGTTTGGTGTCGTCTGTGGGGATATACAATTGTGGAGTTGTCTTGATCTGTAGCTGATCTTCTTAAAAAACCCATAGTAGAAGACCTTTAATTTACAACATGTCAGTGAAGACAACATCGCTCGTGAAGCACAAGGACTTAGAGCAGTGCCAATACCCGCTAAACATCAAAACACGGCGAACCGTTCGGAAGCTTTGCGAATAGAAAAGGAGTCTGAACATGGGCGGCGAAGTGGGTCTTCGATAAAACTGCCCGAGAAAGAGCGCGATGAGGAAACTTTGGATAAGGCAAAAGTGGAGGGAACCCGAATAGAAGCACCTAAGGGAAAGAGCTCAGTCAAATCTCGAACTGGCAAACCTCAAATGACTGACAAAGGAGGATCTCACACTAAGGAAATGATCGCAGCTATCCTAAAATGGCAGAACGAGGTAATGATGCGCATAGAAACAGTGGTAGCTGCTATTAGGGTTGTTATCGGTCCGGTCAGGGTATCGACATACCAGAACAGGACCGATAAGGTTACCGGTCCGGACCGAGACCGGAACGATAAGAATTCTGTCCTGAAAAGAGATTCGGGACCGGACCAATACCTTATCGGGCGGGTACACGGTCCGATGAGAAATTATATCAAACACATTTTATTTGGCGCAGTTGTCATTTGCGACTTATTCGCAGTTGTTTTTGTGGAGTCGAAATCCCACCATTATCAGTTAAAAACGAAAATCCAACAACTAACAATGGAGGAAAGCAGAGATGGTCACTTCTTACACAAAAAAAGACACTTGAGTGGTGTATTGCAGTTGAATTCTTCAGGGACGAGACTTGCAAATTTGTGTTAGATAGAGAAATTACATTGAAATCGAACTACCCTACATACTACTTCATCAATCTATAATATGGCTAAATTAAAATAGATATGGTGAGTAGTATGACTGATAATATGGACTAAGGAAATATGATGTAAATTTTGTAATTAGGGCTGCGGACTGTCGAGTGTCGACTGAGGACTGAGGACTGAGGAGATGATTGTGGACTGATAACATTAACATATAGTTATCGGGTATTATACCTGGTTGCCGGACCGGATCCTTATCGGTCCAGATCCTTATGTGTGGTACTCGTATCCGGACCGTTAACTTTTCGGACCGAGTATCGGTTCGGGTATTTCGGTCCGGTTCTCGGGAGTATCCGGACCGATAACAACCCTAGTTGCTATAGCTACTCATTCAAGGGCTGGGACTCCGACGTCGAATCAAAATACCATGAAGGCCTCGGCTTCCCCCGAAACCTGTAAAAAGAAAGGTGAAAGCAAGAAGGACCAGTTGGACGCAATTACAGAAGGATTGCATCGAATGAAAAAGGAAATTAACGAGCCGATGAGCCCAAACTCGGGTGCCACCCATCATAAAGGGCATGGGGGACAAAAGGTATGAAGTCCTGCCGTATCCAGAGAGCGCAACCCCCATCCCAATCCCGAACAAGATTCCTGACATACCAAAATACGATGGCACCACAGATCCAGAAGAACACATCATGACCTTCGAGGTTGTCGTCACTGGGCACGACCTCAAGCATCACGAAATTGAATCTTTTATGCTAAAGAATTTCAGCCAAATTCTTATAAAGGGAGCACTCTCATGGTATATTCACTTACTCAAAAATTCTATTGATTCTTTGCTTCTTTTGCAGATATTTTTATCAAGGCTCACGCAAGGGCCCAAAGGGTAGAAACACACAAACAGGACGTATTCACGATAAAATAGTGAGGGGAAGAGTAATTGTGAGGTTTTCTGGACAGATTCCAAAGAGAAAGAATGTTGTTGCCATCTATCGCAGAAGATTAGGCGGCAGCTGCATTCACAGATGGGTTGAACCCGAAAAGTTCAAATGCCTCCAGAAAGCTTAAGGAATACCCAGCGAAAATATGGAGCAAAATAAATCTTAGGTACACAGCTAAGATGCGGATTGAGAAAGACCACTGAGTGACAACATCGACATACATGGGAAGTCGCCCTCTGAGGAGGCCAGGCTAAGGATTTAACACCAGTGCTTGTGGACGATTCAAACTGTATGACACCAGGAGGTTCTCAGGCGCGGGGACAAGCCGGGGAAGCACAAGGAACCATCAAGATCTTATTGAATGAGGCCCCTGGTGAACAGAAGGTCCACATTAAAAGGATCTGATCCCCCAAAGTTATCTGGCCATAATTTCAGCATAAACGCGACAGAGGTAGTGGACGTAATGAAAACTATGAAAGAAGCCAAGTTCCTGAATGACATGCGCACCAAATCAGAGAAAAAGAACACGGGGCTATGGTGCCATTTTCATAGCAGGTCATACCACAGAGGATTGCGGCAACATGAGGATAGAAATAGCGTAACTATTGCATGCAGGGCATTTGAGGGAGTATATCAGTGACCAGATGAATCTCAACTTAAGTTGGAATGATGGGCAAAGACCTAGCCAAGATCCTCCACCTACTCACACTATTTATATGATCTTTGATACTGAGGTGGTGAACAAGATCATGTATACATCAATGAGAAAGTCGGTGTCGGTCACAACCGCGAGCCGTGGGAGGAAACCATAGAGAGTCAAGACATAACATTTTTTAACAGCGACTACAAAAGCTTCACTTCGCCTCACAATGAGGCCCTGGTAATATCTTTGAAAATTAATAAATCTTTTACTAAACGTGTTTTGATAGAGGAAGTTTAGCAAACATCATCCAGTTGCGGGTCGTGAAAGAAATGCAAATGGATAAATTGATCACCCCCGTGACAAAGGTGCTGGCAGGATTCAACATGTCCAGCAAACTAACAAACGGGGAAGTCGAATTGACTGTTCGCGCTTATGGAGTGAAGCATGTCACGACCTTTGCTGTCGTGTCCGGAGACATGATGTACAATGCAATACTCGGGAGGCCATGGTTGCATGCAATGCAGATGGTCCCTTAAACTTATCACCAATAGGTTAAGTTTCCCATGCCTTAGGGGATCAGAGAAATTAGAGGGAGTAACAACTATTCCCAGTCGGAGGATACGTTGGCGGTGGCCATTCCTCAGAAGTGGGAAGTAGAACAATAGCAATTATAGTCGCTGAGCTCAAACAGAATGTCCAGAGAAAGGAGGAAGCAACTTGCAGAGGAAGGATGCCCGGATAAAATCCTTTTGAAAGGCTTCATTTTGCCACCAGACAAAGATCTCACAAACTCGACTAGTGAGGAGCTGGAGAATGTGACACTTTTTGAGGGACATCCCGAAAAGAAGGTATACCTAGGCTTGGAGCTCTCGCCCGGGATTAGGAATACTTTTTTATATTATTTAATAGTTAACTCATATTGCTTTACTTGGTCTCACTTTGACATAATAGGGAACCCCCCGGAGATAGCTATTTACCTGTTAAACGCTGATCCTAATCATACTCTAGTGAGGCAAAGAAAACGACCGATATCAGGGGTCAGGGACCAATTTATAAGGGAATAGGTGAAATACTTGCTCAATATAGGGTCAGTTCATGCAGAAGTTCCAGACGTTCCAAATTAAGACCCAATCTACGAACCCTAATCTAGTTTGGTAGATTGCAGACCTGTTCTGCGGTCCTCTCTACAATCGCAGAG
The DNA here is from genome assembly GCA_029844215.1 of Przewalskia tangutica. NCBI lineage: Eukaryota > Viridiplantae > Streptophyta > Magnoliopsida > Solanales > Solanaceae > Przewalskia > Przewalskia tangutica. The sequence goes on from CM056723.1 coordinate 44,999,820, forward strand.
TGGTTTGCGGTGGGATTTTTATAATTATGTGTAGTCCAAGAATTGGGTCCTTGTATATAGCTACCTTAGGTTGTGTGATTTGACATCTTCTAACCTACCTAGCTATCCACTTTTAATTTACTCTTTGTGTCTTGTCTTGAGGAGACAACAATACTATTCATCTTAATTTCCAAGAATCTTGTGTTATATTCCTTGGTGTAGAAGACAATCTCCATTATTTTTATCCAAAAGCCATTGTAAGCGTCGTTTATGTTTATTGTGTCTTTTTGTGTTTATTACTTTGATGTGCATTTATTGTTTAATATGTGTTGCTAGACCTTAGGTTGGGGTTGTGATTAACAGATGGAATGTTGTAGTTGGGGTAGCTCATAAATATGAAATGGGTGTATTAATGTGGAATTTGACTACCTCTCACTCTTAATGTTTAAGAGTTGGTTGCAAACATATGTTTCTTGCCTATTGTCTCTAGTCAAACTTGAAAAAAGAGACTAGAGTCAAGGAAATTGGTATGTTGATTAGGACTTGGTTTAAACCTCATTTTAATGATCCCCAATTATAATTAGAAGGGAACAATTAAGGGTAATAATGGGTGTTCATAAATGTCACACTTTAGAGTGAGAGAAAGTCTAAAGTGAAATTATGCGGGTCAATTGAGAAATCCCCACCTATATATTAGTCCACATTGTTCATACCACACTAATTACACCCACTTTAGTAAAAATCCAACACCATTTCCATGCATTAAGTTACAACCCTGACATTCCAACTTACTAGATATATTAATCATTAATTGTTTTGATAACTTGATTAGTTAAAACAAACAAATAAATTTTATTACTATAGAAGTAAAGTGTTACACCCCGTAAGTCCAGGACATGTATAAGAAATGGACGCGAGAACGCAAGACTTGAAATTGGTACGAAAGGAAGAATTGTTTTTCCGACGGAAAATCTTCCGAACGTCGGAAAGAAAAAATGTTCGTTAATGAGAATTTGATTCTCAAAATGCATTATTTGAAGAGTATGGAACTTATTAGAATTATGGAAATTTATTTTTACGGATTTGGTCACGTGGGGCCCACCCGAGGAATTTTACGTTTTGTAGGACCCACGAGGGTTACAGAATTTTTATGGACGAATGGGAGGGAGACACGTGGCACCCCCACATAGTCTTGGACGAAATTATACAAGGGTAATATGGTCATTGACCATTGTAGATGAATAAGTCTTCAAGCTTGAGAATATTGACCAAGTCAACTTGCCACTTGTGTAGTTATCCAAGTGTTCTTCATCCTAGACACTCAAGTGTTGCAATATAAGCCCTCCATTGTGTTATATATACTACACTAGATGCAAGACTTGTCTTCAACACTTAGAAAAAAATTAGAGAAGCTTTGTGTTAAGCTTAGTGCTCTCGGGTTCACCTTTTTCTCCACACAAAATTTTTGTAGTTTTGGTTCTTTATTCACAAGACTTTAACCCAAGGTCCCTAAGGGTATTGTAAGGATATCTCAATAGAAAGATTTCGGAAAAACGACGTTTTCACGTTAGTCGCAAGGCGAAAACCTAAGCCGTTTTCACAAGTTTGGATTGGAAATGGAAGAGAAGTTGGTTGTGAACTTCTAAAGGCTTCAAATAGCGGATTGGAGCATAAAGGAAAGGAGCTAAGAATTGCTAAGGAGCGACTTTGAATCTTGGAAATTATAAGGGCTTATAAAGGTAACAATTCTTGTCGTTTTAGTAATTAAGATTACTTATTGTTGTAGCTACGAATATTAGCAAGCATGAAGTTTATAGTATGAAGTTTGATAAGTGTATTGGATATTGGAACCCTAATCTGAAAACTAATAGGTTTAGCCCTTGAGATTTCAATTCAATTTGATTATTAGTTTAGTCGTCACATGTTATATAAAGAAGGAATTATAGTTGTTGAAGTTGTTTATGACTATATAACATGTTTGACCTAAGAACTTGGATTGAAAAAGAATTGGAAAGGACTTAGGTTTGGTTATATTGTTAGCCGAGAATGGCTTTTGAGTATTGAACTACTTAATATGAATTGTGGGGCAGAATTTTACACGTATTGTAAGGCGTGTAATCCCCTTTGTTGGTTGATGTATTGAGCCTTAAATGTGGCATGTTGGTTATTGATTATCGGTCATTGAAAAGGTGAAAAAGTATGTAGAAACAAAGGAAGTGCTGCCCGATTTTCCGTAGAATAAGAGACCGTATACTTAGTATTATTCTACGTTAGAAACTAGAAGTTGATAGTCGTGTTGTGGCCATTATAGGTTGACACTTCTACGTGCGACATATTCGACTTAGCTTGTGGATTAAGCCGAAAAGGTATGTGAACCATCTCCTCTTCTTCTAGCATGATTCCTTATGGTAAAGTAAGTAAGTCCTACTCCTTAAATGATCCACTCCTTGATTGTACTTGGATTGCCTAATATAGAAGTTGTTCTATATACTTCCTTGATTGTACTTTGGATGTTTAAATTGGAAGTTGTTATATTCCATTACCTTGATGAAGTTTGGATTTTCAAAAGTGAAAGTATTTTACTTATAGTACATAGAGTCTTGAAAAGGAAGTGGTTTCCAAATCTTTTGGCTAGTGTCTTAGTTCCAAAACCTAATGGTTGTTATAATGGCTTTAGGGGAGTCAAAAGAGTGATTTACTTAATTGATTTAAAAAGAGGAGAAATGACATGATTTAAAGTTAAGGGACTTGAAGTACTTTGAAAGTTAAGAAACTTGATTTCTAAAGATTAAGAGACTTGAAGTATTTTGAAAGTTAAGAAACTTGATTTCTAAAGATTAAGAGACTTGAAGTATTTTGAAAGTTAAGAAACTTGATTTGAAAGTATGTGATACTTGGTTTTAAAAGTATAAGTCTCTTGGATATAAAAAGAATAAATTTGTCTAAAACCATAAAGGGTTATAACGACTTTATGAGAAGTTGGTTATAACGACTTTATGGAAGGTTAAGAGAGTTGTCTATTTTGGTTGATAGGCATGAGTTGCCTAGATTGTAAAAATTAAAGTTACTTGGTTTCAAGCCTTGAAATGAATTTCCAAAAGGTGTAGTAATTTATTTTGAAAAATAGACATGCCTTGATACTACGGGTGTTAGTATCTTGGCGTTTTACATAAAAATGAGTCTTTTGAAAAGAATGTACGTACGTAGTACTTTGACTTGTTTAAATGAGAATTATTCTATGTGTGCCTTGATAGTACTTTGTCTTGTTTAATTGAGAATTATTCTATGTGTGCCTTGATAAGTACTTTGGCTTGCTTAAATAAGGATTTCTCTTGGTTTATGTAAAAAGAATGCATGGTAATTGTCTTGGTTTATGTGAAAAGAAGGCATGGTAATTGTCTTGGTTTGTGTAAAGGCATGGTATTGTCTTGGTTTGTGTAAAAAGGAAAGGCATTGTATTGTCTTGGTTTATGACAAAAAGAAAGGCATGGTAATTGTCTTGATTTGTGTAAATGCATAGTTTTGTCTTGGTTTTCTTGCATATGGGTTGCTCATATAGACATTCGTGCAAGTGTTATATTTCCACATCTCCACGTCTCTCCATAAAGGGTCGGCAACTTGTTTCAAGGATACCATGGGTTAGCTCCCCATGAGGGTGAGTGGTACACACTCACGACGGGTCGGTATTTGACTCGGGCGGGTTAAATTCCCGAGATATATATATAAGCCATGGATTAGCTATCCGTGATGCGAGTATCGTGTACCGATGACTCATTGCGGGTCCACATGACCTAAGCGGGTGAAATAGTCCTCATGTGAAATAGTCCTATGATAGGTTGCATTATAACACGTAGGTGGTTGACGACCGCACCGCACGACCTTCATGTTTTGAAACGGTATTGATTTCATTAATGAAAGGGTGCAGTGTGGTTATGACTTAAAGTAGAACAATTGATCACATTGTTAAAAACATAACTTAAAAGATAAAAAGGATTGCATTACTCTCATGATTGCAAGGTTCAGTGTGCTAATTGATGTTATATTATATCATGGACTGCCGGCAGTGAAGAAGGATTCCACGGGCATGATTGATATTATGGGCGTGAGACCCATGGTTATGTTTAAGTAATGACTTTGAGGGCATGCGTCCCTGACTTGGTATGACTGCTTATGGATTGTGTACTGTAGTTTGGTTATCATACATGTCTCCTATTTTGTATAGACTGTTATGATTTCTTTACAATATTTACTGTTTCACATACTTGGTACATTCTTCGTACTGACCTCCTTCGGGCCGCTCATGCCGCAGTTTAGGTCTAGCTTTGATCCGCAGTGTAGGACCGCCGTAGTTTTGGATAGCTCCATCTGCTCACGAGTTTATCATTTTGCATAGATCCTTCAAGATGTGCTTTTGTACAATTTTGGGTACATGTGGCCTTGTCCGCCATAGTTCAAGAAACTCTTAGAGGTCTGTATTCACATGTGGGATTGGACTCATGTACAGTGTAGTGTCTTTTGATTATGTATATTATATGGCAGCCTGTCGGGTTTGCCCTTGCATGTACGTTGGTTTTTTTTTTTAAAAAAACGAGGTGTTATTTAAGTTCCGCGATTTACTTGTGGCCAGTGTGGCGGTGCCTGTAGGCACCACCACGCCCGGTTCGGGCGTGACAGAGTGGTATCAGAGCAATCCTCTGAATGTCTACAGACCGTGTCTAGTAGAAGTCTCGATTATCGGTGTGGCGCGCCACACCCATAAACAGTGAGGCTACAGGACATTTAGGAGTTGGTTTCTATTCTTCTCACTCGAGATCGTGCATAGAGCTGTTATTAAGATAATTCCTCCGACGTATTTTTGTGTTACGGCCATGCCTCCGGAGGGCAACACGCCTGTAGTGGCAAAGCAGCAGTGAGCTACCACCGACTCAGAGAGTTGATAGTGGCTCGTGCCTGTGGTATACCGGTTATCAGGCCGATGGCGAGTTCTTCTGCGCCTAGTTTTGAGGCCCCAACACCAGATCCTCCAGTTTCTCAGTTAGGGGAAGACTATAGGGTCATAAGGGAAACAGTTATGTTATTGACCAAGATAGCGGTGCTACAGTTTCACCAGCAGGAAGTTATTCGGCCAGTACAGACAGGTGTACAGAGGGTAGAGGGCCAACGCGGAGATCAACGTAAGAGGGCTAGACCGGTTGGTTATCTCGGTGAGTTTTTGTACGAGCAGCTTCAGCACCGAGTGAGATATTCGTCCCAGCCTATCCAGTACATACCCTCGCAGCTCACAGGTGGGAGATTGGACCCCACAAGGTATTTAGGAGCCGGTCCAAGCTCTAGTAGTCGAGGTTCTCAGAGGAGCAGATGATTTTCTCAGTCGATGCCACCTATTCCTCAGTGTTTCCGATGTAGTAAGCGTCATTTGGGGAAATGCCGTCATGGCACAGGTGTTTGTTATTATTGTGGCCGTCCGGGCCATATACTGAGGGTATGTCCTTTTAGAAAGAACACTAGTGAGGTGGCTCAGCCTATGAGGCCGGTGGTTGGTTCCCTTTCCTCCACAGTTGTGCGCCCCCCAGGGCAGGGTGTTCAGATGTCAGCCAACCGTAGTAGAGGTCAGGGTGGAGTTTATAGTTCTGGCGGTCCTTCGAACCGCATAGATGACGTGACTACTGGGCAGGATCAAGAGGCAACATCGCATAGGGTTACAGGTATATTTCGATTCTTTTGAATCATACGTGCATTGATAGATTCAGATTTTGCCCTAGCGTATATGTTTTCCCTTTGTTGCTAGCAGTTGTAAAGTGATAGTACCCCCAGAGGTAGGGATACTTTGATTAGTAAAGTGAAAAAGTTAAGAATGTTGACAAGAATGATAAAGTGAACTGAGACTATAGTTGTGTAGGGTTCACAAGTTGTAATTACCTCGTAACAGTGTAAGACCGATAGGGAAGGATGTACAGTAGAAATACTTCGGTCTATGTGACGAACCTCTAGTGAATAGGGGGATAGGGTAAGAAGTACCTTGAGATAAGAGAGAGATTTATTTCAGACTAAGAATGAGAAGTTAAGTGTGACGATGAGTCGGGTTATGGACTCATTTCGAGTCAACCAGTAGTATGGAATGGGGTGATTTCAGTTGGATATGGTCCCGCTATGTGATAGGGTCCCGAGGATGCAAGGCCCAAGTCTAGTAAGTAGTTGTACGAGTTTGTGGACGCGTTCCACCGGAACCAGGTCGTAAGGACCGAGAAGAGCCTTAACGGGAATGTAAGTAGCAAAATGGCCAAGTTTGGATAGTAACTCCAAGGATCGGAGAACAGAATCAATACTCGAAATTTTGTACGTATGCTCAAATAAGTTTAGAAGTACGAGAAAGTATGACAAGTAAGAAAAGGAAGGAACAAGGGTTAAGAGAACTATAGTGATTATAGTTATAAGTAATGAAGGTGCGTAGAGAGAATCCTTTTAGTCCATGAGTGGAGGTTAATTATGATGATACACACGCCTTAGGTTCAGTAACACTGTCCATAGGTTCTCGTGATTGAGATGCCACTAGTATTAGAGTTTACACCGGTTGGTAAACTAAGCTAGGCAGATTATAGATTCATGTCCCAACTAGTTTGGTGACTAAGTGAGACAGAGAAGGGAAGTAACATAGGGGAAACACATCAGTTAGCTGAGTAGGAGTCCGACTGAAAGATTCAAATAGTGTTAGTCCCATGACTTAGAATACGACAAGGCCATCCCTTTATACGAGAAAAAGAAAGTAACCTCTAAGGATCCCGTTTTTGAAGACTGTAACCTTCGAGTTTTGTGAGAAGGGACCACGGATGGAATGTCCATTGTTATGTTTACGTATGTTATGTGATGGCCATGTGTGGCATCGTTGGTCTTGTGGAGTATGGATTGATAGGCATAGTAAAGAGACTATGCCGGAGTTTGTATAGCTTAACAACTGACTAAGAACATTCGGGGACGAATGTTTCTAAGGGGGGAAGAATGTTACATCCCGTAAGTCCAGGACATGTATAAGAAAATGGACGCGAGAACGCAAGACTTGAAATTGGTACGAAAGGAAGAATTGTTTTTCCGACGGAAAATCTTCCGAACGTCGGAAAGGAAAAATGTTCGTTAATGAGAATTGGATTCTCAAAATGCATTATTTGAAGAGTATGGAACTTATTAGCATTATGAAAATTTATTTTTACGGATTTGGTCACGTGGGGCCCACCCGAGGAATTTTACGTTTTGTGAGACCCACGAGGGTTACAGAATTTTATGGACGAATGGGAGAGCGACACGTGACACCCCCCACATGGTCTTGGACGAAATTATACAAGGGTAATATGGTCATTGACCATTGTAGATGAATAAGTCTTCAAGCTTGATAATATTGACCAAGTCAACTTGCCACTTGTGTAGTTATCCAAGTGTTCTTCATCCTAGCCACTCAAGTGTTGTAATATAAGCCCTCCATTGTGTTATATATACTACACTAGATGCAAGACTTGTCTTCAACACTTAGAAAAAAATTAGAGAAGCTTTGTGTTAAGCTTAGTGCTCTCGGGTTCACCCTTTTCTCCACACAAATTTTTTGTAGTTTTGGTTCTTTATTCACAAGACTTTAACCCAAGATCCCTAAGGGTATTGTAAGGATATCTCAATAGAAAGATTTCGGAAAAACGACGTTTTCACGTTAGTCGCAAGGCGAAAACCTAAGCCGTTTTCACAAGTTTGGATTGGAAATGGAAGAGAAGATGGTTGTGAACTTTTAAAGGCTTCAAATAGCGGATTGGAGCATAAAGGAAATGAGCTAAGAATTGCTAAGGAGCGACTTTGAATCTTGAAAATTATAAGGGCTTATAAAGGTAACAATTTTTGTCGTTTTAGTAATTAAGATTACTTATTGTTGTAGCTACGGATATTAGCAAGAATGAAGTTTGATAAGCGTATTGGCTATTGGAACCCTAATCCGAAAACTAGTATGTTTAGTCCTTGAGATTTCAATTCAATTTGATTATTAGTTTAGTCGTCACATGTTATATAAAGAAGGAATTATAGTTGTTGAAGTTGTTTATGACTATATAACATGTTTGACCTAAGCACTTGGATTGAAAAAGAATTGGAAAGGACTTAGGTTTGGTTATATTGTTAGCCGAGAATGGCTTTTGAGTATTGAACTACTTAGTATGAATTGTGGGGCAGAATTTTACACGTATTGTAAGGCGTGTAATCCCCTTTGTTGGTTGATGTATTGAGCCTTAAATGTGGCATGTTGGTTATTGATTATCGGGCCTTGAAAAAGGTGGAAAAGTATGTAGAAACAAAGGAAGTGTCGCCCGATTTTCCGTAGAATAAGAGACCGTGATACTTAGTATTATTCTACGTTAGAAACTAGAAGTCGATAGTCGTTGTGGCCATTATAGGTCGACACTTCTACGCATGCGACATATTCGACTTATCTTGTGGATTGCCTAAAAGGTATGTGAACCATCTCCTCTTCTTCAGCACGATTCCTTATGGTAAAGTAAGTAAGTCCTACTCCTTAAACGATCCACTCATCGATCAGACTTGGATTGCCTAATATGAAGTTGTTCTATATACTTCCTCGATTGTACTTTGGATGTTTAAATTGGAAGTTGTTATATTCCATTACCTTGATGAAGTTTGGATTTTCAAAAGTGAAAGTATTTTACTTAAAGTACATAGAGTCTTGAAAATAGTTGGTTTCCAAATCTTTGGCAAGGCCTTAGTTCCAAAACCTAATGGTTGTTATAATGACTTTAGGGGAGTCAAAGGAGTGATTTACTTAATTGATTTAAAAAGAGGAGAAATGACATGATTTAAAGTTAAGGGACTTGAAGTACTTTGAAAGTTAAGAAACTTGATTTCTAAAGATTAAGAGACTTGAAGTATTTTGAAAGTTAAGAAACTTGATTTCTAAAGATTAAGACTCAAGTATTTTGAAAGTTAAGAAACTTGATTTGAAAGTATGTGATACTTGGTTTTAAAAGTATAAGTCTCTTGGATATAAAAAGAATAAATTTGTATAAAACCATAAAGGGTTTATAACGGCTTTATGGGAAGTTGGTTATAACGGCTTTATGGAAGGTTAAGAGAGTTGTCTATTTTGGTTGATAGGCATGAGTTGCCTAGATTGTAAAAATTAAAGTTACTTGGTTTCAAGCCTTGAAATGAATTTCCAAAAGGTGTAGTAATTTATTTTGAAAAATAGACATGCCTTGATACTACGGGTGTTAGTATCTTGGGGTTTTACATAAAAATGAGTCTTTTGAAAAGAATGTACGTACGTAGTACTTTGGCTTGTTTAAATGAGAATTATTCTATGTGTGCCTTGATAGTACTTTGTCTTGTTTAATTGAGAATTATTCTATGTGTGCCTTGATAAGTACTTTGGCTTGCTTAAATAAGGATTTCTCTTGGTTTATGTAAAAAGAAGGCATGGTAATTGTCTTGGTTTATGTGAAAAGAAGGCATGGTAATTGTCTTGGTTTGTGTAAAGGCATGGTATTGTCTTGGTTTGTGTAAAAAGGAAAGACATGGTATTGTCTTGGTTTATGACAAAAAGAAAGGCATGGTAATTGTCTTGATTTGTGTAAATGCATGGTTTTGTCTTGGTTTGCTTGCATATGGGTTGCTCATATAGACATTCGTGCAAGTGTCATATTTCCACATCTCCGCGTCCCTCCATAAAGGGCCGGCAACTTGTTTCAAGGATACCATGGGTTAGCTCTCACGCGAGTGGTACACACTCACGCTGGCCTGTGATTTGACTCGGCGGTTAAATTTCGATATATATATTAGCCATGGATTAGCTATCCGTGATGCGAGTATCGTGTACCGATGACTCATTGCGGGTCCACATGACCTAAACGGGTGAAATAGTCCATTGCGGGTGAAATAGTCCTATGATAGGTTGCATTATAACACAGAGGGTGGTTGCTCTCGCACCCATACCCACCTTCATGTTTTGAAACGGTATTGATTTCATTAATGAAAGCGGTGCATGGTTATGACTTAAAGTGGAACAATTGGTCTCATTGTTAAAAGATAACTTAAAATATAAAAAGGATTGCATTACTCTCATGATTGCGGTTCAAGGTGCTAATTGATGTTATATTATATCATGGATCACGGCAATGAGGAAGGATTCCACGCACGATTGATATTATGGGCGTGAGACCCATGGTTATGTTTGAGTAATGACTTTCGGCACGCGCCCTCGACTTGATATGATCGCTATGGATTGTATCGTAGTTTGGCTATCATACATGTCTCATGTTTTGTATAGATCGTTATGATTTCTTTACGATTTATCGCTTCACATACTTGGTACATTCTTCGATCGACCTCCTTCGGGGCCGCTCACGCCGCAAGTTTAGGTACGCAGCTTGGCGATCCGCAGTGTAGGACCGCTCGTAGTTTTTGGATAGCTCCATCTGCTCGTGAGTTTATCATTTTAGTATAGATCCTTCAAGATGTGCTTTTGTACAAGCATGGGTACTGGCTGGCCTTGTCCGCCATAGTTCAAGAAACTCTTAGAGGTCTATATTCATACGTGAGATCGACTCATGACATGCAGTAGGTCTTTTGATTATGTATATTATATGACAACCTTGCGGCTTTCGCATGTACGACGCTGGTTTTAAAAAAAGAGGTGTTATTTAAGTTCCGCGATTTACTTGTGTCAGTCAGGTAGAAGGGTGTCCAGGTAGGGCACCAGTCACGGGCCCGGGGTTCGTGGCGTGACATAAAGTAATTAGTAAAGCCATCATACAAAGTAAATAGATTAATTTCTCATCGTATTTCTTATGAAAATCGACCCCAACCTAGTTAGGTTACTATATTTGACAATGACCGCGTTATACCATTTTAAGGTGTAATTTGGGTGAAATCAAATTTTGGCACAGTTCCCGGGAAATATTATCCTGAAATTTTCTATTTGTAGTATTATTACTTTGCTAAGAGCTTTATTTCTAAATTTATGTTTACTTATTGTTTTTGTGATGTAGGTGCTATGGTGGAGTTATCCGATGATGAGGGAAAAGTAGAGATGTCAACCTTCGCTAATGTCATCCGGCCACCCCAAATTTCGGAGAACGTGAGTTTCCACATAACCTAAACCATTTCCCAAAATAGAAAACCTCGAGACTAGATCCGCCATTGAGTATTTTCAGAACCTTAGAAGCAATTTCAACTTTGGGAGGGTAAGAGATTCTTTCATTTATGACTTAAGTTTATGTTTCTAAGTTCTTTAATGGTGATGTAGTATGTATTTAAGTTGGGGATAACGAATTACAAGTTTCTATGAGATTAAGAGAGTTATGTTATTGATTTAATGGAGGTTTTATGGATTAAATTGTGTCAATATCATGAATTAGTGTTGGAATATGTTAGATGATCATGTTATATTGCTTAATTTAGTTGTAGAAACCTATTTTCAATTGAAGGAAATTTCTAGGGTTTTAATTTGGGATTTTTGATTATTGTTCAATTGAGGGAACGAGTACATTTTTTTTATTAACTTAAGGATATGATTACCTAGTATGTATGAATGGTATTTGGTATTAAAGTTCGAGTCTTGGTGAAGTGGGCCCGGGGTTGATTTTTGTAGTCTTGCTTGGTTAAAGGTTATGTACTTGTTGTTGTGTAAGTCTTATATTAACAAATAGTATATGTGTGGATAAACTTCAACCATCAAGAGGTGCAGAGGAAAGACAATGCTATCACTGAAGCTTGATCGCATAGCACCCCTGTTCGGCCCTAAGGTAGGCTACAGTTTAGCTATTCGAGACTTTAATAGAATTGCATAATTAGTTATAAATATTGAGGGGTATTTGACATATTTGAGGGTCCCACTCATGCGGCTGTGATGAACGTCTGAATGGGTACCAATATTGAACTGTGTCAATAAGGTTTGGGGGGATTGACCTTGTGTTGGTTTTGATTGCTGATTATTTGGGCTTGTCGCCATATGTGGACTTGTCGTCATAGTTGCTTGATATGCTTACTCATCACACATGCTTTCGATGTGATCTTGAAATGTACTTGGATTGTATATGTGTATTGAATTCTTGGAAGCATGTGATATTTCATATCTTATTTTATTGCATCTCATTGATTCATGATATCTTGTCTTATATTGTCATTTGCATTCATATACTCATAGTTTTGTGATATTGATATGGAAGTGGTATGAATATGTTGTGGGCCCAAGAAGTTAGAAAGGTAAGAACACTTATGAGATTATGTAAAAACTGAGATAATATTGATACACGGGGAGCAAAGTTGCATGCTTGTAACATAATGTTATTCAGTCAAAGAGCTGGTCTCTGTGATCCGATGAGTTATTCTAGAGCTAAGGGGTATACAGACTTTGTGGGTCCCCTATAGGTGTACGAATCATAATAAAACCTTGACATATTGTATAACAGTTGATAAAGTTACCTCACATATGTATTGCATTCCTATCATCCATATATATGACATTTCATTGATTATTTGTGGTTGGACTTGTATTGAAGTGATTGTTGATAACTTGACTAAATTCTGGACAAGAAAGGATTATACTTGCTTCTTGATACTTGAGTTAATGTAGAACCCTTTGGTATTGGATAACGTAAGTATTATGAACTCTTATTGAAATAAGAAAAGATGTGGACTCTGTGAATCGTTATGTGGATTATGTGACTTTACTTGGATTATTGAGTTGTGTAGTATAAGTTTAATTGGTGTCAACTTGATATTTATCTCTGATTATGTACCTTCCATCGTTGTCGACCTATGATGTCTACGGGGGTATGTTGTGTATTCATGCTATATCTTTTCTTGATGCAGATACAGATCCGACAACTAGCTCGAGACCGCATGCTGAGTTCAAGCAGTTGATCCCCAACTATCAGGGTGAGGATGTTGTCTCCAATATGCCTTAGATTGCTCTATCTCCTTTATTGTCTTTACCTTTGTCCTAGAGACATGTTTTCAGACTTTCAGCTTATGTATTTGGTTGACACTTGATGCCCTTGACTTTATACTTGTATCAATTATTTAGTACTCTTTTACCCACAAACTAGATCATTTGGGAGTTGTTTTGGATGTATCAGACTTATCATTTTTTTTCGCATTATATTATGAGACAACTTATGTAGTATTTGTAATTATTCCGCTTTTGCTTACTTCATATTATATTAAGGATTTGGGAGTGGTTTGCTGTTAGACATATTTTATATATACTTTTTGAGTCACTTTTAGTTAGTATTTTACTCATTTCGTTTGTATTAGGTCTATTTTTCTTTCTTTTGAGTCACAACGGTCCTAAATGGAGAAATGACAAAAAAGAGGATAAAACGAGCTTGATTTAGATGGAATTGCACACTAAAAAGGCCAAAGAATGAAGCCTAAGAAGTCTCGGAAAGTATAGAATAAATCAGACGAAGTCCGGACGAGAAAATGACAAGGTTTCGAAAAACATTTGTTGAAGATTTCGGCATCGCTGGCATTACCAGAAAGATCACTGGCCGACGCGGAACTTGGCGAGAAAAATTCGTTTTTTCGAAGGGAAAAAGGGTCCAAAACGTGATTTTTGCATCTATAAGACCTAGGGATTATTCTATATCTTATTATTCTACTTTGGGGAGAAGAAAATAGGCTACAACACAAGATTGGAGACAACTTTGGTTCAAGTTTTTTTTTTCCCAGTTTATGTTGGTTTGTATTAGTTCTTGACATGACAATGTTTAAGAGCTAATTACTTAATTATGACTTTCCTATTGAATCACTTGAAACTCTCTTTCATGAATTAATGCATTAGTTTGATTTCTTCTTCACTTGATTAAGATTTATTCAATATTGGTATGAATGTTTGATAGTTAATTGATCACTAATTATAATAATCTATATGATTTCGAATCAAGAACCGAGAGGAGAGATTTGGATATGCTGTAATTGAATAGACATAGGTTAAAATCGCGGACGAAAGTACCCTGATACTTGTGTAGCATTATATGTTATTGTTCTTAATCCTCCTATGTGGTAAAACCTATCATAGAAATATAGAAGGTTTCTGCACTGGGGTTGAGCGATTATATATCCTAACCGTAATATAAGACAATCTAGTTAACCACTATCTTAACATAGAAGAAGTCATTCTAGTTGCATTAAGGATTGAAAAAAGTGGATAGTTGAGGATATTGGAAGCCCTAATTCCTTCATAACTGATTTAAACCAAAGTATTACCATAATTAGTTTATTTTCTGCAATTACTTAGTCTTAGTTATTAGATAAAAATACAAACAAATTAACGTTCACCAAATAGAAACTAAAGCTTAGATAATCGGTGATTTGATAACCACCGAGACGATATTCGGTCTTACCAGACTATATTACTTGTAACGATACGTACACTTGCGTGAGCACGTGGAAATCGCCCAACATTTGCCTACGTGGTGGGATGCCGCTACGATTCCTAAAAGGGGTCGTGATAAAGTTTTTATCAGAGCCCTAGGTTAAACGGTTTTAAGTACAAGAGCAATGTCTAGTAGTGCCTCGTGGATCTGTGCGGAGATGTTCCTACTTATCTTCTGGAGGCTATATGACATTTAGAAAATTTCACATTCTTCATGATTTCATGCTAAGTTGAATCAATTGATATCTGACTTTTGTTTATATTTCCTCACAGATGGTGATGACTCATACCGACGCGTGCGGAGGATACATCAAAGATACGACTAGCACTAGTAAGGTGCGATCAGGTAGAGGCCCCGCCGAGTCGAGGTAGAGCCAGAGCAAGAGCTCCATTGGGCGCAAAGACGTAGCCTGGCCAGCTCATTCTATATTGAGACTCTGGATGATAGCTAGATTAGGAGGTAGGGGCAGCCCAAGATCAGCCTGGATTAATTGCTACTCTGATTCTACAGGATTCGTTGGCCAGTTTATTGAGTGTTTCCAATGGTTTTGCCTAGACAGGCGCACAACCTACTACTCTGGGTGGTTCTTAGACCAGCATGTGTGGGGGTAGACTGCACTCGAGTTTCGTATTTCTAGTATTCAGCCTGCGACAATGTCAACAACCTGTATTGATGAGATTCATACTCCAGAGTTTGGTCCCCGACCTATTGGAGGGACATCTATGACCCACGATGAGCGAAAGATTTATGAGCACTTTTTGAACATAAAACCTCTTAAGTTCTTTGGACAGCCCGATGAGAATGTGTATGAGTTCATAGTGAGCAGCTATGAGTGGTTGCATACCTTGGGTATTATTGAGTCTCACAGGGTTAGCTTTGTGGCCTATCAGCATAGAGAAAACGTGAGGCAGTGGTGGAGGGCATATGTTGATTGTTTTCCCATAGGGACGCCTCCATTGACTTGAGTTAGGTTCTACAGGATCTTCTTGGAGAAGTATGTGTCGTTGAGCTTGTGATTGCACAAGCGTGATGAGTTTTAGAAGATTGGTCAGGGCAATTCTGTCACGACCCGACCTCGGGCCCGCGACTGGTGCCTTACCCCGGGCACCCTAGTGATACCACATCAGATAAAAACCAGCGGAAGTAAACTCATAAACATGAAACAATATAAAATACGAAACAGGCTAACCAAAACGGTCACCTTCCTGTATATACATGACAACAATCGAAGCTACATCCTTTACCAAACCCAATTTACAACAGACTGCACTTAAGAGTTTGTAATAACTATGACGACAGTGGCCCCGCCATACCCCGAATGTACATGAATCTACAATGACAGAAATCATACCAAAAGATAAGCCTCCGAGAAACGGGGCTTCCTAAAAGCGTAATCTGATCCTATGAGCGAGGATCAACCACCGATGTACTTACACGCGCAGATTTAACGCACCCGGCGAGGTCAAGATAACAGTACCAAGTATGTGAAATCGAAAGACCGAATCAAATCATAACATTTTAAAACCAATTCACAAACATGTACGAAACAAACCAATTAACATCACATAGTGCCACATAATATATAAGAGCAAATAGGTGTAATCCAACCGGTCTTTTCTAGACCGTCAATGATCGAAGTAGGGCCATTCGCCCCTAGTATCATTTTGCGAGTCTAATCCTGGACTCCCGTAGTCCGCATAGGTCCCGTGGACCCGCATGAGGTACACCTCGCATCGGGGGTAGCTAACCCGCGACATTTCCTGGACTACCGTAGTCCGCATGGCCACTTGGACCGCATGAGGTATTCTCGTGACGGCCAGAACACACCCGAGTGATTCTCGACTCAGAGCCCGCATAGTCATGTGGACCCGCATGAGGTACTCCGTGACGGGGTAGCTAACCCACATAACATAACAAGTCGTGGGTAGTGATATACACAAGCACAACCGGCTTATCGTAAACGACATAAGCACAACGAGAGAACCCCCTTACCACAACAAATCTCAAGGCACTAACACTCATAGTAACATAACATGTTTACTTCTCAAACCAACTTACCGCACATTCAGAAATCGTTACAAGGCTTCTACAAACAAGTAAGTAAACCATTCTTTTTATCTTCCTTAAGTCGCTATAACTAACTTCCCATAAAGCTAGTATAACACTTATATTTCTTTTATAATTCAAAACAATCACATTTGTTTGAAAAAAACCAAGAGGACTTATTCCTTTTAAAACCAAGCGTTAATTTCCTTCTAAATAATGATTCATAACTCCTTTTTGAAATACTTCAAGATACTTAACATTTAGGACTCAAGTCAAAGACATCAAAATAAAACTAAAATTCATTTGACACACGTACGTCTACCGTACTATATATTTTACAACCATCATGCTCAAGAGGATAGGAAGGATCACATACCTCCTCGGCTAAATCCACTTACCAAGTCGAATATGCCGCGCGTAGAGTATCAACCTATAATAATCAAATACGTCTATTAACGTCTAGACTTCTTCGTCGAATATTCTAGCATAAAGTTCCTTATTCTACGGAAAATTGGACAGCACTTCCTTTGTTTCTACATAATTTTCCACCTTTTCAAGGTCCGATATCAATAGCCAACATGCCATAAACAAGGCATAACAATTCAGTAATACAAGGGGATTACACGCCTAACCGGACGTGTAAAATTCTGCCCCACAATACATATTAAAATAATCCAATAAGTTTAAGGTAGTATCTTGGTTATAACATGCTCACATATCATCCTTATCCAATCCTTTCAAATCCAAATCGTTATTCCTACATGCAATATACCTAAAAGCAATATTGACAACTACAAGTCTTTTCTTCCTCACATGCAACACAATTTACTAAAAAAAAAGGGAATGGATTGTTACCTTAGAGTTCACCCAAAAACAGTCCAACAAATCTCACTTGCCCTCTTTCCACAATCACCTCCACAAACCTCCTACAAGCTTGTCAACATATTTCCTTCTTGCCGCCTTTCCGAAATTTCTCTAGGCCTTGGTTTTTCCTTGAGTTTTTTAGAGAGAAGGAAGAGGGATTTTTAGAGAGAAGGGGGTTCTTGAAGAATGAGACTTGGTCAATAAATAGGACTTCCTCACAATCAGATGGGAGGGACACTTGTCACTCTCCCATGGCCTTTACAAAAAAACATCTTCTGATTTCCCCCCCAGAAAATCCGCCGCGACCGCATGCACCGGCGTCGCGACGCTGAAACCTCCGAGAACTTCAGTACATACGGCACCGCGGCCCTGCATTCCGGTGCCGCAGCGCTGTAACTTCAGAGAACCCCAGTATATCTGGCGCCGCGGCCCTGCATCCGGCGCCGCGACGATGTGGCATCAGACTGAAAATACTCTTCTTCTTGTCTGCGCACTGAACTTGTAACCCCCATAACTTTCTACTCCGATGCCCTACCGACGAGCGGTTTGTTGCGTTGGGAACTAGACTCAACGAACTACACACTAGGCTTTTGAAACACCTAGGAACTCCTAAGGTAACTGGGCATAAACCGCCCCAAAGTTGACTAAAACCCGTCCGAAACATTCTGTCAACCTATCTTTCTAAAATTTAAATCTTAATTCCTTCCGTACGTTCTCATAAGCATGACCTGAATTTATGGGGTGTAACAAATTCTACGGTTGCACATTATGAGACTCGCTTTCGTGCCTTATAGTATTATGCAACACCGTTGTTCCCTACTGAGGTTGAGCGAGTGAGATATTTCATCAGAGGCTTGTGTATTTCGCTCCAGTTGGCCACATTGCAATTGGTGGCTTCGGAAGCTTCTTTTGAGACTGTGGCAGAGCATGCTAGGATGGTGGAGTTTGTGAGAGATGGTTTGTCTAGATATGAGCTCGATAAGTAGGTGAGGCAACATGGTAAGTTTAGTGGTTCTACGTCCCGTGAGTATGGGTATCAGGGGATATATCAACGAGTCTGGGCTTGACCGCCTGCATGTTTCTACAGACATCACGGTTATAGTAGGGGCCAGTCTTTGAGGGGTTATTAGTTTATATATTCAGACCAGGGTGACCCATTTTCTTCTATCTCTATCCAGCAGCCCTCAGCGGCCAGGACTTATTTCAGATATAGAGAGGTTGGGAATTTCAAGAGAGATTGCCCCAGACAATTTTCGAGTGCATCCCGTGCACCCAAGACTCCAGCCCAACCATCTAGGGGTGATAGTCAGGGTAGCCAAAAAAGATCTTAGTCGGGTCGTGGTGGCTATCAGTCTGTCGCGGTGGATCCCAATCGGGGAAAAATGAAGCTTATTTGGGTTGAGGTGGCCAGCAGAGTACTTAGTCCGAGGGAGGACGCACCCACTGCTATGCATTCTTTGGTAGGGTCGAGGCTGAGGCATCAGACGCAGTCATGACATGTATCATCTCAGTAGATCATCGAGCTACTACTATGTTATTTGAACCAGAGTCTACATTCTCTTATGCGTCTGCCTACTTTTCTGCTAAATTGGAGATGTGGTGTGATATGCTTGACGTTACTATTCGTTTGTCTACACCAGTCAGTGATTTCACGATTGTAGATAGAGTATATCACATGTGTGTAGTTACTTTCATGGGTTACGTCACTTGGGTAGATTTGATTGTCTTATATATGGTGAATTTTGATGTTATCTTGGGTATGGATTGGCTATCACCATATCATGTGATTCTGGATTGCTATTCCAAGACTGTCACGCTAGTTATGCCTGATCTTATGAGGTTAGAGTGGAGAGTCACTCCCAGCCCTGCTCCTAGGAATATTATTTTTTATATTCGGGCTAGGAAGTTAGTGGATCGGGGTTATTTGGATTATCTTGCTCATATTCGGGATATGAGTGCGGAGACTCCTTCCCTTGATTATATTCCGGTAGTTAGTGAGTTCACGGAGGTCTTTCTTTCAGATTTACTGGTATGCCGCCAGACAGAGATATTAACTTCTGTATTAATCTTGAGCCAGATACTCGATTCATTTCTATTCCTCCGTACCGTATGGCTCCAGCAGAAATCCAAGTCATATAGTAGGGAGAAATATAAATGAGTCGAGTACCCGACTCAAGATTAATACATAAGTCAATGTCTCTGTCTAGCGGCATACCCGACAAAGCTCATTAATAAAGTTTAACCAAAAATAGAGAATATTTACTAATTATTCAATTGAAACTCAATAAGTTATTTGACATTGATAAAAAAAGCTACAAATTTGTTTTTTCATTCTTAAATTTGAATTCTTTCTTAGTAATTGTTTAATTATATAATACTTAATTATTAGCTCCCTTTTAAAAAAAATCAATTAGTACCGTTAATAGAACTTAACCAAAAATAGAGAATAAGATAAAAATCAATCTCAGCCTTTCATAATAACTAGGACACTTGTCATTCATCAAGGGTGTATTGACAATTAATGGAGCAAAAACTAATGGAGTGGAGCCGAACCGAAACCGGAATATATTTCCAATAGATCACTCTAATGGTATAGATACTTAATTTTTCTATTTCATTTTCGTATAACCTATTTTTAGCATTGAAATATTAATTTCTTGAATTTTAACCTTATTTTTAGGGATGACAATTGGGGTAGGGCGGGGCAGGGGAAGACTTAAACGGGGTAGGACAGGGCGGGGCAGGACAAAATTAATTTTGTTAAAAATTGAAATAGGGCAGGACAGATGGTGGATTTTGAAGAAAATTTTGATGGGAAAAATTAGTTTTGTGGTGGGTTAGACACTCTTTATAAGAAAAAACACTATCGCCTATTTTACCAACTGGGTCTCTCTAATTTCATATTCTTTCAGTTTTTTTGTGTGCAAGATTTAATATTTTGTGGATCTATTTCCTATATTTAAGTTTTTGTAAGTTTAGTGTTTGTGTATGCTCACAGGGGCGAAGCTACATGGTGGTCAGGGGGGCCCGGGCTTTCCCTCAAATTTAAAATTTTCTTAATATACTACTAGTAATATTCATGATATTACAATAGAGTCCTCAATTTTTCGCTCGCCTAGACCAAAATAGGCTCTCCCTAACCGAGCTCCCCCTAGCCCGGAATCCTGGCTTCGCCCTTGTATGCTCATGATTGCTTGATTTAATACTATGCTTTGTTTATTGAGCCCCGCAAGCACCAGTTAGTGTAAAAGAATAAAAGAATAAGGCGAAAATTGTAGCCATAACTGAATAACTGAATTTAATTCTTTATGAAAATCTAGTCTTTATGTGAAGAATTAGGCGATAGATCCAACAAAATTTGTTTTTAAAAATCAATTTTCAACTTAATAGATAATATTGTATTAGAATCTAATTGAGTTATTATCTATAAATGAAATTCAAATATTAAGATATTAAAAGGAATGAAAACACACAAACGGGGCGGGAGAGGGCAGGACTTAGCGAGGCAGCACATCACATTTTTTTAGATAAAGTTAAACGGGGCAGGGCATATCAGGTCAAAATCTGAATACATCAAAACTTGTCCCGCCCTAACCCGCATATTTGTCATCCCTACTTATTTTCTAGTCCTTCATTTTCAGCTAGTTCTACTTTTGCAGGAAATAAAAATACACGCGGGCATACACACACATCATATCATAATAATATATTAAAACTGTCATAATTGAAAGTTTGAATTAGGAAAATGTCCATCAAAAAGTTGAATGACCAATTTGCCCTTCAATGAAATACTATTCCTGTATAAAGCTTGTGCACAAAAATGTTAACTTATGTAAACTTACCTTCTAATAAATTAAAATAATGTATTAATAATAAAAAATAGTACTCTGTCCCAATGTGAAACACTTTCATTTTTAGTATCTAAAAAAAAGAACGATACATTTCTATAATTAAAAATGCAAAGACAGTTATAAAAATGATAATAATGGAGTTCGCCGGAGATGACAATTTTTGCCGGAACAGTGATGCAATTAGAAAGAGCGAAAGTCGGCAACGCACTTTGATGGTGATAAAAGTCGGAGTGACGCCGAAGAACAAAAACCGGCCAGATCTAAAAACGTTTAAGGCCAAATAACAAAATTAGTTCCTTTTCTAATCATAAACCTTCATAAAACAGAGGGGGAGGGGTGGCGTCACTCTAATGTCTTCGCCGGAGCGACACCGGAAAGTGATGTCGTGGTTGGTGGGACAGTAGGGGGAGAGAGAAAGAGGTCAGCGTTGTGGTGGAGAGGGTGAAGCGAGCGGTGGGTTGTTTGTGGTGGTGGTTCACCGTCAATGGCCGTTCACCGACAATGTGGTGGTGGTCACCGGTAGCTATCTCAAAATGAGATAGGAGAAGAGTAGAGTTACTAGGTTACAAGGTGGGTCCCATCCTCCACGTGGATCCCATGTGACATCCACGTGGATCACATGTGGCTGCTGACGTGGGATTTCCGTCCATGGAGGGCAAATGTGATAACTTTGTTAACGGAAAATATATATTTGAGCTCATACTTTAACGGATGACAAATATGATCATTTTTCGAAAGTTGAATGACAAATATGACAATTTTTCCCCTTAAAAGAAATGTGATGCGACAAAGACGAAAAGGGTATCATATTCTTATGCTGCAAAACAAATTGAAAATATAAAAATATAACCAACTTTTTTTGCCGTCTGTGTTGGATGAGGGTTCGTCCACGAGACCAATATGGAAATGCTCATCAGCTCACCATTCATCCTACCTACCATTTTCCTCACATGCCTTTAATCTTGTCTACTCCTGCTCACCATTCATCCTACCCACCATTCTACAATCCTCCTTTCTCCACATGCCTTTAATCTTGTCTACTCTTATATATGCAAGTTCTAATTATTTGCATAGCTAACACATTAGAACACTCACTATCAATATTAAACTACTCACAATCAATTATGGAGAATGAGAAGTCAAATGATGTTCTTCATATAGTTATGTTCCCTTTTTTTGCATTTGGTCACATTAGTCCATTTGTTCAGCTCGCTAATAAGCTCTCCTCTCATGGTGTCAAAGTTTCTTTTTTCACTGCATCTGGCAATGCAAGCAGAGTCAAATCTATGCTGAATTCTGCTCCCACTACTCATATTGTCCCTCTCACTCTTCCTCAAGTTGAGGGTCTACCTCCTGGTGCTGAGAGTACTGCAGAATTGACACCAGTAACTGCTGAACTTCTCAAAGTTGCTTTAGACCTAATGCAACCACAAATCAAGTCTCTACTTTCCCATCTCAAACCCCATTTTGTTCTCTTTGATTTTGCTCAAGAATGGCTCCCTAAAATGGCTGATGAATTTGGGATCAAGACTGTTTTTTACTCTGTTTTTGTTGCACTTTCCACTGCTTTTCTTACTTGCCCTGCTAGAGTTCCTCAACCCAAAAATTATCCAACTCTTGAAGACATGAAGAAACCTCCACCTGGATTTCCTCAAACCTTTGTCACCTCAGTCAAAACCTTTGAGGCTCGAGATTTTCTATATATTTTCAAGAGCTTCCATGGTGGTCCTACTGTATATGACCGTGTACTCTCGGGACTCAAGGGTTGCTCAGCTATACTAGCCAAGACTTGTTCTCAAATGGAGGGGCCTTACATAGAATACGTGAAATCACAGTTTAATAAACCTGTTTTTCTAGCGGGACCAGTAGTCCCTGACCCACCTTCAGGAAAACTGGAAGAGAGATGGGCTACTTGGTTAAACAAGTTTGTAGCTGGAACAGTTATTTACTGTTCTTTTGGAAGTGAAACTTTCTTGAATGATGATCAGATCAAAGAACTGGCTTTGGGTTTGGAACAAACAGGGCTACCTTTCTTTCTGGTCTTAAATTTTCCTGCCAATGTCGATGTCCCGGCTGAACTAAAGCGAGCTTTACCAGAAGGGTTTCTGGAGAGAGTGAAAGATAAGGGAATTATTCATTCAGGTTGGGTGCAGCAACAACACATACTTGCTCATTCTAGTGTAGGTTGTTATGTATGCCATTCAGGATTCAGTTCAGTGATAGAGGCACTAGTGAATGATTGTCAAGTAGTTATGTTGCCCCAGAAAGGTGACCAGTTCTTGAATGGAAAGCTGGTGAGTAGGGATATGAAAGCTGGAGTGGAGGTAAATAGGAGGGATGAAGATGGTTATTTTGTTAAAGAAGATATTAAGGAAGCTGTGGAGATGGTGATGGTGGAGGTTGACAAGCAGCCAGGTAAATTAATTAGAGAAAATCAGAAGAAATGGAAGGAGTTTCTGTTGAACAAGGAGATACAATGCAAGTTTATTGAGGATTTAGTTAATGAAATGACAGCCATGGCTAAGGTCTCAAGTAACTAGGATATGTCAATGGTCATCTAACCTTGCAATAGTAGTATATTATTACAATTAATGCAGCATTTTCCAATGTTCCTGCCTTTTGTATTTTCAATTAATCTGCAGAATATCAACTCCTGACAATCAAATAACTTGAAATAATCTGAAAAAACATTGATAAAATAACCTGCTAATAACAGATTAAATTACATTAATAACATAAAAATTAACAGGGTCACATATAACTTGAATTCTTTAAATTCAACCCAAAATGGAAAAAGGAAAGGCAAGAATAGGAAGAAGGCAGAAACTGAGATTTCACGATTCAGTCACTGCTATCAGAGTTCTCATGCCACAAATATAGTGTTAATGAAACTATTTAACTAGTAATATACTTGGCTATGAAATGCTATTAGCTTGTCAGATAGGGTCACATTGCATTTCTTTTCAAGTTTGTGGCCCAAATAAACATATATGCTCACCAGCAGCTGAATCAGATAGCTCAAACGCAATGTCTCTGCTGGAAGGAGGAAGACATGGCCAGAAAGGGGCGATCCAAGATGTTAAGACTGCAAAGATATCATGGGGAATCCTACGGATTGTGGAACTCTGACAGCTGTTTGTGGAATTGAGCTATTGACGAAAGATAAAAAAGAATTAATTGTGTGCATCTACTGTTTACACAATTACAGTAACATTTAATAACCATCTACTGCTTAAAGAAATGCAACTTTCAACTTCAAGGAAAGTTGTTTAAAGAAACTTTCAATGTCAGTTTGTAAAAACAAGCACCTTTATTATATCATGAACAAAAGATACTATTCCGTGTACGCTTCAGTTATAGTAATTTCATTAAAAAAACTAATTGTTGGAACTTGCATAAGAAGAAGATTAAGAGTGATCAAAAGCTGGAAAATAGGTTTAGCGCCGCGGCGCCTTAACAGTGGAAAAACTCCTGTCGACAGCGCTAAGGACAGCGCCACGGCGTCGAAACTTCAGAGAGGTCGGCGCCGCGACGCCGAGGACGGCGCTAAAGCCAAAGATTTTTCAATTTAGGGTTGTGACTTTTCTGAAAAGTCTCAACTCTTAACATGAACAGGTATGACTGTTCATATATTAATCTATAAAATGATCACTTCATTGGATGAATATACACACAATTAATATCACAATCAATAATCTTAACTCAATTAAAGATTTAAGATTGTGAGTTCTTCTTCTTCTCAAGAAAATTTTCAGAAAACACTTATAGTAAATTCGCCAGGAGTGGAGTTCTTGTGCTAGAACTATCACTCAAATAGTTGTATCCTCAAGACAGACGTCTGTTAAACTGCATCACAAGTGGGGACGAATTTTTGTCTTAGGACACTGCGTCATTGCAAGCCTCTATCTACAACCAAGTTAGTATGTGTTTATGATTGTGGTCTTTCCATTGTTGTTGATTTCAATTTAGTTGAATTATCTATATATTTTGTGGTTATTCATTGAAGGTCTAGATTGACACTAATAATCTAAGACAAAAATTAATTAATTTCAGAAAATATAATTTTCTGACGTTGTTGAGTTTGCAAAAATATTTTCAGAGAATACACTTCCTGATTTGCAAACAAATGGATCAATCTGGATCATCAATGGTGAAAAACCATGTGGAGAAACCCGAGAAATTCAAGGGTTCTGATTTCAAATGCTGGCAACAAAAGATGTTGTTCTATTTAACAACTATTCATGTACAAACGCCTCGATCACGAGGCTATAACGCATTTCACCAAGGAGAAGGAGAATGTTCGGAGACGCAAGAAGTGGTCGAGAACTTGAACGCCATTGAGACCTGGGAAACTCAAGAGTTTTTGTGCAGGAATTACATTCTCAATGCCTTATATGACTGTCTCTATGACATCTACTCCTCGTTCAACACGACAAGAGAGTTGTGGCAGTCACTTGAGAACAAGTACAAAACAGAGGTTGCTTGTTCAAAGAAATTCATCATCGTCAAGTTTATGAACTTCAAAATGAGCGATGCCAAGGCCGTTGTCAAGCAAGTGGAGGAACTACAAGTTATTGTTCATGAACTAGAGGTTGAAGGTATGAGACTTAACCCGCATTTCCTTTTTGGTGCTATTATTGAAAAATTACCTCATTCATGAAAGGATTTTAAGGTTTAATTGAAGCATCTAACGGAGGATATGAGTTTTGAGTACTGGTTCTCAAACTTCGTGTTGAAGAAGATAACCGAAAGAGTGAGAAGGCAGATGCAGTTTCCTTAGAGCGAAATGCAAATGTGGTTGAAGGGAATTCATCCAAGGCCAAGTTTCGTGGCGGCGCGGCAAAATTTAATGGTGCCGTATTTTCGCCGGAAGCACACTCGCTATACCCGTGGTTCGCCCGACCGCGCCGGTCTCAGTACGCGCGCCGGAGTGGCGCGCGCCAAGCAGTGATTGTAGGGCGCGGGAAGTCGTGGCCGGCTCGAAATCCGAGGGTCGCTGAGTTTCAGCGCCGCGCCGAAGCAGGCGCGCTAAATATCCGAGGTCCGCAGGAGTTGCGCGCATGGCCACGGGAAGCAGGCGCGGCGGAAATTTGGGCGAAAAACTTAGAAAATCTGATTTGTGTTTTAAAAGAGGCCATGGGAGGGTGACAAGTGTCCCCCATCCGATTTTCGTAACGCATGCAATATAATTGACCAAGGCTTGGTCACTTTTCCATCTTTCATCTTTACTCTCTCTCTCTCTCTCTCTCTCTCTCTCTCTCTCTCTCTCTCTCTCTCTCTCCAAGGCTTGAGCTCCCCCTTCTCTCTAAAACCTCAAGAGGTGTTCTAGCCTAAGAAAATCTGAAAAGTTAAAGGCAAGAAGGAAGGTTGTGACTAGCTTGTTGCTATTGTGGTGGTGTTCTTGGAGAAAAAGGCTAGCAAGGTGTTGGAATAAGTTTGGCTAAAATTTAAGGTAACATTTCTTCTCTTGTAGTTGGTATTGGGTGTTGCATGTTTAATAGGAAGAACTTGTAGTTGGAAGAAAATGCACTTAGAGTAGTTGCATGTAAGAAATGGGGTTTGATTATGAAAGAATTGGTTATGGGGATTTTATGAGCATGTTGTTGCCTAAATACTACATTAGACTTGTTGGGTTAGTTGTTGTAACTTGTGGGGCTGAATTTTACACACCAAAATTTAGGTGTGTAATCCCCTTGGTGTTGGTTGGTTGTTGAGCCTTAAACATGGCATTTGAGCGTTAAAAATCGACCTTGGAAAGGGTGGCAAAGTATGTAGAAACAAAGGAAACGCTGCCCAATTTTCCGTAGGAAATTGGTGACTTTAACTTGGGAAAATTCTGCATTATAATTAGAGCTTGATAAACGATTGTGGTCATTTTAGGTTGACATACTACGCATGTAAATTGGACTTAGCTTGTGGATCGACCAAGAGGTATGTGGAGCTTTCCTATCTCTCGAGCATGATTAGTTGTACCTATGTAGTACGGCAGACGACAAGATTTTGAAATCTTCGCTTGATATAAGTATTTGATACTTGCTTAAAAGAAAAGTAGAAAAATCCTCGACTTAAGGAATGTGTTTTACTATTGTTTAACTCTAGTATAACGGCTTTATGGGAGTTGGTTATATTAGTTTGTGAAAGTTTAATGGAGAAAGGTTTTGATGATTTGAACTTGTGAAAGGAAAATGGTTTTAAGGCATGAAGTGCCTAAGGTTTTACAAGAAATGAAGTCACTTAATTTAGAAGCTTGAGATAGTTTTAAAAGGAAATGTGACTTGTTTTGAAAAGAAATCGTAACTTGATACTATGGTGATTAGTATCTTGGATTTTTTGTATAAAAAGAGTTATTTCTTAAAAGGTTAGAGGTACATGATACTTGGGTTAAATCCCCGAATTTTTATTAAAAGACATGATCGTGCCTTAGGTATACTAAAATGAGAGGATGTATTAATACTATTAATAAGAAGTTAGGTGATTCTTAACTTGCTTAAGTTATGATAGGCCGGTAGTGCTTATGTTATGTTTAATAGCCGGATGAGCTATGTTATATATATTTATATTATTACGGGTAAACCCCGGGTTATTATTTATGCCATGGATTTGCTACCCATGATGCGAGTGCGGCGCCAGACTACGCGGATCCGACCATAGGATCCATGCGCGTGAAATAGTCCCACGCGAGTACGCGATGGTACTCACGCGATCCACAGATCCATGCGGGTGAAATAGTCCCACGCGGGTGAAATAGTCCTATGACGAGGCGGATGACCTACGCGGGTCCACAGGACCTACGCGGGTGAAATAGTCCCGTGAGTAGGATCGCTTAATGATACTACGCGAGGTACCTGCTTTGATCACGAGCCTCCTATTTTTATGCTATAAAATGTATACTTGTTACTCTCATTATTAGTAAGGCACGGCAACATAATTTGGTTTTATCTATAACTTTAATGTATTTTGGACTTATGATATTACTACAGATTTTCCGCTTTACATACTTGGTACGTCACAGATCGACCTTCCTGGGGTCGCGCTCACGCCGCAGTAAGGAAAACAGTGGTAGATCCTCGCTCCTAGGATCTTGTACTCAGTGTCGAGCTCCATTTCTTCTGAGGCTCGACTTTTGGTATGGTTCTCCCCGAGTCGTTGTTATTTTGTACATTCAGGCATGACGGCCCCGTCCCGTCATAGTGTTATTCATTCTGTGAGGCCTGTAGTCTTGTCGTAACTTGGTTCGTTAAGGATGTAAATCGCTCGTTTATGTACTTGGTTAGCCATTGGGCTAGACTATTCTATATCTTAACGGTTGTTTATCTTGAGTTTACATTCCGCCGGTTTTCTCGATGTTGGTCACTAGGGTGCCCGTTAAGCACCGGCCACGGTCCGGTTCGGTCGTGACAAAAGTGGTATCGAGCGCTTAATCCTCGGAAAGAGTCTACAGCCGTATCTAGTAGAGTCTTGATTATCGATGTGTTGCGCACCACATCTATAATCGTGAGGTCGCAGGATATTTAGGATTGGTTCCCATTCTTTCACTCTAAGATCGTGCACAGAGCCGCTTATAGGTTGAATTTCCTCCGACGTATTTTTCCTCAGACGCTTATGTCTCCGCAAGGCAACCGCAGCCCGTGGCGGCAAGGCAGAGAGGAACTACCGCAGGGCACCGAGGGTCACTGTGGCACGTGCCCTGGCCCTTACCAGACGAGGTGTTTTGACGGCGAAGTTCTACGACGCCGCCAACCCCAAAGAGTCGGAGGCAAAGAAATGATCGCCGAGATCGCAGACCGAGCCTCCACCAGCCTGTGGCGCAGGATATGGGCTACAAGGAGATAGCCCGCCATCGCCGTGATCGTGGCCAAACAGAGGATAGCCGGAGACAGCAGCCCGGCCGCACCGTAGAGTTCACCCGTAGCCGCTAGCCGAGACGAGAGACTTTTGAGCCGCAGCCCACCGTAGTTTTATGGGTCGAGTCCTGAGGATGATCCGCAGGAGTTTATCCGAGAGTTGCAGAGGATCATGAGGGTGATCGGGCCGAGACCGAGTCGTGGTATTAGGTTCGTGACGGCCGCGGACACCGCAGCTGATCGTATGATTCGCGGAACCGCCCCGGGAGCATGCACATCCACCGTTTGGGACGAAGTTCTCGAGGCGCATTGGCCATTTCTTGCCACCGCAGATGGCGAGGGCTCGCCGATAGATTTTTGACGCCGAGAGAACGGGCGACGGTCCGAATACAATGTGAGTTTGATTCATTGGCAGGTATGTGCCGCATTGGTAGCGCATGGAGGACAGTGTGCACCGCTATGTCACAGACTCGATGATCACTTGGCCGAGTTGCTCGGGGTGGCTCTCCACCGCATGGACATTGCCCGCACGCAGCACATGCTCTCGTGCGCGAACGCAGGCCGACGGATCGATGTATCGCCAGAAGAGGCCGTGACAGCAGGTCCTCCGTAGTTTTGTGGGTAGGCAACCCCAAAGAAGAAACCAGATTTGCACCACACCGGCCCAGAGCGCCTCCACCATCTTCGGACTGACAGAGTATTCAGGAGCAGTGACAGGTTCCGTGGCTTCGGTTTCTGCAGGACCAGAGTTCCGCCGACGAGGCCACCTATGCCTCGGTGTGGTCGATGTGGTGATTGCCATTATGGTGTCGTGTTCCTCCGTGAGCTTGTTATTCTCGCGACAGGCCATTTGAGGAGAGATTGTCACCCGCAGGTGGCGGAATACGATGGCTCACCGACAGTGGTCGGGTCGGGTCTTCATCGTGGCGATGCGCGCCGAGGCGTGGTGTTCACGACGCATGTGCCGCGCAGGGGTCGTGGTAGAGGTTCAGCCCACGGTCCTCGTAACCGCATTTATGCTATGTCCACCGCCAGACCGTGAGGCGCCACCCGATGTCGCCACAGTGTACATTGTTGGTTTCTTGCCGTGATGATATGCTTTGATAGATCCGTGTTCTACCTTGTCCTACATATCTCCTCATATTCGGTAGAATAGGATAGAGCCCGAGTCCATAGAATCCTTTGAGGTGGCTACGCCGCAGTGCTTCGCCAGAATGAGCGGGTATATAAGGCTTGCCCAAAGGACTTTAGACGGTCGCCGACTCTAGCCGACTTGATAGAGTCGACACGATGACTTCACGTGATTACGGGTATGGATCGCTAGCGTCGCTATGCCAACGTGGACCGCAGAGAGGTTAGTTCGGTTCCGGCTTCTGGCGAGCCGTTATCGAGTGGAAGGAATACCGCATCGCCGGCGGGTAGGTTTATTTCTTACCTCAAGGCAGGAAGATGGTACGGCGGTATATTTACCATTCGTTCGTATTCGACATCGAGTGAGATACCGACCTTCACCGCCCGTGGTTAGAGAGTTTCCGCACGCTTTCCTGCACGAAGCTTCGCATCCTCCCGAGAGGAGATTGAGTTTGCATCGATTTGGCACCGACACTCGACCGATATCTATCCCGCCATACGTAACGGCACCCGCCGAGTTGAAGGAATCAAGGACCAGTGAAAGATTTGCCGAGAAAGGCTTTATCAAAGGCCAAGTGTTTCTCCCGGGAGCACCGTGTTATTTGTAAAGAAGAAAGACGGGACGCCAGATGTGTATTGATTACAAAAATGAACAAGGTAACTATCAAGAATAGATATCCTCCCGTGATTGATGATTTGTTTGACCATGCAGTAGGTGCGAGATGTTTTTTCAAGATAGACTGCGCTCGTTATCATCAAAAGTAGTTAGAGAGGCATATGTCCCAAGATCGCATTCAGACCCAGATGGCACCATGAGTTCAGGTGATGTCTTTCGGTTGACCAACGCCCAAATGTATTCATGGATTTGATGAATAGGTGTTCGTGCCATTCTTGGATATGTTCGTTATAGTTTTCATCGATGATATCTTGGTGTATTCGACACGAGCAGAGCACACGATCATTCGGCGACGGTGTCGGGAATCCTCGTGACCGGCAATTGTATGCCAAGTTCTAAACGCGAGTTTTGGGCTTCGTGGCTTTCTTAGGACATGTTATCTGAGCCGATGGTATTCGGGTTGATACAAAGAAAGATCGAGGCGCCAAGACTTGGCCTGCACCCACTACACCGGCAGAGTGCGCAGTTTTGGGCCTCAGGTTATTATCTGAGGTTTGTGGAGAAGTTTGCTTCTATTTCAAAGACCTTTGACTAAGTCGACTCGTATGAAGCTATGTTCATGGACGGATACTTGTGAGGAAAGCTTCCATTGCTAAAGGAGAAGTCGACGACCGCTTCTTACTCTTCCGCAGGCTTAGATGGTTACGTGGTTTTTGTGACGCGTCGTGTCGGGCTTGGCGCATCGACGCAAAGACGGCAAGGTTATAGCTTATGATCTCGGCCTTAGGAAGCATGAGAAGAACTATCCCACGCATGACTCGAGTCGGCAGCGTGATTCATGCCTTAAAGATCCGGAGGCATTATTTATATGGAGTTCATGTGGACATTTACACTGCACCACAAGAGTCTCCGACATCTTCACCGCAGGAGCCGAACTTGCGCAGACGGTGGTTGGAGCTACTTAAGGATTATGACGTTGATATTCGTATCACCCGTGGAAGGCCAATGTAGTGGCGTATGCCCTTAGTCGCAGATCGATGGGTAGTCCGTCTGATGTTCACCGCAGAAGAGGATACGGTCCGAGAGTTACATCACCTAGCAAGCCTTGTTCGCTTTGGTTGATTCCGCTAGTAACGGAATTGGGTTCGAGAGGTCGCCGAGTCTTCCATCGCCGGCGAGGTGAAGAGGCGATGCATGAGGATCCGATTTTGGTACGGCATCGGTGACGCAGCCTCTCCGGAAGAGAAGAGTCTATTCGAGGTAGCACCGACGGGATGCTAAGATTCGAGGGCCGGCCAGGTGTTCCCGATGTGACAGACTTCGCCGCCAGATTCTCGTGAGGCACACGCTCGTTATTCGATTCATCCGGTCGACTAAGATGTACCACGACCTCGTGTGCATATATCAGCGGATGGTTCAAGAGGACGTGGCCGCTTTTGTTGCCCGTCCTAATTGTCGCAGGTTAAGGTTGAGCACCGTAAGTTCGCGGCTATTACAGTGCTATTGATATTCACGTGGAAGTGGGAGGTCAACATGGACTTTATTACGTGGTTACCTCGCACCTGCAGGAGGCATGATTCCATTTGGGTTATCATGACAGTGTCGACAAATCAGCCCACTTTCTTCCAACAGACGACGCTTTCACCGAGGACTATGCCGATTATATATTAGAGAGATTGTGAGATTGCACGAGTCCCTGGTCGATTATATCGATAGAGGAGCCCGCCACGCTAACTTCTCGAGGTCTTTCCGTATGGATTAGGACACAGTGAGTCTCAAAGACGGCGCTTCATCCTCGTGACGGACGGACAGCCGAGCGCACTATCCGCATACACTCGAGGATATGTCGCGGCTCAGGTTATTGATTTCGGGGTAGCCGGAGGATCATTTACCTCTTGTGGAATTTGCTTATAACAACACTACCATTCTAGTGTTCGACGGCGCTTATGAGGCCTTATACGAGGAAGTGCAGTCACCGATAGTTGGTTTGAAGTGGGAGAAGTGCGCTTAATCGGGCCAGATTTGGTTCACAGCAGCGGATAAGGTGAAGCTTATCCAGAGCGTTATCGGCAGCCCGTAGTCGATGTAAATCATACGCAGATCATCGGCGTCGACACTTAGAGTTTGAGGTTAATGATTGGGTCTTTCGAAAGTGTCACCCATGGCGGTGTGATGAGATTTGGGAGGAAAGGGAAACTCACCAAGGTACATTGGGCCGTGACGATTGTCCAAGAGTGGGCAAGGTTGCCTATGAGTTGGATCCGCCGTCCGATCTCGAGGCAGACATCCAGCTTTTTCACGTGTCTATGTTACGGAAATGCGTTGAGATCCGCTCAGAGTGCACCCGATTCAGGATATCCAGGTGACAGAGAAGTTGTCATATGAGGAGAGTCCCATAGCGATACTCGATCGTCAAGTTAGACGACTCGACGAAGGAGGTGGCTTCCACAAGGTTTTATGGCGAACGAGAACAGAGAGGAGACGACGTGGGAAGCGGAGGATGATATGATGAAGAAATACCCACACTTATTCCCTATACCTCCGTGTAACCCCTTTCCTACCGATTGCGTTAATTTAGTTGATTATGCTTGAGTAATGTCAGGCTCTGGAGCATTCTTATTTGCAAAGGAATAGTTAAGAAGATATGTGTATATTGTGTTTTCAGGCGAGGTTAGGCGAACATTCGACGAATGTTTCGGCGGGGGAGAATGTTATACCGTGGTTCGCCCGACCGCGGTCGGGGTTCAGCGGGCGCCGAGGGCGCGCGCAAGGCGGGCGACGTAGGCCGCCGGAGTGCCGCCGGGCCGGTCGTGGCCGCGCCGAAAGCATCGAGGGTCGCTGGTTTCAGCGGCGCCGGAAGCAGGCGCGCGCCTAAAGATCCGGCGGTCCGCAGGAGTCGCGGCCGCGGCGAAGGCCGCGCGCCGAGGCGGAAATTTGGGCGAAAACTTAGAAAATCTGATTTGTGTTTTAAAAGAGGCCATGGAGGTGACAAGTGTCCCCCCATCTGATTTTCGAACGCATGCAATATAATTGACCAAGGCTTGGTCACTTTTCCATCTTTCATCTTTACTCTCTCTCTCTCTCTCTCTCCAAGGCTCGAGCTCCCTTCTCTCTAAAACCTCAAGAGGTGTTCTAGCCTAAGAAAATCTGAAAAGTTAAAGGCAAGGAAGGTTGTGACTAGCTTAGAAGTGCTATTGTGGTGGTGTTCTTGGAGAAAAAGGCTAGCAAGGTGTTGGAATAAGTTTGGCTAAAACTTAAGGTAACATTTCTTCTCAGAGTTGGTATTGGGTGTTGCATGTTTAATAGGAAGAACTCAGTAGTTGGAAGAAAATGCACTTAGAGTAGTTGCATGTAAGAAATGGGGTTTGATTATGAAAGAATTGGTTATGGGGATTTTATGAGCACGTTGTTGCCTAAATACTACATTAGACTTGTTGGGTTAGTTGTTGTAACTTGTGGGTTGAATTTTACACACCAAAATTTAGGTGTGTAATCCCCTTGGTGTTGGTTGGTTGTCGAGCCTTAAACATGGCATTTGAGCGTTAAAAATCGACCTTGGAAAGGGTGGCAAAGTATGTAGAAACAAAGGAACGCTGCCCAATTTTCCGTAGAGGAAATTGGTGACTTTAACTTGGGAAAATTCTGCATTATAATTAGAGCTTGATAAACGATTGTGGTCATTTTAGGTTGACATACTACGCGTAAATTGGACTTAGCTTGTGGATTGACCAAGAGGTATGTGGAGCTTTCCTATCTCTCGAGCATGATTAGTTGTACCTATGTAGTACGGTAGACGACAAGATTTTGAAATCTTCGCTTGATATAAGTATTTGATACTTGCTTCGTTAAAAGAAAAGTAGAAAATCCTCGACTTAAGGGAATGTGTTTTACTATTGTTTAACTCTAGTATAACGGCTTTATGGGAGTTGGTTATATTAGTTTGTGAAAGTTTGATGGAGAAAGGTTTTGATGATTTGAACTTGTGAAAGGAAAATGGTTTTAAGGCATGAAGTGCCTAAGGTTTTACAAGAAATGAAGTCACTTAATTTAGAAGCTTGAGATAGTTTTAAAAGGAAATATGACTTGTTTTGAAAAGAAATCGTAACTTGATACTATGGTGATTAGTATCTTGGAATTTTTGTATAAAAAGAGTTATTTCTTAAAAGGTTAGAGGTACATGATACTTAGGTTAAATCCTAATTTTTATTAAAAGACATGATCGTGCCTTAGGTATACTAAAATGAGAGGATGTATTAATACTATTAATAAGAAGTTAGGTGATTCTTAACTTGCTTAAGTTATGATAGGTAGTGCTTATGTTGTGACGTGATAGGCCCAGAGTGCTTATGTTATGTTTAATAGCCTGATGAGCTATGTTATATATATTTATATTGTTACGTAAACCCCGTTATTATTTATGCCATGGATTTGCTACCCATGACGCGAGCGCGCGCTTGTACTACGCGATCCGACCATAGGATCCATGCGGTGAAATAGTCCCACGCGAGTACGCTGACAGATCATGCGGATCCACAGGATCCATGCGGTGAAATAGTCCCACGCGGTGAAATAGTCCTATGACGAGGCGATGACCTCACGCGGGTCCACAGGACCTATGCGGTGAAATAGTCCCGTGAGTAGGATTGCTTAATGATACTACGCGCGCAGGTACTGCTTTGATCACGAGCCTCCTATTTTTACGCTATAAAATGTATACTTGTTACTCTCATTATTAGTAAGGCACAAAGCAACATAATTTGGTTTTATCTATAACTTTAATGTATTTTGGACTTATGATATTACTACAAGATTTTCCGCTTTACATACTTGGTACGTCAGGTATCGAATTCTTCTGGGCCGCGCTCATGCCGCAGGTGAAAGCAGTGGTAGATCCTCGCTCCTAGGATCTTGTACTCAGTGTCGTGAGCTCCATTTCTTCTGAGGCTCGACTTTTGGTACGGTTCTCCCGAGTCGTTGTTATTTTGTACATTCAGGGCATGACGGGCCCCGTCCCGTCATAGTGTTATTCATTCTGTGAGGCCTGTAGTCTTGTCGTAACTTGGTCTGTTAAGGATGTAATCGCTCGTTTATGTACTTTTGGGTTAGCCAGTTTGGGCTAGACTATTCTATATCTTAATGGTTGTTTATCTTGAGTTTACATTCCGCTGGTTTTCTCTGATGTTGGGTCACTAGGGTGCCCGGGTTAAGGCACCGGTCACGGGTCCGGGTTCGGGTCGTGACACACTCACCCCACAAAAGGCCAATGCGTTCAAGAAACAAGTTGGTGTTTGTTGGGTGTGCGGAAATCCAGGGCATAGAGCAAAAGACCGTCGCCTTCGCAAGAGCCAATGTGGTGGTGGTGGAGGTTCGAGTAATGTCAACCAGTCCAACCGTGCTGAAACTAAGAACCAATTCATTGGTGTTGTCACTGCTCAATCAAATCTGATTACAAATTCAATCGATTGGTGGATGGACACAGATGCTACTATGCATGTATGTTCAGAGATCAAAGATGGAGAACAATTGTTTGTTGGGAATGCTGCTTCTGTAAAGGTAGAAGGCAAATGGAAGGTGACTTTGAGGCTCACTTCCGGAAATGATCTTGTACTCACCAATGTACTACATGTGCCTGAAATTTGTAAAAATTTAATTTCTGGCCCTGTTCTTAGCAACAAGGGCTTTAAGGTAGTTTTTGAATCTGACAAATTTGTACTCACCAAAGGTGGGGTGTATGTAGACAGGAGCTACCTCAGTGAGGGGCTCTTCAAACTAAGTGTTGTATGTACTAAGACATTTGCCGTTATCAATGAAAATCAGGCACTAACACTACTTCTGAGTATGTGATTGACTTTCTTCTTTATGACATTCTCGATTAGGTCATGTAAATTATCGTTCCTTACAAAGAATGGTAAAGATAGACATGTTACCAAAATGTTCCATGAATAAAATGACTAAATGTGGGATTTGCATAAAATCAAAATATGCAAGTCATCCTCATAAATCTGTTGTGAAATCAAATGAAGTGCTTGATTTAATTCATAGTGATTTGTGTGATTACCAAGCAATCCCCTCTCGTGGAGGAAAAAAATTATATATCATTTATTGATGACTGCAGTAAATTTTATTACGTATACTTAATACATACCAAAGATGAGGCTTTGAATATGTTTAAAACATACAAAGCAGAAGTGGAAAACCAACTTGACAAAATAATTAAGATTCTAAGGTTAGACCGATGTGGTGAATATATGTCAAACGAGTTCAAAAAACCCTGTTCTACTCATGGTATAGTTCATCAAACCACTGCGCCATATACTCCACAACAAAATGGAGTTGCCGAACGAAAGAATAGAACATTGAAAAATATGATAAATTCAATGTTGATTAGTTTGGGTGCACCCCTAAGTCTATGGGGTGAGGCATTAATTACTCTGTAAATATGATCTTAAATAAGATTCCTCAAAAGAAAAATGATCAATCTCCTTATGAATTGTGGAAATAAAGATTATCTACTTTCAAAAGGATGAAAGTGCGGGGTTGCCTAGAGAAAGTTCAAGTTCTCTTACCAAAGAGAACTAAAAACAATGGATTGCATTTATATTGGTCTTGCCAATAATAGTGTAGCGTATAGGTTTTTGGTGTGTCATTCCGATGTTGAAGGTATTCACAAAAATACACTAATAGAGTCTGCTGAAGCAGAATTTTTGAGGAGATTTTTCCTTACAAAGACAAGGATAAAAGTGTTCCTAAAGCAAGAAGATGACACTGCCTCAAAATGAGTCAAACCAAGACACTCTAAATGTTGAGAATATTACTTCTTCCATTTAAGAAAATAATTCTGAAATAAGAAGAAGTAAACGTGGAAAAATTGCCAAAGATTTTGGACCAGACTTTATGACCTTTCCGTTGAAGGAGAACCTCAAACGTATAAGGATGCAATGGAATCATCTGAAGCACCTTATTGGAAGGAGGCATCCAAAGTGAAGTAGAATCCATTAAACAAAATAATACTTGGATATTAGTTGATCTTCCTCATGGACAAAAACCAATAGGCTATAAATGGATCTTTAAACGGAAGTTAAGACCTGATGGTACTATAGAGAAATACAAAGCTCGGATAGTAGCCAAAGGATTCTGACAAAAAGAAGGTGTAGATTTCTTTGATACCTACTCACCAGTGTATAGAATTGCATCTATAAGTACGCTAATTGCTAAAGCAACGATTCACAATTTGGAAATTCACCAAATGAATGTGAAGACTGCATTCTTGAATGTTGAACTAGAGGAAGAAATATACATGGAACAACCCGAAGGGTCGTTGTTAAAGGTCAAGAGCAGAAAATCTGTAAATTGGTTAAGTCGTTAAATGGACTTAAACAAGCGCCAAAGCAATGACATGAGAAGTTTGATAATATATTATTATCAAATAGTTTTCAAATAAACAAATGTGACAAATGTGTCTACATTAAGAAATGTAAGAATGCATGTGTCATTATATGCTTGTATGTGGATGATATGCTAATTATGAGAACAAATAAGGATGTAATTAATCAAACTAAGAAGATGTTGCATGCCACTTTCGATATGAAAGATATGAGAATAACGGATGTCATTCTTGGTATTAGAATTCAAAGGAATTCTGAGGGTTATATATTAACTCAATTCCATTATGTTGAGAAGGTCCTTAGAAAATTTGGACACTTTGATGATAGACCGGTTGTTACCCCCTTGATCCCACTCGTCACCTTAAGAAGAATGAAGGTGATAGTGTGTCTTAATTGGAGTATACACAAGTTCTTGGAGCTTGATGTACATAATGAATTGTACGAGACCGAATTTGACATATACAGTGAGTCGACTCAGTTGATACTCACACAATCCTGGAAATGATCATTGGATAACGCTAATAAGGGCACTACGATATCTAAAGCACACTGAACTATGAGTTGCATTATACAAAATATCCTCCCATGTTAGAAGGATATTGTGATGCTAATTGGATTTCCAACCATTCAGAAAGTAAGTCCACAAATGGGTATGTATTTACATTTGGTGGAGTGTCGGTATCATGGAAATCATCAAAGCAAACGGTAAATACTAGATCAACTATGGAAGCAGAGTTTGTAGCCTTGGATAAAGCTGCCAAAGAGGTAGAATGACTAAGAAACTTCCTAGAAGGTATTTCGTTGTGGACAAAGCCAGACCGCCATTTGCATACATTGTGATAGTATGGCTGCCCTGACGAGGGAGAAAAATCACATATATAATGGCAAATCAAGGCACATAAGGCGACATCATAATACAACACCGAAGCTTGCTGAAGAATGGAATAATTTCCATTGATTATGTAAAGTCAAAGGACAGTATAGCGGATCCTTTGACAAAAGACCTTACACGAGAGCAAGTCGTATTTACATTGAGGGGAATGTGCTTAAAGCCAATACAATGAGTTGTGAACTGGTGGAAACCTAACCTATCATAATTGGAGATCTCATGGTTTAGGTTCAATAGGAAAACTAGCTGGGGAAGACTCAAGGAGCGTAAAACACACATATGCTCGTTCCTATGATGTATCAAGTGTGTTAATCCGTTGACGATATAGGGATGAACCTTGGTTCTTAATAATATTAATAGCCATTATGGTGGGATAGTACATACTATTCTTGATTAATATTACCTATGTGAGATTGATGTGGGGTCGCATCTGCGAGAACTGAGATGACTACGTTCTCTAGAAATTCTCATGAAGAAAGGAGTTGTTCATGACGAAAGGAACACAACCGTAAGAATTGAAATAGGTTGATATGATATGTGTGATACTTATTGTCTTGATTTACTACAAAACGTGAATAGTTCAAGACACTACGTTCACTATTTCAAAAGTAGATCTGATAAGTATTCACTACGAACGGTTCAAGTCCAAAAGACACCGTTTCCGATGGATGTCATATCGAGTTTTCTGAAATAACGACAAGTTCTTAATTTTTTTTTTCTATCCACATGTGCGGGTATTGTTGGATGTGTGAATAGAAAATGTGGGGTATTGTTGGAACTTGCATAAGAACAAGATTAAGAGTGATCAAAAGCTGGAAAATAGGTTTAGCGCCGCGGCGCCCAAGAACAGGGCCGCGGTGCCTGAACAGTGGAAAAACTCCCATTGACAGCTCCACGATGCTAAGGACAGCCCCACGACGCCGAAACTTCAGAGAGGTCTGACAGAGTTTCAGCGCCGTAGCGCCGGGGACGGCGCTAAAGCCAATGGTCAGATTTTTCAATTTAGGGTTGTGACTTTTCTGAAAGGTCTCAACTCTTGACATGAACTCCATAAAATGATCACTTGATTGGATGAATATACACACAATTAATATAAAAATCAATAATCTTAACTCACTTAAAGATTTAAGATTGTGAGTTCTTATTCTTCTTCTTCTAAAGAACAGTTCCAGAAAACACTTATAGTAAATTCGCCAGGAGTGGAGTTCTTGTGCTAGACTATCACTCAGATAGTTGTATCCTCAAGGCAGACGTCCGTTAAACTGCATCAGAAATGGGAATGAATTTTTGTCTTAGGACAATGTGTCATTGCAGACCTTTATCTACAACCAAGTTAATATGTGTTTATGATTGTGGTCTTTCCATTATTGTTGATTTCAATTTAGTTGAATTATTTATATATTTTGTGGCTATTCATTGAAGGTCTAGATTGACGCTAACACTAAGGTCATTGTTTTTTGTCAATTTCAATGCTGAAGGGATTTCCGATTTTTTTTTACGTGTGTCAATTTTGAGCAGGTAAGTATTGCCTGCTTTATTGCTAAATTCAAATTGATATGTAAGATGGTAATAATCTCATTTGGGGAGTCTTTTCATTATTACAAAATATATATAGTGTGTACAAGGTGGAATTTCAATACAGTAAGGATTCTAATATACCATAAATATACAACACTCATAATTACACAATATATGGGGAATATATTGAGAATATTCGCTAATACACCCCTCAGTCGGAGTAGGAAGAGGTCGGACGCTAAGACTGGATCTGAAGTCGATGAATAACTGTTTGGGAAGCCATTTTGTGAAGATATCTGCATACTGATATGAAGAAGGAACATGCAACACTTTGACATGACCGAGAGCAACCTTCTCACGAACAAAATGTATATCAATCTCAATGTGTTTGGTTCGCTGATGTTGAACCGAACTGTGAGATAAATATATGGCAGATATGTTATCACAGTTGATGATAAACGCCTTACACAATGGACACTGGATCTCTAAAAGGAGATTTCAGAGCCAACATATCTCAGCGACAACATTGGCAACGCCTCTGTACTCTACTTCGGCACTCAAATGGGATAGTGTGGCTTGTCTCATGGCAGACCAGGAAATGAGATTATCCCCTAAGAATACACAATAGCCGAAGGTGGAGCGTCGCGTGTCCGGATACCCTGCCCAATCTACATCCGTATATGATAGTAACCTGGTCGGTGCAAAGGGGTGTAGATGCAACCCATAATCAAGTGTGCCCTTAATATATCGCATGATACGCTTAGGAGCAGTGAAGGGCATGCATAAATAGACACACATGTATAAGCAATATCAGGCCTGGTGAAGGTAAGATACTGAAGTGCACCTGCAAGGCTCCGATAAAGAGTAGGATCAGAGACTGGATCATCATCAGCAACATTGAGCTTTGATTTAGAAACTACCGGAGTGGGTATGATCTAGCAATTTGCCATCTTTGCCCTGTACACAATCTCCTCTGCATACTTATGCCGACTCAAGAACATAGTATCTATAGATCTGGTCACTGATATCCCCAATAAGTAACTCAACTTTCCCAAGTTAGTCATAGCAAATTCGGTTTTAAGTAAACCAATAATCCTATTTTCAACCTATCAGATGAGGCAATGAGAACATTATTATCCACATATAGTAGTAAGTAAGTTGCGCTACTACATCGATGTAAAATAAAAAGAGAATTATCACACCTGCTGCATACAAACCCAATTTGCATACGCTCTGAGGGCTTGTTTCAAACCATACAGTGACTTACGGAGATGACATACATATTAAGGGGCCGCTGGATGGACAAAGCCAGGGTAGCTGGTGCATGTAAATCATGTTTTTCAAGTCCCCATATAGAAATGCATTTTTCACATCAAGCTGATGGATCGACCAATGCTTGCCCATTGCTATACTCAGAACTGTGCAAATAGTAGCTGGTTTAACAACCAGACTGAAAGTCTCACCACAATTAATACCCTCTTGCTCATTTGTGTTATTAGGCACAACTCTCGCCTTATACCTCTCTAGATCACCACTGTCTCTGTATTTGTGACGAAAAAGCCACATGCATGGATCACATTCACCCCTCCGGTCTAGGAACCAAATCCCAAGTGTGATTTTTCGTTAAAGCATTAAATTTCTCACACATAGTCGCATTCCAATTAGGGTCTAGTTTGGCTAATTTGGGAATTGGGAAAATTGTTTGTGTTGATAGGTTAAAATTGGGCTTGAAAATTCCAGATTGGGCACGGGTTTCCATTCGGTGTGTTGGGGCAGTGGGTGGATGGTTATTTGGTTGGGTTGTTGGTTGCGGGTTACTGAATTGGTGTGTGGTGTTGGGTTGTTGCGTGGTGGAATAGGGCTGGGGGTGAGGTGAGTTGCAGGATGTTTGACAGATTTGGTGGATGCGACGATGGGTCTGGTACGATTGACGATGTGGGTTGGGCGATGTGGTGTGGGGTAGATATCATCGGGTATGGTTATGACGGTGGGTTTAGGATGTGGTGGTGGTTTCTTGGTGTGGTGGTGGTGTTTCCAGTAATTGGTTGGTTGACAGAGAAGGGGTGGGTTACTGGGCTGTCGGATGTGGTATTTGTTGGAGGAGGCAGAACAACTGGTGGTGGGGTTGATAATCGGTGGTGAGACAGAGGAGATGAAC
This sequence comes from Przewalskia tangutica, assembly GCA_029844215.1. Classification (NCBI taxonomy): domain Eukaryota; kingdom Viridiplantae; phylum Streptophyta; class Magnoliopsida; order Solanales; family Solanaceae; genus Przewalskia; species Przewalskia tangutica. The sequence goes on from CM056723.1 coordinate 45,042,524, forward strand.
CGATTGTCGGTGTCAGTGGCAACCGGCGATGGATGTAACTGAGAGATTGAGGGCGACACTGTCGTAGAGCCACCAACGACAGTGACAACGATGGGTGGCAGAGACGGGTTCACGATGGTGGACTGATGCAGTTAGCTGAGAACGACGGGGGAGATGTTAGACTCGTCAAGAAATGTATAGTTTATTTTTTAGAGTTTTTGAATATTCGAAAAAAGGAATATGGTCTCGTCAAACGTAACGTGATGAGAGACGTGGATTTGATTAGTGGACTGGTCATAACATAGATAGCCCCTATAATTAGACAGGAAACATACGAAGACACACAGAGTGGTTTGAGGTGCTAATTTGTGACGGGCAATGGATGCAATATTGGGGTAACACAGGCAATCGAATATCCTTAGATGATCATAAGAAGGGATCCGACGGTATAAAATTTCGGTTGGGGTCATATTGTGAAGGGTTCTAGTAGGTAAAATATTTAGAACGTATTCTACCATTTTGACTACATAGACCTAGAAGGACGGAGGAAAAGAGACATAAAACAGAAGAGTACGAACCATGTTATTTATGGTGCGGATGATTCGTTCTGCTTTGCCATTTTGAGGCGATGTGTGGGGACACGAGAATCGGAAAACCATGCCATTATTCCTATAGAATCGGTGAAATATGTAATTATTGAATTCACGACCATTATCACACTGGAAATTTTTTGTGCATTTTTCAAACTATGTTTTGATAAAAGTACGAAACTCAAGAAATTTGGAAAATACTTCTGATTTAAATTTGGGTGGGTAGATCCAAATATAATGAGAAAAATCATCTAATAAGATAAGATAATATTTATGACCCAGTGAACTAGAGATATGAGATGTCCACAAATCAACATGAATAATATCAAAAGGAGAAAACATAACACTTGATGATTTAAAAGGAAGACGAACATGTTTGCCTAAAGAACACGAAACACAGTGCTGGGAAAGTTTTCCATTATTACATTTAATAAGATTATTGCCTCTAAGAAAATTTAAAACTGGGGCTCCTGGGTGGCCAAGCCTAGTATGCCAAGTTGAGGGAGAGATAGCAGTGAGAGAAATGGGAGAGCATGAGCTGGCAGCGGAGGTGGATGGGAATGGGAATGGATAATGATCCCCCGTGCTATTGCATCTCGTAAGAGGTGTCCGCGTACGAATATCCTTCACAGGAAAACCAAAATGGTCAAAGTCAACAAAGACGGAATTATTACGAGTAAAGTTTCAAACATAAATTAAGTTCTTAATGATGTTCGGAGCATACATTATATTATTAAGGGAAAAGGGTGGGTGAGGCAGTTGTGTGTAAGTGGTACCATAAACCTGTATTGGAATGCGATGACAATTCCCAACAGTAATGTATTGAGGGTACTTTAATCGAAATAGTTTGGGAATATTACCTGCAGAGCGGGTGAGGTGATATGTGGATCCCGTGTCCGTGTACCAATTTTCATCAGACTGCTGCAAGTTCAAACTGCTAAAAGCCTGATCCAAATCAGTCGGGGCCAGACCAGAGGGAGGCTGTGGGAATTGGGCCTGCATGAAGTGGGCTTGGTGTGGCTGAAACTGGGCGTTCCGAGTTGCTGGAATCGGGCCCAATATTCCCTGTGGTGGGAAAGAGAATTGAGTCGAGACTTGTGTAGGGAAATTGGTCCAGTTCCCGTTTTGAAATTGGGAAACTGGGCTGGTCCAGTTCGCATAGAGAGTGGGCTGTTGCGGCTGTTGATTTTAAATGTTTTGGCCCCCTTACCCACGCCATTTGCCACCTCATCCACCGCCGCGGCCCCTGCTGTCGCGGTTGTTCCACGGCTGATTATTTTCCTGCATTGGAGCAGGCCGGCGGTGATGATATTTTGAGGAGACGTTACTACTGCCAACACCTTTTGATTATGCCCTTCCTATTTTGCACATCAGGTTTTCTCCAACCAGGGTCGTCCTTGGGGCGGTCAAGGCGGCGCCACCGCACAGGGCCTCCCGGCCGGCGGGACCTCCCGCCTCCACCCCATAATTTTTATTTTATTTTTATGATTTTAAATATTAAGATATGTATTAAACATGCCTTCAATCTTATCAGTGGGAGCTGTAGCCTAGCGATTGATGGTATTCTTCAAAAGTCATTATCTCTAGCGAGAGGTCGCGTGTTCGAATCCAATGAGCAGCAGATGTTTTTTTTTAAAACACAAAAAATAAATTGGACCAAAGTTGAGCCCCTGTCTAAAACAAATTTGGGCCCAACTTCCATATCCCAATCGGCCACACTCACTCTTTAAATAAAAAACAGCCCCCAAAGTTCAATTCCCAGCCCAGCCCCCGCCCAAAACAAATTCGAGCCCAAGTTTCATGGCCCAATCGTCCACCCTCCACCTTTAAACAAAATAACAGCCCAATTCCCACTTTAAACAAAAAAAAAAACATCCATTGGGTTCACCACAAATACAATAAAAAAAAGTCCCCCCTTTAATTATTGTAGAAATCTCAACTTCCAAGTAAAGATTTTTTTGGTAAGTTATTGTTTTGAGAATTATTTTGCTCTAATTCACCATTAACATGGATTGATTGCATCAATGTTTATTTCATTTTGCTTATGGTTTCAAAATTTTCAAATCTCAATATTAAGAGTTCTCAATATAAAAGTGATATATAATAATAAAAATAATACGTAATACCTACATAAAGTTTTCCAAAGATTTATTCATTTTAAATGGTTAAACTGTGATTATTTGGTTTGGTGCAACTTTCACCATGATATTGCAATAGTGGCACAAGAAAGATCAAAAGCAATGTTTCCACAAATTGAATTATTTCCATTTGTTATTATGCTATCTTTTGGTTTTATTAGACCAAGTATTCTAAGTTTGATATTTTGGTATGGTCGTCCAACTGAGCTCATCAAACGACAATATTAAATTATTTGACATTTTTTGTTTGTCTCTTTGTCGTTTGTGTGAAAAAATTTAATTTGAAAGCAAAGACCTTTATGACTCAATAATACATCAAATTAATTGTGTTTAGCTTTAGTTTTTACATTACTTCTATTGGTAATGTATTGTACTGAAATTGAAAACATTGAATCGAATACAATGTTTACTATAAATTTATTTGATGTTTTGATCAATAATTTTTTTAATATTGATTAATTAGTTAATTTTAATTTTTAATGTGAATAAAAAAAACCTTTTTTTTCCTCGCACCGGGCCCTTAAAAGTATAGGAACGGCTCTGTCTCCAACAATAATTATGAGCGGGCCTTGTTGAAACTGGGTAACGGATCAACCTGCTGTATCATGGTGGCTAAAGTGTCGTACTCACCTTTTGGTAGGCCTGCAACTAATTATAGGACCATCTTTGTTTCGGAAACAGGTGTGCCGATGTTGGAAAATTGGTCTGCCACTAGTTTCAACTGGTTGCAATAATCGGACATGTTAGAGAAATTGACCTATACTTCTAGCTAACAAAAAAGTCGGCTTTGTCATATCGTAGTCGAATGCTTGGTAGTTGTCTCCTGTCTAATATGTACGCCTCTCGAGCGCCTTGCAGTAGATGATTAAGATCCGTAACAATGAGAGTGTAAACATATATATTATAGAAACAATTGTATCCCTACTCATAATTAGAATATTTTCATATATTGTGTAAATATAATTATGGTAAGACTAGAATTCCTCTTTTGTATAGGCTTAGGATTCCTATTAAATAAGAGATGAATATTGTACTCTATATATACTTTGATATTAATGAGAAGACTCCCTAAGGGAGATTAATATCATCTTACATGGTATTAAGAGCCTACCACACAAAACCCTAGAAATTCCCTCTCCCGCCGCCGTCCCTCCCCACTGCACTGCTGCGGCCCTTCATCAAATTTCTCAGTTTTTGTGCTTCTTTTCTTCCTCTTTCCTCTCTTCTCTAAATGGCTATCCCTGATTCTTCCACACTTTCTGAATCTTCTACCTCCACAAATCCCACCACCAAGTCGTCACCCTCTTTTTATCCCGCCCTAACTGTTACCAACATCAAGAACCATATCTCCATCATTTTTTATCAAGAAAACAGTCAGTATTCTCCTTCGGTTGAACTGTTTCGCAATCATGCATGTATCTACAACGTGCTTGATCATATTGATGACACCATTTTGCACCCTCCGGAGGTTGATGATTCTACTTGGCGTCGTCTAAATGCCGGCGTCAAACAATGGATATATGGTAGTATTTCTCAGGATCTACTTCTTACTATCATGAAATCTGACTCCACAGCCCGTGACTTGTGGAATCGCTTGGAGGAAATTTTTCAGGACAATAAGCACACCCATGCTGTGTATTTAGAGGAGCAATTTAACAATACACGTCTTGAAAACTTTTCCAATGTGACTGAGTACTGTAAACAGTTAAAGCTCATGACGAATCAACTTGTTGTTGTCGACTCGCCTGTTACTGACACCAAACTGGTGTTACAATTGATTGATGGCCTCCCTAAAGGAGAATATGATACATTGGCCACCATGATTCACAGACAGATCCGTTACCCAACTTTAACAAATCTCGCTCGCAGTTTTTTCTCGAAGAGACTCGACATGCTAAGGTGACGAGCACAATCGTAAGGCGTTAATCGTGAAACGCGCCTCAAGATCCAACGCCGTAAAACTATCAACATCAGTAGGGACACAGTGGAAAGGGTGGCAAGGGCCGTGGCAGAGGAGGCCGTAGTCGTGGTAAGGGTCGCGGACAGCAGAACCAGCAGCAGCAACAACAGGGCCCGTAGAATCAGTTAAGCGCCGCGACGTCCCAATAGTACCCGTGACAAAGACCGCAAAGACCACCGACATTCCACCCAAAGAACCCTTCCATCGCTTCTTCTCACCACGCAGGTTGGGCCCCGCCCACTTCTGCTTAGTCCAAGACCCACAAAGAAGCCCACTTCATGCATGGCCAGTTCCAGCAGCCCTCGTCCTGCATGACACCCACTGAGTTAGGTCAGGCCTTCAGCAGTCTCAACATGCAACAGCCTGACAACACTGGTACATGGACTCCAGAGCAACTTCTCACCTCACCCGGACTGCAGGTAATATTCCCAAACTGTTTGGTTTAAAGCATCCTCAATTTGTTACAGTTGGTAGTGGCCACCGCATTCCAGTAAAGGGTTTTGGTACATCATACACACCACCTCCTAATACATTCCCCCTTCAAAATACCTTATATGCCCCACATGTAATTAAGAATCTAATCTATATCCGCAAATTCACTCGTAACAATTATGTCTCTGTTGATTTTGACCTTTTTGGTTTCACTATGAAAGATATTCATACAGGGACACTTCTTACGAGATGCAATAGCACGGGGGATCTATACCCATTCACTCCCACCTCCGCTGCCAGATCTAGCTCTCCCATCTCTCTTGCGGCCATTTCTTCTTCAACATGGCATAATAGGTTTGGTCATCCAGGAGCTCCAGTTTTTAGTTTTCTTAGAGGCAATAATTTCATTACTTGTAATGGGAAGCTTGCCCAAAACTGCGTTTCTTGTTCTTTAGGCAAACATACTCGTCTTCCTTTTAAATCATCTACTAGTGTTACTTTTGCACCTTTTGATATTATACATGCCGATTTATGGACATCACATGTTGCTAGTTCTCTCTGTCATAAATATTATCTTATCTTACTAGATAATTTTTCTCACTTTATTTGGTTGTATCCTCTCAAATTTAAATCGGAAGTGTTTGCCAAATTTCTTGAGTTTCGAACATTCATTCATACACAATTTGAAAAAGGTATAAAAAAATTTCAGTGCGATAATGATCGTGAATTCAAAAACTCTATGTTTCTCCATTTTTGTACTAATAATGACATGATTTTTCGCTTCTCCTGCCCTCACACCTCTACTCAAAACGGTAAAGCTGAAAGAATCATCCGCACCATTAACAATATGATTCGCACTCTATTGATTCATGCCTCCCTACCACCGTTCTCTGGGTCTATGCTACTAAAATATCAGAATACGTCCTCAATATTCTCCCAACTAATACCATTCACAATATGACCCCTACCGAAATCCTCTATCATAGAGTCTCATCTTATGAGCATCTTCAGATATTCGGTTGTCTATGCTATCCTAATCTTGCTTCTACTGCTCCTCACAAATTAGCCACTCGGTCCACTCCATGTGTCTACCTAGGCTTCCCACCAAACCATAGGGGCTATCTATGCTATGACTTGTCCATTCGTCAGACACATCTCCCGTCACGTCACATTCGACGAGACCACATTCCCGTTTTCGAATCTTAAAAAATTCCAAAAATAGGATTACTCTTTTCTTGACGAGCCTTCCATCTCTCGCATGATCCTCAGTAAACTAGAGCATAACACTACCGCAGAATCAGCGTCAGCGTCAGCGCCACGACGCTAAAACTCCTGCGAACAGGTTCCTGCTTCACCGTCGACAGCGCCGCGGCGCCAAAACTTCAGAGAGGTCTGTCAGTCCTCCAGCGCCGCGGCCCTTGATCACGGCGCCACGGCGCCGCCGACGGCTCCTTCCAGCACCGCGGTGCCTCCTACAACGTCAGTCCCTCCTTCTCCATATCTAACAAATCCCTCTGCCTTGGAGTCTCCCACTATCCCCACTCACCAAATGGAAACTCGTGCAAATCATGAAATCTTCAAACCCAGAGTCCAATTTAACTTGTCTGCCCAAACCATTTCACCAATTCCCAAGAACCCTATATTGGCCAAACAAGTCCCTAATTGGAATGCGACTATATATGAGGAATTCAATGCTTTAACTAAACAGCACACATGTGATCTAGTACCTAGACCTGAGGGGGTGAATGTGATTCGTTGTCTGTGGCTATTTCGTCACAAATTCAGAGACAATGGAGATATTGATAGGTTTGTTGCGATATTTCTAAGTGCTTATGCAAGTGTACGTATCATTCAAGTAATAAAGATATGTAAGACTGAGTTTATCATCCACATAGACTGGTTTATTAAGTACCGATTATCTATCCTATGGTATATATTTGGCAATCGTTCTTTTGTTTGAGAATTATAACTAAGAATTATGACTAAGTGCAAGAAATAAACTAAAGATTATAAAACTTTGGATTTATAACAGTTATGAAGGAAATAGGGTTCCAATCTCCTCAACTATCCACCCTTTCACGTGTTAATGCAATGCTAATGATTCTTCTTCTTATTAAGATAACAGGTTAACTAATCTGTCATTATATTCCGGTTATGACATACAAGAGCTCAACCTTATGCAGAAACCTTCTATATTTCTATGATAAGTTTTACCACACAGGAGGATTAAGAACAATAACCTTGAAATACTACACAAGTATCGGAGTACTTTCGTCCACGATTTTAACCTATGTCTAGACAATTACAACATATTCAAATCTCACCTTTCAGACTTTTGATTCGAAATCATATAAGTGATGACAATTAATAGCTAGTTAATTACCAAGCAATCATAACAATATTGAATAGATCTTAATATGATGAAGAAGAAATCAAGAATTATGCATTAACTATATGAAATAGCTTCAAGAAGATTCGATGGAAACTCTACTAAAGTAATTAGCTCCTAAACCTTGTCATGTCAAGAACTAATTTACAATCCAACATAAACTGAAATAAAGTAAGAGAAAGAAAATAACTTGAACAATGAGATGTCTCCAATTGTGTCTTGCCTGCTTTTCTCCTCTCCAAAGTTGAATAATCTAATAATGACAGGCTTTAGGGTATTTATATCTGAGAAAAACCTTGCTTCGTACCCCTTTACCCTTGTCCAATTTCGACCCAACTTTTCTAAAAATACGCGTCGAAACCGCAGTTCCGTTGGCAGGCACCGCGGTGCTAATTCTTCTAAAACCACTGTAGCTCACTGGACATATGACACTGCGGTGCTTCTAGCCAGGACCGTGGTGCCTTCGACGGTATTTCAGTTTCGGACTTTTGGCAATTTTTATGCCTCGGTGCTAATTTTCCTGACCATGGAACCGCAATGCTACTTGTCCAGGCACCGCAGTGCCTCTTTGATTTTTGTCCGGAATTTGCCAAATTTCTTTTGTTCTTCTTGGCACTTATTAGGCTTCATTCCTTGGGTTGTACTTGTGCAATTTTCATCCTCAGTTAAGCTCATCATCCTCAAAAGTAGTATCTTCTCCTTTATGACCGATGTGACACAAACGAAAGAAAAAAACACCTAACACTATACTAAACGCAAAATAAAGGAGTAAAATACTAACTAAAAAGGACTCAAAAGAGTGTATAAAATACACTCAACAAACAGCCCCAAACTTACACTTTACTCACCCTCGAGTAAAGCACTAAACAAAAATAAAAAATAAAAAATAAAAACAAAGATTCTATAAGATGGATCAAGTAGTTATAGCACTGCTTCTTCAAAATTATGGATGAAAGTTGGGATCCTTCCTCTTTTCCATACCACTCCTTCAAGTCACGATCACACACACGTATCCTCTACAAGCTTGTATCCATATTGCTTTCGTGGTCTTCTTTCAAAAAGTTCATAACAAGCTTAGGGTTTCAAGATAGTTTTTAGGCTAAAACCGTGATCACTTAACTTGGAGAGTTAAATTGGCATATAACTTAATTAGGGAACTTAATCGTACAAAATAACTTATTCTTGTTCTTCACTTTGGCTAGGTTTTCGAGAGCTTGAAGAACAAGAGAGAGAAAAGAGAGTTTGGATGATGAAAATATCTTTAAGCTAAGTCTTGCAAAGCTTTGAATAATATAGATGAATATCTCACAAGTGGAGGGGGACCCATGAACCCCACTAGTCCACTTGTCTCACAAATATCTCCCACACTTGTCCACTTGTCTTCCCTTCACAAATATCTCCCACACTTAGCCATTTCTTTCCAAATTTCGAACCCCCCCAAAATTGTGAAATTTTCGGTGGGCCCCACTTTATTAATGTCAAGACTTAATTAATCCACACTAAGTCCATATCTCTATTGGAAATAATCCAACTACAAGTTAATAATTCGTCGTCACACTTATTATATCCGAAATTATTCCATCTAGAAAATGTAATATACTTTCATTCCAACATTCAAATCTTATATCCTAACTTACGTTCTCACTTAGTATCTATGAAATTATGGGGTGTAACATTCTTCCCCCTTAGAAACATTCGGGAGGTCTCAAGCTATACAAATACCAGCATAGTCTACTTTGACTATACCTACTGTTATACCTCGTGGTTCAGGCCGTGCGTATGGGGCCATGCGGAAGGAGTTAGGACTCGAAATCAGAAAACTTCGGTCAGGCTCTGCACGCACACGGAACTGGCCGCGCGCCTAAAGTTCCGAGAGTCCGTAGGAGTCATGGCCGCGCCGGATGCGTGGCGCGCGCCGAGGCGGAAATTTGGGCGAAAAACTTAGAAAGTCCGATTTTTGTTTTAAAAGAGGCCATGGGAGGTGACAAGTGTCCCCCCATCCGATTTCTACATGCATTATATTGACCAAGACTTGGTCATTTCTTTCAACTTTTCATCTTTACACTCCATCTCTCTCTAAGTTAAAAAGCTCATCCTTCTCTCTAAATTCCCAAGAGGAATTCTAGCCTAAGGGAAAAATCTGAAAAATGTAATAGGAAGGAAAGGTTATTACAAGCTTGTGAAGACTATTGTGATGGTGTTCTTGGAGAAAAGGCTAGCAAGGTGTTGGAATAAGTTTGGCTAAAACTTAAGGTAACATTTCTTCTCTTGTAGTTGGTTTTGGGTGTTGCATGTTTAATAGGAAGAACTTGTAGTTGGAAAATGCACTTAGAGTAGTTGCATGTAAGAAATGGGGTTGATTATGAAAGAATTGGTTAGGGGGATTTTATGAGCATGTTGTTGCCTAAATACTACATTAGACTTGTTGGGTTAGTTGTTGTAACTTGTGGGGCTGAATTTTTACACACCAAAGTTTAGGTGTGTAATCCCCTTGGTGTTGGTTGGTTGTTGAGCCTTAAACATGACATTTGAGCGTTAACAATCGACCTTGGAAAAGGTGGCATGTATGTAGAAACAAAGGAAACGCTGCCCAATTTTCCGTAGGAAATTAGTGACTTTAACTTGGGAAAATTCTGTATTGTAATTAGAGCTTGATAAACGTATTGTGGTCATTTTAGGTTGACATACTACGCATGTAAATTGGACTTAGCTTGTGGATTGACCAAGAGGTATGTGGAGCTTTCCTATCTCTTGAGCATGATTAGTTGTACCTATGTAGTACGCAGAGACGTACAAGATTTGGAAATCTTCGTTTGTTATAAGTATTTGATACTTGCTTCGTTTTAAAAGAAAAGTATAAAAATCCCTTGGACTTAAGGGTATGTGTTTTACTATTGTTTAACTTTAATATAACGGCTTTATGGGGAGTTGGTTATATTAGTTTGTGGAAGTCTAATGGAGAAAGGTTTTGATGATTTGAACTTGTGGAAGGAAAATGGTTTTAGGGCATGAATTGCCTAAGGTTTTACAAGAAATGAAGTCACTTAATTTAGAAGCTTGAGATAGTTTTAAAAGGAAATGTGACTTGTTTGAAAAGAAATCGTAACTTGATACTATGGTGATTAGTATCTTGGAATTTTTGTATAAAAAGAGTTATTTCTTAAAAGGTTAGAGGTACATGATACTTGGGTTAAATTCCCGGATTTTTATTAAAAGACATGATCGTGCCTTAGGTATACTAAAATGAGAGGATGTATTAATACTATTAATAAGAGGTTAGGTGATTCTTAACTTGCTTAAGTTATGATAGGCCGGTAGTGCTTATGTTGTGATGTGATAGGCCGGTAGTGCTTATGTTATGTTTAATAGCCGGATGAGCTATGTTATATCTATATTATTACGGGTAAACCCCGGGTTATTCTTGTTATTTCCTTTGGACATACTGACACGATGGGTGGCCCACGGGTATGCTCCAATAGGATGGTTTACTATTTATGCCATGGATTTGCTACCCATGATGCGAGTGCGGCGCTTGTACTCATGTGGATCTGGACCATAGGATCCATGCGGGTGAAATAGTCCCATGCGAGTACGCGATGGTACTCATGCGGATCCACAGGATCCATGCGGGTGAAACAGTCCCATGACGAGGCGGATGACCTCATGCGGGTCCACAGGACCTATGCGGGTGAAATAGTCCCAGGAGTAGGATTGCTTAATGATACTACGGGCGAGGTACCCTGTTTTGATCATGAGCTTCCTATTTTTATGCAGTATATATACATACATTTGTTACTCTCATTGTTAGTAAGGCACAGTGCAAGGTAAACTGATTTTCGTCTATAACTCCAGCTTATATTTTGACTTATGATATTATTACGATTTTCCGCCGCATATTTGGTACATGTTGTACTGACCTCCTTCGGGGGGCTGCGTTCATGCCGCAGGTTGAGGTTCATAGCTTGCTGATCCGCACTCTTAGGATCACGGTTCGGTTCTCGGAAGGCTCCATTTCTCCGGAGGCCTCGTCTTTTGGTACGATTCCCTGAGGTTGTAGACTTTTGTACATTCAGGGGGTATGGCGGGGCCCTGTCCCGTCATAGTGTTATTCATTCTTAGAGGCCTGTAGTCTTGTCAGAACTTGGTTCGTTAAGGATGTGACTGTTTGGTTTATGTACTTTTGGGTTAGCCATTTTGGGCTAGACTATTCTATATCTTAATGGTTGTTTATCTTGAGTTTACATTCCGCTGGTTTTCTCTGATGTTGTGTCACTAGGGTGCCCGGGTTAAGGCACCGGTCACGGGTCCGGGTTCGGATCGTGACACCTACCAACCTATACTCATTAGTGTCGGTGCCGCGACTCCCGCCTTCAAGTTTCAAAGACCGCAGCCTCGTTTTTGGCATCACACAGGCCTAAAAATTCACAACACGCATTTTGATCACTTAATCTCTTCTTCTTTCACAAGTTCCAACCATACTCAGCAACCTAAAGATGCCACACAGGGCCACAATATATCATAGTACTTTTTGTCACGCTAATCCATATGAACAGGAAATCGATCCTCGTGGATTAATCCAGGTTATCATCTGGAATTGAAAACATACCAATGGCACCAGACAACTTGCCTAGTATATGTACACAAGATGATATATACAACTCCTAAGTTTTCTCCGACATCCATGTTAAGGTTACTTCTATAGCATATCTAATTCCTGCTCCTCATTTAATCTCAACAGTTATACAAAACCCATATCATATAGGAAAACACAATCAGTAACCAACATGTTCCAAATCAGAGTCTAAATATCTAGACTATAGTAACACATTTAAACAGGAACTGTAAGAACCATACTATCCACAAATAATACACATATTAAGACTAGGCTGGTCACCTCCTAGGAACACATGTGATATCTAACCCAAGATATTACCAGAAACTGATCGGTGTATTTTATATACACTTTTTGAGTCGTTTTTAGTTAGTCTTTTGACCCTTTTTGTACAAATAAGTGTCGTATTAGGATAGATTTTCTTTCTTTTGAGTCAAGTTGGTTAAAATAGCCCAATGGCGGAAAAGGAGCTAAAAGAGGGCAAAAATGGAGGGTCCAGAGCTTAAAAGACGAGAAAGTGGCGAACGCGGCAGAAGCACGGACCAGCGCCGCGGCGCCTATTGCAGATAGGTTCAGGGCCGCGGAGCCTAATATCCAGAAGGCCGCAGAAGTTGCAGCGCCGCGCTCCTGCATGCCAGAGAGTGGCCGCGCGCCAAATCATCCGGCGATCAGACTCCGGCGCGGCGCCGATAGCAGGGCCGCGGCGCCGACGCGGGAAAATCAGGTTTAATGACGATTTTCTGGGCCAGGCCTGAAGGAAAAAGTTAGAGGCGGTTTTGAGCCTATAAAAGGAGAACCCTAGGCAGTTTTTAAGGGTTCCCTTTCTTGCACAACACAATGCTTCTTGGATTGAAGATTGGAGACCATAATTTAGTAACTTTCTTTTCTTTTCTTTTCTTTATTTCAGTTTTATGATGAACATTGAATTAGTTCTTGTCATGTCAATGGCTAGGAACTAATTCTATTATAGGGCTTTCCATGTTAAATCACTAGAAACTTATGTTATGAATTGATGCATGGTTATGGTTATTCTTCTTCTTGTTGAGATTTATCCAATAATTGCTTTGAATGCTTGGTAATTAATTGATCACTAATTATCATTACTTATATGATTTCTAATCAAACTTCGAAAGGAGGAGGTTGTGAATATGCTGTAAGTTGGGTAGACATATTTTGGATTAGGGATGAAAATACCTCAATTACTTGTGTAGCGTTAACGAGAGGTATAAACACCTAATTTTACGCATGGCGCGTGACGGTTAACTAGGTTTTTGGTCTTAATCCTCCTATAGAGTCATCCTTATCACCGAAAGGTAGACAGGAGCAATACTGGGGTTGAGTATTTATATAGCCTTAACGGGAGTATAAAACGATTTAGTAAACCTGCTAGCTCCAAAAGAAGAAGAACCATAATTCATTGCATTAATAAGTAACATAAGCGGATAGTTGAGGAGACGTGGAAGCCCTATTTCCATCACTACTGAAGTAAACCTATAGTTAATTAGCCTTTATAATTATTAGTTATAAACAACAAAATCATTATCGGTTAACAAATAGATACCAAAAAAATAGATAATTGGTACTTGAACACTAATCCTTGTGGACGATATTCGGTCTTACCAAGACTATATTACTTGTCACGATAACGTGCACTTGCGTTAAAGTGTGTGCATCTTTTCGCGCATCAAGTTTTTGGCGCCGTTGCCGGGGATTAGGCATAGTTCAATATCAATTTCATCTATTTTTAATTTTTAATTTGGTTTTTAATTTTCTTATTTTTTACGTTTTTTTTGTTATTTTTCGGTAAAAATCAGGGTGCCGTGATCTGTTTGTCTGTTTTTTGATTTGTTTCAGGAAATCAGTTTATGCGAAGGAGAAGAGGGGCAGACACTCTTGTTCCCTTCAATCCAGAGATTGAGAAAACCTGTAAACAGAATAGAAGAAACCAGCGAATTTCAGCCTTGATAGAGATGAACGGTGTTCAAAACAATAATGTGATGAGAGAAGGGTTAGGTGAAAATCAACCTAACCTGTGAATGCCTCGCAGAGTGCCAATGGACGCCGAGGAGAGAGTGCAAGTCCAGTGCAAAGAAGTTGGGAGACAACGTATACCGAGGGTGAACGAGCACGACATGTATTAGGCTCCTCGCACAGAGCAAACAACTTTGAGATAAAACCAGCGATTCTAGGCATGGTGCAGAACACAGTGCAATTCGGAGGACTGCCATCAGAGGATCCACATATGCACATAGCTAATTTCTTGGAACTATGTGCAACTTTCAGATATAACGGCGTTACTGATGATGCCGTCAGATTGAAGCTCTTTTCCTTCTCACTCAGGGATAGAGCAAAAGCATGGTTGAATTCCCTGCCAGCTGATTCGATTTTACATGGCAAGAAGCGCACGTAAATTTTGGCCAAATTCTTTCCTCCGCAAAGCAAATAAATTGAGAGGGGAGCTGAATAACTTCTACCAAGCAGATGGAGAGTCATTGTACGAAGCGTGGGAAAAGTTCAAAGATTTGCAGAGAAAATGCCCACACCATTGCATTGAGTTGTGGAACTTGGTCAACATCTTCTATAACGGGCTGAGCGGAACAACCAGAACCATTATAGATGCAACAACAAGTGGGACATTCATGAGGAAAACAACCCACGACGCTCACGAATTATTAGAAGATATGGCCACCAACAACCATGTCACAGAAGAGAGATCAATGAGTGGTAGGAGAACAGTGGGAGTCTACGAAATAGATGCCATTGCTGCCTTGAATGCCTAAGTGGCCTTGTTGACGAAACAAATTGCAAAGAACACACGTGTCGAATGCAGTGCAGATGCCTAAGAGCTGTGAAATATGTGGTGGCCCACATACATTCGATAGGTGTCCTTCAGCTGATCCTAATAATGTGCCAATCGAGCATGCAGAGTGTCAGGCCGTGGGTAATTATCAAAGGCCATAGAACAACCCATACTCCAACACATATAATCCTGGGTGGAGGAATCACCCAAATTTCTCATGGAGAGGAGACCAGGGGCAGCAGAATCAATATAGGGCGATGCAAAACCAGAGAACCAAAATCAGCACTTTACTCAGCCTCACCTTCCCAATGCTTTAATACACTGCCCGTAAAAGCCAGACGAGCTGAGAGCAGCTTTGTTGGCACTCACCAACGCCCAGACCCAGTTCGTGACAGAAGCTAGATACTCGTTCAAAAACTTGGAAACACAAGTGGGTCAGCTAGCAAAGCAAGCAAACAGCAGGCCACAGGGTACACTGCAAAGCAACACAGAGGTGAATCCGAGGGAGCAATGCCAGCAAGACTGATTAAGTTGGCAAACAATGGAGCAGCAGTCACCTCAGCCAGTAGTTGAGCAAAGGGCAGAGATAGAAAAAGAGAAGGTGGTTGAATCTCGCCCAGTAGTAGAGAAAACTCCAGAGAAGGAGTATACAGAGAAGATCCCATTCCCACAGAGATTGCAGCGGAAGGCAGTTGATAAACAATTCTCTAAATTTTTGGAGACATTGTAAAGTCGCATATCAACATACCTTTTATAGAAGCGTTGGAGCAGATGCCCTCCTATTTCAAATTCATGAAGGAGATATTGGGGAAGAAGAAGAAAATGGCAGAGTACGAGATGATAGCACTAACGGAGGAGTGCAGTGCTATCTTACAAAAGAAGTTGCCCCCTAAACTAAAAGACCCAGGGAGCTTTACACTACCTTGCACAGTTGGCAGGGTGACATGCAACAGGGCTCTGTGCGATTTAGGGGCAAGTATAAATCTAATGCCTTTATCGGTATTTAAACGGTTGGAGTTGGGTGAGGCCAAACCAACCACGGTGAGCCTGCAGCTGGCCGATAGGACAGTGGTTCATCCAAGAGGGAAGATTGAGGACGTGATTGTTAAAGTAGGAAAATTCTTTTTTCCTGCGGACTTCCTCATTCTTGACATGGAAGAGGATGCATAAATCCCTATCATATTGGGGAGACCATTCCTGGCGACAGGGAGAGCATTGATCGATGTAGAAAGAGGAGAGCTGACATTGAGGGTGGAGAAGGAAGAAATGGTGTTTAAAGTATTTAAACACATCATTGAGCCACCAACCATGAGCAGGTGCTTTGCAATCAGCACCACCATGTGAGCCAATACCAGCCAAACCAAGAGAGATGAGCCTACAAAAACAGGTATGTGATGCCAAACCTCCACAAAAGAAGGTATGTGTTCCTGAACCTTCCCTTGATGATAATTCTAAAAAGAGAAGAAGAAGAAGAAGGAAACGAGAAATGTGGAAAAAATGGATTGGTTGTGGGGTTAATCCACCCCACACTTACTGAGTTAAGGAACTTGCGTCCGGCTAAAAGACGTTAAAGACAACGCTACTTGGGAGGCAACCCAAGGTATTTTGAATTATTTTACGTTAACATAGTAGTTTTTATTAAGAACGGTCTCACGGAGGTAGTGTTTATGTTGTGATTGACAGGTATAGGCCAATAAATTGAAGGGCGAAAAACTGAAGAATAGCAGGAATTTCCAGAGAAACGGTAGGCCGCGCGCCTGAGGGCCGCGCGCGTAAGAGCGTAAAAGTCTTTGAAGATTGGCGCCGCGCCAAAAACCCGTAAAAATTGCTGTCTAGCACCGCGCGCCCCATGTTAGGCCGCGCAGAAATTCCCGGCAAGCAGGTATCAGCCGCGCGCCAAATGCAGCGCACACGGCGGCTTTAAATCCAGAAAGTAATAAAACGCCCAGAAATCAGATTTTCCCCAAATTCAAAACCAAAACCTAACCCCTCTTCTCCACAAAACCCACGAAAATCCACAATTTACCCACAAATCTTCCACAAATCAAACCCAACCACAACCAAAACTCTTAAATCCCTAAAACCCTTAGCCATCTCAACCAACAAAACTCCATCCCATTGCCTCAAATCACCATTAGAAACAAGAACACCTTGAAGAACACCATAAAAGGTAATCTTTTCTGGTCTTGAAAGCCTTACAGTAGTCAAAAGAGGTAGTAGTTTGGAAGAGTGTTGTATTGTTCAAGTCGTTGGGGTGTCGAAAATTGGTTGTGAAAAAGTGAGGAAGAGTATACAAAGAGGGTTGGGTATTGTGTAAGACGGAGTCAAGTTTGGAGGTGTGGAGTCAGGCGTAAATTGAAGTTTTTGAGGGTGATAGTGTTGGGTAGTGTTGTGGATACGAAGGATAAGCTGCAAAAAGTGATTTAACCATGTCTGTCAGAAAGAGAAGAGCCTACACATCCACCTCAGCCCCGCAATACGATGATACTAGGTTCGTGAGCCACCAAGCTTATACAAGATACAAAAAGCTTAGTACTAGGCCTTTAATCCCTGAAAGGGGAATGGACTATCAGAGGGAGTCGCTTGGGGAAGAGGATGTCTATGAGCCCATTCGGGCAATGATTGAGATGATGGGGTGGAGGAGATTTGTAAACCCGGACAAGATAACACCAATGAACACAGCGATGGTGCGTGAATTCTATGCTAACTTTCCGGAAAGGGTGGACAACAAATGCTTTGTAAGGGGAAGATATATGCCTGTGACGGCAGGAGTGATAAATATATCTCTAAAAACAGCAGATGTTGAAGAAAGGGGTGACGACCGAAGCTATTTCAGACCATGGTCGAGAAGCACCACCAAGATCAATCGACGCCACAGTGCATAACGATGAGCTACCTGGGGCTGCATTTGATATTGCAAGAAATGGGTCAAGAGGATCGGCGGTGTCGATTCAACAAAACAAGGCGGTTGGCTATATTTCATCGAGAACCGTCGATCCCATCAACGCACTTCACCAGAGTGCCAGAAGATAGGATTAAATTGATATATGGAATCATGACGGGGAAAATGATTGATGTGGGGAAAGAGATAGTGCAGAGCATTGAAGAAATCAGCAGTTGGTAACAACAGTGGATTGGGACATAGCTCACTTATCACCGATTTATGCCATACGAATGGGTCCCAATCCTACCCATCGACACTAATGAGAGAAACCAACCGCTCGTGTCATATGGGATAGTGCACTCTTTCCTGCACTCCAAGCCCCCAAAGAAGAAGAAGAGCACCACCACCAAAGAAGCAGCAGCAGAGGCCGCCATGAACGAAGATGAGCACAATAGAGGCTCAATACGCGGCAGGAGCAGCCACCACCAACCACGTAATCGTAACCCTCGGCCCATGATGGAGCGCATCTCCAGAATCAGATGAGGATGATGCAGAGTTTGGACACGGTGATACAAGGACAACAAGAAACGAGGCAGCAAATTAACGAGATGAGTTCCTTGTTCAACCAGTGGTCAATGCACTATCCAATGCCACCGCCACCACCACTATTTTAACCAAAGTCTGTAAGTGTCTTGTTTTCTTTTATTGTCTTTGAGTCTTACACACATTGGGGACAATGTGTGATTTAAGTTTGGGGGGGTGTTTTATTTGTGTCTTATTGTTATAAGTATGTTTAAGTCTTTTTGTTGTTTTTGTGTATTTTTGAGTCATAATTTTTTTTTCTTTTGAGTCATAATTGTCTGTCAAAAGATCATGTATGTTGTAGTTACTAGAAACACCTAGTGAAGTAAAGGTGGAATAATGTAACGGAATTAAAAGCAACTATCTAAACACTTAGGTTTGATATGTCAAAAATTCACAAAATCTGTTTATTTGGAGTTTCCTGCTTAAATTGTGCATGCTAAATGATCTAAACCTATGTGTTATGATTGTTTGCTATTTGAGGCGAAATAGTTAGGATATGCATGTTTAGGGAGATGACTCAGGCGTTTCTTTGTTAGCCAATTCTTACCACTCTTTTCTATCCCTGACTTTAAAAATATCCATAGTCAGCCCCATTGAGCCTTAAAAATTGAACTTTTTCTTTAACACCCTATATTCCCATACTTGTGACATAAGCAAACATGTGAAATAGTTGGAATAAAGTGTGTTAAAAAAGAGACAAAAAGAGCAAGAAAAATTGATGCACCCCACTTAAAAAGTAATGAGAAATAGGCAAAAGCCTAAGTTTGGGGGTGCTTGCTATTATGATACACTTCACGCTCTCAAAACAAAAGAGGGGAAAGATAGATTTGAAGTGAAAGAAAAGAATCAAAAGAAAAGGGAAAAATTGAAAAGCTAAAAGAGCTTATGGTACACAAAAATGAGCCTAAATGCCTATTTTTACCTACCAGTGCCTAAACCTACATTACAACCCTTAAAAGTCCTGAAGATCTCTTAGATGCATAGCCATGATTAGTGGAGAATAGCAAGTAAACATGCCATAGGAATTTTGAAATTAACATACATGATTCAGTATTTGACTTCCATTAAGCATGATAAAAAGGAGTTTGCGAAATATCTAGCTTAATGTGTTTAGAATGCTAAAATTTCATGCTATATGTTCCTGCATATTATTTTGCCAATCTTCATGTTTTTTTAAGTAACGCCAATGCAGCAAAAGTGATCAATGTCATTGAGTCTATTTATTTTCTTGTTTTTCTTGAGTCTTTATTTCTTTCTTTTTATCTTTGCTCGAGGGCGAGCAAAGGTTAAGTTTGGGGGTATTTGATCGGTGTATTTTATATACACTTTTTGAGTCGTTTTTAGTTAGTCTTTTGTCCCTTTTTGTACAAATAAGTGTCGTATTAGGATTGATTTTCTTTCTTTTGAGTCAAGTTAGTTAAAATGGCCCAATGGCGGAAAAGGAGCTAAAAGAGGGCAAAAGTGGAGGGTCCAAAGCTTAAAAGACGAGAAAGTGGCGAACGAGGCGTAAGACGACCAGCCGCGCACCTATCGCAGATAGGTTGGGTCGCGCGCCTAATATCCGTGGCGTCGCAGGTTGCAGCCGCGCGCGCTCCGCATAGCAGAGAGCAGGGCCGCGACGCCAAATCATCCGAAGTATCGCAGAACTTCCGGCGCCGCGGCGCCGACGCGGGAAAATCAGGTTTAATGACGATTTTCTGGGCCAGGCCTGAAGGGAAAAGTTAGAGGCGGTTTTGAGCCTATAAAAGGAGAACCCTAGGCAGTTTTTAAGGGTTCCCTTTCTTGCACAACACAAGACTTCTTGGATTGAAGATTGGAGACCATAATTTAGTAACTTTCTTTTCTTTTCTTTTCTTTATTTCAGTTTTATGATGAACATTGAATTAGTTCTTGTCATGTCAATGGCTAGGAACTAATTCTATTATAGGGCTTTCCATGTTAAATCACTAGAAACTTATGTTATGAATTGATGCATGGTTATGGTTATTCTTCTTCTTGTTGAGATTTATCCAATAATTGCTTTGAATGCTTGGTAATTAATTGATCACTAATTATCATTACTTATATGATTTCTAATCAAACTTCGAAAGGAGGAGGTTGTGAATATGCTGTAAGTTGGGTAGACATATTTTGGATTAGGGATGAAAATACCTCAATTACTTGTGTAGCGTTAACGAGAGGTCTAAACACCTAATTTTACGCATGGCGCGTGATGGTTAACTAGGTTTTTGGTCTTAATCCTCCTATAGAGTCATCCTTATCACCGAAAGGTAGAAAGGAGCAATACTGGGGTTGAGTGTTTATATAGCCTTAACGGGAGTATAAAACGATTTAGTAAACCGGCTAGCTCCAAAAGAAGAAGAACCATAATTCATTGCATTAATATGTAACATAAGCGGATAGTTGAGGAGACGTGGAAGCCCTATTCCCATCACTACTGAAGTAAACCTATAGTTAATTAGCCTTTATAATTATTAGTTATAAACAACAAAATCATTATCGGTTACCAAATAGATACCAAAAAAAAAGATAATTGGTACTTGAACACTAATCCTTGTGGACGATATTCGGTCTTACCAAGACTATATTACTTGTCACGATAACGTGCACTTGCGTTAAAGTGTGTGCATCTTTTCGCGCATCAGAAACACACCACAAAACAACCACCAAATATCATGTTATCACTGACAGACTTACGCAACATCGAAACATGAATGACCGGATGTACCGCTTCCAAATCAGATGGTAAATCCAACACATAGGCAACCTTTCCTATCCTACGAAAAACCTGATAAGACCCAATATACCTCCGTCGTAATCCTGTTTCGTAATCCTGCTATATTCAAAATGCATAGATTGACCCTCCATCTGAGGGTCCCTTTTCTATATACTCGAAGGTTGCAGTTTCTATTTTGTTAGACATTTTCCCCAATATATTCCATAAATGGGATTTTTATCGTGACGTTATTTTTTCTTCCCGTATGAGGGATGACTATGATGTATTATGAGTCCTAGGGCTATCACTAACTGAATCCTTCAATCGGACTCCCACTTAACTAACTGATGTGTTCCCTCATGTCAACTTCTCTCCTTAGTCCTTACATTAGTCAAGCTGTTTGTGGGTGAATGATCCTATTGTCAACTTAGCTTTGTCTACTAACTGGGGTGCTGTAAATTCTTATACTTGTAGTATCTCAATCATGCACACTTTATGGACAATGTTATTTAATCTAAAGGGTGTGTATCATCACAATTAACTGTCAGTCATGGTCTGAAATGAATCTCTTTTTTTCATATCTACTCACTACTCGTAAGTATAAACAACTTCAATTCTTTTGACACTTGTTCACTCCTTTTCTTACTTGTCGTACTCTTCATAAATTCCAAAATATCCTGGTATATATACGTAATCTCAAATATGGCTCCTGTTTCCAATCCTTGGCGTTACTATATCCAAACTTGGTCATTATACTTAGACTCAAATTCCTTCACTTGGCTCATGGCTAATACTTTCTGTCAATGGCATTTTAGGAGGAGATTTCCTTGATCTCGTTAAGTAGTAAACCCATTACTTTACCCATCCCGTAGGACTTTTTGGTTAGTTCAAAGTACTCATAGGCGTCTGTGTTTTCCTGACAATTTTTGTTTGATCATGTCATTATCTCTTGACACATATCATTAATGTTTACCTTATACTTATATACATAGGCGTCATTGGCCTCTTTTCAACTGTTTAGGTGCTAATCTCAAGCTTTACTCATTGTTACTTCTGTTTACACACTTTCTGAAAGGTATGACTGCATAAGTGTGGAACCGATACTTCAGGTGTTTAAATCCAATTTACGGTGTTACCCGATCCAATGGCTCGTCAAGCCTTCTTGTCATTATTAGGTCTCTCATCGACCGAGTGCCCATTCGTCTTATCTTTACTTTTCCATTTCAAGTTGCCATGGGGGTCTCTTATCTCAAAGTATTTCTCATACTATCGTTATCAAAAGGTATGTAGAATCGTAGCATGATGCACAACGTAGCCGAAGCCGAGGACCTTCCCACTCCAATATCTATAGCATACCTTAGCTTACTAACCTTGATATAAGTAACTCTTAATAATACACAATATCGCCCTTTACGTGAGGAAGAGGGCTTATCTCCCTTTCAACTAGCATTGTTCTCTGGTCCTCACTTACCACCACTCATTGTCTTACTATATAACTGGTTGTCCTTAGCACACTGTACTTCCTTTGTAATCACAACCACATTCATAGGGTCATGTTGCGGTTTCCTCTATAATTCTAATCATCAAGCGTCACCTTAAGACGTGTAGATTTTCACAGCCTACAAAATCTTCCAATGATGTCCTCTATTTTTCGTTTGTATCACTTATACTCATCTTATCCTTCGTATCAACTTGGGATACCTCAAAATACTGTGGTCATAGTTGCCACACTATACCAACCTCCTGTACCTTCTTCGGCACATTCCAGCAACGTGGTAAACATTAAGAACCCAATACATTTGCCATATTATGCATCTAATTGCAAACAAAGGTAAAATACCCAATTCATTAAGGCCTAGAGATTTCTTAGATCGTATACACCTACTCACTTCCTATTGACATAGGGCACACCAAGGAATAATCTCAACTAATATACTTTACATATACCATGTACTTTAACCCAGATCAAACGTAAAATATTTTTTTACTCAAGAAGGCCTTGTATATATAAGGTCTCAACGATTATCAAATATTCTAAGATTCTCATTTATTTACAGTCCCAAGCTTACATTATCTTTCCCCGCATACATGTAAAATAGTTTCTCATAATCTCAAAATCATGTTGTCTTAACCATAATAACCCTATTTACTCCATACCAATATTATTAGTACATATCACTTAAGCATACAACATAGCTTAATCTAACAACATGGTATGCCATCAAGTCAAATTAACCAGATCTCTTAAGAGTTCATCCCCCTCTCAAACAACTCATCACCTCATAAATATTCTAAATTAGCACATATATTATGCCTTGGTGTGGATTCATTAAACTGTTTCATACCTTTCAAGCAATTATTGAGGCTTAACCAACTCATGATAACCTATAATAACTTCAGACAACACACACATGGCCCCAAATAAATATGTTCGTATAGACGCATATCATCATTACACCAACTATACAACAAGTTTACCAACTTATATACAAAGTTCATATATTCCCTTCCGGACCACTGTTTCTTTCCTCGGAGGCATAGCTGCAACACCATAATACGTTAGAGAGGGTTATCCTAATCATAGCTCTATTGCACGATCTCAGAGTAAGAAGAATAGAAACCAATCCTAAATGTCCTATAACCTCATATTTATAGGTGTGGTGCACAACACACCGATAACCAAGACTCTACTAGACACGGTCTGTAGACATTCCGAGGACTAACTGCTCTGATACCAGTTTTGTCACGACCAGAACCCCGGGCCCGCGACTGGTGCCCTACCTTGGTACCCCCTCTTATACCCTAACATCCCATATAACACATAGGCCAGATAACATATGGAAACTGTATATGTAGCAACAAGGCAAGCCGATGAGACTGCGGCTATATATATAAACGGGAACATCCCGACAATACAGTAGTACAACTGGCCAACAATAATACAACTCCCGTAAGTCCAGCCCACATATGAATATAGACCTCTAAGAGTTTGACAATAACTATGACGGGACAAGGCCCCACCGTACCCCTGAATATACATAAGATATAATGGAAAACCTGTACCAAAATGACTAGACTCCGGAATAGTAGAGCTATCTCAATCAAAGCTGAGTGGAGATCCTAAGCTCGCGGATCACCCAACTGAGTACCTAATACCTGCAGACATGAACGCAGCCCCCCGGAGAAGGGGGTCAGTACAACAATGTACTAAGTATGTAAACATAAAGCACAATAAAATAAGGTCATAAATGGCTAAAATATGACAGAGACAAGTATGAAAATCAAATACCAGATCCAACCGTGCCATATATAATAAGAGCCAACTGTACCTTGTAAAGGATAGAGAGTCCACTGTGCCTTATAACAAATAGAGAGGCAACCGTACCAGTTCAAAATAAGAAACAGTACCATTTCAAAATATGAAATCAACCGTACCATTTCAAAATATGAAAGTCATGTCAAAATCAGGGACGTCTGCCCTCAGGATCATTATGCATATCCTATTCATGGGACTATTTCACCCGCATGGATCTTGTAGACCCGCAATGAGTATATATACCCGCATCATGGAGAGCTAGTCCATGGAAAATTCATGGGATTGTTTCACCCACATGAGTCCTTAGACACGCATGAGTATACCTATTCACATCATGGATCGCAAGTCCATGGAATAATATAAAATTGTTGCCGGCCCTCTAGTGAGGGACGCGGTGATGTGGGAATATAATACTTGCACGAATAGCTATCATGATCAACCATATGTAAGTTAAATCAGCTTTGACTCTCATTAGAACAAATATAATGAACTATCATTTTAGAAAAACCCATAGCATTATCATGTCATGTAATATTAGGGACTGGAATCCAATAGCACCATGTACGTCCGCCGTACATCCTTTTTATAAAAAGAATCGTATCATGTAATATTAGGGACCCAATAGCACCATGTACGTCCGCCGTACATCCTTTCATTTATAAACCCCAAGACACTAGCACTTGTAGCATCAAAGCACTTTCACTTTTAAAATCAAGTTACTTACACTTTTAAAATTAAGGCACTTACACTTTTAAAATTAAGTAACTTATATTTTTAAAATCAAGTCACTTCCACCTCATGTACCACATGAAATCTAGATTCATTTAAAATACGTACGTCCACCGTACACTCATTTTATAAAGTTCATGCCAAAAGAATAAAAGAAGAGTTCGCATACCTTATAGGCTCTACCAACTTGACAACTAGAATACGTCTCAAGTAGTACTTCAACCTATAATGACAATAACACATCTATCAACTTCATGATACTAGTATATACTTATACCACATAATGAATCTCCTTTCTTACAAAAAATTGGGCAGCACTTTCCCTATTTATACGTACTTTTCCACCTTTCAAGAAGGCCAATTTCATCAACAACCAAGGCACCAATTAAGGGCACAACCAACAGTTAACCAAGGTAATTCACCCACCTATTTCTCACGTAAAAACAACCTCTTATTCACGTAAAACAGTCCACTAAAATCAGTCCACAATCCAACAACAACAAGGGTAAAATGTGAGGCCTTTCAACACCTTTCCACACCCTTATTCCCTTAGGACTTTCATTAGAAATTACTACATTTAAACATGCATATTGGTGGCTGAATTTCCAGTATTCCAACGCCACAAAACAGTCCCTAAAACAACACAACAACGTCTCACAGTTTCATGCAGTTTTTCGACTAACTACTACAACCAAAGTCATTTCCATAACTTCTTATAATCCAATTTACGTTCCAACACTTATATATAAAACACATCCACTTGTAGTAACAAGATTTACTTCA
Source organism: Przewalskia tangutica (assembly GCA_029844215.1). Lineage (NCBI taxonomy): Eukaryota > Viridiplantae > Streptophyta > Magnoliopsida > Solanales > Solanaceae > Przewalskia > Przewalskia tangutica. The sequence continues at coordinate 45,068,437 of CM056723.1, forward strand.
TTAACATGCAAGTAGTGATGATAACAACAACAATAACCAACGAATCCGACAACACCAAAACTGTCCAATTTTCGGCTAGCATGCCAAAACTGTGACATGTATTTATTATTCTCCTTTTTTACTTAACACAAGTTCATCTATCAATTACAATATCATATAACTTCCAATTACTTCAAGAGGAAGAAGAAATCTTACCTTAATCTTTGCACAAAACAACCCTTAAGTTTCGGCCAACCATCCTCTTTTCCACACCACTCTTCAAGTCACAATCACACACATGTATCCTCTACAAGCTTGTATCCATATTGCTTTCATGGTCTTCTTTCAAAAAGTTCATAACAAGCTTAGGGTTTCAAGATATTTTTTAGGCTAAAATCATGATCACTTAACTTGGAGATTTAACTTGGCTTAGAACTTGATTAGGGAACTTAATCTTGGAAAATAACTTAATCTTGTTCTTCACTTTGGCTAGGTTTTCGAGAGCTTGAAGAAAAAGGGAGAGAGAAGAGAGTTTGGATGATGAAAATATCTTTAAGCTAAGTCTTTCAAAGCTTTGAATAATATAGATGAATATCTCACAAGTGGAGGGGGACCCATGAACCCCACTAGTCCACTTGTCTCACAAATATTTCCCACACTTGTCCACTTGTCTTTCCTTCACAAATATCTCCCACACGTGTCCACTTGTTTTCCCTTCACAAATATCTCCCATACTAAGCCAGTTTTTTCCAAATTTCAACCCCCAAATTTTGAAATTATCGGTGGGCCCCACTTTATCAATGTCAAGACTTAATTAATCCACACTAAGTCCATATCTCAATTGGAAATAATTCAACTACAAGTTAATAATTCGTCGTCACACTTATTATATCTGAAATTATTCCATCTAGAAAATGTAATATACATTCCTCGCAACGTTCAAATCTTATATCTTAACTTACGTGCTCACTTAGTAGCCATAGAATTACGGGGTGTAACATTCTTCCCCCCTTAGAAACGTTCGTCCCGATGTTCATAGTAGGTATCAAGCTATACAAATACCGACATAGTCTCCTTTAACTATAACTACCAACCTAATCGTTAGTGTGATTGTCGCGACCGAGTTACCGCGCTTCCTCAAGTTTCAAAGACTGCTGTCCGTTTTTCTAAGACAAGGTGGCTGAAAATTCACAACACGCATTTTCATCACTTAATCTCTTCTTCTTTCATAAGTTCCGACCATACTCAGCAACCCAAAGATGCCACACAGGGCCACAATATATCATAGTACCCTTTGTCACACTAATCCATCTAAATAGGAAATCGATCCTCGTGGATTAATCCAGGTTATCATCTGGAACTGAAAATATACCAATGGCACCAGGCAACTTGCCTAGTATATGTAAACAAGATGATAGATACAACTCCTAAGTTTCCTCCGACATCCCTGTTAAGGTTACTTCTATAGCATATCTAGTTTCTGCTCCTCATTTAATCTCAACAGATTTACAAAACCCATATCATATAGGAAAACCCAACCAGTAACCAACATGCTCCATATCAGAGTCTAAATCTCTAGACTAGGGTAACACATTTAAACAGAAACTGTAAGAACCATACTATCCACAAATAATACACATATTAAGACTAGGCTAGTCACCTCCTAGGGACACATGTGATATCTAACCCAAGATATTACCAGAAACACACCATAAAACACCCACCAAATATCATGCTATCACTGACACACTTACGCAACATCGATACATGAATGACCGGATGTACCGCTTCCAAATCAGATGGTAAATCCAACATATAGGCAACCTTGCCTATCCTACGAATAACCTGATAAGACTCAATGTACCTCGGACTAAGCTTTCCTTTTCATGCCATCCCACCAATACATACCTTTTGGGATCATGATACCTCTTAGTAGATTTCTGGTGAAATGAAATATTGTGAACCATAGACCTCCGTCGTAATCCTGCTATATTCGGAATGCATAGATTGACCCTCCATCTAAGGGTCCCTTTCCTATATACTCGAAGGTTGCAGTTTCTATTTTGTTAGACATCTTCCCCAATATATTCCATAAATGGGATTTTTATCGTGACGTTTTTCTTCCTTCCCGTATGAAGGATGACTATGATGTATTCTGAGTCCTAGGGCTATCACTAACTGAATCCTTCAAGCGGACTCCCACTTAACTAACTGGTGTGTTCCCTCATGTCAACTTCTCTCATTAGTCCTTACATTAGTCAAGCTGTTTGTGGGTGAATGATCCTATTGTCAACTTAGCTTTGTCTACTAACTGGGGTGCTGGAAATTCTTATACTTGTAGTATCTCAATCATGCACACTTTATGGACAATGTTATTAAATCTAAAGGGTGTCTATCATCACAATTAACTGTCAGTCATGGTCTGAAATGAATCTTTTTTTTCATATCTACTCACTACTCGTAAGTATAAAAAACTTCAATTCTTTTGACACTTGTTCACTCCTTTTCTTACTTGTCGTACTTTTCATAAATTCTAAAATATCTTGGTATATATACGTAATCTCAAATATGGCTCCTGTTTCCAATCCTTGGTGTTACTATATCCAAACTTGGTCATTATACTTAGACTCAAATTCCTTCACTTGCCTCATGGCTAATAATTTCTTTCAATGGCATTTTAGGAGGAGATTTCCTTGATCTCGTTAAGTAGTAAACCCATTACTTTACCCATCCCGTAGGACTTTTTGGTTAGTTCAAAGTACTCATAGGTGTCTGTGTTTTCCTGACAATTTCTGTTTCATCATGTCATTATCTCTTGACACAAATGTTTACCTTATACTTATATACATAGGTGCCATTGGCCTCTTTTCAATTGTTTAGGTGCTAATCTCGAGCTTTACTCATTGTTACTTCTGTTTACACACTTTATGAAAGGTATGACTGCATAAGTGTGGAACCGATACTTCAGGTGTTTAAATCCAATTCACGGTGTTACCCGATCTAATGGCTCGTCAAGCCTTCTTGTCTTGTCATTATTAGGTCTCTCATCGACCGAGTGCCCATTCGTCTTACCTTTACTTTTCCATTTCAAGTTGCCATGGGGGTCTTTTATCTCAAAGTATTTCTCATACTATTGTTATCAAAAGGTATGTAGAATCGTAACATGATGCACAACGTAGCTGAAGCCGATGATCTTCCCAGTCCAATATTTATAGCATACCTTAGCTTACTAACCTTGATACAAGTAACTCTTAATAATACACAATATCGCCCTTTACGCGAGGAAGAGGGCTTATCTCTCTTTCATAATCTTCCTTCCTAGCATTGTTCTCTGGTCCTCACTTACCACCGCTCCTTGTCTTACTATATAACTGGTTGTCCTTAGCACATTGTACTTCCTTTGTAATCACAACCACATTCATAGGGTCCTGTTGCGGTTTCCTCTATAATTCTAATCATCAAGCGTCACCTTAAGACGTGTAGATTTTCATAGCCTGCAAAATCTTCCAATGATGTCCACTGTTTTTCGTTTGTATCACTTATACTCATCTTATCCTGCGTATCAACTTGGGATACCTCAAAATACTGTGGCCATAGTTGCCACACCATACCAACCTCATGTACCTTCTTTGGCATATTCCAACAACCTGGTAAACATTTAGAACCCAATACACTTGCCATATTGTGCATTTAATTGCAAACAAAGGTAACATACCCAATTCATGAAGGCCTAGAGATTTCTTAGATCGTATACACATACTCACTTCCTATAGACATAGGGAATACCAAGGAATAATCACAGCTAATATACTTCACATATACCATGTACTTTAACCCAGATCAGATGTAAAATCTTTTACTCAAGAAGGCCTTGTATATAAGGTCTCAACAATTATCTAATATTCTAAGATTCTCAATTATTCTATATCCCGAGCTTACATTATCTCTCTCCGCATACAGGTAAGATAGTTTCTCATAATCTTAAAATCATGTTGTCTTAACCATAATAACCCTATTTACTCCATACCAATATTATTCGTACATATCACTTAAGCATACAACATAGCTTAATCTAACAACATGGTATGCCATCAAGTCAAATTAACCGGATCTCTTAAGAGTTCATCCCCCTCTCAAACAGCTCATCACCTCCTAAATATTCCAAATTAACACATATATTATGCCTTGGTGTGGATTCATTAAACGGTTTCATACTTTTCAAGTAATTATTGAGGCTTAACCAACTCATGATAACCTATAATCACTTTAGACAACACACACATGACCCCAAATAAATACGTTCTTATAGACGCACATCATCATTACACCAACTATACAACAAGTTTACCAACCTGTATACAAAGTTCATATATTCCCTTCCGGGCCACTGTTGCTTTCCTCGGTGGCATAGATGCAACACTATAATACGTTAGAGAGGGTTATCCTAATCATAGCTCTATTGCACGATCTCAGAGTAAGAAGAATAGAAACCAATCCTAAATGTCATGTAGCCTCCTATTTATAGGTGTGGTGCACAACACACCGATAACCAAGACTCTACTAGACACGGTCTGTAGACATTCCGATGACTAATTGCTCTGATACCACTTTTATCACGACCCAAACCTCGGGCCCGCGACTGGTGCCCTACCTTGGCACCCCCCTCTTATACCCTCACATCCCATATAACACATAGGCCAGATAACATATGGAAACTGTATATGTAGCAACAAGGCAAGCCGACGAGGCTGCCGCTATATATATAAATGGGAACATCCCGACAATACAGTAGTACAACTGGCCAACAATAATACAACTTCCGCAAGTCCATCCCTCATATGAATACAAACCTCTAAGAGTTTGACAATAACTATGACGGGACAAGGCCCCGCCGTACACCTTAATATACATAAGTCATAATGGAAAACCTGTACCAAAATGACTAGACTCCAGAATAGTGGAGCTATCTCAATCAAAGCTGAGTGGAGATCCTAAGCTCGCGGATCGCCCAACTGAGTACCTAATACTTGCGGGCATGAACGCAGCCCCCCGGAGAAGGAGGTCAGTACAACAATATACTAAGTATGTAAACATAAAGCACAATAAAATAAGGTCATAAATGGCTAAAAGATGACAGGGACAAGTATGAAAATCAAAAACCAGATCCAACCGTGCCATATATAATAAGAGCCAACTGTACCTTGTAAAGGATAGGGGACACTGTGCCTTATTACAAAAAGAGAGGCAACTGTACCATTTCAAAATATTAAACCATACCATTTAAAAATATGAAATCAACCGTACCATTTCAAAATATGAAAGTCATGTCAAAATCAGGGACGCCTGCCCTCAGGATCATTATGCATATCCTATTCATGGGACTATTTCACCCGCATGGATCTTGTAGACCCGCAATGAGTATATATACCTGCATCATGGAGAGCTAGTCAAGGGAATATTCATGGGACTGTTTCACCCGCATGAGTCCTTAGACCCGCATGAGTATACCTACTCGCATCATGGATCGCAAGTCCATGGAATAATATAAAAATGTTGGCGGCCCTCTAGTGAGGGACGCGGTGATGTGGGAATATAACACTTGCACGAATAGCTATCATGAGCAACCATATGCAAGTTAAATCATCTTTGACTCTCATTAGAACAAATAGAATGAACTATCATTTTAGAAAAACCCATGGCATTACCATGTCATGTAATATTAGGGACTTGAATTCAATAGCACCATGTACGTCCGCCGTACATCTTTTTTATAAAAAGAATCATATCATGTAATATTAGGGACTCGAACCCAATAGCACTATGTACGTCCGCCGTACATCCTTTCATTTATAAACCCCAAGACACTAACACTTGTAGCATCAAGACACTTTCACTTTTAAAATCAAGTTACTTACACTTTTAAAATCAAGTCACTTCCACCTCATGTACCACATGAAATCTAGATTCATTTAAAATACGTACATCCACCGAACACTCATTTTATAAAGTTATACCAAAAGAAGAAAGGAAGAGTTCACATACCTTATAGGCTCTACCAACTTGACAACTAGAATACGTCTCAAGTAGTACTTCAACCTATAATGACAATAACACGTCTATCAATTTCATGATACTAGTATATACTTATACCACATAATGAATCTCCTTTCTTATAAAAATATGGGCAGCTGATCGGTGTATTTTATATACACCTTTTGAGTTATTTATAGTTAGTATTTTACTCATTTCATTATGTTTAGTATAGTATTAGGGTCGTTTTCCTTTCTTTTGTGTCACAACGGGCAGAAATGGAGAAATGACAAAAAGGAGATGAAATGAGCATAAATGAGATGGAATTGCACACTAAAAGGGCCAAGAAATGAAGTCTAATAAGTGCCGGGAAGTATAGAAGAAATCAGACGAAGACCGGACGAAAAAAGGACGAAGAAACGAAAAATCCGGAAGAACGCCGTCACCGGTGCCGCGGAGTCTGGCAGCAGCGCCGCGGTGCCGCGGCGCCGCCATCTAAATTTTTCGAAACGCCTCTGATTTTCAGGCGCCGTGGCGCCCGACTGCAGGGCCACGACACCGACGCGGTATTTTTGACGTTTTGGGCCGAATTTGACACGTTTTCAGGATCCAAAAGGGATAACTTTTCCAACCTACATAATCCCTAACCCTTCACCTAAAGGATTCTTGGGCTATAAGTAGTCTCTACATCATTAGGGAGATTGATTCATCATTGTACATACAACACAACTTAGGAGGCTAATATTGGAGGCTTTTCAAGTATTTTTTTTCTTTCTTTTTGCTTTGTTTATTTCAGTTCATGTATGGAGATTGTATTAGTTCTTAGCGTGACTATGGCTAGGAGCTAATTACTCATTTAGGGATTTACTTGTGATTCTCTTGAAACTCGTATTCATGAAGTAATACATTAGTTGATTTCTTCTTCACTTGCTTAAGATTTATTCAATAATTGCTTTGATTGATTGATAATTAACCGATCACTAGTTATCATCACTTATATGAGTTCTAATCGAAATCCGAAAGGGGAGATTGTGAATATGCTATAGTTGAATAAACATAGGTTTAAATCGTGGACGAAAGTACCCCGATACTTGTGTAGCTTAATAGGTTATTGCTCTTAATCCTCCTTTGTAGTCAATCTTGTCACCGAAAGGTAGAAGGGTTCTCCATTGGGGTTGAGTGTTTATATTACCTTAACAGGAGTATAAAACGGTCTAGTTAACCTGCTATCTTAACGTAGAAGAAGAAGTCATTCTAATTGTATTAAGGATTGAATAGAGTGGATAGTTGATGATCTTGGAAGCCCTAATTCTCCATCATAACTGATTTAATTCAAAGTATTTTCTTAATTAGTTTATTTCCTGCATTATTAGTTTAGAATTCCAACTTAATTAACGTTAACCAAATAGAAACTAAAGCATAGATAATCGGTACTTGAAAATCAGTCCCTGAGGATGATATTCGGTCTTACCTAGACTATATTACTTGTCACGATACGTGCACTTGCGTTTAGCGTGTGTATAAATCGCGCATTAGCAGCACTTTCCCTATTTATACGTACTTTTCCACCTTTCAAGAAGGCCAATTTCATCAACAACCAAGGCACCAATTAAGGGCACAACCAACAGTTAACCAAGGTGATTCACCCTCCTATTTCTCACGTAAAAATAGCCTCTTATTCACGTAAAACAGTCCACTAAAATCAGTCCACAATCCAACAACAACAAGGGTAAAATGTGAGGTCTTTCAACACATTTACACACCCTTATTCCCTTAGGACTTTCATTAGAAATTACTACATTTTAAACATGCATATTGGTGGCTGAATTTCCAGCATTCCAACGCCACAAAACAGTCCCTAAAATAGCACAACAACGTCTCACAGTTTCATGCAGTTTTTCGGCCAACTACTACAACCAAAGCCATTTTCATAACTTCTTATAATCCAATTTACGTTCCAACACTTATATATAAAACACATCCACTTGTAATAACAAGATTTCCTTCATTTTAACATGCAAGTAGTGATGATAACAACAATAACCAACGAATCCGACAACACCAAAACTGTCCAGTTTTCGGCTAGCATGCCAAAACTGTCCAGTTTTCGGCTAGCATGCCAAAACTGTGACATGTATTTCTTATTCTCCTTTTTACTTAACACAAGTTCATCTATCAATTACAATATCATATAACTTTCAATTACTTAAAGAGGAAGAAGAAATCTTACCTTAATCTTTGCACAAAACAACCCTTAAGTTTTGGCATACCTTCCTCTTTTCCACACCACTCCTTCAAGTTACAATCACACACACGTATCCTCTACAAGCTTGTATCCATATTTCTTTCATGGTCTTCTTTCAAAAAGGTCATAACAAACTTATGGTTTCAAGATAGTTTTTAGTTTAAAACCGTGATCACTTAACTTGGAGAGTTAACTTGGCTTAGAACTTGATTAGGGAACTTAATCTTGTTCTTCACTTTGGCTAGGTTTTCGAGAGCTTGAAGAACAAGGGAGAGAGAAGAGAGTTTGGATTATGAAAATATCTTTAAGCTAAGTCTTTGTTATACCCCGTGGTTCAGGCCGTGCGTATGGGGCCGTGCGAAAGGAGTTAGGAATCGAAATCAGAAAATTTCGGTCGTGGGCGCGCGGCGGAATCTGTGGCCGCGCGAACTGGCCGCGCGCCGAAGTTCCGAGAGTCCGCAGGTTAGCGCCGCGCACCGACCGCAGGTCGCGCGCCGAGGTGGGAAATCGCGAAAAACTTAGGAAAACTGATCTTTTCTTTTAAAGGCCATGGAGGCGATGTGTCCCCCCATCTGGTTTTGCATGATTATATTGACCAAGTCTTGAAGACTTGGTCATCTTTCATCTCTCTTAGACAAAAGCTCTTCCTTCTCTTAAAAATTTCAAGCTCCTCCTTCTCTCTAAAATTCCAAGAGATATTCTAGCCTTAGGAAAATCAAAAGAAAAGGCAAGAAGGAAGCTCAGGCTAGCTTGTGAAGGTTGTTGTGGTGGTGTTCTTGGAAAGGAAGCTAGCAAGTTGTTGGAAAAATTTGGCTAAAGCTCTAAGGTAATGATTCTTCCTTTATAATTAGTTTTTAGTGTTGCATGTTAAGAAGAAAGAACTTGTGGTAGTAAATAATGCTCTTAGAGTCATCAGATGTAAGAAATGTGGTTTGGGTATGAAGGATTTGGCTAAAGAGGTTATGTGAGCATGTTGTAGCCTAAAAATTACCTTAAACTTGTTAAGATTAATTGTTATAACTTATGGGAAGAATTTTACACACCCAAGTTTAGGTGTAATCCCTTTGTGTTGGTTTGGATGTTGGGCCTTAAATGTGGCGTTTGAGTGTTAAAAATCGGCCTTTGAAAAGGTGGCAAGTGAGTAGAAATAAAGGAAATGCTGCCCAATTTTCCATAGGAATTAGTAACCTTGAACTTGGAAATATTCTACTTTGAAACTAGAAGTTAATAAACGTATTATGGTCATTATAGGTTGACGTATTACGTGCGATAGTTGGAATTAACAAGTGGATTGACCGAAGAGGTATGTAGAGCTTTCCTATCTTTTGAGCATGAGTAGTTGTATCTATGTAGTACGATAATGCACAAGATTTGATAATCTTCACTTGTTTTGAGGTATATGATACTTGTTTCGCTTTTAAAGGTATAAGTCCTCGACATAGGGAAATGTGTTTGACTAACGTAAAATGTTAATATAACGGCTTTATGGGAAGTTGGTTATATTAGTTTGGGAAAAAGGTAAATAAAGAAGGGTTTACTTTACATAAAATAAGCAAGGGGAAAATGAGTTGAATTTGTGGAAGGTAAATTGTTTTGAGGCATTAATGGCCTAAGGTTTTAAAGGAAATGAAGTCACTTGATTTAGAAGCTTGGGATATTTTCTAAATGGAAAATTGTGACTTGTTTTGAAAGTGGTTGTGACATGATACCATGAGTATTAGTATCTTGGAAGTTTTATATAAAAAGGAGTCATTTCGAAAAAGGTTTACGGTATGTGATACTTGGGTTAAATTCCCGGATTTCTCTTAAAAAGACATGTAGTGCCTTAATGAGCTAAAATGAGAGGATTTATATTAATAATGTTCATAAGAAGTTAGAAGATTTCTTATCTTGTTTATGTTATGATAAGCCGGTAGCGCTTATGTTATGTATACTAGCCGGTTGTGCTGATTTATGTATTATTATTGTTATCACTGAGTATTCTGATAAGCCGGTAGCGCTTATGTTATGTATACTAGCCGGTTGTGCTGATTTATGTATTATCATTGTTATTACTGCGTATTCCATGGATTTGCTACCCATGATGCGAGTGCGGCGCTTGTACTCACGCGCCCATCGGGTCCACGCGGTGAAATAGTCCCACGCGGGTCCACGTGATCCATGCGGGTGAAATAGTCCCATGCGGGTGAAATAGTCCCATGCGAGGCGGATGGCCTTATGTGGATCCACAGGATCCATGCGGGTGAAACAGTCCCAGGAGTAGGATTGCTTAATGATACTACGGGCGAGAGATCCTGTTTTGAGCTAGACTATTTTATTTCTTTATAGTTGTTTATTGTGAGTTTATATTCCGCTGGTTTTCTCTGATGTTGTGTCACAAGGGTGCCCGGGTTAAGGCACCGGTCACGGATCCGGGGTCGGGTCGTGACAAAAGTGGTATCGAGCGATTAATCCTCGGAGCGGTCTACAGTGCCGTATCTAGTAGAGTCTTGATTATCGCGTTGTGGCACCACATCTATAATCGTGAGGTCGCAGGATATTTAGGATTGGTTTCATTCTTTCACTCTAAGATCGTGCAATAGAGTTGTGTTATAGGTTGAATTTCCTCCGACGTATTTTTCCTCAGACGCTTATGCCTCCACGCAGCGCAACCGCGCCCGTGGCGGCAAGGCAAGAGAGGGAACTACTAGTAGGGCACCGAGGGTTACCAGTGGCACGTGCCCGATCCTCACGGATGAGGTGTTTGGACGACGAGTTCTACAACGCCGCCAACCCCAAGAGTCCGAGGCAGCAGCAATGCCATCGAGACCGCGGTACCGAGCCTCGATCCAGCCTGGCGCAGGATATGGGCTACAGGAGACGGCCCGCCATCGCCGTGATCGTGACCGCATACGAGGATAGCCGAGACGCAGCTCCGGCATTGTAGTTCAAAGCAGCCGCTAGCTTGAGATCGAGGGACTTTTGAGTCGCGTTCACCGTAGTTTTATGGGTCGAGGCACGAGGATGATCTCGTGAGTTTATCCGACAGCCATAGCCGATCACGAGGGTGATCGGGCTTGAGAGACCGAGTCGGTGGTACTAGGTTCGTGATCGGCCGCGGACACCGCAGCTTGATCGTATGATTCATGGAACCGCCCTCGGGGAGCATGCGCTCCACTGTTTGGGACGAAGTTCTCAGAGGCGCATTTGCCATTTCTTGCCTCCGCAGATGAGGAGGGCTCGGGCCGATAGATTTTTGACACCGATACAGAGTGGCGGACGGTCCGGAGTACAACGTGGAGTTTGACTCATCGCTCGGATGTGCCCGCTGGTAGCGACATGGAGGACAGGTGCACCACTATGTCACAGACTCACGATCACTTGGCCGAGAGTTGCACGGAGTGGCTCTTCACCGCACGACATTGCCTCACGCAGCATACGCACTGGGTGAGGAACGCAGGGCCGACGGATCGGCAGTGTATCGCCAGAAGAGGTGTCACGACCGGCCCCGGCCCGTGGATCGTGCCTTACCCCGCACCCTAGTGATACAACATCGAGAAAATCATGGAAATAAAAACTAAAACATGAGACAAGACATAAAGTATGAAACAAAGCAACTAAAACGGTCACCTTCCGAATATATACATATATATATCAACCTCGAGCGCTTAAATCCTTTTACAAACCCCGCCTACAACAAGATTACTGCACTCTAAGAATGTAACCATAACTATGACGGACAGGGCCCGCCATACCCCAATGTACAAGTAACTACATCGACAGTGGACTATACCAAAGATGAGCCTCCGTGAAACGGAGTTTCCAAAACGCTGAACCGTGGTCCTATGAGCGAGGATCCACAACCAATGTACCTCACTGCGGATAAACGCAGCCGGGCGAGGTCGATAACAGTACTAAGTATGTGAAATCAAAATATCAGAAATGAAATCATAGTAGTCTATATAAAACAGAGACACATATGATAACCAAACTACTGATATAATATGTAAGCAAATACGCTAAGTCGTGGACTCACGCCTCAAAGTCATCACTCAAATATAACTATGGGTCTCACGCCCGCAACATCAATCATGCCCGTGGAATACCTTCCTCATCGCTGGCATGTCACGACTGCCCGGCCCGTGGATCGTGCCTTACCCGCACCCCAAAGAGTCATACATCGAGTAATCGGAATATAAAACAACCAAGATATGAAACAAGAAAATTGAGACACGCTTATTCAAGAAAGTTGCCTTTCGCATATATATATAAAATACCCAAAACGAACAGCTATATCCCAACCTTACAACAGTGCCCATGCACTCTAAGAGTTTAAAACAACAATGGCGGACAGGCCCCGCCATACCTCGAATACAAATATCTACAACGACAGGGACCATACCAAAATGCTAAGCTTCCGAGAAACGGAGCTTTCCAACCAAAACGGTGATCCTAAGAACGGATCAACGGAGGAGTACCTTTACTCGCAGATTTAACGCAGCCTCAAGGAGGTCAAGATAACAGTACCAAGTATGTGAAATCAAAATACTGTAAATGAAATCATAGTAGTCTATATAAAGTGAGACATGTATGATAAACAAAACTACGATTCACAACAAATAAGCCATATGTGCCAAGCTGTGGCTCACGCCTCAAAGTCATCATAAAACCGCACGGGTAAGTACGAGGGCATAACCGACTACTAAAACCCCAAGCATAACAAGATCGTGAATCAGACATGAGATCGCCTGCATCGTCACATGATCAAAGCCGCCACTCGCCCGCAGTATCTAATGTGCGCGCCTAGCCCCGAACTTCCCATAGCTCGCACGGGCCAATCCGATAGGCCCGCATGAGGTATAACCCCGCATCGAGGGTAGCTACTCCCCGGCAGCGTCCTGGACTCGCGTCCGCATGGCCACAAGGACCGCATGACCACAAGGGCCGCATACTAACCTGGAGATCCCGTAGCTCCGCATAGGCCATACAGACCCGCATAAGGTATTCTCGAATCATAGGTCCATCGACCCGCCTGAGTCTACCCCGCATCGGAGGCGCTTAACCCCGAATCATGAGTGATATAATATCAACATGATGCTTTATCGCTAAACAACCTAAGCACACAAGTGGAAAACCTCTACATAAACATCACAAGATACTAACTCACGTAGCATCCTAACAAGCTTACTTATCAAGTCAACAAGAAAGTATTACGAGACTATCACAAATCAACAAAATCAAGTTATTCACACAAGGTACTTTATGTATTACTCTTTTAAAAGATCCGTTTCTTTCACAAAAGTCATACAATACCCGTAGTATAAAAAATAGAATAATTTCCTTTTGAAGTAAATCAAAAACACTTCTCTTTGTAAAATCAAGTAACAACATTCTTTTCCTAACGTTCAAGTTTGCCTAGTTTCAATTACTCAAGTTTCTCATTTCGAAAGGTTCCGTAGTTCATAGTTTTAATCCTTTAAAACCATTTGAGAAACATATACCCTATGTGTGAGTAGGTTATTATTGTTCATAACAATCTGATTACAGCAGCCGTGATCTAGGAAATGTAATATCATTTTGTCTCATCTTAGATCCTATGCAGATGGAAGTTTCTACTGGTTTTAATACATTATTAGTCAAAACATTTTCCCTTTATTAGCGACTTTGTGGTTTGTTCGACATTCATTCCGATTTCAAATCCAGAAACATTATTCCTTTTATCACTCTTAAGCCGTTATACCTAACTTCCCATAAAGCTAGTATAACTCTTAAGCTTTTAAAACCAAGTGTTACTCTTCTTTCAAAAGGTTTCTTAATTCCTTTGAACTACTTGATTCTTTTTATTCGCTTAAGTCAAGACATTGCCGTAATTATTATTCGTGCTTAAGTCCAAGACATTGCCGTAATTATTATTCGCTTAACACACGACGCCTACCGCACTATATACATATTCTTTAAAATATCATGCTCAAGAGGATAAGAAGAATCACATACCTTCCTACGAAAACCACCGCCAAGTTGAATATGTCGCGCAGAGTATCGACCTATATCACCAACACGTCTATCAACGTCTGATCAGATCGCATAAAGCTCTAAACAGAGGGTTTGCTATTCTATGGACAATTGGGCAGCACTTCCTACCCGTGAGCTACTCAAGTTCATCGTGAAACACCCATGTAAGTACGCTCTATTATTCTTCTTTAAGCCATTCTCATCGTGATAACAGCTCAATTCTATTCGAAATATCCTTCTAAGTATTTAATACTTATTCCTATACTTCTACAAAGATATATACTCTAATTACAAAAGGAAGATAAGGTTATTTACCTCGGTAAGCTCAATAATATCCTAGATAAAAGTCGCGCCTGAGCAAGGTTTAGCTCCTAAGTTGAGCGCTCCGTTAGCTCCAAGAAAACCTTAGAAGTTCTTCACAACTTCTACTAAGGACTAAGGGATTTGGGCTAGGGTAATTTGGGCATTATAACAATACTAGAAGGCAACTTTTCTACCAAGGGGTAGTGTTTCGCCAGGCTAGCTTTGTATGGGGTTGCTCGCTAGGGCTTCTCAAAGGAGGGTGTGTTTGGACGAAACAACGAGAGGAGAGAGGATTTGAGACTTAGAAATATTGCTCAATTTAGGATGAAATAACTCTTCAACAAGGGGGGTATTTATAGGTCAAGGGATGGCCAACCAATGGCCAAGATGATGCCAAGTGCAAGGCAAGTGTAGGGTGAGGATTTAGGCAAGTGTCCTTGGCCAACTTGCACACAAAATATCCTACCAACTCCAAGACAAAATAAGCCTCTCCATTCGGCCCTAATACCGCCACAAGTCCACCAATGAGAGGGTGACAAGTGTCGCCCTCTCGTTGGTCCAAAGTGTTACGCCTCGGAAAAATCCGCAAAAATTAGAAATGACATAGCCGAATTTATCCTACGCGAGTCTTGTAAAACGCTTCGCGGAAAACGACTCTAAACGCAAAGGTTGCGCACAAAGTGAAATTCGCCTAAGCCAACTAGGGGGTGACACGTGTCGCCTTCCTACACGTCCAAAAAATTTCATCTTCCGAAAATATCCACCATGGCCAAAATCTCGAAATCAAAGTGGGCCCCACAAAACCAGAATTTTCTCCCGTGGGCCCCACGCGACCATTTCCGAAAATAAAAATTCCACAATTCTCTAATATTCCAAGAAGTCCGAATACCAAAACTGGGAATCCAATTCCCATTAACGAGCCTTTTTCCTTCACAAAAACCGGAAACTTTTCCGTGGAAAAATCACCTCGTTCTTCCTTTCTAATTCCAATGTCGTATTCTCGTACGTACGTCCTCGCATACATACCCTGAAACTACGGGGTATAACACGGCAGTCTATGATATAACAACACCAAGAAGTACACATGAACACCAGGTCCCACCTGTGTTATAAAACCGTGACGGCAAGTACGGCTAACTACCGATACCAAAGCCGTGATCATCAATCGACCGGCAAGTACGAAAGCCAACTACCGGATACCAAAGCCGCATCAACAAATCTACACAACCATACCACGGTCGACCTGTGGCAAGTACGAAGCCAACTACACCGATACTAAGCATGCGCCACGTGTCGGGCAAGTACGAAGACTAACTACCAGATACCAAGCCGGAATCACGAGACTTCGTCATAAAACTGGACGGGGCAAGTAAGAAGGCTAACTACCCGATACCAAGCCGAATCAGCCACGACTTCGGGGCAAGTACGAGAGCCAACTACCAGATACCAAGCCGAATCAGTAAAACCTCATGGAGAGCTAGTCCATGGAATAATCCTAATGGAAGCATACCCGTGGGCCACCCATCGTGTCAGTATGTCCAAAGGAAATAACAAAGTAATAATCAAAGTGGAAGCATACTCGTGGGCCACCCATCGTGTCAGTATGTCCATCAATCAACCAGATAGCCGGCCCTCCAACGAGAGACGCGGTAGCACGGAAATACAACACTTGCACAACAAAGGCTACCACCACAGCATAGGCAAGTTCAACATACTTTTAGACATTCTTTTTATTACAATAAAACCGGATTTTAACCCCAAGGTACTACGTATTTTAACTCTTTAAAAGATCCATTTCCTTCACAACAAGTCACATGATACCCGTAGTATCAAAAACACATTTCCTTTTCAAACCAAATTACTTTACTTTCGTAAAAACCTTTACAAGACTTTTAAAATCAAGTACTCTATACTTTTTAAACCAAGTGCCTTTCTTTTAAAACAACATCAAGTATACTCTTTAAAACTCAAATACTTACTCTTTTCAAAACAAGTAACCTATACTTAAATCAAGTTACCATTTTAAAACCAATGATAAAACCATTCTTTTGCTTTCATAAAGTCGTTATAACTAACTTCCCATAAAGTTGTTATAACACTTTATGTTTTAAACCAATTTAAGACAAAACCATGTCTCTCTTTTAAACCAAAAACTCTTCAATTCCTCAAGTCTCTTTTCTTTTAGAAATCAAGTTCCTTTATTTTAAAATCAGTAAACCAACCAAATTCACTTAGCACATGTACGTCTACCGTACTACATAGTTCACAACAATCATGCTAGAAAAGATAGGAAGAGGTTCACATACCTCGCGACGATTATCGACAATTAGCAAAATGCTCCAGGTACTACAACCTTGCTAGCCTTTTCCACCCTTCAAGTAGAATACGCTACTCGTAGTACTTCCACCTATACTGGCCATAAAACGTCTATCAACTTCTAGATCTCTTCGTAGAATATTCTAAATACAAGATTCCTTATTCTACGTAAAATTCGCAAAGACCTCCCCGCATGACCACATAAATCTCCTCCTCTACTCAGGCCCGCTACCAGGCCAACAACTCCCAGAGGATTACACGTCTAACCGAACGTGTTCAATTCTACTACACAGATATACTACACAAGTCTCATCAGAAATACACCCATTGTAAATACAGTTCAATCCTTTATAATATTCATTCTACATATAGTATACTCAACTATACATTACTACCACATGTAATATCCAATTACAATAGGGGGGGGGGGTAAAGATCATTACCTCGATAAGCCCAAAATTATCCAAGATTATAAGTCGATCCTGGGCAACGTTTAGCTCCAATTCCTTACGCTCCAACCCGCTCCAAGCGACCCTTAGAAGTTTCTAAACAACTTCTCTAAACACTTCAACCAAGTTATGAAGATTTTCTGTGGTTTCGTTTTGACTATTGGAATAAAGTAGTATTTCCGGGCTCCTAGTATTGAAATAACTTTGGAATACAACTAGGGATACTAGGCTAAGGTATTTGGGATTTTACTACAATACATGAAGTATTTCACTACACAAAGTGGGAGGGGGACGAGAACTACAAAGGAGGGAGTATTATTTTTGCCTTGAAAACTCTTAAGTGTGGATGAAATTATGTCTAGCTATCAAGGGGTATTTATAGAACAATCAAGGGTCATGATCAAGTCAAGTGGGTGGTCAAGATTAGGCCATGTGTGTGTGGGTCCCACCACACCACATGGCCAACGAAAATCAACTCCAAGTGTCATGGCCATTTCGGCCAAGGGGACAAGTGGCTAGCCACTGTCTCCACCAATTTCTACCACACGGCCACTCCGGGGGTGACACATGTCGCCCCTTACTCGCCCAAAATATTTCTTCTTCGAAAATATCCAAAATACCGAAAATCTCAAAACAAAGCGGCCCCACAAAATCAGAATTTCTCCCGTGGGCCCCACGTGACCATTTCTGAAAATAAAATTCCAAAATTCTAATATAATCCAAGAAGTCCAAATACCAAATCTGGGAATCCAATTCCCATCAACGAACCTTTTTCTTTCACAAAAACCGGAAACTCTTCCGTCGAAAAATCACACCTTTCTTTCTTTCCAAAATTTCTGTCGTATTTTCGTACGTACGTCCTCACATACATACCCTGGAACTACGGGGTATAACATTCTTCCCCCCTTAGAAACATTCGTCCCGAATGTTCCTTCTAAGTCTCCAAAACATAACTGCGCCGGTATAGTCTTCACTACTATACTTACCAAACCAAACCTGCCACCAATGGCCATAGTATAACATACACGCAACTCTCAATCCAAGCCAACGAGGAAACACCTCTACTCATCACAAAAAGTTCCCACCCATGGTCTAAAGGATACTCCCTTCGCATCTTCACCTCACAAAAGAATAATCACTTCCGTTCTCATAACACATGTTCGCTTGTCTTCCTACTCATCGTACCCTTCTCGTACACCCGAACTCTCTAGTACACGTTCCACACTTCAGTTACCGCTTTAATTTCCACAACCCTGGAGTTACTACCTCCAAACTTTGTCATCTTACTAGTTTCAATTTTCTCTAAGGCCATTCCCGGTCTTCACGATCCGATTCTGGTCGAACATATCCACGAACTCGTACGATGGTTACCTAGACCTGGGCTTAGCACCCTCGTGACCCTACCACCTGGCGGGACCACCTCGAACTGACCCCACCCAAAACCGGGCTGCGGGTTGACCCGCGAATGGTCCTCAACCCGACCCATAATCGCACCAGACTCTTGTTCCCCGATCCAGAACAACCTTACCTATACAAGTCCTGAAAGCTACCACATTCGTCTTACACAACCCAAGGAATTATCCCACTAATACACCCCATGTATATAATGCTCTCCGACAAGGATCACCCGCAAAGTCTTTTACTCGAGACGAACTTACATCTAAGGTCTCAACGTGTAATATCCTAAGGTTCACACATTCCATACCCCCATACTTACCTTTTCAACTACCCACTTTCCTAACACATCAATAACACAACGCTATCCGTACATAGCACACAATAATGAGATCATCATATCAAACATACTAATCTCTAGAGGGTTAAAGATATACCTGTATCTACCGCTTCACTCTAATCATAGGCATGACCTGCAGGGCGCATAGCTGTAGAAGGTGATGAACCAGCCATAGATCCTGAAGGCCGAGTCTCTACATCCGCGCTACCTCTGGTCGGACAATCTCTCGCAAAATGGCCCTGCTGGCCGCATGTAAAACAACCTCCGAACCAAAGACGACACTCCTCTTATGGATTCTACCGTAACGCCACACCGAGGTAAGGTGGCCTCATCCGTCAACACCACTACTCCCGAAAACTCAACCTCGAGCCCCGACCGCCTCGAATACTCGATGCCCAAGATCGGAGGACCGCTCAGATCGCGGTGAAGGTGCATAACTAGTTCGTTGGCAGGCGGTCCGCCTCGAAAGCCGCCAAAAGACCTCGCTGCTCGCCTTCTCGCCGATCCGGCCATTATGTCGACCTCTCCACTCTCACACCTGCGCATAAGCTCAGATGCGGCAATGTCCATGCACGGCTGAAGAGCTACACCCGAGCAAGCCTCTGCCAAGTAGTCATCGAGCCCCGTGACTTAGCGGTGCACTCTTTCCTCCATATTTGCCACTAACGCCGGGACATATCGGGCCAACGAGTCGAACTCCACGTTGTATTCCCGAACCGTACGCCCGTCCTGCCTCAACATCAAAAATCTGTCGCCGGGCCCTCTCATCCGTGGGGCAAGAAATGTGCAAGAAATGCCCACGAGAACTGCCCCATACACCGGAAGCGCATGCTCCCCGACGCTTCCCATGAATCAAACCCGATCGCAGATCTCGCACCGATGCGCGAACCCAATACCACCGACTCGCTCGAGGCCTTGATCACTCATGATCCGTCAGAATCGCTTGATAAACTCCTGAGGGTCATCCTCAGCTCTCGATCCATAGAACATCGGTGGATCGAACTTAAGAAGTCCCAAGTCTCCAACTATCGCCCCGGGTGCACTCATCGTACCACCGACTTCGTCATCCTCAAGTCTAGCCATAAACCTAAATAGTAATCGCCATTTCTTGCAACCCATATCCTCTGCTCTCGCCGCGGACCTGAGGCTCGATATCGTGGCCTCGTGAGCTACCGCACGCTTCTAAATCTGGGCCGGGCGGATCGTAGAATCCGCCGTCGTAGCACCACCCCGTAAAAATCGGGCCTCTCGCTCGTAACCTCCGTGCTCTACTCGCAACTCCTTCGCCGCCTTGCCTCTCGGGCTCTAGTTGCCTTGCGTGGAGGCATAACTGATATAAAAGAATACGTTAGAGGGAGTCCAACTTACAACACAACTCTAAGGCACGATCTCAGAGTGAGAAGAATGAAAACCAATCCTAAATGTCCTGCAACCTCCTGATTATAGATGTGGTGCACAACACACCGATAATCAAGACTCTACTAGAAACGGTCTGTAGACACTTTCCGAGGACTAACTGCTCTGATACCACTTTTGTCACGACCCGGTCCCGGGCCCGTGACTGGTGTCTTACCCCGGGCACCCTAGAGATACAACATCAGAGAAAATCAGCGGAAATAAAAACTAAAACATGAGACAAGACATAAAGTATGAAACAGGCTAACCAAAACGGTCACCTTCCTGAATATATACATATATATATCAACATGAACAGTTAAATCCTTTTACAAACCCTGCCCACAACAGTACTACAGACCTCTAAGAATGTAACCATAACTATGACGGGACAGGGCCCCGCCATACCCCTGAATGTACAAGTAACTACACCGTGGGACTATACCAAAGATGAGCCTCGGAGAAACGGAGCTTCCCAAAACGCTGAATCGTGGTCCTATGGCGAGGATCCACAACCAATGTACTCTACTGCGGCATGAACGCACTTCGGGCGAGGTCAAGACAACAGTACCAAGTATGTGAAATCGAAATATCAGAAATGAAATCATAGTAGTCTATATAAAACAGGAGACACATATGATAACCAAACTACAGTACATAATATGTAAGCAGTCACGTCAAGTCAGGGACTCACGCCCTCAAAGTCATCACTCAAATATAACTATGGGTCTCACGCCCGCAACATCAATCATGCCCGTGGAATACCTTCCTCTCTGCCGGCAGTCTATGATATAACAACACCAAGAAGTACACATGAACACCAGGTCCCACCTGTGTTATAAAAACCGTACGGGGCAAGTACGAAGGCTAACTACCAGATACCAAAGCCGCATCATCAACTGACCGGGGCAAGTACGAAAGCCAACTACCAGATACCAAAGCCGTACCAACAAATCTACACAACCATACCACGAAGCTGACCCAGGGCAAGTACGAAAGCCAACTACCAGATACCAAGCATGCGCCACGTAGCTGGCCGGGGCAAGTACGAAGACTAACTACCAGATACCAAGCCGGAATCACGAGACTTCGTCATAAAACTGGACGGGGCAAGTAAGAAGGCTAACTACCCGATACCAAGCCGAATCAGCCACGACTTCGGGGCAAGTACGAGAGCCAACTACCAGATACCAAGCCGAATCAGTAAAACCTCATGGAGAGCTAGTCCATGGAATAATCCTAATGGAAGCATACCCGTGGGCCACCCATCGTGTCAGTATGTCCAAAGGAAATAACAAAGTAATAATCAAAGTGGAAGCATACTCGTGGGCCACCCATCGTGTCAGTATGTCCATCAATCAACCAGATAGCCGGCCCTCCAACGAGAGACGCGGTAGCACGGAAATACAACACTTGCACAACAAAGGCTACCACCACAAGCATAGGCAAGTTCAACATACTTTTAGACATTCTTTTTATTACAACAAAACCGGATTTTAACCCCAAGGTACTACGTATTTTAACTCTTTAAAAGATCCATTTCCTTCACAACAAGTCACATGATACCCGTAGTATCAAAAACACATTTCCTTTTCAAACCAAATTACTTTACTTTCGTAAAAACCTTTACAAGACTTTTAAAATCAAGTACTCTATACTTTTTAAACCAAGTGCCTTTCTTTTAAAACAACATCAAGTATACTCTTTAAAACTCAAATACTTACTCTTTTCAAAACAAGTAACCTATACTTAAATCAAGTTACCATTTTAAAACCAATGATAAAACCATTCTTTTGATTTCATAAAGTCGTTATAACTAACTTCCCATAAAGTTGTTATAACACTTTATGTTTTAAACCAATTTAAGACAAAACCATGTCTCTCTTTTAAACCAAAAACTCTTCAATTCCTCAAGTCTCTTTTCTTTTAGAAATCAAGTTCCTTTATTTTAAAATCAGTAAACCAACCAAATTCACTTAGCACATGTACGTCTACCGTACTACATAGTTCACAACAATCATGCTAGAAAAGATAAGAAGAGGTTCACATACCTCGCGACGATTATCGACAATTAGCAAAAATGCTCCAGGTACTACAACCTTGCTAGCCTTTTCCACCCTTCAAGTAGAATACGCTACTCGTAGTACTTCCACCTATACTGGCCATAAAACGTCTATCAACTTCTAGATCTCTTCGTAGAATATTCTAAATACAAGATTCCTTATTCTACGTAAAATTCGCAAAGACCTCCCCGCATGACCACATAAATCTCCTCCTCTACTCAGGCCCGCTACCAGGCCAACAACTCCCAGAGGATTACACGTCTAACCGGACGTGTTCAATTCTACTACACAAATATACTACACAAGTTCATCTGAATACACCCATTGTAAATCTGATCAATCCTTTATAATATTCATTCTACATATAGTATACTCAACTATACATTACTACCACATGTAATATCCAATTACAATAGGGGGGGGGGGGTAAAGATCATTACCTCGATAAGCCCAAAATTATCCAAGATTATAAGTCGATCCTGGGCAACGTTTAGCTCCAATTCCTTACGCTCCAACCCGCTCCAAGCGACCCTTAGAAGTTTCTAAACAACTTCTCTAAACACTTCAACCAAGTTATGAAGATTTTTCTAGGGTTTCGTTTTGCGACTATTGGAATAAAGTAGTATTTCCGGGCACCTAGTATTGAAATAACTTTGGAATACAACTAGGGATACTAGGCTAAGGTATTTGGGATTTTACTACAATACATGAAGTATTTCACTACACAAAGTGGGAGGGGGACGAGAACTACAAAGGAGGGAGTATTATTTTTGCCTTGAAAACTCTTAAGTGTGGATGAAATTATGTCTAGCTATCAAGGGGTATTTATAGAAAAATCAAGGGTCATGATCAAGTCAAGTGGGTGGTCAAGATTGGGCCATGTGTGTGTGGGTCCCACCACACCACATGGCCAACGAAAATCAACTCCAAGTGTCATGGCCATTTCGGCCAAGGGGACAAGTGGCTAGCCACTGTCTCACTAATTTCTACCATTGGCCACCTGCCGGGATGACACGTGTCTCCCTTATTCGCCCAAAATATTTCGTCTTCGAAAATATCCAAAATACTGAAAATCTCAAAACAAAGCGAGCCCCACAAAACCAGAATTTCTCCGTGGCCCCACGTGACCATTTCTGAAAATAAAATCCCAAAATTCTAATATAATCCAAGAAGTCCAAATACCAAATCTGGGAATCCAATTCCCATCAACGAACCTTTTTCTTTCACAAAAACCGGAAACTTTTCCGTCGAAAAATCACACCTTTCTTTCTTTCCAAAATTTCTGTCGTATTTTCGTACGTACGTCCTCACATACATACCCTGGAACTACGGGGTATAACAGAGGGCCAGGACAGCAGGGTCCTCTGGTAGTTTTAGGGGTAGACAACCCCAGCAGCAGACCAGATTTGCACCACAGCCGGTCCAGAGCGCTCCTCCACCATCTTCGGGACGTACAGAGTATTCAGGAGCAGGACAGGGTTCCAGGGCTTCGGGTTCCCAGAGGGACCAGAGTTCCGGTCAGATAAGGCCACCTATACCTCGGTGTGGTCGATGTGGCGATTGCCATTATGGGGGTTGCCGTGTTACTCCAGGAGCTTGTTATTCTTGCGGCCAGCAGGGCCATTTGAGGAGAGATTGTCCGACCAGAGGCGGCGGGAATATGATGGCTCAGCCGACAGGGTCTGTGGCTGGATCTTCGTCTTCGGTGGCAATGCGCCCCGGAGGGCAGGGTGTTCACGGGACAGCAGGTCGTGGCAGGGGTTCTAGTTCCAGCGGTCCTCAGAACCGCATCTATGCTATGTCCGCCGCCGTGACCGAGGCGCCACCCGATGTCGCCACAGTACATTATTGGTTTCTTCTTTGTGATGTATATGCTTTGATAGATCCAGGTTCTACCTTGTCCTATATATCTCCTCATATTGCTGGTAGAATAGGGATAGAGCCCGAGTCCATAGAATCTTTTGAGGTGGCTACGCCGGTAGGTGCTTCGGTGGTAGCTGAGCGGGTATATAAGACTTGCCCAGTGACTATAGATGGTCGTCAGACTCTAGCTGACTTGATAGAGTTGGATATGACAGACTTTGATGTGATTATGGGTATGGATTGGCTAGCGTCTTGCTATGCCAATGTGGACTGTAGAGAGAGACTAGTACGGTTCCAGTTTCCTGGTGAGCCGGTGATCGAGTGGAAAGGGAATACTGCATCGTCGAGGGGTAGGTTTATTTCTTACCTCAAGGCTAGGAAGATAGTGTGGAAAGGGTATATTTACCATTTGGTTCGGGTGTTTGATACTGAGGCTGAGATACCGGACCTTCAGTCGGTTCCGGTTGTTAGCGAGTTTCCAGACGTATTCCCAGACGAGCTTCCGGGTATCCCTCCTGAGAGGGAGATTGAGTTTTGCATTGATTTGGCGCCTGACACTCGACCGATATCTATTCCGCCATACAGAATGACACCTGCCGAGTTAAAAGAGTCAAGGACCGGTGAAAGATTTCTCGGAGAAAGGCTTTATCAGCCTAGTGTTTCTCCCAGGAGCGCCGGTGTTGTTTGTAAAGAAGAAGGATGGAACAGCTGCGTATGTGTGTTGATTACAGCGGTGAATAAGGTAACTATCAAGAATGATATCCTCCCTCAGTGATTGATGATTTGTTTGACCAAATTAGAGTGCGAGATGTTTTTTCAAGATAGACCTGCGTTTTGGTTATCATCAGGTGCGAGTTAGAGAGGCAGATATCCCGAAGACTGCATTCAGGACCCGGTATGGGCACTATGAGTTTAGGGTGATGTCTTTCGGATTGACCAACGCTCCAGCGGTATTCATGGATTTGATGAATAGGGTGTTCAGGCCATTCTTAGATATGTTCGTTATAGTATTCATTGATGATATCCTGGTTTATTCGCGCACAGAGCAGGAATATGCGGATCATTTGAGGATGGTTGTCACGACCGACCCGGGATCGCGATCGCGCCTCTACAGGCACCCTTACTGTAAACATCGAGAAAATCAGCGAACATACATGAAACTAAAAAAATATCGTAAGTAAACAACAAAGTTAGCCGAGTAGCTACCTTCACGAACATATATAAAAACAACCGAAGCGGCTTGCCTTTCTTTTTACAACCGACCCACCATATGTGACTACAGGACCTAAGAGTTTTGACATAACAACCGTGGGCGGACAAGGCCCCGCTGTACTTCGAATAAACATAAACGTGACAACCAAACATCGAGCCATCTCAACTTACAACCGATCCTAAGCTCGCGATCCACAATCTGGTACCTAAACTCGCGGCATGAACGCAGCTTCGGCGGGTCGATAACAACAATTTAATATGGAACAGAATATAACGATAAGAAACAAATCATAATCAGACAAAAGAATGACAAGGACAAGTATAAAAATACATACGGATCTCGCCGTGTCATTACCACTTATGAACTTAATCGTACCTTATTATCCTTTCCATTCCCAATAAAAGTTATAGTCACATTCTTACGCACATTATTTAGAAAAAGAATCATTAAGTTCATTACCATATAACTTACTTATCTTTCATAACATAGTCCGCCCACTACGGAGGGACACATATACTACCCTACCAACTGGGACGCGATCAAGTCACACTAATATCAAAGCATGCCCGTGGAATCCCCATCATCGTCGATACTATTAGTGTAAAATATAACCATGTGACGCCCGTGGCATCCCACCTCACCGCCGGGCATACATACACAATACATATATATATATCCTGCCCGTGGAATCCCACATCACTGCCGACAGTCCAGGGTATAATAATACACCAATAGACAAACATGAACACCAAGTACCACCGGTGGTATAGCGTCTGGGGTCTACCCTCACTTATACTCTACCCCGGGAGAAGGTGGTAAAGCGGTGGTATAGCATCTTGGGGTCTACCCTCACTTATACTCTTACACGGAGAAGGTGGTATAACGTCTTGGGGCTTCTCATTTATACTCTTACCCTATCTCGAATTTGGCCAAACAACACATAAAGCGGGTGGTACAGTCTTGGGGTTTACCCCTCACTTATACTCTTACCCTGGAGAAGGTGGTATAACGTCTTGGGGCTTGCCCCTCATTTATACTCTTACCCTATCTCGACCGACCATCAAACAAGACATAAGCACTACCATGTCTTTTATAAAATCCGAGAATTTAACCCAAGTGCTACAAATAACGGAAGCATACCCGTGGAATCCCACATCACTGTCGGTACGTCCAAGTAACTTATAACAAGACAGCCGGCCCTCCAACCGAGAGTCGCGGCAACGTAAAAAAAACATAATACTTGCACTCAAAGGCTATCTCCAGCACATATAGGCTAAATCTCAGTTAACCAAGCCAAAGTACTTATCAAGGCACACATAGAATAATTCTCATTTAATCAAGCCAAAGTACTAATCAAGGCATACTTAGAAAAATTCTCATTTAACAAGCCAAAGTACTTATCAAGGCATACTTAGAATAATTCTCATTTAACAAGCCAAAGTACTTATCAAGGCATACTTAGACTAATTCTCAATTAATCAAGCCAAAGTACTAATCAAGGCATCACATAGAATAATTCTCATTTAATCAAGCCAAAGTACTAATCAAGGCACAAATAGAATAATTCTCAATTAATCAAGCCAAAGTACTACGTACGTCCATTCTTTTCAAAAGACTCCTTTCCGAATAAAATTTCCCCGCTACTAACAACCGTAGTATCAAGTCCTATTCACCCTTCGAGACAAGTCACAATACCTTTTTAGAAATACAATTACCGGCTTCTAAATCAAGTGACTTCTTTATTAAAAACCTTAAGCAATTGGTACCTTTAAAACAATTTGCCCTTCCTTAACACAAGTTATTCCTTTGATTACTTTACTAGAGAAAATCATTCTCTTAACCTGCCATAAAGCCGTTATAACCAACTTCCCATAAAGCCGTTATAACCCTTTATGGTTTAGACCAATACGTTCCTTTTATAATCAAGAGACTTCTACTTTTTGAAACCAGATTATATTCTTTCAAATCAATTCTCTTAACTTTCAAAAATACCATTTGTCTCTTAACCTTTAGAAAACAAGTGACTCCTTTTATTATAAAACCTTAGGCAATTGATGCCTTAAAACAAGTTGCCTATTCACTTAAAATCAAGTCATTTGTCTTTCCATAAAGCAAATATAACCAACTCCCCATAAAGTCGTTGTATTTACTTTATACCTTAGCCAAAATACAATTTCCTATCCAAGGACTTATACGTTTAAAAGGAGCAAGTATCACATACTTTAAAACTCTTCAAGTCCCCTAACTTTAAAATCAACTTAAGACATCCTTACTATTTTCAAAGAAGTGAGTTAATCTCTAACCCACCCGACTTGGCATTACATAAAACAAGTAAAGAATGTCATAGTCTTGACGCTCACCGCAGTACTACATACGTGCAACTAGTCATGCTCAAAAGATAGGAAAAGTTCTACATAGAGTAAATCACGCAACTACCTCTTAACTTCTAAGAGTAGAAGGAAACATGAAATGATACCACAAGTGTATTCCATACATAGAATCATGCCAAAGGAAGGAAGAGGTTCACATACCTCGCGACGATTGTCGACAAATAGCAAAATGCTCCAAAGTACTCCAACCTTGATAGCCATTCCACTCTCCAAGTAGGATACGCTATACTTAGTACTTCAACCTATAATGGTCACAATATGTCCATTAACCTTTCACTTCTAACGTAGAATATTTTAGGTGCTAAGTCGCTAAATTCTACGGAAAATCGGACAGCACCTCCTTTGTTTCTACTCACTTTGCCACCTTTTTCAAGGCCGAATACAATAACCAAACAGCCCCAATTGGCTCACAACAATATAGAAGGTATTCCAATACAATGAATAACTAAACAGCCCCAATTGGCTCACAATTTAGAAAGTAGTCCAATACAAATGAATAACAAACTAAAAAGTCCAAATTCGGCCACCTTGAGTTCAACCAAACCAATTCTTATCAAATTTCCATTTCAATCCAAATTGGTAGCATAACATGAAATCAAGTCGCATTTGATTATAACAATCCATAATCTCTAAGTAGGTAACATGCGACGATTTCTAATAAACGACCAATTAGTAATCCAATTTTCAAGTGGCTTATATAACATTTCGAATTTAGCTACAAGCACTCCATAATACTTATAAACTTCTACATACCAACTTCATGTTGTCAACGTGTAAAACTAACAACAACAAAAATATATAATCTTGTAACATCTTAAAGGGCAAGATTATACCTTAACGATTCTCAATCCAATCTTCAAATCCGAAGTCGTTCCTTAGCAACTTAGAGACTCTCCAAGATACTTCAATCCGCTACTTGAGACCCTTAGAACCATACCAACAATTTTCCTTCAAACTTCCAACCAAAACCTAGAAAAGCCATTAGGTTTTCACTTTGCGACTAACCCGAAAACTATCTTTTTCCGGGATTTTTCTATTGAGATACACTCACAATACACTTAGGAACCTTGGTTTAAAGTGGGGAAATTATTGGACAACAAACAAATTTTTTGCAAAGAGAGCTTAGCCAAACCCGAGAGCCCCTCTTGTGGTTCTTCCAATTTTTGTGATTTTTGGCTAAGTATGGAACTTGTCATACTACTACTAGTGATATAAAGTGTATTGGAGGGTCATGATACACACAAATGGGTGGTTTGGATGATCTCTTGCTAAATATCAAGTCTAGTGGGACCTTTGACTTAGTCAATATTCTCATGCTACTACTTGCAAGATTAATTCATCCTACCAAAGGTCAAATGACCATTAGGGACATGCCCAAATCGACCAAGGCATACTAAGGGGGGGTGACACATGTCGCCTTCCCATTCGTCACAATAATACGTTTTCCGACAAATTCCAAAATTCCGTTAAATACTTACAAGTCTTAAATTTTAACACTTATGAGTTCTTACGTACGTTCTTAAAACATATCTTGCAAAATACGGGGTGTAACATTCTTCCCCCCTTAGAAACATTCGTCTCGAATGTTCTTTCGGAGTCAAACTTAAAATTAACAACATAGTTTCCTTTCACCACCCCCGACATACCAACAATGCCACACATGGCCCTAATACCTGGTACACGCATACCCGTCCATCACAAGCCCAAAAGAGGTTACCCTTTCGCACTTTCAACTCCTTCTAACATACATACATAACTTCCATACCTATTCTGGCCTCTAATCTTTGGAGTCACTCTATGAAACAATATAAGGTCATTTCCGGCTTTCACTACACAGTTCGGTGGAACGCGTCCCGAACTCCGTAAAACAATTAACTAGACTTGGGCCTTGCACCTCGTGACCACTGTCACGTGGCGGAACTACTACCAACCGATCCCACTCCATTCCAGGCCATGGGAGACCGTGCAGTCCTCAACCACTCGGTCGCACTTAACTCTTATCCTTGGTCTGACTTAAAATCTTATTGCCAGAGAAAACCTTATATACCTAAGGTCTCGGCAGTAATCAATATTCTTAGGCTCGCAATTTCCATGCTCCCAGCCTAAGAGTGATAAGGGAATTTTCATAGGCTATTCTCAAAATAGTCATGCTTACCGAGTGTACAATCTTCGAACCAAATCCGTACAAGAATCTGTTAACATTGTTTTTGATGATAATGCAGATTATGCAGGAAATACACCAGTAACAGATGCTGTCGTAACAATACAGGAGGGGCAGACCACAGAAAATGCAGATGTTACACCAAATGTCACAACATCCGCAGCAACATGTAGAAGATGAGAACACCTGCAGGTTACGATGAGGATTACGGTGAACCGTGAGTCAGTA
This sequence comes from Przewalskia tangutica, assembly GCA_029844215.1. Lineage (NCBI taxonomy): Eukaryota > Viridiplantae > Streptophyta > Magnoliopsida > Solanales > Solanaceae > Przewalskia > Przewalskia tangutica. The sequence continues at coordinate 45,098,798 of CM056723.1, forward strand.
CGCAGGGATCCCTCATCCAGAATCAGAAGAAACCATCCCACTGAACAGGTAATAGGAGAAGTATTCGAAGGAATAAAAACAAGGAGAAAAGAGCCAAAAAATTACCGAGACATGGTGAAGTATGCGTGTATGTCCACCATACATCACAAGGTAAGTCAATCTTGCTATGTTTCTACTTTGGAACCTAAAAACATTAATGAAGCACTAAAAGACAGTTGGTGGATACAAGCCATGCAAGAAGAACTAGAGCAGTTCACGAAATGAGGTTTGGGATCTAGTTCCTCGATGAGACTAATGTAATAGGAACTAAATGGATCTTTAAGAATAAATCACGAATCTGAATCATTATTAGAAATAAAGCTAGACTAGTGGCTCAAGGATACTCTCAAGTCAAAGGTATCGACTATGATGAAACCTTTGCTCCAGTAGCTAGAATTGAATCAATTAGATTATTACTTGCCATAGCTTGTTGTTTAAAGATAACTCTTCACCAAATGGATGTGAAAGGTGCCTTTTTGAATGGAGATATTGATAAGGAGATATATGTTGAACAACCCAAAGGATTTGAAGATCCTCACCATCCACAACATGTATACAGGTTAAAAAAGGCCTTGTATGGACTAAAACAAGCTCCACGTGTATGGTATGGTCGTTTAACTCAATTCCTTCTTGAATTTGGTTTCCAACGTGGTGTAGCTGATTGTACTTTATTTATAAAACACCATGGATCAGATATGGTTATTGCTCAAATCTATGTAGATGACATAGTTTTGGTTCGACTTCAATGTCTCATCTTAAGACTTTTGTCGAAGCTATGTCCTCAACATTCGAAATGAGCATGATAGGGGAATTAACCTTTTTCTTAGGCTTGCAGATAAAACAAAATGAGGAGGGTATCTTCATTTCACAAAGCAAATATGTCAAGAACCTGGTTAAAAAATTTGGATTGGAGAATGCCAAACATATGAAGACTCCGATGGGATCAACCCAGACTATATCCAAAGATGATGTTGGGGAGAATGTTGACCCAACTTTATACAGATCTATGATAGGTAGCCTTTTGTATCTCACCGCGAGTCGTCCAGATCTTATGTTTAGTGTTTGTGTGTGTGCACGATTCCAAGCATGCCACTAAAATTTCCCACTTAAATCTTTGTCAAACGTGTCATAAGATATGTTCTTGACACGTGTGAGTTAGAATTTGGTATTCAAAGACACTAATCCTAATCTAATAGGATATAGTGACTCGGATTGAAGTGAGGATGTGGAAGATAGAAAAAGTACTAGTGGAGGATGTTTTTACCTTGGCAATAACTTAGTTTCTGATGCGATCGTAAACAAAATTGTGTCTCACTCTCAACCTTGAATCAATATGTAGCGTGGGAGTTGTTGCTCTCAATTATTATGGCTAAGACACATGTTGAAGCGATTATGGTGTTTCAAAAATATCTTAGTTTTGTCTTGTGATAATATGAGTGCCATCAATATATCTAAAAATCGGTTCAAGACTCTGTACAAAACATATAGATATAAGACATCACTTTCTTCGAGACTTGGTTGAAAAACAACTAGTTAGAATCGATTATGTTGACACTTCTCATCAACTAGCCGATATTTTTACAAAAGCTTTAGATCGTGAGAGGTTTTCAAACTTGAAAACTCTCTCGGTCTCTGCTCAATATAAAAATTAACAACTTGGGGTGTGTTATCCGAAATGTCACGACATTTGTGGTAACATTCACGATGTAAAATCTGAACCGCTTCTTTCGGTAAATGTTAAAGTTGTTTTGTGTTTCTAACGGTCATGACTTCTCAAAGGAACACCTTTTAAAATGATATCGTTCTCTGCGATGATATAAAAATCATAAAAGGAGTATCAAAAATAAGGCAAAGCCTTAAATTCCTAAGCAATTGTAAAATGTTGGGCAAAGCCCACAAAATTGATACCGTTCTATTCTATAGGAGTATCAACATACTTATAATTTATATCATGATAGACACAAGATCTTATCTATTTGGACTCAATATACATTGTTCCACTAATTTAGAGACAAAACTACATAAAGTGTCTTGTTTAGTTGTCAAACCGATGTTCTATGAGAAAATGACTCGTGTTACACAAAATGTGCTAAACATTTCGATAACACTCAGATTTCAGATTTTTCAAAAGACGTGTGTCGATTAATGTTGAGTTGGTTTTTGTTGAAAAATTTCTCTTGGTTTTGATGTCTATTTTGAAACAACCTCTAAACCTTAGGAACTAGTCTTTGTATAGAATTTAAACACTTATGTAGATAGTTTTTTGCCAAGTGTATAAATACTCATTCACTAAATACTAATTCTCACTTCCAAAGAAACTTCCTCCGAGAAACAACAACAACAAAAAAAAAAAAAAAAAAAAAAAAAGGGTGGGAACGAAATTTTCGCACATTACCCACGATGAATCCCTCGCTCAACACATCTCCCTCACAAACTTCTCCCATTCCCGTAACCTCCGAAAACCCTAACTTATCCTTCTCTTCTTCCCCTTTCTCTCCAATGGATGTCTCACCCATGTCACCGAAAACGTCACCACGGCCTCGTAACACTCCTACGATGAGCACAAGTCCACCATTGTGCCAGATTTGGTGATAAGTGACTTCCAGAACCTCTGGAAATCGCCTATCCGGGGAGACAAATAATCCTATCAACTTAGAGAAACCGGATGTTTCCGTCCTCCCAAAGGACAAATCAAGCGCCTTTTCCCACTCGCAGATCGGTCCGAAACTTTGAGAAGGCCTTTGGCGATGGTGAATCCTCCACCAAAGGAAGAAGTCGGCGACTCCTCCTCTTCAAGCTCGATTCTGGCGATTCGAGAAGACTCTCGGTTGAGTCCCAACTGAATCTCCCGCTTCACCTTCCTTCAAATGCGAGAATCCGGTGAGGAAGATGAAATTCGCACGACACCCGAAGAAGTTTTATCCCAAGAAATGCGGTCATGCCTCAGGGGAAACAAAATCATCATCAACCCCTCAAGATGTCACAGAAAATGTTATGACATCTTCTGGATCATCTATCCACAAAACTTCAGATTCCAGTGTCCGAGGTCTCACAAGCAGTAGCTCTGAACCTGCATCTAAGGTAACCCCTTACTCTCCCAAGTTTTTAACAGCCAATCACTCAAAACGTTGGTCTTGGTTCAACGGTCGAGCCATTCGAACCGAGAAGGTGTTGGACATTGCGTCTTGTAGTAGCCACGGTCTGGTGGATTTCTTCACTTCAAGAAATCTACTAGACTCGGTAAATAACAAATGTCCTTATGTAGACAAGGTAGTGAAGTTATTTTATGCAAATCTAACAAGTAAAATAGAGAAACCCAAGTCGAAACACTTTGGGAAAGTGTTTCTCTATAACAAATTTTATGACTTCACACCGACTACAATTAACCAATGTTTGAATAGAGTGAATGATGATGAGAGGGCAAAATGGGAAGTGATAAATGACAGGGATGAGGTGATTTCATACCTCACCGGTGGAGTTGTGAAGAAATGGGTTTCAAGGTGTCCAACCTCCAAACTCACTGCCTTATTTGTTGTTTTGCACAAGTTAATGATACACAATTGGTTGTGTTCTTTGAACAAATCAATTGTAACAATTGAACAAGCATTGTTCCTATACAAAATAGGAAAAGGTTTTAGTGTAGATATAGGAAAAACAATCTTTCAACAGATTGTAAATATGGCGAGAAAGGACACAGTATCATCCTTCCTTTCCTCATTGATCTTTAAGGTACTAACCTCACAGGATTCCAAGCCCCTGCGAGGATCCGCTCTGGAAAGAACTCAAGTATCGTCGTTAATCAGACGATCCTGAAGAGCAAGAGCAGATTCATTGATCTTCCATGGACGAATACAGCTGGAATTGCTAGTGTTACCAGAAATGTCCCAGACATCTCCGGTAACATCTCACAGTCGTCCTTGACAATCGCTGGCCGGTGCAAGAGATTGCAAAGCTCAATGCCCAGATCGCAGGAGTGGACCAGGTACGGGGAGCCCTGGTGGAAGCTAGGGAACGTTACCTATTTTTGCTTTCTTCCCAAAAAGGGAGATGGGTGCAGTCGGGAAGCGGTAGCGGTGAATGCTCAAACCAGAGGATCTTGATACGAGGGAGATGAAACGGAGGACAATCTGAGGCTTAGCGGTGGGAAACAAACTCTGAGGTTCTTGTGTTTAGCCGCTAAGTAGCAGTTGTTGAATACTTATTAGTTGTGGACTATAGTTTATTTGGCTTGACAGTTTGAGACATTTTAATTCTGTTTATATATTGCTATTTATTCTATACTGTTTATGTGTATATTGATGGTTTCAGTGCATTAATCTTTTAGATGTATACTCGCATTTGCATCATACTCTGATTCGAGTAACTTACTGGCACATAGTGTATATATCGTGCTTTATAACTGTTTCAGGTTGAAGGTTGAGATATTTGCCTGTGATAAAATCATTAAACTATTTAGTTTTGTGAAGAAAGGCAAAAAGGGGGAGATTGTTAGTGTTAGGTTCTGTGTCCTAACATTTTCCGTAACATGTCTCTTTTTGGTGTTAAGTAAAAACAGGAAAATGTCATCCCAAATGTCGTGACATCTGGGAGGACATTTCTGGCAAGAGTTTTGCCTATCTTCACGGGCAGATTTCTGAAGCTGAGAAGATTTTATCACGTGAATGTTTGGCTTGGTTAGGAGCTAAGGAAAACACGATAATACTTAACAAGACCAAGTCCAAGGAGAGTGCATAACGGAAGGAGCATTCTCAGGAAGACAAAGTCAAATCTGTTGAGAATTTTAAGGCTGAAGAACAGCTCCAGCCAACCCTATTCTGCTCAACCTCCACCGAGAATCAAGGAGCGTCTCGGGTGAACTCTCCACTATAAATAGAGGGTTCACTCCAAGGCTTTATCATCCAGTTTTTGCAGAAGAAAATTCAGATCTGAGACGTCTCAAATATTGCCTCAAACACAGCTGGATCGAGCAGCCTGGTTTTGTGATTACACTTGTTCAAAATTGCTAATTGCTTTCTTAGATCTATACTTGTTCTTTCAATTCAAGCAATTGTAATAGGGTGTTTTTCACTTCTATTTTAGATAGATTTTTCAGGCTTAGAAGTTAGGATTTAACTTCTTTTTAATCCCTTTCTTGTTTTACGGATTACTGTTCATTCTCAAGGGATTTGTAAGATTGTATAATTTTTATACAATAAATTTTTGGTCATGAGACCACTATAAGTTATATACAATTATATAACTTATGAAAAACAATCTTGGGTGTCCTTGATTTATTTCCGCTGCATCTTAACTCGTTCTTTAGGTCTGCGTTATTGTTAATGTTCCAGTTCATGTCACAGAACATTTTTGGGAACATTCCTTACTGTCTTTAAGTTTACCTCTGTTCTTCTTTGCTGAAATTATTTATTCCATAGTTTAAGTTCGACAATTCCTTTCAATAACGTTCAATTAGATGATATTGATGAACTTGAAGAACAAGAACAAAAACCTACTACATCTACTAGTGTTCCTTCTGTCAATGTTGGTACTGCTAGTGGTAGTCGTAGTCGTAGTCGTAGTCGTAGACCTCCTTTATCAGAACCAGTAGCAAGAAAAAAAAGGAGTAAAGTGTGGCTCTTTTATGATAAAGTTGTGGGTACTGATAGAGTTAAATGTAATATTTGTGGGAGAACTTATAAACATAAGACAGGGGGTGGTGACGGGGGGACGGGCACTATAGGTAGACATATAAAACACGATCATACGGCACAATGGAATGCTGTCTCTGATTTAGAACCCGGTCAACAACAACTTAATCCATTAACTGGGGGGTGGCTAAGTACGATCCAAAAAAGGATCGCATTGAATTAGCAAAAATGATTGTCGGAGGTTGTTTACCTTTTTCTTTTGCTTCTTCTTCATATTTAATTACATATATTCAAAGAGTATATAATCCTTTTTTAAAGGTGTTCCTCGTAGTACTACTAGAGCCGATATTTTTAGACTTCATAATGATTATGTTATTTTCTTGCAATATTTGTTTGCTAACCTTCCATGCCATGTTAGTTTTACTTCAGACATTGGACATGCATTAAACGGCTATGATTATTTAATAATTACTTGTCATTGGATTGATGAAAATTTAGAATGGAAAACGTATTATTGCTTTTACGTATGACGAGGATCAAAGTCATACTGGAAAATATATAAGCGAAACTATTTGTTTTTATCCCAAAAATATAATCTTTATAATAAAATAATTTGTGTATCATTCGATAATGCATCTAATAATACTGCTGCTGTAGATCTTTTAAAAGCGAAAGTACAACCACCACTTCCTGATATATTTCATGTTCGTTGTGCTTGTCATATTTATAATTTAATTGTTAAAAGTGGTCTTGATTTATTTTCACCTGAAATAAAACTTGTCAAAAGAAATTCATTGGAGTTATTCAGGGTAATAATAGGAAAAATAGAATTATAGAATTTAAAGAAAAATGTAAACAATTTAATTTGAGACCTAAATTCATGCCAGAAGAGATTATTACACGGTGGAATTATACTTATTTATTTTTAAAAGAATGTTATAAGTAGAAAGACCCCATAACACATGTTGCAAATGCGCATTGTAAGAACGTGATGTATATGTTAACCGACGAACATTGGAAATCAATTGGTGAACTTTTAAAAAAATTACGTAAATTTTACATCGCAATCGTTGAATTTTCGTGATCTTATTACCCAATGATTTGTAATGCTTTAGCTCATATATTTGAAATTTCATATTTACTTTATGGTTTAAAATCAAATGTGAAATATAAAGATGCGATTACACTTATGTTTGAAAAGTTTAAAAATATTTTTTCCCTATTCACGATGTTTATTGTATTGGTGCGATCTTAAATCCTTCTATTAAAAAGTAGATTGTCATAATTTAATATTTAGTTTATATACTTATATGGAAATAGGTGAAATGTAAACTCCGTCTTAATTTGATTGCATAAGTAAACTTGATACTAATTTAACTACATTATATGAATATTATGCTACATTACATGATAACAACAACTCGCTACTAATATTCCTTCTAGTTCGCTTACGTCGACACCGCAGGATTCAATGCGATGTGATGAAGAAGAATCTTTAGACATATGGAGCACTTTTACAACACAAGCCACAAGTCGATCTTGCGATGAGATGCAATTTTATTTGCAAAAGCCCGTGAGCCGAAGAAAAGTTTTGACCACTTTACAATGGTGGCGAGGATAACAAAGGCAATTCGGTACTTGCGGCGATGGCGGGATGTTCTTAATGTGTCGATCTCAGCGGTGGCTTCGAAAGTGCATTTAGCCAAGCACGAGATCAAATAGGAGACACACGTCACTCATTGGGTGGAAGCACATTAGAAGTGTTAGTCTGCTTAAGGGATTGGATCAGATCAGAGAGAAGAAATCAAGGATGTGGAGACGTTGATTCTCCGGAAGATGAAGAAATAGGCAATATTTTGGAAGGCGGGAGCGGAGGCGGGAGCGGAGGCGGGACCGGAATTAATACTCCAGATTTAGAGGTTATGGAGCATAACCAATTCAATCAACCTATAGATTAGGAAGAACTTGCAAGAAGGATGCATAATATGTAAATAAAATTATTATTACTTCATTATGTACTCTTATTAACGTTATGAAAGTTCAAAAGTTTACATCTTATCATTAATTTTAATTTTACTATCTATTTAATTGTTAATCTGTTATTACTTATTTGTTAACTTATATCTACTAATCTAATAAATTAATAAAAGTATAATTACAAATTTACAATATAAAGTTATAAACTATAAAATAAAAAGTTAACTTTAAAGTTTCAATTTTAATATATACAACTAAATTATATATTAATATTATATTATTATATTACATATTTAAATTGAATTTATTTTATATTATAGAAAATAAATACTAGAAATAAAAAAAAAATATATATATATATATATATATATATATATAAACCGACCAGAGGACCTGGTTCGACCGGACCGCACGCCGACTGAACTCAGTAATGAACCGACCGGTTGGCCGATTCTGCATCGGCCCGAGTTAAACCCGGTAAGGGTTACCGTCCGACCGGTTCGGCCCGTTAGACACCTTTAATTATTACTTATGACACAAATCGGGAATCATAGGGTGTCAAAAAAAGATCTTATTTTAGGCTCAAAGGGGCTGACTAGTGATACAATTTATGTCAGGATAGGTAATGAATGGTCAGAAGGGCTATCAAAGAAATGTCTGAATCATCTCTCTAAACATGTATATCTTAACTATTTCGCCTCAAATAACAAACAAACAGATTTTCTAGACATTTTTTAACCTTTCTTTCCATCACTGACACACATAGGCTAAGCACCAATATCCAAATAATTAGATGTCATGAATTTTTGGCATATCTAACTTAAGCACACAGATTGTTGCTTTCAATTCCATTACATTATCTCACATTATCCACTCAATATCTTTAGCAACTACAACATGCATGATCCATAAAAAAAATTACAACTCAAAAACACATAAAAACAAAAAAATAAAAATAAAAAGACTCAAACCAAAATAAGATACCCCCCAAACTTAATCGACACATTGTCCCCAATGTGTGAAGACTAAAAATGAGGACAACTTCTTCGACACAACAGTGGTCATAACGGGTGCGGGAATAAGGCCAAATTACTGTGCACAAAGTCGAAGGAGGCATCACGGTTCTGCTCCAAGCACCGCAGTGCTAATTACCGAAAAAATTCAGTGTCTTCAGTTTTCTGCATTGTTAACCATTCGCCCTTCGGAGTGAGTCCTACCCTTCACCTGTCATCCAAAAACACTAGCATATCATATCGTGAGACTGCTCAAGATAAAATAAAATACTGAAACAAAAATTGAAATAACATAATTAAAACATTGGGTTGTCTTCCAAGTAGCGTTGTCTTTAACATCTTTTTGCCGGAAAGTGTCAACTTAATGCCCCTCTCTGTGTTCAAAAGACTTGGTTTGGGGGAGGCAAGATAGCTCAGTTGTGCATCTCCAAGGAATTATTGAAGATGTGTTGGTGCAAGTGGGTAAATTCATCCTTCATGCTGATTTACTCATTTTAGACATGGATGAAGATGAAAATATGTCCATGATCCTTGGGAGACCATTTCTAGCCACAGGGAGAGCCCTCATTGATGTTGAAAAGTGAAAGTTAAAGCTCAGAGTTCAAGGTGAGGAAATGGTGTTTAAAGTTTTCAAGCAGCCCATTGAACCTCAAGTCGATGCTAGATGCTTTGTTGTTGGTGTAGTTGATAAAAAGGCTCCTCATGAAAGTTCCAAGGGTACTGATGCCCTTGATGGTAAGAATTTTGCACCCGTAAATGATGTGGTGGATAAGAACAAGGGAATGAACCCTCCTGAAATGAGCTCTGTGAAAAAGAAAATGAGAAGGAGGAGGAAAATGATGCTAAAGTGGATATGTGGAGGGGACACTCTACCCCCTTGATTTAGTAAGTAACTTGCGTCCGGCTAAAAGACGTTAAAGACGGCGCTACTTGGAAGGCAACCCAATGTTTTAATTATGTTATTTCAATTTTTGTTTCAGTATTTTATTTTATCTTGAACAGTCTCACGATCTAGTATGCTAGTGTTTTTGGATGACAGATGAAGGGCAGGACTCACTACGAAGGGCGAATGGTTAACAATGCAGAAAACTGAAGAAACTGGAATTTTTCGGCAATTAGCACCGCGGTGCTTGGAACAGAACCGCGGTGCCTCCTTCGGCTTTGTGCACAGTAATTTGGCCTTCCTCCTAGACCTCCGTTATTACCGATGTGTTGTGTCAGTAAGTTGTCCCTCATTATTTTTAGTATTCACAAATTGGGGACAATGTGTCGATTAAGTTTGGGGGTATCTTATTTTGGTTTGAGTCTTTTTATTATTTTTTTTGTTTTTTTTATGTGTTTTTGAGTCGTAATTTATTTTATGGATCATGCATGTTGTAGTTGCTACAGATATTGAGTGAATAACGTGAGATAATGTAATGGAATTGAAAGCAACAATCTGTGTGCTTAAGTTATATATGCCAAAAATTCATGACATCTAATTATTTGGATATTGGTGCTTAGCCTATGTGTGTCAGTGATGGAAATAAAGGTTGAAAATATCTAGAAAATCTGTTTGCTTGTTATTTGAGGCGAAATAGTTAAGATATACATGTTTAGGGAGATGATTCAGACATTGTTTTGATAGCCCTTCTGACTATTCATTACCTATCCTGACATAAATTGTATCACTAGTCAGCCCCTTTGAGCCTAAAATAAGATCTTTCTTTGACACCCTATGATTCTCGATTTGTACCATAAGTAATAATTGAAATTATTGGGATGAAAAGTATTGAAAAAGAATAAAAAGAGAGTATAAATTTGATGCACCCCAATGAAAAATATGCAAAAATCTAAGTTTGGTGGTGCTTGTTATTTATAATGTATCCCATTCTCTCAAAAGAAAAGAGTGAAGAAAATAGGTATGAAATTGAAAAGAAAGTCAAAAAGAAGAAAAAAGAGTTGAATGAAAATGCTTATGGTACGTAATTGAGCATAAATGTCTACTTTTACCTACCCCTGCCTAAGCCTACATTACAACTAGTGAAAGTTCTGATGATCTTAAATAAGTATGTCTATGATTAGTGGAGAATAGCAAGTAAACAAATCTATAGCGTTTGAGAAAGATGGAATGAGATTGACATGCATAGGTTAGATGTTTGTATTTCCAATTAATCATGATCTAAGTGAATTTGCGAAATATCCAACTTGAAATTCTAGATTGCTAAATATTCATGCTATGTATGTTCTAACATATTATCCAACTTTCATCCATAATTGAAGAAGTAGTGCTATAACTACTTGATCCATCTTATAGAGTCTCTGTTTTTATTTTTTGTTTTTGTTTAGAGCTTTACTCGAGGACGAGTAAAGTGTAAGTTTGGGGGTGTTTGTTGAGTGTATTTTATACACTCCTTTGAGTCCTTTTTAGTTAGTATTTTACTCTTTTATTTTTCGTTTAGTATAGTGTTAGGTGTGTTTTTCTTTCGTTTGTGTCACAACAGTCATAAAGGAGAAGATACTACTTTTGAGGATGAAATGAGCTTAACAGAGGACGAAAATTGCACAAGCACAACCCAAGAAATGAAGCCTAAGAAGTGCCAAGAAGAACATAAGAAATCTGGCAGATTCCGGACAAAAATCAAAGAGGCACCGCGGTGCCTGGCCAAGTAGCACCGCGGTTAGGAAAATTAGCACCGAGGCGTAAAAATTGCCGAAAGTCTGAAACTGAAACACCGTCGAAAGCACCATGGTGCCATATATCCAGTGAGCTACAGTGGTTTCAGAAGAATTAGCACCGCGGTGCCGACGCGTATTTTCAGAAAAGTTGGGTCGAAATTGGACAAGGGTAAAGGGGTCCGAAGCAAGGTTTTTCTCAGATATAAATACCCTAAACCCTGTCATTATTAGATTATTCAACTTTGGAGAGGAGAAAAGGAGGCAAGACACAATTGGAGACATCTCATTGTTCAAGTTATTTTCTTTCTTTTACTTTATTTCAGTTTATGTTGGATTGTAAATTAGTTCTTGACATGACAAGGTTTAGGAGCTAATTACTTTAGTAGGATTTCCATCGAATCTTCTTGAAGCTCTTTCATATAGTTAATGCATAGTTCTTGATTTCTTCTTCATCATATTAAGATCTATTCAATATTGTTATGATTGCTTGATAATTAACTAGCTATTAATTGTCATCACATATATGATTTCGAATCAAAAGTCTGAAAGGTGAGATTTGAATATGTTGTAATTGTCTAGACATAGGGAGATTTCCCTGAGGTCTGTCATTCAACTTCCCTGCCAACTGCCCCATCTGAGTCTCCAAGTTCCTAATGGAGGATCTTGTTTCTGTCATGAACTGATTGGTCTCTGTCATAAACTGTGCCTGGGTATTGGCCAATGATGAAATTGAGGACCTAGTTTCTGCCATGAATTGAGTCTGAGAATTGGCCAAGGTCAACAATGCTGCTTTTATGTCATCTGGCTTCTCTTGTGGGTCTGGTGGGCTGAACTGCTGTGAGGATGATGCCTGAAATGGTGGTTGCTGCCCTTGTTCATTCTTCCATGAAAAATTTGGGTGATTTCTCCACCCTGGATTATATGTGTTGGAGAATGGATTGTTGTAGGGTCTCTGAAAATTCCCCACTGCCTGAACCTGCTCCATGGGCACATTATTTGGGTCCATTGTTGTGCATCTATCAAAAGTATGGGGACCCCCACAAATTTCGCATCTAGCTGGTGCCTGAACTGCTTTAACTGCCATGGTACTTTGCTGCGCATCTGCTTTGTCAAAGTGGCTACCTGCGCAGTCAATGTAGTGATAGCATTTAACTCATGAATCCCAACCACTTTCCTGCTGTTCATTGCTCTCTCATCTGCCCCCTGATGGTTGTTTGTGGCCATGTCTTCTAACAGATCATGTGCCTCATTGACACTCTTTCGTGAACGCATTCTCCCGCAAAGATCAATGATGGTACGAGTTGTACCACTCAGCCCATTGTAAAATATGTGGACTAGCATCCACTTCTCAATCCCATGATGTGGGCACTTCCTCTGCAAATCTTTGAACTGCTCCCATGCATCATAGAGTGACTCTCCATCCATCTGATAGTAATTATTAAGCTTTCTTCTGAGCTTTGTTGCTTTGGATGGAGGGAAGAACTTGGCAAGGAACTTCTAGGCTAAGTCTTGCCATGTAGTGATGGAGTTTGTATGTAATGAGTTCAGTCAGCACTTTGCTCTATCCCTGAGTGAGAATGGGAAGAGCCTCAACCGAATGACATCATTAGTAACGTCATTGTATTTAAATGTTGCACACAACTCCAGGAAGTTTGCTAGATGCAGATGGGGGTCTTCTGGTAATCCTCGAATCGGTGAACTCGACCATGTGCAAGATTGCTGGTTTGATTTCGAAATTATTGGCTTCAACAGCTGGAAGCCTGATGCAAGTCTGCACCCCTGTAATAGTAGGCATCACATAGTCCCCCAAGCTCCTTTCTGCAGGTACTTGTCTTAAGACATGCGGTAACTCATCATCCACCAAATTGTTATTTCGCTAATCCCCCATTGCTAAGGAATCATCAATTCTCTTTTCTTTCCTGTTCTGTCTGCACAATCTCTCAATCTCAGGATTCAGAGGGATAGGAATGCCAGCTCCTCTCCTACTAAGCACAACCTTCTTCTCCTCTCTCTTATCACAGCATGAAAATATTTGGCATTCCTTTCCCCTTCCTCAAACCATTTAACTTGTGAATATTGCCTCAACAAGTTTTGTTGCCTGTTAAGCCAACTTATATATTCTGCATGACCTTTGTTGAGCTCTTCTCTACTATTTTCTGACCTTAGGTTAGTGGCAATATCCTCTAAAACCTGCATTCTGGCCTCCCAGTTTTCTGCTTCAACATTTACAGCCCCAATCTCCTCTCTAGACCATTTAGCCAATCTCCTTCCAAGCCTCTATAATTTTTTATGTAACCTCCACATAGGATTTCCATCCACTACTTGGTTCCAGTCTTCACTCACAATGTCAGAAAAGTCTTGCTGTGTAGTCCAAAAATCCAAGAACTTAAAGTAAGATTTCCCACACCTGTCACCATTGCTACATTTGAAAAGTAATGGACTATGATCAGACCCCACCCTAGGAAGAGGCTCCACAGAGTTTGTATTGTATTTCTAGGCCCAATCATCATTAATAAAGAGCCTATCCAATCTTTTCCAAATCATTCTACTAGGCCTCCAATTGTTACACCAAGTATATTTGGATCCTGTATGGCCTATATCAATCATACCACAAGAGTCCATACACCCACCAAAGTCAAAGCTTTTAGCATTCCTATGAGGCAGGCCTCCCAGCTTTTCTTCTGGATGTAAAATGACATCAAAATCTCCCCCAATACACCAAGGATGACTAATGTTGTCATTTAACTCCTCCAGACTACCCATAATTCCATCCTTCCAATAGGGGTGCATTTAGCATAGACAGCAGTTACAAAGAACTCCTGACTGTGTTGATCTTTCTGCACCTTCAAAGTGATTTGTTGCTCCATGGTTTTGATAGTGGAGACAGTACACTTATTCCTCCAAAAACACCCTATCTGTCCATTAATATTTGTGGTACAGTGGTCAAACCCCAAATATCTTCTATAACCATCAACTTTGTTCATGTTCACCATAGGTTCAGATATGGCAATCATGTCCATCTTATATTATTAGCCATCCTTTTGAGTCTGTGGATAGCTTTCTTGGATCTCACCCCCCTTATGTTCCAAATGATTGCACTAATCATTAAAAACATTTGAAGGTTGGAGTTTTTGTTTCTATCCCCTTTAGAATGAGCTTTTTGTTGGATTTGTTTCCTTTGCTGTGGAATTCCTGCCTGTTTTGCATTTTATCACTGCCAGTGTATCTTGTATGTCACTATCCCTTGGTAGAATAATCTGATCCTTAAAGTTCTTCCCTGGCTTTCATTGCTCCCCTCAGTTTCCTGTTCTGTGTTGTTTCCCTGACAATTGGATGGAGGAGCAGTTTTTTCTCTTCTATTTTTATCATTTTCCTTAATCTGCTTCTTCCTCTCTTAACAGGTGATATACCATGTCTTTCACAAACTTCTCTTAGATGTTGATGATCTTCTCTATCCCTTTCCTCTTCTTCTGTCTGGCCTTTCATACCCCTCTTATCTTGCTCCATCCTCTCATTATCTACTTTGTCAGTGTTTTCCATCATTTCATGAGAACTGTATGTATCCAATAAGTTGTCATTCAAATCCACTAATAGGTTGATACCTGGCATCATTTTGATAGCAGTTGGTAAGCGTGAGGACTCATCAGGAGCATTAATATTCTCCTTAATCTTGTCTCCTATTTCTTCCTGAACCATATCCTCTCGAGTCATTTCTTGATCAACACTTTCAACTTCCCTCTCTTTCTGTTGTTCACATTCTTCTCGGATTTCCTCATCCTCTATATCTTGTGATTTATTCTGGTTCTCTGTTCACTACTGTTAACAGCCTCCTGTTCCTTTGTTCTGCTTTCATTTGATTTCTCTTCTCTGTCATCTCCCATCTTGATCTTAACCTTAGTTCTTTTTTTGGGAATCTTTTTCTTCCTCCTTTTCTTGATCTTGTCAAGTTTTTCTTTTAGTGTAGACTCTTTTGTTCCCATCAACCTATTCCTTTCCTTGCCTTTCTCATCCTCGTATTGATCAGCTTGTATCTCCTCTGTTTGTTTCTTCTGTTGCTTCCAATCCTTTTGCTTCTTCTGATTGTTCTCTCCCTTTCCTTTGTTATCCTTGTCTTTGTCTTCTGCCTCAACTTCCTCTTTCTGATTGTCATCTCCCTTGTCACACTCCCCTTCCTCTGTACCCTTAGTACCAACAGCTTCCTTCAGACTTTTCTCCTTTTCCTCGTTAGCTTTCTCCTCAGGTTTTTTTTGTTTAAAAAAAAAAAGAGGAAGTAGAACAGCAGAAAAGATTGAATACTAAAAAAAGACAAAAACTAGACGAGAACAATCACTCCTTATACTTGAAACAGAATTGAACTCAAAGTCACTTGAAATAAAAGTTATTTTTAATGACAATGATAGTTTATTTCTTTAAGGGTGTTTTATTTGTATCTCACTATACTTGGAAATTTTCATTTATTTCCTTTTAAGAGAGCATGGTGGTGTAGTATCCCTTATAAGAGACAACAGGGAAAATGTATCAGCTATGATGAGAGCCCGGATTAACATCAACCAAACTGCAACTTTTGTAACAAATCGAGTCTTAGGCAGACATGTAAATGTAAACAAATTGTCATTGGCAGATGTCTGTTGCAACATATATATGAACTTGACTGTGCGCGCATATATTTTTCATGGCTGAACAAGGTATCATGAAAAAGAAAATGGAAAGCTTACTCTCCTGAAAGTAACAAGAATAATCAGAAGTATGATTCATACCCAAGCTAGAAGGACTTGGTTTTTAGCAGACAGAATCAAATCAAGAGAACAGTCATCTTTTTGTCTCCCAAAGTCCCAGAAGCTCAACTCAAGATCTGTCTTAGATCCTGCAGAAACAAAGGTAGCTTCACAGACTTGTAGAAGATAACACTAATGATAAAAATGTTTTTTTAGTTCTTACCACCATCACTTAACTTCAGCTGCAATGGATCCTCTAGTGACCTATTTATTAGCAAGCAGTAACTTACTCAAACCTTTATGGAAAGATGCCAACCATGGCGCTAACAAATTTCTATAAGAGTAAGCAAAAGACAAATAAGAGAAATATTTTACATGGAAAAATGGGTGCTGCAAGCACTGATCAGCAGTTGGCCTCCTCAAAGGGTCCCATGAACAGAGTTGCTGTGGTATGAGAGCAGAAAATCGTTTAGTATGTATGTTTAATGAGAAATTTGGCAAATATGGGAAATATCGCAAAGAACCACCTTGATAAAAATCAATAGCTTCCAAGCTTGCATTGGAAATGACATCAGATAGATTGGATGGTATAACCTGCCGGCTGCCACAAAGAAAATATAATAACAAAAGGAAAGAACACAATGCGTTAGTGCACACATCAGCATGTGCATGCATGTACCAGCAGTGACGGAACTTGGATTTTCACTAAGGGAATTCGAAATATAAAAAAGTAAATAAGTCAAGGGAATTCACCATCTACTATATATATACATAAATAATAATTTTGATCCTTCCGGTACCCTAGCACTGCCCATGTATGCCAGTGAGAGAGATCACATGAAAATGGCAGGAAGCACGCAATAAGTTCAAGCTACACTTACATTTAAATTACTTATATCGAGCACTCGTGAAGCATTTGTCACTTCTGGGAGGATAGTCTAATCTGGTGGTCCAAGAATGCAGCATATCTTATACAACTGATCGGTTTCACTGGTCATAGGAAAAGAAGATTAGAAAGCTCTAAGATGAACCGTTCTCCAAATAATTTGACTTAATATTCAAATTCTCCGAATAATTGGACTTAATAATAAGATAAATCAAGCTTCAGTTTCCTAGCAGAAAAGAATCTTCAAAAATAATGCTGGGTATTTGACTATGAGATTATACTTCAAGATATATCTGTATCTCTTTAAATTTTCAAGAAAGCAACAAGCATACTAATTATATACGACATAAAAAGGAGTCTAAGCTCCAAACAAAAGAATGTAGCACATCACATTCACGTAACTAACATATGGGCCATGAAATCACCTTTCACCGGGGAAAATTGGGCACAAAGTGAAAAGTTCAGCAAGTATTGCACCAACCGCCCACATATCTGTGTTGGTTGTGTACATAAGTTACACGACACGGATAATAAAGAGCAAGGGTATATAAGCAAGAAGACATCAAAGAACTATACAAAGAAGCAACCATGCTTTATAATAACAATTGACTGGATATTTCTGCCAATTGTAGACCTTAATAATATTAGTCAAGAAACAGATTGCAGAACAAGCGGTATATTCAAAAAGTAATTGCAAACCTAAAACAAGTGCAAACACTAGGCCACCAACTCAAGACTAGCCGTGCTTCTTCCTAAAAGGCTATGTGACTGCTATGTAGCTAGACTATGAGTTTGATTCTCTGATGATGGAAAGACATAGGATAGAGGATCGCGCTTGCACGTAACCTTTTTAAAAGACTTTTGAAATACAGAAGGTTCAAACAAAAACTTTTTCAATATGTCAAAGTAGAATTTACTTTATAGAGCAAACCACTGAAATTACAAAATAGAGATAATCTGAGATAATGTGGTAAAAGACCTAGGACAACAGCCAAGCATCTGACATGACAATCATATGCAATATAACCAAGAAAGAGATAAATTATCCATACAAGTCTAACATTAACTCCAGCCTTTCTTGCCACTAGAGCCCCAACAACCCTCCCAAAGAGAAAGGAAAAGAAGCTAATCTGCACCATAATGCACATGCAACTAGATAGATTCTACAAGGACGGGGAACTGAATTATCAACTCTGTTTTCAAAAGAAATATCTAAAATTATGATTAAAAGCGATTTCGGAATAAGTTCAGAAGGTCTAAATACATACATCTACTATCAAGTTAGACAGATTATATATAACATCTAACTTCTTAAGAAGATTATACTTTCACGTCCTACTATCAAGTTAGATATATTATAGCCTAACTTATAATTTCAATAAGTTATAGACACAATCTAACTTAACATTCCCCTTTGTGGCAAAAGAGTTTCCCTATTTTTGGGTTGTCCCATACTATTTCTTCTGTATGTATTACTTTATAAATACTACAATGCTCAAAAAGTTGCACGCAACACATGTTTTATTCCCATGAAACACGACTTTCAACCCTGTACAATTTTTCATTTCTACTCTTATACTCAAATCAAACTAAGACCACAAAAGATGGGATGGAGGAAATCAGTTTGTACGAGGAGAAGATTTTACATACCAAAAGGAGCTAATAATCTGTTCCAGTTTTTACTATCCATAGAAGACACTTTTAATCACAACATTTATGTGCTTGAGTTAGGCATTGTGAAGTTAGTTCAAGGCAATTCTTTGGAATTGTCCTATTTACGTTCATATACCCTTACTATATTCTTTTATAATAATGGTTAAGAAGATATAACCTTCCAACATTAAAGCCTGTATAATATCATAAAAGCCATGACAGCTCACATAATATTCTTACCATCAAAAGTATTGGTAGCCTTTAAAAGAAGGCACATCTTGTTTCTAGTATAAGGCTTCACACTAACTTATGCCCAGTGATGCACTCAATATTAACTTCATGGGGTTATGACACCATATATACAGCTACCGGGGCAATAATATTCAAGATTCAAAAACATTTTTCTTTTAAGTAATAAAACTCATGATCAAGAACGTAATCAGGCACAATGATCCAAGATAAGCTAATATCTGAACAAATTAAATTTTAGCTTCTAAACATACAAAATCTGGCTGGTCTTAAACAAAAGTCCAGTGCATTACTCAAGAAAATTTTGGAATAGTAAGAGCATGTGGACAGTGCATACCAATGGCAAGCGTGTATGAAGAAGATTGCAACAAGATCTGGTGCAAGGTACCTTTTAAACATATAGATTCCCGATCAGAGGCAAACTATTTAGTAGCACTTGGAAGGGAATAATGCACTTAAGAGTAGAGGAGATAACTCAGCAACGAGTTGAAACATAATCAGTGAAAGTGGCATTGATGACACTTCTCTAGCCAACCCAAACTCAGCAATTTTGATTATGTCATTTGTCACCAATAAATTCTCTGAGGCAGAACAAAGTTTACTAATTAAGTTTCACACTGCCACAAATAAAAATATCCTTAAGCTGCATGAAATACAAATAATTATTCGATAGCTCAATACCAGGTTTCAAGTCCCGATGGAAATAACCATTTTTATGCATGTGTGAGTCCTTGCAGCACCTGCAACATAAATCCCCTGACCTCCTCCTCTGAGAAGGGTCTCTGCCGTTCTTTCATTGAGTGGTAAAGATTACGTTCCTAGATACAGGTCAAAAGGAGATGCTGTAGAGGTTCACATTGACATAGTATTTCAATATTCTGAAGCTAAAAGCCACCTAACATCCAGAGTAACATAAATGCAACCTATGTTAATTGAATTTGTTGCATTCACAAGTATTTAGAGATTCACTACAGAGAGAAAGAGGAAAAAGCTACTCCCTCCGTCCCAATTTATATGATATAGTTTGACTGGGCACAAAATTTAACAAATAAAGGAAGACTTTTGAATCTTATGGTCTAAACAAGCCAAAGATATTTGTGTGGTTATAGATCGTTAAGCGTAAAAGGTAAAATTCAAAGTTAAATTATTGACAAATAAGGAAATATGACATTCTTTTTGAGATTGACTAAAAAGGAAAGCGTGCCATATAAATTGGGACCGGTGGCGGATCCACTGTAACCATGGTGGTGCAGCACCACCGGAATTTTTAATTTTTTTTGCTTTCTAGGCATATAAAAAAAATGCATACGAAAAAAATTATTACTTCGTATGTTTGCACCAGATTTTGTTGTCTGGATCCGCCACTGATTGGGACAGAGAGAGTAATAAATACTACTCTATATAAAATATGGCTCAAAATCTCAAATGCTACCATGTACTAGAATATGAAAAAAAGCTCATTGTTTTCCATCACAATCTCCTTCAGCTTGATAATATTAAGATGATTCAATTTCCTAAGGGACTGCACAGGAAACATTAGAAACTCAGTGAGATCAAGTTAAAAGACATAAGCAATTCTGACTGTATTAAGCCTTGTGAATTGACATCCTTTTATCTATGTTTCTAGACAACCAAGTGTTAAGAACAAAGCCACACACCTTTACTTCACGTAGATTAATGCATTCTTCCCATAAATAGAACTTCCTCTTCATTTTCTTGATCGCAACCTAAAACACATTATTGATCTGAATAAACTATATTCTTGGATAAGAAAAAACAACCTGAGAAATTCCAAGCATACAGATGACCACACTGGAGAACAGTGCATCTGTAAACAAGTAAACATAATGCCAATAGAAGTAAGGGAAGCAGAGAGAATTAGTCTTAAAAGAAAAACCACTTGCTCATTCCAAAGGTGAAGACAGTAGAGAAACATCTTATCATTGTAGATGTTACTTTTATAAAAAAAATATTAAAAATATGAAATTTTATCTTACATCCCCCTACCCCTACCCCGCCCTGCCCCCTCCCCTAGCCCTACCTCAATCTCAATCTTTTATTTTTTATTTTTTTTTACTTTTATAAATAATTTATAAAAAATATGAATTATTTTCTAACCCCATACCCACACCTACCCCCTCCACTCTACCCACACTTACCCCCTCCACCCCCACCCCATCCTCAAATTTCTATTTCATATTTTTTTTACTTTTATAAAAAATATGATTTTTTTTCTTAGCCCTAACCTCGCCTACCCCCACCCCCACCCATCCTCAAATTTATATTTCATATTTTTTGTTACTTTTATAAAACAAATTATTAAAAATATGAAATTTTATCTTACCTCCACCTACCCCCTCCCCGCCCTACCCCAATCCAAATTTTTATTTTATATTTTTTTTACTTTTATAAATAATTTATAAAAATATGAATTTTTTTCTTACCCCCATACCCACACCTACCCCTCCACCCTACCGACACTTACCCCCTCCACCCTCACCCCCATCATTTAGTCCATCTTGATCCGCCCATCTTAGCTCATGTAAGTTTTGGGTGGGTTGGACATTGTCTCATCTACAACTTCAACACATCTTGACCCGCCCAACTTCCGCCCAAACGGCCCATCTGTCACCCCTAGTTGTAGCTCTCAAGTCATGTGAACAATTCAACTGTAATAGCAGAAAACATGAGATTCTTACATTTGTTTGTGCTATTTTATTTTACTTTGGTTGAACTATTTGGGTTATAATTTTGTTGAACTATTGTTATTCTAATTTGGTTAAACTTTTTATTGTTATTTATAGAATTAAGTAATATTTTAGACAATTAATGAAAAGAATAGTTACTGAAACTTGAAATATTATATATTGTTATTTTAGAAGTACAATAACGACTTTTGATATATTTTACATTGAAAACTATTGATGAAAATTATAAAAAAAGTGGTGATGATGAGAGCAGAAGGATTGAAGAAAAAATTCATGTGGTCCTTTCAAATCTTTATAAATCTTATGATAAATCTTTTAAAATCCAAACATAAGAAATCTTGATTGTCAGAATAGTCTTTTAAAATCATAACAATCTTAAATAGTCTTTTAAAATTCATAAGACTTATTTATCCCAAAAAAGTCTTTTAAAATCTTAATTGAATACATCCCCATAAGTGTGGAGTTTGCATAGAATCAAAACATGCAAGTCATCCTCATAAATTTGTTGTGAAATCAAATGAAGTGCTTGGTTTAATTCATAGTGAATTGTGTGATTACCAAGCAACCCCATCGCGTGGAGGAAAAAATTATTACATATCATTCATAAATGATTGCAGTAAATTTTGTTATGTATACCTAATACATACCAAAGATGAGGCTTAGTATATCCGATACAAAAGATGAGGCTTTGTATATACAAAATACACCTAACAGGAAGGTATCGTCTTACTTGGTCATGCAGTTTAGTTATATAATCCTCCCCACTTCAACCTCTTGGTCTCTTCTTGTGATTCAGATGTTGCCTCTGGTGTTGTGACAACATTCGGGACAACATCTGCTTCTTCAATTTATTGCTCCTTTTTTACTGTAACCACAATGTTATTCTCTGATGATTTCCTTGAGATATCTGTAAGAGATAACATTGACGGACTCTTGTACGGTCTTAGTCCTCAGATTGTATATCCGATAAGCGTGACTATTCTGTGAATAGCCAATGAATATCCCTTTATCACTCTTTGAGTCAAATTTTGTCAATTGATGTATGTCATTTAAAATGTAGCAGACACACCCAAAGACATGAAAGTAACACAGAGTTGGTTTCTTTCCATTCAAAAGTTCATAGGGTGTCATTCTGGTACTTGGCCTTAAGTAAACTCTATTAGTGATGTGAAATGCAGTGTTTAAGGCTTCTACCCAAAACCTTTTTGACAATTATTTAGAACTTAACATTAGTCTAGCCATTTCTTGCAATTTGTTCTTCTTCTCAGCTACCCCATTTTTGTTGAATAGTTTTGGGTGCCGAGAATTCATGGAAGATACCTTTCTTTTCGCAAAATTTTGCAAAAGATTGGTTCTCAAATTCCTTTCTATGATCGGATCTAATCCAAAAAATGAGAGAACAAAACAAGTTTCTAATCGTAGCGTATAGTACTTAAGCATGTCAAAAGTTTTTTATTTTTCCTTTAGAAAATAAATCCATGTATATCTAGAAAAATCATTTACTATCACAAAAAAATATCACATACCCCCTAGGCTGTCTACTTCAATAGGACTCATAAGATCCATATGTAATAATTGAAAACAATGAGATGTACCTGAGTGTTGTTCGTCGTGTTAGACAACATTATTAGGAACACGAGTCTACTTACCTTTTAAACAATCCTCGCACATTGTCTTATCCTTTGGGCTAAGCTTGGGAATTCCTATAACCACTTCATAAGAGATTAATTTCTCCAAGTTGCGGTAATTAACGTATCCCAACTTCTGATACCATAGTGTTGTGTCGCTGACCCTCGCAGAATTGCAAAATTCTTATCCACCGACAAGATAGCAATTGTCTCTAGTCCGAGTACCTGACATAACACACTTATTGGCAGAATCTGTAACTCTACATTCACGTTTATTGAACTTTACCTCGAGATCATTGTCACATAGCTGACTTATTCTAAGTAGATTAACCACTAAGCATTCTACTTGAAGAACATTCTTCAAGGCTGGTATTTCAGGAACATTGAGGTTCTTTTACCAATTATCCTACTCTTGCTTCCCCCACCAAAGGTCATGTTTCCTCCGTTGAATGCATCATAATCCTTCAGGAAGCTTTTGGTACATGGCATGTGTCGTGAACAGCCACTATCAAAATACCAAAAACCTATAATGTTAGTACGTAAAGCAGTTATGCATACATTACAACACATGTTTAGTTTGGGTACCCACATTTTCTGAAAACTCTTCTTCTTCTCGCTTTTTGGTCAGTTGTTCGAATGTTGTCGTGAATGGATAACATTGGTGATGACATCTTCGGCAAAGATCTGAGCACAGAGTTTTGAAGTTTGTAGCAGTAGGTCATTAAATGTCCTAACTTATTACGGTAGCTGCATCCAAACTTCAATCTATCCTTAGTATCATGTGAGTGATTTTTAACATTGCGTGTTTCTTTAACAAACTTTATCTTCTCACTTTTACTACGGATCTTAGAAGCTTTTGATTTAAGAGGTGATTGATACCCCAAGCCCAGCCTGTGAAGGCTTACTGAAGCTTAAAATTTCATCCAACTTGGAGGTCCCCGTGTTGAGCCTCTGGAAGGTGGTCTCAGCTAAATTCAATCTTGCACGGATCTTACCAAGTTCTAGATCCTTCTTGGTAAGTGCTACCTCTAACCGGGTAATTGTGTCTTTAAGATTGTTATTTTCAAGAGCCAAAGATTTTGCTTTTGAATCTAGTTGCTCAGATTATGTGATCAAGGCTTTACAAAGATCTTGTAATTCCTCTATCACTTCATATTTAGAGTCAACCATATCCACGTTTACAACTTCATATGAAGAAATTAAATCACTAAAATAATTAACATCACAATAGTCAAAATGAACATACCTTTCCGATGTTACTGGGATTTCAGATGTTGTATCCAATGTTGTCACAGATGTTGTAACATTAGAGACAATATTGTCAACAACATCTTCATTGTCGGACAATGAATGTTCGAACATTGCTGCCAGCATCGCCTGTGATTCTTCTTCTCGATCTCCTTCCTCTTCTTCGTCTTCATAATCTCTGAGAGACACCCACAGACTTTTACCAACTTTCTTAAGGGTGTTTTCACGCTCATTAACATAATGTCCCCAACCCGAGCATGCATGACATTGCACTCCCTCAAGTTGTTTAGGATCAAAATTGGTATTGTTTGAGTTTATTTTTCCTAGTGTATTACTACTTATTTGCCCTGAAGGTGATCTTATTGGTTGATTATTGAAGAGTGAGTTTTGGTGCTTTTTATATTTAGTTTTATTTCGATCATTGTTGATCTTCCTCATCACCGAATTGAAACGTCGAGTGAGTAAGGCAATATTCACACCATCACATATTTCCTCTAGGTTTTCATCCTAGTCTTCAATGTTTGTTTCCGAGGTTTGACCTTGGAGTGCCATCGTCTTGTCCCTATACAAATCCCTTTGGCTCTTGATGTTCATCTCATAAGTTTGAAAGATGCTCATCAAGGAATGTATGTCCATTGTGGCAAGATTATGGGCCTCTTCAGTAGCACAAATCTTTGTGTTGAACCTTTAAGGAAGAGATCTGAGGGCATTGTACACAAGTTGTGTGTTGGTCAAAGGAGAACCAAGCACTTGACACTGATTAGCAATGTCAATCAACTTTTCAAAATAGGATTTTATATCCTCTGTTTCTTCCATCCTCAATCGTTCATATTGGCTCAACCGCATACGTGGCTTTCTTTGTCGCACACTCGATGTACCCTCACAATGAGTTTGTAGGGTCTTCCAAGCGTCCTTGACCGATGTACAATTCTGAATGAGTTTAAACATGTATAAATCTACCCATCCAAAAATTGCATTCAAGGCTTTTTCGTTAAAGCTAACATTATTGGCCTCTTCCGCAGTCCACTCGGATTCGGGTTTGGTAAGAATGTCACCTTTCTCATCCGATGGAAGCTTAGGAACGACATATCCTTCGGTGACAGATCTTCATGCCCGAACACCAATGGATTTGATGTGTCAATGTAGGTGAATCTTCCAATAGGCATAATTTGTTCCATCAAGAATCGGAAGTCTACCAATATTTTGGATAGCTAAGTCCATAGCCATTAGAAACATGACCAAACACTTATTGTGTTAAGTGTTGGCTTTGATACTGTCACGACCCGACCACGGACCCGTGACTGGTGCCTTACCCCGGGCACCCTTGTGATACAACATCAGAGAAAACCAGCGGAAAAATAGACTCACAACAAGAACCCATATAGAATATAAGCAGGCTAACCCAAAATGGCTACCTCTAAATATAACAAACACTGAACAGTTACATCCTTAACAACCCAATTTATAACAGGACTACATGCCTCTAAGAATGTGTAATCACTATGACGGGACAGGGCTCCGTCATACCCCTGAATGTACAAAACATCTAAAACACCAGGGAGAACCGTACCAAAAGTCGAGCCTCCGAAGAAATGGAGTTTCTGACACCTGAGCAAGATCCTAAGAATGAGGATCCACCACCTGCTTACCCCTACCTGCGGCATGAACGCAGCCCCCGAAGGGGTCGACACTGATATGTACCAAGTATGTAAACTGGAAAATCGTAATAATATCATAAGTCTAAAATAAATTTGAGTCATGGATGAAAATCAAATTACATTGACCGTGCCTTACTAACAATGAGAGTAACAAGTATAAACTTTCTTGCGTAAAAATAGGAGGCTCATGATCAAAACAGGGTCTCTCGCCCGCAGTATCATTAAGCAATCCTACTCCTGGGACTATTTCACCCGCATAGGTCCTGTGGACCCGCATGAGGTCATCCACCTCGCATGGGACTATTTCACCCGCATGAGGTCATCCGTCTCGCATGGGACTATTTCACCCGCATGGGACTATTTCACCCGCATGGACCCGGTGGGCCCGCATGAGTACAAGCGCCGCACTCGCATCATGGGTAGCAAATCCATGGCATAAATAGTAATAATAATAATACATAACTCAGCACAACCGGCTATCATACATAACATAAGCGCTACCGGCTTATCATAACGTAAGCAAGT
This sequence comes from Przewalskia tangutica, assembly GCA_029844215.1. Classification (NCBI taxonomy): domain Eukaryota; kingdom Viridiplantae; phylum Streptophyta; class Magnoliopsida; order Solanales; family Solanaceae; genus Przewalskia; species Przewalskia tangutica. Next base: position 45,125,382 of record CM056723.1, read on the forward strand.
TAAGAATATCTCCTAACTTCTTATTAACATTATTAATATACCCTCTCATTTTAGTTTACTTAAGGCACTAACATGTCATTTAAGAGAAAATCCGGGAATTCAACCCAAGTACCACGTACCTCTAACCTTTTAAGAAAACTCCTTTTTTACATAAAACTCCCAAGATACTAATAACCGTTGTATCAAGTCAAGACTACTTTTCAAGACAAGTCACGTTTACCTTTAGAAATGTAATAGACTTCTAAATCAAGTGACTCCATTTCTTTTAAAACCTTAGGCAATCAATGCCTTAAAAACAATTTGTCTTTCACAAATTCAAATCATTTATCCGTACTTATTTTACTTAGAGTAAACCTTCCTTTATTAACCATCCATAAAGCTAATATAACCAACTTCCCATAAAGCCGTTATATTAACGTTATACGTTAGTCAAACACATTTCCCTATGTCCAAGGGACTTATAATTTTAAAACGAAACAAGTATCATATACTTAAAACACTTCACGTCCCTTACTTTGAAACTTAAGACATCATAAAAACACGTGAGTAATATCAAAGCCTTGTACGTCTACCGTACTACATAGATGCAACTATACATGCTCAAGAGGTAGGAAAGTTCCACATACCTCGTCGGTCAATCCACTTGCTAAGTCCAAAAATACCGCACGTATTATGTCAACCTATAATGACCATAATACGTTTATTAACCTCTAGTTTCAACATAGAATATTCCAAGTGCAAAGTCACTAAATTCTACGGGAAATTGGGCAGCATGTTATACCCCGTAGTTCCAGGGTATATAGGTGAGGATGTACGTGCGAGATTACGACAGAAATTTTGGAAAGAAAGAAAGATGTGATTTTTCGACGGAAAAGTTTCCGGTTTTTGTGAAGAAAAAGGTTCGTTAATGGGAATTGGATTCCCAGATTTGGTATTCGGACTTCTTAGAATATTTGAGAATTATGGAATTTTATTTAGGAATGGTCACGTGGGCCCACGGTGAAATTTACTTTTGTGGGCCCGCTTAGTTTTTGAGATTTTGGCCATTATGGATATTTTCGGAGATGAAATATTTTTGGACGAGTAGGAGGCGACACGTGTCACCCCTAGGTGGCCCTGGCCGAAATTAGCTAGACAGTGGCAAGACAGTGGCCAAGTCTTGCTAGATATTTTGTGTGGACAAGTGGCTTGTGGGTCCCACCCACACTTGTCCCCAATCTCAACCACACACTTGCCTTCATCCTATCCCTTGGTTGTCCTATATATGCACCCTTAGTTGATGAAATCTTCCACACTTAGACATTTGAAGACTTGAAAAACCCTCCTTCTCCCTCGACCTAGAGCTCTGGTTTTGCCCCATTTCTTGAGCAAAATTTGTCCAACAATTCTTAAACTCTCAAGTGTTCTTCCCTAAGGTGTTAGGAAGATTGTGTACCAAGAGTTGGAAAAGATTTCACACCCTAGCCTTGAAGGGATGCCTTGCCGAAAGTTGTCATCTTGAAACCCTAAGTGTTCTTCACTTTTTGAGTTGAATCTTGAAGAGAAGTTGGTTAGGAGCTTCTATGGGTTGCTTGTAGCGGATTGGAACGTAAAGATTTGGAGCTAAGACTTGCTTGGAGCGACTTTAAGAACTTGGATATTTTGGGGCTATTTGAGGTAGTGGAACTTAAACCTCTTTGTGAATTGGTTGTTATACATATATTATAAGTATATTATGGATTATATAATATATGGAGTAAGTTTGGAAGAGTTGGATCTTGTTAACTTGTTAAAAGAAAGGATTGGCCGTTTGCCATTAAAATGATAAAAACGTATCTTACTTGCTAAGAAGCTAATAACAAAGTAACTATAACTTATATTAAGAATGGAAATATATGTTTGATTAATAATGAGTAAGTTGGATAATTAAAATGTACAATTTTGTCCAATGAGCACATCTTAAGTAATGTATTTACTTTGTACATTATTTAATTTAGACTGTATTTACATTGTACTGTATTTACATTTCTGTTAATGGTAAGATTTTTCAATAGCGTTACGTTTGGGCGTGTGATCCCCATTTTAATTATTGTATTGTTATGAAGGCGTGATAGTAAACGCGTTCACGGCCGCGTAATCCTTCTTTTACTTATTGTTGTTATGGGCGTGATAGTAAACCGCGTTACCGTTTGGGCGTGTAATCCCCTTCTTTATGTTGTTTAATTAGTACGCCTTATATATCTATATATTGTATATATATTACGGTTATTCGCGCATTGTTAAAAGATGGAAAAGTGAGTATAAACGGGGGAAGTGCTGCCGAAATTTCCGTAGTTTTTGAGGGCTTTTTATTGGTATAAGTCTTGATGATAAGAAAGGTTTGATAGGAGTACTATGACCATTTTAGGAGTGGAGTACTACGTGTGGCATGATCTACTTGGCTTAAGGAGTAGCCGACGGGTTGAAGTACTTGGAGCGTTTTGCGTATTGTCGATAAATCGTCGCGAGGTATGTGAACCTCTTCCTATCTTTTCTAGCATGATTGTTGTGAACTATGTAGTACGGTGACGCATACGTGCTAAGTGATTTGGTTGGTTTAAAACATAGGGTGTTATAATAGCTTTATGGGAAGTTAGTTATAACGACCTTACGTAGTGAAAATGGTTTCTTGATGTTAGAAGTTAAGAGACTTGATCTTATAAGATAAGAGACTTAACTTATTTGTTTTAATGTGGATGTTTGTGTGAAACCTCATTCGTGAGTAATGAGTACTTGGTTTTAAAGGATAATGTTTCTTGATTTGGGAATCGGAATGTGTATCGACAGACCATTGCAGCGTTAATAAAGGAAAATGTATTGAATAATGATGTATTGTATTAAAACCAAGAGAAACCTCCATCCGCATAGAAGCTAAGATGAGACAAAATGATATTACATTTTCTAGATCATGGTCTTTGTAATAAGATCGTTATAAACAAAGAATAAACTACTCACATATATGACATATGTTACTCAATTGTTTTAAAAGAGATTAAGACTATGAGTTATGAAACCTTTCTAAAATAAGTGACTTGAGCATCGAAAATGAGAAGTTTGAGTAATTGAAACTAGGCAACCTGGAACTTAGGAAAAGAATGTTGTTACTTGATTTTGAAAAGGAATGTGGGTTGGTCATTCTAATACTATGGGTATAGGGTGACTTTTATAAAAGTAATGGATCTCTTTTAAAAGAACTTAACGTATGTAGTACTTTGGGGTTGAAACCCGGACTTTGGCATAAAATGAAAGTACTTTGAGTTGTGTGAAACTTGCCTATGCTTGTTGTTGTGAAACTTGCCTATGCTTGTTGTTGTGAAACTTGCCTATGCTTGTGATGATAGCCTTTGTTGTGCAAGTGTGGTATTTACGGTTACCGCTCTCGATATAAGTGGTCGACTTGTTGAGAACTTACTTGACGTCTTGGCCGGTGATGGAGAATTCCACGGGTATGTTTCCATTTTGATTCTTGTCTTGTTGTTGATGTCACATGGACATGTCTCTACACCGACGCAGATTAGGGCACGCGCCACGCGGTAGGTTGATTACCCGATATATTGTTATTGTGGTTACATGGACATGTCTACACCGAGGTAGAATTCGGGGCATGTGGCCGCGCAGGTTGATCACCCAAGATATTATTGTTGATGTCACGTGGGCGTGTCACACCGAGGTAGAATTCCGGCATGTGGCCGTGGGGCATTGGTATTATTGTTGCATCGTGGACATGTCTACACCGACGCAGATTCGGGGCACGCGCCGATGCGAACATGATTGATGTTGTGGGCGTAAGACCCATAGTTATATTGAGTGATGACTTGAGGCGTGAGTCCCCGATCGGACATATTTGCTTTTATGTTGTGAATCGTAGTTTGGTTATCATACATGTCTCCCGCTTTATATAGACTAGTATGATTTCATTCTGATTTTTTCTGATTTCACATACTTGGTACCAGTTATCGACCTCCTTCGGCCGAGCGTATAAAGAGGCGAGCCTCTACCACGGAATGCACCAACCGTGGCTCTCCGTATGGCACGCCCCGAGAAGGTCCAAACCTCGGGGATCGCAGCCCGGTACCATTTGGGGTCGCCGAGTGACACTAGAACCTCGCGCAAAGTTACAAAAGTGGTATCGAGCGATTAATCCTCGGAAAGTGTCTATGCATCGTGTCTAGTAGAGTCTTGATTATCGATGTGTTGTGCACCACATCTATAATCGTGAGGTCGCAGGACATTTAGGATTAGTTTCCATTCTTCTCATTCCGAGATCGTGTCTTAGAGTTGTGTTGTAAGTTGGACCCTCCGACGTATCTCGCTTTTACCGATTATGCCTCCGCAAGGCAACGAGCCCGAAGGGCAAGACACCGAGGGAACCGCTAGTGAGATACAGAGGAGTACGAGGCGCAGCCCGCATAGCACGAGGTTGTGCTTGACGGCGGGTTTTGTGGACGCCGCCAGCGAGAGGTTAGAGCGCAATGAATGGCCGCCGAGACCGCAGCACTGAGCCTCAGCCCCACACCGGGCGCAGGAGATGGGTTATAAGAGATGGCGATTCTGGCCGCCGTGGTCGTGGCCGATATAAGATAGGCCGGACGCAGCAGCCTGATTCAGAGCACCATGGTTCACCCCGAGCAGATAGTTTGAGGCTACGGGACTTTACGAGTTGTAGCCCGCGAGTTTTATGGGTCGAGGCACGAGGATGATCCGCAGGAGTTCATCCGGCGATTCTGCCGATCACGCGGTGATCAAGGCTTCAGAGACCGAGTTCGTGACCTTTGGTTCGCATCGGCCGCGTGATACCGCGATCGATTGGTTTGATTCTGGAGCTTTCGGGAGAGCATGCACTCAGCGGTATGGGATGAGTTTTCGGGCGTTCTCACGCACTTCGCCTCCGCGGATGAGGAGGGCACGGCCGCAGATTTTGATGCTTAGACAGGCGGCGTGCGGTTCGGGAGTACAATGTGAGTTCGACTCATTGGCGTGACGTCCCAGCGTTGGTAGCTAGAATGGAGGATCGAGTGCACCGATATGTTACAGTGGCTCGATGATTACATGTCGAGGCATGTTCAGAGTAGCTCTTCACCGCATGGACATTGCCCGCACGCAGCTCACGACCGGGATGTGAGGCACGAGAGGTCGACGGAATGACCAAGATCGCAGAAGAGGGCCGAACAACAGGTCCTTGGTGACTTTCGAGGCGGACCGCCAAAGAAGATACTAGTTTTGTACCTCCGCCGGCAGAGTGGTCCTCCACAACCTTGAGTATTCGGAGCGGTCGTGGCTCGAGGTTCGTTTCCGGAAGTAAGGTGTTGGCGGACGCGGTCACCCCTACCTCGGTGGTCGATGTGGTAGACCGCATTTCGGGAGTGTCGTGGTGCGGGGAGCTTGTTATTTTGCGGCAGCGGGCCATTTTGCAGGAACTGTCCACCAAGCGGTAGCACGGATGTTACGACTCACCTACCGGATCGATGGTGGTTCATCGCCTTCATTAGCATGCCTGCAGGCGTGCCTATGATTAGAGGAGCGGTAGCTTTCGGTATATCCTTAACCTCTAGAGTTTGGTTTGCGCGATATGATGATCTTATTATTGTGTGCTATGTACGGATAGCGTTGTGTTGTTTGTAAGTTAGAAAACATGGTTAGTTGGAAGGATAAGTGTGGGGCATGGAAAGTGTGAACCTTAGAGTTTTATACGTGGAGACCTTAGAGGCGAGGCCGTCTTGAGTGGGTGATTTTACGGTTGGTCTTTGGATGTACTTGGTATGCGGGAAATATTGTGGGATAATTACATGGGTAGTGTGAGATGGAAGTGGTAGCTTTCACGACGCGTGAATTAGTAAGATTGTTCGGATCGGAACAAGAGTTGGCGCTTAGGGTCGGGTTGAGGGCCATTTGCGGGTCAACCCGCAGCCCATATTGAGGTGGGGTCAGTTCGAGGTGGTCCCGCCGTGGTAGGGTCACGAGGGTGCTAGGCCCAAGTTTAGGTAACCATCGACGAGTTCGTGGACGCGTTCAACCAGATCGGATCGTGAAGGCCGGGACTGGCCTTAGAGTAAATTGAAGCTAGTGGGAGGTGTTGTTAGATTAGAAATGATTCCTCGTTGGCTTGGATTTGAGTTTTGCGCACATGTTATATTCTGGCCATTGGTGGCATGATCGGTTTTGTAAGTATAGTAGTGAAGACTATACCGACACAAGTACGTTTGGAGACTTAGAATGAACATTCGGGATGAATGTTTCTAAGGGGGGAAGAATGTTATACCCGTAGTTCCAGGTATATAGGTGAGGATATGCGTGCGAGATTACGACGTAAATTTTGGAAAGAAAGAAAGATGTGATTTTTCGACTAAAAGTTTAGGTTTTGTGAAGAAAAAGGTTCGTTAATGGGAATTGGATTCCCGATTTGGTATTCGGACTTCTTAGAATATTTGAGAATTATGGAATTTTATTTAGGAAATGGTCACGTGGGCCCACGTGAAATTTACGGTTTTGTGGGGCCCGCTTAGTTTTTGAGATTTTGGCCATTATGGATATTTTCGAGATGAAATATTTTGGGCAGTAGGAGGCGACACGTGTCACCCCAGGTGGCCATGGCCGAAATTAGCTAGCAGTGGCAAGACAGTGGCCAAGTCTTGCTAGATATTTTGTGTGGACAAGTGGCTTGTGGGTCCCACCCACACTTGTCCCCAATCTCAACCACACACTTGCCTTCATCCTATCCCTCGTTGTCCTATATATGCACCCTTAGTTGATGAAATCTTCCACACTTAGACATTTGAAGACTTGAAAACCCTCCTTCTCCTCGACCAGAGCTCTCGGTTTGCCCCCATTTCTTGAGCAAAATTTGTCCAACAATTCTTAAACTCTCAAGTGTTCTTCCTAAGGTGTTAGGAAGATTGTGTACCAAGAGTTGGAAAAGATTTCACACCCCTAGCCTTGAAGGGATGCCTTGGCGAAAGTTGTCATCTTGAAACCCTAAGTGTTCTTCACTTTTTGAGTTGAATCTTGAAGAGAAGTTGGTTAGGAGCTTCATGGGTTGCTTGTAGCGGATTGGAACGTAAAGATTTGGAGCTAAGACTTGCTTGGAGCGACTTTAAGAACTTGGATATTTTTGGGCTATTTGAGGTAGTGGAACTTAAACCTCTTTGTGAATTGGTTGTTATACATATATTATAAGTATATTATGGATTATATAATATATGGAGTAAGTTTGGAAGAGTTGGATCTTGTTAACTTGTTAAAAGAAAGGATTGGCCGTTTGCCATTAAAATGGTAAAAACGTATCTTACTTGCTAAGAAGCTAATAACAAAGTAACTATAACTTATATTAAGAATGGAAATATAAGTTGGATGACTAATGAGTAAATTGGATAAGTAAAATGGACAAAGTTGGCCAAGGACCCCAACTTAAGGACTGTATTTACTTTGGACTGTATTTACTTTGGTATTTACATTGGTGTATTTACATTTCATTGGGGAAGATTTTTCAATCGCGTTCGTTTGGCGTGTGATCCCCTTTTTAATTATTGTATTGTTATGAAGGCGTGATAGTAAACCGCGTTACCGGTTGGCCGCGTAATCCCCTTCTTTTACTTATTGTTGTTATGGAGGCGTGATAGTAAACCGCGTTACCGTTTGGGCGTGTAATCCCCTTCTTTATGTTGTTTAATTATTACGCCTTATATATATATATGGTATATATATTACGGTTATTCGGGCCTTGGTAAAAGATGGAAAAGTGAGTATAAACGGGGGAAGTGCTGCCGAAATTTCCGTAGATTTTGAGGGCTTTTTATTGGTATAAGTCTTCAATGATAAGAAAGGTTTGATAGATACTATGACCATTTTAGGAGTGGAGTACTACGTGTGGCGTGATCTACTTGGCTTAAGAGTAGCCAGCGGGTTGAAGTACTTGGGCGTTTTGCTTATTGTCGATAAATCGTCGCGAGGTATGTGAACCTCTTCCTATCTTTTCTAGCATGATTGTTGTGAACTATGTAGTGCGGTGAGACGCATACGTGTGCTAAGTGATTTGGTTGGTTTAAAACATAGGGTGTTATAATAGCTTTATGGGAAGTTAGTTATAACGACACGTAGTGAAAATGGTTTCTTGATGTTAGAAGTTAAGAGACTTGATCTTATAAGATAAGAGACTTAACTTATTTGTTTTAATGTGGATGTTTGTGTGAAACCTCATTCGTGAGTAATGAGTACTTGGTTTTAAAGGGATAATGTTTCTCGATTTGGGAATCGAATGTGTATCGACAGACCATTGCGGCGTTAATAAAGGAAAATGTATTGAATAATGATGTGTTGTATTAAAACCGGTAGAAACCTCCATCTGCATAGAAGCTAAGATGAGACAAAATGATATTACATTTTCTAGATCATGGTCATTTGTAATAAGATCGTTATAAACAAAGAATAAACTACTCACATATATGACATATGTTACTCAATTGTTTTAAAAGAGATTAAGACTATGAGTTATGAAACCTTTCTAAAATAAGTGACTTGAGCATCCGAAAATGAAGTTTGAGTAATTGAAACTAGGCAAACCGGAACTTAGGAAAAGAATGTTGTTACTTGATTTTGAAAAGGAATGTGGGTTGGTCATTCTAATACTATGGGTATAGGGTGACTTTTATAAAAGTAATGGATCTCTTTAAAAGAACTTAACGTATGTAGTACTTTGGGGTTAAAAACCGACTTTGGCATAAAATGAAAGTACTTTGAGTTGTGTGAAACTTGCCTATGCTTGTTGTTGTGAAACTTGCCTATGCTTGTTGTTGTGAAACTTGCCTATGCTTGTGATGATAGCCTTTGTGCAAGTGTGGTATTTACGTATTCCGCGTCTCGATAGAGGCGGTCGACTTATTGAGAACTTACTTGGGCGTCTTTGGCGGTGATGGAGAATTCCACGTATGTTTCCATTTTGATTCTTGTATTGTTGTTGATGTCACATGGACATGTCTACACCGACGCAGATTCGGCACGCGGCCACGCGCGTTGATTACCCGATATATTGTTATTGTGGTTACATGGACATGTCTACACCGAGGTAGAATTAGGGCACGTGGCGTGCGGCGGGTTGATCACGATATTATTGTTGATGTCACGTGGGCGTGTCTACACCGAGGTAGAATTCGGGTACGTGGCGTGGGGCATTGGTATTATTGTTGCATCATGGACATGTCTACACCGATGCAGTCCGGGGCATGCGCCGTGATGCGAACATGATTGATGTTGGGCGTAAGACCCATAGTTATATTTGAGTGATGACTTGAGGCGTGAGTCCTCGATCGACATGATCGCTTTTATGTTGTGAATCGTAGTTTGGTTATCATACATGTCTCTGCTTTATATAGACTAGTATGATTTCATTCTGATTTTTACGATTCACATACTTGGTACTGTTATCTTGACCTCGCCGGGCTGCGTTAACGCCGCGGTAGAGGTACATCGGTCGTGGATCCTCGCTCTTAGGATCTCGATTCGCGTTTTGGGAAGCTCCGTTTCTCGAGGCTTATCTTTTGTATGTGTTCTCGAGTTGTAGGTTCTTGTACATTCGGGGTATGGCGGCCCCGTCCGTCATAGTTGTTGTAAATCTTAGAGGTCTGTAGTAATCTTGTTGTGGCGGGGTTTGTAAAAAGGGATTAAACTGTTCGTTTTGAAAGAGTTGTATTTATTATGTTATTGGAAGGTAACCGTTGGGTTGGCCTGTTTTATGTTCATATATCTGTTTCTTGTTTAAGTTTTATTTTCCGCTGGTTTTCTCTGATGATTGTATCACTAGGGTGCCCGGGATAAGGCACCAGTAACGGGCCCCGGAACGGGTCGTTACACAGCATTTCCTTTGTTTCTACATACTTTGCCACCTTTTTCAAGGCCGAATTCAACATCCAAACGCCACTTTTAAGGCCCAACAATCCAAACAATTCAAAGGGGATTACACACCTAATCTTGGATGTGTAAAATTCTGCCCCACAATGCATACCAACTAATTTAACAAGTTTAAGGTAGTATTTTGGCTACAACATGCTTACATAACCTTCTTATCCAATTCTTTCATATCCAAACCATTTTTCTTACATGCAATTTATCTAAGGGCAATATTTACCACTACAAGTTCTTTCTTCTTCACATGCAACACCAAAAACTAGCAAAAGGGAAAGAATTGTTACCTTAGAGCTTTAGCCAAATTAATCCAACAATTTCACTAGCCTCCTTTCCACAAACACCACCACAATAACTCCCACAAGCTTGCCAACAAGTTTCCTTCTTGCCACACTTTTCAGATTTTCCTCAATCCTTGATTTCCTCTTAATTTTCTAGAGAGAAGGAAGAACTTTTATTTTTAGAGAGAGATGAGAGCTTGAAGAATGACCATATTCAAGACTTGGTCAATAAATAGTGCATGCAAATCAGATGGGGGGGACACTTGTCACCCTCCCATGGCCTTTTTTAAAACAAAACAGTTCAGATTTTTCCACTCAACTTCGCAGAACCCGCCTCGGCGCCGCGGCGCTGAAACCCCCGCAGCCTCACAGAACTTCCGGCGCCGCGGCCCTGTGGCTCCTGTCCGAATTATTTTCTGTCCGACTGCGCACTGAACTTGTAAATTCCATAACTTTCTACTCCGATGTCCTATCGACGAACGGTTGGTTGCGTTGGAAACTAGACTCAACGAACTACATTCTAGGCCTTTGAAAAGCCTAGGAACTCTCAATGTAACGGGTCATAACCCGCCTCAAAGTTGACTAAAAACCCGTCCGAAACAATCCGTCAACCTATCCTTCTAAAATTTTAGTCTTAACCCCTTCCGTACGCTCTCATACGCATGGCCAGAACTACGGGGTATAACATTCTCCCCCCCCCTTAGAAACATTCGTCCCGAATGTTTCTTCTAGGCTTACTCAAATTACAATATTGACATAGACCCTCTTAATTATTTCTCTTGCAAATAAAGACGCTCCACATAGCCATAACATTACCTAAGCATAATTGCTAAAAAAACTAACAATCAGGAAAGTGGGTTACCTGGAGGTGTAGGGAATAAGTGAGGATACTTCTTCATCATGTCCTCCTCTGCTTCCCACGTCATTTTCTCCCTGTTCTCGTTCCGCCATAAGACCTTGACGGAAGCCACATCCTTTGTCCGAAGTCGCCTAACCTGACGATCGAGTATCGCTATGGGACTCTCCTCATATGATAACCTCTCCGTCACCTGGACATCATAAATCGGGTGCACTCTAGATGGATCTCCAATACATTTCTGCAACATAGATACGTGAAAAACTGGATGTACTGCCTCCAGATCGGACGGCAGATCCAACTCATAGGAAACCTTGCCTACCCTACAGACAATCTGATAAGGTCCAATGTACCTTGGGCTAAGTTTCCCCTTCTTCCCAAATCTCATCACGCCCTTCATGGGTGATACCTTCAGGAAGACTCAATCATCTACCTCAAACTCCAAGTGCCGACGTCGATGATCTGCATATGACTTCTGTCGACTCTGAGCTGACAATAACCGCTCCTGGATAAGCTTCACCTTATCCATCGCTCACTGAATCAAGTGCGCCCGACTAACTGAACTTCTCCCACCTCAAACCAGCCTATCGGTGATCTGCACTTCCTCCCGTATAAAGCCTCATAAGGAGCCATCTGGATACTAGAATGGTAGCTGTTATTATATGCAAACTCCACCAGAGGTAAATGATCCTCCCAGCTACCTCTGAAATCGATAACACAGGCCTGCAGCATATCTTCAAGCGTCTGGATAGTGCGCTCGGCCTGTCCGTCGGTCTGAGGATGAAACGCAGTACTGAGACTCACTTGTGTCCCTAATCCCTTCTGGAAAGACCTCCAGAAGTTAGTCGTGAACTGGGCTCCTCTGTCTGAAATAATCGATATAGGAACTTCGTGCAGTCTCACAATCTCTCTGATATACAGTCTATCATAATCCTCGGCCGAAAACATCGTCCTGACTAGAAGAAAATGGGATGATTTCGTCAGCCTGTCGACGATAACCCAGATGGAATCATGCTTCCTCTGAGTGTGAGGTAACCCTATAATAAAGTCCATATTGATCACCTCCCACTTCCACATCGGAATATCAATAGCCTGCAATAGCCCACCGGGCTTCTGGTGCTCAACCTTGACCTGCTGACAATTAGGACACTATGCAACAAAACCTGTCACGTCCCTCTTCAGGCCATCCCACCAATACACACATCTGAGGTCATGGTACATCTTAGTCGACCCCGGATGAATAGAATAACGAGCACTGTGTGCCTCTCCCCGAATCTGCTGACGAAGTCCTGTCACATCGGGAACACATAACCGGCCCTCAAATCTTAGCACCCCATCAGGTGCTACCTCAAATAGACTTTTCTCCTCCTGAAGAGCTGCATCTTGATACCGTACCATAATTGGATCCTCATACTGTCGCCTCTTCACCTCCTCGACGATGGAAGACTCGGCAACCTCTCGAACCCGAACTCCATTACTCTCAGAATCAACCAAACGAAGCCCAAGTCTCGCTAGCTGATGTAACTCGCGGACCATGTCTCTCTTCCCTGGCTGCACACCAGACAGACTACCCATCGATCTGCGACTAAGGGCATCTGCAACTACATTGGCCTTCCCTGGGTGGTATAGGATATCGACATCGTAATCCTTAATCAGCTCCAACCACCGTCTCTGCCGCAAGTTCAGCTCCCTCTGGCTGAAGATATATTGGAGACTCTTGTGGTCTGTGTAAATATCCATATGAACTCCATATAAATAATGTCTCCAGATCTTCAAGGCATAAATCACTGCTGCCAACTCTAGGTCATGTGTGGGATAGTTCTTCTCATGTTTCCTGAGTTGTCGAGATGCGTAAACTATAACTTTACCGTGCTGCATCAGTACGCACCCAAGCCCGACACCCGACGCATCACAATAAACCACATATCCGTCTAAACCCTCTGGAAGAGTAAGAACTGGGGCGGTCGTCAATTTCTCCTTCAGTAACTGGAAACTCTCCTCACAAGCATCCGTCCACCGGAACATAGCTGCTTTCTGAGTCAGCCTAGTCAAAGGTGCTGAAATGGAAGCAAACTTTTCCACAAATCTCCGATAATAACTGCAGGCCCAAGGCTGCGCACTCAGTCGGTGTAGTGGAGTGCAGGCAAGTCTTATCGCCTCAATCTTTGCTGTGTCAACCCGAATACCATCGGCCCCGATAACATGCCCTAAGAAAGCCACTGAGGCCAACCAAAACTCGCATTTCGAGAAATTGGCTTACAATCACGGTCGGAGGACTCAACATCGCCTCGCCAGTGATCTACATGCTCCTGCTCTGTGCGCGAATAAACCAGGATATCATCAATGAATACTATAACGAACATATCCAAGAATGGTGTTATACCCCGTAGTTCGGACCCTACGTATGAGAGTGTACGAAAGCATGTAAAACATAAAATTTCCAAAGGATAGGTTGACGGATTATTCCGGACGGGTTTTAGTCAACTTTGAGGCGGGTTATGACCCGGTACATTGAGAGTTCCTAAGTGTTTCAAAGGCCTAGGGCGTAGTTCGTTGAGTCTAGTTTCCAACGCAACCAACCGTTCATCGATAGGACATCGGAGTAGGAGATTCTGGTTACGGAGTTACAAGTTCGGCGCAGACGGACTCGAAATCGAAAACTCGGTCGAGGCTCGGCGCGGGCGCCGGGAGGCATGGCGCCTAAAGTTCCGAGAGTCCACAGGAGTTGCGGCGCCGCGGCGCCGAGGCGGAAAAACTTAGGAAAATCTGATCTTTTCTTTTAAAAGGGCATGGGTGGGTGACAAGTGTCCCCCCCCATCTGATTTCTACATGCATTATATTGACCAAGTCTTAAAGACTTGGTCATCTTTCATCTCTCTCTTAGAAAAAGCTCCTCCTTCTCTCTTAATTATTTCAAGCTCCTTCTTCTCTCTAAAACTCCAAGATATATTCTAGCCTTAGGAAAAATCTGAAAAGTAAAAGGCAAGAAGGGGGCTTGTGGCTAGCTTGTGAAGGTTGTTGTGGTGGTGTTCTTGGAATAGAAGCTAGCAAATTGTTGGATAAATTTGGCTAAAGCTCTAAGGTAATGATTCTTCCTCTATTATTAGTTTTTAGTGTTTCATGTTAAGAAGAAAGTACTTGTGGTAGTAAATAATGCTATTAGAGTCATTGCATGCTAGAAATGTGGGTTGGGTATGAAGGATTTGGCTAAAGAGATATTATGAGCATGTTGTAGCCTAAAAACTACTTTAGAATTGTTAAGTGAATTGTTGTACCTTTTGGGGCAGAATTTTACACACCCAAGTTTAGGTGTGTAATCCCCTTTGATATGTTTGGATTGTTGAGCCTTAAATGTGGCATTTGGATGTTGAATTCGGCCTTGAGAAAGGTGGCAACGTATGTAGAAACAAAGGAAATGCTGCCCAATTTTCCATAGAATTAGGGGCTTTGAACTTAGATTATTTCTACATTGAAATTAGAGGTTAATAAACGCACTATGGTTATTATAGGTTGACATATTACTTGCGGTAGTTGGACTTAGCAAGTGGATTGACCGAAGAGGTATGTAGAGCTTTCCTATCTCTTGAGCATGAATAGTTGTATCTATGTAGTACGGTATACGTACAAGATTTGATAATCTACACTTGTTTTAAAGTATATGATACTTGTTTCATTTCAAAAGTATAAGTCCCTTGGATTGAGGGGAAAAATGTATTTGACAAAGGGATAACGCTAATATAAGGACTTTATGGGAAGTTGGTTATATTAGTTTTCTTGAAAGGTTCACAAAGAAAGGTTTACTCTAATTAAAACAAGTACGGGTAAAGGATTTGAAACTAAGAAAGGTGAATTGATTTTTAGGCATTGGTTGCCTAAGGTTTTAAAGGAAATGAAGTCACTTGATTTAGAAGCCTATTATATTTCTAAAAGGAAATGTGACTTGTCTTGAAAAGAAATCGTAACTTGATACTATGGTGAATAGTATCTTGGAATCTTTGTATAAAAAAGAGTTTTTCTTAAAAAGTTAAAAGTGCATGGTACTTGGGTTGAATTCCCGGATTTTTCTATTAAAAGACATGTTGGTGCCTTAGGTATACTAAAATGAGAGGATATGTTAATAATGTTAATAAGAAGTTAGGAGATTTCTTAACTTGCTTATGTTATGATAAGCCGGTAGCGCTTATGTTATGATATGATAGGTCGGTAGCGCTTATGTTATGTATGATAGCCGGTTGTGCTAGGTGATATGTTCTTACGGGGTAGACCCCGGGTTATTCTTGTTATTTCCTTTTCACATACTGACACGATGGATGGTCCACGGGTATGCGTTCATTAGGATGGTTCACTACTTATTCTTGTTAATTCCTGTTGGCATACTGACACGTTGGGTGGCCCACGGGTATGCAGATTCTTGTTATTTCCTTTGGACATACTGACACGATGGATGGTCCACGGGTATGCGTCCATTAGGATGGTTTACTACTTATGCCATGGATTTACTACCCATGATGCGAGTGTGGCGCTTGTACTCATGCGGATCCGATCCACAGGATCCATGCGGGTGAAATAGTCCCATGCGAGTGCGGCGATGGTACTCATGCGGGTCCACAGGATCCATGCGGGTGAAATAGTCTCATGCGGGTGAAATAGTCCCATGCGAGGCGGATGGCCTTATGCGGATCCACAGGATCCATGCGGGTGAACGATCCCGCGAGAGTAGGATTGCTTAATGATACTACGGGCGAGAGATCCTATCTTGATCATGAGCCTCCTATTTTCATGCAGTATTATACTTATACTTGTTACTCCCATTGTTAGTAAGGCACAGTGCAACATAATTTTATTTTTATCTATATCGTCAGTGTATTTTGGACTTATGATATTATTACGATTTTCCGATTTACATACTGGTACGTTGTGTCGACTTCTTCGAGGCTGCGTTCATGCCGCAGGTAAGGGTAAGCAGGTGGTGGATCCTCATTCTTAGGATCTTTGCTCAGGTGTCAGAAGCTCCATTACTCCGGAGGCTTGACTTGATTTTTGGTACGGTTCTCACGGCGTGGTAGGTTTTGTGTACATTCGTGGGTATGGCGGCCACTGTCCCGTCATGGTTGTTACAAACTCTTAGAGGCCTGTAGTCCGGTTATAAATTGGGTTATTAAGGATGTAACTGTTCAGTTCTATTTTATTTATGTATGTTACGGGAAGGTAGCCATTTTTGGGTTAGCCTATTTTATCTTATATGGTTCTTGTTTGTGAGTTTATTTCCGCCGGTTTTCTCTGATGTTGTATCACGCGGTGCACGGTAAGGCACGATCCACGGATCCGAGGTCGGGTCGTGACAAAAGTGGTATCAGAGCAGTTAATCCTCGGAAAGGGTCTACAGGCCGTATCTAGTAGAGTCTTGATTATCGGTGTGTTGTGCACCACATCTATAATCAGGAGGCTGCAGGATATTTAGGATTGGTTTCCATTCTTTCACTCTAAGATCGTGCAATAGAGCTGTGTTATAGGTTGAATTTCCTTTGACGTATTGTTTCCTGTATCAGTTATGCCTCCACGCAGCCGCCCCAGAAAGGCAAAGCGAGAGGAACTACTAGTAGTGGCACCGAGGTTACGAGGCACGAGCCGATCCCTACCGGATGAGGTGTTTGGACGGCGAGTTCTACAACGCCGCCAACCCGTGAAGTCCGAGGCGGCCGGCCATCGAGACCGCGGTACACGAGCCTCGATCCAGCAGCGAGGCGAGGATATGGGCTCTGAGAGATGGCCCGATTCGCCGAGATCGTGGCATACGAGGATAAGCGAGAGGCAGCGATTCCATTGTACCGTAGTTCAGCCAGAGCCGCTAACGAGGCGAGGACTTTTGAGTTGCGGCCACCGAGTTTTATGGGTCTAGGCACGAGGATGATCCTCGGGAGTTTATCCGAGCGATTCTGGATCATGAGGGTGATCGGGGCTTCGGAGACCGAGTCGGTGGTACTAGGTTCGCATCGATTGCGGGACACTGCAGTTGACTGGTATGATTCATGGGAACTGTCCCGGGGGGAGCATGCGCTTCCAGCTGGGACGAGTTCTCAGAGGCCTTTCTTGCACACTTCTTGCCTTCGCAGATGAGGAGGGCGCGCGGATAGATTTTTGATGTTGAGCGAGCAGCGGGCGGTTCGGGATTACAATGTAGAGTTTGATTCGTTGTCGATATGTACGCCTTAGTAAGCGACATGGAGGATAGGTACACCGCTATGTCACGATGGGCGATTACTTGGCGAAAGTTGCACGAGTAGCTCTTCACCGGGCATGGACATTGCGTATGCAGCTTATGCACTCGGGTGTGAGGCGTAAGGTCGCGGAATAACCAAGATCGCGAGAAAGGGCGAAGCAGCAGGTCCTTTGGTAACTTTCGAGGCGGACAGCCGCGGCCGAGCTAGTTATGCCCTCCGCCGATTCGAGTGGTTCTCCGCCTTGGGGCGTTCGGGATATTCGAGGCGGTCGGGCTCGAGTTTCCGGTTCTCGGGGAAGTGGGGGTGCTAGCCGGATGGGGCCACCCCTACCTCGTTGCGGCCGTTGTGGTAGGCTCCATGGTGGAGAGTGTCGTGCTGGGTTGGGAGTTTGTTTTACATGCGGCCAGCAGGGCCATTTTGCAAGGAATTGTCCGAGAGATAACACGGATGAAGAGATTCGACGCCGGGATCGATGGTGGTTCATCGCCTTCTTTTGCTATGCAGTGCGGCGGGATCATGATTAGAACGAGGGAGAAGTGAAGCAATAGTTGCAGGTATATCCTTAACTCTCTAAAGATTAGTAGGTGTGATAAGATGGTTACATGTTAAGTGTTATGTGCGGGTAATTTTATGTAAATTGTGACTTGGAGAGCCTGGCTTGTAGAAGGGGGTAAGTTTAGGGACATAAAAGTGGGGAGTCCTTAGGATTTTGATAACCATGGGAACCTTAGCTACAGGGCCATCGTGAGTGGAAGATTTTACGGGTGATCTTTTCGAGGAACATAGTACACGTAGGGTATACGTGGGTAATAAGTCCATGAGTGGTGTGAAATGATAGTGGGTAGCTAAGCTAGGGAAACCACTAGGTTTTCGTGACTTGGTTAGTGAGGTTGTCTCGGGCCGGGAACAAGGGTGTGGCACGTATTCTAGGAAGAGTCGAGCGTGTAAGGAGGATACGACAGGTGGAAGAAGAAGCGAACATGTGTTGAGAAGATGGGAGTGATCTTTTGTGAGGAGAATACCCTTAGACCGCGGATGGGGACTAATGAGTTGTTATACGTGTTAGAGGTAATTCCTCGTAGGCGAGGAGGTAAGCTTTTGCGTGGTTAGTATATTATGACCATGTGTGGCATAATTGGTTTTATAAGTATAGTAGTGAAGACTACACCGTCACATGCGTTCCGGAGACATAGAAGGAACATTTGGGACGAATGTTTCTAAGGGGGGGAGAATGTTATACCCCGTAGTTCGGACCCTACGTATGAGAGTGTACGAAAGCATGTAAGACTTAAAATTTCCAAAGGATAGGTTGACGGATTGTTCCGGACGGGTTTTAGTCAACTTTGAGGCGGGTTATGACCCGGTACATTGAGAGTTCCTAAGTGTTTCAAAGGCCTAGGGCGTAGTTCGTTGAGTCTAGTTTCCAACGCAACCAACCGTTCATCGATAGGACATCGGAGTAGGAAGTTACGGGAGTTACAAGTTCAGTGCGCAGACGGACTCGAAATCAGAAAACTTCGGTCAGGGGCCTCAGCGCCAAGGCGGGGAATTCATGGCCGCGGCGCCGGAAATCAGGGCCGCGGCGCCTAAAGTTCCGAGAGTCCGCAGGAGTTGCGGCGCCGCGGCGCCGACTGCAGGGCCGCGGCGCCGAGGCGGGAAATCTGGCGGAAAAACTTAGGAAAATCTGATCTTTTCTTTTAAAAGGGCATGGGTGGGTGACAAGTGTCCCCCCCCATCTGATTTTTGCATGCATTATATTGACCAAGTCTTAAAGACTTGGTCATCTTTCATCTCTCTCTTAGAAAAAGCTCCTCCTTCTCTCTAAAACTCCAAGAGATATTCTAGCCTTAGGAAAAATCTGAAAAGTAAAAGGCAAGAAGGAAGCTTGTGGCTAGCTTGTGAAGGTTGTTGTGGTGGTGTTCTTGGAATAGAAGCTAGCAAATTGTTGGATAAATTTGGCTAAAGCTCTAAGGTAATGATTCTTCCTCTATTATTAGTTTTTAGTGTTGCATGTTAAGAAGAAAGTACTTGTGGTAGTAAATAATGCTATTAGAGTCATTGCATGCTAGAAATGTGGGTTGGGTATGAAGGATTTGGCTAAAGAGATATTATGAGCATGTTGTAGCCTAAAAACTACTTTAGAATTGTTAAGTGAATTGTTGTACCTTTTGTGGCAGAATTTTACACACCCAAGTTTAGGTGTGTAATCCCCTTTGATATGTTTGGATTGTTGAGCCTTAAATGTGGCATTTGGATGTTGAATTCGGCCTTGAGAAAGGTGGCAAAGTATGTAGAAACAAAGGAAATACTGCCCAATTTTCCATAGAATTAGGGGCTTTGAACTTAGATTATTTCTACATTGAAATTAGAGGTTAATAAACGCACTATGGTTATTATAGGTTGACATATTACTTGCGGTAGTTGGACTTAGCAAGTGGATTGACCGAAGAGGTATGTAGAGCTTTCCTATCTCTTGAGCATGAATAGTTGTATCTATGTAGTACGGTATACGTACAAGATTTGATAATCTACACTTGTTTTAAAGTATATGATACTTGTTTCATTTCAAAAGTATAAGTCCCTTGGATTGAGGGGAAAATGTATTTGACAAAGGGATAACGCTAATATAAGGACTTTATGGGAAGTTGGTTATATTAGTTTTCTTGAAAGGTTCACAAAGAAAGGTTTACTCTAATTAAAACAAGTACGGGTAAAGGATTTGAAACTAAGAAATGTGAATTGATTTTTAGGCATTGGTTGCCTAAGGTTTTAAAGGAAATGAAGTCACTTGATTTAGAAGCCTATTATATTTCTAAAAGGAAATGTGACTTGTCTTGAAAAGAAATCGTAACTTGATACTATGGTGAATAGTATCTTGGAATCTTTGTATAAAAAAGAGTTTTTCTTAAAAAGTTAAAAGTGCATGGTACTTGGGTTGAATTCCCGGATTTTTCTATTAAAAGACATGTTGGTGCCTTAGGTATACTAAAATGAGAGGATATGTTAATAATGTTAATAAGAAGTTAGGGGATTTCTTAACTTGCTTATGTTATGATAAGCCGGTAGCGCTTATGTTATGATATGATAGGCCGGTAGCGCTTATGTTATGATATGATAGGCCGGTAGCGCTTATGTTATGTATGATAGCCGGTTGTGCTAGGTGATATGTTCTTACGGGGTAGACCCCGGGTTATTCTTGTTATTTCCTTTTCACATACTGACACGATGGATGGTCCACGGGTATGCGTTCATTAGGATGGTTCACTACTTATTCTTGTTAATTCCTGTTGGCATACTGACACGTTGGGTGGCCACGGTACGCAGATTCTTGTTATTTCCTTTGGACATACCGACGCGATGGATGGTCCACGCAGATGCGTCCATTAGGATGGTTTACTACTTATGCCATGGATTTGCTACCCGTGATGCGTGCGGCGCTGTACTACTGCGGATCCGGTCCACAGGATCCATGCGGGTGAAATAGTCCCATGCGAGTGCGGCGATGGTACTCATGCGGGTCCACAGGATCCATACGGGTGAAATAGTCCCATGCGGGTGAAATAGTCCCATGCGAGGTGGATGGTCTTATGCGGATCCACAGGATCCATGCGGTGAAACGATCGGGAGTAGGATTGCTTAATGATACTATGGGCGAGAGATCCTGTCTTGATCATGAGCCTCCTATTTTCATGCAGTATTATACTTATACTTGTTACTCCCATTGTTAGTAAGGCACAGTGCAACATAATTTGATTTTTATCTATATCGTCAGTGTATTTTGGACTTATGATATTATTACAGTATTTTCGATTTACATACCGTACGTTGTTATCGACCCTTCCCGGGGCTGCGTTCATGCCGCAGGTAAGGGTAAGCAGGTGGTGGATCCTCATTCTTAGGATCTTTGCTCAAGTTTCAGAAGCTCCATTACTCCGGAGGCTTGACTTGATTTTTGGTACGGTTCTCCCTGACGTGGTAGGTTTTGTGTACATTTAGGGGTATGACGGGGCCCTGTCCCGTCATGGTTGTTACAAACTCTTAGAGGCCTGTAGTCCGGTTATAAATTGGGTTATTAAGGATGTAATTGTTCAGTTCTGTTTTATTTATGTATGTTACGGGAAGGTAGCCATTTTTGGGTTAGCCTATTTTATCTTATATGGTTCTTGTTTGTGAGTTTATTTCCGCTGGTTTTCTCTGATGTTGTATCACAAGGGTGCCCGGGGTAAGGCACCAGTCACGGATCCGAGGTCGGGTCGTGACAAAAGGCTTGAACACCCGGTTCATCAAATCCATGAATACTGCTGGGGCGTTGGTCAACCCGAAAGACATCACTCTGAACTCATAGTGCCCATACCGGGTCCTGAATGCAGTCTTTGGGATATCTGCCTCTCTAACTCGCACCTGATGATAACCAGACCGCAGGTCTATCTTGGAGAAACACCTTGCACCCTGCAACTGGTCAAACAAATCATCAATCCTGGGAAGGGGATATCTGTTCTTGATAGTTACCTTATTCAGCTGCCTGTAATCAACACACATACGCAGCGTTCCATCCTTCTTCTTTACGAATAACACTGGCGCTCCCCAAGGAGAACCACTTGGCCTGATAAAGCATTTCTCCAGCAAATCTTTCAGCTGGTCTTTCAATTCCCTCAACTCCGCAGGTGCCATCATGTATGGTGGAATAGATATCGGTCGAGTGTCTGGCGACATGTTAATGCAAAACTCAATCTCCCTCTCAGGAGGGATACCCGGAAGCTCGTCTGGGAATACGTCTGGAAACTCTCTAACAACCGGAACTGAATGAAGGTCCGGTATCTCAGCCTCAGTATCGAATACTCAAACCATATGGTAGATATACCCTTTCCGCACCATCTTCCTAGCCTTGAGGTAAGAAATAAACCTACCCCTCGGCGACGCAGTATTCCCCTTCCACTCGATAACCGGCTCACCAGGAAACTGGAACCGTACCAGTCTCTCTCTACAGTCCACATTGGCATAGCAAGACGCTAGCCAATCCATACCCATAATCACATCAAAGTCTGTCATATCCAACTCTATCAAATCGGCTAGAGTCTGACGACTGTCTATAATCACTGGGCAAGCCTTATATACCCGCTCAGCTACCACCGAATCACCTACTGGCGTAGCCACCTCAAAAGGTTTTATGGACTCGGGCTCTATCCCTATTCTACCAGCAATATGAGGAGATATATAGGACAAGGTAGAGCATGGATCTATCAAAGCATATACATCACAACATGAAACCAATAATGTACCTGTGACGACATATGGTGACGCCTTCTGGTCCTGACGGCTGGACATAGCATAAATGCGGTTCTGAGGACCGGCTGAATCGGGACCTCGCCGCCTGCTGGTCGTGAACACCGCCCTCCGGCGACGCCACCGGCTTCCCGTCGTCCTCCCGCCAGCCACGATCTGGCTAATAATCGCCATCTCTTTCAGTAACCCATCTTCTCTGCTCCAGGTTGTGTAACTGGAGGCTCAGGTACCGCGGTCTCAGTAGTCGCTGCTGCTGCCCCGAACTCTGCTAGGGGTGACGACGTCGTGGAACTCGCCGTCCGAAACATCATCTCAGGTAAAGACTGGGCCTGTGCCCTCGTGACCCTCTGTGTCCTACTAGCAGATCCCTCAACTGCCTTGCCCTTCTAGGCCGCCGTTGCCTTGCGTGAAGGCATAACTGATACATAAAAATATGTCAGAGGAAATTCAACCTATAACACAACTCTATTGCACGATTTTAGAGTGAAAGAAGGGAAACCAATCCTAAATATCCGGTAGCCTCCTGATTATAGATGTGGTGCACAACACACCGATAATTAAGACTCTACTAGATACGGCCTGTAGACCCTTTCCGAGGATTAACTGCTCTGATACCACTTTTGTCACGACCCGACCACGGACCCGTGACTGGTGCCTTACCCCGGGCACCCTTGTGATACAACATCAGGGAAAACCAGCGGAAAAATAGACTCACAACAAGAACCCATATAGAATATAAGCAGGCTAACCCAAAATGGCTACCTCTAAATATAACAAACACTGAACAGTTACATCCTTAACAACCCAATTTATAACAGGACTACAGGCCTCTAAGAATGTGTAATCACTATGATGGGACAGGGCCCCGTCATATCCCTGAATGTACAAAACATCTACAACACCAGGGAGAACCGTACCAAAAGTCGAGCCTCCGGAGAAATGGATCTTCTGACACCTGAGCAAGATCCTAAGCATGAGGATCCACCACCTGCTTACCCCTACCTGCGGCATGAACGCAGCCCCCGAGGAAGGGGGTCAGTACACAATATGTACCAAGTATGTAAAACTGGAAAATACTGTAATAATATCATAAGTCTAAAATAAGCTGGAGTCATGGATGAAAATCAAATTACATTGCACTGTGCCTTACTAACAATGAGATTAACAAGTATAAACTTTACTGCATAAAAATAGGAGGCTCATGATCAAACAGGTCTCGCGCGCGATGTCATTAAGCAATCCTACTCGCGGGACTATTTCACCGCGTAGTCCTGTGGACCCGTGAGGTCATCCACCTCGCGTGAGACTATTTCACCCGCAGAGGACTATTTCACCGTATGAGGTCATCCGCTCGCGTGGGACTATTTCACCGCGTGGACTATTTCACCGCGTGGACCGGTGGGCGCGTGAGTACAAGCGACTCGCGTCATGTGTAGCAAATCCATGGCATAAATAGTAATAATAATAATAATAATAATAATAATAATAATAATAATACATAACTTAGCACAACCGGCTATCATACATAACATAAGCGCTACCGGCTTATCATAACGTAAGCAAGTTAAGAATATCTCCTAACTTCTTATTAACATTATTAATATACCCTCTCATTTTAGTTTACTTAAGGCACTAACATGTCATTTAAGAGAAAATCTGGGAATTCAACCCAAGTACCACGTACCTCTAACCTTTTAAGAAAACTCATTTTTTACATAAAACTCTCAAGATACTAATAACCGTAGTATCAAGTCAAGACTACTTTTCAAGACAAGTCACGTTTACCTTTAGAAATGTAATAGGCTTCTAAATCAAGTGACTCCATTTCTTTTAAAACCTTAGGCAATCAATGCCTTAAAAACAATTTGCCTTTCACAAATTCAAATCATTTATCCGTACTTATTTTACTTAGAGTAAACCTTCCTTTATTAACCATCCATAAAGCTAATATAACCAACTTCCCATAAAGCCGTTATATTAACGTTATACGTTAGTCAAACACATTTCCCTATGTCCAAGGGACTTATACTTTTAAAACGAAACAAGTATCATATACTTAAAACACTTCACGTCCCTTACTTTGAAACTTAAGACATCATTAAAACACGTGAGTAATATCAAAGCCTTGTACGTCTACCGTACTACATAGATGCAACTATTCATGCTCAAGAGGTAGGAAAGTTCCACATACCTCTTCGGTCAATCCACTTGCTAAGTCCAAAAATACCGCACGTAGTATGTCAACCTATAATGACCATAATACGTTTATTAACCTCTAGTTTCAACGTAGAATATTCCAAGTGCAAAGTCACTAAATTCTACGGGAAATTGGGCAGCATTTCCTTTGTTTCTACATACTTTGCCACCTTTTTCAAGGCCAAATTCAACATCCAAACGCCACTTTTAAGGCCCAACAATCCAAACAATTCAAAGGAGATTACACACCTAATCTTGGGTGTGTACAATTCTGCCCCACAATGCATACCAACTAATTTAACAAGTTTAAGGTAGTATTTTGGCTACAACATGCTTACATAACCTTCTTATCCAATTCTTTCATATCCAAACCATTTTTCTTACATGCAATTTATCTAAGGGCAATATTTACCACTACAAGTTTTTTCTTCTTCACATGCAACACCAAAAACTAGCAAAAGAGAAAGAATTGTTACCTTAGAGCTTTAGCCAAATTAATCCAACAATTTCACTAGCCTCTTTTCCACAAACACCACCACAATAACTCCCACAAGCTTGCCAACAAGTTTCCTTCTTGCCACACTTTTCAGATTTTCCTCAATCCTTGATTTCCTCTTAATTTTCTAGAGAGAAGGAAGAGCTTTTATTTTTAGAGAGAGATGAGAGCTTGAAGAATGACCAAGTCTTCAAGACTTGGTCAATAAATAGGGCATGCAAAATCAGATGGGGGGGGGGGGACACTTGTCACCCTCCCATGGCCTTTTTTTAAAACAAAACAGTTCAGATTTTTCCACTCAACCGCAGAACCGCGCTGGTGCGCGCCTCGCAGCGCCGCGACGCTGAAACCCCGCAGCCAGAACTTCCGCGCCGCGCTCGCTTCCGCGGCCCTGTGGCTCCTGTCCGAATTATTTTCTGTCCGACTGCGCACTGAATTTGTAACTTCCATAACTTTCTACTTCGATGTCCTATCGACGAACGGTTGGTTGCGTTGGAAACTAGACTCAACGAACTACGTTCTAGGCCTTTGAAACGCCTAGGAACTCTCAATGTAACGGGTCATAACCCGCCTCAAAGTTGACTAAAAACCCGTCCGAAATAATCCGTCAACCTATCCTTCTAAAATTTTAGTCTTAACCCCTTCCGTACGCTCTCATACGCATGGCCAGAACTATGGGGTATAACATATACCACTTGATAGGTACGAGACTACGGATAAGCAATTAAATGTAGGAAAACTAAAGATTCGAACGTTGAAAAGCTAAATAGTTTCTTATGTTGTCTTCAGTGTTGTGTCAACACTTGAGGCAACACCCTATAAGACAATAATAAACCCTAAAGAGTAAATGCAGCGGAAAAAGTAAAAGACACAAGGTTTATATTTTCAAGGGTATATATTAATATAGTCTTTGATGATCAATGACCGAAGAATTGTATATACTATATATAATTACAAATGAATTTCTTTTTACAATTTGTAGAAATAGAATAAAAAGAAATTACAAAAAGAGAAGTCGCAGATGACTTCAGCCTAAAGACAACATCTATAATGAAACATACAACATTTTCATTACAATTACTTTAACAATGAGCTTAATCTAGAATCTGGGCAGCAATAGTAATGTGGGACTAGATGTTGTTATACTACTTTAGACAGTGGTGTTTGATCCAGTTTCTGTAGTGAATTCTCGAGAGATCCCTTGTTTTTTCTTTTCTTTGTAATTTGGATACCGATACAATGAAGTTCCTCCTCTATTTATAGTGTAAAACTTTCTTGAAATTCTCACTGGTTGGTTGAGGAAGTTGAGAGAAAATAGGCAGCAGCTTGGACCGATTCAGCCTCCATGAAATCCTCAACTACATTGACTTGAGTCTTCACGTTGCTTTCATTCCAAACTTGACTTCTTCTTTTCTCACGTTTTAAACACGACTTCCTAGCTTGCCTATGTCATTTTTACTTCACAGTAACAATCATTATTTTGGCCGGAAGATTAGGCAAAATCGTTTATAGGGATGTTGTCTGTGATGTTGTCACAACACTGCAGGCAACATCTTTATATTCATAAGCGATGTTGTCCTGATTAATTACATTTGTTGTCATAACACTCATCTAACATCGACAGAAATATTTTTATTAAATTAAGAAAAATCTGCAAAAGATGCTAGATGGCCAGGTGGGTCCCATCCTCCAGCTTGTTTTCTACCTTATCCATAACTGCTTTTGTATAATGACCAGTTTGCCCTAGCGTCCTTCATCTAATTGCTCCTTTTAGCCCTCGGAGCAAAGTGTGTATTTGGTAAGTATGAAAGTTCATTTTGATCAAGGACATTGGCACATATATACCAGGCTAACTAATAATTATTGGTAGAATTTTAAAAAAAAATATATGGCACTAGCAATTGTAGCTCAAAAAGATTACAGCATATAGCCTAATTCTAACTTTTAGCAATGTTGTACGATTTATGCACCATCCACTAAAACTAGACTAATTTCTTTGACCCTCTATTGTCCCTTTATCTCTGCAATTACTGAGTTTCATCATTATTAATAAAAAATATCCTCTTCGTTTATCAATGATAAAAATTTATCAAAATCTCAATCGTGAAATCAAAATCAAAATCAATCTGAAATTTTAAAAGTATTTTTTTAAGTGTGTGAACAAGGCTATATACAAATTTCAACAAGATTGAAGACGATCTGAATTGGACACCTTTACCCATTTTCAAAACTTTGTGCACATTTCTTCGAAACAATTCCTGACATATGGTCTTTGAAGTTAGTCTAACTTCAGACATAAGTGTTTGAAAGTTAGGCTGATGTAGACATTTTTACCTAAAATTCAAGAAAAAATGATTGAATTCAGTCACATGACTAAACTAGCTGTATGAAAAATCTGATATTGTTCCGAAGATAGACATATAAATTTTTACACACTTAGAATATAATTTGAATGATGGTCTTGAATCGGGTATCTTTTCACTTTGACACTACTACACACTCTTTACATTCAATTGCACCAAGCAATTAGTTTTGCACTTGTAGCTCAAAAACACATCAATCGACATTCAAAAAATTTAGTAGTTTAAACTTTAGTTATAAGGATCTGAGGAGGTCTGGAGTCCATAATTTGAAAATAAGAAATTCAAACCTGAGGTTAAATTTATCTTATATTAAGAGGAGAAGAAGAAAATATGTTTGCTACCCCCATAAAAGAAAACCAAAGTGTGGATTTCATATAGTAAAAAAAAAAGGACGTGTTATATCCGAAACGGCATCTCAGATGCAACAACCTCAATTGAAGAGCCACACCAGACCAAGAAAAGGCAAATTAATTTGTAAAAATATATAAAGCAGTTGAATTATAATTAAAAGAAATTGAGTCATATTGTGTTATAATGTTGAGGTGAAGCACTGATCACTGATCATATTGTATTGACTAGGTGGTTAGGATTATGACCAGTTAGTTATAAGTTGTTAGTGTGCTTAATTGTAGTTAGTTGGTTAGTTATGATTAGTTACAAAGTTTTTAGTGCTAGTGATGTGTTACTAGTATAAATAGGCATCATGTCAATGATATGAAACTATCAGAAAAGCTTCCACAAATTGATCTCTCTCCCTCTTCCCTTTCTTCTCTTCACTTTTCTTCACTATCGTCTCTGTGATTTGGTCCAGAATGCACTGGATTGCAACATGCAATCTAGTAGGAGCTTAGATCATGCAAAGTAACATGGTATCAAAGTTGTCACAAGGCAGATCAAGGGATTTTCCAGCAGAAAATCGAGGGATTCACAATCTGAGAATTTGAGCCATCTATATTCAAGTTTGAGTGAAGTTTTAGTAAGATTTCCTTAATATTGTGCATTCTGTGAGTTACTAACATCATTCTAAGTTGCAATTCTAGTATAAACTCTTTGTATGGATCTGATCGCTACATTAACTGTGGATGAAGGTTTTAATTCGACATCAAATATAGTCGATCATAATCATCCACTGTTTTTGAGTGGAACTGACTCTGCTGCCGGGTTACAGATTGAAATACAGTTAATAGGAATGGAAAATTATACTTTGTGGAATAAAATGATGCGATTAAACTTGTTAACAAAAGAATAAAACCGGCTTCATCGATGGATCGGTTAAACGATACACATATGGTGCCAATCTGGTAAAGCAATGTGAACGATGTGATGCGATGATAATTTCATGGATCATAAAAAATGTAAATAAAAACTTGCTTAGTGGAATTCTGTATAAATCTACTGCGTATACAGTATGGAAAGATCTGCGAGAAAGATTTGACAAAATCAATTTGTCTAGAGTGTATCAACTGAGAAAGGAACTGACCATGCTTCACCAAGGTGTTTCTCCTGTAGCAAGCTATTATTCTAAAATGGACATATGGGATGAGATCGATTTCATAATCCATGTACCAGTATGTGATTGTATTAGTCCTAAGGAATATGTAGCACATCTAGGGCATCAAAGACTGATGGAGTTCTTAATGGGACTGAACAATGACTATAATCAAGTTAGAAGTCACATCCTTCTAATGACACCTCAACATATATGTTCAGTCGAATGGCCATGTGCCAGATTTTCAATTCTAATTGACTGACTTATGAAAAGAAAGATTTTCAAATGAAAATAGAAGGCTTTTTATTCTAAGATGAAATAAGCTTTAGCTGGAATAACATACTCATAGAGCCGATTCTAATTTATTTAAAATCAAGCTATAATTAGAGATTGTTTTCATCATGAAGATTATTTCGAAAAACAACCATTCAAAAACCTTTTCTAAAAAAAACAAAGATTCTACGAAGAACTATCGCCAAACACTTGCATCAACACCTAACTTTTAGAACTAATCATTCAATGTTATTCACATTTGGAAGTCAATTAATTCAACTTGTGGTTCACGTTTGGAAGACAATGGTATAATTTCTGGGGCTCAATACGTGTATAGGACTAACACCAACAAGTTTGAGATTATGTTTTAGTTGACTAATAGACTTACTTGTATGCATTCATGAATGGACAAGTTGCGATATATTTTTCAATTTTGACGTAATCTCCGAAGAAGCATAGGTCGCTTGTTGCGAGTAATTTTGGGCGACAAACAATTAAAATCCTAAAATACCACTTTCATCAAGAAAATGTCAATTTTCAATAAAACGGTTTGCTTTTCCATTTTTCAAATTTATCATCAATCTAGAACCCAGTAGAAAAAATGAGTAATTATCAAATTTTCAATTATTCAAATGCAAAGAACTAAGATAATTGTCAAGATGCTAGTGGCAACGACCTGTTTCACACAGAGTTGTTAAAAAGAAAACTAGGACAAACTAAATCGAATATTATGATAAGGGAAAAGCCAGTTACACTGCACATGCATACAAGCAAATGAGAGTTGTTACGGCTGAATATATTTAACTGTCATTACCTCACAAACCTTTTATTCCAAACATATATGTATATGTGTATAACATACTCTACTCTATGGCTCCACGATAATCTTTCCTGTCGCATGTCCATCGATACTCCTGCTCCAAGCATCTTCAGCCTTGCTAAGAGGATGTTTGGAGTCTATCACTGTTTTAAGTTTCCCTTCCTTCACAAGCCTAACAAGCAACTCCAGGTTCTCCTTCTTGGGAATTAAAAGCAGTGGCACCAACTGCTTTTTTGAGAAGGTTAATTTCTTTACTGCATATGTCCACATGGCGCTAGGTCCAGGCGTCAGATCGATGACCTTTCCGTTTGCACTTAAATTAGGCTCAAAGGTAGACCAGGGGATGCCTGTTGTACAGTGAATCACTGCATCATACTTTTGGCCTGATGGACTCTTAAGAGCTGCTCCTTCTGGGGTCTTGTAATCAAGAACCTCATCTGCTCCTAAGCTCTTCACAAAATCAAAGTTGCGGGCACCACAGGTAGCAGTAACATGGGTGTTACCAAGTTTTGCCAATTGAACAGCATAGTGACCGACACCACCAGAGGCAGCGGTAACTAAAATGTTCTTCTTGGGTCCAGTTCCATCGAGCTTGACCTCAGCAGGATTGACAAGAGCCTGGTGAGCTGTAAGACCTGCAATAAGAAGACCTGCAGCTTCTGCAGCTGATACTTCTGGGGGTCTTGGAACAGTCAAACTCTCCTTAGCCACCGCATACTCAGCAAATCCACCTCCACTCTGTATCAAAGCTCATGAAGATCCATCAATCATAAAGGATAGAACATCACATTACCACATTACGGTTCAAAGTGAAATGGTTTAGCTAATGAAGAGAAATACTACAAAGTTAAGACGAGCAGGTTGCTCTAGTCATGGTGCCTCCACTTTCAAACAAGGTTTGGAACTTAGGATTTAAGTCACTTGGAAAACTAATGTAGGCCCATCGGGAGGAGGGTTTGAATGAGGGGACTTGGCCCCCAAAAGAAAAACAATAAAAAATTAAGTAGCATTGAACCTTACATGCACCCAACAGAAATAAAAACAACATCCATGCAAAACGAATGTAAACCCTAAGCAGGTCCCTCGCCTACTAAGACCAAGCTCCAACATGCAAGAGAGATGCAGCGAAAATAAAACACTTGAAAAGAATTGGACTAACCAGGGTATTGAGCATAGCCACAACCTTGTCACCGGCCTTGAAATGTTTTACATTAGATCCAACCTCTACAACCTCTCCTCCCACATCGGTAGCTGTTACAACCAAAATTGGTTTAGAGAACCGTAAAACAACAAGAACAAAATGCATATTACAATGCATCTACGCAATTACTCCCAAAACTTGAAGATAATTGCCAGGCTGTCTTGATGTATTTGCCAGTTAACTTCCTATTCGAGTACATTAACAACAGTTGATGTTATTCAGCGAAGTTGATCTTCCTGGTGGCGTCAAGCTTTATTTCCTTTTATTTTTTCAGAATCCAAGTTCAGATCCACTCACTCATTAAATGCTACACAAGCAAAATAAAATCCATTTCTAACAACTTTATGGCCGTGAATACTTCGCAAATCAAATTCTTCAGCTTTTATTGTTACCATTCTCGATCTATTAGACATCTTACACTGATGCGTCTCCTATTCCAGTTTACAAATTTATATTGGTATAGCAGAATAGCTTCTATATATTCCTTTCTACCACATTTCCTGCAATTCATGTTATCCCAATTGCTGTGAAATTTTTGACACAAAGTTCCCTTTTTCCATACAGCTTCAAGATAAGTTATTGACTAATATATACTGCATGTGGATTTATATGAATAACTCCAAGCTAAGACCTTAGATGAAGAGAGTATCCAACCAATCACGACAAGCATCCCTGCACTAAGCAAGTCGTAGTCCCAGCTTTTTTTCTCCTTAGTCCAAGAAAAGAATTTCTATCCTGATTTTGATGTGTTATGTGGGAAGTCTGCTCTAGGAAAATGCATACATGCTATTCCAGAGGAATGAGCTTTAAGATATATCATCTGCAACAACAAAAAATTGAACAATAAATCTCTACACGAACTCTATCAGTTCCCTGATTTAATACTGATTCTAGATGTGTATGTCAGCCTTGCATAACCTAACAGCCAAGTACCTAAGCTATTTTTGTTTCTTGGCCAGACATAATGGGCAATGAACGAGTTGCTCAATATAGGAACACCCATCTCCCACCCAAAATAAATTCTCTATTAAATCAGCCCGGGGTCTAGAAAAGGGAACAAGAAGAAAAACTATATTAACTTGTCAAAGGAGATGATTTATGATAGGTAGCATACAGTGTTTGAGAATATTCAGACAGATGGGGGGGTTATTCTGTCGAGAAAAAAGGGGGAATGCACATTTGCTTGAAATAGTTTCCAAATAACTGTTTTGCGCCTTTGAGCCCGCATAGAGCCTTTAATTATACCTCGCCGAAAATCTGATTGTTGCGAATAGCTTATTAAAGCCACTTCCTCTTTGACCTCAGGATCGTCACTGTCCATGTTGGTAGTAAAAATCACTACACGTCTGGATTTTCTTGAACGAATTTGATGATCCAGTGATACCCCCTCTTTAAATTCACCCAATTGTTGTTCTAATTCGGTGATTAATTTACGTGACCAACTAGGTATTTTTTCATACTAAGGTTGATGTGAAAAACATTTGAGAACATGAAAACACAAGGCAACTACAACCAAAACTAAAAAGCACTAAAAACAGCCTGCAAGGAAATTCTGACAAAATATCTAGATGTAATTGATAATTGAACTTACTAGGAACAAAAGGAAACTTGGGAGGAAGAAGTGGACGAAGTATGCCCTTCTGAATTTTCCAGTCAACAGGATTTATGCTTGTAGCCTCCAGTTTTACCAAGACCTCATCCTTCTTTGGAATAGGCACAGGAACTTCCACATGCTGCAAGAAGCAAAGACGTGCACACAATCAAAAAGGTTTTAATATGAGAAGTAGTATTGCTACTACCGAGTATAGAGCAGCCTCATTCACGGAAGTGTTTAAAACAAATTACAGCACAAAGGAATAAGACAAGAAAATATGGAAAATAACTGCAATCATTACAACAACAACAACAAACCCAGTGTGGTCTCACAAGGTGGGGTCTGGGAAGGATAGGATGTATGCAGACCTTACCTCTACCTTTGTGAGATAGAGAGGCTAAATAAAATTCACTATGCTAAATAAAAGCAGTAAGGTCCACCTGATCACATAGGTCTATAGGCTTATTCTCTTTTACAGATATAGACACATCTTTGAAAGTTCAACTTCGTGGAATCATAATGTGAAAATCAAGAACTATATTTACGTTAAGACACAAAATCCAATGGTGGCAAAGAAACACTTTACTCACTAAACACCAATGTTATTAATTTCCTCTTAGGCCATCTAAAGGAGCTTCGAAGTAAGCCATGATTCTATAGTTTGTTTCAGACACCAAATTGAAGCAATTCAAGGAGAATTCTAAAGAGTAAATTAGAAAAGGAAATTTGAAAAAGTCTGTGGTTAGAAAGGGAAAAGTGATATGATCACTATTTTTATGCATTAATCATTACTTCCTCCGTCCCAATTTATATGACATTTTTTCCTTTTTAGTCAGTCCCAAAAAGAACCGACACATTCCATATTTCGTAATAATTCAACTATAAATTTACCATTATATCCTCAATGAAATGATTTCTAGCCACACAAATTTCTATGAGTTGTTTTCGACCACAAGTTTCAAAAGTTTTCCTTTATTTCTTAAACTTTGTGTTAAGTCAAAGACCTTCATATAAAATGGGACGGAGGGAGTAATAAGTTACAAAGAAATCAAAATAAGGGAGATAAACATAATATCGTAAATCACAAGGGAGGTTAGTGTTACAAGCTTGAGGGGAAGTGCCTAAAACTATCCCTCTATTTATCTATATTTTTGACAATCCTCCAATTCCTTGAATGAAGGGGAGTCTTGGAGTAATTGGTAAAGTTGTTGTCATGTGACCAGGAGGTCATGAGTTCAAGCCGTGGAAACCTCTTGCAGAAATGTGAGGTAAGGTTGCGTATAATAGACCCTTGTGGTCCGACCCTTCCCCGAACCCCGCGCATAGTAGGAACTTAGTGTACCGGGCTGCCCTTTTGCCCTCCAATTCCTTGAACCATGTCCTTGACACTCCTATATCTTTCTTTCATCTCGTAGGCACAAATGGTGGGTATCTTACTACACAAGTTCTGTTAGCTCAAAACCTATTGTATATCAAACTTATGATGACTTGGGGCTTAGATAAACAAGCTAAGGGTATGTTTGGATTAGCGGTGGGCAGAATTGATTCTGGTAGAATTAATTCTGACAGAAGTGATTTATGTTTGGATGCAACAATGTAAAAGTGATTCTTATAATTGATTTATGTTTGGATAGTTTTGATCAATATTGATTTTGAATGTAGAATTACCAAAATGGACATACATATAAATAAAAATTACTATACATATAAATAGATGGAAGTATGTAAATAAAAATTACAAATAGATAATAGAATTTAAAGTGCAATATAGTACTTAAATATTAGTAGAATATTATTACAATACTAATTTAAAGTGCAAATAGTATTTAAATATTATTACAATACTAATTTAAAGTGCAAATAGTATTTAAATATTATTACAATACTAATTTAAAGTGCAAATAATATTTAAATATTATTACAATACTAATTTAAAGTGCAAATAATATTTAAATATTATTACAATACTAATTTTGCATGTACTCTATAATTTGATTGCGGACTAAGTCTCGAACGTGATTCATCTCTGATGAAGAAGCTACATTAAAAACCTGTGATTGATCCAAATTAGATGATCTGTGATAATCATCATGGTGAATGATTGTGCTTTCATCTTCATAAAGATAAAAATCAATATCTGTTTCTACATTCCTTCTGAAAGTTGTATATTTGATTTTTTTTAGTAATTATTTCTAGATATTTAAAGAGGGTAGTGAAAGTTGTATATTTGATTTTTTTAGTAATTATTTCTAGATATTTAAAGAGGGCAATGAAAGTTGTATATTTGATTTTTTTTAGTAATTATTTCTAGATATTTAAAGATAATAATTAAAGTGGATAGAGCTGTTGATGAAAATTAAAGAGGGTAATAAAGGAAAGAGTAAAATTCAAATTGAAATAAATGACAAAATTGATTCTGCCAGAAGCTACAAATTGTAGTTTCTGCCTTTATCAATTCTGGCCAGCCAAACATCTTTAATTTCTGATTTTCACGAAAGTAGGTACCCAGAATCGATTCTGGGTACCTAAAAGCCAATCCAAACATGCACTAAGTAGATGAAGGTGTGGGGCTGATATGCAGGTTAGATGAATAGTTAAAGAAAATGGAAGAAAAATTACATGGGGAATAGTGACAGAAGATTTTGGAAAATAGACTAATAGTTAATGATACGACCTGGCTTGGAGATAGGCGGATTCAAACAACAAAAACGTGGAAACTAAAGATAGGAAAAAATCAAAGATGAGAAGTGAAGAAATGGGGATGAGAATTGAAGCAAGACCCAATGGATAGTGAGTTTATGGGCAAATTTAGACTCTATACCAAACCCTCCCAATCGAATTCAACCCAAAAAACCTATACTAATTGAAATCAAAGAAGAGATTCAATTGAATCCATGAATGAGCAACTCTAATATGAAATCAAGGGATAAAGATTTCAATAGTCAATAATGGAATCCACCATAATTAACTA
The DNA here is from genome assembly GCA_029844215.1 of Przewalskia tangutica. Taxonomy (NCBI): domain Eukaryota; kingdom Viridiplantae; phylum Streptophyta; class Magnoliopsida; order Solanales; family Solanaceae; genus Przewalskia; species Przewalskia tangutica. The sequence continues at coordinate 45,161,338 of CM056723.1, forward strand.
TATCTAAATAAACAACTATCACTCTCAAAGGAGTATTTCAATTCTCAATTCATCAAAGCTAAACTAATGAAATAACAAGTGTAGTATTTATACTACTTAGACTAAGAAGACTAGCTAGCTATTACAAAAATACCCTTAATGAAGTAAGGGCCTTGTTTGGTAGTCTTCGGGATGATGGCTTGGATTTAAAGTATAACCCCTTTGCGCGAATAGTCACTTTCTCCCTCTCTTTGCAGAAATAGCACAAGTCGACACGTATCATCCATGCTAACTCTCATAGATTGATCTGTGAGTACTAGATAGTCTTGAAAGCTTCCATCCTATCACCCATAACTTGACCATCCTCACACATGGGTCTGCAATGGCCTTCAAAGGCTCACCTTTTGTCATCAAGTGTGTCACGTAGAGATACACACTTAATACCCCTTGAAGCTCCTTGGATATGGTGCAAACGCTTCATGGACCATCATTGGTTTGAGGCCGAACTCCATCTCGAATCTTAGCCCTCATAATTGTCCATGAGCTTTCTAGGATCATATCAGTTAATTAGCCCTGTTCTTAGTTGGAATCAGCCAGGGTAATTCACAAGTTACATTACCTAATCCTTAATTCCATGCTAACAGACCCCATATATATTATTACACTGAAGTTATGCACATGTTTCCGGTATAGACTACGCAATTTCAGCGTATTCTTGTTGCTATTGTGGTTTAATTTGCATTGACTGAAATAAGTAATGCACAGTCTTCCGCAAATCACACTTAAACATCAATTTCCCCAAAAAATATGCACGACCCTGTATGCATGCACAACTTATCAGAAAGCATTTTTCAAACTCTCCTTACAAATACAAATGGAAAGATATTTTTTTCCATGTTTCCTTTTCATAAGCAAATGTGAAATTTGTCAAAAATAGCACCCAATATGTCTCTCGGGGATTTCTCGATTATACAAATAAAAATAAAAATAGCACCCAAGATATTTGCTACCTAGTATCGGAGAATTCAACAACTAATAATTACCCGGTATATGCATACATATATGTGCATTGTGACATATCAAAAGGCATTTGAGGCTATTGAGAAGTAGCTCTGATTAAAGCACAGTAAGTGGTATTTAGGCTGATTAAACCTTAACATTCCCAAAAGGGCAAGGCTGTGAGGAGAACTCCAACTATACCCACAACTTGAACTATAACCTTTAAGGGTGCGTTTGGTTCCGGGTAAACAGGAAAGAGAAAGGGAATGGAGGAATGGAATTCCCTTTATTGTTGTTTGTTTGGCCTTATTTTTTCATTCCCTTTACCCCTTTTCCACTTTCATTCCCTTTACCCCTTTTCCACTTTCATTCCCTTTCCTTGATTCCCCCACCCCCCTAGGTATTTGGATTCCCTTTCCCCAACCCGGACCCCGGACCCCGGACCCCGGACCACTCGGACCACCCCCGACCCCGGACTCCGGACTCCGGACCCCATACCCCTGACCACCCAGAACCAAACATGTAGGGACAATCAGGTAATTCCTTTCCTTTCCATTTCATTCCCTTACTGGATTCCATTCCGTTTACCCTACGCGAACCAAACGCACCCTAAGTATCTTGAGAAACCAAAAACGTCCTCATTATTTGCAAAAATGAACAAGTTTCGTCCTTCAGCTATCTCACGTTACAAAATTAATAGAATATTTGGAATATCTCCTCTCCAGGAACAGAAGTTTGTTGAGGACTGAGATAGCACTGCTTTCTAATATTTCCGAAGTAAGCAGTCTGAAGATGAAGATGCTTGCTTTCTCCGTTGAAGTCTGCAGCATTATATGTATGCATGTGTCATTGGAGGTGGATTGCCTCATGGAATGACATTTCTGTGTTATCTAGCCGAAAGCCTCCTTTTGTTCCACCGTATATCTAGAATAAATTGTCTGCTGGGTATGTTTGAGCTGAAGTAATTTGTGTATAGGTTAAATTAAAATTATTTTAAGAGCTCTGATTAAATGTCAATATAATTAACATTACAGGGTGAAAACTCTCGTACGGATGCAAATCTTATTGCCGAGCTGAAGCTGGTTACCTTTTTACTGTACGGAGTGTAGTTGGCCTTATGAAATAGTAAATATTTTGTGATAAATTTGGTCCAAATCTGCAAGAGATGTGAAATTCAAACGAATAAAGCACTCCATCATCGGTGGAAGCAGCTGTTAAGCAGTACTATGAAGCTCATACTTATTTGTTTTTAGATATGACATGTAGTCTTTCTCAATGTTGTTCTTGAAGGGTTCTTAGGAAAGCTTCTACCTCCAAAGAAAAATAACTCAGTTTCTTAATTTGGAATGGAGTTGGGGTTGGGTCTGTTCATTTCCAGTGGCAACAACCGAACAACACAGAAGAAGACCAGCTTTGGGGAGGCTTGGGAAGTCCAGTGGGACTCAACAACAACAACAACAAACCTAGTACATTCCCATAAGTGGGTTCTGGGGAGGGCGGCTTACCCCTACCATTATGGGGTAGAGAGATTGTTTCTGAGGATGGTAGAACCTCGGCTCAAGAAAATCATTTTTTGAACATGGTTTGAAAGAAATGCAAGAGTAAAAAGCTACGATAAAAAAACTAAAGAGAGAAAAAAAGAAAAATACTGACAGTACAAATATTAAAGATAACCAAACTAAAAGAAGCAACAGTAGTAATAAAATAGAAGAATAATATAATATTAGCATAATAGTAATAATATCGGTAAATGAAAAAATAGATACTCTAGACTAGAACCCTGCTCTACCACTGCAGAGAGAAAACGCTCGACTATCTACTAACTATCTACCCTAATTTCCAACCTTCATGCTCTCCTATCTAGGGTCATGTCCTCGGTGAGCTGAAGATGTACCACGTCCTGTAGAACTTAGTTGCGGTGGTTTCCTCCATGCTCTCCTAGCACTTGCGGTGGTTCTCCTCTATGCTCTCTGTCACACCACCGTAGAGCCAAGTCACAGGTGTGACACTCTCCTATCTAGGGTCATGTCCTCGGTGTAGCACTTGAGTTGGAAGGACTTGGATATTAGGGATGGTTTATCTACCGCTACCTTCTATTCAAGGTAAGATTGCAGGATTAGGTTACATTTCTCTTAACATTTCAAATTATACTACAAAAAATATATTAAATAGTGAATGTTTTCCTGTTGAATAGCATTTCACTTGAGGTATGGAAGGGATTGTGGCTTAAAACAAACTGACGGCTTGTTTTTCTTTTTCCCCATATGTTAAAATAGGCTTATTAGGTAAATATTTGAAAGCTTGAACTTCTATAAACTAGTGATAGATTTCTGTATCGACTTTTTTGTACACTGAATCTAAGCAAAAATAAAAGAATGCGGTAAAGAACATCCAATCACTCAGTCAGCCTGTCATTATCTTGCCTTTCCTCAAGAAGGTTAGATGTTCTTTAAGTTGACCCAGAAGTTATACAAGATTTGAACTTTATGGGTTCTGGTCTAGGACAACCACCGCAAGTGCTAGTTATTGGGTTCTGAATTTAGTTCTGTACATATTTAGTAAATTTCATAACATATATACAAGGTTGAGAGTTATGAATCTTCGTTTCATTGCACCAATTATACGCGAAGGGGAGAAAATTGTTCAATTAGAACATGAGAAATTGATAGGGAGAATCAGAAATGGGAAACAGCAATGATACTGTATCTAATTGGGGATTCACCATCTATTGGTGGCCTATAGAGGTTCTTCAGATCTAAATGGAACTTCCCAAGTAAGCCTGAAATCTTTTATCATCAGGATGTATACTTTGTTGTTAGATTTAAGAAGGTGGAGGAGAGAGATGAGGTCATGTTAGCAGGACCTCATACCATTAATATCAGGCCAGTGATCATGAAGCACACCTGATTTCCAGGTGAATGATGAAGTCAATACTACTGTGTCATTATGGGTTAAACTGCCAAAGCTTCCACTGAATTGCTGGAGTATGCAAATCCAAAGTAAAAGTGGGAGTAGCCTGGGGAATCCAGTGTATGCTGATGATTGTACGACTAATGTAGCTAGGATATCCTACGCTAGGATTCTGGTGGAAATGGATGTAACGAGGCATCTGCCGAAGGTTGTAGAGGTGCTTGGTCCAAAGGGGAAAATGCTTGAGCAAAAAGTTGTATATGACAAGATGCCAGAATATTGTGGTAAATGCTTGGAGATAGGGCATACCCACTTAAAAGAAGCAAACCATCGAGCACCACCTCATCCAAATAGAGCAAGACGACCTAGAATGGTAAAGAAGTGACAGAAGAATGAACAAAGGAATGGAGAGGGAACTAGCTTAGGGAAGCAAGTGCATCAGGTTGCTTCAAAGGCTGTAGTTGCAAATACTACACAGGTTGATGAGGCTCCCATCACAAAGAATACAAATGACCCACCACAAGGTCCTGATGAATGGACTGTTGTTAAAGGGAAATCTACAGCAAAGCCGGCAAATGTTGTACCAGTGGATTAGGATACTGTTGATACCAGGAATGGATATGATCCCTTTAGTGATAAAGATAGTAATGTCCCAGGTTTGATAAGTAAGGAAAGAGGCCAAAGTAGCAAGGGCGGGGGGGGGGGGGGGGGTAATTTTAATAACTTGCCCCAATGATTGTCACTTGGAATGTTAGAGGGCTGAATCAAGCCCATAAGAAAAAGGAGTTAAACGAGTATATCAAGGAGAATAAAATTGCTCTGATTAGTATTATGGAGCATAGAATGAATGATAAGAAGGCATCCAGGGTAATCAAATATGTGGTGCCAGGATGGTGATGGTGCTCAAACATGAGTTCTACTAATAAAGGGAGAATATGGGTAGTTTGGAACCCCAATTATGTTAATTTCAAGAGGATGGATACATGCACTCAGCATATACATGGCCTGGTTACAATCTATAAGTTGCAGCAAGTATTTCATTTTTCTGCTATATATGGCCTACGTACAATTCAAGATAGGAGGAGTTTATGGAGTAAGCTAAGAGACTTAAATCAAACAACTCAAGGCCCCTGGCTGGCCATGGGTGAATATAATGCTGTATTAAATGTAGAGGATAGACAAAATGACACTCCTGTCAATGATCCAGAAACTAAAGACTTTCAAGAATGCCTTGATGATTGTGGTTTAACGGAATTGCATTATGTTGGAAGGAGCTATACATGGACAAATAACCATGTTTATAGTAGAATTGATAGGGCCATTGTCAATTCTACATGGATGACACAGATGCCAGCAAGACCAGTGCTGATATTAGAGCCACACTTTTTGGATCATTCTCCCTTGGGGATTAGATTTAAGCAAGTAACACAAAGCAGGGGCAACCTTTCAAGTTTCTCAACTGTGTAGTGGAGAGTCCTCAGTTCATGCCCATCATAACAAACTGCTGAAGCGTACTGCCTCATAGGTGAATTTGAGAACAATATGGAATAAGCTGAAGGAAGTGAAACAACATCTGAAGACCTTGAACACTGCTCAGTTTAGAGGAGTGGATGGAAAATTAAGCAGCATCAGGAACCAATTGAAACAGGTCCAGATGCAAATGGGGAATGATGGTATTCCAGTACCACAGCTTATTGAAGAAGAAAAGGGCCTAAAAGTGCAACTAGAGAAGTGGGGTAAAATTGAGGAAAGTATATACAGACAGAGGTCAAGAATACAGTGACTGAGGTTGGGTGATTATCATTCTGCCTATTTCTTTGCTAATATGAGGAATAGACAGTCTTTGAATCATATAAGGAACCTTAAAAATGCTCAAGGTTGCATATCACACACTGATTCAGAAATTCAAGATGAGATTCTTGGGTTTTATCAGTCATTCTTGGGTTCTAAATAATACTAGCTACCAGCAGTTGATCCTACTACCATCATAGAGGGACCTGCTTTGACAAAAGACCAACAGAAAGCTCCTATCAGGCCAGTTACTAGGCAGGAATCTATGAGGCTCTAAGAGATATAGATGATTTGAAGGCCCCAGGATGTGATGGACTAAATGCTTATTTCTTCAAGCAAAACTGGTCCATAATAGGAGAGATCACTGATGCAGTCCTCCAATTCTTTGATACTAATCAAATGTACTACTACCCAGTGAATTTCACTCAGGTAATTCTGATCCCAAAAGTTAAACATCCTTCATCAATGAAAGAATATCGACCAATCTCTTGTTGTACCACTTTATACAAGATCATATCTAAGGTTCTTACCAAGAGGTTATAGGTAGTTATGGATAGTTTGGTTGATAAAGAGCAATCAGCTTTTGTGCCTGGCAGATTTATAACAGATAATATAATACTTAATACTTAGCCATGAGCGGGTTAAGGGATATGGGGAAAGGGGTTTCACCAAGATGCATGATCAAGCTTGACATGCAGAAAGCATATGATTCCTTGGAGTGGATATATCTGGAGCAAATTCTGTATGGACTAGCTTTTCCTGGGCAATTTGTAAGGTGGATAATGACATGTATTCAAAGTGTCACTTATTCAATCTTAATTAATGGCTATCCATCAGAACCATTTCAGCTAGAAAAGGCCTTACGCAAGGAGATCCCTTATCTCCTTTCCTATTTGTATTGGCAATGGAGTATCTAACAAGAAGCTTGAAGAATGTTGATTCTGTAGCATAATTATAGGAATAATATTATATAGATTGATATTGTATTGATTATGTAATATTCTATTTCCTTATTTAGTCATAGGACTTACTGTATTGCTTTCTACTTTCTAGTAGCGTTGGATTTCTACTGCTAATTGCTCTTTGCTTATCTTATGCACCTACGTTAGCTATTGCTTCTTTTTTTCAGAATGCGCTAGCATGACTTATTCGCTTTTGATACCAACATTTTCATATTGCTTTAAATTTTTTGTCCGGGTCTAACTGTTTCTCTTGCTTTGCTTGTGTTTATGCTTTGTCTTGAGCCAAGGGTCTCTCGGAAACAGTCGCTCTACCTACCAAGGTAGAGGTAAAGTCTGCATACACTCTACCTCTCCAGACCCCCACATTGTGGGATTTTACTGGATATGTTGTTGTTGTGGGGTCTGGGGAGGGTAGAGTGTACGCAGACCTTACCTCTACCTTGAAAGGTAGAGCGGTTGTTTCCGAAAGACCCTCGGCTCAAAACATAGCATAGGCACAAGCAAAGCAAAAGACGCGATCAGACCCGGACAAGAAATTTAAAGCAATATGAAAATGATGACACAAAAGCGAATAATTCATGATAGCACATTCTGACAAAGAAGCCGTAAATAACACAGGTAAATAAGATAAACAAAGTAGACTAAAAAATACATAGCATCAGAAATCAAATGACATGAGGCTATAAAACAATATTGTGCGCCTACTAGTATGATAGGTGAAGCAGGCCTACAATAATAACACTACAACTACCAGTTTGTAAGCGTAAGTAGGACTCCGCCCAACTACCTACTACCCTTCTACCCTAATATGTGTCCTCCACAACCCCCTATCTAAGGTCATGTCCTCAGTAAGTTGCACATGCGTCATATCCCGTCTAATCACATCTCCCCAATACTTTTTCGGCCTACCTCTACCCCTCTTGAACTCGTCCCTAGTCAACCTCTCACACCTTCGCACAAGGACATTTTTGTCTCTCCTCTGCACATGCTCGAACCATCTCAACCTTGCTTCCCGCATCTTATCCTCCACTGAGGTCACTCCCACTCTGTCCCGGATATCCCCATTTCTAATCATATCCCTCCTTGTATGCCCACACATCCATCTCAACATCATCTCTGCAACTTATCTTTTGGATGTGCGAAGTCTTGACTGACCAACACTCCACCTCATACAACATAGTTAGGCTAACTACCCCTATAGAACTTGTCTTTAAGTTTTGGTGACACCTTTTATCGCACAAAAAATTTCTAAGGATGTAGTTAATTTGTTGTCATACTAAGGATGTTTTTTTACAGAGATTTCATCCAGCTTAACCCACTGCTAACCGTAATCCTATTTCTTTCTCATTACTTTTTTATCTGCTTAAGCATTATGGTAATCTGGAAATTCAACAGCTTTTAAGACTTATTCTTTTCCCTTAACACTTGGACCTTTGCATTATGAAGTTCAACTAAATACACAAGCGTAAGTAGAAAATAAACTGGATTATTCCATTCTTAAAATCCGTTCACCTAAAGTTATTTTTTACACTCGACACTCGACTCAACCATGTAAATTAGAATGCTTGTTATGATGGATATCCAAATAAATATGAAAAAGTAATAGGAAAGCCCTCTAGCTTCTCAAAGTGGCAATCAACAATTGAAATTTTCTTTGACTTAGTCAGCCTCTTAAACGACCATAATTGTATCACATAAGTTATTCTGTCCATTCTGTTACACAAGATTTAATATCTAGGACAAAATAAGTTCTCGTTTTGTACAAAGTAGCACGAAAATATATATTATCTAAAAAACTTGAAGCAAAAGCTTAATTTCCAGACTAGTAAATGGGTAAAATGATGATTTAAGTTTAGTTATTCTTAATTAATGGCTAATATCATCTTCTCTTATCCCCTACCTCCTAATTGTGACCTTCACATGCCCTCCTCCCAATAAGAAAAGATTCATACTGTTAGTTAAACTATCATTTCAAACACTAAATTGAAAATTATTATTATTATTTCACAACATCAAATAAATTGAAGCCTCCTGCCAATTTCGAAGAATTCTAATTTCTAATGACGTAAGTTCAACAGTCCAACCGCAAATAAAATACTACTACATCCATCCGTACCAATTTAAGTATTTTAGTTTGACCTGGTACAGAGTTTAAGAATTAAACGAAATTTTTAAATTTTGTAATATTAAATTAAAGATATTTGACCTTTTACGAACTTTAAGAATTAAAAAAAGATTTTTGAATTTGTAATCTAATTTTAAATCATGTGGTGTTAAACTTATCTTCAAATTGAAAAACTTAAATTTGGACGGAGGGAGGGAGTAGGTTTTACACGCTCGCTCTCTTCAAACAACTATTTCTGCAATTTTCTAATAAAAAATGAGGCAATTGAAAACGAAGCAGTTTTTTTTTTTGCAGAGGGGAAGTGAAAATACCTTCAAGCCAGCGGCTCCGCCGCCATAAGAGTTGTACTGGAGAGCATGCATAAGTTTCGCAGCCATATCAAATTCACCAATTTCAAACCTTACCTAATAAATCTCCAAGTACATGTGAATCGGCGCTAACAGCCACACCTATCAACTCAAAATGTGATTGCCAAAGGTATTTCTTACCTCAGTCAAATATTTAATATTCGCTCGTTTTAAAAAAATTGATCTAGTTATATAAAGTTTAAAAAATAAATAACTTTTTTTAAAATATGTGATCTAAAATAAATTTTAAATATTTTTATAATTATAAATTATCTCATAAAGTAATTGTTTCTGAATATAAAAAGGAAATCATTTTTTTGGAATAAATAAATAAGAAAAGTAAGTGATCTTTTTGAGAGAGAATTATTTTTAACTATTATATTTAACAAGGAAAATATAAAAAATATGAATTTTCATTAAATCTTTATTTTTAGGGTTCCCATTAATATAGTAACACTCAACGTGTGCTAACTGCTAAATATTTGAAGGAAATTAAAAGGGGCTCATTTTTTAAAAGCTTAAAAGGAACAAAACTGTTCAATGCCATATTTTAAGGGACTATTTTAGACCTACCCTTAAATATAGAGGATTATTTTCGTAATATTATGCAAAAGTAGTACTCCTTTTGTCAAATCAAACTACGTCACATAAATTGAAATTATTAATATAAGTAATAAGAAAATTCAAGAGTGTGACCTAGTGATTAAGAAAATATTAGATGATTTTTTTCTCGTCTGGTCAAGCCTTAATGGACAGAGTTATTCGGTAGTTGTTGGTGAGAGGTTTGAAGAAAAATCTCTTTGTTTTGAACGCCTAGCAAATTCTTTTATTTAAAGACGATCCTTTTCTTTTCTTGGACCAATAACGTGGAATTAATCAAGAAGCGTGAAAGTTAACCTGAATACCACAATTATTAAAAAAATTATAATGTTTTTAGTTCTTAAATTGGTAAGATATCCTAGGCTAGTGTTTCATTTTCTTGGCTCATACTAATGAAAGTTTGACTCATTGAGAAATTGAACAAATACTGTTTCATAAATAAAGTAGATTGTCTATTGTATGTTATTTTAGTCATTCGAGTGCTTGGTGTCGAAGGCTGACTTGTAGGTCTTTAGTTAGTCTGCCAAACTGATTCAACTGTTGGAGCTAATATTCGCTCCTCGATCACTCCGAAGGTTGTTGAGGGAGTTTGTTAGACCTGCATTCTATCTCATGAGACTCAAGTCAAAAAGGTTGGAGAATCCCATGCCTTGGCTTGCAAGGAGAAGGTCCGGGTCGAGTGAAGCTAGGATGCGAGGTATGGCCCTTGTTTCATACGGCTCGGGGCTATGAGTCCTGGTCTACCCGAAGGCGAGTGAGGTTGTAGGTGTTGGAAATTTATTAAACGTGAAATAAGTTAATTCTATTAAATCATGACTCGAACAATTGGGGTCTCGCACGTCGGAAATGTTGTTTCCACACACGTGCACATAATGTGCTAAGGATCGTAATTTCCTTAATGGAAGAGATATTGGTACGTATACGAATTGTTTGAGATGTAAGATAATAGATAGTTATTGATCAAATGACAATGGTTTCACGTTGGTAAATGAAGAAAGACGTGTACGATGTGTAAAAGATAAAACAAGTCGGAAAAACGCCGCGGAGCCTCGAAGGGCCGCGACGCCTTAACGTCGGAGTCGCGGTGCTCCGCCTCCAGCCAGCGTCGGCGACGCCCGAAACTCTCTGAAGTTTCGGCGCACGACTGTTTCAGACCGTTGGATAAGAAATAAAAGTGATTTTTGGGCTGACTTTGGAGCATTAATTCTCCATTATTTGGCTCATGAATTCAACCATTATTTGGCTGAATTGTAACTCCACAATCAAGGCTATTACATGGACATTCAAGACACCATTACTTGGCTATGTGGAAGGTCATCTTCTCCACACTATAAAATGGAGCCTTGGGCTCATTTGCAAAACACTCAACACTTAACATATTTTCATAATATATTCTTCCTCTCTTGCATTCTCCAAACACTCAAAGATCTTTCTTCCTAAACGAACACTTGAGTCTCATTTGTTCACTTGTTTGATTGCTGTTTTATCTTGGGAGATAAGTTGTCAACCCACCGTTAAAAGATTATACGGGGGCAATATTATCTTACGGATAGATTGAAAAATCAATCGACTCAGCAAACCAATTTCCTTATACTATTTCCAGAATTCTTACTATTTTGTTGTTGTATAGATCAAGGAGCTTGTTGCAATCTAAGAAGATCCAAGACGGATTCTCAAACAGAAGATCAAGATCACAAAACTTGTTGTAGTAGCCACAACTCTTGTTGGCTACAAGGTTGTTAATCATTGTAATTGTAGTTTATCCTTTCAAACAACACTATTTCCGTACATCCATTGTAACTCACAATCTAAGATAATATTTGTACTAGTGTTAGGAAGATGTATGTCAACAAATCTGATCCTAGTTTTTGGGTCTCTCTTTGACGATAGTTACAAATCTGTTTTCGTGAAAAGTGAGATCTATGTTGAATGATCCTGAACTTGAAGATATTGGTGATAATCATGCTTGTAAGGATCAAGGGAGAGTTGCTATCACCACTCTCGAGAGTGGTGGAAATAAACGTCCACAAGAGGTTGAAGATGTCAACTGGGACATGAGGAGAAGGATAAAGATGATGCTCCATCTTGTCGTAGAAAGCCTTCATCTTATGGTAAGGAGGATTTGGATACGTGATGAACGTGGGCTAGATTCCAAAGGTATGAGTGAATTTGTGTCTTTGTCAATAATGATATTAAAATATAATTTCTGAATAAAAGTGAATAAAGCAAGGCTTGAAATATTAAAGGTTTTATTAAAACTTATATTTCCTACACTTTAAAAATCAGAAATTTAATCTCACCTTCCTTCCCGTTAAATGATTGGACTGTTATGAACAACGGCCTAAAAGATGTGGACTTAGATTGTAATAAACTGAATTTATGGACAATCCTAAGCAAGGGAGAGGACTAGAGGACTAAAGGACTAGAGACAAACATGTCACCGTTTTCGACAGAAGACCTGTCTTTTGACAAGATAGTATTGGACACTCAGTCATGCAAAGCCTACGGGTGACTAGAGTGGGCCAGAATCTCCAAATATTGGATGATCTGAAGGCCAAAAGAATGACAAAAAAAAAGTGGACACTCAGTATGTCGAGACAAATGGAGTGGGCCAAAGCATCTAGATCACTTATAATCTGTTACGCCCTAACCACGGGCAATAGATTGCTCATGTGAAGCAACGCTACCTTCAAAGTAAAAGAAGTTTGAAGTGGTTGTCCTCAAAAGGACTTAAGGGAATGGTATCACTCTTAAAAGAGGTGATACATGTCCTAAACTTGGTTTCAAGGACGATGTTGGGCAACATGGCTTGTGTTTTTCGCCTCATGTCCTGCAGGTCGATAATAACCAAAAGTGATCTAATAAAATTGTAGCCAAGTGGATGATATATTTGTAATTCGTGCATCTATGCCATCATATATTAAGACACGTTAAATAGAAAGGCATTCAAAAGCTAACGAAGTTGAGATTGTTGTCATCTGTCGACTTAAACTCTCAAATGAATGTGAGGTAGGCGAAGAGGCAAAATCACCTTTCTATTTCGCCAAAAGGAATATCGAAAAGAAGTACCGCTCCTCTATAACATAGTCATGCCTACGTAGGTGATTTGATGCTTGTACAAATAGAGGGGAAAGACAAGAACGTTGTGATCTTCATCGACGATGGAACAACGTATTGCATCATTTGTTGGAAAACAAAGATGAAACCCCGTCGGAGCGCCGGAGAGCCGCGGCGCCTCCACCAAGAGTCGCGGCGCTAATCATGAGTTTGGTTACTGGAATCGAGGCACCGCAGCACTGGTCCGTGGCGCGGTGACAAGATCGAGCGTAGCCGCGCCTCTCGAGCGGTCGCGGCCGGAAGGCGAAAGCCTACCGTTTGAGGAATTCGTAAGATAGAGGGGAGAATGTGAAGCATCGTTTATCAAACGAATACTCCTTACTCACCTCAGACCAACGGTGTTTGCCAAGCTCATATCCGTATGCCCAAAATATTTGGGACAAGGCGATCCTTACCGCTAATGTGATTCTCACCGGAACTCCGCATAAGGATAAGGATAACCTTCCATGTGAAACATGAAAAGAATATCATATACAAATGTTGTGATATGGGGTAGTGTGGCAAGTGTTGAGACACTACAGCCAAAACAGGTCAAGTCAGACCTAAGACTGTGGAGTGTATATCCACTGAATATGTGTCACGACCCGAACCGACGGGCCGCGACTGGTGCCCTATCTGGGCACCCTTCTACCCAAACATCTCATATAACCAGCGGAAACTTAAGAACAACTCATCATCTCATAACGAAGGGATCATGTCCCCTGAGCTTTAATAGTAAACTCATTTTATAAAAATAGGCAAGCCGACAAGGCTGCCACTATATACAGAATATGTCCAAAACGAACTACAACATATACACGTCCAAATACACATTTACCACTCACACCTGTCTACAGACCTCTAAGAGTTTGATAATGAAATGTGACGGGACAAGGCCCCGCCGTACCCCTGAATATACATAAGTCTATAATGGCAGATCTGTACCAAAATGACAAGCTCCGGAACAATGGAGCTATCCCAAAAGTTGAGCGAAGACCCTAAGCTAGCGGATCACCAAACTGAGTACTTATACCTGCGGGCATTTAACGCAAAGAAGAAGGCGGGTCGCAATAATGTACCAAGTATGTAAACATAAAGTACAGTAAATAAGATCATAACTGGCCAAAAGATGACAGGGACAAGTATGAAAATCAAATACCAGATCCAACCGTGCCATATAAAATAGAGTCAACTGTACCTATTAAAATTGGGGAGTCAACTGTGTCTTTTTAAAAGTGAGAGAGTCATATCAAAATCATAGATGCCTGTCCATATAACGTATCCCGGTCCATTCTGGGACTCGGTCCATATAACTGTGGATGTCTGTCTACTCATAACGTATCCCGGCCCATTCTGGGACTCGGTCCATATAACCACCATGTCTATATACATATAATGTGTCTCGGCCCTTTAGTGAGGGACTCGGTGGAATCATCAGTATAACGTGTCCCGACCCTTTAGTGAGGGACTCGGTGAGATCATCATCCTCATATATATACATATAAATATTGTCGGCTCATTATGGGACTCGGTGAACATTGTCGGCCCATTTTGGGACTCGGTGAACATTGCCGGCCCATTTTGGGACTCGGTGAACATAGGCTAGGATCTTCGCACGACCCTTATATATTGTCCTGAGTATCTGTACTCGCATCATAGATACATGTTCATGGAATCATCATACGTATAAACATTGCCGGCCCATTTTGGGACTCGGTGAACATTGTCGGCCCATTATGGGACTCGGTGAACTCATGTAATAACACTTACACGAATAGCTATCATGAGCAATCTTGTGCACTTTAAATCATCTTTTGACTCTCAATAAAATCTTTAAAATGAACTTTCATTTTAGAAAAAACAAGGCACTATCATGTCATGTATCCTTTTAAATCATCATTTGGGAAATCAAGACACTTATCATATCATGTATCATTTAGGATTAAGATCCAATCGAACCATGTACGTTAGTCGTATACTTACTTTATAACAAACATGCCAAAAGAAGAAAGAATAGTTTCACATACCGATTGTAGTCTGTACCAACTCGATAATCTAAATTTGTCCCGCTCCTCTGGCTAATATTATGGAAACATCTGAATGGCGATAACAGATCCGAATTTGCCTAATTAATTCTTATATGGGCCGTGAGTAATTTATTTATTTTATAAAGATCTTATCTAATCAGTTGTGAACTAGCAAATGTAAAATAAATTGGTTATATCTTAGTTTCTATGCAGATGGCATTCTAATCATTTCAATATAATAATTGTTTGTCGATACCTTTTTCACTCAACGCCGCAATGACTTGTTTTAACACGTCTACTAATAACATACTTACTTATTTATTAAAACAGTTTCAACACTTAATACTTAACAATTCCTTTAAAATAAGCAGAGTCAACTCGGCTCCCATTCTTACTAAAACTCTTATCAACATATGTCTCATATGCCTTGATAAGGACTTAGGAACAATTTAGACATGCTTTTAGCATAGAATCGATAACATGAATATTCTTTAATTCCTAAGAGTAGAGTAAACTATGGAGCAATACCACAGTTATAGATCACACGTAAAACATGTCAAAAGAAGAAAAGATAGTTCACATACCTTATCGGCTATACTAACACGATAGTAGAATACGTCTCAAATAGGTACTTCAACCTATAACAACAATAACACTTCTATCAACTTCATAAATACTAGTATACGCTATACCACATAATGACTCTCCATTTATACAAAATTTTGGGCGGCACTTCCCCTATGTATACTCACATCCACAACTTTCAAACAACGCCAATAACATCAATAACCAAGTACCAATTAAGGGTAGTTCAAAACAGCAACCAATGTGATTCACACACCTATTTCTTATGTTAATCCGACCTCTTAATCCATATAAAAATAGTCCACTAAAACAGTCCATTATATACCATTATTCCTTTAGGACTTACATTAGTCATTACCATATTAAACATGCATAATGGTAACCAAATTTTCAGCATTATAACTCCACAAAGTCCAATTCAAGTCTCAACACCTTAATATAAACCATTTCAACTTTCAATAACAAGATTTCCTTCAATTTATAACATGCACTTAGTGACGATAATAACAATAACAACCAACGAATCTAATATAAACAAAACAGTCCATAAATCGACTAACTTGCCAAAACTGTCACATGCACTTCGTATTCTCCATTTCACTTAACACAAGTTCA
This sequence comes from Przewalskia tangutica, assembly GCA_029844215.1. NCBI lineage: Eukaryota > Viridiplantae > Streptophyta > Magnoliopsida > Solanales > Solanaceae > Przewalskia > Przewalskia tangutica. Next base: position 45,177,374 of record CM056723.1, read on the forward strand.
TCCCTTAACTATAACAACATGTAATTTCCAATTACTTCAAGAGAAAGAAGAATCTTACCTTATTTTTAGCACAAAACAGTCCACAAGTTTCGGCTCACAGTTTTCTCTTTGCTCCACTTCTTCAAGTTACAACAACACACATGTATCCTCTACAAGCTTATAACCATCTTACTTTCTTGTCTTTCTTCCAAAAAGTTCATCTCCAAGCTTAGGGTTTCAAGACAGTTTTCTTGTCAAAACCGTGACCCACTGTTTGGAGTATTAACCTTGGCTTAGAACTTAGTTAAAGAGCTTAATCTTGGAAAATAAGTTAGTCTTGATCTTCACTTGGCTATGGGATTTTCGAAACTTGTAGGAGAAGAGAAGAGAGATAAAAGAGTTTGGATGATGAAGATATTTGTGATATTAAGTCTTGCTACACGTGTATCATATGGTGTATGTAGCACAAGTGGAGGGGGACCCATGAACACCACTTGTCCATTTGTCTTTCCCTTCATAAAAATATATGATTTGGAAATTCCCGACGGCATCGCGCAGATCGCGAGAATGGCACCGCGTTCCGAATTCGCTGACTCTCAAAGATCGCAAATTCTTTTGCACCGCGATCGCGGCTCGAAATTCACAAAGACGCATTTCTCTCACTAATATGCCCTGAAATTACGGGGTGTAACAATATGCAAAGAACAGTAGTTCTTATCGTATCATGGTGCCAAGGAATGCAGAATTATTTGAAAGATGACTTTCCTTGAAAAGGAAAAAGTAGCGGTTGCTCAAGGTTAACAAGAACCCGTGAGTGCATAATTGTCCAGAACTAGATGTTCCAGATCTATAGGACTCGAAAGTTGCTGACTATCCGGAGCGTAATGCTACAGATCTACAGAACTCAGAGATTCTAGATGTTGAACCGAGACCGAGCAAAAAGAGGGGACAAAGACTTATTCCAGGCCTTCTAGCTTATATGGTTGAGAATGAACCATGGACAATTGAGAATTGTTGTCACGACCCGACCCCGGGGCCGCGACTAGTACCCTACTGGGGTACCCTGTCAGGTATATGTCAGAGAATAGCAGCGGAACATAACACAACACATAACATCATAAAAAGGGTAATACATATCTGGCCAGCCGATAAGGCTGCCTTCCATAAACATACTTAACCAACGTATTTATAATACAACTGGTTCTTATAGCCCAAAACACATATGTGGCCACGCACTTAAAGATAACAATCGTGGCGGGGCGGGGCCGCCATACCACGAATGTACAAAATACCTACAAGATCGTGGAAATATCCGCATCAATAAATAAGCTTCCGGAGGAATGGAGCTTCGACAGGAATAGTGATCCTAGAACGAGGATCCTCAATGCTTACCCTTTACTGCGGCATTTAACGGCCGGGAAGCGGTCGATCATGATATGTACCAAATGCGTAAAGTGGGAAAAATCGTAATATGATATCATAAGTCTAAAAGCAAGTGGAGTCATGAAGGCGATAAAATACCTTTTCAGTGCCTTACTAACAATGAGAGTGACAAGTATATATGTATAATCTTGCATAAAGTAGGAGGCTCATGATCAAAACAGGTACCTGCCCGTAGTATCAATAAAACCATCCTACTCCCGGGACTATTTCACCGCGTGGGTCAGTGGACCGCGTGAGGTACTCACGCATCGGTGTACTGGCGTGGGACTATTTCACCCGTAAGCCCATAAGGACTCGCGTGAGGTATTCTCGCATCATGGGTAGCAAATCCACGGAGCAATTGGTATAACGATCTTGGGGACTTTCCGCCGGATATACTCTTACCACAGGCGGATGGTATAACGATCTTGGGGCAGTACTCGCCGGATATACTCTACACTGGAGCGGATGGTATAACGATCTTGGGGCTTGCCCGCCGGATATACTCTTACACCGTGCAGATGGTATAACGATCTTGGATCGCCGCCGGATATACTCTTACACTGGAGAAGGTGGTATGACGATCTTGGGGCTTGCCCCTCAGACATACTCTTACCCTGGAGAAGGTGGTATAAAGATCTTGGGGCTTGCCCCTCAGATATACTCTTACCCTAGCTCAAACTGTCATCATATCATAATCATAAATAAGTTAAGAAAACTTATAACTTCTTATTAGTCTTGTTCATATACCCTCTCATTTTAGTTTACTTAAGGCACTTAACCATATCTATAGTAAAAGAACACCGGGAGTTTAACCCAAGTACTACATACTTCAACTTTTTTGAAAATGACTCTTCTTTATACATAAAAACCTTTGGGCAATTGATATCTTAAAATCAATTTGCCTCCCCATATACTTATCTTATTTAGAGTAAATTTCTTCTCATTAACCTTTTATGAAGCTAATAAACCAACTTCCCATAAAGTTGTTATATTAACTCTTATGCTTTAGTAAAATCATACTTTTCCCTTAACTAAGGGAATTATACATTCTTAAAATGAAACAAGTCATTATATGCTTAAAATGAGTAAGAATACAAAATCTTGTACGTCTACCATACTACATAGTTTAATCTATTCATGCTCAAGAGATAGGAAAACTTCACATACCTCTTTAGTCAATCCACTTGCTAGGTCCAACTACCGCAAGTAATATTTCAACCTATAATAACCATGATATGTTCATTAACCTCTAATTTCAATGTAGAATAATCTAACTCAAAGCCACTAAATTCTACGGAAAATCAAGATTTCCTTTGTTTATACATACTTTGCCACCTTTCTCAAGCCCGAATTTATAATCCAAATTACTCATTCAAGGATAAAAAATCCAACAAACCAAAGTGGATTACACAAACAAACTAATTACGCGCGAGTACAATAATTCATTTTAACAAGTTTAAGGTAGTTTTTAGGCTACAACATGCTCACTTGTTCTTTTAACCAATCCTTTCATATCCCAACCACATTTCTCACATGCAATCAATCTAAGGGCCTTATTTCCAACTAAAAGTTCTTCCTACTCAACATGCAATACCAAATACCAACTATAAAAGAAGAATGGTTACCTTAGAGCTTTTAGCCAATTTATTCCAACAATTGCTAGCCTCTACTCCAAGAATATCACCACAATAGTCTTCACAAGCTTGTAATAACCTTTCCTTCCTATCACACTTTTCAGATTTTCTTTAGGCTTAGAATTCCTCTTGGAAACTTAGAGAGAAGGGAGAGCTAAAGCTTTAGAGAGAGAGGGAAATTAGAAGATGACCAAGTCTTCAAGACTTGGTCAATATATTGCATGCAAGAAATCAGATGGGGGGGACACTTGTCACCCTCCCAAGGTCTTTTAAAAGAAAAATATGACTTTTCTAAGTTTTTCGCCCAAAAATCCCGCCTCGGCGCTGGCCGCCATGTGCCAGCGCTGAAACCTCCGTCGGCTCTCGGACTTTGGCGCGCGCCGCTGTCTGGCGCCGCGTCGCTGAAACTCAGCGACCCTCGATGCTTTAGGCGCCGCCCTGCATCCGCGCGGCCATGCGCGCTTTGCTCAAACGCATTTACGCGATTGCCGAACTTGTAACTCTCATAACTTTCTACTCCGACGTACTATCGACAAACGGTTGGTTGCGTTGGAATCTAGACTCAACGAACTACGCCCTAGGCCTTTAAAATACTTAGGAACTCTCAATGAATCGGGTCATAACCCGCCTCAAAGTTGACTAAAACCCGTCCGGAATAATCCGTCAACCTATCCTTTGAAAATTTTAAGTCTTACATGCTTTCGTACGCTCTCATACGTAGGGTCAGAACTACGGGGTATAACAATTGTCATCTCCAGAAGCGCTGCTTTGGAAAGTAGCTGAAAAGGAGAAAAATAGACTCCATCAGATAGAACCACACTTGTGTGATGGTTGATCTTCCTCCGGAAAAAGAACCTCTTGGTTGTAAAAGTGGATACTCAAATTGAGTAGAAAGTGGATGGATCTATTGACGAGTATAAGGCCTCAGCTATTTGGACATGTGCTCCTATGTGAATAGCTTAATATCCAAGGCCACCAAATTCGTGCGTGACATGGATGTTAAAGCAGTCTTCCTAACCGGAGAGTTGGTTTGATGGACTGTTGGACTTCTTCCTGAACTTCCATGATGGTCCCTGAAATGTTTACATTTTGGTCCTGAAAGTTTCAGATAAAACAGAAATAATGAATCTGACTGCAGAAACATTGACTCTGAAGTTAGAAAGCCAACAGTTGGAAAACCAAAAGTCCAAAAGTGGAAGAAGAAAGTAAAACAGAATAACCCGAAGGGTATGAGGTTCCAGGGAAGAGAAGAAAGTCTGTTAACTTGTCAAATCTCTGTGCGGGCTGAAGCAGGCCTCGAAGCAATGACACGAAAACCTTGATAGTACTCTATTATCAAAGGGATTCTCTATTAAGGAGTGAAAATGTGTCTACATGAAAAGGTAATTCTAACTCATTTATGATATGTCTTTACGTAGACGACATGTTGATCACAAAGAGTAATCCTAGTTTGATCCTAGAAGTATGTTGAAATAATATTTCGACATGAATGATATGGGCAGATGACATCTTAGGAATTGGGAATTCCAAGACATCTTACAGACTGGTCTAAACCAAACTCACTTGTGAGATGTTTTGACAGTCTCTTTGAAGTCGCCAATGGATATGAATCATAGAATTGATTGGAATCATGGTGCACCCATGTATCAGGAGCGATATGCACAGGTCACATGTAGTTCAATGTATCTTACACACTACAATTAACCTGGTATCGGCTCAAAGATCAGTTGAACTAAGGTTCACTCGTGATTTTGGAAATGACAGATCGAAGGCGTTAAATGGGATGTGACGACATCTGAATTATTTGCTTATCTATGGAATATGGTATACTGGATGTCCATCGGTTATGGGAGAATGAAGTGATGCAAACTAGACATCAGACTTGAAGAACACCCGAGCCACAAGTGGATATGCATGGTGTGTTTTTTAGAAAATCCTCTAAGCAAATTTGCATCGGCCGATTCTTGATGGAATCGGAGTTCATCGCTTTGTACAAAGCATAATGAGAAGTTGAGTAACTTCACGACCTCTTAGAGGATGTCCCTTATTGGAAGTAACTCGTGCCTTCGTCAGTTATACACTGTAAGGGCACATATGACGGTGTCTGGACATATCTGTCGCAAACATAAAATCGTATGGCAGTTGATCGGGTGACACATCATTGATTACTGAATCAAATGATATATCGGACCCTTTAATTAAGGGATTATCCAAAGATCAAGAGTTCCGCCGGTCTAGGGAAATGGGCTTAAAACCCAAACAATACGAACTAATATGGTGGATACCCAACCTAACGGACTGGAGATCCCAAGAATTAGGTTCAATGGAAAAACTAAGTCGTAAAAGTTCAGCGGGGCGTTTCAGAGGAAGCATGAGCACTTCGGATAATGATCTTCTTAGAAACATGAATCCAAGGCTATTCCCGATATAGATATTAAGTGCTACCTGTAGAGGAGGTAAAAGCTAAGTTTCCAAACCTTTAATGTTCCTCAATGTTGAAGTTAGGTTGGGGAAACTTTTAATGGTTCCTAATGATTATGTAGCGGGGTATTGCAGGATACCTTGTAGGAGATCACCTATTTATGTGCGAGGACAGGCCGCCTCAAATGAACGTACTTAAGAATCCAATAGTGTCCACGGCCCACGACGGACAAAACATTTAAGAAAGATAAAGTAAGGAAAGGTGTTGTATTGGTACCATTATCTTGGCATATACTAAACACTGACGGTTTAAGACATCACATTCACCGCGCATTAAATATGTCTGATGGTATTCTACTATGGAAGGTTCAAAGCTACGGCTATCTATCCAGATGCAACATTGATCCGTCGGATGATAAAAACACCATGTGCGTGCGTTAAAATCTCTTCCAATAGGGGATTGTTGAAAATTTATTAAACGTGAAATAAGTTAATTCTATTAAATCATGACTCGAACAATTGGGGTCTCGCACGTCGGAAATGTTGTTTCCACACACGTGCACATAATGTGCTAAGGATCGTAATTTCCTTAATGGAAGAGATATTGGTACGTATACGAATTGTTTGAGACGTAAGATAATAGATGGTTATTGGCCAAATGACAATGGTTTCACATTTGTAAATGAAGGAAGACGTGTACGATGTGTAAAAGATAAAACAAGTCGGAAAATGTCGCAGAGCCTCGAAGGGCCGCGGCGCCGGCGACGCCCAAAACTCTCTCAAGTTTAGGCGTCGTGGCGCCTCCCTGCAGGGTCGCGACACTATGACTATTTCAAACCATTGGAGAAGAAATAAAAGTGATTTTTGGGCTGACTTTGGAGCATTAATTCTACATTATTTGGCTCATGAATTCAGCAATTATTTGGCTGAATTGTAACTCCACAATTAAGGCTATACATGGTCATTCAAGACTATTACTTGGCTATGTGGAAGGTCATCTTCTCCACACTATAAAATGGAGCCTTGGGCTCATTTGCAAAACACTCAACACTTAACATATTTTCAGAATATATTCTTCTTCTCTTGCAATCTCCAAACACTCAAAGATCTTTCTTCCTAAGCGAACACTTGAGTCTCCTTTGCTCATTTGTTTGATTGTTGTTTTATCTTGAGATATAAGTTGCCAACCATCGTTAAAGGATTATACGGGGCAATATTATCTTAAGGATAGATTGGAAAATCAATCAACTCAGCAAGCCAATTTCCTTATACTATTTCCAGAATTCTTACTACTTTATAGATCAAGAAGCTTGTTGCAATCTAAGAAGATGCAAGACGGATTCTCAAACAGAAGATCAAGATCATAAAACTTGTTGTAGTAGCTACAATTCTTGTTGGCTACAAGATTTTTAATCATTGCAATTGTAGTTTATCCTTAAGCACTAGCGGTAGTTGTACACTATTACCGTACATCCATTGTAACTTAAGTAGGTAGTAGGTGGGGCCCTAGGCTGGGGCTCCTCTCTTTTCTTATAGTCAAGAGAGTGGTTGAACGCTCCTCTCCCGACTCTCCTTAGCCTCCGACTTGGGCGTGGTGAAGCAAGGGGTCAGTGAGATCGACCCCGATCAGTGCTGTTAGATAGTTAGAGTTAGTAGTTTCTTCAACAATTCTAGGCAAAAAGCGAAAGGCGGGAATTAATTACTAAATTAATTACTAGTTAATAGAGTCAACTCTAAAATAATTTGGCGATGTTGCGGAGACAGGATTTGAACCCGTGACCTCAAGGTTATGAGCCTTGCGAGCTACCAAACTGCTCTACCCCGCGCCGAAGATAAGAACATTCATTTAGGTTGGGCATTGTGCCATTCTCTAGGTTAGGTCCTGGGATCGTGTGTCCAAAGCATGATACGGGCATGTAGGTGTTTAGTTAGTATGTTGAACTATTTTAACCATTTGGGTCGATATTTTCTCCCTTATCTTCACACAGGCTATTGTAAAAGTTGTTGAACATGGTCCCTGTCCCTCAGACTCGATCAAACGGAGTTGGAGACATCATAGTATGGCAGTCAATGCATAGGTATGATCGTATGAGGCCTGGATGCGGGGGTGTGGCTCGTGTTCAACACAATCCCTAGGTCATGAGTTATGACTCAGTAGGTACGAAGTTATGTCGTAGGCAGGGTCATAGGTTGGATGATCATTCTGTGTGGGTCATTTGTGTCCAACATTGGATCGTTCCACGTACGTGATATGATCTGGCCTAACACTCTCAACATAGCACTCATACTAAAAGATATCATGGCCTTGGAGTATGATCGGTGTATTTTATATACACTTTTTGAGTCATTTTTAGTTAGTATTTTACTCATTTTATTTATGTTTAGTATAGTATTAGGGTCGTTTTTCTTTCTTTTGTGTCACAGCGGTCAGAAATGGAGAAATGGCGAAAAGAAGAGAAAATGAGCTTAATTGAGATGGAATTGCACACAAAAAGGGCCAAGAAATGAAGTCTAAGAAGTTCCGGGAATTATAGAGGAAATCGACGGCGTCGGACGAAAAAACGCAAACGAGAATTCGCGAGAAAAAATGTCACCGCGCGCGACACTGGAAGCGCGGCGCCAATGTCTGCGAAGTCCAAAAGTTCTTGATCTTCAGCCATGGCCACTAGTCTGCGCATGGCGACGCGGGATTTTATGAAGTTCTGGGCGAAATTTGACATGTTTTTCAGAATCTTTAAGGGATAACTTTTCCTACCTAAAGGGATAACTTTTCCTACCTTAAAACCCTTACCAAAAAGGATTCTAATAACTTTTCCTACCTACAAAATCCTTACCAAAAAGGATTCTAATAACTTTTCCTACCTACAAAATCCCTAACCCTTCACCAAAAGGATTCTTTGGCTATAAATACTCTACCTCATTAGAAGAATTATTGATTCTCCATTCTATCATTCACCATTCTACATCCATCCATCTACCATTCCATCTTGTAAATATTCCACAACACAACCCTTGGATGCTAGGCTTGGAGACTCATTCTTAAGTAATTTTCTTTACTTTTCTTTACTTTATTTCAGTTTTTGTATGATGAACATGGGATTAGTTCTTGTCATGTCAATGGCTAGGAACTAATTCCTCTATAGGGCTTTCCATGTTGAATCTCTAGAAACTTATGTTATGATTTAATGCATGCTTATGGTTATTCTTCTTCTTGTTGAGATCTATCCAATAATTGAATTGAATGCTTGGTAGTTAATTGACAACTAATTATCACTATATGATTTCTAATCAGACTCCGAAAGGGGGGGATTGTGAATATGCTGTAAGTTGGGTAGACATTCTTGGATTGGGGATGAAAATACTTCAATTATTTATGTAGCGTTAATGAGAGGCTTAAAAACCCTAATTTTGCGCATTGTGAGTGACGGTTAACTAGGTTCTTGTTCTTAATCCTCCTATGGAGTTGTCCTTATCACCGAAAGATAGGTAAGGTGCAATACTGGGGTTGAGTGTTTATATAACCCTAACGGGAGTATAAAACGATTTAGTGAACCTGCTTTCTCCAAAAGAAGAAGACCATAAGTTATTGCATTAATAAGTAGCATAAGCGGATAGTGAGGAGACGTGGAAGCCCTATTCTCATCATCACTGAAGTAAACTTTTTTTGTTAAATAGCTTTTATAATCCTTAGTTTAAAAACAACAAATCTAAATATCAATTTACCAAATAGATACCAAAAAATAGATAGTTGGTAATTGAACCCTAATCCTTGAGGACGATATTCGGTCTTATCAAGACTATACTACTTGTCACGATAACGTGCACTTGCGTTTAAAGTGTGTGCATCTTACCGCGCATCAAGTTTTTGGCGCCGTTGCCGGGGATTAGGCATAGTTCAATATCAACTTTATCTATTTTTAATTTCTAATTTGGTTTTATTTCTGTTTTTATTTTTATTTGTTTTTTCTGCTCCAAGAACAAGTTTCTAACTTGTTCTGCGAGCATCGTTTTATCACCTTTTGTTGTTTTCTTATTTTGCAGGTTAAATTCGGGAAAAAAAAACGAAAATAATAATAATAATATATATATATATATATATATATATATATATATATAATAAAATCAGGACACATGGACTACTACTATCAGAGACAGTGGAGTCATCAACAACAGCTTAACCCACAAATGTCAGAGGAAGATCGAAATGAGTTGCAGGCAAGCATACTTATGTTCGCCAAGTGTCAGGCTCAGTTTATGACTGAGACAAGAGAGTCCCTCAGAAAGTTGGAACTGCAAATAGCAGAACTCGCGATCATATTCAACAGCGAAACGCAAGAAGAGCAATCTGCACCTGGGGTAGGCAATGAGGAAACACAATGTCAGGCAATTGACCTGAAGGATGCCGAATCAGGGGAGATAGAGAGTTCACAGCAGCAGCGGCCGGGCGCCAAGATTCTCAAGCAGAGAGTGAGAGTGGCCGCTGAAAAGCGAACGCGGCGCCCAGAACCCAGAAATCGAGGTGATTTTGAACAGCGAACAACAAATTGAGGAGCCTGAACCACACCCAACTATTGAGGAATCTGGCGAGTTAGTTGGTGTTGTTGACAGTCAATTTTGACCCGTTTTTTGTATATTTGTTGCAATTCTAAGTATTTTTAGCACATCGCATTTTAATCAGCATTTTTTGCATTTTTATCTTATTATGTTAAAATAAGCATATGTCTTTGTTAATATTATGTTTTTGTTATTGTTACACCGTCGTTTTATTTTAATAATATTTGCATCTTTTTAAATAGTTAATTGACATCCCATTTTTTACTTTTAATCAGGCATTAAACATGTCTTTAAAATTGCATTTTAGTATTATTGCGTCGGCATTTGCATTTTAATAATTTTGCATATTTTTAAATAATTTTTCTTTAAATAATTAACTTTTTGCATTTTTGTCAAACCAGTCCAGTCCAAGACACAATTTGAATCAGTCCAAGCCGACGCTATTTTTAAAATCATCCAAACACCCTCTTTTATTTTTCCTCCCTAAAATCAAAACCTACTTTTCATTTCCCCCCAAATACCAAACCCTAACACACCCCCCTATATAATAAACTTTCCCCCCAACACAACAAAAAATCAGCCCTAGTACTAAAGGCTCAGCCGTCCCTCACCCTCTCTTTAACTATAACCTAGCCCTCTCTCGTCACTCTCCCTCAACTCACATGCTGCCCGTCGCCGCCGCCCCTTTCGCCGGAGCTCCAAGCTCCGGCGAACACCCTAGCCGCAGCACTACCCTAAGCTCCCTCTCCTCTCCAGCACAAAACCTAAAGCCCCCCACCCCCCACTCTCTCACACCATCTCCGTCGCGCCACGTCTCCGTGAAACCCCAAGAACACCTCCAAAGACGTCTCACTCTCCTCTCCCCCTCTCACACACACACACCACACTCGTGACGCTTCCCGTCGCTGCCGGCGAGCGCCACCATCCGTCGTCGCCACTACCCGTCGACCACCATCACTGTCGGCGAACTTCACCAGCAACCCTAGCCGTCAATTTCTCCCTCACCTCCCACTCCCTCACCCTACTCTACCCCTCAGCTTCTTCACACCTCACTGCCGGCGAACCCCCTAGCAACGTCTCACTCTCCCATACCCTATAGACTACACACATCCCCTCTTTGTTGGTATTTTGAACCACCGACTTCCGTCGGCTCATCTTCCTCGGAGTTGACCACCGCGGCGGCGGGCTCGGGAGTTGGGTTGCCATCGTTCATGTTGGTTTTCGCTATCGTTGTTTCTTGCCCATTTTTATTATCTTTATAGTATTGCTTTCGTTAGTTCTTGTCTTGTTGTGGTTTTATTTGGTGTTCTTGTTGGACTGTGATTCCACGTTATCTCACCGTGGTTTTTAAAACTCTGTTGAACTCTGTTGGTGGCTCAGATTTGATTCGGGTTGAGTTCTCTGTTTTTTTTGGCTGATATTTCTGATTTTGGCTCAGATTTGATTCGGGTCAGGTCATTGAACTGGGTCGGGTTTTGATCCGGTAAATCTTGTTTCACTATTGCTTGATGTTTCGCACCTTCACTGCTGCTTGTTGTTTCAATGGTTGTTGGACCAATTTCATTATTGGCAGACTGATTTTTTTCTACTGGGTTCGTACCAATATCAGACGATTTTGCCTCTTTAATTCATGGATTTACTGATTTTGAGTATATTGCTACACTTGAACACTTGGTATTTTTCTGATTTCGAACAAGTTGCTACACTTGGTATTTTACTGATTTTGAACTTGATACTACATCGGCGATGAAAAAGTTATCCGTCGATTTTTGAGGCCTCCACGATTGCAAAGCGGAAAATAAAATAAATGAAGCTTTACAGGCAAGGATGATTTCTTCCACTTACAGGATAACCAACATGTGCTTGGCATGAATTCTTGCGTGCACTTGTTTAGTCATCCTACTTTATATTTTTACATATCCGAGCCCTCGTGTTTAAAACTATTCTTGTTTTGGCGCGGATCCAAAAGTTTTATTTATTTTATTGCTTTTAATAATACTGGCCGATGAAGGAATCCCCGTCTGATTTCCAAGGCCTCCCCTGTACAAAAGACGGATTTATTTGCTTTGTTTGTTAATTTTTGCTATTATTTTAAAATTCATGTATTCTATTACTAATACTTTTACTAAGTGTTTATGCAGGTATCCGGAGATGCATTTCAAAAAGAATGCCCCGGAGTTTATTTTATGCCTTATTTAATTTCAGTTTTTATTATTTTGCATTGTATTTTATTTTAATTGTAAATTATTATAAATGCTTAGAATAGGTAGAATAAAAAGAGCAATAAATAATTAACCTAGGTTTGAACGAACAACCGCAAGTTAGCGGATCTTAAAGGGTGCCTAACCCCTTCCCTTTAGGATAATAAAGAACCCTGACTCAGAATCTTACTAATTTCGCAGACCATTAAATGGAAGTCATTTGTAGTATTTTATGCTACATTTTTAGTGTCCTAATTCACTATAATAATTAGGTGGCGACTCCTTAAAATACATTTAGGAATCAACCATGCGTAGCGGTAATCCCGTTTCCGACTCCGGTTAAAATGGGGTGTTACAGCATGGCGACTCCACTGGGGATATCAGGTTCTTGATCATAGCAAATCCAGGTTAATTAAATATTGCACTTTATTTTACTTTTATATTTGTTGTAAATATTTTATATTGTTTGCTTTTATTTTGTAATTAACTACTTTAATTGCTACATTATTTTATTGCTTTCCTTAAATTGACATTCCGTTCATATTTCTTCCACTCTGGAAAATTCACATTGTCACACACTACTGCAGCGTTGGTGTCGCGCACCCGCGAATTTCTTAAAAAAAAATACCCAAAATTTAGGAGAGTTGGCGCTTGCGCGGAGTTAGATCGGTTCGTCTGATCAGCCGCGTAGCCTTCTCACTCGAGTTGTCCGCTCGGGAACCTTGCGTCTAGTAAGCCAAATCTTAGAAAACTTAAGATAGAGCTATACCACCTTTTATATTAAGTCATGCATGCATAAACCTTAGGTGGGTTAATCCTTGGTATTAACGCCACAATTAGAAATCCACCAAACTTGTCGACGGGTTTCACAACCCAACGACCCATTAGCATACTATGTGTTTCGTGATGATGATAGAGCGGATCAAGCACGGTCACGACGCGTCAAAATTGGAAAAAGTGCACCGTCATTTGGTCGTCATTTCCAACAAAACATTGCGGTTTAACGGCTTGGACCTATTTATCATAATCCCGCATATTTGACGTTTAGGCTCACCTCTGGCATAAGAGAGGTCCCAAGCATATTAGGGCACGCGCTTGATTTGCATGTTTTTTGTTTATTATTGTTTGTCACTAGCAACTCTGTACATATTATTTAATTCAATAATTGCTCTTTTGTGATTCCGGGCTCGAACATTTGTATTTTTGCACTTTTTGCTTTCACATTGCAATCAGGACTTCTACTGCGTAAATCACTCTTGAATAGCGCGACTTGGACTTTGTGAAGCATCAACCACCAGTCCGGTCGAACCAATCAGGGGAGTCTTTGACTATATTGTCACACTTTTGCATTTTTATTATTTTGGTCATTTTCCTACTCACCTATTTCTTATATTTTTTGCAGGAAGGTCGTCCTCGCAAACAACCGAGGGCGGGCGAAAAAAAAAAAAAAAAAAATGAGCGTTAGTTATGTTGATTAAAAGAAGTTAGTCTATACCAGATTCAACGATACATCGCTCTCAATTCTTCTTTACTTTGTATTTTTATTCATATTTGCAAATTCAAATAATATGTTTAGCGTTGATTACATAGTTCTTTCATATCATGCATTTTACAGCATAATTATTCCGAACTACGCGTGTCTGATTCTCACCACACGGTGTGATACGTAGGCAACTCATTTTGGGTTCGACACCACAAAAATAAAAACAAAACAAAACAAAAAAAAACACACATTTCTCACTCATGCATCTCATTCATCATGTTCTCGGGCATTCATTTTACTTTGCATTTGTCCACGGTGGACAATCATTTTCTTTTGCATAGCTTTACATTACCATCCTTTCATTGATAAATTCTTTTCAAGCATGCGTTTTTAAACATATTTGAATGAACTACGACACTTTGATTCCCTCGGCGGGATCGTGGCGATTCTATTCGGGTTCGGTACCATTTATTCAAAAAATACAAAAAAAAACAATTATTCGAAAAATACAAAAAAAAAAAAAGAACAAATATTTTATTCAAATAAAAAAAAAAAAAAAACGTTAACAAAAAAAAAAAAAAAAAAAAAAAAAATGAAAGAAAAAACATTTTTTTTTTTTAGTATTATTGTTTGACTTTGTTGATACCAACACAATTAAGATTGTGCATTAAAAAAAAAAACAAAAAAAAAAACAAGTGATAATTAGTATGAGTTGACTTTGTGGTAAACCATAGATTCTTTTGGTACCTTTTATTCATACCTGCAGATGACATTGTCTTGCATGTTTCCAAGATAAGAATGAAACCGACCTCATCGTTTCATATGCATTGTGTGGTGAGTTATTTGAATAAGTTCAATTGCATTGCATTGTGATCTAGAACTTGACCTGAATGTTTGTTGAGGCGAAATCCTGAGCAACACTCGGTGTGGAAAATGATCGTAGGCTTTCTTTGACCCGTTTGAGCCTTTTCAGCCTACCAAATAACATTATCCCTAGTACGCCCCTTTGAGCCTAAAACCTATTTTTTTGACAACCGCATATTACACCTATAACCTTTCTGAGTGCGTACGCACTATCCCTCTCTTGGCCCGACCTCCTTGAGTGCTTTAGAAATGTGCAAATGACTGACAAAATCCTGCGTTGAAGTTTGCAAAGACAAAATTGTCAAAGTCTCAAAAATGAAAGCAGAGACGACTTCACATAAAGAGGAAATCAAAAGCCCCGATATAAAAAAAATATATATATATAACCCCGAAAAAAGGGGCTCCAAATGAAAGATTCAAAAGAAGTCAATACAGAAAAACTGAGACAAAAAGAAAGCAAGTCAGCATTAAAACACACAAATATCAAGCATGGACGTAGTCCAACTCTCGAGGAATAATTAGTCACTTTTACCCAAATGATATCCATTCCTTTCCCCAAGCCTACATTACAAGCCCGTGACAAGCCCTACATGATCTTATACTGAGGGTTCTCACATTAGTGGATACTTACATGACGGCCAAGCCTATGGTATCACAATTGCATGCATTGAACATCTTTTTGAGTGTGAGCGCAATTCTCTCAACGTCCCAAAATTCAAAATACTGGAATATATGTGTGAGATGGGACCTTCTTTCAGTGAGGCATTTGAAACGTGAAATTACGTTTAGTTCGAAACCTTGGATGCAAGCAAGTGTGTCGACACTCAGGTATGTTTGAGGTACTATCTGAAACTGTGTGAATTACACCAGAGTCAATCTCGGTTAGACTGAAAACAATAAAAGAACATCCTTATGCACAATACTAATTGTTGGTATCAACTGGAGTCAGAACGTAATGTCGTCTTCCATTTTTTCAGAAAAAACAACAAAATGCATATTACATAAAATTATTTTTGCATCACGAACTACGTCTTGACCTGATTCCCTCAGCGGGATACGTAGGCGGCCACATCGGCTTCGGTCCCGCATCATTTTAAAATCATAAAAATTCTTATTTTTGCAGCATGAACTACGTCTTGACCTGACTCCCTCGGCGGGATACGTAGACAGCCACATCGGCTTCGGTCACACCGTCAGAAATATTTCTTCCTTGTTTCTGCACATGACTCGATTTTGTCCATTGGAGAGTTTAGCATCCTCACATATTTTGCATCCATTACTACCTACATATTTTCGGGGGGTTGCATTCTCATCTACTCAATTGTACATTGTCCATATTCTCGCATTAGCTTTTCATTCATTATAAAAAAAAAAAAAATGCTTACCTGATCGCCTTGATAGCGTCAAGATGAAACCTTACCCAGTTCAACCTCTTCATTACCAGAAACTGGGACATTTTAAGGAATTCAGTGCAAGAAAATGGCAATAGACAGGAAAAAGCAGGCCAACTAGGTCTTCAGTGCAAACCAAGAATGCAAGCGTCAAGAGCCAAAGCTACAGAGCCGACGCTAATCAACCACTCATCTCCTAAAAAAACTCACAAGTTTTCTTGGAGTGCAGGATCTTCATATCAGTAAAGGCAGGAACACAACAGTAGGCCCATGCGGGTTACAAACGCACAACGTCTATGCAATGACGCTATCTCAACCCAGACGCGTCACAAAGCAGGTACGCCCCTAAACCCATGCATTTTATTTTAAGCCTATGCAACGGCTTCATTCATGTTTCGTCCATGCAACGACGAACATCTGCATTGCGTCCATGCAACGACGCCATTTTATTTTAAGCCTATGCAACGGCTTCATTCATGTTTCGTCCATGCAACGACGAGCATCTGCATTGCGTCCATGCAACGACGCCATTTTATTTTAAGCCTATGCAACGGCTTCATTCATGTTTCGCCCATGCAACGACGAGCATCTGCATTGCGTCCATGCAACGACGCCATTTTATTTTAAGCCTATGCAACGGCTTCATTCATGTTTCGTCCATGCAACGACGAGCATCTGCATTGCGTCCATGCAACGACGCCATTTTATTTTAAGCCTATGCAACGGCTTCATTTATGTTTCGTCCATGCAACGACGAGCATCTGCATTGCGTCCGAAAACGACGCCTTTTCATTTTTAGCCTATGCAACGGCTTCATTCATGTTTCGTCCATGCAACGACGAGCATCTGCATTGCGTCCATGCAACGACGCCATTTTACTTTAAGCCTATGCAACGGCTTCATTCATGTTTCGTCCATGCAACGACGAGCGTGATTGCGTCCATGCAACGACGCCATTTCATTTAAGCATATGCAACGGCTTCATTCATGTTTCGTCCATGCAACGACGAGCATTCGTGATTGGCCCATGCAACGACGCCATTTTATTTTAAGCCTATGCAACGCCATTCATGTTTCGTCCATGCAACGACGAGCATCAGATTGCGTGCGTCCATGCAACGACGCCTTTTCATTTTAAGCCTATGCAACGGCTTCATTCATGTTTCGTCCATGCAACGACGAGCATCTGCATTGCGTCCATGCAACGACGCCTTTTCATTTTAAGCCTATGCAACGACTTCATTCATGTTTCGTCCATGCAACGACGAGCATCTGCATTGCGTCCATGCAACGACGCCATTTTATTTTAAGCCTATGCAACGGCTTCATTCATGTTTCGTCCATGCAACGACGAGCATCTGCATTGCGTCCGAAAACGACGCCATTTCATATAAGCCTATGCAACGGCTGCATTCATGTTTCGTCTATGCAACGACGAGCATCTGCATTGCGTCCGAAAACGACGTCATTTCATTTTAACCCTATGCAACGGCTTCATTCATGTTTCGTCTATGCAACGACGAGCATCTGCATTGCGTCCGAAAACGACGTCATTTCATATAAGCCTATGCAACGGCTTCATTCATGTTTCGTCTATGCAACGACGAGCATCTGCATTGCGTCCGAGAACGACGTCCTTTCATTTTAAGCCTATGCAACGGCTTCATTCATGTTTCGTCTATGCAACGACGAGCATCTGCATCGCGTCTATGCAATGACGCCATCAACATCCACAATAACCTTGTCTTTTTCAACACCACATCACCTGCAACCCAGTGTCAATCATACTTCAACACTGGGACATTTTTTAAATCAGTGTCAGCTTTGCTTTTATTTTTTTTATTTTTTTTGCGTCACAACGACCCAGTGTCATCATGATTTGACACTGGGACATTTTTGGGTCTGCATCATCCCTATTTTTGAGTTCTAGTTTATAAAACAGGACAAAATTGGCTACAAGTCAACATCTTTGTCCGAAGACTCTTCCATCATCTCCGTACAAAGAGGGACATGCTGTTGACAGTCAATTTTGACCCGTTTTTTTGTATATTTGTTGCAATTCTAAGTATTTTTAGCATATCGCATTTTAATCAGCATTTTTTGCATTTTTATCTTATTATGTTAAAATAAGCATATGTCTTTGTTAATATTATGTTTTGTTATCATATAATCGTTTTATTTTAATAATATTTGCATCTTTTAAATAGTTAATTGACATCCCATTTTTACTTTTAATCAGCATTAAACATGTCTTTAAAATTGCATTTTAGTATTATTAAGTCGGCATTTGCATTTTAATAATTTTGCATATTTTTAAATAATTTTCTTTAAATAATTAACTTTTGCATTTTTGTCAAACCAGTCGATTCAAGACACAATTTGAATCAGTCCAAGCCGACGCTATTTTTAAAATCATCCAAACACCCTCTTTTATGTTTCCTCCCTAAAATCAAAACCTACTTTTCATTTCCCCAAATACCAAACCCTAACACACCCCCCTATATAATAAACTTTCCCCCCAACACAACAAAAAATCAGCCCTAGTACTAAAGGCTCAGCCGTCCCTCACCCTCTCTTTAACTATAACCTAGCCCTCTCTCGTCACTCTCCCTCAACTCACATGCTGCCCGTCGCCGCCGCCCCTTTCGCCGGAGCTCCAAGCTCCGGCGAACACCCTAGCCGCAAAGACTACCCTAAGCTCCTCTCCTCCAAAGACAAAACCTAAAGCCCCCCCCGCTCTCTCACACCATCTCCCGTCGCCGCCACTGTCCTCCGGCGAAACCCCAGCAACACCTCCAGCACGTCTCACTCTCCTCTCCCCCTCTCACACACACACGCCCACAACTCCGGCGACCTTCCCCATCACTGCCGGCGAACGTCGCCACCATCCTGTCGCCACTACCCGTCGACCACCATCACTGTCGGCGAACTTCACCAGCAACCCTAGCCGTCACTTTCTCCCTCACCTCCCACTCCCTCACCCTACTCTACCCCTCAGCCTCTTCACACCTCACTGCCGGCGAACCCCCTAGCAACGTCTCACTCTCCCATACCCTGTAGACTACACACATCCCCTCTGTGTTGGTATTTGCGAACCCCCAGCGTCCCGTCGGCTCATCTTCCTCGCCGGAGTTGACCACCGACGACTGGCGGGGGCTCCGGCGTGGGTTGCCATCGTTCATGTTGGTTTTCGGCTATCATTGTTTACTGCCCATTTTTTATTATGCTATAGTATTGCTCGTTGGTTACTGTCTTGTTGTGGTTTTATTTGGTGTTCTTGTTGGACTGTGATTCCACGTTATCTCACCGTGGTTTTTAAAACTCTGTTGAACTCTGTTGGTGGCTCGATTTGATTCGCCGAGTTCTCTGCTTTTTTGGCCGATATTTCGATTTTGGCTCGATTTGATTCGGTCGTCGTTAACTGGGTCGGGTTTTGATCCGATAAATCTTGTTTCACTATTGCTTGATGTTTCGCACCTTCACTGCTGCTTGTTGTTTCAATGGTTGTTGGACCAATTTCATTATTGGCAGACTGATTTTTTTCTACTGGGTTCGTACCAATATCAGACGATTTTGCCTCTTTAATTCATGGATTTACTGATTTTGAGTATATTGCTACACTTGAACACTTGGTATTTTTCTGATTTCGAACAAGTTGCTACACTTGGTATTTTACTGATTTTGAACTTGATACTACACTGGCCGATGAAAAAGTTATCCGTCGATTTTTGAGGCCTCCACAGTTGCAAAGACGGAAAATAAAATAAATGAAGCTTTCGGCAAGGATGATTTCTTCCACTTACAGGATAACCAACATGTGCTTGCAAGGCGAATTCTTGCACCGCACTTGTTTAGCCATCTACTTTATATTTTTACATATCCGAGCCCTCGTGTTTAAAACTATTCTTGTTTTGGCGGATCCAAAAGTTTTATTTATTTTATTGCTTTTAATAATCTTGCCGATGAAGGAATCCGTCGATTTCCAAGGCCTCCCGCATACAAAGCGGATTTATTTGCTTTGTTTGTTAATTTTTGCTATTATTTTAAAATTCATGTATTCTATTACTAATACTTTTACTAAGTGTTTATGCAGGTATCCGGAGATGCATTTCAAAAAGAATGCCCCGGAGTTTATTTTATGCCTTATTTAATTTCAGTTTTTATTATTTTGCATTGTATTTTATTTTAATTGTAAATTATTATAAATGCTTAGAATAGGTAGAATAAAAAGAGCAATAAATAATTAACCTAGGTTTGAACGAACAACCGCAAGTTAGCGGATCTTAAAGGGTGCCTAACCCCTTCCCTTTAGGATAATAAAGAACCCTGACTCAGAATCTTACTAATTTCGCAGACCATTAAATGGAAGTCATTTGTAGTATTTTATGCTACATTTTTAGTGTCCTAATTCACTATAATAATTAGGTGGCGACTCCTTAAAATACATTTAGGAATCAACCATGCGTAGCGGTAATCCCGTTTCCGACTCCGGTTAAAATGGGGTGTTACAGGTGTAGAGAAGGAAAAGATTGCAGAGATCCAATTATTCACCTTCTTGGATTCCTTGGAAAATCTTTTTCTCGTACCTATTGCAGAAGAAACACCACCAGCTGTCAATGTTGACCCCCAAACAGGAAGTCCATACCATCAAGGGCACCCCCTAGAGTTGAGAGATGTTGGGAATCTCACTGATCCCTACATTAGAGAGAGCTTAAAAGACAAGCATGTCTTGTGTACTTGGGGGATAATCGTATATTTGAGGCTCTTGTTTGAAGCAATTGTCGTAGTTGAAGTGAGACCTGCAACAATAACTCTGCGGATTGCAAGCAGTCCGCAGAAGGATCCAATGGGCACTCGTAAAGGTTAATTGCGTCCGGCTAAAAGACGTTAAAGACAACGCTTGTTGGGAGGCAACCCAATATTTTTAATTATGTTATTTTAATTTTTGTCTTTATTTTATTTTATTTTGTCTTGAACAGTCTCACGGTATAGGGTTCTTGTTTTGTGTTGTTGGATGACAGGTGGACTGAAAGCTGAAACCGAGGAAAAAGGAGCAAAAACGCTGAAAAAAAGGAAAAGCAGTCGTCAGCGCCGCGGCGCCAGAATAAGGGCCGCGGCGCCGTAACTTCAGAAGAGCCACGATTAGCAGCTGCGCGCGCCGAATCTCGAGCGGCGCCCGAACTTCAGAGAGCCATATTTCCGTGCAAATTCCAGAATTTTTCCTGCTAGACCTCCATTATGACCGTTGTGTTGTGTCAGTAAGTTGTCCATTTTTTTTTTTTTTTTTTTAGTATTGCACACATTGGGGACAATGTGTGATTTAAGTTTGGGGGGGTGTTTTATTTGTGCTTTGTTATGTTTCATTTAAGTCTTTTTGATTGTTTTATGTATATTTTGAGTCACCAATTTTTTTTCTTTTTTCTTTTTGAGTCATAATTGCCTGTCAAAGATCATGTATGCTGTAGTTGCTAGAAACACCTAGTGAAGGAAGGTAGAATAATGTAATGGAATTAGAAGCAACTATCTAAACACCTAGGTTAGATATGCCAAAAACTCACAAAAATCTGTCTATTTGGAGTTTCTTGCTTAAATTGTGCATGCTAAATTATGAAAACCTATGTGTTATGATTGCTTGCTATTTGAGGCGAAATAGTTAGGATATGCATGTTAGGGAGATGACTCAGGCATTTCTTTGATAGTCAATTCTTACCACTCTTTTCTACCCCGAACTTTAAAAGTATCCCTAGTCAGCCCCATTGAGCCTAAAAATTGAAACTTCTTCTTTGACACCCTATATTCCCACAGATTGTGCCATAAGTAAAAATGTGAAGTAGTGGAATCAATTGTGTAAAAAAAAAAAGACAAAAAGAGTGAATGAGCTTGTTGCACCCCAATAAAAAAGTAATAAGAAAGAGGCAAAAGCCTAAGTTTGGGGGTGCTTGTTATTATAATACTCTTCATTCTCCCAAAACAAAAGAGGGAAAAAGATAGAATTGAAGTGAAGAAAAGAACAAAAAGAAAAGGGAAATACTGAAAAGTTAAAGAGCTTATGGTACACAAAAATGAGTCTAAATGCCTATGTTTACCAACCCCTACCTAAGCCTACATTACAACCCTTAAAGTCCTGAAGATCTCTTTTATGCATATCCATGATTAGTGGAGAATAGCAAGTAAGCATGCCATAGGATTTTTGAATTTACAAGCATGATTCAGTATGTTGACTTCCATTAAGCATGATAAACATGAGTTTGCGAAATATCTAGCTTAGTGTGTTTAGTGTGCTAAAACTTCATGCTATATGTTTCTGCATATTATTCTGTTAACCTTCATGTTTTTCTAGATAACATCAATGCAGCTAAAGTGATCAATGTCAGTGAGTCTTTTGTTTTTCCATTTTCTTGAGTCCTTTATTTCTTTCTTTCTATCTTTGCTCGAGGGCGAGCAAAGATTAAGTTTGGGGTATTTGATCGGTGTATTTTATATACACTTTTTGAGTCATTTTTAGTTAGTATTTTACTCATTTTATTTATGTTTAGTATAGTATTAGGGTCGTTTTTCTTTCTTTTGTGTCACAGCGGTCAGAAATGGAGAAATGGCGAAAAGAAGAGAAAATGAGCTTAATTGAGATGGAATTGCACACAAAAAGGGCCAAGAAATGAAGTCTAAGAAGTTCCGGGAATTATAGAGGAAATCAGACGAAGGCCGGACGAGAAAAAGACGACGAAACGAGAATTCGCCAGAAAAATGTCACCGGCGCCGCGGCGCCTGGAAGCTGAGCCGCGGCGCCCAATGTGCTGCGAAGTCCGAAAGTTGCTTATCTTCAGGCGCTAGTCTGCGCGCCGACGCGGGATTTTATGAAGTTCTGGGCGAAATTTGACATGTTTTTCAGAATCCTAAAGGGATAACTTTTCCTACCTAAAGGGATAACTTTTCCTACCTTAAAACCCTTACCAAAAAGGATTCTAATAACTTTTCCTACCTTAAAACCCTTACCAAAAAGGATTCTAATAACTTTTCCTACCTACAAAATCCCTAACCCTTCACCAAAAGGATTCTTTGGCTATAAATACTCTACCTCATTAGAAGAATTATTGATTCTCCATTCTACCATTCACCATTCTACATCCATCCATCCACCATTCCATCTTGTAAATATTCCACAACACAACCCTTGGATGCTAGGCTTGGAGACTCATTCTTAAGTAATTTTCTTTACTTTTCTTTACTTTATTTCAGTTTTTGTATGATGAACATGGGATTAGTTCTTGTCATGTCAATGGCTAGGAACTAATTCCTCTATAGGGCTTTCCATGTTGAATCTCTAGAAACTTATGTTATGATTTAATGCATGCTTATGGTTATTCTTCTTCTTGTTGAGATCTATCCAATAATTGAATTGAATGCTTGGTAGTTAATTGACAACTAATTATCACTATATGATTTCTAATCAGACTCCGAAAGGGGGGGATTGTGAATATGCTGTAAGTTGGGTAGACATTCTTGGATTGATGATGAAAATACCTCAATTATTTATGTAGCGTTAATGAGAGGCTTAAAAACCCTAATTTTGCGCATTGTGCGTGACGGTTAACTAGGTTCTTGTTCTTAATCCTCCTATAGAGTTATCCTTATCACCGAAAGATAGGTAAGGTGCAATACTGGGGTTGAGTGTTTATATAACCCTAACGGGAGTATAAAACGATTTAGTGAACCTGCTTTCTCCAAAAGAAGAAGACCATAAGTTATTGCATTAATAAGTAGCATAAGCGGATAGTGAGGAGACGTGGAAGCCCTATTCTCATCATCACTGAAGTAAACCCTTTTTGTTAAATAGCTTTTATAATCCTTAGTTTAAAAACAACAAATCTAAATATCAATTTACCAAATAGATACCAAAAAATAGATAGTTGGTAATTGAACCCTAATCCTTGAGGACGATATTCGGTCTTATTAAGACTATACTACTTGTCACGATAACGTGC
Source organism: Przewalskia tangutica (assembly GCA_029844215.1). Lineage (NCBI taxonomy): Eukaryota > Viridiplantae > Streptophyta > Magnoliopsida > Solanales > Solanaceae > Przewalskia > Przewalskia tangutica. The sequence continues at coordinate 45,201,308 of CM056723.1, forward strand.
ACTTGCGTTTAAAGTGTGTGCATCTTACCGCGCATCAGAGTACTAATAATTATCGTTCCACGTACGTGATATGATCGTATGAGGCCTTGGTAAGATTTTGGTGAACAACTTCTCTTGGATTGATTCATGTGTGGATATCAAATGCATGAGTTCATATCTTTCCCACTTGAATTTATTCTAATAATTAAATGTCTTTTAATTGCTAGATTATAATTCCTTTCTTCTGAGTCACTCCCTCTCCCGTTATATTTCTAGATCTATCCTTGTTCTTTGACTCTTGTCTATTTGTTGCTTCTGTGTGTTTTAATTTTGTACTAGTATGGGTTTTCAAATGAAACCTGTAAAACCGAGACAAATGGATAAACCAAATCAAACTAAAAAAATTGATTTAGGTTTGGTTTAATTTGATTTGGTAATTGTTTAGCCTAAAATTCGTTTATTAGGAAAGCCAGTTAAATTTATTTGTTTGAGGTCTTTAGCAACGAAATTAATCCAAGCTAAATCTGAAAATCAGTGATATGAAGTTTGAAACAAGAACATATTGATGATATTAGACTAGACAATTATAACAATAGAAATATGAAAGTAAAAGATATAAAAAGCTTATTCAATCTCTAGATGATGGAACCTATGAAGCACGGACACCTCATTTAGGGTGAGGTGTACGTGTCGGACACCTCATTTAGGGTGAGGTGTCCGTGTCGGATACCTCATTTAGGGTGAGGTTTCCGTGTCGGACACCTCATCGGACACGAAACGCCTCGGACACGCCTCGAACACGTGTCCGGGACGTTTCCGAGTGGGCCCAACAAAAAAAAAATCGGACACGGCAGGGACACGCGGGGGACACGGGAAAGAGGGACACGGCAGGGACATTTTTTTTTTTTTAGAAAAAGTTTAGTTTTAATTTTATTTGATTTATTTTAAGTAAATTTATATTTATTTGAATTTGGGTCTTGGGACATACTTATGTATTAGTTTATGGACTATGGTGTTATGAATTATGTATTGAATATTTGATTGATTGTCAATTTGTTATGAATGTTTCTTTTTAATTTGGTATTTTGGTTATTTGGTTATTTGGTTATTTGGTTATTTGGTATATAACAAATTTGAATTAAAGTTATAATTTATTTATGAATGTTAAGCTTTAATAACATTAATTTTAGTATTGTATATATAAAAATATTTTTTAATTTATTTTTACAGCCGTGTCCCTGCCGTTTCGTGTCCCCTATTTTTCAAAATTGTCGTTTCCGCGTGTCCGTGTCCGTGCTACATAGGATGGAACTAAATGTCTCCGGCAACCAAAGCAACAAATACGAAAATAATGAACGGATAGTTTGAGAATTAAAAAAAATGTAATTGTATTTCTTAGTGTATTTTTTCATCTGTACAAATCAGGGATTGAAGGGGTAAATATAGGGTGGACCTAGCTAACTAACTCCCTAACGGTAAGCATCACATGTGGCTGTTATGGGCGTGACGATCGCATATTACGCAAGTGGGATAAGTCATGATCCCCTAAATATTGGGGTGTACAATTATCCCTAATTGCCAACTTCCGGGTACGTATTCGTGCTAGTCATTTGGTCTTACGTAAAAAGCATGTGTCTCGATTATGGTCTGAAGCCAAAATGACCGAGAACCTCTTCATCCCCTTCCGAAGCTTCCCCAATGTTGTCACTTGATAGTTTGCACAACCTACTGTGTATCCTAAGTAGTACTCGATTTTCACATGTAACACCCTGTACTTTCGGGCCATTATTTGAATCGCTAGATATAGGTAAGTAGACCTGAGTCTCGAAGAAATTTTGTTATACATAGGTATTTACATCAAAAACTTAGTATATAAAAGAATGCGGTTCCGAAATAATTTAGGATTTAAAAAGTATGACAACGATAACTAGAAATAATATTTTATTTGTACCAAAAGATACTATGAACTAATGTTATATCACATGATTATTAAAATGAGTTTATGAATTATTTATCGATTAAGAGGGGCTATGTGTCCCTTGCTTATCAATAAAAGTGGCAGCCAAGGGGCCTGTTTACCCATGCACAATAATAAGTGATGAAAGATTGAGGCGTTGGAAAATCCCTACATGTATCTAATAACCAAGACAAGGTGTACTCCATAAATGACGTGTGTACATGATGATAAGTCCTCTTAATACACTTGTACGATTTATTGTTGACTCATATCTCTACCATAGGGATTGCACGTTCATAAATAGGTATAGAGAGATTACATATTGTTTTTACAACTTAAATGGAAAGGAACTTCTTTAGGAAAGGGGCAGCATCTAAATTTAGGGAAATAGCAACATAATCTCTTTAGCTACCAGCACGAATGAGTCAACATAATTCCGTTGTTCCATTTTTTTTGTGTAATTGAATTCGAGATTTCTTCGAAGTGAAGTAAGGTAGAAGCGGAGTAGTCCTTGGCATATAAAATTGAGGTGTAGGGGCGGTTGATTTCGACATCATTAGTAGGGGTTTAGCATTAAAGGTATGTTAAGGCTAACTTTTCCTTCTTTTGTCATGTTCTAAGTACGAAACGTAAACGTAGTATCATCCTATAAATGATTCTACACTTAGTAGTTAAGGATGTTCATGTTATTCATTCCTATTTTCAAAGCATATCTAAATTTGTTTCTAAATTCCTATTGAGGTATATGAGAAAGATGTTAATATTCATAATGTTAATCGGAGGTGAAGCGACATTACATCACTTCAATACACTCTGAGTGTCTTAGTATCATTCATGTATTATCCTGACCCACACGTGTTATACACACTACTATAAGGTATGCATTATATATATATAGGGGATGTGAAAAGGGATACGACATTATATATGCTCACCACTTGATCAGCTAGTATATATGATGATTATGCTCACAGAGGTTGATATGATATGATGGAATGTCCATAGAGGCTTGAGGGATACGACGTTATATACGCATATGTATGATCAGCATTGTGCATGCACATACATGATATTTAGGAATATTATGGCCCTCAAAGGCATTCTCTACTGGTTGGTTTTTTTTTTGTGTAATTGAATTCGAGATTTCTTCGAAGTGAAGTAAGGTAGAAGCGGAGTAGTCCTTGGCATATAAAATTGAGGTGTAGGGGCGGTTGATTTCGACATCATTAGTAGGGGTTTAGCATTAAAGGTATGTTAAGGCTAACTTTTCCTTCTTTTGTCATGTTCTAAGTACGAAACGTAAACGTAGTATCATCCTATAAATGATTCTACACTTAGTAGTTAAGGATGTTCATGTTATTCATTCCTATTTTCAAAGCATATCTAAATTTGTTTCTAAATTCCTATTGAGGTATATGAGAAAGATGTTAATATTCATAATGTTAATCGGAGGTGAAGCGACATTACATCACTTCAATACACTCTGAGTGTCTTAGTATCATTCATGTATTATCCTGACCCACACGTGTTATACACACTACTATAAGGTATGCATTATATATATATAGGGGATGTGAAAAGGGATACGACATTATATATGCTCACCACTTGATCAGCTAGTATATATGATGATTATGCTCACAGAGGTTGATATGATATGATGGAATGTCCATAGAGGCTTGAGGGATACGACGTTATATACGCATATGTATGATCAGCATTGTGCATGCACATACATGATATTTAGGAATATTATGGCCCTCAAAGGCATTCTCTACTGGTTGATTTTTTCTTGTCTCATATTACTTTCATGTCTCTATTATATTATTCTGCATGCCTAACATACTCAGTACATCATTCGTACTGACGTCCCTTTTGTCGGGGGATGTTGCGTTTTGTTGGCTCAGGTTGACAGGGTGACGGTTCATACTAGTAGATTGTTGGTTCAGCTGATGTCGGAGCATTCCACATGTCCCGGAGTTTCAGTCTAATTTTGGTATGGTATTTTTTCATATGCATATGGGTATGGCGGGCTCTGCCCCACCTTATGATGTCTTGTACTCTGTAGAGGCTTATAGATAGATGTCTTGTGTATAATAGTCATGTATGGCCTTATCGGCCTTAGTATGCAAATATGCATAGGCTGGGTTTTTCTATTTGTAAGATTTTACGTAGTTCATTTCCAGTTTATAATTTCTATGTGTCAGCAGGGTACCTTGTGATGGCCTCGTGGTCCGTGATTGATTATGGTTAGATGTTAAATATATGATTAGTGGTACTCAGCAAGTAAGGTCCAGTTTCCGTCATGACCCTCAGGTTTGGGTCGTGACAAACTTGGTATCCGAGCAGGTTTGTCCTAGGGATGTTTACAAGTCATGTCTAGTAGAGTTTTTTTTATGGATGTGTAGTGCGCCACACTTATAAGCAGGAAGCTATATGGCATATAGGATTGTCTCCTTCCTTCGTAATCTAGATCGTTCGATAGAGCCGAGTCATAAGAAAAATTATTCCTAATCCTATTTTCCCGTTTGAAATTGCAGCGATGTCTATTATGAGAAAGAACTAGGATAGTAAAAGTGTGGGTATGACTGTGAGGGAAGATACTGGATATGTACCACCCGCCGATACAGGTCAGAGGGCTACAGATGTAGAAAAAAAGATGTAAGTTACACTATTGAGTCAGACCCATCAGAGATCATGGTTTCTATTGAGGAGGATCCATCCGAGGATCTATATGAGTCACCCGCTCAAACATTTTTGGTACTGACAGTGGAAAATGGGGTGAGGGGAGTTCCGACCTCACCAAGGCCCTTAGTTTCAGTATTGAGCCCCGTTGATCATGGTGTGAGTGGAGAAGCACAAAGATTGACACAATCGGGCTCCTCTCAGGCTCAACACCATGTCAGGATATTTATTTCATTTACCGACACCAGCTCTTCTGAGGTTCTGGATAGTCCACAATCTTGGGAGTCCGTCAATCAGGGCTCGCTGGTCTATGTCATGAGATACGCAGAGGAACAAGAGAGTAGGCAGGCCAAGATAATGCGAGTAGTTGATAAGGATAGGAGGGTTCCGCTCCGAAGTGTGTCTGATCAAGGCTCACGTATATGACCGTGGCATGACAATACATGTACATTAATATGTTTATTGGCATTGCTTATCTATATAGACACACATATTCATGCACCCAGAAAATAACTTATTATTTGTTAAAAGGGAACAAATGATATTCTAGTAGTAATGGGCCGAGATTGTAAAAAGAAGACCAGAGTGGAAGTAACAGGATCACAATATTATTCTAACATGCTAATAAGATATGAGATTTCACTGATGGACGATTAATATGTGACTCGAACCCTTTGTGACCTTGTATTCAGAAACCCGCTTTATGTTGAGTTAACTGGTTGGGAGTAGGTTAGATGTGTTATTTAACTCTTTACGGGAGAAAGCATAATAAGCACGTATTGTTAGAAAATAGTTATAATATGTAACACTAAAGGGAAAGGCAAAGGCAAAGGCAAAGTACGAAAATCACAGTAGGGATTGTCACCTAAAGGTACAAACCAAACGTAGAGGTATGACACCACTAACAAGTAAGGATGGTTAGAAATAGGAAGAATTGGCCATAAAGGAACACCTTATGAAAGCTTCGGGAGCAGATAAGAGGTAAAATAGTGATGGAGGAAGGATAGCCATCAAATCAAGTATTATAAATGGGACAGGAAACCCACGGTGAAGATAGACTATGCAAGCACATGAGTCTCTTTCATGAATACCAGCTGAAACACCTAATAATTGTTCGAGAACAGTTGTGCAGGCTCTCGCTAGAGAGTGCTCGTTTCCAGAGGAAGAGAATGATGATATTATTAGCAAGCAACTTGAGGCAAGCTAAGGTCAAATTAGGTACTTAGAAAGTCCAGCAGGACTAGGTGATGTCATGATACTGAAAAGATGAATGACTAGACATTGGGATGATACCAATAAGTAATGAAGGAATAGCTATTGTAAGTCAACCACAGTAGGAAATGTCACTAGTAAGCTTCGTAGGGCAAGAAATACCCACCACAGCCAGATATAGTATGTGTATATGTACATGGCCCTTCTGGGCACCCAAATAATGTTGAAGTTGTCGTACTATGAGACGTATATCCCAACGGGAAGTTAAGTCACAGGAAAAAAAGGAAATTGGAAGTAACAAATCGATATGAGAGGCGACAGTCTAAGGAGCTAAGGTGGTGATTACACCCACTAAATAAGGGGAGGATGACACAATAACATCTAGTAGACTGGATCTTCCAACAAGTAATCAACAAAAGGATTATATCAAAATTAACAGCCAAGGGGAATTATGATGCAGAATAATCAATGAGGGTACATGAAAACAAATGATAAATTTACTAAGAAAGGAGAAACGGGGGGGAGAGGGGAGGGGGGGAGATACAAGGGAACATCAAGATACTCATAAGGGTAAGGCGGTAAAGGTAAAAGTAACCAAAAGGATGTTGACTTAAAAGAAGCTACTATGACTATGGAGGAAGGTAAATGAATTCAAAAGTTAGTTACAAGTTAAGAAGGGTCGGGATAGAGATGAGAGATTGCATATGTTTTGGGGAAAGGGTGGCAAAAAATTGATATCATGAGTCGAAATAAGTATGTTTCGGTTATCTAATTAACCATCTCATTCATAAAGCGTGTCAAAAATCAGGACTATCAGATAAAGAATGGAATACGTTCATAATAGAAGTCTTCAAGATTGCCAATACAAGAAAACATGTGCGTCAGGTTCCGAGACAGGTTACCTATGGTAAAGAATATGATGAGACCGCGATAAAAAAAGAGTATGATAAATTATCCCATAACATCGGGTTTCCAGAAGTGGTAGGTACTCAAGAGGGAGGCAAATTATTAATATTGTTGCTGTTAAATATGTTGGTTGAGAAATAAGGGACAACGACAATATTGAGACCACACACAAGGAGTTCCAAGGCATAGGGGTACTAAAACAACTTGTGTACGTATATAGAGAGTATCAACAAAATGATGAGGGTGGAAATAACCCAATGGATGACACTAAAGAAGGAACTAGATGAAATGAGAGCTGATCTATGAGGTAAAGTATAATACAATTGCTTCCCGGATGTATAATGGACATAGTAATTTCAATATCATATATATGTGTAAATGTAAGCAGTGATTGCATTTCCCTATGCGACATACATGTCGAAAATAATATTTTGTGTAATCACAATGGAGATAAAAACAATTAATAATCCAGACGAGGAGCCTAGAAGTGATTAAAGTGGCTAGTTTAGGGTAAGTTAGGAATTAAGGGCATATGAAATGACATGAGATAAATTTCGCGTTGAGAGCCAAGAAGGAGTCCGATGTATAGATATTAAGTGAGGCTAGAGTGAATTACATAGGCTTAAATAAGAAGAATTGAATATCGGGATGAAAGTAGTAGCCATTGGTTGTTTCACATATAAACGACGTTGTATGAGGACAAGTGTGATCATGAGAAAGCTAGCCATAAAAACTTCAACATTTTTAGGAAGAATGTTTCTAAGGGGGAAAGAATGTAACACCTCATACTTTCGGGCCATGGTTTGAATCGCTAGACATATTGTAAGTAGACCTCAGTCCCGGTGAAATTTTGTTATACTTAGGTATTCAAATCAAGAGCTTATTATATAAAAGGATGCGGTTCCGAAATAATTTAGGACTTAAAAAGTGTGACAATGATGACTAGAAATAATATTTTATGTGTACCAAAAGAGACTATGGACTAGTGTTATATCACATGATTATGAAAATGAGTGTATGAATTATTTACCCATGCACAATAATAACCGATGAAAGATCGAGGCATAGCTAAATCACTACACGTATCTAATAACCAAGACAATGTGTACTCCATAAATGACATGTGTAAATGATGATAAGTCCTCTTAATACACTTGTATGATTTATTGTTGATGCATATCTCTACAATAGGGATTGCACGTTCATAAATAGGTATAGAGAGATTACATATTATTTTTTACAACATAAATGGAACGGAACTTCTTTAGGAAAGGGGCAACATCTAAATTTAGGAAAATAGCAACATAATCTCTTTAGCTACCAGCACGAATGAGTCAACATAATCTTGTTGTTCTATTTTTTTCGTGTTATTGAATTCGAGATTTCTTCGAAGTGAAGTAAGGTGGAAGCAGATTAGTCCTTGGCATATAAGATTGAGGTGTAGGGGCGGTTGATTCCGACATTATTAGTAAGGGTTCGACATTAAAGGTATTTTAAGGCTAATTCTTCCTTCTTTTGTCATGTTCTAAGTACGAAACGTAAACGCAGTACTGTCCCATAAATGATTATACTCTTAGTAGTTAATGATGTTCATGTTATTCATTCATATTTTCAAAGAATATCTAAATATGTTCCTAAATCCCTATTGAGGTATGAGAAAAATGTTAATATTCATAATGTTAATCGGATGTGAAGCGACATTATGTCACTTTGATAAACTCAGAGTGTCTTAGTATCATTCATATATGTTATATATACTACTATATTGTATGCAGTATATATATAGGGTATGGGAAAAGGGATACGACGCTAAATACACTCACCAGAGGCTTGAGGGATATGACGTTATATACGCATATGTATTTGTATGAACAACATTGTACATACATGATATTTAGGCATATTATGGCCCTCAAAGGAATTCTCTACTGGTTGGTTGTTTCTTGTCTCATGTTACTTTTATGTCTCTATTATGTTATTCTTCATGCCTGACATACTCGGTACATCATTTGTATTGACATCCCTTTTGTCGGATGATGTTGCGTTTTATGTATGTAGGCTCAGGTAGACAGGGTGATGGTTCGCAATAGTAGGTTGCTGGTTCAGCTGATGTCGGAGCACTCCACTTGTCCCAGAGTTGTAGTCTAATCTTAGTACGATATTTTTGCATATGCATATGGGTATGGCATGGCCCTGTCCTGACCTTATGATATCACGTACTATGTATGTTGACACCCAATTTTGACCCTCCCGTCCAGCCATTAACTATAAAATTACACTAATTTTGTAAAACAATTTTTAGGATTTTTATAATAAAATACAACAATAAAACATAAATACAGGCATAAATAATTAATTTAATAATGGCATCGCATCTTACGTAGAGTTTTAAGCATTTAGAGTCCCGCGCCCGCACTTATTAACTTTAAGCTTTGTCGTAATTCTTAAATAATTAATAAATGCATAAAATAAATAATTTAGCGATAACGTCGTGTCAGGTAGCATAGCCGCATTTATTAGTAATCATTTGTAATTTAAAATCAATTTTAATCTGATATATGCATTTAATAGCGCCGCATTTATAAAGCTTTAAACGATTCTTAAATATCATACTCGCATTTAGCATTTAAATAATTTAATCTAGTCTCAGTTTTAATTTTAATTTAACTTCGCAATAATGCACAATAATAAGATTCTAAATAATAGCGCCGCATTCTAGAGCATTAAGCATTAATTAAATAGCGCCGCATTTATTTATTATAACAATTAGACTAATTTAGCACCTAAATAATTAGACTAATGTAGCACCTAGATAATTATAATAAAGCACCTAATTAATTTAATCACATTTGTTAATTAATTAATAATACACTTACCTAGAATTAACTAGCTAATTAATTAAAAGCCTAAAATTAATACCTAACTAACACTTAACCTAATTCTACCCACGCTTTGGGCGATGCTCGCGACATGACCACACCCAATACGTCGCCTACCACTCATTTTCCCTTATCAGTTGGCCCAATGCGCCCAGCCCTTCACTTCCTTTCCTTATACATGCAGACGCCTTCGTCTCTCCCAAAAAATAACGTTAACCTAAAACCTAAACCTAGGATTAGAAATCAGCAGCCGCCTCCCTCACCCACACGCCCTAAATCTCGCCTTCCTTTCGCGTCTTCCCCTACCATAAACCAGAATATATCCTTACCATATCCATCACCCGAATTCCTCAATCATTTCCTCACAAATCTCGTCGAATCAGCACCAAATATTAGCCAAATCTCAGCCTCTATTTACTTACCACATTAGAACTCGAGCGAGGGCTATATAAGAACATGCAATAGGCATCGAAAGGGGGGCAGAGGGAGCATCGATTAGAGGTCAGGGTCGGGGGAATCGTTTTCTTTACACAGACAGTAAGGAGACATCGACGAGAGCAGAGCATAGGAGAGCAGGAGCAAGACACCAGACCCATAGCATCGAAACAGGGAGATGGGTCGAACATAAGTCATCGCCCAGAGAATTAGCATCGCAAGAATAAAGGTTCGAATCCCTTCCTTTTAGTTCCAGCCAAAAACCAGCACCATAAGCTTCGCCCTTCTATTCGCATCGCAAACCCGAAATCCGTCGAGTGGACCGACGACTTGATCTGTTGCCGGGTCGCTGTCCGGAGAAGGTAAAATCGATCTCCTTTAAATATATTTTGTCTTTCGCATTTGTTGTATTCTCATGTATTTTCTGCGAGTTGTAATGCTTTAGTATTGCTTCCTGATGTTTGATTTATCGACTGTTATGTCGCGTGAATTTCGTGCTTCGGGGTTATGTGATAAATGTGACACATGGTTTTGCCATAGAAGCTAGGATCTGTGATAGTCGAAGCTTAAATGTGTGGTTACAAGCATGTTATGTGTTATCTGTTGGTAGCAAGCTATGACGGGTATGAATGTGCAATTCGGATCTGCTCCAGTTACCGAATGTAAATGTCGTTGTGAAGAACAGTCATATTTCATGTTTGATGCTGTGTCTAACGTGATATGTGTTTATCTTCATACCTTCATACCTTCATACCTACATATCATTTGCTATAATACAGAATTGTGATGTACTGTTGGATTACCTACTAAACATGACGAATGGACTGTTGTGATTTAAAAGGCTATGTTAGGCAGTATGTGATAATTACCACAGTTTGGTGTAGGATATGATGATCTCTTTGGCGTTGCAATTCAGTTAAGGCTTACATTTCAATATGTGACGAATGATTATTCTGAATGATAAATCACCCAGTTATTGCTTCAAATCGTCCATTGTCATAATTATTGGCATTTAGGACTTCATGTTCGCATAATCATAAATGAGTTTGCATAACTTTGTCTAGACATGAATTCGATAAGTGAATCTAACAACATGTGTTGCTTGATGCATTCACGATTTCTGTAATATGTATGAGGTGGTCAGTTCAAATGTTAACTGAGTTGTGTTCAGACCCCTTTCTGTCCTGTTCATGTCCCCAGTCCATCTGTGATATACCTTGCCTACTACATCACTCCCCAAGCATCCCGGCATCATAAAAGCAAAATGCAAAACTGCATCAGCAATCTCTTCTCTTTACAAAATCTGCTAACAGGTTATTTGCCTCCTCCCCTGTATTTGGTTTAAGTGTAACAGTAATTCCCCAAGGCCTACTAAGGGCATATGATTTAGCATACATCAGTTGTATACTATAATTTTACATTTTTTGCCTGCTTCATAATATATCGTTTTTATATAATGTACCTTTCTGTTACCTTAAATAACTGAACTAATATCGAGGAGTAGGACTAAATACGCATAGGTACTTGTTGGGCTGGCACGCCTCGTTCATCATAAATAAATGGACCAACGCTAAGGAGCCCGCTCTCTTGTTTCTTTTCTATAAATCTAAAAACTGTGCTTGGACAGTTTTATAATCAGGGATTGTTTTGCTTTGTTAGTATTCAAGAGTTAAGATTAAATATAAATTGCATGCCATTTTTTTTCTTTTTCTCTCGTGTGTTTAATTACATTTATTGGTTTCCGCTTTATTTATTACGATAAGGTTTGGATGCATACTAATCCTTATCTTCCTTTGTTTTACATGGCACGCATTGGAGCAAAAATGAAGAGTCTCATGGCGAGACTCGTCGCGAGCTATTTCAAACGGCAACCCGCATCTGCATCCGCATTCCCGTTCCCGCATCAGAAACTCCTAGAAAAACAAACAGGACTGAGTCATCCGCTCCAATCCCTTCGCTCTCTTGATTTTCTTGTCTCGTTTTTATGCCATTTATTCGTTTTTCTATTATTTAACTTTGTAATTAATAGGAGAACTTCTAGCAATTAGGTCTTTAAATATATGAGACGAAAGTAATTACATTTTAGAAACGCATTCTTCTTTATTTCGCCTTTTAGGACTATTAAGCATGTTAAAATCTGCAAAAGCAAGTAATCTAACTTACGTCATAAAACCAACAATTTGTTAAAGTTCATAAACAGATTTTCTCGTAAACTCTCAAAATAGCATCTTAAGACATCTCTTATATAATATTGTACGCAGGCTAGGCAAGATTAATTTAGTTAGCAAAATACACATAATTAGTCCATAAAACACCCTCCTAGCATTCTTTAGCATTTCTAGCACCTTTTAAGCACTCTTTAACATTTAGCGTCCTTTTGCACTTTTAGCACCTTTTACTTTCAAAATTAATCTTTAGCACTATTAAGCACCTTAAGCCTTTTAAACCTTTTAGCATTTTATTTCCTTTAGCACCCTTCTATCATTTAGCATTCTAGCAACCCTTTAGCATTTTAGCACCCTTTTAAACTTTAGCATCCTTTGCAATTTTAGCATCCTTTTAGCATTTTTAAAGCCTTTAAGCACTTTTAAACCTTTTAGCAATTTTATTATTTATTTTCTAACATATTGCATTTTATTAAGCAGGGCTCGCTATGGCTCTATTATTTATTCATAACACTTTTGTCCTTTTATACTTCTTAGCACCTTGGCACCCTTTAGCTTTAAAATTAACCTCTTAGCACCTTTAAACATCGTCCAACATTTTAAAACCTTTTTAACTACTTAACGCTATTTTAACATCTAGCACTTTATTTTCTAACATTGCACTTTTTATAGATCTTTTACTTTGCATTTTTTTAAATATAATAATTACCCTAGGTTGGCGGGACAACCATGAGTTAGCGGATCTTAGAGGTGCCTAACCCTTCCTCTAGATTAATAAAGAACCCTTACCCGGAATCTCATTAAGTTTAGCAGACCATTAAAATGGAGTTAATGTTTTACTTTAAACTAGTTAAACATTTAGGTGTCCTAATTCACCCAAACTAATTAGGTGGCGACTCCGCGAACCCTTAGCCTTTTAGCACTTCTTAGCATTTTGCACCTTTAACACCTTTTAGCGCTTGTAGCCTCCTTTTGCAATTTTAGCATTCTCTTAAACATTTTAGCTTTTATTATTTTATTTTCTAACCTTTTAATTTGAGCAGCAGGAGTTTAGAAAATAAATGCCGCGGCCGAAAATGGGCGCGACAGAAATGGCGACTCCACTGGGGATTTTAGGTTCTTAACCACAACAGACCTAGGATAATTATTTGGCAATTATTTTGCATTTAATTTTTGTGTATTGTATTTTGTTATTTTTTGCTACCTGCTTTACTGCTTTCCTTAAACTGGCATTCCGCTCATATTTCTTCCACTCTGGAAAATTCACACAAATCACACACTCACGCGCTGGTGTGCTTCGCGCACCCGCAAATTTCTTCAAATACCCAAATTTTAAGAGAGTTGGCGCCTGCGCGGAGTTAGATCGGTTCGTCTGATCAGCCGCGTAGCCTTCTCACTCGAGTTGTCCGCTCGGGAACCTTGCGTCTAGAAAAGCCAATTCTTAGAAACTTAAGATAGAGCTATACCACCCTTATTTTAGGGCATGCATTTACCTTAGGTGGGTCGGTCCTTGGCATCGACACCACAATTAGGAAGACACCAAACTTGTCGACGGGTTTCTCAACCCAACGACCAACCAGCATATTATGTGTAGCATGACAATGACAGACAAATCCAAGCCCAATCATGACATGCTGAAATTGGGAAAAGTGCACCGTCATTTGGTCGCCATTTCCAACAAAGGCATTATAGTTGGACGACTTGGACAAATCCGTCATAATCTCGCATAAGTGACGTTTAGGCTTACCTCTGGCATAAAGAGGCCCCCCCTGCATGTTAGGAAACGTTCGAATGTGCGATATATCTGCTACATACTTGCAAATTATGTGCTTTATGCTAACACCGTTTGTTGCATTTTTAGAAAGATTTATCATCCTCCCCAAAGGGTCGGTTCGTATTTGACTAAGCAATGGCAGAGCATCAATATTTCACAAGATCAAAGTGCGGTCGGCCAACATGGCGATTCGAGGACATCGGCGGAGCAGTGGAACTGTCTTGGTTCCTATAAGCAAAGCAGGTCTCGGAGAGAAAGACGGCATAGATCGGTCGAGCAACTCGCACAATTACCACAACAAATGGCAACCCCGCGAAATCAAAAGGCTCAAGAACCTCACGAGCACTCGTCACTGCAAATAACCAAAACGATCAAAAATCTCCAAATTATTACGATGCAGCTTGCTACATATCCCATTCAGCCAATATACAATGCACCCATATATCCCACACAAACCGAATGCCTAACGTACTCGGCTAAACACGAACCAAAGGCCACCACAAACCCTTTATCGCGATGTATGGCAACGCTGCGATACCCATATGTGTATCGCCCGCCCACCAAATATCTTCACACCCGCCTAAATACCACAGAAAGGCCAGCCAAAATATACGCCCATTTAGCCGAGCCTTTATCGCAGTTGTACGAGAGGTTGAGGTTTGCAGGGATACTCAGCCAATTCCAAGAATGTGCCCAATCCCAGTCCAAAGCTCGTGATGGAAACAAAAGCGTGCATACCATTCTGAGCCGTCGGACACGGCGTGGGAAGGTGTTATACACTCGAGACAAAGTAAGGAGGCGATCAAGGAGAGTCATTCGGTGGAGGCTTACCCGATGAGTACAATGAACCCCGAAGGAAGAGGTGTTCCGCGCGAACCCTCACTTTGAATCGATTATTTATCCAGCGGGCACCACGCGAAGCCAAAAGAAGGAGATCTTGGCAGAGCACGAAGACCCGGCCCGGCCACGATGCGAGCAGAAGGTGTATTGGTTGGATTTGCACCACTGTCTTGGTCGCCAGAGCACGGATAGGAAAAACGATTTATTTTAGCAGAATAATTTATAAACTCATTTTTAAGCTTTAATAATGTTTTCTTTCGTTTTGCTTGTAATGAACTACGTTTGACCTGATTCCCTTAGTGGATACGTAGGCGGCCGTCTCGGCTTCGGTCCCACATCTAGAATTTTTTAATTTCACCCAATATTCGCTTGTAATGAACTACGTTCGACCTGATTCCCTCATGGGGATACGTAGGCGGCCTAAATCGGCTTCGGTCACACCATTAGGAAACTTTCCCTTTGCTTTGAAAATGACAAGAATACACATAGCCTATAAGCAACTACATTGAGACCCATTTTAGGCCAAACCCCCTTTTCAAAACTGGGACAGACAGGGGTTGCAAGTCCAAACAAGCCAGGCACGCAGATATCAAGGAACAAGGCAGCAAAGTCAAATATGAATCGACCCCCCCCCCAAAACTCACAAATTTTTCTTTGAGCGCAGGTCTTTTCATATTAATGAAGCGAGAAAGTGCAGTAAGCGAGAAAATACGGCAAAAGTTTCTTCGTATAGCGAAGCGACAAAAGCGGCAAAAGCGAGGATGACAACAATCCAAAGTCCGCGACAAAGCAGCGGCAGAAAGGCATCAACAATCAGCGATCAAAGTTCGAGTTCGCAACAAAACCTAGTGCATCGGCTCGGGCATCAAGTCAAATTGGCAACCCACGCGTCGCGCGGCAAAGGCATCATGGCAATTCGGTGCGGCGCACTTGGCATGTCCGTGCAAGGACAACATCCCAGCATTCATCAGGCGTATCAGGGACGACATCTCTACCCATAAAATTGCACTTCTCATATATATATATTTATCATCTTGTTTAAACAGGTATACACTAACGTTTTTCTCAAGCTTAGCTTGCAGGAGCATTTATTCCACAGAAGCAGCAGCAATACGTCCAAACAACGACGTTATCAGCAGCGACAAGTCGAGTAACGGCAATACGTCCGAATAACGGCGTTATCGGCCAAGAAGTCCACGCAGCGACGCCCGGAACACGCCCGTCGAACGGCGGCGTAATCGGCAAGTCCATGCAACGGCGCCCGGCGAACACGCGTCAAACAACGGCGTAATCGGCAAGTCCACGCAAGCGGCGCGGCGGCAACGTCCGGACAACGGCGTAATCGGCAAGTCCATGCAGCGGCGCCCGGAAGAACACGTCCGGACAGCGGCGTAATCGGCAAGTCCATGCAGCGGCGCGGCGGCAACGCGTCGGATAACGGCGTGTCGGCAAGTCCATGCAACGACGCCCGGCGGAATATCGTCCAACAACGGCGTAATCGGCAAGTCCGCGCAGCGGCGCCGAAGATATCGTCCGAAGCGGCGTTATCGGCGGCGAGTCCGCGCAGCGCCGGCGGCGCGCGTCGGCGGCGGCGTTATCGACAAGTCAAAGCAGCGCCCGACGTGACGATATTACATCTGCGGAAGATTTTCTCGTTCTCAAAATTGCATTTTTATCATTCATGTTTTATTATTACGTCTTAGCGATTATGCACTAACTCTTCCTTGAGCTTTAGTCTGAGGCGCGAGTCAGCGGCGCCAAGTCCAAAAGCGACGCCAAGTCCAAAGCGGCGTCAAGTCAACGACGCCAAGTCCAAAACGGCGCCAAGTCGAAAGCGACGCCAAGTCGAAAGCGACGACAAGTCGAAAGCGGCCAAGTCGAAAGCGACGACAAGTCCGAAAGCGGCCGGTCGAAAGCGACGCGAGCGAAAGCGGCGCCAAGTCAGAAACGACGACAAGTCCGAAAGCGACGACGAGTCGAAAGCGGCGACAAGTCCGAAAACGACGACAAGTCAGCATATCACATCTACGCAGGGACGATTTCTCTATTCTCATAATTGCGTTTTGTTTCTCATATATTATTCTGTCTTAGCAGTTATGCACTAACTCTTTCTTGAGCTTTAGTATACAGGGACAATCGCAGCAAGGACAACATACCCGCGTTCACAATCGCAACACGTCTGTGCAAGGACGAAAATCACAGCATTCGCAACATCGCATCAACACAACAGGCATCGCGTTTTGCAGGATAACCTTTTCTATTCACAGTTACATTGTTTTTAAAATTATTTTGCCTTAGCAGTTATGCACTAACCGTTTGTTCAAGTCTTAGCATGCAGCGAGAGCCTGGCGTGGATTTTCTCTTCAAATGACCGGGCAATCGTTTGGGGCAACCTTCCCAACGATTGGCAGAAGCGGCCTCAAGCGTCGGTCCACTCGCTCCACATCACCATAGAACCCAGCACCACAAGCCATAGCAGTACACCCCAGGTTCAAGCCAGTTATATTCTTTTACTTTTGCACCATAACCCAGTGTCATCATAACTCGACACTGGGACAGCTTTAAGTCCGCGTTAGCCCGCCTTGGTGTTTTGACCATGGTAGCCCAGTGTCGTCATAACTCGACACTGGGACAGCTTTGAGTCCGCGTTAGCCCGCATGGGTGTTTCGACCATAGTAACCCGATGTCGCCATAACTCGACATTGGGGCGGTTGATTTTTGCGTCGGCCTTGTCTACCCGCCAAAGATTTTGCAATTCGAAGATCGAGACAAAATTGGCTGAGTCAACGTCTTTGTCGAAGATTCTTCCATCATCTCCATACAAAGAGGACATCTGTTGACACGATTTTGACCCTCCCGTCCAGCCATTAACCATAAAATTACACTAATTTTGTAAAACAATTTTTAGGATTTTTATAATAAAATACAACAATAAAACATAAATACAGGCATAAATAATTAATTTAATAATGGCATCGCATCTTACGTAGAGTTTTAAGCATTTAGAGTCCCGCGCCCGCACTTATTAACTTTAAGCTTTGTCGTAATTCTTAAATAATTAATAAATGCATAAAATAAATAATTTAGCGATAACGTCGTGTCAGGTAGCATAGCCGCATTTATTAGTAATCATTTGTAATTTAAAATCAATTTTAATCTGATATATGCATTTAATAGCGCCGCATTTATAAAGCTTTAAACGATTCTTAAATATCATACTCGCATTTAGCATTTAAATAATTTAATCTAGTCTCAGTTTTAATTTTAATTTAACTTCGCAATAATGCACAATAATAAGATTCTAAATAATAGCGCCGCATTCTAGAGCATTAAGCATTAATTAAATAGCACGCCCGCATTTATTTATTATAACAATTAGACTAATTTAGCACCTAAATAATTAGACTAATGTAGCACCTAGATAATTATAATAAAGCACCTAATTAATTTAATCACATTTGTTAATTAATTAATAATACACTTACCTAGAATTAACTAGCTAATTAATTAAAAGCCTAAAATTAATACCTAACTAACACTTAACCTAATTCTACCTCACTTTGGGCGATGCTCGACCACTTCACACCCAATACCCGTCGCCCCGGCCCACTCATTTTCCCTTATCAGTTGGCCCAATGCGCCCAGCCCTTCACTTCCTTTCCTTATACATGCAGACGCCTTCGTCTCTCCCAAAAAATAACGTTAACCTAAAACCTAAACCTAGGATTAGAAATCGACGCCCTCACCCACACGCCCTAAATCTCGCCTTCCTTTCGCGTCTTCCCCTACCATAAACCAGAATATATCCTTACCATATCCATCACCCGAATTCCTCAATCATTTCCTCACAAATCTCGTCGAATCAGCACCAAATATTAGCCAAATCTCAGCCTCTATTTACTTACCACATTAGAACTCGAGCGAGGGCTATATAAGAACACGATAGGCATCGAAGAGCGGAGGAGCATCGATTAGAGGTCAGGGTCGGGGGAATCGTTTTCTCTACAGACGATGAGAGACATCGACGAAGCGAGCATAGGAGAAGCGAGCAAGACACGGACCCATAGCATCGAAGCGAGATGAGTCGAACATAAGTCATCGCCCAGAGAATTAGCATCGCAAGAATAAAGGTTCGAATCCCTTCCTTTTAGTTCCAGCCAAAAACCAGCACCATAAGCTTCGCCCTTCTATTCGCATCGCAAACCCGAAATCCGTCGAGTGGACCGACGACTTGATCTGTTGCCGGTCATTTGTCAGGAGAAGGTAAAATCGATCTCCTTTAAATATATTTTGTCTTTCGCATTTGTTGTATTCTCATGTATTTTCTGCGAGTTGTAATGCTTTAGTATTGCTTCCTGATGTTTGATTTATCGACTGTTATGTCGCGTGAATTTCGTGCTTCGGGGTTATGTGATAAATGTGACACATGGTTTTGCCATAGAAGCTAGGATCTGTGATAGTCGAAGCTTAAATGTGTGGTTACAAGCATGTTATGTGTTATCTGTTGGTAGCAAGCTATGACGGGTATGAATGTGCAATTCGGATCTGCTCCAGTTACCGAATGTAAATGTCGTTGTGAAGAACAGTCATATTTCATGTTTGATGCTGTGTCTAACGTGATATGTGTTTATCTTCATACCTTCATACCTTCATACCTACATATCATTTGCTATAATACAGAATTGTGATGTACTGTTGGATTACCTACTAAACATGACGAATGGACTGTTGTGATTTAAAAGGCTATGTTAGGCAGTATGTGATAATTACCACAGTTTGGTGTAGGATATGATGATCTCTTTGGCGTTGCAATTCAGTTAAGGCTTACATTTCAATATGTGACGAATGATTATTCTGAATGATAAATCACCCAGTTATTACTTCAAACTGGTCCAGTTGTCATAATTATTGGCATTTTAGGACTTCATGTTCCGCATAATCATAAATGAGTTTGCATAACCTGTCTAGACATGAATTCGATAAGTGAATCTAACAACATGTGTTGCTTGATCTGTTCACACGATTTCTGTAATATGTATGAGGTGGTCAGTTCAAATGTTAACTGAGTTGTGTTCAGACCCCTTTCTGTCCTGTTCATGTCCCCAGTCCATCTGTGATATACCTTGCCTACTACATCACTCCCCAAGCATCCCGGCATCATAAAAGCAAAACGCAAACCGCATCAAGAATCTCTTCTCTTTACAAAATCTATGAGTTATTTGCCTCCTCCCCTGTATTTGGTTTAAGTGTAACAGTAATTCCCCAAGGCCTACTAAGGGCATATGATTTAGCATACATCAGTTGTATACTATAATTTTACATTTTTTGTCTGCTTCATAATATATCGTTTTTATATAATGTACCTTTCTGTTACCTTAAATAACTGAACTAATATCGAGGAGTAGGACTAAATACGCATAGGTACTTGTTGGGCTGGCACGCCTCGTTCATCATAAATAAATGGACCAACGCTAAGGAGCCCGCTCTCTTGTTTCTTTTCTATAAATCTAAAAACTGTGCTTGGACAGTTTTATAATCAGGGATTGTTTTGCTTTGTTAGTATTCAAGAGTTAAGATTAAATATAAATTGCATGCCATTTTTTCTTTTTCTCTCGTGTGTTTAATTACATTTATTGGTTTCCGCTTTATTTATTACGATAAGGTTTGGATGCATACTAATCCTTATCTTCCTTTGTTTTACATGGCACGCATTGGAGCAAAAATGAAGAGTCTCATGGCGAGACTCGTCGCGAGCTATTTCAAACGGCAACCCGCATCTGCATCCGCATTCCCGTTCCCGCATCAGAAACTCCTAGAAAAACAAACAGGACTGAGTCATCCGCTCCAATCCCTTCGCTCTCTTGATTTTCTTGTCTCGTTTTTATGCCATTTATTCGTTTTTCTATTATTTAACTTTGTAATTAATAGGAGAACTTCTAGCAATTAGGTCTTTAAATATATGAGACGAAAGTAATTACATTTTAGAAACGCATTCTTCTTTATTTCGCCTTTTAGGACTATTAAGCATGTTAAAATCTGCAAAAGCAAGTAATCTAACTTACGTCATAAAACCAACAATTTGTTAAAGTTCATAAACAGATTTTCTCGTAAACTCTCAAAATAGCATCTTAAGACATCTCTTATATAATATTGTACGCAGGCTGGGCAAGATTAATTTAGTTAGCAAAATACACATAATTAGTCCATAAAACACCCTCCTAGCATTCTTTAGCATTTCTAGCACCTTTTAAGCACTCTTTAACATTTAGCGTCCTTTTGCACTTTTAGCACCTTTTACTTTCAAAATTAATCTTTAGCACTATTAAGCACCTTAAGCCTTTTAAACCTTTTAGCATTTTATTTCCTTTAGCACCCTTCTATCATTTAGCATTCTAGCAACCCTTTAGCATTTTAGCACCCTTTTAAACTTTAGCATCCTTTGCAATTTTAGCATCCTTTTAGCATTTTTAAAGCCTTTAAGCACTTTTAAACCTTTTAGCAATTTTATTATTTATTTTCTAACATATTGCATTTTATTAAGCAGGGCTCGCTATGGCTCTATTATTTATTCATAACACTTTTGTCCTTTTATACTTCTTAGCACCTTGGCACCCTTTAGCTTTAAAATTAACCTCTTAGCACCTTTAAACATCGTCCAACATTTTAAAACCTTTTTAACTACTTAACGCTATTTTAACATCTAGCACTTTATTTTCTAACATTGCACTTTTTATAGATCTTTTACTTTGCATTTTTTTAAATATAATAATTACCCTAGGTTCTGGGACAACATGAGTTAGCGGATCTTAGAGGGTGCCTAACCCCTTCCCTCTAGATTAATAAAGAACCCTTACCCGGAATCTCATTAAGTTTAGCAGACCATTAAAATGGAGTTAATGTTTTACTTTAAACTAGTTAAACATTTAGGTGTCCTAATTCACCCAAACTAATTAGGTGGCGACTCCGCGAACCCTTAGCCTTTTAGCACTTCTTAGCATTTTGCACCTTTAGCACCTTTTAGCGCTTTTAGCCTCCTTTTGCAATTTTAGCATTCTCTTAAACATTTTAGCTTTTATTATTTTATTTTCTAACCTTTTAATTTGAGCAGCAGGAGTTTAGAAAATAAATGCCGCGGCCGAAAATGGGCGCGACAATGTAGATGCTTATAGATAGATGTCTTGTGTATAATAGTCGTGTATGGCCTTATCGACCTTAGTATGTAGATATGCATAGGCTGGGTTCTTCTATTTGTAAGATTTTACGTAGCTCTTTTTCAGTTTATCATTTCTATGTGTCAGCAGAGTACCTTGTAATGGCACTCATGGCCCATGATTAATTATGGTTAGATGCTAAATATATAATTAGTAGTACTTGTCCGGGTGTCCGTCATGACCTTCCGATTTGAGTTGTGACATCACCTATAGGATAGAACGCGTTACTCTACCCGTTCTAAACTAGTGCTTTGCGGAAAAATAATAAATGAACAATAAAGTAAGAACACTGTATTTTTACGTGCAAATCATCCTGCTCACAAGGGCAGTAAAAACCATGACCTACTCATTTGTATGATTTATTCACAACTCCACTACAAAGGTGATCCTCTGCAAATTCAAGTTAAAATTTTTGTAACGTAGGAACTACACTCTAATTCTTATATCACTAATCTACACAATCTAGTAAGCATCCTTCAAGTTAAACTCTAACTTGAAGTTGACTATTCAGGTCTGGAGGTCTATGTAAAATAAGTTGGGTACTCGAGTGGATCTTAGTACAACATTTCACCCTCAGACGGACGGTCATTCCGACCGAACTATTCAGGTCCTTAAGGATATGTTGCGAGCCTGTGTAATTGAGTTTAGTGGTCATTGGCCTAGAAGGGACCAAAACAAAGGGGTTGGAAAAATATGATTGTGTCAATGTCTTTTGTCACTAGTCATTCCATTCCATCTAGGCGTCTTTTTTTAACAGCTTTAGTATAGGCTCAACAATTATTGTGGATTGGGCCATGAACCAACCAATATAATTCAGCCTTCCCAAAAAACTCATGATTTCTTTTTTGGTCTTTGGAGGAGGCAAGTCTTGTATGACCTTCATTTTTTATGGGTCTAGCTCAATGTCTCTTCGGTTGACTATAAATCCTAGTAATGTTTTAGCGGGCACTCCGAAGGCACACTTGGTTGTGTTCAGCTTCTCGCTATAGTTCTGGAGTCTGTCGAATAACTTCTGTAAGTGCGTGATTGGTTTGCACTTTCCCTTAATTTGATGATGACATCATCCATGTACACTTCGATTTCCCTATGAATCATGTCATAAAAGATGGTAGTCATGACTCTCATATAAGTAGCCATGACATCTTTTAGACCAAATGAAATTACCCGATAATGGTATACTCCCTATGGCGTGATAAAACATGTTTTTCTACATCCTATTTTTCTATCAGAATCTGATGGTATCCGGTGAAATAATCAATAAAAGATTGTAGTTTGTGCTTTGCATAATTGTCGATGAGCATGTGAATGTTCGGGATCAGAAGGTTATCCTAAAGATTGGCTTTGTTGAGGTCCCGGTAGTCTACATAGATTCAGATCTTTCCATCATTTTTTCAGTATCGATACAATGTTGGCCAGTCATGTCGGATACGAAGTCACGTCCACTACTCCAGATTTAGTCTGTTTTTTACCTCATCTTTGTTCACATACTCAATTTTGGTTTGAATAGTCTCATCTTCTGCTTTATCGGGCTGAAATCAGGGTTGTTGATAGTTTATACGCCACAATGTCGGTGCTCAGGCCGTGCATATCGGTGTATGCCAAGGCGGAGACATACACGTGTTCTTTTAGTAGATTGATTAATTCTTCTTTCCGAGGTGCCTCTAAATGCGCACTGATCCTCTTTTCTTTAACTGACCCATCGCTCCCCAAGTTGATCACTTTGGTCTCTTCTAGGTTGGGTTTCTGTTTATTCTCGAGGTGCTCTATTTACTCAACAAAACCCTCTAGTAACATGGTTTCCTCATCGTGTTATTCTTCTTTCACATCACTTGACTCACTCGTTTCACATCATGACATTAAAAGTTGGTTTATTGTTATTACTGAAAATCAAGTCAAAGCATAGTTAGCATAAAATTAAGTGTGTATGAAAAAAATCATTTTTTTGGATAAATATAGGCTTCATTAATTCGCAAAAGTAAATACAAACTGTGGTCCTGACTCAGATCAACATCGAGTCATTTTTTTTGATAAACATCATGAGGAAAATAAGTAAATAGTGAGTAATCGGGCCTCGGCCGAACTACACTGATTTTTTCAGAAAACTTAAAAGTTCAGTCATCTCTACTGAGGATCCAGAAGTGGGATAGAAGTCTAGTTGAAGAGTTGCTCGCACAAATCAACATTGCGGATTGTGGGTGCCTCAGTGCATTCCTCCAGAACCACGAAACATTCTTTCTCTTGGAACAACATTCGTATCTCTTCTTCAGTATTTTCCTCCTACAACATCGACATTTTGACTGGGAATGATTGGTACAAATTCGGAATTGGTTTGCAAAATTTTGGAGGACCTTTCTTCTTTTGGCCTACTTTAGAATCTTCGTCAAAGCTGGGGATATACCCAAGGCCAAAGCGGAAATTGTTCTCTGGAATTAATTCTAGCTCTATTATGCCATGCAGGTTTTTCCCGAGACCTCATCCTGGTCGAAGTCATTCTATAACAAAGTAGATATAATAATCTTATACATGGCTGGATGGGGATTTTCGCGATGGTTTTTTCATAGGCGGCTCCTACCAACTCTACTATATGAAAGTCGGTGCCCTTGGGGGTCCCTTTGATCTTTAGAATAGAGTTTTTGCGGTAATTATAGATGTTGCCTTCCCCATGGATCACCACTTCGTGTCCTTCTCATACAAACTTCAAGGATTGATGTAGCGATGATGACACAACTCCGGTCGCATGGATCCAAGGTATTCCTAGCAACAGGTTGTAGTTGGTAGTTATCAACATGACTTGGAACTCGATGATGAATTCAGTGGGTCTCATTTGGATGCAAAGGTCGACCTCTCTAATTGGGTCGCGCTGGGATCAACCCCATTGTCCACGAGTACATGTGCTATGATCTTGTCCTAGTATTTGACAGTTATGTATAGCGTTTTATTGTGTGGTGTCCCTTCTTTGGGAAACTCTTCCTGAGTAAAAGATATATGATGATATCCCATGACGTGGGCCACTATGTTGGCCAAGCTTTCAATGTCATGCTCGTGAGGACGTACACTTCTTCTAACACACTCAAAAGTGTCTGACGGTGCTGAGAGGAACTCAAGGCATAATTTTTCAGATGCTCGACAATGAAATATTCCTTGGGTTGCATTCTCCGCCAGAAATCTTCGGCCTCACCTTCTGTGATCGGCCTTCTTTAGTTAATGTCCTTTCTCGGCACTCATTGTGTCAATTCATCGGGAGTGTATCACTTGCCTGACCTAGTCATGCCATAGGCAATTGCAGCTTCAACAACAAATTATTTTCTAGGTGATAGAACAATTTCTTGGGCCACTTGTGCCGCAAAACACTCAGGAATCAACACTCTCAACCGGGGATGCTCCTGAAGGTTCAGAGACACAACTATTTTCTCGAGCATTTCTGCGGGCATTGGGCCAGAGATTTACAAACAATCCAATCTTTCTCTCTTTCAATCGTATGGATGGTAGCATTTTCATGATTCATCACATTCTGGGTGGTCGTTTGCAGGGTAATTTCCCTTCTGTCAATCAGATCTTGTATTTTATGCTTCAAAAAATTTGATTAACATAAGGGAATTACCATGCAAACCATTGTAAATTTTTTTATGATCATTTCTTTCGTATATTTCATGCCTAAATAGCTCATTCCAAATTGGGGTTATGGGTATTGTTGCCACTATTATCCTAATGTGTTCACTATCTCAAAGCCTATTCATTTTGCCTTTTGACTTTTTGGAGTTGTGAAATACTTCGTTGTACCTACACTTATGCGTCATGTACATAGACTTATTCACGATTCTCAATTCTGTTCCCTTTTCCATTTATCTCTCGGCTTCGATTTTTAGTTTCAAAACAAAGTTCCAAATTTTCTCCAACAACTTCTATAATTGATATGAAAGAACACCACTTTCAGATAGCCAAAAATTAAGGAAACTACTAATGAGAAAACAAATGGGTGAGTTTTAATCACCAATTGATCATGTGAGGTTGATCCAAGCAGCCTTTTTGTTGTTTCAATCCCATGTCCAAGTACAGAGATTTCATTCAGATAGAACATTATCAAGACACCTTTAGTAGTGGCTGTTACTGAATGGAGAGCACAAATTATGAAGAACCCAGATGATCCCATTCACTAAAATCACAAAAACTCAATACCCCTTTTCACAATTTACAAAAAATAATAATTGAATGACTCAAATTGATTTCAGACAAAAACCCTTTTGAACAAACAAAGCAAGGTCCAATTTGGGTTATAAAGAAGACCCATTAGGCATTTTGTGGGATTGGGAGTGGCAGAATATTGGAAACCCCTGAAGAATCTTCTCTCTGTTAGAAAAATGCCTTCGTTTTCATTTGAAAATATGTGTATAACTACTGAATATATGTTTATCGGTGTGAAGTGGTGGTGCTCAGTCGGTGCTACGGTGGCATGGAAGGTAAACGTTCAATCTCCGATAGCTGCCTTCAAAAGTATTTTCAAAGTCGGTATAATATGTGTATAATTAATGAGTATAAGCTTTATATATTTATTACACACTAATTATACAATGAAAATAGTTTCTTGCTATTTTTCCATTCTTGGCTTTTGGGTAATTGAGTAAAACTACAAGGGTTTCACTAATTTTTTAAAGAATCTCTTATCGTGTTTCATTTTAAAAAAAATATCTCCAAAATATTTGTATAATATGTGTATAATTAGTAAATATACGTTGATTTTATATTTATTATATATAAATTATATAACAATGATACATTTTCTATATATATACTAAATGGATACATATTTAGTACATCAATGATACAACTTTTATATGTATGATACAATTTCTATTCATATACATTATTGATACATATTTTATACAATAATGATACAATTTCTATACACACTCTAAAAATATATATTCTATATAAAAAATATTACAATTTATATACGCATAATAAATTTTCTATATATATATATATAGTGATATATATTTTATACTACAACAATACAATTTGTTGTTGTTTACTATGACAGGGTGTGTCTTGGTGGGATATAAATCTTCATTTCTTCTTTTTGAGTTGTTTACTATGACAGGGTGTGTCTTGGTGGGATATAAATCTTCATTTCTTCTTTTTGAGTGTGTCTTGGTGGGATATAAATCTTCATTTCTTCTTTCTGTTATCAAAATGGTCAACTTTAATTTGTGTTTTTGTTTCTTATTTATTGGGATTCTTTATTTTAGAAAAAATAATATTTTACTTATATTATACTAAATTTTATCGTAAGAACAATATCAATTTGCTTTATTTAATACTCATTTTAATTTCTCTAAGTCGACATTGAGGAGGAGGAAGTGAAAGAAGAAGAAGTGGTGGAGGAAATTGAGCCTTCAAGAAATATTGTAAAATATGTATAATTTTGTATAATAATTGTATAATATGTATAAAGTTATTAAGCATATGTTAATTTTATATTTATTATACATAAATTATACAATAATGATAAAGTTTATGTTGGATATAAATATAAAATTACAAGGAAATGAAAAAGTAACAACAACAACAACAAGTAAATAATAAATCTGGAAATAAATAAAGAAAATAGTTTTGCTGAGTCGATTGAAGTTTCAATCTATCCTTAAGATAATATTGTCCCGTATATTCCTTTAACGGTGGTATGATAACTTATCTCCCAAGATAAAACAACAATCAAACTAATGAGTAAAAGAGACTCAAGAGTTCGCTTATAAGAAGAAAGATCTTTGAGTGTTTGATTGCAAGATAGAAAGAACAATTTTCAGAAAATTGTCAAGTATAGAATGTATTTTGTGTGTTTTCCAAATGAGCCCAATGCATCATTTTATAGTGTTGGGAAGATGACATTCCACATACCAAGTAATGGCCTTGAATTGCCATGAATTAGACTTGATTGTGGAGTTACAATTCAGCCAAATAATGACTGAATTCATGAGCAAAATAATGGAGCTTTAATGCTCCAAAATCGGCCCAAAAATCACCTTTAATTCCCTTCCAACGTTCTGAAACTGTCGCAGCGCCGCGACCTTGGCGTCGCGACTCTGAGGAGGTGGCGCCGAGGCTATTCCTGCGGCGTCGCGGCCTGTTTCCGACTAGTTTCGACATTCACACTTTGTACACATCTTCCTTCATTCACCAACGTGAAACCAACGTCATTTGACCAATAATCGTTTATCACCTTACGTCTCAAACAATTCGCATACGTACCAATATCTCTTCTATTTAAGAAAATTATGATCCTTGGCATTATATGTGCACGTGTGTGGAAACAACGTTTCCGACGTGCGGGACCCCAATTATTCGATTCATAATTAAATAATATTAACTTTATTTCACGTTTAATAAATATTTCCAACAATCCCCTCTTGAAAGAGATTTTGGCGCACGACATGGTGCCTTTCTAATAATCATCCGGAGGATCGACGTTGCATCTGGAGAGATAGTCGTAGCCTTGAACCTTCCATAGTAGAATACCATCAGACATATTTACTGCGCGGTGAACATGATGTCTTGAACCGTCAGTGTTTAGTAAATGTCAAGACAATGCTAAATGTCAAGACAATGATATCAACATAACATATTTCCTTACTCTATCTTTCTTGTATGTTCTGTCCGTCGTGGGTCGTGGACACACTTGGATTCTTAAGTGCGTTCATTTGAGGCGGTCTGTCCTCGCACTTAAATAGGTGGTTTCCTACAAGATATCCTGCAATACCCCAGCGTTAGAAACCATTAAAAGTTTCCTCAACCTAACCTCAATTATTGAGGATCATTAAATGTTTGGAAACTTATCATTTACCCCTCTACAAGTAGCACTTTTTGTCTATCACGGGAATGACCTTGGATTATATTTATTAAGAAGACATTATTATCCGAAGTGCTCTTGCTTCCACCGAAGCGCTCAACTGAACCTTTACATTTTAGTTTTCCCATTAAACCTTATTCCTGGGATCTCCAGTCTGTAAGGTTGGGTGTCCACTATATTAGTTCTTATTGATTGAGTTTTAAACCCATTCCCCTAGACAGGCAGTTCATCTTATCTCTTGGTATTCCCTTCGTCAAGGGATCTGCTATGTTTTCCTTAGATTTTACGTAATAAATGGAAATAACACCCGAGGTGATCAGTTGCCTAACAGACTCATGTCTCCGCCGAATATGATGAGACTTATCGTTGTATATCGAACTTCGTGCTATTCCTAGAGTCGACTGACTGTCGCAGTAGATCATTACAGAAGACACAAGTTTATCCCAACATGGGACATCATCTAGAAAATCATGAAGCCACTTAACTTCTTCTCTCGCTTTGTCTAAAGCGATAAATTCAGACTCCATCGTGGATCGGGCAATAAGTATTTGCCTAGAGGATTTTCAAGACACAGCTCCACCACCGATTGTAAAAATATATCCACTAGTGGACTTGATGTCATCGCTATCATATATCCAGTTTGCATCACTGTACCCCTCTAGTACAGCTGGATATCTCGAGTAGTGCGACCCGAAATTTTGCGTGAACTTCAGGAACCGTAGTACCCTATTCAGTGCTTTTCAGTGATCCTCACTTGGATTACGGGTGAATCTAGCCAATTTATTGACTGCATGAGCGATATCAGGTCAAGTGCAGTTTGTGATATATATCAGACTCCCAATCACATGTGTGTATCGTTCCTGGCGTACGGGTGCGCCAAGATGCTTGTCAATCTTTTGACTTTTATCCAATGGTGTCGTTACTGGTGAACTGTCGAACATCTCAAATTTCTTCAGCACATCTTCGATGTAGTGAGATTGAGACAAGACCAATCCATTAGGTGTCTTAGAGATCTTGATCCCTAATATAACATCTGCGACACCCATATCTTTCATGTCGAAACATTGTTTTAACATGTTCTTAGTCTCTAGGATTGTCCTAGGACTGCTACCTGTGATCAACAAGTCATCTACATAAATGCATATTATGACGAACGAATTGACATTTCCTTTCATGTAAACACATTTGTCACATTTATTAATGGTAAACCCTTTTGATAGTAGGGTACTATCAAATTTCTCGTGCCATTGTTTAGGGGCCTGTTTCAGCCCGTACAACGATTTGACAAGCCGACACACTTTTGTCTCTTGTCCTGGAACCACATACCCTTCGGGTTGATCCATGTATGTTTATTCTTCCAAATCACCATTTAGGAAGGCTATCTTGACATCTATCTTGATGTATTTCAAGACCCCGTGAGGCGACGATAGTTACGCACATACATATGGATGTCCAGCTTTGAGCTAGTCTATAGACCCATTGACATAGTTGGTTCTCAACTTCTGTTTTGTGGCGATTAGATGCTTTAGAAGCTTCGTCTTTACTTTTAAGTAAGTAAAGGTAGCACGACCTTATGTCATCATCTAAGAAAGTCACAAAGTACTTGTTTCCCCCTCTAACTTGAGCGAACTTCAAAACACATATGTTGATATGTGTGAGTTCTAGAGGAGCGGTTTCCCTTTCGACGGATCTAAGACGACTTTTTGGAGAGTCTTTGCCTCTATACCCACCTCACACTTATTGTTGAGGGTTTATGTCGATAGACAACAAAGATTCCAACTTTACCAATCTTAGTATAGATTGATAGTTAACACATCTAATCTATGGTGCCATAAATTAGAAGACACAAACAGGTAAAAGGAAGGCTCAATTTTATTGAGATTAAAGAAAACATTGTAGGTGCAGTGTTTTCCCTAAGGAGCCTTCACAGGCGAATCTCCTTAAGTAGAAGACATTACAGGAGTAGCATTAACTTTGAAGAGGCCTTCACAGACGAAGTCCCTACCTACAAAAGTTCCATTTTTTGTGATTACAAACTTGTTAGCCTCGAATACTAGCCTAAAACTAGCATTGACCAACACAGGTCCAAAAATTAAATTCCTTCGAATTTTCGGGACATGCATCACTTCCTTTAGAGTCAGCTCCTTTCCGGACGTCATCTTGAGGACTACCTTTCCTACCCCTAGCACATTGGAAGAAGAATTGTTGCCCATGAACACCTTTTTATCTGTAACTGGTGTATACGTGGAGAATGCATCTTTGTTGGAAAAAATGTGGCGGGTAGCACCTGTATCCAACAACCATTGTGTTGGATTCTCAACGAGGTTGGCCTCTAGCACAACAGCTGATAATTCTTCAATCATATCGTCTAAAAATGTGTCTTCGACGATGTTTGTCTTATCTTTGCCTTTTGCCTTATCATGTTTTTGCTTGCGGCAGTCTTTGGCCATGTGACCAACTTTACCACAATAGTTGCAAGTTTCCTTAAACTTTTCAGTAGTTTGGGACTGGCCGGCCTTCTGGAACTTCCGCTTCTTGCTTGGGTTTTCTTTGATCTCCGTCAGATTTGCCTTAGCCTCAGCGGGTAGTCTCCCCTTTGACATGACCTTCTTATTGTCCTCTTGGGTCTGGAGTTTGACAATAAGTTCGTCTAAGGTCATTTCATTCGTTTTGAGTTTTAAGTAGTTCATAAACTCAGTCCACGAAGGAGACAGTTTTTCGATTAATGCCCCAGCCAAAAATTGCTCGTTGGGTTTCAATCCTTCCAAGTCTAGGTGATGAAGAATCATTTGGAATTCCTGGAGTTGTGTTGACACACTCTTGTTATCCACCATTTGAAATTTCAAAAATTTCCCAATGATGAACTTCTTACTACCCGCATCTTGGGGTGTTGTATTTCTTTTGTAGTTTTTCCCACACCTGCTTGACAGTTTCAACGGTACAATATACCGTGTAGAGTGGATCCGATAAACTATTCAGAATGTAGTTCCTGCACATGAAATCACTATGTTTCCATGCATCACGAATCAACTTCTTGACGACATGAATACCTTGGCCCCCTCCTGCCAAATCATTTGGCTGAGGGTCCTTGTCTTCCCCAACTTGTGGAGTGTCTTCGGTTAGAAAACGTGACATTCCCATAACCGTCAGGAAAAACAACATCTTTTTCTGCCATCTTTTGAGGTGCGCACCCATGAACTTCTCAGGACGTTCATGGTGAAAGTCAGCCGGTGTTGAAGCAGTGGTACTTCCTTGAGAAGGAGCAAATATGTTTGGAATGCCTTGAGCAGCAGTGTTAGCACTCGTGGTGCCAAAACCAGTGGTATTAGAGGCAGTGGTATTGCCTTGAGTAGTGGGATTGACACTAGTAGTGCCAAAAGCAGTGGAGTTGAAGGCATTGGAATTGCCTTGAGTGATGTTCGAATTTCCAGCGTTGATTTGATCTTCAGCAGACATTGTTGTTGTTGAACGCAGCGAATATTATCTTAAGCTTGTTGGATATAAATATAAAATTACAAGGAAATGGGAAAGCAACAACACAACAAGTAAATAATAAATCTGGAAATAAATAAAGAAAATGGTCTTGCTGAGTCGACTGAAGTTTCAATCTATCCTTAAGATAATATTGTCCCGTATATTCCTTTAACGGTGGTATGACAACTTATCTTTCAAGATAAAACAACAATCAAACTAATGAGTAAAGGAGACTCAAGAGTTCGCTTATAAGAAGAAAGATCTTTGAGTGTTTGATTGCAAGAGAGGAAGAACAATTTTCAGAAAATTGTCATGTATAGAATGTATTTTGTGTGTTTTCCAAATGAGCCCAAGACATCATTTTATAGTTTTGGGAAGATGACCTTCCACATACCAAGTAATGACCTTGAATTGCCATGAATTAGACTTGATTGTGGAGTTACAATTCAACCAAATAATAGCTGAATTCATGAGCAAAATAATGGAGCTTTAATGCTCCAAAATCGGCCCAAAAATCACCTTTAATTCCCTTCCAACGTTCTGAAACTGTCGCAGCGCCGCGGCCCTGCAGGTTGGCGTCGCGGCGCTAGAACTTCAGAGAATTTTGGGCGTCGCGGCTCTGAGGAGATGGCCCCGCGGCACCGAGGCTGTTACTGCAGCGTCGCGACCTGTTTCTGACTAGTTTCGACATTTATATATGTATGATACTTTTTCTATACATATACAATAGTGATACATATTCTTTACTACAACGACACAATTTCTATACATATGCTGGAAAAAAAATTAAAAATTGTCATTGACAAAAAAAAAAGGAAATTATTACTGTAAATATAGGAAACAATATATTCCGTACCCATAATTAGAATATTTCCATATATTGTGTAAATATAATTATGATAAGACTAGGATTCCTCTTTTGTATAGGCTTAGGATTCCTATTGTATAAGGGATGAATATTGTACTCTATATATACCTTGATATTAATGAAAGACTCCCCAAGAGAGATTAATATCATCTTACATGTTTGAAGATTCCATGCTTTGAACGAGTTTCTATTGGATGAGTAGGGACAGTGGGTGGCGGAGTGGTGTCTAGACGGGGGGGCAAAGTTGGATAAGGAGAAGGTGGAGGCGAA
Organism: Przewalskia tangutica; assembly: GCA_029844215.1. NCBI lineage: Eukaryota > Viridiplantae > Streptophyta > Magnoliopsida > Solanales > Solanaceae > Przewalskia > Przewalskia tangutica. Next base: position 45,234,807 of record CM056723.1, read on the forward strand.
GCCGTCGGAGGAGTCGCGGCTCCTGGATCGAGCGCCGCGGCGCTAGAAGGTTGACAGGCTTCTCTGAAGTTTGGGCGCCGCGGCGCTGTCGACGGTATTCCTGAAGATTGCTCACTGAAAATCAGGCGTCGCGGCGCCTCCCCTTGGGGCCGCGGCTCTGACGAAGGAACAAAGGACGTGAGCTGTTCGAGGATGAGGGGAGAGATGGCATGCTCGTCAAGAAATTAGTAGTCCGGTTTTTGGAATTTTGGAAGATTCGAAAACGGGAATGTGGTCTCGTCGAATGTGACGTGACGAGATATATGGATTTGACGAGTCGACAAGTCATAGCATAGATAGCCTCTATGGTTTGGCGGGAATCCTAGGAAGTCTCAGGGAGTAGACCTAGGAGCAAGCTTGTGAGGGGCGGTAGAACTGAGGTTGGGATAGCACAGACAACCGAAAATTCGTAGATGATCATAGGAGCCTTGCAGGTGCACTTCAGTATCTCACATTTACCATGCCAGACATAGCTTATGCTGTTCAGCAGGTGTGTTTATTCATGCATGCCCCCCAGAGAGTCTCATTTCACTGCTCTTAAGCGTATCATTCGATACATTAAGGGTACCCTTGATTATGGTTTGCACTTATACCCCTCTGCGCCAAACAGGTTGCTCTTATTTACGGATGCAGATTGGGCAGGGTGTCCGGACACGCGATGCTCCACCTCCAGCTTTTGTGTTTTCTGAGGGGATAATCTGATTTCTTGGTCTGCCAAGCGACAAACTATCATATCGAGATCGGTCGAAATTTGATCTGAGCGTTGCAAATGTAATGGCGAGATTTGTTGGCTCATAAACTTAATGTTAGAACTTGATGTCGCTGCGTCGACATCTATGTGTCTTGTGATAACATCTCTGTAAATCTATTTGTCTCATGTCTGGTTCAAAGTCGAACCAAGCACATTGAGATAAACCTACAATTTGTTCGTGAGAAAGTTGTTCTAGGCCATGTCAGAGTGTTACATGTTCCATCATCGTATCAGTATGCAGACATATTTACCAAAGGACTTCCCAGACAGTTGTTTCTTGACTTCAGATCCAGTCTCAGCGTCTGGCCTCCTTCCGCTCCTACTGAGGGGGTGTGTAAACATGTAAATATAGGAAACAATATATTCTCTACCCATAATTAGAATATTTTCATATATTGTGTAAATATAATTATGGTAAGACTAGGATTCCTCTTTTGTATAGGCTTATGATTCCTATTGTATAAGGGATGAATATTGTACTCTCTATATATACCTTGATATTAATGAAAGACCCCCCAAGGGAGATTAATATCATCTTATAATTACAAAAGGAAAAATCTGTGAAAGTTAATTAAATGCCATACAAAATGGGACGAATCTATTATTGTAAAATTATAATTTAGCCCTTAATTAAAAGTAAAGAAAGGTGAAGAAAAATAATACATTACAACAACAAGAATGTTAATTAAATGCCATACAAAATGGGATGAAGTTATTATTGTAAAATTATAATTTAGCCCTTAATTAAAAGTAAAGAAAGGTGAAGAAAAATAATACATTACAACAACAAGATACCCAGTTATTCCACAAGTGGGTCTGTGAAGGAAAAGATGTACCCAGACCTTACATCCACCGTTGCGAGGTGGAGACAAAAATAATACATTACTATTATAATAAGTTTAATGATTTTCTCAGTTAAACACAATAATATTATATATAACTATGCATGAATACAAAATTAGAAGAATTAGCTAAAATATTTTTTTAAAAGTAATTTCTAGAGTGAAAGAAATAGGTTCATGATTTTTGGAGTAGTAGTATAAAGAGAATTGAGTATAGTTGTCATTAGTTGATGATGATGAAGTCTTCAAAATGATTATATAAAGAGTATAGTTGATTTTAACTAATTATGGCACTAAGATGTATGTATTGTCTATGAAAGAACCTCTTAATGCATTTCTTTTAGTTAAATCGTATGAATATTACTATGCAAAAGACATATTCTGTAGTCAACCAATAATGTGGAATTAGTTAGAAATGGTAAGAGCAAAAAGTAATTCATGAAAGAAAATCCTCATGTTAAGTCCAATTAATCTCCACCACGCATGCATGATGATTGATAATTTTTTTGTCACTTGTCTAATTAATGTTTTGGCTAGATGTTGGATTTAGTTTTGGGGCTAAAAGATGTGTTCAACACATTATTTGGCCATCCGGCTGTCATTAGTTCGGTTGGGTGGCCAATTATGTGAAGAAACTATTGACATTCAATGACCCATATTTTTTCGAAATCCATTTTGTAACTCTAAATTAATTCCAATAAATTTCCTAATCTCCTTTTTAAGTTTTTGATAAATGTTTGTCTCTTATTTTTCAATGAACATAAAGCTCTTACTCAATGCCAATCGTAAAACTTAGAACAACAAAAATCACAAACTTTTAACTATAGTAAAAAAAAAAAAAAAAAAAAGGAAGAAGCAGATAAAGGAACTTACTTATTTTTTGCAAAAAGAAAAATCCACAGGAATGAGTTTGTTTGTTACAAACCCATAAAAAGAACACACACACCCACCCCACCCGAATTTTTTTCATATATAAAAATTGTATCATTATTGTATAGAATATGTATCACTTATACATTGTTGTATAGAATATGTATCACTTATACATTGTAGATGTATATAAACTGTATCATACATATACAAACGGTATCATTGATGTATATAATATGTATCCATACAACATGTGTATAAAATTTATATTATTGTTGTATAGAATATGTATCAATATTGTATATGTATGTATCATACATATAGAAAATATATCATTGATGTATAGAATGTGTATTCCTATAGTATGTGTATAGAAATTGTATCGTTGTTGTGTCGCGCCCGTTTTTGACCGAGGATCTGAACGGAACTGCAACGTACTGCTTGGCGCGATCCCCTGGATTGAGCAAAAGCGCTAATGTTGAGGAGTCGCCACCTAATTATTAAAGTGAATTAGGACACTTGAATGCAGCATAAAAAATACTACAAATGATCTTCATGTGATAGTTTGCGAAACTTATGAGATTCTGGGTAATGATTCTTTATTATCCTAAAGGGAAGGGATTAAGCACCCTTCAGGATCCGCTAACTTGCGGTTGTCCGGTCAAACTTATGCTTAAATTATTGCTAAAGAGTGCATGTTTTGAAATATAAAGTTCATTAAAAGGACGTTTGCAATTATTAATTAAAAAGTGTGTTTTGACAATTTATAATAGCATTTATTTATGAAAATACAAGTAAAAATGGTTTGTTTAAAAAAATGTGTATGGCATGATATGACTTATAAAATATGCAATGTAAAATTGGAGTTTTGATAAAAGCTAGCATTCATATGATATAGTTTTTAAAAATATAAAAATTGACTTGTTCAAAAATATGTATTTGTGTACAAAATTGATTTTTAATGAAAATATTATAGCACGAGCATAAGATAAATAAAACTAGCGGCGTATTTTCATCTTTTATTACCTTTTCCAGTTTACCAATTCTAGACCTAACTATTCTAAGCATTCAACCAACCATAAAGCGTAATAAAAAATTACAAAAAAAAAGATGTGAAATTTAAAGACATTAAAAAGTAACAAAATAATATGCGAGGTGCAAAATCCAGCAATCCTATCCTCTTTCGCCTGTGTAATTATTCCTCGCAAAAGATAAAGAAAAAACAGTTAGTCATGAATGAATGCAAATAGAAAAACCTTCGAATCCGCTCAAAATCATATAAGTTTTGATTACGGAGGGCTTAAATCTTTATTTTTTGTAAAGGGACATTCCAAATAAGTCATGACTGCGAACTAGTGACTCGTCAGTCATTCTAGTCGCCCCGCCAAGTATGTTGGTATCTGTTGCGATAATTCTGTGCGCTAACGCAAGTGTACGTATCGCTAAAGTAATAAAGATCTGTAAGACCGAGTTATCGTCCACAGAGACTGGTTTGTCAAGTACCGAATATCTAATCTATGGTATCTATTTGGTTAACGTTCTTTTGTCTGAGAATTATAACTAAGAAGTAAAACTAAAGTAATTTGCAGAAAATAAACTAATTATGATAATACTTCATGTTTAAAACAGTTATGAAGGAAATAAGGCTTCCAATCTCCTCAACTATTCACTCTTTCACGTGTTAATGCAATGCTAATGATTCTTCTTCTTATTAAGATAGCAGGTTAACTAATATGTTCTATATTTCGGTTAGGGGATATAAAAACTCAACCTTGTGCATAAACCTTCTATATTTCTATGATAGATTTTACCACACAGGAGGATTAAGAACAATAACCTTAAACGCTACACAAGTATCGGGGTAATTTCGTCCATGATTTTAACTTATGTCTAAACAACTACAACATATTCAAATCTCCCTTTTCAGATCTCGATTTGAAATCATATAAGTTATGACAATTAATGATCAGTCAATTATCAAACAATCACTACAATATTGAATATATCTTAATATAGCTGAAGAAGGAATCAATAACTATGCATTAATTGTATGAAAGAGTTTCAAGCGATTCGACGGAAAATCCTAATAAATAAATTAGCTCCTAGACATTGTCATGCTAAGAACTAATTTAATATCCAACATAAACTGAAATAAATAAAAGAGAAAAGAAAGAACTTGAACAAGAGTAGTCTCCAATCTTGTAGCTTTTGCCTCCTTTCTAGCCTCCAAAGTATCCTCCTCAATAATGACAGGATTTCAGGGTTTTATATCTGAGAAAAACCTCACTTCAGACCCTTTTACCCCTACTGAATTTCGGCCCAGTTTCTAAAAATATACGCGTCGGCGCCGGCGCTGCTGCCAAGCGCCGCGGCCCTAAATGGCTAGAAAAACTGCTGGGCTCACTGGAATTCTTGTGCCACGGCGCTGCTGCCAGGCGCCGCGGCCCTTACGACGGTGATTTTCTGACTTGCTCTCTGGAAATTTTACGCCCCAGCCCTAATTCCTTCAACCGCGGCTCTCCTTGGCTTGCGTCGCGGCCCTTGAGGAGTTTCTGATCAGCTTTCGCCTGATTTGTTCTATTCTTCTCGGGATGCATTTTCTTGATTGTTTGGGCTTTGCTTGTGCACTTTCCCCCTCAATATCAGCCATTTCATCTCAAATTCGCCATCTTCCACCTAAGTCGTTTATTATCTTAAAACACAACAAACAAAGCATAATATTGTATAAAATAATAAAAATACACATAAAAGACTCTCTAAACTAAACTTTAAAATAATCCTAAAATGGACTTAACAAATACCCCCAAACTTAAACTTTACTCGCCCTCGAGTAAAGAATTCTAGACAATAAAAAAAACACAACAACTGAATCAAATTAGCCACAATGTATCTGCCTCGAAGATCATGAACAAATGCAATATCATTCTCAGAAACTTTCTAGCCACAAGTCGTTATCTAGAATTCCAAGTCAGATAACCATTAAACTTGCTTAAGGTTATTAAGGCATATGATTACTTAAACATGACTACCAACTCAAACAAGCATTTAATATCAGTCTATGTACAAGTAAATTCTTTCCAACTGTTACACCCCGTAGTTCCAGTGCATGTAAGTGAGAACGTAAGTTAGGATATAAGGTTGAGTGTTGGAAGGAATGTATAGTTACATTTTCTTATATGGAAAAAAAATTGGATACAACAAATGTGACGACAAGAAGTAGTACTGGTATTGAATTCTTTTCAATGGAGTGTGGACAGAAAAGGAGCTCCCGAAAAATAAAGGACGAAAGTTGGCAGATCAGGATCGAAAGACTGCAGCACCGCGGTGTTGGAGTGAAGGACCGCGGTGCCATAACTTCAGAGAGATGCAGTACTTTCGGCACCGCGGTGCCATTAGGCAGTACCGCGGTGCCGATGCGGGAATTTCACGAAAATCACCAAGTGTGGAAGATATTTTTGTGACAAGTAGACAAGTGGGGTCATGGGTCCCCCATCTACTTGTCCTACAAGCTCCAAATAAGGCAAAGCTTGCAAGACTTGGATAAAAAATAGTATTCATCATCCAAACCCTCTTCTCCCTTCCCTTCTCCTCCAAGATTTCGAAAATACCATAGCCAAAGTGAAGAACAAGAGTTATTTTCCAAGATTAAGCACCTTAACCAAGTTCTAAGCAAGGTTAACTCTCCATAACAAGTGGTCACAGTTTTGGCCAAGAAACTTCTTGGAAACCCTAAGCTTGGAATGAACTTTTTGGAAGAGAAACAAGAAAGTAAGATGGTTACAAGCTTGTAGAGGATATGTGTGTGTTATTGAAAAGGTGAAGCAGTGGTGCTAAGGTGAAGCAGTTTGGCCGAGAACTTAGTGGACTATTTTGGCTAAGATTAAGGTAAGATTTATTCTTCCTCTTGAAGTTTATGGAAGTTAAATGATGTTGTAGCTAAGGGTTGAACTTGTGTTAAGTAAAATGGAGACTAAGAAATGCATGTCACAGTTTGGCAAGTTAGCCGATTCTGGACAATTTTTATATTGTTGGATTCTTTGGTTGTTATTGTTATTATCGTCACTAAGTGCATGTTAGATTGAAAGTTGAAATGGCTTATATTAAAGTGTTGAAACGTGAATTGGATTATAAGAAATTGTGAAAAGAGTTTTGGTATTGGACGTTAGTCGAGAATGTATAAAACTGTGTGATATGGCTGTGCTGTTTTAAGGACTATTTTATACGTGTATTATGCTGGAAATTTAGTTAGAAGTATGCATGGTTAAATATGGTAATTGCTAATGTAAATCCTAAAAGAATAAGGGTATAAGAAAGTGTAGAAAGACTTCACATTTTACCCTCGTTGTGTTGGATTTTAGGACTATTTTAGTGGACTATTGTATATGGATTAAGAGGCCGGATTAACATAGAAAGTAGGCGTGTGAATCACCTTGGTTTTTGTTTGGTTGTACCCTTAAGTGGTGTTTAGTTATTGATGTTATTGGTCTTATTTGTAAGGTGGAAAAGTATGTATAAATAGGGGAAGTGCTGCCAAATTTTAATATGAAAAGAGAACCATTATGTGGTGTATGACTTACACTAGTATCATGAAGTTGATAGACGTGTTGTTGTTATTATAGGTTGAAGTACCTATTTGGGACGTATTCTACTTATCGTGTTGGTATTGCCGATAAGGTATGTGAAACTATCCTTTCTCCTATTGGCATGATGTATAGAAAATGGGTGTACGACAGACGTACGTAATCCCATTAGATCCTAATTTATATTTGATATATGATATGATAAATGCCTTGAGTTTTCAAATGATGTTTTAAAAGGATATATGATAGGATAGTGCCTTGTTTTATTTTTTAAATGAAAGGTCATTTTAAAGATTTTATTGAGAGTCAAAAGATGACTTAAATTGCACAAGGTTGCTCATGATAGCTATTCGTGCAAAGTATTATTATTCCACTTCACCGGATCCCTCACTTAAGGGTCGGGTACATTATTCCATGGACATGTATCCGTGATGCGAGTACAGAATACTCATGCGTGTATTTATATATTATGATTCCATGGACAAGATCCGTGATGCGAGTATAAAATACTCATGCATTATATATATATATATATATATATATGTAATATTATTTCATGGACTGACCTCCGTGATGCGAGTACAGGATACTCATGCGTGTGTATATATATATATATATATATATATTATGATTCCATGGACAAGATCTTTGATGCGAGTATAGATACTCATGCGTATATATGATGATTCCATGGACAAGATCCGTGATGCGTGTATATATAGGTATTATGATTCCATGAGTCGACCTCCGTGATGCGGGTACGAGATACCCATGCGAGTGTAGATGTATATGTATTTTGATTATAGGGACAATATATGATTCCATGGACATGTATTCATGATGCGGGTATAGATACCTATGACATATATGATTCCATGAACATGTATCCATGATGCGAGTATAGATACTCACGACAGTAAATAATTTCATGGACATGTATCCATGATGCGAGTATAGATACTCACGACAGTATATGGTTCCATGGATATGTATCCATGATGCGGGTATAGATACCTATGACATATATGATTCCATGGACACGTATCCATGATGCGAGTATAGATACTCACGGCAGTATATGATTCCATGGACATGTATCCATGATGCGGGTATGGACACCTATGGCGGTATATGATTATATGGACATGCATCTATGATTTTGATAATGACTCTCATTTTTTAAAAGGCACAGTTGACTCTCATTTTTATAAAGTACAGTGGTACAGTGATATAATGTACAACTGGCTCTTATTTATATGGCACAGTTGGATCTGGTATTTGATTTTCATACTTGTCCCTGTCATCTTTTGTACAGTTATGAGCTTATTTACTGTACTTATGTTTACATACTTGGTACAATGTTGTACTGACCCCTTCGGGGGGCTGCGTTCATGCCCGCAGGTGTAGGTACTCAGTTTGGTGGTCCGCGTGCTTAGGATCATTGCCCAGCTTTTTGAGATAGCTCCACTGTTCCGAAGCTTGTCATTTTGGTACAGTCGTTGATCTTAGGACTTATGTACATTCAGGGGTACGGCGGGGTCTTTTCCCGTCATAGTTATTATGATACTCTTAGAGGTCTATAGTCATGTGTGGGTTGGACGTGTGTACAGTTGTAGCTCGTTTTGGTTTTATGTATATAATGGCAGCCTTGCCTGTTTATTTATATAAGTTTTCTTAAGCTTCCGCTGATATTATGTGATGTATGGGTAGAAGGGTGCCCAGGTAGGACACCAGTCGCGGCCCGTCGGTTCGGGTCGTGACACCAACAGTCCATCAGACCAAAATTCTATAGCTTGCTCACTTACTAACTCTCCACTAATGTAGACAACACATGCTTAAAAATCAATAGGACTTTCATGGGTTGTATCGTTAGGCTTAGGCATTGGGCAGATAAAAAGACATTTAGGCTCAAAATTACCATAAGCATAAAACCAACCAAACACAACTTGATTTTCATTATAATGCATTAAAATCCCCCATTTTCTTCTTTTCTAGATTAAGAAGTTTTCATTCCATTTTTTTTTAACTACAACACCCCCAAACTTGTTTTTCATTTTATGTACAAGGGGTGTGTAGATATCTATATTTTATTTTTTTCCTTGTCATTCACTTCTCAATCTTTTACACTTCTTTTTGACAAAAACCCAATCTTCAACCCTTTTTTTTACTAGAATTCAATTCTCACAACTTGTAAGTTTCTATACTTACGGTAATTTAAGGGAGTGAAATAATAGTAAAGTGTTTCAAGTAGGCTCATGAATGGGTATTTATCAAAAAAAAGGTTTCGTTAGGCTCAAAAGGGGTGACTAGAGATTAATATGATCAAGGGTGGCTTGAAAGGCTCAAACAGTCTAACGATGACCTAAATCATTTTCCTAAGCATGCATTATCTAGGATTTCGCCTCAAGTAGCAAGCAAACAAGTTCTAGAATCTACCACCTTCTTTCCTCAAATCCAAATTCATTTATGCATAAACCAATAAATTGAACACAAGAGAGTCGGATAGTCATGACTAAGGTTTTCATTATTATCAATAATCAAAAGCAAACTCAAAGACTATCTTAACTCAGGCACACAGATTCATGCATTTCATGACTATGGATTTCATCCAATTCTACTATAATTATTCAGTTAATCTCATCAGCTATTTTTTGTTAACTTGATTCACTAGACACAAGACACTAAAACAAAGACACAGACAATTGACAAACAATTTAAAAGACACAACTGACATAAAACACTAAAACATACGGACACAAAATAATAAAATCCCCCCAAACTTCATTAACACATTGTCCCCAATGTGAAAAGCAAAGCAAATGTAAGGAAACTTACAAACACACAGGCGACTCACAATGGTGGCGGTGGCGGTGGATTTTTAGCTCAAAAGGCGAATGTTATGGCGGTAATCCAAAATGGGGCTCAGGCGGTGGAGCTTGTAGTGACCAATGGTTGAACATATAATTGAGTTCATTGACGTGCTGGTACTCATAATTGTACCGATGTTGCTGCCATTGATCCTGGTGGTGGTCGTGCTCCCGCTGAGTATGGATGATGTAATTGGCTTGATGCCTCAGGTATTGCTGATCTTGCATCATGTGTTGTTGATTTTGAAGCAGCTGATCCAATTGTGATATTGGTGGTTCAATCATCAAGGGTGGAGGATTGCTGCTTTCTCTCTGCTCATTGTATGAAGCTGCCTGAGGTTCCTCCTCCATGACTCTTCGGAGGTGTCTAGGTGGCTGCTGGATGCCCTCTGCACCAACAGGCGCTTGTACATTGGTCGCTGGCACTGGGTCTGGGTAGCTAATTATCAGTGTTCGGTTGATGGCATTCTGTATCCGATCCGTCGAATCACTAGCATTGAATGACACTCTATATTAAGGACATATATGGTGATGAATGACCCATGTCCCAGCCCAGCTGTGGTCGACAGTCGACAAGTGAACTCAATGCTCTCCAGAATCGCTCGACCCACATCTATAGTGAACTCTCTCAGTGTATACCTGTTGACAGTCAATTTTGACCCGTTTTTTGTATATTCGTTGCAATTCTAAGTATTTTAGCACATCGCATTTTAATCAGCATTTTTTGCATTTTTTATCTTTTTATGTTAAATTAAGCATTATGTTTTGTTAATATTATGTTTTTATTATTGCTACACCGTCGTTTATTTTAATAATATTTGCATCTTTTTAAATAATTAATTGGCATCCCGTTTTACTTTTAATCAGGCATTAAACATGTCTTTTAAATTGCATTTTAGTATTATTGCGTCGGCATTTGCATTTTTATAATTTGACATCTTTTCAAATAATTTTTCTTTTAAATAATTAATCCATTTTGCATTTTGTCAAACCAGTCCAGTCCAAGACACAATTTGAATCAGTCCAAGCCAACACTATTTTTAATATCACCCAAACACCCTCTTTTATTTTTTCCCCCTAAAATCAAATACCACTTTTCATTTTCCCCCAAAAACAATACCCCACTTTTCATTTTTCCCCCCCAAATACCAAACCCTAAACCTACCCTATAAAATAAAACATTTCCCTTTTCGTAAAAAATCGTAAGACAACCTCACCCTAACCTCTCAACATCATCTCCCTCACCCTTCCCTTTTCCCGTCGCCGCCGCCTTCGCCGGAGCTCCAAGCTCCGGCGAACACCCTCTCTCACACACACACAAACAACCCTCGTCTCTCTCTCTCTATTATACCCAAAAGTCACCCGACCTCCATTGTTCCCAGCCCCACTGCCGACCACCACTGTTCCCAACCCCGTCGCCGCCAGTCTCACCGGCGAACCCCCCTTTAAACCAGCCACACAAAACCCACTGCTCCCTCTCTCACCTGTTCCCGTCGACCACCCTCTCCTCTCCCCTCTCACCTTCTCGTCGCTGCCGCCAGTCCCCGTCGCCGCCAGTCTCACCGTGAACCCCGCTGTACCGCCGCTGCCCGCTGCTTTCCGTATTGTTGACATCGCTGTTTGTTCCTCTTTCGTTGCTATTATATTATTGTTTAATTGGACTGATTTGGAAATTTTGTATCTCGCTTAAACTCCGGCGACCCCTGTTGGTTTAATTTTTTGTTTCTGTTGTTGGTTGTCGGACTGATTTCCAGCTTTTAGTATTTGGCCGGAGTTTGCAAAACTCCGACGATGTTCGTCAGTTTGTTTTTTGTGTTGTTGGGACTGATTTTTATTTATTTTAGTAATTTGGCCGGAGTTAAAAACTCCGGCGAACCGGTTCGGTGGTATTGTGGAGTTTGTCGGCTTATGTTTGTTTGTTGGGCTGATTCGACCTCATTATTGGGATAATGGCCGGAGTTTGAACTCCGGCGGACACTGGTGTTCTGCCGCTGTTTGCCTTTTTCTGTTCGATATTGTTGCTGGCTGCATTTTCCTGTTTGATATTGCTACTTACTTGTCTTTGCGTTTGCATTCTTCTGTTTGGTATTGTTTCTTATTAGGTCACTGGCAGCATATTCATTTTGGGCTATGTTGCGTATTGTCTCGCTGTGTTGCTACTGTTTTGGGTATTCCACAGTGATTTGGACGATTTTGCCCTTTTACTACTTTATTTACTGATTTTGAACAAGTTACTACACTTGGTATTTTTACTGATTTTGAACAAGATGCTACACTTGTTTGGCCGATGAAAAAGTTATTCGTCGATTTTTGAGGCCTCCACAGTTGCAAAGACGGAAGATAAAATAAATGAAGCTTTCTGGGCAAGGATGATTTCTAACACTTACACCGGATAACCAACATGCGCTGGCAGGGCGAATTCTCGCAGCCGCACTTGTTTAGGCTGTCCCACTTTATATATTTTTCATATCTGAGCCCTCCGTGTTTAAAACTATTATTGTTTTGGCGCGGATATGAAGGTTTTATTTATTTTATTGCTTTTAATAATATTGGCCGATGAAGGAATCTCCGTCTGATTTCCAAGGCCTCCTCTGTGCAAAAGACGGATTTATTTATTTTTTGCTTTACTTATTAAATTCCTGTCATTACTTTAAAATTATTTATTTTGATACTAACACTTTTACTAAGTGTTTATGCAGGTAGCCGGAGATCATCTTGTGCAGAAAGCCTAAAAAGGGCTAAAAGATGTCCCGGAATGTTATTTTATATCGCATTTAATTTAGTTTTATTATTGTGTAGTGCACTTTATTTTAATTATAAATGCTTAGAATAGGTAGAATAAAAAGAGCAATAAATAATTAACCTAGGTTTGAACGAACAACCGCAAGTTAGCGGATCCTAAAGGATGCCTAACCCCTTCCCTTTAGGATAATAAAAACCCTGATCCAGAATCTCACTAATTTCGCAGACCATTAAATGGAAGTCAATTGCAGTATTTTTATTGCAATAAACTAAGTGTCCTAATTCACTATAATAATTAGGTGGCGACTCCTTAAAATACATTTAGGAATCAACCATACGTGGTACTCCCGTTTCGACTCCGGTTAAAATGGGTCATTCTGACGCATTTACGACTCATTTGGGGATATCAGGTTCTTGATCATAGCAAACTCAGGTTAATTAAATATTGCACTTTATTTTGCTTTTATATTTGTTATAAATATTTTATATTGTTTGTTTTTATTTTGTAATTAACTAATTTAATTGCTACATTATTTTACTGTTTTCCTTAAACTGGCATTCCGCTCATATTTTCTCCATTCTGGAAAATTAACACTATCACACACTACACGCGAGGTGTGTTGTACGCACCCGCAAAATTTCTTTAAATTACCCAATTTTAGGAGAGTTGGCAAAGGCGCGGAGCAGCCGGACCATCCGGTGGCCGCGTTGTTACACCCCGTATTTACAGGACATGTTTTAAGAATGTACGAAAGAACTCACAAGTGTTGAAAATTGAGACTTGTAAAAATTTATCGGGAATTATGAAATTGTCGAAAAACGTATTATTATGACGAATGGGAGGGCGACACGTGTCACCCCCCCTTAGTATGCCTTGGACGAAATTGCAAGGGCAAGAGGGTCATTGGACCTTTGTTAGCAAGACAAGTCTTGCAAGTTGTTTAGCTTGACAAAGTTGACTTAGTCAAGGTCCCACTAGACTTGATATTTAGCAAGACCTCATCCTAGCCACCCATTTGTAGACACCTTGACCCTCCATTGCCCTTTATATTACTACTAGTAGCAAGAGAGGGCTTAACACTTAGCCAAATATCACAAAGAATTTGAAGACACTCATTGTGAGCTCTCGGGTTCCCCATTACAAAGAAGGAATTTTTTTTGTTTCTTGTCCATTAAGCCCCACACTTTAAACCAAGGTTTATGAGTGTTATGTGAGTATATCTCAATAGAAAAATCCCGGAAAAAGAGAGTTTTTCGTATTAGTCGCAAGGTGAAAACCTAATGGCTTTTCTAGGTTTTGGTTGGAAGTTTGAAGGAAAATTGTTGGTATGGTTCTAAGGGTCTCAAGTAGCGGATTGAAGTATCTTGGAGAGTCTCTAAGTTGCTAAGGAACGACTTCGGATTTGAAGATTGGATTGAGAATCGTTAAGGTATAATCTTGTCCTTTAAGATGTTACAAGATTATATATTTTTGTTGTTATTAGTTTTACACGTTGACAACATGAAGTTGGTATGTAGAAGTTTATAAGTATTATGGAGTGCTTGTAGCTAAATTCGAAATGTTATATAAGCCACTTAAAAATTGGATTACTAATTGGTCGTTTATTAGAAATCGCCGCATGTTACCTACTTAGAGATTATGGATTGTTATAATCAAATGCGACTTGATATCATGTTATGCTACCAATTTGGATTGAAATGGAAATTTGATAAGAATTGGTATGGTTGAACTCAAGGTGGCCGAATTTGGACTTTTAGTTTGTTATTCATTTGTATTGGACTACTTTCTAAATTGTGAGCCAATTGGGGTTGTTTAGTTATTCATTGTATTGGAATACCTTCTATATTGTTGTGAGCCAATTGGGGCTGTTTGGTTATTGTATTCGGCCTTGAAAAAGGTGGCAAAGTGAGTAGAAACAAAGGAGGTGCTGTCCGATTTTCCGTAGAATTTAGCGACTTAGCACCTAAAATATTCTACGTTAGAAGTGAAAGGTTAATGGACATATTGTGACCATTATAGGTTGAAGTACTAAGTATAGCGTATCCTACTTGGAGAGTGGAATAGCTATCAAGGTTGGAGTACTTTGGAGCATTTTGCTATTTGTCGACAATCGTCGCGAGGTATGTGAACCTCTTCCTTCCTTTGGCATGATTCTATGTATGGAATATACCGGTGGTATCATTTCATGTTTCCTGTTACTCTTAGAAGTTAAGAGGTAGTTGTGTGATCTACTCTATGTAGAACTTTTCCTATCTTTGAGCATGACTAGTTGCACGTATGTAGTACGGTAGACGTACAACACCTTGATATCCTTTACTAGTTTGTGAATAGCCAAGTCGGGTGAGTTGGGAGATTAACTCACTTCTTTGAAAGTATAAAGGATGTCTTAAGTGTTATTAAAGTTAAGGGACTTGAAGAGTTTTAAAGTATGTGATACTTGTTCCGTTTTAAACGTATAAGTCCCTTGGATAGGAAATTGTTTTGGGCTAAGGTATAAAGTGAATATAACGGCTTTATGGGAAGTTAGTTATATTTGCTTTATGGAAAGATAAGTGATTTGATTTTAGTGAAAAGGCCACTTGTTTTAAGGCATTAATTGCCCAAGGTTTTATAATAAAAGGAGTCACTTGTTTTCTAAGGGTTAAGAGACTATTTGTATTTTTGAAAGTTATGAGAATTTATTTGAAAGTATTTAATACTTGGTTTCAAAAAGTAGAAGTCTCTTGGTTATAAAATGAACGTGTTGGTCTAAACCCTAAAGGGTTATAACGGCTTTATGGGAAGTCGGTTATAACGGCTTTATGGAAGGTTAAGAGAATGGTTTTCTCTAATAGAGTAAGCAAAGAAATAACTTGTGTTAAGGAAGGGCAAATTGTTTTAAAGGTACCAATTGCTTAAGGTTTTAAATAAGGAAGTCACTTGATTTAGAAGCCGGTAATTGTATTTTCTAAAAAGGTATTGTGACTTGTCTTGAAAGGTGAATAGGACTTGATACTACGGTTGTTAGTATCGTGGAAGTTTTATTTGGAAAGGAGTCTTTTGAAAAGAATGTACGTACGTAGTACTTTGGCCTGTTTAATTGAGAATAATTCTATGTGATGCCTTGATTAGTACTTTGGCTTGTTAAATGAGAATTATTCTATTTGTGCCCCGATAAGTACTTTGGCTTATTAAATGAGAATTATTCTATTTGTGCCCTGATAAGTACTTTGGCTTGTTAATTGAGAATTAGCCTATGTGTGCTGGTGATAGCCTTTGAGTGCAAGTATTATGTTTTATTACGATGCCGCGACTCTCGGTTGGAGGGCCGGCTGTCTTGTTATAAGTTACTTGGACGTACCGACAGTGATGTGGGATTCCACGGGTATGCTTCCGTTATTTGTAGCACTTGGGTTAAATTCCCGAATTTTATAAAAGACATGGTAGTGCTTATGTCTTGTTTGATGGTCGGTCGAGATAGGGTAAGAGTATAAATGAGGGGCAAGCCCCAAGACGTTATACCACCTTCTCCAGGGTAAGAGTATAAGTGAGGGGTAAACCCCCAAGACGCTGTACCACCTGCTTTATGTGTTGTTTGACGACCGGTCGAGATAGGGTAAGAGTATAAATGAGGGGCAAGCCCCAAGACGTTATACCACCTTCTCCAGGGTAAGAGTATAAGTGAGGGGTAGACCCCCAAGATGCTATACCACCTGCTTTACCACCTTCTCCGGGGTAAGAGTATAAGTGAGGGGTAGACCCCCAAGACGCTATACCACCGGTGGGACTTGGTGTTCATGTATGCCTATTGGTGTTATTATACCTGGATTCGGCGGTGATGTGGGATTCCACAGGCGGGATATATATATATATGTATTGTGTATGTACGCCCGACGGTGAGGTGGGATGCCACGGCGCGTCACGTGGTTATATTTTACACTAATAGTCATCGGCGGTGATGGGGATTCCACGGGCATGCTTTGATACTGGTGTGACTTGATCGCGTCCCAGTTGGGCCGGGTAGTATATGTGTCCCTCCGTAGTGGGCTGAACTATGTTATGAAAGATAAGTAAGTTATATGGTAATGAACTTAATGATTCTTTTCTAATAATGTACGTAAGAATGTGACTATAACTTTTATTGGGAATGGAAAGGATAATAAGGTACGATTAAGTTCATAAGTGGTAATGACACGGCAGGATCGGTATGTATTTTTATACTTGTCCTTGTCATTCTTTGTACGATTATGATTTGTTTATCAGACGTTATATTCTGTTCCATATTAAATACTGTTATGCGACTTCCCGGGCTGCGTTAATGCCGCGAGTTTAGGTACGATTGTGGATCCGCGAGCTTAGGATCGGTTCACAAGTTGAGATGGCTCGGTGTTCGGAGTTGTCACGCGTTTATGTTCATTCGGGGGTATGGCGGGGCCTGTCCATACGATGGTTGTTAAAACTCTTAGAGGTCTGTAGTCACATATTGTGGGTCAGTTTGTAAAAAGAAAGGAGGCAACTGCTTCGGTTGTTTTTATATATGTTCAGGAAGGTAGCCCTATCGGCTAACCTGTTGTTTTACTTACGATGTTTTATTTTTAAGTTTCGTGTATGTTCCGCTGATTTTCTCTGATGTTTACCTGTAAGGGTGCCCAGGTAGGGCACCAGTCGCGGTCCCGGGGTCGGGTCGTGACACGCGTAGCCTTCTCACTCGAGTATTCCGCTCGGGAACCATTTTGTCTAGTAAGCCAAATCTTAGCAAAATTAGGATAGAGCTATACCACATTTTTTTAAGTCATGCAAGCATACACTCTAGGTGGGTCGAGCCTTGGTATCGTCTCCACGATTAGGAAATCCTCCAAATTGTCGTTGGGTTTCATAATCCGACGACCAATAAGCATATGTGTAGTGTAATAATGATAGACGGGTCCAAGCCTGGTCATGACACGCCGAAATTGGGAAAAGTGCACTGTCATTTGGTCGTCATTTCCAACGAAACATTGCAGTTTAACGGCTTGAACTTATTTATCATAATTTCGCATATTTGGCGTTTAGGCCGACCTCTGGCATAAGAGAGGTTCCATGCATATTAGGGCGCGCGCTTGATTTGAAGGCTTTTGTTTACTATGGTTTGTCGCTAGCAATTCTGTACATATTATTTAAAGCAATAATTACTCTTTTAAACTCTGTACATATCATGTCATGGGCTTATAACTTCGGGCACGTGCATTTGCATTTTTTTGCACTTTTGCTGTCACATTGCAATCAGGACTTCTACTGCGTAAATCACTCTTGAATAACGCGACTTAGACTTTGTGAAGCATCAACCACCAGTCCGGTCGAACCAATCAGGGGAGTCTTTGACTATATTGTCACACCTTTGCATTTTTATTATTTTTGTCATTTTCCTACTCACATATTTCTCATATTTTTTGCAGGAAGGTCGTCTTCTCAATCAGACTAGGGCAGTCGGAAAAAAAAAAATCATCACAAAAATGAGCATTAGTTATGTTGACTAATAGAAGTCAGTCTATACCATATTCACGGAGACATCGCTCTCAGTTCTTTTATACTTTGTATTTTTATTCATATTTGCAAACTCAATTGATATGTTTAGCGTTAATTACATAGTTCTTTCATATCATGCATTTTTACAACATAATCATTCCGAACTACGCGTGTCTGATTCTCACCACACGGTGTGATACGTAGGCAACTCATTTTGAGTTCGACACCACAAAAATAAAAACCACAAAAATAAAAACCACAAAAAAAAAAAAAAAAGTGCATTTCTCACTCGTGCATCCCATTCATCAGGTTCTCGGACATTCATTTTTCGTTACATTCATTTTACTTTGCATTCGTCCACAATGGACAATCATTTCTTTTGCACAGCTTTATATTGCTATCATTTCATTGATAAATTCTTTTCAAGCATACATTTTATAACATATCTCAATGAACTACGCGCACCTGATTCCCTCGGCGGGATACGTAGGCAGCCCAATTCGGGTTCGGTACCCTTTATTCAAAAGAATATTAATTAATTAAAAAAAAAATTGTTCAAAAAATACAAAAAAAAATGTGTTATTCAAAAAATACAAAAACATTTTTTAAGTATTATTGTTTAACTTTGTTGAAACCAATACAGTTAGAGTTGTGCTTAAAAAAAAAAAAAAAAAACAACAACAACAAGTGATAATCAGTATGGGTTGACTTTGTGGTAAACCATAGATTCTTTTGTACCTCTTATTCATACACGCAGATGACATTGTCTTGCATGTGTTCAAGATAAGAATGAAACCGACCTCATCGTTTCATATGCATTGTGTAGTGAGTTATTTGAATAAGTTCAATTGCATTGCATTGTGATCTAGAACTTGGCCTGAATGTTTGTTGAGGCGAAATCCTGAGTAACACTCGGTGTAGGAAATGATCGTAGGCTTTCTTTGACCCGTTTGAGCCTTTTCAGCCTACCAAATAACATTATCCCTAGTACACCCTTTGAGCCTAAAACCTATTTTTTGATAACCGCATATTACACCTATACCATTTCTGAGTGCGTACGCACTATCCCTCTCTTGGCCCGACCTCCTCGAGTGCTTTAGAGATGTGCAAGTGGCTGACAAAATTCGAGCTGAAGTTTACAAAGACAAAAATTGTCAAAATCACAAAAAAATAAAAAATAAAACAGAGACGACTTCACACAAAGAGGAAATCAAAAGCTCCGATAAAAAAGAATAAGAAGGGAATACATAACCCCGAAAAAAAGGGGGGGCTCCAAATAAAAGATTCAAAAGAAGTCAGTACAGAAAAACTGGGACAAAAAGAAAGCAAGTCAGTATTAAAACGCACAAATATCAAGCACGAACGTAGTTCAACTCTCGAGGAAGGATTAATCACTTTTTACCCAAATGATATCCAACCCTTCCCCAAGCCTACATTACAAGCCCGTGACAAGCCCTACATGATCTTATACTGAGGGTTCTCACATTAGTGGATACTTACATGACGGCCAAGCCTATGGTATCACAATTGCATGCATTGAACATCTTTCTGAGTGTGAGTGTTTTTTTCTCTCAACGTCCCAAAATTCAAAATACTGGGATATATGTGATAATGGGACTTTCTTTCAGTGAGGCATTTGAAACGTGAGATTACGTGTAGTTCGAAACCTTGGATGCAAGCAGGTGTGTCGACACTCAGGTATGTCTGAGGTACTATCTGAAGCTGTGTGAATTACACCGGAGTCAATCTCGTTTATACTGAAAGCAATAAAAGAACATCCTTATGCACAATACTAATTGTTGGTATCAACTGGAGTCAGAACGTAATGTCGTCTTCCATTTTTTCAGAAAAAACAACAAAATGCATATTACATAAAAATCATTTTGCATCACGAACTACGTCTTGACCTGATTCCCTCAGCGGGATACGTAGGCGGCCACATCGGCTTCGGTCCCACATCATTTTAAAAATCATAAAAATTCTTATTTTTGCAGCATGAACTACGTCTTGACCTGACTCCCTCGGCGGGATACGTAGGCAGCCACATCGGCTTCGGTCACACCGTTAGAAATATTTCTTCCTTGTTTCTGCACATGACTCGATTTTGTCCATTGGAGAGTTTAGCATCCTCATATATTTTGCATCCATTACTACCTACATATTTTTGGGGGGTTGCATTCTCATCTACTCAATTGTACATTGTCCATATTCTCGCATTAGCTTTTCATTCATTATAAAAAATAAAAAAAAATGCTTACCTGATCGCCTTGATAGCGTCAAGATGCAACCTTACCCAGTTCAACATCTTCATTACCAGAAACTGGGACATTTTAAGGAATTCAGTGCAAGAAAATGGCAATAGACAGGAAAAAGCAGACCAACTAGGTCTCCAGTGCAAACCAAGAATGCAAGCGTCAAGAGCCAAAGCTACAAAGTCGACGCTAATCAACCACTCATTTCCTAAAACTCACAAGTTTTCTTTGAGTGCAGGATCTTCATATCAACAAAGGCAGGAGCACAACAAAAAAAAACCAATACGGGTTACAAACACTCGACGTCTATGCAATGACGTTATCTCAACCCAGGCGGGTCACAAAGCAGGTACGCCCCTAAACCA
This sequence comes from Przewalskia tangutica, assembly GCA_029844215.1. Classification (NCBI taxonomy): domain Eukaryota; kingdom Viridiplantae; phylum Streptophyta; class Magnoliopsida; order Solanales; family Solanaceae; genus Przewalskia; species Przewalskia tangutica. The sequence goes on from CM056723.1 coordinate 45,255,600, forward strand.
ATGCATTTCATTTTAAGCCTATGCAACGGCTTCATTCATGTTTCGTCTATGCAACGACGAGCATCTGCATTGCGTCCGAAAACGACGCCATTTCATATAAGCCTATGCAACGGCTTCATCCATGTTTCGTCTATGCAACGACGAGCATCTGCATCGCGTCCATGCAACGACGCCATTTCATTTTAAGCCTATGTAACGGCTTCATCTGTGTTTCGTCTATGCAACGACGAGCATCTGCATCGCGTCCATGCAACGACGCCATTTCATTTTAAGCCTATGCAACGGCTTCATTCATGTTTCGTCTATGCAACGACGAGCATCTGCATCGCGTCCATGCAACGACGCCATTTCATTTTAAGCCTATGCAACAGCTTCATCTATGTTTAGTCTATGCAACGACGAGCATCTGCATCGCGTCCATGCAACGACGCCATTTCATTTTAAGCCTATGCAACAGCTTCATTCATGTTTCGTCTATGCAACGACGAGCATCTGCATTGCGTCCGAGAACGACGTCATTTCTTTAAAATCCTATGCAACGGCTTCATTCATGTTTCGTCTATGCAACGACGAACATCTGCATCGCGTCTATGCAACGACGCCATTTCATTTAAGCCTATGCAACGGCTTCATTCATGTTTCGTCTATGCAACGACGAGCATCTGCATTGCGTCCGAAAACGACGTCATTTCATAAAAGCCTATGCAACGGCTTCATTCATGTTTCGTCTATGCAACGACGAGCATCTGCATCGCGTCTATGCAACGACGCCATCAACATCTACAAACACCATGTCTATTACAGCACCACATCACCTGCAACCCAGTGTCAATCATACTTCGACACTGGGATATTTTTTTAATCAGCGTCAGCTTTGCTTTTTATTTTTGCGTCACAACGACCCAGTGTCATCATGATTTGACATCGACATTTTTGGGTCTCAGATCATCCCTATTTTGAGTTCTAGTTTATAAACAGGACAAAATTGACTACAAGTCAACATCTTTGTCCAAGACTCTTCCATCATCTCCGTACAAAGAGGACGTGTTGTGATCCAATTTTGACCCGTTTTTTGTATATTCGTTGCAATTCTAAGTATTTTAGCACATCGCATTTTAATCAGCATTTTTTGCATTTTTTATCTTTTTATGTTAAATTAAGCATTATGTTTTGTTAATATTATGTTTTTATTATTGCTACACCGTCGTTTATTTTAAAAAAATTTTCAAATTTTTAAATAATTAATTTACAAACCCTTTTAAATTTAATAAGGCAATAAACATTTCTTTAAAAATTAATTTTATTATTATTTCGTAGGCATTTGCATTTTTATAATTTGACATCTTTTCAAATAATTTCTCTTTTAAATAATTAATCCATTTTGCATTTTGTCAAACCAGTCCAGTCCAAGACACAATTTGAATCAGTCCAAGCCAACACTATTTTTAATATCACCCAAACACCCTCTTTTATTTTTTCCCCCTAAAATCAAATACCACTTTTCATTTTCCCCCCAAAAACAATACCCCACTTTTCATTTTTCCCCGAATACCAAACCCTAAACCTACCTATAAAATAAAACATTTCCCTTTTCGTAAAAATCAGCATGACAACCTCACCCCTAACCTCTCAACATCATCTCCCTCACCCTTCCCTTTTCCCGTCGCCGCCGCCTTCGCCGGAGCTCCAAGCTCCGGCGAACACCCTCTCTCACACACACACAAACAACCCTCGTCTCTCTCTCTCTATTATACCCAAAAGTCACCCGACTCCATTGTTCCCACTGCCGACCACCACTGTTCCCAACCCCGTCGCCGCCAGTCTCACCGGCGAACCCCCCTTTAAACCAGCTACACAAAACCCACTGCTCCCTCTCTCACCTGTTCCCGTCGACCACCCTCTCCTCTCCCCTCTCACCTTCTCGTCGCCGCCCCTGCCGCTTGATCTCACCGTGAACCTCATCTGCATCGCCACTGCCGCTTCCGTATTGTTGACATCGCTGTTTGTTCCTCTTTCGTTGCTATTATATTATTGTTTAATTGGACTGATTTGGAAATTTTGTATCTCGCCGGAGTTTAAAACTCCGGCGACCCCTGTTTGCCTTTTTCTGTTCGATATTGTTGCTGGCTGCATTTTCCCGTTTGATATTGCTACTTCATCTTTGCGGTCGCATTCTTCGCTTGGTATTGTTTCTTATTAGGTCACTGGCAGCATATTCATTTTGGGCTATGTTGCGTATTGTCTCGCTGTGTTGCTACTGTTTTGGGTATTCCACAGTGATTTGGACGATTTTGCCCTTTTACTACTTTATTTTACTGATTTTGAACAAGTTACTACACTTGGTATTTTTACTGATTTTGAACAAGATGCTACACTTGTTTGGCCGATGAAAAAGTTATCCGTCGATTTTTGAGGCCTCCACAGTTGCAAAGACGGAAGATAAAATAAATGAAGCTTTCTGGGCAAGGATGATTTCTTCCACTTACACCGGATAACCAACATGCTTGTGGCGAATTCTCGCAGCCGCACTTGTTTAGGCTGTCCCACTTTATATATTTTTCATATCTGAGCCCTCCGTGTTTAAAACTATTATTGTTTTGGCGCGGATATGAAGGTTTTATTTATTTTATTGCTTTTAATAATATTGGTAGATGAAGGAATCTCCGTCGATTTCCAAGGCCTCCTGCAAAAGACGGATTTATTTATTTTTGCTTTACTTATTAAATTCTGTCATTACTTTAAAATTATTTATTCGATACTAACACTTTTACTAAGTGTTTATGCAGTGTAGGAGATCATCTTGTGCGTAAAGCCTAAAAAGGGATAAAAGATGTCCCGGAATGTTATTTTATATCGCATTTAATTTAGTTTTATTATTGTGTAGTGCACTTTATTTTAATTATAAATGCTTAGAATAGGTAGAATAAAAAGAGCAATAAATAATTAACCTAGGTTTGAACGAACAACCGCAAGTTAGCGGATCTTAAAGGATGCCTAACCCCTTCCCTTTAGGATAATAAAGAACCCTGATCCAGAATCTCACTAATTTCGCAGACCATTAAATGGAAGTCAATTGCAGTATTTTTATTGCAATAAACTAAGTGTCCTAATTCACTATAATAATTAGGTGGCGACTCCTTAAAATACATTTAGGAATCAACCATACGTGGTACTCCCGTTTCGACTCCGGTTAAAATGGGGTGTTACAATACCAACTTGATCTGATCCGTTGGTACTGTGGAAAAAAGCGTGGAGGGTATCAATATTGCACTTACAAAGTATGTCCATGCCTGAGCCACCTTGTTGAATTGGGCACGATGCATATAATGTGGCTCATTATAAACACTATATGTCAATCGTTCCCCGCGAGCACTCAAAGTTTCTGCTACATCAATCCAATCAATTCTGCTGGATTTGCTCCAAGTGTTATACTGGTCTTCTTCTTCATCATCTTCAATCATTACATTAGGAACTCCACATACCGCATTTATGATATTTGCCTCGACAAGCACCCACCTCCCTCGAAAGGTTCTTGTCTGAATTCCATGCGTCTCTCTGGTATTAAGAAGCGGACATTTAATTTTTCATATCGGTCCTGGGCTGCCTTGTTCGCAAACTTATTAGTGTTATAATCAGGGGCGGATGTTCTGGAAGAAGATGCCCTGTTACTCAATCTCCTTGGACCCGTTTTTGGAGATATGGTTGGGAAAAATTTGGCATAGTTTCCTTTTTTTTTCTTGTAATTTCCACCACACTCAGTACCACAACCACAACAGTAACAAACAATGAAAATTAGCACACAATCAGCACAACAACAACGCAACACAACCCTAATTTACCACGAAAATCACACACTAAACGCATTATCCACAACAACAACAATACGCAACAAACACCCAGCAATAGCACCCTACAACAACCAACAAATCGCTACAACAACAACACAACACCAAACAATTCCAACCCAACACCACAACGCTACAAAACAGTTCACCACTACCACCAAACAGCCTAAGATTCAAAAATACTTGCAAGAGGTATTACGACATTGCCAAAAAGAGTGATGAATGTGTTACCTTTTTGAAGATTTCGTGTGAAGATTTCAGGCCAGGTGAATTAGAGTGTTGCAGTGGGTGTTTAAGATGGATGAGGGAAGATTAGGTTGGTGTTGTGTAAGATTGGTGGCAGATTTATGAAAAAAATGGAGGTTTGTATATTTCGGTATTTGAGGAGAAAAGAGAGGATTTGAGAGTGTTTGGTGAAATAGGAATGAGGGAAATCGAACAGAGGCTAGGGTTTTTTATTCTGAAATCGCTGAAGAGCCGCGGTTCTAAATCACTGAAAACCACAGGAACTTTCTGCCAGAGAGGCGCCTCGGCCCTTCAAACCTGTTTTTATACCACCCACTGAACCACAAGTCAATGATAGATGTTTTGCGGTTGGTGTCATTGAAGGAGTTGTTTTTGAGAAAAGCCTCACAAATACTGATGCTCGTGGGGTACCATTAAAATAGTATGCTGAACAGGATGGTAAGAATTCTGAACCTGTGAATGATGTTGTGAATGATGTCCAGGGGGTGAACCCTTCTGAACTTAGCCCTGTGAAAAAGAAGAGGAGGAGGAGGAAGGGGGTGATAATGAAATGGGTATTCTGCGGGGGTAATCTACCCCTTGATCGAACAAGTAAACTACGTTCGGCTAAATGACGTTAAAGACAACGCTAATTGAGAGGCAACCCAATGTTTTTAATTATGTTATTTCAATTTTTGTTTTAGTTTGTTTTATTTTATTCTTGAACAGTCTCACGGTCTTGACTTCTTGGTTTATGTTTTGATGGCAGGTGAAATGGGACTAAATCCGAGAGCCAAGGGTGAAAAATGTGAAAACTGAAAAAAAAAATTAAGGCTAAGCGTCGCGGAGCCTGAATGAAGGGTCGTGACTCGTAAATTCCAAAGAGCACAACAATTTAAAAAGGGAATTATAGCCACAGACTTTGAATATCATTTCCTCATCTTGGACTCGGAGCTTTAACTCTCTCTGTTCAACATCAATGAGGGCTCTCCCTGTAGATAAGAATGGTTTCCCAAGGATCATTGGAATATTCTCATCTTCCTCCATATCAAGAATGAGGAAATCAGCAGGTAAGATGAATTCGCCCACTTTCACCAATACATCTTCAATTATTCCTCGGGATGCACAATTGAGCGATCTGCTAGCTGCAGGGTCACTGTTGTTGGCCTCGCTTCCCCCAAACCAAGTCTTTTAAACACAGAGAGGGGTATCAGGTTGGTACTTTCCCCCAAATCACACAAGGCCCTTTTACATGTAACTTTTCCTATAGTGCAAGGTAAGGTGAAACTCTCTGGATCTCTCAACTTTGGGGGAAGTTTCTTCTGTTCTGTCAGCACCACTGTCTCATAGTCTGTCAGCTTCCTATTTTTAAAGAGGATATCCTTCATGAATTTGACATACGCTGACATTTGCTTCAAAGATTCAATGAACGGTATATTGATATGCATCTTTTTAAAGACTTTCAAAAACTTGGAAAATTATTTGTCTAGGGACTTCTTCTCCAGTCTTTGGGGGTATGAAATTCTGTCTATATAATCCTTCATGAATGCTGGTGGAGCCTTTTCTAAAATAGGGCAGTCATCAGTAACTCCCTCTTTCTTTGCATCAACTGTCTCTGTCAGCTCATCTTTCTTCTCTACCTGTGGTGGGGCTGCAACCTGCTCCAACTTCTTACCACTCCTCAAACTTATTGCCTGACACTGCTCCCTTGGGTTCATCACTGTGTTACTAAGGAGAGTCCCTTGAGGTCTGTCATTCAATTTCTCTGCCAACTGCCCAATTTGAGTTTCCAAGTTTCTAATAGAGGATTTTGTTTCTGTCATGAACTGAGTCTGAGAGTTGGTCAGGGTTGAAAATGAGGACCTGGTCTCTGCCATAAATTGTGTCTGGGTATTGGCCAAGGGTGAAAGTGAGGACCTGGTTTCCACCATGAATTGAGTCTGGGAGTTAGCCAAGGTCAACAGTGTTACTCTTATTTCATCTGGCTTCTCTTGTGAGGTTGGTGGACTGAACTGCTGAGAAGACAAGGCCTGATTTTGTGGTTGTTGGTTCTGATTTTTGGGCCTGAAACTGAGGTTGCTGCCCTTGGTCATTATTCCATGAAAAAATGGGGTGATTTCTCCACCCCTGATTATATGTGTTGGAGAATGCATTGTTGTATGGCCTATAAAAGTTCTCAACTGCCTGAACCTGCTCCATAGGTACATTGTTTGGATCCACTGTTGTGCACCTATCAAAAGTATGGGGACCCCCACAAACTTCACAACCCACTGGTGTCTGAACATCAATCACAGACATAGTACTCTGCTGCATCTGCTTTGTCAAAGTGGCAACTTGCGCAGTCAATACAGTAATAGTATCAACTCATGAAACCCAACCACTTTCCTGCTGTTCATTGCTCTCTCATCTGACCACTAATGGTTGTTGGTGGTCATGTCTTCTAGTAAATCATGTGCCTCATTGGCACTTTTGCTCATGAACGTTCCTCCTACTGCTAGGGGTGCACAAAAGGTTAAAACCGGACCGAACCGAACCGGACCGAAGACCGAAGACCGAAAATCCCAATTACTAGGACCGAAGACCGGACCGAATTTCTCGGTCCGATCCGGTCCGGTCCAGGTCATTTTCGGTCCGGTCCGGTCTATTGGACCGAATTCCCCCCCAGCCCCCCTAGTCCCCCCCCTTCCAGCCCCACTTCACAAAGACTTCACCAAATTTCCATGTATTGACATATCAAATATAAGTTGTAAATTAGTAAAACTTTAAATGGTCATAACTTTGTGCTCGGACGTCCGTTTGATCTAATTTTTTTTTGATTTCGCGTATTGTTTCGAGACGAAGCCATCCCAAACGGACTAAAGTCCGTTTGCTTCAGCCGATTTCTCTACAAACGTCCTTCTTGGCAATCAATTTCACTTTTCCCCCAAATCGTTACGTTTTTCCCCTTTTCAAATCTAAATATCTCGCGATATACAATAGATTTTAACGTACAAATTTCATGGTAATGTTTCCGAGAATGTCAATTTCAGTATTGGAAATTCAATTTTAAAAAAAAGGGCCCCGAAACCCGACCCGGAATTATATATATATATATATATATATATATATATATTAGGAATTTAGAAAATTAGGAATTATATATATTAGGAATTATATAATTCAATATATATTAGAAATTATATATATTATATATATTAGGAATTATATATATTATATATATTATAAAAAATAAAAATAAAAATTGGTCTGTACCAGACCGGATCGAAAACCGAAAACTCAGATTATGAGGACCAAAGACCGGACCAAATTTTTCGGTACGGTCCGAACATGTTCGGTCCGATCCAATTTTTCGGTCCGGACCGACTTTTGTGCAGCCCTACATGCTGCAACATCAATAATGGTACGAGTAGTACCACACAACCCATTATAAATGATGTGGTCTAGCATCCACTTTTCAATCCCATGATGCGGACACTTCCTCTGCAAGTCTTTGAACCGCTCCCATGCATCATACAATGATTCTCCCTCCGTCTGATAAAAAATATTTAGCTCTCCTCTGAGCTTTGCTGCTTTCGATTGAGGGAAGAATTTGGCAAGAAACTTCTGAGCCAAGTCTTGCCATGTGGTAATGGAGTTCTCCTGTAGAGAGTTCAATCAGCTCTTGGCTCATTCCCTGTGTGAGAAAAGGGAAAAAGCCTCAACCGAATGACATTATCAGTAACACCATTGTACATGGATGTTGCACACAACTCCAGGAAATTTGCTAGATGCATATGGGGATCTTCAGACGGTAACCCCCCCAAACTGAACTGAACCTTGGACCATGTTCAAGATTGCTGGTTTTATCTCAAACTTATTAGCGTTCACAACTGGAAGCTTGATATAAGTCAGCACCCCTATAATTGTCGGCAATACATAGTCCCTCAAGCTCCTCTCTGCAGGATGCGGGACTTGTCCCCTGACAACCGGTAACTCATCATTCACCTCATTGTTGTTTTGCTAATTTTCCATTGCTAACGAATCATCAATTTTTTTCTCTTTCCTGTTCTGTCTGCACAATATTTCAATTTCAGGGTTCAAAGGGATATAAATGTCTGCTCCTCTCCTACTTCACATAAACGAGTTTCCTGAAATTGATAAAAAACAAACAACAGATCACGGCAAAATGTTCTAAAATAAAAATAATAAAAAGACAGAAAATAAAAACCAAATTAGAAATAAGACTAGATAATTCGATATTGATAGTACGCCAGTCCCCGACAACGGCGCCAAAAACTTGTTATGATAATTCTATGCGCTAACGCAAGTGTACGTATCACTAAAGTAATAAAGATCTGTAAGACCGAGTTATCGTCCACAGAGACTGATTTGTCAAGTACCGAATATCTAATCTATGATATCTATTTGGTTAATGTTCTTTTGTGTGAGAATTATAACTAAGAAGTAAAACTGAAGTAATTTGTAGAAAATAAATTAATTATAATAATACTTCGGTTTTAAAACAGTTATGAAGGAAATAGGGCTTCCAATCTCCTCAACTATCCACTCTTTCACGTGTTAATGCAATGCTAATGATTCTTCTTCTTATTAAGATAGTAGGTTAACTAATCTGTTCTATATTCCGGTTAGGACATATAAAAACTCAACCTTGTGTAGAAACCTTCTATATTTCTATGATAGATTTTACCACACATGAGGATTAAGAATAATAACCTTAAACAATACACAAGTATCGGTGTACTTTCGTCCACGATTTTAACCTATGTCTAAACAACTACAGCATATTCAAATCTCCCATTTTAGATCTCGATTCGAAATCATATAAGTTATGACAATTAATGGTCAGTCAATTATCTAACAATCACTACAATATTGAATAGATCTTAATATAGCTGAAAAAGAAATCAATAACTATGCATTAACTGTATGAAAGAGTTTCAAGCGATTCGACGAAAAATCCTAATAAAGAAATTAGCTACTAGACATTGTCATGCTAAGAACTAATTTAATATCCAACATAAACTGAAATAAATAAAAGAGAAAGAAAGAAATTGAACAAGAGTAGTCTCCAATCTTGTAGATTTTGCCTCATTTATAGCCTCCAAAGTATCCTCCTCAATAATGACAGGGTTTCAGAGTTTTATATCTGAGAAACCTCGCTTCAGACCATTTTACCCCTACTGAATTTCGGCCCAGTTTTTGAAAATATACGCGTCGGTGCCGCGGCTCTGCTGCCAAGCGCCGCGGCCCTAAATGGCTAGAAAAACTGCTGGGCTCACTGGAACTCTTACGCCGCGGCGCTGTTGCCAGGCGTCACGGCCTTTACGACGGTGATTTTCTGACTTGTTCTCTGGAAATTTTACGCCCCGGCCCTAATTCCTTCAGTCGCGGCTCATCGAGCGCCGCGACCCTCTTGGCTTGCGCCGCGGCCCTTGAGGCATTTCTGATCAGCTTTCGCCAGATTTGTTCTATTCATCTCGGGATGCCTTTTCTTGATTGTTTGGGCTTTGCTTGTGCACTTTCCCCCTCAATATCAGTCATTTCATCTCAAGTTCGCCATCTTCCACCTAAGTCTCTTATTATCTGAAAACACAACAAATAAAGCATAATACTGTACAAAATAATAAAAATACACATAAAAGACTCCCTAACTAGACTTTAAAACAGTCCTAAAATGGACTTAACAGTATCCGGTATATATGTGAAAGACCCATAAGTGTCATCATCGCCCTTTTTTCTGAAGAAAAGCAAACCGAGGGACAACCTTTCCGGAAAATGACATATATTATCATGTTCCAATCAGAATTATACCAAAACCGAGCCTAAACCAAAGGGACACGGCCTCAATTTCAATTTCATTGGCCTAAGTTTATATCATGTTCAAATCAGTAGAAAGTTTACCAACTGTAGCTAGGGCTGCACAAAACCCTCGGACCGGATCGAACCGGACCGGACCGAGGACCGAAAATTCAGAAAGGTCAGACCGAATACTAGACTGAAAAATTCGGTCCGATCCGGTCCAATATACATTAAAAATCGAAAAATAACCCAGGACCGGACCGAGGATTGAATTTTCAGAAACGTAGGACAGAAGACCGGACCGAAAAATTAGGTCCGGTCCGTTCCGGTTCGGTCCAGGGGGTATTTTCGATCCGGTCCATTTTTTGTGCAGCCCTAACTGTAACGATCTTTTTTTTTTTAGAAAATGCAGCAGTAATTATTTTAAAATTTTGGCAGTAAACTGGCTCAAATGTGGCCATAGAACATCAGTTGTTTTAGCTCAAAATATAACATCAGATTCAACCTCAGATGCAACAAGCTAATCGAGTATAGATTTTTTTTAATGAGGAAATGTAGCAACTGAACGAATGTAGTAGCCCCCTTTCGGGGTATAACATTTCGAACAGACAGCTAGATGTAGCAGCAAGTAACCAAGAATGATGCAACAACTTATAATCCCAAAATACAATAGCATAATGGCCAAAAACAGACATCAGTGAAGTGGTAAAAACACATCAGTTGCTTATATCCACATAAGACTCCAAATTTCTCATAATGCATCATAGGATGGGTTCAAAATCCAGCCAGCAAACAGCAAGCAACCATAACAAACGACAACAAGATGACAACAAGTATAGTATCTATTCATTTTTAGCGACATCAGTAGCAACAAAGTAGTAGCAAAATCAACATGATTTTTTTAATATTGGTTCCTGATTTTTTACCTGAAACAGAAAATCCGACCCGATCCGAAAACAGATTTTGTTTTTGTATTTTCAGAATATCCAACGTGCAAAAATACCAATGATTCTAAAAAAATTGGACTAGGTCGGTGACCCGAATTCGGGTCTACCCGATCCGGATCCGGGCCCAAAAATCCAACCCGAAACATAATTTTTGTTCTTGTATTTTTGGATAACCAACATGCAAGAAATATAAAAATATAACAAACCCAGATGCTAAAATAGACCGGGTCGATGACCAGGATACAGTAAGCAAGAATCGAGAATAAGAAATCAGATTTTTTGTCTTGCTTTTATGCGTACTTCCAGATTACAAATTAGAAATTAGAATGGGTAAGACAAAATTAAAAATCCAACCTTTGTTTCAGATTCAGTTCCAAAAATAAAGAACAATGATATTCAAGAATAATTGAGAACAAGATGATATCCAACAACGATAATCTTTCGATTTCTTGGTCCTCAAACAAGAGCACAAAGATTAACAATATCAAGTTTTACCTCTTTTTTGTTGATTTTCAATTTCCTAAAAAATGAAGAACAAGAGGGAGATATATAGAAATTAATACTAAAAAATCGGACCCCTTCAATGAAGAACAAATGAGGGGATTTATAGTTGAAGAAAATGAGTTCAAAATTTCAAACTAAAGGTGTGTAAAAGGCACTATTTTAGGGATGTGATTTGCGGATTTTGGGGGGATAGGGGTGTGGGTGATGTGATGGGGGAGGATTCGACGGTGTCAGGGGTGAAAGGGGCGACGTGATGGCGTAGGGGGTAGGGGTATGGGTGTTGTTGGCGATTTTGGGGAAGGAGTTTTAGGTTTTCTGATTTTGGTTTTGTTCTTCTTGGGCGGTCTTTTGGTTTTGTGGGCTCGGCCAAATATTTAAAGAAGGGGATGATTTTTCTGGACTTTTATTTTATTGTGTTGGATAGAAGGTTTGAGTTGTGATTTAAAATGTAAAGAGAGGTTTATTAATAAAATAAAATGCTTTGAAAAAATTGTAATTTATTTAAAAATTAAAAAGACGATATGAATATAATATTTGCGGAATGTTTAATTAAATTAAAAAAAGTGATGCCAATTTGTGAAAAAATAAAACATAAAATATTAAGAAAAAAATATGATTATTATATAAAAATGCAAAAATGATGATAAAAGTGTGATGTCAAAAATATTTAACATTGCAACAAATAATCGAAAAGATGGGACAAAATCGGGTGTCAACATGTTTTATAGAAATTGTATATTTATAAAAATTGTATCATACATACAGAAATTGTATCATTATTGAATAGAATATGTATTCCTTTAGAATATGCATAGAAAATATACCATTGTTGTATAATTTATATATAATAAATATAAAATTAACATATACTTACTAATTATACATATATTATATATGTTTTAGGATATTTCTTGAACGCTCAATTTCCCCTGCTTAGCTTTACAATTTACTTTCTCCTCCAAATTTAAAAAATACAACAATTCTTGATTCAAGCCATTATACACTTGAATGTGAAGTAATTATACTTACTTTAATGTAGGTGGCAATGGCGACCCAAATTCGCCGACCCGACCGGCCCGACCGACCCGGCCACGCACCCCCGCTTATTAAAAAAAAAAGCGGACCGGCTCGAATCGGGCGGACAGGTCCGTCCCGCCCGACCCGACCCCGCCAGGCCCCGATCCCGCCCCGACCCCGCCCCGACCCCGCCCCGACCCCGCCCCAGTCCCTCCCTTTGCAGAAAATAGTCGTTGTCCAACGGCCATTTTACATTTTGGTCGTTAGACAACGGCCATTTTTGGCCTCCCCCTCCCCCAACCCCCCCTACCTCCTTTATATTTATTTTTAACCCCTAAGTTATTATATTTACACTTTACCTCATTCCTCTTCTTATTATTTTCACAAATCTTTCTACTCTCTAATCTCTCAATCAATTATCAATCAATCTTTATACAACATTGTCTACATATTCAATCTATTTATTAATTTGAGAATTGGGAGTGAAGTTGGCAACTAGCTTGAGGATTATCTATCGAGCAAAGTTTCAATTTTCAACCTCTCGATTACACGTCGACTCTACGTCGGCGTTTGGTACATTCGTTCTCTCATTAAATTATTATTTTGTCTTTATTTCATTTAGCACATCTAATTTCATTATCTTTAACTATTTATTAGCATAATTAAAATGAAAGGACTAAGAGGCATGTTGGGTAAGGGTAAGGGTCAGACTTCTTCTAGTAGGGGTGGTAACAAGGGCAAGGGTACTTCTTCTAGTATTCCTGTTCCAGCTATTCCTAGACAAGATGATTTTATAGATCCTGAAATACCATATGATCTTGACACAAATGATTATCCTCAAATTGAAGAAGATTTTAATTTAGATGACACCCTAGATGATGATACACCTACTAATGAAGATGATACACCCACTAGTGAAATGCCTCCTATCCCCCCTACTATGAGACGAGGTCCGGCAAAACGACCATTAAAATCAGTTGTATGGAAATATTTTGACAGGGACGTAGCTAATCAAGTAGCTGTATGTAAAACTTGTAAAAATGTTTATTCTTTTAAAACTGGACAAGGTCATGGTGGGACGGGGGGTTTAGGAAGACACCTGTTGCAAAAACACAAAGCCTTGCATGCCCAATACATGATTGAAAAAAATGGTGAGAAAGCGTTCTCTCAATCGGAACAAGGTTCACATACTGTTTCGGAAAAAGTACAGGGTCAAATTAACCCTATGACGGGAGTCAGAGCCCTAAATACGATAAACATAAAGATAGGGAATCACTAGCAAAATTAGTTGTTGTGGAGGGTTTGCCTTTTTCATTTCATGAATCTCCTGGTTTTATTCATTATATTAGAGATATGTATAATTCTGCTTATAAAGGTTTTCCTAGATCAACTGTTAAAAGAGATGTATTTAAATTTGCACATGAATATCAACAGTATTTACGTTATGCATTATATCATTTAAATTGCAAAGTCGCTTTAACTTCTGATATAGGTCGTAGTACTAACAGCCATGATTATTTAACGGTAATCTGTCATTGGATAGATTATAAATGGTCTATGCAAAAACGTATTTTAGCATATAGATATATAGATAGTAGGCACACTGGTGAGTTTATTTCAGAAAATATTTATTCAGTCTGTGATTATTACGGAATAACCGATAAAGTTATGAGTATTATATTAGATAATGCATCTTCTAACAATTCTGCTATTAGTATTTTAAGAGATGTTTTAACTCCGTCTTTTCCAAAACATTTTCATATCAAATGTGTGTGCCATATTTATAACTTAGTTGTAAAGGATGGTCTTTCACTTATTCAAGGTATTCTTGAAAAAATACAATTTGCTATACACTTTATTTTTAAAAATAATAGAATTCAACAGAGAAAAGAATATAAAAAAAACTTGCCACGATTGTGGACTATCTTACAGAAAAATTCCCGAAGAAGTACCAACTAGGTGGAATTCTTTATATGACCAACTAGTTGTTGCTTATGACTATAGAAAACCTATTACTTTATTTTTTAACGCCCATAATCAAAATCCAAATGATATGATTGTGGATAATGATTGGGAGAAAATTAGAGAACTTATTGTATTTTTAGAAAATTTTCAACGAGCAACAAAATAATTTTCTACTTTATATTATCCTACTATTTCAACTATGTTGTTTTATATAGCTATAATATTTTTACTTCTTAAAGAATATATGGAAAAACCTGCCTATACTGCAGCTATTAAAAAAATGTTTATGAAATTAAAGAAATATTTTATTCCTATTCCCCCTATTTATATTATTGGTGCTGTATTAAACCCGACTATTAAAGTAGAGGGTTGTAAAAGTCTTATTGAAAATATTTATAACTGTATGGACGTACTACCACCTCCAACTCCCAAAAATTTAAATGTTGAGCCACCTATTGAACTAACGCTAGAAGAAGTGTTGAATATCGTAGAAGATGAATGCAAAAAGTATATCGGCATTACCAGCAAGAAAGTGCTAGTAACCAACCGACTTTTGTACCATCTTCTTCTTCTTCAACACAGGCTAATAAAAGGCATGCTGTTTCTGGGGCTACTACTATTAGTTCTATTGAAAGCCTCAGAAATAGAATGTGCGGTGGTACCAGTACTAACCAAATTAGTGAGTTCGATGTTTTTGTTTTGCAGGGTAATTTACCTTACCAAGCAGTTATCAATGAAGAAGGAAAGGAAGACTTGCTGAAATATTGGAGCCAGAATGAGAAGACATTTCCGACACTTTCAATGATGGCCCGAGATATTTTGAACATTCAAGCGTCATCAATCGCTTCTGAAAGCGCTTTTTCTGCAGGCAGATTTCAAATAGGAGAGCACAGACACTCATTAGCCGGAGACAACTTGGAGATGGCGGTACTATTCAGAGATTGGATACGAGCGGAGCGAAGGAGGTGCGGTCAACCAGAGATTAACGAAGAAGACGACAACTACAACGACATTTTATCTGAAGGCATGAGTAGCGACGTGGAACAATTTGACCAAGATATACCAATTCCAACCGAAGAACCACAAAAAATTATAAAGAAACTAGAAAAAATATTTTCAAATTGGTAATTTATTTCATTGCAATTTTTTAATTTTTCTATGTCTTTTGCAATTTTTTTCAACAACAGTACACTACAATGTTGTAATTTTGAATCTTGTATATTTCAATGAAATAATTAATAATATAAGAGGCACAAAAACAGCATTGGGATGTTTTTTTTACACTCTTCTTGTCTTTATTTAATTATTTAGTTTATACTTTATACTGTTATAGTTTATACTTTATAGTTTATACTTTATAGTTTATAAATATATTATATATATGAGTATAATTATTATACTATAAGTCTATAATATTATACTATTATAGTATATGTATATGACTATATGACAAGTATATGACTATATGTTAATCAGTTAATGTTACTTTGTTAGTAATTTAGTATTTTTAATTTAGTGAAAATTTTTTAAAAAAAATAAAAATAAAAATCAAAACACGCTGCACTGACAGTCCGTCCGGCCCGACTCGTCACCTGCCCCACCTACCAGGACGGGACCGGGACGGGACACGGTATGGTCCCGCCCGCCCCGACCCCGCCCCGACCCCGCTTAACCCGAGCCCGGTGGGCCCGGCCCGGCCCACTGTCCAGTCCTACTTTAATGTGAAGTGTACAGTCAACTTGGGCATATATTATTGGCTGATTGAGTTTCTTTGCTCTTTTACTGTAATGTATAAAAAATGTATAATTATTATAACATAAATGTATAACAAATGTATAATTAACAGATACTCACTAATTATACACGTTATATAATTATTATACACATATTGTATATATTTTGGTTTCATTTCGACTTCAATTGTTTTTCTTCTATCCGAGCATTGAAACTAAAACCTGACTGCCAATATTTATTGTATATGTCTGAATGCATGATTAAAATAAAGTAATTTGACTCTCAAAATCTGAATTATGTCATATTAATTGAGACGAATGGAGTATAATTATACCTGTTAGGTCCGAGGCTACGGATAAGAAAATAAACGTAAGAAAAATAAAGATTCGAAAGCTGAAAAGTTAAACAGTTTTTTTATGTGTCTTCGGTGTTGTGTCAACACTTGAGGCAACACTCGATAAAACATTAATAAACCTTAAAGAGTAAATGCAGCGGAAAAAGTAAAAGACACAAGGTTTATATTTTCAAGGGTATATATTAATATAACCCTAGATGGTCAGTGACCGAAGTAATGTATATATTATATATAATTACAATTGATTTCTTTTTACAATTTGTAGAAATAAAATAAAAAGAAATTACAAAAATGAAGTCGCAGATGACTTCAGCCTAAAGACAAAATATTTATGAAGAAACATACAACATCTTCATTAGAATTGCTTCAACAATAAATTTAATCTAGAATTTGGGCAGCAATAGTAATGTGGGACTAGATGTTGTTATACTACTTTAAGCAGTGGTGTTTGATCCAGTTTCTAGAGTAAATTTCTGAGAGCTCTCTTTGTGATTCTTTTTTTTGTAATCTCGATGTCAATACAATGAATTTCCCCCTCTATTTATAATATGAAACTTCCTTGAAATTCTCACTGTTGGTTGGGGAAGTTGAGAGAAAATAGGCAGCAGCTTGGACCGATTCAGCCTTCATGAAATCTTCAACTACATTGACTTGGTCTTTACATTGCTTTCCTTCCAAGCTTGACTTCTTATTTTCTCACATTTTAAACATGGCTTTCTAGTTAGCTTGCCTAGATCATGTTTACCTCATAGTAACAATCACTGTTTTGGCTGGAAGAATAGGCAAAATCGTTTACAGAGATGTTGTCTGTGATGTTGTCACAACAGTGCATGCAACATCCTTATATTTATAAGGGATGTTGTCCTGACTAATTTCTGGTGTTGTCACAACACTCATTCAACATCAACAATCTCCCTCTTTTTGCCTTTATTCACAAAACTCCATACAAACCTAAAAATGCCTAGGCTACTGATTCTAGATGTCGTCCTCACAATCTAAAAATTAGTAAGATTGTGGTCATGCTCCCCCTCAACCTACAGTTACAAATTACAAATATTTTGTTTATCGATGATTGAGTTAGTTGGAACTTATGTCTATTAGTCGTAACTTGCGTACAACACAGCTGTAAGCAGTCAAAATCGATAGTTATATAACATCCACAAAATATCAAAATATTTATCGACCAAAACATTCTTCCAGTTTCCAAAACAATATTACAAACCAACAAGGCATAAAGAAAGCATAAAACAACGTATCAATTAGCATCACACTCACATGATCCTGTCACCCTAATCTAGATTGTTTTATGTCACAGTAGCTTCCAGCCGCTTTCTTTTCGACAAAACAATCCACAATCAACTCTCAATCAACTCCCCATTCATCTCTTGACACTTGCAGATCTCCCCCTACATCCTTCTCTGTACTTGGCCCTGCTTCATCATCTCCCCCTTTTTGTGAAGAAATGATATCCATGTAGTAATCTCTGGCTCGCACAAGTTCTTCAATTTGTCTGTTGAGTTCAACAATGTGCTTTTGTAGCCATTATTTGAATATGGAGAACTGAGTTTGTCCTATGTTGCCTTGAATGTTGGCAATATCTGATGCAACATCTGAGTTCCAATTCTCTTTCTTCCAAGGAAAATAAATGATTTTTCCCTACTTTTCAATACAGCTCTATGGATTGAGTATACTTCCAATGCATGACCCAGTCTATCCCCCTTTTTGGTCTTAAACCCTTGATCGACTAAGATCTGATAAATTAAGGAGGAATATGGAAAGACATAGTTATTTTTCTTTTCTGCCAGATTGACAATATGATAGATCCTAAATCAACTCTATAACCCTTCCCTATTTTGAATAACAATGTTGTTTGCTCTAAAGTTACTACTGTGTCATTTAGAGAAGGTAACCAGTTAAATATGGAAAGTGTATGTAGGGTTGTGAACAAGGCAGTAAGTTTTGATACTTGACAACGAGGTTCCCAGATAGTGATCAAACCACAAGTAATGTATTTAATCATATCGTAGTTTTCTCACATTTGGCTAATCCTAAAGTGGTGTTGATGATATCCGGTGTAAAGTCATATACCTTGTTATACAAGTAAACCATCCCAAATTTCTTTGAGGTGATGTCTTTAACAACCGGTGACAAATTATCATAAAACATTCTAATCACCTTATCACATTAAGATGTTTTACCAGTTACAGAGCTCATTAATTTTTTACTACTAAAAAAATCGACTAGGCCATTGCCAGTAAATGAATTGAGGTCAATGACTCTCTCTGCTCTAATCACTTTATTTTGAAACTATTTCCAGTTATCAACACATGTTTTAGTTTGGAACATGGGAGAGTAAGCCATTACCTCAGAATCTGATTCAGATTCTGGATTGTTGTTATCTGTTGGTGTGTCTGCAGGTGTTGCCTGAGTTATTGGGGCAACATAATCTGGGTCAACTAATGAATTTTTGTATGTTGTCTTGGATGTTGAGGCAATATTTGAAGCAACATTTATGTATGTTCTTCTGACCCGCTCTGGAATGAACCTGCTTAGAAGTGTGTAATTAGACACATCATCTTCTTCACCTTTAGGTGTAGCTGGAGGACTATCAGTGAGTGGTGTTACTGGAATTTCATACACATTGAACTCCGAGTCAGTACTGCTACTGCTGCTTGAGGCAACATGAAAAGTCGACTCAAATCTAGATTTCTTGGCAGACTGATTTTCACGAATAATGCTTTCAAAAACCTTTTTCGACCTTCGAGATTGAAAGGTCGATATTGAGGATCTAGTACCTAAGTTTGAAAAATTTAATGTTGCATCAACATCAATAGGATTATCGTTGTCACTTGGGTAACTCATATCTAGTGGTTCGTTAGAACCTCTAAGAATGACTGCTCGTGACAAATCTTCCGGATCAATATTTTGGTTATCAATTGGTACATAGTCTTTGTATACGTTTTGATTCTATGATGGGCTGATCGACATTGGAGTGTTTTCTTTGCTGTTGGAAGAATTTGTTGAGGATTTCAGAGAAATAGACATAGGAGAGGGTTTAGAAGAGTTAGGGGTTTTATGAAAAAATTGATTTGAAAAATGTGTTTTTGATCCTTGGGCTTCCATTGATTGAACCGGTGGTGATTTGATGTGACTAAAGGAAGACAAGTGAGATGTTTCACAATCATGGCCAAAATTATACACATTCCAACAGACTCTCCCTTAAACTTAGGTAGTGTAGATGAATTGAATATCTCTATACCTACATTAAAGGGATAACATAGCCCACAACATCATACAATTTTTGAATTTAAAAAGGCTATCAATATCCAGATTTAATGGGATTTTGAAGTTTAAACAATACGAATTTAAATTCCTAAGAATAAATAAGTCATAAAAAACAGAAAAACAAAATTTGAAAAAAATAATTAACATACTGGATGTTGTTAGTAGTGTTGATAATATTTTGAATAACACAAGTAATATGAAACTTCAAGGGCTTTCGGATTTGGCATTTACAGTAGACATATTCTATATATATTCCCTATGAGATTGACCCCTGGACCAATGTAACATTTTCCATTGTGTCCTAAATCAACTTAGTTGAACACATACAAAATTCTTTTATGTATAAAAAATGAAAATAATTTTTGAGGTATTTTCAACCTTTTAAAAGCACATGGTACTCCTATACTATAGGAACGCTACCAATTTTAGAGATTTGCTCTTTTTTGTAATACAACCAAATCTTATGTAGAGGCTTTGACTTCTTATGATACTCCATTTTTATGCTATATATATAATTGATTTATATATACCATAGCAGAGAACAATATCAATTTCAAACCTTGTCCTTCTGGAATCATACTTGGTTGACCAAACATATGCATAAGATTACAACATTTACCATGTATATTGAGAAAAACATAAATGTTACCCAGAATGTTAAGACAACATTTAAGACAACATCTACCTAAACTGCCTTATTTTAAAGAAAACATAGACCAAGAGATTTCTTCAAACTAGAAAATCTGTCATGATCTAGAGCTTTGATAAAAATGTCAGCTAGTTGGTGAAGTGTATCAACATGTTCAATCTGAACTAGCTGTTTTTCAACTAAGCCTCTTAAAAAATGATGTCGTATATCTATATATTTTGTACGTGAATGTTGAACAGGATTTTTAGAAATATTAATAGCACTCAGATTATCACAGTACAAAATCATAGAATTGCTTGATAGGCCATAGTCATCTAGCATGTGTCGTAGACAAATCAATTGAGCACAACAACTTCCGGCTGCCACATATTCAGATTTGGCAGTCGAAAGGGAGACACAATTTTGTTTTCGACTATACCATGAAACTAAGTTATTGCCTAAATAGAAATAACCACCACTAGTGCTTTTTCTATCATATACATCACCGGCCCAATCTGAGTTACTATATCCTATAAGGTTAGGATTAGTATCTTTGGTGTACCAAATACCCAATTCACTTGTGCCGGAAACATATCTAATGATACGTTTTACGGCATTTAGGTGAGATAATTTGAGACAGGCTTGGAACCTAGCACAAACACACACGCTAAACATAATGTTAGGGCGACTAGCAGTAAGGTATAGAAGATTACCTATCATTGATCGGTATAATGTTGGGTCAACATCCTGGCCAACATTTGCATACATATTGTGTAGAGCTCATTGGTGTCCTCATATGTTTTGCATTTTCAAGTCCAAATTCCCTAATCAGATTCTTGACTTACTTGCTTTGAGATACAAAGATCACATCTTCAGTCTATTTTATCCGCAGGCCTAACAAAAATGTTAGTTCCCCGATCATGCTTATCTCAAACGTTGTTGACATTGCTTCAATAAATGACTCCAAATGAGATTTTGTAGTAGATCAAAAAACAATGTCGTCAACATAGATTTGAGCAATCACTACATCTACGTCGTGTATTTTGATGAACAATGTTATATCGGCTTCTCCATGGATGAAACCAAAGTCTATAAGGAAGTTTGTTAGACGACCATACCATGCACGAGGAGCTTGTTTTAACTCATACAAAGCTTTTTTAAGCTTGTATACATAATGTGGATGGTGGGGATCCTCAAATCCTTTCGGTTGTTTAACATAAATGTTACACCCCGTAGTTTTGGTCATACGTATGAGAGCGTACGAAAGGGATTAAGACTTAAATCTTAGAAGGATAGGTTGACGGATTGTTTCGGACAGGTTTTAGTCAACTTTGAGGCGGGTTATGACCCGTTACATTGAGAGTTCCTAGGTGTTACAAAGGCCTAGTACGTAGTTCGTTGAGTCTAGTTTCCAACTCAACCAACCGTTCGTCGATAGGACATCGGAGTAGAAAGTTATGGGAGTTACAAATTCGGCGCAATCGGACGTAAAAGTGTTTGATGGCCAGAGCTGCCGCGCGCCAGACACCGAGTGTTCGCTGAAGTTGCAGCGCCGCGGCGCCGGGAAGCAGGGCCGCGGCGCCGGGAAGTTCTGGGAGTCGGCAGAGGTTTCAGCGCCGCGGCGCCGGCTGCAGGGCCGCGGCGCCGAGGCGGGTTCTGCGAAGTTGAGTGGAAAAATCTGAACTGTTTTGTTTTAAAAAGGGCCATGGGAGGGTGACAAGTGTCCCCCTCCATCTGATTTTGCATGTACTACTTATTGACCAAGTCTTGAAGACTTGGTCATTCTTCAAGCTCTCATCTCTCTCTAAGAATAAAAGCTCTTCCTTCTCTCTAGAATATCAAGAGGAAATCAAAGCTTGAGAAAAATCGGAAAAGTGTGGCAAGAAGGAAACTTGTTGGCAAGCTTGTAGGAGTTATTGTGGTGGTGTTTTTGGAAAGGAGGCTAGCAAATTTTTTGGATTAATTTGGCTAAAGCTCTAAGGTAATAATTCTTCTCTTGTAGCTAGTTTTTAGTGTTGCATGTGAAGAAGAAAGATCTTGTAGTGGTAAATATTGCTCTTAGATAAATTGCATGTAAGAAATATGGTTTGGATATGAAAGAATTGGATAAGAAGGTTATGTGAGCATGTTGTAGCCAAAATACTACTTTAAACTTGTTAAGTTAATTGTTATGCATTGTGGGGCAGAATTTTACACATCCAAGTTTAGGTGTGTAACCCCCTTTGAAATGTTTGGATTGTTGGGCCTTAAATGCGGCGTTTGGATGTTGAATTCGGCGTTGAAAAATGTGGCAAAGTATGTAGAAACAAAGGAAATGCTGCCCGATTTTCCATAGAATTTAGTGACTTTGAACTTGGAATATTCTACGTTGAAACTAGAGGTTAATGAACGTATTATGGTCATTATAGGTTGACATAATACGTGCGGTATTTTGGACTTAGCAAGTGGATTGACCGAAGAGGTATGTGGAACTTTCCTATCTCTTAAGCATGAATAGCTTTACTTATATAGTACGATAGACGTACAAGGTGTTGATATCCCTTACTTGTTTTAAGGATGGCCAAGTTTTGTGAGTAAGGGGGGATTAACTCATTTCTTTAAAAGGTATTAAGGATGTCTTGAGTTTTCAAAGTTAAGGGACTTGATGTGTTCAAGTATATGATTCTTGTTTCTTTTTAAAAGTGTAAGTCCCTTGGGTTTAGGAAAAATGTATTTTACCAAGGTATAACGCTAATATAATGACTTTATGGGAAGTTGATTATATTAGCTTTATGGAAAGTTAATAAAGGAAGATTTACTCTAAGTAAAATGAGTACGGATAAATGATTTGAGGTTGTGAAAGGCAAATTGATTTTTAAGGTATTAATTGCCTAAGATTTTAAAAGAGTAGAAGTACATAGTATAGTACTTTGGGTTAAATTCCCGGATTTCATAAAGACATGTTAGTGCCTTAAGTAAACTAAAATGAGAAGGTGTATGAACAAGATTAATAAGAAGTTAAGGGGTTTCTTAACTTGCTTGCATTATGTATGATAGCCGCTTTGTGCTAGTGATATATTATTATTTATTACGGGGTCAATCCCCGAGTTAGGGCATTTGCATATTCCGTGGATTTGCTACCCAAGATGCGAGGAATACCTCATGCGAGTCCGTAGGGCTCATGCGGGTGAAATAGTCCCATGCGGGTGAGTACAGCCTATACGAGGAATACCTCATGCGGGTCCACATGACCCATGCGGGTGAAATAGTCCCAGGAGTAGGAGTGCTTAATGACATCATGCGGCGGATGACCTTGCTTTGACCATGAGCTTCCTATTTTCATGCAGTATATTATATGCTTGATATTCTCATTATTAGTAAGGCACAGTGTTCTGTAAACTGATTTTCATACATGTCTCATAATATTTTAGACTTATGAGGTATTTTCAGTATTTTTCCAGTTTCACATACTTAGTACATATTGTGATCGACCCCTTCCTGGGCCGCGTTCATGCCGCAGTGTGGTAAGGTGGTGGATCCTCATTCTTAGGATCACTATTCGGTTTGAAGCTCCATTCTCCGAGGCTTGTTTTGCACGGTTTTTCCCGACGTCAGAGGTATTTTGTACATTCACGGGTATGGCGGGCCCCGTCCCGCCACGCTTGTTATTCTGGAGTGCGTAGTCACGTTTGTGGTTTGGGCTGTAAAGACATGGTTGTACTGTTATACTTTTGATTAAGTATATTTTTATGGAAGGCAGCCTTATCGGCTTGCCAGTGAAGGTTATTTTATACAGGTTTATGTGTTATGTATGTTCCGCTGCTATTCTCTGATGTATACATGCGGTGCCCCAGAGGGCACTGCCGCGCCTGCCTGGGTCGTGACAATAAACTTCCTTGTCCAAGTAACCATTGAGAAATTCTCATTTAACATCCATTTGATGCAAGGTAATTTTAGGCAAGAAATAGCAAGTAATAATCGTATTGACTTAATTATAGCCACATGTGCAAAGATTTTGTCGTAGTCGATTCCTTCAACCTGGGTGTAGCCTTGAGTAACAAGATGAGCTTTGTTTCGAACAACAATCCCTAATTCATCTTATTTGTTCTTGAAAATCCACTTGGTTCCAATAACATTTGTGTTGTTAGGACATGGAATCAAGTCCCATACTTCATTTCGGGTGAACTGTTCAAGCTCTGCTTGCATTGTTTGAATCCAAAAATTATCTTTTAACGCTTCCTCAATGTTCTTTGGTTCAAAGGTATATATGAGACAAGAAAGACTAACATGTTGGTATATGGTGTAAATACACACATACCTTACCATTTCACGATAGTTGATTGGTTCTTTCTCTCTTGTACGCATCCTCTCAAACACTCTCTATCACCTGGTCAGGTGAATGGTTCCTTCTAATCCTTGACGGAGGGTCTCGTCTTACTTGGTCATGCAATTCAGTTATAGACTCTTCCTCCACTTCAACCTCTGTGGTCTCTTCTTGTGGTTCAGATATTTCCTCTGATGTTGTGACAACATCTGCTTCTTCAGTTTGTTGTTCTTTTTCTATTGTAACCACAATGTTATTTTCTGATGACTTTCCTGAGATATCCATAAGATCATTAAAGATAACATTGACGAACTCATATATGGTCTTAGTGCTCAGAATGTATATCCGGTAAGCATGAATGTTATGTGAATAGCTAATAAATATCCTTTTATCACTTTTTAAGTCAAATTTCGCCAATCGATCCCTGTCATTTAAAATGTAGCAGACACACCCAAAGACATGAAAGTAACGCATAGTTAGTTTCTTTCCATTTAAAATTTCATAGGGCGTCATTCTGGTACGTGGACTTAAATAAAAAATATTAGTGATGTGACATGCAGTGCTTAAGGCTTTTGCCCAAAATCGTTTCGACAATTGTTTAGAACTTAACATTACTCTAGTCATTTCTTGCAATGTTTTGTTTTTCCTCTCAGCTACCCCATTCCGTTGACGATTTTTAGGTGCCGAGAATTCATGGAAGATACCTTTGTTTTCGCAAAATTTAGCAAAAGATTGATTCTCAAATTCCTTTCCATGATCAGACCTGATCCATAAAATGGAAGAACAAAATAGGTTCCTAATCCTAGAGTATAACACTTTAAACATGTCAAAAATTTGTGATTTTTCTTTTAGAAAATAAATCCATGTATATCTAGAAAAATCATCTACTATTACAAAGAAATATCTCATACCCCTAAGGTTTATACTTTAATAGGACCCATAAGATCTGTATGTACTAATTGAAAGCAATGAGACATACCTGAGTGTTGTCCGTCGTGTTGGACAACATTATGGGGAATACGAGTCTGCTTACCTTTTAAACAATCTTCGCACACTGTCTTATCTTTTGGGTTCAGCTTGGGAATGCCTTTAACCGTTTCATAAGAGATTAATCTCTCCAAGTTGCGATAATTGACGTGTCCCAACTTCTGATGCCAGAGTGTTGTGTCACTGATCCTTGCAGAATTCTTGTCCACCGACGAGATATCAATTGTCTCCAGTTCGGATACCTGCCATAACACATTTATTGACAGAATATGTAACTCTACATTCACGTTTGTTGAATTTTACCTCAAGATCATCGTCACATAGCTGAATTATGCTGAGTATATTAACCACTAATCCTTCTACATGGAGAACATTCTTCAAGGTTGGTACGTCAGAAACGTTGAGGGTTCATCTACCAATTATCCTACTCTTGCTTCCCCCACCAAAGGTCACATATCTTCCGCTGAATGCATCATAATCCTTCAGTAAGTTTTTGGTACCTGTCATGTGTCATGAACAACCACAATTGAAATATCAAGAACGTGTAATGTTAGTACGTAGAGCAGTTATGCACACATTACAACGCATGTTTAGTTTAGGTACCCACATTTTTTCAAAACTCTTCTTCTTTCTGTTCTCAGGCAGATTGTTTTGAATGTTGTTAGCAATGTTGGACAACATTGGTGACGATATTTTCGGCAACGATCTGAGCACAAAGTTTTGAAGTTTGTAGCAGTAGGGCATTAGATGACCTAACTTCTTACAGTAGTTGCATTCAAACCTCAATCTATCCTTAATATTATGTGAGTTATTATTAGCATTGTGTGTTTTTTTAACAAACTTTATTTCTCAATTTTACTATGGATCTTAGAAGTGTTTGGTTTATGAGGTGTTTGATACCTAAGCCCAACCTGTGTCGGTTTGCTGAAGTTTAAAATTTCGTCCAACTTAGAGATCCCCATGTTGAGCCTTTGGAAGGTGGTCTCAGCTAAATTCAATCTTGCACGGATCTTATCAAGTTCTAGGTCCTTCTTGGTAAGTGCTACCTCTAACCGGTTAATAGTGCCTTTAAGATTGTTATTTTTAAGAGCCAAAGATTTTGCTTTTGAATCTAGTTGCTCAGATTCTGTGATCAAGGCTTTACAAAGATCTTGTAATTCCTTTATCACTTCATCTTTAGAGTCAACTAGTTCCAGGTTTACAACTTCACATGAAAAAAATTAAACGACTAAAACAATTAATATCATAATAGTCAAAATACACATACCTTTCTGATGTTGCTGAAATTTCAGATGTTGTATCCAATGTTGTCACGTATGTTGTGACATCATTGTCAACAACATCTTCATTGTCGGACAGTGAATGTTCGAACATTGCTGCTAGCATCGCCTGTAATTTTTCTTCTCGATCTCCTTCATCTTCTTCGTTTTCATCATCAATGAGAGACACCCACATACTTTTACTAACTTTTCTAAGGGTGTTTTCACAGTCATTAGCATAATGTCCCCAACCAGAGCATGCATGACATTGCACTCCCTCGAGTTTTTTTAGATTAAAATTGGTATTGTTTGAGTTTGTTTTTCTTAGTGGATTCTCACTTCGTTGCCCTGAATGTAATCTTATTGGTTGTTTATTGAAGAGTGAGTTTTGGTGCTGCTTATATTTAGCTTTACTTCGCATATTTTTATCTTCTTCATTATTGAATTAAATCATCGAGTGAGTAAGGCAACAATTGCACAATCACCTAGTTCCTCAAGGTTTTCATCGTAGTCTCCAATGTTTATTTCTAAGGTTTGTCCTTGGAGTGCCATCGTCTTGTCCCTATACAAAATCCTTTTGACTCTTGATGTCCATCTCATAAGTTTGAAAGATGCTCATCAAGGCATGTAGATCCATTGTGGCAAGATTATGGGCCTCTTCAATAACACAAATCTTTGTGTTAAGCTTTTCAGGAAGAGATCTGAGGGCTTTGTCCACAAGTTATGTGTTGGTCAAAGGAGAACCAAGCATTTGACACTAATTAGCAATGTCAATTAACTTTTCAAAATAGGATTTTATATCCTCAGATTCTTCCATCCTCAAGCACTCATATTGGCTCAAAA
Organism: Przewalskia tangutica; assembly: GCA_029844215.1. NCBI lineage: Eukaryota > Viridiplantae > Streptophyta > Magnoliopsida > Solanales > Solanaceae > Przewalskia > Przewalskia tangutica. The sequence goes on from CM056723.1 coordinate 45,283,296, forward strand.
GCATGCGTAGCTTTGTTCGTCGCACACTCGAGGTACCCTCACAATGAGTTTGTAGGGTCTTGATCGGTGTATTTTATATACACTTTTTGAGTCATTTTTAGTTAGTATTTTACTCATTTTGTTTATGTTTAGTATAGTATTAGGGTCGTTTTCCTTTCTTTTGTGTCACAATTGAAATGGAGAAATGATTTAAAAGAAGAGAAATGAGCTTAATTGAGATGGAATTGCACACAAAAGGGCCAAGAAATGAAGTCTAAAAGTTCCGAATTATAGAGAAATCGACGGGCGTCGGACGAAAAAGACGACGAAACGAGAATTCGCCAGAAAAATGTCACCGGCGCCTGGAAATGAGCCAGCGCCCAATGTGTCGCGAAGTCCGAAAGTTCTTGATCTTCAGCCATACGCTGGTCTATAGCATGGGCGCCGACGCGGGAATTATGAAGTGCTGGCCGAATTTGACATGTTTTCAGAATCTTAAAGGGATAACTTTTCCTTCCTAAAGGGATAACTTTTCCATCCTAAAGGGATAACTTTTCCTACCTTAAAACTCTTACCTAAAAGGATTCTAATAACTTTTCCTACCTACAAAATCCCTAACCCTTCACCAAAAGGATTCTTTGGCTATAAATACTCTACATCATTAGAAGAATTATTCATTCTCCATTCCACCATTCACCATTCTACATCCATCCTTCCACCAATCCATATTGTAAATATTCCACAACACAACCCTTGGATGATTGGCTTGGAGACTCATTCTTAAGTATTTTCTTTCCTTTTCCTATTTTTATTTCAGTTTTATGAAGAACGTGGAATTAGTTCTTGTCATGTCAATGGCTAGGAACTAATTCCTCTATAGGGCTTTCCATGTTGAATCTCTAGAAACTTATGTTATGATTTAATACATGCTTATGGTTATTCTTCTTCTTGTTGAGATCTATCCAATAATTAAATTGAATGCTTGGTAGTTAATTGACAACTAATTATCACTATATGATTTCTAATCAGACTCCGAAAGGAGGGGATTGTGAATATGCTGTAAGTTGGGTAGACATTCTTGGATTGGGGATGAAAATACCTCAATTATTTATGTAGCGTTAACGAGAGGCTTAAAAACCCTAATTTTACGCATTGTGCGTGACGGTTAACTAGGTTCTTAGTCTTAATCCTCCTATAGAGTCATCCTTATCACCGAAAGGTAGAAAGGAACAATACTGGAGTTGAGTGTTTATATAACCCTAACGGGAGTATAAAACGATTTAGTGAACATGCTTTCTCCAAAAGAAGAAGTCCATAAGTTATTGCATTAATAAGTAACATAAGCGGATAGTGAGGAGACGTGGAAGCCCTATTCTCATCACAACTGAAGTAAACTCATTAGTTAAATTAGCCTTTATAATTCGTAGTTATAAACCACAAAATCAAATATCAATTTACCAAATAGATACCAAAAGATAGATATTTGGTACTTGAACCCTAATCCTTGTGGACGATATTCGGTCTTGCTAAGACTATATTACTTGTCACGATAACGTGCACTTGCGTTTAAGTGTGTGCATCTTTTCGCGCACCAAGTTTTTGGCGCCGTTAGGGATTAGGCATAGTTCAATATCAATTTTATCTATTTTTAATTTCTAATTTGGTTTTATTTCGCTTATTTTTATTTGTTTTTTCTGCTCCAAGAACAAGTTTCTAACTTGTTCTGCGAGCATCGTTTTATCACCTTTTGTTGTTTTCTTATTTTGCAGGTTAAATTTGAGAAGAAAAAAAAAACGAAAAAAATAATATATATATATATATATATATAATAAAATCAGGACACATGGACTACTACTATCAGAGACAGTCGAGTCATCAACAGCAGCTTAACCCACAGATGTCAGAGGAAGATCGAAATGAGTTGCAGGCAAGCATACTTATGTTCGCCAAGTGTCAGACTCAGTTTATGGCTGAGACAAGAGAGTCCCTCAGAAAGTTGGAACTGCAAATAGGAGAACTCGCAGTCATTTTGAACAGCGAAATGCAAGAAAAGCAATCTGCACTTGTGGGAGGTGGCAAGCAAATTGAGGAGCCTGAACCACACCCAACTATTGAGGAATCTGGCGAGATAGTTGATGTAGAGAAGGAAAAGATTGCAGAGATCCAATTATTCACCTTCTTGGATTCCTTGGAAAATCTTTTTCTCGTACCTATTGTAGAAGAAACACCACCACCGCCAATGTTGAATTTCAAATGAAGGTCCATACCATCAAGGGCACCCCCTAGAGTTGAGAGATGTTGGGAATCTCACTGATCCCTACATTAGAGAGAGCCTAAAAGACAAGCACGTCTTGTGTACTTGGGGGATAATCGTAAATTTGAGGCCCTTGTTTGAAGCAATTGTTGTAGTTGAAGTGAGACCTGCAACAATAACTCTGTGGATTGCAAGCAGTTCGCAGAAGGATCCAATGGGCACTCGGAAAGGTTAATTGCGTCCGGCTAAAAGACGTAAAATACAGCGCTTGTTGGGAGGCAACCCAATGTTTTTAATTATGTTATTTTAATTTCTGTCTTTAGTTTATTTTATTTTGTCTTGAACAGTCTCACGGTCTTGGGTTCTTGTTTTGTGTTGTTGGATGACAGGTGGACTGAAAGCTAAAACCGAGGAAAAAGGAGCAAAAACGCTGGAAAAAAAAAAAGAAAAAGGAAAAGCGGCCGCACATGGCCAGAATCTCGTAGAGCCATCAGACTAGCAAGCCGCAGCGCTAATCTCGTGGCGCCGGAACTTCAGAGGACCATATTCCGTGCAAATTCCAGAATTCTTCCTCCTAGACCTCCGTTATGACCGCTGTGTTGTGTCAGTAAGTTGTCACTAAATGTTTTTTGAGTCTTGCACACATTGGGGACAATGTGTGATTTAAGTTTGGGGGGATGTTTTATTTGAGTCTTGTTGAATTGTTTTGTGTATTTTTGAGTCATTTTTGAGTCATAATTTTTTTTTTTAAAGATAATGCATGCTGTAGTTACTTGAATTGCCTAATGAAGTAAGGTTGAATAATGTAATGGAATTAGAAGCAACCATCTAAACACTTAGGTTAGATATGTCAAAAACTCATGAAATCTGTCTATTGGGAGTATCTTGCTTGATTTGTGCATTGTTAAAAGATTAAAACCTATGTGTTATGATTGCTTGCTATTTGAGGCGAAATAGTTAGGATATGCATGTTAGGGAGATGACTCAGGCATTTCTTTGTTAGCCAATTCTTACCACTCTTTTCTATCCATGACTTTAAAAATATCCCTAGTCAGCCCCATTGAGCCTAAAAATTAAACTTTTTCTTTGACACCCTATATTCCCACAAATTGTGCCATAAGTAAAAATGTGAAATAGTGGAATAAATTGTGTTAAAAAGAGACAAAAAGAGTGAACAACTTTGATGCACCCCAATAAAAGAGTAATGAGAAATAGGCAAAAGCCTAAGTTTGGGGGTGATTGTTACTATAATACACTTCACTCTCCCAAAACAAAAGAGGGGAAAGATAGAATTGAAAGTGAAGGAAAGAATCAAAAGAAAAGGGAAAAATAGAAAAGCTAAAGAGCTTATGATACACAAAAATGAGCCTAAATGCCTATTTTTACCTACCCGTGTCTAAGCCTACATTACAACCCTTAAAAGTCCTGAAGATCTCTTAGATGCATAGCCATGATTAGTGGAGAATAGCAAGTAAACATGCGATAGGAATTTTGAATTTTAACATGCATGATTCAGTATTTGACTTCCATTAAGCATGATAAAAATGAGTTTGCGAAATATCTAGCTTAATGTGTTTAGAATGCTGAAATTTCATGCTATATGTTCCTGCATATTATTCTACTAATCTTCATGTTTTTCCAAGTAGCACCAATGCAGCAAAGTGATCAATGTCATTGAGTCTTTTATTTTTCGTTTTCCTTGAGTCTGTATTTCTTTCTTTTGATCTTTGCTCAAGGGCGAGCAAAGGTTAAGTTTGGGGGTATTTGATCGGTGTATTTTATATACACTTTTTGAGTTATTTTTAATTAGTATTTTACTCATTTTGTTTATGTTTAGTATAGTATTAGGGTCGTTTTCCTTTCTTTTGTGTCACAGCGGTCAGAAATGGAGAAATGACGAAAAGAAGAGAAAATGAGCTTAATTGAGATGGAATTGCACACAAAAAGGGCCAAGAAATGAAGTCTAAAAAGTTCCGGGAATTATAGAGGAAATCAGACGAAGGCCGGACGAGAAAAAGACGACGAAACGAGAATTCGCCAGAAAAATGTCACCACGCGCCACGCTCGAAGCCGAGCATGACGCCCAACGTGTCGCAAGTTCGAAAGTTGTCGATCTTCGGGCCACGCGCTGCAGTCGCGGCGCCGACGCGGGAATTATGAAGTGCTGGCCGAATTTGACATGTTTTCAGAATCCTAAAGGGATAACTTTTCCTACCTAAAGGGATAACTTTTCCTACCTTAAAACCCTTACCTAAAAGGATTCTAATAACTTTTCCTACCTACAAAATCCCTAACCCTTCACCAAAAGGATTCTTTGGCTATAAATACTCTACATCATTAGAAGAATTATTCATTCTCCATTCCACCATTCACCATTCTACATTCATCCTTCCACCAATCCATATTGTAAATATTCCACAACACAACCCTTGGATGCTTGGCTTGGAGACTCATTCTTAAGTATTTTCTTTCCTTTTCCTGTTTTTATTTCAGTTTTATGAAGAACATGGAATTAGTTCTTGTCATGTCAATGGCTAGGAACTAATTCCTCTATAGGGTTTTCCATGTTGAATCTCTAGAAACTTATGTTATGATTTAATACATGCTTATGGTTATTCTTCTTCTTGTTGAGATCTATCCAATAATTAAATTGAATGCTTGGTGGTTAATTGACAACTAATTATCACTATATGATTTCTAATCAGACTCCGAAAGGAGGGGATTGTGAATATGATGTAAGTTGGGTAGACATTCTTGGATTGGGGATGAAAATACCTCAATTATTTATGTAGCGTTAACGAGAGGCTTAACAACCCTAATTTTACGCATTGTGGCGTGATTGCTAACTAGTTCTTAGTCTTAATCCTCCTATAGTCATCCTTATCACCAAAGGTAGAAAGGAGCAATACCGGGGTTGAGTGCTTATATAACTAACGGAGTATAAAGCGATTTAGTAACCCGCTTTCTCCAAAAGAAGACACTATAAGTTATTGCATTAATAAGTAACATAAGCGGATAGTGAGGAGGCGTGGAAGCCCTATTCTCATCACAACTGAAGTAAACTCATTAGTTAAATTAGCCTTTATAATTCGTAGTTATAAACCACAAAATCAAATATCAATTTACCAAATAGATACCAAAAGATAGATATTTGGTACTTGAACCATAATCCTTGTGGACGATATTCGGTCTTGCTAAGACTATATTACTTGTCACGATAACGTGCACTTGCGTTTAAGTGTGTGCATCTTTTCGCGCACCAGGTCTCCCAGACGTCCTTAGCCGATGTACAATTCTGAATGAGTTTGAACATATACAGATCTACCCATCCGAATATAGCATTCAAAGCCTTTTCGTTAAAGCTAGTATTATTGATTTCTTCTACAGTCCACTCGGATTCGGGTTTGGTAAGAATATCACCATCCTCATCCGCTTGATACTTGGGTACAACATATCCTTCGGTGGCAGATCTCCATGCCCAAACATCAATGGATTTGATGTGCGAGCGTAGCCGGATCTTCCAATAGGCATAATTTGTTCCATCAAGAATCGAAAGTCTACCAATATTTTGAATAGCTGAAGTCTACCCATCCGAGCATTGAAACTAAAACCTGACTGCCAATATTTATTGTATATGTCTGAATGTGTGATTAAAATAAAGTAATTGACTCTCAAAGTCTGAATTATGTCATATTAATTGAGACGAATAGAGTATAATTATACATGTTAGGTATACAAATAAATGTAAAAAAAATAAAGATTAAAAGTTAAACAGTTTCTTTATGTTGCCTTCGGTATTGTGTAAACACTTGAGGCAACACTCGATAAAACAGTAATAGACTTTAAAGAGTAAATGCAGCGGAAAAAGTAAAAGACACAAGGTTTGTATTTTCAAGGATATATATTAATATAACCCTAGATGGTCAGTGACCGAAGTAATGTATATATTATATGCAATTACATTTGAATTTCTTTTTACAATTTGTAGAAATAAAATATAAAGAAATTACAAAAACGAAGTCGCAAATGACTTCAGCCTAAAGACAAAACATCTATAAAGTAACATACAACATCTTCATTACAATTGCTTCAACAATAAGCTTAATCTATAATCTAGGCAGCAATAGTAATGTGGGACTAGATGTTCTTAAACTACTTTAGGCAGTGGTGTTTGATCAAGTTTCTAGAGTGAATTTTCGAGAGCTCTCTTGGTGATTCTTTTCTTTGTAATCTGGATGTCGATACAATGAAATTCCTCCTCTATTTGTAATGTGAAACATCCTTGAAATTCTCACTGTTTGGTTGGGGAAGTTGAGAGAAAATAGACAGCAGCTTGGATCGATTCAGCCTCCATGAAATCCTCAACTACATTGACTTGGTCTTCACGTTGCTTTCCTTCCAAGCTTGACTTCTTCTTTTCTCATGTTTTAAACATGACTTCCTGGTTAGTTTGCCTAGATCATTTTTACCTCACAGTAACAATCACTGTTTTGACCAGAAGAATAAGCAAAATTGTTTACAGAGATGTTGTCTGTGATGTTGTCACAACACTGCAGGCAACATTCTTATATTCATAAGAGATGTTGTCCCGACTAATTTTTCGTGTTGTCACAACACTAATCCAACATCAACAATACCTAAACGTCACGGCTGATATACAATTACCGTCTCCCTAGAATTGTGTAGGCAAAAGTGATGAACGGTTACCATCTATTAAGGATAAAACAAAAATATAATATAAAAATCTTAATAAGTTGAAGATGGCAAGTTGAGCTTGGATGCCTATGGATTTACCGTCGACATGATATGATATGGTGAGATCAACCTCTTGTTTCTTTCTGAGACTCAAAAAGTACTCGGCACACACACCATCTACCCTAAATAGACAACAAAAATCCTTCTTTTACGTCACAAATCAATTCAAATCCTAAAAAAATGTCAAAGATAAAGATATAGATAGAGAAAGAGAGAAAAAAAATGTCACGGATTAAAGCGAGAGAGATGCAGGCATAAAACATTAATTTGATTAAGGTCCAATTCAGGTACTAAAGTAGGGATAAAATTTATCTTGTCTATTCCGAAAAGGTTCTTTTATTTTTTGGCAACTCTTTAATACAAGTTTTTTACGTGACACATTTAAAATCACAAGATTAAAATGCATTTTAGTATATTCTTCATCTTTAGTTAAGACCGCAAAATTCAAAAAAAATCTTTACTTTTTTAAACTCCGTGTCAAATTAAAACCAGACAAATATTTTAAAACGGAGGAAGTATAGTTTAGTTTCTATATCGTAATACAAAGTGTTTTTACTATATGTAAACAACTAAATTTATTGTTACATACACATTTGATTGACACAAAATACGTACACCACATGTATACACTTAGTATAACATGAAACCAAAAATGATTTTCTCCTTCGCCATGGAGAATAAAATTGTAAATTTATGTTAAAAATACAACCTCGCCATTTGATAAAATAGTTCTTTACAATTGAACTGGTTCCAAGCATTTAAAAATATAAAGAAAGACCTCGAAGTCTGCACAAATTGATTTTTATCTATCAGTTTCTTCTTGGAGTTTTGAAGCTATAAGCCTAATCAGGCATTCTGAATGACATATTTTACAGCATCCATGTAATTCTTCAAAAAATCCTCCACAATCTTACTAATCATCTGTTGTAGTCCTTCAAAAACCTGCAACAATTCCTTTGACAACTCTTCTGATGAATTTCTCAACTTCTCTATTACTTCTCCCATGGCTGAGATCATGGTTGACGAACTCTCTACGAGGCTTGTCTTGAGAAGATCAAATAAAGAAGACGCCGCTGTACTCAATACTTGTAACAGAAGATCTAGCACATACTCCACACATGTCTTAAAGACATCTTTTCCGGCTTGCAATCCAGTTTGGATGGCTTCGCCAGGAACTTTAAGTGCTTGGATCATCAGCACGAATGCACAGGCTGTCGTATTAAAAAATAAGCAAATGATGCAGCTGAATAACGTACCTAAGGTTGATAATAGGGTGTTCAAGAAGAGAAGCACCATTGAAACAGGAGGAGAGGATGAGAAAACAAGAAACATAAACGTATTGATAGATTTAAATAGTTTGGATAATATGTGTGCTGAGTTCATGTGATTAGTTTATACGGTTTAATTATTAGAAGTATACATGATAGTTAGTTGTCCGCACATTTTAGCAACACAAAGTCGTCAAGGTAAGTTTAATTACAAATGGAAGATTCTAATTAATTTATATGAGGTTTTTGTTTAGAGATTGACCAAGTGAATAAACTGGCATTTATGAGGCATCATTAGGTCTTAAAAAAACTCATACCACCTACTACTGCATGTTTTAACTCTTAGACCGGAAGTTATTTGTCTTGCAAGGAAGCTTTCAATTGCAACAGAATGTGTAGCGAAGCAGTTCCCATTTAATCCGTGTAAGCTCATTTTTTATATCATTGCTTCAACCAAATTAAACACGAGAAAAGTAGTTGGAACAGCTAAGGCTCGGTGACAATTATTTAGAAAACAGGGTTGATAGATATAAACACCCTAATATTATCCTAAAACTCAAGTATTTAATGAAAAGGAATAAAGCAAACACAATCGTCAACTCTTCGTGCCTCCAGCATTTCATTAGAAAATCTGGCAAGTTTTCTGCTGGTTGTTAGCCAACAAACACAGATTGGAACTCAGAATTAACTCTTGAATGCAACTGACTTTTCATCAACGACGAGAGCGGGTCAACTGTCTAGGTATTGAAGAGATGGATTGCATGAAAGATTATATGTTGGAGATTCCTCTGCAGGGGTTGAGTGGTACGAGGGCCTTCTCAACAACCAAGACACTAACCTCCACATGTTCATCCTTCAACAATCCCAGTGCGGATCAGCCAGTGCTGCAGCCGCTGGATTCCCATAACTTCTTGTACCTGACAAAATATTTGACATAGTCGTATAGAATCATATTGCTAATACAGGCCAAAATGAACTGGTTTGAGCACTCATCAGTATACAAAATCATGAAACTGCTTTACATCATACATGATATATTCACATACTATGGATGACGCTCTATACAATTCAAATTTACAAAGAATATAAACATCACCCGCCAGAGAACAAATCCTTTGGAATCAGATACCAGAAAGCTTCTATGTAGTATATATACATATATATATATATGACAACATTAATAGAGAATACATTATGCCACTGCCTAGTTAGTCCTCTTTGAGCTTATACACAGTCCTAACATATTCTTCAGCATCCCAAAGGAAAGAACCGAAAGCAATAGCCTCCAAGACAATTCTCTTCAAACTTGCCAATGATGTCGAAATTATTTCATCACTCGCCACCAAACCTATCTTTTTATCACCAAAGAGTGCATAGCTATGCTTCTCAATCAGATTCAGGGCCTCCTTGGACTTTGGTTTTGCACACATCTGCAATGTTTCTGGGTCAAAACTCATCACATAATACTTCAGTTTGTCTGGCTTTTTTTCACGGATAAGTGGTATTTGACCCACTGATGTAGATCGTGTGCCACTGGTGCCACCAAAGGGAACAATCTCTGATCCTAAGGACTGCATCTCTGAAAGTAAGAGTTGGTTGGAACTAGCAATACCAAGGTCAGGGTTAATATGATCAAGTTTCTGCTCCAAATGGTGCCTCAAGGAAGCCGACTTCAAAAAGTACCCGTACAAAACAGAAGCAGCATATACTCGACAGAGGACGAACTTTTGTACTTTAGTAGGGGCCCAATTGTCTACCACGTTTGACTTCTCTTTCCATCCTAGAACAGTAGTAAGATGTTCCCTAACCATTTCCAGTACTTCGCAGCTATGGATAGACTCAAGTTCCCAGTCCTTGCAAGGCCATATCTCAAGCCTGCCGTTGTACATGCATTTCGAAAGCCTGGGAACCAAGTGCACTCTGATTCCAGAGAACTTGTAAGATATTAGCATATACATAATGTCTTCAACAGAAGCTTGACACTCCAGCTCTTTTACTTCAGCAATCCTCCTGCCATAACATCATATTCAAATTTCAGTAAATCCAACATAGGGGAGACTCTATATCTAGGTGAACAAGTATCAGGTAATCTAACAATGAATCATCCAAACAATTCTATCTACCACATCGTGCAGAAGCCAACATTTACCTACTATTTTAGTCATTTCTCTGATGAATTAGTCGCCAAAACAATGGCTAATGTTTAGCTCCCGCCAGTGGTTCCTTGTATAATATCAAAAATAGTTACATTCCTCACAGAGCTGTTGCAAAAGTAAAATAGAATAGAAACCCAAATTTTGAACAAAAACTCTATCCATGTTATTTTAAAAGCTCTCCTGACTAGTCAATGAAAGTAAAGGAGGGCAAAGTCAAATAAAAGATAGCCTCCAATCCGTGGCCACAACATTTTCACTTTTTCCCATGTTCCACATGTTCAACGTCACATCTCTTACATTTGACCTCAACTTGGTACGGCAATTCTAAAAAAATGAGGATTGAAACAAATTAAACACTCTTAAATCATTTAGGGGACAAGAACATGTTAATTGCACAAAAAATAACACCAGAACCAAACTGAATTTATAATCATATAATGTAAAAGCGGATAAATTCTTAATTAATTATATTCCATGATGACTATATTTGGACTGTTGTTGCACTACTGCAGCTTATTTTCAATGAGGATCTTATGTTGAAGACATCCTTTATGCTGGACTACATTCTCAAGAATGTTTTTTTTCTGCCATTCCACTACTTCTTGCAATTGTAACTTAAGACAACAAGATTGATGGAGAGAAGAGACAGAAAATGAAGTCAATCAACTTAATGATATTCAATGATTTGGTGAGACCACAACAGGCTTATGCTCCTGCACCATCAGCTTTATTGAATGGTATGCTTGATATTCGTACAGTTGTGCTGAACACAATACATATAGTTACTAAGTATATGAGATTTGTTGTTCATAGCATTAGAACTAGTAAAGACTTAAATGGGTCACTAGATATTAGTATTATCGTACTCAGTTTTCGAGGATTTGAGCTTCCTAATTATTTTAATCCACTTCAGATGGGATTTGATACATCTTTTCTGATGACTCCGGTTAAAATCATTATGTTTTTATCTTCACGTTAATTGCATGTCATGCTTCTAGTATAAGGTTGAAATTTGTTGTAGATGAGATCAACTATTTCCTTGTTAAAATAATAGAAATAATGATCAGAAGTTCAGAATTTTTTACATTCTACGACTTTAAACTCAGTTTGAGTTTGGTTCTATTAGCAAGCTCTTATCCATTTATAATTTACGAGTGTCTAATTTGTCTTCAATCCCAAAAGTTATGTTCTTTGGGTTACCAAGTTGAGGACAAAAGAAAGAGACATGATGTTGAACATGTCCGAAATGCGAGAAAGTAAAAACCTTTTGGTCACAGATTGGTGGCTACCTTCTATTAACTATGTCTTCCTTTACTTTTCATTGACTTGTTGAAAGCTTTCAAAATGTCATCAAAAGAGTGAGTTTGTTCAATTTTTCTTTTTCTGTCCCTATGTAAATGCATCACTGCATCTGTCTCTCCCAGCATCGCTCAGGTACCTATGCTTCCCCAAAACATGTCATGCAGTTAGATAAAGGAACGCAAAAGCACAGCCAAGATTTCCAGTTGAACGGCTCAAGAAGTGATACCAATCGACAAGCATATTTAGTGCACATGGAAAAGTCTTAGGCTGCAATATATTCTACACTAGTATCTTTACCTGAGGTTCTCGTAGTGCAAGATAATATACATAGAGCATTTTCAGCTCCTAAAATATCAGAATTCAAATGTAATATTGCATGATACATGTTCATTTTGTAGGTTTATCTCAAGCTACAAGTTATTGCAATAAAAAAATGGACTTACATACCCGTATCAGACATCACATAGATCAACTCATGTCATCACTGGGTAATCTCTATTCAAGTTTCAGAAACTTTCACTCCTATGCAAAGGCACAAAATATTTCTGGGATTGCACAATCAATAAGCAAATTATTGTATCCTCAATTACAACTTTGCTATAATGACAGCTACAAACTAGTACATATCTATAAGAAAATTATTTGTAACGACGGATTGATCAACATTGAGGACAATGACCAACTGAAGCAAAACCTTCTCTTTGTGTCTTGCTTTGCCTAAAAATGCAGTTTAAATGTAATGTAGTTTGAAGACATTTACAGACATACGGTGGCCTTTCTTCAATTGAAAAAAAGAGCTTAGTCAAGCCGAACAAAGAAACTCATATGCTATTATAAGTTGACACAAAATTGTAGTAATTGAAAATTTCTATTGCACCTCATCCTGTCCTTTCTGACGGCAAGCACCAATGCGAGATAACTACGCCAAGTATCTCAAAAACCAATCAGTGAATGAAGATAAAGATGATAACATACTCAACCTTCTTAAGCATTTTTTAAGAGAGAAAGTAAAAGAGTAGAGATGAAAGAAAGGAATGTAAAAGATAGAGCCTTTGAATAGGTGGAAGATGAAAAGAGAATAGAGCTGAACTATGGATTTTCTTTTACAAGTATAGCTGAATTATGGATCTAGAGAGAATAAATTGGTTTTGTCAACTTCAAGTAAATATTTAAGTACATGTAAATATCACCGAACTCTTTCACTAATTCAATGGTTACTTGAGTATTAGTTTGTGCTAACTTTGCTCCAGGCTCCAGCATCTGTTAAGTCTATCTATTTGAAGCCTCCTCTTAACATGATAACACCCAATCAATCAAGGATTTGGTAAATAATAATCCCAATTATTCTCTACCATTAAACTCAGTAATCCGAAACAAAGGAACCCAACACTTTATGTGAGACTCGGAAGTTTTATGTACCTAAAAGGCAAAATCAATGATGTACTACCTACCAAGATTCATGTAAACAAGTCTATTTAAGTCATTTACTTCAATCGACCTCTACAAGTACAATTCTATTTCTAGATTTACAATCTTCAAGAGAAAAGAGGCAGGGAATTTACACTGGTCTACAACAGAACTTTAGAGAGTTAGTTGAACTGCAATGAGCATGTCAGTAAAGCAAGCTAGAAGAGACAATGGGAGATCCTAGTTCAATCGAACATTCCTTGCCATCAGTCTAAACCATTAGCAGAGCTACGGTACCAGAAGGGGTTTATCTGAACACCATTCTTCGAAAATGACATTGTACATGATCAAAATTATTTTTTTAAGTATATATAATACATGTTGAATCTCTACTTCTTTTCTTCATATATTTATATTTTTTATATTTTGAATCCCTTTATTGAAAATTCTAGCTCCACCTGTAATCATTGGTGGACATGGTTATCATGGTATCTGCTACAGGAGCTTTAATTGCCGTCCCAAGCCCCAGTTAACTATCAGCGAAAAGATTATATAAATGAATCCTGTAAGTATAGGGTATTTGTATAGCCGACCCGAATATTGAGGCTTAGTTCAAGCACTAGGGATAATTAAAGACAATAAAGCCAATTTTTTTATAAAGAATAAAGCCAAGTTATTGATAGTATTGTCGTATTTTTCTTATTCTTAGGATTTTATTACTATCTATTGTTTCATTAGCCTCGGTCTCACTGCTTTCTTCTGCTTGTTGCTACTGCCTTTTTTACATCTTGCCTTGAGTAAAGGGTCTATCACAAACAATCTTTCTGCCCCACACAGGTTCTCATACTTCATTTGTGAGATTATGATATTATAATAAAGCCAATTGGTTATAAGTATGGTAAAAACAAAACCACAATGATAGACTCTAAAGGTCAAAGGGGAAAAGATGCACGAACCTATGAAGAAAAGATTCATGAGAGCCGAAGCTAAGATTCATCCTGGCCACAGCTTCATGTCGGTCATAAGCCAACTGCTCCAACAGTTTCTGAACGGCAACATGGAAGTAGTTGCGATCATTCTGAAGCACACTGCTCAACAACCTCCCAGCTGACGTTGTTGGTTCTAGCGGTGCGTTCAACCCACTGAATTCACACTTACTACTACTACCACTGGAAATTACAAACAAGGATCTCCTAGAACCCACAGAAGAATTCTTGAAAGTCTTCACCGTAAAAGGTAAAGATTGGTGAAGGGAAATTTTGGTGTAGGAGAGGCCACAGTCCATTCAACAACAATAGTTTTTGTTTGATTTGTTGGTTATGGGGATTGATAAGGATTGGGACTTATCCAGTTACTTTTAAAGGTAAGGAGCCAAAAAGCGTATAGTGCTACTACTGAACAAGTGGCTTGTCCCGATTGTCACGGTGTCTATTAATGGCCAACTTGCAGGAAAAACAAAGACTCCTACGTCTCTACTGATTGTGGGAAATGCGTGTACTAAACAAGGTCACAACAACAAGTGTGTAAGAAATTTGGAAATAAACAAATAAGTGGGCTTACTGAATCGATCAAATTCTTGATATATCCTTAAGATAATATTGCCTCGTCTATCCTTTCAACGATTGTAATGACAACTTATCTCCCAAGATAAAACAACAATCAAACAAATGAGCAAAGGAAACTCAAGTGTTCGCTTGGAAAGAAAGATCTTTAAGTGTTTTGTGATTGTAAGAGAGGAAGACAATTTCAGAGAATTGTTTAGTGAATGTCAAATGTGTGTTCTTGCAAATGGGCCAAATGCCTCATTTTATAGTGTTGAGAAGATAATTTTCCAATTGCTCATGTAATGGTCTTGAATGACCATGTAATTGACTTGATTAAGGAGTCTTAATTCAGCCAAATAATGGTTGAATTCATTTGGGATGTAATGGAGGTTTAATGTCTCAAAACCAGCCCAAGAGTCATGTCTTTTCGTCTCCCATCGCAGCCTTTGGACTACCAGCGCCGCGGCGCCACAACTTCAGAGAGTTGGCGTCGCGGCCCTGTAGTTTGGCGCTGCGGCCCTATCGGGCCGTGGCGATTCATGACTCATTTTATCTTTAAACACATTGTACACTTCTTCCTTCATTTACCAATGTGAAATCAACGTCATTTGGCCAATAACCGTCTATTACCTTACGTCTCAAACAATTCATATTTGTACCAATATCTCTTACATTGAGGAAATATGATCCTTGGCATTACGTGTGCATGTGTGTGGAAACAGGGTTTTCCACGTGCGGGGTCCTAATTGTTCGAGTCATAATTAAATAGGATTAACTTTATTTTACGTTTAATAAATATTTCCAACAATCTCCTCTTGGAAGAGATTTTGGTGCACGCAACTGGTGTCTTTCTAGCAATCACTCGGCAGAATGATGTTGCATCAGGAGAGGTAGCCGGAGCTTTGAACCTTCCATAGTAAAATACCATCGGACATATTTACTGTGCGGTGAACGTGATGTCTTGAACTGTCACTGCTTAGTATATGACAAGACAATGGTACCAACACAACACCTTTCCTACTCAGTCTTTCTAGTGTTTTGTCTGGCCGCGTAGTGGACACACTTGGATTCTGGCACGCTCATTCGGCGCGCCTGTCCTTGTACTTAAATAGGTGGTCTCCTACAAGATATCCTGCAATACCCCGCTTCACGAGCGTTAGGAATCATTAAAAGTTTCCCCAACCTAACCTCAATTGTTGAGGATCATTAAAGGTTTGAAAACTTATCTTTTACCCCTCTACAGGTAGCACTTTTTGTCTATCACGGGAATGGCCTTAGATTATGTTTCTTAAGAAGAAATCATTATCCAAAGTGCTCTTGCTTCCACCGTAGCGCTCAACTGAACCTTTACATTTTAGTTTTTCCATTGAACCTTATCCCTGGGATCTCCAGTCCGTAAGGTTGGGTGTCTACTATATTGATTCTTATTGATTAGGTTTTAAGCTCATTCCCCTAGACAGACAATTCATCTGATCTCTGGATATTCCCTTCGTCAAGGGATCTCATATGTTTTCCTTAGATTTTTTATAATCAATGAAAATTGTTGACACTCAATTTTGACCCTCTCGTCCAGTCTTTAACTATAAAATTACACTAATTTTTTTTTGAAAAAAATATCAGCAATTTTATAATAATAAAATGCAGCAATAAAATATTAACACGTGCATAAATAAGTGATTTAATAATGGCACCGCATCTTACGTAGAATATTAAGCACTTTAGGTCTCGCGCCCGCGTTTATCAATTTTAAGCCCTATTCTATTTTTTCATTAATTTTAATAAATTCAATAATAATAAACACATAAATAAATAATAATTTAACAATGGCGTCGCGTCAAATAGCATAGTCGCATTTATTAATACGCAAGGCAGTTTTATAATTATGATTTGTAATTTAAATTAATCTAATACATGCATTTTAATAGCGTCGCATTTATAAAAGCATTAAGCAATCCTTAAATGTCATATCTGCATTTAGCATTTAAATAATTTAATAATAATCTAAACCCCATTCAATTTTAATTTAACATTGCAAAATACGCATAATAAATAAGATTTCAACGGCGTCACATTATAAAATATTAAGCACTAATTAAATAGCACGCCCGTCTTTATTTTTATAATAATTTAAACTCAAACTTAGACTAATAAAACACCTAAATAATTTAATCACATTTAAATAATTTACCACTAATTAAATAATACACCTAATACCTAATACACTACCCAAATTAAAACACCTAAAAAATACTAATACCTAATTAATAATTATCAGCCCACTACCTACCCAACCAAGGCCACCTTGCAGCCCAGTTCCCCTTCAGCCCTTTTATTCAAACTCCTCCCCTGATTATATCGCTCCATCTCCCTCTCCCTAAAATCCAAACGAGAAGAATCCTAAAAATTCCTAAGCAACCGCCGCACACCCCTCCCAAATCAACATGCCAAATCCCACGATTCTCGCCAAGAAATCTGGGTTCCTTTCCCCTACCAGTACCATTCAAAACCACCAGAATCAAGGACGAATCACACAAAAATCAGAAAAAGAATAAAACGCTCAAATCAGTTCAAGAATCTTACCAAACTTAGAACCCAAATTAGGGCTATAAATACAGAAGCTACACACATGCAATAGGGGGGCAGGGGAACGGGAAAGATCCAGAGGGTTTTACACATAGGATCCCCCCTCAAGATCGAGAAAGCAAAGGAAACAACCTTAGAACATATAGGCATCGGAGGAATGAGAGGGAAAACACTAGAGAAGCAGATCGAAAACCAGCAGTGAGGGTTCTTACCAGCAAAATCAAGAACCCAAAGCACAAATCCGAAACCTTTCTTTTCAATAATAGCCTAGAATCGACCACAAATTGCATCGCTTTCAATCGCATAGCATAAAACCTCCGAGCGGATCGACGACTTGATACGTTGTCTCGGTTCGCTATCCAGAGAAGGTAACTTCATCTCTTTTCCCAAACCTACTGTTCATTTACATTTTCACAATCTGTATGATGTCTGTTTTCTCGAAAAATGTTAGTTATCGTTTAGGTGCGTTGAGTTAACTCGAAGCCTGTTTGATGAAGATTATGGGGGGGGTTTGAAACTGTTAGCATAATATCAAGTATTTGGCATAGTTCATGTGTTAATAATCTGCCTACTATGTCGTTGTGTTAAATTATATGTTGATCTACCAACGGGGCCTCTGTGTCCATTTTGTGTGTCAATATAACGATAGTCGCGTCGAGTTCGGGTCGTTAAGTTAAGTGTTGTGGTTTAGCCTTATGCCTTGTCTATACTTGGTTTAAGCCTTATTTACTTAGTAAAGGCGTGTTTTTAATCATTTTGACTATTCAGATAATTTCATGAAAATGATCAAGTCAGTTAGTCTGTTGTATAGTGATTTGTTTGACCTTGCTATATGTATTTCTAGTAAATTATTTAGTCTATTAGGGTAGACTGGGTATGCAGCCAGTTAGTCTTGTTATGATTTGCCTAATTTGCATTAGTTTAATACGATAGGCTAATATAATACAATACTTGTGCTCCTCACTGTCTAAACCAGTGTCAATGTATTTTAAATCTTGGATTATGCCTTCTTAATCATATACTCGTGTGTCGTTGACCCTTGTGCTGGTAAAATTAGGTTAAGGAGAAGTATGTGTATCTTTGGTGTTTGTTTGAGCCAAATCTGCTGTAGCAAACATGTGTTGTGGGTTATGTGATTAGTAAAGGTTTGTCATGTGTTTGTTTAAGTAGCCTAGTTGTTGATAACTCGAGCTATGATTGAGCCTGGGTTAGCATGAAATTGAATATTCCGCCATCAGCACATTGCTTAAACTGCATAGTTTGTTATCAAAATTGTTGGCCATTGTATGGTATTATTTTCCTGTGTCCAACTGTTTAAATGACCTTTACACCTTTGAGTACCACTTTAGCAAACTGATAGACATTTATCTCTGCTTTGGATAGTGACCCTGGATAGTAAACATAACCCTGCATTTATTTAAATCTCACCATGTATTCCTGTCGCCATTTATAATTAAGAACGAGGTTGCGTTGTCATTTCCAATCAACTATGGGAATCGTTGCTTTTGTTTTTTGCTTTGGTGTTGTTGCTACTATTATTTTGCATTAGAACCTACTCATGTTATTTTGTTGCTTTTTCTTTTGACGTGGCTGATGCAATGGGTTACCCCGAAGGAAACCCAAAAGTTCTAAAATTAGTAGGATCTGCATAATTTTTCTAGGCATGAGCTGAGATTCTTTTTTTTTCATTATTTTATTTTATTGATGTATGGGTTTGTTAATATCCAAGTGTCGTGATTTATATGTCGAGCTTATATGTCGATGCTTACTTATTGTGTGATATTGTTGGAACGTATACTAATCCTTTTCCTTTCTTTTATTATACATGAAACGCATTGGAGCAAATGAAGAGTCTCATGGTGAGACTCGTCGCGACCCTCGAAGACCAACATCTATGTGCATTCTCTATCCGCATCAGAAATTTCAATCCGCCGGCGAATTACATCGCCATCTTTCGAGTCTTCTTTTGATTCCCCTTTTCTCCATTTATTTATTATAATTAATTGTCTAACATTTCACTACTAGCAGAACCTTTAGGATATTTAAGCTTTGAGTTGCCATTAAGAGGTAGTTTGACACTAGAAACTTGTTTCTTCTAATTTAATTATTTTAGGCTCGCTATACATTGCTTAAAGTTGCATTAAATAACCTAATGATTTCTTACTTGCATAACTCTTCACGTAGTTAAAATATTATTTGTTATCAAATTCTATAAACTCAATTATTAACATTAGTATAGGAAAATTAGTTTCGCTTGCTAGATAGATACCGTGCATACTAGGCCTATTTCATAAATACATCTTTGGTCATAATCAATTTCTTGCATTATATACACGTTCTTTAAGTATTTTATAAATTAATTTTTTCGAAACTTTATCTTTTATAAACAAATCTCATAAATCTTTTCAGGTTATAAAATACATCCTTTTTGCCTTTTATTTGCAAGCACCTCTTTACTTAAACGTTTTTAAACATGTATTCTTCTATAGCATAATAATCAACCCTAGGTTTGAACGGACAACCGCAAGTTAGCGGATCCTTAGGGTGTCTTACCCCTTCCCTTTAGGATAATAAAGAACCCTTGCCCAGAATCTCACTAAAGTTTAGCAGACCATTTTTAATGGAGTTAGTGTTGACTTTAACCTAGTCGACATTTAGGTGTCCTAATTCACCCAAACTAATTAGGTGGCAACTCCGCGAACCCTTAGCACCTTAGCGTCCTACTTTAACCTTTTAGCACCCTTTTAACATTTTAAACATTTTTTTCCTAACATTATTTTATTAAGCAGGGTTCACTAAAAATAATGTCGCGGTCGGAAAAGGACGTGACAAAAATCACACCCGAGGTGATCAGTTGCCTAACAGACTCATGTCTCCGTCGGATATGACGAGACTTGTCGTTGTATATCGAACTTCGTGCTCTTTCTAGAACCGACTGACTATCGCAGTGGATCATTACAGAAGACACGGGTTTATCCCAACATGGGACATCTTCAAAGAAACCATGAAGTCATTCAGTTTACGGATGAGTCTTGCCAATTTATTGACTGCATACGCAATATCAGGTCGAGTGCAGTTTGTGATATACATCAGACTCTTAATCTCCTGTGTATCGCTTCTAGCGTACGGACACACCAAGATGTTTGTCAATCTTTTGACTTCTATCCAATGGTGTCGTTACCGGTGAACTATCGAACATCTCAAATTTCTTCAGCACATCCTTGATGTAGTGAGATTGAGACGAGACCAATTCGTTAGTTGTCTTAGAGATCTTGATCCCTAAGATAACATCTATGACTCTCATATCTTTCATGTCAAAACATTGTTTTTAGCACTTTCTTAGTCTCTTAGGACTACCCTAGGACTGCACCCAGTGATCAACAAGTTGTTTACATAGAGGAATGTAATGCCTAATGAATCGGTCATTACTTATGCCTAATGAGTCGGTCATTTTCTCTTCATGCAAACACACTCGTCTTACTTGTTAATAGAGACCCCTTTCGATAGTAGGGTACTATCAAATTTCTCGTGCCATTATTTAGGGTCTGTTTCATCCTGTACAATGATTTGACAAGCAGACAGACATTTGTCTCTTATTCTGGAACCACATACCCCTCTAGTTGGTCTATGTATATTTCTCCTTCCAAATCATCATTTAGGAAGACAGTCTTAACATCCATTTGATGTATTTCAAGATCCCGCAAGGCGGCGATAGTTGTGAACATATGTATGGATGTCTTAGGTTGGTACTTGTCTATAGACTCATTGGCATTGTTGGTTCTCAACTTCTGCTTTGTAGCGTTTGAATGCTTCAAAGGCTTCATCTTTGCTTCTTAGTAAGTAAATGTAACAAAACCTTGTGCTATCATCTATGGAAGTCACAAAGTACTTGTTCCCCCTCTAGTTTGAGCGAACTTCAAATCACATATATCAGTGTGTATAAGTTCTAGATGAGCGGTTTCCCTTTCGACAGATCTAAAGGGACTCTTGGAAAGTTTTGTCTCTACGCACACCTCACACTTATGTTGAGAGTTTATGTCGATAGACAACAATGATTCCAACTTTACCAACCTTAATATAGATTGATAGTTAACTCGTCTAATCTATGGTGCCATAAATTAGAAGACACAAACAGGTAAAAGAAATGCTCAGTTTTATTGATAATAGAAGGCAGTGCAAGTACAATATTTTCCTTAAAGAGGCCTTCACAGGCGAAGCCTCTTTCTAAGTAGACGACATTATAGGTGTAACATTAACCTTAAGGAGGCCTTCACATGTGAATCCCCTTCCTACAAGTGTTCCGTTGTTAGTGATTACAAACTTATTAGCCTCTAACACTAGTCTAAAACCAGCATTCACTAATAAATTTCCAGAAATTAGATTTCGTCAAATTTCTAGGACATGCATCACTTCTTTGAGAATCAGCTCCTTTCCGGACGTCATCTTAAGGATTACCTTTTCTACCCCCAGCACCTCTGAAGAGAAGTTGTTGCCCATGAACAACTTCTTATATGTGACTGGTGTATACGTGGAGAAAACGTCTTTATTGGAACAAATGTGACGGGTAGCACCCGTGTCCAACCACCATTGCGTCGGATTCTCAACAAGATTTGCTTCTAGCACCACTGCTGAGAATTCTTCAATCATATCATCTAGGAGCGTGTCTTCGACGATGTTTACCGTATCCTTGCATTTATCATGTTTTTGCTTGCGGCAGTCTTTGGCCATATGACCAACTTTACCACAATAGATGCATGTTCCCTTAAACTTTTCAGTTGTTTGGGACTGGCCATCCTTCTGGAACTTACGCTTTTTGCTTGGATTCCCTTTGACTTCCGTCAGATTTGTCTTAGCCTCAGCGGATAGTCTCCCCTTTGGCATGACCTTCTTATTGTCCTCTTGGATCTGGAGTTTGACAATAAGTTCGTCTAAGGTCATTTCCTTCGTTTTGAGTTTCAAGTAGTTCATGAACTTGGTCCACGAATGAGGCAGTTTTTCAATTAATGCCCCAACCAAAAATTGCTCATTGGGCTTCAATCCTTCCAAGTCTAGGTGATGAAGAATCATTTGGAATTCCTGGACTTGGGTTGACACACTTTTGTTATCCACCATTTGAAATTTCAGAAATTTCCCAATGATGAACTTCTTACTACCCGCATCTTGGGTGTTGTACTTCTTTTGTAGTTTGTCCCATAACTGCTTGGCAGTTTCAACGGTACAATATATCGTGTAGAGAGGATCGGACAAACTATTTAGAATGTAGTTCCTGCACATGAAATCACTATGTTTCCATGCCTCACGAACCATCTTTATGTCGTCATCAACATGGTTACCTTAGTCCCCTCCCGCCAAATTATTTGGCTGAGGGTCCGTGTCATCCCCAACCTGTGGAGGGTCTTCGGTTAGGAAATATTTTAGTCCCATAACCGTCAGAAAAAACAGCATCTTTTGTTGTCATCGCTTGAAATGTGTACCCATGAACTTTTCGGGACGTTCATGATGAAAACCAGCAGGAGTTGGAGCAGGAGTACTCCCTTGACCAGTAGCAAGGCGTTGTAAATACCTTGAGCATGAACATAGGCGTTGTGAACGCCTTGAGGAGCAGTGGGGGCACTAGTTGTGCCAAATGTATTGTTGACACCAGTTGTGCCAAACGCAGCAGGTTGAAAGGCATTTGGAATGCCTGGATTAGTGGGGGAGTAGGCAGAGTCATTGCCTTGAAGAATGTCCGAATTTCCAGCGTTGATTTGATCTTCAGCAGACATTGTTGTTGTTGAAAGCAGCGAATATTATCTTAAGCTTGTGGGAAATATGTGTAGAGACAAGGAAATGAGAATGCAACAACAACAACAAGTGTGTAAGAAATCTGGAAATAAACAAACAAGTGGGCTTGCTGAGTCGACCAAATTCTTGATTTATCCTTAAGATAATATTGCCCCGTATATTCTTTCAACGGTTGTAATGGCAACTTATCTTCCAAGATAAAACAACAATTAAACAAATGAGCAAGGGGAACTCAAGTGTTCGCTTGGGAAGAAAGATCTTTGAGTGTTTTGTGATTGCAAGAGAGGAAGGCAATTTCAGAGAATTGTTTAGTGAATGTCAAATGTGTGTTCTTGCAAATGGGCCAAATACCTCATTTTATAGTGTTGAGAAAATGATTTTCCAATTGCCCATGTAATGGCCTTGAATGGCCATTTAATGGCCTTGATTAAAGAGTGTTAATTCAGCCAAATAATAACTGAATTCATTTTGGGATGTAATGGAGGTTTAATGCCTCAAAACCAGCCCAAGAGTCATGTCTTTTCGTCTCCCGTCGCAGCCTTTGGACTACCAGCGCTGCGGCGCTCTAACTTCAGAGAGTTGGCACCGCGGCCATGCAGAGAGGCGTCGCGGCGCCACAACTTCAGAGAGTTGGCATTGCGGCCATGTAGTTTGGCGTAGCGGTCGGGGCCCCCAATTATTCGAGTCATAATTAAATAGGATTAACTTTATTTCACGTTTAATAAATATTTTCAACACTGATTAGATCCTTCCGGAAAGGAAAACAGTGACAAAACTTACTATATAATGTTTACATCAAAATTACATAATTTTTAATCTTAATCGGTAATAATTCAAGTGATAATACATATCACTTAAATAATGATTAAATAATAAATTTGTATATGAATAGCTCAATTGACACTTATACTTTTTGTTTTCACATCTTGTTTCCTTTACTTCACCAGATTTCACTCAAATACCTAAACTCATTCAAAATTACTCCCTCATTCCAAAACGATTGTCAGAAACAATTGAATGAGAGATTTACCGCCATATAAATATTTAATATTTTTTTTGAACCACACATTTTTAAAATGTTATTTTATTTTTAAATTACGTGTTAAGTTAAACTAGAACCATTTTTTTGGGACAGAGGATATAATATTTTATACCCTTGAGCAGTCGCGTGATACTCACTTGACTGACATGAATCACACATGGATCCACGTCAGATAATATTCACATCTTTTATTTTTATTACCACCCTCCCTAAACAAAAACCTTCTTCCATTTGAGGTGTTGAGATATTCTATAGAGGTGAGTTATCGGTTATTGGTTTGTGGAGCCGCTTTAACTGCATCCTTATGTTTCATTTTCTGTATGCAGGCTGCAGCCCTTGAACTTTGATCGGAAAGTAGAAGTACATGTTTTTAACTATATTCAGCCTCATATTTTTCGCTATTTTCTTGTGTTTAAGATCAATTCCACTCATTATAAATATATCTTAGACACGTTGTTTAAGAGTGAAAGAATTAATCCATTGATTATTTTTATTGTTGAAAGACATATATATACAAGTTATAATATAAAAAAAAAACTATTCTACATCTAAATTCATATTCTATATGGAGACTAATTATACAATTATGGTAATATTACAATACTAATTAAGGTACAAGATTAATTCTAATATATACCATATATAAATCTGCCCGTGTGGGCCCTGGGGGAATTCATCCCGTGATGCTAATTGGCTGGGCTTTGGACGAGAACTTCAGTGATGGCAGTGGCCCAATCCTTTTCGGTAATATACACATAATATATATTTGTATATTATGTGTATATTTAACACACACTGCCATGATCATGACGGTCGTCTGTGAGGCATCTTTAAAAAATAAAAAAGACCGAGGAAGACCGCTGTAAAGTTATGCAATTTGATATCTGGAAGGGACATGATAGACGCGTACTTGTCCCCTAGTTATTTTTTCTCGAACAAAGTGGATATCCATCTCTATATGTTTAGTGCGCTGGTGCTGAACTGGATTATCAGAAAGGTAGATGACACTTATATTATCACAATACACCAAGGTAGCTTTCTAAATAGGACAATGAAGCTCTAAAAGAAGATTACGTAACCAACATGACTCAGAAACAACATTGGCTACCCCTCGCTACTCGGCCTCTGCGCTTGAACGTGAAAGTGTGGATTGACGCTTGACAGACCATAAGACCAAGTTATTACCTAAAAACATACAATAGCCAGACATAGACCGTCTGATATCTGGACAACCACCTCAATCAGCATCTGTAGGGGAGACAAGTGTAGACGTCGACGAAGGATACAAATGCAAGTCATAATCAAGTGTTCCCTGAATGTACCTAATAATGTGTTTGAGCGCATTCATATTTTCAATCATGAGATCGTGCATAAACAAACACACATGTTGTACGACATATGTAATATCAGGTCACGTGAACGTAAGATACTGAAGGGCGCCTGCAAGACTACAATAGCGGGTTGGATCC
Organism: Przewalskia tangutica; assembly: GCA_029844215.1. Classification (NCBI taxonomy): domain Eukaryota; kingdom Viridiplantae; phylum Streptophyta; class Magnoliopsida; order Solanales; family Solanaceae; genus Przewalskia; species Przewalskia tangutica. The sequence continues at coordinate 45,308,839 of CM056723.1, forward strand.
TCATAGGGAGAGCCAGCTGCAGCACCCAACTTGGGTTTAGTATCAACTGGAGTAGAATTAGATTTACAAAATGACATCTCAGCACTCTCAATGATCTCTGATGCATACTTCCTCTTTGATAAGAACAATCCACCTGCATGACGAGTGATATCAATCCTAAAAAAATAACTCAATGGGCCCAAGTCTTTCATGGCAAACTCAGAATAGAGCATTGTCATAATAGATTGTCGTAATGTATCAGAAGAGGCAGTCAAGATAATATCATCCACATATAATAGTATATAAGCCATCTAAGAACTCCGACGATATATGAATAAGGAATTATCAGACCTGTTGTGAGAGAAATCAATAGTCAATACATAGTCAGCAACCTCTTATACCAAGCCCGTGGAGACTTCTTAAGCACATACAAGGACTTCTTTAACAAACAAACATGATGAGGAAATCGAGTATCCCTAAATCCAAGGGCTAATGCATATACATTGTCTCCTTAAGATCACCATGTAGGAAAGCATTCTTCACATCTAGCCGATGAATGACCATAATTTTGAAAGAGACAAGCTGAGCACAATGCAGGCTTGACCACCGGGCTAAATAGCTCACCACAATCCACACCAACCTGCTGAGTCTTACCATCACCTACAAGACGAGTATTATGCCTTGCAAACGAACCGTCAGAATTTTCCTTATGAGCAAAAATCTACATAGACCGAATAATATTAACACCAGATGGATGGGGTACCAACTCCCACATTTTATTATCAATAAAGGCATTATATTCATCGTTCATGGAAATTTTCCAATTTGGGTCATTTAAGGCAGACACATGATTACGGGGTAAGAGTGATTTAAGAACATTAGAATTTAAATTAAAATATCTTTTTAGTTTAAAAATACACTGTTAACTGCGGGTGACCTGACCATGACTCGAGGCTAGATTTAGTGAATTTTGGGAATTTTTGAAAGACGGAACGGACTGGCCAGCAGACAGTGGGCTTGATGGCCCATATGGGGAGGGTGGTGGTGTCTGATCCGTCGGAGGCACCGCGGTTCCGCGATTCAAGGCCGCGACGCCTATATTTCAGGAGCTACTGGAAGTTAGGCACCGCGGCGCCTCCCCGAAGGGCCGCGGAGCTGACGACGGGTTGCGGGACATATCCAAAAAATGATGAATAATATAGGGTGAGATATCATCGTGCAAAAAATCATACGAACTAGGAACGGGATTTTCTACTTTAGAAAATAAAAATTGGGACTCATCAAAGAGAACATGACGACTAATAATGATTCATTTAGATGACAAATCAAAGCATTTATAACCACGGTGATTTGATGGATAACCCAAAAACACACAAGGGGTAGAACGTGTCTGAAGTTTCTTAACTGTGGTGGATGAAAAGAGTGGATAACATAAGCACCCAAAGACCCTAAGATGTGAATACGAAGGAGTCTAATTATATAAAATTTGAAGAGGGGACAAATATGTCAAACCATTAGAAGGAAGAATATTAAGTAGATATGTGGCCATTTGTAGAGCATGATGCCAAAATAACAGAGGGACGGAAGAATGAACTAATAAGGTGCGGATAATGTTATTAATGGTACAAATTTTACGTTCAGCTTTCCCATTTTGTGAAGATGTATGAGGACAAGAAAAATAAAAATTTATCTCATTGTTAGCACAAAACTCCCGAAACTCCCCATTATCATATTCTTTGTGATTATCACATTAAGTATTTTTTATTTTTCGTTCGAATTGAGTTCTAATGAAAGCTCTAAATTTTACGAAGATGAAAAAAATTGAGATTTTTTTGCTATTGGAAACGTCCATAAAAATTTAGAATAATCATCCAAGAATAAAACATAATAACGATGACTCATAGAACTGAGAACGGAAGATGTTCATAAATCGCTATGAATAATATCAAATGGCATTGAAGTATGAAAATTCGAAGCTACAAATGGCAACTTAATAATTTTTCCTAGAGAACAAGATTGACAATTTGGAGTACTACGCGTACCCTTACAGAAAATAAACTTATTTCTATCTAAAGTAGATAAAATAGAAGACCCCGGATGACCTAGACGAGCATGCCACAAGGAATGAGCAAGAGCTGCAAAAGTGGATGGCATGTCTTGATGCGAGAAACTGAGACTTGGTGTGATTGGATAAAGATATCCCCTACTGTCACACCTCATGAGAGGACTCCCCGTCTTGAAATCCTTCAAAGAAAACCCAAACGGATCAAAATCAATAGAAACCCAATTATCAGTGGTGAATTTTCGGACAAACACCAAATTTTTAATTAGTTTTGGGGTATGAAGAGTATTTTTCAAGACAAGTGGTGGATGGGGAGCAAATAAATTTTTATGACCATAACCCTTAATTGGAATTGAATTACCATTACCTACAATTATACCATGATTACTATCAAATTGGAATAAGACGAGAGAGTACCTTGGTCGGATGTCATCTGGGTAGTGACGCATGTGTCCATGTACCAATTTGGATCTGGTTGAGTCATTCCAAGCGTGTACATCACGTCTTCAATATCGATCTGTGTGGGTCCCGCTGTATGATGAGCTTGAGGGGGCCGAGGCCCAAGCACCCAGGCTGCGCCGAACAATCTTTGGGCGAAACCCGCATCTGGATCCGCGAGTGAAATCGGCAGGCGGAAATCGGGCTGCTGGATCGCCAAAATCATGGGTCGCGACGGATCGGGCGGATCGGGACCCACTGCCACTTTTGGCCCCACGTTTTCGGATGATGCTGACTGCCTCCACTGCCACTGCTCCGGTGGTTGTTGCCGCCGCGATTTTTTGTCATTATTTTTCCGATTTTGACCCTTTTTACCACCATCGTTGTTGCGATTTTGGCTCACGTTGGCGGAATCGGAAGGGGGTAAATTTGACGCAGTCATCATGACGACGGGACTAGTCCCTATAGCCGCCTTTTTAGCTAAACCTGCTTCTTCCAATGTGAGCATGAAGCGGGCTTGATAGAATTCCGGAAGGGGGTTACTTTGACGAGGGATCGAAGCAACACAGTTATAAGCCTCGGATAAGCCCGCAACCATCTGTAGAATGAGATGACTATTATTAACCGGAGTACCCACGTTGCGAAGTTGAATCGTCAAGTCCTTGAGTCGTTTACAATAAGTTGAAACGTTAGGAAAATTCGTCATAGCAACTTGAGAAAATTCATGTTCAATGGTAAAAATGTGAGAATGACTATTATCTTGGAAGATATCACACAATAAATTCTAAGCATCCATAGCTGTGGAGTTGGGTTCCATAATCTTCTGTAAAAGGTCCATGGATATTATGGCATAAATCCATTTGAGAACCTTTGCGTCAAGCGTGACCCATAATTTTAGATCGTCTGCTTTGATGGGCACAACCTTTGTAGTCTCCGTATCACCCTCCTTAGGAGTAGGCAGAGGGATGATGTGGTGAATAACTTGATGTGCCATAACATAAATCTTGAATAATTCTGCCCACGTCTTATATTGGACGCTTTCTAGGTCAAGAACAATAGGGAGAACACTCTTGATGTTAGAAACTGTAAGGGCAAGATGAAACGTGTTTTTATCAGTCATGGTGAATAGAACACGAAGATTCAGAGAAGGAAATTTGTGAGGGAGGTTTTGGAATATAGAATGTCTCGGGTTTGGTGCACAACCGAAAGGGGAAGGGGGATTTTCACATTTTTTTAGAGAAAAAGAGAGAAGTGAAAGCAAGGTAAAAATAACTTAGACTCTTGATACCATGAAAGAATTAATCTCTTGATTATTCTTATTGATGAAAGGCATATATATACAAGTTACAATAGGAAAATCATTTTCCTATTCTACATCTAAATTCATATTCTATATGGAGACTAACTATACAATTATGATACTATTATAATGCTAATTAAGGTACAAGACTAATTATAATATATACCATATACAAATCTGCCAGTGTGGGCCCTGCGGGACTTCATCTGGTGATGCTAACTGGACTGGGCTTTGGAGGAGAACTTCAGTGATGGCAGTTGCCCAATCCTTTTCGGTAATATACACATAATATATATTTATATATTATGTATAGTTAACAAAGAGATATTTAGAGTTTGGAAAGAAGAACATCACAAGGATGGCTAAAGCACCGTGGAGTGGAGATGCACACAATTTATCTTTTCTTTCTTCTATTTTTATACTTAAAATGATTATGAATTTTGTATTCGCCACAAGCATGAGTGGCTAGTATTCTAGTATTCTATTATTCTAGGGTTGCGGGATTATCCATGAATGTTGTAGTTTAAAGGTTTATGTTAGCATATCTTTGATTATCATTGATTTCTATCGGTTTAGTTAGTTTACTTATTCTATCGGCTGGGATAGGAATATACCTATTCGTATTACTTTGTCAAATATAGAAGATGTAAATGCATTGGTATTACTTGTGATGACCATGGGGACATAGACATTACAGTAGTTTGAATAGGCGATGAGGTATCAAGAATTATATCATTAGTAATATCAACCCCGTGATTAGTGAACTGATACTCAAAATAGCTAACTAAAGTGAATACTCATATGGATTGAAAATATTGACATGTAACCCGGGAAGATCTCTCACATTTGAATATCTCAATAGCATATTAGTTTAGTGGTTTCTATTTTAATGTATACTTGTAACCGTTTAAAATGATTGGGAAAGTTAATCGAGAAAGTCCTCATGTGAATGATATATTTCTTATCACTTTATTACTTATCAACCACGTATATTTGCGTGAGCGATGGACCCTACCAAAATCTAATATTTATCTTTACACTAGATGTTACTTGCCTAATTGTGGGATTAAGGGTATTATTTCAGACTTGTATCATTTATTTGACTTTCAATATGCATTAAATCTTGGATTATTGGTTCACCTATTTGATAGTTGCTCTTTAGGTTCCATTGATAAACTTGGTATCTTAGGCTTTAGAGTAATGTGGGTTAAGTAACAAAGTCTTAGTATAATCTCAGTTATGAGTATTATTGAGTAGTTGTCGGCTCAACGATAGATTGTGAGTTTACATTAAAGTTTTGACGATTTGACAAATAATATACCCAATGACAATCAAGAGAGACATAAGGAGAGCTCATTGAGGAACCAAATATCCAAGCAGATCTCCAAAGGATTCAGTGAAGCAGTCATATTAATAAAGAAACCGATCCTTACTATCACGCAAATGGAGACTGAAAGTTGTTTTATGCTGACGTTAGAAAAGATGGAATATATTGACTGATTTCTATTCGATGAAGAGTTGAATTTCAAGTTATGATAACATTTCCATAAAATACCATAAGTTGAACAATATGGAATCATTGAAGTAGGAAAGATGAAGCCGACACACATAAGGAAAAAAGAAGATCCAAATCAAACAAGGTTTGATTTTCGATACAATTATGAAACCAATGCTTGGTTGGATTCTATATTCAAGAAGCGACAATTATTTCAATGTAAACACAACAGGTCAAGTTTTGGAGCATGACCACAACAATAAATCACAACATTACAACGAGAGGGTTAGTGATCACAATCAACACTAGTCCTTAGAAGAGCCAACTGCGACGCCTCAAAATCGTCGCAATAGGGCCCTTGGCCGTCGCATTAGGTCTAATGCAACGACAAAAGGGACCTATGCACAGCCGCCGCATTAGATATGCACCTAATACAACGATCGATTTAGCCGTCGATTAGTCGCGATATCTAATGCAATACCATACACCTAACGCGACGGTTCAGATGTACCGCCGATTAGATATGCGACTGTTTTAGAGGCCTATTTTGACACCTAATGCAACGACAAAAGAGCTAATGCGACGGATTGGGGGGCGCCTATGCCAATACATTATTAAAAGTACTCGATGGGCAGTCAGCTTATAGAGGGCGGCCCTACTCTATAAGGCGACCAATGTAATTAATTAATTTTTAGAAAAAAATATTAACAAAATAAATAATAAAAAGAGACAAATAATAATAAAAAAGGATTGTATTACTAATTTTTCACAAATGTATAATATTACAATATTAGACCCCATAGGACATATTACAAAATAATTGTTCACAAAAGTATCTACATAAGCCTCCACCCACATTCATTTGTTAGATTGCTAGATTTCTTCTCCATTTAGCTCACCACACGCCTACAAGTTAACATAATGAATAGTCATAAGTACAATAATGGTAGACTAGCCAAAACATCATAAATAATAACTTCAATGTAGTTTAGTTATATAAAAACATATGATTTCACATATAATAATATATAAAATTTTAAGCTCCAGAATATTACTATGTGTTGAAAAGAAGGGAAACACAAAAAATTACCTGATTAACTGTCCTAGCAGACTGCCCATTTGGTTAACTGACATGCGGTGCACTAGACGAATCATTTGGAATTGATGGACTCACAAAAGAAGGAATGCCAAGATTTATTACATGATTAGCTTCTTGAAGTTGTGATATAATCACTGATGCAACAGTCGGTGCAAGTGATAGAGATTTATCCACACGCTTAACGCAAGTGTACGTATTGTTACAAGTAATATAGTCTAGGTAAGACCGAATATTGTCATCAGAAAGTGGCGTTTGGATGTTGAATTCGGCCTTGAAAATGGTGGCAAAGTATGTAGAAACAAAGGAAATGCTGCCCGATTTTCCGTAGAATTTAGTGACTTTGTACTTGGAATATTCTACGTTGAAGCTAGAGGTTAATAAACGTATTATGGTCATTATAGGTTGACGTACTACGTGCGGTATATTGGACTTAGCAAGTGGATTGACCCGAAGAGGTATGTGGAACTTTCCTATCTCTTGAGCATGAATAGTTTTACCTATTTAGTACGGTAGACGTACAAGACCTTGGTATCCTTTACTCGTTTTTAAAGTGTCCAAGTCGGTGGAGTTAGGGGATTTACTCACTTCTTTAAAAGTAGTAAGGATGTCTTAAGATTTCAAGGTTAAGGGACTTGAAGTGTTTTTTAAGTATATGATACTTGTTCCGTTTTAAATATACAAGTCCCTTGGATATAGGAAAATATAATTTATTTATAGTATGAAGTTAATATAACGACTTTATGAGAAGTTGGTTATATTGGCCTTATGGAAAGTTAAAAAGAGAGATTTACTCTAAGTAATACAAGTAAGGATAAATGACGTGAATTAATGGAAGGCAACTTGATTTTAAGGCAACAATTGCCTAAGGTTTTAAAAGAGTAGAAGTACATAGTACTTTGGGTTAAATTCCCGGATTTCATAAAGACATGTTAGTGCCTTAAGTAAACTAAAATGAGAATGTGTATGAACAAGACTAATAAGAAGTTAGGGGATTTCTTAACTTGCTTGTATTATGTATGATAGCCGGTTTGTGCTAAGTGATATATTATTATTTATTACGGGGTCATTCCCCGGGTTGTGGCATTTGTATATTCCGTGGATTTGCTACCCATGATGCGAGGAATACCTCATGCGAGTCCGTAGGGCTCATGCGGGTGAAATAGTCTCATGCGCGGCAGTTTACGCGAGGAATACCTACGCCGGTCCACACGACCCACGCAGTGAAATAGTCCCGCGAGTAGGATTGCTTAATGACATCTGCGGTGGGTGACCTTGCTTTGATCACGAGCTTCCTATTTTCACGCAAAGATAGTATATGCTTGATATTCTCATTATTAGTAAGGCACGATTATCAGTAAATTGATTATCATACATGTCTCCGCTATTTTAGACTTATGAGGTATTTTCGATTTTCCGCCGCATACTTAGTACATATTGTGATCGACCCCATTCTCGGCTGCGTTCATGCCGCAGGTAGGGGTAAGCAGGTGGTGGATCCTCATTCTTAGGATCACTGGTCTGGTGTCAGAAGCTCCATTCTCCGAGGCTTGTTTTGTTGGTACGGTTTTTCCCTGATGCTATAGGTATTATGTACATTCAGGGGTATGGCGGGGCCCTGTCCCGCCACAGTTGTTATTCCTAGAGGTCTGTAGTCACGTTTGTGGTTTGGGCTGTAAGAACAAGTTGTACTGTTTTATTTTTGGTTAAGTATATTCTATGGCGCACTTGCCGGCCAGCTGATGTTTACTATCTACTGTGGTTATGTGTTATGTATGTTCACGCTATTCTCTCGATGTATACCGACGGTGCCCCAGAGGCACGATCGCGACCGGATCGGTCGTGACAAAAGTGGTATCGAGCGATTAGTCCTCGGAAAGTGTCTACGCATCGTGTCTAGTAGAGTCTTGATTATCGGTGTGTTGTGCACCACATCTATAATCAGGAGGTTGCAAGATATTTAGGATTGGTTTCCATTTTTTCACTCTAAGATCGTGCAATAGAGCTGTGTTATAGGTTGAACTTCCTCTGATATTTTCCTTTATGTATCAATTATGCCTCAACGCAAGGCAACCGCGGTCCAGAAGGGCAAGGCAGCTGAGGGAGCTGCTAGTAGGACGCGGAGGGTCACGAGGGCACATGCCCAGTCTTTACCGGAGATGATGTTTCGGGCGGCGAGTTCCACGACGTCGCCAAATTTCACGGAGTTCGGGCAGAATAATGGCCATCGAGACCGCGGTACTGAGCCTCCATCCCACTGTGGTCGAGTATAGAGATTACGGGGAGCATATCCGGTTATTGACCAAAGATAGTAGCAGGCGGCCGACAGAGCAGCATAACCAACCCTGTGAGCCGATGGGCTTACTTGATTCGGATTTCATGGGTTGTCATCCACCCGAAGTTCTATGGTTCGAGATCCGGCGAGGATCATCGTGAGTTTGTTCGGCGATTCTACGGACTATGCAGGTGCTTAGGGCCTCGGAGGCTGAGTCCGTCATGCTAGCCTCTTACAGGTTACGCTTGAACTGGTTTGAGTCATGAGTTGTCAGAGCGAGGTGCTCTTCCGGTGTTTGGAAGGAGTTCACAGAGGCCTTCCTGAATCACTTCTTGCCTCCTGAGATGAGGAGAGCCCGCGTGGATAGATTCTTGACCTTGAGGCAGAATGGGAGGACTATCAGAGAGTACAGCCTGGAGTTTGACTCATTGGCCAGGTATGCGCACACCATCAGAAATTTACGGCGCATGTGGTTCATCGCTATGTGATGGGCTAGACCGTTATATGATTATCGTGATGCTTGGGGGTGGCTCTTCACGGTATGGATATTGCCAGACGCAGCGTAGCGCAGGGATAGAGGACAGAGAGATGGAAGATCAGCTAAACTTAGGCCAGCCCAAGAGGGCCAGGACAGCAGGGTCTCAGGGCATTTTTCGAGGCGGACATCCTCAGCAGCAGACTAGGTCCACATTTCAGCAAGCACAGAGTGCTCCTTCTCGGCTTTACGTGGAGGTTTGATCACCGGTCATTCGTGAAATGGTCGTGGCTCCAGGACTTCGGGTTTCGGCGAGGCAGATCGCCACCGATCGAGACCACCCCCATCTCGGTGTGCTCGATGCGGTAGGTCTCACCTAGGCGAGTGTCGTGTTCCTCCAGGAGCTTGTTACTCTTGTGGCCAGCAGGGCCATTTGAAGAGAGATTGTCCGACCAGAGGTGGCGGGAGTGTTATGGTTCAGCCAACAGTGGTCGATTCCGGATCTTCATCTTCGACGGTTATGCGCCCGAGGCGGGTGTTCACGCCAACAGCCGCGCAGGGTCGTGTGGTGGGGTCCTAGTTCCAGCGGTCCTCAGAACCGCATTTATGCTATGTCCAGCCGCCAGGACCAGGAGGCGTCACCAGATGTCGTCACAGGTACATTATTGGTTTCATGTTGTGATGTATATGCTTTGATAGATCCAGGTTCTACCTTGTCCTATATATCTCCTCATATTGCTGGTAGAATAGGGATAGAGCCCGAGTCCATAACACCTTTTGAGATGGCTACGCCAGTAGGTGATTCGGTGGTAGCTGAGCGGGTATATAAGGCTTGCCCAGTGACTATATATAGTCGTCGACTTCAGCCGACTTGATAGAGTTGGATATTTCGACTTTGATGTGATTATGGGTATGGATTGGCTAGCGTCTTGCTATGCCAACGTGGACTGTAGAGAGAGATTGGTACGGTTCCAGTTTCCTGGGGAGCCGGTTATCGAGTGGAAGGGGAATACCGCGTCGCCGAGAGGTAGGTTTATTTCTTACCTCAAGGCTAGGAAAATGGTGCGGAAGGGGTATATCTACCATATGGTTCGGGTATTCGATACTGAGGCTGAGATACGGACCTTGATCGATTCGATCGTTAGAGAGTTTCCGCACGTATTCCCGCACGAAGCTCCGTATCCTCCCAAGAGGGAGATTGAGTTTGCATTGATATGTCACCAGATACTGACCGATATCTATTCCACCATACAGATGACACTGCCGAGTTGAGGAATTGAAAGACCACCAAAGATTTGCTGGAAAAAGGCTTTATCAGGCCTAGTGTCTCTCCCTGGGGAGCGCCAGTGTTATTTGTAAAGAAGAAGGATGGGACGTTGCGTATGTGTGTTGACAAAGTGCATGAATAAGGTAACTATCAAGAATGATACCCCTTCCCGTGATTGATGATTTGTTTGACCGCAGGTGGTGCAAGGTGTTTTCCAAGATAGACTCGCGGTCCGTTATCATCAGCGAGTTAGAGAGACAGATATCCCAAAGATCGCATTCAGGACCCAGATCGCACTATAGTTCAGGGTGATGTCTTTCGTTGACCAACGCCCAAAGAAGATTCATGGATTTGATGAATCGGGTGTTCAATCCATTCTTGGATATGTTCGTTATAGTATTCATTGATGATATCCTAGTTTATTCGCGCACAGAGCAGGAACATGCAGATCATTTGAGGGCGGTGTTGGGAGTCCTCCGGGATCGGCAATCGTATGCCAAGTTCTCGAAATGCGAGTTTTGGTTGGCTTCAGTGGCTTTCTTAGGGCATGTTATCGGGGCCGATGGTATTCGGGTTGATACAGCAAAGATTGAGGCAGTCAAGACTTGGCCTAGACCCACTACACCGACGGAGGTGCGCATTTTTTTGGGCCTTGTGGGTTATTATCGGAGATTTGTGGAGAAGTTTGCTTCCATCTCAGCACATTTGACTAGACTGACTCAGAAAGCAGATATATTCCGGTGGACGGATGCTTGTGAGGAGAGTTTCCAGTTACTGAAGGAGAAATTGACGAACTCCACAGTCCTTACTCTTCCAGAAGGTTTAGACGGATATGTGGTTTATTGTGATGCGTCGGGTGTCGGGCTCAGCGCGCATCGACGCAAAGACGTCAAAGTTATATCTTACGCATCTCGACAGCTCAGGAAGCATGAGAAGAATTATCCCACACATGACTTAGAGTTGGCAGCAGTGATTCATGCCTTGAAGATCTAGAGATATTATTTGTATGGAGTTCATGTGGATATTTACACAGACCACAAGAGTCTCCAGTATATCTTCACCGTAGGAGCCGAACTTTTGGCGAGAGCGGTGGTTGAGCCGCAAGGATTACGATGTCGATATCCTATACCACCCGTGGAAGGCCAATGTAGTTGCAGATGCCCTTAGTCGCAGATCGATGGGTAGTCCGCCAAAGCGCGTGAAAAAGCGGCATGGTCCGCGAGTTACATCGCAATGAGCCTCGGGGTTCGCTTGATTGTTACGATAGTAATGGAGTTCGGGTTCGAGAGGTTGTCGAGTCTTCCATCGCCGAGGAGGTAAAGAGGCGACATTATGAGGATCCGACATGGTACCAGATCGACGCAGCTCTTCGGGAAGAGAATAGTCTTTTGAGGTAACGCTCATGGGTGCTAAGATTTGAGGGCCGGTTGTGTGTTCCCGATGTGACAAGATTGCCGCCAGATTTCGGGAGGCACACGTGCTCGTTATTCTATTCACCCGGTCGACTAAGATGTACCATGCCTCGTGTGTATCTATTGCGGATGGCACGAAGGACGCCATGAGTTTGGGCGCAGCGTGCGAATTGTCGCCAGTCGAGTTGAGCACCGAAGTTGGGCTATTACAGTTATTGATATTCCGACTTGGAAGTGGAGGTGGTAAATATGGATTTTATTACAGGGTTACCTCACACTCAGAGGAAGCATGATTCCATCTGGGTTATTGTCGATAGGCTGACGAAATCAGCCCACTTTCTCGATCGTGACGACTTTTTCTACGAGGATTATGCTAGATTGTATATCGAGAGATTGTGAGATCGCACGCAGTGCCTATATCGATCATTTCGCATACGGGAGCCCGCTTCGCTAACTTCCGGAGGTCTTTCCGAAGGGTTAGGGACCCAAGTGAGTCTCGATCGCTGCTTCATCCTCGCACCGATGGGCGGACGGAGCGCACTATCCGCACCGCTCGAGGATATGCTGCGGGCTCGTGTTATTGATTTCAGGGGTAGCTGGGAGGATCATTTACCTCTTGTGGAGTTTGCATATAACAACATCTACCATTCTAGTATCCAGATGTCGCCTTATGAGGCCTTATACGGGAGGAAGTGCAGGTCACCGAAAGGCTGGTTTGAGGTGGGAGAAGTTCAGTTAGTCGGGCCAGACTTGATTTAGCAGGCAGTGGATAAGGTGAAGCTTATCCAGGAGCGATTATTGTCAGCTCAGAGTCGACAGAAGTCGTATGCAGATCATCGGCGTCGACACTTGGAGTTTGAGATAGATGATTGGGTCTTCCTGAAGGTATCAGCCATGAAGGGCGTGATGAGATTTGGGAAGAAAGTGAAACTTAGCCCAAGGTACATTGGGCCTTATCAGATTGTCCGTAAGGTAGACAAGGTTGCCTATGAGTTGGATCTGTCGTCCGATCTGGAGGCAGTACATCCAGTTTTTCATGTGTCTATGTTGCGGAAATGTATTGGAGATTCATCTAGAGTACACCCGATTTGTGATGTCCAGGTGACAGAGGGGTTATCATATGAGGAGAGTCCCATAGCGATACTCGATCGTCAGGTTAGGCGACTACAGATAAAGGATGTGGCTTCCGTCAAGGTCTTATGGCGGAACGAGAACAGGGAAGAAATGACGTGGGAAGCAAAAGAGGACATGATGAAGAAGTATCCTCACTTATTCCCTACACCTCCAGGTAACCCACTATCCTGCTTGTTAGTTTTAATTTGGAAATTATGCTTAAGTATTGTTGTGGCTTGTGGAGCGTCTTTATATGCAAGAGAAATAGTTAAGAGGGTCTATGTCGAGATTGTGATTTGAGTAAGCCTAGAAGGAACATTCGGGACGAATGTTTCTAACGGGGGGAGAATGTTATACCCCGTCGTTCTGGCCATGCATATGACAACGTACGAAAGGGATTAAGACTTAAATTTTAGAAGGATAGGTTGACGGATTGTTTCGGATGGGTTTTTAGTCAACTTTGAGGCGGTTTATGTCCAGTTGCATTATGAGTTCCTAGGTGTTTCAAAGTCCTAGTACGTAGTTCGTTGAGTCTAGTTCCCAACGCAACCAACCGCTCACGATAGGACATCTGAGTAGAAAGTTATGGAAGTTACAAGTTCGGCGCAATGGACGTAAAAGTATTTCGGTCGTGAGCCACAGATCGCAGGCCGGACGCAGGCCTCGGCGCGATGTTCTGGAAAGTTCGCTGAAGTTGCAGCGCGCGCCGAAGCCGCGCGCGGAAGTTTTGAGAGGTTGCAGAGGTTTCCGCGCGCCGGCCTGGTCGCGCGCCGGCGCTGGTTCTGCGAGGTGGGTGGAAAATCAGAATCGCTTTGTTTTAAAAAGGCCATGGGAGGGTGACAAGTGTCCCCCCCATCTGATTTTGCATGTCCTATTTATTGACTAAGTCTTGAAGACTTGGTCATTCTTCAAGCTCTCCTCTCTCTCTAAAAATTAAAAGCTCTCACTTCTCTCTAGAAAATCAAGAGGAAATCAAGGCTTGAGAAAAATCTGAAAAAGGTGACAAGAAGGAAACTTGTTGGCAAGCTTGTAGGAGTTTTTGTGGTGGTGATTGTGGAAAGGAGGCTAGTGAATTTGTTGGATTAATTTGGGTAAGCTCTAAGGTAACAATCCTTTCTCTTTTGCTAGTTTATTGTGTTGCATGTGAAGAAGAAAGGACTTGTAGTTGTAAATATTGCTCTTAGATAAATTGCATGTAAGAAATATGATTTGGATTTGAAGGGATTGAATAAGGTTAGTATGTGAACATGTTGTAGCCAAAATATTACTTTTAACTTATTGGTTTAGTTAATATGCATTGTGGGGCAGAATTTTACACATCCAAGATTAGGTGTGTAATCCCCTTTATATTGATTGGATTGTTGGGCCTTAAAAGTGGCGTTTGGATGTTGAATTCGGCCTTGAAAAAGGTGGCAAAGTATGTAGAAACAAAGGAAATGCTGCCCGATTTTCCGTAGAATTTAGTGACTTTGCACTTGGAATATTCTACGTTGAAGCTAGAGGTTAATAAACGTATTATGGTCATTATAGGTTGACGTACTACGTGCGTATATTGACTTAGCAAGTGGATTGACCAAGAGGTATGTGGAACTTTCCTATCTCTCGAGCATGAATAGTTTTACCTATATAGTACGGTGAGCGTCTGAGACATTGGTATCCTTTACTCGTTTTTAAAGTGTCCAAGTCAGTGGAGTTAGGGGATTTACTCACTTCTTTAAAAGTAGTAAGGATGTCTTAAGATTTCAAGGTTAAGGGACTTGAAGTGTTTTTAAGTATATGATACTTGTTCCGTTTTAAATCTACAAGTCCTTTGGATATAGGAAAATGTAATTTACTTATAGTATGAAGTTAATATAACGACTTTATGGGAAGTTGGTTATATTGGCCTTATGGAAAGTTAAAAAGAGATATTTACTCTAAGTAAAACAAGTAAGGATAAATGACGTGAATTAATGGAAGGCAAATTGATTTTAAGACATCAATTGCCTAGGGTTTTAAAAGAGTAGAAGTACATAGTACTTTGGGTTAAATTCCCGGATTTCATAAAGACATGTTAGTGCCTTAAGTAAACTAAAATGAGAATGTGTATGAACAAGACTAATAAGAAGTTAGGAGATTTATTAACTTGCTTGTATTATGTATGATAGCCGGTTTGTGCTAAGTGATATATTATTATTTATTACGGGGTCATTCCCCGGGTTGTGGCATTTGCATATTCCGTGGATTTGCTACCCATGATGCGAGGAATACATCATGCAAGTCCGTAGGGCTCATGCGGGTGAAATAGTCCCATGCGGGCCAGTACGACTACGCGAGGAATACCTCATGCGGGTCCACACGACCCGTGCAGTGAAATAGTCTCGTGAGTAGGATTTCTTAACGATCAAAGGGGTGGGTGACCTTGCTTTGATCACGAGCTTCCTATTTTCACGCAAAGATAGTATATGCTTGATATTCTCATTATTAATAAGGCACGCATGTCTCGTAAATTGATTATCATATATGTCTCCGCTTATTTTAGACTTACGAGGTATTTTCGGTATTTTCGATTCGCATACTTAGTACATATTGTGTCGACCCCCTTCCTCGGGGGCTGCGTTCATGCCGCAGGTAGGGGTATGCAGGTGGTGGATCCTCACTCTTAGGATCACTGTTCTGGTGTCAGAAGCTCCATTCCTCCGGAGGCTTGTTTTGTTGGTACGATTTTTTCCCTGATGCTATAGGTATTATGTACAATCAGGGGTATGGCGGGGCCCTGTCCCGCCCCAGTTGTTATTCTTAGAGGTCTGTAGTCACGTTTGTGGTTTGGGCTGTAAGAACAAGTTGTACTGTTTTATTTTTGGTTAAGTATATTCTATGGAAGGCGGTCTTGTCGGCTAGCCAGTGATGTTTACTATCTACAGGGTTATGTGTTATGTATGTTCCGCTGCTATTCTCTGATGTATACCTGACGGGGTGCCCCGGTAGGGCACCAGTCGCGACCCCGGGATCGGGTCGTGACAAAAGTGGTATCAGAGCAGTTAGTCCTCGGAAAGTGTCTACAGACTGTGTCTAGTAGAGTCTTGATTATCGGTGTGTTGTGCACCACATCTATAAATAGGGTCTTTTAGGTCAGTTTTGGGGAGTTCCACACCTTACCATTCATCACCACATTAGATCAAGATTGGAGACTTATTTTTGAGTAATTTCTTCTTCTTTACTTTATTTCTTTCTAGTATATGTTGGATACTATTTTATTTCTTGGCATGTCTATGGCTAGGAACTAACTTAATTTAGGATTTTCCATGTCGAATCGCTTGAACCTCGTTTTATGAATTAATGCAAGATTTTGGTTTCTTCTTATTATTGTTGAGATTTATTCAATAATTATTTTGATTGTTTGGTAATTAATTGATCACTAGTTATCATCACTTATATGAGTTCTAATCGAAATCCGAAAGGGGAGATTGTGAATATGCTATAGTTGAATAAACATAGGTTTAAATTGTGGACGAGAGTATTCAGATACTTGTGTAGCTTAATAGGTTATTGCTCTTAATCCTCATTTGTAGTCAATCTTGTCATAGAACGATAGAAGGGTTCTACATTGGGGTTGAGTGTTTATATTACCTTAACATGAGTATAAAACGGCTTAGTTAACCTGCTATCTCAAGTAAAGTAAAGTAATTTAGTTAGCGTCTATAATCATAGCTATAAACAAACCATCAAATTATCGGTCACCAAATAGATACTACAGAATAGAGGTTGGTAATTGGACACTAATCCCTGAAGACGATAACTCGGTCTTCTAGACTATATTACTTGTCACGATACGTGCACTTGCGTTTAGCGTGTGTATAAATCGCGCATCAAGTTTTGGCGCCGTTGCCGGGGATTGGCGTAGTTCAATATCATTCTATCTATTCTTAATTTCTAATTTGGTTTTTATTTTTCTTTTATTTTATTTTATTGTGGAACCGTGCGTCGTGATCTGTTTGTTGGTTTTGATTCATCTCAGGGACCCTGCAAACATGGATTACCACTATCAAGGGTTACAGAACTATCAACAACAATGTAACCTTCATTCCCCACAGGAAGAGCAGGATGGGCTACGAGCAGCCATACTCAGGCTAACCATGCACCAAACACAGTTCATGGATGAGACGAGAGTGTCCCTAAAGAACTTGGAAACGCAAATAGGATAACTCGTGGGCATGCTAAGCAACAGAATACAAGGGAATCACCCTAAACATATTGGGGAGAATATAAAAGAGCAATGTCAGACGATTGACCTGAGAAATGGCGAACCAGTGGAAGCAAACTCACCACCACCGTGTCCAGAAAAGAAGGGCCCAGATTTCTCGCAGAAGTTGCAGCGCCACGCTGCCAATAATCCTGAGACATTGCAGAAGTTTGGGCTCCACGACGCCGAATCTCAGGGCCGTGGCGCCCAGGGCTCAGAAGGTACAATGATTTCGGGAGCAGTTGTGGACACACCCCATGTAAAGATACCGTACCCCCAGAGGCTAAAAACAAGTTCTCTTGACAAATAGTTCTCTAAATTCATGGAAGTTCTCAAACAATTGCAACTCAACATCCCGTTTGCTGAGGCACTAGAGCAGATGTCGAGTTATGTAAGTTCATGAAGGAGATTCTCAGCAAAAAGAGGAGGATAGAAGACTACGAAACAGTGGTGTTGACTGAAGAATGCAGTGACATCCTACAGAGAAAGCTACCTCAGAAGTTGAAAGATCCGGGGAGTTTCACCATCCCATGCACTATAGGAATGTTTGAGTGTCAGAAGGCGTTGTGTGATCTGGGGGCATGTATAAATTTGATGCCCTATCTGGTGTTTTGCAAACTTGGAATGAGAGAAGTCAGACCTACATCACTTTGCAGCTAGCTGACCGCTCCATCGTCCACCATAAAGGAGTCATCGAGGATGTTTTGGTTAAGGTGGACAAGTTCATCTTTCCCGCTGATTTCATCATCTTAGACATGAGAGATAATGACATGATCTCCATTATCCTTGGCAGACTCTTCCTAGCCACAGGACATGCACTCATTGATGTTCGAAAAGGTGAGTTGAGACTTCGTTTGGAAGAAGAAAAGGTGATTTTCAATGTTTTTCGAGCAGCAACCTTCCCAGAGGCGAGTGACAACTGCTTCGCCATTGATGTGATTGAAGAAGCAGTGTCGGAAAATGGGTTCAGAAATGCTGATGCGCTTGAAGAAGTGCTGACACGATGGGATGAGAGTAGTGGCAATGACCCGAATCTGATGGAGTATGCAAATTGGATGAATTCTTATGAGCAGTGTGATAAGAAGAGATATGAAGAGCTTGGGCAGATACCAGAGAGATCAGTACCATCCACAGAAAAAGCTTCATAGTTAAAGTTGAAGACTCTACCAGATCATTTGCAGTACCGATATCTAGGTGAAGATCAATCTTTACCAGTGATCATCTCATGTCATCTATCCACATTGGAGGTTGAGAAGCTGCTGAGAGTACTGAGGGCTCACAAGTGTGCCATTGGGTGGACATTAGCAGACATAAGGGGGATAAGTCCGTCAACAGTGATGCATAAGATCCGTCTAGATAAGGAGAGCAGACCCTCCATTGAGGCACAGAGGAGACTGAATCCAAACATGAAGGAGGTAGTCAGAAAAGAAATCATGAAATGGCTTGATGCTGGGGTAATTTATCCTATCTCTGACAGTGCATGGGTGAGTCTGGTGCAAGTGGTGCCCAAAAAGGGTGGTATGACAGTAGTGACCAACGAAAGGAATGAGCTCATTCCATCTACAACAGTTACTGGGTGGAGAATTTTCATTGACTATCGCAAGTTGAACAAGGCAACCAGAAAATACCACTTCCCGTTGCCATTTCTAGATCAGATGTTGGATAGATTTGCATGGCACAATTACTACTGCTTCTTGGATGGTTACTCAGGGTATCATCAGATTTCCATAACACCAAAAGATCACGAAAAGAAAACATTCACCTGCCCCTTTGGTACGTTTGCATTCAGAAGGATGTCATTTGGGCTTTGCAATGCACCTGCGACCTTTCAGAGGTGTATGATGACAATTTTCTCTGATATGGTGGAGAGGACTATAGAGATTTTCATGGATGATTTCTCGGTCTTTGGGTCCTCGTTCGATGAGTGTTTGAGGCACTTGGAAGCAGTGTTGAAACGGTGTAAAGAGTCCAATCTTGTGCTGAATTGGGAGAAGTGTCACTTCATGGTAAAATAGGGGATTGTCCTTGGACACAAAATATCCAACCAAGGTATTGAGGTGGACAAAGCAAAGATTTCAGTAATCGAAAATCTACCACCTCCAGTATCAACAAAAGGGGTCAAAAGTTTCCTTGGGCATGTCGATTTTTATAGAAGATTCATCAAGGACTTCTCAAAAGCTTCAAAACCTCTTTCCATCTTGCTAATGACTGGGGTTGCTTTTGAATTCAATAAGGAATGCATGACCGCTTTTCAGATACCCAGGGATAGGTTTTTCTCAGCACCCATAGTCATTGCACCAAACTGGGAGCTCCCATTTGAACTAATGTGTGATGTAAGTGATTATGCAGTGGGAGTCGTGCTTGGGCAGAGGGTTAAGATCAATTTACTATGCTAGTAAAACTCTTAATGATGCACAGTTGAATTATGCCACTACAAAAAAAGAATTGCTAGCAATAGTGTATGCATTCGAGAAATTCAGGTCATACTTAATTGGGAATAAGGTGATAGTATACACTGACCACTCTGCCATAAAGTACTTGATGACAAAGAATGATGCAAAACCTCGCCTTATCCGATGGGTTCTGCTATTACAAGAATTTTACATGGAGATCTGTGACAAGAAGGGGACATAGAACTCAGTTGCTGACCACTTGTCGAGGCTTGAAAACATAGAGAGCCAGAACACCAAGGATGTGCAGATAAATGATCACTTCCCAGATGAGCAATTGTTTCAAGTAAGTGTTGTCTTTAAGTTACCTTGGTACGCTGATTTTGTTAATATTCTCGCAGCCAAGGTAGTACCCCCAGGATTGACAAGACAGCAAGTGAAGAGGTTCTACTCTGAAGTAAAACACTATTATTGGGAGGAGCCAATGCTATACAAGCATTGCGCCGACCAAGTCATCAGGTGATGTATACCAGAGGATGAGATGCACCAGATTCTCACCCATTGTCACACCTTATAATGTGGTGGACATTTTGGGGCATCAAGAACAGCTGCGAAGGTACTGCAAAGTGGGTTCTATTGGCCAACCCACTTCAAGGATGCCCACACCTTTGTGAAGAGCTGTGATCGTTGTCAAAGAACAGGGAACATATCAAGACGAAATGAAATGTCTTCGAATGGGATCTTGGAGGTGGAACTATTTGATGTATGGGGGATCGACTTCATAGGTCCATTCTCGTCGTCCTTTGGGAATCAGTACATTCTTCTTGCAGTGAATTATGTGTCCAAATGGGTAGAAGTGTTAGCCACTAAAGAAAATGACAGTAAGACTGTCCAAAGGTTCCTCCAAAAGAATATATTCACAAGGTCTGGTACTCTCAGGGCCATCATCAGTGATGAAGAAAGCCACTTTTGCAACAAGCAGCTTGATACACTGCTCTCCCGATATGGAGTCTACCACCGCACCACATTGCCCTATCACCCTCAAGCGAATGGGCAAGCAGAAGTTTCAAACAGGGAAGTGAAGAACATATTGTAAAAGGCGGTGGATGGCTCAAGGAAGGATTGGTCTATCAAATTGGATGACGCACTATGGGCATACAGAACAACATTCATAACCCCCATTGGAATGTCACCATATAAGTTAGTTTTTGGTAAAGCATGTCATCTTCCAGTAGAGTTAGAACACAGGGCTTATTGGGCAATGAGGAAGTTGAACATGGATGCCAAGGCAGCAGGGTAGAAGAGGTTGCTACAGCTGAACGAGTTGGATGAATTCAGACACAATGCCTATGAGAATGCAAGGATCTACAAGGAACGAACCAAAGTATGGTATGATAAGATATTGATCCCAAAAGACTTCCAAGCAGGAAAACAAGTGCTTTTATTCAACTCAAGGTTGAGGTTGTTCCCAGGCAAGCTCAAATCGCGTTGGTCAGGACCGTACACTGTTGTAAGAGCATTCCCCTATGGTGCAGTTAAAGTGAGAGGGAGAGAGAGAGCCCCTTTTAAGGTAAACTGACAGAGGTTGAAACCCTATTTGATCAATGAAATGGAATACATGAGCCTAGTGACCCATCTCATTCCAAAATGAATGGGAACCTGCGTCCGACTAAAAAACGTTAAAGACAGCGCTACTTGGGAGGCAACCCAAGATTTTTAAATTTATGCAATTTAGTTTTAGTTAGAACAGTCTCACGGAAGGTATTGTTTACATGTTGTGATGACATGTACAGGGCTAAAAGTGGAGGACAAAAAAACGTGAGAGAGGAAAGAATTCGGCTCTGCGCCACGGCGCCGAATCAGAGTGCCACGACGCCGGAAGTTCAGAGGGTCGCGGATGTTTGGGTGCCACGGCGCCGGTCTCAGGGCCGCGGCGCCGCAACAAAAAATCTGAAAAATAAAGAGCCCTAGAAACGATTTCCCTCTTCCATTCTAACGGGATTTCTGACGTTATCTGCCATGCATTATCCACCGCCACCATTTTAAACCACAAGTCTGTAAGTTGTCCCGTCTTTCTTTTAGTTTTGAGTCTTGCACACATTAGGGACAATGTGTGATTTAAGTTTGGGGGAGAGTTCTTAGTTTATTTTTGATGTGTTTTTGAGTCTTTTTGTGTTATTTTCTATGTTTATTTGAGTCTAATTTTTTATTTTTTTTATTTTTTTATGATCATGCATGCTGTAGTTACTTGAAACGCCTAGTGAAGTAAAGTTGAATAATGTAATGGAATTAGAAGCAACCATCTGAACACTTAGGTTAGATATGCTAAAAATTCATGAAGTCAAACTATTTGGGGTATCTTGCTTGATTTATGCATTGTTAGTGATTAAACCTATGTGTCTGCTTGCTTGTTATTTGAGGCGAAATAGTTAGGATATGCATGTTAGGGAGATGACTCAGGCATTTCTTTGTTAGCCCTTTCTTACCATTTTTTGACTATCCCTGACATTAAAATTGTATCCCTAGTCAGCTCCTTTGAGCCTAAAAATAAGATCTTTATTTGACACCCTATAATTCCATACTTGTGGCATAAGTGAAGAAATTGATGTGTTTGGAATATAAAGTGTTGAAAAGAGACAAAAAGAGAGTGAACAATTTTGATGCACCCCAATGAAAAGTAATCATAAATAGGCAAAAACCTAAGTTTGGGGGTGCTTACTATTCATCAGACACCTCATTCTCTCAAAACAAAAGAGGAGAAAGATAGGTATAAGGTTAAAAAGAGAATCAAAAGAAAAGGGAAGAATCGAAAGCAAAAGAGCTTATGGTACGTAAGATTGTGCCTACAAACCTATTTTTACCTACCACTGCCTAAGCCTACATTACAACCCTGAAAAGCCCTGAAGATCTCTAATGAGTGTATCCATGATTAGTGGAGAATAGCAAGTGAACAGGCCATAGAATTTTGAAATTAACATGCATAGTTAGGTATTCTTACTTCCATTGAGCATGATTAAATTAAATTTGCGAAATATCTGACTTGAGTGTTTAGAATGCTAAAAATTCATGCTATATGTTCTTGCATATTATTCTACTAACCTTCATGCTTTTATAAGTAACAATGATGCAGCAAATTGATCAATGTCTTTCAGTCATTTTATTTTCTTTTCTTTCGTGTCTTTGTTTCTATTTTTGATCTTTACTCGAGGGCGAGCAAATGTTAAGTTTGGGGTGTTTGATCGGTGTATTTTATATACACCTTTTGAGTCATTTTTAGTTAGTCTTTTGCCCATTTTTGTACAAATATGTGTCGTGTTAGGATATATTTTCTTTCTTTTGAGTCGCAGTGGTTTAAAGTGGCACATTGGTGAGAAGGAGTGAAAAGAGGGCAGAAACAGAGGTTCAAGAGCTCAAAAAGCTGAAAAGTTGGCAACTGAGGCGAAAGCGCGCAGTGGCGCGGACCATTAGCGGCAGCGAGCCAGCGCCCAAGCGGACCAGCGCGAAGTTTGGTCTGTGGCGCGGTTCTGCGGTCGTGGCGTCGACGCGGGAAATTTGACAAATCTGAATAGGACTGGGCCAAGACCAAAGAGGAAAAAGTTTTACACATTTTTGAGGATATAAATAGGGTCTTTTAGGTCAGTTTTGGGGAGTTCCACACCTTACCATTCATCACCACATTAGATCAAGATTGGAGACTTATTTTTGAGTAATTTCTTCTTCTTTACTTTATTTCTTTCTAGTATATGTTGGATACTATTTTAGTTCTTGGCATGTCTATGGTTATGAACTAACTTAATTTAGGGTTTTCCATGTCGAATCGCTTGAACCTCGTTTTATGAATTAATGCAAAATTTTGGTTTCTTTTTATTATTGTTGAGATTTATTCAATAATTGTTTTGATTTCTTGGTAATTAATTGATCACTAGTTATCATCACTTATATGAGTTCTAATCGAAATCCAAAAGGAGAGATTGTGGATATGTTATAGTTGAATAAACATAGGTTTAAATCGTGGACGAGAGTACCCTGATACTTGTGTAGCTTAATAGGTTATTGTTTTTAATCCTCCTTTGTAGTCAATCTTGTCATCGAAATATAGAAGGGTTATACATTGGGATTGAGTGTTTATATTACCTTAACAGGAGTATAAAACGGCTTAGTTAACCTGCTATCTCAACATAGAAGAAGAACTTTAATTATTTGCATTAACGAGTAAAGCGAGCGGATAGTCGAGGGGATTTGGAAGCCCTATTTCCACCATATCTGAAGTAAAGTAAAGTAATTTAGTTAGCGTCTATAATCATAGCTATAAACAAACCATCAAATTATCGGTCACCAAATAGATACTACATAATAGAGGTTGGTAATTGGACACTAATCCCTGAGGACGATAACTCGGTCTTCTAGACTATATTACTTATTACGATACGTGCACTTGCGTTTAGCGTGTGTATAAATCACGCATCAACTGTCAACCCTTTTTGTTTAAATTTTCAACAAAAAAACTTGATGTGCCTGAGATGCTAAGATAAATGGTTCTTCTGCATAAATTGTCTTATTCATATTAACCATGATAACATCATCATCTTTTTCCGAGTGAAACCACAAACATTTGAACAAGACAACACTAAAATACTCATGATAAGATATCTCAATGATGTCTTGTATTGAACCATAATAATTGACATCTCCCAGTATAGGATTTTGATCTTTGGAACTCGCAAAGCTATGTGTTACGGCTGTGAGAATGACTCCATTGTTTTGAGTTACGCACTTCGCATCACGCTTCATGGTATGAAACCTATATTTGTTAGCAGTTGTGTACTTTTTAACTACATAAGAAGGTCCTTTCGATAACCATAAGATATGATTCGGAATAATGTCTTGACCTTCTTGAAGTTTCACTTCAATTTTCTCCCTAAACCAATCAATGAAATCCTTATTATGATCTTGTGCACTATCCCATTTTCTTTTCCGTTTGGTGCTTACACAGATTTTGTGTTCATTGTGATAAAAAAATAGAAAAACAAATATCTTAATAACACAATACAATTGAATAATACATATAAAAAATAAGGTAAAAAATTACATGATGGTTTGTCATCTTACTTTATGTATCTCTCAACTTCCTCAAAATTGCAATTGAATAAGACATAGCGATGTGTTTTTGTGCATGTGGTTTGATCAATCATGTGTCCACAATGCTTTTTCTTTAAGGTCCTTCCCTTTCCCTTGATAGGACGCTCAATCTTAGGTAAAAATGATTGTGCGACACTATTCTTATTAACTTTAGGTGTGGACGAGTTTGATCGTTTCAGATGTCTAGCAATGAAGGTAATACATTCTTTAGCTTGGTATCCTTCTGTCATTGAGCCTTCTGGACGGCTCTTATTTCGAACATCCAACTTTAACTCTCGAAGATACATCTCATTCTCATACATACAACTTGAACTAACCGGTCCACCCATCTTAATTTGGTCCACTAGATGTACAGGTAAATGCACCATTACGTCGAAAAATGCTGGTGGAAAATCTGTTCAAACAGGAAAAGTATTTCAACTATCTCTGACTTGAGTTTTCCAAGATGTCGAGGATCAATAACTTTATTCCATATGCCTCTAAAAAAAGCACAAAGTCTTACCAATGGAGTAGCAACATCTTTGGGTAATGTTATTTTCACAGCAATAGGGAGCAAGTAATTCATCATAAAATGATCATCGTGACTTTTGTAGCCTATGATTTTCCTTTCTTCAACATGCACAAATCGAGCAATATTAGAAGCATAACCTTGTGGTAACTTAACATTTTTTATGACTTGGCAGAACTTGCGTTTTTCTTCAAGTGATCCAGAAGCGAGAGCATGAAATTTCTTCGTTACCATCTTCTAATTCTATTGGTTGAAGCTCTGGCATAATTTTAAGTTCTATCAAATCTCGACGAGCACTTACATGATCTTTAGTATTTCCCGGTATGTCTAACAATGTTCTAATGACATTATCAAACACATTTTTTTGATATGCATTGGGTCGAGATTATGGCGATTAGTGGCTCCAAATAGATGTCAATATCATTACTCGGGGAAGAAAGATCAGGGATAAGTAAAGTCAATATCAAAAACTCTCGCTTCATAATCATCCATGAAAGCAAGTTATAATTGATCAATATAACAGGTCATGTACTATGAACAATGCTCATCGAGTTGAATGGGCTAAATCCATTTGTGGCTAACCCCAACCTCATATTGCGCGAATCTTCTGCAAACTTTGAGTATACAAAATCAAACTCTTTCCAAGCTTGGACATCCACTGGATGTTGTAAAATCCGATTTTTTTCACGCCCATCAGCATGTCATGTCATATACTTCATCGTCTCTTCGCACATAAATAACCTTTGCAATCTTTTCTTTATTGGAAAGTACCTAAGGATCTTATTAGGAATCCTATGGATCTTTCCATTTTCATGTTGTGTGTCATTCTCTGTATCATTCGACTTCCATCTTGGCGTCTCACAAATATGGCAGCTTGTAGCATTTGCATGTCCTTCCCAATACAATATGCAATCATTGGGGCATGAATATATCTTAGTATAATCCAACCCTAGTACTTTTAAAACATTCTTCGCTTCATTAAAAGACTTAGGCAATTTTGCATCAGGTAACACCTCCCTTACAAGCTCTAATATATCAACAAATGCAACATTGATAAGCTTGTGATCACACTTCAAAATAAATAGTCGAATCATAAAGGAAAGCTTTGAATGTTTCTTGCATCCGGGATATAGTTCCTCCTGACCTTCTTCAATTAACTTGAAAATCGGCCCCTCTGTAAAAACATCACGAGCATCATTCAACAACCCTGCTATGTCATCATTACAATTATCCATATTTGATTGTTCATCATGATCCATATTAGTTCTTTCTCTTTCAATTTCGATCCCTAATTCATATAACTTATCTGTTCTTGGCACAAAATCATTACATATTAGGTGATCTCTCACAACATTCTCATGCTGCCAATAACGATAGTGACAACTATCACATGGACAACAAATTTGGTTTCCTTGAGACTTTGTAGCAAAAGCATTTTTAATATACTCGTCTACTCCTCGTTCATATTCATCACTCCATTTGACAGTCATCCACCACTCCTTAGTTCCACAATTCATTTCCTCAATTAAATATTTAAGAGACTAATAAACAAAATCTGGAAATACATAAAGTAAACAAATTATATTACATTCTCTGTAATTTAATTTGGAAATACAATTTACAAATAAACAAAATGTGGGAAGAACAATTAATAAAATCTGAGCAGTTCGACGAAGCAACGACGGTAAAATCTGAGCAAATCTATACACATAGAGTAATCTAACCTTGAATTAACAACGGTAAAACATGAAAGAGGAAGGTAAAACGGTCAGAAACATAATCTAACTCGAGAAGAGGAAGAACAGCTTCGACGAGCAGTGGAAGTCGCGAACGCCGAGGGCCGCTGCGGTAAGGCGACGGCGAGGTATGGTAGATGCGACGACGAGCTGGGGAAAGGGGATGCGACGGCTAGGGATTAGGAAGGAGCGAAATGCGACGGTCGGGTATCGATCTGAAATGAAATGAGACCCGTCGAATTTGGGGATATTAAAAGATATGAACCGCCAGATTAGTTTGGCGTTGCATTAGATAGGCTAAGCACGCGATCGTGTTTGGCCAGATTAGACGATATAAGCCGTCGCATTAGCCTATCTAATGCAACGGCCACAAAAGACCATTGCATTAACATATTTTTTGATTTGTTATAACTCTAACCTGTCGCATTAGCCACATCTAATGCAACGGTACTACATATGCCGTTGCATTAGACCTATATGAGTCGTCGCATTAGCCTAGAAATGTAGTAGTGTGCATGGCAATAAAGAACCTGAGCTTATCAAGAAGTTATCATTATGTTCTTTAGTTTGTCTAGGTTAGGTGTTTGTTGTGGTTATATCTATTTACCTTTGCAATTATTATGTAATAGGTGTTCGTTGATTAAAATAATCACTTTGTAATTTTAGGTGGACTATTCATGAAAAAGGTCCTTAAGTTATTTTTAAACTCTACGGGGGCTCCAATTGTAGTAAAAAGATTTTGGTAAATCCGATGATAGGTCGTGTTTTTTTACTCCATTGAGCAAGGAGTTTTCCACGTGAAACTTCTTGTGTTGATTTGTATTATGTTGCATTACTTTCTTACGTAAATACTCTAAGAACCAGATTCTTAAAATGCATAGGAGCATCCCGATCTTAATAAATGGTATCATAGCTATACATTTTTACAAATGCTAGTACCTTGAAAGATGGTGGTACATGTACAGTACAAGAACGACAATCAATCACAAGACCACCATGAAAATTATTACGGCGGATGGAAAGCAAGAATTGAGGGCCACATAATTGGTGAAGATCCAGATCTGTTGAAAATCATTTAGAAGGGCCCAATTATTCCCATGATAACAAATGATAAAGAAATAGCGTCTTTGACAAAAGAAAGGAAAGATTAAAGAAAAGGACTTCTAGCTCATCCAAAAGAATATTAATGCCAAGAAAATACTTATTTGCGGCAATGGACCTGAAGAACTCATCATAATCTCATTTTCCAAAATGGCCAAAGAAGTATGGGATACCTTACAAATCACACATGAAGAAACCAGGTAAATAAATCCAAGATCACTATATTAAATCGACAGTATGAGTTATTTGAGATGAAAGAAGGGAAATTCGTCCAAGAGATGTTCAATATGTTTACCAATATAATCAATGAACTAGACTCTCTCACTGCGGACATTCGTCAATAAAAAAGGATTGAAAAAATACTCGATCTTTTACCTGACTCATGGGCGAGAAAAGTCAATGCTATCATGGGCGCCGAAGACCTGGATACTATGACCATGGAAGTCCTCATGAAAAATCTATAAACAAATGAGATAAGGAAGTTAGTGGAACAGAAAAACTCCATAAACCAAAGATGTGAATGGTCCTTACAGCCAAACACAACAAGGATTTCAACGAAGATGACATGGCCTTGCTCATTAGAAGATTTTAAACTTTATTAGAAAAGGAGGATTCTAAAATAGAGGAAGTTCTTCAAGATCAAAGGGGCCCAAGATAAACAATCAAGATGGATGTTGGGGATGTAGAATTACACATACTTAATGAGATATTGTTCAGACAAGAAAGACGGTGGAAAAAGAAGTGAACCTAACAGAAAAAGGAAGGAACATGTTCCTAGGAATAGGATGACGACAAGGCAAGCCGACCGAATTATAAGAAAGGTCTTAGCGGTTATGGAAAATTCCTCAAGTGATAGATGAAGATGAAGGAGAGAACCCAAACAGATCCTGCCAACAATAGAAGATTCATATACATAAGATACATTGACACAGGAAATACTTTGACTCAATATCTGAAGATGAGTAAGATTGTTTTAAAACGCAAAGGTGTATGGGCCCGTTTGGATGGGTTTAAAAAAAGTGATTTTTATGTATAAAGTATTTTTAGAACTTTTAAGTACTGAAAGTTATTTTTAAAAATAAGCAGTTGAGTGTTTGGATAAAATTGTTTATTGGTGAGAGGGTAGTGTGGGCATTTTAATAAAATATAAGGGATACAAAAGTAATCTTAAAAGTCAACAGAAATGGCTTATAAGCCCTCAAAAAAAAGTTAGGATTCATAACTTTTAAAAAATGACTGACTTTAAGCACTTTCTGGCTTAAAGTCAGCACTTTAAGTCAGAAAGTCAAACAATCAAATAAGCTAAAAAAGGCTTACAAGTTGGACAAAGCCAATCCAAACGGGCTCTATGTATAATCCTCAACTTTCTGATTTAGAGCAGATATACTCATTGTTAAAAAAACGGTGCATATATAACCACACCTTTATATAAATGGTACAAATATACCCCTATCATCACAAATGGTGCAATTAATCCATTTTCGTTGACAATTATTTTTAAAAAAAAATCATTTAGCTTATCTTTTAATTAAAAAATGTCACGTGGCTTTAAAAAAATTAGTATATTTATTTTTTTGGTAGACTTATTTTTTAAAGCGACGTGATAATTTTTTTCTGGTGGATCAGATCTGTTTCGTTTAAAAATATAACTCGTGACTTTAAAAAAATAAGTCTACTCATTTTCTTAAACGAACTAGACTTAACCCACCAGGAAATTCACCGTCTTGAGTCTAGGGTGATGAAATCAACTGCAAGTCAACATGTAATTGACACCTAAAATTCTGACTTCGAAACCAATTATGCTACTCATGTTGACTAAATTAGCTCTAGCATCTTAAATAATAAGTTACAAGGTATTCCGATGATATTGAGTAACAAGCACAAATTATTAGATATATTTCTTGGGTATGATTTAAATTTATCTTATTGGATACTTAATCTTATAGCTTACTCGGTTGTTGAGTCGAATCTTGATTAATTTCTTTCTCCTCATATGATCTATATTTTTATCTTTTCTTAACTTCATTTCACACTGCTATAAAATAGTGGAATGAATCTCTATTCTTTTCGGTCTTCACCTTTTAAATAGTAAAAATATCTAGAGAGTTTTTACAAATCTTACGGAAATATGCAAGTTGTCGTGTTCTAACTTCTACTTGTGAGTTTTACATGATTGTATATGGTAAAACTTGACATGACACGTTGCAAGGCCTGATACCAGGTTTGGAGCAAGTCGGGGTGATTAGTTAAACATGGTGTCGGCTAAGGTTCACAGTTAGGGCAAGAATGAGTAAAAGTAGAACCAGACAAATAGGTACAAACGAAACCAAATTCACAAGGGTCAACAAGTTCATATTCGGTCTGAATATGATGCCAGTTGTTACTCCTTTAGCATTAAGAGCTCTTAGTTATCATTTATTGTGTAATACTAGGGATAGATTCTCAGTAATAAACCCTGAAACCACATATATAAAAAGTTAAATCCTCACTTTGAAGGATCGTCTCATTCTAGCTTAACAATTGTACTATTCACACTCATTCTATAATATTATTCTTTACTTTTTGTTATGGATACAAGTTGTTCTTCAAGGCTCAAAGTAAATCCTAACCAAGACATTGCCCCGAACTCAAGTTTCAAGCTAATTCAGTTACTTTGTCATTTCATATTTGTTTAATCTATTTACTTATTACTCAGTATTTCTATTATCTATCAAGTGAAAATATTCATATATCTTTTAAACCACAAACATATTTTACTGTACCTCTTTGGGGTAAACAGTTTGGCACCCACCGTGGGACTAAGGATAATTGTGGTATTGATTTGCTCTTGCCTCATCAATTTCATTTAAGCTTGTGAAATCAGGTCAAAGTTACAAGAATATGGCAGGAACTGGAAGTCAAACTAGTGACAACAACAATGAACTATTGAACAATGCAACAGTTCAGGAGATTGATCTAGCCACTGGTGAAATCCAAACCAGGAATGATAAGGATCCTTCACCCCAAACATCCATGAGATTCAAGTATGAATGAACTCGAAGTTGTTAGGATACAGTTGAGAAAGGGAGGAAGGACGAACAAGATTTAATCATAAAGGGTTAAGTCATTTCCTTAATGGGGTAAGACGAGATGGTAAAGTACAAAGTTAGGAATGCGTCTTTTGCTCAGTAATGGAAATGATAGGGGGATTGTGACAAACGGAGTAGGAGCAGTTTTAAAATAATTTGTGGAGGCAATAGATATGGAGATGAGGCAACATTGACCTATAACTTGATGATAAGCGTAGTTGTACACTCTGTACAGAAGTATGTTAATCCGGAGAAGGAGTCGAAGTTAAAGTCTGGCTTTAAGAGAATTCGGTTGAGGTAAAGATGTGAAGATAAAATGGCTGAACAATTGATAAGGAATTGGAGGAGTATTCTAAAAGGATAGCTACTCCGAACTAGTCTTATCTCTATGAAGTTGAAACCTCGAAGGATAACTGGATGATGATGATGACAAGGGAGTTAGTCTAATATTTCAAGGAAAGCCTAAGTACGAGCAACCATCAACATGGAAACAATAAAGTCAACATTGAGGATAAGATTTGGGATTGACAACAAGAGAAGGACAAAAGTTGAAAGAGTTAGCATAAGGGCAGAAATCAAAAGATGATGTCCAAAATTTCACTTACAAGAAATCTAAACTATGAAGGGATCAGAATTGAGTTGCCAGTAAAGCGTAATGGGGTAAGTTAAAGAAGTCGTTAGAAACCGCTAGCCGTAAGAAAGATAAAGAAAGATGGCTAGTGTAAAGTATACCCGGCTAACGGGCTGACGGCCCGACCGCAGAGTTTCAATGCGTTTAACTGCTCCGACGGCACGGCCCTGCTCATCGACTACGGCCAACCGGTCCGGTTACACGGATTCCGTGTTGGCCTGCATGCTCGGATCGAACCGGTCCAACCGGTCCGGATTTTTTTTTTTTTTTTTAATTTCTAGTATTTATTTTCTATAATATAAACTAAATTCAATTTAAATATGTAATATAATAATATAATATATAATTTAGTTGTATATATTAAAATTGAAACTTTAAAGTTAACTTTTTATTTTATAGTTTATAACTTTATACTTTATAACTTTATACTTTATAGTTTATAACTTTATATTGTAAATTTGTAATTATACTTTTATTAATTTATTAGATTAGTAGATATAAGTCATATAACTTATAAGTAATAACAGATTAACAACTAAATAGATAGTAAAATTAAAATTAATGATAAGATGTAAACTTTTGAAGATGGAGTTTCTGTTCCACCTATTTCCATATAAGTATATAAACTAAATATTAGATTATGACAATCTACTTTTTTAATAGAAGGATTTAAGACTGCACCAATACAATAAACATCAGGAATAGGAAAAAATATTTTTAAACTTTTCAAACATAATCAGAATCGCATCTTTATATTTCACATTTGATTTTAAACCATAAAGTAAATAGGAAATTTCAAATTTATATGAGCTAAAGCATTACAAATCGTTGGTAATAAGATCACGAAAATTCAATGAGCGATGTAAAATTTACGTAAAAATTTTAAAAGTTCACCAATTGATTTCCAATGTTCGCTTGTTAACATATACATCACGTTCTACAATGCGCATTTGCAACATGTGTTATGGGTCTTTATACTTATAACATTCTTTTAAAAATAAATAAGTATAATTCCAGTGTAATAATCTCTTCCGCATGAATTTAGGTCTCAAATTAAATTGTTTACATTTTTCTTTAAATTCTATAATTCTATTTTTCCTATTATTACTCGAATTACTCCAACAAATTTCTTTTGACAACTTTTATTTCAGGTGAAAATAAATCAATACAACTATTAACAATTAAATTATAACTATGACAAGCACAACGAACATTAAATATATCAGGAAGTGGTGGTTGTACTTCCGCTTAAAAGATCTACTGAAGCAGATTATTAGATGCATTATCAAATGATACACAAAGTATTTTATTATAAAGATTATATTTTTGGGCATAAAAACAAATAGTTTCGCTTATATATTTTCCAGTATGACTTTGATCCTCGTCATACGCAAAAGCAATAATACGTTTTTCCATTTTAAAATTTTCATCAATCCAATGACAAGTAATTGTTATATAATCATAACTGCTCAACGATGTCCAATGTCCAAGTAAAACTAATATGGCATGGAAGGTTAGCAAACAAATATTGCAAGAAAATAACATAATCATTATGAAGTCTAAAAATATCGGCTCTAGTAGTACTACGAGGAACACCTTTAAAAAAGGATTATATACTCTTTGAATATATGTAATTAAATATGAAGAAGAAGCAAAAGAAAAAGGCAAACAACCTCCGACAATCATTTTGCTAATTCAATACGATCTTTTGGATCGCATTGCCAACCCCCGCTTAATGGATTAAGTTGTTGTTGACCGGTTCTAAATTAAGGACAGCATTCCATTGTGCCGTATGATCGAATTTTATATGTCTAGCTATAGTGCCCGTCCCCCCGTCACCACCCCCGGTCTTATGTTTATAAGTTCTCCCACAAATATTACATTTAACTCTATCAGTACCCACAACTTTATCATAAAATAGCCACACTTTACTCCTTTTTCTTCGCATCGGTTCTGGTAAAGGAGGTCTACGACTTGACTATCACTAGCAGCACTAACATTGATGTAAGGAACACTAGTAGGTGTAGGAGGTTCTTGTTCTTCAAGTTCAACAATATTATCTAATTGAACGTTATCACATTCATTATCTTCTATTCCAAAATCTTCTTGCATTTGATCATAATCTATATTTTGATTAGATGATGAAGAACCTACAGATTTTTTACCCCTTGAACTAGATTTACTACGATCCGACGCAATTCCCCTTAGTAAAGACATTATAAAATATTTAAATAATCAACAAATAAATATGACAATTTAATAAAATAATTAGAGAATGAAACGAGTGTACCAAACTTCGGGATTCAGAATTCAATAAAAACTCGAAGCTCGAAGTCTTGCGTCTTGCTACTTTGAATTTGAAAACTAATAATAATAATAACTTGAAAATTGATAATAAAGATGATTATAAGAGAGTATGAGAATAAGAGAATTGAGAGAAATGTTGTGTGATAATAATGAAGAAAATGTAGAGAATTTATAGATTTTTAAAAGGGTAAAAATGGAATTAAAATAATTAAATAAACAAAACAAAAAAAAAAAATAATAATAATAAAGGGCCATTCGAAATGACCGATGCCGCCCTACGCCCCTTTCTTCAAGCCCAACGGCCGAAATGACCGTTGGGCAATTTTTTTATTTTTTTGTTCTGGGACGTCCGGCCCGGTTAACCCAGAATGGAACCGCTTTTCCAATACCGGCCTAACTGATCCGGCCAGATCGTTTTGAAATGAACTGCGGGTTGGGGTTGGGGGACAATCCGACTTCAACCCGCAGATGTCATTACCGGTCCGCCGGCCCGGCGAACCACCGGCCAACCGTCCGGTCGGTCAACCCGGACCGGTTGACAGGTATAGTGTAAAGTAAGGAAAAAGAGAGGGCTAATATCGTAGCAGATATGTTTACTCGTAAAGTTGCAAGTGATTGACAATGAGCAAGCCTAGAGAGGTAAAGGAATTGCTAGGAACTCTCTTC
This sequence comes from Przewalskia tangutica, assembly GCA_029844215.1. Lineage (NCBI taxonomy): Eukaryota > Viridiplantae > Streptophyta > Magnoliopsida > Solanales > Solanaceae > Przewalskia > Przewalskia tangutica. Next base: position 45,343,519 of record CM056723.1, read on the forward strand.
CAGTTCGCGAATTTAGGGATTCGCCGGATAGACTTGAGGACAAGGTCATAGTAACCCAAAATATAGCAGGGTAACCTTACACAATCAAGGAGAAAGGAATGTCGACACAAAGGTGCCATATTAAAGAAGATCAAAAGATGTGTTTAACAAGTGAAGAACTACGACTCTGGGTCCGATAAAGAATAAGTTCAGAGATAGTAGGATGATGGCGTGTTTCTAGTATAGCAAGTATTACGGGCCAAAAATATGACAAAGATATATTATCCACTCTATTTCATTCATTCCAGAATGGCAAAGGTACCATATAATGTCAAGAAATAACAATGGAAGGAAGATATGAAGAGGAAAATTATAGGGTGCATCACATATTATTGCAGTTACAAACAGGTTAAGATGCAATGTCAGGAGTTCGATAAAGTGATGCGGAATATAGCATTCACGATATGGAGAAGAGGAATTACTAATATGAAATTTGTCGCAAACATGACAAGTTTGATTCTATGTGGGAGACTACGGATAACTCAATAAGAACTTTCTTACTTTTATGGGATGAGTTACCAAGAGTTGTGTGAAGTCATGAGGTGTGGGAAGTTATATTCATTAGAAGTGCCTAGCTATAAAACTGAGGGATGACCAAGTGAGATGTACAAATTATATGGTCACAATATATTTCAAGTCAGGGATCCATTATCACCTATCGAGTTAGTACGCAATAATGACTATTGTGGGATCTATTATCTATATATATGGAAGGATCATGAGGATACACTTTAAATTGCGGCGAGTAACGTCTTAAAAAGCACAAGGCGGGAAGAGATACTGATTCCCCATAAGATAGTTTCAGGACAGAATTGTTTGACCTGGTCTACCAAACTGTAGGAGAGTTGTCATTATTCAAGTATGTTTTAAAAGCATCACAAATCGAACGTCAACGCGCGATGACGAAACTTAAGAAAATTTAGAGTTAATAATAAGGTTTTCTTGAAATATTTGGCAAGGACATAATAAAATAAAGAAACGAGTAATTGAGACATATATAAAGCCCCATCTAAGATACCAAGGAAAGAGACTAAATGGAAGTTGTCCTCAGAAATAGAATTCATTACCCGATTACAATGTTTGAGATTGGAGCAATGCACTAAATGATGTACAAATAATAGAAGGTCGAGTCCTATGAGGAGATTCCCTAAAGAAGATTTATGTGGTGCATTGAGAATATGAGAAAGATTAAATAGGGAGTAGAAGGAGAATGAGGTCTAAATAACCTTAACTAGTCTAGTTCGTTCAAGAGCAGTATGGCCTAGTCAAAAGAATCAGGTGAATTCGTACGCAAATAACTAACCGACATGAGATGTCATGCTATATGGTTTTATAAGTCAAGATTGGTATTAGTTGATTGTATGTTTTCCTTGGAAATCCTGCGGAAATTACTCCAAGAACTTTAAGGACCAATTGTTACTCCCATACGTCCATGTTAACACTGTTGCGATATGATTTCCTTATCATTACTCTGTCATAATAGACTTATCGTATGTACCTTGTATAAGTGATAACTAAGAAAGAAAGGTGATAGAGGCAGCCCAGATCTTCAGCACGGATAGTTGAGGTGAGTTATATTGTACTCTATTGAACTCTTAATAAATAGATGGTAGTGTGGGGCCAATATGATACTATATATGTTATTTCATAGCCATGTGAGATGGTTGTTGTGTTTTCTGGCTGAGTGGAAAGTTTGGATACCCTTTGGTAGGGGAAACTTTGCTAAATTTTTTTGGAGAAATCTATAAGTTAGAAATTCTAAGCCATGTATTTCCAATATTCGAGGATGAATGTGCTTAAGGGGAAAGGATGGTACACCCCGTCGCTTGGATAAAGAATCTATAAGTTAGCACATGAAATGAGATGAGATGTTGTTGCCTTGTTATTGGATTGTTTTGAGGTTATATTTATGACTTGTTATGGTTGAAATCATGGAGAGTAATTTGGTTATATTGTGGTTGTTGTTCTTATGTTTGTCTATGTGTTGGTCATGTAGTTGATGCTACAAGTTAGAAGGAAAAGTAGCCAAATTGCACTTGCAAGCTATTCTTGTCGTTGTAACTTTTAGTGGGTTGTTTGGTTACAGTTAAGCTTGGTATTAAGTTGTTGAATCTTGTTTGTCATTGATAAATAAGAATGGAAGCTATAAGGAACCAAAGATGTTATCTTGATGTTAATTATCATTGATAAAGGTCTTGGAGTTCTAAGCACATTAAGTGTTTGATGAAATATCGTAATAAATCAAATCTTCGTTTATCGATCCAATCTTGATCTGAATCATCTTTATTATGTAGGTTATCATTCATAGAGCATACGGGAACTCGTAAGCTATCGTTTTCCAAGTGACAAAGGTATGTAAGACTTTCTTCTTCTTGTTTCTGCATGATCCTAGTAGAAACGACAAATAACGAGATGTCCCTAAAAAGGGACTCTACTCTTAAACATTGAAGATATGCTTGTCCTTTCTTCTTGAGAATGTTTCTTAGATCCTGTTTGTCCCTTGTCGGAAGTACTTTTTGCATCTTATATTATCTCTTAGATATTTCATGCTCCTTATTGGTTTCACGATAGCTGATGTATGTAGCCACATAACGATGGTCGGATGGTAATGACCTTATGTCACTCCGACTATGTTCATGATATTCTTCTTTGGTCATCCATGCATTATATATATATATATATATATATATATATATATATATATATATATATTATGACACGGAGCCGCGCTATAGTCGGTGGCAGTACTTATATTATATACGCACACCTGATTGGGTATTGTACGATAATATTTGCCCCATAGTGTGTATATATTAAAAAGAAATACATGCATATCATACGCCTTCAGTGGCGTTCAGAGTTAAGTTGTCTTTTTACCTCTCTTTATATTACTGCACCTCTTTATGTTTTACTTGCCTTAAATATTTAGTACATTGTTCGCATTGATGAACCTTTGTTGGGGGCGCTGCGTTTCATGCCCTCGGGTTCAGATAAACATAGTGATGACCATTATCAGTAAGTTCTCAACTCAGTCGTGGTGTCAGAGCTCTCCACTTGTTCCAGAGGTTCCAGTCTGAATCGGTATGGTTTTATGTACATATTATGGGTATAGTGGGGCCTTGTACCGACCTTGTGATGTTATGTTACTCTTAGAGACTTGTAAACAGTTGTCATGTGTATAGATGTCATGTATGTCCTTGTCGGCCTTTCTGTTAGCCAGTTGATGTGTATAGATGTCATGTATGGTCTTTTTTGTTTCTACAGGTTATTATGTCCTGATTGTCGTATGAGGATCATCCTGAGGCCTTGTTGGCACAATTACATGCATATTCAGGTTACGTTGCATATGTAGTACGCTCGGGCCATTAGAGCATCGGGTGTCGGTATTAGGCATATATCATATACCTATTTTGAGTCATTTTCGATTAGTATTTTACCCATTTGCATTGTGTCTAGTACAGTTTTAGGGTTTTTTTTCTTTCTTTTGAGTCACAGCGGTTTAAAAAGGTAAAATGACAAAAAGGAGCGAAAAGTGGGCATAAAAGGAGGCCCCGAGACAGAAAAAGGTTAAAAATTGATGACTCAGAAAAACCGCAGCAGCACCGCGGTAGTCCCCTTCATTTCGGAAGCAGTTTCTATTTCTACATCTCTTTCTTCCTCACTTTCCACCCTTTCTTCTGTACCAAAACAGCAGAAACCCGCAGGACTTTCAATATCAGGGTGCATTCAGACAGAACCGCGGTGTCATTTATACAGAGAGTTGCAGGAGTTTGGCCGCTGTCGACTGCAGAACATGATGTTAGTACGTAATTTTTCGATTCGAGTTGGAATTGGCCAAGGGCAATAGGGTCCCTAGGGAACGAAATTGATACCTATTTAAATCCCTAGGGATCAGTTTTTAGGGCGGGAGTCCATTCTTGAACACACAACATCATCGAGGGCAGATTTGGAGGCCACAATTGGGACTTAAGTTCACAGTATTTTTCTTTTATCTGTATTTATTTTAGTTATTGTTGAATTGTATTAGTTCTTAACATGTTTATGGCTAGGAGTTAATTACTTTAGTAGGGTTTCCATCGAATCTTCTTGAAACTCATTCATATAGTTAATGCATTAGTTAATGATTTCTTCTTCAGCGTATTAAGATCTATTCAATATTGCTTTGATTGCTTGATAATTAATTAGCTACTAATTATCATTACCGATATGATTTCGAATCAAGAACCGAGTGGAGAGATTTGAATATGATGTAATTGTTTAGACACATGTTAAAATCGTGGATGAAAGTACCCCGATACTTGTGTAGTGTTTAATGTTATTGTTCTTAATCCTCTTTTATGGTAAAATCTATCATAGAAATATAGAAGGTTTCTGCACAAGATTGAGCTCTCGTATATCCTAACCGAAATATGATGACAGACTAGTTAACCTGCTATCTTAATAAGAAGGAGAATCATTAGCATTGCATTAACACGAGAAAGAGTGGATAGTCGAGGAGATTGGAAGTCATATTCCCTTCATAACTGTTATAAACCTTTAGTATTATAAATCTAGTCTAGTTTCCTGCACTTCACTTTAATGATAGTCCTTAGTACAAAACCAAACAATTTATCGATTGTCAAATAGAAACCAAAGTTTAGAAGTTCGGTACTTGGTAACCAGTCTCTGTGGACGATATTCGGTCTTACAGCCTATATTACTTGTGAATGATACGTGCACTTGCGTGAGCATTTGTAAATCGCCTAAAAAAAATTTGGCGTCGTTACCGGGGACTGGAGTATAATCAATATCGAACTATCTATCCTTATTTCTAATTTGGTTTTTATTTTTTTATTTGAGAATATTTTTCGTGATCTGTTTGTTTTTATCACTTGCAGGAAAGACAAGGAAAATGCTGATGATTTGATAATGGAACATCAGCAAAACAATAATGTGGCGGATAGCGAGCTACCGCCTGTCTTAAGACAAATCCCTGCATAAAGAAGCTTGGGGGATTATGTATTTCCTACAGTGACAGGGGTGCAGACTTGCATAAGGCTCCCAGCAATAGGAGCCAATAATTTTGAGATTAAACCTGCTATTCTGGGTATGGTGCAGAACACAATCCAGTTTGGAGGGTCGCCATATGAGGAGCCACATACGCACATTGCGAATTTCCTGGAGCTTTATGCCACATTCAAATACAATGGTGTCACTGATGATGTTATCCGGTTGAGGCTCTTCCCATTTTCGCTCAGGGAAAGGGAGAAGGTTTGGTTGAACTCCCTGCCAACAGACTCTATCTTCACATGGCGGGACCTGGCCCAGAAGTTCCTTGAAAACTCGTAGGGGAGAATTGAACAATTTCTATCAAATGGATGGAGAGTCATTGTATGATGCTTGGGAAAGGTTCAAGGATTTGCATAGGAAGTGCCCACATCATGGTCTTGAACAAAGTAACTTGGTGCACATTTTATACAATGGTCTGAGTGGGACTACTAGAACAATTATTGATGCAGCTGCTAGTGGTACTTTCATGAGGAGGACAACACATGAAGCTTATGACTTGTTGGAAGACATGGCCACAAATAATCACTTGCCAGATGAGAGAGGAACAGATGGCAGAAAAGCAGTTGGAGTTCATGAGACAGATGCTATCACTGCACTGCAGGCACAAATTTGCTCTCTTGACTAAGCAGCTCCAGCAGAATACCATATCCGTAAAGGCAGTCCAGATGCAAGCAATTTGTGAAATTTGTGGGGGTCCGCATACCTTTTATAGATGTCCAGAAACTGATGCAAACCACATACCAATGGAGCAGGCTCAATGTCAAGTTGTGGGACACTTTCAGAGGCAATACAACAATGCACAATCTAACACATATAACCAGGGGAGAAAAAATCATCCAGATTTTTCGTAGAAGAATGATCAGTGCGAGATCGCTGATTCGACCCACACGAGGAGTCAGATGAGTTGAAAAAGGCACTATTGACATTGGCAAACTCCCAAACACAATTCATCACAGAGCCAAGGTCATTCATGGCAGAAACTAAGTACTCAATTTCAACCTTGGCCAATTCCCAAGCAATAATGATCAACTCTCAGACCCAGTTCATGACGGAGACGAGATCTTCTATTAGAGGTTTGGAAACTCAAATAGGGCAGTTGGCATAGAAGTTGAGTGATAAACCTCAGAGGGCTCTCCCCAGTAAGACAATGATGAATCCAGGGGAGCAATGCCAAGCAGTCAGTCTGAGAAGTGGGAAGCAGTTAGAGCAGTGGGGGCCCCAACCAGGAGTGGAGAAGATAGTTGAAATAGAAAGGGAGGGGGTTACTGATGACCGCCCTAATTTAGAGAAGACTCCACCGGCAGTAAGGAGAGAATATGTAGACAGAATTCCTTAGACAAGGAGTTTTCCAAATTTTTAGAGGTCTTCAAAAAGTTGCATATTAATCTATCATTCATTGAAGCTTTAGAGAAAATGCCAGCATATGTAAAATTCATGAATGACATCCTGTTTAAGAAGAGAAGCTGGCGGATTATGAGACAATAGCCTTGACAAAGGAGTGCAGTGCTATCTTGCAGAAGAAACTGCCCCCTAAGTTGAAGGATCCAAGGAGTTTCACCCTACCTTGCACTATAGGTAAGGTGACATGTAAACGGCCTTTGTGTGACTTAGGGGCCAGTATCAACTTGATGTCTCTCTCTGTGTTTAAAAGACTCGGTTTGGAGGAAGCAAAGACGACTATAGTGAACCTGCAGCTAGCTGATCGCTCAATCATACATCCCAGGGGTATTATTGAAAATATGTTAGTGAAAGTGGGCAAATTTATCTTCCCTGCTGATTTCCTTATTCTGGATATAGAGGAGGATGAAGATATGTCCATCATTCTTGGGAGACTATTTCTAGCCACAGGAAGGGCCCTTATTGATATTGAGAAAGGGGAGTTGAAGCTTAGAGTTCAGGATGAAGAAATGACATTCAAGGTGTTTCAGCCACCACTTGAGCCAGAGTTAACCTTCAAAGTTTTCAGACCACCCACTGAGCTCTGAGTCGATGAGAGATGTTTTTCTATTGGGGCAGTTGACAAGTTTGTGCTTGGGAAAAACCACACTAGTATTGATGTTTGTGGGGTACCATTGAAGAAAAGTGTGGAGAATGAGAGTAAGACCAGGACAGCAACAAATAATGAAATAATAATGAACCCTCCTGAAATTAATTCTGTGAAAAAGAAGAGGAGGAAGAGGAAGTGATTGGTGCTGAGATGGTTATGTGGAGGGTGAACTCTACCCCCTTAATCTAGTAAGTGAACTGCGTCCGGCTAAAAGACGTTAAAGACATCGCTACTTGGGAGACAACCCAATATTTTAATTCTGTTATTTCAATTTCTGTTTTAGTTTGTTTTATTTTGTCTTGAATAGTCTCACTTTTGGTATGTTTGATATGTTGTGATGCCGGGTGAAGGACTCGGAGATGGAGCATGAAGGAAAGGGCGAAAAGACACGAAATCGAGTCAAGACCGCGTCGATCTGCAAGACCGGCGCGATGTCGAATCTTCGAAAAAGCCTCGATGCTTTATGCACGCGGTGCCATAAGCGAAACCGCGATTCGATTCACATTCCCGAAAATATGAAAAGGCCCGGAATCACCAAATCGCCTCCCACAGATACCGTCACAATGCAATATCCGCCGCCACCACCACCATTTTGAGTCGTTGTACGTCTGTACGTTGTCCCTGTTTCATTTTGAGTCATATATATTTGGGACAATGTGTCAGTTAAGTTTGGGGGGTACTTGTATTTTTTATAATTTTGAGTCGTTGATTTGTGTCTTTTATGTGTCTATATGAGTCACAATTTTTTTTTATCATGCATATTGTAGTTGCTTGAAACGCCTAGTGAATTAAGTAGGATAATGTAATGGAATGATATGCAAAAATATGTGTGCTTAAATTAAATATGTCAAAGATTCATGAAAATCTGATTAGTTGGAATATTGTGTGCTTAGCCTGTGTATGTCAATTGCGAAAAAATGTCCTGCATGCTTGCTATTTGAGGCGAAATAATTAGGATGTACATGTTAGAGGGAGGATTCAGACATTTCTTTGTTAGCCCTTCTTACCTTTCATTACCTACCCTGACAATGAATTGTATCCCTAGTTACCCTTTGAGCCTAAAATGAAAAGCTATTTCTTTGACACCCCAATTCTCTCATGTGCCATAAGCAATAACTGATGATACGGAGGAAAAAGAAAGTGAAAAAAAATACAAAAGAGAGCAAAAATAAATTATGCACCCCAATTAAAATATGAAAAAGCTTAAGTTTGGGGGTGCCAATGCGAATGTGTATGTTCCCCTCTCAACAAAAAGAAGAAAAGTGGAGTAATGGGTATGAACTAAAAAGAATACAGTAAGGAAAAGAAACAAGTTGAATGAAAAGCGCTTATTGTACGTAATTTGAGCCTAAATGTCTATTTTTACCTACCCCTGTCTAAGCCTACATTACAACCATGAAAAGTCCTGATGATCCCTAGCATGTATGTCCATGATTAGTGGAAAATAACAAGTAAACAGGCTATAGTACCTTGACAAAAATGCAATGACATTGACATGCATAGCTTAGGTATTCATGCTTCCAGTGATTGTGACTGAAATAAATCTGTGAAAACTTGAAATTCTAGATTGTTCAATGCATGCTACATCTATTCCTCCCTATTGTCCTAACTAACGTTCATGTGTTTCTAAGTGACATTTTGCAACTGCTTGACGTGAGTCATTTTGATTTTATTTTTTTGTTTTGTTTTCTTCTTTGCTCGAGGGCGAGCAAAGTTTAAGTTTGAGAGTTTGTTAGGCATATTTCATATACCTATTTTGTGTCATTTTCGATTAGTATTTTACCCATTTTCGTTGCGTCTAGTACACTTTTAGGGTTGTTTTTCTTTCTTTTGAGTCACAGCGGTTCAAAAACCCAAAATGACAAAAAGGAGCAAAAAGTGGGCATAAAAGGAGGTCCCGAGACAGAAAAAGGTTAAAAATTGATGACTCGGAAAAACCGCAGCAGCACCGCGGTGCCAAAACAGCAGAAACCCGCAGGACTTTCAATATCGGGGTGCATTCAGACAGAACCGCGGCGTCATTTATTCAGAGAGCTGCAGGAGTTTCGGCCTTTGCGGTCTTGACTGCGAACCGCGGTGTTAGTACGTAATTTTCGATTCAGAGTTGGAATTGGCCAAGGCCAATAGGGTCCCTAGGGAACGAAATTGATACATATTTAAATCCCTAGGGATCAGTTTTTAGGGCGGGAGTCCATTCTTGAACACACAACATCATCGAGGGCAGATTTGGAGGCCACAATTGGGACTTAAGTTCACAATATTTTTCTTTTCTCTGTATTTATTTTAGTTATTGTTGGATTGTATTAGTTCTTAGCATGTTTATGGCTAGGAGCTAATTACTTTAGTAGGGTTTCCATCGAATCTTATTGAAACTCGTTCATATAGTTAATGCATTAGTTAATGATTTCTTCTTCAGCGTATTAAGATCTATTCAATATTGCTTTGATTGCTTGATAATTAATTAGCTATTAATTATCATTACCTATATGATTTCGAATCAAGAACCGAGTGGAGAGATTTGAATATGCTGTAATTGTTTAGACACATGTTAAAATTGTGGACGAAAGTACTCCGATACTTGTGTAGTGTTTAAGGTTATTGTTCTTAATCCTCTTTTGTGGTAAAATCTATCATAGAAATATAGAAGGTTTCTGCACAAGATTGAGCTCTCGTATATCCTAACCGGAATATGATGACAGACTAGTTAACCTGCTATCTTAATAAGAAGGAGAATCATTAGCATTGCATTAACACGAGAAAGAGTGGATAGTCGAGGAGATTGAAAGTCATATTCCCTTCGTAACTATTATAAACCTTTAGTATTATAAATCTAGTCTAGTTTCCTGCACTTCGTTTTAATGATAGTCCTTAGTACAAAACCAAACAATTTATCGATTGTCAAATAGAAACCAAAGTTTAGAAGTTCGGTACTTGGTAACCAGTCTCTGTGGACGATATTCGGTCTTACATACTATATTACTTGTGAACGATACGTGCACTTGCATGGGCATTTGTAAATCGCCTAACAGCCGGCCACACCCCCAAGGTTGGGATGTTACACTTTAATCAGTCAAAAATTACATTGTTATCAATCTTGAATCCTCCATGCTAACACCTGGACATTAAAAAAACTGATCAATACTCATATCATATCCTACTTTTTGTATAATTATCATATATTCCTACTTTTACGCACAACTAAACACTAACAAACAAATCAAAATATGTGAATTAACTCACTTATTAGGGGCTTGGCTCATCCAGTGAATTGTTCAGTTTTTCTGGTGCATCTATAGATAAGTGCTACTTAGTAGTTAGTGGCTAGCATCTATTTGAGAGACTGATATGCAACTTTCCTACTTCGACTTTTGTATAGAAAGTTTGCCACTATACAGTCAAAAGGAAAGGCAACTGAACACTGACGTTGTTGTGCAACCAAAGCATCAACGACTCAATTTGTAGACTTCTCATAAAAGGTGTATTTTTATTTTTTGTATAATCATAACTCACAACTACGGAGTCAATTTAAGGCCCTGTAAGTTTAATTAGTGTGACCTGTCTACACTTGAATGGTTGGTGATGATATATTTAATTTATTTGGATTAAATTTTCATAATTTAAATTACTTCTTTGAAAAATTTGGGTCAATTTCAACTATCTATATACCCAAATTGACCCATATAAGAAACTTTATAGAAAAAAAGTAAAATAAATTATTGGTTTGATTTTTTCATTTATTTTTGCTCTCTTTCAAGAAAGTTGATTTTAGTTGACTCAATAGTTGTAACCCACTTAATCCAAAGTTCACTTGACACACTTATTCGCAAACAAGAAAGTTTCATGAGTTAAATGATGTATTTATGTGGCTCTTGTTTCTTTCAATTCATTTTCACAAATGTGGCATTCATCTATAATGCATTGGCGGAAACCGAAGACAGGTTCACTAAGGTGAAGCATTTTGGATTCGAGATTTTATCACAATCTATTTAATTTACTAGGTTTGAAATTTATTTTTATGTATATACAAGATTTAAGCTAAAATTACTGAGTTCGAATACTACATCCTTGTCCCCCTAATGAGAGTTCGACTCTAAATGGTGATAAGCCTTCGCTTTTCTACCTCAGTTATTGCATAGCTTTACGTGACAGATTCCTCAAGATGTTTTAACACAAACCTTTGTAGCGCTTAGAAATGGTTATTCGGTTTTTTTTTTAATCCAGGTTTCTGGTTTGCGTCAGACTAGTTCTAGAGGTAGTAATACCGATTTCTCAACACTACTATCAGTAAATCGCGGGATGTGCTCCAATAAGAAGTGTTTGAGAACGGATAACTGATAGCACCTATAACGATCAACCCCAGAAGAGAGCAGAATGCTTTCACTGGAAATCGATCTCACGCCGCAAATATTTAGAGCGTCTTAAGCCCTTTCTTTGTCATTGGACTCTGTCCGGAGGCTATTAGGTTATTATTGCACTTGAAGAAATGATCCATACTAAATCTACGAAGTATATTTACTATTTGCTATTGGTCCAGTAGAGCACACATTTTATGTCCTTGAAAAGTAAAGATTCCCCAATAAAGGCCTAGTGTAGTGATAAAAGCGAAAAGAGCCGTTACAGAGAGTGGGGTGAGATTCTCCTTTCTATTGATAGCAGCAAATATTAGCGTGTCCTAGCCCAAGGAAACATCATTTAGCCGTTGCCTAACGTTAGGAAAATTATGCAAAATGTACGATGTATTTGGATCCGGGTGAGTTGTCCTACCGCATAGAATCTCCGTAAAACGAAATTTTTTAGTTTTTTTTTTATTATTATTATTAAGTAGTATTAGCCAAAATTTAATTCGCATGTCTTACCCCAATTAAAGGTTCACTTTTACGAATTAGAACATGATCCCAAAATGTTTGAGATGAACCTGAGTCAAGTTACCGTGTAAAGTTATTAAATGCTAGTGTAAAATCTTTATGAGAAGTGGACTTGTGGTCCAGTGAAAATAAATAACAGCTTTTATATATATATATATTAAGTCCCCTGGACTACACACAATTATTGCTTGTTATTAAACTTAACATTGTTCTAAGCATGTACTTTTCTTCTATACGGCAGAATACAGTAGGACAAACAAATCTAAAGTATTTGATAATTGGAATAATAATAAGAATAAAACAACAAATTTCTGAGTTCCATAATAGACAATTCTGTGTATTCTAACGTATAGAAAAGAAGGCGTGGCTTTGTCTCATCGCAATGTCCGGAGCTTCCATTCACATTCCTAGCAAAACGCCAGTGGCACCCATCTTTAAAGTGTGACGCTTGGGAACTTGCAAGATCCGTAACCTGCAGCAATACAACAACTCATACTATCAAATATAATAATGACATCACACATGGCTTGTCAAGTGTGGTTTACCTGACCGACGTGGTTTGCAGGCTATTGCGTCAGTCCGATGATTTATTCAGTGCGCACTTATAATAAAATAGCGATTGCGGGTTCCCCCGTCATCAAAAAATATATATATATAATAATGACAGATATTATTAAAATTATCAACTCTTACGGAAGTAAGAGTACGTAATGGCTATAGCCCCTATGTAGGCATTTTCTATGTCAATTAGCTCACTCCATAGTTTCTAGCAAATTTTAATTATTTAATTTGGAAATACGTGAGGTCACTACTATTGGGTTGGATGTGTGTGTGCACACTTCCAATGCCCACACACACTTTAAATAACATCAAATTAAACAATAGATTTTTTTTGACATAGCATAATTTCTAATTAAAAACTTTATTAACAATTAAATGATGAATTATGGACAAAGAATACTAGCACAAGTTGAATAATGAGTACTTACTTGGATCTCTTTTGGTTGGAATAGTAAGCCCATTGAAATAACAAGTTCCACCAGATGACTTAAACTGAGCCCAATAAGAACTAAATGCATAATTCGCATGTAACACCAAAGAATCCGGTTTGTAACATTTCCCACCGGGTCGGATCTCATCACAGGTCCGATTACCCTGCCCACATGCATATCCCAATGCTGAACCCAACTCCGTTACATTTGCTTTCCTCCCAACAACACACCAAATTTTCCCCTTGTACGGCTCATTGTTTCTCGGCCTCGGCAACGGCTCATATTCAGATATCGGGGTCTTCCCCGACAAGTCTATCCCGTATATATTTGTCCCATTCGGGTATAATAACCCGAAATGCCGCTCCGTACCCGGACCCGATTTCTGGTTCTCATTATACAAAGCAAATAATAATGTCGGTACAACAACTCCTGGCTTAGCTGGCGTACCCACAGCTGGCTTAGCTGTAAACTTCTTGATCACATTTCGGTTGTACGTTGCTGCATTGTAGATGTTCGCTCCAATTTGGTCAACGCCACCAGCATTGGGCCAACCCGTTTCCGCAATAAATAACCGAACATCAGGGTACCCCACTCTCTTCATAGCAAAATACACTGCATCAATCATTTGGTCTAGTAAATTCGTATAAGTCAAACCCGAACCCGGATCCGTAACGGTAATATTCTTGGACTCTAACAAAGCATAGTCAAGGTTAATTACTGTAGGTTGAGCAGCCCAAGCAAAATAAGGATAAACATCAATGAATAAGAAAGATTTAGTTCGGTTTAAAAAATGTAACAAGGGTATCATGACTTTTTCCGAAATGTCAGACCTAAATGTACCATTAGAAGGTGGGAAAGAAGATTCAAGCATATCAATGGCTAATGGGGTACCTACTTTAATTTTTCCTAGACCAAATTTTTTGACAGAGTATCTAATTTTGCGAATGGCAGGTACGAGGTTGAACCAAGTGGTGTTGAGTGGGTTACTAAGAATTTCGTTTCCTACAAGAAGGTAATGTATCATAGTGTCTTGATAAAAAGGTACAACATTTGTTTTGACCCATTGGTCGGCTAAGGTTTGATTGGTAGAGATGTTGTTGATGAGTTCATTTGGGACCATGACTGAAACTTGAAGGTCAGTGTTTTTAAGAGCTTTAAGGATTTGTGGGTTTGCATCATAGATCTTGACTCTTTTGGCCTTGAGACCTTTGATTAAGTCAACTGATTTTGTTGGAACAGGGAGGTTGTTCCCAAGTTGTCCGTAGCATATTCCAACCTGAGATGAAATTTCTGCACCTGAAAATTGTAGAACAAACAGAGTAAGCTACTAATATAAAAGAATATTCAGAATTAAACATTATTACTAAGTGGTAAATACATACTGGAGAAAGAAGCAAAGGCAAGGAAAGATAATAGAAGCAAAGTAGATAAACAACTCATTTTGCTGAAGAAGTGATGATGCCTTTAGGTGCAAAACGTGTGTTTATATATAGGGAGGGGAGGGGGTAAGTGAAAGACTGAAGTGGAGAAGGAAAAGGCAGAGTGTTTTATGCTTAGATTTTATTTTGGAGTTGCTATAAATGAAGCTTTGTCGTAGGTGGGTGACCACTTCCTCTTTACCTTTTGGTAAAAGAAAAGGTAAAAATTGGCTAAATGAGCTTTTATAGCAGATGCTGTCTATTTTTATTAAAGAAGAATCAGTTCCTTCAGAGTTGATAAAAATTTATTCATATTCATTGTTTATAATGAGTCAATAGATAAAGGGAAAGGATCAAATTTGTTCTCCAACTATGTTTTATAGAATAACTTTGCCCTTCGTTAAATTTTGGAATCAAATATATCATCACCGTTTGCAAACTTGTTAAATTTTGGAATCAAATAGACGAAAAGGTGTGTTGTACGTCACGTCGAATCCACGTGGAGGACCACCACTACTACACCACTGCTTCACCGTGAAACCATCAACCACCATCGTTCCGTCAACCACGACCACCAACGTCACCACAACCAACCTCCCCTATCCCTCTTCTCCGATCGACCACAACCCACTGCTTCACCACCACCATCCATACCATCGTAAGAAAACCAATTACGGTTTGAGTTGATATTTCAGCTCTAAAGAATGAGGCATCGGAGAAATTGAGATTTTATGTAGAGGGTGGTTGCCTATATCTTCTCTGCCAACACCACTAATGAACAAAAACGAACAACCCTTTGAATAACAAAAAGGGAATAAAAGAAAATATTTTGAATGAACTTCATCAAAACAGACCCCTATACTCTTCTTGCCCTTCCTGTTTCACTTTGTGTTGTTGTTGTTGATGTTGTAAATGGGCTGTGATGATTGCTTGATTTTCTTTCACACTATGCTCAATTATGACATTGAGAAATATCTGAACCATATCTTGGCAGGGCGATGACGGTGTTTTCCGTCAAGAACAGTGATGGTGGCTCTGGTTGTTTGTTATGGTGACGGCGAGCAGCGGTACGGTAGGGGTGTGAATCTTGTCGTTGGTGGGTGTGATGAAGCTGGTAGTCCGACGTCGCAGTGGTGGCGCGAGGCTGTTTGGTTGGTGAAAATAAAAGTGTGTGAGAGAGAAGGGAGAGGGAAACGCAGAGAGGGTGGTTTCGTGGTGGGGGGTCGGTTGTTGGTTACTCCAGTTCACCGGAGCTGGAGCTCCTACAACAACCTAAAGCTTCACATACAACTCTCAGGATTGTGACGTATATGAAGAATCAACCAGGCCAAAGAATTTAAGTAAATTAAATACTATGGTAACAACTTATTGTGATGCAAACTGGGAAGCATGCCCTTTAACTAGAACATCAGGTTTTATAGTTAAGATTGGTGAATCACTTGTGTCTTGAAAAGCAAAGAAACATACAACAATGTCAAGAAGCTCAACTGAAGCTAAGTATAGAATCTTGGGTACAACAGTATCTGAAATTATATGGCTACTTGGATTACTTAAAGAAATTGACATTGAAGTAGACTTACATATACACTGACAGTAGAGCAGCAATGCAAATTGCTGCAAATCATGTCTACAATAAAAGAACAAAATATATATAAATAAATTGTCATTTTGTGAGAGAATAACTACAGCAAGGAACGATCACTACTGTATATATTCCTCCCAAAGATCAACCTGCTGACATACTTACCAAATGATTAAGTAGAGTTCAACATGTGTATATTATATCCAAGTTAGGAATTTTAAATATTTTTCCTCCACGTAGCTTGAGGGAGTGTAGAATAATATAAGGGCAACTGTGTCATTTCCTATATCTTCACAGAGTTAGTTAATTAAGTAATTAACCACATGAGTTAGTTAGATAGTTAGAAGTAGTTAGTGGTAGTTATAGGAGTTAATTCTCTCTACAAATACAGATGTTTGTAAATGTATATGAGTAAGTTCAGTTTCACAGTTTAATGAGAATGAGATTGTCTTCTACTATGTCTTCATCTTCTTTCTTCTTGTTCTTAATTTCTTCGTACTAATACTACTGCTTTTATTCTTAATTCTAGTTGTTTGTGAGCTCAATCACATCTCTGCTCATGGTATCAGAGCATCGATCATCGATTGCAGAGTTCGAGATTCAAATTTAAGCTTTCACATACAATTCTTGTGGTTGAGATAATTTGATTTAGTTTTTCCAATTCTTGAGTGAGCTTATTAAGCAGTAGATACAACCCTCCTTGTTCTTTACCAATCTCGCTCACCTTGCCAGTGTAAATCTCCTGAAACACATAAAAGTAAGGAAATAAGGTAACTGAGCAACCAAGCTCTTTTATTATGTTACTAATTTAGAACAAATTGTACTTGAATTGAGGAATATGAAAAATATTTGCAATTATACTTCAAGCTGAAATTGCACATGATCATGTATGTGATACTACCGAAATATCACCATTAGGCAAGTATACTTGTTTTGATTTATATGTTTTAACAGTAGAACCTAATTTTAACATATCCAAATTAGATACCATGTGGCTTGTAGCACCAGTGTCTATTATCCACACTTTATTTTTATCAATGACTAAGAGAGATTTACTTTCAACGTTGACGACATTTGCTGAGCATGCATCATTTGGAGTTGAGCCTTGGTCAAGCATGCTCAAAATCTGCTCATATTGGTCCTTTGTAAATGTATAGTTCTTCAGTTATGCAGCCATAATTTCATTACCAAGATCACTCTTCCCCTGACTTCTTGTTCATGAGTGCTGATACTAGGAACATTAGTATTTAGCCCAAAGTAAAAGTTATGACCATGTGTTGCACTAGAATTAACATCAACCCACTATAAGCTGCACCACCATTGTGACTAGCATTATCACTATTTTGATTCACAAATTGCTTCTTCTTGGATCTAAAGTCAGGTGGATAGCCTACCAACTTGTAGCAATTTTCTTTAGTATGGTCCTTATACTTACATAACTCACAAATGAAATCATAATTTGGATTGTATGGTCTCTTAGTCCCTCTTGACCCATTTCCAGACCCACTATTATTTTTCAGTCTTTGAATACAAAGCAATACATTCTAAACTGTTTGAAGACTGACTGATATTCATACAAAGCATCCCAACATTTGAAGTAGAAGCCTTCTGCCCTTCATCACCAACTATCGTTGCATATGATTGGTTAACAGTGGGTAGAAGGGTCATTAATAAGATTTGACTCCTGGCTTGTAGATAAGAATCATTCAACCCCATAAGAAATTAAAACAACCTAAGCCTTTGCAAGAAAGCCACAAAACCTCTTGATTTTTCACAATTATATCCAGGGGATGGAACCAACAACTCGAACTCACCCATCTTGAGCCTTGCGTAATAAGATGAGACACTAGATGTACCTTGACTCAACATAGCAATCTATTTGTGCAAGTTAAATAATTTGGATTCATATACCCTATTAAACCTCTCTTTAAGATCTGCCCAAATTTCAGAAGCATCTGAGGCAAACACAATACCTCCTAACAAATTCTTATCAATTAAATCCATCAATCAAGAAAGCTCTATTGCATTCACTCTTTCTCATTGATAACCTAAGACTTCTGGGAATTTTTCCTTCTTACATGTACCATCAACCATTTCTATTTTATTTCGACCTAGCAAACCTCATAGACCTACTCCACACAGTATAGTTCTCATATCCTACCAACTGAAATGATATTAAACTAATTATACTAATACTAGCTGGACTCGAGAAGAATGGATTATTATAATCAATACCTTGACCTGTGGTCTGACCTATGACTCTGATTGTGTTGTCGATGGAATTGGGAATTGATCGAGTGCCTCCATTGTTGATGATTGAAGGTTGATTTCCTCCGTCGCCAATACTTTGATTCAAATCGCTAGTAGCGTTATCTCCATTTGTCCCCATTTTCTTTGATTTGAGGTGAAGAAACTTCAAAATACTTCTCTAAATGCTTAGAAGACAACAGTTCAAGATTGCACTGTAGGCACAATAAGTGTAGAGTTGTGGCATCAAAAATTAGGTCATATTTCATCTATAGTTCTAAACAAATTACTTTCAGATAGTCTGCAAAACTTTGTTCCACAAATAGAGAAATGTATAGTCTGTCCATGCTAAACAGAGTAGACTAAATTTTCCAATAAGTAGCATCAAAAGTACAAAATGTTTTGATTTGATACATATAGACCTATAGGGTCCATACAAGATACCTATTTTTATGGTAATAAATACTTTCTTACTATGGTAGAAGATGTTTTGTAAAATGTGTTAGGATTTTATTATTGAAACAAAAATTAGATATTTGTGTATCTCACGACATTTTTTTATATATGCAAAAATACAGTTTGATAAAACCGTGAAGGTTATAAGACCATATAATGGCACAGAGTTTGTCAACTCTTTGTGATTTAATATTTTGGGTATTGTATATCAAAAAATTTGTCCATACTGTCACACCTCGAACTAGGAGGTGTGGCCGATACCCGGTGTCGTACTAGTCTGAATGTACCACTTTGATGAACAGGCCCCTGCATGAGTAGAATTTTACGTCCGACAAGGCCTACTAGAGTATAACACAAACAACCACGCTAACAAAGAGGGATCAACCTAATATATGTATCTAAACAGGACCGACAAGGTCGCAACATGATTCAACAAAAGACAACCTAGCCGACAAGGCTATATATTTCCAATGTACACATCAGACTTGTCTATGAGCCTCTACGAATACTTGTATTGTCATATGGTCAGGACAGTGCCCCAACATACCCACTATGTACATAACTCTGCAAAATATACTCAATGTCTTATTAGGAAGCTTCGGAAAATATGAAGCTTACTCACTGACGGCCGAATTCGACAGTTCCTAGAGGTGGCCTAGAAAAGCCCTTATTAAACCTGTTGCATGAACACACAGTGCCCCCCAAAAAAGGAGATCAGTATGAAAGAAATATACCAGTATATAAAGAATGAATAACAATATGAAAATATAAGTTATAAAGAAAGGCATAAAAATAATATGATACTCTGATAATCTGTGTGCCTTGTGGGGAAAACAATAAACCTCTGAAACAGTAATGGACTCTGTGTATAACAATTGTGTTTTGTAATCTGCCCTTGGCTTATAATCCGAGGTGTAATATGTCACTTCCCTCAGGTATAATCGGTATGTATAATATACATGTACAACTTCCCATCAGGTGGTTGCAACAATGGTGTAAATATTATATATATATATATATATATATATATATATATATATATAACTGTCAACTAGCATAGGTTCGGTGACGTGGATACTATGTTGTGACAACAATGGCACTTATAGCCTTTTTGGAATTCAAAACTTTTGACTTTACTTTGGAACGATTCTTGATCGGCTCGACGATTATCTCTTTGGACACTCCTTTTTGGAGGCTTATGATATTATGGCAGAACAACCAATCAATGATTATGAGTACAATAATAACAATGAACAACTCCTCACAAGGGATAAATGATATACGAATAGAATGAGCCTTTTGTCATTTCTTTAAAAATGGTAAACACATGCTTTTGAAAAAAAGTGATAGCCTTACATACCTTATCGAAGAAGTTAGTTATGTCCCGTGAAGCCCCGTATACATTATGCATAAATATCTACATCATATAAAGGACTTGTATCGATATTAAGCTAAATCTTATAAAAGTTCTCATTTAGACAATTCGTCAAACAACTTGGGTGCAATACTTTATAGGGTTGTTTCTAGGTCAAATTTGACATATCTCAGCCCAAAAACCTTCACCTTTGATCCTACTCATTTCTACCAAGATATACATACTTTTATAACTCCAATTAGTAGCTTAATACATGTGAGGACAACCCATATAACATAGCTTAGCCTTAAACTTAATAGTCACTAACGTTTTCATGAATTCTCCCCGAAATTTAACATAATACATATACCAATTTAAGATTAGACTAGTTGAGATAAAACCACCATAAATACTCTAAGAAACCTCCCTGGTCTGAATCTTATTCTAACAAAAAGTCATTTCCAAAGCCTGCACAATGCGAAGCAAGTGAAATTAATAATAGCCCGGGGATTCTGTACTAAATAATCAAACACCTTATGAAAGACTCTATAAGAGAAAACCTACGTTAACTCATTTAAGAGTTATATGTTGTTTGTGCTTTGAAAAAGTTTTGACATAGATAAGTTATAGCTAATGGCAAAAATAGTTGGGTAATAGGTGATCGGTGTATTTTATATACACTTTTTGAGTCGTTTTTAGTTAGTCTTTTGTCCCTTTTTGTACAAATAAGTGTCGTATTAGGATAAATTTTCTTTCTTTTGAGTCAAGTTGGTTAAAATGGCCCAATGGCGGAAAAGAAACGAAAAGAGGGCAAAAACGGAGGTTCCAGAGCTTAAAAGACGAGAAAGTGGCGAACGAGGCAGAGGTACAGCGCGCGGCGCCCTCGCAGACAGTCCAGCGCCGGCGCCAATATCCGTGGCGCGCAGAGTTGCGGCCGCGCGCTTCTAGACAGAGTGCAGGGCCGCGACGCCAAATCATCAGAAACATCGCGAGGTTCCCGGCCTGGCCGAGCAGCGTGCCGCGCGCCGACGCTGGAAAATCGTGTTTTAGACGAATTTACGGGCCAGCACGAAGGAAAAGTTTGAGGCGGTTTGAGCCTATAAAAGGAGAACCCTAGGCGCTTTGAAGGGTTCCTTTCGCACAAACACAAGATTCTTGGATTGAAGATTGAGACCTTAATTTAGTAATTTTCATTTCTTTCTTTACTTTCGGTTTCATGTTGATATTGAATTAGTTCTCATGTCAATGGCTAGAACTAATTCCATTATAGGCTTTCCATGTTAAATCACTTGAACCTTATATTATGAATTGATGCATGTTTATGGTTATCTTCTTATTGTTGAGATTTACCCAATAATTGCTTTGAATGCTTGGTAATTAATTGATCACTAATTATCATTATTTATATGATTTCTAATCAAACTTGAAAGGAGGAGGTTGTGAATATCTGTAAGCTGGGTAGACATATTTTGGATTGGGGATGAAAATACCTCAATTACTTATGTAGCGTTAATGAGAGGTTTAAACACCTAATTTTACGCATGGCGCGTGACGGTTAACTAGGTTTTTGGTCTTAATCCTCCTATAGAGTCATCATTATCACCGAAAGGTAGAAAGGAGCGATACTGGGGTTGAGTGTTTATATAGCCTTAACGGCAGTATAAAACGATTTAGTAAACCCGCTAACTCCAAAAGAAGAAGAACCATAATTCATTGCATTAAAAAGTAATATAAGCGGATAGTTGAGGAGACATGGAAGCCCTATTTCCATCACTACTGAAGTAAATAAATAGTTAATTAGTATTTACAATTGTTAGTTATAAACAACAAAATCAAACATCGATTACCAAATAGATAACAAAAGGTAGATAATTGGTACTTGAACACTAATCCTTGTGGACGATATTCGGTCTTACCAAGACTATATTACTTGTCACGATAACGTGCACTTGCGTTAAAGTGTGTGCATCTTTTCGCGCATCAAGTTTTTGGCGCCGTTGCCGGGGATTAGGCATAGTTCAATATCAATTTTATCTATTTTTAATTTCTAATTTGGTTTTTAATTTTTGTATTTTTTTATTTTTACGTTTTTTTTATTTTTCAGTAAAAATCAGGGTGTCGTGATCTGTTTCAGGAAATCAGTTTATGCGAAGGAGAAGAGGAGCAGACACTCTTGTTCCCTTCAATCCAGAGATTGAGAAAACCTGTAAACTGAACAGAAAGAACCAGCGGATTGCAGCCTTAGTTGAGATGGACGGCGTCCAAAACAACAATGTGATGAGAGAAGGGTTAGGTGAAAATCAACCTAACCAAGGAATGCCTCGGCGAGTACCTATGGATGTCGATGAGAGAGTTCAAGCCCAGGCAGAAAGAAGCTTGGGAGACTACGTCTTTGCAGGGGTGAGCGAACGCACGACATGTATTAGGCTCCCAACAATAGGAGCGAATAACTTTGAGATCAAATCGGCGATTCTAAGCATGGTGCAGAACACAGTTCAATTTGGAGGACTGCCATCAGAGGATCCACATATGCACATAGCTAATTTCCGGAGCTATGTGGAACTTTCAGATATAACGGCGTTACTGATGACGCTGTCAGATTGAGGCTCTTTCCCTTCCCACTCAGGGATAGAGCAAAAGTATGGTTGAATTCCCTGCCAGCTGATTCGATTTTTACATGGCAAGAGCTGGCGCAGAAATTTTTGGCAAAGTTCTTTCCCCCATGCAAAGCGGCGAAATTGAGAGGGGAGCTGAATAACTTCTACCAAGCAGATGGAGAGTCACTATACGAAGCTTGGGAGAGGTTCAAAGATTTGCAGAGAAAGTGCCCACACCACTGTATTGAGTTGTGGAACTTGGTCCACATCTTCTATAATGGGCTGAGCGGAACAACCAGAACAATCATAGATGCAGCAGCAGGTGGGCCATTTATGAGGAAAATAGCCCACGAAGCTCACGAATTATTAGAAGATATGGCCACCAACAACCATGTCACAGAAGATAGACCAATGAGTGGTAGGAGAACAGTGAGAGTCCACGAGATAGATGCCATTGCTGCCCTGAATGCCCAAGTTGCCCTGTTGACCAAGCAGCTGCAACAACATCTGATATCGAGAAATGCGGCAGATGCCAAAGAGTTGTGAAATATGTGGAGGCCCACATACATTCGATAGATGTCCTTCAGCTGATCCTAATAATATGCCAATCGAGCAGGCAGAGTGTCAGGCCGTGGGTAACTATCAGAGGCCCCAAAACAACTCATACTCCAACACATATAATCCAGGGTGGAGGAATCACCCAAATTTCTCATGGAGATGAGACCAAAGCGTGAGAATCAATATAGGGGCGATGCAACAAGCGGACCAAAATCAGCAGCCCTTTACTCAGGCCTCACCTTCTCAACAATTTAATACACCTGTTCAGCCAGAAAATCCAGACGAGCTGAGAGCAGCTTTGTTGTCACTCACCAACGCCCAGACCCAGTTCGTGACAGAAGCTAGATCCTCGTTCAGGAACTTGGAAACACAAGTCGGTCAGCTAGCAAGGCAAGCAAACAGCAGGCCACAGGGTACACTGCCAAGCAACACAGAGGTGAATCCGAGAGAACAATGCCAGGCAGTACAATTGAGAAGTGGTAAACAGTTGGAGCAACAGTCACCTCAGCCAGTAGTTGAACAACGGGCAGAGATAGAGAAATAGAAGGTGGTTGAATCTCGCCCAGTAGTAGAGAAAACTCCAGAGAAGGAGTATACAGAGAAGATCCAATTCCAACAGAGATTGCAGCGGAAGGCAGTTGATAAACAATTCTCCAAATTTTTGGAGACATTCAGAAAGCTGCATATCAACATACCTTTTATAGAGGCATTGGAGCAAATGCCCTCCTATTTCAAATTCATGAAGGAGATTTTAGTGAAGAAGAGGAAACTGGCAGAGTATGAAATGGTAGCACTAACGGAGGAGTGCAGTGCTATTTTACAGAAAAAGTTGCCCCCTAAACTAAAAGACCCAGGGAGATTTACACTACGCACGCGATTGGCGGTGGCGTGCTGAGGGCTCTTTGCGATTTAGGGGCAAACATAAATTTGATGCCTTTTTCAGTATTTAAACGGTTGGAGTTGGGTGAGGCAAAACCAACCACTGTGAGCCTGCAACTAGCCGATGAAATGTTGGTTCACCCAAGGAAGATTGAGGACGTGATTGTTAAAGTAGGAAAATTCTTTTTCCTGCGGACTTCCTCATTCTTGACATGGAAGAGGATGCAAATCTCTATCATATTGGGAGACCATTCTGGCGGCGAGAGCCTTGATCGATGTAGAAAGAGGAGAGCTGACATTGAGGGTGGAGAAGGAAAAAATGGTGTTTAAAGTATTTAAACACATCATTGAGCCACCAACCATGAGCAGGTGCTTTGCAATCAGCACCATCAAACCCCCCTGTGAGCCAATACAAGTCAAACCAAGGGAGATGAGCCCACAAAAGCAGGTATGTGATGCCGAACCTCCACAAAGCAGGTATGTGTTCTGAACCTCCTCAGCGATAATGCTAAGAGGAGAAGAAGAAGAAGAAAACGAAAAATGTGGAGAAAATGGATTGGTTGTGGGGTTAATCCACCCCACATTTATTGAGTTAAGGAACTTGCGTCCGGCTAAAAGACGTTAAATACAACGCTACTTGGGAGGCAACCCAAGGTATTTTGATTTATTTTACTTTAATATAGTAGTTTTTATTAAGAATGGTCTCAAGGAGGTAGTGTTTGTGTTGTGATTGACAGGTGTAGGCCAATAAATTGAAGGGCGAAAGCGAAGAAACGACCAGGATTTCGAGAAAAAGCGGGTAGCGTCGCGGCGCCGGGAAGCGGTAGCGCGGTGCCAAAAGATCGAGAAGCGGCGAAGTTTAAGCGCGGCTAAAAATCGGAAAAATTGCCAAGTCTAGCGCGTATTTCCGTATGAGGTTTTAGCGCAGGAATTCCCAGTAGTCTGAGAAAATTGGCGCGCCAAGCGGAAATCCGTAAAGTAATAAACGCCTAAAGACGATTTTCCCAAATTCAAACCAAAACCTAACCTTTCTTCTCCACAAAACCCACAAAAATTCAAACCTCACTCACAAATCTTCCACAAATCAAACCCAACCACAACCAAAAACTCCTAAAGTCCCTAAACTCTTAACCATTTCAACCAACAAAACTTCATCAAAGTGCCTCAAATCACCATTAGAAGCAAGAAAACCTTGAAGAACACCGTCAAAAAGGTAATCTTCATCTTTTCTTGAAAGTTTTACAGTAGTTAAAGGAGGTAATAGTTTGGAGGAGTGTTGCATTGTTGAAGTCGTTGAGGGTGTTGAAAAATTGGTTGTGAAATTTAGAGGAGGAGTATACAAGGAGGGTGTGGGTATTGTGTAGTACAAGAGTTAGAGTTTGGGAGTGTTAGTGTTGTAGCTGCTAGTGTTGTGTAATTGTGTTGGGAAACATTTGTGATACTAAGTTTGTAAGCTGCAAAAAGAGATTTAACCATGTCCGCCAGAAAGAGAAGAGCCTCCACATCCACCTCAGCCCCGCAATACGATGATACTAGGTTCGTGAGCCAACAAGCTTATGCAAGATACAAAAAGCTTAGTACTAGGCCCTTAATCCCTGAAAGGGGAATGGACTATCAAAGGGATTCGCTTGGAGAGGAGGATGTCTATGAGCCCATTCGGGAAATGATTGAGATGAGGAGGTGGAAGAGATTTGTAGACCCGGAAGAGATAGCACCAATGAACACAGTAATGGTGCGTGAATTTTATGCTAATCTTCCGGAGAAGGTGAACAATGGATGCTTTGTGAGGGGACAATATGTGTCTGTGACGGCAGAAGAGGTCAATGCGGTATTGGAAACAGTTGATGTTGAAGGAGAAGATGGTGATTGGAGCTATTTTAGAACATGGTCTAGAAGCACCACCAGCATCGACTGGAATGTCGTCGCAGACACAGTGAGCTACCCTGGGGCTGCATTTGATATTGCCAGAAATGGGTCAAGAGGATCGGCGGTGTTAGTTCAACAAAGCAACCGGCGGTTGATCAGATTTCGTCGATGCCGTCTGATTCCATCAACGCACTTCACCAGAGTGCCAGAAGATAGGATCAAATTGATATATGGAATCATGACGGGAAAGACAATTGATGTGGGAAAAGAGTTAGTACAAAGCATTGAAGAGACCAACAGGTTGGTAACAACAGGTGGGTTGGGACATGGCTCACTTATTACAAGTTTATGCGCCATAAATGGGGTCCCAACCCTACCCACTGACACTAATGAGAGAAACCAACTGCCTGTGTCATATGGGATAGTGCACTCTTTCCCAGACCCAAGCCCCCCAGCAGCAAGAAGAAGAGCACCACCACCAGCAGCAGCAGCAGCAGAGGCCGCAATGAACGAAGATGAGCCTGAAATAGAGGCTCAATATGCGGCAGGGAGCAGCCACCAGCCAACCACAGAATCAGAACCTCCAGTGCCTATGATGGAGCAGTTGCTCCAGAACCAGAGAATGATGATGCAACATTTCGACACAGTAATACAAGGACAACATGAGTTGAGACAAGGGCAACAAGAATTGAGGCAGGAGCAACAACAGTTGCACCAGCAATTTGACGAGATGAGTTCCCTGTTCAACCAATGGACGATGCATTATCCACCGCCACCATTTTAACCAAGTCTGTAAGTGTCTTGTTTATTTTACTGTCTTTGAGTCTACACACATTGGGGACAATGTGTGATTTAAGTTTGGGGGGGTATTTTATTTGTGTCTTATTGTTATAGTATGTTTAAGTCTTTTTGTTGTTTTTGTGTATTTTTGAGTCACACTTTTTTTTTTTGAGTCATAATTGTCTGTCAAAGATCATACATGCTGTAGTTACTAGAAACACCTAGTGAAGTAAGTGGAATAATGTAACGGAATTAGAGCAACTATCTAGACACTTAGGTTAGATATGCCAAAAACTCACAAAATCTGTCTATTTGGAGTTTCTTGCTTGAATTGTGCATGCTAAATGATGAAAACCTATGTGTTATGATTGCTTGCTATTTGAGGCGAAATAGTTAGGATATGCATGTTAGGAGAGATGACTCAGGCATTTCTTTGTTATCCAATTCTTACCACTCTTTTCTATCCCTGACTTTAAAAATATCCCTAGTCAGCCCCATTGAGCCTAAAAATTGAACTTTTTCTTTGACACCCTATATTTCCATACTTGTGCCATAAGTAAACATGTGAAATAGTTGAAATAAATTGTGTTAAAAAAGAGACAAAAAGAGTGAACAAAAGTGATGCACCCCAATAAAAAAGTAATAAGAAATAGGCAAAAGCCTAAGTTTGGGGGTGCTTGTTATTATAATACACTTCACTCTCCCAAAATAAAAGAGGGGAAAGATAGATTTGAAGTGAAGAAAAAGGGAAAAAATGAAAAACTAAAGAGCTTATGGTACACAAAAATGAGCCTAAATGTCTATTTTTACCTATCCATGCCTAAGCCTACATTACAACCCTTAAAAGTCTTAAAGATCTCTTAGATGCATATCCATGATTAGTGGAGATTAGCAAGTGAAAATGCCATAGGATTTTTGAATTTTACAAGCATGATTCAGTATGTGATTTCCATTAAGCATGATAAAAATGAGTTTGCGAAATATCTAGCTTAATGTGTTTAGTGTGCTAAAATTTCATGTTATATGTTCCTGCATATTATTCTGTTAATCTTCATGTTTTTCTAAAGTAACACCAATGCAGCAAAAGTGATCAATGTCGTTGAGTCTGTTTATTTTTCTTTTTCTTAAGGCTTTATTTCTTTCTTTTTATTTTTGCTCGAGGGCGAGCAAAGGTTAAGTTTGGGGGTATTTGATCGGTGTATTTTATATACACTTTTTGAGTCATTTTTAGTTAGTCTTTTGTCCCTTTTTGTACAAATAAGTGTCGTATTATGATAGATTTTCTTTCTTTTGAGTCAAGTTGGTTAAAATGGCCCAATGGCGGAAAAGAAGCGAAAAGAGGGCAAAAACGGAGATTCCAGAGCTTAAAAGACGAGAAAGTGGCGAACGAGGCAGAGGTACGGATCAGCGCCGCGGCGCCTCCTGCAGACAGTCCAGCGCCCGGCGCCAATATCCGTGGCGCGCAGTTGCAGCGCGCGACGCCTCTGACAGAGTGTGGCCGCGACGCCAAATCATCAGAAACATCGCAGAAGTTCCGGCGCCGCGGCGCCGACGCGGGAAACTCACTTTTTTAGACGAATTTCTGGGCCAGGCCTGAAGGAAAAGTTTGAGGCGGTTTTGAGCCTATAAAAGGAGAACCCTAAGCAGTTTTCAAGGGTTCACTTTCTTGCACAAACACAAGAGTCTTGGATTGAAGATTGGAGACCTTAATTTAGTAATTTTCTTTTCTTTCTTTCTTTACTTTCAGTTTTCATGTTGGATATTGAATTAGTTCTTGTCATGTCAATGGCTAGGAACTAATTCCATTATAGGGTATTCCATGTTAAATCACTTGAACCTTATATTATGAATTGATGCATGTTTATGGTTATCTTCTTATTGTTGAGATTTACCCAATAATTGCTTTGAATGCTTGGTAATTAATTGATCACTAATTATCATTATTTATATGATTTCTAATCATACTTCGAAAGGAGGAGATTGTGAATATGATGTAAGTTGGGTAGACATATTTTGGATTGGGGATGAAAATACCTCAATTACTTATGTAGCGTTAATGAGAGGTTTAAACACTTAATTTTACGCATGGCGCATGACGGTTAACTAGGTTTTTAGTCTTAATCCTCCTATAGAGTCATCCTTATCACCGAAAGGTAGAAAGGAGCGATACTGGGGTTGAGTGTTTATATAGCCTTAACCGAAGTATAAAACGATTTAGTAAACCTGTTAGCTCCAAAAGAAGAAGAACCATAATTCATTGCATTAATAAGTAATATAAGCGGATAGTTGAGGAGACATGAAAGCCCTATTTCCATCACTACTGAAGTAAATAAATAGTTAATTAGTATTTACAATTGTTAGTTATAAACAACAAAATCAAACATCGATTACCAAATAGATACCAAAAGGTAGATAATTGGTACTTGAACACTAATCCTTGTGGACGATATTCAGTCTTACCAAGCTTATATTACTTGTCACGATAACGTGCATTTGCGTTAAAGTGTGTGCATCTTTTCGCGCATCAATAGGATACTCAGAAACTCAAAAGGGGTATATTCTCTATGATCTCACTCAGAAATCATTTTTTGTAAGTAGAGATGTTATCTTTAATGAACATGTCTTCCCATTCTCACAGTTAAAATCTAAATAATCCTCTGTATTATTAGACACCTTGACTAATCCTAGTGACAAACAAGACATGTTTCATCAAGGACAAATGCTAAATTCAGACCTCGGTAATACAACCCAGCCCTCACCTTCTCATTCAACTCAGATTTTGTCTTCTGAACCTGAGTATGATGGTTCACAAACACCAAACACTGATCAAGTACAGTCTAGTGGCATAGATGTAGTACATGTGTATTGATGCGCGAAAAGATGCACACACTTTAACGCAAGTGCACGTTATCGTGACAAGTAATATAGTCTTGGTAAGACCGAATATCGTCCACAAGGATTAGGGTTCAAGTACCAAATATCTATCTTTTGGTATCTATTTGGCAATTGATATTTGATTTTGTTGTTTATAACTAAGAAATATAAAGACTAATTTAACTAATGTGTTTACTTCAGTTGTGATGGGAATAGGGCTTCCATGTCTCCTCAATTATCCGCTTATGTTATTTATTAATGCAATGAATTATGGTCTTCTTTTCTCGGAGCTAGCAGGTTTACGAAATCGTTTTATATTTCCGTTAAGGATATATAAACACTCAACCCCAGTATTGCTCCTTTCTACCTTTCAGTGATAAGGATAACTCTATAGGAGGATTAAGAACAAAAACCTAGTTAACCGTCACGCACCATGCGTAAAATTAGGGTTGTTAAGCCTCTCATTAACGCTACATAAATAATTGAGGTATTTTCATCCCCAATCCAAAATATGTCTACCCAACTTACAGCATATTCACAACCTCCTCCTTTCGAAGTTTGATTAGAAATCATATAAATAATGATAATTAGTGATCAATTAATTACCAAGCATTCAAAGCAATTATTGGATAAATCTCTCAAAGAAGAATAACCATAACATGCATCAATTCATAACATAAGTTTCTAGTGAATTAACATGGAAAGTCCTATAAAAAAATTATTTTCTAGTCATTGACATGACAAGAACTAATTCAAGGTTCATCATACAAAACTGAAATAAACGAAAGAAAATAAAAGAAAATTACTAAGTTTAGGGTCTCCAATCTTCAATCTAAGAAAACCTTGTGTTGTGCAAGAAAGGGAAGCCTTAAAATCTGTCTAGGGTTCTACTTTTATAGGCTCAAAACCGCCTCTAACTTTTCCCTCAAAGCCTGGCCCAAAAATTCGTCAATTAAACTGATTTTTCCGCGTCGCCATGCGGCTCAGCGGCGCCGAACCTGCGATGCCGGGTGATTTGGCGCCGTGGCCCTGATCGCTGCTGTCTGTGGGCGCCGCGGCGCTGGAACCTCTGCAGCCTCTCTGATGTTTAGCGCAGCTGCCCGCTCGATTGCAGGAGGCACCGCGCGCCGTCCAAGCCGCCTCGTTCGCCACTTTCTCTGCTTTTAGCTCTGGAACCTCCTCTTTTGCCCTCTTTTAGCTCCTTTTCCGTCATTTGGCCATTTTAACCACTTTGACACAAAAGAAAGAAAATCTATCCTAATACGACACTTATTTGTACAAAAAGGGACAAAATACTAACTAAAAACGACTCGAAAAGTGTATATAAAATACACCGATCAAATACCCCCAAACTTAACCTTTGCTCGCCCTCGAGCAAAGATAGAAAGAAAGAAATAAAGGACTCAAGAAAACGAAAAATAAAAGACTCACTGACATTGATCACTTTTGTTGCATTGATGTTATCTAGAAAAACATAAAGGTTAGCAGAATAATATGCAGGAACATATAGCATGAAATGTTTTTGCATACTAAACACTTTAAGCTAGATATTTCGCAAACTCATTTTTATCATGCTTAATGGAAGTCAACATACTGAATCATGCTTGTAAAATTCAAAAATCCTATGGCATGTTTACTTGCTATTCTCCACTAATCCTGGATATGCATAAAAGAGATTTTCAGGACTTTAAGGGTTGTAATGTAGGTTTAGGTATATGTAGGTAAAAATAGGCATTTAGGCTCATTTTTGTGTACCATAAGCTCTTTAGCTTTTCATTGTTTCCCTTTTCTTTTGATTCTTTTCTTCACTTCAAATCTATTTTTCCCCTCTTTTGTTTTGGGAGAGTGAAGTGTACCATAATAACAGGCACCCCCAAACTTAGGCTTTTGCCTATTTCTTATTACTCTTTTATTGGGGTGCATCATTTTTGTTCACTCTTTTTGTCTCTTTTTTAACACAATTTATTCCACTATTTCACATTTTTACTTATGGCACAGTTTGTGGGAATATAGGGTGTCAAAGAAGAAGTTTCAATTTTTAGGCTCAATGGGGCTGACTAGGGATATATTTAAAGTCCGGGATAGAAAAGAGTGGTAAGAATTGACTATCAAAGAAATGTCTGAGTCATCTCCCTAACATGCATATCCTAACTATTTCGCCTCAAATAGCAAGCAATCATAACACATAAGTTTTCATCATTTAGCATGCATAATTCAAGCAAGAAACTCCAAATAGACAGATTTTGTGAGTTTTTGACATATCTAACCTAAGTGTTTAGATAGTTGCTTCTAATTCCATTACATTATTTCACCTTACTTCACTAGGTGTTTCTAGCAATTACAACATACATGATCTTTGACAGACAATTATGACTCAAAAGAAAAAAAAATTGTGACTCAAAATATACACAAAACAATAAAAAGGACTTAAATAAAATAAAATAAAACACAAATAAAACACCCCCCCCCCCCCAAACTTAAATCACACATTGTCCCCAATGTGTGTAGACTCAAAGACAATAAAAGAAATAAGACACTTACAGATTTGGCTAAAATGGTGGTGGTGGCGGTGGATAGTACTTTGAATTAGTGAGAGGAGAGCTGGTTTTTGATTTGTGGCCTTCTGATCGCATGCCTTTCGTAATTCAGATTTTTTTCCGTTGTGGCGCGCGGCTCGCAAATGGGCGCCGCGCCAAACTCCCGCTGTTCTCAACTTCTGCCGCGGTTCCATCGGGCGCCGCGCTTTGGCGGTTTACGAAATCTTTGGCTTCTTCGCCGCCTTCCAAGTCCTCGCCACCTGGGTTGCCTCCCAAGTAGCGTTGTCTTTAACGTCTTTTAGCCGGGCGCAAGTTCCTTAATTCAATAAACGTGTGGATCAACCCCACGCCTAATCCATTTTCTCCACATTTTTCGCTTTCTTTTCTTCTTCTCCTCTTAGCATTATCATTAAGAGGAAGTTCAGAACACATACCTTTGTTGTGGAGGTTTGGCAAACCATGCCCGCCGGCTCATCTCCCTTTTGTTGACTTGTACGGCTCACGGGGTTGATGGTGATTGCAAAGCACCTACTCATGGTTGGTGGCTCAATGATGTGTTTAAAACTTTAAACACCATTTCTTCCTTCTCCACCTCAATGTCAACTCTCCTCTTCTATATCGATCAAGGCTCTCCCGCCGCTAGAATGGTCTCCCCAATATGATAGGGATTTCTGCATCCTCTTCCATGTCAAGAATGAGGAAGTCCGCCGGAAAAAAGAATTTTCCTACTTTGACAATCACGTCCTCAATATTCCCTCTTGGATGAACCACTGTCCTATCGGCTAGTTGCAAGCTCACAGTGGTTGGTTTTGCCTCACCCAACTCCAATCGTTTAAACACCGATAGAGGCATCGATTTATACTTGCCCTAAATCGCATGCAGCCTTGTTGCACGCCACCCCGCCCACCGTGCGTAGTGTAAAGCTCTCTGGGTCTTTTAGTTTTGGTGGCAACTTCTTCTGCAAGATAGCACTACACTCCTCCGTCAGTGCTACTATTTCGTATTCTTCCAGTTTCTTCTTCTTCCCCAAGATCTCCTTCATGAACTTGAAATAGGAGGGCATCTGCTCCAAAGCTTCTATAAAGGGTATGTTGATATGCAACTTTCTGAATGTCTCCAAAAATTTGGAGAATTGTTTATCAACCGCTTCCAGTAATCTCCGGGGAATGAGATCTTCTCAGATACTCCTTCTCCGGAGTTTTCTACTACCGGGCGAGATTCAACCACCTTCTTTTCCTATCTCTCGCCTTTGCTCACCATCGGCCGGTGAGATCGTTGTTCCAACCGCCACTTCTCAATTGTCTTGCTGCATTGCTCCTCGATTCACCTCTGTTGCTTCGCGTGTACCGTGGCTCGATGTTTGCTCGCTGCTAGCTGACCCACTTGTGTTTCCAAATTCCTGAATGAGGATCTAGCTTCACGAATCTGGTTCGAGCGTTGGTGAGTGCAACAAAGCCGCTTCACTGCTCGCTTTTCACAACCGGTATTGACAATCGCTGACTAGCGGGCCTCGAGTAAAGCGGCTCCGACTACGTTCTGCTGGTTCTGCATCGCCCCTATATTGATTCTGCTGCCCCTGGTCTCTTCTCCATGAGAAATTTGGGTGATTCCTCCACCCTGGATTATATGTGTTGGAGTAGGGGTTGTTTTGTGGCCTTTGATAATTACCCACTACCGACACTCTGCCTGCTCCATTGGTATATTATTAGGATCAGCTGAAGGACACCTATCGAATGTATGTGGGCCACCACATATTTCACAGCTTTTAGGCATCTGCACCGCATTCACTGACACTGTATGTTGCTGCAACTGTTTTGCCAAAAGGGCCACTTGGGCATTCAAGGCAGCAATGACATCTATTTCGTGGACTCCCACTGTTCTCCTCCCACTTGTCGACCTCTCTTCTGTGGCATGGTTGTTGGTGGCCATATCTTCTAATAACTCGTAAGCGTCGTGTGTTGTTTTCCTCATGAATGCCCCACTGGCTGCGATCTATAATGGTTACGTTGTATCGCCACCGTTATAGAAGATGTGACCAAGTTCCACAACTCAATGCAATGGTGTGGGCATTTTCTCGCAAATCCTTGAACCTTTCCCAAGCTTCATATAAGGACTCTCCATCCGCTTGGTAGAAGTTATTCAACTCCTCTCAATTTCTTTGCTTGCATGGGGGAAAAACTTGGCTAGGAATTTCGCGCTCTTTGCCATGTAAAAATCGAATCGGCCTAGGAATTCAACCATACTTTTGCTCTATCCTCGAGTGAGAAAGGAAAGAGCCTCAACTGACGGCATCATCGAACGCCGTATATCGAAAGTTGCACATAGCTCCAAGAAATTAGCTATGCGTATACGTGGATCCTCCGATGGCGCCCTCCAAATTGCACTGCAGGTCGTACTCATGCTCGTAATCGACGGTTTATCTCAAAGTTGTTCGCTCCTATGGCAGGAGCCTAATACACGCCTGTGCTCCATTCACTCTAGGCACATAGTCTCCCAAGCTTCTTTCTCGCCGACTTGAACTCTTTCCTCAACATCCATGTACTTGCCGAGGTATTCTGGATTGGGTTGATTTTCACCTAACCCTTCTCTCATCATGTTGTTGTTTTGAACACCGCCCATCTCTATCAAGGTTGTAATCCTTGATTCTTTCGCTCGCTTACGTGTTTTCAATCTACGGATTGAAGGGAACAAGAGTGTCCGCTCTTCTCCTTCTCGCATAAACCGATTTCAAATAGATCAAAAGCATAACAAATCACGGCACTCGATTTTTACCGAAAATAAAGAAAAAACGTAAAAATAAAATAAAAATTAAAACCAAATTAGAAATTAAAAATAGATAAATTTGATATTGAACTATGCCTAATCAAGAACTACGCCAAAAACTTGATGCGCGAAAGATGCACACACTTTAACGCAAAGTGCACGTTATCGTGACAAGTAATATAGTCTTGTAAGACCGAATATCGTCCACAAGGATTAGGGTTCAAGTACCAACTATCTATCTTTTGGTATCTATTTGGCAATTGATATTTGATTTTGTTGTTTATAACTAAGAATTATAAAGACTAATTTAACTAATGTGTTTACTTCATTGATGGGAATAGGGCTTTCATGTCTCCTCAACTATCCGCTTATGTTATTTATTAATGCAATGAATTATGGTCTTCTTCTCTGAGCTAGGTGTTTACTAAATCATTTTATATTCCGTAAGGATATATAAACACTCAACCCCAAGATTGCTTCTTTCTACCTTTCGGTGATAAGGATAACTCTATAGGAGGATTAAGAACAAAACCTAGTTAATCGCCACGCACTACGTAAAATTGGGTTGTTAAGCCTCTCATTAACGCTTACATAAATAATTGAGGTATTTTCATCCCCAATCCAAAATATGTCTACCCAACTTACAAAGATATTCACAACCTCCTCCTTCAAGTTTGATTAGAAATCATATAAATAATGATAATTAGTGATCAATTAATTACCAAGCATTCAAAGCAATTATTGGATAAATCTCTCAAAGAAGAATAACCATAACATGCATCAATTCATAACATAAGTTTCTAGTGAATTAACATGGAAAGTCCTATAAAAGAATTAGTTCCTAGTCATTGACATGACAAGAACTAATTCAAGGTTCATCATACAAAACTGAAATAAAAGAAAGAAAAGAAAAGAAAATTACTAAGTTTAGGGTCTCCAATCTTCAATCCAAGAAAACCTTGTGTTGTGCAAGAAAGGGAACCCTTAAAATCTGTCTAGGGTTCTCCTTTTATAGGCTCAAAACCGCCTCTAACTTTTCCCTCAAAGCCCGCCCGTAAATTGCCAATTAACTGATTTTTCCGCGTACGGCCATGCTGCTCGGCCATGGCCACGAACTCGCAGATTGGTGATTTGGAGCCGCGCCCGATCTCATGCTGGCAGCCGCGTACTGGAACCTCTGCAGACTTCTCGATGTTTAGCGCCGCCCCGCTTCGATCAGAGGAGGGCTGCGCTGTCCAAGCCGCTGCTCGCCACTTTCTGCGCTTAGCTGGAACCTCCTCTTTTACCCTCTTTTAGCTCATTTTCCGCCATTTGGCCATTTTAACCACTTTGACACAAAAGAAAGAAAATTTATCCTAATACGACACTTATTTGTACAAAAAGGGACAAAAGACTAACTAAAAACGACTCGAAAAGTGTATATAAAATACACCGATCATGCATGAACAAAGTTCAGAAGAGGGTACAAGTGGATTGCATGAACAAAATATTAATCATGTAGTTCCATCTTGTCACGACCCAACCCCGGGGCCGCGACTGGTACCCTACCGGGGTACCCTGTCAGGTATATGTCAGAGAATAGCAGCGGAACATACATAACACATAACTTATAAAAAGGGTAACCATCACTGGTCAGCCGATAAGGCTGCCTTCCATAAAACATACATAAACAAAGTATAGTAGTACAACTGGTTCTTATAGCCCAAAACATATATGTGACCACGCACTTAAAGATAACAACTACATGGCGGCCCGCCATACCCTGAATGTACAAAATACATATAGCATCGGGAATACCTGCACTAACAAAACAAGCTTCCGAGGAATGAGCTTCGACACTGAGTAAAAGATCCTAGGAATGAGGATTCGCCACTGCTTTCCCTTACTGCAGATTTAACGCAAATTTCGAGGGCGGGTCAAGACGTACTCAAGTATGTAAAATCGAAAATATCAGAGTAATATCATAAGTCAAAATAAGCCGAGTCATAGATAAAATCAATTTCTCAGACCGTGCCTTACTAACAACGAGAGTAACAAGTATAAATCTTATAGCATAAAAATAGGAGGCTCACGATCAAAACAGGTACCTCGCCTGTAAGATCATTAAGCAATCCTACTCCGGGACTATTTCACCCGCACGGGTCCCGTGGACCCGCATGAGGTCATCCGCCTCGTCATGGGACTATTTCACCCGCACGGGACTATTTCACCCGCATGGATCCCGTGGACCCGCATGAGTACCATCGCCAGACTCGCGTGAGACTATTTCACCCGCGTGGATCCCGTGGTCCGATCCGCACGAGCGCAAGCCGACGCACTCGCATCATGGGTAGCAAATCCATGGCATAGATAATAACCCGGTTTACCCCGTAATAATACAAATATATGACATAGCTCATCCATTATCATACATAACATAAGCACTACCGCCTATCATATCATACATAAGCACTACCGGCCTATCATATCACAACATAAGCACTACCGGCCTATCATATCATACATAAGCACTACCGGCTTATCATAACATAAGCAAGTTAAGAAATCCCCTAACTTCTTATTAACATTACTAATATATCCTCTCATTTTAGTATCCTAAGGCAATCGACATGTCTTTTAATAAAAACCCGAATTCAACCCAAGCACCATGTACTTAACTTTTTAAGAAAAACTCTTTTTATACAAAGATTCCAAGATACTAATCACCATAGTATCAAGTTACAATTTCTTTTCAAAACAAGTCACATTTCCTTTTAGAAATATAATAGGCTTCTAAATCAAGTGACTTCATTTCCTTTAAAACCTTAGGCAACCAATGCCTAAAAATCGATTCACCTTCCATAGTTTCAAATCCTTTACCCGTACTTGTTTTAATTAGAGTAAACCATTATTTGTGAACCTTTCAAAAACTAATATAACCAACTTCCCATAAAGTCATTATATTAGCGTTATTCCTTTGTCAAATACATTTTCCCTAAATCCAAGGGACTTATACTTTTAAAATGAAACAAGTATCATATACTTTAAAACAAGTGAAAGATGTCAAATCTTGTACGTATACCGTACTACATAGGTACAACTACTCATGCTCAAGAGATAGGAAAACTCTATATACCTCTTCGGTCAATCCACTTGCTAAGTCCAACTACCGCAAGTAATATGTCCACCTATAATAATCATAGTGCGTTTATTAACCTCTAATTTCAATGTAGAAATTCCAAATTCAAGTTACCAATTCCTAAGAAAATCAAGATTTCCTTTGTTTCTACTCACTTTGCCACCTTTTCAAAGGCCGATTTTCAACACTCAAACGCCTCATTAAGGCCCAACATCCAAACCAACACAAAGGGGATTACACACCTAATCTTGGGTGTGTAAAATTCTGCCCTATAAGTCATAATAATACACTTAACAATTCTAAAGTAGTTTGTAGGCTACAACATGCTCATAATATCTCTTTAGCCAAAACCTTCATACCCAACCCACATTTCATGCATGCAATGACTCTAATAGCATTATTTTCTACCACAAATACTTTCTTCTTAACATGCAACACTAAAAACTAATAATAGAGGAAGAATCATTACCTTAGAGCTTTAGCCAAATTTATCCAACAATTTGCTAGCTTCTATTCCAAGAACACCACCACAACAACCTTCACAAGCTAGCCACAAGCTTCCTTCTCGCTTTTACTTTTTGATTTTTCCTAAGGCTAGAATACCTCTTGGAGTTTTAGAGAGAAGGAGGAGCTTGAAATAATTTAAGAGAGAAGGAGGAGCTTTTCTAAGAGAGAGATGAAAGATGACCAAGTCTTTAAGACTTGGTTAATATAAAGCATGCAGAATCAGATGGGGACACTTGTCACCCACCCATGCCCTTTTAAAAGAAAAGATCGATTTTCCTAAGTTTTTCACAGATTTCGCGCAAGGCCATCTTTCCTCCTGGGGCAAGCGCCGCAACTCTGCGGACTTCGGATCTTCCGAGTCGCGGCACGATTCCTGGCAATAAACTTCACGACTCAGATCTTTCGCCGCGCCTGCCTTCTCCGGCCGCGTCCCTACAATCACCCGCTCGCGCCGCTGCTCGCTCAGCTGCGGCTGAGACCCGATCGCGGTCGGCACTAACCACGGTATAACACATCTGTTGTAGAGACTAGGAAGTCTAGTAGAGGTAGAAAACCACTTGTGTGGCACAAAGACTTTGTATCTCTGAATGTTAACAAAGATATTGTATATTCTATGTGCAATTATATCAGTTATAGTCACTTGTCTACCAAGTATCAATCATACATTTCTGCAACATCCTCTCTCACAGAACCTAAAAACTATGTTGAAGCTAGTAAATATCCTAGGTGGATTGAGGCCATGAAAATTGAGATACAAGCTTTAGAGAGTAACCACACATGGGATGTGGTTAAGCTATCTTCAGGAAAAATACCTATTGGCTGTAAATGAATCTACAAAATAAAATACAAGGCATCAGATGAGGTTGAAAGATTTAAAGGCAGGCCTGTTGCTAAAGGCTAAGTAAAAAGAGGGGATAAATTACAATGAAACTTTCTCTCCAATAGTTAAAATGGTAACTATTAGATCTATTCTAGCAATTGCAGCATATATACATTGGTATATACATCAAATGGATGTATATAATGATTTCCTAGATGGTGACTTACATGATGAAACCTATATGACAATGCCTAGGGATTTGATAGTCAAAGAAAGAAAGTGTGTATGCTACTCAAATCCCTCTATGGCAACAAGCTCCAAAAGAGTGGAATACTAAGCTCTCAGAAGAACTTATCAAACTAAAGTTCAACCAAAGCCAACATGATTACTCATTGTTCATTAGGAAGACTGATCAAGGTATAACTATAGTTCTATTAATGTTGATGATATGCTAGTAACAAGGAGTTCATTAAAATTGATTGAGGAAACCAAGTCAGAACTACAGAAAACTTTCAAAATGAAAGATTTGGGAGAGCTCATCAAGTATTTCTTAGGTATAGAGTTTGCCAGATTTGGGCATGGAATAACAATGCATCAAAGGAA
This sequence comes from Przewalskia tangutica, assembly GCA_029844215.1. NCBI lineage: Eukaryota > Viridiplantae > Streptophyta > Magnoliopsida > Solanales > Solanaceae > Przewalskia > Przewalskia tangutica. The sequence continues at coordinate 45,383,470 of CM056723.1, forward strand.
ATATGCCCTTGAATTGATTTCTGAGACTGGGCTTTCAGCAACTACACCAACTGAAACTCCTATTGATATAAATGTTAAACTAACCTCAAAACAGTATGATGAGTATATTGCTACTGAGACAGATAAACCAGACAAAATAGATGATCCTTTGATTGATCAAACTCAATATCAGAGAATCATAGGCAAACTAATATATTTATCTATAACTAGACCTGACATAGCTTTTGGAGTTCAAACTCTACGTCAGTTCCTAAAGCAACCTAAAACTTCAGATACAGAAGCAACTCTCAGGATTGTGAGGTATATGAAGAATCAACCAGGCCAAAGAATTTTATTATCAAGTAAATTAGATACTAAGGTAACAACTTATTGTAAGCATGCCCTTTAACTAGAAAATCAGTGACAAGTTTTATAGTTAAGATTGGTGAATCACTAGTGCCTTAAAAAGCAAAGAAACATAAAATAGTGTGAAGAAGCTCAGTTGAAGCTAAGTATAGAATCTTGGGTACAACAGTGTCTGAAATTATATGGCTACTTGGATTACTTAAAGAAATTGACATTGAAATAGACTTACCAGTTGACATATACACTGACAGTAGAGCAGCAATGCAAATTATTGCAAATCATGTCTACCATGAAAGAACAAAATATATAAAAATTAATTGTCATTTTGTGAGAAAAAAATTACAACGACCGATCACTATTGTATATATTCCTACCAAAGATCAACCTATTGACATACTTACCATTGTGAGGTATATAGAAGTTAGTTAGTGGTAGTTATAAGAGTTAATTCTCTCTTACAAATATAGATGTCATATAGTTCAGTTTCACAGTTTAATGAGAATGAGATTGTCTTCTACTATGTCTTCATCTTCTTCCTTCTTGTTCTTACTTTCTTCGTACGAATGCTATTGCTTTTCTTCTTAATTCTAGTGGTTTGTGAGCTCAATCACTTGTCAGTTCAGTGAATAAGTATTTTATCACGAGAGAAATACTAGTAAGAAAGTGAAAGGATTGGACAAAAGAGTAAACGTGATGTCCGGCCCACATAAACACTTAGGTCCGAAACCACATGAACACCTCGGCAAAAGGTCTTGGTGACATGGTAACTTCACTTTCTGATGAACAATTTCGAGGAAGCGCAGTAAAAGGGACCCCAAAGCTAAAGGCATTTACTGAAGCTGTGAAAATGGCAAGTAGCCGTTTATTTGTACTATCAACATTACAAGATCTATTTTAAGATAGTTTGTTACAATTACAAGATCCAATGGAGATGGATGAAATTGATTTTAATTAACAACAAAAAAAAAATGGATTTTGTTTTAGTACTACCCTCTCCATTCCAAAATAAGTAAATTGTTGGGGTGTGCACATCCCTTAAAAAGGAATTAATTGCACTAATTAGTGTAATCCCATGAGTGAATTTGAGAAGGATAGAGTATGCGAAAACCTTACATTTACCTTGCAAGATAGAGATGTTATTTTCGATAGATAAATTATTTATTCATTTTAATAAATACAGAGTAATTTATTAAGTATTTATTTTTAATATTACCTTATCATTAAATAACTACTCCCTTTGTTTCATAATAAGTGATTATTTTAACTTGTACACGTCCTTTAAGAAAGTGCTCACTCCTAGAAAAAGAAAAAAATAGTTAATGAATGTTGATTATTTCAACAAGGGCAATTTTAAAAAACATGATCAAAGTATTCTTGAAATTTTAAAGAACCATTTTTTTAAAAAAAATTGAAAGGTCTAACCACTTATTGTGGAACAGAAGAGGTACATAAATAGTATTCTCTCCATCTCAATTTATATGATGTAGTTTGACTGAACACAAAATTTAAGTAATAAAGGAAGACTTTTGAATCTTGTGATCTAAAATAAGTCAAAAATATTTGTGTAATTATAGATTATCTTGTTAAACGTAAAAGTTAAAATTTAAAATTAAATTATAGTCAAATAAGGAAATGTGTCATTATTTTTTGATTGACTAAAAAAGTGTGTCATATAAATTGAAAAATTGGGAGTAGTTAAGTTTAAATTTTCAAAGCATAATTAATAAAGTTAGTCTAGTAAAATAAAAAATAAATATTTTTTAAAGAAGAATGTTCAGTCAATACAGGACAAAGTAAAAAGGAAACTGAGGGAGTACATTTCATGGTTCTTCTATTGCTGTCAGCTTCAGATTTTGTACTAGACTTGTTCTTGATCCGGAAGGTGTAGAATAATTACTTAATTAGGTGGTGGTAGATTAAGTGTGTGTTTGATTGGGCTTTTCAAATGGCCTAAAGTGAAGTGTTTGATGCTTTTTGTCAAAAAAATACTTTTGGCCTCTACCGGCAGAAGCTCAAATTTTGGGCTTTTGCCAGTAGAAAAATAGCTTTTGAATTTGTCCATTTTTAATTCAAAAGTACTTTTTTTTACAACAAAACACCTAATAACTTTTTGATAAAAAACTCTATTTGAAAAGTTTTTTTTAATAAGTTGTACCAAACGAGCCATAACAAGAGAAAGGTTAGAAATTGTAATTTATGCCCTATGAGTTCCGGACAATAATTATTTTTGTTTATTAGACTTTTCATATATATTTGTATATTAAATATTTTTTTTTAATATAAATATAAAGTTTATGCTAAAATTACTGAATTCTGTCAAACACAAAGTTGATAGACTTCACTGTTGAGTTTTGTTGGGTTCGTGTACGTAGCGAAATTTGAAAATTTTAGTTTCAAACCCAACAAGACAACGAACTGCATGATGATTATGTAATGAGAAAGCAAACATACAACATGTAGTATGTTAACCGTAATACTTCGATCGAAAACTTACGATTTTGCAAATCTGGAATCTTCAAGTGTAATTCGAGGGTGAGCACGCAACTCTTCCTCGAATGCAAGTTCCAAGAACTATGATGTAATTACACTTTCAGAAAGCTAGGAAATCCGGCAGAGTTTCGGGAGAGAATAATCTTTGTGAATTGAGTGTCCTGATAGAACCCTCTATTTATAGTTGTGTAAAACGCAGCTAGGGTTCCCACGTGGCCGTGCCGAAGGCGGGTCGGTCGGATCGCCATCGGATCGCGCCGCGACTCTAAATGGGTGGTGTCGCGGCCCTTGTCTAATTTTACCTCGTTTTTATTTTAATTAAATCAGAAATCCAATCTTGACTTAATTAAATAATCATTATTCTTTCAAATGTCTTGATCATAAATCGAATATTTATATTCTCTCTCATTACATCCTTAGATTGACGAAACAATTGACTTAGTGTTACCCTACATGCCTTCACATATCGACACTAATCACATTGGGGTCTACACGGAACTCCTAGACGGCGCCGAAAAACGAACTCAATATGTGAAGTATAGCTACACGAATCGGGTAAACTGAACCTCTATGTGAAAGATAAAATCCTTTCATTCACGACACACTCGATCAAGCCTAGGATATGTCAAGTGTCTATCAAAATGGCTTGATCATTATATCTTATCTATATTAGTTGACAACAAGACCATATCATAAATGTCACGACTCGACCCGACGAGCCGCAACTAAACGTCCTAATTGGACGTCATTACTGACCTGTCACTTTTAATCCATATAGTACAGAGATCTATAGAAATTTCGGCAGCACAACACTGCTTTTACAACATCTCCCTAAAATGGGCGAGCCGACAAGGCTGCCAAATCAACAACAAAACAACAATCATAATAGGCTAGCCGACTAGGCTGCCACCAACCAACATTATGTACACAAAAATAATCAAAATAAGCAAGCCGGCTAGGCTGCCACTAGATAACAACAAGTATAACGGGGAACGCCCCAACACAGGGTAAAACAGCATCAAAAACCAAAACAAGGTACAAACGTAAAATCCACAATTGTATACAGACCTCTAAGAGTGTAATACTGACATATGATGGGACAGGACCCCGTCGTGCCCAAAATATGCATAAGACTGAGAGATAAAGGTCTGTACCAAAATAGCTGGCTCCGGAACAAAGGAGTTTCCAACTACTGCATAAGAATCCTAGATCGAGGACCACCTATTCAACACTAACTCGCGGCATTTAACGCAGCTTCTCGGAAAGGGGGGTAAGTACGAAATAATGTACCGAGTATGTAAGCATGAAATAATGTAAATAAGATCAACTGTGTCCTGTAAGGTAGAGAGTCAACTGTATCATAAAATAATGAGAGTCATACCAGTACTCATGCATAATCATAAAATAATGAGAGTCATACCAGTACTCATGCATGCTTAGTCATAAAATCATCAGATGTAAATAAATGAATCAACTGCCCGACCCTTGGGTGAGAGACGCGGTGGAATATATTGTCATGGGTATTCAGATCGCATCACGGATGTCTCCGTGGAATCATCATATATATATATAACCGTCCGCCTCTCAGTGAGGACGCGGTGAATCATCCTCGATACGTACGCATTTAATATGCTACCGACGCGGTGAAGTGGAAAAATGACTCTTAGCACGAGTAGATATCATGAGCAACTGTATGCAATCTAAATCATTTCTCGGCTCTCATTAAAATCATTAGATAAACTTCTTACGAGACAATCACATGTACTTCCATAACTCATATTACTAAGAATTAGACTGTGAAGAAGTCATGTACGTCCGCCATACATTCACTATGTTCAAGACATATGTCAAGATGAAAAGAATAAGAATTCATGTAATTATGTCAAAAGAAAGAAGGATAGGCTCACATACCTCTTAGGCGACTAATCAACTCAATATTAAGGTATGCCTCGTCTAGTACTTCAACATATAATAAGGAATAATACGCTCGTCAATTCTATGATTTCTAATGTAAGTTGTATGAATAACGACATCCTATTTTACAGAAATTTGGGCAGCACCTCCCCTGTTTATATGCATATCCACAATTTACCAACAAGCCAACCAACACCAATAATCCAACATTATTCCAGGATATAATTAAGTTAAGCCCAACATACGTCATATAAACTATCATATAACCTTCATTCTCTTTATATCCATGGAAGACAACAACTTCAACAATCAAGTGACTATTCAATCCTTAGTCATGTTAAAATAGTTCATAAAAGCAATCTCAAACTTCTATCAACATTTAAGAATTCAAGAAGGTGAAATTTATACTTCCCTATACTTTAATTCTTCCAAGACACGTATAGGTGATTACCACAATACATATACCTGATTTCCAACATTATAATCTTAACAAGTAGTCCCTAATAAAACACAATCACGTTCAATAATTCCATCAACCCTTCAGCCAACCTATGTCACGCCCCGACTTTTCCTAAGTCTTTACTTAGGGCGTGATGACACCTGGACAATTATTTTCCACCAGGAGCACCATTTAATTCTCTTTATTTAGAAATTTAAACTTATATTCAAATACGGAGCGATTAATAAAAATAACAATAAAGAAATCTGTTTATGACTTTATAAAAAAAAACATAACGCGAGCTCATGCTCGTGCAAATATTGTTTCTACATAGACATACTGACAAAGATTATGTCCCGAGACATTGGAACTGACATTCTGAACCTGACGAGTACCAAGCCCGGAACAATGGACTTGGTATGACAAGAGGCTGCGGGACGATCGCTAGCCTTGGCGTGGAGCCTTTCCTCTATCACGCTTTCCTGAAACATGTTAAATAAAGAGTTAGCCCTACCATCTGGGGCTGAGTGAGAACCTTACCCTGCAATTCAAAGTAACACCACAATATTCCAAGCGCAAACACATTATAACGTAATAAGCATATTGCAAAAAACATATCAGGTTACAACATTTTTAAATATGCAACAACTCCTCATAGGAAATTCGCGGTTTAACTAACACTTCATTTTATCCCGTATTGTACGTTAAGACATTCCCCTGCATTTCCACATGTTTATTACATTTATATATTTGTGAACGCGTATTCACTTTTCATATTTATATATAGGTGAACATGTATTCATCTTTCATATTTGTTGCGGCGTGCAACCCGATCCATTATATTTACGTATTTGTGAACACGTATTCACTTTACGTTTTGTTGCGCGCAACCCGATCCATTATATTTACGTAGTTGTGAACGTATTCACTTTACGCTTTGTTGCGCGCAACCCGATCCATTATATTTACGTATTTGTGAACGCGTATTCACTTTACGCTTTGTTGCGCGTGCAACCCGATCCATTATGTTTACGTATTTGTGAACGCGTATTCACTTTACGCTTTGTTGCGCGCAATCCGATCCATTATATTTACGTATTTGTGAACACATATTCACTTTACGCTTTGTTGCGCGCAACCCGATCCATTATGTTTACGTATTTGTGAACGCGTATTCACTTTACGCTTTGTTGCGCGCAACCCGATCCATTATATATTTATATATTTATGTGAACACGTATTCACTTTTCATATTTTTCAGAAGATCGAATAAATATTATTCTCTTTTCTAACATTCTGTCATTCATACTTGTAACGATTATAACTTTTTAACCATAACTCCAACTAAGGTGTTTCTCAAGCAGAAACTAAGGTAAGACGGGGATATTTCACTGTACCAAATTTCATTTAAAACTACTTTGGGTAACTAACACAAATTTATCCTCAAAACAGCCACATGAAATTTATTTCGGCAAGATTTTTATTAAACAACACCCAATCTTAGAATAGTCATAACTCCTAATCTGTAAACCCGTTCAAGCCCTATAAAATCTCAAAACGACGAGAACAGAGAGCTACACGTCTCCATGTGAACCATACTTTCATATTCTGTACCATTTGGTACAGTTTTACCCTTTTATTCGCTGCCCTTCCTGGATCTCGATAGATCTGAGGCAGAAACTTTAAACAGCGATAACTCTCAATCCGTAAGTCGGATAGACCCCCGTAAGGTCTCAAAATTTCCAAAACATAGAGATATAGAACTTTCATTTAGCAACAATTTTCATATTACCCACAGATTTGTACAGTTTTACGTTTCAACGTCCTGCCCTTCTGGATTCCGATGAATCCGAGGCAGCAACTTCAAACTACAATAACTCTCAACTCGTAAGTCCGTTTTAATAACGCTTTATCTATATTTGTCCGTAACAGAGATATTTACAACCATGTAAATTTTCATATAATTCTAATAAGTAAAACTCAATAAAAACAGTCTGTAATTATGCCTTTCCGAATTTCGACCAAATCTAAGGCAGGAACTTTGAACTATGATAACTTTCAAACCGTACGTCCATTTTACCTCATTTTTGGTTCTATATGATCATGTTAGAGAGGTGTACCACTCCTCCGAATTTCATCAAATTCTAACAATTATAACTCAGTGAGAACAGTTCGTAAAGTTCATGACGCAACTAGTTGTCTAAACAATCAAAAGTTCAATATTTCTTTTCAACACTCAATTCTTATTCTAACATGTATTAAACTTAAAATAAAGGATGTTACCAAGAATTTCTGAGTGAGAAAACTCACCTTGTATGTGTGAAATGATTGTTATTCGGTTGCTATAAGGGATTATTGCTCCCTAGTATTTCTTTTTTTTGTTGTTCTTCTTACTTTCTTGTTTTTTTTTCCAGAATTTTCCTCTTCTTGTTCACTTGTTTTTTTCTGATTTTCTAACCTTGATGTTATGTACTTTATTTGTGTGTAAATACAATGTATAAGTGGAGGTGATAGTATAACTTATGGGAGGGGGAAAACCAAAAGATTGAAGGGAAATGAAAAGGGGGGGAAGGGGTAAAGGGAAGGGGTGGGACGTGCATCTGCATGTTTGTTTGTTTTTTTTTTTTCTTATTTTCATTTTATCTATCTATTTATCCAACTTTAACACTAACTCTATCTCATGCAATTTATTCTTTGTTTTCTTATATATATATATATATATTTATTTATTAACCCAACCACAACTATTATTATTATTTTTTTCCGGATTTTACATTCTCTCCTCCTTAAGCAACATTCGTCCTCGAATGTGAATAAGGTCGTAACATAATCACATAGACACAATAATGTTTATTGTTATTGTAACAAATTTGGGGCTTCACATTCTCCTTTCCTTAAGAAGCATTCGTCCTCGAATGCGAATGAGGTTGTAACACATGCATATAGACACGCAAATGGCACACATACGTAAGACTATGTAATGCATTTTTTTATTACCTTAGTCAAAATAGGAATGAATATTTGACTTTCATCACCTCTTCCGCTTCCCGGTGGCTTCCTCAGGAGTGATTCCTCCATAGGACTTTCACTAAGCAATATCTTTATTTCTAAGGCGCTGGACCTTTCTCTCAAGTATTTCTACCGAGCCTCTTCATATCAAGCTCTTTATTAAGAACTATCTCCGGGAAGGATGACGTGACTTGGATCGTGCAAGTATTTTCGTAACATCGACATGAAATACCGGATGCATCGCCTAAATTTCTCTTGTGAAAGTGCTAATTGTAAGCCACATTCCCACTCTTCGCAAGATCTCATACGCCCAATAAACCTTGGGCTCAATTTCCTTTCTTACCAAAACGCATCACTCCTTCATCGGGGGACACTTTTAAAAATACTTTCTCCTCTCGAATTCAAGATCTCTTTTCCGATGATCCGCATAAGACTTATGACGGCTATGAGTTGTTTTGATCCGCTCCCGAATCATCCAGACCTTATCATTTGTTTCGAATGACTTCAGTTCAACAAATGCCTCACCCACCTCGAACCATCTAAGTGGAGACCTATATTTTCGTCCATATAATGCTTCAAACGGGGCCATTTGTATGCTAGAGTGAAAACTATTTATCACGACCCAACCTCGGCCGCTGATCGTACTTACCGGGTACTCGTGTATATGTCAGAGAATAGCAGCGGAACATACATAACACATAACTTATAAAAAGGGTAAACATTCCTGGCCAGCCGATAAGGCTGCCTTCCATAAAACATATTTAAACAAGGTATAGTAGTACAACTGGTTCTTATAGCCCAAAACATATATGTGACCACGCACTTAAAGATAACAATCGTATGACAGGGCCCCGCCATACCCCTGAATATACAAAATACCTATAGCATCAGGGAATATCCGTACCAAAAAAACAAGCTTCTGAAGGAATGGAGCTTCTAACACCTGAGTAAAAGATCCTAGGAATGAGGATCTACCACCTGCTTTCCCTTACCTGCAGATTTAACGCAGCCCCGGCGGCGGGTCAAGACACAACGTACCAAGTATGTAAAACTGGAAAATACTGTAGTAATATCATAAGTCAAAAATAAGCTGGAGTCATAGATAAAAATTAATTTTCTTGCACTGTGCCTAACTAACAATGAGAGTAACAAATATAAAACTTATAGCATAAAAATAGGAGGCTCACGATCAAAACAGGGTACCTCGCCCGTAGTATCATTAAGCAATCCTACTCCTGGGACTATTTCACCCGCATGGGTCCTGTGGACACGCATGAGGTCATCCGCCTCGTCATGGGACTATTTCACCCGCATGGGACTATTTCACCCGCATGGATCCTGTGGACCTGCATGAGTACCATCGCCGTACTCGCATGGGACTATTTCACCCGCATGGATCATGTGGTCCGGATCCGCATGAGTGCAAGCTCCGCACTCGCATCATGGGTAGCAAATCCATGACATAGATAATAACCCGGGGTTTACCCCGTAATAATACAAATATATAACATAGCTCATCCGGCTATCATACATAACATAAACACTACCGGCCTATCATATCATACATAAGCACTACCGGCCTATCATATCACAACATAAGCACTACCGGCCTATCATATCACAACATAAGCACTACCGGCCTATCATATCATACATAAGCACTACCGGCTTATCATAACATAAGCAAGTTAAGAAATCCCCTAACTTCTTGTTAACATTATTAATATATCCTCTCATTTTAGTATCCTAAGGCACTAACGTGTCTTTTAATAGAAAATCCGGGAATTCAACCCAAGTACCATGTACTTCTAACTTTTTAAGAAAAACTCTTTTATACAAAGATTCCAAGATACTATTCACCATAGTATCAAGTTACGATTTCCTTTTCAAGACGAGTCATATTTCCTTTTAGAAATATAATAGGCTTCTAAATCAAGTGACTTCATTTCCTTTAAAACCTTAGGCAACCAATGCCTAAAAATCGATTCACCTTTCTTAGTTTCAAATCCTTTACCCGTACTTGTTTTAATTAGAGTAAACCTTTCTTTGTGAACCTTTCAAGAAAACTAATATAACCAACTTCCCATAAAGTCCTTATATTAGCGTTATCCTTTTGTCAAATACATTTTCCCTCAACTCAAGGGACTTATACTTTTGAAATGAAACAAGTATCATATACTTTAAAACAAGTGTAGATTATCAAATCTTGACGATACCGCATACTACATAGATACAACTATTCATTCTCAAGAGATAGGAAAGCTCTACATACCTCTTCGGTCAATCCACTTGCTAAGTCCAACTACCGCAAGTAATATGTCAACCTATAATAACCATATCGCGTTTATTAACCTCTAATTTCAATGTAGAAATTCCAAATTCAAGTTACCAATTCCTAAGGAAAATTGGGCAGCATTTCCTTTGTTTCTACTCACTTTGCCACCTTTTTTAAAGGCCGATTTTCAACACTCAAACGCCTCATTAAGGCCCAACATCCAAACCAACACAAAGGGGATTACACACCTAATCTTGGGTGTGTAAAATTATGCCCCATAAGTTATATTAATACACTTAACAATTCTAAAGTAGTTTGTAGGCTACAACATGCTCATAATATCTCTTTAGCCAAATCCTCCATACCCAACCCACATTTCTTGCATGCAATGACTCTAATAGCATTATTTACTACCACAAGTACTTTCTTCTTAACATGCAACATTAAAAACTAATAATAGAGGAAGAATCATTACCTTAGAGCTTTAGCCAAATTTATCCAACAATTTGCTAGCTTCTATTCCAAGAACACCACCACAACAACCTTCACAAGCTAGCCATGCCTTCCTTCTCGCTTTTACTTTTCAGATTTTTCCTAAGGCTAGAATATCTCTTGGAGTTTTAGAGAAGGAGGAGCTAGAAATAATTAAGAGAAGGAGGAGCTTTTTCTAAGAGAGATGAAAGATGACCAAGTCTTTAAGACTTGGTCAATATAATGCATGCAAAATCAGATGGGAGACACTTGTCACCCACCCATGCCCTTTTAAAAGAAAAGATCGATTTTCCTAAGTTTTTCCGCCAGATTCGCGCTGGCCTCCGCGCAACTCTCGCACTTGATGTTTCGCCACTCGCCTGCTTCGGGGCCATGCGCTGAAACTTCGACCCTCGATCTTCCGGCCGCGCTTACAATCTCGCCTTGGCGCCGCCTCGCCTCAGCCGCGCTGAGACCCTAATCGCGTCCGCACGAACCACGGTATAACATTCTCCCTTAGAAACATTCGCCCGAATGTTCCTTCTAGCTTACTCGAATCACAAATCGACGTAGATCGTCACGACCCAACCTCGGCCGCATCGTACTTACCGGTACTCGGTATATGTCGGATAATAAGAATGAACATACATAACACATAACTTATAAAAGTGGTAACATCACCGCCACCGATAAAGTCGCTTCCATAAAACATACTTAAACAAAGTATAGTAGTACAACCGGTTCTTATAGCCCAAAACATATATGTGACCACGCACTTAAAGATAACAATCGTATGAACAGGCCCGCCATACCACGAATGTACAAAATACCTATAGCATCGTGGAATGTCCGTACAATAAACAAGCTCCTGAGGAATGGAGCTTCGACACCGAATAATAGTGATCCTAAGAACGAGGATCCACAATATGCTTACCCTTACCTGCGGCATGAACGCAGCCCCCGAGGAAGGGGGTCAGTACACAATATGTCCCAAGTATGTAAAGCTGGAAAATATTGTAGTAATGATATCATAAGTCTAAAAGTAAGCTGGGGTCATAGAAGAAAATCAAAATACCTTTATCAGGCCTTACTAACAATGAGAGTGACAAGATATATAATATCGCATAAAATAGGGCCTTAGGATCAAAACAGGTACTCGCCTGTAGTATCAATAAGCACCCCTACTCCCGGGACTATTTCACCCGCATAGTCCCGTGGACCCGCATGAGGTATTCTCGCATAGTCAGATCCGCCGCGTGAGACTATTTCACCCGCATAAGCCCATAAGGACTCGCACGAGGTATTCCTCGATCACGGGTAGCAAATCCACGGAATGTGGTATAACGATCTGGGACTTACCCTCGATATACTCTACCCCGGCAGATGGTATAACGATCTGGGACTTTCCTCGTATATACTCTTACATCAAGCAAATGGTATGACGATCTTGGGCTTGCCTCGCATACTCTTACACCAAGAAGGTGGTATGACGATCTTGAGGCTTGCCTCGCATACTCTTACCCCGAGAAGGTGGTATAACGATCTTGGGCTTGCCTCGGATATACTCTTACCCTAGCTCAAATCACATCATATCATAATCATAAATAAGTTAAGAAAACTTATAACTTCTTATTAGTCTTGTTCATATACCCTCTCATTTTAGTTTACTTAAGGCACTTAATCATATCTTTAATAAAAGAACACCGGGAGTTTAACCCAAGTACTACATGCTTCAACTCTTTTAAAAATGACTCTTCTTTATACATAAAACTCTTGGGCAATTGATGCCTTAAAACCAATTTGCCTCACCATATACTTATCTTACTTAGAGTAAATTTCTTCTCATTAACCTTTTATGAAGCTAATAAACCAACTTCCCATAAAGTTGTTATATTAACTCTACACTTTAGTAAAATCATACCTTTCCCCTAACTAAGGGACTTATACATTCTTAAAACAAAACAAGTCATTATATACTTAAAGCAAGTAAGAATACCAAATCTTGTACGTCTACCGTACTACATAGTTTCATCTATTCATGCTCAAGAGATAGGAAAGCTTCACATACCTCTTTGGTCAATCCACTTGCTAAGTCCAAACTACCGCAAGTAATATGTCAACCTAAAATAACCATGATACGTTTATTAACCTCTAATCTTAATGTAGAACAATCCAAGTTCAAAGTCACTAAATTCTATGGAAAATTGGGCAGCATTTCCTTTGTTTCTACTCACTTTGCCACCTTTCTCAAGGCCGAATTTATCATTCAATTGCCACATTTAAGGCTCAATCAATCCAACAATTCAAAGGGGATTACACACCTAAACTTGGGTGTGTAAAATTCTTCCCCATAAGTTACAACAATTCACTTAACAATTCTAAGGTAGTTTTTAGGCTACAACATGCTCATAATCTCTTCTTAACCCATTTTTCATATCTAAACCACATTTCTACCATGCAATGACTCTAAGAGCATTATTTACTACCACAAGTTCTTTCTTCTTAACATGCAACACTATAAACTAAATCTAAAGGAAGAATCATTACCTTAGAGTTTTAGCCAAACTTATTCCAAATATTTTGCTAGCTTCCTTGCCAAGAACACCACCACAAGCTAGCCACAAGCTTCCCTTTTTGTTCTTAACTTTTCAGATTTTTTCTTAGGCTTGGATTTTCTTTTGGAAATGTAGAGAGAAGGAGGAGCTGATTTTTAGAGGAGAGAAATGGAAGATGACCAAGTCTTCAAGACTTGGTCAATATATTGCATGCAAGAAATCAGATGGGGACACTTGTCACCCTCCCAAGGTCTTTTAAAAGAAAATCTGACTTTTTCCGCCCAAAAATCCCGCCTCGGCGCGCCTCGCTTCCCGTGGCGCACAAACCTCCGCAACTTCTCGAACTTCCGCGCATGCCTCGCTCCCGGCGCGGCTGCAACTTCAGCGCCCTCGATTTTTAGGCGCCATGACTCGCATCCGCGGCCCTCGCCGCTTTGTCCAAACACATTGTCCGATCACAAGATCGAACTTGTAACTCTCATAACTTCCTACTCCTACATCTTATCGACGAACGGTTGGTTGCGTTGGAATCTAGACTCCACGAACTACGCCCTAGGCCTTTGAAACACTTAGGAACTCTCAATGTATCGGGTCGTAACCCGCCTCAAAGTTGACTAAAACCCGTCCGGAATAATCCGTCAACCTATCCTTTGAAAATTTTAAGTCTTACATGCTTTCGTACGCTCTCATACGTAGGGTCAGAACTACGGGGTATAACATAGACGCTCTTAACTACTCTTTTGCAAATAAAGATGCTCCCCACGGCCACAACAATACTTAAGCACAATTGCTAAATCAAAACTAATAAGCAGGAAAGTGGGTTACCTGGAGGTGTAGGGAATAAGTGAGGATACTTCTTCATCATGTCATCCTCTGCTTCCCACGTCATTTCCTCCCTGTTCTCGTTCCGCCATAAGACCTTGACGGAAGCCACGTCCTTCGTCCGAAGTCGTCTAACACCGTCGATCGAGTATCGCTGGGACTCTCTCATACGATAACTCCTCCGCTACTTGGACATCATGAACCGTGCACTCTAGATTGATCTCCAATACATTTCCGCAACATGGACACATGGAAAACTGGATGTACCGCCTCCAAATCGGACGGCAGATCTAACTCATAGGCAACTCTGCCTACACTACGGACAATCTGATACGGCCCAATGTACCTTGGGCTAAGCTTCCCCTTTTTTCCAAATCTCATCACGCCTTCACGGGCGATACCTTTAGAAAACCCAATCATCTATCTCAAATTCCAGTGTCGACGCCGATGATCTGCATACGACCTGCCGACTACGAGCCGCTAACAACCGCTCTGGATAAGCTTCACCTTATCCTCTGCACTGTGAACTAAGTCCGCCCGACTAATCGAACTTCTCCCACTCGAACCACTATCGGTGACTGCACTTCCTCCCGTATAAGGCCTCATGGCGCCATCGTCGAATCTTTGGAATGGTAGCCGTTGTTGTAAGCAAACTCCACAAGAGGCAAATGATCCTCCCACTACCTCGAAATCAATAACACAAGCCCGCAGCATATCCTCGAGTATGCGGATAGTGCGCCACCGTCCGCTTGGCTCGAGGGTGAAATGCGATCTTGAGACTCACTGTGTCCTAATCCTTCCGAAAAGACCTCCAAGTTAGCCGAGAACTGGGCTTCTATCCGATATAATCGACACCGGACTCGTGCGCCTCACAATCTCTCTAATATATAATCCGCATAGTCTCACCGAGAACGTCGTTCGACGGAAGAAAATGGGCTGATTTCGTCACTGTCGACAATCACCCAAATGGAATCACGCTCTCCGATGGTTGGTAGCCGTAATAAAATCCATATTTATCACCTCCCACTTCCAAGTCGAATATCAATAGCTCGCAACCCCACCGGCTTCGTGCTCAATCTTAACTCACGACAATTCCGCACGTGCCCACGAACTCCGCAACGTCCCTCTTTAGGCCATCCCACCAATACACGCATATGAGGTCATGATACATCTTAGTCGACCCCGGATGAATAGAATAACGAGCACTGTGTGCCTCACGAATCTGGCGACGAAGTCCTCGTACATCGGGAACACACAACCGACGAATCTTAGCACCCCATCGCTCTACCTCAAATAGACCCTTCTCTTCTCGAACAGCGATCTCGATGCACCAAAATCGGATCCTCATACTGTCGCCTCTTCACCTCCTCGACGATAGAAGACTCGGCAACCTCTCGAACCCGAATTTCGTCACTAACAGAATCAACCAAACGAACCTCAAGGCTCGCTAGCTGATGTAACTCTCGGACCATATCCCTTTCTCTGTGAACATCGCATGGACTACCCATCGACCGCGACTAAGCGGCATCCGCAACTACATCGCCTTCCTGGGTGGTATAGAATATTAACATCGTAATCCTTAAGTAGCTCCAACCACCGCTCGCCGCAAGTTCACTCCTACGGTGAAGATGTCCGAGACTCTTGTGGTCTGTGAAAATGTCCACATGAACTCCATATAAATAATGACTCCAGATCTTCAAGGCATGAATCACTGCTGCCAACTCCAAGTCATGTGTGGGATAGTTCTTCTCATGCTTCCTAAGATGTCGAGACGCATAAGCTATAACTCGCTGCTCGCATCAAAGACGCACTCCAAGCCCGACACTGACGATCGCAATAAACCACATATCCATCTAAGCCCTCGGAAGAGTAAGGATCGGGCCGCCAATTTCTCCTTTAGTAACTGGAAACTCTCCTCACAAGCATCCGTCCACTTGAATGTAGCTGCCTTCTGAGTCAGCCTAGTCAAAGGCGCTGACATGGAGGCAAACTTCTCCACAAACCTCCGATAATAACCTGCAAGGCCCAAAGCCGCGCACTCCGCTTGTAGTGGAGTGCGACCAAGTCTCGATCGCCTCAATCTTAGCCAGTATCAACCCGAATACCATCTACCCGATAACATGCCCTAAGAAAGCCACTGAAGCTACCAAAACTCGCGATTTCGAACTTGACATACAATTGCGGCCACGAGGACTCAATACCGCCTCAAATGATTCAGATGCTTGCTCGCGTGCGCGAATACACCAAGATATCATCGATGAACACTATAACGAACATATCCAAGAATGGCCTGAACACCCTCTTCATCAAATCCATGAATACCGATGGAGCGTTGTCAACCCGAAAGACATCACCTGAACTCATAGTGCCCATACCGGTCCCGAATGCGATCTTTGGGATATCTATCTCTAACTCGCACTTTTGATAATAACTGCATCGCATGTCTATCTTGGAAAAACACTTTGCACCCGCAACCGGTCAAACAAATCGTCAATCACGGGAGGATACTGCTTCGATAGTTACCTTGTTCACCGTCAGAATCAATACACATACGCGGCCCCATCCTTCTTCTTTACAAATAACACTGGCGCCCAAGGAGAAACACTTGGCCTAATAAAGCCTTTCTCCAAAGAAATCTTTGATTGGTCCTTCAATTCCTTCAACTCGGCGGTGCCATCCTCGTATGGCGAATAGATATCGGTCGAGTGTCCGCGCCAAATCGATGCAAAACTCAATCTCCTCGGGAGGATACCCAAAGCTCGTCTGGGAATACGTCGAAACTCTCTAACAACCGAATCGATGAAGGTCGGTATCTCACCTCGATATCAAATACCGAACCAAATGGTAAATATACCCTTCCGTACCATCTTCCTAGCCTCGAGGTAAGAAATAAACCTACCCTCGGCGCAAAGATTCCCTTCCACTCGATAACGGCCACCAGAAACGGAACCTAACTAACCTCTCTCGGTCCACATTGGCATAGCAAGACGCTAGCCAATCCATACCCATAATCACATCAAGTGTCATATCCAACTCTATCAAGTCGCCAGAGTCCGACGACCATCTACCCATCGGGCAAGCCTTATATACCCGCCACTACCATCGGCACCTCCACGTAGCCACCTCAAAAGATTCTATGGACTCGGCTCATCCCTATTCTACCAAAGAATATGAGGAGATATATAGGGCGGTAGAACACGGATCTATCAAAGCATATACATCACAAAGAAGAAACCAATAATGTACTGCGACGACATCGTGACGCCTCCGGTCACGACGATTGGACATAGCATAGATGCGGTTCGAAGACCGCTGAACTAGAACCCTGCTACGACCGCCGCGCTCGCTGCCCGTGAACACCCCGCCCGGGCGCATAACAATCAAGATGAAGACCCAAAGAATCGAATCGTTTACCGAGCCATAGCATTTCCGCCGCTCGCCTGACAATCTTCTTAAATGGCCTGCCGCCACAAGAGTAACAAGCTCACGGAGGAACACGACACCCTATAATGGCAATCACCACATCGACTACACCGAGGCATAGGTGGCCTCATCCGACCGAACTACGGTCCTACGAAACCCAAGCCACGAACCCCGCCCCGCCTCCCGAATACTCAGACGTCCGAAGATGGTGGAGGAGCGCCTGACCGGCCAGTGTGGTGCAAATCCGTTCTGGCTGGGTTGTCTACCCTAAAACTACCAGAGGACCTGTCACGCCCTCTTCTCGCGATACTGCCGATCCGCTTACCGCGTTCTCACACCTGTGCATATGCTGCACGCGGCAATGTCCATGCCCGTTGAAGAGCCACCCGCGCAACTCGCCAAGTTATCATCGAGTCCTGTGACATAGCGGTGCACCCTGTCCTCCATGTATGCTACCAAAGCGGGCACATACCGGGCCAATGAGTCAAACTCCACATTGTACTCCCGAGCCGTCCGCCCACTCTGTATCAGTGTCAAAAATCTATCGGCCTGAGCCCTCCTCATCTGCGGAGGCAAGAAATGGCCAAGTAACGCCTTTGAGAACTCGTCCCCAAATACCGGAAGCGCATGCTCCCGACGGTTCCCATGAATCATACCACCAATCGCGGTGTCCCGCGGCCGACGCGAACCTAGTACCACCGACTCGGTCTCCGGCCCCGATCACCTCGTGATCCAGAATCGCTTCGGATAAACTCCTGAGGATCATCCTCAGGCCTCGACCCATAAAACTCCGGTGGGCCGCAACTCAAAAGTCCTCGCCTGTTAGCTCATGTCGAACTACGGTACAACCGAATCGCTGTCTCACCTATCCTCACGTTCGCCACGATCACGCTAGTAATCGGGCCATCTCCTTGTAGCCCATATCCTCTCCCCCTGGCTGCTGGACTGGAGGCTCAGGTACCGCGGTCTCGATGAGCGCCGCCGCCGCCTCTTTGGGTTGGCGACGTTGTAGAACTTCGCCGTCCAAACACCTCATCCGGTAGTGACTGGCCGTGCCTGGTAACCTCGGTGCCCTACTAGTAGTTCCTCTCGCTTGCCCTTCGGGTCGCGGTTGCCTTGCGTGAGGCATAAGCGATACATAAAGAAAACATCGAGAGGTTCAACCTATAACTCACTTATTGCACGATCTTAGAGTGAAAAATGGAAACCAATCCTAATATCCAGCCTCACGATTATAGATGTGCACGACACACCGATAATCAAGAGTCTACTAGACGATGCTCTGGACACTTTCCGAGGACTAATCGCTTCGATACCACTTTTGTCACGACCCAACCTCGGCCGCATCGTACTTACCGGTACCGCCGTATATGTCGAGAATAGCGTGAACATACATAACACATAACTTATAAAAGGGTAAACATTCCCGCCACCGATAAGATCGCTCTTCCATAAAACATACTTAAACAAGGTATAGTAGTACAACCGGTTCTTATAGCCCAAAACATATGTGACTACGCACTTAAAGATAACAAGCGTATGGACGGGCCCGCCATACCACGAATCTACAAAATACCTATAGCATCGTGGAATATCCATACCAAAAACAAGCTCAAGAAATGAGCTTAACACTGAGTAAAAGATCCTAGGAATGAGGATCTACCACCGCTTTCCTTACTCGCAGATGAACGCAGCCCGGCGAAGCGGGGTCAAGACACAACGTACAGTATGTAAAATCGAAAATACTGTAGTAATATCATAAGTCAAAAATAAGCTGAGTCATAGATAAAAATCAATTTTCAGACCGTGCCTTACTAACAATGAGAGTAACAAGTATAAAACTTATAGCATAAAAATAGGAGGCTCACGATCAAAGCAGGTACCTCGCCTGTAGTATCATTACAATCCTACTCGGGACTATTTCACCGCGTGGGTCTGTGGACCCGCGTGAGGTCATCCGCCTCGTCGTGGGACTATTTCACCCGCGTGAGACTATTTCACCTCATGGATCCCGTGGACCCGCATGAGTACCATCGCCGTACTGCACGGGACTATTTCACCCGCGTGGATCCCGTGGTCCGATCCGCATGAGTGCAAGCGCCGCACTCGCATCATGGGTAGCAAATCCATGGCATAGATAATAACCCGGGGTTTACCCCGTAATAATACAAATATATAACATAGCTCATCCGGCTATCATGCATAACATAAGCACTACCGGCCTATCATATCATACATAAGCACTACCGGCCTATCATATCATACATAAGCACTACCGGCCTATCATATCACAACATAAGCACTACCGGCCTATCATATCACAACATAAGCACTACCGGCCTATCATATCATACATAAGCACTACCGACTTATCATAACATAAGCAAGTTAAGAAATCCCCTAACTTCTTGTTAACATTATTAATATATCCTCTCATTTTAGTATCCTAAGGCACTAACGTGTTTTTTAATAGAAAATCCGGGAATTCAACCCAAGTACCATGTACTTCTAACTTTTTAAGAAAAACTCTTTTATACAAAGATTCCAAGATACTATTCACCATAGTATCAAGTTACGATTCCTTTTCAAGACGAGTCACATTTCCTTTTAGAAATATAATAGACTTCTAAATCAAGTGACTTCATTTCCTTTAAAACCTTAGGCAACCAATGCCTAAAAATCGATTCACCTTTCTTAGTTTCAAATCCTTTACCCGTACTTGTTTTAATTAGAGTAAACCTTTCTTTGTGAACCTTTCAAGAAAACTAATATAACCAACTTCCCATAAAGTCCTTATATTAGCGTTATTCTTTTGTCAAATACATTTTCCCTCAACTAAAGGGACTTATACTTTTGAAATGAAACAAGTATCATATACTTTAAAACAAGTGTAAATTATCAAATCTTGTACGTATACCGTACTACATAGATACAACTATTCATGCTCAAGAGATAGGAAAGCTCTACATACCTCTTCGGTCAATCCACTTGCTAAGTCCAACTACCGCAAGTAATATGTCAACCTATAATAACCATATCGCGTTTATTAACCTCTAATTTCAATGTAGAAATTCCAAATTCAAGTTACCAATTCCTAAGGAAAATTGGGCAGCATTTCCTTTGTTTCTACTCACTTTGCCACCTTTTTCAAAAGCCGATTTTCAACACTCAAACGCCTCATTAAGGCCCAACATCCAAACCAACACAAAGTGGATTACACACCTAATCTTGGGTGTGTAAAATTCTGCCCCATAAGTTATATTAATACACTTAACAATTCTAAAGTAGTTTGTAGGCTACAACATGCTCATAATATCTCTTTAGCGAAATCCTCCATACCCAACCCACATTTCTTGCATGCAATGACTCTAATAACATTATTTACTACCACAAGTACTTTCTTCTTAACATGCAACATTAAAAACTAATAATAGAGGAAGAATCATTACCTTAGAGCTTTAGCCAAATTTATCCAACAATTTGCTAGCTTCTATTCCAAGAACACCACCACAACAACCTTCACAAGCTAGCCACAAGCTTCCTTCTTGCCTTTTACTTTTCAGATTTTTCCTAAGGCTAGAATACCTCTTGGAGTTTTAGAGAGAAGGAGGAGCTAGAAATAATTAAGAGAGAAGGAGGAGCTTTTTCTAAAAGAGAGATGAAAGATGACCAAGTCTTTAAGACTTGGTCAATATAATGCATGCCAAAATCAGATGGGGGACACTGGTCACCCACCCATGCCCTTTTAAAAGGAAAGATCAGATTTTCCTAAGTTTTTCCGCCAGATTTCCCGCCTCGGCGCTGCTTCCGGCGGCCATGGCGACTCCTGCGGACCCTCGGATGTTCGTGCGCGACCTGCTTCCGGCGCGCGTACTGAAACCAGCGACCACCGATCTTCCGGCGCGGTCCGACTTCCGCGCATGCGGCCTAATCACCGCTGGCGCGCGCCTCAGCTGCAGCCACAGACTTCGACCGCGGTCGGACCGAACCACGGGGTATAACACTATTGTTGTAGGCGAACTCAATTAGACAAAGATGGTCCAACCAGCTTCCCTGAAAATCTAACACACAAGATCGCAACGTACGCCTCGAGTGTTTGAATTGTTCGCCGGCTTGCCCATCTGTTTTGCGGGTGGAAAGCGTGCTTAACTTAACTTTTGTCGAGACCTGCTGAAACTTTGCCAAAAGTGTGAGGTGAGGGAACCCCTATCTGAAATAATTTGTAAAGGAATCCGTGTAACCGCACAATCTCCTTCAAATAAATCTGCAGCATCTTGTGGTGCGCGTCGTAGTCTTGACCGGTAAGAAATGGGCTGACTTTGTAAGCCGATCAACAATCACCCAAATAGAATCATACCCTTCTCGAGTTTTCGGTAGACCAGTTATGAAATCCATATGAATCGCCTCCCATTTCCACATGGGGACTCCAATGTCCTGAAGTAATCCGCCAGGTTTTTGATGTTCAGCTTTCACCTGCTGACATATAAGACACCTCCCGACAAACTCCGCAACGTCTTTCTTCATCCCGTCCCCACCGAATTTGCCTTGAGGTCCTGATACATTTTTGTTGACCCTGGATGAATGAAATATCTTGTGTTGTGACCCTCATCTAAGATCTTCCTCCTTAGATCATTAACCTTAGGAACACATAACCTACCCTTATATCGAAGGGTTCCGTCATTATCTCCCAATGTAAACTGTGAAGGTTTTCCCTGTTGGATCCTCTCCCGAAATCCAACAAACTCTGTATCCTCAAACTGACTTTCTTTTATTTCTGAAGCTAAGGCAGACTGCGAGGTATCATGTACCACCACCCTACCTTCACCGATCTCAGTTAAGCTAACCCCGAGGTTTCCCAATCTTTGTACCTCACGAACAATACCCCTCTTTTGCATTGCCAAATGGGCCAAGCTGCCCATTGATCTCCTACTGAGTGCGTCAGCCACCACGTTGGCTTTCCCAGGATGGTAAAGAATACTAAGGTCATAATCCTTAAGCAACTCTAACCATCTTCTTTGTCGGAGATTCAAATCCTTCTGCGTGGTTATGTACTGCAAACTCTTATGATCTGTAAATATGTCCACATGCACACCATATAAATAATGTCTCCATATTCGTAAGGCAAATACCACCGCAGCTAATTCCAAGTCATGAGTTGGGTAATTCTTCTCATGTATCTTCAATTGTCTAGATGCATACGCAATAACCTTTCCAAACTGCATCAAGACACATCCTAACCCAACTCTGAGGCATCGCGATAGGCGTGAACCCTTCTTGTCCCGATGGTAAGGTTAGGATGATGCAAGAGTCAACAATTCCTTTAGTTTTTGAAAACTTGCTTCACATGCTTCGACCATTTGGTACTTAACCGCTTTTTGAGTCAACCGGTCAAAGGAGCAAAGAAGACTAGAAAAACCTTTACGAATCTTCTATAATACCCACCAAACCCAAGAAACTTCTAACCTCCGCTTGAGTGGTCGGTTTGGCGATTCTTCATCGCTTCTATCTTCTGGGTCTACCATAATTCCATCCTTGACACAACATGACCCAAAAAGGCTACCTCTTCCAACCAAAATTCACACTTTGAAAATTTAGCATATAGTTTCTCCTGCTTTCAAGACTTGAAGACTACCTCGATGCTCTTCATGTTCTTCAACACTTCATCAGAGATTAGGATATCATCTATGAACACAATCACGAACAAATCTAGGAATGGTTTGAAGATTCTGTTCATTAAATCCATAAAAGTTCTTTGGGGCATTGTTAACCCAAAAGACATGACCAAGAACTCATAATGGCCGATGTCGGGTTCTAAAGGTCTGTTTGGATATATCATCCGGATTTATTTTCAATTTGGTGATATCGAACGGAGATCAATCTTGGAAAAATAGCTAGCTCACGAAGTTGGTCAAAAGATCATCGATTCTTGGTAATGGTGCAGGTTCTTGATCGTGACCTTATTGAGTGCCGATAATCGATGCACATTCGAGCGATCCGTCTTTCTTTTTCACAAACAGATCGTGCACGGGAAACACTAGGCCTTATAAAACCTTTATCCGTAAGATCCTTCAATTGTTCTTTTAACTCTCTCAATTCGGGGCCATTCGATATGGAGGATAGAAATGGGTCTTGTACCCTAATTAACTCTATAGCAAACTCCACTTCTATCAGAGGAAGGCACGGAAGATCTTCAGAAAAACCTCCGTAAAATTTGAACAATAGGAACATCATTCATCATTGAGGATTCCTTTTGGGTATCCACTATATTAGCCAGATATGCATACTCCACTCTGTGACTTCTCAATAACTTTTGAGCCCCAAGGTAGGAAATAAACTGACCTGAGGATATTCCAACCCTACCTCTTATAACAACTTCTGGTTCTCCGGGAAAAGTTAATCTCACTATCTTTCGTCGACAATCTAACATGACATAACATGCCGACAACCAATTCATACCCAAAATGACGTCGAAGTCTACCATATCAAGTAGTACTAGGTTCACCATTGTTCCTCTGCCATTCACTTATAATGGGAAATTATTTACCACCCGAGAGGCCCAAATTGAGGCCCCTACTGGTGTCATAACCTCAAAAAGTTCACTTAAATAAGAAGGTTCTACGTGTAAATTCTTAGCAAAGCCCATTGACACATATGAAAATGTAGAGCCGGGATCGTATAATACAAATGCAGGAATACTCGAGACTAGCAAACTACCTGTGACCACCGTATTAGATGCTTCTGCCTCATTCCTCTGGGGCAAAGCGTAGAGCCGATTAGAATTGTTGGGTTGTTAACCTCCCTGACTCTGGCGGGGTTGGTTTCCCTGATTTCCTATGTAGGCAGCTGTGGTTGCTTCTGACCTCCCCTGAATAGATTGAGTTTGAGTCCTCTTCTTGCAATCCCTGGCATAGTGGCCTGACTCTCCACAGTTATAACATGTCTTCGTTAATAGCCGACATTCTCTGTGTTTTCTTTGACAAATCTTACAAATCGGTTTGTCGCCTCCGTGTTATGGTTGGTGGCCTTGTCCTGCTACCTTGGTAATTAGACCAACTGTGCCCTTAGGCTTGAAATAAGATGGCCCAGATTGGTTCGGTCTGAAGATCCCTTACTAAACTCCCGCTTCGATTTTGACTACGGTTAAATGATCACGGCGTCCAAATCTCTTCTGATAATATTATCTTTTTTCTTTAGCTAAACCTACTAACAACAAAGCAATATCGACAATCTGAAGATAAGTTCGATCGTTGGCTAACGCCACCACCTTCTCTGCTATGTTCGGGTTTAAACCCTCTACAAATCGCTTGACTCTATCCATTTCTGTAGGGACGACATGTGTGTTGTATGCCGATAACCTCACAAACTGTGTATCATATTCTTGTACACTGCGGTCACCTTGCTTCAATTGTTCAAACTCCGTCCGAGCGCGTCCTTGCGCAGATAGGCATAAATTTCTCGATGAACGCCGCTCAACCCTCCCAAGTCATTGGTGGTGACATCGGGGACGATTTTTCCTAAAATTTCTCCACCACACGTGCATCATCCACTAGTCGCGCTACCAAGTTGGCGCCTGCGTCTCCACGCATCCCAATGTGAACATTAAGTCTTCAACTTCATCGAGAATACCATCGGCCTTGGGGTCCTTCCGCAGTCTGATGGTTCTCTTCTCCTCATAAAATTTGCCCATAGCCTATCAGGTACTGCTTGAGATTCTACACTCTCGGTCCGTGGTGCAGTCGCAATCGGTCCCTGGGCCGTCTGGTTCTGGTTCGAGGCTATGACAGAGACACTAGGTGCGGGCGGAACCATGTGTGGAACTGCAGCTGTCATTAACTCTATGAGTCTATCTAGTTTTTGTCCCACCGTTTCTTGGGCCATTTGACTCTCGTTCTCTCCAACATTTTCTCCGATATTTTCTCCGCTCCCTTCAGACACCACTACGTCAACTGGAGGTACATGAGCTTCGTGATGAACCTCCTCTTGAGCCCCCGGGATTTGTGAATTCACCATTTTCTTCTGAGTCCATCTTACGACGCATGAACTTCATCTGACCTCTCATTCCCTTTGTCTGTTCCATGAGTACTTCCCTCTTTGTTGAAACTCGCCTTATAATCGTCATCTACACAAATCATATTAGTCAGTATTACGTTGTACAATCCTCTTTTCTAACCCGTGTGAAGAAGGTAGTACGAGAAATCAAGTCTTTGAAAAGACTCAAGGTAGACACGAGAAGAGTACGAAAGAAGGGAAACTTTAGGATGTTATTTCGTTCACTTATTACTAAGGTGGCGCGCACACCATCGCAATAAGTAACCGTTCAAACACCCAACTCGAAGAAAACTTCCTAGAATCTCTTAACCTGGTTTAGCTTTGATACCAACTTGTCACGCCCCGACTTTTCCTAAGTCTTTACTTAGGGCGTGATGGCACCTGGACAATTATTTTCCACCAGGAGCACCATTTAATTTTCTTTATTTAAAAATTTAAACTTATATTCAAATATGGAGCGATTAATAAAAATAACAATAAAGAAATTTGTTTATGACTTTATAAGAAAAAACATAACGCGAGCCCATGCTCATGCAAATATTGTTTCTACATAGACATACTGACAAAGATTATTCTAAGTTGGAAGGGAGACCCTTCCACACGGGCATTTCCCGAGACATTGAAACTGACATTCTGAACCTGACGAGTACCAAGCCCGGAACAATGGACTTGGTATGACAAGAGGCTGCGGGACGATCGCTAGCCTTGGCGTGGAGCCTTTCCTCTGTCACGTTTTCCTGAAACATGTTAAATAAAGAGTCAGCCCTACCATCTGGGCCGAGAACTTACCCTGCAATTCAAAGTAACACCACAATATTCCAAGCGCAAACACATTATAACGTAATAAGCATATTGCAAAAAACATATCAGGTTACAACATTTTTAAATATGCAACAACTCCTCATAGGAAATTCTCGGTTTAACTAACACTTCATTTTATCGTGTTATGCGTTAAGACATTCCCTGCATTTCCACATGTTTATTACATTTATATATTTGTGAGCAGCGTATTCACTTTTCATATTTATATAGGTGAACATGTATTCATCTTTCATATTTGTTGCGTGCAACCGATCCATTATATTTACGTATTTGTGAACACGTATTCACTTTACGTTTTGTTGCGCGCAACCCGATCCATTATATTTACGTAGTTGTGAACGCGTATTCACTTTACGTTTTGTTGCGCGCAACCCGATCCATTATATTTACGTATTTGTGAACGCGTATTCACTTTACGTTTTGTTGCGGCGTGCAACCCGATCCATTATGTTTACGTATTTGTGAACGCGTATTCACTTTACGTTTTGTTGCGGCGTGCAACCCGATCCATTATATTTACGTATTTGTGAACACATATTTACTTTACGTTTTGTTGCGGCGTGCAACCCGATCCATTATGTTTACGTATTTGTGAACGCGTATTCACTTTACGTTTTGTTGCGGCGTGCAACCCGATTCATTATATATTTATATATTTATGTGAACACGTATTCACTTTTCATATTTTTCAGAAGATCGAATAAATATTATTCTCTTTTCTAACATTCTGTCATTCATACTTGTAACGATTATAACTTTTTAACCATAACTCCAACTAAGGTGTTTCTCAAGCGGAAACTAAGGTAAGACGGGGATATTTCACTGTACCAAATTTCATTTAAAACTACTTTGGGTAACTAACACAAATTTATCCTCAAAACAGCCACATGAAATTTATTTCGGCAAGATTTTTATTAAACAACACCCAATCTTAGAATAGTCATAACTCCTAATCTGTAAACCCGTTCAAGCCCTATAAAATCTCAAAACGACGAGAACAGAGAGCTACACGTCTCCAAGTGAACCATCCTTTCATATTCTGTACCATTTGGTACAGTTTTACCCTTTTATTCGCTGCCCTTCCTGGATCTCGATAGATCTGAGGCATAAACTTTAAACAGCGATAACTCTCAATCCGTAAGTCGGATAGACCCCCGTAAGGTCTCAAAATTTCCACAACAGAGAGATATAGAACTTTAATTTAGCAACAGTTTTCATATTACCCACATATTTGTACAGTTTTACGTTTCAACGTCCTGCCCTTCTGGATTCCGATGAATCCAAGGCAGCAACTTCAAACTACAATAACTCTCAACTCGTAAGTCCGTTTTAATAAATCTTTATCTATATCTGTCCGTAACAGAGATATTTACAACCATGTAAATTTTCATATAATTCTAATAAGTAAAACTCAATAAAAACAGTCCGTAATTATGTCTTTCCGAATTTCGACCAAATCTAAGGCAGGAACTTTAAACTATGATAACTTTCAAACCGTACGTCCATTTTACCTCATTTTTGGTTCTATATGATCATGTTAGAGAGGTGTACCACTCCTCCGAATTTCATCAAATTCTAACAATTATAACTCAGTGAGAACAGTTCGTAAAGTTCATGACGCAACTAGTTGTCTAAACAATCAAAAGTTCAATATTTCTTTTCAACACTCAATTCTTATTCTAACATGTATTGAACTTAAAATAAAGGATGTTACCAAGAATTTCTGAGTGAGAAAACTCACCTTGTATGTGTGAAATGATTGTTATTCGGTTGCTATAAGGGACTATTGCTCCCTAGTATTTCTTTTTTTTTTGTTCTTCTTACTTTCTTATTTTTTTTTCCAGAATTTTCCTCTTCTTGTTCACTTGTTTTTTTCTGATTTTCTAACCTTGATGTTATGTACTTTGTTTGTGTGTAAATACAATGTATAAGTGAAGGTGATTGTATAACTTATAGGAGGGGGAAAGCCAAAAGATTGAAGGGAAATGAAAAGGGGGGGAAGGGGTAAAGGGAAGGGGTGGGACGTGCATCTGCATGTTTGTTTGTTTTTTTTTTCTTATTTTCATTTTATCTATCTATTTATCCAACTTTAACACTAACTCTATCTCATGCAATTTATTCTTTGTTTTCTTATATATAGATATATATATATATATATATATATATATATATATATATATATATATTTATTAACCCAACCACAACTATTATTATTTTTTTTTCCCGAATTTTACAACCTATTATTCAATTCCAACACCTCTGTCTAATCCTTTAGAATCTAATTTCATATTCCAATACTTCTACATTACTAATTATAACTTAACTTCAAGATTTCTTTTCAATTCTCAACACTCCATTCCAATGTACATAAAATAGTCTTCAAGTATATCCAACAACATTCTTTCATAACTCATTTCTTTACTCCTTAAAATTCAACTTCATATTTCAACATTTTTATATAAACAACTACAACTTAAATCTCCATGTTTCCTCCAATTTGTAACATGCAATTAGGAACAATAACAACAATACTTGACTTCAATTTTATACCAAATCAGTCCCACAATCGGCTACAATCAATGTCACCACAACACATGCAATTTCACTTCTATTCCTCTTAATCTTAGTTTAATTCTCAACAAAAGTTCCAACCTAACGTTTACAACAACATGCAACTTAATTTATACCACGAGAAGAAGAATTTTATACCTTAAAGATTGTCCAAAAATCGCATGAACACTGCCCAGATTTTTAACCCAGAATTTCATCAATTTCTTGTCCGATTTTTCACTTCATCAACTCCATTTCAACATGCAACCATTCTTCAATGTTAGACCAACATTCCTACACGTTTTTCTTCCTAAAATTTGCTCCAAAAATCCGAAAATTGAGGCTCAAAATTGCGGCAGCAGTGGCGAAATGCCCATTGTTTTTGGGTATAAAACTTGGCTAGAATTGTAGAAAAATTTACCTAGAATAGGAGTTGATAAGTGATTAATTCTTGCTAAGAAAGTGGGGGAAGTAATTGGCTAGGAGAGGAGAGGATTTGAGTGAGAATTGGTTTTGAAATCAATGAAAAATGAAGGGGGGTTTTGTTAATAAGAAATCTGATTTTCTTTTTGCATTTTAGTCTCAAATCCCACTATTAATAATCTCATACCCCACTTAACTTAAATTCAGGAAATGCCACAAGTCTCATTTTCATGACGTCGAAATTTATATACTACAACACTAATCCATAACCCCATTTGTAATATAAAAGTATAAAACTAACATCTTGAATTTCCATTGTCATACTCGTAGTATCAAAATATTTCCCGGAATCACATCCTTGTATACTAATTTCCAATATTCGGATCTTATTATCCTAATTACGTTCTTAATTATTGTCTTAAACTTACAAGGTGTAACATTCCCTTCCTTAGAAACATTCGTCCCCGAATGTTCATAACAAGTCTCAAGTTCTAGAAATTTCGGCAGAGCCTCCTTTATAATTGTGTCTAACCATCTATATTCAGCAAACCAACAGATGCCACACAGGGCCACAAACAAATACACATATATAGTTCACCAATACTATAGTCAATTTCGGAAGTTAAATTAAATTACCTGGAGGCATGGGGAATAAGTGAGGATACTTCTTCTTCATCTCGTCCTCTGCCTCCCAAGTCATTTCCTCTCTATTGTTGTTCTGCCACAACACTTTGACGGGCGCAACATCCTTAGTCCGCAGCCTCCTGACTTGGCGATCCAATATGGCCACGGGATTCTCCTCATAGGACAACTCCTCAGTCACCTGGACATCGTCCACTGGGAAAACTCTGGAAGGGTCACCAACACACTTCCGCAACATGGATACATGAAAAATTGGATGTACTTCTTCCAAGTCTGCGGGTAGGTCCAACTCATAGGCAACTTGGCCTACTCTGCGAATGATCTGATAAGGCCCAATAAACCTCGGGCTAAGTTTCCCTCTCTTCCAAAATCTCATCACACCCTTCATGGGTGACACCTTCAAGAATATCCAGTCGTCGATCTGAAACTCTAGGTGCCGACGCCGATTATCAGCATATGACTTCTGTCGACTCTGAGCTGCTAGTAATCTCTCTTGTATGAGTTTCACCTTGTCGACAGCCTGCTGAACTATGTCTGGACCAATCAACTGAGTCTCACCTACATCAAACCAACCAATGGGGGACCTGCACTTCCTCCCATACAAAGCCTCATATGGGGCCATCTGAATGCTAGAGTGGTAGCTGTTATTGTAAGCAAACTCAATAAGTGGCAAGTGATCATACCAACTACCTCTAAAATCAATAATACAAAATCTCAACATATCCTCCAGTGTCTGTATAGTACGCTCTGCCTGCCCATCCGTCTGAGGATGAAATGTTATGCTGAGACTCACCTGCGTTCCCAATCTCTTCTGAAATGATCTCCAGAAGTTAGCCGTGAACTGGGATCCTCGGTCAGATATGATGGATGTAGGACCCCATGCAACCTCACTATCTCCCTGATGTATAATCTAGCATAATCCGCAGCTGAATAAGTAGTCCGGACTGAAAGAAAATGGGTTGATTTTGTCAGCCTATCTACAATGACCCAGATGGAATCACACTTCCCCTGAGTACGAGGCAAACCGGTAATAAAATCTATATTAATCACCTCTCACTTCCAAGTCGGGATCTCTATCGCATGTAGTAGCCCACCAGGCTTCTGATGCTCGACCTTAACCTGCTGACAATTCAGGCACTGAGCAACAAACTCTGCCACGTTTCTCTTCATGCCATCCCACCAATACAAGCTCCTAAGGTCATGATACATTTTTGTCGACCCTGGATGAATAGAATAACGGGCATTGTATGCCTCACCCATAACCTGCTGACGTAGTCCTGCAATGTTGGGCACACATAACCTACCCTCATACCGTAGCACACCATCAGAGGTCACCTCAAATAAAGCCTTCTCCTTTCGGAGAGCTGCATCTCTATACCGTGCCAGAACAGGATCATCATATTGGCATCTCTTTACCTCTTCTATGATAGAGGACTCAGCAACTCCTCGAACAAGAATACCATTATCTTCAGAATCTACCAACCGGACTCCAAGACTAGCTAGCCTGTGAATCTCTCGGACCATCTCTTTTATGTCCGGCTGCACATCTGACAAGCTACCCATAGATCTTCGGCTAAGAGCATATGCCACAACATTGACCTTCCCTGGGTGATACAAGATATTAACGTCATAATCCTTCAACAACTCAAGCCACCGCCTTTGTCTCAAATTCAGTTTCTTCTGCTTAAAGATGTATTGAAGACTCTTATGATCCATGTAAATATCAGCATGAACACCATACAAGTAATGTCTCTATATCTTCAAAGCATGAATCACCGCTGTTAGCTCTAAATCATGAGTGAAATAATTCTTTTCATGTTTTCTGAGCTGTCGGGAGGCATAAGCTATAACTTTGCCATGCTGCATCAACACACAACCTAACCCGATACCTGAAGCGTCACAATAAATCACATACCCATCTAGCCCCTCAGGAAGAGTCAAGACTAGAGTCGTAGTCAACTTATATTTCAATAACTGAAAATTGTGCTCACAAGCATCGGTCCACTGGAACTTAGTTGCCTTCTGGGTCAGCCTAGTCAAAGGCGCTGAGATCGAGGCAAAATTTTCCACAAACCTCTTATAATACCCTGCTAGACCCAAAAAACTGTGTACCTCAGTAGGTGTAGTAGGCCTGGGCCATGTCTTCACCGCCTCAATCTTCTGAGTATCCACCCGAATACCATCTGCCCCGACAATATGCCCCAAGAATGCCACTGAGGCCAACCAGAACTCACATTTGGAAAATTTGGCATACAATCCGGTCTTGGGAGGACTCAATCTTGTCGCCTCAAATGATCTGCATGCTCCTGCTCTGAGCGAGAATACACCAGGATGTAATCAATGAATACTATAACAAATGTATCTAAAAATGGTTTGAACACCCGGTTCATTAGGTCCATGAACACTGCTGGAGCATTAGTCAACCCAAACGATATTACCCTGAACTCATAATGTCCGTACCGGGTCCTGAATGCAGTCTTCGGGACATCTGCCTCTCTAACCCGTACCTGATGATAACCGCATCGCAGGTCTATCTTCGAGAAATACTTAGCACCCTGCAATTGATCGAACAAGTCATCAATCCTGGGAAGGGGGTACCTATTCTAGATGGTCACCTTATTCAACTGCCTATAGTCAATGCACATCCGCAACGAACCATCCTTCTTCTTTACAAATAATACCGGCGCACCCCATGGAGATGCACTAGGCCTAATGAAGCCCTTCTCTAATAGGTCTCTCAACTGTTCCTTCAACTCCTTCAATTCTGCAGGTGCCATTCTATAAGGGGGAATGGATATAGGTTGGGTACCTGGCAATACATCTATCTCCCGCTCTGGAGGAATTCCTGGGAGATCATCTGGGAATACATCCGGAAACTCACTGACTATTGGAACTGACTGAAGGGCCGGTACCTCGGCCTCCGTATCATGTACCCGAACTAAGTGATAAATACACCCCTTTCGAACCATCTTCCTTGCCTTGAGGTATGAAATAAACTTACCCCTCGGCGATGCGGTATTCCCTTTCCATTCAATAACCGGTTCGTCTGGAAACTGGAATCGAACCAACTTCTCTCGACAATCAACGTTGGCAAAACAAGAAGTCAACCAATCTATACCCATAATAACGTCGAAGTCGGTCATATCCAACTCTATCAAATCTGCTAAGGTACGTCGGCTATATATCACCACCGAGCAATTCTTATACACACGTCTAGCTATAACCGAATCTCCCACTGGTGTAGCTACCTCGAATGGTTCTATCGGCTCAAGTTCTATCCCTATCCTACTAGAGGGGATATATAGGACAAGGTGGAACCTGGATCAATCAAAACATACACATCATAGAAAAATACCAATAATGTACATGTGATAACATCCGTGACGCTTACGATCGCGCTTCATCGCGGTGCATAAATGCGCTCAAGGACCGCCAGAATCGAACCTTCGCCACGCCGGTGATGTCCGAGTACCGCTCACGGGCGCATAATCAGATGATTTAATAACCGATAATAGAACTCGTAGGTGAGCCATGCCCCGCACCATCTCTGAGGACATTCTTCATCATACGCCCCGTTGGCCGCAAGAAAAACAACTCCTTGTGGCAGCACGACATACCCCAGAATGATGCCTACCACACCAAGAACACTGAGGCAACGGTGGCCTCCACTGATTAGAACTCCTATGAATCTGTGATCCTGTCGCCCGAGAACCCTGACCTGAATACCCCGTGCGATCATATCGCCTACCAGAAGACTGTGAAGGAGCACTCTGGCCGGGCCGAGGAATACGGTATCTTCCGAGGCCGCCCGCCGAAATCACCAAACCCAATCGACCGCCTCTTATGCTGGCTCCTACCATGGTCTCTATCCAGTCGTCTCCCTCTGTGTCGCTCCTCTATACCCTGTGCAAATGCCTGAATACGAGCAACATCCATGCTCGGCTGAAGCGTTGCTGTCATGCACCCATCAACAAGATAGTGGTCTAACCCCATCACATAACGGTGTACCCTATCTGCCATGTCTGCTACCATAGTAGGTGCGTATCGAGCCAAAGAGTCAAACTCCAGGCTATATTCTCTAACCATCCTCACATTCTGCCGTAACTGTAGAAACCTGTCGACCCTGGTCCGTCTCATCTTTGGAGGCAGAAAGTGGCCATGAAATGCCTCTGAAAACTCATCTCATACTGCATGAGGAGCACCCTCGCCCCTGGACAACTCCCATGACTCAAACCAGTTGACTGCTATATCGCGCAACCGGTATGAGGCCAATATAACTGACTCAGTCTCTGAGGCCCTGATCACTCTCAACGTCCTTCAGGTTCGGCGGATGAACTCATAAGGATCATCTCGCTTGACCCATAAAACTCGCGATCGCAACCTGAAAGTGTCTAACCTCAAATCGTCGCTTGGGTTAATCACGGCTTGCACGTAAGTCCGCTTCGCTATCATTGCCAATACCGGATCGTTTCTCTCAAATCTCCATCATATGCCCCTAGCTGGGGAACTGAAGGCTCAGGTACTGGAGTCTCGGATATGGGTGATGTTGCCCCTGAAGGAGCTCTGAATCGGTGATGAGCGTAACTCGTCGTCGGGGCACACTCGTGAGTAGACCGCGGCGAGACACGTAGCTTCGCATCCGACTAGTGTCCTCATCGTAGATTTGCCCTTACGCCACACCTGCGCCTTCCTCGGAGGCATAGCTGTAAATATAGTAAACTTATCAGGAAACAGACCATCCTAATAACACAGCTCTATAGCACGATCTAAGAAATGGAAAAATAGAAACAATAATAAATGTCCGACAGCCTCTTGTGTATAAGTATGGTGCACAACATACCCATACAGAAGACTCTACTAGACACGGTCTGTAGACATTCCGAGGACTAACCGCTCTGATACCACTTTTGTCACGACCCGACCCGACGGGTCGCGGCTAAACGTCCTAATTGGACGTCATTACTGACCTGTCACTTTTAATCCATCTAGTACAGAGATCTATAGAAATTTCGGCAGCACAAAACTGCTTTTACAACATCTCCCTAAAATGGGCGAGCCGACAAGGCTGTCAAATCAACAACAAAACAACAATCATAATAGGTTAGCCGACTAGGCTGCCACCAACCAACATTATGTACACAAAGGAATAATCAAAATAAGCAAGCCGACAAGGCTGCCACTAGATAACAACAAGTATAATCGGGAACGCCCCAACACAGGGTATAACAGCATTAAAAACCAAAACAGGGTACAAACGTCCAACCCACAACTGTCTACAGACCTCTAAGAGTGTAATACTGACATATGACGGGACAGGACCCCGTCGTGCCAAAAATATGCATAAGACTGAGAGATAAAGGTCTGTACCAAAATAGCTGGCTCCGGAACAAATGAGCTCTCCAACGGCTGTACAGAAATCCTAGACTGGAGGGTCGCTTATTCAACACTGAACTCGCGGACATTTAACGCGCCCTCGAGAAAGGGGCGATGTAAATAATGTACCGAGTATGTAAGCATGAAATAATGTAAATAAGATCAACTGTGTCTTGTAAGGTAGAGAGTCAACTGTATCATAGAATAATGAGAGTCATACCAGTACTCATGCATGCTTAGTCATAAAATCATCAGATGTAAATAAATGAATCAACTGCCCGACCCTTGGGTGAGAGACGCGGTGGAATATACTGTCATGGGTATCTGTACCCGCATCATGGATGTCTGTCCGTGGAATCATCATCACATATATATATATATATATATAAACTGCCCGGCCCTCTAGTGAGGGACGCGGCGAATCATCCTGATACATGTGCATGAATCTGCCCGGCCCGGGATGCGGTGAAGTGGAAAAATGACTCTTAGCACGAGTAGATATCATGAGCAATTGTATGCAATCTAAATCATTTCTCGGCTCTCATTAAAATCATTAGATAAACTTCTTACGAGACAATCACATGTACTTCCCATAACTCATATTACTAAGAATTAGACTGTGAAGAAGTCATGTACGTCCGCCGTACATTCACTATGTTCAAGACATATGTCAAGATGAAAAGAATAAGAATTCATGTAATTATGTCAAAAGAAAGAAGGATAGACTCACATACCTCTTAGGCGACTAATCAACTCAATATTAAGGTATGCCTCGTCTAGTACTTCAACATATAATAAGGAATAATACGCTCGTCAATTCTATGATTTCTAATGTAAGTTGTATGAATAACGACTTCCTATTTTACAGAAATTTGGGCAGCACTTCCCCTGTTTATATGCATATCCACAATTTACCAACAAGTCAACCAACACCAATAATCCAACATTATTCCAGGATATAATTAAGTTAAGCCCAACATACGTCATATAAGCTATCATATAACCTTCCTTCTCTTTATATCCATGAAAGACAACAACTTCAACAATCAAGTGACTATCATACTTATTTATCATGGTTATTCAATCCTTAGTCATGTTAAAATAGTTCATAAAAGCAATCTCAAACTTCTATCAACATTTAAGAATTCAAGAAGGTGAAATTTATACTTCCCTATACTTTAATTCTTCCAAGACACGTATAGGTGATTACCACAATACATATACCTGATTTCCAACATTATAATCTTAACAAGTAGTCCCTAATACAACACAATCACGTTCAATAATTCCATCAACCTTTCAGCCAACCTATTATTCAATTCCAACACCTCTTTCTAATCATTTAGAATCTAATTTCATATTCCAATACTTCTACATTACTAATTATAACTTAACTTCAAGATTTATTTTCAATTCTCAACACTCCATTCCAATGTACATAAAATAGTCTTCAAGTATATCCAACAACATTCTTTCATAACTCATTTCTTTACTCCTTAAAATTCAACTTCATATTTCAATATTTTTATATAAACAACTACAACTTAAATCTCCATGTTTCCTCCAATTTGTAACATGCAATTAGGAACAATAACAACAATACTTGACTTCAAATTTATACCAAATCAGTCCCACAATTGGCTACAATCAATGTCACCACAACACATGCAATTTCACTTCCATTCCTCTTAATCTTAGTTTAATTCTCAACAAAAGTTCCAACCTAACATTTACAACAACATGCAACTTAATTTATACCACGAGAAGAAGAATTTTATACCTTAAAGATTGTCCAAAAATCGCATGAACACTGCCCAGATTTTTAACCCAGAATTTCATCAATTTCTTGTCCGATTTTTCACTTCATCAACTCCATTTCAACATGCAACCATTCTTCAATGTTAGACCAACATTCCTACATGTTTTTCTTCCTAAAATTTGCTCCAAAAATCCGAAAATTGAGGCTCAAAATCGCGGCAGCAGTGGCAAAATGCCCACTGTTTTTGGGTATAAAACTTGGCTAGAATTGTAGAAAAATTTACCTAGAATAGGAGTTGATAAGTGCTTAATTCTTGCTAAGAAAGTGGGGGAAGTAATCGGCTATGAGAGGAGAGGATTTGAGTGAGAATTGATTTTGAAATCAATGAAAAATGAAGGGTTTTTTGGTTAATAAGAAATCTGATTTTCTTTTTGCATTTTAGTCCCAAATCCCACTATTAATATTCTCATACCCCACTTAACTTAAATTCGGGAAATGCCACAAGTCTCATTTTCATGACGTCGAAATTTATATACTACAACGCTAATCCATAACCCCATTAGTAATATATAACTAACATCTTGAATTTTCATTGTCATACTCGTAGCATCAAAAAATTTCCCGGAATCACATCCTTGTATACTAATTTCCAATATTCGGATCTTATTATCCTAATTACGTTCTTAATTATTATCTTAAACTTACAAGGTGTAACAATAGATATGTCTACCGCGTTGACCAATGACTTAGTCAACCTAATATCACTGAGAAGCTGAGTGCTCTCTCGAATATACATCCGAGGAATGAATCCTAGTCTTGGCTCAACTACTACCTTTAAACCACTTCGCAATATACTCAATACAAGCCATATCTCAACATATAAGGCATTTGAGCTTAGGACATGATCAAAGTATATTACTCTGTAGATAAGGTGCGTATCGACCTCAAGTCTAAGGATTTCTATCTCTCACACGCTGATCATGGGAGCCTAGTCTTTAGGAGAAACAGTTGCTCACTCATTTTATAATGACACAAGGAGGAATCAATCTTGACTGATCAAGTACGGTAGACAACTGAACACGAAAACAGCTTTAGACATATATAACAAACAATATATCTGCAGGGTATATCAATACTTCCAAAGTATCCACGTGTCTATCATGAGCTACCATAACTCGTAGCAGGTGAGACATACTACATCCTCTAAGGATATGATGCTGACCACATGTCGACTTATCACATATCATCGATATCTCATTTTCGATGATCATTAGTCGAGACTGATTTAAGAGTTACGTTATAATATTAATATATCACACTATTAATAACCACGTAACCTCTAGGAATGCATATTATAGAATATCGTAAACAATCAAATAATAATTCAATAATTGCAAATGCCAAAAAATTAATCTATATTAATAAAATATGAATGTGTATAAAGTATATTTGTCCTAATACAGATTGTCTCTAGGACATAAATATACTTTCATTCACTGGGATTGCCCGAGTATGGGGAACATAAAATGAAAGAATTTGATAAAAATGGAAGTTTACATTCTAAGTGCATGTTTGGATTAGCTTTTGGGTACCCAGAATCAATTTTGGATACCTACTTTCGTGAAAATCAGAAAATTGACAATTCTGGGTATCTACTTTCGTGAAAATAAGAAAATTGACAATTCTGGGTATCTACTTTCGTGAAAATCAGAAAATTGACAATTCTGGGTATCTACTTTCGTGAAAATCAGAAAATTGACATGTTTGGCTGGCCAAAATCAATTCTGCCAGAATCAATTTTGCCATTAATTTCAATTTGAATTTTACCATTTCCTTTATTACCCTCTTTAATTTTCATCAACAACTCTATCCACTTTCATTAATCTCTTTAAATATTTAGAAATAATTAATAAAAAAAATAAATATACAACTTTCATTATCCTCTTTAAATATCTAGAAATAATTATTAAAAAACATTCAAATATACAACTTTCATTACCCTCTTTAAATATCTAGAAATAATTACTAAAAAAAATCAAATATACTACTCATGTTCTGTTTTGAGTATGTTATTGTTAATATTAGGACCTTTCTCGTACTTAAGAATGAGAATAGTGCAACTCATTTGGATTATTCTTCTCTTTTTCTATTGTCTTATTTCAAATACTCCGAATATTATTAATATTTTAAATGCGGCAAAATGTGTTCTACAATTTTAACTGAAAACCGTTTCAAGGTACTTTTTAAAATAACTATTAAGTATAATATTATTCCTTTTTCTATAATGTATTATTAATATAAATGAAGCTAGTTCAAGAATTTTAAATGAAGATAGTCCCGAGAAATGCGGAAAAATGTGTTCTACAATTTTAACTGAAAACTGATCCAAGGTACTTTTTAAAATAACTATTTAAGTATAATATTATTCCTTTTTCTATAGAGTACATGCAAAATTAATATTGTAATAATATTTAAATACTATTTGCACTTTAAATTAGTATTGTATTAATATTCTACTAATATTTAAGTACTATATTGCACTTTAAATTCTATTTTCTATTTGTAATTTTTATTTACATATTTCCATCTATTTATATGTATATTTTTATTTATATGTATGTCCATTTTGGTAATTTAAAATTCAAAAGCAATTTTGATCAAAACTATCCAAACATAAATCAATTATAAAAATCACTTTTACATTGTTGCATCCAAACATAAATCACTCATGTCAGAAGCTAATCCAAACGGACCAAGGTAAAAAAGGAAGACTTCTTGAATAAAGGAGGCTCTTAGTCATAGTACACTTACCTTCCCGTTGATGAGCAAAACAGAGTTATTTAGGGCACATGTTACATGCATAAGAATTTAATGAAAATAATCAATAAAATGGATGATTGTCTTATTTTTTATTTTTTTTATTTTTTTTAGGTAAATGCAAATATTATTACTAATAACGGAAAGAAAAATGGCTACAATCAGTCATTAAGAGTTCTCAATTCTTAACGTAATATAAACCAGAAACAGAGGAGGGGAGGGACGGTCACTCAGAGGATGATTGTCTTATTGAGTAAACAAAGTCTTCGATTTATCCAACTTTGCTTATTTTAGTGAAAAAACTATCATATGGCCTGCCAGACTGGTCATGCTCTTTGAAGCTCTGTTAATTTATTTTATTTAGATCTAGACAAGAGACAATCGATTAATAGTATATAATATCAACCCATCAATTTAG
This sequence comes from Przewalskia tangutica, assembly GCA_029844215.1. Lineage (NCBI taxonomy): Eukaryota > Viridiplantae > Streptophyta > Magnoliopsida > Solanales > Solanaceae > Przewalskia > Przewalskia tangutica. Next base: position 45,424,066 of record CM056723.1, read on the forward strand.
GGGACGTTTGACCATGCATTTTCATATTATGATTTCATAATTTAATTTTAAATTATCATTTATTTATGCAATTTAGATAAAATTTCAATTTCAACTTCATATCATAATTTCAAATCTCAAATCATCCAAAAAGACGTGATTTGGAATTTCAAATTTTTTAAATGTAAAACTTAACTCATAAATTTATATTTTATATAAAAAAAAAATCATAAGTTGGTAAATATATTTACTAATCATGTTTATCAACTATTTTATCAAATATTAAAAGATGTGCAAGTTGATAGTATATTAAGAGATTGTCCCTACAATGTGGAGCATTATATTAAAGAATAATTACACTATAATTCAAGTTCAGTTTTCATTTTTATTAAACTAAAGTTCGATCAATTGATGTTAAATTTTTTAGAAAGTCTTTCTAGTAACGTATTAATTTTATTATGAACTATGATTTGTCAATTTGGTAAGATTATATGAGAATTGAAAAAGTATCGATGATTTTCACAACTTATGTGGTTTATATGTCTATGAAAAAAAATCCAAATAAAACTTTAATTTCAAATCATGTCCAAGCAGCCCCTAAAACAAAAAACTTTTCAAGATAAGTTATTTGCAAGCAGCCTAGTGGTAATACTCAAATTCCACTGTTTCAAAGCTCTCTCTTTGTAGATCACTAATTACCAATACAGTAGGTTGCACGTGCTTTTACTTTTGGAGGTCGTTTGGCGGGGTGTATAAGAATAATACTGAATAAAATATAATAGTAATGTTGATATTAATAATGTCGGTGTTAGTAATGCTGACAGTAGTTATGCTGAAATTATTTCTTATCCACTATTTGAATTGGTGTATTAACAACATACATTGCATAATTTCTAAAAATAGTATGGTTATTTACAAAATACCCTTCACATTTTTAGCTTTGTATACCTTCTTCGAGTCGCAGCGGAGTGAACACTAAGATGAAGGTTTGGAGACATACTCTGGAGTCTAAAGGGTTTAGGCTGAGCACGACCAAGACAAAATATTTGGAGTTCAAGTTCAGCAACGGGAGCGAGCTTGAGACATGCGAGGAGGTGAGGCTTGATACTCAGGTCATTCCGAAGAAATGAAGCTTCAAGAACCTCGGGTCTATTATTCAAGGGAATGGAGAGATTGACGACGGTGTTACACATCGTATTGGGGCAGGGTGGATGAAACAGAGGCTCGCATCTAGAGTCTTGTACGATAAAAAGGTGCCACCAAAACTTAAAGGCAAGTTTTATAGGATGGTGGTAACACCGACTATGTTGTATGGGGCGGAGTGTTGGCTGATCAAGACGTCGTACATTCAAAAGATGAGAGTGACAAATGTGAGGATGCTAAGATGGATGTGTGGGCATACAAAGAGGGATATGATTAGTAATGATGATATCCGGGACAGAGTGGGAGTGACCTCGGTGGAGGATAAGATGCGGAAAACGAGGTTGAGATGGTTTGGACATGTGCAGAGGAGAGACACAAATGTCCCATTACGGAGGTGTGAGATGTTGGCTATGGACGAGTTCAAGAGGGGTAGAGGTAGGCCGAAGAAAATATTGGGGAGAGGTGATTAGACGGGAGATGACGTAGGTGCAACTTACTGAGGATATGCCTTTAGATAGGGGGTTGTGGAGGACACGAATTATGGTAGAATGGTAGTAGGTGGTTGAGCGTAGTCCTACTTACTCTTACAGATAGATAGTTGCAGTGTTATTATTGTAGGTCCGCTTAACATATCATACGAATAGACGTAGTATTGCTCTATAGTCCCCTGCAGTTTGATTTCTGCTGCTATGTGTTAGTTACTGCTTCTTTCTTTCAGAATGTGCTATATGATGTATTCGCTTTTGATACCAACATTTTCATACTGCTTTAAATTTCTTGACCTGGTCTGATTGTTTTTTCTTGTTTTTGCTTATGCATATGCCTGTCTTGAGCCGAACGTCTCTCAGAAACAACCGCTCTACATATTAAGGTAGAGATAAGATCTGCGTAAGCTCTACTCTCTCCAGACGTAGGATTTCACTGGGCATGTTGTTGTATACCTTCTTTGTTTATTATTCATCTTTCTTCTAATTTTCATTTGTCTGTTTCAACTTATTTAGGAAGCCAATGTATATGCCTTATTGTGAAGACAACATTATCATCTCAGATTGTTGTCAACATATCATTGCGTGAAAAAATATATATCGATCTAAAGAAGTTAAACTAATATTCTCAAGTGCTTTATCTTCTTTTTTATTTACGCAAGTACTTTATCTATTTCTTTATTTGGATCTTTTGGGGAGGGGATACCAAGTTAAGGAAGTGGGAAACTTTTATTTTTCCTTTTTACGGTAATTCTTTTGGAGGTACGGAGGCTTGGTTTAAGAGAAAGAGGAAAGACAATTATGTTAATTTCTGGATATGGAGAGGAGAAGCAGCGAAAACGATGAAGGAACGAGGAAGAGAAGAAAACTGTGAAGCAGAGGAGATGAGAGCAAAAGCTCTTCTGTATTTCTCTTTTATTTTGCTCAAACTAACTATTACAAGAATAATCCTAATTTATAGACTAAGACTAAGCTAACTAATATTGTTAACTCTAATTTCACTCTAACAGCCCAACACTGCTAACAACCCAATATTGCTAACTCTAAATGTTACCAATAGCCCAACATTTCAGTATACATATATGATATATATATTGAGTACATATATGTGTATATCCGTGTATCCTTATATCTCAACAAATTAAAGAATCAAACTTTGCACATTTTAGGATATCGAAAGAAGTCTTCTTAATTCAGAGGGTATAGACATGGAAGGACAGGGACGCAAATGAGAAAATCAAGGTGACCTTCCGATGAGTTTCCTACATCGTCCACTGCACATGTTTACTTGCAGAAGAACTTAAGAAAAAAATATCTATAACATGATGCTCATATGACGGGGTGTTTCTTAAAGAGAAAATGCAAAAATGTCCTCATATTACAACAATATATTCAATAAAATTTCACAAAAAAAGTATAAGAATGATAGAGGGTACACATACTTTATCTTTACTTTGAGAGGTATCGGTGGATCCTCGACATAATCACAAATAATTCAAAATGGTATTAAAAGGAGCTTTTCAAATAAGTTTTTAAAAGTGATAGTAAATGTATATCTATATCTCCATCGGCTACTATTAATTAACTCTGGTGGTCGTTGACTGTTATACCCTTCCGTGAGCTCCTTTTTCTTCGTGGTAAGCTCAGAATCGATGTCCGGTGTTGTTGCGTCGCCGAGCCATTGTTGGTGTAAATGGTTCTTCTTCGTACATGTATGCTGCTACATCCCAGATTCATTTGTGTGTGCATTTTCGTTGTTAGTTGTCTCCATAGCCTCCTTTTTAGATATATCAAATGTTTATTGTGATGAACAATTTATCTTCTTGTTGTTGCGATTGACCTAAAATTTATGTTGCTGCTGTACTTGAAGCTCCTTTAGATCTCTCCCTTCCCAGTGATTTCGACACTAGGACTATTTTTTGTGTGTTCCATAGCCCTCGCTGGATAGATTCAAGTTGATTACTTTCCTTGCCATTCTTATCTCATTTTCCCCCTTGTTGTAACTGTTTGTCTGATTCGTTGTTAGAATTGCTTTTTTGCAAATCTTGTTCATGTCTCCTCCTAATTCTAGCTAACTTTTGCACAAGGGGATGAGTACCAAAAGGTACTATTACCACCCAAAATGCAATAATCAGTAGGAAGCATAGAATGCTGAGATTCCCATGTTTTTTCACTTTACTTGCCACTTTCACTATGTCTTTGTGCTTCCTTAATGTTACTGCTTCTGTTGTACCTGCATTCAAAAACAAACTATTGGTAGAAAAAAAATTCTTTATATTCTCCCCCCCAAAGGGTTTGAATATGAGAATTTCCTTCAATTTCTCTTTCTTTCATGCTTTGCTACCCTTTCTGATTCTTATATGTGGGATCTCCATTTTATCATTGTTCACCAATTTTCTGCCCTGACTATCCATTTTCCTGAAACTGTTGGATATAAAATCTCCTCTATCCAAAGCAAGAAGCATCATCAGTATTCACCTTAAATCAACCTCTATCAGGTAATTTCCATATTACAGTAGTGACTTTAACAGATTTGGATAGTAAAGTATATTGTTGTGCGTTTGTCTTGTGGAGTTGGTTAGCCATGCTTTTTATATTGCTTATGTAATCATTAATAGGAGATGTTAAGAAAAAGTTCGAGAGGGTAGGCTAAATATTGAAGGAAATAACGATATTCTTGCGAAGGCAATAAAGAAACTTCCAAGAAAATATCCCAAAATTCTCTCTAGCTCGAAGAATTCGTTTGATTCTCCCTATAAAAATAGTGGTACATGAAAGTATATCCCATTATCGTTGTACTTCCATTTATGTGATGGGTTTGTCGAGTCTAGCAGCAGTAAAGACTTCTGTCTGTGAGAGGCTGGAAACTATCGAAAAACGGTTGGAGGACTTGACAAATGAATTGGCAAAAAAAAACATGACATACTTATGTGGCCAGTTGCTCAGTCCAACCTCCGTTCAATGAGGATAATTGTCAAGCAAAAGATGCAATTGCTTATCAACAGGAAAAGAGTGTTAATGGTCCTAGCAACATCAATAGGGGGAAGTACTTTTGACTACCCCTATCCTAGTTTACATCTTTCCTCTTATGATACCACTATTAACAGCCCAAATAAAGCAACAAGCTCACAGTTTTACTTCCCATTGCATCTTTTCCCCTTGAAAATTTTCCTAGTTTTCCTTGATGATGCAGAAATTTTGCCTTTCTACTAAACTAATGCGGGTCAAATTATTGTTGATTTCCTTCATCCCAGCCATTGTTTTTCATCACTATGGAATGTGATTTTACAGGCTCAATGAATTTGAGGAAGATGGTGGGCCCGCAGCAAAGGAATTGGCTCCCAAAGTGGCTGGTTTGCAGAAGTTTGTTGAATGATTGAATCTAAGTTGGGGGCAGGGCCACCAAAAATTGATGTAATGGTTATTTTTGCTATGCTTCCTATCTCACTAGATAAGTTGATTTTTTTTCCATCTTTAAACTAGATACTGATATGACATTTGTGAATCATTTTTTTCAGGTTAGGCATGTGGTAGCAACATTCATGTCTCTAAAAGGATTGGGTTGGGTGGATTGCTATTTGTATTTGACAGCTTCACTGGCGCTGTTCTACTGGTTAGGAATTTCAGACGCCTAGAATCGATTGACACTTTCATTTATATTTGTTCTTTCACTATGTTTTAACCTTCAATCATCTGTCTTCAATGCTGCAGATGCTTTACTTGATAGCAGCCACTCCACTTCTGCACTATTTCTGCCATTATAACTTTGGAGAACCACAATATTTTGTTGTTCTACAAGAGTTCCCGTAAGTTGGTCAAATTAATGTCTATTTACTTTAACAAGTGAAATGCATCCAAACATGTGTTAATTGGATTTTGTTCCTTCATAGGGTCTGGAACTTTTTGGTGCATTGCTGTTTTTCGTGGGAATGAAGAACTCGATTAACCGGAGGCTACCAAAGAAAAAGACCCTCAATTCCAAATTAGGATACATCTTTGAAGGGGTTGTTTATGATTGTTGGATAGCTTTTATCATTAGAAGTGACTAGTTAAGTCTGCTTTACACTTAAGAGTTCCTCCAAGAATCTCTCATCTGGATTTTTGTATTTTTTTCCTCTTGAAACTAACAATTGTTGAAATTATGGGGGTGCAATATCGTCACTGTGAGGAGGTTTACTTGAATTCCCTTTATATTGAGCTTTCTCAGTGTCCCATTTGAATTTCTTGTTATCGGTGCACTCAATTTGCAATATTGAAATTAAATTGGCAAAAAAAAATCCCGCCAAATTTAATTTTTCGGCCATATTAAAATAAATTATTAATTTAATAGAATTTTTTTTAAAATCGAATCAAAATTTAAATTTATGTGACTTTTGTATGACGAGTTTGAACCGTCACATGTTGTGTGACAGATACAGAACCGTCATCTGTTTGTGATGTTTATGTGATCGGTAAAAACCGTCACATGTAGTGTGACAGATACATAACCGTCATCCGTTTGTGACAGTGACAAAGATGATACTAACAGGAACCGTCATCTTAAGGGTTAGAGGATAATTTTTACCCGTCACCGTAGGGTGTTTTTGTAGAGTGTATAAATACACAAATGATGCATAAATTTCTCATTCTCTCCCATTCAATGAAAATGAAGTGCTTGCAGTTCACAAAAACCCTCTCTCTAGATTTTTATGCTCATATTGATGAAGATCAACTACAACAAAAAGATGAAGGAGGTAGCACATCGAATGGAAGCTCGGAGACTACAAAAATTCTGGTGGTGAATAACACAGAGCCTGAAATTCTAGTTTCTTTTGAAGCTACACCAGAGCACGAGGTAGAAGAAGTTTGTCGGTCAACTCGTGAGAGAAGGTCGTCAGCTTGGCACTCAGAGTATGTTACGGAGAGCGATATTACACACTGTCTTCTAACGGAGGATGGATAGCCCTCAACTTTCCATGAAGCTATAATTAGCTCAGATGCGTCTTTGAGGATGACAACAATGAAGGAGGAAATTGAAGCTCTATATAAGAACAAGACTTGGGAGCTGGTACCATTACCACATGGAAGAAAGGCCATTGGTAACAAATGGATCTACAAGATCAAACGGGATAACAACGATCAAGTGGAACGGTATCGTGCAAGATTGGTGGTGAAGGGATTTTCTCAGAAAGAATGCATTGATTTCAATGAGATATTTTCCCCGGTGGTTCGACTCACGACAATTAGGGTTGTTATGACAATGTGTGCTACGTTTGACTTACATCTGGAGCAGTTGGATGTGAAAACTGGGTTTCTTCATGGAGAGCTTGAAGAAGAGATCTACCTGCTCCAACCAGAAGGTTTTGCTGAAACAGGCAAGGAGAATTTGGTTTGTAGGTTGAACAAATCACTTTACGGTCTCAAACAGGCGCTGAGGTGTTGGTACAAGAGATTTGATTCCTTCATTATAAGCCTTGGATACAACAGACTTGGTCCAGACCATTGTGTGTACTACAAGAGGTTTGGTGATAATAATTTTATTATCTTGCTGTTGTATGTGAATGACATATTGTGGTAGCAGGACCCAACAAAGATCGAATCCATGAATTTAAGACACAGTTGGCTAAGGAGTTTGACATGAAGGACTTGGGACCAGCAAACAAGATTCCAGGGATACAAATTTCACCAAGACAAAGATAGTAGGAAGGTTTGGCTTTCCCAGAAGAACTACTGTAACATGATTTTGCGACGCTTCAACATGCAAGATTGTAAGTCAATTCCTACCCCACTTCCTACTAATTTCAAATTATCCTCAAGTATGTGTCCTAGCAATGAAGCAGAGAGGATGGAGATATCTCGAGTATAATATGCATCGACGATGGAAAGTTAATGTTTGCCATGATATGCACAAGACCAGACATTGCGCAAATAGTGAGAGCGGTTAGTCAATTTATGGCGAATCCTGGTGGAGAGCATTGGAGTACGGTGAAGAGGATTCTAAGATACATCAAAGGAACCTCAAATGTTGCATTATGTTACGAAGGATCATAATTTACTTTCAGAGGCTACGTAGATTCAGATTTCGCAGACGATCTCGATAAAAGTAAATCCACTACGGGTTATGTGTTTACTCTTGTAGGAGGAGCTGTAAGCTGGACGTCGAAGTTGCAGACTATTGTGGCTCTATCAACAACAGAAGCAGAATATATGGCGGCTACACAAGCTTGCAAGGAAGTTGTTTGAATTCAAAGGTTACTGGAGGAGCTCGGGCACAAATAAAAGAAGATGGTTCTGTTTTGTGACAGTCAGAGTGCCTTGCACATTGCAAGGAATTTGGCCTTTCATTCAAGGACAAAACAAATACGGGTCTAGTACCACTTCGTTCGAGAAGTAGTGGAGGAAGAGAGTGTGGACATGCAAATGATCCACACCGATGAGAACGTAGCAGACGCTATGACGAAGACAATTAATGATGACAAATTTGAATGGTATCGATCCTCCTGTGGCCTAGCGGATATGTAAGCAAGCATGGCGTCGACGAGTGAGGAATGATGGAGGGATTACCAAAGGCGACTTCAAGTGGGAGAATGTGAAGGGTGAAGTCCCTTATGTGGAAAATATAGAGAATGTGCAAAATATAAGCCAACCCTTCTAGACTTTGAATTCAACAAAGGAGGGTGTGAAACCAAATAAGGTGTGCTATCAAACTTGGTGTGCTACCTAATTTAGGTAGCCTAACTTGTGTTCTTTTGAAGGCTATAAATAGGCCTTAAGTTTGCACTTCCAATTCAATTTCAATTCCAATTCACTCAAAAACCTCTCTACAATCTCCTAGTATTCTTAAGAGAGAAAAATATAGGGTTCTCCTTAGATATTGGTTTAGAGAGATTGAGTGTTCTCCTAATTACAACAGAGATATGTAATTGTTGTTATCTCATTGTACATTAGAGAGAAGTATTGTAATCTCGTTTTTCATAGTGAAGTCCTCAAACACTTGGCCCGTGGTTTTTTCCTTAATTTGTTTAGGGGTTTCCACGTAAATCTTGTGTCTAAAGTTTATTTTCGCATTTTCTCAACATTCACTTTAGTAGTGAGGTTGCTTCGACCCCGTAATTTTACCTAACATAGGAGTAAACTGAAAACTAGGAATTCTAGTTCTTGCACTTATCTAAGTTGCGCATGGATACTTACATCTAGATTTAATGGAGTCGAATTTAATAATCATTCCGTCTCTATGATGTAGTTTAAAGTTAAATTGTTGTAAAATAAAAAAATATGTCATTCTTTTTTAGACTAACTAAAAAGAAAAATGTGTCATCGTATTAGTTTTATTTAGGGCTGGCCAGTGGGCCGGGCCGACCCGACCCCGACCCCGTGTAAAAAAAAAAAAAAACGGGCCCGGGGCTCGAACCGGGACGAGACATGGTATGGTCCCGCCAGGACCCGTCCCGTCCCGATCCCGCCCAAGTCCCGCCAATTGCAAAAAATATCCGTTGTCTAACGGCCATTTTACATTTTGGCCGTTAGACAACGACCATTTTTGGCTTCCCCCACTCCCCCAACCCCCCTACCCCCTTTATATTTATTTTTAACCCCTAAGTTATTATATTTACACTTTAACCCAATTTTCCAACTATAAATACCTCATTTTCTCTTCTTATTTCTCACAAATCTTCCTACATTTTCTCTTCTTATTTCTCACAAATCTTCCTACATTTTCTCTAATTTCTATACAACATTGTCTACTACATATTCACTCTATTTATTAATTTGAGAATTGAGAGTGAAGTTGGCAACTAGCATGAGGATTAATCTATCGAGCAAAGTTTCAATTTTCAATCTCTCTCGATTACACATCGACTCTACTTCGGCGTTTGGTACATTCGTTCTCTCATTAAATTATTATTTTGTTTTTATTTCATTTAGCACATTTAATTTCATTATCTTTAAGTCTTTAACTATTTATTATCATAATTAAAATGAAAAGAACAAAAAGTCTTTTCGGCAAGGGTACTTCTTCTAGTAGGGCGGGTAACAAGGGCAAGAGAACTTCTTCTAGTATTCCTATACAAGATGATTTTATAGATCCTGAACTGTTTCCTGAAATACCATATGATCTTGACACAAATGTTTATCCTCAAAATGAAGAAGATTTTAATTTAGATGACACTCTAGATGATGATACACCTACTAATGAAGATGATGATACACCCACTAGTGAAATGTCTCCTATCCCCCCTAGTATGAGACGAGGTCCGGCAAAACGACCATTAAAATCAGTTGTATGGAAATATTTTGACAGGGACGTACCGAATCAAGTAGCTATATGTAAAACTTGTAAATCTGTTTATTCTTTTAAAACTGGACAAGGTCATGGTGGGACGGGGGGTTTAGGAAGACACATATTGCAAAAATACAAAGTCTTGCATGCCCAATACATTATTGAAAAATATGGTGAGCAAACGTCCTCACAATCGGGACAAGGTTCACATACTGTCCCGGACAAAGTACAGGATCAAATTAACCCTATGACGGGGGGAGTTGTAGGCCCTAAATACGATAAACATAAAGATAGGGAAGCACTAGCAAAATTAGTTGTTGTGAAGGGTTTGCCTTTTTCATTTCCTGAATCGTCTGGTTTTATTCATTATATTAGAGATATGTATAATCCTGCTTATAAAGGTTTTCCTAGATCAACGGTTAAGAGAGACGTGTTTAAATTTGCACACAAATATCAACAATATTTGCGTTATTCATTATATCATTTAAATTACAAAATCACTCTAACTTCTATGTCTTTTGCAAAAATTTTCAACAACAGTACACTATAATATTGTAATTCTGAATCTTGTATATTTCAATGAAATGATTAATAATTTAAGAGGCACAAAAACAGTCTTGGGATGTTTTTTTTACACTCTTCTTGTCTTTGTTTAATTATTTAGTTTATACTTTATAAATATATTATATATATAAGTATAATACTATAATAGTATAATATGAGTATTTGAGTCTATGACTATCACTATATGACTATATGACTATATGTTAATGTTACTTTGTTAGTAATTTAGTATTTTTAATTTAGTGGAAATTTTTTTTTAAAAACATGACCCGCCCGGATCCTCGCCTTGCAGGACCTGCAGGGACGGGACACGGTATCGTGACTTCAACCTTTACTCTAGCTGTCCCAGGCCTAGTACGATCATGGGTGGCCTTATCCACAGCAATAGGCCTTCCCACAGCTGAGGCAATGGACAATATCGCATCCGGGGCTATTTTGCCGAGTTCCTTAGAGAGAGTTGTCTCACGCCCCTAGGTATTCTCTACCTGCTACGAGATTGAATAAGCTTCAGGCTTTAAAGCAAACTAACTTATCATGTGGCATTGGTCAAAGTCCTTTCTTTACTTTACTCTATCAAGCATTGGAACTTTGTACAACCAACTTACGTGGAAAAGATTCCATATTCTATGCCAATAGACTCCGCTAGTCCCGGTCCCGCCTGACCCGCCCCAGCCCGACCCTCCTCTCCACCCCGACCCCGTCCCGATCCCACCGGTCCCGATCCCGGTGGGCCCGGCCCGGCCCACTGGCCAGCCCTAGTTTTATTAGATAATTTTCTCTTGTAAAGATACATTTGAACACTTTAACAGCTGCTGTGAAGGATATTTTTTTAAAAGGAATATACAGTAGTTGCCTAGTCGGTCTCCTTGTGTTCATTAAGACAGGAATCAAATACTCTATGCGGACAATTTGTATTTCAGTTTATGCTCTCTGAGCAAGTAACTAAGTACATATATAAATTTGAGAAATTATTTCCCAATGGTCGCCACTGGATAATTTTATAATGGCTACGTAATGGTGTTAATAATCATAGTATGCAACTTTCTGGTTCCTCCTCCCCAACATCAATTTTTTCTTGTTAGAGAATCAAAATCTACAACCCAAATGTCTACCTGATCCATAATTGATGCTACAAAAGCAGAAAATAAACTCTATGAGCAGTAAGAATAATTAGATATAAAGAAAAAAAAGGGGAGAACCTGAGACAGAAAGGTGCATCTCTTTGTTATCAGTTCCGTGACATTAATATACACGTCCTTTCCTGACAATTTAAGTAGTATATCTTTACATTACTCATTGGTGTTCCTTTGTGTAACTAAATGTGTTTTTGTCTCGCTTTGTATAGTCACCATACGTGTCTTCAGAGAGCATTGAATCATCATTAGCTTTCCATCTTTGCAGGGCTTGAGGAAGGCTCATATTGAAGTCAATATTGAAACTATCACCTCCAGTAGCAGCAGTGGGAGTCCATTGCTCTACCAGAGGAGCTAAGACATTTACCGCGTGCCCCATATCTGGTCTCTGAGATGGTTCTCTAGCCGTGCAATGTCCTGCTAGCTCTACTACTTTGCATATGCTCTGGTAAGTTTCTTCGTCTGGATCCAGGTCAGGGTCTAGAACTTCTAGAATCTTCTCTTTGTTGACAACCATCTTTTTAAACCAGGGGACTAAATGACTTCTGTCTTCTGGCAAGTGCTCATCAAGTGTTTTTCTCCCAGTGAGTATCTCCATCAACATCACTCCAAAGGCGAAGACATCAATTTTCGTTGTCACTCTTCCAGTGGCTAGTTCAAACAGACAGAGATGCCATGAGAATTATTGCACATATTTATCATGTATCAATAACATATATAATCATATTCCTAATCAAATATGAAATTCTAAAAGAATTAGTTCGTTTTATTAGGGATAGTTAAGCTAGTCACTGCGTTGTCCAAGTATACATTATGTTCAGCAAAAAAAAAAATCAAGGAAGGGATCATGTTACAACGCATTTTAACCATTAAATTCTTTAACTTAATTTTCAAATTATAACGAGTTAGACATATAATTCCTTGGTTTAAATTGACCTAATTCATGCAATAGAAAAGGAGTGTAGTACTTACAAGCATACTCTGGTGCAAGATACCCAAAAGTTCCTGCTAGCCTCGTCTCCACGGAGTACTTCCCATCAGGTGCATTTTTAACTAATCCAAAATCAGAGACCTTAGCCCTCATGTCATCCCCAATAAGTACGTTAGAAGGCTTTAGATCTCTATGTATGAAGCTCTGTTGTGCCAAACCATGCAGATACTCTACTCCTCTGGCAACGTCTAGTGCTATCGTTAATCTTTGCTTCCAAGTGAGAGGTAGAAATCCCAATTTTTCATGCTCAAACAAGTGCTGGCCTAATGTCCCTTGTGGCATGTACTCATAAATTAAAAGCCTCTCATTTCCATTGACACAAAACCCATGAAGTGCCACTAAGTGTCTGTGCCTAACCTTTGTTAGTACTTCAATTTCAGCTCTGAACTCGTTGAGACCCTTGTTACTTGCTATAGAAGCTTCCATCCTCTTCACGGCAATCTCTGTCCCATCCTGGAGTTTACCTTTGTAAACGATCCCAAACCCACCACGTCCCAATATATTTTCTTCGTTGAAATTGTTTGTTGCCTCTCGTAGAAGTTCCACTGGGATTGTTACATTCCCACCATCATATACATAGATTTCACTGTTTGCAGCACTTCTTTGACTGGCCGTGCTTGGAATTGCACCATAACCATTCACAATTTTAGGGGAGCCATTCTTCAATTTTTGCTCCTTGCCTATACTCAATTTTGATTTCCCTTTACGTTTTTTTTTATATATCACCAAGCACAAAATTACAAGGATTAAGAAAACACTAGCAATAACAATAGCAACAATTACCCATGTAGAGACGGAAGATTTATGTTTTTCATCTTTTGAAGCAGAAGGTGAATTATCTGTCCCACTTGGGGGCAAATCCTTTCCTATAAATGGATTACCAGACGTTTTCACTATGACATCCGAACGAAATTTTGGGACCTTCCCAGAGATATTGTTGTTGGAAACATCAACATTCTGCAGCTCTGTTAAACTGGCGAGGCTGGCTGGAATCGGACCAGTGAGATTATTATCATTCATGAGCAATTGTTTCAGACCGGTGAGATTAGCAACAGCAGGAGATATTGTACCAACCCAATTCTGCTTTGCAAAATTGATTACAGTCACACTGCCCTTAGCATCACATGTAATATAATTCCAATGATTACAAGGATTATTCCCTGACCAAGACTCGGCAATTGACATCGGACAACCCACGGCTCCAGCAACCTCAATCAATATAGTTACCTGCGGATCACATGGTCCTGGACCAGGATTACAAAAATGGTTCGTGTTTCCAAGACTCACCTGGACACTTGGTTTGAAACCTGGCATTGGGCCTAAAAATAAGTTATTTTGCAAAGACACATTAGCCAGCTTAGGAAGGTTAGTTAGAGAAGGAGGAATCGCGCCAGTTAAGCTATTATCACGAAGCTGAAGATCAATCAAATTAATACAACCAGAAAGATCAGGAATTGGCCCTGAAAACTTATTAGCATGGATCCAAACCTGAGTGACCTGTTCCATCGAACCAATTACATCAATCCTGCCAGAAAGCCCAAATTTTTGATTATTAAGCGCCAAGTTTTGGATCCCAGACTTAGCAAAAGAAGACGGCAAGAACCCCGTGATATTATTATAAGAAAGCCTAAGATTCTCCAAACTAGGCAATGAACCAAAAATATCAGGAATTTCACCAATGATGTTAGCGTTAGACGCTGAAAAATCAGTCAAGGATGGCGAGTCCGTCAAACTATCAGGAATTGTCCATGGAGGAAGACTATGATTTTCATCAATGCTAAAATGCTGTAAATTTGTTAACCCTTTAAGGAAATCAGGAGGAACGGACGTAAAATTATTGAAATCAAGATGAACATCTTGAAGAGAAGTAAGGTCTGATAAAGGAGGTAAGGGACCCGAAAGACGGTTCTTTTGGAGATTAAGGGATTGAAGATTAGAAAGTTGATTGATCTCTGGTGGTAATTGACCTCCCAAGAATTTTCCTATAAGGCTAATTGAATCAACCCTGCCTGAAGAGTCACATGACACGCCTGGCCATTTACATACATTATTACCTGACCAACCAGCTGGTGTGGGTACAAGAGACTTAGCCAATTTATCCATGACGGAAGCATCATCCGTGGAACCATCACGGATGACAACGGACACCTTAACGTCGGATTCAACAATCGCTATGAGGAGGAAGAAGAGGAGGTAGCAGGGGAATTTGTACCTTTTTTTGCCCATTGTGGCATGCATACCTTTCTCTTTTTCTCTCACCTCATTGTTCGGACGATTAGGGTTTGTGAGAGAGGAGAAAGAGGAGGCTTTGTATTGAATGCTTGAATTAAGGAAGGAAAGCTGAGAATGTATTGTATGGCATGGCGAGAGAACGTTTATGGCAACTTTCTAAAAAACTTCCATAATAAGCTTTTGGTAAAAAAAATAATCCTCCTACACGTGACATGAAACGTGGCCGTAGTGTTGATTCTTTTATTTCTTTTTTATTTAGTGCCGGTTTGGTATGACTTTTTAAAGGTCAAAAGTGATTTTGGAGAGCCAAAAATATTTTTGATCTTTAACGGGAGTGTTTTGTTGATAAATTTAAAAGTGTTTTTAGGTTTCAAAAACACTTTTGAAAGAAGCTAGAAATTTGGACTTCTTGTGTAGAACTTACTTTGGCCTTATACTTTTTTGTTTTTTATACAAAAATATTTTTTTTATTGACAATCAAACACCTAACCATTTTTTGATAAAAAATTCTACTTGAAAAGCTCTACTCTTAAAAGATCTACTCTTAAAAACTCTTTTTAATAAGCTGTACCAAACGGGCCCTTAGTGCCCGCTAAGCTCATGAGAAGCTTATAAGTGCTTATTTTTTAAAATAAGCACTTATGAAATTTTTAAATGTGTTTGATTGAAAAAGGAGTAAAGTTTATGGGTGTCATAAATACTTATTTCATAAGCTTTTATTGCCCAAGCAAGGGAATCCATTTGCCTTTCAAAATTTAGGCTTATAGGAGTAGAGCTTCTTTTGGCCTAACAACTTTTTTGTTTTTTTATATAAAAACATTTTTTTTATTGACAACCAAACAGCTAACAACTTTTTGATAAAAACTCTACTTGAAAAAGCTCTACTTCTATAAGCTCTACTTGAAAAAGCTGTTTTTATTTTTCAGTCTGACCGGACTGTGCTATTTTTAAAAATAGTACACTCCAACTGCAATTTTTTAGACTCATCTAGTATATGGGTCTCCTCTGGACTGTACTAAACCTAAAAAAAATACAGTCCATTATATATTAATGCTCTAGTACCGTCCATTATATATTAATACAGTTCAGTCCATTACAATACAATACAATCCAATATAAAAATATACAGTCCAGTGCGACGTACCAAACGAGCCCTTAGGGACTCAAACTAAGATTTATTTAAACACCTTAATTCCTAAAAAAATATTTCAATTAGATACTTTTCTTTTCAAATTTTGAAACTTTTTTTATGTAATAGACAGTTTAATTAACCACATAACATATATCATATCCTTTAATTATATACATTCACATTAATAAGTCGTAAAGCCTCTAGATATTTTTTATTTGAGGTTGATACTTATAATTAAAGGAGATGATATTTTATGAGACCATCTCCAGCATGGGACATTGTCCCAGATAATTACATATAACATGAGACAATTCGAATGACATGTTGACGTGGAAATAATTGAGAATTATTGAATATATAGAAGATAATCTTGCCACGTGGAGACAATGTCTCCTGCTGTGGAAGGTGCAGGAGACAATGTCTCATGCAGTGTCATGTGTAAGCCTGCGATTGACTGTCATAAATTCATTTTCCACCAGTATTTTAATTGTTATTTTTGACGAATAATTTAACCGAATTTAAAAATAAAATAAAACACCAAATTTTTTAATTTTCAAGATCTATAAAAGAGACTAGGTTTACTTCATTTGGACACCAAAATATTTTGGCTATTTTCTCCAAATTTCTATCTTATTTCAAAGTATTTGCTATTTTTTAAATATGGATCCTAATCAAAATTTTAATCTTCCTCCAAATTTTATATTTCCTAACCAACTACAAAATCCAATATTCACGTCCATAAAATTCTCAAAATATGTCATCCAATTTTCAAATGTCATATATAGTGTACCATTCAATATCATTCTTGCTCAAATTCAAAATGTTAATGCGAGAATTCATCAAACTAGATGGTATAGTACCAGAAATATTGTTACCATCAAGATTTAATGTTGCAAGAACATGCATATTTCCTAGAGATGGAGCAACCAAAAATTAATTTTCAATTTGTGATTTTTAATATTATCAATGTTTTAGTGTGTTTTTGATAAATTGTACGATTAATTTATCCTCATTAATAAAATTATGTATTGTTGTGTTTTAATATTATAATAATATATGATAAGTGTCAAAACTAAATGAATATAAGTAATTTATAATTTTTATTATTATATGTATAATAATATGAACTACAAGAATAATATCATATACAAAATAGAAAATGAGATAGAATGAATATATATATGGATGTAGTATATGTATTGATTTGGAGTAAAGAGAAAATGAATTATTTTTTGAAATATCTCCTGCTGTTGAGTGTATGTGATAAATGAAGATAATTGATGATATGACAGATTATTCATCTGATGTGGCAGAAAATTATCTCCTGCTGCCGGAGATGGTCTGAGTTTAACTGAATTATCTGATTGACGAATAAAAATATGCGTATTTTTTGTTTTTCAAAAATTGAATTAAAAGTATTTAATTGGAACAATTTATTAGAAGTTGGGTGTTCAATTGAAGTAAAAAAGCTTAATTGGAATATTTAAATGAAATTGGACAAGTTTAAGGGCTGGCTATGTATTATAATTGTACCCTTCGTCCTCGGTGGAATTAATGAATGCTGACGTGGAAAATAATGATTGGTGGGTTGGTTCTTTTATTACGGTGGTGGCTTATTTTGGATCTGCCTTTGTATTTATTTACTGGAAGGAGACAAGGGAAGGGAAGAGGGAGGAGATTTTGAGTGTGAAGAAAATGGAATTGGACCGCGCATTGAATGTTGTAACTTCAATCTTGCTTGGTTTGCTTGTTGTTACCATAGGTAAAGCTATTTGAAAGATTATACAAAACGTTGTTGATTTTTGTATGAGATCTGTTAATGCGCTAACAAGTTTGGATTTGGTATTTTCTAGTTACGGCTAAGAAGTCCGGCGATGTTACGGAGTTGCAGATCGGTGTGAAGGTAAAACTTTTTGCCATTTACATTCTTCGATTCATGCTACTTTATAACTGATTGAAGAATGAACTGCGTTTGGTCATGTATGTAGTTTCGTTTTTGGAGTGTTGTATTGCAAATTGCTAATATTGTTCGAAATTTGCCTTTGGCGGGAGTTGCGACCGACCAACTTTAACGGCTTAAACACTAGTGTTACGTATGTTGGAGAATCCAGTTCTTTACACATGCATGATCTACTAAGTACGTAGATAACCGTAGGACCAAGGATCGTCAAATTTCGTTGAGAAATGAAAGAGATATTGGTCCACGAAGTGAGGTGTTTGAAGCATGGAAAAGTGTGGTTTGGGATCAATTCTCCCTCATCGGTGGAGGAAGAAAGAACTCTTGTGTTTATAAGACTCAAAATTGGTTTGGAGTTTGGGACCCAAGGGTATCCCATGTGTTTAAAGGAGGGGGACCTAACCAGAATTCTTTCATATGTACAGTTTAGTCCCTGAAGTTTCCAGAAAGTCAGAATTGGGCAGAGAGATAAAAACGCCACATCACTCATCCGTTGCTCTTTTTCACCATTTATTTTGGTGGTATTACTACCTCCATAATGGCCATTACTTGGCCAGTAATGGCACTTATGGAGGCAGCCCTGTTTTATCTTGGGAGACAATTTTCCAGGACGTATAAATGATACATACGGGGCAATATTGTCTTAAAGACAGAGTGCCACACTCGACTAAGCATTCACAAACAGTTTCCATTTTTCTTGTTCAACATCTTTGTAATTTCAATTTTGTTGTTGAATTATATTTTCAGTTCTTGCAAGTCTTAGCAGTTATTTGTAATTCCCGTTTCCTGCACCTTTGTAACCAACAAATATTTCCCCTCGCGTTGGAGGATATTAGGATCTCTTGCTTCTAGCACAATTTTAGGTTGTAGGTACTATTTCAATAAAAATATGAAAAAAGAGAGCAGTGTTAGGTTGCAAATGTCATTTCACTCAACATTATGCTTTAGAGCCCGTTTGGATGGGATTATGGCTTTTGACTTGTAAACCTAAAGTCATAAGTTAGGAATTCTATAACTTATGTTTTTTTGGCTTATTTTGGCTTAAAAACAAGTACTTAAAAACACTTTTTTATTTTATCCAAACACTACAAAAGTGTTTAAAAGCTACTTTGGCTTAAAAACACCTAAAATAAGCCAATCAAACAAGCTCTTAGACTAGTGATTCGATGAAAATTGAATTTATAAGTGCTCTATAGTGTTACCTTTAGCAGAATTGTATAGAGCTAATCTGCTCACAGGGAGAGGGGGAAGTTGTGTTTCTTTAATTGGTTCAAGTGAATCACCTCAGTCCTCACTATGTGTGAATACACATCAACTGTATACTCACTGAGCTGAGTGGATAGTTGAGGTAAAAGAACTGGTTTGTTGTGTCCATGAAATTGAGACCTACTTTTCCTTGAATGAAGTGGGGCAGAAAGTTATCAAATCCAGTGCCACAGCTATATGGAGAAAAGCATAGTTTATTGGTACTCTCATGGAATCTTAGTAACTATTTGTTCTCAAGTGTTTCACTATTATGATGTTACACTCTGCATTTGTAGAGTGCTCAATCTTTTATGTTTCTCGATGTCGATAGTAATGCTTGTATGTCTCCTTCATTTGGTGATTCTGTAGTCTAAACACTGACCTATTGTTTTCTTGGTCCATATGTTGCAGTTTAAGCCAAAATCTTGCGAACTTCAGGCTCACAAGGGTGATAGAGTATCAGTACACTACAGTGTAAGTAGAAGTGCTTCTATACTTTACTATTTAAAAGCTCCTAATTGTGGATGGAGGGAAAGTTACCCATAAGAATGAGGTGCTTCTAAGTTTTTGCGATCCTTACTGGTAGATTAATAAATTATTGTGTTTACTCCTCTTAGGAAATCCTTACTTACCTTTATGCAAAGAAATAAAATGGCAATCTTTACTTTGATAATCGGTTTTTTTGTTAATTATGTTAGAGAATTATATTCATGCACATTGGCTTGAACATAAGAATGGGGTAGTGAGGAGAAAGACTTCACGTGATTATTCAGACTTTTCCCCTTTTCATCTGCTTTCGTTCATCTTCCTTGGTAATCTTAGGGAAGTCCGTATTCATACTTTACACCAGAGATAGTCCTTTTCAGTCTTATAATACTGTAACATGTCCAATTAAATGATGAACTTCTACTAGATATTTCCTATTCCTTAAACTGTAGTACTCTACATCATCCACCTCCCACAGTCAAGGAAATGCCATGTGACAAAGAAGCAGGAGAGAGCATTAGCATTGGCATATTTGATTTGATGAAATAGACATGAAAGGGTTGAGGAGGGAGGGTTTGTTGACATTAGGCAATTCTGTGAGGGGTATTAGAAACTTACCAGAGTCAAGGAAATGCCATGTGACAAAGAAGCAGGAGAGAGCATTAGCATTGGCATATTTGATGAAATAGACATGAAAGGGTTGGGGAGGGAGGGTTTGTGGTTGACATTAGGCAATTCTGTGAGGGGTATTAGAAACTTACCACAATATTTGCTGACTTCATCCATATTTAACGGGCACATATACAGGCTCCAACAGCTAGGGAGGTATATGTACTGACACTTTAAATTGCAGAGAAGTTTCTTGTATTTATTAAGGAAGAGTCCGGTTGATTTAGTTTTTTCAAACTAGAGGTAATGTCAAAGTGATTCACCCTATATCCTAATGCGCCTGCAGGGAAAACTTACTGATGGAACTGTATTTGATTCCAGCTTTGAGAGGAATGACCCCATTGAATTTGAGCTTGGAAGTGGTCAAGTGATTAAAGGTTTGGTTGTGATTCCTTTAACCAATGTCCATTCTACATCATTTATTCATTTCTAATCCTTTGGAACTATGGCACACATGACATCATTGCATTGGTGCATTTTCTGCTTTTTCTATTTCTTGTTTGATGATTTCCCTCTAATAACTGGCAGCAGTTGTGAGAAGCATATTAGGAGCTAGATCTCTGCGAAAAGCCATTGAATTCATGACAATGATAACCGTCAATATTCACGTGCCGTAAATGAGTGTAAAGGGCAGCCCGGTGCACTAAGCTCCCGCTATGCGCGGGGTCCGGTGAAGGGCCGGACCACAAGGGTCTATTGTACGCAGTCTTACCTGACATTTCTGCAAGAAACTGTTTCCACGGCTTGAACCCATGACCTCCTGGTCACATGTCAACAACTTTGCCACAAAAGATGGCTTATTGTTTTTGTCTCTTGCTTTTCAAGATGATTTAATTCTTTAGTACTCTGGGGGAGCTTGTGGTTTGAAGTTTACCCTGCACACCCTGGACATAAACCTTTTTCCATTGATATATCAAAAGATCTTTATAATACACCAAAGTAATTCCAAATATTGACAAATGTTGTTGCATGGCACACCAAAAGAATTCTCTCTTCACATCAAAGTAAATTTGAAAAAATAGCTTGGTTGTTACTTAGCAAGAGAAAAGAATAAGGCAAAAGAGCTAGTGTTGTAAATAGAATCTGACAACTGAAATCATAACACCATAAAAGTGTGTGCCTCTTCAATGATATGAGGCCTTTGGCTCTTCATGAAGTATGAGAACCTCTTTTTAATTTCCTATTCTTCAATGTAACACATCTACTCATGAAGTAAAGCAAGTCTATAGTATAAGTTCTCCTATAAGCTAGATTTATTTTTCCCTATTCTGAATTCCCTTCTATGTAATTCATTAAATATGATACTTTTCGCAGTCTACAGTGATATTTAAGGACATAAATAGATTTTGATGGAGATATATAGACTATTACATTGTCTGAAAGACACATGATGTGAATGATGTTTAGCTATCCTAAAAGGGTTACTTGGTGAAAGAACATAATAAGCAATATGATACTGAATGTCACCTTGCAGGTTGGGATCAAGGACTTCTTGGAATGTGTGTGGGTGAGAAGCGAAAGTTGAAAATCCCTGCTAAACTTGGTTATGGCGAGAATGGATCTCCACCAAAGATCCCAGGTAACATCAGTTCTTCTCTAATAACTTGGAAATTTTGCTTGAAGCATTAACTAAAGCTATAGACCACAAGCATTAGGCATTATCCTTTGGTACACTAATCAACTATTTTTGTGGCGTCTATTTCTGATTCTGAACAAATAGTTTTGGCTTATTAGCCATAAATCTTCTCTCCTTCTGGTGGCATTGCTTCTGTTCCATATACTCCCCCTGTTTCAATTTATCTGAACCTATTTCCTTACTATTCCATGCCAAAAAGAATGACCCCTTTCAATATTTGGTAACTATTTACCTTTATGCAAGGACTTATAGCCACACAAAACATATGTGACTCATTTAACACCACAAGTCAAAGTCTTATCTTCTTTCTTAAACTCCATGCCCAATCAAATGGGTTCACATAAATTGAAACGGAGGGAGTAATATGTTGCATTTGTTGGAGTTTTTGGTGAAGTTTTCTTTCCAGAATTTTCCAATATCGTAAATTTCTTTCTTCGCCAGAATGATTTCTTCTTGCTGTCTTCGCTTTTGATTTCTTGTAAAAAAAAATCTTCAAAGGAAGTCAGTTGTCTGGATTAGTAACTGAATTCATCTCCATGATTGACCATTATATCTATTGAGCGGGGGTGAGGGAGGGGCATTTATGTTCGAGGATATGATTTTATTCTACTTCTTGCTTGCAGTTTTTTCCTCCCCCTTGCTAGTTATGTAAATGAATTTTCCCTTGAGTTAGCTCGTATGGTATTTGAATATTTTTATATCCGTTCAAACATATAGGTGGTGCGACACTTGTCTTCGACACTGAGCTGGTTGCTGTGAATGGAAAGAAATCATCAGCTGATAGTGAACTGTGATTTCACGGTGTCTCTACACACTCCTTTATGTTAGCTATCTAATAGTGTTATATTTGCTTCTTTGACAATTTAGATACTGGAGTATTTGGCTGCTGGCAAAATTACAGTGTTACCTTTTGCCACTAGTTCTTTCCTCTGCCAAAGTTAAGTGGATAGGCGTTGAACTCCCAGGATGATTTTCCATCGTTACTTTTTACATTGTGGTATGGACATAAGTTTGTATTTTCGCATGACTTCAGTTTATAAAAGAACTTATGTCTTTTGAAGGGCAAGCATTAAAGACCAGCCCGTTTGAAGGAAAAATTGTGCAATCTCTCCGTTTGTCTCTGTAAAAAAAAAAGATGTAGTGCTTTCGTCCCCCTTATTACGCTTTATAACGGTATTTTTAAAAAATTACAAAATATAGTGACATTATGTATTTTTATAGTAGATATACAAGATACATGTATTTGTGTATCTGAAAACCCTAGTAGTGAGTACTTTCTCAATAGAGACGTCCATCTTCGGGCATATGACATACATACGACAAATATTTTTAGGTGTTGGTTCCCATTTCACATGTAGTTGGCTTGCTCATATAATTTGAAAACGCATACAGTTAATGTCTTCACATAATACATATACATTCAACTTTTGCTTTGAAAGTGAGAAAATATATCAAAACCCCCTGATTTCTCTTATTATTAAATGATTTTCATTTTTTCTTCACTTTCTTTACTGACCAATCACCATCCTCAGATCTTCTGCCGGAAAATTCGTAAAAAATCCATCTTCTCACCCTTATAATCTAACAACACAGATTTGTATGACCAAAGTTGGTCACAATCAGGAATTCATGAAAAGGCTAGTTAAATTAAAAAAACTATTAAGAAGTAATAAAGATTACATAGGAGAAGAAGATGGGAATTTTGGGGCTCGGCTACTGAAGAAAGGAAAACGGAGTTTGAATAACAAATTGGACATATAAATACCATAAAGAAGAGTAAATTACGTGGCAAAATAGGATTGGTGCGTGAGTCAATAATTGTATTTATTTTAATTCCAGAACTCTCCGCAAAGTTTATTGTGTTTTTATGAAAAACAGTAAAGGTTTTGATGTATTTGCTATAGATATTGTATTCGCGTAATTTCAATTAGGATATTCTATACATTTAGAAAGAAAATGCTGCTACATTTTAGAAAGTAAACCAAAATCTCACTATATTTTACATAGAAAATTTACCCAAACTTATTCGACCACTTTTAAAGGTGAAATTTGCCCCATACAGTGTAAATCATGGTTTTCTTACAAAATAAAATGCTCCGCATCTCACAATAGGTTAGTTACACATTTGGTCGGTTTTGCCAAAAATAATTATATTTGTTAGTTAAATATTTATAAATAATATATATTATTTTGTATCCCAAATATATGTTTATACATTAATATATAAAAATATATATTTGTTGTTGGAAATTTACTAAACGTGAAATATAATTAATCCTATTAATTATGACTCGAACAATTGGGGCCCCGCACGTCGAAAACATTGTTTCCACACACGTGCACATAAAATACAAAGAATCGTAATTTCCTTAAATAGAAGAGATATCGACACGTAGACGGTTATTGGTCAAATGACAATGATTTCACGTTGGTAAACAAAGGGAAGACGTGTATAAAGTGTAAAAGATGAAGCGACGACATGGCACACGAAACTCTCAAGTTTGGCGCCACGCGGCGTGGTTACCGCGTGCAACTCTGCGAAGTTTCGCGCCGACGCCAAAGATGTAGGGCCACGACGCTGCGGACGTTTCAGACCGTTGGAAGATGGACGAAAACTATTTTTGGGCTGACTTTGGAGCATTAATTCTTCATTATTTGGCTGAATTATTACTCCACATTCATGGCCATTATATGCGCTTTATTGGCCATTACTTGACTATGTGGAAGATCATATTCTCTACACTATAAAATGGAGCCTTGGGCTCATTTGCAAACACACCTTACACTTAATAATTCTCTGAAATTGTCTTTCTCTCTTGCAATCACAAAACACTCAAAGATCTTTCTTCCTAAGCGAACATTTGAGTTCTCTTTGCTCATTTGTTTGATTGTTGTTTTATCTTGGGAGATAAATTGTCATTACACCGTCGAAAGGATATACGGGGCAATATTATCTTAAGGATATATTGAGAATTCAGTCGACTCAGCAAGCCCTCTTATTTGTTTATTTTCAGATTTCTTACATACTTGTTGTTGTTGTTGTTACATTCTCATTTCCTTGTTTCTACACTTTGTTTCCCACAGGCTTAAGATAATATTCGATGTTTCAACAACAACACTGGACAAGATCAATTCAACCAATTCAACACTGAAAATCTCACAGATGCTCAAGGCAATACCACTGCCTTCAATTCCACTGCTCAAGGCACTACCGCTGCCTTCAACAAAACACTTCTTTTGGCACAACTAATGGCTCCATTGCTGCTCCGGCCACTTATAGTGCCTATGCCACTTCCCAAGGTGTCAACAACACCTATTCTCCTGTTAGAGGTGTTTCCAAAACCTTTGCAACTACTCAAGGGAGTGTCACTGCCCCTACACCCGCTGGTTTCCACCATGAGAGTCCTGAAAAGTTCATGGGTGCTCACTTTAAGCGATGACATCAAAAGATGTTGTTTTTCTGACGGTTATGGGAATGTCACGTTTCCTAACCGAAGACCCTCCACTAGTTGGGGAAGACGTGGACCCTCAGCCAAATGATTTGGCGGGAGGGGGCCAAGGTAACCATGTCACTGACGACATGAGGATGATTCGCGAAGCATGGAAACATAGTGATTTCATGTGTAGGAACTATATCGTAAACAATTTGTCTGATCCTATCTACACGGTGTACTGCACCGTTGAAACTGCCAAGCAATTATGAGACAAACTTCAGAAGAAATATAACACCCAAGATACGGGTAGCAAAAAGTTCATCATTGAAAAATTCCTGAAATTTCAAATGGTGGACAACAAAAGTGTGTCATCCCAAGTCCAGAAATTTCAAATGATTCTACATCACCTGGATTTGGAAGGATTAAAGCCCAACGAACAATTCTTGGTTGGGGCGTAGATCGAGAAGCTGCCTCTCTCGTGGACTGAGTTTATGAACTATCTGAAACTCAAAACAAAGGAGATGACCTTAGATGAACTTATTGTCAAACTCCAGATTCAGGAGGACATTAAGAAGGTCATGCCAAAGGGAAAACAACCCGCTGAGGCTAAGGCGAACCTGACGGAAGTCAAAGGGAACTCAAGCAAGAAGCGGAAGTTCCAGAAGGAAGGCAAGCCCCAAACAACTGAAAAGTTCAAGGGAAAGTGTAACTACTGTGGTATAGTTGGTCATATGGCCAAAGACTGTCGCAGGCTCAAACGTGAGAATAAGACCAAAGGCAAGGCCAAGGATAACATCGTCGAATACACGCTCGTAGACGATATTATTCAGGAGTTCTCAGCGGTGGTTCTTGAATCAAACCTCGTTGAGAATCTGGTGCAGTGGTGGTTGGACACAGGTGCCACCCGTCACATATGTTCCAATAAAGAAGCCTTCTCCACTTATACACCAGTCTCAGACAAGAAGTTGTTCATGGGAAACAATTCTTCTTCAGAGGTACTGGGGTAGGAAAGGTGATCCTAAAGATGACGTCCAGGAAGGAGCTGACTCTAAAGAAAGTGATGCACATCCCAGAAATTCGTAGAAATCTGATTTCTGGACCGTTGTTGGTTAATGCTGGTTTTAGGCTAGTGTTAGAAGTCAATAAATTTGTAATCACTAAAAACAGAACTTTTGTAGGAAGATGCTTCGTCTGTAAAAGCCTCTTTAAGTTTAATGTTGCACCTATAATGCCTTGTGTTTCAACTATCAATAAAATTGAGCCTTCTATTTACTTGACTGAGTCATCTAATTTATGGCATCATAGATTAGGACATGTTAACTTTTAATCTATCCAAAGATTGGTGAAGTTGGAATTATTGTCGTCTATCGACATAAACCCTCAACGTAAGTGTGAGGTGTGCGTAGAGGCAAAACTTTTCAAGAATCCCTTTAGATCCGTCGAAAGGAAAACCGCTCCTCTAGAACTTATATACACTGATATATGTGATTTGAAGTTCGCTCAAACTAGAGGGGGAACAATTACTTTGTAACTTTCATAGATGATGACACAAGGTTTTGTTACCTTTACTTACTAAAAAGTAAAGATGGAGCCTTTAAGCGTTCACACATTACAAAGCTGAAGTTGAGAACCAACTAAGCGGACAGATTAAAACAATACGTAGCGATAGAGGGGGAGAATATGTAGCGCCTTTTGAAGAATTATGTACCCAATCAGGTATAGTTCATCAAACAACAGCTCCTTACTCACCTCAATCAAACGGTGTTGCTGAACGCAAGAACCGAACACTAAAGAAAATGATGAATGTTTAATCATTAATTCGGACCTCCCTCAAACCATGTGGGGAGAAGTTGTCCTTACCGCGAATACGATTCTTAACAGAGTTCTACACAAGGATAAAGACAAGACTCCATACGAGCTATGAAAAGAAAAGAAACCTACCTACAAATATTTGAAGGTATGAGGTTGTCTGGCCAAGGTAAAAGTACCTATGTCAAAGCAGGTCAAGATTGGACCTAAGACTGTGGATTGCATATTCATCAAATATGCCAATAACAGTAGTGCTTATCGCTTCCTAGTGCATAAGTCGGATGTACCGTACATTCATGTAGGTACGATAATGGAATCAAGGAACGCGAGTTTCTTTGAAGACACGTTTCCGTATAAGGAAAATAACATAACCTCTCACAAACGAAGTTATGATCAAATCTCTGAGGATCAAGGGGTCGATGACTACCTAGATCCGAACGGGTCAGATCTAATGAATTCTGAAGTAGCTGATTATTCGAATCGGATTCCGCATTCTCGTGACTTGGAAGACTCGAGTGGAACGAGGAGAAGCAAAAGGGCCCGGAAGGACAAGTCCTTCGGTCCAGACTTTGAAGCTTATTTGGTTCAGGATGAACCACAGACAATCGTCGAAACATTGTCAACTCTAGAAGCACAGCTCTGGAAGGAAGCGTTAGAAAGTGAGATAGAATCCATTCTGCATAACCACACCTGAGAGTTGGATGAACTTTCCCCGGGACACAAACCTTTGGGTTGTAAGTGGATCCTTAAACAAAATTTAAAGGCAGATGGATCTATCGATAAGTACAAGGCTAGGTTGGTAGTCAAGGGCTATCGCCAAAAGTAGGGCCTTGATTACTTAGACACCTACGTTTCGGTGTCTAGAATGAAATCCATACGTATGTTCATAGCTATCGCCGCCTTGCGGGATCTTAAAATATATCAAATAGATGTTAAGACCGCCTTCCTAAATGGTGATTTGGAAGAAGAAATATATATGGACCAACCCGAGGGGTATCTGGTTCCAGGACAAGAGACAAAAATGTGTCGACTTGTTAAATTGTTGTACGGGCTGAAACATGCCCCTAAAGAATGTCACGAGAAATTTGATAGTACTCTAATATCAAAAGGGTTCGCCATTAATGGAGGTGACAAATGTGTCTACATGAAAGGAAATGTCGAATCCTTCGTCATGATATGACTTTATGTAGACGACTTGTTGATCATTGGAAGCAGTCCTGGAATAATCATAGAGACTAAGAACATGTTAAAACAATGTTTTGACATACAAGATATGGGCATTGCAGATGTCATCTTAGGGATCAAGATATCTAAGTCATCTAATGGACTGATATTGTCTTAATCTCACTACATCGAGGATGTACTAAAGAAATTTGGAATGTTTGACAGTTCACCAGTATCGACACCATTGGATATAAGTAAAAAAATTGACAAACATCTTGGTGAGCTCGTATGCCAAGAGCGATATGCGCAGGTGATTGGTAGTCTGATATATATCACAAACTGCACTCGACCTGATATCACTCATGCAGTCAATAAATTGGCTAGGTTCACCCGTAATCCAAGTAAGGATCATTGAAAAGCGCTGAATAGGGTACTACGGTTCCTGAAGTTCACGCTAAACTTCGGGTTATACTATTCGAGATATCCAGCGGTACTAGAGGGGTACAATGATGCAAACTGGATATCTGATAGCGACGATATCAAGTCCACCAGTGGATATATTTTTACAATAGGTGGTGGATTTGTGTCTTGGAAATACTCTAGGCAAACTCTTATTGTCCGATCCACGATGGAGTCAGAATTTATCGTTTTAGATAAAGCGGGAGAGGAAACTGAGTGGCTTCATGGTTTTCTAGAGGATGTCCCACGTTGGGATAAACTCGTGTCTTCTGTAATGATCCACTGCAATAGTCAGTCGGATCTAAGAAGGGCACGAAGTTCTATATACAACGACAAGTCTCGTCATATTCGACGGAGACATGAGTCCGTTAGGAAGCTGATCACCTCGGGTATTATTTCTATTGATTACATAAAATCTAAGGATAATATCACAGATCCCTTGACGAAGGGAATACCTAAAGACCAGATGTTCTGCCTGTCTAGGAGAATGGGCTTAAAACCCAAATAATAAATACCGATACAGTGGACACCCAACCTTACAGACTGGAGATCCCAGGAATAAGGTTCTGTCACGACCCGACCCCGGGCCCGCGACTGGTGCCTACCTGGGCACCCCTTACAGGTATACATCAGAGAATAACAGCGGAACATACAAAACTCATGAAATACTTAGACAATAAATATCAACCGGCTAGCCGATAAGGCCACATTCCGGGAAATATATACAACCCAAAGTAAAAACAGTTACATCTTTGTTCTTACAACCCAATCCACAAGATATGACTACAGACATCTAAGAATAACAACTGTGATGGGAGAGGGCCCCGTCATACCCCTGAATGTACATAAATCTACAACATCAGAGAAAACCGTACCAAAAGACAAGCCTCCGGAGAAATAGAGCTTCTGACAACTGATCAGTGATCCTAAGAGTGAGGATCCACCACCTGCTTATCCCTACCTGCGGCATGAACGCAGCCCCCCGAGGAAAGGGGGTCAGTACACAATATGTACCAAGTATGTAAAACTGGAAAATACTGCAATTTACATCATAAGTCTAAAATAAAGCTGAAGATATGTATGAAAATCAAATTAACAGTATACTGTGCCTTACTAACAATGTGTCACGCCCCGACTTTTCTTAAGTCTTTCCTTAAGGCGTGATGGCACCTGAACAATTATTTATTTTCCAGGCGAACCGTTAACTTCTTTTCTTCCTAGATTAAACATGTATTTAAGTGCGGAAATAATATATATATATATATATATCATAATAAGCAATTCAAAGCTTACAATGAATAATCTTGTGTGGGGCATTCCCTGAGATAATGGAACCTAGTTCTTTAAACATACTTTATGAGAATAACTTTCACCAAATCCGAAATAATGGATTGGTGGGTCAAAGAGGTCATGGACGATCACTAGCCCCGTCATGAGCTTTTCCTCTATCACACTTACCTGAAATATTTTAAATAAAAGAGTCAACCATAACATCCGGGGCTGAGTGAGAACCTCACCCTATAATTCAAAGTAATCTCACAATATTATAAGTACAAACATATTAGGACACAATAACCATGTTATGAGACAAACTTCAACATTTTCAATGTATCATAATCAAGTATTCACACAATAATATTCTCTTTCAATTCGTTTCAGGATGTACTCAGCTTAACCCACATACATGTTTTATCTCATGTTACATATTAAGGTATTCCTTTGTATTTACATATTTGTTGCGGCGTGCAACCCGATCCGATGCATTTACATATCATTGCGTGCAACCCGATCCATTATGTTTACGTATTTGTGAACGCGTATTCACTTTACGTTTTGTTGCGGCGTGCAACCCGATCCATTATGTTTACGTATTTGTGAACGTGTATTCACTTTACGTTTTGTTGCGGCGTGCAACCCGATCCATTATAATTACGTATTTGTGAACGCGTATTCACTTTACGTTTTGTTGCGGCGTGCAACCCGATCCATTATATTTACGTATTTGTGAACACGTATTCACTTTACGTTTTGTTGCGGCGTGCAACCCAATCCGATGCATTTACAAATGCATTTACATATTTGTTTTGTATGTGTTATATGTTCAAAAGGCTCAATTAATATTTCCTTCTTTCAATATTCCGCCCTTCCCACTTGTATGAGTTACAACTCTCAAATCGTAAGTCGGATTTATGTACGCAAAGTCTCAAACTGTCGAGAACAGAATAACCTAGAACTTTTATTCAACACAAAATTTTAAATTCCCCACCGAAACATTCAGTTTTTCAGTTTTAACAAATACATTAAGAACTGTTTGCCGAATTTATTATCAGAACGATACACGATCTTAAAACAGTCATAACTCCTTATCCGTAAGTAGTACCAAGCCCCGTAAATTCTCAAACTGACGAGAAAAGACAAATCTAGGACTTTCATTTGAATCAACATTTTATATTCTGTACCAATTGCTACAGTTTTACCATTTTACCCACTGCTTTACGGACTTTCAACCGATCCGGCGCAGAAATTTTAAAATACGATAACTTCTAAAACGTAAGTCCATTCTACCTCTTCTTTAGTTCAATCTGTTCGTAACAAATGGATTTACAACCATACCAAATTTCGTATAATTCTAACAAGTGAAACTCGGGAAAAACAATTCATAATTCTACTTGCTCTCAGATTTCGTCCAAATCTGTGGCAGAAAGTTTGAACTATGATAACTCTTAAACCGTAAGTTTGTTTTATCTCTTCTTTGTTTCAATCTGTTCATAACAAAGTGATTTACAACCATACCAAATTTCGTCTAATTAAAACAAGTATAACTCCGAAAAACAGTTTGTAACGTTCATGTCCCGAACTAGTTGTTTAAGAAATTTAAATTCATAATTTTTCTTTTAACACCAACATTATATTCTAACATGTATAAACTTAAAATACAGGATTTTACTAAGAAATTTGAGTGAGAAAAACTCACATTTGTTGCTTCGTAATTGTGGATGAACTTTAACTTCAAACTATCCTTCAACCAAGCCTTTATTTGGTACTCCTTAATTGCTCACTTTAATCCTTGTTCTCTGAAACTTCTGGATTTTTCTTTCTCTTTGTTTTGTTCAGATTTTTCTTTGTTTCTTGTATTTCTCCTTTGGTTGTGTTCTTTTAAAAGTGTATGTGTGTTTTATGAGAGGGAGTTGAGGGAGTTATGAATGGGGAGTGGAGGGAAAAGTTGAGGGGAGGGAGTTGGACGTGCTAAATTATTATTATTATTATTTTTTTGTTTATTTGTTTAGCTAACGTTTTCTTTTTTGTTTTTGTTTTTTTTTTCAATTTTCCAAGACTTCACACAATGAGAGTAAAATATACATTTCCGGTTCTTAAAAATAGGAAACCTGTGATTAACCTAGGACCATCCGTCCGTAGTATTATCACGCAATTCTACTCCGGAGACTATTTCACCCGCATAGGCCGTATGGACCCGCATGAGGTAATTTCCTCGCATAGGACTGGTCCGCCCCACATAGGACTATTTCACCCGCATGAGCCCTACGGACTCGCATGAGGTATTCCTCGCATCGTGGGTAGCAAATCCACGGAATATGCAAATGCCACAAGCCCGGGGAATGACCCCGTAATGAACAATATATCACAAGCACAACCGGCTACTATAAATAACATAAACAAGTTAAGAAACCTCTTAACTTCTCATTGATTTAATTAGCATACACTCTCATTTCTTTTAACTTAAGGCACTATCGTATCAAGAAAGATCCGGGAATTTAACCCAAAGTACTACGTACTTCTATTCTTTTAAAATGACTCTTTTTCATATAAAACTCTAAGATACTAATAACTGAAGTATCAAGTCAGATCTACTTTTCAAGACAAGTCACAATACCTTTTAGAAATACATTTATAGGCTTCTAAATCAAGTGAGTTCTTACTTTAAAACTTTAAGCAATTGATGCCTTCAAATCAATTTGCGTTTCTTCATTTCAAGTCATTTATCCTTATTTACATCACTAGAGTAAACCATTCTTTCAAATTTCCATAAAAATATTATAACCAACTTCCCATAAAGCCGTTATACTAACTTTATGCTTTAGACACTTACATTCTTCTTTATAACCAAGAGACTTATTCTTTCAAAAATCAAGTATCATATACTTTCAAAATACTTCAAGTCTCTTAACTTTAGAAACTAAGATATCCTTAATCTTTAAAAAAAGTTAAAAATTCTCTAACTTAACCAACTTGGACATTCTTAAAACAAGTCAAGGATATCAAATGAAACTAGATTCATCAAAATCTCGTACGTCTACCGTACTATATATTTACAACTACTCATGCTCAAGAGATAGGAAAGTTCCACATACCTCTTCGGTTCAATCCACTTGCTAAGTCCAATATGTCGTACGTAGTATGTCAACCTATAATGACCATAATACGTCTATTAACTTCTAGCTTCAAACGTAGAATATTCTAAGTGTAAAGTCACCAAATTCTACGGAAAATCGGACATCACTTCCTTTGTTTCTACGTACTTTTCCACTTTTTTCAAGGCACGAATTCAATAACCAAACATGCCACATTTAAGGCTCAACAATGTAGCTAACAACAGGGGATTACACGCCTAACAAGACGTGTAAAATTCTGCCCCACAATTGATATCAAACTAGTCCAAAAGACAATGTCATTTTCGGCAATTGAGGTACAACAACACAAAGTCTTTTCCAATTCGTTTTCAATCCAATTTGTTTAGTCTAACATGTTATATATCCGCAATCGATTATAACAACTACAATCTTCAATTAGATAACATGCGACGATTCTAACTATCGATCAAATTGTATTTCAATTTCAAATGGCTAACAAGGTCATTTCGGATTTAGGCTTCTAATATCCATAACACTTATCAATCTTCAATACATACACCTCATGCTTGTTAAAATGTATAACTACAACAATATGTAATCTTATAACACTAAGAGAACAAGATTGTTACCTTGACAAGCCTTAATCCAACTTCAAGATCCGAAGTCGCTCCTTAGCAACTTAGCTCCTCTCCTTGACACTCCAATCTGCCACTTGAAGCCCTTAGAAGTTCACAAACAACTTTCCTTCAATTTCTAATCCAAACCTATGAAAGCGACTTAGGTTTTCACCTTGCGACTAATGCAAAAATGACACTTTTCCGGGATCTTTCTATTGAGATACCCTTACAATACCCTTAGGAACCTTGGTTTAAAGTATTGAGATTATTGAACAACAAACGAAAATTTTTCATGTTGGGAAGCTAGCAAACCCGAGAGCTCTCAAGCATGAACAAGAGTTCTCTAAATTTTTCTAAGTGTAAAAAGTTTTGTCTTGCTACTTAGTGTGGTTATATAACAATATGGAGGGTCAAGATTAGAACAAATGGGTGGCTTGGATGCATTCCATTAAAAGATCAAGCCAAGTGAGCTCTTTGACCTAGTCAATAAACTCAAGCTCTTAGCTTGCAAGACTTGGTCATCTTTACTTTGGTCAAATGACCTTTCTATCCATGGTCTAATTCGACCAAGACCAACCAAGGGGGGTGACATGTGTCACCCTCCCATTCGTCGCAATATTTCGTTTCCCGACATTTCCATTATTCCGACAAATTTTTACTAGTATCCAATCTTAACGTTTTTTTAGTTCTTACGTACGTTCTTATAAACATGTCCTGTAATTACGGGGTGTAACATTCTTCCCCCCTTAGAACAATTCATCCCCGAATGTTCTTTCGGAGTCAAACTTATATATAGCGACATATTCTCCTTTTACAACCCCTAGATACCCAATATGCCACATCTGGCCACAAAATCAACACTTAAACAAATACTTCAATTAAAACTTGACAAGTAAGTGAAATGAATTACCTGAAGGTGTAGAGAATAAGTGAGGATACTTCCTCAACATGTCCTCTTCTGCTTCCCAAGTCATCTCCTCCCTATTATCATTCCGTAAGACTTTGACGGAAGCCACATCCTTGGTCCGCAGTCTCCTGACCTGGCGATCGAGTATCGCTATGGGACTCTCCTCATACGATAACCCCTCTGTCACCTGGACCTCGCTAGCTGGGAAAACTCTCGATGGATCTCTGAAACACTTCTGTAACATAGAAATATGGAAGAACGGATGTACTGCCTCTAAATCCGATGGCAGATCCAACTCATAGGCAATCTTGCCTACTCTACGGATGATCTGGTAAGGCCCAATGTACCTTGGGCTAAGTTTCCCCTTCTTTCTTAACCTCATCACACTCTTCATGGGTGATACCTTCAAGAAGACCCAATCGTCTACCTGAAACTCCAAATGTCGATGCCGATTATCTGCATAAGACTTCTGCCGACTATGAGCTGCTAACAGTCTCTCCTGGATAAGCTTCACCTTATCCACAACCTGCTGAATCAAGTCTGGGCCAACCAACTGAACCTCGCCCACGTCGAACCAACCAATCGGCGACCTACACTTCCGCCCATACAAAGCCTCATATGGCGTCATCTGAGTGCTAGAATGGTAGCTGTTGTTATAAGCAAACTCCACAAGAGGCAAATGATCCTCCCAGCTACCCCTGAAATCAATAACACAGGCCCGCAACATATCCTCAAGTGTCTGGATAGTACACTCTGCCTCGTCCGCTTGGCCCGAGGATGGAACGCGATCGAGACTCACCTGTGTCCCTAACCCCTTCTGGAAAGACCTTCAGAAGTTAGCCATAAACTGAGCTCCTCTGTCTGATATAATAGATATAGGAACTCCGTGCAGTCTCACAATCTCCCTGATATACAATCTAGCATAATCCTCAGCCGAATACGTAGCCCTGACTGGAAGAAAGTGGGCTGATTTCGTCAGTCTGTCTACAATAACCCAGATGGAATCACACTTCCTCTGAGTACGAGGTAACCATGTAATAAAATCCATGTTGATCACCTCCCACTTCCATGTCAGAATATCGATTGCCTGCAATAGCCCTGTTATACCCCGTATTTTCAGAGTATGTACGTGAGGGCGTACGTATAATAATTTAAGCCTTAAGGATTGGCAAGGATCGAAATTTGGGCACAAGTGCCGAAAAGAATCGTTTTTCGACGAAACGTTTTACAAGACTTGCGAAGGGAAAATTCCGGCTATGTCATTTTTAATTTTTGCGGATTTTTCCGAGAGACGAAACATTTTGGACCAACGGGAGGGTGACATGTGTCACCCTCACATTGGAAGGAATTGTGGCGAATGGACGAAAGGGTGGGTCAAAGTTGGTAGGATATTTGTGCAAGTTGGTGTGGTAGATGGATAAGGTACACATGATTTAATCCTAGCCCTACACTGCCTAACACTTGATTGATCTTCGCCATTGGTTGGCCATTGCTTGACCTATAAATACCCTCTAAGTTGAAGACTTTCTTCATCCAAACTTGAGCATTTTCTAAGTCTCAAAATACTCCCCTCCTCGAGCTTTCCCGCCACACCCCTCCCCTTGAGAGCCTCACGAGAATACACCCCCTTGCCTAGTTGTTTCGTATAATACCCCCCCTTTGTGGTAGAGAAATACTCTCCAAGTATTGTTATAATGCCCTAAATACCTTGGCCCAAATACCTTGTAGTATTCCCAAGGTTACCTCTATACGAAAAGCCCGGAAAATACTATTATACTTCCTTTAGCCACTAAACGAAACCCTAAGGAAAACCTTCATAGTCGGTTAAAGTGTTAAGTAGAAGTTGCGTAGAACTTCTAAGGGTTGTTTGGAGCGGATTGGAGCACTCGGAGTAGGAGCTAAACGTTGCTCAGGATCGACGTTAAACTTGGATAATTTTTGGGCTCATCGAGGTAAATACTACTGTCCTTCTATTGTGATTGGGAATTACATACTGTAGTGGTATAGAAATGAATATAAGATTCATAGAAGAGAATTGAACTGTAATAGAAGGATGTTACAGAAAAGACTTGAACTGAAATCGCATCGGAAGAATATTAAAGTAGAAGATTAAACTGTACTTACATAGGACCGTATTTACAGTAGACTAATAACCTTTATTGGTTGAATGTTCTGCGAGTAGCATGAACTACTTGGAAGGTGAACAAGGCTAGCCGGGTTATAGCCGTGGAGCGTTTTGCTAATAGTCGATAATCGTCGCGAGGTATGTGATTCTTCCTATACTCTTGAGCATGATGTTTTAAAAGTATATATATATATATATAGTACGGTAGACGTACGTGTGCTAACTGAACGTAGTTTTACGGCAATGTCTTTTGACTTAAGCTTGAATAATATATATATAGTACGGTAGACGTACGTGTGCTAACTGAACGTAGTTGTACGGCAATGTCTTTTGACTTAAGCCTGAATAATAAGAATCTGGGAGTATTTCAAAAGAATTAAGAAACCTTTTTGAAAGAAGAGTAATACTTGGTTTTGAAAACATAAGAGTTATACTAGCTTTATGGGAAGTTAGGTATAACGTCTTAAGAGAGATAAAGAGAATGGTTTACTGATTTTTAGAAGTTAAGAGACTTAATCTTAAAAGATAAGAGACTTGACTTAAATGAATTTATATGAAATTTGTGTGAAACCTCATTCGTGAGTAATGAGTACTTGGTTTTTAAAAGGAATAATGTTTTAACTGATTTCGGAAATCAGAATGAGTATCGACAAACCACTGCAGCGTTAATAAAGGAAAATGTATTGAATAATGAAGTATTATTAAAACCAGTAGAAACCTCCATCTGCATAGAAGCTAAGATGAGACAAAATGATATTACATTTTCTAGATCATGGTCGCTTTAATAAGATGGTTATAAACAAGAATAAGCCGCTCACACATATGGCATATGTTACTCAATTGTTTTAAAAGAGAATAAGACATTGAACTATGAAACTTTTCTAAAATAAAGAGACTTGAGTAATTGAAATTAGGCAAACCGGAACTTTAGGAAAAGAATGTTGTTGAAGAGGAAAGTGTTTTGGTTTACCTAAAAATGCGAGTCACTCTATTTTAATACTACGGTATCGGGTGACTTTTATAAAAGGAATGGATCTCTTTAAAAGGAATTTAACGACGTAGTACTTTAGGTTAAAACCCGAACTTGATATAAAATGAAAGTACCTTGAGTCAGGTATAACTTGCCTATGCTTGTTGTTGTGTAACTTGCCTATGCTTGTTGTTGTGTAACTTGCCTATGCTTGTTGTGATAGCCTGTTGTGCAAGAATTGTGTTTCTATACTACCGCCTCTCGATGAGGGCGGTTGACTTATTGAGAACTTACTTGACGCGTCTTGGCGATGTGGAAGATTCCAGGTATGCTTCCATTATTATCATATACGGGCATGTCTACACCGATGATGGATTCGTGGACATGTGACCATTATGGTTATTTATGGCGAAGTATCGTGACTTACGGTTGTGATCGCGCGTAGCTGCTTATTTGCCCCCGCCGCCACGTGACGCAGTGGATTTGGTATAGGTTATTGACTTGCCACGTGTCGCCTTCGCGCGGCGTATCGTGACTTACGGTTGTGATCCGTGCTTAGCCGATTCACTTGCTCCCGCCGCCACGTGGCGCAGGAGGAGCCGCGAGGCTAGTGCACTTGCCACGCGTGTCGCCTTCGCGAGTCGGTGTTTGGATGGAGCCGTGACTTACGGTTGTGATCTCGTGCGAGCCGATTCACTTGCCCCTCGCCTACGTGGCGCAGGAGGAGCCGTGGAGGCTATCGACTTGCCACGTGTCGCCTTCATGATATGATTATACGATTATTGTACGGTCGGATCCGGTAGTTATACTTGCCCCGCACGGTTTTTATGACACGGTGGATCCGTGTTCATGTATACTCCTTGGTGTTGTTATATCATAGATCGCCGGTGAGGAAGGAATTCCACCGCACGAGTGATGATTTGGAGGCGTGAGTCCACGACTTGATATAATCATTATATGTATGCATCGTAGTTTGGTTATCATACATGTCTCCCGCTTTATATAGACTATTATGATTTCATTTACGATTTACGATTTCACATACTTGGTACTGTTATCGACCTCCTTCGGGCCGCGTCATGCCGCAGTGAGGTACATCTATTGCCGATCCCCGCTCTAGGATCACATTTCGCGTGTTGGGAAGCTCCGCCTTCGAGGCTTATCTTTGGTATGTTACCCCGAGTCCGCTTGGTTCTTGTACATTCGGGTATGGCGGCCCTGTCCGTCATAGTTGTTGTAAAAATCTTAGAGGTGCAGAGTAATTGTTGCAAGTGTGGTTGTAAGGATCAGAATCGCTTCAAAGGTCGATATATATAAATGCTGAAAGGCAACCGTTTTGGTTGGCCTATTTTCTTTCATCTTGATCTATATCTATTTATATGTTTAAGTTTTCATTTCCGCTGGTTTTTCTCTGATGTTGTATCACTAGGGTGCCCGGGGTAAGGCACCAGTCACGGGCCCGGGTTCGGGTCGTGACAAGCCCACCGGGCTTCTGGTGCTCAACCTTGACCTGCTGATAATTCGGACACTGAGCAACAAACCCTGCCACGTCCCTCTTCAGTCCATCCCACCAATACATACATCTGAGGTCATGGTACATCTTAGTCGACCTCGAAAGAATAGAGTAACGAGCACTGTGTGCCTCCCGAGACCACCGACGAAGTCCCGCAACATCGGAACACACACCGCCTCGAATCTTAGCACCCCATCAGGCGCTACCTCAAACAAACTCTTCTCCTCTCGAAGAGCCGTATCTCGATACCGTATCATAACTGTAT
This sequence comes from Przewalskia tangutica, assembly GCA_029844215.1. Taxonomy (NCBI): domain Eukaryota; kingdom Viridiplantae; phylum Streptophyta; class Magnoliopsida; order Solanales; family Solanaceae; genus Przewalskia; species Przewalskia tangutica. The sequence continues at coordinate 45,463,611 of CM056723.1, forward strand.
CCTCATACTGTCGCCTCTTCACCTCCTCAACGGTGGAAGACTCGACAACCTCATGAACCCGTACCCCACTATCATCGGTATCGATCAACCGAACCCCAAGGCTCGCTAGCTGATGGATCTGACGGACCATGTCCTGTCTATCTGGCTGCACCTCTGACATACTCCCCATCGATCTTCGACTCAAAGCATCCGCAACCACGTTGGCTTTTCCCGGATGGTATAGGATATCAACATCATAATCCTTCAACAACTCTAACCGCCGTCTCTGCCGCAAGTTGAGCCCCCTCTGCCTGAAGATGTACTGGAGGCTCTTGTGGTTTGTATAAATATCCACATGAACCCCGTATAAATAATGTCTCCAAATCTTCAAGGCATGAATAATACGGCCAAATCTAAGTCGTGAGTAGGGTAATTCCTCTCATGCTTCCGTAGTTGCCAGAAAGCATAGGTTATAACCTTGTCGTGCTGCATCAATACACACCCTAGCCCGATACCCGAGGCATCACAATAAATCATGTAGCCCTCTAACCCCTCGGAAAGAGTAAGAACTGGAGCCGTCGTCAACTTTTCCTTCAGTAACTGGAAGCCCTTCTCACAAGCTTCTGTCCACTGGAACTTAGCTGCTACGAGTCACCTAGTCAACGGTGTTGATATCGAAGCAAACTGCTCCACAAACCTACGATAATAACTCGCCAATTTCTAAGAAATCGCGCACTCCGCTGAGTAGTAGGTCTCGGTCAAGACTTGACCATTTCAATCTTTGCCGTATCAACCTGAACACTATCAGCCCCGATAATGTGCCCCAAGAATGCCACTGAGGCCAACCAAAATTCACACTTGGAGAACTTGGCGAATAACAATCGCCCCGAGGACCCCAAGTACCGCCTCAGTGATCTGCATGCTCTCGCTCGTGCGCGAATAAACCAGATGTCATCAATGAATACTATAACAAACGATTCAAAATGGCTTGAACACCCGGTTCAGCAAATCCATAAATACCTGGAGCATTGGTCAAACCGAAAGACATCACCCTGAACTCATAGTGCCCACACCGGGTCCTGAATGCAGTCTTTGGGATATCTGCCTCTAACTCGCACTTTGATGATAACTGCATCGCAGTCTATCTTGAGAAACACCTGCACTCTCGCAATCGTCAAACAAATCATCTATCACGGGAGGGTATCTGTTCTTGATGGTTACCTTATTCAGCTTCCTGTAATCAACACACATACACAGCGTCCCATCCTTCTTCTTTACAAACAAAACCGGCGCTCCCCAGGGAGAAACACTAGGCCTGATAAAGCCTTTTTCTAGCAAATCTTTCAGCTGGTCCTTCAACTCCCTCAACTCAGCAGGTGCCATCCTGTACGGCGGAATAGATATAGGCCGAGTGTCTGGCAACGTGTCAATACCGAACTCTATCTCCCTCTCGGGAGGAATACCTGGGAGATCATCTGGGAATACATCCGGAAACTCTCTAACCACCGAATCGACAAGAATCGAACCTCACCTCAGATCGAATACGAACGGATGATAGATGTACCTTTTCTGCACCATCTTCCTAGCCTTGAGGTAAGAATAAACCTACCCCTCGGCGACGCTGTGTTGCCCTTCCACTCGATAACCGGCTCATCGGGAAACTGGAACCAGACCAACCTGTCTCTACAGTCAACGTTGGCATAACAAAAAGTCAACCAGTCCATACCCATAATGACGTCAAAATCTGTCATATCCAACTCTATCAAGTCTGCTAGGGTCTGACGACTGTATATAAACACAGGGCAATCTTTGTACACCCGCTCAGCTAACACCGAATCACCCACTGGCGTAGCTACCTCAAAAGGCTCTATCGACACCGGCTATATCCCTATTCTACCAGCAATAAGAGGGGACACATAGGACAAAGTAGAACCTGGATCTATCAAAGCATAAACGTCACAGCATGAAATCAATAATGTACCTGTGACGACATACGGGGAAGCCTCCTGATCTTGCCTGCTGGCTAAGGAATATATGCGGTTCTGTGGACCGCTAGAACTAGGACCTCCACCACGACCTCTGTCGCGGCATGCCGGTCCGTGATCACCCTGCCCTCCGGGGCGCATAACCACAGAAGAAGAAGACCTAGCAACTGACCCTGTTGGCTGAACCATACCACCCACGCCGCCTCTGGTCGGACAATCCCTCTTCATATGGCCCTGCTGGCCTCAAGGAAATAAGCTCTCGAAGCAGTACGACACTCGCCCGGGTGAGATCTACCGCATCGAACACACCGAGATACGGGCGGTCTCGATCGATTCTGTCCGCCTCTCGAAACCCTCAAGTCACGGAGCCCGACCGCTCTCGAAAAACCTGGCTGATCAAATCTCCTGCCAGAAAATCGAGAAGGAGCACTCTGTGCCGGCTGAAATGTGGACCTATCTTGCTGCTGAGGCTGTCCGCCTCGAAAATTACCTCGAACCTCGCTGCCCCGCCTCTTTGGCCGGCTCGGTCTGGTGATCCTCTCTCTCGTCCTCTATCCTCGTGCATAAGCTCGCATCTCCGCAATATCCATACCTAGTCGGGCGGCTACTCCTGTGCATGCAGTAATCATATAACGGTCTAGCCCCATCACATAGCGGTGAACTCTATCCGCCATGTCCGCAATAATGGTGATCGCATACCTGGCCAATGAGTAAAACTCCAGGTTGTACTCTCTGATAGTCCTCTCATTCTGTCTCAATGTCAAGAATCTATCCACGCGGGCTCTCCTCATCTCAGGAGGCATAAAGTGATCAAGGAAGGCCTCTGTGAACTCATCCCAAACAGCTGGAAGAGCATCCACACCTCTAGACATCTCCCATGACTCAAACCAGTTCAACGCAATATCGCGTAACCGGTAAGAAGCTAACACAACTGACTCTGTCTCCGAGGCCCTAAGCACCTGCATAGTCCGATGTAACTGCCGAATAAACTCCTGAGGATCCTCCTCAGATCTCGAACCATAGAACTCGGGTGGATTGCAACCCAGAAAATCCCGAATCCTCAAACTGTCGGCTCTAGAGTTAGCTACCGCTCCGCTTGCCACGCCGCCACTATGCTAGTCAATAACCCGATCTTCTCCATAATTCTATACTCGCCTCGGCCGCGAACCGAGGCTCAGGTATCGGAACCTCTGGAGCTACGGCCGCTCTCAACTCCTCTAATACTGCCGGCGTGGCTGAACTCGTCGACCCGCCCACAACCTCAGGCATAGTCTGGGCCTGAGTCCTAGTAACCCTCTGCGTACCACTAGCAACTCATGCTGCTGCCTTGCCCTTCTGGGCCCTGGTCGCCTTCCGTGGAGGCATAACTGATACATAAGAATAGGTCAGAGAAGATTCAACCTAATAAGACAGCTCTACTGCACGATCTCAGAGAGAGAAAAATGAAAACCAATCCTAAATGTCCTGCAGCCTCCTGATTATAGATGTGGTGCACAACACACCGATAATCAAGACTCTACTAGACACAGTCTGTAGACACTTTCCGAGGACTAACTGCTCTGATACCACTTTTGTCACGACCCGACCCCGGGCCCGCGACTGGTGCCCTACCTGGGAACCCCTTACAGGTATACATCAGAGAATAGCAGCGGAACATACAAAACTCATGAAATACTTAGACAGTAAATATCATCTGGCTAGCCGATAAGGCCACCTTCCGGGAAATATACATAACACAAAGTAAAAACAGTTACATCTTTGTTCTTACAACCCAATCCACAAGATATGACTACAGACCTCTAAGAATAACAACTGTGATGGGACAGGGCCCTGCCATACCCTTGAATGTACATAAATCTACAACATCAGGGAAAACCGTACCAAAAGACAAGCCTCCGGAGAAATGGAGCTTCTGACAACTGATCAGTGATCCTAAGAGTGAGGATCCACCACCTACTTACCCCTACCTGTGGCATGAACGCATCCCCCCGAGGAAAGGAGGTCAGTACACAATATGTACCAAGTATGTAAAACTGAAAAATACTGCAATTTATATCATAAGTCTAAAATAAAGCTGGAGACATGTATAATAATCAAATTAACAGTATATTGTGCCTTACTAACAATGAGAGTAAAATATACATTTCCGGTTCTTAAAAATAGAAAACCTGTGATTAACCTAGGACCATCCGCCCGTAGTATTATCACGCAATCCTACTCCGGGGACTATTTCACCCGCATAGGCCGTATGGACCCGCATGTGGTAATTTCCTCGCATAGGACTGGTACGCCCATCATAGGACTATTTCACCCGCATGAGCCCTACGGACTCGCATGAGGTATTCCTCGCATCGTGGGTAGCAAATCCACGGAATATGCAAATGCCACAAGTGATGCGCGATTTATGCACACACTAACGCAAGTGCACGTGTCGTGTCAAGTAATATAGTCTAGAAGACCGAGTTATCGTCCTCAGGGATTAGTTTTCAATTCTCAAATTCTATTCTATGGTATCTATTTGGTGACCGATGATTGATAGATTATTTATAACTATAATTAAGAATGCTAACTAGACTATTCTGTTTTACTTCAGTTATGGTGGAAATAGGGCTTCCAAATCTCCTCAACTATCCGTTCATCTTACTTGTTAATACAATTAATTATGATTCTTCTTCTATTTTGAGATAGCAGGTTAACTAAGCCGTTTTATACTCCTGTTAAGGTAATATAAACACTCAACCCCAATATAGAACCCTTCTACCTTTCGGTGATAAGATTAACTATAAAGGAGGATCAAGAGCAATAACCTATTAATACTACACAAGTATCGGGGTACTTTCGTCCACGATTTAACCTATGTTTATTCAACTATAGCATATTCACAATCTCCCCTTTCGGCTTTCGATTAGAAATCATATGGATTATGATAATTAGTGATCAATTAATTACCAAACATTCAAGACAATTATTGAATAAATCTCAACAATGATAAGAAGAACAAAAAACATGCATTAATTCATAAGAATAAGGTTCAAGTGATTTGACATGGAAAGCCCTAGATTAAGTTAGTTCCTAGTCATAGACATGACAAGAACTAAATTAACATCCAACATAAACTGTAAAAGAAATAAAACAAGAAACAAGAGATTACTAAGAAGTGGTCTCCAATATTGATCTCCAAGGTTGTGTGAATTGGCAAGGGTTTGGAACCTTTAATTCTGACCTAAAGGCTGCTTTTTATAGCCTCAAAACGTTTTTCCAGGTTTTCCTTCAGGCCTTGGCCCATTCCCATTCGAATATTTCAGTTTTCCCGCTTCGGCGCCGCGGCGCCGAAACTCCTGCACGTCTCTGTAAATTGGGCGCCGCGGCGCTCTGACTCTGCTGGCTGGAGGCGCCGCCCTGTTTCATGCCCGGTTCGCCAACTTTCTCGCTTTTCGAGCTCTGGAACCTCTGTTTCTGCCCTCTTTTTGCTTCTTTTCCGCCAATGAGCCACTTTAAACCAATATGACTCAAAAGAAATAAAATCTATCCTAAGACGACACGTATTTGTACAAAAATGGGCAAAAGACTAACTAAAAATGACTCAAAAGGTGTATATAAAATACACCGATCAAACACCCCCAAACTTAACCTTTGCTCGCCCTTGAGCAAAGATCAAAAGAAAGAATTAAAGACAAGAGAAGAAAGAAAAATAGACTGACTCCAAGATACTGATCACTTTGCTGCATCATTGTTACTTAGAAAGGCATGAAGGTTAGCATAATAATATGCAGGAACATATAGCATGAATATTTAGCATTCTAAACACATTAAGTTAGATATTTCGCAAATTTAATTTAATCATGCTCAATGGAAGTAAGAATACCTAACTATGCATGTCAATTTCAAAATCCTATGGCATGTTTACTTGTTATTCTCCACTAATCATAGATACACATGTAAGAGATCTTCAGGGCTTTTCAGGGTTGTAATGTAGGCTTAGACATGTGTAGGTAAAAATAGGCATTTAGACTCATTTTATGTACCATAAGCTCTTTTGCTTTTCAATTCTTCCCTTTTCTTTTGATTTTTCTTTCTTCACTTCATACCTATATTTCCTCTCTTTTGTTTTGAGAGAGTGAAGTGTATTATGAATAACAGGCACCCCCAAACTTAGGCTTTTGCCTATTTATTATTACTTTTTCAGTGGGGTGCATCAAAATTGTTCACTCTTTTTGTCTCTTTTTTAACACTTTCTATTCCAATCACCAAAATTTTCACTTATGGCACAAGTGTGGAATTATATGGTGTCAAAGAAAAAATCTAATTTTTAGGCTCAAAGGGGCTAACTAGGGATATTTTTGAATATCAGGGATAGGCAAACAGTGGTAAGAAAGGGCTAACAAAGAATTGCCTGAGTCATCTTCCTAACATACATATCCTAACTATTTCGCCTCAAATAACAAGCAAGCATACACATAGTTTTAATCATAAACAATGCACAAGTCAAGCAAGATACCCCAAATGATCTGATTTCATGAATTTTTGGCATATCTAACTTAAGTGTTTAGATGGTTGCTTCTAATTCCATTACATTATTCAACCTTATTTCACTAGGCGATTCAAGTAACTGCAGCATACATGATCTTTAAAAAAAATTATGACTCAAAAATACTTAAAACAAATTAAAAAGACTCAACAACACTAAGACAAATAAGACACCCCCCAAACTTAAATCACACATTGTCCCCAATGTGTGCAAGACCCAAAAAGAATACAAAAATAAAAGAAAACGGCAAAACTTACAAACTTGGTTTAAAGTGGTGGTGGCGGCGGCGGATAATGCATGGACCACTGGTTGAACAAGGAACTCATCTCATCAAATCTCTGGTGCAACTGTTGTTGCTCCTGCCTTAGTTCTTGTTGTCCTTGCCTCAGGTCCTGTTGACCTTGTATCATCATGTCAAAGTTCTGCATCATTCTTCTCTGGTTCATGAGCAACTGCTCCATTATGGGCACTGGAGGTTCAAATTTTGGGTGTTGCCGTTGGCTGCTTCCTGCCTCATGTTGAGCCTCTGTCTCAGGCTCATCTTCATCCATGGCAGCTTCTGCTGCTGCTGCTGCTGGTGCTGGTGTTGGTCTCCTTCGTGCTGCTGCTGGAGGGAGTGGGTCTGGGAAGGAATGCACTAGCCCATATGACACAGGAGGTTGGACTTTCTCATACGACGCCAGTGGTTGGGACCCCATGTCTGGAGCATAAGCTGCTAATAAGTGAGTCATGTCCCAACCCACCTGTCGTTACCAACCTGCTGGTTTCTCCAATGTTTTGCAATATTTCCTTCCCAACGTCAATCGTCATCCCTGACATGATTCCATATATCATTTTATTCTATCTGCTGGCACTCTGGTGAAATGCATCGATGAAATTAAGCGGGCACTGACGAAATATAACCAACCCTTGGCTGTTTTGTTGAACTGACATCTGCTCTGTCCTCTTTATCCATTTCTTGCGATATCATACTCAGCCCCAGGGTAGCTTACTATGCTTGCGATGACATCCCAGTCAATGTTGTTGGTGTCTCTAGACCAAGTTCTGAAATAGCTCCGATCGTCACCTCTTTCTTCAATATCGGCTGTTTTTAATAACACATTTACCACTTCTGCCATCACAGGCACATATCGTCCCCTCACAAAGCATCTATCATCCACCCTCTCTGGAAAGTTAGCATAAAATTCTCTCACCATTACTGTGTTCATCGGTGCTATTCTTTCTGGGTTAACAAATCTTTTCCACCCCATGACCTCTATCATCGCCCGAATAGGCTCATAGGCATCTCCCTCCTCACATGACTTCCTTTGGTACTCCATTCCTCTTTCAGGGATCAAGGGTCTAGTACTAAGTTTTTGGTATCTATCCTCAGCTTTTTGACTGACAAACCTAGTAGTGTCATATTGAGGGGCGGAAGTGGATGTGGAAGCTCTCCTCTTCTTGGAAGACATTTTTAGATAACTTGGCAGCGTTTCCTTTGTTCAACGATATTACCCAACACTATCAATCAATAATCAGCAGCTACAACACTTATCAACCCCTACACTTCACTCAAAAAGCTCCGGCACAACACCCCACGCTCACTTCGTATAATCTTTCGCGAAATATCACACCCAACTTCAACACACCACACACCTTCCACCAATAAAGCACCTCCTCACCTATTACCTCCCCTAATTGTATTGAAGATTTCAAGAAAAGTGATAAAGGTTACCTTGGACGGTGTTCTTCAAGATTTTCTTGTTCCTAATGATGTATTGAGGCAATAGAATGAGGGTTGTTGTTTAAGAAGGTTAAGGGTTTGAGGAAATTAAGTACTTTGGTTGTGATTAGATTTAGTTTGTGGGAGATATTTAGGAAAAGGGGTTAATTTCGTGGGTTTTGGAGAGAGGAAAGGTTTGGGTTTTGATTTGGAGTGAGGGAAATCGGAATTAGGGCTCATTTAAAATTCAGAATTTCCGCCGCGGTGCCCAAACTTCTGCGCCTCTCTGGACTTGTGGAGCCGCGGGGCTCTAATTTGGCGCCGCGGCGCCCAAACTTCTGCGCCTCTCTGGACTTGTGGCGCCGCGACGCTCTGATTTGGCGCCGCGACGCTCTGATTTGGCGCCGCGGCGTTGAGCCGATTTTTTCTTTGATTTTTCTTTGTTTTCTTCGTTTTCGTCCTCCAAATTCGTGGCCTGCACTGCCATCACAAAGATATAAACAATACCTCCGTGAGATCTCTAAGTAAAAAAACTAAATTGCATTAAATTGAATAAAATGAGATAACCTTGGGTTGCCTCCCAAGTAGCGCTGTCTTTAACGTATTTTAGCCGGACGCAAGTTCTTTACTCAAGAGGCATGGGGTAGATTAACCCCACAGCCTATCCATTTCATTAACATTTTTCGCTTCCTCCTTCTGTTTTTCTTTTTCTCTTTTTTTTCAAGAGGAGGTTTAACATTACTTACCTGTTTTGGCGGGCTTATCTCCCTTGTTGTGGCTTGCGCTGACTCAACCGATGTGCTGACAGTGCTAATTGCAAAGCACTTGCTCATGACTGGGGGTTCGATGGTGTGTTTGAACACTTTGAACACCATCTCTTCACTTTCCACTCTAAGTGTCAGCTCACCCTTCTCCACATCAATCAGGGCTCTCCCGGTTGCCAAGAACGGTCTTCCCAATATTATGGGGATCTCATCATCTTCCTCCATATCAAGGATGAGGAAGTCCGCAGGAAAGAAGAATTTCCCACCTTCACTAAGACATCTTCAATCTTTCCCCTGGGATGCACCACTGTCCTATCTGTTAACTGCAAGCTCACAGTGGTTGGTTTGGCTTCACCTAACCCCAAATTCTTAAAAACAGACAAGGGCATAAGATTTATGCTAGCCCCCAAATCACAAAGGGCCCTATTACATGTTACCACTCGCTAATGCAAAGTGCGGTGTGAAACTCCCTGGATCTTTGAGTTTAGGGGGCAATGTCTTCTGTAAGATGGCACTGCATTCCTCTGTCAGTGCCACCATCTCATACTCCGCCAACTTCTTCTTCTTCCCAAGAATTTCCTTCATGAATTTAAAATAAGTAGACATTTGTTCCAATGCCTCAATGAACGGAATGTTGATGTGTAACTTTCTGAATATCTCCAAGAACTTGGAGAATTGCTTATCAACCACTTTCTTTTGCAACCTCTGTGGGAAAGGAATCCTCTCAGTGTACTCCTCCACTGGGACTGTTGGAGTTTTCTCTAATATCGGGCGGTCTTCAGTAACCCACTTTCTAACTGTTTTCCACTCCTCAGCTGCACCGCTTGACACTGTTCTCTGGGGTTCATCTCTGTATTGCTAGGCAAAGTGCCATGTGGCCTATTGTTTGCCATATTCACTAGTTGTCCCACCTGTGTCTCCAAATTCCTGATAGAGGATCTAGTCTCTGCCATGAACTGGGTCTGTGAGTTGGTGAGTGTCAACAGGGCTGCACTTAGCTCATCTGGCTTCTCTTGTTGAGCAGGTGCACTGAATTGTTGTGCAGATGAGGCCTGAGTGAATGGTCTGATTTTGCATCGGCCTCAAATTGGTTCTCACGCCTTGATCACCCCTCCATGAAAAGTTAGGGTGATTCCTCCACCCTGGATTGTAGGTATTCGAATAGGGGTTGTTCTGGGGCCTCTGATAACTCCCTACTGCTTTGCATTCTGCTTGCTCGATCGAGATGTTGTTAGGATCAGCTGATGGGCACCTATCAAAGGTATGTGGACCTCCACACATCTCACAACTCAATGGCATCTGGATTGCATTCACTGACACTGTGTTTTGTTGCAGTTGCTTGGTCAGGAGAGCAACTTGTGCATTTAATGATGTGATGACATCAATCTCATGGACTCCTATTGCTCTTCTACCACTCATCCCTCTGTCCTCTGTTACATGATTATTGGTGGCCATGTCTTCCAATAAATCATGAGCTTCGTGTGTTGTTTTTCTCATAAAAGTTCCACCTGCGGCTGCGTCAATGATCGTTCTGGTGGTCCCGCTTAGCCCATTGTAGAAAATATGGACCAAATTCCACAACTCAATGCTGTGGTGTGGACACTTCCTCTGCAAATCTTTGAATCTCTCCCAAGCCTCATAGAGTGACTCTCCATCAGTTTGATAAAAAATGTTCAATTCCCCTCTCAGCTTAGCGGCTTTAGACGGTGGAAAGAACTTTGCTAAAAACTTCTGTACCAGCTCTTGCCATGTGAATATCGAATCTGTGGGCAAGGAATTCAACCAAACTTTTGCTCTATCCCTGAGTGAAAAGGGAAAGAGCCTCAATCGGACGGCGGCGTCAGTAACACCATTGTACTTGAAAGTTACACACAACTCCAAGAAGTTTGCTATGTGCATGTGAGGATCTTACGATGGCAACCCTCCGAACTGAACAGTATTCTGCACCATACTTAGGATCGCAGGCTTGATTTCAAAATTATTTGCTCCTATTACTGGGATCCTGATGCATGTTTGTGCTCCATTCACCCTCGGCAGCACATAATCTCCCAAGCTTCTCTCAACTTGGACCTGGACCCTCTCTTCTACATCCATCGGCAATCTCCGGGGCATCCTTTGGTTAGGTTGATGATCACCTAACCCTTCGTTCATTTCATTGTTGTTCTGTAAGCCCCCCATCGCTATTAAGGCCAAAACTCGTTGGTTTCTCCTGTTCTGTTTGCACGTCTTTTCAATTTCCGGGTTGAAGGAAACAAGTGTATCTGCTCTTCTTCTCCTTCGCATAAACTAGATGCCTGCAACAGATCAAAATCAACAAACAGATCACGGCACACGTGTTTCACAAATAAAGAAAATATAGTAATAAATAAAAACAAAAATAAAAAAACCAAATTAGAAATTAAGAATAGATAAAATTGATATTGAACTACGCCAATCCCCCGGCAATGGCGCCAAAAACTTGATGCGCGATTTATGCACACACTAACGCAAGTGCACGTGTCGTGTCAAGTAATATAGTCTAGAAGACCGAATTATCGTCCTCAGGGATTAGTGTTCAACTCTCAAATTCTATTCTATGGTATTTATTTGGTGACCGATGATTGATAGATTGTTTATAACTATAATTAAGAATGCTAACTAGACTACTCTGTTTTACTTCAGTTATGGTGGAAATAGGGCTTCCAAATCTCCTCAACTATCCGCTCATCTTACTTGTTAATGCAATTAATTATGATTCTTCTTCTATTTTGAGATAGCAGGTTAACTAAGCTGTTTTATACTCCTGTTAAGGTAATATAAACACTCAACCCCAATATAGAACCCTTCTACCTTTCGCTGATAAGATTGACTATAAAGGAGGATTAAGAGCAATAACCTATTAATACTACACAAGTATCGGGGTACTTTCGTCCACGATTTAACTTATGTTTATTCAACTATAGCATATTCACAATCTCCCCTTTCGGCTTTCAATTAGAAATCATATGGATTATGATAATTAGTGATTAATTAATTACCAAACATTCAAGACAATTATTGAATAAATCTCAACAATGATAAGAAGAACAAAAAACATGCATTAATTCATAAGAATAAGATTCAAGTGATTTGACATGGAAAGCTCTAGATTAAGTTAGTTCCTAGCCATAGACATGACAAGAACTAAATTAACATCCAACATAAACTGTAAAGAAATAAAACAAGAAATTACTAAGAAGTGGTCTCCAATCTTGATCTCCAAGGTTGTGTGAATTGGCAAGGGTTTGGAAATTTTAATTCTGACCTAAAGGCTGCTTTTTATAGCCTCAAAACGTTTTTCCAGGTTTTCCTTCAGGCCTTGGCCCATTCCCATTCGAATATTTCAGTTTTCCGCCGCAAGATCGCGGCCAGAATCGCGCCAGATCGCGGCCTCAGAATCGGCGGCGCGGCGCCAAACTCCCGCACATCTTCAGAATTGGCGCCGCGCCTCGACTTGCTGGCCGGAGCGCCGTGGCGCCGCCCTGTTTCATGCCCGGTTCGCCAACTTTTCGCCGCCTGAACCTCTGTTTACGCCTCTTTTTACTCCTTTTCCGCCAATGAGCCACTTTAAACCAATATGACTCAAAAGAAAGAAAATCTATCCTAAGACGACACGTATTTGTACAAAAATGGGCAAACGACTAACTAAAAATGACTCAAAAGGTGTATATAAAATACACCGATCAACAAGCCCGGGGAATGACCCCGTAATGAACAATATATCACAAGCACAACCGGCTACTATAAATAACCTAAACAAGTTAAGAAACCCCTTAACTTCTCATTGATTTAATTAGCATACACTCTCATTTCTTTTAACTTAAGGCACTATCGTATCATGAAAGATCCGGAAATTTAACCCAAAGTACTACGTACTTCTATTCTTTTAAAATGACTCTTTTTCATATAAAACTGTAAGATACTAATAACCGAAGTATCAAGTCAGTTCTACTTTTCTAGACAAGTCACAATACCTTTTAGAAATACATTTATAGGCTTCTAAATCAAGTGAGTTCTTACTTTAAAACTTTAAGCAAATGATGTCTTCAAATCAATTTACCTTTCTTCATTTCAAGTCATTTATCCTTATTTACATCACTAGAGTAAACCATTCTTTCAACTTTCCATAAAGCTAGTATAACCAACTTCCCATAAAGCCGTTATACTAACTTTATGCTTTAGACACTTAGATTCTTCTTTATAACCAAGAGACTTATTCTTTCAAAAACCAAGTATCATATACTTTCAAAATACTTCAAGTCTCTTAACTTTAGAAACTAAGATATCCTTAATCTTTAAAACAAGTGAGTTAATTCCCTAACTCAACCAACTTGGACATTCTTAAAACAAGTCAAGGATATCAAATGAAACTAGATTCATCAAAATCTCGTACGTCTACCGTACTATATATTTACAACTACTCATGCTCAAGAGATAGGAAAGTTCCACATACCTCTTCGGTTCAATCCACTTGCTAAGTCCAATATGTCGTGCGTAGTATGTCAACCTATAATGACCATAATACGCCTATTAACTTCTAGCTTCAAACGTAGAATATTCTAAGTGTAAAGTCACCAAATTCTACGGAAAATCGGACATCACTTCCTTTGTTTCTACGTACTTTTCCACTTTTTTCAAGGCACGAATTCAATAACCAAACATGCCACATTTAAGGCTCAACAATGTAGCTAACAACAGGGGATTACACGCCTAACAAGACGTGTAAAATTCTGCCCCACAATTGATATCAAACTAGTCCAAAAGACAATGTCATTTTCGACAATTGAGGTACAACAACACAAAGTCTTTTCCATTCGTTTTCAATCCAATTTATTTAGTCTAACATGTTATATAGCCGCAATCGATTATAACAACTACAATCTTCAATTAGATAACATGCGACGATTCTAACTATCGATCAAATTGTATTTCAATTTCAAATGGCTAACAAGGTCATTTCGGATTTAGGCTTCTAATATCCATAACACTTATCAATCTTCAATACATACACCTCATGCTTGTTAAAATGTATAACTACAACAATATGTAATCTTATAACACTAAGAGAACAAGATTGTTACCTTGACAAGCCTTAATCCAACTTCAAGATCCGAAGTCGCTCCTTAGCAACTTTGCTCCTCTCCTTGACACTCCAATCCGCCACTTGAAGCCCTTAGAAGTTCACAAACAACTTTCCTTCAATTTCCAATCCAAACCTATGAAAGCAACTTAGGTTTTCACCTTGCGACTAATGCAAAAACGACACTTTTCCGGGATCTTTCTATTGAGATACCCTTACAATACCCTTAGGAACCTTGGTTTAAAGTATTGAGATTATTGAACAACAAACGAAAAAAATTCATGTTGGGAAGCTAGCAAACCCGAGAGCTCTCAAGCATGAACAAGAGTTCTCTAAATTTTTCTAAGTGTAAAAAGCCTTGTCTTGCTACTTAGTGTGGTTATATAACAATATGGAGGGTAAAGATTAGAACAAATGGGTGGCTTGGATGCATTTCATTAAAAGATCAAGCCAAATGGGCTCTTTGACCTAGTCAATAAACTCAAGCTCTTAGTTTGCAAGACTTGGTCATCTTTACTTTGGTCAAATGACCTTTCTATCCATGGTCTAATTCGACCAAGACCAAATAAGGGGGGGTGACACGTGTCACCCTCCCATTCTTCGCAATATTTCGTTTCCCGACATTTTTATAATTCCGATAAATTTTTACTAGTCTCCAATCTTAACGTTTTTGAGTTCTTACGTACGTTCTTATAAATATGTCCTGAAATTACGGGGTGTAACAGGTTCAATGAGAAAATTAAATTATAAAGGTTCCGTGAGCGCTTCGGTGTAAGCAAGAGCACTTCGGATAATGTTTTCTTCTTAAGAAACATAATCCAAGGCCGTTCTCGTGATAGACATAAAGTGCTACTGTTAGGCGTATTTTGTATACGCCTTTTGAGTCACTTTTAGTTAGTAGTTTCCCATTTTCGTTTAAATAAGTGTCGTGTTAGGTTATTATTCTCTCTTTTGAGTCACAGCGGTGCAAAAAGGCAAAATGGCGAAAAGGAGCGAGAATTGGGCAAAAAAGGTGCTCCCGAGGCAAAAAAGACGAAAGTTGGCAAATCAGGACGAAAGATTGTCGGCCGCGCTAATACGCAGAATCATGGTGCCATATTTACTGAAAAGCCACAGGATTTTCAACATCGCGTGCAACATGCGAATCGCGGTGCAACATGCGTAATCAGCGGTGCCATTATTATCGAGAGATCAGATGAGTTTCGCATCATGCGCGTGCGGAAAATCTCAGTTCCGAAGAAGAATTGGCTAAGGGCAGATTGATCCATAGGGCACGCAATTTGGAACATATTTAAGCCCTAGGAATTAATGCTATGAAGGAGGTTGAGCATTCTACAACATAGCAAAACACAAGACAACAAGGGAGGCTACAATTGGAGACTTAGTTCGCAGTAATTTCTTTTCTTTCGTTTTTAATTCAGTTTATGTATGGATTTTGTGTTAGTTCTTAGCGTGACTATGGCTAGGAGCTAAAACACTTTATTAGGACTTTCCTTATGAATCACTTGAAACTTCTATTCATGAATTAATGCAGTAGTTTGATTTCTTCTTCACTATCTAATCAATAATTGGTATAAATGCTTGATAATTAATTGATCACTAATTATCATAATATATATGATTTCGAATCAAGAACCGAGAAGAGAGATTTGGATATGTTGTAATTAACTAGACATATGTTAAAATCGCGGACGACAGTACCTCGATACTTGTGTAGCATTATAGGTTACTGTTCTTAATCCTCCTATGTGGTAAATCCTATAATAGAAATATAGAAGGGTTCTGCACTGGGGTTGAGTGATTATATATCCTAACCGGAATATAAGACAGTTTAGTTAACTGCTATCTTAACGTAGAAGAAGAAGTCATTCTAGTTGCATTAAGGATTAAATAGAGTGGATAGTCGAGGATTTTGGAAGCCCTAATTCATTCATAACTGATTACAACTTAAATAGTTCAGTAATTCTTGCAATTATTCTAGTAGTTAAACAAAAACCCAACTCAAATATCGATTGCCAAATAGATAACATAAAGTAGATGAACGGTAATTAGAAACCAGTCTCTGAGGACGATATTCGGTCTTATCAGACTATATTACTTGTCAACGACGCGTGCGCTCGCGTGAGCATTCGAAATATCGCTAACAACTATCTATAAGAGGGGTAAAGGATAAGTTTTCAAACCTTTAATGATCCTCAATACTTGAGGTTAGGTTGGGGAAATTTTTAATGGTTCCTAACGCTTGTGTAGCGGGGTATTGCAGGATACCTTGTAGGAGACCACCTATTTAAGTGCGAGGATAGGCCGCCACAAATGTACTCACTTAAGAATTCAAGTGTGTCCACGGTCCACGATGGACAAAAACATAAGACAGATTGAGTAGGAAACATGGTTTTCACACACGTGCACATAAAGTACCAAGGATCGTAATTTTTTTAAATGGAAGAGATATTGGTACGTATACAATTTTTTTGAGACGTAAGAGAATAGACGGTTATTGGACAAATACCAATAGGTTCACGTTGGTAAACGAAGGGAAGACGTGTATAAAGTGTAAAAGATGAAACGAGTCTGAAAAATACCGCGGAACCAAAGCTCTACGACACCTCCCTACAGGGTCGTGGCGCCGGCGACACCCGAAACTCTCTGAAGTTTCGACGCCACGACGCCAGCCTGCAGGGCCACGACGCCAACTCTCTGAAGTTTCGGCGCCGCGGCGCCAGCCTGCAGGGCCACGACGCTGCGGACGTTTCAGACCGTTGGAAGATGGACGAAAACTATTTTTTGGGCTGACTTTGGAGCATTAATTCTCCATTATTTGGCTCATGAATTCAGCCATTACTTGGTGTAGTGATATTTCTAGATGCTTACGCAAGTGAACGTATCGTTCAAGTAATAAAGATCTGTAAGACCGAGTTTATCGTCCACAGAGACTGGTTTATTAAGTACCGACTATCTATTCTATGGTATCTATTTGGTTGACGTTCTTTAGTTGAGAATTATAACTAAGAATTATGACTAAGTGCAGAAATTTAACTAAATATTATAATACTTTGGGTTTATAACAGTTATAAAGGAAATAGGGTCTCCAATCTCCTCAAATATCCACTCTTTCACACGTTAATGCAATGCTAATGATTCTTCTTCTTATTAAGATAGCAGGTTAACTAATCTGTCATTATATTCCGGTTAGGACATACCAGAGCTCAACCTTGTGCAGAAATCTTTTATATTTCTATGATAAGTTTTACCACACATGAGGATTAAGAACAATAACTTTTAATACTACACAAGTATCGGGGTACTTTCGTCTACGATTTTAACCTAGGTCTAGACAATTACAGTATATTCAAATCTCACCTTTCAGACTTTTGATTCGAAATCATATATGTTATGACAATTAATAGGTAGTTAATTATCAAGCAATCATCACAATATTGAATAGATCTTGATACGTTGAAGAAGAAATCAATAACTAATGCATTAACTATAATGAAAAAGCTTCAAGAAGATTCGATGGAAACCCTACTAAAGTAATTAGCTCCTAAACATTGTCATGTCAGGAACTAAATTACAATCCAACATAAACTGAAATAAAATAATGGAAAGAAAAAGAACTTGAACAAGTCTTGTCTCAAATCTTGTGTTGTAGCCTCCTTCTTAGCCTCCACAAAGTAGAATATAGAATGAATAATAGATTCAGGGTTTAAGGGTTTTATAGCTGGGAAAAGTTGTCTTTCGATCCCTAAAAAAAATTCCAGCCCCTAAAATCAAATTTTTCTCGCTTGTAGCCGCTCAGGGTTCGTAGCCACACAAAACTCTGCGACAAAATTAGAGGTTGCAATATAATTGGCACCGTGGTGCTACTGGCAGGCGCCGCGGCGCCTGCGACGTCCTTGACCCGTTTTTCGATTTTTCATCATTTTTCTGTCCGGACTTCGTCTGATTTCTTCTATGCTTCCCGAGAGTTCTTAGGCTTCATTTCTTGGCCTTTTTAGTGTGCAATTCTATCTCAATTAAGCTCATTTCATCCTGGATTATGTATTCCTCTTTTATGATCGTTGTGACTCAAAAAGAAAGAAAAACAAACCTAATACGATACTAAACACAAACGAAATGAGTAAAATACTAACTAAAAAAGGACTCAAAAGTGTATACAAAATATACTTAACATTTGGCTGAATTATTACTCCACATTCATGGCCATTATATGCTCTTTATTGGACATTATTTGGCTATGTGGAAGATCATATTCTCTACACTATAAAATGGAGCCTTGAGCTCATTTGCAAACACATCTTACACTTAACAATTCTCTGAAATTGTCTTCCTCTCTTGCAATCACAAAACACTCAAAGATCTTTCTTCCTAAGCGAACACTTGAGTTCCCTTTGCTCATTTGTTTGATTGCTATTTTATCTTGGGAGATAAGTTGTCATTACACCGTCGAAAGGATATACGGGGCAATATTATCTTAAGGATAGATTGAAAATTCAGTCGACTCAGCAAACCCTCTTATTTTTTTATTTCCAGATTTCTTACATACTTATTGTTATTGTTACATTCTCATTTTCTTATTTCTACACTTTGTTTCTCACATTTGTCGGCTATTATTTTGGTGACGGCTATTTTTGTTAACTTTTCTATAACAAAGCGTTGACTCATTTTCTACTAGTCCATCCGTTTGAATTTACATATTTTCGTTTGATTAGACATGAAATTTAATAAGATAAAGATATTATTTGAATCCAATGATAAAAAATGTATTATATTACTCTTTCTTTTGATCTTAAATAAATCACGTAGAGTGTTGAAATTAGAGAGTTCTTAAATGTAAAATAATAAATTTGTTAAAATAAATTTAAAAAATAAAAATAACACAAATTGAAACAAGATTAGTATCTTTTCAATCGATGCCCCGACGCTCAAATAGAATCATGATACATCAAATGGGATACTCCAAACAGAGCTGCCTATAAGTTGAACACTGATTGATCTTGCTTAGGTAACCCTAGAATTGGAGGGGGGGATAGGTGAAGTAATTAGAAATAGTAATGGCAATTGGGTCATTGATTTCACTCAGGACATTCCCAAAGCTATTAACAACTTAACTAAATTGCTAGCCATTTTACAGGGACTAAAAATTGCATGGGAAACAAGCTAGTACCTCTAGAAGTTAATTCTGACTCCAAAGAGGTAATCGATATGTTAAAGCATGGGCATACCCCCTTACACTTTTTTTTTTTGATAATCCAGGTCTCGGGGTGGCCTTAGTACCCCCATATCGCTAGTACCTGCATAAGTACTGGTACTAGACTCCTGGAGGCGAATGAAACCCGTTCTTAGCCGCCACCGCCAGATAAATCGCGGGATGTGCGCCCCGCATTCAATGTCTGATCGCCACCAACAGATCAATGCTACAAGGTCCGACCCCCCAACAGGGCTTGTCTGAGGGAGTATCAAACTCACACTGCAACATGCCCGCGCGGTTAAGCTACCAGGCTTTAATACGAGACATATGCCCCGGAGAACGTATCCGGAGGGAATCGAACTTGCAACCTTTCGATCACAAGTTCGATCGCTTACCGCCTGAGCTGGCCCTCTAGATCAAACTGTGGTAGGGTAAACTTGGGTAAACTTTTTAAAGTGACTGGTTCCACCGCATTACGGCCCCATACCCCAGAAAATCTCACCTCTGTTCTGGCCCTACGGATTAGTATACACCGTTTGACTTGCATGCGAACAGTGGAGGATTTTTTTTAGGGGAACACAGTTCCACTCTCGCTGGTCAGGGGAATCGAACACGAGACCCCATACAACAATACCCTAATGAAATGGCCACTGGGCCAAACACTTTGGATTAAAAACTTTGAGGGTAAACTTTTTATACTTTTCATCCCCACCGCATCACTGCGGTTCCACACACAAGAAACCCCACCTCCATCTTGGCCCTACGGAGTGGGTACCGCAAGACTTGCAGACGAACAATGGATAAATTTTTTATGAGGCTTGATTCTAGTCTCGCTGGTCATGAAAATCGAACTCGAGACCCAAGACAGTAATACCCTTAGTGTAATGACCACTTGGCCAAACACCTCGGACCCCCCTTACACTTATTTCATTTATGAATGCAGGTTGTTGAAAAAGCTAAAAAAATTCAGAGCTAAAGCACAGCTACAGAGAGCAGAACAAGGTAGTTGATCTCCTAGCAAAAGAAGGGCCAAAGAAATAGCTTTTTGGATGTGTGAATATTTTTGTAGTTCCTCATATGTTTGTTAATGATTTTTTTTGGACATACATGTTAGGAAGTACATATGAACTCTCTATTCCGTTTTGTAATATCCCACCTATTGGGGAAACGTATGAACAACTAGGGGAAGTAATTGTCCCTCCATCTTGTAATAGTTAATTTTATTTATAAAATTAGCTATCCAGTTAACCAAAATATTGCTACTCCACTTTTAGCTCTGCCCAACATTATAACCACAATCAGGTGATATCATCCATGACAGCTCAACATCACTTAAGGATATGGCTGAAGCTTTGTAAGTTTCAAGAAAATCCATGACAAGATCTCAAATAAGGAAATTTCACGACAAGCTCAATGAGTCGCAATTAGCAATTAAGAATTGTCTTGTGATGGAAGAAGAGTTTCAACCCAATCAAGATATTTTACTCAAATCGTACACATCAAATTAAAGTCCAATATGAGATGGAATGAGGTCCAAATTTGCCCCAATTTGAGAGAAAAATACAACAACCCAAATCTGTCCAAAATAGTTTTTATAATCTACATTTAACAGTTGTTTTAATCTATGTTGACTTGCATTGATCTAACTATTTTAGTCTTCTATGCACCTAGCAAATTTCAGGTTTTTAGTCCTCTCTACACCTAGAAAATTGCACTTATTTATTTTAGTTTGACCAAGCGTTGGCAGCTCCCTTCTAGGATCTTATATAAATGAGTGTTCTATTTTTCATTGTAACTAAGTTTGATGAATATTAATATTATTATCCTTGTGGCTTGTAAAGACCTTAGATGTTCTCTTTTGGGTTATGCCCTTTTTGTTCTACTTTGAATCATAGCTCGGACCGTTCAATGATAAGATTCCTTGTTTGAGTTCTCTCCCTCCTATTCATCTTTTTCGTAATTGATTCAACCATTTTTTTTACTAGTTAAAGAAGGTTTCAAGTATCGAATACTTGAACTTGTGTTCCTATCTCCCAAGAATCAATCCTTTCCTCTTTCAATCATCTAATTCTAAAGCCTTCCGCTATCCGTGTTATTGAGTATTTTTTATACTCACCTGATCTATTGATTTGGACTCTAGAAATAAAAAAATGATTTTTTTACTGTTGCATGAACAGTAACCAAAAGATAAAAAGTAAAACAAAAAATCTTCTCAACGAATAGTGTGTGAACAGTGCCATTTTGATATTATTTATTTATTCTTGATATGTTTAAACTTAATCTTGTGATTTCGTGACTTGATGGTGTTGGGATATTCTCTCTAGTTGTTATTTTGTGAATTCGTTGTGATTGAAATTTGTATTCAAGTCTTGTTCATCAAAAATTCCCAAAAGGCTATAAAAAATCTCAAAAGTCACTTGCAAAAGTGTAAAGGTCATTGCAACACTTTTGGATAAAAGCTCATTTGATACGTTCTATATCTCTATTGAAAGTGTTTATTCACTATATTTAGTTCTATTTCTAGAGACTTTAAGTGTTTGTTCATACTTACTGTATTCTAGTGATTTCTGTCTATCTCTTTTTTTGTGCCAATTTGTTTTGTGCCTTTTTCTTTATTTTCTTTGTGTATTTTTTTTTGTTTTCAGTCCATTAAAGTTTGTCTTGTCATTTTATTTATTTGACATAAACTTCACTCTCGAACCAAGCTTTGAAACTTACTTTGAAGTGTTTTGAGTTGTTGCTTTATTGAAGAACTTTAGGGAGCAGTCCTTGATTAGTAAAAGACAAGAGTGGTGAGATTCTTTAAGGGTGAAAGCCTAATAGTGTGAAACATGGGTGTTGAGAGCCACTACTTGAGTGATACACGTAAGTGGGTGCATGTGATATTACTTTACTACTAACAAATTTCTCTTGTTCTACAGATTTTGAAAGTATTTGGAGTGAAGGAATATATTATTATAGTGGAGATGATTGGGGATTAGACGCCGAGGATGACAGAAGGGCGTACAACGATTCCTGTGAAGAGTATGGGTTATGATGACTCAAATACTAGTCAAACCTATGATGAATCACATCAGATTTGTGATTCGAGTAAAAGCTACATTTGTGATGATTCTCGTAGTGACGAATCTTCTAATTATGATGATTCGTGGAAGCAATTTCAACTAGAATACAAAGTTAAGCTATCTCATATGGTATGACCTTATTGATGACCTATTTGTAGAAGCAAACGAAGATGAATTTGTACCACAGTTTGACAAAGTCAAAGCTTTAAGTAGAGATATAGCTCAAGTTTGGGGTGAATATGATATTGTTTATTACTATTCTAATGTGAACAATCAGCCCCAATGTTATGAAAGCGTGGAACAAGATAAGTTGAGTGAATGATCGGTGTATTTTATATACACCTTTTGAGTCAGTTTTAGTTAATCTTTTGTCCCATTTTGCACATATAAGTGTCGTATTAGGATAATTTTTCTTTCTTTTGAGTCAAAGTGGTTAAAATGGCCAAATGGCGAAAAAGCAGCAAAAAGAGGGCAAAAGAGGAGATGCCAGAGCTGGAAACAGAGAAAGTGGCGAACGAGGGTAAAATCGGACAGCTGCCGCGCCTCGCATCAGTGCGGCGCCACTATTCGTAGAGAGGCCGCAGAAGATCCAGTAGCGGCTCTCGCATGCCAGATGGCGCGGCGCGCTAAACATCCGAGAAGCTACAGATCTGCAGTGCCGCGCCTCGCAGCCAGATATCGGGCGCGGTGCAAAACACCCGACGGATTGCAGAACTTTGCGCGCCGACGCTGAAAAATTAGGTCTTTGACGAAATTGGGCCAGCTGAAGGAAAAGAGGAGGCGGTTATCACCTATAAAAGGAGAACCCTAGGCGCTTTTAAGGGTTCCACTTCGCACAACACAAGACTTTTGCTCGAGATTGGATACCATTAGTTTAGTAATTTCTTTTCCCTTTCTTGTTCTTTATTTCATTTTGTATGATGAACTTTGAATTAGTTCTTGTCATGTCTATGGCTAGGAACTAATTCTCTTATAGGCTTTCCATGTTGAATTGCTAGAAACTTATGTTATAAATTAATGACGCTTATGGTTATTTTTCTTATTGTGAGATCTATCCAATAATTGAGTTGAATTCTTGGTAATTAATTGACAACTAATTATCACTATATGATTTCTAATCGATTAGAAAGGGGGATTGTGAATATCTTGTAAGTTGGGTAGACATTCTTGATTGGGATGAAAATACCTCAATTATTTATGTAGCGTTGATGAGAGGCTTAACAACCCTAATTTTGCGCATTGTGCGTGACGGTCAACTAGGTTTTTGTTCTTAATCCTCCTATAGAGTTATCCTTATCACCGAAAGGTAGGTAAGGTGCGATACTGGGGTTGAGTTTTTATATAACCCTAACGGGAGTATAAAACGATTTCGTAAACCTGCTTTCTCCAAAAGAAAAATACCATAAGTTAATGCATTAATGAGTAGCATAAGCGGATAGTAAGGATACATGGAAGCCCTATTCTCATCACCACTGAAGTAAATCTTTATACTTAAATAGCTTGCATAATTCTTAGTTATAAACAACAAATCAATTATCAGTTCACCAAATAGATACTAGAAAATAGATAGTTGGTAATTGAACCCTAATCCTTGGGGACGATATTCGATCTTATCAAGACTATACTACTTGTCACGATAACGTGCACTTGCGTTTAAAGTGAGTGCATCTTACCGCGCATCAAGTTTTTGGCGCCGTTGTCGGGGATTAGGCAATAGTTCAATATCAAATTTGTCTATTTTTAATTTCTAATTTGGTTTTTATTTTAATTTTTAATTTTTACGTTTTTATTTTTATTTTTATTTTCGAAAAGTTCGAGGTGCCGTGATTCTTTGTTGGTTTTGATTTATCTCAGGAATTTTTTTTAGATATGGATTTTTACTGTCAATATGACAGAGAACCAACCATAGAGGAAGAGAGGGAGGAATTAAGAGAAACGATACTCAGTCTCACGAGGTACCAAAATCAGTTCATAGATGAAACAAGAATGGTCATGTAGAAGTTGGAAATGCAAATAGCAGAGCTC
Organism: Przewalskia tangutica; assembly: GCA_029844215.1. Classification (NCBI taxonomy): domain Eukaryota; kingdom Viridiplantae; phylum Streptophyta; class Magnoliopsida; order Solanales; family Solanaceae; genus Przewalskia; species Przewalskia tangutica. The sequence goes on from CM056723.1 coordinate 45,487,948, forward strand.
GCAATCATATTCAACAGCGAAACATATGAAGAGCAATCTGCACCTGGGGTAGGCAATGAGGAAACACAATGTCAGGCAATTAACCTGAAGGATGCCGAATCGTGGAGAGATAGAGAGTTCAGCAGTTAGGCCACGCGCCGATGAAGCGTGCCGCTACCAAGATTCTGAGACAATGCAGGAGACAGTGCAGAAGGTTCTGGCATCCGAGGCAGTGCAGGAAAGTGAGCGCCGCGGCGCCCAGAACCCAGAAACCGAGAAATCAGCACCAGCTGTGGCAACCGCACCCCAGGTGATGATACCATATCCTCAGAAATTAAAAACATGCACCCTTGACAAGCAATTCTCCAGATTCGTGGAGGTCCTCAAACAATTGCAACTCAATATCCCGTTTGCTGAAGCATTAGAACAAATGCCGAGCTACGTCAAGTTCATGAAGGATGTGCTTAGCAAAAAGAGGAGGATAGAGGATTACGAAACAGTGATGTTGACTGAGGAATGTAGTGCCATCTTACAGAGACAATCGCCGTAAGTTACAAGACTGGAGCTTTACCATCCCATGTACTATTGGGAAGTTTGAATGTCGTAAGACACATGCGACCTAGGAGCAGCATAAATCGATGCCTATCTAGTTTTCTCGCAAACTAGAAATGGGAGAAATCAGACCTACAAACATCACTCGCAGCTTATCGACCGCCAATTGTTCATCCGGAGAGTCATCGAAGATGTTTTAGTGAAGGTGGACAAGTTCATCTTCCCGCCGACTTCGTTATCTTAGACATACAAGATAACGATGGAATCCCCATCATACTTGCGCACTTTCTAGCCACGTGACAGCGCCATTGATGTTCACAAAGGGGAGTCAAGCTTAGTAGGCGAGGAAGAGGTGATTTTCAATGTTTTTCGAGCAACTTTTCCAGAGGCCAAGGATAACTGCTCAGCCATTGATCTTAGCGAAGAAGCAGTGTCAGCCAAAGAGTTCGGATATGATGATACGCTTGAAGATCGACCATACGTGGGATGATGATAGTAGAAACGATCCAGATTGATGAGTATGCAAATTGATGAACGCTTATGAAAAATGGGATACAAGGAAGTATGAAGAACTTGACAGTACCAAAGATCATTACCATCCACAGAGAAGGCTCCAGAGTTAGAGTTAAAAACCCTACCCAATCATCTACATTACCAATACCTAGGTGAAGAAAAAACCTTACCAGTGATCATTTCATGCCACCTATCCACCGAAGAGATTGACAAACTGCTAAGAGTACTAAAGAATCACAAACGGGCCATTGGATGGACATTAGCGGACATAAAAGGGATAAGTCCATCAACAGTAATGCATAAGATCCGTCTAGATGAGGAAAGCAGACCATCCATCGAAGCCCAAAGGCGACTAAACCCAAACATGAAAGACGTAGTGAGAAAGGAAATCCTAAAATGGCTCGATGCAGGAGTAATCTACCCCATATCCGACAGCACATGGGTAAGCCCAGTACAAGTGGTGCCGAAAAGGGGTGGAATAACAGTGGTGACTAACAAAAGAAACGAACTCATCCCCTCGAGAACGGTCACCGGATGGAGAATTTGCATTGACTATCGCAAGCTGAATAAAGCAACCAGAAAAGACCACTTCCCGTTGCCATTCCTAGATCAAATGTTGGACAGACTTGCAGGGCATAACTACTACTGCTTTTTGGATGGATACTCAGGGTATCACCAGATTGCAATAGCCCCGTAAGATCGTGAAAAGACAACATTCACTTGCCCTTTTGGTACATTTGCATTCAGAAGGATGCCATTCGGACTCTGCAATGCACCTGCAACTTTTCAGAGGTGTATGATGGCAATTTTCTCAGATATGGTAGAAAGAACTATAGAGATCTTTATGGATGATTTTTCGGTCTTTGGAGCATCATTCGATGAGTGTTTAAGACATTTAGAAGCAGTGTTAAGCCGGTGCGAAAAATCTAACCTTGTGCTAAATTGGGAGAAGTGTCACTTCATGGTAACAGAAGGAATCGTCTTGGGACACAAAATATCAAACCAAGGTATTGAGGTGGACAAAGCAAAGATTTCTGTGATCGAAAATCTACCACCTCCAGTGTCAACAAAAGGAGTCAGAAGTTTCCTTGGACATGCAGGTTTCTATAGAAGATTTATCAAGGATTTTTCAAAGGTCTCAAAGCCTCTTTCCACATTACTAATGACGGGGGTTGCCTTCAACTTCAATAAAGAATGCTTATCCGCATTTCAAACGCTCAAGGAGAAGCTCATTTCCGCACCCATAGTCATTGCACCAAACTGGGAGCTCCCATTCGAACTAATGTGCGATGCAAGCGACTATGCAGTTGGAGCGGTGCTTGGACAGAGAATCGACAAGGTATTTAGATCCATTTACTATGCTAGTAAAACTCTAAATGACGCACGCTAAATTATGCAACTCTTAAAAAGAACTACTAGCTATAGTATATCCGTTTGAGAAATTCAGGCCATACTTGATTGGGAATAAAGTGATAGTATACACTGACCACTCTGCTATAAAGTACTTGATGACAAAGAAGGATGCGAAGCCTCACCTCATTCGATGGGTCCTACTTCTACAAGAATTTGACGTGGAGATTCGTGATAAGAAAGGAACAGAGAATTCAGTTGCGTACCACTTGTCAAGACTGGAAAACACAGAGAGCCAGAACACCAAGGATGTGCAAATAAATGATCACTTTCCAGACGAACAACTGTTTCGAGTAAGTATGAATTCTAATTTACCTTGGTACGCTGATTTTGTTAACTTTCTTGCAGCTAAAGTACTACCCCCAGGCTTGTCAAGACAACAAGTGAAGAGGTTTTATTCAGATGTAAAGCATTACTATTGGGAGGAACCGATGTTATACAAACACTGTGCCGACCAAGTCATCAGGCGATGTATACCAGAGGAAGAGATGCACCAAGTTCTCACCCATTGTCACACCTTATCATGTGGTGGACACTTTGAGGCATCAAGAACAGCGGCAAAGGTATTGCAATGCGGATTTTATTGGCCAACACTCTTTAAGGATGCCAATACCTTTGTGCAGAGATGTGATAATTGTCAGAGAACAGGGAACATCTCAAGACGAAACGAAATGCCTTCGCAAGGGATATTGGAAGTAGAACTATTCGATGTATGGGGAATAGATTTCATGGGGCCATTTCCGCCCTCCTTTGGAAATCAATATATCCTTCTGGCAGTTTACTATGTGTCCAAATGGGTAGAAGCAGTGGCCACCAAAGAAAACGACAGTAAGACTGTTCAAAAATTCCTCCAAAAGAATATTTTCACAAGGTTCGGCACACCAAGTGCTCTCATCAGTGACGAAGGGATCCATTTCTGCAATAGACAGCTGAATTCATTGCTTTCCCGATATGGAGTTTACCACCGCACTACAACTGCTTATCACCCTCAAGCTAATGGACAAGCGGAAGTATCAAATAGAGAAGTAAAGAGCATATTGGAAAAGACGGTGAACGGCTCAAGGAAAGACTGGTCTATCAAATTGGATGACGCATTGTGGGCATACCGGACAGCATTCAAAACCCCAATTGGTATGTCACCTTATAAATTAGTTTTTGGTAAAGCATGTCATTTGCTAGTAGAGTTGGAACACAGAGCATACTGGGAAATGAAGAAGTTAAACATGGATACCACGGCAGCAGGACAGAGGAGGCTGCTATAGCTGAGCGAATTAGATGAATTCCAACACAATGCCTTTGAGAATGCAAAGATCTACAAGGAACGAACAAAAACATGGCACGATAAGAATTTGATACCGAAAGACTTTCAAGAAGGACAACAAGTGCTGTTATTCAACTCAAGGTTGAGATTGTTTTCAGGCAAGTTAAAATCACGCCGATGGGACCATACACGGTGGTAAAGAGTATTCCCATATGGAGCGATTGAAATAAAAGGGAGAGAGGAGCGCTTCGCGTAAACGGACAAAGGTTAAAACCCTACCTGATCAATGAAATGGAATACATGAACTTGGTAACTTCTCATACCTTAAAATAATAAGGAACTTGCGTCCGGCTAAAAGACGTTAAAGACAGCGCTTGTTGGGAGGCAACCCAATGTTTTTAATTATGTTATCTCAATTTCTGTTTTTATTTTATTTCGTCTTGATCAGTCTCACGGTCTTGGGTTCTTGTGTCTATGTTGTGTGACAGTGAAAGCCAAGGATGTGGAAGGCGAAAAATGAAGAGGCCAAGGTTACCTAAAAATTGTCATAGCGCGCCCCCTCAACGCAGGTCGCGCGCGAAAACGATCGTAAGACGCCAGAAGTTCAGCCGCGCTACCATTTGCGAACATGGCGCCACAATGGCAAATATGAAATCAGGAAGACAACCTGATCCAAAGGCCCTATCGCCAAATCAAACACCAAGAGCTCTCCTCCCCTCACGGAATTCAAAGTATTATCCACCGCCATCACCACCATTTTAACCAAAGTTTGTAAGTGTCTTAATTCTTTTAGTGTCTTTGAGTCTACACACATTGGGGACAATGTGTGATTTAAGTTTGGGGGTGTTTTATTTGTGTTTTATTTTCTTTGTGTCATGTTATGTTTTATTTAAGTCTTTTTGATTGTTTTTATGTTTATTTTGGAGTCACCAATTTTTTTTTGAATTTTGAGTCATAATTGTCTGTCAAAGATCATGTATGCTGTAGTTGCTAGAAACACCTAGTGAAGTAAGGTGGAATAATGTAACGGAATTGAAGCAACTATCTAAACACCTAAGTTAGATATGCCAAAAACTCACTGAATCTGTCTATTTGGAGTTTCTTGCTTAAATTATACATGCTAAATGATAAATGCTTATGTGTTATGATTGCTTGCTATTTGAGGCGAAATAGTTAGGATATGCATGTTAGGGAGATGACTCAGGCATTTCTTTGATAGCCAATTCTTACCATTATTTTCTATCCCGTACTTTAAAAATATCCCTAGTCAGCCCCATTGAGCCTAAATTTGAAACTTCTTCTTTGACACCCTATATTCCCACAAATTGTACCATAAGTGAAAATATGAAATAATGGAATACATTGTGTTAAAAAAAGAGACAAAAAGAGTGAATAAGTCTGTTGCACCCCAATACAAAAGTAATAAGAAATAGGCAAAAGCCTAAGTTTGGGGGTGCTTATCATTATTATATACTTCACTCTCCCAAAACAAAAGAGGGGAAAGATAGAATCGAAATGAAGAAAAGAACAAAAGAAAAAAAGGAAATCTTGAAAAGTCAAGAGCTTATGGTACACGAAATGAGCCTAAATTGCCTATTTTTACCTACCTATACCTAAGCCTACATTACAACCCTTAAAGTCCTGAAGATCTCTTCTATGCATATCCAGAATTAGTGGAGAATAACAAGTAAGCATGCCATAGGAATTCTTGAATTTATATGCATGATTTAGTATATTGACTTCCATTAAAGCATGATGAATAAGAGTTTGCGAAATATCTAGCTTAATGTGCTGAAATGTCATGCTATATGTTCCTGCATATTATTTTGTTAACCTTCATGTTTTTCTAGTTAACACTAATGCAGCAAAAATGATCAATGGCAGTGAGTCTTTTATTTTCGTTTCTTTGAGTCTTTTATTTTATTTCTTTCTATCTTTGCTCGAGGGCGAGCAAAAGTTAAGTTTGGGGGTATTTGATCGGTGTATTTTATATACACTTTTTGAGTCAGTTTTAGTTAATATTTTGTCCCATTTTGCACATATAAGTGTCGTATTAGGATAGTTTTTCTTTCTTTTGAGTCAAAGTGGTTAAAATGGCCAAATGGCGGAAAAGGAGCAAAAAGAGGGCAAAAGAGGAGATGCGGTGGGAAACAGAGAAAGTGGCGAACGAGGGTAAAATCTGCACAAGATCACGGCGCCTCCTGCGAGCAGGTCGCGCGCCACTATTCGAAGAGGCTGCAGAAGATCCAGTACGCGGCGCTCGCATGCAGATGAGGCGCGCGCGCTAAACATCCGAGAAGCTACAAAACTTGCAGTACGCGCTCGCATGCCAGATATCGGGCGCGGCGCCAAAACACCCGACGGACAGAGACTTTCGGCGCCGGCGCTGTTATGTGGCGCGCCGACGCTGAAAAATTAGGTCTTTTGACGAAATTCAGGTCGTCAAGGAAAAGAGGAGGCGGTTTTCACCTATAAAAAGAGAACCCTAGGCGCTTTTAAGGGTTCCCTTCGCACAACACAAGACTTTTGCTTGAGATTGGATACCATTAGTTTAGTAATTTCTTTTCCCTTTCTTGTTCTTTATTTGATTTTGTATGATGAACTTTGAATTAGTTCTTGTCATGTCTATGGCTAGGAACTAATTCTCTTATAAGGCTTTCCATATTGAATTGCTAGAAACTTATGTTATAAATTAATGCATGCTTATGGTTATTTTTCTTATTGTGAGATCTATCCAATAATTGAGTTGAATTCTTGGTAATTAATTGACAACTAATTATCACTATATGATTTCTAATCGATTAAAGGGAGATTGTGAATATCTGTAAGTTGGGTAGACATTCTTGGATTGGGGATGAAAATACCTCAATTATTTATGTAAGCGTTGATGAGAGGCTTAACAACCCTAATTTTGCGCATTGTGTGTGGCCAACTAGGTTTTGTTCTTAATCCTCCTATAGAGTTATCCTTATCACGAAAGGTAGGTAAGGCGCGATCATCGTGAGTGTTTATATAACCCTAACGGGAGTATAAAGCGATTTCAGAACCTGCTTTCTCCAAAAGAAGAATACCATAAGTTAATGCATTAATGAGTAGCATAAGCGGATAGTAAGGATACATGGAAGCCCTATTCTCATCACCACTGAAGTAAATCTTTATACTTAAATAGATTGCATAATTCTTAGTTATAAACAACAAATCAATTATCAGTTCACCAAATAGATACTAGAAAATAGATAGTTGGTAATTGAACCCTAATCCTTGAGGACGATATTCGGTCTTATCAAGACTATACTACTTGTCACGATAACGTGCACTTGCGTTTAAAGTGTGTGCATCTTACCGCGCATCAGTGAACAAATACAAGGAAACTTGAGAGAGGATGAATTTTGTTCATATGTCAATCCGCTAACTCTTTCTTGTTTTAGTGTTACATATCCTTTCATGCAGAAAATTGAGAATGAACTTTGTGTAAAGGATGATGACGTCTCACTTGAAGAAGACGATCTTATTGGTCAAAGTTTTAAAGTGTGTGATAACGCATTGTGGGATGATACTAAAAATGAGTTTACAATACATTTTTTCCACTTTGGGATTCCAATGAAGGAAACAAAGATGATGAAGTTCCCAATGAACATAATAAGTCTCATGAAACTTTGGATGCAATAGATATTGAGGAAGTTAAGCTAAATGCAAAACTAGTGGCTCAAGTGTGGAAAATAATAAGCGCTCACAGGTTGCTAACTTCATAATATCTTTATCTTGTTTTGAAGATCCTTTTTTGTAGGTTCATTCCAAGACAATTCTCAAGGAAATTACTTTTGACCCATATCTTGACTATGGTATATCCAATGGTGAGGTTAAGTTGTTTAGAAAGAGCAAATATGATATGTTTTCTTGGTATTCATATGTTTTTGATCTAAATAATGACCCCCTATTGTTGTCACACTCCAAATCGAAAGAGCGCGACCGACACCCGATGTCTTACTTTCTCAAGTGTACCCATCTGTAATACTGAATATACATACTCACATTTAGGGCGTAACCAGATCATATGTGATCTAGATACTCTGGCCCACTCTAGTTATTTTGGCAGACTGAGTGTCCAATTTCTTTTATGCCTTTCTTTTTGCCTTCAGATCGTTCAAGATCTGAAAATCCTGACTCATTTCAGTCGCCCGTATGCTTTATATGACGGAGTGTCCAATACCATCCTGTCAAATGAAGGATCTTCTGTCGGAATCGGTGACAAGTTTGTCTTTAGTCCTCTTCCCCTGTGATTGGTGCCCAGGAAAATCACTGGCGCTTACTTAGGATTGTCCATAATCCCAACTTTATTACAACCTAAGACCATATCTTTTAAGTTATTGTTTATAATAGTCCAATCTTTAACGGGAAGGTATGTGAGATTAAACTTCTGATTTTAAAGCGTAAGGAATACAATTTTTTTCTAGAAAACATTTTCATATTTCTAGCCTTATTTTAGTCCCTTTTAATCTCATTATTGACAATGATGAATAATTAACTTAGACCTTTTGGATTCTGGCCCACGTCAGTCCCTTTGTTGGACTGAGTGTTCATTTCCTCCTTACCATAATTCAGGTCCTTTGTCTGGGACAAATATAGGCCTTCTGCTATAAGATATAACATCATCTTCAACCTTCTCCATTTGTCCAGTTGGCATTCTCAATCTCTCGTATGCGCTTGTTTCCACCACTCTCGGGAGCAGTGACACCATCACATCCTTGATCCTTAGTTGTACTAGCATGACTATCAGCAGTCTCTTGAAGCTCGGCATCAGAGACATAGATTCCATCTTTGACGGAAATAGATTTGTAACTATCGTCAAAGAGAGAGCCAAAACTAGGACCAGATTTGAAGGCACAGTTGTTGATAGAGACAATGTTTGAACTGTTAACCGAAATGTTACAATAGCAACAAGCTTGAAGTAAACAATAATTGCGTCAACCACAAGCTTTTGAGTTCTTGAATCAGTCTTGGATGTTTGTACCAATTGCAGCAAGATCCTTGATCCTTAATAACCTGAAATCAAGAGACACTAAAGCTAAGAATGTTACAACTATGCTGAGTCGAGTGTTATAACTCTGTCCTTAAGATAAGATTGCCCCGTATATATGCTTTTACGTTAATGGGCAATAGTCTCCCAAGATAAAACAATAACTAACAAATTAGCAAAGGAAACTCAAGTGTTTCTAGAGAAGAACTTTGAGTGTTTGAATTTGAAGTATGCTAGAGAGGAAGAAGATTTTCAGAACTTTGCAAGTGTTGCAAGTCTTTCAAGTATTTCAAGTGTTGAACAATTGAGCCAAATGCCTCAATTTATAGTAGTGTAAGAGTGACCTCTTTAAGTGGCCATTTAAATGTCATGTAATCCACCAAGTAATACATCCAAATAATGGATGATTTATTGAGGAAAAACTGACATCTTAATGCCCCAAAACGTCTCCACAATCAGCCAAACTTTTGGACTTCCGTCGCATAAACACTACCTCGGAAGCGTCGTGGATTGACCTCGGAAGCGGCGCGGCTCGCCCTTGGAAGCGTCGCGGCTCCAGTAGCTCGGGGATGAATTAGAGCCGCGGCGCCGAGGCCCTTGAGGGGGTGGTGTCGTGGCGCTCCCGGCTCCGAGGTGACCCGTTCCGATCTTTACACTATGCACACTTTTTGTCACGACCCGTTCCGGGGCCCGTGACTGGTGTCTTACCCGGGCACCCAAGTAATCATACATAAGAGTAATCAGCGAAATATAAAAACACGAGACATGAAACAATTGTAAATGAGACACGGTTTATCTGAAAAAGGGGTCGCCTTTTGGCATATATATATAAACCAAAATCTGGCAGTTACATCCCAACTGTACAATAGGACTACAGACCTCTAAGGAAGTAAACAACTATGGCGGGGCCCTGCCCCACCATACCCTGAATGTACAAAACTATCTACAACAACAGGGAGATCATACCCAAAAGTCGAGCCTCCGGAGAAGATGGAGCTCCTGACACCAAAGAAAAGATCCTAAGACTGAGGATCCGCTACCTGCTTCCCTTTACCTGCGGCATGAACGCAGCCCCCCGAAGGAGGTCAGTACAACAGGTACCAAGCATGTGAAACTGTAAAGTACTTAAATGAAATCATAACATTTTAAAACCAATTTTACAAATGTGTACAAAACAACCAATGTAACCGCACATAGTGCCACATCACAAACAAGAGCAATAATAGGTAAATCAGAATGTGTCTTTTCTAGGTCGCGAATGATCGAAGCAAGGCCAATCGCCCATAGTATCATTATGCATGCCTAATCTCGACTCCGCACCGCATAAAGCCACTCACATAGCCCGCATGAGGTATTCCCGTCGAGGGTAGCTACTCATCGCATCGCCCCGACTCGTAGTCGCGTGGCCACATGCACCGCATGACCATAAAGGCCGCACACTAACCCGAACTCTCGTAGCTCGCATAGGTCCCCGACCCGCATGAGGTATTCTCGAATCATGGTCCTGCATCATTGAGTCTACCCCGCATCGGAGGCGCTTAACCCCGTATCATGTCAAGAGGTGAGTGATATAATACTAACATAACGACTTATCGTTAAACAACATAAGCACAACAAGAATACCCTCTTATACAAGCGTTACAAGACACTAACACACATAGCATCATAATATGTCTACTCATCAAACCATCTTATTATACTTTCCGTAAATCAATACAAGTCTTTCATAAACACATAAGTAAACCGTCCCTTTTCTTTCTTAAGTCGTTATACCGAACTTCCCATAAAGCTAGTATAACTCTTAAGCTTTTGTTTTAAAATAAATATTCTTCTTCTTTCAAAAATGATTTATAATTCTTTTGAAAGACTTCAAGATTTTTATTATTCAGCTTAAGTCAAAAGACATTGCGGTAAAACTACGTTCAGCTTAACACACGCACGTCTACCGTACTATATATATACTTTAAAATATCATGCTCAAGAGTAGGAAGAATCACATACCTTCTGAAATCCACCGCCAAGTCGAATATGTCGCGCAGAGTATCGACCTATAATAGTCAAATACGCCTATCAACGCCTAGACTACTCGTAGGAAGTTCTAAGCGAGAGGTTCTTAATTCTACGGAAAATCGCAAAGACTTCCCTACCCTAAGCTATACAAGCTCATCAGAAATACAATCCCATGTAAGTAAATCTGATTTAATTCTTCTTCTCATATACCCTTCACTGTGATTACTGATTCAATTCTATTCTTTAATATCCTTCTATATCTTATACTCAAGTCTTAACTATTCTTATATGTAATATCCAATTACAATAGAAGGACAAGAGTATTTACCTCGATAAGTCCAAAATTATCCAAGTTAAATGTCGATCCTGAGCAAGGTTTAGCTCCTAATTTGTATGCTCCAATCCGCTCCAAGAAACCCTTAGAAGTTTCTACACAACTTCTACTTTCTACTTCAACCAACAATGAAGTTTCCCTTAGGGTTTCGTTTAGTGACAAATGGAGATAAGGTAGTATTTCTAGGCTTTTAGTATAGAGGTGACTTTGGAAATACAACAAGGTATAGGCTAAAGTATTTGGGAATAGTAACAATACTTGGAAGACAACGTTCTACCAAGGGGAGGGTACTCACCAAGCCACTAGGCTAGATGGGGAGAGGGTGTTTCGGCTAGGGCTTCCAAGAGGGGGAGAAGGGTTTTTGCCGAGAGAGCACCTAATGGGGCGGGCGTTGTGAGACTTGGAAGAATGATTTGTGGATGAAGAGTTCATCAACTCAAGGGGGGTATTTATAGGGCTTTCAAGGGCTAAGATGAGGGCAAGTGGAGGGCAAGTGGATGGTGGGGATTTGCACAAGTGCACCCTAACCTACTCCACAAATCCCTCACAAAACATTGACCCAAGATTTAAGCCCCAAAACCATGGCAATCGTCCAAGGTGCCGCCCCACTTGGCCGTCCACTTGAGGGTGACAAGTGTCACCCTCTCGTTGGTCCAAAATGTTTCATCTCTCGGAAAAATCCGCAAAAAATATAAATGACATAGCCGGAATTTTCCCTTCGCATGTTTTGTAAAACGTTTCGTCGGAAAACCATTCGTTTCGTGAGTTGTGCCCAAATTTCGCCCAAAGTGCCTTTCTTAAGGCTAAACTTTTGTACGTACGTCCTTACGTACATATTCTGGAAATACGGGGTATAACATTCTCCCCTCCTTAGAAACATTCGTCTCGAATGTTCCTTCCCAAGACAGATAACGATAAGGTTTCTCATAACTTAAACAGTTTGCAAATCCCACACATGGCCACAATACATCACTTAAGCAAATATGACAATGAAAATTTACAAGTAGGAAAGTGAGTTACCTGGAGGTGTGGGGAATAAGTGAGGATACTTCTGCCTCATGTCTTCCTCAGCTTCCCACGTCATCTCCTCCCTGAGCTCGTTCCGCCACAAGACTTTGACGGAAGCCACGTCCTTGGTCCGCAGACGCCTAACCTGACGATCGATTATCGCTATGGGAATCTCCTCATACGATAACCCCTCGGTCACCTGGACATCGTCAATCGGGTGCACTCTAGATGGATCCCCGATACATCTCTCAAAGATAGAAACATGAAACACCGGATGCGCGCCTCCGATCGGACGGCAGATTCAACTCATAGGCAACCTTGCCTACCTGCGGACAACTGAAACGGCCCAATGTACTCGGCCGAGTTTCCTTTCTTCCGAATCTCATCACACCCTTCATGGGTGACACCTTCAGAAAACCCAATCATCAACCTCGAACTCCGGATGCCGACGACGATGATGCGCATATGACTTCGCCGACTCTAACTGCCAAGAATCGCTCTGGATAAGCTTCACCTTATCCATCGCCGCTGCACCAACCGTCCCACTAATCGCACTCGCCACATCAAACCAGCCTATCGGCGATCTACACTTCCTCCCATACAAGGCCTCATAAGGCGCCATCTGAATACTGGCGTGGTCGCTATTATTATACGCAAACTCAACTCGAGGCAAATGATCCTCCCACTACCCACGAGTCAATAACACAGCTCGCGAAGATATCCTCAAGAGTGCGGATAGTGCGCCACCGTCCGTCTGGCTCGTGGATGGAATGCGAGACTCGAGCTCACTTGCGTCCCTAAACCCTTACGGAAAGACCTCCGGAAGTTAGCCAGAACCGGGCTCCGCTCGATATGATCGAAATAGGGACTCCATGCAGTCTGACGATCTCTCGGATGTAAAGTCTGGCATAATCCTCAGCCGAAAAAGTCGTCCTGGAGGGAAGAAAGTGGGCTGATTTCGTCAGCCTGTCGACGATAACCCATATAGAATCATGTATCCTCTGAGTGCGAGGCAATCCTGTGATAAAGTCCATGTTGATCACCTCCCACTTCCAGGTCGGGATCTCAATCGTCTGCAACAAATCACCAGGCCTCTGGTGCTCTATCTTCACCTGCTGACAACACGGGCACTGAGCTACAAACTCTGCAACGTCCCTCTTCAAGCCATCCCACCAATACACATATCTAAGGTCGTGGTACATCTTGGTCGACCCCGGATGGATAGAGTAACGCGCGCTGTGTGCTTACCCTAGAACCTGCCGAAGTCTCCGTAATATCTAGAACACACAACTCGCCCTTAAACCTTAGCACCCGGTGCTACCTCAAAGGACCCTTCCTTCACGAAGAGCCGTATCGCGATGCAGTGTCAAAGCGGATCCTCAATGTTGCCTCTTGCCTCGCCGACGATGGAAGACTCGACAACCTCTCGAACTCGAACCCCATGCTATCGTAATCAATCAAATGGACACGAGGCTCGTTAGCGGTGTAACTCGCGGACCGTGGCCTCCTCTGCTGCGTCATCCGATAGACTCCCATCGACCTACGACTAGGCGTACGCCTGACATTGGCCTTCGCGGGTGGTACGGGATGTCGACATCGTAATCCTTGAGCGGCTCTAACCACCGTCTGCTCGTAAGTTCACTCCTCCGTGAAGATATCTTTGGAGGCTCTTGCGATGCGTATAAATATTCACATGAACCCATTATAAATAGTGCCTCAGGATCTTGGCGTGAATCACCGCGACTCTAAATCATGGGTGGGGTAGTTCTCTCATGCTTCTTATTTGTCGGGATGCGTCGCTATAACCTTACCAGTGCATCAACACATCCGAGCCCGACGACGCGATCACAATACACTACATAACCGTCTGGACCTGCGGAAGAGTAAGAAGCGGGGCGGTCTTGATCTCTCCTTGATGGCGGAAACCACGCTCCATGCATCGATCAGCTGAAACTTAGCGCTTCCGAGTCGGCTAGTCAATGGTGCGTAGATAAAGCAAACTTCTCCACGAACGCCGATAGTAACTCTGAGGCCCGTAAGCTGCGCACCTCAGCCGGAGTAGTAGGTGCAGGCCAACTCGGCGCCTCGATCTTGGCGGTATCCACCGAATGCCATCGGCCGACAATATGCCCAAGAAAAGCCACGAAGTTAACCAAAACTCACGTTTGGAAAACTTGGCGTACACCTTTGGTCGGAGAACTCGGCCACACGGTCGCCGAATGCTCGCGTGCTCTCGCTCTGGCGAGAATAAACCAAGATGTCATCAATGAACACTATCACAAGCGTGTCCAAAAATGGTTTGAACACTCGGTTCATCAAATCCATGAATCTGCCGAGCATTGGTCAACCCAAAGACATAACCACTGAACTCATAATGCGTCTGGTCGGAATGCGATCCTAGGGACATCGTCTCTCGACTGCGTGATGATAGCCCGATCGCAGATCAATCTTGGAAAACATCTCGCACCTGCACCTGATCGAACAAATCATCAATCACAGGAAGGGTATACATTCTTAATGGTCACCTTGTTCGGTGCATAATCAACACGTGCGCGGCGTCCGTCCTTCTTCTTCGAACAATACCGGCGCTCCCGGGGAGAAACATTAGGCTGATGAAGCCGCTTCTCGGCCAAATCTCTCGGTGGTCCTTCACTCTCTCAACTCGGCGGTGCCATTACGTATGGCGGAATGGAAATAAGCGAGTGTCGTGCAAAGACATCGATACAAAACTCAATCTCCTCTCGGGAGGATACGGGAGGTCGTGCGGAAACACATCGGGAACTCTCGACTCTGGGCGGCGAAAATCTGGTACCGGACCTCGATATCAAACACGAATGAGATGGTAGATATACCGCCGTACCGTCTTCCAGCGCCGAGGTAGGAAATAAACCTACCGCCGGCGTCTGGTGTTCCTCGCTCAACAATGGCTCCTGCAGGCTGGAACCGTACCACTCTCTCCTGCGGTACATTGGCGTAGCAAGACGCTAGCCAATCCATACCCATGATTACATCGAAATCGGTCATATCCAACTCTATCAAGTCGGCTGGGTCGGCGATCGCATATGGTCATTTGGACAAGCCACATATACCCGCCAGAGCTACCAGAATCACCAGCTGGCGTAGCTACCTCGAAAGGGTCTATGGACTCGGGCTCATCCCTATCCTCCTGTGATATGGGGAGATATATAGGATGAGTAGAACCGGATCTATCAAGGCATACACGTCACACATGGGCCCGATAAAGTACAGCGTGACGACATCGGTGAGGCCTCACGGTCTGCCGTGGACAAGGCATAAATGCGGTTTTGAGGACCGCTAGAAGCGACCGCGCCACGACCTCTGCGCGACCTGGCGGCCCAGAGTACCACGCCTCGGGCGAGTAGCGTAGGAGATGAAGAAGGCCGGCGAAAGACCACAGGGCGACTCACACCCTCTGCGCGCCGCCGTCGGACGGCTCTGCAAAATGACCTCGCTGGCCCGAAAGCAGAGCTCCGAGTACCACAATTCCCGTAATGGGACCTACCACATCGGCCACACTAAGGGGGGGTGGTCCGTCGGCAAGACTCTGCTACTGCGGGCGTCACGAAGTCACGGGGCCTGATGCGCCCTCGAATATCCGTATCACGAGGATGGTGTAGGAGTGCTCTGCGCTGGCTGTGGTGCAAATCTAGACTGCTGCTGAGGCCGTCCACCCCGATAGCTACCAAAAGACCCTGCCGTCCTGGTCTTCTTCTGCTGATGTCTGTCGACCCGTCGGCCTCTACGCTCCTCGCATCCAAGTGCATGAGCCTGCATGTGGGTAATGTCCATGCCTGGCTAAAGAGCCACACCCGCACAAGACTCGGCCATATAATCATCTAGCCCGGTGACGTAGCGATGCACCTTGTCCTCCATATCTGCTACCAAGCGAGGGACATATCGAGCGATGAATCGAACTCAACATTGTACTCCTGGCGTGCGCCTCTCTGTCTCAAACAACAAAAATCTGCCGGCCGTGCCCTCGCAAATGCGGAGGCGAAGTGGAGTGAGAAAAGCCTCAGAGAACTCGTCCCAGTAGTGAGGACGCGTGCTCTCCGGGATAACTCATGAATCAAACCAATCATTGCGGTATCACGCGGCTATGTGAACCGAAGATCACGGACTCGGTCTCTGAAGCCTTGATCACTTCGCGTGATCCTGCATGGTAGCGGATGAACTCTTGCGGATCATCCTCGTGCCTCGACGTAGAACTGCGGCGGGCTCTGACTCGAGAAAATCGTAGCCTCAAATCCGATCTCGGGTGAACCACGAGCGGTGGGCCAGGCTGCTGCGTCGGCTATCCTGCGTATCTGCCACGATCACGGCGATGGCGGGCCATCTCGTAACCCGTCATCTAAATCGCTCCGGTGTGGGGTGGAGGTGTAAATCTTGTGGTCTCATCGGCCCATCTTTGCGGCCCTAAACCTGCTTTGAGGGGCGGCGTCGTCGAACTCGCCGTCTCGGGTATAGGCGGGCACGAGCCATGACTCTCGGTGTCCACTAGCGGTTCCTCATTTGCGCGCCGCCGGGCGGGTTGCCTTACGTGGAGGCATAGCGTTAAAGAAAGAAATCGTTAGAGGTCGACTTATAACACGACTCTAAGGCACGATCTCAAAGTGAGAAGAATGGAAACCAATCCTAAATATCCTATAGCCTCACGATTATTGGTGTGGTGCACAACACATCGATAATCAAGACTTACTAGATACGATGCTGTAGACACTTTCAGAGATTAAGCGCTCGATACCACTTTTGTCACGACGTTCGGGGCGTGATCGTGCCTTACCCGCACAAGTAGTCATACATCAGAGTAATCAGCGGAATATAAAAACACGAGACATGAAACAATTGTAAATGAGACACAGTTTATCTGAAAAATGGGTCGCCTTTTGGCATATATATATAAACCAAAATCGCGATCCATCCCAACTGTATAATAGGATTCTGGACCTACAGGAAGTAAACAACTATGGCGGGACGGGGCCGCCATACCTGAATGTACAAAACTATCTACAACAGCGGGAGATCATACCTAAGTCGAGCCTCAGGAGAAGATGGAGCTCACGACACCAAAGAAAAGATCCTAAGGGCGAGGATCATACTGCTTCCGCTTTACTGCGGCATGAGCGGCCCCGGAGGTCAAGATAACAGTACCAAGCATGTGAAACTGTAAAGTACTTAAATGAAATCATAACATTTTAAAACCAATTTTACAAATGTGTACAAAACAACGATGTAACGCATAGTGCACATCACAAACAAGAGCAATAATAGGTAAGCGTATGAGGTCTTTTCTAGGTGCGAATGATCGAAGCAAGCGATCGCCCATAGTATCATTATGCATGCCTAATCCTGGACTCCGCGATCGCATAGGCCACTCACATAGGCGCGTGAGGTATTCCGCGTCGGGTAGCTCTCTCGGCATCGTCCTGAACTTCGTAGTCGCGTGGCGCGTAGATCGCGTGACCATAAAGGCCGCAGCTAACACGGAACTCGTAGCTCGCGTAGGTCCCTGGACCGCGTGAGGTATTCTCGAATCATGGTCCTGCATCGCTGAGTCTACCGCGTCGGAGGAAGCTTAACCCCGGTATCGTGTCGAGGTGAGTGATATAATACTAACATAACAGCTTATCGTTAAACAACATAAACACAACAAGAATACCCTCTTATACAAACGTTACAAGACACTAACACACATAGCATCATAATATGTCTACTCATCAAACCATCTTATTATACTTTCCAGAAATCAATACAAGTCTTTCATAAACACATAAGTAAACTGTCCCTTTTCTCTTTCTTAAGTCGTTATACCGAACTTCCCATAAAGCTAGTATAACTCTTAAGCTTTTTGTTTTAAAAATAAATATTCTTCTTCTTTCAAAAATGATTTATAATTCTTTTTGAAAGACTTCAAGATTTTTATTATTCAGGCTTAAGTCAAAAGACATTGCAGTAAAACTACGTTCAGTTAACACACATACGTCTACCGTACTATATATATACTTTAAAATATCATGCTCAAGAGTATAGGAAGAATCACATACCTTCTCGGCGAAATCCACCTGCCAAGTCGAATATGTCGCGCGCAGAGTATCGACCTATAATAGTCAAATACGTCTATCAACGTCTAGACTACTCTGTAGGAAGTTCTAAGCAGATGGTTCTTAATTCTACGGAAAATCGGGCAGCACTTTCCTACCCGGTAAGCTATACAAGTCTACTGTAAATATAGTCCTATGTAAGTACAGTTTAATTCTTCTTACATATACCGCCTACTTTGTGATTACAGTTCAATTCTATTCTTTAATATCCTACATATCTTATACTCAAGTCTTAACTATTCTTATATGTAATATCCAATTACAATAGAAGGACAAGAGTATTTACCTCGATAAGTCCAAAATTATCCAAGTTAAATGTCGATCCTGAGCAAGGTTTAGCTCCTAATTTGTATGCTCCAATCCGCTCCAAGAAACCCTTAGAAGTTTCTACACAACTTACTTTCTACTTGACCAACAATGAAGTTTCCCTTAGGGTTTCGTTTAGTGACAAATGGAGATAAGGTAGTATTTCTAGGCTTTTAGTATAGAGGTGACTTTGGAAATACAACAAGGTATAGGCTAAAGTATTTGGGAATAGTAACAATACTTGGAAGACAACTTTCTACCAAGGGGGTACTCGTGAAGCCACTAGGCTAGAGGGGAGAGGGTGTTTCGGCCAGGGCTTCAAGAGGGGAGAAGGCTTTTGGACGAGAGAGCAACTAATGGGGAGGAGTTTTGAGACTTGGAAGAATGATTTGTGGATGAAGAGTTCATCAACTCAGGGGTATTTATAGGGCTTTGAGGGCTAAGATGAGGGCAAGTGGATGGTGGGGATTTGCACAGTGCACCCAACCTACTCCACAAATCCTCACAAAACATTGACCCAATTTAAGCCCCAAACCATGGCAATCGTCCAGTGCGCCCCAGCCAGCGTCGGCAGGGTGACAAGTGTCACCCTCTCGTTGGTCCAAAATGTTTCATCTCTCGGAATAATCCGCAAAAAATATAAATGACATAGCCGGAATTTTCCCTTCGCAAGTTTTGTAAAACGTTTCGTCGGAAAACCATTCGTTTCGTGAGTTGTGCCCAAATTTCGCCCAAAGTGCCTTTCTTAAGGCTAAACTTTTGTACGTACGTCCTTACGTACATATTCTGGAAATACGGGGTATAACACTTTTTCCTTCATTTACCAACGTGGAACACTTGTCATTTGTCCAACAACCGTCCATCATCCTATGTCTCAAACATTTTACTTATGTACCAATATCTCTTTTCACTAATGAAATTTACGATACTTGGCACTACGAGTGCACGTGTGTGAAAATGACGTTTTCGACGTGCGGGGCCCCAATTGTTCGCGTCATAAATAATAGGATAAACTTAATTCCACATTAGTAAATTTCAACAAATAATACACAAATATCCTCATAACTTATACATGTATTAGTTATGCTGGATTGTAAACGGGTAACTAAATACCGTATTTGATGTGCTGAATTTCATACATAACAACTAAAATACTACCAAACATGTTATTAGTTATGCTGATTTTAATACATAAATGACTTAGTTCTTAACCAAACCTTCAAACTGCAAGATAGTTTCTTAAAGTTCCAGTAAAAATTATGGGGTTCAAATAAGTATTGCCATTACAAGAATTTTATTCTTATTAAAGTTAAACTACAGGATCTTGTCTTGGAGATCAAACTTATATAGTTTGAACTTTAAGTTTTAGTAAAAGATTCTGGAATTCAGACAAATCTTGAGTTCTAAATGGTGCAACCTTATGTCGGCTTCTTTGACATAAGGGATTGACGAGGGTCGACCCGTATAGGCCCTCTTGACTTTCCGACTTGTGGGACTCGCTTGAGTTTTGGTTATGACGCAAAAGAATCACATGACTACCCGACTTGTGGGATGTGCATTTTGATTCATAGCATCATTTCGCCTGTTTGGGTCCTCTTGACTATCCGGCTTGTGGGTTCAGCTTGAGTAATATGCCTGACGTTAATGAATATTGTGACTACCCAATTTGTGGAATATGCACGATATTCCTAACGTCATCCATATCTTTTGTCCGTGAATTCGCCTTCGGTTGGTGCTGCTTACTTTATACACTTTTTATCGTTTCACAAAAAAAATAGAACTTCAAAAAAGCTCCATGACATTATTTTTGTGTTTGTGAAGAAGACAATTCAAACTACATGAATTTTTTCAAACTCAACATTTGTTAAAGTTTTGAACTCCTGCACATTGTGCTGAATTTTTTTCTTGTGTTTAGATAGATGTATTTTTATTTAAATTTTATTTTTTGTATTAAAGCCGCTAAATTTTAAATTAAAATGCTGGCTAAAGCTTAATAAGTGATCCAAAAGTAGTTATTTGTAAATTTCATCCATTTTGTTATTAGGGACTTATAGCTTATTTGACCAAGTTTTAGGAAGTGAAAAGATTTTTAAAGTACATATTTTAGAGAATTAAAGTATTTGACCAAGTTTTTTTACAAAAATAAGTGCTTTTAAGTAGTAGTAGAAACTATTTTACAAAAGCTGAAATTAATAGCTTCGATCTTGACACGCTTTTAAAAGTATGGCAAAGCACAAATTACTGTTATGATATTAATAAAAGTGTTTTTTAAATTTATTATCCAAACACTTTTGACAAAAATATTTATTCCAATAAAAGGATTTTAAGGATGAGATTGCACGAATTTCCCTTCAAATGACTTGTCTATAATTTTTACCCTTTAAATGATTTGATTTTTAATATAAATTCTTTAAGGGAAAGAGTCATCTCATGGGATATTATAATGCAAAGATGTAAATTTATGTCCCGCAAAAAAAGGTGTTTGTTATAATTATAAGCCCACTACGGAGAATGAATAACCAGCCCAAGATAGGGAGGCAGCAGGCATTGTAAAAGTAGGGTAAACGAGAAGTGGTGCCTCTTGGCGCGGCAGCAACCATGGGTATGCATGTC
This sequence comes from Przewalskia tangutica, assembly GCA_029844215.1. NCBI lineage: Eukaryota > Viridiplantae > Streptophyta > Magnoliopsida > Solanales > Solanaceae > Przewalskia > Przewalskia tangutica. Next base: position 45,509,073 of record CM056723.1, read on the forward strand.
AAGTTTTCCATTTCTTTTGATTTGATGTTGTGTTTGTCTAATTAGTATGTGTATGTTTTGTTTAAAGGTATCTCACGAGACTCTATGCACAAGAGGCGTGCCACTGGTGGGAAAAAGAAAGCCTGGAGGAAGAAGAGAAAGTAAGTCCTAGTCCATTCTATGTGCTTATTGTATTCACCAACAATGTGTTTATGAACTTGAATTCTTTGAAGGTATGAACTTGGCCGCCAGCCTGCTAATACAAAGCTCTCAAGTAACAAGACAGTCAGACGAATTCGTGTGCGTGGTGGCAATGTAAAGTGGAGGGCGCTGAGATTGGATACAGGAAATTACTCATGGGGTAGTGAGGCAGTCACACGTAAGACTCGTATCCTTGATGTGGTCTACAATGCCTCAAACAATGAACTTGTTCGTACGCAAACACTGGTCAAGAGTGCAATTATTCAAGTTGATGCTGCACCATTTAAACAATGGTACCTTCAACATTATGGTGTTGACATTGGCAGGAAGAAGAAGGGGGCTGCTGCTAAGAAGGAAGCTACTGAGGTACTAGAAACACATACTTCACCTTAATCAGTCATTGCTGAGTTAATTATTAAGATAAGCCATAGAAATACGCCTAAACTATGGCTAAGCTTTCGACTAAAGACGCAGACTATGAGCAAAAGTCTCAGGGGGAACAAAATTGTCAGTTACACACCTAATCTATGCTGGGGTCCTATGACCATAATTACCTGGTTAAAAAAGAAGTTAGAATGCAGCATGTGCAATTCATTCTTGCATCCCAAACTAAAATACATCTTGCACCATGACTATTTGGGATATGAGATCAGATCTTCAACTATTTTTTTCCCTTCAATGTTGCTAGATTTTTCTTAAACTCCGCCTCAGATGTACTTGCACATTTTCAAAACAAATTCCTTCTTTGAAGACCCCCTTTGTTTTTAGTCTTGAGTAAGTGCGTGTTTGCACATGCTGTGTTTTAACCTTTTTTTATCAGTTAATTAGTGAAGGGGTCAATAATAGGATCCATGAACTCTGATGACATTGTCTACATGCTAAGGGCTGAATGAATTCTTCCAATATATTCTGATAGTTCTGTTCTTGGCTGATACAGGAAGCAGAAGGTGCTGCTGCCGAGGAAACTAAGAAGAGCAACCACGTTCAGCGGAAAATTGAGAACCGCCAGAAGGACCGTACACTTGATCATCACCTTGAAGAGCAATTTGGTTCTGGTAGGCTTTTGGCCTGCATCTCTTCCCGCCCTGGTCAATGTGGCAGATGTGACGGGTAAGCTTTTATGTTCAGTACTTCGCTTGCTGCTTCATCAGAATAATGTCAGTATTTTGATTTGCTGTTATGCTTTAATTGAAATTGATAGGTACATTTTGGAGGGAAAAGAGCTTGAGTTCTACATGAAGAAACTACAGAAGAAGAAAGGCAAGAGTGGAGCTGGTGCTGCTACTGCTTAAATGGAACTTTGACTGGTGCTCTATTGATGTAATTCCAATTTTGGGGATATTTATTTTGTATGCAGTACCTTTTATTTTCTTTCTTGTACTCTACCAGATTTTAGTATGATCTCCTTGACTTTCTTAATCATTATAAGCTTTTCTTAATCGGTGTCAGTTTCTCTTGAAAGTATTGTGATTTAACTTTTAAGTGGACTCTTCATGGTCAGTTTGTCTGAGCCTGACTTAGAAATATGGCCAGCAGGCGACAGCACTATGTTAAAAGAGGTTGGGATGGCACAAAAACGAATGTACTATGTTTTAACCTTGTCTGGCCGAGCAACTCACTTTGTTCATTCAACTCAATTTACTGGTTTCATTCATTAGAAAAAAAAAACAGCATGTTGAATGTCACATTAGGAAGTTATCCACAGGCGCCACACTACATTCGCAGGTTCATGAAGCAAGGTTCACTTTACTATATGCTTTCGAGGTAGGAAGTTCTTCAGAAGCAAGACATAAACAAAAACCACTTTCCAATTGAAGTCATTTCATTGACACTGGTTAAATAAAGATGTAAGCTATTAGCAATATTGATGTAAGAGGTAAGCTGCTATTTGTAAACTCCTGTAATTTTTTGCAATTAATTCGTGCTAAAGACGAGTTCAGGTGAGTAGCAAAGATCATGGGAACACTTGAAAATGTTTAGAAATTAAGTTGGAAGTGCCCAAGGAACAAGACCTTGAGAATATTTAGCTAAGTGTAATAGCTAGGCGGAACCCCCAGTATAACCCTCAACTACGCCAATAATTCAACCATGACACTAGACTGGAGGGAAAGAAGAAATGCGCATATTCAACCGATCACTCGTGGTCACACTTTCATAAGAGGGAGGCCACTTATCACCCTTGGCAAGAGACCGTGCCGACGTTCAAACTATGGCACAATACAGAGCAATGGGAAATCTGGGCAGCCAAGTGTTCGGACCGTCAGCTCAACCGTGCCAACGGTTGAGGCCACCTTCAGGCCTATATAAACACTGAATGTCAGGGAAAGAGAAAGAAAGTTGCAATTCAAGATAGGGCTTTTCCTCTCAAAATCTCATTTGACCAACGCACTAAATCAACTAGGTGAGTTTTCAAGCGTTTTTGAGTTAAATGCAGCTCATTAGCACTCAACTAACAAGATCCTACCTAGAAATTATGTTGGAAATTTATTAATGTGGAATAAAGTTTATTCCATTATTTATGACTCGAACAATTGGGGGCCCCGCACATCGAAAACGTCGCTTTCACACACGTGCACACATTGTACCAATGATCGTAAATTTCATTAGTGAAAGAGATATTGGTACGTAAGTAAAGTGTTTGAGACATAGAATGATAGACGGTCATTGGCCAAATGACGAGTGTTCCACGTTGGTAAATGAAGGAAGAAGTGTGCATAGTGTAAAGATGGAACAGGTCGAAAAGTGCCGCAGAGGCGAGAAGGGCCGCGACACTAATTCAGTGTCAAGTCTCTGGAGCCGCGGCGCTACCCTAGCAGAAAGTCTTAGACGAAAAATCTGATTTTGGAGACTTTTGGGCTGCCCTCAATGACATCCATTCCAGCATTATTCAGCCATTATTTGGGCTGATAAATTGGTGTCATTACTTAGACAATTCATTTCCATTACATGAGTGATTAAATGTCATTACTTGACACTTAAAGAGACAATTCTTACACTATAAATTGAGGCATTTGACTCAATTGTTAATACACTTGTAAAGAAAAGAACACAGAAATTTTTTAAAAACTTCTTCCTCTCTAGCATCCTTTCAGTAATCAAAGTTCTTCAAAAGAAACATTTGAGTTTACTTTGCTCAAGTGTGTTAGTAGTTGTTTTATCTTGGGATATTATTGCCTAACAACGTAAAATGATATATACAGGACAATCTTGTCTTAAAGACAGAGTGTCATCACTCGACCAACAAGGATTCAGATCAAGTGTTGATTCTAGTTTTCAGTTGTTTGTTAAGATTATTTCTTTTGTTGTAATTTTTTGTTCTTCATCTTTTTTAGTTCTTGTAATAGGTGTTTGCTATTTTTCGTTTGTTGCTTTTATTTTGGTAAAAAATTATAGATTCAAGTTTGAGCCTCTACATTGGCTAAGAACAGCTAAAAGGTGATTCCGAGATTTGACTACCAAAAAGGTAATCCCACTGCTCCTAGCTCATTTATAATGGTCTTTAGTGATATGTTAGTATGTATGGAGGTAGTTGGGCTATTATAGGTTCATAAATGAGGAGCCGATTCAATGTCATATATTAATGGTGGTTGGTAGAGATGAAGATGATGAATAGTGAATGGATACTTGAAATCATGGATTTTCATTGTTTTAATGATGTTGATGTACCATTTGGAGTATGAGATGAAATGATTAAGGTAGTTTATTTTATGCTATATGACCCCGAACGGTAAAAGGGGGATTGAACTAACCTATGAACTAGTTGAGATGGAGAATGTTATTTGAAATGTTGTAGTTCTGTTATGTAGATAGACACTTGTTGAGTTTGTTGAAATACTTGGACTAACATTGACTACATTCTAAGACACTCGAGGTATGTCGATGTCTTCCATAGAGTTTCTTCCAAAATTCATGTATTCAAAGCATATGCCTAAATAAGTTTAAAATGTTAATGTATTATTGTGTGGGACAAGTAATCAAGCATTATCTATGTATTTTACAAATGGTTTATGATTAATGTTATGCATGACATGTCTATCAGAGTTTTAAGATAAGACCACGATTAGATAAGATGTTACGGTCGTTTTAATTTCCACACGAATAATGAAAGGCTTTCAAGGTTATATGTAAAGCTCATGTTTTGGGAGTGTCCTTAGGTCACTGAGAGAGTATTAACAAAAGTCAAACTATTTGAAGTTATACGTGTTAGTGCAGGGCTATGGTCGTAACCATTAATTTGGATGACTACGTTGGTTGAGAATATTTGTTATCTAGCAACTACACGTCAAAATCACGCGATATTATGGTCAAGCGATTTAGCCAATCGTGCCGAGATCAGATGTCATAAGGTACACATAATGGTTATATGTGACATTGTTATTAGGGACTCCCACCAAAAGATATATGTTTATTTAAAACTTTATTTTTTTTGTTACTTCTGAAATGTTTATTGAGTTTAAAACTTTAAATTCCATATTACCTCTATTGAGGCTTAGATATTTATTGTAAGTAGTTACAAGTAGTTAAGCAATTAGATAGAGTTACAGCCGGTGGCGGATTCAGGCACTATTTTTTGGTAGTGCAAACATACGGAGTAATAATTTTTTGCGCAGCAAAAAAAAAAATCCGAGATAATGTGGGTAGAGTACAAAACGCAGTCGTTTTTTTGGCTATTGACAACAAAACGACGTCGTTTTGTATATAAAAAAAATTCTGGTGGGGGAGTACAAAACGACGTCGTTTTATGGCACCAATGGAGATAGAATAAGTCATCTTCTACGATTGGTAAAGGGATCAAACGACCTTGAACTTTGGCATATTGTACGCGTGGGAAGGAATTCCATTCAACTAGTTCAATAACAAGACATGTTGTACGCATTAACCATGCCTTGTTATAATAGAATAGTTCAATTATTTAAATAGAACTATTCTAAGCGTAGCTATTCTAAGAAAACTATTACTATAAGTTGCTTTACCCGTCCTGTGATTTCATTCTTAATTTATTACGATTAAAGGAGGTCGTTTTATATTAAAAAAAATTGAAAATTATGGTGGTGCACATCGCTACAGTGGATCGGCCACTGGTTACAACTGTCATTGTCATTGCTTGTATACAACATTGATTTTGTTGAATGAAAGCTCAGTTGAGCATCTTCAGTTTTCCAATTCACTACTTGTGCGCTCTATTCCTCCATTGATGAAGGGCCTCGAAGCTCATTTCACTTGCTATGGTATCAGAGCCAACACGATCACTCCGCACAATCTAGAATCATCGTCTTCATTTGGTTAAGTTTTCTGCTCTACTATCTTCGATTTTACTTCGATTGTTATCTTCGAGGTTTTGCTTCAATTGCTTTGTAGACGAATTGCATGCGAGTGTTTTCTCTTCTTTGATAATCAGAAACAAAGTTCTTCAAACATTCTCCGATCGAATTAGGTCTTTTTCGATTCAATTTTCCAAATCGAATTCATTGATTTCAGTTTCCCCAAATTATTTTGAATTTATCTCTAATGGCGATTGAAGAACAGTCTACTACGAATGTTAATGATGGAAACACAAATGCGAATCAATTTACAACTGATTCAGCTAGTTCTTTCTACATGTATCATTCCGATAGTCCCGGAATGAAACTTTTACTTGTTCCTTTTAATAGATCCTTTTGATAGATCTGATTATCGCTCCTGGAGAAGGAGTGTTTTACGAGATGTCTGTTAAAAACAAGCTAGGGTTCATAAATGGGCATTGTAAGAGGCCTGATGAGAAATCACCTCAGTTTCGCATATGGCAAAGGTGTGATGACATAGTTACAACTTGGATTTTAAACTCACTGTCCAAAGAGATAGCTAATAGTGTGGAATATGTTAATGATTCAGCTGAATTGTGGAAGGAATTGGAGGATCGATATGATCATTCTAATGGCACAAAGTTGTATGAAATTCAGAAAGAACTCAGTGATTTGAACTAGTGTTTTAAAAGACAGTTCCAGGGCTCGCCTCGGGGCGGGGCACTGAAAAAATGATGTGGGGCTCACGTTCGGGGCTTAGTTCCTATAAGGCTTACGCCCTAAGTGTCCGATTATATGTTCTAAACACGCTTAACGCCCAACGCTCGGGGCTCGCCTAACAGTCTTACACAAATTTATGTTAAATTTCTTAATTAAAATCGTTGACCCTCACAATTCTTTAACAAAGGAATGATACTTAAAAGTTTTTTATCTATAGAAATAAGAAGATGTTTATAACTCAAGTAACAAGTCGTAGTATTGTATATTTACTGTTTGAGAACATCGTGAGGGTTATCACTTAATATTTATTTTAAAAATATATAGCCGAATTGTACATTTTCACTTGTCATTGGTCTTTTGTCCTATGTATCAAAATTATCATATTTTATTATTTCTCTATTTGAAAGTAATTTCATTTTTATTCATGAAGGAGTTACGTTTTAATTATAATACCGATAAAGTTTATTGATTAGTTGCTTATAAGGAGATAAAGTGAATAATAATATTATTTTAAGAAATTGTGATTTTTTCATTGTTTGAAAGTTAATATGTTAGAGTTGATTTGCATTTCATAATAGCTTTTATGTCATGTGTATTGTTTATACTTGCAAAATTATATTATATATATAATTACAAGTTGTAAGTGGCGTATAATAGATTGATTTGCTTAGTTTTTGTGAGGATCAAGCACATAATATATCATTTACAATTTTCTTTTATTTTTTTAATGTAATTTTACCTATTTAAAAGTATTTATTATAATTATATTATTTTATGAAATACTAAAAATTAAATATCCATGGGGCTTACGCCTCGCTGAGGCATATGTAAAACGCTTCGCCTTACCCCGCCTTTTAAAACACTGATATGAACCAACGAAGTTTGGATATCACTTCATATTGCACAAAAATGAAGACATTATGAGAAGAACTGAGTAATTTATCTACCAAGGCACAATGCAGTTGCCAATATACTTGTAGAGCTAAGAAACACATGTATAAAGCAGAGCAATGTAGGAGGTTAATACAGTTTCTTATGGGACTTAATGAAGGATATACAATAATTAGAGGTAGCATACTGATGTTAACACCATTACCTTCAATGGCACAAGCCTTTTCAATACTTGTTCAGGAAGAAAAGCACAGAGAGCTCAAACCTCACAGTCGCTTGATGATGGAGTCTACTGCACCCCATGTTAATCAATCTGGAAACACCTACTCAGGTCAGACAGTGACCTATAATTCACAAAGTAATGAAGCTTCACAATTTTCTTATCCAAATGGATCCTTCACCAAAAAAGTTGCCCTTACACACCACAACAGAATAGTGTGGTTGAAAGAAAATACAAGTACTTGTTGGAAACTGCAAGGGCACTACTTTTTCAATCTAAAATGGCCTTAAGGTATTGGGGAGAATGCATACTGACAGCTACTCACATTATAAACAAGCTTCCTACCACTTACTTAAAGAACAAATGCCCATATGAACTATTATACAGGAGAAAACCTATCTATTCTCACCTGAGATCCTTTGGATGTCTGTTACCCTACACTGCCTAAATCTCATAGACATAAGTTTGAACCAAAGGCTACACCTCACATTTTTGTAGGCTATCCATTGGCACAAAAGGATACAAAGTTCTGAGCCTTGCCACAAGAAAGATACTTGTTTCTAGGGTGTAATCTTTCATGAAAATGTCTTTCCTTTTACTCTTTATTCTACTTATGATACTGTTACTTTTCCATCAGTTTTGAAATCTGTGTTTGTTCCTATTGATTTAACTAGCACTGGTCAGAATGGTACTACTGCTCCCTTGCAAAATGATGTTTTGGATACAATAACTGTTTCACCTAACAATTCACCACACTCACTCTCTAGATCACCTGCAATCCAACCCCTTACTGCACCATTATCTCATCATGCACCAACATCACATCATGTTCAACACTCCATTACACCGCCACTACCAGCTATACAACCTACAACCACACTTACAACATCCTTAAGGTCAATAAGACTCCTCACCATCTCAAAGACTTCATATGTTCCATTCCAAATCTTAAATCATATGCATCTTCCTCTTTATTATAGCCCTCTTTTCCAATAATAATATTGTTTCTCCTGATGTTTTAACTCCTGATAGTCAATCCGTGGTTAACAATATTTGTTATGATAGTGAGCCATCTTCATATGAAGAAGCTTCTCTCAACCCTTCTTGACAAGATGTCACGACTAAGGAGTTTGAGGCCGTGTATGCAAATAACACATAGGATTTGGTTCCTTTACCCGTTGGAAAACAAGCTATTGGGTGTAAGTGGGTGTATAAGGTGAAACACAAAGCAGATGGTAGTATAGAAAGATTCAAGGCTAGATTTGTAGTAAAGAAATACACACAACAAGCTGGGGTTGATTACATAGAAACATACTCGGCAGTGGTCAAGATGACCACTGTAAGGTGCTTGATTGTTGTGGCCATGTAGCAACACTGGCATATGTCTCTCCTTCACAAAATCAAAGGCATAGTCATCCAGCAAAATGATTGATTCAAAGGCACCCAATTGTTCGGGATGCGAAACATGGAAATATTATTAGACATGTACCTCAACCTGGTTTCTTTTGCAAAGCTTGTTAAAATTCAAATTGAGGCCTTAATCACATTTGTGCATTAAATGTGTTTTTTTCCTCCGTCTTTTGAAAACTTAAAATTTAAACTGTTTTTTGCAATTTCAGAATTCGTTCTGTTTAAATCAATTTACGAATTTGAGTTCATAGGCTTAGAAATTTAATAAAATTCGACATCGGCCATGACAAAGTAATGGGTGTCGATCACAACACTGTTTGTGATGAACCGTGTCTCAACATGAATACTAATAAATCTTTCGATAATAAGAATATGACATGTAATAAAACAAGCGAACAAAGTCCAAATGACTTAATTGACATGATCGCACTACAATCAAAACTTCTACCGGGGCAACGCCATACCTGATCACGAACTACGTTTTGACATGATTCCCTCGGCGGGATACGTAGGCGGTCACATCGTCTTCGGTCCCACTTTTTGAAAACCCTACAATCCCATGTGTATTAAAACTGGGGCATTTTAAATATCTATTGCAAGATTTTGGACAAGGACGTTCGCTTTGTTTCGCTGCATATCTTTATTTCATAATTCGACGAAAATTCTTATGCATATTTTCTTATATATAAATTATTTTCAAAAGAAATATTTTCGCCAGTGACCAACCAAGACTGGAAAACAGGCAGGGATTGCAGGTCCGAACTGGTTTGAACATGCAAGCGTCAGGCGTCGGGACTACAAAGTCAACGTGAATCAACCACCCCTTCCCAAACTCACAAATTTTTTTGAGTGCATGTCTTCAGATTCGACAGAAACAGGGAAGTCACAACAATTATTCCTAAATTCACAAGGACATTCTACATTACATAGCGGCCCCATAAGGATCGGATTCTTATATTACGTTTGTGCAAAGACGTCAGCTCGACCCAATGGTCACAAACGCATTTCGTCTACTCAACGACGTTATTTTATTATGCTCATGCAATGGCATACATCTATATTTCGTTCATACAACGTCAACCTCTACACCACGTCAACTCAACAACGTTATTTTATTATACCCATGCAATGGCATTCATCTATATTTCGTCCATACAATGACGACCTCTACATCGCGTTTACTCAACGACGTTATTTTATTATGCTCATGCAATGACATTCATCAATATTTCGTTCATGCAACGACGACCTCTACATCGTGTCTACACAACGACGTTATTTTATTATGCCCATGCAATGACATTCATCTATATTTCGTCCATGCAACGGCGACCTCTACATCGCGTCTACTCAACGACGTTATTTTATTATTCTCATGCAATGACATTCATATATATTTCGTCCATGCAACGACGACCTCTACATCGCGTCTACTCAACGACGTTATTTTATTATGCCCATGCAATGACTTCATCTATATTTCGTCCATGCAATGACGATCTCTACATCGTGTCTACTCAACGACGTCATTTATTGCGCCTGTGCAACAACCTTATCTATATTTCGTCTATGCAACGACGACCTCTAGATCGCGTCTACTCAACGACGTCATTTTATTATGCCCATGCAACGGCTCCATATATATTTTTGTCTATGCAACGACTGTTGACACCCAATTTTGACCCTCTCTTGCAGTCATTAGCTATAAAATTACACTAATTTTGTAAAATAATTTGTATGATTTTTTATAATAAAATACAGCGATAAAACATTAAATACAGACATAAATAAGCAATTTAATAATGACACCGCGTCTTACGTAGAGTATTAAGCACTTAGAGTCCCGCGCCCGCATTAATTAATTTTAAGTCCTGTCAAACAATTCTTAATTAATAATAAATAATTTAGCAATGACGTCATGTCAAGTAGCGTAGTCGCATTTATTAAGACGCAAAACAATTTCATAACTTATTTTAAATAATAATAAATAATGCACAATAAATAAGATTTTAAATAAATATTAAGCACTAATTAAATAGCACGCCCGCATTTATTATTATAACAATTAGATTAATAAAGCACCTAGATAATTTAATCACAATTTAAATAATTTAATTTATCACTAATTAATACACCTAAAACTAATTCCTAAATCTAATACCCATTTAACTAACCCAATTCCCATCCCTTAAATTAATAGCCCGCAGCCCACTACCTACCCAAATTTACCGACTAGCACGCCCAATGCCCGCGGGCCCAACTCCCCCTTTCAGCCTTTTATTCCACTCAACCCAAGCCTAAGGCATTTTTACGCCCACAACCCTTCACCTTCATCATCTTCAACATCAGACCTAAAGAACCCTACCCTAAAATAACAATCTGCCGCATGTGCCTCTCCCTCACTCCCATCGTCCCAGCCTGGATTCTCGCCGGAGAATCCGGGGTTTCCTTTACCCACGCACCCCAGCCAGCTCTTCTTACCATAGCTAAACCAAATCCCTCAATCATTTCCTTACCATAACCTGTTCGAATCAAGCACGAATCAGCACCTATTATGGTAGGAGATACCCGAAATCACAACTTACCATATACCCAAAATCAGCCTTTAAGGTTTACCAAGTTTAGAATCCAGAGATTGAGGTTATAAATTGAGCGTCTTTACACATGCAAGAGGCATCCCCGGTCAGTGGAAAAATACAGTAGTGAACACAGCATATACACCTAATAGAAATCCCAGAAAGCGAGCTCGGTCGGGGTAGCGATCAGCATGAGGATTTGACACCCCCTTAGCGTTAGCTAAGAACCCAATCAGCAGAACATCGTTAGGGAAGCATCAAGAACAGAGTTAAAACAAAAAGCATTTCGTTTTCGCAATACTACTCAGGAACCAGGTAAAAGTTTCATTCCTCTTTCAATCACATCGCAATAACCCGTCGAGTGGACTGGCGACTTGATACGCTGCCTCGGTTCGCTGCTCGGAGAAGGTCGGTAAACTCAAATTCCCCTCGTATTTCATTTTATTTATGTGCTATGTCTGTTTGTCTTTGATTGTCGTAGCCTATTTTAATTTGGTTAGTATTAATTCAGTTTACTCATATGACGAATTTAAGAGTGTAGTTTGAGTTTCGACATTGGCAGAAGGTTGTGAGGCTGCTTAGTTGTGCATTGCAATGTTTACTTGTTTATTTGCCTATTTATGCCTTTGTATGACATATTAGAAATTGCACAATGTGTATGCCATCTCAATGCTTACTTAGTAATTTATTATCCCCATAAGTGTTCAGTTTAAATTAACTATGTTATGAGAAAGATTCGATTTTATGATCTGCTCGACAAATACTATATTCTATTTGAAGTGCCTTCTATTCGATGAACAATATGAATGTGTTTGTGTATGCTTAGTTTAGCGTAATCTGAAATGCTATCGGGAAAATAGTTATTGAATATGTCCCATTTAAGAACAGGGAACCTCTGTAAAACTGGTTTAATTGTACATATGTCTAGATTGCTTGTTAGGAAGTGTATTATCTTGTCTTGGCTTCTGAATTTGGCTATGTATGATTATTCTACAAGTGGTTAAGCATGTGGTATTTAGGTCAGTCTTACTATATTACCACTGTCCACTGTCCAGCATCTATACAAATCTCTGGTATTTTGTTAAGTTACTCTAGGCCCTTAACTCCCCATTTGTTCTGTTTAAATCGAAAGAAAAAAAAAGGTACTGAAATCTTTCTTCTCTATCTCTGATCTAAGATATAAGTTCTCTATGATTAGCCTAAGAGTATTTTGTATATATTTTTTATATGAGAAGTGACAGTCCCTAAGTTTAGCCTGACAGTTTCTTATTTTCTATTTCTTCCTCCGGTCAATAAACTGAAGCATGTTTATTGCTGTGATATCCAACTTTAATATCAATCTTGTATCAAGCATGTACTGTTTTAATGTCACCCTAATAAAAGCATGGCATAAGTAATTAGCATGGTTGCTTGTTATATGATATGTGCTGTTTTGGTATTTATTTGGCAAAGATTATATATGAATAGCCAGTGCAAATGTCTATCTAAGATCTGTAACTGAAATAATAGCCACGTCCAGATTTCCCCTGTACGATATATGTGTTTAGTTGGCCCAGTTTTCTTTAATCTCGCTCATTGAATCTGCCTTTTGAATTTAGTTCAGCCTCTGTGCGTATTACATGTCTACTATCTATCTGAGCCTTAAGATATGTACTAAAATCTATCAAATTTTATGTCCATATCTATTTATTATTTGATAAAGTTTGGAGTATGTACTAATTCTTTTCTTTTTTTTTTACATGAAATGCATCGGAGCTAAACGAAAAGTCTCATTGCGAGACTCCTCATGAGTTACAACAAACGAGGACCTACATCTATGTGCATCTTCATCTCCGCCTCAAAATTCAAAGCCGCCGGCGAATGACATCGCAATTTCCTCGAGTCACCTTTATTGTTTTCTTATCCCGTCCCGTTTATTTGTTGTGAACTAATTGTCTAACATTGCATTATTAATGTTATGCTTAAGAGTAGTTAATCTTAACTCAATAAATTAGAAGGTAGTTTGACACCATAAATTCATTTCCCCTAAGATAATTATTCTTAGCTTGTAATACACCGCCTAAGTTATATTAAAACCACTTCGTAACTCTCGCTAGCATGACTATTCATCTAGTTAAAATATTGTCTAACATGAAGAATTCTTTTTCTTATAAACCCCACTATTGCATACATTTTAAAAATCATACTTTTATTATCTCTTGCCTAATAGACATTTTTTACATGTTAAGCATATTTTTATAAAAGCATACTTTGCCATAACTAATTTTACATTACAACCCTTTATATTATGCTACGCAATATAAACATCTCATTTTAGTATTTTTTTTTTACGAACGAATATGCTCCTTCAAAGTTAACCTTATTTTTAAACAAACATTATGATTTTCTTTTATCATCAAAAAATGTATTTTCTCTTAGGGATATTTACAACATCTTTTACTTAAATATTTTTAACATATCTTTTCTTAGCATAAATAATTAACCCTAGGTTTGACCGGACAACCGCAAGTTAGCGGATCCTTTAGGGTGCCTGATCTCTTCCCTTTAGGATAATAAAGAACTCTTACCCAGAATCTCATTAAGTTTAGCAGACCATTAAATGGAGTTAATGTTTACTTTAAACTAGTTAACATTTAGGTGTCCTAATTCACCAAATTAATTAGGTGGCGACTCCGCGAACCCTTTTAGCATTTAGCCCCCTTTTAATATTTAAGCACCCTGTTAAGCTTTTTTAGCACCTTTTAAACATTTAACATTTTTATTATTTATTTTTCTAACATTTTTATTAAGCAGGGTTCGCTTTTAGAAAGTCGCGGTCGAAAACGGGCGCGACAACGACGACCTCTACATCACATCTACTCAATGATGTCATTTTATTACGCCCGTACAATGACATTATCTATATTTTGTCTACGCAACGACGATATCAACATCACGTCCAAAATGACGTCATCTACATTTCGTCCAGAAACGACGAATATCCACATTATTTCCAGAAACGACGTCATCTTCGTCCAGAAACGACGAACATCTGCATTACGTCCGAAAACGATGTCATCTTCGTCCAGAAATGACAAACATCTGCATTACTTTCGGAAACGACGTCATCTTCGTCAAGAAACGACGAATATCTGTATTACGTCCAGAAAGGACGTCATCTTCGTTCAGAAACGACGAACATCTGCATTACGTCGAAGCAGCGAAACATCGCATTACGCCCGAAGCAGCGAACATCTGCATTACTTCGAAGCGGCGTCATCGCCGTCGAAGCGAACATATGCATTACGTCCGGAAATGACGTCATCTTCATTCATAAATGACGAATATCTGCATTACGTCCAGAAACGACGTCATCTTCGTCCCGAAACGATGAACATATGCATTACGTCCGGAAACGACGTCATCTTCGTGCAGAAATGACGAACATCTGCATTACGTACAGAAACGACGAATATTTGCATTACGTCCAGTGCCATTTGCATTACGTCCGAAAACGATGTCATCTTCGTCTAGAAATGACGAACATCAGCATTATGTCCAGAAACGACGTCATCTACATTTCATCCGGAAATGATGAATATTTACATTACGTCCGGAAACGACGTCATCAGCATTACGTCTGGAAACGACATCATCTACATTTCATCCAAAAATGATAAATATTTGTATTACGTCCGGAAACGACGTCATTTATATTGCATCCGGAAACGACGCCATCAGCATTACGTCCAGAAACGATGTCATCTATATTTCGTCCGGAAATGATGAATATTTGATTTACGTCCGGAAATGACGAATATTTGCATTTCGTCTGAAAAAGACGAGTATATGCACTACGTCCGGAAATGATGAATATCCACATTACGTCCGGAAACGACGAATATTTGCATCATGTCCGGAAATGACGAATATCTGCACTACGTCCGGAAACGACAAATATCTGCCTTACGTCCGAAAATGACGAATATCCACATTACGTTCGGAAACGACGAATATCTGTACTCCGTCCGAAAACGACACCAGAAACATCGCGTCCGAAAACGATGTCATCAATATTACATCAATACAATGACATCATCATCAACACGTCCATGCAACGACGTCACCAGCTTGCAACTAAATTACGTCTGCACAGAGACGACATTTCGACTCACAGGGTCACCTTTCTCATATATTCTTGCTTTATCATTTTTGTCTTAACAATTATGCACTAATTTTTTCTTAAGCTTTAGCCTGCAGGAACCTTAATTTACAGGAGCGGGAGCACAATGTAGAACCATCTTTTGCGGTGAACTGAGGCAATTTGTTGGAAGGCTGGACCTCCCGACAAAAGTCAACGGCTTACTTCGAACATCGTTCTACTCTTTCCCAAGATTTTGCCACAAGAGCCCATTGTCATCATAATTCGACACTGAGACAAATTTTGAGATCCGCGTCAGTTGTCCTTTAATTCTCTAGCATCACAATAACCCAACGTCATCATAATTCGACACTGAGACAAAATTTTGAATCCGCATCGGCATTACCTTCGATTCTCCAGCGTCACAGAACTCAGTGTCATCATAATTCGACATTGAGATAAATTTTGGGATCCGCGTCTGCTTTGCCTTTAATTATCGAACATCACCGTAACCTAGTGTCTTCTTAATTCGATACTGGGATAAATTTTGAATGTGCATTCGCCCTGTCTTTAATCTTCTAGCATCATGAAAATTCAGTGTCATCATAATTCGACATTGAGACAAAATTTTGAATCCGCATCATCCGTGCTTTAGTTTAGCATCACCATAACCCAGTGTCATCATAATTCGACACTGGGATAAATTTTGAATCCACATCAACACCATCTTTGATTTTTTTTAGCATCACATCAACCCAGTGTCATAATAATTTGACACTGGACAAAATTTTGAATTGACATCAGTTTTGCTTTCAATTTTCTGGCATCAGAAATCTTGACTTCTTCTCGAAACTTCGTCTGCCCATGCACTTTTTAATCTTTGACAATCAGGACAAAATTGACTATAAGTCAACGTCTTTGTCTGAAGACTCTTTCATCCTCTCCATACAAAGAGGAACAAGCTGTTGACACCCAATTTTGACCATCTTTTCCGATTATTTGTCGTAAAATTAAATCATTCTTTTTTGTTATACCATAATCCATCATTAAACTAAAATACCTAAAATTCTACCCAAAACCAAATAAATTACTAAATCTCTTTCTTTTCCCTTAAAAATCCGTCTAGCCCATTCTCATTTCCCCCTCAATAATCTGCAGCACAAAAACCTTCCACCCAAAGCCCAACCTTTATCATCCCACTCTGTTATTTTCCCTTAAACCTAAAATCATATTTCTCCAAAAACCCCAAAAAAGAACAAGGAGCAGCAACGGCTCTCCTCTTCCTTCCCTCTTCCATTTTTAGAATATGAACAAATCCTTTCCACCAAGGATAGAAGATGTTGGCTCCATTTTCGTGCTAGAGTTGTCTCGACCACGTGAAGCCTGAAAAAGTCCATCTCAAACGTTCATATTTTTGAACGTTACGGTTGACCCATTTCGAAATCCGAAGGAACAAAAATCCCGCCCAAAGGGAACCCTAGCAACCCTAATTCAATCCTATAAATACTAAGTTATAGAGTCCATTAAGGACAGACCCTTCCGGTCGCCGCCTTGCACACTTAAAGAACCTTAAAATACTTTGCATTTCTCATTCAAACTTGCATCTCTTCAGCCGCCGCTTCTACCCTAAAAACCCTCGAATGTTTTCCATTCATCTTCGTTCTTGATTCGGTAAGTCGATTAGAACTCGAAGGACATTTGCCTCAGTTCGTTGCACCCCTAAAAGGTCAGCGAATAAATCTTTTTCACTTATTTTTTTTACGTCTATATCATTCTGGTTTTTGTTGTTATCATGTGTAGTTTGTTCTTTTTTTTGCGTTCTCAGACGACCAAATTATGTTAAGTTTGATAGCTTTTTCTTTGGACAGTAATGTTTCTTCTGTTAAAGAGGTGTGAGACTTTTAAAAAAAATGAGAAAGAGACAAGTAAGATGGTTATGTATACATAAGTATAGCTTGATGCCTGTTCGCACTGAGAATATTTAATCTTTTCATCCTCAATATTTTCTACTATCCACGTGCTAGCAAAAGCATTTTTTTTCTTTTTTCTTTTCTTGTTTGTTTGCATTTCTTTAGAGTGACTCTTGATATGCTTCCTGGCTAGAAAATGAATCCTCCTAGGAACATTATAGTTGGTTCTGTAAATTATGTTTCCATATAGCAACTGGACTAGCACGATTCTCTGTTGTTTATTAACTTGTTTGGACTTTCAAAATGCTTAAATGTTCCTTTGTCTTATCTTTACATGTCGTAGCTGTCACGCCCCTTTTTGACCACGACATTATTCACTCCTGCTTAGAAATGTTAGAAAATAAAATAAAATACTAAAATGCTAAAGGGTGCTAAAGGGCTAAAATGCTAAAGGTGCTAAAAGGGGTTGCTAAAATGCTAAAGGGTTCGCGGAGTCGCCACCTAAATGTCAACTAGGTAAAAGTCAACATCAACTCCATTTTAATGGTCTGCAAAATTAGTGGGAGATCCTGGTAAAAGTTCTTTATTAATCTAGAGGGAAGGGATTAGACACTCTCTAAGATCCGCTAACTTGTGGTTGTCCTGCCAAACCTAGGATAATTATTATCGCTAAGAAATGCATGTTGAAAAGCATTAAAAGTATTTGTAAGAAAAATTGTAAGATTTATTTATAAAAGATAAAGTTAGGCTTAGATGAAAAAAAAATGCATCCTTATGGAATTATTCTTTTAAATAAAGTATACATGTTATGTAATAGGATACTCCCAAAGTCAGTTGTGATGCGTTTATAAAATAGGATTAGCATAAAAGTATGATTTTAAAATAATGAATGCAAGTAGTAGATTTTACAAGAAAATGAATTCCTCGTGTTAAATAACAAATAATATTCTAGCTACGCGAATTGTTATGCAAATGAAGATTATTAAATATAACTAAGTACGACAAGCCCAAAATAATTAACTTAAAGGGAATAGATTTCTAATGTCAAGGCTCTACTTCCTAAGGGCGAGTCAAAGCTTAAAGGCATTAAGTATCCTACTAATGTAATGTTAGACAATTAATTACAGCAAATGAATGGGGCGGGGTAGACAATTAAAAAGAAAGACTCGAGGAATGACGGTATTCCGCCTGTGGTTTGAAATTTCTGATGCGGATACGGTGCACATAGACATGGGTCTTCATCTGAAGTAGCTCATGATGAGTCTCACAATGAGACTCTTCGTTGCTCCAATGCATTTCATGTAAACAAAAAAAGATAAGGATTAGTATCTGCCCAAACCTTACTAATGATGCAAGTAAAATGACACATATTTACATAAATTTAACAGATGTATGACCACCTTCGTATTCAGTGGCCTAAACCAAAAGGTAGACTCCAACACTGATTTTCCGATTTTAGAAAAAATCGGCCCAAGTGTGATGGTCCCAGTAACAAGTATCCATATCCTTTATACATGTATGCACATTGAAGAGGTGATATGTAAGATTTTATTTAACATGCTGAAAGATGCATATACTTTCTATTACGCATGCTTAAATGAATACATACTTATAATGGACAATTTAGACACATATGTGTAACTTATCCAGAGTATAAACACTTGTACCTAAAGAGGGTTTATTTAAATCTTTTCATTCACCCATATGCAGTTTCAATACTAAGTTACACTCTGTACTTGATTACTTATGAAAGCCTGATTATGGACTATATACAAAATGTCAACAGAGATTGTAACTTAACATGGTGCGGATTAGTTCAGTAGGAGTAGTATGCTAACACGAGCATTATCTAGACAAACTCAACAGACGCATGCACAATACCAAATGACTTAGGAGATGTAGCTGTCTAGTATAGATATATTCCAGCACTTAGAGGGGGTAAAGACAGGTATGTTTGTTTAATGACCAGTTTAAAACTTACAGACATGATGCACTCAGTAGCCTACCGAGTATGAAAGATATACATGATACTAGAGTGGCATACATGGGACGCAATATACTGGTCCTGCCTATAACTTAAAGGCCTCAAGATGGATCACAACTAGCATCAGAAGATCTAAACTCGATGTAACACACTGGACTGGGCACTATGCTGCAGGACCTATAACACACTGCTGAAACGATCTCAAGGGGACTGATTAAACATCATATCAACTTCAAAACAAGGAATATGTCAGTAACATAGCCTTAAGGCCATTACAACTTCATGTTAGACTTGGTACAGGAATGCATGGGTATATCTTAAAAGAGTATGAGTTAAATTACTCCGACAGGTTTCATGCGACTATTTATGTATCGATTAAGCGTTAGACCAGTTTTAACTTTAAGAACTTATTCATATTCAATTACTTTAACATGATGAGCATAAAACGATTAGTGTAGCACTTACAATGACCATATACTATATAGCTACGAATAACACAACTCAGTCGATCCTATAAATCTAAACAACAACTGCTCTATTCGGACATACAACAACGCTAGGATTAACCTAAGCGCATCAACGATCACAATCGCGGATATGAACAATAATTAATATTAACTAAATAACTTCAAACCAGAAAAATGCACTTCAAATCATTCACCGATGATGAATTAAGCGGTATTAAACAGATTCGACAAAATATATATAATCGTCATACATGTAGTAATTTGACAGGAGATGAATTTACCTTCTCCGGGCAGCGAACCGAAGCAGCGTATCAAGTCATAGCGTATCAAGTCATCGATCCACTCGGGGTTCGGTTGCTATGCGATTAAGGTTCGACTGGTCCTGGCGGTTTTCGAATGCTAAAGGATATTTAGACTGATTTTCGACGCCTACTGATTGTTGTCCCTAGGCTGCTAAAATTTCTCGATTTGCTTCCCATTCGTTGTTAATTTTTCTTGATTTTGAGGGGGTTCCTCTGTGTAAAATTCCTGCCTCTGCATGTGTATATTGATTGATTTATATAGTCTCAACTCTGGGTTCTAAAATTGGTAGGCTTTGATGGTGATTTTGAGCTGATTTGAATGAGATTTGTCATGGTTTTGAGATTGATTTTGTGCAATTTTTGGACTGATTTTGTATTATTGATTAAGGTACGAGATTTGGGTTGTAAATGGTAAGTTTCGATTTGGTAAGATTGGGGTTGATTTGTTAGCTGTATTTGCACTTTTCCCTTCTTTTGGAGTATGAATATTAGGGAAGATTTTTTACTGATTTGGTGCGAATTCGATATTGTTTTCGGTACTGTTCTTATTATGGTATGATTTGGTATTGTTTAAGGATGATTTTGGGTATGGTAATTTTGATTTATGGTGTAAGATTACGGATGTGTATGTGTGTGTCGGCTGCTGCATTTAGATTTAGGTTTAGAGTTTTTTTTTTAGGTTAAGGGTGTGGGCAAGATGAAGATAAAGCCCGTGGGGATATTTGGGCCAGCGGGTTTAGGCTTCCGGTGTGGGTTTAGGCTTCCGGTGTGGGCTGATGTATATTGGGATGTAGCTTTGAGGGATTTTATTTGGGTATTAGTTTTAATTTAGTGGGAATTAATGGGGTTTAAGTTATTTATAAAATTGCTTTAAATATTAAAAAAGACAAATGCGGATATGATATTTAAGGATTGCCTAATGCTTTTATAAATGCGACGCTATTATTTAAAATTTTATTTATTGTGCATACTTTATCATTATTTAAATTATTTTGCGGTGTTAAGTAAATTAGTTTAATTTGTTGATTATTAATGGGGTTTAAATTATTACGATATGAGTCACAGTACTAATTCTGTAGCTGATCAATTTCAGAAGTTTCTTGCCTTCCAACAGTTTCAAACGAATTCTCAGTCTTATGTTCTTTCAACTCCTTCCGGCTCATCACCATCTATTGGTTCAGGTATCATTTCGTCTTCTTGGATCTTGGACTCTGGAGCTGGAAATCACATGTCTCCTGATTCTTTTGTCTTTGTATCTATGTCTTCTGACCCCCATTCCACTTCTGTTGTGACTGCTGATGGCACACCTATGTCATTGACAGGCATTGGAACCATTCATGCATCTACTATATCATTATCTGATGTTTGTTGCATTCCAAAATTACATATGAATCTTGCTTCTGCTGGTCAAATATGTGACTCTGGATGTTTTATTGGACTTTTTCCTAATTCTTGTTATGTGCAGGATCTAAAATCCAAAAGAGTGATTGGGACAGGGCTGTCACGCCCCGACTTTTCCTAAGTCTTTACTTAGGGCGTGATGGCACCTGGACAATTATTTTTCACCAGGAGCACCATTTAATTCTCTTTATTTAGAAATTTAAACTTATATTCAAATACGGAGCGATTAATAAAAATAACAATAAAAAAATTTGTTCGATTAATAGAGAGGTGTACCACTCTTCCGAATTTCATCAAATTCTAACAATTATAACTCAGTGAGAACAGTTCGTAAAGTTTATGACGCAACTAGTTGTCTAAACAATCAAAAATTCAATATTTCTTTTCAATACTCAATTCTTATTCTAACATGTATTGAACTTAAAATAAAGGATGTTACCAAGAATTTCTGAGTGAGAAAACTCACCTTGTAAGTGTAAAGATTATTGTTGTGTGGTTGCTAAAATTATCCTTACTTCTCTAGTATTTTGCTTCATTCTTCTTGCCTCTTGGTATTTTTCCTCTTCTTTTCACTGTTTTTTTCGATTTTTCTAACCTTTATGTTATGTACTTTGTTTGTGTGTAAATACAATGTATAAGTGGAGAGTTTTCTATAACCTATGGGAGGTGAAATGACAAGAGTTGGAGGAAATGAAAAGGGGAAGTGGGGAAGCAAACATGTACGCGTGCATCTTTGTTCTTTGCACCTTTTTTCTTTTGTTTTTCTTTTGTTTTCTTATTTTCATTTCATCTATCTATTTATCCAACTTTAACACTAACTCTATCCCATGCAATTTATTTTTTGTTTTCTTATATATATATTTTTATTAACCCAACCACAAGTCCACAACTATATATATTTTTTTTTCGGATTTCACATTCTCTCCTCCTTAAGCAACATTCGTCCTCGAATGTGAATAAGGTTGTAACATAATCACATAGACACAATAATGTTTATTTTTATTAACCCAACCACAACTATATATTATTTTATTTTTTTCCGGATTTCACAAGGGCGTAGAAAGGGGAGAGGTCTCTATGTTTTGGATGAGTTGTATCTTCCTACTCATGCAGCAGCTATGCCTGTTAATTTGTCTTCTTTTCATTTAACATCTTCCTATTCGAAGTTTTATTTGTGGCACTTTAGACTTGGTCATGTATCAGGCTCTCGTCTGCGTTTTATGTGTAGTACTGGTGTTCTTGGTGATTTACAATCCGATGATATTTCTGATTGTAGTGGATGTAAACTTGGAAAATTTTCTGCTTTGCCTTTTAATATTAGTACTTCTACTTCTTATGTACCATTTGATCTAGTTCATTCAGATGTTTGGGGGCCAACACCTATCCCTAATAAGGGAGGCTCCAGATATTATGTTTCCTTTATTGATGATTATACTCGTTATCATTAGGTTTATTTGTTGAAGAAACATTCTGATTTTGTTCATACTTATGTTGAGTTTATTATACCGTGGTTGAGTGCGGCCATGATCGAAGTCTCAGTACGCGCTGAGCGAACGCAGCGCGCCATGGCGGTGATTAGAGGCGCGGAAAACGGCATGGCCGCGGAAGATCTGAGTCGTGAAGTTTCAGTGGCGCCGGGAAGCGAGGCGCGGGAAAGTTCAGAAGTCCGCGAGGATTCTGGCGCCAGCGCACCGATCGCAGCCGCCGAGCGAAATCTGGCGGAAAAACTTAGGAAAATCTGATCTTTTCTTTTAAAAGGGCATGGGTGGGTGACAAGTGTTCCCCCCCATCTGATTTTTTGCATGCATTATATTGACCAAGTCTTAAAGAATTGGTCATCTTTCATCTCTCTCTTAGAAAAAGCTCTTCTTTCTCTCTAAAACTCCAAGAGATATTCTAGCCTTAGGAAAAATCTGAAAAAGTAAAAGGCAAGAAGGAAGCTTGTGGCTAGCTTGTGAAGGTTGTTGTGGTGGTGTTCTTGGAATAGAAGCTAGCAAGTTGTTGGATAAATTTGGCTAAAACTCTAAGGTAATGATTCTTCCTCTATTATTAGTTTTTAGTGTTGCATGTTAAGAAGAAAGTACTTGTGGGAGTAAATGATGCTATTAGAGTCATTGCATGCAAGAAATGTGGGTTGGGTATGAAGGATTTGGCTAAAGAGATATTATGAGCATGTTGTAGCCTACAAACTACTTTAGAATTGTTAAGTGTATTATTATAACCTATGGGGCAGAATTTTACACACCCAAGATTAGGTGTGTAATCCCCTTTGTGTTGGTTTGGATGTTGGGCCTTAATGTGGCGTTTGAGTGTTAAAAATCGGTCTTTGAAAAGGTGGCAAAGTGAGTAGAAACAAAGGAAATCTTGCTTGATTTTCCTTAGGAATTGGTAACTTGAATTTGGAATTTCTACATTGAAATTAGGGGTTAATAAACGTATTATGGTTATTATAGGTTGACATATTACTTGCGGTAGTTGGACTTAGCAAGTGGATTGACCGAAGAGGTATGTAGAGCTTTCCCACCTCTTGAGCATGAATAGTTGTATCTATGTAGTACGGTATACGTACAAGATTTGATAATCTACACTTGTTTTAAAGTATATGATACTTGTTTCATTTCAAAAGTATAAGTCCCTTGGATTGAGGGAAAAATGTATTTGACAAAGAGATAACGCTAATATAATGACTTTATGGGAAGTTGGTTATATTAGTTTTCTTGAAAGGTTCACAAAGAAAGGTTTACTCTAATTAAAACAAGTACGGGTAAATGATTTGAAACTTAGAAAGGTGAATTGATTTTTAGGCATTGGTTGCCTAAGGTTTTAAAGGAAATGAAGTCACTTGATTTAGAAGCCTATTGTATTTCTAAAAGGAAATGTGACTTGTCTTGTAAAGAAATCGTAACTTGATACTATGGTGAATAGTATCTTGGAATCTTTGTATAAAAAGAGTTTTTCTTAAAAAGTTAGAAGTACATGGTACTTGGGTCGAATTTCCGGATTTTCTATTAAAAGACATGTTAATGCCTTAGGATACTAAAATGAGAGGATATATTAATAATGTTAATAAGAAGTTAGGGGATTTCTTAACTTGCTTATGTTATGATAAGCCGGTAGTGCTTATGTATGTTATGATAGGCCGGTAGTGCTTATGTTATGTATGATAGCCGGATGAGCTATGTTATATATTTGTATTATTACGGGGTAAACCCCGGGTTATTATCTATGTCATGGATTTGCTACCCATGATGCGAGTGCGGCGCTTGCACTCATGCGGATCCGGATCACAGGATCCATGCGGGTGAAATAGTCCCATGCGAGTACGGCGATGGTACTCATGCGGGTCCACAGGATCCATGCGGGTGAAATAGTCTCATGCGGGTGAAATAGTCCCATGACGAGGCGGATGACCTCATGCGGGTCCACAGGACCCATGCGGGTGAAATAGTCCCAGGAGTAGGATTGCTTAATGATACTACGGGCGAGGTACCCTGTTTTGATCGTGAGCCTCCTATTTTTATGCTATAAGATTTATACTTGTTACTCATTGTTAGTAAGGCCTGCAAGAGAAATTGATTTTTATCGATGACTCAGCTTTATTTTGACTTATGATATTACTACGGTATTTTCCGCTTTACATACTTGGTACGTTGTGTCGACCCCGCCGCCGGGCTGCGTTAAATGTCGCGAGTAAGAAGCAGGTGGTAGATCCTCATTCCTAGGATCTTTTATTCAGGTGTCAGGAGCTCCATTTCTTCGGAGGCTCGACTTTTGGTATGGTTCTCCCTGGTGTTGTTGATATTTTGTACATTCAGGGGCATGACGGGGCCCTGTCCCGTCATAGTGTTACTCCTTCTTAGAGGCCTGTAGTCTTGTCATAACTTGGTTTGTTTAAGGATGTAACTGTTCGGTTTTATGTACTTTTGGGGTAGCCATTTTGGGCTAGACTATTTTATATCATTATGGTTGTTTATTTTATATCATTATTGGTTCTCGATGGGTGTACAAGATTAAGACCAAGTCTGATGGTTCTATTGAGCGATATAAAGCTCGTTTGGTTGCAAAGGGTTTTGCTAAAAAATATGGTATGGATTATGAAGAGACTTTTGCACCTGTTGCAAAGATGACATATGTCTGGGTTCTTATTGCAGTGGCCTCTGTTCGTCATTGGCATATTTCACAAATGGATGTTAAAAATGTTTTTTTGAATGGGGATCTTCAAGAAGAAGTCTACATGGTCCCTCCACCTGGTGTTTTATATAGTCCAGGACAGGTGTGCAGGCTTAAGAAAACTTTGTATGCTCTCAAACAAGCTCCAAGAGTTTGGTTCGACAAGTTCTCCACTGTAGTATCATCTCTTGGGTTTATTTCCAGCTTTCATGACTCAGCGTTATTTGTTAAAGCATCCCCTATAGGTCGTATTTTGCTTTTGTTGTATGTTGATGACATGATCATTACAGGTTATGATATTTATGGTATTGCAAACCTAAAATCTACTTTGTCTCGCCTTATGAGATGAAAGATTTAGGTCATCTACGTTACTTTTTAGGCATTGAGGTAGCTTATTATGAGAAGGGATATCTTCTCTCTCAGTCTAAGTACACTGTAGATATTTTTGAGCGGGCCCGTCTCACAAATACTCGTATAGCTGACTCTCTTCTTGAGGTTAATGTTCGATATACACCTACTAACGGGGATCCTCTGATTCCACTTTATATCGTTCAGTTGTGGGGAGTCTGATGTACCTCACCATTACTCGCCCTGACATTGCATATGTTGTTCACATTATCAGTCAGTTTGTTTTCTCTCCTACATCTGTACATTGGGATACAATTATGCGTATTTTTTGCTATCTTCGAGGAACGATTTATCAGAGTCTTTTGTTTCCATCGACCTCATCCTTGGAGCTTTGTGTATTTTCTGATGCAGATTAGGTTGGTGACCTAACTGATCGGAAATAAACTACTGGTTATTGTGTATTTTTAGGAGATTCACTCATCTCATGGAAAAGTAAGAAACAAGATATTGTTTCTCGCTCTTCAACTGAGGCAGAGTATCGTTCTATGGCTTCTACTACGTGTGAGATTGTATGGTTGCGTCGGTTATTGGTTGATATGAATGTCTCTCTTTCCTCACCAACACCGATGTACTGTGATAATAAGAGTTCTATTCAGATTGCGCACAACACAGTCTTTCATGAACGTACCAAGCATATTGAGATTCATTGTCATATTATTCGATATCATCTTCAGCAGGGCACTCTATCATTGCCATTTGTCTCATCTTCGATGCAACTTGCAGATTTCTTCACAAAGACGCATACCTTAAAGAGTCACCGTTTCTTTCTTGGCAAACTCTCGATGCTTCTGTCTACACCATCGCGAGTTTGAGAGGGGATGTTCGCATTTGTTATTTTGGCATAAAATGTCTAATGTCCCACATTGGAAAATCACTTTTATGTCTTATGTATTAGACCCTATATAAAGGGATCTAATTGCTTCTCTTTCACTTGCACTTTTAGCTCTCAATAATAATATTATTCTATTATCTTATTATTGCTTTGTAAAAATTCATGTTATGAATAAAAAACTTTCATGAATTCTATCAATAGCCTCATCATGGTTCTTAAATGTTTTGACCCATTATATGTGTAAGAGAGTCTTATGATGATTGAGTATTTATTGTGTTGTACTCATGTCTTTTAGCAGAGGCTTTGCATCTCTTTTGTGGATGTAAATATTAGTTCTCAAGACGACGCGATTCCACCTAGGCATTCTCCCTCTCTTCTCCAATTATATTGGTGAGCCTCACTTTATTCCAGGGCATTTTTTATTTTTTGAAAACTTTGATTATTCTTTTGGATATAGCCGGGGTTTTGTTATCGATATAGCCGCGGGAAGGCGCATCATCTCGCCTTTATTGATCAAGATGAGCTTATCGGGTGGGCTATCCTTGGTCGTTGCATGGCCTCTTCAATTATTTATTTCATCATCGTGCTAAGACTTGTAGCTCGCTTCTGTCCTTGTCAATTTTGGACTGAAGCTGTTCTGCCGTATCTTTTTATTCCTGATGTCATCAAAGGCCGTCCATGATTTTAATCTAATGAGTATTTAAGATTCTCAGCATTAAATTAATTGTAATTTTAAAATTATGGATTCAAATATGATATTTTTGTTGATATTTTAGTAGGTTTATATATATATCTATACTTTGTGTATAGTTATGAGATCAGTAGCCGAAAGGCTGCACCTACCCCTGCCCCTGGATTTCATAAAGGCTCCATAGACATAGTGGGTCAAGAATATGTCTTTTTTTGTCATTCTATTGGAGTCCCACAGTGCATGTATGAATAACAATTTTGTTTGTTTAAGATTATATTGTAAACAATAAGATGGAAATCTTTCATGGCAAAGTTTTATGTTTTCTACGCATGCATGAATAACAATTATCAAGTCATGCTAAGATTGGTTTCACTAGATCAAAGTTAAGGCATCAGATATTGGTCACCAGGGCCGCCCTGGGGCGGTCAAGGTGGCGCCGCCGCACAGGGCCCAGGCCGGCGGGGCCTCCGTCCCAAAAAATTTCTTTTTCTTTTATATATTTCAAATATTAAGATATGTATAAAAAATGTATTTAATTTTATTAGTGAGATCTGTAGCTTAGCGGTTGAGGGCTCTTTTCAAAAGTTATTCTCTAGTGAGAGGTTGCATGTTCGAATCCAATGAGCAGTAAAGACTTTTTTGTTTTATAAAACATAAAAAACAGGGGAGCCTCCCTCTTTAAACAAATTTAGGCCCAAGTTACAAGTTTTCGGCCCGACTGTCCCCATCCGGCTTTAAAAACACCACAAATACAATCCAAAAAAAAGTTTCCCCATTAATTATTGTAGAACTCAATTTCAAGTAAAAGATCTTTTTGGTAAGTTATTGTTTTGAGAATTATTTTGCTCTAATTCACTATTAACATGGATTGATTGCATCAATGTTTATTTCATTTTGCTTAGGGTTTCAAATTTGTCAAATCTCAATATTATATTTAATTTAGGGTTCTCAATATTACATTAAATTAATTGTGTTTAGCTTTAGATCTTACATTACTTTTATTGGTAATGTATGTAATGGATGATTTGTATATTACATGATTACATTAAATTAAGTTTTTTTTTTATAAAACATAAAAAACAGGGGAGCCTCCCTCTTTAAACAAATTTAGGCCCAAGTTACAAGTTTTCGGCCCGACTGTCCCCATCCGGCTTTAAAAACACCACAAATACAATCCAAAAAAAAGTTTCCCCATTAATTATTGTAGAACTCAATTTCAAGTAAAAGATCTTTTTGGTAAGTTATTGTTTTGAGAATTATTTTGCTCTAATTCACTATTAACATGGATTGATTGCATCAATGTTTATTTCATTTTGCTTAGGGTTTCAAATTTGTCAAATCTCAATATTATATTTAATTTAGGGTTCTCAATATTACATTAAATTAATTGTGTTTAGCTTTAGATTTTACATTACTTTTATTGGTAATGTATGTAATGGATGACTTGTATATTATATGATTACATTAAATTTGGTTTGTCCTTTTGTTTCAACATGATAATTACAAATGCCTCCTACCCGAAAATATTCGTCTGGACATGAAAAACGTAAAAAAGAAAAAAGACACGAAGAAGAGTTCATCAAGTCTCAAAGAGGGCATTAGATAGATTTGTCCAAACATTTTTTATTATGAAAGATTGCTTGATGACTTTGCAGATAAAAATGCAAGGAGATCAATTTTCTTTGTCTAATGTAATGATAGTTTTTCTTATAAATCTTTCATGTAATGACATTAAGGTATCTCTTTCGTAGCATTATAATTTATTATACTGAAATTGAAAACATTGAATCGAATATAGTGTTTACATGACTTTTTTTTATTTCTCGCACCGGACCCTTAAAAGTATAGGAACGACCATGTTGGTCACTCCTCCAAATTTGGGATGCAACGCTATTGGACTTGGGAACTGGGTCATGAAGTAATTGTTTGCCCTATCATGGTTAATGACATCCTTATCAAATAAAAAAGAACAATCGACGAGTATGTAGACAACATCCGTAGGGATCATATCACAGTACGCTTCACCTTGGTAAGGTCCTATATGAATGGGAACAAGGCAACTCTATGGTCATTTTGATAACCCAAGCAACCATAAAATATTTCAAAGTGGCCCTGTCCTTAGGTTTAGGCATTGTATATTGCCATTAGCAACGATAATCATAAAATTACCATTATCAACTACAAGTTTAATAATCTAGCCAGTACTCTCGCAAATAGTGATAGAGATATATGGATCTAAGCTTGCATTCATCATCTATCACCTGGACAGCTAAAACACGCGTAACCATCCAAATACCATGTAAACTCTGTTAGCAAAACGAACACAAGTAAATGCCGATTCAGAATTTAAATTTGATAGGTTCGGCTTGTGAAGTTCATATTCACATAATATTTGTTGAAATTTTAGTGAGTTTTTGCGTTTAAACTATGCTTTGCATAAAAAATATTAAGTTCAGGTGAATCCGTCCCTAAACCGCGACTAGTGCTGGCAAAATGAATAAATTTTTCAAGTATTTGTTCAACCAGCCCAAGCGGGTCAATTCATATCATCTATTCTAATATATGGATAATTGACAACCCATAAATGGATAATCCCTCAAAACCATCGCTAGAAAGATTAGTGAAGTTCCTTTATTACTGATTCTTGTTAAGATTAGCAAAGACTCGCAGATCCTGTCACTGTCATATTCATTTTAATGTTCTTTTTATGAAGCTTAATGTTTTCAGCTACATGATATTGGTATATGCATATAATACTTTTTATATACGATATTTCTCGGTATGACTTTACATTATTTATTTATTTTTATTAATTTATAACATTTTTGGTGTTTCCAGTGAACTGCTATTGTTTCCAGAATTTTCTTTAAAATCCTATTTTTCTTGGACACTCGAAAAGCATTATTGGAGAAGAAAATATTAAAAGCAGGAGCCCGAATAGAACTATAAATTAGAAAGAGTAATAAGTGAACAAAAGCTGACTATTAAATGATTTAAGTAAAATTTCAGGTCCCCACTCAAATTCGTAGTGGTATTTTGGAAGAATTCTGAAATTTAGATGCTTGCTAGTTAGTTGCTGACCGAGTCTCGGCTTTTAACCATCACTGTTGGATAATATGGGTATCCATATATAGTGTCATAGCGGTCAATCGTCGAAAAAAATTCAAATGGGAAGTTGTGATGGATGACCAGTTGACTCAAAAAAGAGAGGTAAAAAACTGAAGACCTTGACTATGCCTTTTCTTCGAGTTGAAACAAATCTTCTATAAGTGCACCCATTTGCAGTTTCGGAGCCTACATTTTCTCCGAATGTGTTGCAATAATAAATTCGTAATTCCACAAAATACAAGTTAGCTTCCTGTAAGATCCTTTTAGTGACCAAATAAACAACGTTAATTGAACAAATTTCATGTGAGAATGAAGCTAGTACATGATCATCAGAAAGTACAGTGTAACTGGTGTTTTATCCCAAGACTCTTAAGTCTTTAACTGTATATAATTGTACAAAATTGTCAATGGCAAAATTAAAGAATCACAAACTTTACCAAACAAAACCAGACTACTCGATGGTTACACTAGTATTACAGGCAAACATATATTAAATTACATCAAACTACGTGGTAGGCAGATGACAAATCCTACCAGTATTGATTTCAATCTCCATCTTGGCATCAAATTGAATACATATGACTGTCAAATAGTGGCATCATGAAGCTTTCCTTAAAATCGTGTAAGTCGACTACATAAATGTAGGAATAGGGTGCCAGGTACCACAATTACATGTACAAGCAGTACGGTCAGCCCTTCTGAGAGGATTTACCACTACTGTATTCGTGGCCAGGTATTTTGTAATTTTTTTATGATCAACTCACCTGTTCGCCAATCAAATCAAGACCAACAACAAGGAAAGTAAACCCTTGAAATAATAGGAAATAGAAGTGAATCCCTTGAGCAGATAACAAACTTCTGACAGAGGCTGTTAATAATATAAATGCAAGGGCAAGCTCTTTCCTGTATAAACGGTTTCTCTTCCTCTTTCCCTTTTTATTGGCCATCTCTAATTTGCTAAGCTCAGCAAGGCCTGATTCTGATGATGACCTTGAGACAGTACTCTTCTCCAACAAAGGTTCAGATTCATTTTCCACCAATGCAGCTAAATCAGCTTCTGATGATCTTCCAGACTTCTTCGTAACAATCCACTCGTAAGAACTTCCTAACTGGAAAAGCCCTGATATCATGGCATGGAATTTGGTCACAGACATTGTGTTTTCAAATAGAAGATAGGGTACAATAAAAGGGAATGACTGTGGAGCTGGAAGAATATTGAGGACAGACATAAGTCCAGGCACATAGCAGACAACCCAAGCTGGTAACTGGGCTTCTGGGAGGAACATGGTGAGTGGGAGAATGATACAAAAGAGAGTAAATGAATAAAATGGTAGGATGAGCTTCCGCAAGAGGAAAAAAAGAAATATTAGGTTGGCTTTCTTGAACCAACTAACCTGAAATGAGAACCACATACATATAATCACTTGAAAAGATATACTGATCTTTAAGCTTGTTAAGAAATAAAATAGTGCATCTATAAAGCATTTACAGATTCACTCAAACATTCAAATTGAAATGACACAGTAAGGAAACGATTACTTGATTAGAAGTAAAGCCTCATAATTTTGTGATGATAATAAGGGGGTAATTACAATTTACATATAATACGATAACCTCTCTTTGGGTAGAGTAACTTTAACAACCATCATTACTCAATTTTTTCCCAAAAATAACTGACGACATACGAGTCCTCAAAACTAGAGTACAAAAATATATGGAAAAAGAGGATGACTGGATGAGTGCGAATTTGAGGAAAAGAGATGTGGTCCTGCAGCTCAAGTGGTATATATGTCCAGCGAGAAGATGACAGAGGGAATACACCCCCGAAGTCCTTCCTCTCTTCTTTGCTATTGGTCTTCAAAGCAACCATATAGAGGAAAAAATGTTTCAGAAAGAAAAGTTTTTGAAGAGCTTGCCCTACCAAAGTAGGGAGATAGGAAGTCAGCACTTGAAAAATGATAGGATCTATTCATTTGCAAGAGCAACTACTGTCCTACTAAAGTCCAACCATTTTCAGCAGCTACTCAGACCCAAGTTATTTCCAAAATTTCCGACTATCTGCAACATTCAACCAAAAAATCTCATATTTGCACAGCAAGTGGACTTGATGTGGAAGAAGCGGAATACCGAAAAATAAAAAGGCAAGGTTTCACGAAGTTTTATTTATTTTTGGCTTCCAAATTAGAGTTTTGCATGCTTGAGACATGCCAATACGCCCCACTTCCCAAATGATTCTGCATCTCTGTTAATCTTTTTGTTCGTTTTCTGCAACTCTGTTAATCTTCCAATCCTAAAAACTTCTTCTATGCTCTATTCCTATAAAGCACTCCTGATTTGTGATATGCTGTCCTCAGTCAGGATGGCCATCGGTCCTGCGACAACATTACCTTCCTTCACTCCCCTGCTTTCAATATTACTAATTTCTGAAATTCATCCCTTAGCATTCTGATGTTCTTCCATAAGGCAACACCCTTAGAAAAAGCTACTTGCTGTCTCCAAAAAACCATACTGGAGAAAGGAGTCATTATCTCCTCTCAAATCCAATTCACACAATATACCAAGTTCTTTTTGCCTTACCTCATATCTAGACAAGCACTAATTTGCAATTAAGGCACCTATGTTGTCTACTGTGTATAGATGCACTTCAGATTGAGAAATCAATCTCAAAATGACTCTTTTCAATATTTCATTTGACACCTTGGATATTATTTTGTCAATACTGCTCAATAAACTGATAGGTCAACAATCTCCAGATTTTTGTTTTTTGGATCAGTATATGAAGATAGAAATTTTGTTTATCGGTAAAGAAAGTATTATTGATGTAAAAACAGCATAAGAGAATGTTGTTACAGATATCTGAAAAGGAATAAGTATTTTACAAAAAGTGTAGTGAACTAATGAAGTCAATCATGTCGTCTGGCTCTAACAAATATGACGGCCCCATGTTGCACCAAAACCTAAGCAGTGAAGATAACATTGGAACTTCTTTTTCAAACATTCCTTCTTCCAAGAAAATGTCAAAGTATTCATCACATATCTTCCTATAAACCAACAGTTTTTTCAAAGGCTATATTGAAACAGTTTGATCTTGGAGATTTAGCCCTTGCAATGTTCTTAATCACCAAGCCACTTTCTATTCACCTGAAAGTATTCTCTACAGCCGCTGAAAGCTATCTCTTTAGGAGTGCCAATATTATTCAATCATAAACATACACATCTACAAAAAAAAAAGGCAGCCCGGTGCACTAAGCTATGCGCGGGGTCCGGGGAGGGGCATCTATTACAACAAATTCAGATCCAAACCTTCTTATAAAAACAGGACAAATAGGATATTTTTGTACCCTTCCTTTAAGCAAATACTCGCTAAGGTGATCCTTATTGTTTCAATAGAATTTCTGAAGCTTTATTGAACAAGTTTCCCCGGGAACTTTTGTATGCTTCAGGCACTTTGAATCCTTTAAAGATTTTCATAAAAATCTTGTGGTCTAATGAGCCATATAAATAGGTTGTGACAACTGACAAAATCCATCAGCCAGATTTTCTTAGATACCTGAAGGTAATTGCATCCACCACGGGAAAATGTCTCCATATAATCAATGTCATGCTTTTGCAAAAACCCTTGCCACAAATCGCGCTTTATATCTTATGACTTCACCTCTCATTTTGTTTTCGCACAAAAATCCATTTGTACCCCACTGGCTTGACACCTTCAGATGTTCGGACTATCGGTTCAAAAACTTCATGTTTCCCAACTGAAGCCAATTCCGATTGAATTGCTTCCTTCCATTTTGGCCAATCATTTTTCTGTCTACATTTATCGACAATTTTTAGTTCAAGATCCTCATCTTGTTGAATTATTTCAATAGCAACATTATAAGCAAAATTATTGTCCGCAATAATATCATTTCGATTTCACCTTGACGTTAACTTATTGAGATCTCTTCATTTGCATTAATTTCAGGTTACCTAGACCTCCCCTGCGATCTTATCATTTGTTATGTGTCGGGGCTCTTCTTGAGCAATTGCCACTGTATTATGATCATGTTAATCATTTTCTTTTTTGAGAATTTTTATATTTGGAACTATTGGTCTACTACGCCTCATGCATGGCCTAGACTCATTTTCATTATTGTTCTACCGGAACATTAACTCAAATTGGAGCATTTGCAACTGGAATATGAGATTTAATAACCCTTGGAAGGTTAGAAATGCATCTGGCAGTTTATAGACATCCAATGGGGGGGGGGGGGGTTGTAAACTTTATATTATTTGTGGATGTCCATAACTCCTAAAGGTGTAATAGCAACCATTATTTTGGTAATTAATTCCCACGCCTCCTCCAGGATCTCAATGGTTAATGTCATGTTTAAGGCAACCTTGTAACCACCCTCGAAGTAATAGTATATATAGGGCCATGAGATGTATGGTACACTTGAAAGGAAAAAGAAAGTTCTCCTATTTTGTATTTATCTTTAATATGTTGTCTTGAGCTTGATTTCTCAACACGACTTTAATTTTCTCCAAGTTAATTCTAGTTCTTCTATCTGCAAGATAAGATCTTCTACTAATATCTCGTTTGCATACGCCTCATGCATGGTACTGTAAGTCTAGTAGCTTGAGATTCTGAAACATTGACCTACTTATGTCCTTTGGTATATTTCCTGTCTTTCCAGTAAAATTATTAGACACATAATGATAACTTGCCCAGGTCACTTCTCCAAGGTAGGAATCCGACACTGTCTAGGCTCACCTACTGCTTTTCTTCTATGTAGTTATGTTTTTTTCCAAACAATTATTTTCAATTCTTCTAACAATTTTTTAATTTGGTAACATATACATTAAACAAATAATTTCTAAACATAAGTTACTCTGTCTACGATATAATATTATTCGCTAAAGTCTATAGTACTTTTATTATTTCTAACTTCATTATTATCTATGATAGTTTTCACGTCGAATTTGAAACTTGAGTTCATGGCACTTGATATCTCTGAAAAAATTACTTATCAGTTCTTGATGCTACAATTCACTTAGATGCTAAAGGTTTTGGTGCCAGTATTACTTAGGGTAATGAAGCATCGAATCAGGATAAAACAAAGGCTATGATTTCCCTTCGTCATCATCCGTATGAAGGATTGAATATTTGATAATGAAAGATTCACTTGAATTGTGGACTGATTTGAGGAAAAGATATGACAACTTTAAGGCAACGGTATTGCCAAGGGCTCGGTATGAGTGGATACACTTACAGTTACAAGATTTTAAGACCGTATATGAGTATAATTCTGTTGTATGTAGAATAACTTCGCAATTAAAATTATGGGGGCAGCTATGAATGATGAAGATTTGTTGGAAAAGACTTTACCACTTTTCAGGCCTCAAATATGGTGTTACAGCAACAATACCGTGAAAGGGGTTTTAAAAAATATTATGAGTTGATCTCATACCTTCCTGTGGTTGAGCAACATAATATCATTTTGATGAAAAATCATGGTGCTCATTTCACTAGATCTGCTCCAATTCCGGAAGCGAATGTGATAGTAGTACATGGAAAGTCTAAAAGAAGACAATAATATCAGGGCCATATGAATGTGTGTGGGAGTGACAATGGCAAGGGACGATATAATAATTGTCATTGTGATGGTCATTATAAATAGGAGAACAATATGGGTTCTTAATACAATCCTTCAGGAGGCAAAGACAATAAATGTCATCGTTGTGGCATGAAAGATCATTGGAAAATAGGTTCATACTCAAAATGGTCTAGCAGAATCATTGATTAAACGACTCCAATTGATAACTAGGCCATTGCTAATGATAACAAAACTTGCCCTTTTGGTATGGGGGACATGTTATTTTGCATCTCGCAGCACTTATGCGCGTAAATCCTGCTAGTTATCATGAAGTATCCCACTATAGTTTGCTTTTGGTCAGGAGTCAAACATTTCCCATTCTAAAGTTTTTGAATGTGCGGTATATGTTGCAATTGCTCCACCACAACGCATAAGATGGACTCAAAAAAAGCTTGGAGATATATGTTGCGTATGAATCTCCTATTGTAAATATTTGGAACATGTGACTGAAGATTTATTTACGACAAGATTTGTTGATCTTCTTTCTTTCATTTCAAATTCTATCTTCAAACACTCTACAATTTGAAAGCTCTTTCGGAGTGCCAATGATATTCAAAATAAACAGATCCAGACTTTCTTATAAAAATACAAGGACAAATATAATCATCTTTGTACCCTTCCTTTATTTGCTTCTCTTGAAGGAGTTATGACTGACAAAATGCTCAAACGCCCGACATTCATTCTCCAATAACTTTTCATGCCACAACGATGACAATCATTGCCTTTGCCTCTTGAATGATAGTATTGAGAATACATATTGTTCTTCTGTTTACAATGACCACCACAATGATGATTATTATATCGTTCCTTGCCATTGTCACGCCCATGCTCATTCATATGGCTCTGATAATTATTGTCTTCTTTCACACTTACCTTGTGTTGCTACCACATTCGCTTCCAGGAATATAGCACATGCAGTGAAGTGGGCTTCATGATTTTTCATCAAAAGGGTATTATGTTGCTCAACCACAAGAAGACATGAGATCATCTCAAAGTATTTTTAAAGCCCCTTTCACGATATTACTGATGTAACATCATATTTGAGGCATAAAAATGGCAAGTCTTTGACAATAAATCTTCATCATTTATAGCTTCCCTACATAATTTTAATTAGAAAGTTATTTTATATACAACATAATTGTACTTACATACGATCTTAAAATCTTGTAAGTGTATCCACTCGTACCGAGCCCTTGGAAATACGTTGCCTTAAGATTGTCATATCTTTCCTTCAAACCAGTCCACAATTCAAGTGGATCTTTCATTGTCAAATATTTAACATTCAATCCTTCATCCCGCTCGCGGCGAAGGAAAATCATTGTCTTCGCTTTATCCCGATTCAATGCTTCATTACCTAAGTAATACTGGCACCAAAACCTTTAGCGTCTAAGTGAATTTCAACATCAAGAACTCATGATAGGTAGTTTTTTCCCGAGATATCAAGTGCCATGGACTCAAGTTTCGAATTCGACATGAAAATTATCATAGAAAATAATGAAAGTTAGAACTAAGAAAAGTACAAATACTATAGACTTGAACAATTCACTACAAAGGATGAACAAATAATATTATGTAGTAGACAAAGTAACTTAAGTTTCGAAATAATTTTCTTAATGTATAAGTTATCAACCCCGTGCATAGCGGGAGTTTATTGCACCGGGCTGCCTTTTTTTATAAGTTATCAACACGCAAGGATAGCTAAGTTGGTTGAGCATGGGGATTTCATAATGGAGGTCTCAGGTTCGAAACCCCTTGCCTACAACAGCAGGAGATTTTGCCTTCTGGCCCGAGTTTGTCGCACGGGGCTTGCCTAGTGCAGGTTACCTCTCCTGTGTGGTTTGCGAGCTATCAGACAGAGCTGGTTTACCTGTGCGCACCTGCAGGATAAGCCACTGGGTTCCCATGTCATAAAAATGTATAGGTTATCAAATTAAAAGTTTGGTAGAAGAATACTTATACAGATGTAACATACATTGTTTTGAAAAAATATAACAGCTACATAGAAGAACAGTAGGTGAACTTGACCATGTCAAGATTCCTACCTTGGAGAAGTGAACATTGCAAGTTATCGCTATGTGTTGAATAATGTTTCTAATAATTTTACAAAGAAAGACAGGAAATTGTAATGACTCGTCTAGTCGTTTTTAGCTAAAGACTCTTATTTGACTATTTTACCCTCCCCGTAGACTCTATGTGGGGTTTGTGATACGCGGGAATGGGTGGCACATATCCCGAGGTCCTTTTATGTGAGTTTCGGATGAAAAACCCAAAATAAGAAACTTAGGGTTGGATAGTTTGACGCAATGTTGACTTTTGAGTATATGGGTTAAATTTTTGGGTTTCGCCCCTTCCGGTAGCTCTCAAGGGTCATTTATGACTTAATCAAGTCATTGGTTTGCTCCTCAAGATAATCAAATGTGTTTTATGACTTTATTTGTGAAATTTGAATATTTAGTTATTTTGGGCGATTCTTTAGAAAAGTTGGTCTGAGCTCAGTTAAATGGGAAATCTGAGGGCGCGAGTGAGTTTGTAGCACTGTTTACTCGGGGGAGCATGTTTGGTTTGTGTTCGGAGGATTTCGGGAGTGTTTCAAGTGTTTGGTAGAAGTTTGAGTTGAATTCCAAGTTGCAGGTGTCTTGTGTCTGCCTTAGAGGTGGGTTGTCTGCTCCTGCGTGTCCGTCTCAGCGGAGGTTGGCTCGTAGAAGCAGGGATGGGGTGTCTCAGCGGAGGTTGGCTCGGCGAAGGGTTTTCTCGTGGAGGTGAATGCGCCTCTACGCTGAGGTGAGGTGTCAAGTGACATCGCCTCAGCGAGCCCTTTTTCGCGGGAGCGAGACAGCGACAGTGGAATCGTTGTATGTGAAAACCTAATAAATTTCCTAGGTCGAATCACTTTCCCAAAATATTCTTTACCTCTGTTCTAGAGCTGCCAAAAGGGAATTCTTGATGGTTGGGATTAAATTCTTCATTCGAGGTAAAATTCTTCACCCTTTGTGGTTATATTTCATGTTTTAAGTCTCTAATGGTGGTTTAGAATGTATGTAAATTGGGGAGGATGACCTCTAGTTTTCATATGAGATTAAGAGAGGTTGAACCTTTGATTTAATGGTGTTTTATGGATTAGTTTAACTTAATATTGTGAATTTGTAATGAAATATGTTAGATGATCATGTTGTAGACTTTAATTTGATTATAGAAACCCCTTTTTTTATTTGGTGGAAATTCTAGGATTTATTAATGGAGCTTTTCTTAAATTGTGCAATTGAAAGTCCAAATGAGCTTAGATTTCTAATTAACTTAAGGATATGATTATCTAGTATGTGTTTATGCTTTTTGGATAATAAAGTTTAGATCTTGACACCGTGAGCCCGGGGTTGGTTTTGGAAGTCTTGGTATGGTTAAGGACTACATCCTTGTATTATGTGTTAGCTTTATATTAATGAATAGTATATGCGTGTTAGACTTCGATTACCACGAGGCGTTCCGGAAGAGCAAGGCTTGCATGGAGGGTTGACCGTTCGAGGCTCCTGTTCGGCCCAGAGATAGGCTACGGTTTACTTTCACTAGACTCCGATAGAAATACGTAATTAATTATAAATATTGAGGGGTATTGGGCGTGTCTAACGGCCACTCAAACGGTTGAGTGAGTACCGGTGTTGAACTGTGTTGATGGGTGATTTGAGGAATCAACCTTAGGTCGATTCCGACTGCTGTTGATTTGGCCTTGTCGCCAGTATGTGAGCTTGTCGCCATACTTGCTATTATTGTGTTTATTTATCACACATGCTTTCGTTATGATATCCTGATTCTACTTGGACTATATATGTTGTCGAATTATTGAAAGCATGTGATATTCATCTTTATACGTGGTTGCATCTCATTACGTATTGATTTTTTGCCTTGAATCGTCATTTGCATTCATACACTCTATATTGATATGAGAGTGGTATGAAAATATTAACCCTAAAGGTAAGGATAATCATTGGCAACATTGAGATGATGATATTACAACCACATAGTTGGAATCCGATGGGAAATTCCGAATGATACGCGGGGGTACGGGTTGCACGCCAACAAAAGTTATTCAGCCAAGAGTTGGGCTCCGTTGAGAAATTCCAAAGGTGTATATGGGATTCGCAGGTCCCATGGGTGTGCAGTTCATAAAATTTGAACGCATGTATACGGGAAATGGAAAAAGTACCTAGCATATGCATTGCATTCATATCATACATACTTCATTACATTGATCATTTGTTGATGAACTAAGTGTTGGTTTGGTATTTGATTAACTTGGTGGATTTCTGGATAATCAAAGTTTGATAAATGATCACTTATTATTTGAGGTTTGATAAATGATCACTTGTTATTTGAGATATTATCTTTGAACTCTTCTGGAATTGGATAACTCTTATGAATGAGAAGTCGTACGTGAATAAAGTGGTTTGTTGATTTCAGTGAACTTCTGCATGAACTATATGACTTATTTGGGTTATTGAATTGTCTAGTATAGGATTATTTGGTGTCAACTCGGTATTTATCCCTTTTTGCATATCTTCTGCCGTTGTCGGTCTATGATGCCTATGGGTACGTTATTTACTCATACTACACTTGTTGCATTCTTTTTGGATGCAGATATAGCTCCTACCAGTTCGAGACCTCGAGGGTGAGTCCGAGCAGGTTTTCCAGCTGCTCATATCTCTATTTCTGTCTTTACTTGATTCGAGAGACATATTCAGACACTTAGATTATGATATCCAGTATTCGGCTTATGTTGCCTTCATTTCAGACTTGTATTCGTATTAGTGCTCTTGTATTGTTGATCAGATCATTGGGGTTGTATTTGATCTTTAGACTTACGTTCCGCGTTTTTATGTTATGATAGACAAGGTTTATAAGTATTTTGATATTTTCGCATTTCTTTATTTATTAGTATTGTTTATATGGGAAGTGGTTCGCCTACCGGCGGAAAAGTATAGGTGTCACCACGATTCTTAAAAAGGGTCGTGACAGAAATATACCAAAGAACATAAGTAGGTCAATGTTTCAAAATCTCAAGCTACTAGACTTACATACGTATGCAAACGACATATTAAAGGAAAGATAAGTATAAGATCATCATACCTTGCAGATAGAAGAACTGGAATTTAACTGGGAGAAAATTAGAGTTGTGTTGATAACGTGTTAAAAGATCAAGCTCAAAACAACAATATTAAAGATGAAAACAAGATAGAAAAAATATGAGAACGTTAATATTTCTTTCAAGTGTACCATACATCACATCTCATACCCCTATTATAATATTACATACAGCATGGTTAGAAGGTTACCTTTAAACATGACATTAACCATTGAGATCACGCAGGAAGTTATGTGGGTGTGAGAGTTACCAAAATAATGGTGAGAATTACACCTTTAGGAGTTATGAAATCCACTAATAATATAGAATTTACAACAGTAAGTATTTTTCCAACTATTAATAAATATCTCCAATTTCCCGTAATTGTAATGAGAAATCTCTCTTTCTACATTGTTCATCATCATAGATTATCTCATTTATCATGAATTTTTTCTCATAAACAAAAATGTTTTGAAGACAAAAGGGGGTAGCTCAAATGAGAAGCACCCTCTACCTCCTATTTGGAGGATGCAAAGTCACCAAAGCAAAGTGAGAAAGGCAGAGTGTTGACTTTTGGGGGATAGTGTCGAGGAATCGGATAGATTTAGGTTATCATGTTCAAGAATAAGGCAAAAAAGTTTTGGAATGCAATCTATGTATTTACATTTTCTTTTGGAAAGGTAATACATATTAATATACAAGTGGTATACAAAAGTAAAGAATCTACACAAAAATATGATTTTCTAAGAATAGCACCCCATCACCTATGCAAACAGAAACCTCATGGGTGCACCAAAATTTTACTAGGAACAGACGACAAGCTCTCATATGTATAAAAGTACTTTACACCTTACCATGACAGACAAAAGATAAGTTATATGGTGGAATACAGTCCCAGTCCCAGCCTGCATCTGGTGGACAATTTGGAGAGAGACTAATCGCAGATTCTTTGAAGATAAATCCAACTTCATCCAGAAGATAAAGTTTAACTACAATCTTTTGTTTAATTCTGGTGTAATACGGAGCTTGTAAATGAGGCAGAATCAGTTTACAACTCATAGAGTCCCTTCATGTTTAGAAAAGGGATACACTTTCGCAATTTGTTTTTTGCTATCCTGTAATGTACTGTCCAGCACCAACTTAGCGCTGGTTCTTAGTTTATAAAGTCTTTACATTTTCCAAAAAAGTATTTTCCGCCTATTCGAGACTTCCTATACCTTTCTTTCCAAATTATCACATAACAGCTATGAGAGCTACATCCTATATTCCATATTTTCTTTTCCTTCATCTGAAAGTCCAGATACATCACCCTTTAACAGCTGCCAGCATCACCTACTGTCTCCCAGAAAGATTTCAGGTGTATTTCACATTACTTATCTATGTTGTGAGAAATTATGAGAAAACTTTTATTGAATTGTGTATCTACATTATTACATTGAGCCTTATTTATAAACACTACATCCCAATCCTTTTCCATATAGGATACTATATACAAATTCTATTCATATTCTTATTCTAACACTCCCCTTCAAGTTGGTGCATACAAGTCATATGTACCGAGCATGTTACGGATGTATCTAATACGAGGACCACTGAGTGATTTGGCGAAAATATCCGCAAGTTGATCACTCGACTTCACAAATTTAGTAACAATATCTCCGGAGTGTATCTTTTCCCCGACAATGTGACAGTCAATCTCAACGTGCTTAGTCCTCACGTGAAATACCGGATTTGATGCAATGAAGGGTCGCTTTGTTATCACACACAAGTTTCAGTTGACTGATTTCTCCAAATTTTAGTTCTCTGAGAAACTGCTTAATCCAAACTAGCTCACAAATTGCTACAACCATTGCTCGATATTTTGATTCAACTCTAAATCGAGCAACAACACTCTGTTTCTTACTCTTTCAGGACACCAAATTACCTCTTATTAACACGCAATATCCGGATGTAGAACGTTTCTTGCATAATCAACGTTTGTATATCCAACGATTTGCTCATGACCTCGATCTTCGAAAAACAGTTCTTTACCTGGAGCTGACTTAGTATATCACAGAATGCGGACAACTACATCCCAATGACTATCACAGGGATAATCCATAAACTGACTTAAAACACTCATAGGAAATGAAATGTCAGGTCTAGTCACTGTGAGATAATTCAACTTAACAACCAGCCGCCTATATCTTTCAGGATCACTGAGTGGCTCCCCTGTCCTGGCAAGAGTTAACACTCAGATCCATAGGAGTGTCAATGGGTCTACATCTCATCATTCATGTCTCCTCAAGAATGTCTAAGGCATACTTGTGTTGCAAAATAACAATAACTGACGTGGATTAGGAACCTCAATATAGAAAATACTTCAGTCTGTCGAAATCTTTAGTCTAGAAATGTTGAAAGAAATGTCGCTTTAAATTAGTGATACCATCTTGATCATTGTCAATTATAACGATATCGTCAACATAAACCACCAAATAAATACTCAAATCTGGAGCAAAATGTCGATAAAACACAGAATAATCTGTTTCACTACAAGTAATGCATAAATCCTAAATTATTGTGTTGAATTTACCAAACTAGGCTCGAGGAGATTGTTTAAGACCATAAAGTGACTGACGCAATCGACACACTAGATTAGACTCCCCCTGAGCAACAAAACCAGGTGGTTGCTCCATATAAACTTTCTCTTCAAGATCACCATGAAAAAAAACATTCTTAATGTCCAACTAATAAAAAGGCTAACGGCGGACATCAACCATGGATAGAAAAAGATGGACAAATGATATTTTAGCCACAGAAGAGAAAATATCACTGTAATCAAGCCCAAATATATGTGTATACCCCTTCGTAGCAAGGCGAGTCTTAAATCGATCAACTTGGCCGTCCGAACCAACTTTGACAGCATAACCCAACAACAACCAATAATAGATTTACTTGAAGGAAGAGGAACAAGCTCTCAAGTACCACTCGTGTGTAAAGCAGACATCTCGTCAATCATAGCCTGTCGCCATCCGGGATGAGAAAGAGTTTTACCTGTAGACTTAGGAATGGGGACAAAGAACAATGATGATACAAAGGCATAATGGGATGATGATAGACGATGATAACTTGTTTGAGTATAATGTGGGTTATATTACGAGTAAATTGTTTATCTTTACTTAGTGCAATCGACTAATCAAGAGGAGACAAGTCTGCAGTAGGTGCAGGGTCCGACGCATGACATGAATCATCTGGACATGATGTTGAGTCTG
The DNA here is from genome assembly GCA_029844215.1 of Przewalskia tangutica. NCBI lineage: Eukaryota > Viridiplantae > Streptophyta > Magnoliopsida > Solanales > Solanaceae > Przewalskia > Przewalskia tangutica. Next base: position 45,553,742 of record CM056723.1, read on the forward strand.
ATGCTGGACATGATGTTGGGTCTGATGCTGGACACGATCGACGATGATAAGTCAGAAGTGGTGGCACTGTGACTGGAGATGTAGAAGTAACTGTAGATTCCTCAAAGGTCGGTGTAGGTAAGACCTCAGAGATATCAGGATGATCAGAAGGAGACCTAAAGTAAGGTTGAGACTCAAAAAATGTGACATCGGTAGACATAAGATGTTTGATGAATAATTCCTTGGTGAGTCATAAACTGTTGAAGCTGGGAGAATTTGTATTCTAAGGCATTATCACTATGAAAAGTACGAATAGAAACACCAAATTGATTTTGTATTTCAGTACAAAAACTCTTGAATATAGAGAATAACTCAGAACGATCTTTCAGTAAGAATAGCCAAGTACACCTGGAAAATCGTCAATGAAACTAACAAAATAACGAAATCCTCTACTAGGACCCCAAATATCATAATGAACTATTGAAAAAATAGACTCTTCACGACTCTCAGCACTACGTGAAAAGGTAGTGCGAGTATGTTTTCCAAATTGACACGACTCACAATCTAATTTGGACAAACTAGAAAAACTAGGCATCATCTTTTGTAGCTTGAACAGACTCAGATGTCTCAATCGCTTATGGATTAAGTCGGGAGGATTTGTAACGGAGCATGATGTGGAGGAATTAGGAGAGGTAAGATAGTAGAAGCCTTGTGATTCATATCATACACTAATCACTTGTATTGCGTCCTGCATAACAAAAGAATCATCAAGAAATATTATGGCATAATTTAGGACACGTGTCAAACGAATGACAGATGCAAGATTAAAAGGACAATCAGGAACATAAAAAACAGAGTTTAGAGTGACAGAAGATTGGGGATTAGCTTGTCCAACCACTTTTGGTTTTGTTTGGATCCCATTGGGTAAAATAACCGGAGGAAAAGACTGTGAATAAATAATATTCCCTCCATTTTTAAATGTTTGTCTTACTTTCCTTTTTAGTTCATTTAAAAAATGTCTCTTTCTTTTTTAGCAACTCTTTCATTGCAACTTTCCACGTGGCGTGTTTAAATCCAAAAGATTAAAGGTCATTTTTGTACATTCAACACATCTTTAATTTACAACCATAAGATTCAAAAGTCTTGTCTACTTTCTTAAACTTTGTGCCAAGTCAAAACCAGACAATCTTTTTTAAACGGATTGAGTATTTGGGAAAAGTGATTTGTTACCAGAAATATGATCAGAAGCGCCCAAGTCAATGACCCACAGTGTAGGGATACTAAACTTTGAAACACAAGCGAAAGAATTACCAGCAAAAGAAGTATTAGGCTGAGAATCTGTGGCTACTTATGGAGTTATATGCTTACTTGCTCGATACTGAAGGTACTCAGTATATTCCCCTTCAGATAAAAGCCTCAAATTTTCTGTAGTGTCAGTCTGAGCAACACGAGCATTGTTGGGTGGTTGACCATGCAGAGCACGACATACGTCACAAGTGTGTCCAAACTTATGACAATAACTACATTGAACTTCATTGGATAGTGGACCATGTAAAGCACGACATACGTCGTGAGTGTGTCCAAACTTATGACAATAACTACACTTAGTTCGAGATTTTCCAAAACAACCTCCTCTTCATCGATTATCCATAAAATGAGATGTTCGATTCTCTATGGTTTAAGATGCGAGAACAGAGGAGTCAACTGCTGGTGATGAAACCACTATGAGATTAGGAGGCGCAGCAAGACGAAGCAAACGAGAAAATAGTTCATCAATTGTAGGAACTGTAGGACTAGACAAAATCTAATCATGCACCGAATCAAGGTCAGTAGGAAGTCTAATAAGTGTAAGAACTAGAAACATCTATTTTTGCTCCTGTTGTTTTTCAACGCTCGTAGTGACTGGCATCAACTGCTCAAATTCCTTCATGGCTGCATGTAAAGTAAGTAGACATCTGATTTCTGTTTCTTTAAGTTAGTCATCCAAGATATCACATCATAAAATCGAGATATGTCATTAGTGTATAAAGTGCGAGCCTTTTCCCAAACTGAATAACATGTCTGGAAGCAACGAAACAAGGCATCAACTTGGGATCAATAGATCATCACAGAAGGCTACATAATTGAGCGTCAACCTTCTCCTATTGTGCTTTGGCCTTTCCATGTGTCTCCCTAACCTTTTTCTTTTCGTCAACCACAATAGCCTTTTACGTTAAGTGATCTTGAACGTCTTGACCCTTGCACCACAACTCAACCGAGGAAGCCCAAGCTAAATAGTTTGAACTTTCCATTAACAATTTTGAAGTGATCACAGGACTTAAACTTCTAATTCCCGTATTTTTGGAGCCAAAAATATCATATCCGAGAGACGGCTCAAAACTTTAAGAAAGACCGACCAAAAAAGGACAAATTTTAGCTGATGACGCTAAGAAAACAGAGATCCAGACGCTGCCAAAAAACAGGCGCGGAAAAGTCTCGCTAGAAAAATCAAAAAAATGATCGGATCATGAAGAAAATTATACGTTTGTGGTCGGAATTGTTGGGAAATTTGATTTGGAAAAGAAATTTCTCAAAACAATGCCGTAAAACGCAGATCTGTAGGAGAATAAATCTGACGGTGTAGGATTAGGATTCCGACGGTCGAAAATTTCTAAAAAGTGAAGGGATAGGCTCGGAATCCCTGGACGACCACAACCCAAAAGAAACTTAAAAACGTGTCGGTGAGTGTGTTTGACGCGCCGCCGGTGTCGATATGGGAGGCGCGTGGGAGCGCGTGAGAAAGATTTTGCCGGAGCAGTTTGATGGGTTTGGTCGCGAGTAGAAACCTTCTGGTCGTCTGACAGTGTCGGAAATAACATTCAGCCGCTAGAAAAATGCACGGTGATAATATTCTACAATGGCGTTGATACCATGTGAGAAATTATGGGAGAAAAATATTATTGAATTGTGTATCTCTATTATTATATTGAGCCAATTTATAGACTACATACCAATCCTTTTCCATGTAGGATACTCTATATACAAATCCTATTCATATTCCTATTCTAACATATGCAATAATAATTCCAATATGTGAACAATGGGGAATCACTAACCTATCAAAATTAAATACATTGTTTTCCATAAAAGGTTATTAATGTCTAGTATACTCTCCAAAATCCAAAAAAACACAAGATTTAAGGACAAGGTTACCATAACTTTTTTTTTCCACTTAGATGTCCTTATAAAAAAAAGACCATAATTTTTTTTTATAAGAACATCTAAGTGGATATTAACTCCCTGTTGTTTATCCATAAATTACTGATCTTTAAGAATCTGTTTACCTACCTCCTTTTTTGGAAGGAGAGACTTCACTCATAGTGGATCAGAATAAAGTGTTCCAGAAAAAGAGTTGTGACTCTGGGTTGCCATATCTGATTTACCCTTTTCATTTACTGGCCATATTAGACGCTGAGTAACTTGCTGACTAAACTTCAGGTTAGTCATATAACTAGTTCATTTAGCACAACTTCATTCCTCTCGGGCCTCTCTTTGGAGAGTCCCTTCTTTTCAATCTATAAATATAGTACTGGACATCGTGAGCAAAATGTGTAAGAATATTTTCTTATGATAAATACCCCATACGAACCTTTGAACGTAATATGTCGGAAAAACACAGGCGAAAAAGTTGCATTGGACCAGAATGCCACCTGTGTTGCTGCTTCTTATATGCCTCATAAGACTCTGGTAGTTCACAAAGGCACTACAAAAGGAGAACCAAATATTTTAAAACCTCTTATTGTACAAATAAACTAATTAGTAACAATTAAACTTACGAACCTTAACATCGTTCACATAGATAAACTTCCATCCACAAAGGTGAGCACGAACAGCAATATCCATATCCTCAACTGTTGTTCGCTCTAACCAGCCTCCGCATTCTTCAAGGGCCTTGATTCTCCATACACCAGCAGTGCCATTGAAGCCAAAGAAGTTAATGAACCATCCATTGACTTGTTGCTCTACTTCAAAATGAAACGCAAGATTTATGTTCTGCAATCTTGTAAGCAAATTCTCGTCCTTGTTCACAAAAGCCCACCTTGTTTGGACAAGAGCGATGTCATCATGTCCCTTCAAGAATGCAACAAGAAAAAATCATAGACGTGATTGGAACAATAATCGAAGTGCGACATGGCAGCCAATTAATGCAGAATGCTGCAATTAAGAGGTGGGAAGCTCACTATAACACTAACACCGAAGAGGTAGAAAATAATTTTTACACAAGCCTGATTTTTCGCTCAGCATAAAGATAACTTGAAATCTTGAATGCACTCAATAAAGGGTAAGAGTTAGAAATTATTCGTCGTAATCCAAAAAGAGAAATAATTTGATGATTACAATCAAGTCTGCTCATACCGTGGCAATTTTATATCTACTAGGGCGAAGTCTTCTAGCCAGCACGAAAATACATCATGCACATAAGATGAAGGAAATAACACTTCAGCACCAATTGTTCTTAGTAAATAGAAAAGAGTAAAAGAAATGAATTATGAAACCCCACAAATAGGTAGTTTCTAAAAGGAAACTTAAAAAAGAGATACTTTGATAACCCTCAAGAGAACTTTTGTACAAAAACACAGACTGGTAATTTTTGCAAATAAAGATTGGAACGAACTCCTTCCCTGACAATAATATGAAGCTTTAACTTAACTCCCTCTTGAAATTTCCGAAAAAATCTAGAGTTCCTCCTGTTAGTGACATACTCCATTTTCATTAAGAAATAACATAGGGCAGACTCCAATTGTAACACCAACAAATAGAGACAAATCGATTGTAACAAGATTTCAATTCAGAGAACATTCTTTAGTGCCTACATGAGCCACCCAGATATATTTTGGGAAAAGCAATCACCTTGAAGTAGGGAATAGTGTTCTTCAGAAAATCTGGTGTTGGTTGGAAATCCGCATCAAAGATTGCAACAAATTCATATTTTTTTACATAGTCACAACTCATTGCAGATTTGAGATTTCCTGCCTTATAGCCTGTGCGTATAAGACGATGACGATATACAATGTGCACGCCCCTCTGTTGCCACTTTTGTACTTCAGCCTTGATAAGTCCCTGAACACCCAAATCATCTGAGTCATCTAAAATTTGTACAAGCATTCTCTCCTTAGGCCAATCCTGGATACATACTGCTGCAATCGATTGTTGGTATACCTGAGTCATATCACAATGAAGGGATTTATACTTGGTCAAAGAGTAACTCAACAAAACATCAACTTACTCATTTAGGTAAATAGGTGGTTTGTCGTAAAGATACACCTAAACTAGGATCACCAATGAACGCATCACAAAAGCTCAGCAGATAATAGGTGCATAGTTTCTGTCAAGAACACAATGCTGACCCAGGATTATTCTTAGAATTTTTTTGCCCGTGCAGATTCGTTCTTAAATCTGCATTCAAGTTTAGAAACTACTTGGTTTAATAAACTGCTCACCTCATCATTTGAAACATCACTAAAAACTGCAAAATTAGTAAATATGGCATTCTCATCATTCCTATTTCTACAAGCAAGAGAAATTATCATGACACTTGGCTTTGTGAGAGGAAGTTCTGTTGGAAATCTTACGGAAAATATTTGACCACAAACACGGAAGGAAATTCTTGAAAGCTTGAGGCATGTCGAAGACAATGTCCTTAAGGATATTTCACCCGGTACATATCCCTAGAATTCAACAAGCTCTTCTAGTATAAAACTAGGATCCATACTCTAACAAAGATTTGTTCACCGGGTACATATCCCCAGAATCCAACAAGCTCTTCTAGTATAAAAGTAGGAGCCAGAATCTAACAAAGATTTATTTTAAAGAAAACTAGCAATACAAAATGACAAGAAGAATTATTTGTGTTGAGATCTATCATCCAAAGAAAAGGGACTAGGATATATATAGTTGAATGAAAGTTCAAACCACCGAGAAAGAGTCTCATAGTCAAACGGCTATTAAGGTGATTTATGACCTATTAATGGTCTGTTACAAATGAAAAATCGATTTAAGGCTATACAAGTTATGACAATAAGCTGACTAGCGTTAGGGATGAATAAAATTAATTGGCACAGTAGATTAATTGACAATAAGCTGAGATATTAAAACATTTTCTCAACAAGTTCTACAGCAATGAATAAACTAAGCAAGCAAATTCTCTGAGCATGTAATGTTTACAAGTATAAGTAATAGATTTAGCAGTGAGAACTCGAAAACATACATGGTCTTACCTCCCTCTCATTGCACATTGGTATCTGTAGCAACACCATTGGATAATCCTCTACATTCAGACCTTCTACATAGTGAATCTCAGCTAAAGGTTTAAGTCGTCGAAACTTGATCCAAAAGCAACCAAGTACAAGCACCACACGATCAACCGACTGTATTAGGAACAAAACAATACACATATTGGTCAACCTCTGTAACGGCGGGGCCAAATAATTAGCCCTAATTTCAAGCCAATTAGCATACAAATTGGATGATTCCACAGTGGGAGGACTGAAATGCCATCCTCTAAAGTAAGCAACTAGCTCAAACACTAATAATATCACTGATACTGTCAAAAACACCTTAATTACACGGTACAGTCTAGAACTCGAACGATGAGGAGCCGAATTCGATGTAACGATTCGGCGATTAGCGGTACGGACTATGGAAATGAAGCTATTAGTGAGGAATGCGATTGAATTAGCGATTTGTTGAAACTTAAGAAGGTAAATCCAGGAGAGTTGACGAGCACTACGAGTACGTTCCTTCTCGATAGGACTACGGATCTCAACAGTTAAAAAGCTAGATGAAGAAGAAGGGAAGAGGTCGTCAGTCCCATTGGCTCTCTGTTTGTTCCACCATTCCTGAAACTCTTCATTAGGCTGCCGAGACATATATGCGTAATGGCAATGCGAGTGAAGCAATTCAGATCTCGACTTTCTAGTGTCAAGTCACAGTTCCTTACTGCGATCCGGAACTCATCTAGAGGGTGTTTGGATTTAGTTAGTGATTTTTGGCTTTTAAAAGCTTTTTTATTTTTTGAAATGTTTAGATGACATAAACATTGCTTTTAAGTATTTATTTTTAGATTAAAAGTATAAAAATAAGTCAAAAATTAAATAGAATTAACTTTTAATTTATAAGTCACTTTTAAAAAGTCATTTAAGCACCCTCCTACTAATTATGTGTGCGTTATCCGCAAGAATAATCAAGTTGGTGGAACAGGAAAGCGCGGGACCGAACGAGTTCGATTCTTCCTGTCAACACCTTCTTGGTTGAGTCTGTCACAGATGGGCATCAGTGTGATTTCTGCGGTGGCGTAATTTGCGCTATTACGTTAGTCGAAGTTTCACGTCGCGACTTATAAAAAGTAGCGTTGCAGTTCTCCGTCATAAAAAAATGATTATGTGTGTGCTTGGCAAAAATAAATTGAAGCAGACCATGTGTTAGCAATATTCGAGAACCCCACGCGCATGTAATATCGTATATTTCATGTGCTCCATGTTTTTATTTCTTCTTTCTTCTACGAATAATCTTTTTGTGATATAATAGCTCCCTAGTTAGAAAATGATGAAGTACAAGTCTATAAGAAATAGAATTTTATAATTGGTCGCTCAATTTTTATTTTACCGTCTTATAATTACTAAAATTATTATATTTGTTATAACAAACATACTCAATATTGTATAAATCACAAAAAGTCACTAAATAAATATTTGTAATCGAAAATTACTTAATTTTACATAAGTATCAGTGAAATGTGATAAAAATGTTTCATTTGTTTCCTCCTGCCGTTTATGGTACATAGGTAAAATTGAACAATTTTTTTATTAACCATTTAGTATAACTTTTATGATACTTAGATAAATTAAGTGCCTTTTTGTCATGATACAATTTATAATCAAGTCGTGAGCGGCACTCGATGCCTTAACTTGACCGAGCGAACATTTATAGTTTTTTTATTCCGTTTTAATTCTATTATACAATACATCTAAACATAAGTTAAGTAAATTTAAAGAAATTATGAATGTTTATATAAAATAACCTTTTGAATCTAAATAATCTTTTTTTTTCTATTGAATACATCGAAAATAAATATAAAGGCAACATGGACACTAGTCACCCAATTCTAGCATGAAGCCTTTACTAAGTACATGTTATTTCCTCGTACTCATGCTACACTTGTCGCACCTTTTTTTAATGCAAATTTTGTTCCTAGCACGATCAAATCTCGAGACTACGACAATCATTGAGAAGACCATCCAAATGATTCGGGGTGAGCTGTCAGCATGATCTGTGACACTGATTCTTCATATATCTTCATTTCTATCTTTTTCTATTCTTAGACAGTTTGTGTATTCGAGTTACATTCCAGACTTGTATTTCTCTAGTAGTTCTTGTACTAAGGGATACCAGGTTTTGGGGATTTGTTATACTATTTTCGCATTTTCTATATTATAAGACTTATTTGTTTAACTAATTCGCATTGTTTTACTAAATAAATTGATTAGATGGGTTGTGGTCAACGTACTGACTTAGTAGAAGTTAGTGTCATCACTGGTTAGTAATTTGGGTCGTTATGAATTGGTATTGGAGATTTAGGTTCAACGGTCTCACAAGTACAAGAATAATGTCTAATAGAGTCTTGTGGATCGGTATGATGAGCTCCGTACCTATTTTCGGAGGCTATAGGACTTCTAGTAAAACTCTAATCTTTCATTCCTTATCGTGCCTACTTGATTTTAATGGTCTCTAAGAGATTTTTTTATTTCACTCTCACATAGATGGTGAGGACACATTCGACTGCAGTTGGAGATTCACACACCTATGTTCGTATCCGCAGCAGGGACCGTTGCTCAGGGGAGAGGTAGGGGACGAGTTAGAGGTCGAGGCAGGGCTAGAGCCTATATTGCTACACCAGTAAGATTCTGTTACTGCTCATGCATGTGTTAGGGATGTGAGTCTGAAAAACCAAAAGAGGTTCTGTAGGATGAGCCAATTCAGGCAGATGAGATTGGACCTGCCCATCTACTAGAGGGATTCATTGCCACTTTTTTTCTTCATGTCACCTTGGCGCGCATTCTGGGTGTCTTTGAGGGTTGGGTTCAAGCGGGTACACTACCTAGTATTCCAAAGGGTTCTCAGACCATAAATGGAGGTCAAAGTCATGATTAGATAGTTGTTGCATGGTATATGACTCTACGGGCACAACCAACTACTGCTATGGCTCCTCAGTGTTTGGGTTTTACAGCTCAGGATGTTATTTGTCCGATTGTTCAACCCACTAGTCTATAGAGGAGCAGAAGATGTGGGATGAGTTTGAGAATATGAAGTCACCACACTATGATGGACATCCTGACGATGATGCTTATGAGTTTCTGGTAAGTTGCCATGAGAGGTTGCATAATTTAGGATTGGTTTAGGATTGGTTGGGTCCAATGGTGTTGATTTCACTGTGTTCTAGATGATTGACCCTTCCAAGTAGTGGTGGAGGATGTTTGTTGAGACTAGGCCAATCGAGTTGCCTCCACTTATTTGAGCCAAAATTACTTAAGTGTTTCTAGAAAAGTGGGTTCTTGGTAGCTTGAGGGAGGAGAGACATGGGCACTTTGATCATTTAGAGCATGAGAGATGTATGTGACTGAGTACGAGATAAGGTTCTACTTCTTGTCTCGCCATGCTTTTACTATTTTGCAAGATGAGGCAGAGAGGATCAAAAAGTGTGTTAGGGGTCTATCTTATCGCCTTCGACTTGCAGCGACATATGTGGCATCTTAGAAGGTACTTTTCAAGTAGTGGTGGATGTTGCTAGGAGTGTTGAGTCTATTAAGAGTCATGAGTTTGGGGATATGTCGGCCAAGAAGCCCCACAATTTGAGCAGCTTTGGAGGTACTGCATCTAGAAATAGGGGTTATTGTCCCCATTTTAGCAGACCACTTTAGGCAGTGATGTAGACTTCGACCAGTGGTTCTTCGGGTTGCGGTGGTCATAGTTTGGGACATGGTTCCCAAGGTTCTTATTCCCTACATGGAGGTCGAGGTGGTCATTCCAACTATTCTAACTCTTCTCATTAGCATATGTCCCGTCGTGGATGTTATGAGTATGGTAATGTGAGATACTTCATGAGGAACTACCCCAGACTTAGGCAGAGTGGTTAGCACTTTAGTTCCCAAAATTCTACATCTAGGGCAGTAGCACATTCTACTAGAGGTGGTGCACAGAGTGACAGAGGTGGTTCTCACTCAGGTAGAAGTAATTCTCATGTAGGCTGTGGTGGTGGTTACGGAGGTTCTCAGGCTGTGGGTATTCATGCTCAGTGCTATTCATTTCTAAGTAGACCAAGGGGAGAGGCTTCAGATGCAGTCATCACATGTGTTATTTCAGTTTATCGCCAATCGTCTATGGCTTTATTTGATCCAGACTCTATATACTCTTATGTCTCTACTTATTTTACTTTGGTTCTGGGTATGATTTGTGAGTCTCTTGACTCATTTGTTAGTGTTTCTACTCCTGTTTGGGATTCTGTAGTGGTGGATCGAGTGTATCGATCTTGTATTATGACTCTAATAAGGTATGACACTTGGGTTGACTAGATGATTCTAGATATAGTAGAATTTGATATTATTCTTGACATGAATTGGTTGTCTCTTTATCATGCGATCTTAAACTGTCATGCCAAGACAGTTACATTAGCCATGCCGGGAATTCCAAGGTTAGAGTGAAAAGGTGCTACTAGTCAAGCACCGAATAGGGTATTATTTTAAGGCTAGACGGATGGTTAAGAAGGGATGTTTTGTTTATTTTTGCGTATGTTTGGGATACTGATGCGCGACTTATACACACGCTAAACGCAAGTGCACGTATCGTGACAAGTAATATAGTCTAGAAGACCGAGTTATCGTCCTCAGAGATTAGTGTCCAATTACCAACCTCTATTCTGTAGTATCTATTTGATAACCGATAATTTGATGATTTGTTTATAGACGCTAACTAAATTACTTTACTTTACTTCAGATATGGTGGAAATAGGGCTTCCAAATCTCCTCAACTATTCGCTCGCTTTACTCGTTAATGCAAATAATTAAGGTTCTTCTTCTATTTTGAGATAGCAAGTTAACTAAGCTGTTTTATACTTCTGTTAAGGTAATATAAACACTCAACCCCAATATAGAACCCTTTTATCTTTCGATGACAAGATTGACTATAAAGGAGGATTAAGAGCAATAAATTAAGCTACACAAGTATCGGGGTACTTTCGTCCACGATTTAACCTATGTTTATTTAACTATAGCATATTCACAATCTCCCCTTTCGGATTTCGATTAGAAATCATATAAGTTATGATAATTAGTGATCAATTAATTACCAAGCAATCAAAACAATTATTGAATAAATCTCAACAATAATCAGAAGAAACCAAAACATGCATTAATTCATAAGAACGAGGTTCAAGCGATTCGACATGAAAAGCCCTAAATTAAGTTAGTTCCTAGCCATAGACATGCCAAGAACTATAATAATATCCAACATATACTAAAAATAAATAAAATAAAGAACAAGAAATTACTTAAAAGTAAGTCTTCAATCTTGATGTCAAGTTGTGATGAATGGTAAGGTGTGGAACTCTTCAAAATCTGACCTAAAAGATCCTTTTATAACCTCCAAAATATGCAAAACCTTTTCCTCTTTGGCTTTGGCCCAATCCTATTCGGATTTGTCCAATTTACCGCGTCGGCCGCGACCACCTGCCAGCCGGCCGTGGCCGAAACTCTGCGGCGGCTCGCTTCAAGGCGTCGTGGCTCTGCTACTGCTGATGGTCTGGCGCCGCGACGCCGCCCTGTTTCTCGCCCGGGTTGCCAACTTTTTAGCTTTTTGAGCTCTGCAACCTCTGTTTCTGCCCTCTTTTCGCTCATTCTCACCAATGTGCCACTTTAAACTATTGTGACTCAAAAGAAAGAAAATTTATCCTAACATGACACATATCTATACAAAAATGGGCAAAAGACTAACTAAAAATGACTCAAAATGTGTATATAAAATACACCGATCAAACACCCCCAAACTTAACCTTTGCTCGCCCTCGAGTAAACAAAAAAATAGAAACAAAGACACGAAAGAAAAGAAAATAAAATGACTCAAAGACATTGATCAAGTTGCTGCATCATTGTTACTTAGAAAAGCATGAAGGTTAGTAGAATAATATGCAGGAACATATAGCATATATTTCTAGCATTCTAAACACATCAAGTCAGATATTTCGCAAATTCAATTTAATCATGCTCAATGGAAGTAAGAATACCTAACTATGCATGTTAATTTCCAAATCCTATGACTTGTTTACTTGTTATTCTCCACTAATCATGGATACACACATTAGAGATCTTCAGGTCTTTTCAGGGTTGTAATGTAGGCTTAGGCAGGGGTAGGTAAAAATAGGCTTTTAGGCTCAATCTTACGTACCATAAACTCTTTTTGCTTTCGATTCTTCCCTTTTCTTTTGATTTTCTTTTTCACCTCATACCTATTTTTTTCCTCTTTTGTTTTGAGAGAATGACGTGTATTATGAATAGCAGGCACCCCCAAACTTAGGCTTTTGCCTATTTATGATTACTTTTCATTGGGGTGCATCAAAATTGTTCACTATCTTTTTATCTCTTTTCAACACTTTATATTCCAAACACATCTCAAAATTTTGTTTTTTTACTTATGGCACAAGTATGGAATTACAGGGTGTCAAAGAAAAGATCTTATTTTTAGGCTCAAAAGGGCTGACTAGGGATACAATTTATTGTCAGGGATACGAAATGAATGGTAAGGAATGACTAACAAAGAAATGTCTGAGTCATCTCCCTAACATGCATATCCTAACTATTTCGCCTCAAATAACAAGCAAGCAGACACATACGTTTAATCACTAACAATGCATAAATCAAGCAAGATACCCCAAATAGCTTGACTTCATAAATTTTTGGCATATCTAACATAAATGTTCAGATGGTTGCTTCTAATTCCATTACATTATTCAACTTTACTTCACTAGGCGTTTCAAGTAACTACAGCATGCATGATCATAAAAAAAATAGACTCAAATAAACATAGAAAATAACACAAAAAGACTCAACAAACATCTCAAAAATTAGACTCAAATAAACATAGAAAATAACACAAAAAGACTCAACAAACATATCAAAAATAACTAAGAACTCCCCCCAAACTTAAATCACACATTGTCCCTAATGTGTGCAAGACTCAAAAATAAAAGAAAAAAACGGGGCAACTTACAAACTTGGTTTAAAATGGTGGCGGTGGCGGCGGATAATGCATGGACCACTGGTTGAACAAGGAACTCATCTCATCAAATCTCAGGTTCAACTGTTGTTGTTCCTGCCTTATTTCTTGTTGTCCTTGCCTCAGGTCCTGTTGACCTTGTATCATTGTGTCAAAACTCTGCATCATCCTCCGCTGATTCATGAGCAACTGCTCCATCATAGGCACTGGAGGTTCCATTTCGTGGCTGGCGGCTCTTACTGCCATCTTGAGCCTCTGTCTCGTGCTCATCTCATCCATGGCGACCTCTGCTGCTGGTGGTGCGTGGTGCTTGGTATCCTTCTGCCGCTTCTTTGGAGGAATTGGTTCTGGGAAGGCATGCACTATCCCATATGTCACAGGAGGTTGGCCCTTCTCATATGTATCAGTAGCTAGGGTTGGGACTCCATGTCTAGAACATAAACTGCAAATAAGTGATTCGTGTCCCAACCCACCTGTAGTGACCAACCTACTGGTTTCTCCAATGTTTTGCAATATCTCCTTCCCCACATCAATCGTCTTCCCTTCCATAATTCTATATATCATCTTTATTCTATCCGCTGGCACTCTGGTAAAGTGCGTCGATGGAATCAGGCGGGCACTGACGAAATATAATCAACCCTTAGTTGTTTTGTTGAACTGACATCTGCTCAGTCCTCTTGATCTATTTCGTGCAATATCATACTCAGCCCCAGGGTAGCATAATGTGCTTGCGATGATATCCAATCGATGTTGTTGGCATCTCTAGACCAAGTTCTGAAATAGCTTCGATCATCTCCTCTTTCTTCAACATCGACTGTTCTTAATAGCTCATTCACCACCTCACCACAGTACATCGCATCTCTCACAAAACATCTACCATTTACCCTTTCCGAAAAGTTAGCATAGAATTCTTTTACCATTACAGTGTTCTGTGGTACTATTCTCTCCGGATTAACAAATCTCTTCCACCCAATGGCCTCTATCATTTCCCGAAAAGGCTCATAGACATATTCATCCTCAAGTGACTCCATTTGGTACTTCATTCCTCGCTCAGGTATCAAGGGTCTAGTACTAATTTTGTAATATCTGTCTTCTGCTTTTTGACTGACAAACTTAGTAGTGTCATATTGTGGAACGGAGGCGGAGGTGGAAGCTCTTTTTTTTCTGGCAGACATTTTGGAAACTTTTCAGCAGCTTTTCCTCTGTTTCAGTGAGATTACCCAGCAACTTTCAATCACACCAATCAACACACAGCGTAATCAGCCAAATACAATACCATACAACCCCCAAACTTCACTCAAATCACAGGTACAACACCCCACATTACTGCGTACAATCTTACCGCGTAATTTCCACACCAAACTTCAACACACCCCAAAATATCTACTAATAAAGCACATCCCCAAACTTATGAATTACCTCCCCTAATTGCTCTGAAAATTTTAAGAAAAGTGATGAAAGTTACCTTGGACGGTGTTTTTCAAAATTTTCTTGTTTTTAGTGATGGATTGAGGCAATGGAATGAGGGTTGTTGTTTGCGATGGTTAAGGGTGCAAGGAATTGAAGTACTTTGGTTGTGATTGAGTTTAGTTTGTGGAAGATTTTGAGTAATGGACGCTGATTTCGTGGGTTTTGGAGAAAGGAAGGGTTTTGGGTTTTTGATTTGGAGAGGGGAAATCGAATTAGGGCTCTTTTAATTTTAGTTTTTCCGTCGCGGCGCCACGGCCATGAGATCGGCGTCGTGGCGCCCAAATATCTGCGACCCTCTGAACTTAGGCGCCGAGCGCTCGATTTAGCGCATGGCTGAACCAAACTTACGGACTTTGTGCGCGGCTACGGTCGGCGTGGCTGACTTCCTACGCCTTTCTGCATTTTCGGCGCCATGGCCCTCTGCTGGGCGCCGTGGCGCCGAGCCGATTTCCTCATCGCTCACGTTTTTCATCCTCCACTTTTTAGCCATGTACCTTGTCACGACCGACCGCACGCTGGGCGGTGCCCTACCTGGCACCCTTTTGCATACATCGAGAGAATAGCGGTGAACATACACAACTGATAAAATACTTAAACATAAAATAACAACGAGCCGATAAGGCCACCTTCCGTAACTTATACCAATAAAACAGTACATTTTTTTTTCTTTACAACCCAAACCACAATGTGACTACAGCCCTCTAAGAATAACAACTCTGGCGGGACAGGGCCCCGCCATACCCCTGAATGTACAACAACCGACAATACCGAGGATAAGCCTCGGAATAAAGGAGTTTCTCAACGGTGAACAGTGATCCTAAGAGCGAGGATCGACAGCGTACTCACTGCGGCGTGACGCGGCCGAAGAAGTCGATCTGGCAACATGTACCAAATATGTGGCGAAAATCAGTAATGAAATCATGAGTCTAAAATAAAACTGGAGATATGTATGATAACTCAATTAACAGCACACTGTGCCTTACTAGCAATGAGAGTAAATAGGAGTATACTTACAATATAAAGTAGGAAAGCTCACGATCAGCGGGACCACTGCGCGATGATCGATAAGCAATCCTATTCACGGGACTATTTCACCCGCGTAGATCACGTGGACCCGCGTGAGGTATTCTCGCATGGGACTATTTCACCGCGTAAGCCCTTACGGACTCGCGTGAGGTATTCCTCGCATAGTTTGGACGCCGCGTGAGACTATTTCACCCGCATGAGCCCTACGGACTCGCGTGAGGTATTCTCGCGATCGTGGTTAGCAAATCCACGAAATATACAATGCCACAATCGGGAATGACCATGGCGAATAATATATCATTAGCCCAAATCCGGCTATCACACATAACATAAGCCCTACCGGCTTATCATACTATAAATAAGCAAGTTAAGAAATCCCCCTAACTTCTTATTAGCCTTATTCATATACATTCTCATTTTAGTTTACTTAAGGCACTAACATGTCATTATAAAATCAGAATCTAACCCAAAGTACTACGACTTCTATTCTTTTAAAAATGACTCTTTTTCATATATAACTTCCAAGATACTAATAACCGTAGTATCAAGTCATAACTACTTTTCAAGACAAGTCACGATACCTTTTAGAAATACATTTAGGCTTCTAAATCAAGTGACTTCTTTCTTTTAAAGCCTTAGGCAATTGATGCCTTAAATCAAATTGCCTTTCAATAAATCAAGCCATTCATCTTTCCATAAAGCCAATATAACCAACTCCCCATAAAGTCGTTATATTCACTTTATACCTTAGTCGAGTACAATTTCCTTTCCAAGGGACTTATACGTTTAAAATGAAACAAGTATCACATTCTTTAAAACTCTTCAAGTCCCTTAACATACTTAAGTTACTTAGAGTAAACCACTCTTTAAACTTTCCATAAAAACAAGTATCAAAATACCTTCAACATACTTAAAGTCTCTTAACTTTTGAAAACCAAGATATCCTTATAATATAAACAAGTGAGTTAATTCCCTAACTCAAACAACTTGGGCATTCTTAAAATAAGCCAAGGATATCAAATAGACTAGATTTGTCAAACTCTTGACGTCTACCGTACTATACATTTACAACTTAATCATGCTCGAGAGATAAGAAAGTTCCACATACCTCTTGGTTTAATCCACTTGCTAAGTCCAATCGTCGTGCGTAGTATGTCAACCTATAATGACCATAAATGCGTCTATTAACTTCTAGTTTCAAACGTAGAATATTCCAAGTGCGGTCACTAAATTCTACGGAAAATCGGACAAAGACTTCCTTTGTTTTTACTAACTTTGCCACCTTTTCCAAGGTCGAAATACAATAACCAAACAGCCGATTGGCTCACAACAAAATGAAGGTAATCCAATGCAAATGAATAACCAAACAGCCCCAATTGGCTCACAATAATATAGAAGGTAATCCAATGCAAATGAATAACCAAAGCCCAATTGGGTCACAATAATATATAAGGTAATCCAATGCAAATGAATAACCAAAGCCCAATTGGCTCACGATAATATAACAATACCAATTCTTATTCAATTTCCATTTCAATCCAAATTGGTAGCATAATAAGATATCAAGCGCAATTGATTCTAGCTACTACATTCTCCAGTAGGTAACGTCGACAATCCAATTTGATCGATAAATTGAATTTCAATTTCAAATGGCTAAATATGACATTTCCGGATTTTTAGCTTCCAATTCCATAACACTTAACAAACTTCATAACACATATCACATGACCACTTATAACTTATCATAACATGAAATCTTCAATTACAAAAGTAAAACGAAGATTATACCTCAATTAGCCCAAATATGCTCCAAGAGTACAAGTCGATCCTCAAGACCTTTAGCTCCTCCTTCCGACATTCCAATCCACTCCAAGCCACCCTTAGAAGCTTATGAAAAACTCATCTTCAAGTTTCAACTTCAAAGTTGAATAACCCTTTAGGTTTTCGCCTTGCGACTAATATGAAAACACCATTTTTCCGGGATCTTTCTATTGAGAAACACTTATAATACCCTTAGGTACCTTGGTTTAAGGTGGGGGAATTATTGGACAAAAATTGGAAATTTTTCCTTCTTGAAAACCCCCTAAACCGTGAGCCCTCTCTCTAGTGCAAGAACAAGTTTCAAATTTTTTCTAAGTGTAGTGAATGACAAAGTCTTGCACTACTAGGGAGCTTATATAAAAATATGGAGGGTCAAGATTAGAACAAATGGGTGGTTTGGATTCATTTTAATTAAATAACAAGCTAAGTGGGGTCATTGACTTGGTCAATGTTGTCAAGCTTATTTGTCTTGCAAGACTTCATCATAAATTATGGTCAATTGACCATTCCACCCTTGCACATTTCGTCCATGTCCATAAAGGGGGGTGACACGTGCCGCCCACCCGTTCGTCGCAATATTTCGTTTTCCGACAATTCCATAATTCCGATAAATTTTTACACGTCTCAAATCTTAACGTTTGAGTTCTTACGTACGTTCTTAGAAACGTATCCTGGAACTTCCGGGGTGTAACATACCTGTCATCACAACATGTAAACAATACCTTCCGTGAGACTGTTCTAACTAAAACTAGATTGCATAAAAAATTTAAAAAACCTTGGGTTGCCTCCCAAGTAGCGTTGTCTTTAACGTCTTTTATCCGGACGCAAATTCCTTATCAAGAGGCATGGGGTAACTTAACCCCACAGCCTACCCATTTCATAATCATTTTTCTCTTTCGCCTTCTGTTTTTCTTCTTCTTTTTTTTCTCATGAGAAGGTTTAGCGTTGCTCACCTGTACTGGCGGACTGATTTCCTTTGCTTTGGCCTAGGCTGGCTCAACTGATGTGCTAACAGTGCTGACTGCAAAACACTTGCTTATGACTGGGGTTTAACGATGTGTTTAAACACCTTGAACACCATCTCTTCATTCTCAACTCTGAGTGTCAGCTCACCCTTTTCCACATCAATCAAGGCTCTCCCAGTTGCCAAGAATGGTCTTCCCAAGATGATAGGGATTTCATCATCTTCTTCCATATCAAGGATGAAGAAGTCTGCAGGAAAGAAGAATTTTCCCACCTTAACCAATACGTCTTCAATTATTCCCCTGGGATGCACCACTGTCATATCCGCCAATTGCAAGTTCACTGTGGTTGGTTTGGCTTCACCCAATCCCAACCTCTTGAAAACGGACAAGGGCATGAGATTTATGCTGGCCCCCAAATCACAAAGGGCCCTGTTACATGTCACCCTACCAATTGTGCAAGACAATGTGAAGCTTCATGGATCCTTAAGCTTGGGGGTAGTTTCTTCTGCAATATGGCACTGCATTCCTCTGTCAATGCCACTGTCTCATACTCAGCTAGCTTCTTCTTCTTCTCAAGGATTTCCTTCATAAATTTGAAGTAAGTAGGCATTTGCTCCAACGCCTCAATGAAAGGGATGTTAATATGCAGCTTTCTAAATACCTCCAAGAACTTGGAGAATTGCTTATCAACTGCTTTCCTTTGCAACCTCTGAGGGTAAGTAATCTTCTCTGTGTATTCCCTCACTGGAACGGTTGGAGCCTTCTCTAAAATAGGGTGGTCCTCAGTAACCCCCTCCTTCTCTGCATCTACTCTCTGCTCAACTCTCTGTTCTACCACGGGCTGGGGTGTAGGCTGTTTTAGCTGCTTCCCACTTCTCAGCTGCACCGCCTGACACTACTCTCTGGGATTCATCTCTGTATTACTAGGAAGAGTGCCCTGTGGCCTGTTATTTTCCATCTTTACTAGCTGTCCCACCTGCGTCTCCAAGATAGAAGATCTTATCTCTGCCATGAACTGGTTTGTGAATTTGTAAGTGTCAACAAATTCGCCGCATGGCCCGCCTTTTCGCGGAGCATGTGTCGAATCGTTGGGAAGGTGAGGCCTGGTTAAATGGTTGATGATTCTGGTATTGGCCTCAGAACTGGTTCTGCTTCCCTTGATCACCCCTCCATGAAAAGTTAGGGTGATTTCTCCACCCTGGATTGTAATTATTTGAATAGGGGTTATTCTGGGGCCTTGGGTAATTCCCACTGCCTGACATTCTGCTTGCTCAATAGGGATGTTGTTGGGGTCTGCTGATGGGCACCTATCAAAAGTATGAGGACCCTCACACATCTCACAATTCATTGGCATCTGAACTGCATTCACTGACACTGTGTTCTACTGCAGTTGCTTGGTCAAGAGAGCAATCTGTGCATTTAACGTTGTGATGTCATCGATCTCATGAACTCCTATCGCTCTTGTTGACACTCAATTGTGACCCTCCCGTCCAGTCATTAGCTATAAAATTACACTAATTTTGCAAAGTAATTTTTATGATTTTTATAATAAAATGCAACAATAAATACATTAATACACGCGTAAATAAGCAATTTAATAATGGCACCGCGTCTTACATAGAAATTAAGCATTTAGAGTCTCGCGCCCGTATTTATTAATTTTAAGCCCTGTCATAATTCTTAAATGATAATTAATATTAAATACATAAAATAAATAATTCGACAATGACGTCGTGTTAAATAACATAGTCGCATTTATTAATACGCAAAACAATTTCATAATTATTGTAGCGCCTAAAGTCATATCAAGATAATTTAATCTTAGCTTAAATAATAATAAAAAACGCATAATAAATAAGTTTTAATAACGGCATCGCAGTATAAAATTAAACACTAATAGCACGCCCGTCTTTATCTTTGTAATAATTTTAAACTCAAGCTTAGACTAATAAAACACCTAAATAATTTAATCACAATTTATTAATTTAATTTACCACTAAGTAATTAATAATACACCTAAACTAATACACTTAAAACTCTACCCCTAATTATAACACTACCCAAATTAATACCTAATTACCAGCCCACTCCCTACCCAAATAAATTCGCCCAGCCCAGCTCCCGCGACCCAACACCTCTACCCTTATACTCAGCCCACGCCCCAGCTGCCCTTATACCCTCAGACCTTCCCTTTGCCCATCGTCCCCTCCCTCAAACGACCCTAAAAAACGAAACCCTAAACCTAAAAAGCCATCGCCGCACCAAAGACTCGCCTATCGCCACCGGATTCTGCACGAGAATCCGGCGTAACCCAAGCTTCCCTTAACCAAATCGACTTTCCTTACCCATGCACACGCAACCAGATCGTCCTTACCATAACGAGAACATCACGAATCAGCCCATAAAATCGTCCAAGATCAATACCAAATCACTCCAGAATATTAACTTACCTTAACCAACCCTCAATCGATTTTACACCAAGAATCCGACGGAATCAATACACAAATCGCACTAAATCAGCATTGAAAACCTTACCAAATCAAAACCCGAAATTAGAACTATATATACATAGCAATTTAGGCATACAGAGGCAGCTTTTTCATCATGCAAAAACGGGGGAGAAAAAAGAACAAAAAAAAAAAAAGCAATCGATAGTCAGTCAGCAATAATCGAGATCCAGACCCATCTGGATTATCAAAATACGATCGATTTATACATGCAAGCATAGGAGGAAGCAGTCGTGGGACAGTAAGAGTTCTACACCTAGAAACCCCCTAGTTTCGCACATCTTTGCCCCGATAACACCCAGAAACCACATCGCTTCAAACCGCATCGCAGTAAACCCCGGGTGAACCGATGACTTGATATGCTGCCCCGGTTCGCTGTCCGGAGAAGGTAAACCCGTTACTTTTCAGGTTTCTTATGCAATTTACACTTTGCAATCTGTTTGAGTAATATGCTCTGTTGATAATGCTAACGCTTTTAATCGCTGCTGTGTGTGGTCGAAATTGCTGGTTTAATGTCGACACTGTTTTACTTGACTGTTAACTTATCTACTCATCTGTTTCATCTCTGATTTGCGATAGTTGAAGGCTTGCCATGTTAACCTATTCAAATGCCTCCCTGATCAAATGAATATTATAAAGATTTGGTTGCCAATATACTCATAAATCTGTTCAGAATAGGAAGTTGTGTATAAGGAATTATGGGAGTATTGTGCTATTGTGTTTGCCCCTGTGGAGAGTGTCTATACCTGCTTCGTGTTTGGTTAGAGAGGAACTTACCTCTTAGCTTCTGTCTGTTTTGTCTCCGTCTATTGCTTAGTGTTTCTTATTTATTTGACATAACTTATAATCATCGGGAGTGCGTTTAAGTCGCTGCATACCTATACTTATTTCATATTCAGTAAAGATGAATATGTCTTTTGGCTATTATTCTGCTTATATGTTTCTACGATTGATATGAGATAAGCAAATTTTGAAGTCTATATTAGCATGTTGATGAACCTGGGTATTGGACTTGGGATCGATGCACTTCGAAATGGAAGATTCAAAGCAGATACTAACCAAAGGGAAATATCTATTGTCTATTGCTTAGTGTTCCTTATTTATTGCTTAAATTGGATCTTCATGTCTAAATTGCCTATTATAATGTGTGTGCTTGCTTGCCGGGTTCTCTGAATATTGTTTATAAATGTCATATCATAACTGTATGTTTAGTCCAGACCAAATGAGTCTCTGCCTATCTGAATATGTTGCCTCCTGCTTGTCCATTCCTGTACCCTTTTCTGCCCTGTCCTTGCATACCTGTTAGTTGATCAATGTTGTGCCTGTTACATCTTGAGGCCAATGGTTGAATCATGACATAATTGGCCATATATTGTTTCTTTCTCATGTTAGTATATGAATCTATATCTATAGCTTGTAATCTGATCTGATTCGTAGTGTATGTGAACATATGTTTGGGCCTGTCTGTTATCTTTTTCTCTCCTCTGTTTGTTGCTGCATACCTGCCCATCCCTATTTCTTTCTACCACCTGCTGGCAGCTTATTCCCATCTTATATTGTCATCTGCTGGTCTTTACATGCATGTTGGCTCAAATACAAACTATGTGTCAATTGTTTATTTGTTATTTAATTATTTGGGCTCGTACTAATCCTTATCTTTCTTTATTTTTACATGAAATGCATCGGAGCAAAATGAAGAGTCTCACTACGAGACTCATCACGAGCTACTTCAAATGGCAACTCGCGTCTATATACATCCGCATTCGCATTCCCGCTTCATAAATCCCTACACAAAAAATAGGACAAGATGATGTTGTCATCCGTCTCAACTCATCTTCCTCTTTAAATTTGATTGCCTCATTTTATGCCTTTATTTGTTTATTGCAATTTTACTATTTAAACTTGTAATTAATAGGAGAGCTAGTTCAATTAGTCTTTGAACATAAAAGGTGGGAAGGTGATTTAGAATTAAATGCACTTCTAATTATTTATCTTAGGCTTATCATTTCATATCTAATCTTTTGCCTAATCATTAAAACTGCATATCTAAAACTAACGCACCACTTCTTTGATCTCGCAGATAAATGCATATCTATAGTCCATAAATCAACTTTGCACCACAAACAATATAAATGCACACTTTAAAACTTTATATATATTTTTATAGCATTAGTCTTACAAACTTTTATCAACATGCCTCCTTTTATAAAATATTTGGAAGCATCTTTTATATTTTTAAAATACGCATTCTTTGCATAAATAATCAACCCTAGGTTTGAACGGACAACCGCAAGTTAGCGGATCCTTTAGGGTGCCTAACCCCTTCCCTTTAGGATAATAAAGAACTCTTGCCCAGAATCTCACAATTTTGCCGACCATTAAAATGAAGTTAATGTTTACTTTAAACTAGTTAACATTTAGGTGTCCTAATTCACCCAAATTAATTAGGTGGCGACTCCACGAACCCTTTACCATTTCTAGCCCCTTTTAGCACTTTTAATATTCTAGCACGTTTTTAAGCATTTTTAACTATTTAGCGTTTTATTTCATTTTCTAACATTTTTATTAAGCAGGGATTCGCTAAAAAATAAATGTCGCGGTCGAAAAAGGGCGCGACAGAATGGAGACTCCGCTGGGGATTTAAGATTCTTAACCACAACAGACCTAGGGTTATTATTTGGCAATTATTTTTGCGTTTAATTTTTGTATGTTGTATTTTGTTTTATTTATTTTTAATTGCTACTTGCTTTATTGCTTTCCTTAAACTGGCATTCCGCTCATATTTCTTCCATTCTGGAAAATTCACACTATCACACACTCACGCGCTGGTGTGCTTCGCGCACCCGCAAATTTCTTTCAAAATATCCAAATTTTAGGAGAGTAAGCGTCTGCGCGGAGTTAGATCGGTACGTCTGATCAGCCGCGTAGCCTTCTCACTCGAGTTGTCCGCTCGGGAACCTTGCGTCTAGTAAAGCCAAATCTTAGAAACTCAGGATAGAGCTATACCACCCTTTATTTTTAAGGCATGCATGCATTTACCTTAGGTGGGTCGGTCCTTGGTATCGACACCACAATTAGGAAGACACCAAACTTGTCGACGGGTTTATCAACCCAACGGCCAACCAGCATATTATGTGTAGCGTGACAATGATAGACAAATCCAAGCCTAATCATGACATGCTGAAATTGGAAAAAGTGCACCGTCATTTGGTCGCCATTTCCAACAAAAGCATTACAGTTGGACGGCTTGAACAAATCCATCATGACCTCGCATATGTGACGTTTAGGACTACCTCTGGCATAAAGGGGTCCCCACCCATGTTAGGACTCGCTTGCAATGTAACAATTTATGTGCAACATGTACTTGCTAAATGTTATTTACACTTTTGCAAAATCACGTGCTTTACACTAACGCAGTTTGCTACATGTTGTCTAAAAGATTTATCATCTCCCCCAAAGGTCGATTTGTATTTGACTAAGCAATGACAGAGCATTGATATTTCACAAGATCAAAGGCACGGTCCAGCGACATGACCGATTCAAGGGCATTTGAGCAGAACGAGTCGGAACCTGTCTTGGTTCCTATAGGCAAAACAGGGGTCTCAGAAAAGAAAAGCAGCATAGATCCGATCGAGCACCTCACCCAGTTACCACAACAAATGGCAACCCTGCAGGCTGAAATTAAAAGGCTCTGAAACCTCACCAGAGCACTCGTCGCCGCAAATAACCAAAACAGTCAAAATCCTCCAAATTATTACTAGTACCCTCTTACTACATATCCCATTCAGCCAATATACAATGCACTCATACATCTCACACAAAACCAAATGCCTACCATGCTCCAGTCAAACACAAACC
This sequence comes from Przewalskia tangutica, assembly GCA_029844215.1. NCBI lineage: Eukaryota > Viridiplantae > Streptophyta > Magnoliopsida > Solanales > Solanaceae > Przewalskia > Przewalskia tangutica. The sequence goes on from CM056723.1 coordinate 45,578,670, forward strand.
AAAGACCATTGCAAACCTATTTTCGCAATACATATGGCAACCCCTTGCGATACCCACCCGTGTATACGCCACAGCCAAAGGCCCGTCCACTAAATATCTTCAAACCCCGCATAGAAACTGAGAGAAAGCCAACCAGAACCTATACACCTTTAGCCAAACCCATAACCCAAGTGTACGAGGAGCTGAAAGCCGCAGGAATACTCCAGCCAATTCCCAGAAATACCCCAGGCCTACTTCCCGAGGGCACGATAAAACCAAACATTGTGCATACCACTCCGGTGTCGAGGGGCACGACATCGAAAATTGTTATACACTCAAGGACAAAGTAAGGGAGCTGATCAAGGAGGGAGTCATTCAGGTGGAGGATGCCTACCCCAATGAGTACAATGAACCCCAAAGGAAGAGAGGTGTTCCCTGGCCAGAACCCGCTCGCTGAATCGATCGTTTATCCAAGCATGCACGCGAAGCCAAAAGAAGAGAATGCGATAGCGAGCATGAAGACCGGCCCGGCCGTGATGCAGAACAAGAAGGCGTATTGGTTGGATTTGCGCCCTTGTTCTGGTCCGCCTAGAGCCCGGATAAGAAAGAGCAATTTAGCTTAGCAGATTAATAAAAAGAAAAACTCGTATTTAAGCTTTAATAATGTTTTCTTTTGTTCTGTTTGCATTGGAACTACGTTCGACCTGATTCCCTTGGCGGATACGTAGGCGGCCACATCGGCCTCGGTCCCACCTTTAGAATTTTACCTAATATTCGCTTGTAATGAACTACGTCATCACTTGATTCCCTCATGGGGATACGTAGGCGGCCTAAATCGGCTTCGGTCACACCATTAGGAAACTTTCCCTTTATTTTGAAAATAACGAGAATACACACAACATACACGCAACTCCATTGAGACCCACTTTAGGCCAAACGCCGCTGCGTATTCAAAGCGGGACAAGGTAGGAAACTGCACGGGGTTGCGAGTCCAAACAGTCGCACACGGATGTCGAGAACAAAGCGGCGAAGTCAAAAACTAATCGACACCCCTCCCCCCAAAAAAAAACTCACAAATTTTCTTTGGCGCGGGTTTTCATATTAACGAGCGAAAGTGCAACGAAAGCGAAAATCTGACAAAAGTTACTTTGCAGAAGCAGAAAGAAGCAGCAGAGGCAAAGGATATGACAATAATCCAAAGTTCGAAGTCCGCACTAGAAGCAGCAGAAACAGAAAGGGCCATCGACAATCAGCAGTCAAAATTCAAAGTTCCGCAACAAAGCCTAGCGCATCAGCTCGGGCATAAATTCAAATTTGCACACAACAAAGTCATCATGACAATTCGTCAGTTGCAACGTTTAGCATGTCCGTGCAAGGACAAAATCTCAGTATTCATCAGGCGTATCAGGGACGACATCTCTACCCATAGAATTGCACGTCTCATATGTATTTATCATTTCATTTAAACAGGTATACATTAATTTTTCTCAAACTTAGCTTGCAGGAGCATTTATTCTACGAGCGAGCGGCAACGTCGAGCAATGGCGTTATCGGACAAAGAAGTCGAAAGCACGCCATCAGCAATACGTCCAGGCAATGGCGTTATCATCATTGCGTCTACAACGACGCCCGCCGGCGGCAACACGAGCGGCGGCGTTATCGGCGCAACAACAAGTCCGAAAACGACGCGTCGTGAACACGTCCGCATAACGGCGTGATCAGCATTATGTCTACACAACGACGCTAGCGGAACACGTCGACGGCGGCGTTATCAATACAACAAGTCGGCGGCGTCGTGACGCTGAACACGCCCGGATAACGGCGTGATCGGCGTATGACTACGCAACGGCGCCCGGCGATATCGCGTCCGTGCGGCGGCGTTATCGGCAAACAAGTCCGAAACGGCGTCGCGAACACGTCGGATAACGGCGTGATTAGCATTATGTCGCAATGACGCCCGGCGAACACGTCCGAACAACGGCGTTATCGGCCAACAAGTCCAAACGACGCCATCGCGAACACGTCCGAACAACGACGATCAACATTATGTCTGCAACGACGCCAAAAGAACACGCCCGCGTCGACAGCGATGTTATCGGCCTGAAGTCCGAAAACGACGCCATGACGCAATTATGCACTAACTCTTCCTTGAGCTTTAGTCTACAGGGGCAGTTGCAGCAAAGACAACATATCCGCATTCACAATCGCAACACGTCTGTGCAAGGGTGAAATCACAACATTTGCAGCAGGCATCACATTTTTGCAGGATAACATTTTCTACTCACAGTTTCATTGCTTTTAAAAATTATGCATCATCATTTTGCCTTAACAGTTATGCACTAACCGTTTGTTTAAGTCTTAGCGTGCGAGCGAGAGCCTGGCGTGGATTTTCTCTTCTGACAGGGCAATTTGTTGGGGGGCCAACCTTCCCAACGAATGGCAGAAGCGGCCTCAAGCGTCGGTCCACTCGTTCCACATCACCATAAAACCCAGCATCATAAGTCGATAGCGGTACACCCCAGGTTCAAGCCAGTTACTTTATTTTTTATTTTAGCACCACAGCCCAGTGTCGTCATAACTCGACACTGGGACAAATTTTGAGTCCGCGTTAGCCCGCCTTGGTGTTTTGACCATGGTAGCCCAGTGTCGTCATAACTCGACACTGGGATAAATTTTGAGTCCGCGTTAGCCACCTTGGTGTTTTTACCATGGTAACCCAGTGTCGTCATAACTCGATACTGGACACATTTTGACCGCGTTAGCCCGCCTTGTTGTTTTGACCATGGTAGCCCAGTTGTCGTCATAACTCGATACTGGGGCAGTTTTGAGTCCGCGTCAGCCTTGTCTTAATTGCCCAACATTTTTACAATTCTGAGGATCGAGACAAAATTGGCTATGAGTCAACGTCTTTGTCCGAAGATTCTTCCATCATCTCCATACAAAGAGGGACAAGTTGTTGACACCCAATTTTGACCCTCCCGTCCAGTCATTAGCTATAAAATTACACTAATTTTGCAAAGTAATTTTTATGATTTTTTATAATAAAATGCAACAATAAATACATTAATACACGCGTAAATAAGCAATTTAATAATGACACAGCGTCTTACGTAGAAATTAAGCATTTAGAGTCTCGCGACCGTATTTATTAATTTTAAGCCCTGTCATAATTCTTAAATGATAATTAATAATAAATACATAAAATAAATAATTCGACAATGACGTCGTGTTAAATAACATAGTCGCATTTATTAATACGCAAAACAATTTCATAATTATTGTAGCGCCTAAAGTCATATCAAGATAATTTAATCTTAGCTTAAATAATAATAAAAAACGCATAATAAATAAGTTTTAATAACGGCATCGCAATATAAAATTAAACACTAATAGCACGCCCGTCTTTATCTTTGTAATAATTTTAAACTCAAGCTTAGACTAATAAAACACCTAAATAATTTAATCACAATTTATTAATTTAATTTACCACTAAGTAATTAATAATACACCTAAACTAATACACTTAAAACTCTACCCCTAATTATAACACTACCCAAATTAATACCTAATTACCAGCCCACTCCCTACCCAAATAAATTCGCCCGGTATTGACCCCGCGCCCAACACCTCTACTTTTACTCACGCCCACCGCCTCTTATACCCTCAGACCTTCCCTTTGCCCATCGTCCCCTCCCTCAAACGGCCCTAAAAAACGAAACCCTAAACCTAAAAAGTCATCGCGCGCAAAGACTCGCCCGGTAGCCCGGATTCGCTGAGAATCGGCGTAATAACTTCCCTTAACCAAATCGACTTTCCTTACCCATGCACACGCAACCAGATCGTCCTTACCATAACGAGAACAGCACGAATCAGCCCATAAAATCGTCCAAGATCAATACCAAATCACTCCAGAATATTAACTTACCTTAACCAACCCTCAATCGATTTTACACCAAGAATCCGACGGAATCAATACACAAATCGCACTAAATCAGCATTGAAAACCTTACCAAATCAAAACCCGAAATTAGAACTATATATACATAGCAATTTAGGCATACAGAGGCAGCTTTTTCATCATGCAAAAACGGGGGAGAAAAAAGAACAAAAAAAAAAAAAAAGCAATCGATAGTCAGGCAGCAATAATCGAGATACAGACCCCTCTGTATTATCAAAAAACGATCGATTTATATATGCAAGCATAGGAGGAAGCAGTCGTGGGACAGTAAGAGTTCTACACCTAGAAACCCCCTAGTTTCGCACATCTTTGCCCCGATAACACCCAGAAACCACATAGCTTCAAACCGCATCGCAGTAAACCCCGGGTGAATCGATGACATGATATGCTGCCCCGGTTCGCGGTCCGGAGAAGGTAAACCCGTTCTTTTTCAGGTTTCTTATGCAATTTACACTTTGCAATCTGTTTGAGTAATATGCTCTGTTGATAATGCTAACGCTTTTAATCGCTGCTGTGTGTGGTCGAAATTGCTGGTTTAATGTCGACACTGTTTTACTTGACTGTTAACTTATCTACTCATCTGTTTCGTCTCTGATTTGCGATAGTTGAAGGCTTGCCATGTTAACCTATTCAAATGCCTCCCTGATCAAATGAATATTATAAAGATTTGGATGCCAATATACTCATAAATCTGTTCAGAATAGGCAGTTGTGTATAAGGAATTATGGGAGTATTGTGCTATTGTGTTTGCCCCTGTGGAGAGTGTCTATACCTACTTCGTGTTTGGTTAGAGAGGAACCTACCTCTTAGCTTCTGTCCGTTTTGTCTCCGTCTATTGCTTAGTGTTTCTTATTGATTTGACATAACATATAATCATCGGGAGTGCGTTTAAGTCACTGCATACCTATACTTATTTCATATTCTGTAAAGATGAATATGTCTTTTGGCTATTATTCTGCTTATATGTTTCTACGATTGGTATGAGATAAGCAAATTTTGAAGTCTATATTAGCATGTTGATGAACTAGACTGTTGGACTTGGGATCTGATGCACCCCTGAAATGGAAGATCTGAAACAGATACTAACCAAAGGGAAATATATATTGTCTATTGCTTAGTGTTCCTTATTTATTGCTTAAATTGGATCTTCATGTCTAAATTGCCTATTATAATGTGTGTGCTTGCTTGTCGGGTTCTCTGAATATTGTTTATAAATGTCATATCATAACTGTATGTTTAGTCCAGACCAAATGGGTCTCTGCCTATCTGAATATGTTGCCTCCTGCTTGTCCATTCCTGTACCCTTTTCTGCCCTGTCCTTGCATACCTGTTAGTTGATCAATGTTGTGCCTGTTACATCTTGAGGCCAATGGTTGAATCATGACATAACTGGCCATATATTGTTTCTTTCTCTTGTTAGTATATGAATCTATATCTATAGCTTGTAATCTGATCTGATTCGTAGTGTATGTGAACATATGTTTGGGCCTGTCTGTTATCTTTTTCTCTCCTCTGTTTGTTGCTGCATACCTGCCCATCCCTATTTCTTTCTACCACCTGCTGGCAGCTTATTCCCATCTTATATTGTCATCTGCTGGTCTTTACATGCATGTTGGCTCAAATACAAACTATGTGTCAAGTGTTTATTTGTTATTTAATTATTTGGGCTCGTACTAATCCTTATCTTTCTTTATTTTTACATGAAATGCATCGGAGCAAAATGAAGAGTCTCACTACGAGACTCATCACGAGCTACTTCAAATGGCAACCCACGTCTATATACATCCGCATTCGCATTCCCGCTTCATAAATCCCTACACAAAAAATAGGACAAGATGATGTTGTCATCCGTCTCAACTCCTCTTCCTCTTTAAATTTGATTGCCTCATTTTATGACTTTATTTGTTTATTGCAATTTTACTATTTAAACTTGTAATTAATAGGAGAGCTATTTCAATTAGTCTTTGAACATAAAAGGTGGGAAGGTGATTTAGAATTAAATGCACTTCTAATTATTTATCTTAGGCTTATCATTTCATATCTAATATTTTGCCTAATCATTAAAACTGCATATCTAAAACTAACGCACCACTTCTTTGATCTCGCAGATAAATGCATATCTATAGTCCATAAATCAACTTTGCACCACTAACAATATAAATGCACACTTTAAAACTTTATATATATTTTTATAGCATTAGTCTTACAAACTTTTATCAACATGCCTCCTTTTATAAAATATTTGGAAGCATCTTTTATATTTTCAAAATACGCATTCTTTGCATAAATAATCAACCCTAGGTTTGAACGGACAACCGCAAGTTAGCGGATCCTTTAGGGTGCCTAACACCTTCCCTTTAGGATAATAAAGAACCCTTGCCCAGAATCTCACAATTTTGCAGACCATTAAAATGGAGTTAATGTTTACTTTAAACTAGTTAATATTTAGGTGTCCTAATTCACCCAAATTAATTAGGTGGCGACTCCACGAACCCTTTAGCATTTCTAGCCCCTTTTAGCACTTTTAATATTCTAGCACCTTTTTAAGCATTTTTAACTATTTAGCGTTTTATTTCATTTTCTAACATTTTTTATTAAGCAGGGATTCGCTAAAAAATAAATGTCGCGGTCGAAAATGGGCGCGACAGCTCTCCTTCCACTTACCCCTCTATCATCTGTCACATGGTTATTGGTGGTTATGTCTTCTAGCAAATCATGGGCCTCATGTGCTGTCTTCCTCATGAAGGTTCCACCTGCAGCTGCGTCAATGATGGTTCTTGTGGTCTCTCTTAGCCCATTGTAGAAAATATGGACCAAATTCCACAGCTCAATGCTATGATGTGGACACTTTCTCTGCATATCTTTAAATCTCTCCCAAGCCTCATAGAGTGACTCTCCATCAGCCTGGTAAAAATTGTTCAGCTCTCCTACCGGCTTTGCTGGACGGTGGAATGAACTTTGCCAAGAACTTCTGTGCCAACTCCTGCCATGTGAATATAAAATCTGTAGGCAGGGAATTCAACCAAACCTTTGCTCTTTCCCTGAGTGAGAATGGAAAGAGCCTCAATCGGATGGCCGCGTCAGTAACACCATTATACTTGATAGTTGCACACAGCTCCAAGAAATTTGCTATGTGCATATGAGAGTCTTCAGATGGCAACCCTCTAAATTGAATGGTATTCTGCACCATACTCAGGATCGCAGACTTGATTTCGAAATTATTTGCTCCTATTGCTGGGAGCCTGATGCAAGTCTGTGCTTCATTCACCCTTGGCAACACATAATCTCCCAAGCTTCTCTCAGCTTGGACCTGGACCCTTTCTTCCACATCCATTGGTAACCTCTGGGGCATCCTCTGGTTAGGTTGATGATCACCTAACCGCCGCTCATCTCATTGTTATTCTGCAAGCCTCCCATTGCTATTAAGGCCAAGATTCGTTTGTTTCTCCGGTTCTGCTTGTAAGTCTTTTCAATCTCCGGGTTGAAGGGAACAAGTGTATCTGCTCCTCTTCTCCTTCGCATAAACTAGATGACTGCAACAAATCAAAATCAACAAACGGATCACGGCGCACGATTTCACCAATAAAATAAAATAAAAAGCAAATTAGAAATTAAGAATAGATATAATGATATTGAACTACGTCAATCCCCGGCAACAGCGCCAAAAACCTGTTTATAGACGCTAACTAAATTACTTTACTTTACTTCAGATATGGTGGAAATAGGGCTTCCAAATCTCCTCAACTATCCGCTCGCTTTACTCGTTAATGCAAATAATTAAGGTTCTTCTTCTATTTTGAGATAGCAGGTTAACTAAGCCGTTTTATACTCCTGTTAGGTAATATAAACACTCAACCCCAATATAGAACCCTTCTATCTTTCGATGACAAGATTGACTATAAAGGAGGATTAAGAGCAATAACCTATTACGCTACACAAGTATCGGGGTACTTTCGTCCATGATTTAACCTATATTTATTCAACTATAGCATATTCACAATCTCCCCTTTCGAATTTCGATTAGAAATCATATAAGTTATGATAATTAGTGATCAATTAATTACCAAGCAATCAAAATAATTATTGAATAAATCTCAACAATAATAAGAAGAAACCAAAACATGCATTAATCATAAGAACGAGGTTTAAGCGATTCGACATGGAAAACCCTAAATTAAGTTAGTTCCTAGTCATAGACATGCCAAGAACTAAAATAATATCCAACATATACTAAAAAGAAATAAAATAAAGAACAAGAAATTACTTAAAAGTAAGTCTTCAATCTTGATGTTAAGTTGTGATGAATGGTAAGGTGTGGAACTCTTCAAAATCTGACCTAAAAGGTCCTTTTATAACCTCCAAAACGTGCAAAACCTTTTCCTCTTTGGCTTTGGCCCAATCCTATTCGGATTTGTCCAATTTCAGCGTCGGCCGCGACCACTGCAGCGGCGCGCAAACTCTGCAGCTCTGCTTCTTGGGCTCCGTGGCTCTTCTACTGCTTATGGTCTGGCGCCGCCCTGTTTCTCGCCCGGGTTGCCAACTTTTTAGCTTTTTGAGCTCTGGAACCTCTGTTTCTGCCCTCTTTTCGCTCTTTCTCACAAATGTGCCACTTTAAACCATTGTGACTCAAAAGAAAGAAAATCTATCCTAACACGACACATATTTGTACAAAAATAGGCAAAAGACTAACTAAAAATAACTCAAAAGGTGTATATAAAATACACCGATCAGATACTAGTGTTGATACACCTCCCCCCTTGAGTCAGTGCCAGCAGTGAGAGAAATTCTTGAGGTGTTTCTGAGGAATTTACTGTTTGTTCCACCAAAATCATGATATTGATTCCTGTATTAATTTAGAGCAGGTCACCAAGCCTATTTCTATTTTGCCATACCAGATGGCGTCGGAAGAGTTTAAGGAGTTGAAGGAGCATTTGCAGGATATATTGAGTAAGAGGTTCATTAGGGCGAGTTTTTTTTGTCTTGGGGTGCTCCGATATTGTTTGTGAAGAAGAAGGATGGGTCTATGTGTATTGACTAACGTCAGTTGAATAAGGTCACAATTTAGAACAAATATCTCATTTCTTACATTAATGACCTATTTGATAAGCTTCAGGGTGCATCGATCTTCTCTAAGATCGATTTGTGGTCTAGTTATCACCAGTTGAATATTAGGGCAGATGATATCCCTAAGATAGTTTTCAGGACCCGTGACAATTATTATGAGTTCTTGATCATGTCTTTCGGGCTGACTAATGCCCTATCAACTTTCATGGATTTGATGAACGATATCATCAAATTATACTTGAATTCTTTCATGATTGTCTTCATAGATGATAATTTGATCTACTCTTGGGTTAAGGAGGAGCACGAGCAGCATTTGAGGATCGTGCTCGGTATTCTAAAAGAGAAGCAACATTTTGTCAAGTTTTTAAAGTGTGAGTTATGGCTTAATTATGTATCATTTTTGGGCCATCTAGTGACCAATTATGGTAACATAGTGGATCCCTAGGAGATTGAGGTAGTTCATGATTGGGTTAGGCCGACCTCAGTTACTGAGATTTGAAATTTTATTGGCCTCGCTAGTTACTATCTGCATTTGTAGAGGGGTTTTCATCTATTGAATCTCCCTTGACCATATTGACTCAGAAGAATGTACCTTTTCAATGGTCGGATGAGTGTGAGCCGAGCTTTCAAAAGCTCAAAACTTTGTTGACTACAACTTCGATTTTGACTCTTTATGTGAAGGGATATGGCTTTATTGTATATTGTGATGCTTCACGAATCGGTCTTGGTTGTTTGATGCATAAAAGGAAATTTATAGCTTATTATTCGAGGTAGTTAAAGGTGCACGAGAAGAACTACCCCGCCCATGATTTGGAATTGGTGGCGATAGTATTTGTATTGAAGAATTAGAGGCATTGCCTTTATGGTATTCATTGTGAGTCATTTACCGATCATCGGAGTCTTTAACACATTTCAATCAAATGGATCTCAACTTGAGGCGGAAGAGATGGTTAGAGATGCTCAAGGATTATGACATGACTATTCTCTATCATCCGGGCAAGTCCAATGTAGTAGTGCATGCCTTGAGTCGGAAGGCGGTAGGTTATCATCATTGCAGGTAGGGGAGCGACCTTTGGCCATAGATGTTCAGTATTTGGAAAACAGTATGGTGAGACTAGATATTTCTAAGACTGGCAAGATTCTAGCTTCCGTAGAAGTACAATCTTTGTTATTGGAGAAAATTAGGGCTCAATAGTTTGATGATGCCATGTTGTGTAAGATTTGGGACAAAGTGTTGAAAGGGAAGGCAAGGGAAGCAATTCTTAATTATGGGAGGGAGGGTCACATTTTGTGGTTCCCAAGTAGGGGATTTGACTAGATTAATCATGGAGGAGGCTCATATTTCGAGATACTCTATTCATCCAGGGGCTACGAAGATGCACTGAGATTTGAAATATCATTATTGGTAGCATAACATGAAGATGGATATTACAGGTTTTGTGTCTCGATGTTTGAATTGTTAATAAGTGAAGTATAAGGACTAAAATCCCGGTGGGCTCACTTAGAGGATACATATACCTGAGTAGAAGTGGGAGCGGATTGCTATAGACTTTATGGTATGGTTACCATAAACTTTGGGAAAGTTTGATTCCATTTGGGTGATTGTGGATCGGTTGACAAAGTGGACTCACTTTGTACCGATTTTAACCACTTACAATCAGAGAAGTTGGTCAGGAGAGATAGTGCAATTGCGTGTGGTGCACATTTCTATAATTTTGGATTGAGGCACACAGTTTACATTCCACTTCTAGAGATATATGCAGAAGTAGTTGGGTACTCTTGTAGAACTTAGTACATCGTTTCACCCTCAGACAGATGGTCAGCATGATCGTACTATTCAGGTTCTTGAGGATATATTGCGGGCCTATGTGATTAATTTCAATTGGGATTAATTTTCGCCTTTACCGAGTTTACCTACAACAACAATTATCATTTGAGCATTGAGATTGCACCATTTGAGGCATTGTATGGTAGGAGGTGTCCTTCGCTCGTTGATTGGTTTGATGTATTTGAGTTTAGGTCTTGGGGTATAGATTTGTTGTGGGATTTATTTTACAAGGTCAAGTTGATTCAGGAGAGACTACTCACGGCTCAAAGTAGGTAAAAACGTTATGCAGATCGGAAGGTTTGTGACTTGGAGTTCATGGTAGGTGAGCGGGTTCTGTTGAAGGTTTCACCTATGAAGGGTATGATGGCATTTGGGAAGAAAGTAAAGTTTAGCCCTAGGTATAATGGCCTGTTCGAGATTGTTCAGTGTGTTGGTGAGGTAGCCTATGAGTTGGCTTTGCCTTCTGGTTTGTCGGATGTTCACCCTGTATTTCATATTTATATGCTCAAGAAGTACCATTCAGATTGTTTTTATATGATTCAATAGGATTCAGTGTTTCTTGATTAGAACTTGACTTTTGAGGAAGAGTCAGTTGCTATTTTTGATAGATAGATTCGGAAGTTAAGATCTAATGAGATTGCTTCAGTAAAGGTTCAGTGGAGGCATCATCGGATCGAAGAGGCTACTTGGGAGATCGCGTCAGACATGCGGAGTAGATATCCTCAGTATTTTGATGATTTAGGTACTTCGTTTCTCTTTTATGTTCGAGGACGAACATGTGTTTAAGTGATGGATAATGTAACGACATGTTAGGTCATTTTGGATATTTTTCTTATTTTCCCCTAAATGACCTTTTCCCTAGCTTTGTTTTAGTATATTTGACTTGCGATATTAGTGGCGTGATTCCCGAGGCAATTAGGTGGAAAAAATCTAAGTTTGAATTTTGAAGTTCTAAGTTGGACATTTGACTAAGAGTTGACTTTTGGGTAAACACATCCGGAATTGAATTACGATAGTTTTGTTATAATCAGAACATGATTTCTGACTTAAATTGATGGTTGGGATGAGTTCCGAGTGATTTGGGTGAGATTCAAATAAGAAAGTGTATTTTAGGAGGTTCTTAAGGTAAAAGAAGAATTTGGGTTGACTAAGGGGGTAAATGGGTCTTTTTTAATGTTTTCTCTTCTTTTCGCCATTTCTCCATTTCTGACCGCTGTGACACAAAAGAAAGGAAAACGACCCTAATACTATACTAAACATAAACAAAATGAGTAAAATACTAACTAAAAAAGACTCAAAAGGTGTATATAAAATACACCGATTAAATACCCCCAAACTTAACCTTTGCTCGCCCTCGAGCAAAGATAGAAAGAAAGAAATAAAAGACTCAAAGAACGAAAATAAAAGACTCACTGCCATTGATTACTTTTGCTGCATTTAGTGTTAACTAGAAAAACATGAAGGTTAGCAAAATAATATGCAGGAACATATAGCATGACATTTCAGCATATTAAGCTAGATATTTCGCAAACTCATATTCATCATGCTTTAATGGAAGTCAATATACTAAATCATGCATATAAATTCAAAAATCCTATGGCATGCTTACTTGCTATTCTCCACTAATCCTGAGTATGCATAGAAGAGATCTTCAGGACTTTAAGGGTTGTAATGTGGGCTTAGGTAGGGGTTGGTAAAAATAGGCATTTAGGCTCATTTTTGTGTACCATAAGCTCTTTAGCTTTTCAGTATTTCCCTTTTCTTTTTGTTCTTTTCTTCATTTCGATTCTATCTTTCCCCTCTTTTGTTTTGGGAGAGTGAAGTATATAATAATGACAAGCACCCCCAAACTTAGGCTTTTGCCTATTTCTTATTACTTTTTTATTGGGGTGCAACAAGCTCATCCACTTTTTTTTTGTCTCTTTTTTAACACAATTTATTCCACTACTTCATATTTTTACTTATGGCACAATTTGTGGGAATATAGGGTGTCAAAGAAGAAGTTTCAATTTTTAGGCTCAATGGGGCTGACTAGGGATACTTTTAAAGTCCGGGATAGAAAAGAATGGTAAGAATTGGCTATCAAAGAAATGCCTGAGTCATCTCCCTAACATGCATATCCTACTTATTTCGCCTCAAATAGCAAGCAATCATAACACATATGTTTTCATCATTTAGCATGCATAATTCAAGCAAGAAACTCCAAATAGACAGATTTTGTGAGTTTTTGGCATATCTAACCTAGGTGTTTAGATAGTTGCTTCTATTCCGTTACATTATTCCACCTTACTTCACTAGGTGTTTCTAGCAACTACAGCATACATGATCTTTGATAGGCAATTGTGACTCAAAAAAGAAAAAAAATAAATAAATTGGTGACTCAAAATAAACACAAAAACAATCACAAAGACTTAAATAAAACATAACAAGACACAAATAAAACACCCCCAAACTTAAATCACACATTGTCCCCAATGTGTGCAATACTAAAAATATGGACAACTTCTCGACACAACACAATGGTCATAATGGAGGTCTAGGAGGAAAATTCGAATTTGCGGAAATATGGCTCTCGAAGTTCGGCGCGCGACCGAGATTCAGCGCCGCTGCTAATCTTGTGGCTCTTACGAGTTCGAGCGCCATGCTCGATTTTAGCCATTGCGATCGCTTTTTTTTTTTTTTTTTTGCTCCTTTTTCCTCGGTTTTAGCTTTGATCACCCACATCCAACAACACAAAACAAGAACCCAAGACCGTGAGGCGTTTCTAAGCAAAATAACATAAAATAAAGATGTAAATTAAAATAACATAATTAAAAACATTGGGTTGCCTCAACAAGCGTATCTTTAACGTCTTTTGCGGACGCAATTAACCTTTCCGAGTGCCCATTGGATCCTTCTGCGAACGCTTGCAATCCGCAGAGTTATTGTGCAGTCTTACTTTAACTACAACAATTGCTTCAAACAAGTGGCCTCAAATATACGATTATCCCCCAAGTATACAAGACATGCTTGTCTTTTAGGTTCTCTCTAATGTAGGGATCAATGAGATTCCCTACATCTTTCAACTCTAGGGGGTGCCCTTGATGGTATTGACTTCCTGTTTGGGAGTCAACTTTGACAGCTGGTGGTGTTTCTTCTGCAATAGGTACAAGAAAAAGATTTTCCAAGGAATCCAAGTAGGTGAATAATTGGATCTCTGCACTCTTCTCCTTCTCTACACCAACCGCTTGCCGATTCTCAATAGTTGGATTTGGTTGGGCTCCTCAATTTGTTGTTCGTTGTTGAATATGATTGCGAGTTCTGCTATTTGCGTTTCCAACTTCTTTATGCCCGACCTTATTTCGTCCATGAACTGAGCTTGGAACCTCGTGAGACTGAGTATAGTTTCTCGTAATTCCTCCCTCTGTTCCTCTATGGTTGACTCTCTATCATATGGACAGTAAAAATCCATATCTAAAGTGTTCCTGAACGAATCAAAGCCAACAAAAGATCACGGCACCTCGAATTTTCGTAAAAACTAAAACTAAAAATAAAAAATTTAAAACCAAATTAGAAATTAAAAATAGATAATTTGATATTGAACTATTGCCTAATCCCCGGCAACGGCGCCAAAAACTTGATGCGCGTAATATGCACACACTTTTTAAACGCAAGTGCACGTTATCGTATCAAGTAGTATAGTCTTAGATAAGACCGAATATCGTCCTCTGGGATTAGGGTTCAAGTACCAACTATCTATTTTCTAGTATCTATTTGGTGAATTAATGAGTGATTGGTTGTTTATGACTAAGAATTATAAAAGCTATTTTAAAGTATAAAGATTTAATTCAGATGTGATGAGAATAGGGCTTCTATGTATCCTCACTATCCGCTTATGTTACTTACTAATGCATTACTTATGGTATTCTTCTTTTGGAGAAAGCAGGTTTACGAAATCGTTTTATACTCCCGTTAGGGTTATATAAACACTCAACCCCAGTATTGTTCCTTACCTAACTTTCGCTGATAAGGGTAACTCTATAGGAGGATTAAGCATAAAAACCTAGTTGGCCGTCACGCACAATGCGCAAAATTAGGGTTGTTAAGCCTCTCATCAACGCTACAAAACTAATTGAGGTATTTTCATCCCCAATTCAAGCCTGTCTACCCAACTTACAGCATATTCACAATCCCCTTTCGTAACTGATTAGAAATCATATAGTGATAACTAGTTGTCAATTAGCTACCAAGAATTCAACTCAATTATTGGATAGATCTCTCAATAAGAAAAATAACCATAAGCATGCATTAATTTATAACATAAGTTTCAAGAAATTCAACATAGAAAGCCCTATAAGAGAATTAGTTCCTAGCCATGAATATGTGTCACGACCCCCGGATCGCGATCGTGCCCTACCAGGCACCGCTTACGTAAACATCGAGAGATAATCGTGAACATACATGAAACTTATAAATAAAACAACGGAAGTAAAACAACAGTCACCGATAGGGCTACCTTCCCGACGTCATACATAAAGCGATTGCCTCCTTTCTTTTACAAACAGACCCACAATATGTGACTACAGACCTCTAAGAGTTTTAATATTACAACAGTGGCGGGACAAGGCCCCGCCGTACCCCTGAATATACATAAACGTGACAACTCCGGAACACTGGAGCCATCTCAACTTTCTGAAGCGGGATCCTAAGCTCGCGGATCCACAACTGTGTACCTAAACCTGCGGGCATGAACGCAGCCCCCCGAAGGGGGTCAGTACAACAGGTACCGAATATGGAACATAAATAACGTGCAAGAATCAAATCATAACTGTACAAAAGAATGCCATTTTTAACTCCTGAAATCACTCGTATATTAACCGTTCCATTCCTTCTTTCCATAAGATTTAACATCATATTCTTACATACATACTTAAGAGGTTAATCAAGTTTTTCCACATAACTTACTTATCTTACATAACATAATCCGGCCCATTTGCGGGACACGGTGTACTGATGAATCATGTGACATAATCCGCTTTGTGGGGCTCGATTATCTTGTGGAATCATGTAGCATAATCTGGCCCGCCTGTGGGCTCGGTGTATTGTGGAATCATGTAGTATAATCCGGCCCGCTGTGGGCTCGGTGTCTTTGTGGAATCATATAGCATAATCCGGCCTCGTGGAGCTCGATTGTCTTGTGGCGTAACCCGCCTATGTGTAGGCTCGGGGTAATATGGCGTGTCCGCCTATGTGTAGGCTCGGTGTATCTCATAACGTAATCCGCCTATTTGTAGGCTCGGTGTATCTCATAACGTGTCCGCCTATTTGTAGGCTCGGTGTATCTCATAACGTGTCCGGCCTATTTGTAGGCTCGGTGTATTTCATAACGTGTCCGGCCTATTTGTAGGCTCGGTGTATTTCATAACGTGTCCGCCTATTTGTAGGTTCGGTGTATTTCATAACGTGTCCGGCCTATTTGTAGGCTCGGTGTATTTCATAACGTAATCCGGCCTATTTGTAGGCTCGGTGTATTTCATAACGTAATCCGGCCTATTTGTAGGCTCGGTGTATTTCATAACGTAATCCGGCCAATTCGTAGGCTCGGTGTATTTTCCTTACATAACATTTTTAAACCATCTTTTCATTTCTTCTTAAGTCGTCATAACAACTTCCCATAAAGCTATTATAACAACCTTTCTTTTTAAAGCTCAAGTCACATACTCTAAGGAAACCATCTTCTTAACTTTCGAAATAAATTAAGAAGCCATACTTTTTAAAAATTAGTCCTTTCCACTTATAATCAAGGCTTATGGTCTTAACACCTCGTAGCATACACTCTTTAAAATCATGTCGCTTATACTTATAAAATCATGTCATCAATACTTTAGAAATCAAGTCCCATAACTTGAAAAATAAAGTTTCAAAATCCTTCAAAGACAACCAAAGTTCATAGTCTTAAAACTTCATAACATACATTCTTTAAAGTCCATTTACTTATACTTATAAAAAAATATAAAGTTCCATACACTTCCAAAACCAAGTAACTTATTCTCTTAAAATCATATAACTTCCACTTTTAAAATCAATCCCCTTTTCACATATAAATTCAAGTCATTTTCGAACATAAAATCCACTTACTTACTTTAACCAAATCAAGACACATAGCCTTTAAATCAAATCTCATAACTTCCTAACCACTCTTACCAAAGTCTCCCATAAGACCTAGTAAGGACTTAGGACAATTTAAACATACTCTTAACTTAGATTCAACAATGCAAATACTTCTTAACTTCTAAGAGTAGAAGAAATCTTGAAATACTATCACATGGAGATTTCATACGTAGGATCATGCCAAAGAAAGAAGAGGTTCACATACCTCGCGACGATTGTCGACAAGTAGCAAAATGCTCCAAAGTACCTCAACCTTGATAGCTATTCCACTCTCCAAGTAGGATACGCTATACTTAGTACTTCAACCTATAATGGTTACAATACGTCCATTAACCTCTTACTTCAAACGTAGAATATTCTAAGTGCTAAGTCGCCAAATTCTATAGAAAATCGGACAACCTCCTTTGTTTTACTTACTTTGCCACCTTTTCAAGGCGAAATACAATAGCCAAACAGCCCCAATTGGCTCACAACAATATAGAAGCGATCCAATACAAATAATTAACTATACACCCCAATTGGCTCACCACAATATAGAAGGTAGTTCAATACAATTAATTAACAAACTATTACAAACCACAAGTACAAATTCGCCACCTTGAGTTCAACAATATCAATTCTTATTCAATTTCCATTTCAATCCAACTTGGTAGCATAACATGATATCTAGTCGCAACCAAATATAACTACTACAATCTTCAAGTTAATAACATGCGACGATTCTAATCAACGACCAAATTGTAATCCACTAAACATGGCTTACATTACTTTTCGGATTTTCAAGGCTACAATCAATCCATAATCCTTATAAACTTCAATACATATACTTCATGCTAGCAACAAGTAAGGCTAACAACAATATAAATAATCTTGTAACACTTCAAAGAACAAGATTATACCTCAACGAATCTCAATCCAATCTTCAATCCAAGTCGTTCCTTAGCAACTTAGAGACTCTCCAAGATACTTCAATCCGCTACTGAGACCCTTAGAACCATACCAACAATTTTCCTTCAAACTTCCAACCAAAACCTAGAAAAGCCATTAGGTTTTCACCTTGCGACTAATCTGAAAACTCTCTTTTTCCGGATTTTCTATTGAGATATACTCACAATACACTTAGGAACCTTGGTTTAAAGTGGGAGATTATTGAAACAAACAAATTTTTTTCCCTCTTATGGATGCCCAACCCGTGAGCCTCCCTCTCTTGTTCTACAATTTTTTGTGAATTTTAGCTAAGTGTGGAACTCTTGTCTTGCTACTAGTATTATATAGGGACATGGAGGGTCAAGGTGTGCACAAATGGTTGGCTAGGATGAGGTCTTAACTAATATCAAGACTAATTGTCCCCTTGACTAAGTCAAACATGTCAAGCTTTCAAGTTGCAAGACTTGTCTTGCTAACAAAGGTCCAATGACCCTTTAGCCCTTGCAAAAAATCGTCCAAGGCATCATCTAAGGGGGGTGACACGTGTCACCCTCCCATTCGTCATAATAATATGTTTTCCGACAATTTCATAATTCCGCTAAATTTTTACAAGTCTCAATTTTCAACACTTGCGAGTTCTTACGTACGTTCTTAAAACACGTCCTGTACACACGGGGTGTAACAATATGACAAGAACTAATTCCATGTTCATCATACAAAAACTGAATTAAAGTAAAGAAAGAAAAGAAAATTACTAAGAATGAGTCTCCAAGCCAAGCATCCAAGGGTTGTGTTGTGGAATATTTACAAGGTGGAATGGTGGATGGATGGATGTAGAATGGTGAATGGTAGAATGGAGAATGAATAATTCTTCTAATGATGTAGAGTATTTATAGCCAAAGAATCCTTTAGGTGAAGGGTTAAGGATTTGTGTAGGTAGGAAAAGTTATTAGAATCCTTTTAGGTAAGGGTTTTTAGGTAGGAAAAGGTTTCCCTTTAGGTAGGAAAAGTTATCCCTTTAAGAAGGAAAAGTTATCCCTTTAGGATTACAAACATGTCAAATTCGGCCCAAGACCACAATTCAGCGTCGGCGTGCGGCCTGTATGGCGCGCCAAATTCAGCAACTCGGGACTTTCAGCACTTTGGGCGCAGCTACGCTATGCCGCCATGGCCGTGACATTTTTCTGGCGAATTTTCGTTTCGTCGTCTTTTTCGTCGGACCCGTCGATTTTCTCTATAATTCCCGGAACTTCTTAGACTTCATTTCTTGGCCCTTTTTGTGTGCAATTCCATCTCACTTAAGCTCATTTTCTCTTCTTTTCGCCATTTCTCCATTTCTGACCGCTGTGACACAAAAGAAAGGAAAACGACCATAATACTATACTAAACATAAACAAAATGAGTAAAATACTAACTAAAAAAGACTCAAAAAGTGTATATAAAATACACCGATCATGCACTTGCGACACACCTGCGCGAGAAGTGCCACACCCGCGATGTTGGGAATGAGTAAGTGGCCTCGCACTTGCGATGGGTCGCAGATGCGGGCTCGCAGGTGCGATAAAGTAGGCACATGTGGGAGAATTGATGGGCAGAATGCCCTTAAGTCCCACATTTCGAAGTTGGACATTTGATTCTCATATTTGGAGCTAGAGGTCTCGCTTTAGAGAGCTCTTTAAAGGGATTTGCAAGGATATTCATATGGGTAAGGTCCTAATCATTATATTCCGATTATATCATAGATTATTAAGGATTTTCATGTTAGGAATCATGATCTGAGACTTGAAATTAAGGATTTTAAACCCTAGGATATAAAATGGAGATTTCTCCAATTAATCATAGAATTGATATTGGATTCAGTTGATATTTGATATCTAGCCTCCATAGACCTTGCGTAAACTAAGTTTTGGACTATTTTTCCGTTTTGCCCTTCGTAGTTCGAAATCCTATTTTTGGGGTCCGAAACTTCCATATAGCAATATAGGTGTCTACAGAATCATGATTTAACGTATTTTTCGTATTTGAATAGATTTGGGCCATTTGGAGGATCTAGGAAAAGTCAAGGCTTCGTTATAATTGTCGGACTTCTAAATCAGGAAAGTTGAGACTTATGACCTTACTTAAAGCGTCATGGAGTAATGAACTAATTAAGAAGGTGTAATGTGGATACTAAGGGGGTCCTGATACTTGTGAGGTTACGAGCACTTATCTGCTACCGGTGCCATGATATGGGTATTTGTGCGATTTCAATTGTATAGTCCGATCTGAATGCGATGTTGTTACACCCCGTCATATCAGGGCTACTAATTGAGAACGTGATTAAGGATTTAAGATTTGAATTCTGAAAGGAAAGAATTATTACATTTTCTTAAGAAAAATTTCGAAAAAAATGTGACGACGGAAAAATTATTAACTTGTAGTTTAATACTTCTAATTTGATTTATGGATTAGTATTGGATTGTAAAGTGTCGGAATTAATAATATGGGGCCCGCCAAAAATTTCACAATTTTGCGGGGCCCTTCGATTTTAAGATATTTTGGACAAATATCTAGATATTTATTAAAAAGGAAATTTTGACCAATAGGAGGGTGACATGTGTCCCTCATCCACTTGTCCACTTGTCGTGAAAGGGGAAAAATATCTATATAGAGAAAGAGATGAAAGACTTAGCCATTTTTCACATTTTCATCTTTCAAACTTTTCTATTCTCTCTCCCTTAACTCTAAATTTCAAAAATTCCAAGAACAAGAAGTGATTAATATCCAAGATTAAGAACCTTAATCAAGTCTTAAACCAAGTTAACTCTCCAAGAACAAAAAACCTTGGGTTGGCCGAAAATGGTGATGGAACCCCTAGCTTGTTCATCGACCTTTTGGAGGTAAAACGTGAAGGGAAGTTGGTTATAAGGTTGTAGTGGATGCATGGAAGTGATTGGAACTTGAAGAATATCAGCTAAGACTAAACTAAGGACCGACTTTTGCGCGGACTGTTTTGGACGACTTTGAAGTAATATTTCATCCTCCTCTTGATGTAATTAGATATGACATGTTGTAGTAATGTATAGATGAGCTTGTGCTAAAAAGAATGAAGATTAAAAAGTGTTTGAACCATTTTTGGGTGTTGTGCCGAGAATGGGTAGTTTTGGTCCCTTTGGATTTCGTTATTATTGTTGTTGTTATCTTCACCTATTACATGTTAAAATAGAGTAATATGGTTGTTGATAAGTTGATATGTCATATATAGAGGTGTTGGAACTTGAATTGGAATAAAATGGATTAAGAAAAGAGTTATCGGATTGTAGTTGTTGGCCGTGAAATCTATAAAACTGTTAGATATTGTCGTGCAGTTTTTATGGAATGTTTTGTGGCGTTATTAACCTGGAATTTCAGTGGACATTATGTATGTTTAATGTGCTAAATTTCTAATGAAAGTCCTAAGAGATTAAGGGTATAAAAAGGTGTTAAAAGGCTTCACATTTTACCCTTGTTGTTATCGGATTTTGGACTGATTTTGTGGACTGTTTTACATGGATTAAGGGGCTGAATTTTACACGTCAAGTAGGCATGTAATCCCCTTTGGTTAACTGTTGGTCGTGCCCTTAATTGTGGCTTGTTTGTTGTTGAATTTGGGCCTTAGAAAAGGTGGAAAAGTACGTATAAACGGGGGAAGTGCTGTCCAAATTTTCGTAGAATAAGAGGACTTTTACTTAGTATTAACCTACTATAGTAACCTTGAAGTTTATAGAAGTGTTATTGTATTTATAGGTTGAAGTACCTAATCGGAACGTATTCTACTTGTCGTGTTGGTTAGTCGTCAATGAGGTATGTGAACCTCTTCCCTCTCTCTTTTGGCATGTTCTTCGTGTGAACCATAACTGTGGTATTGTTTCAAAAGTTATTCTACTCTTAGAAGTTAAGGAGTATTCTTGTTATTTATTCTATGCTAAAGACATGTCTAAATTATTCCTAAGTCCTTACCAAGTCTTATGGGAGATGTTGGTAAGAGCTTTTAGTAAACATTGGAGTCGAGTTTATCTTGCTAGTTACAACACTAATGAGAAAATGTATCGAACAAACCATTGCAACGTTAATGAAAAAGGAATCGACAATCTATTATATTGAAATGAGTAGAATTTTCCATCTGCATAGAAGCTAAGATATAACCAGTTCGTTTGACACTTTCTAGGTTCACATATGATTAGATAAGATCATTATTAATATATAACCTACTAATGGCTCATAAAATGGATTAATTTGTCAATTTGGATCAATTATCACCATGCAAATGTTTCCATAATATTAGCCAGAGGATCGAGATGAATTAGATTATCGAGTTGGTACAAACGATGAGTGGATCCTATACTTGACTTGATCTTTATAAACTGAGCGGATCCTAACCCTTAGTGATATTTTCCCTTGATAGTACTTTGAGTTTTATAAAAGGAAAATTGTTTACCTATTCGTTTGATAATGCCTTGAGTTTTTCTAAAAAGATAGTTCATTCTAATTGTGCTAATAAGAGTCAAAGATGATTTAAATTGTACATAGTTGCTTGTGATAACTATAGGTGTACAATCCTTTATATTCACACCGAGTTCCAGAATGGGCCGGAACATGTCGTACCTTATTTGACTTATAGCACATCACACCGAGTCCCAGAATGGGTCGGGACATGTCGTACCTTGCATGACTTATAGAGCGTTACATCGAGTCCCAGAATGGGCCAAGACATGTCGTACCTTGCATGACTTATAGAGCGTTACACCGAGTCCCAGAATAGGCCGGGACATGTCGTACCTTGCATGACTTATAGAGTGTTACACCGAGTCCCAGAATGGGCCGGGACATGTCGTACCTCGCATGACATTATTTGTTTATTTGGACAGACGTTCTTAATTTTGACATGACTCTCATTTTTAAAAAGGAACTATCGTGGGCACGGTTGAATCTTATTTTTAAAAGGATACAGTTGAATCATTTTTATAAAGTACAGTGATACAGTAATACAATGGTACAGCGCTATAGTGATACAGTAGTATAGTGGTACAACGATACAGTGATACAGTAGTACAGTGGTACAGTGATATACGATGGTACAGTGGTACAGTGATACAAGGTACAATTGGCTCTTATTTTTGGCACGGTAGGATCTAGTATTTGATTTTCATACTTGTCTCTGTCATTCTTTTGTACAGTTATGATCTTGTTTACTGTACTTCATGTTTACATACTTGGTACCTTGTTGTACTGACCCCATTCGGGGGGTTGCGTTCATGCCCGCAGGTATTAGGTACTCAGTTGGGTGATCCGCGAGCTTAGGATCCTTGTTCAACGTTGTGGGATAGCTCCAATGTTCCGGAGCTTGTCATTTTGGCACAGGTCTTCCATTACGGCTAGGTATATTCAGGGGTACAGCGGGGCCTTGTCCCGTCATAGTTTACTGTCCAAACTCTTAGATGTCTGTATTCATATGTGGGCTGGACTTGCGTGAGTTGTATTTATATTTTTGTACAGTTGTAGTCCCATTCATGTGTTATATATTATGGCAGTCTTGCCGGCTTTTCCTTTGCAAAAAATAAATAAATGATGAGTGTTATTTAGCTTTCGCGGGTTACTTGTGTTGTATGGGTAGAAGGGTGTCCAGGTAGGGCACCAGTCGCGGGCCCGGGACTCGGGTCGCGACATATGTTTTGGGCACTAGCTGATAGATAGTATAATTCACTGAATATGTGATTGGCGATGCATCTCATATTTTTTATCTCTATGATTATATGCCCGTCTTATATGTGATTTTGTCTCTCATCACTCCTAAATACTCGTTCAAAAGTGGAAAAGAAGATAAAGGTCGAATCTTTATGGTCACATGATTAAAGATTGAATCTTTGTTGCATAACATGACTTCTTATTGTTGTGCATGTCATATTCATGCTTCATATGGTATCTCATGCATTTTATATTTATGGATACATATGCGGAGTTAGAGGGAAAATATTTTCAGACGGAGTGATAAGTTGTATATGAGCCCGATTGACTAGAGACAGGTAATGTGAGCTTAAATTGATGTGATTAAAAGCCTAATATTGGCTAAGGAATCCGAAAAGAAATGATTTCAGATGGTATATGGACCTTACGAGTCCCATATGGATCACGATTCATAATATTTGAACGTGTGTGTACCGGTGATGAGACAAAGACCTTGCATTTACTCAATATTTGCATATCATATATCTCATTGATTCCTTATTTGGTTGACTGGTCTAATTCCTCAAAATGACTTTCTATTTAATGTGTCTTAATCTATGATGGCATAGATGCACGGATTACAAATATATCATTCGTTTGGCTACAGACATACTGTACCATTCTTAGTTATTACAGACCTGTTGGACTAGACTCAAGCCAGTTTGACTAACAACGTCCTTGAAACAAAGTTTGGGACATGTATCACCTCTTGTTAGAATGATCTCATTCCCTGAAGTCCTTTGAGGATAACCTCTTCAACTCCTTTTACTTTGGAGGTGGAGTTGTTTCACATGAAAAACCTTTTGCCCGTGGTTAGGGTGTAATCGGATCATAAGTGATCTAGATACTCTGGTCCACTCCAGTTGTCTTGGCAGACTGAGTGTCTATTTATTTTCTGCCTTTCTCTTGGCCTTCAGATCGTTTAAGATCTGGAAACTCTGGCCCACTCCAGTCGCCCGTAGGCTTTGTACGACTGAGTGTCCAATACCATCCTATCAAACGAAGGATCTTTTGTCGCTGACAGGTTTGTCTTTAGTCTTTTTCCCTTGTGATTGGTGTCCAGGGAATCCCTGGTGCTTACATAGGAGTGGTAACAGTTTTCGCACAGTCAGCGGATCTGCGAACATACTTTACACACTTTTAATAATTACACCAAAAGAACGGATCTTTTAAGTCTTATTTACAATAGTCCAATCTTTAAACGGGAAGGAAGGCGAGACTAAACTTCTGATTTTAAAATGTAGGAAATATAAGTTTTTAATGAAAACACTTTCATATTTCTAGCCTCGCTTACACACTTTTATTCAGGAATTGTCTAAACACATTATAGACAAGGAATGAGAATTAACTTATACCTTTTGGATTCTGGCCCACGTCAGTCCCTTTGTTGGACTGAGAGTCCATATCCTCTTTACCATAGTTTAGATCTTTTCTATGGGACAAATATAGGCCTTCTGCTACAAGATAGAACAACATCTTCAGCCTTCTCCTCTTGTCCCAGTTGATATCCTCCACCTCTCGTGGGCGCTTGTTTCCACCACTCTCGGGAGCGGTGACACCAACTCGTCCTTGATCCTTAGTCGCACTAGCATGACTATCAGCAGTATCTTGAAGCTCGACATCAGATCCAGAGATCCCACCTTTGACGAAACAGATTTGTAACTGTCGTCAAAGAGAGAACCAAAACTAGGACCAGATCTGGAAGCACGTTAGAGACAGTGTTTGAACTGTCAACAGAACTGGTTTCAACAAGAAACCACAACCGGATTTGGGAGCATATCTACTGACAAACATCTTTCTGGCACTATTACAAATCTTGTCTTAAGATTGTGAGTATAACAATCGATGTACGGGGAATAGTAACTAAACTATTACAAGTGCTTTGAAAGAATACACACTAAAGTATTACAATAGCAACAAACTTGTATCGGCCAACAAGAATTGTGGCAACAATAATTTATTGTGGTCTTGATCTTCGTTCTTGAATTCGTTTTGGGTCTTTGTCTTTGTTCCAACTGCTGAGCGCTCCTTGTGAATCTTGATAACTTGAAATCAAGAGACACTAATTCTGGAATGGTTACACCGGTGCTGAGTCGAGTGATATTCACTATGTCCTTAATACAAGATTGCCCCGTATATATGCTTTTACGTTATCGGACAATTATCTCCCAAGATAAAACAACAAACTATCACTTGTGCAAAACAAACACAAGTGATCCTAGCGAAGAAAACAAACACGAAACGATTGCTGAAGAATGGAAAAGAAGAATTTTCATGAACTGATC
Source organism: Przewalskia tangutica (assembly GCA_029844215.1). Lineage (NCBI taxonomy): Eukaryota > Viridiplantae > Streptophyta > Magnoliopsida > Solanales > Solanaceae > Przewalskia > Przewalskia tangutica. The sequence goes on from CM056723.1 coordinate 45,604,603, forward strand.
TTTATCAAGACTTGTGTCTTGTGTTTTCTGTTGTGTGTTCTTCACTCTTCTCAAAACTGAAAATAAGGTATTGATATATAGTTTTAAGGATGAGGAGAGGTGTTTAAGAGGCCAATTAATAGGTATAATCATGTCAAGGAACGTTCTGAACATTTATGTAATAAGTTCAAAACGTTACAGGCGATTTAACCATCCAACTGTTGGCCTTCTCGTTGCCTGGCAACGTTTCTAGTTATTAGGCGCCGCGACGCTGGATCTTTTCCAATTTTATCTTTCTAAAAATTTCAGTGATCAAACTGTAAAAACTGTAAAGTTTGGGGTTCAAATAGATAATATCAGTACATCGCCCAACAACCCGCGACCTGACTCGGACCGGTGTGTGGTGTGGCGCGCGTGGGCCTAGCCTTGAACCCAATCACACCTAGGTCCTCCCTCCTTCAAACACATGGGTTACCCCTTGGGGTCCCAAACCCTTATCCAGATTTGAGGCTTATAATATGAACAATTTTTCCTTTTCCACCGATGTGGTAGATTTGTCCCACACCATATTTTCATGCCTCAAACACCTTACTTTGCGGACCAATATCTCTTTCATTTCTTAACGAAATTTGACGATCTTTGGCCCTACGGTCATCTACTCACTTAGTAGATTATGCACATGTGAAGAACCAAAGTCTCCAACATGCGGAACCATATTGTTTAAGTCATTAAAGATGGGCGTACGCAACCCCCACCAAAAGACAAATTTCCAACAGAAGAATCTTCAACAACTGGTGGAATATAAAAACCAACAACACTGTTCACAAAATGATACACAGGTTGTTTCAATTTTTATATGCTGGGAAATTTGGAAATAATGGACAGCCTGTAAATTTGGTGATCAAACAAAGATGTATTACAACAAGATGGAATATGATTTGGAATACTCTGGCTGCTCTAAAACGTTGTTATCCTAGTTTGGATATTACTAGGAATTGGCCTAGCATATGTCAAAATATTGAAAGGCTACAACCAAGAGTTACTATCCAGCAGGTCATTTGGCAACAATCACATGTGAAAAGGTATAAAATCGATGTGGATGATAGCTACAATAAAGAAAAAAAAACAAGCTGAAATTGGATAGATCATTAAAGACTGTAGTGGAAACATCACAAGGACTTTCTCTAAACCTGTACAATGCGACAATAGCAACCAAACTTAAGCAGAAGCTGCTAGTTTTGCTATAAAATGGTGTATTGCAGCAGGTTTATGACAGTTTCACAATGGAGATGGACTCTTTGATCATCATCAACAAGCTCAAAAACAAGTGCACTGATAATCTCAACCTAAAAAGATTCATCTATGAAACCAGTTCTTATATTGGGAATGCTTCTATCAACTTTAGTCATTGTTTTAGAGAAGCAAATATGATTGCTGATTCTCTTGCTAAATTGACCACTAATAGTGGAAATGAAACATATTTTTCCTCTTCACATCTCTTCCGCAAGAGATCAAAGGTTTACTTCAACTAGATAAGTGTCAACTTCAACTTAATTGTGTATATTTTGTGTATAGTGAAGGATCTTGTATAGGCTAATCCTTCATCTCTTTAGATGTGTTATTTGTGAAGATTCTCATGGTTAGAGGTTTGGTCCATGTCCCCCTCTAACATATGTAACTTTTTGCGATTAATTGATATGGTAGGGGTCAAGACTAACCTCCACACCAATGGGATCAAAATCATGGTGATGGCTTAAAAAAAGAAGATACTCGAACTATGTTTAAGGAAGAATATTTAATCTAAGGAGATATTTCGAAGTTATATTTAGAAGTTAATTAGTGTTGGGTATGACCTATAATATTTGTAAAATTTAAAGATATTTTTATTATTGATGTATTTTATAGGCATTTCAATCTTAAAATAGTTGATCTTTTGTAAGACAATATAATTTTTTTTTTATTCTTGATGAAATATTTCGCAAGTGTTTCATTAGCTTAAATTTTTTAAAATATCTTGTTTAGTTTACACCAAATGAGAAATATAGCTTGCGTTATAAGGTGGTATAAGTCGTTTCCTCACAAATAATTTGATTCTTATTGGGGCGGATTTACATGGAGGTGAGTGTGTTCATCTGCATCCTCGACAAAAATTTATAATGTATATATTGACTAGATTTTATGTATTTATGTACATATATTAACTTTTGAACACCCTAATAAATATAAAAATTCAGTTCAAGTGGTCCAGGGTGTCCAATTGGCTCTAACATTCTAGGTTTGATTTTTAAGGATAACATTATTTCTATATTTAGCTTTTGTTATTTTTTTTAACACCCTGAATAAATTTTTTGAATTCGCCACTATTTTTATTAATACATTACATTTTTATCAACCTTTAATACCAAAATTACTGAGCCAAATTCCCCTTCAAATCTCATCCCCAATATATAACCATAATATGTCTACCTAATTTCAAGTAAATATTCGGATAATTTGTCACAGACAACCTTTTATATATCACATTTTGCGAGAGACAACTTTTAAATTCTTTTTTGGCAATATCAAACCTTAATTTGTTTTTGCGAAACTCAACCTTTTAACAGAAAATCATATTTTCTGTTAATAAATTAACACCCCTTATTTTAAAACCAATGTGCGAGGCACATGGGCATTATTTTTCCAGAAATACCCCTTCTTCATCTTAAATGAAATCCCTTTTCTCACTCGCGTCATTGCTCATATTGTCTCCACCATAATCTCTCATAGAATTGGATCCTTCTCCACCATGACTCACCATGATACTCTGATTACCTACTGCATTGTCCACAAAATTAAGCTCAAACTATCTGTAAGATGATATTAATATCCCTTAGGGAGTCTTCTCATTAATATCAAAGTATATATATAGTACAATATTCATCCCTTATACAATAGGAATCCTAAGCTTATACAAAAGAGGAATCCTAGTCTTACCATAATTATATTTACACAATATATGAAAATATTCTAATTATGGGTAGGGATACAATTGTTTCTATAATATACATGTTTACACACCCTCGATCGTAGCGGGATGAGGCGACGAGACCGGATGCAAGTCAAGAAATAATTGTCTGGGAAGTCCTTTGGTAAATATGTCTGCATACTAATATGATGATGGAACATGTAACACTCTGACATGACCTAACACAATTTTCTCACGAACGAAGTGTAGGTCTATCTCAATATGCTTGGTTCACTGATGTTGAACCAGATTATGAAAAAGATAGATGACAGATGTTATCACAACACACAATAGATGCCTGACACAAAGGACACTGAAGTTCTAACAGTAAATTTCTGAGCCAACAAATCTCAGCTACCGCATTTGCAACGCCTCTGTACTCAGCCTCGACACTAGATCAAGATAGGGTAGTTTGTCGCTTGGCAGACCAAGAAATCAGATTATCCCCTAAAAAAATACAAAAACCGGAGGTAGAGCGTCGCGTGTCCGGACATCCTGCCCAATCTGCATCTGTATATGAAAGCAACTTATTTGGTGCAGAGGGGTATAGGTGCAAACCATAATCAAGAGTGTCCTTAATGTATCGAATGATACGCTTAAGAGCAGTGAAATGAGACTCCCTGGGGGCATGCATGAATAAGCACACCTGCTGAACAACATAAGCTATGTCTGGCCTGGTGAAGGTGAGATACTGAAGTGCACCTGCAAGGCTCCTATACAGAGTAGGATCAGATACTGGAGCACCATCCATGTAACTGAGCTTAGATTTAGAATCAATTGGAGTAGGCACTTCTTTGCAGTTTGTCATCTTAGCACTGTACACAATCTCCTCTGCATATTTACGCTGACACAAGAACATATGATTGGCAGACCTGGTCACTGATATCCCCAAAAATTAACTCAACTTCCCCAAATCAGTCATTGTAAATTCGGACTTAAGCAAGGCAATAATCTCATTTTTCAATCCGTCGGAGGGGGCAGTAAGAACAATATCATCCACGTAAAGTAATGAGTAATCAGTGCTACTACCTCGATGAAAATGAATAGTGATGTATCACTCTTGCTGCATACAAACCCAATATGCAAGATATACCTGACAAATCGATCATACCACGCATGGGGGGCCTGTTTCAGGCCATATAGTGACTTACGGGGACGACACACATAGTGAGGAACTGCTGGATGGGTAAACTGGCGGTGACGACGTATCGCTTTCTCAGATCCCCATGTAAGAATGCATTATTCACATCAAGCTGATGGATCGGCCAGTGTTTACCCATGACAATGCTCAAAACTGTGAGAATGGTAGTCGGTTTGACAACCGGGCTGAAGGTCTCACTACAATCAATGCCCTCCTGCTGATTTGTGCCATTAGCCACAAGTCGTGTCTTATACCTCTCAATATCTCCACTGTCTCTGAATTTATGATGAAAAAGCTACAGACAATGAATCACATTCACCCCCTCAGGTCTAGGTACTAGATCCCATGTGTGCTGTTTAGTTATAGCATTGAATTCCTCAGATATAGCCGCATTCCAATTAGGGTCTTGTTTAGCCAATATACGGTTTTTGGGAATTGGAGAAATGGTTTGGGCAGACAAATTAAATTGAACTTTGGGTTTGAAGATTTCATACTTGGCACGAGTTTCCATTTGGTGAGTGGGGACAGTGGGAGGCGGTGCTGGCTGAGTAAGGAGGGCTGAGACTGATGGTAGGGTCGGAAAATGAGAAGGTGGGGGCAAAGCCGTCGGAGGCGCCACGACGCATGGATCTAGCACCGCGGTGCTGTTTGAGTAACATGTCTCTCTAGAAATATGGCGCCGCAGTGCCTCATCACTGGGCCACGGCGCTGTCGACGGGTTGGGAGAACAGACCTCTCTGGAAAGTTGGTGCCGCGGTGCCTCAACACTGGGCCGCGGCGCTGTCGACGAGTCAGAAGAGATAAGCTGATCAAGGATGATGGGAGAGATAGTAGGCTCATCAAGGAATGAGTAAAGCGATTTTTAGAATTTCTGAAGATTCGAAAACGGGAATGTGGTCTCGTCGAATGTGATGTGACGAGAGATGTGGATTTGACGAGTGGACAGGTCGTAGCATAGATAGCCGCTATGGTTCAGTGGGAAGCCTAGGAAAACACATGGAGTGGACCTAGGAGCGAGCTTGTGAGGGGCGGTAGAGCTAATGTTGGGATAACACAGTCAACCGAAAATCCTTAGATGATCATAGGAGGGGACTCTATGGTAGAGGATTTCAGTAGGAGTCATATTGTGAAGAGTGCTAGTAGGGAGAATATTGAGAATGTATTATGACATTTTAGCATCATATACCCAGAAGGATGGAGGGAGACATGAATCAATAGGGTGCGAATCATATTGTTAATGGTGCGGGTGATTCTTTCAGCTTTACCGTTTTCTGGTGAGGTGTGAGGACAAGAGAAGCGAAAAACCATGCCATTATTGATACAAAAACGGTGAAACATAGAGTTATTGAATTCACGACCATTATCGCACTAAAATGATTTGATACCCTTTTCAAATTGTGTTTGAATGAATTGTCGAAACTCAAGAAATTTGGTAAACACTTCCGATTTATATTTGAGAGGGTACAAACAGATATAGTGAGAAAAATCATATAGCAAGACAAGATAATATTTATGACCGAGAGAACTAGCAACAGGTGATGTCCATAAATCAGCATGTATTATATCAAATGGTGCAAATGTAACACTAGTAGATAATTTAAACGGAAGACGAGTATGTTTGCCTAATGAACAAGAAACACAATTTTGGGCAAGCTTTTCATTACAAGTGTTGACAGTCAATTTTGACCCGTTTTTCGCATATTTGTCGCAATTTCATGTGTTTTAGGACACTGCATTTTAATCATCATTTTTTTGCTTTTTTATCGTTATATTTTAAAATTAAGCGTTATGTTATGTTTCTATTATTACTACACCGTCGTTTATTTTAATAATATTTGCGTTTCTTTAAATAATTAATTGACATCCGACTTTATTTTTAATTAGACATTAAACGTTTGTTAAATATCGTATTTTTATTATTATTGCACCGACATTTGCATTTTAATAATCTTGCATCTTGTTAAATAATTTTTCTTTTAAATAATTAAACCGCTTTACATTTTGTCAAACCAGTCCAGTACGGAACCCAATCTGAATCATTCCAATCCAACACCATTTTTATATCATCCAAACACCCCCTTTTATTTCCCCCATTTTAAATTCCAAATACCCTTTTATTTCCCCCCATTTTTAAATTTCAAACCACTTTCATTTCCCCCCTAAAATACCTTACCCCCCCTTTTTTATTAAAAAGGGGCACGTGTCGACCCACGAGAATAAAGGCAACAGAGCCATTTTTCATTTGAGAAAAAAAAAGGATCATCCGCATAAGGCAACACAACCCTTTTTTTTCATTTTTTTTCAAAAGAAAATCTGTCCCCTCTCCCTACCAGTCCATCCCGTCGCCGCCCTTCGACGGAGTTCTAAAAACTCCGGCGAACCCCCTCACGCCACACACTGCCCGTCTCCCTCTCCACTCGTCGAACCAGACCCATCGACCACCACCACCCTCTACCTGTCGAAACCACCACTGCCCGTCTCCCTCTCCACCCGACGAACCCCCCCTTTTAAACACTACCCACATTAAAGAAAAGGGAAACCCCTAATCCATAAGAACCTCTTCAGCCGCCGCTCCCCTCTGAGGAGAAAACCCATTTTTTCTCCCTATCATCTCGGCGGCACACCCAAAACGAGAGCTCCCCTACACTCTCCATAATCTCTTCATCCTTCGATCACAACGCCATAACTACTTTTTTTTTCTTTTCTTTCAAAACCATCTCATCTCAAACAACCATAACTTCTCCAAGTCTCCACCATGACCGTGTATCAACCATCTGTCCTCTGCTTCCATGCTATTCACGCACAAAACAGAGATCCTGATTCCATCAGGTTCCGTTCGATGTCATCGGTATATGCTCGGCTAAAATATTTGTTCAGTCCTTGAATATTCACTGCAACTCAAAGCTCAAGTTCCATATATATAGACAAAAGGAAAGAGGGGGTGGTTTCGGCCTCAACACCATCTCTGCCACCTTCCGTCCACGTCGAAAAATCACCTATTTCAGCTACCTTTTTCTGCCTTCGCGCTATCGTTCAAACCTGCAAAGGAGTAAGGGTCTAATATTTTGTTGTTGTTTAATCTCAGTCGTTTATTTCAAGATTCGTCATTAGTATATCATTTGCTTGCTCTTTTCTCTTTGAGTTTCCTCATTGTTAGTAATTTATTATCGATGTTAGTCCATTTGTGTCTATATATTTGTTGGTTATAAATAACTTAATTTAGAAATGAGAAGTCTTTGTTTAATTGGGTTAAAATACGAATTTGACGAGTATGGTTCACTATTTCTTGTGTTGAATTGGTATATTTTATTTTTCATAGTTTGTTTAATGAGCATTCCTTCTTAATATAATGAGCTGATAAGTGAAATGCTTTAAATATTTGAATTCCTATTGGTTTGACCGTGGAGTGCGTCGAAAATAAAATGTGAACTAGCATTTAATTATTTTGTGGGGCCTAGATCATTGTTTAAAGACCCAATTAATTTACTTGTGATATGAGTTGTAAATCTATTCAAGATCCGCTGCAAACGATAAAAGGAAAAGAGTGGAAATTACACATCCAGAAATTATTTTCCTTATGTGTTTAATTCGATCAAGAATCTTTATGCCTATATTATTCAGTTTTTACTTTTATTAGTCAAACATTAAGAACAGACATACTCTCACTTCTTTGAATATCTTTTACATGTACATCATAATGGGATAACATTGCTTGGAGTTCAACTATGACGAGCGGAGGAGTCAACACGCGAAGCGGAGCTCAAATAGAATAGTCACCCCAAGTGGGGCTCAGGTATGTGGGATATGATGCCAACGGCAGGCTAGTGACTTCTTGAATGAATCACATAACTTTACCAAAAGTAAAGCAATACTACACTTTGGTTACTGATTTGAACAAGATACTACACTTGGTAGTTTACTGATTTTGAACTTGATACTACACTGGCCAAAGAAGGATTTATCCGTCGATCTGGAGGCCTCCATGGTAAGCGAGACGGAATATGTGGGCGAGGAGGAAAGTGAAAAAGATTAGACGAGAATGCATAGTATCGTTCACCAGGAGGCGAGTCGACCGCCGCCGTAGCGATATTGGCTTCTCATGTCTTAGTATCATTGGCATAACACTAGCTGAGCCCACACTATATAAAAAATATATCTTTCACAATATCTTCTATATATATATATCTATATATATATGCATACCTTGTGTTTGTTTTGTAATTTATTTATTATTTACTAACTCTTTTACTAAGTGTCTTTTGCAGGTACCCGGAGGCGCATCCCAAAGTTAAAGCCTGTGCATAAAATAGAATAAAAGCGAAATGTCGCTAATTTCTCTTCATTGCATCTTTTATGATTATTTGCTTTTATTACTATCTCTTTAAATATATATCTATTTTAAATATTTGCATGCCTAGTTTAAATATCTTTTTGATTAGTTTAATAATTAGAATACCCTTAGAATTGCATGATATATTTAGCACAATAATTTTAAACATAAGTTTGAACGGACAACCGCAAGTTAGCGGATCCTTTAGGATGCCTAACCCCTTCCCTTTAGGATAATAAAGAACCCTTACCTAGAATCTCACATAGCTTTCGCAGACCTTAAAAATGGAGATCATTCGTAGTATTTTATGCTACACTTTCAGTGTCCTAATTCACTATAATAATTAGGTGGCGACTCCTTTAAATACACATTTAGGAATCCAACCATGCGTAGCGGTAATCCCGTTTCCGACTCCGGTTGAAAATGGGGTGTTACAGCATGGCGACTCTGCTGGGGATTTTAGGTTCTTAACCACAACAAACATAGGTTAATTTATTGTGCTTTATTTTCTTTATTTTGCTTAAATTCCCTCCTTTATGTTTTACACTTATTTGCTTTTATTGTTTTGCCTAAATTATTCTGCTTTACATATAAATATTTTGCATATTGTCTTAACTGCTATTTGTTTACTGCTTTCCTTAAACTGACATTCCGCTCATATTTCCTCCCTTACGGAAAATTAACACTATCACACACTACACGTGAGGTGCGCTTTGCACACCCGCAAATTTCTTTAAAAAAAAAACCAAATTTAGGAGAGTTGGCATTTTACGCGGAGAATCCGGTCCAACCGGTGGCCGCGTAGCCTTCTCGCTCGAGTAGTCCACTCGGGAACCTTGCGTCCAGTAAGCCAAAATCTTAGAAAACTTAAGATAGAGTTATACCACCCTTTATTTTAAGTCATGCATGCATTTATCTTAGGTGGGTTGATCCCTGGTATCGACGCCACAATTAGGAAAATACCAAAACTTGTCGACGGGTTTCGCAACCCAACGACCAACCATCATATTATGTGTAGCGTGACAATGTTAGACAAATCCAAGCCTAAACATGGCATGCCGAATTGGAAAAAGTGCACCGTCATTTGGTCGTCATTTCCAACAAAACATTGCAGTTTAACAACTTGGACCTACTTATCATAATCTCGCATATTTGGCGTTTAGGCCCACCTCTGGCATTAAAAGAGGTCCCAAACATGCTAGGACGCGCATTTGATATCTATATAGTCTGCTTGCTATTGTAATGTTTGTTGCTTTCAGCTATGTGCACTTTACTACATTATTTTGCTACTTCAACTTTGTGCATTCACTTAGTATTAATTACGAGCTATACTAGCTTGGTTTTTTGGGGCTGTGTTATTCCTTGCGTTATTAGCACGATACTCGGAAAGCCCATATCTCAAACAACGATTTTCTCTTATTTTGTCACATTATGAACTACGTTCGACCTTATTCCCACGGCGGGATACGTAGGCGGCCATTTCGGTCTCGGTCCCACCTTTTAAAAATCCTAATTTTTCATCTCTTAAAAATTACTTTATTCTCCGTCACTGGCAAACTATGGTTTAAACTGGTTCCTTTGGCAAAATGCATAGGCGGCCATATCAGCTTTGGTCCCATCTTAAAAAAAAAAAAAAACTCGAAGTCTAATCGACGAACCCAACTTCAATAGGGCTAGGCTCCTAGACTATGTATCTACTTGATCTCTATGGCGAGACACGTAGGTGGCCACATCGGACTCAGCACAACTCTTTTTAAAATCTTTTGCCTTTACTCTACCGGTTATAAAACACACTCCATCCAATCTCTGCGATAGGATAGTAAAGGTTTTCCATATCAAATTCGGTCTCGTCCATTCAACATCCGCTTATGCCAAAACTTGGGCTGCTTTCAAAAAGCTTCACTGCAAGAAGAGGCAGTCAATACCGAATAGCATATTATCGACTACGCTCTCGTAGCCAAATACTTAAAGACATGCAACAGTTACAAGTTCGAACAGATCGGGCATGCTAGTGGTCAGAGTTAAAGCTACAAAGTCCGCACAAATCAACAGCCCCTTTCAAATCTCACAAATTTTCTCGAGTACGTATAATACGGGTTGGATATTTGACGACGTTGAAGGGATTTTCTTATAGCAAATTTCTACCACGTACATTCTTATCCTCATTCATTCGTTTTTGCATATCTATAACACTAATTATTACATCTATCTTTAATTTTTGTAGGAAGTTTCAGAGTAACTCACCGCATGAAGCCATAATCGCACGCATCAAGGCGTCATTTGGCTCACAGGGCCATTCTCATCCTCATTTCTCAATCATTTTACAACTTTAATTATTTTATTCGGTTTATATTATGCTAGTAACTTCATCATAGTAGCCTGACCCACCAGGTCGAAATCGCTTTATTACATCCGCACAACGACATCCATATAACGTTTATGCAACGACGTTATCTCATTATGTCTATGCAACGGCTTCATCAACAATTCATCTATGCAACGATGATCTCTGCATCACGTCTATGCAACGACGTCCCTTTCATCAAAGCCCATGCAACGACTTCATCTGCATTTCGTCCATGCAACGACGAACATCTGCATCGCGTCCATGCAACGACGCCATCTCATCAAAGCCTATGCAACGGCTTCATCTGTATTTCGTCCATGCAACAACGAACATCTGCATCGCGTCCATGCAACGACGCCATCTCATCAAAGCCTATGCAACAGCTTCATCTGCATTTCGTCCATGCAACGACGAACATCTCGTGACGCGGCCCATGCAACGGCGCCATCTCATCAAAGCCTATGCAACGGCTTCATCTGCATTTCGTCCATGCAACGACGAACATCTGCATCGCGTCCATACAACGGCGCCATCTCATCAAAGCCTATGCAACGCCATCTCGCATTTCGCCCATGCAACGATTTAACATTCGTGATCACGTCTATGCAACGACGCTATCTCATCAAAGCCTATGCAACGGTTTCATTCGCATTTCGTCCATGCAACGATTTAACATTCGTGATCACGCCCATGCAACGACGCTATCTCATCAAAGCCTTGCAACGGCCATTCGCATTTCGTCCATGCAACAACGAACATCTGCATCACGCCCATGCAACGACGCTATCTCATCAAAGCCTGCAACGGCCATTCGCATTTCGTCCATGCAACGACGAACATCTGATCACGCCCATGCAACGACGCTATCTCATCAAAGCATATGCAACGGCCATCCGCATTTCGTCCATGCAACGATTTAACATCCGCATCACGCCTACGCAACGACGCCATCTCATCAAAGCCTATGCAACGGCTTCATCAAGATTTCGTCCATGCAACGATTTAACATCTACATCACTTTACTTTTTACTTTAGCATCGCAACAATCCAACGTCATCGTAATTCGACATCGGGACATTTTTAAATTCTCGACTTTACTTTTATTTTCTAGCATTACAATTTCAAAGGTCATCATGATTCGACATCTGGGACATTTTTAAATCTGCGTCGACTTTACTTCTATTTTCTAGCATTGCAGATTAAAGTGTCATCATGATTCGACATCAGGACATTTTTAAATCAATCGCTTTGCTTTTTATTTTTCGCATCACAACGACCCAGTGTTAACATAATTTGACACTGGGACAATTTTGGGTCTGCATCGTCCCCTCTTTTAAGTTCTAGTTTTTAAAACAGGACAAAATAGGCTACGGGTCAACATCTTTGTCCGAAGACTCTTCCATCATCTCCGTACAAAGAGGGACATGCTGTTGACAGTCAATTTTGACCCGTTTTTCACATATTTGTCGCAATTTCATGTGTTTTAGGACACTGCATTTTAATCATCATTTTTTTGCTTTTTTATCGTTATATTTTAAAATTAAGCGTTATGTTATGTTTCTATTATTACTACACCGTCGTTTATTTTAATAATATTTGCGTTTCTTTAAATAATTAATTGACATCCGACTTTATTTTTAATTAGACATTAAACGTTTGTTAAATATCGTATTTTTATTATTATTGCACCGACATTTGCATTTTAATAATCTTGCATCTTGTTAAATAATTTTTCTTTTAAATAATTAAACCGCTTTACATTTTGTCAAACCACCAAAGATTTTAACCCAATCTGAATCATTCCAATCCAACACCATTTTTATATCATCCAAACACCCCCTTTTATTTCCCCCATTTTAAATTCCAAATACCCTTTTATTTCCCCCCATTTTTAAATTTCAAACCACTTTCATTTCCCCCCTAAAATACCTTATCCCCCTTTTATTAAAAAAGGGGGCAGCCCACGTATCAGCCACAGAATAAAGGCAACAGAGCCATTTTTCATTTGAGAAAAAAAAAAGGATCATCCGCATAAGGCAACACAACCCTTTTTTTTCATTTTTTTTCAAAAGAAAATCTGTCCCCTCTCCCTACCAGTCCATCCCGTCGCCGCCCTTCGCCGAAGTTCTAAAAACTCCGGCGAACCCCCTCACGCCACACACTGCCCGTCTCCCTCTCCACTCGTCGAACCAGACCCATCGACCACCACCACCCTCTGCCTGTCGAAACCACCACTGCCCGTCTCCCTCTCCACCCGGCGAACCCCCCCTTTTAAACACTACCCACATTAAAGAAAAGGGAAACCCCTAATCCATAAGAACCTCTTCAGCCGCCGCTCCCCTCTGAGGAGAAAACCCATTTTTTCTCCCTATCATCTCGGCGGCACACCCAAAACGAGAGCTCCCCTACACTCTCCATAATCTCTTCATCCTTCGATCACAACGCCATAACTACTTTTTTTTTTCTTTTCTTTCAAAACCATCTCATCTCAAACAACCATAACTTCTCCAAGTCTCCACCATGACCGTGTATCAACCATCTGTCCTCTGCTTCCATGCTATTCACGCACAAAACAGAGATCCTGATTCCATGGTGGGTTCCGTTCGATGTCATCGGTATATGCTCGGCTAAAATATTTGTTCAGTCCTTGAATATTCACTGCAACTCAAAGCTCAAGTTCCATATATATAGACAAAAGGAAAGAGGGGGTGGTTTCGGCCTCAACACCATCTCTGCCACCTTCCGTCCACGTCGAAAAATCACCTATTTCAGCTACCTTTTTCTGCCTTCGCGCTATCGTTCAAACCTGCAAAGGAGTAAGGGTCTAATATTTTGTTGTTGTTTAATCTCAGTCGTTTATTTCAAGATTCGTCATTAGTATATCATTTGCTTGCTCTTTTCTCTTTGAGTTTCCTCATTGTTAGTAATTTATTATCGATGTTAGTCCATTTGTGTCTATATATTTGTTGGTTATAAATAACTTAATTTAGAAATGAGAAGTCTTTGTTTAATTGGGTTAAAATACGAATTTGACGAGTATGGTTCACTATTTCTTGTGTTGAATTGGTATATTTTATTTTTCATAGTTTGTTTAATGAGCATTCCTTCTTAATATAATGAGCTGATAAGTGAAATGCTTTAAATATTTGAATTCCTATTGGTTTGACCGTGGAGTGCGTCGAAAATAAAATGTGAACTAGCATTTAATTATTTTGTGGGGCCTAGATCATTGTTTAAAGACCCAATTAATTTACTTGTGATATGAGTTGTAAATCTATTCAAGATCCGCTGCAAACGATAAAAGGAAAAGAGTGGAAATTACACATCCAGAAATTATTTTCCTTATGTGTTTAATTCGATCAAGAATCTTTATGCCTATATTATTCAGTTTTTACTTTTATTAGTCAAACATTAAGAATGTATATACTCTCACTTCTTTGAATATCTTTTACATGTACATCATAATGGGATAACATTGCTTGAGTTCAACTATGACGAGCGGAGGAGTCAACACGCCGTCGAGCTCAAATAGAATAGTCACCCCAAGTGGGGCTCAGGTATGTGGGATATGATGCCAACGGCAGGCTAGTGACTTCTTGAATGAATCACATAACTTTACCAAAAGTAAAGCAATACTACACTTTGGTTACTGATTTGAACAAGATACTACACTTGGTAGTTTACTGATTTTGAACTTGATACTACACTGGCCAAAGAAGGATTTATCCGTCGATCTGGAGGCCTCCATGGTAAGAGACTAATATGTGGGCGAGGAGGAAAGTGAAAAGATTAGACGAGAATGCATAGTATCGTTCACCAGGAGGCGAGTCGACCGCCGCCGTAGCGATATTGGCTTCTCATGTCTTAGTATCATTGGCATAACACTAGCTGAGCCCACACTATATAAAAAATATATCTTTCACAATATCTTCTATATATATATATCTATATATATATGCATACCTTGTGTTTGTTCTGTAATTTATTTATTATTTACTAACTCTTTTACTAAGTGTCTTTCAAAAATTCTGAGGCGCATCCCAAAGTTAAAGCCTGTGCATAAAATAGAATAAAAGCGAAATGTCGCTAATTTCTCTTCATTGCATCTTTTATGATTATTTGCTTTTATTACTATCTCTTTAAATATATATCTATTTTAAATATTTGCATGCCTAGTTTAAATATCTTTTTGATTAGTTTAATAATTAGAATACCCTTAGAATTGCATGATATATTTAGCACAATAATTTTAAACATAAGTTTGAACGGACAACCGCAAGTTAGCGGATCCTTTAGGATGCCTAACCCCTTCCCTTTAGGATAATAAAGAACCCTTACCTAGAATCTCACATAGCTTTCGCAGACCTTAAAAATGGAGATCATTCGTAGTATTTTATGCTACACTTTCAGTGTCCTAATTCACTATAATAATTAGGTGGCGACTCCTTTAAATACACATTTAGGAATCCAACCATGCGTAGCGGTAATCCCGTTTCCGACTCTGGTTGAAAATGGGGTGTTACAACAAGTAATGGAATTATTGTCTCTAAGAAAATTAAAAACTGGGAGTCCTGGGTGACCAAGCCTATTATGCCATATCGAATAAGAAATAGCCGCTAGAGAGACGGGAGAACAAGATCTGGCAGTGGAGGTGGATGTGAATGGATAGAGATCCCCTGTGCTATTGCATCTCGTAAGAGGTGTCCCTCTACGAAGATCCTTTACAGTGAAACCAAAGGGTCAAAGTCAACAGAGACAAAATTATTACGAGTAAATTGGCGGACAGAGATTAGGTTCTTAATCATATGTGGGGCATATAAGGTATTTTAAGGGAGAATGGTGGATGGGGAGGTCTTGTGTATGATGTACCATAACCCTTTACTGGAATGCGTTGTCCACTACCAACTGTAATATATTGAGGATTCTTTAAACTGCACATTTTGGGAATAGTACATGTAGACTGGGTAATGTGAGATGTGACTCCGGAGTCCATGTACCAATTGTTGTCAGGTTGTTGTATGTTGAGGGTGCTGAAAGCCTGACCCAACTTGTTACACCCCGTAATCCCAGGACATGTATATAAGAACATACGTATGAAATCATGACGTTAAGATTTGAGGCTTGTAGAATTTATCGGAATTTTGAAAATGTCGGGAAACGAAATATTACGATGAATTGGAGGGTGACACATGTCACCCCCGGATGGTCTTGGTCGAATTAGACCAAGGATAGAATGGTCATTTGACCAAAGCAAAGATGAACAAGTCTTGCAAGCTCAAGCTTGAGATTGTTGACTAAGTCAAAGAGCCCACTTGGCTTGATATTTAAATCCATTCATCTAAGACCACACAAGTGTATTGATCTAGACCCTCCATTTGATTATATAAGCACACTAGTAGCAAGACAAGTCTTCCAACACTTAGAAAAATTTAGAGAACTTGTGTGTTCTTATTGATAGCTCTGGGGTTTGCCCCTTTGTGAACAAGAAAGATTTTCGTTTATGGTTCAATAATCCCAATACTTTAAACCAAGGTTCCTAAGGGTATTGTAAGGATATCTCAATAGAAAGATCCTGGAAAATCCGCATTTTTACGTTAGTCGCAAGGCGAAAACCCAAGGTGTTCTTCAACTTTGAAGTTGGAAATAGAAGAGGAGTTTTTCACAAGCTTCTAAGGGTTGCAAATAGCGGATTGGAACGTCAAGAAAATGAGTTGAAGTTGCTAAGGATCGACTTTAGGTTTTGGATTGGTTTGGGCTTAAAGAGGTAATAATCTCCGTCTTGCTATTGTAATTCAAGATTTCATGTTGTAGTAGTTAGAAATGATCATATGAAATATATTATGAAGATTGATAAGTGTTGTGGGGTATTTGGATGGAATCCGAAAGTTGCATGATTTAGCCTTTAAGATTGTAATTCAATTTAGTTACTAGTTTAGTCGTTGCATGTTATCTAAAGAGTTGATTAAAGTGGTTATAATTGTTACAACTAGTTGTGACTATATGACATGTTAGACGTAACAACTTGGATTGAAAAGGAATTGGATAAGACTTTGTAGTATGATACATTATAGCCGAGAATGGCATGGAATTATTGGATTGTTTTGTATTATTGTGTGGCAAAATTTTACACGTCCTGTTAAGGCGTGTAATCCCCTTTGGATAGATGAATTGTTGGCCCTTAAATGTGGCATGTTTGGTTGTTAAATTCGGGCCTTGAAAAAGGTAGAAAAGTACGTAGAAACAAAGGAAGTGCTGTCCGATTTTCCGTAGAATTTGGTGACTTTACACTTAGAATATTCTACGTTTGAAGCTAGAGGTTAATAGACGTATTATGGCCATTATAGGTTGAAGTACTACGTATAGCATATCCTACTTGAAGGGTGGAATAGCTATCAAGGTTGAAGTACTTGGGAGCATTTTGCTACTTGTCGATAGTCGTCGCGAGGTATGTGAACCTGTTCCTTCTTTTGGCATGATTCTACGTATGCAATATACATGTGGTATTATTTTATGATTCATTCTAATCTTAGAAGTTAAGAGGTACGTATGTTGACTTACTCTATGTAAAAGGTATGTCTAAGTAATCCTAAGTTCTTACCAAGTCTTATTGAGGATGTTGGTAAGAGTCGTTAGGAAGTATTTGGAGTCGAGTTGACTTTGTTAATTTACTGCACGAATGAGAATAAGTATCGAACAAGCCATTGCAGCGTTAATAAAAGAAAATGTATCGACAATCAATTATATTAAAATGAGTAGAATTCTCCATCTGCATAGAAGCTAAGATAAGACAAAATTGTATTACATTTTCTAGATCATGGTTGCTTTAATAAGATCGTTATAAACGAGTATAACATATTCACAACGCATAAAAGTACATGTTACTTAATTTAAAGAGTTTACGTTATGAAGTTTTAAGACTATGAACCTTGAGTTCTTAAAAGGTTAAGAGACTTTATTTTTCAAGTTATGAGACTTGATTCTTAAAGAAAGGGATGACTTGATTTAAAAGTATAGAATACTTGATTTGGAAAGTATTGATTTCTTGATATTCTAGAGATAAGAGACTTGATTTCTAAAGTTAAGAAACTTGATTTCTAAAGATAAGAGACTTGAAGTATTTTGAAAGTTATGCAACTTGATTTGAAAGTATAAGTCTCTTGGTTATAAAAAGAATGAATTTGTCTAAACCATAAAGAGTTATAACGGCTTTATGGGAAGTTAGTTATGACGGCTTTATGGAAGGTTAAGAGTGTTGTCTATTTTGATTGATAGGCATGAGTTGCCTAGGTTGTGAAATTTGAAGTTACTTGGTTTCAAAGTCTTGAAATGAATTTCTAAAGGTTTAGTAACTTAATTTGAAAAATAGGCATGCCTTGATACTACAGGTGTTAGTATCTTGGGGTTTTATATAAAAAGAAGTCTTTTGAAAAGAATGGAAGTACGTAGTACTTGGGGTTAAATTCCCGGATTTTTTATGTGATGTGGAAGTGCCTTGAGTTGATAAAATGAAAGTCTAAAGATTATATGAACTTGCCTATGCTTGCTTGTGATAGCCTTTGAGTGCAAGTATTATATTTTACTTTGTCATGACTCTACTGAGGGCCATTGCCTTGTTGTAAATTTACTTGACGCGTCTAAGTGTGACGAGGATTCCACGGGTATTCTTCTATTGTGATTGATCCTTGGACATGCTTATACGATGAGGGATTCCGGGGCATGCGACCAGAATGCGGGTTAAATTCCCGGATGCTATTATTACTCCATGGCCATGCTTATATGATGAGGGATTCCGGGGCATACGACCATGTTATATGCTATTACTCCATGGACTAGTTCTCCATGAAGACATGTACCCGAGATGAGGGATTCCACGGGCATGTTATATACGATTATTACCCCATGGATTAGCTCTCCATGAAGTCATATACCCGAGATGAGGGATTCCACGGGCATGATATATATATATATATATATATATATATATATCTATATATATATATATATATATATATTGTATACAGACATTAATGAGGTAAAATTCCACGGGCGCGTCACATGGTTATATTTTACACTCCATAATCAGACTAAAAAAAAGAATGAATCGAGACGGACAGTTACGATTGTCGGCAGTGATGTGGGATTCCACGGGCAGGAGATATATATATGTATTGCATATGTGTACGTCGACAGTGAGGTAGGATGCAACGGGCGCGTCACATGGTTATATTTTACACTTACGATTGTCGGCAGTGATGGGGGATTCCACGGGCACGCTTTGATATTTGTGGGCTTGAGACCCTTACTGGATTGTGTGATGATACTTGAGGGCTTGTGTCCATAGCCCCGGTGTGACTATTGTTCATGTGTTAAAATAGTCTTTAAAAAGGTAAAACTGACTTTCATTACTTTCACTTCGGCAAGGCACAGTGTACTGTTATTCTGGTTATCATACATGTCTCCAGCTTTATTTTAGACTATTATGATTTCATTATAGTACTTTCAGTTTTACATACTTGGTACATATTTCGTACTGACCTCCTTCGGGGGGCTGTGTTCATGCCGCAGGTTGAGGTACATAGCTTGCTGATCCGCACTCTTAGGATCACTGTTCAGTTCTTGGAAAGCTCCATTTCTCCGGAGGCTTTGTCTTTTGGTACGGTTTCCTGAGATTGTAGATTTATGTACATTCAGGGGTATGGCGGGGCCCTGTCCCGTCACAGTTGTTATGTCAAAACTCTTATAGGTCTGTACTCATATCTTGTGGGTCGCTTTGTAAAAAAAGAAGAATAGGTAACTGCTTTTGGATTATATATATATATCGCGGGAGGTAGCCTTATCGGCTAACCTGTTATTTATTTCTTGTTAAGTTCATGTATGTTTCGCTAATTATCTCTGATGTATACCTGTAAGGGTGCCCAGGTAGGGCACCAGTCGCGGGCCCGGGGTCGGGTCGTGACACAACTCAGTGGGTTTCATGGCGGATGAGGGCTGCTGGAACTGTCCCTGTATGAAGTGGGCTTGTTGTGGTGCTGGAGCTGGACCTAACAACCCGTAGTGGGAATAATGGTTGAAGAATTACCGCATCGAATGGGCAGCGCCGCGGATCTGCATCTTGAGGCACCGCGAATCAGACGACGCTGGGAGCCATCGCGGCCGTCTGGTTCGTTGCCCTCGCCGCTTAGCACGGCGGGTTTCTTCGAGCAGCAACTATGAGCGAGCTTTGTTAAAGTTGGGTAACAGATCCGCCTGTTGAATCATGGTGGCCAATGTATCATATTCGCCTTTAGGGAGGCCAACAATCAATTGTAACACCATTTTGGTGTCAGTAATAGGCGAGTCGACAACAACAAGTTAATCCGTCAGGAGCTTTAACTGTTTGCAGTACTCATTCACATTGGAAAAGTTTTCAAGACGTGTATTGTTAAATTACTTCTCTAAATACACAGCACAAGTATGCTTGTTGTCCTGAAAAATTTCCTCCAAATGATTCCACAAATCACGGGCCGTGGAGTCAGATTTCATGATAGTAAGAAGTAGATCCTGAGAAATACTACCATATATCCATTGTTTGACGTCGGCGTCTAGACGACGCCAAGTAGAATCATAAACCTCCGAAGGGCGCGAAATGGTGTCATCAATATGATCAAGCACGTTATAGAGACATGTATGATTGCGAAACAGTTCAACCCAGGGATAATACTGACTACTTTCTTGATCAAGACGGATGGGGATATGGTTCTTGATGTTGGAAATAGTGCGAGCGGGATGAAAAAAAGGCGACGACTTGGTGGTGAGATTTGTGGAGGTAGAAGCATCAAAAACAGTGGGAGAATCCTGAGTATCCATTTAGAGAAAAGAGGAAGAAAAGAAAAACCAAGAATTTTTTTTAAAGAGAAGAATGGAGCCGCAGCTGGGGATGAAAATTTCTAGGGTTTTTGGAGTTTAGGCTCTTGATACCATGTAAGATGATATTAATCTCCCTTAGGGAGTCTTCTCATTAATATCAAAGTATATATAGAGTACAATATTCATCCCTTATACATAAGGAATCCTAAGCCTATACAAAAGAGGAATCCTAGTCTTACCATAATTATATTTACATAATATATGGAAATATTCTAATTATGGGTAGGGATACAATTGTTTCTATAATATACATATTTACACTATCCTCCCTAATTATCAACAATACGTGAGAGTGCTTCTGACTTCACGTCTCTTCCCTATGGCATGATTATCACTAGAAATTCTTGAGGCTGGTGGAATTGATCTTTCTAGATACTCTTATATTCCAGCCTCCCAACGCTACAATGTCAGGACGTTCAGTTACATGCTTGTTGACTCCAAATGGGTGCGCAAGGACTCTGAACCCTCTGTTCCTCCTATTCCCACTCATGTCAAAGCCACATCCAGTTCTCCCCCTCCATTGTCTTGTTCTGCAGACATTCTCTCTGCTTTGGTCTCTTTGGACACTAAGGTAGATAGTCTAAAGGATCTCTTGTTATCCCCAACTGTTTTAATTGGACAAACTCAAGGAGGCAACTAAAGAGACGGGTCGAATATATCAAAAATGTGGATGCTGCTTAAATGGACCTCCAAGGAATTGCAAGTTAAATGTTATCACATCACCAACCGTTGAATGAATTGCAGCGAATTGCAAGAGTTAAAACGAAATGGGGAAGAGGGGAAGATGAAGAAGCAGAAATCGATGATGTCGAGTGAAATGAGAAGAAGAGGAACAATGATATAGTTGAACAAATTGCAGTGAATTGCAAGTAAAATGAGTTAAAACGAAATGGAGAATTTGTATTAGTTCTTAGCATGACAATGTCTAGGAGCTAATCTCTTTATTAGGGTTTTCCGTCGAATCACTTGAAACTTTTTTCATACAGTTAATGCATAGTTATTGATTTTTTATTCAGCTTATTAAGATCTATTCAATATTGTATTGATTGCTTGATAATTAACTGACCATTAATTATCACAACTTATATGATTTCGAATCGAGATCTAAAAAGGGAGATTTGAATATGCTGTAGTTGTTTAAACATAGGTTAAAATCGTGGACGAAAGTATCCCGATACTTGTGTAGTGTTTAAGATTATTGTTCTTAATCCTCCTGTGTGGTAAAATCTATCATAGAAATATAGAAGGTTTCTGCACAAAGTTGAGTTTTTATATGTTCTAACCGGAATATAGAACAGATTAGTTAACCTGCTATCTTAATAAGAAGAAGAATTATTAGTATTGCATTAACAAGTGAAAGAGTGGATAGTTGAGGAGATCGAAAACCCTAATTCCCTTCATAACTGTTTTAACCCAAAGTATTATCATCCTTAGTTTACATTCTGCACTTTACTTTACTTTACTTTTAATTCTTAGTTCATAAACCAAACAAAAGAACATTAACCAAATAGAAACCAAAGATTAGTTATTCGGTACTTGACAACCAGTCTCTGTGGACGATAACTCGGTCTTACAGACTATATTACTTGAGCGATACGTACACTTGTGTAAGCATATATTTATCGCAACATAGGGCTATATTCAAAATAGGTACATCCAGAAAGTATATTATTTTAATTGGTAGACATGCTTAATATATATATTTTACAAACACAGGTCCTTAGGCCTAAAAAGGAACCTACTCATCCTATCGATATATTAAAATAGATCATATCGTACGATCTCTAATTGCCACGAAGCTTAAATGACTCATAATTTGGCATGAACATATGTTAAAGACTAATCTGGACACAACATAATTTTAAAAAGCCTAAACTGCCAAGCCAACTATCCATGCTATGAATCATGCCAAGAACAAACATACATTATGCAGGACCAATTCATCCATATAACACACAATATACAAACAGATTATATCAAGCTATCTTTAAATTAATCTAAGCATTCTTGGATAAATACACAACAAATAATGTAACTGAGAGGAATTCAAAGATTACTGACCTTCTCCGGGCAGCGAACCGAGGCGTCATCTAGACTCATCGAATCCGCTCGGAGGAGCTAGTTTATGCGATTGAAAAGAACAAGAGCTTAAATATTTTTGTGGCCTTGTCGATCCAGAGCCGAAAATAAAAGATGGGTATTCTGATTTTTTTTTCAATTCTTCAAAATTGGACTGAGTTTTCTTTTTGTTCTAAGATTTTAAAACAGAAATTCGATCCCCTAAACACAACCAAAGTGGGTTGCTTTTATACCCAAAATCGGAACCCCCAACCCTCTAATTCTACATTCAAATAAAGTGGGATTTGATGGGAGACATGTGTGGTACTGTTGATAGTACCAAACACATGTCTCGAGTCACAGGCCAAGTACACAGAGGCATGTGCGTAAAATGTAAATGGTGAGGGTTTCAACGGATTTTAGTGGTATTGCAGGTGATGGGTGGTGGTTCAAGGTATGAGGGTGTCAGTGATGGGTCGACGACGTGTAAAGGTGGTCGGCGATGTGACTGGGTAGGGGGTAGGTCGGCGACATGGTTTGTCTGGCTTGGTTGCTAGGATGATGGGTTTAGGGATTTAGTTGGGAATGGGGGGGTGGGTGTTTAGACGATGGATGTTTAAAGGATGATTGGGACGGGTTGGACAAGAATTGGGCTGGGCGGTTGATTAGGAAAATGAGGGTGGGTTGGACGAAAAAATGAATGGGGGTTTAATTAATCTAATTATTGGATTGATATACAATCAATCCAATTCTTTCAATTAATTAAAATATGCTTCCTTGTCCTAATTAATTTTCAAAAAGTGCACAGACACATAAAATTATGGCACAAGTGTTTTAATATATATAATTAGTTTAAATAGAAAAGTATAATATTCATATGAAATGATTAATTTGGTAATTGGTGAAAATATTAAGATAAAATCAATTACCAATGCTAATGCCGAAATATTAAAATTATTTTGTTTATATTATAATTATAAAAATATAATACCCGATATTTTAAAATTATGCAGTGATTAGTGAAAAATATTAAAACTATTATTTTTTGAGAATTTTCAAGACTGAGAAACATAGTGAAATTAATAGAACGACCTGAACAAATAGATGGAAAAGAGGGGACAAAATCGGGTGTCAACAACTTGTCCCTTTTTGACTGAAAATGATGAAAGAACGTTGATTTGTAGCCAATTTTGTCCTGATTGTAAAAGAGGATCTCTGATGCTAGAAACTTAAGCGCAAAGATTATGCGGATTTAAAATTTGTCCCAGTGTCGAATTATGTTGACACTGGATTGATGCGATGTTTGGAAAATTAAAGGCAAGCCTAACGCGAATTCAAAATATTTATCCAGTGTCGAATTATGATGACACTAGGTTGCTGTGATGTTAGAAAAATTTAAGGACAAGGCGGATGTAGATTCAAAATTTTGTCCCAGTGTCAAATTATGATGACACTGGGGCTGTGATGCTAGAAAATTAAGGACAAAGCGGATGCAGACTCAAAATTTTATCCCAGTGTCGAATTATGATGACACTGGTTGTTGTGATGTCGCGGGATGCTGGAGAAGAGCGGATCGACGTTCGAGGTACAAATTGTCTGGGTTCTCCATAAGAGACAGTTCCACGTTGTGCTCCTGCTCCTGTAAATTAAGGCTCCTGCAGGCTAAAGCTTAAGAAAAAATTAGTGCATAACTGTTAAGACAAAATGATAAAGCATGAATATATGAGAAATATGATCATGTGAATTGAAATGACAAACACGATGTGATGAAAAATATCTTTGTTGTATAGACGAAGATGCGATGATGTCTTTTAGACATATTGTAATGACGTCATTTTCGGACGTATCACATATATTGTCATTTTCGAACATAATTCAAATGACGTCGTTTTCGGATGTAGTGCAGATATTGTCATTTTCGGACGTATAACAGATATTGTCATTTTCGGACATAATTCAAATGACGTCATTTTCGGACGTAATACAGATGACGTCATTTTCGGACGTATCGCAGATATTGTCGTTCCCGGACGTAGTGCAGATATTCGTCGTTTTCAGACGTAATGCAGATATTTGTCATTTCCGGACGTAATGCAGATGACATCGTATTTGGACGAAGATAATGTTATTTTTGGACGTAATAAAGATGTTCGTCGTTTTTGGACGAAGATGATGTCGTTTTTGGACGTAATAAAGATGTTCGTTGTTTTTGGACGAAGATGACGTCATTTTTTGACATAATGCAGATGTTCGCCGTTTCCAGACGTACTGCAAATATTCGTCGTTTCCAGACGTACTGCAAATATTCGTCGTTTCCGGACGTAATGCAAATATTCATCGTTTTTGGACTTAATTCAGATGTTCGTCGTTTTTGGACGAAAATGACGTCGTTTTTGGACGTAATGCAGATGTTCGTCATTTTTTGACGAAGATGACGTCGTTTTTGGACGTAATGCAGATGTTCGTCGTTTTTGAACGAAGATGACATCATTTTTTAACGTAATGCAGATGTTCGTCGTTTTTGGACATAATAAAGATGTTCGTCGTTTTTGGACGAAGATGACGTCATTTTTTGACGTAATGCAGATATTCTCCGTTTCCAGACGTACTGTAAATATTCATCGTTTCCGGACGTAATGTAAATGTTCGTTATTTTTTGACAAAGATGACGTTATTTTTGGACGTAATGCAGATGTTCATCATTTTTTTACGAAGATGACATCGTTTTTGGATGTAATGCAGATGTTCGTCATTTTTGGACGAAGATGACGTCGTTTTTGGACGTAATGTAGATGTTTGTCATTTTTGGACGAAGATGATGTCGTTTTTGGACGTAATGCAGATGTTCATCATTTTTGGACGAAGATGACGTCGTTTTTGGACGTAATGCAGATGTTCGTCATTTTTGGATGAAGATGACGTCGTTTTTGGATGTAATGCAGATGTTCGTCGTTTTTGGACGAAGATGACCCTGAGGCTGAAATGATGTGTTGAAGTTCTTGTAAATTAAATATGAACAAAGAATTAATGCAAGGAAATCAGTGATAGAAAATAAATAGCTGGAGGTAAGGATGTGACCCTGTGAGTCAAAATAACGTCTCGATACAAACCCGAAGCTGTCGGGGGTCCTTAAAGGCTAGAATGACGCCTTTTGCACAAATGCTCCAAACAGGAATGATTTCTTTATGGACGGAACTGTGATGCAAAAGTTCTCCACGAAGTTCAACATTAAGTGTTGTTGTCCTCCTTCCTTTGTTAACCTGAAGTACCTGCATCCAAAGAAAACTTGTGAGTTTAGGAACTGCATGAGGTTGAAATGACGTCGTTGTCTGGATGTTATACGTTTTGTGAATCGCATGGGTTGAGACGTCGTTGTCCGGATGTTATGCATTTATGACATGCCTGGGTTGAAATGATGTTGTGACCGCTGATGTGCTGGACCTTATTATGGAATTTGAACTTTGATTGTGGTTGTATTTTCTGCCTCTGTTAATATGGAGAACCTGCGCTTAAAGAAAACTTATGAGTTTTGGGGGGGGGGGGGGGGGGGTTGATTCACGTTGACTTTGTACTTTGTAGCCCCGACTCTTGACATTGGGCGCCTGGCTTGTTTGGACCTGATCCCTGGTTTCGACTAGTTGTCGATAAAATATTTGTTGAAAATAATATGGTTGTCTTCCTGCGATGAACTCTCAGGATTGCCCCAGTTTCTGGTGTGCGAGGGCGCTGAATTTTCAATTGCATGAGATCGAGTCTTGCGTGGATCGCTTGCCGATCTTATTATGTAATCAGATGAGCGTATTTTATCATACGCATGGTAAAAAGGAAATTTTCTAATGGTGGGACCGAAGCCGATTTAGGCCGCCTACGTATTCCACCGAGGGAATTATGTCATAACGTAGTTCAAGTTACAAAATGGAATGGTAGAGTTTTTCAGAGGGTGAGACCGAAGCCGATGTGGCCGCCTACGTATTTCGCCGAGGGAATCAAGTTATAATGTAGTTCCAATTACAAAAGGAGGAAAAACATATTAAACGTGAGTGCGAGTCGGACCTCAGCTGAGCCTAATCAAGATTCTCGGAGGACCAAGACAGGAGTACCGGTCTGTTTCCTTGATCTGCATCTAATTGGTTGAGTTTTTAGCGGGATCATCCAAGATCACATTTCATGCTTTGACTGATTCAGAGGTTGAACAATCTTCGACAAGGGGTATCTCTTTTTCTTTTGGAGATTGACCGATGAGTCAACCTTATTGTTTCTCTGGACTGACACAATGGTCTCTTTCAGACCGTTTTCTTCATCTTCAGTGATGATGTTCACATGGGCATCGTCATGATCGGGAAAAAAATTATTGTCCACATTGAGGATAGCTTATTTTAGTTGAATGACCCCATCCTTAATCAATTCCTCGATTTTATCTTTGAGGGTATAACAATTCTCCGTTTCGTGTCCCTCGGCCCCGGAGTGGTGATCGGTGTATTTTATATACACTTTTAGAGTCATTTTAATTAGTATTTTACTCATTTTGTTGATGTTTAGTATAGTTTTAGGGTCGTTTTTCTTTCTTTTGAGTCACAACGGTCATAAAGGAAGAAATAACAAAAAGAAGATGAAATGAGCTTAATTGAGGTTGAATTGCACACTAAAAGGGCCAAGATATGAAGCCTAAGAAGTTCCGGGAAGTATAGAAGAAAATCAGACGAAGTCCGGATGAAAAAAGGATGAAGAACTCGAAAGCCAAAAATCAACGCCGTCTGGCAGGCGCCGCGTTGCTAATTTCCCTGAAAGTCTGAAATGTTGCAGTATTTTCGGCGCTGTGGCGCCAGCCTGCAGGGCCGCGGCGCCGACGCGGGATTTTTCCTTTTCTAGGCCGAATTTGACATGTTTTTAGGGTCCGAAAGGGACAACTTTTCCTACCTATATAATCCATAAACCTTGCTGATTCTATGAATTCTCCATACCACCATTCTAACATCTTCCATCTTGTAAATACTCCACAACACAACTCTTGGAGGCTAGAAGGCTTTGAGACCTAGTTCAAGTATTTTCTTTTTCTTTTTCTTTGTTTTATTTCAGTTCATATTGGAGATTGTATTAGTTCTTAGCGTGACTATGGCTAGGAGCTAATTACTTTAATTAGGTTTTCCATTCGAATCACTTGAACCTTGTTCTTATGATTTAATGCATGGTTTTGGTTTCTTCTTTATATAGTTGAGATTTATTCAATAATTGCTTTGATTGCTTGGTAATTAATTAATCACTAGTTATCATAACATATATGATTTCGAATCGAAATCCGAAAGGGGAGATTCTGAATATGCTGTAGTTGAATAAACATAGGTTAAGATCGTGGACGAAAGTACCCCGATACTTGTGTAGTTTAATATGTTATTGTTCTTAATCCTCCTTTGTGGTAAATCCTATCATCGAAAGATAGAAGGGTTCTTCATCGGGGTTGAATGTTTATATATCCTAACCAGAATATAAAACAGCTTAGTTAACCTGCTATCTCAACATAAAAGAAGAACCTTTATTATTGCATTAAGGATTAAGGCGAGTGGATAGTTGAGGATCTTGGAAGCCCTAATTCTCCATCATAACTGATTTAAACTAAAGTATTTTCATAATTAGTTTATTTCCTGCAATAGTTTTATTATTAGTCTAAAAACCCAAACCAATTTACGTTCACCAAATAGAAATTAAAGCTTAGATAATCGGTAATTGAAAACCAGTCTCTGAGGACGATATTCGGTCTTACCTAGACTATATTACTTGTAACGATACGTACACTTGCGTTAAACTTGTGGATAAATCGCGATCAAGTTTTTGGCGCCGTTGCCGAGGACTGGCGTACTTTCAATATCGAATTATCTATTCTTATTTCTAATTTGGTTTGTATATATTTGGTTATGTTATTTTATTTCTAATTTGGTTGCTCCAGGAACAAGTTTCTAACTTGTTCTGCAAGCATATTTTTATCACTTTTTGTTGTTTTTCTTATTTTGTATGTAAAAAAAAGGGGGCACATGGACTACTACTACTATCATGGGCAGCAGTACTACGACTACTATCCACAACAACAGTATCATCAATGTGAGTTAACCCATTGTGCTCGCGTGAAGATCGAAATGGCTGCGGGAAGCCTTACTCGTGCTCGCGAGTGCGAGAATCCTCGAGGAAATTTCAACGACCACGTTCAGGCCCATCAGGAGCAGGGACGAATTAAGAGGCTGCGTTGTTGGCGCAACCGTCCAAACTCAATTCATGGTGGAAGTAAGACCCTCTCTTCAGAACTTGGAAACTCCAATGAAACAGATTCTGAATTAGGAACCACAAATCGTGCAACTGCTGGACATGGTAACCATTACACCTCAAGAAAGTCCACAAAGTGACCCAATTACAAGGAATGGTGAGCAGATTGTGGAAAATGAACCACAACAAGTTGTTGAAGAATTTGGAGAGATAGTTGGTGTAGATAAAGAAGAGGTCACTGAGGACCACCCTATTGCGGAAAAGACTACACCAAAGGTCATTACTGACCCTCAACCAGAAAGTCCATACCCTCAAGGGCACCCCTAAAATTTGAGAGATGTAGGGAATTTCACTGATCCCTACATTATATAGAGCCTTGAAGACAAGTCTGCCTTGTGTGAATGAGGGATAATCTTACATCTGAAGCCCTTGTTTGGAAAGATGGTTGTAGTTGAAGTGACACCTCTGACAATGGTATGCGGATTCTGGCGATTCGCATGAGATCCATGGGCACTAGTAAAGGTTAATTGCGTCCGGCTACAAGACGTTAAAGACAGCGCTTGTTGGGAGGCAACCCAATTTTTTTTAATTATGTTAGTTTGATTTTCTATTTTTTAGTTTGTTTTATTTTGTCTTGAACAGTCTCACGGTCTTGGGTTCGTGTCTTGTGTTGTTGAATGACAGGTGGACTGGAAGGTAACTCTGAGGAAAAAGGGACAAAAACCCTGAAGATGGAAAAATTGGCAGCAGCGCCGCGGCGCCAGAAATTCAGAAAGTCCCAAAACTATGCAATTCCCAGAAATTCCTCCCATACCTCCGTTATGACCGATGTGTTGTGTCAGTAAGTTGTCTCTTATTTTTAGTCTTCACACATTGGGGACAATGTGTCGATTAAGTTTGGGGGGTGTCTTATATTTTGTTTTTGGTATTTGGTTTTGAGTCTTTTGTTGTCTTTTGTTTGTATTGTTTGATGTGTTTTTGAGTCATAATTTTTTTTTATTATGGATCATGCATGTTGTAGTTGCTAATGATATTGAGTGGATAAAGTGGGATAATGTAATGGAACTAGAAACAAAAATATGTGTTCTTAAATTAGATATGTCAAAAATTCATGACATTTAATTCTTTTGGATACTTGTGCTTACCTTATGTGTGTCAGTTATGGAAAGAACGGTTGAAAAATGTCTAGAAAATCTGTTTGCTTGTTATTTGAGGCGAAATAGTTAATATGTACATGTTTAGGGAGATGATTCAGACATTTCTTTGATAGCCCTTCTTACCATTCACTGTCTATCCCTGACAATAAAATTTATCACTAGTCAGCCCCTTTGAGCCTAAAATAAGATCTTTCTTGGACACCCTATAATTTCATGTTTGTGTCATAAGAAAAAAAATTTAAAGACTCTGGGAATGAAAAGTGTTGAAGAAGAAAAACAAAAAGAGAGTGACAAATTGATGCACCCCAATGAAAAATACGCAAAAGCCTAAGTTTGGGGGTGCCTGTTATTCATAATGCACCTCACTCTCTCAAAACAAAAGAGGGAAAAGATAGGGATGAAACTAAAAAAAAAAGGGATTGAATGAGAAAAAAATGCTTATGGTACATAATTTGAGCCTAAATGCCTACTTTTATCTACCCCTGCCTAAGCCTACATTACAACTTGAAAGTCCTAATGATCTTTAAATGTGTATATCTATGATTAGTGGAGAATAACAAGTAAACAGGTCTATAACATTTTGAGAAAGATGGAATGAAATTGACATGCATAGGTTAGGTGTTTGTATTTCCATTGACCATGATCTAAGTGAATTTGCGAAATATCTAACTTGAAATTCTAGATTGCTGATTATTCATGCTATATATGTTCTAACATATTATATCATCTTTCATTCATGATTTTGAAGAAGCATTGCTATAGCTACTTGATTCATTTCATAGAGTCTTCGTTTGTTTTGTTTTTGTTTTTGTTTTTGTTTTCTGCTTTACTCGAGGGCGAGCAAAGTTTAAGTTTGAGGTTATTTGATCGGTGTATTTTATATACACTTTTAGAGTCATTTTTAGTTAGTATTTTACTCATTTTGTTGATGTTTAGTACAATTGTAGGATCGTTTTTCTTTCTTTTGAGTCACAACGGTCATAAAGGGAGAAATGACAAAAAAATGAAATGAGCTTAATTGAGGTGGAATTGCACACTAAAAGGGCCAAGATATGAAGCCTAAGAAGTTCCGAGAAGTATAGAAGAAAATCAGACGAAGAACGCGAAAGC
The DNA here is from genome assembly GCA_029844215.1 of Przewalskia tangutica. NCBI lineage: Eukaryota > Viridiplantae > Streptophyta > Magnoliopsida > Solanales > Solanaceae > Przewalskia > Przewalskia tangutica. The sequence goes on from CM056723.1 coordinate 45,635,887, forward strand.
CGAAAATCAACATCGTCTGGCAGGCGCCGCGGCGCTAATTCCCCTGAAAGTATGAAATGTTGCAGTATTTTCGGCGTCGTGGCGTCAGCCTGCAGGGCCGCGGCGCCAACGCGGGATTTTTCCGATTCTGGGCCTAATTTGACACATTTTTAGGGTCCGAAAGGGACAACTTTTCCTACCTATATAATCTCTAAACCCTGCTGATTCTATGAATTCTCCATACCACCATTCTAACATCTTCCATCTTGTAAATACTCCACAACACAACTCTTGGAGGTAGAAGGCTTTGAGACCTAGTTCAAGTATTTTCTTTTTTTTTTCTTTGTTTTATTTCAGTTCATGTTGGAGATTGTATTAGTTCTTAGCGTGACTATGGCTAGGAGCTAATTACTTTAATTAGGTCTTTTCATTCGAATCACTTGAACCTCGTTTTTATGATTTAATGCATGATTTTGGTTTCTTCTTTATATAGTTGAGATTTATTCAATAATTGTTTTGATTGCTTGGTAATTAATTGATCACTAGTTATCATCACATATATGATTTTGAATCGAAATCCGAAAGGGGAGATTCTGAATATGATGTAGTTGAATAAACATAGGTTAAAATCGTGGACGAAAGTACCCCGATACTTGTGTAGTTTAATAAGTTATTATTCTTAATCCTCATTTGTGGTAAATCCTATCATCGAAAGATAGAAGGGTTCTGCATCGCGGTTGAGTATTTATATATCCTAACCAGAATATAAAACAACCTAGTTAACCTGCTATCTCAACATAGAAGAAGAACTTTTATTATTGCATTAAGGATTAAGGCGAGTGGATAGTTGAAGATATTGGAAGCCCTAATTCTCCATCATAACTGATTTAAACTAAAGTATTTTCATAATTAGTTTATTTCCTGCAGTAGTTTTAATTATTAGTCTAAAAACCCAAACCAATTTACGTTCACCAAATAGAAACTAAAGCTTAGATAATCGGTAATTGAAAATCAGTCTCTAAGGACGATATTCGGTCTTACCTAAATTATATTACTTATAATGATACATACACTTGCGTTAAGCGTGTGGATAAATCGCGATCAAGTGGTATGCATATTGTTTAATTTCATTATGCCCTCTGGAAATAGGTATGGGATATTTCTTGGGATTGGCTGGAGTATTCCTACAGTCCTCAACCTTTCATATAACTGGGCTAGTGGTTCGGCTAAAGGCGTATAGGTTTTAATGGGCCTTCTCTCGAAATTAGCGCGGGGCCTGTGTACATTTTGTGGATGGACTCGCGGTTATTGATAATGCGAGGGATTCAGATATGTAGGCGTTCGACGTGTGCTATATATTGGCTGGGTATGATAAACATGGTATGGATCAGGTGATTGTAGATAGTTAGGCTTAGGGACTTGGGCGTTTTGGCTATAGTAGAAAGACTGAGGATTTGGCGTGTTTTGGTCATAGTAGGAAGGCTGAAAATTTTGGGTGTTTTGGTAAGTTGGCATTTTGTTTGGCATACGTTTCTGGATTGTCATGACAGAGGATACTCCGTCCCTCTTTCTCTTGATTGCTACCCCAAACGAGTTTGACTGGATCGATTTACTCGTTGTTTGCAATGCTGCTAAGTTTGTGATCCTCCCTGTTTTGATACCCTCTTCTATGAAGTCTCCCATCCTCACAACTTCGGAGAAACTCCGCCCTATGATACTTATCATTCTCTCGTAGTATGTTGCATCTTTTATGGATTGCACAAAGAGATTAGTCATTTCGTCTTCTGCCATCGGGGGTTGAACTTTGGTTGATTCTGCCCTCCACCTCATGGCGTATTCTCTAAATGTCTCTGTGGATTTTCTTTCCAACTTCATCAAGTAAAACCTATCCAAGACTGTGTCAGTGTTAAATCTAAACCTGTCCACGAGGTCTTGTGCCATTGCGCTCCAGCTATTCCATTTTCGTGGATTCTGGTTAGTGTACCAGTCGAATGCTTCACATATCAAGCTCCTTACGAACAACTTCAGAATTATGGCTTGATCTTTGCCAACTCTGACCAATTTGTCGCAGTATAACCTTAAATGAGCACAAGGGTTTCCTTTCCCGTCAAATAAGTAAAACTTCGGTACTTTATAACCGCCAGACAACTCTACATCCGGGTGCATACAAAGATCTTCATACTCAAGCCCCTCATGCTATTTGATCATTTGCATTTGTTTGAGTGCTTCCTTTAGGCGGTGTATTTCCCTCGCCAAACTTTCATCAGTTCGGGTCCTCGCCCATCTTTCCATCTATACTGATTAACCTCCTGAATAGCCAGGTTTAGTATGTTGGTAGAAAAAGGTTGGGCTTTCGCTGCATATACTGGTGGTACATACTGCTTGTTGTTGTCAGCGATGTACGCCATCGGTATTTGCTGGGTTGCTTGGTAATTTTGGGAGAGTGGGGTAGTTTGGGTAATCAGAGCTCGAGGCATATACGGAGTTGGAAGGTTTAGAGAATCATTTTGTGGTTGGCTTTGTGGGTTGAGAGGTTGTGGATTAGTGAGCTTTTGAAGTCGGCCAATCTTATTCTGCATGGTTGCCATTTGTTGCAACAATTGAGCAAGGAATTCATCCTCGATGGTAGTATTTCCCCTTTCTGAATTTTCTGGTTTTCTTTTGGAAGAGCGACAAGTCCCAAATGTCACGACCCGACCCCGGGCCGCGACTGGTGCCCTACCTGGGCACCCCTGGTAGGTATACATCAGAGAATAGCAGCGGAACATACACAACACATAAACATGTTTAGACAATAAACATCACTGGCTAGCCGATAAGGCTGCCTTCCATAATATATACATAACCAAAAGTCAAACAGTACAACTTTGATCTTACAGCCCAAACCACAAACGTGACTACAAATCTCTAGGAAAACAACAGTGGCGGGACAGGGCCCCGCCATACCCCTGAATGTACATAACATCTACAACATCAGGGAAAACCGTACCAAAAAGACAAGCCTCCGGAGAAATAGAGCTTCTGACACCTGATCAGTGATCCTAAGAATGAGGATCCACCACCTACTTACCCCTACCTGCGGCATGAACGCAGCCCCCGAGAAGGGGTCGAGACACAATATGTACTAAGTATGTAAAACTGGAAAATACTGTAATTACATCATGAGTCTAAAACAAAGCCGGAGACATGTATGAAAATCAAATTACAGTACACTGTTCCTTACTAACAATGAGAGTAAATAAGAGTATACTTACTACATAAAAATAGGAGGCTCACGATCAACGCAGGGCCACCCGCCCGCAGTATCATTAAGCAATCCTACTCCTGGGATTATTTCACCCGCATGGGTCGTGTGGACCCGCATGATGTATTCCTCGCATAGACTGTATCCGCCCGCATGAGGTATTCCTCGCATCATGGGTAGCAAATCAATGGAGTGGTATAATGTCTTGGGGGTTTACCCCGCAATCATACTCAGAAGGTGGTATAACGTCTTGGGGGTTTACCCCGCATTTATACTCTTACCCTAGAGAAGGTGGTATAACGTCTTGGTGGTTTACCCCGCATTTATACTCTTACCCTAGCTCAACCGGCCATCATACATAACATAAGCACTACCAGCTTACCATACATAACATAAGTAAGTTAAGAAATCCCCTAACTTCTTATTAGTCTTGTTCATATGCCCTCTCATTTTAGTTTACTTAAGGCACTAACATGTCTTAGTAAAAGAATCCGGGACTTTAACCCAAAGTACCACATACTTCTACTCTTTTAAAAAAAAGACTCTTTTTAACTTTCCATAAAGCTAATATAACCAACTTCCCATAAAGTCGTTATATTAACCCTATACCTTAGTCAATTACATTTTTCTATATCCAAGGGACTTAAACTTTTAAAACAAAACAAGTATCATATACTTAAACACTTCAAGTCCCTTAACTTTGAAAACTTAAGACATCCTTAATAGTTTTAAAGAAGTGGATTAATCTCCTAACTCGCCCAACTTGGCCATTCTTGAATAAGTAGAGGATATCAAAGTATTGTACGTCTACCGTACTATATGAGTACAACTATTCATGCTCAAGAGATAGGAAAGCTCCACATACCTCTTCGGGTCAATCCACTCGCAAGTCCAATATACCGCACGCAGTATGTTAACCTATAATGACCATAATACGTTCATTAGCTTCTAGCTTCAACGTGGAACATTCTAATTGAAAAGCCCCTTATTCTACGGAAAATTGGACAGCACTTCCTTTGTTTCTACATACTTTTCCACCTTTTCAAGGTCCGGTATCAACTACTAAACGCCACATTTAAGGCCCAACAATTCAGCAATACAAGGGGATTACACGCCTAACTTGGACGTGTAAAATTTTGCCCCACAATACAAAATAAACAATCCAACAAGTTTAAGGTATTATCTTGGCTATAACATGTTCATATATCACCCTTATCCAATCCTTTCAAATCCAAATCATATTTCCTACATGCAATATATCTAAGAGCAATATTGACAACTACAAGTCCTTTCTTCCACCCATGCAACACAATTTAATAGCAAAAGAGGAAGGATTATTACCTTGGAGCTTACCCAAATTAGTCCAACAAATTTCACTTGCCTTCTTTCCACAATCACTTCCACAAACCTCCTACAAGCTTGTCAACAAGTTTCCTTCTTGCCACCTTTCGAAATTTCTCTAGGCCTTGGCTTCTTCTTGAATTTCTAGTGAGAAGGGAGAGGAATTTTTAGAGAGAAGAAGGTGGAGGAAAATTTTGTAGTGAGAAGAAGGTTTTTGGAAGAATGACCAAGTCTTCAAGACTTGGTCAAATAAATAGCATTTCCACTAACTCATATGGGAGGTACACTTGTCACCCTCCCATGGCCTTTTAAGAAGAAAATATCTGATTTTCCCCCCAGATTTCGCAAAAATCCCGCTCGGCGCGCTGACCTGCGGCGGAACGCTGAAACCTCCGAATTTTCGATTTCCGAGCCGCACTCAGATTCGGCCGCGCGCTGCAACTTCAGGGAACATTCAGTATCTCCGGCGCCACGGCCAGATCCGGCCATGGCCTGCAACCCCGACCGAAATTTCTTTTACGCCGATCACAAGACCGAATCGTAACTTCCATAACTTTCTACTCCGATGTCCTATCGACGAACGATTTGTTGCGTTGGGAACTATACTCAACGAACTACATACTAGGCCTTTGAACCACCTACGAACTCCTAATGTAATGGGACATAAACCGCCTCAAAGTTCACTAAAAAACCCATCCGAAACATTCCGTCAACCCATCATTCTAAAATTTAAGTCTCAATTCCTTTCGTACGTTCTCAAAAGCATGACCTGAATTACGGGGTGTAACATTCTTCCCCCCTTAGAAACATTCGTCCCGAATGTTCCTTCTAGGCTTACTCAAATCACAATATTGACATAGACCCTCTTAACTATTCTTCTTGCAAATAAGGACGCTCCACATGGCCACAACAATACTTAAGCATATATGCCAATTTAAAACTAATAAGCGGGAAAGTGGGTTACCTGGAGTTGTAGGGAACAAGTGAGGATACTTCTTCATCATGTCCTCCTCTGCTTCCCATGTCATTTCTTCCCTGTTCTCGTTCCGCTATAAGACCTTGACGGAAGCCACATCCTTTGTCCGTAGTCGCCTAACCTGACGATCGAGTATCGCTATGGTACTCTCCTCATACGATAACCCCTCTGTCACCTGGACATCACAAATCGGGTGCACTCTAGATGGATCTTCGATACACTTTCGCAACATAGATACATGAAAAAACTGGATGTACTGCCTCCAGATCGGACGGCTGATCCAACTCATATGCCACCTTTCCTACCCTACGGACAATCTGGTAAGGCTCAATGTACCTTGGGCTAAGCTTCCCCTTTTCCCCAAATCTCATCACACCCTTCATGGGTGATACCTTCAGGAAGACCCAATCATCCACCTCAAACTCCAAGTGTCGACGCCGATGATCTGCATACGACTTCTGTCAACTCTGAGCTGACAATAATCGCTCCTGGATAAGCTTCACCTTATCCACCGCCTGCTGAACCAAGTCCGGCCCGACTAACTGAACTTCTCCCACATCAAACCAGCCTATCGGTGACCTGCACTTCCTCCCGTAAAAGGCCTCATAAGGAGCCATCTGGATACTGGAATGGTAGCTGTTGTTATATGCAAACTCCACAAGAGGTAGGTGATCCTCCCAGCTACTCCTGAAATCCATAACACAGGCCCGCAACATATCCTCAAGTGTCTGGATAGTACGTTCGGCCTGTCCGTCGGTCTAAGGATGAAACGCAGTACTGAGACTCACCTGTGTCCCTAATCCCTTCTGGAAAGACCTCCAGAAGTTAGCCGTGAACTGGGCTCCTCTGTCTTGAATAATCGATATAGGAACTCCGTGCAGTCTCACAATCTCCCTGATATACAATCTAGCATAATCTTCGGCCGAAAAAGTCGTCCTGACTGGAAGAAAGTGAGCTGATTTCGTCAGCCTATCGACAATAACCCATATGGAATCATGCTTCCTCTGAGTATGAGGTAACCCTGTAATAAAGTCCATATTGATCACCTCCCACTTCCATGTTGGAATCTCTATCATCTGCAACAACCCACCAGGCTTCTGGTGCTCCACCTTGACCTGTTGACAATTCGGACAATGCGCCACAAACTCCGTAACATCCCTCTTCAGGCCATCCCACCAATATATACACCTGAGGTCATGGTACATCTTAGTCGACCCCGGATGAATAGAGTAACGAGCACTATGTGCCTCCCCCAGAATCTGCTGACGAAGTCCTGCTACATCGGGTACACATAACCTGCCCTCAAATCTTAGCACCCCATCAGGTGCTACCTCAAATAGACTCTTCTCCTCCCGAAGAGCCGTATCTCGATACCGTACCATAATTGGATCCTCATACTGTCGCCTCTTTACCTCCTCGACGATGGAAGACTCGGCAACCTCTCGAACCCGAACTCCATTACTATCAGAACCAACCAAACGAATCCCAAGGCTCGCTAGCTGATGTAACTCGCTGACCATGCCCCTTTTCTCTGGCTGTACATCTGACAGACTACCCATCGATCTGCGACTAAGGGCATCTGCAACTACATTGGCATTCTCTTGGTGGTATAGGATATCGACATCATAATCCTTAAGTAGCTCTAACCACCGTCTCTGCCGCAAGTTCAGCTCCCTCTGGCTGAAGATATACTGGAGGCTCTTGTGGTCTGTGTAAATATCCACATGAACTCCATACAAATAATGTCTCCAGATCTTCAAGGCATGAATCACTGCTGCCAACTCTAAGTCATGTGTGGGGTAGTTCTTCGCATGCTTCCTAAGCTGTCGAGATGCGTAAGCTATAACTTTGTCATGCTGCATCAGCACACACCCAAGCCCGACACCCGACGCATCACAATAAACCACATATCCGTCTAAACCCTCCGAAAGAGTAAGAACTGGGGCGGTCGTCAATTTCTCCTTTAGTAACTGGAAGCTCTCCTCACAAGCATCCGTCCACCGGAACATAGCTGCTTTCTGGATCAGCCTAGTCAAAGGTGCTGAAATGGAAGCAAACTTCTCCACAAATCTCCGATAATAACCCGCAAGGCCCAGAAAGCTGCGCACCTCCGTCAGTGTAGTGGGTCTAGGCCAAGTCTTGACTGCCTCAATCTTTGCTGTATCAACCCGAATGCCATCGGCCCCGATAACATGCCCTAAGAAAGCCACTGAAGCCAACCAAAACTCGCATTTTGAGAACTTGGCATACAACTGCCGGTCCAGGAGGACTCCCAATACCGTCCTCAAATGATCTGCATGGTCCTGCTCTGTGCGCGAAAAAACCAGGATATCATCAATGAATACTATAACGAACATATCCAAGAATAGCTTGAACACCCGGTTCATCAAATCCATGAATACTGCTGGGGAGTTGGTCAACCCGAAGGACATCACCCTGAACTCATAGTGCCCATATCGGGTCCTGAATGCAGTCTTTGGGATATCTGTCTCTCTAACTCGCACCTGATGACAAACTGCATCGCAGTCTATCTTGAAAAACACCTCGCACTCGCAATCGTCAAACAAATCATCAATCTCGGGAGGGGGTATTCGTTTGATAGTTACCTTATTCAACCGCTCGTAATCAACACACATACGCAGCTGGCCCCATCCTTCTTCTTTACAAATAAAACCGCGCCCCCGGGAGAGAAACACTAGGCTCGATAAAGTCTTTTCCAAAGAAATCCTTTACCGGTCTTTCAACTCCTCAACTCAAAGAAAGCCATCCTGTATGGTGGAATAGATATAGGTCGAGTGTCTGGAGATATATCAATGCAAAACTCAATCTCCCTCTCAGGAGGGATACCCGGGAGATCGTCTGGGAATACGTCTGGAAACTCTCTAACAACCGGAACTGACTGAAGGTCTGGTATCTCGGCCTCAGTATCGAATACTCGAACCATATGGTAGATATACCCCTTCCGCACCATCTTCCTAGCCTTGAGGTAAGAAATAAACCTACCCCTCGGCGATGCAGTATTCCCCTTCCACTCGATAACCGGCTCACCAGGAAACTGGAACCGAACTAATCTCTCTCTACAGTCCACATTGGCATAGCAAGACGCTAGCCAATCCATACCCATAATCACATCAAAGTCCGTCATATCCAACTCTATCAAGTCGGCTAGAGTCCGACGATCAGATATAGTCACTGGGCAAGCCTTATACACCCGCTCAGCTATCACCGAATCACCTACTGGCGTAGCCACTTCAAAAGGTTTTATGGACTCGGGCTCTATCCCTATTCTACCAGCAATATGAGGATATATATAGGACAAGGTAGAACCTGGATCTATCAAAGCATATACATCACGACATGAAACCAATAATGTACCTGTGACGACATCTGGTGATGCCTCCTGGTCCCGATTACCGACATAGCATAAATGCGCTCGAGGACCTGAATCGACCCCACCACGACCTCGCCGCGCTCGCCGTCCGTGAACACCCTGCCCTCCGGGGCGCATAACCACCGAAGACGAATATCCAACAACTGAATGTTATACCCCGTAGTTCTGACCATGCGTATGGGAGCATACGAAAGGGAGTTAGACTTAAATTTTCGAAGGATAGGTTGACGGATTGTTTCAGACGGGTTTTTAGTTGACTTTGAGGCGGGTTATGACCCGTTACATTGAGGGTTCCTAGGTGTTTCAAAGTCCTAGTGCGTAGTTCGTTGAGTTTAGTTTCAAACGCAACCAACCATTCGTCGATAGGACATCAGATTAGGAAGTTATGGGAGTTACAAGCTCAGTGCGCAGTCGGACAAAAAGGTGTTTCGGTCAGGAACCTCAGGGCCGCGGCGCCGGATGCAGGGCCGCAGCGCCGGATATTCTGTGGGAACGCTGAAGTTACAGCACCGCGGCGCCGGAAAGCAGGGCCGCGGCGCCGGAAGTTCTGATGTGTTGCAGGGTTTTTAGCGCCGCGGCGCCGAGGCGGGTTTTGCGAAGTTAAGTGGAAAATTCTGCACTGTTTTGTTTTAAAAGAGGCCATGGGTGGGTGACAAGTGTCCCCCCCCCCCCCATCTGATTTTTGCATGTCTTATATATTGACCAAGTCTTGGAGACTTGGTCATCTTTCAAAGACCTTCTCTCTCTCTAAGCTAAAACTCTCACTTCTCTCTAGAATTCCAAGAGGAATTCAAAGCTTAAGGAAAATCTGAAAAGTTAGGACAAGAAGGAAGCTTATGGCTAGCTGGTAGGAGTTGTTGTGGTGGTGTTCTTGGAAAAGAGGCTAGCAAAATTATTGGAATAATTTTGGCTAAAGCTCTAAGGTAACAATTCTTCTCTTGTAGCTAGTTATTGATGTTGCATGTGAAGAAGAAGGAACTTGTAGTAGTAAATAATGCTCTTAGATTCATTGCATGTAAGAAATATGGTTTGGATATGAAAGGATTGGTTAAGAAGGTTATGTGAGCATGTTGTAGCCTAAAAAAAAACTACTTTAAACTTGTTAAGTTAATTGTTGTACCTTATGGGGCAGAATTTTACACACCCAAGTTTAGTTGTGTAATCCCCTTTGAAATGTTTGGATTGTTGGGCCTAAAATGTGGCGTTTGGATGTTGAATTCGGCCTTGTTAAAGGTGGCAAGTATGTAGAAACAAAGGAAATGCTGCCCAATTTTTCATAGAAATTAGTAACTTTGAACTTAGAAATGTCTACATTGAAACTAGAGGTTAATAAACGTATTATGGTCATTATAGGTTGACATATTATGTGCGATATTTTGGACTTAGCAAATGGATTGACCGAAGAGGTATGTGAAGCTTTCTTATCTCTTGAGCATGAGTAGTTGTACCTATGTAGTACGGTAGACGTACAAAGATTTGACATTCTTCACTTGTTTTAAGTATATGATACTTGTCTCGTTTTAAAGTATAAGTCCCTTGGATAAAGGGAGATGTGTTTGACTAGTGTATAATGATAATATAACAACTTTATGGGAAGTTGGTTGTATTGGCTTTATGAAAGGTTAACAAGGAAAGGTTTACTCCAAGTAAAATAAGTACGGGTAAAGGAATTTGAATTTGTGGAAGGCAAATTGTTTTTAAGGCATTAATTGCCTAAGGTTTTAAAAGAGATGAAGTCACTTGATTTTAGAAGCCTATTGTATTTTTAAAGGTAAACGTGACTTGTTTTGAAAAGTTATCGTGACTTGATACTACGGTTATTAGTATATTGGGAGTTTTTTTTACATAAAAAGGAGTCATTTTCTTAAAAGGTTTAAGGAACGTGGTACTTGGGTTAAATTCCCGGATTTTCTTTTAAAATGACATGTAGTGCCTTAAGTGACTAAAATGAGAGGATGTACTAGAAATGTTATTAAGGAGTTAGGAGATATTCTTAACTTGCTTACGTTTACGTTATGATAAGTCGGTAGCGCTTATGTTATGTATGATAGCGGTCAGGCTTGATTTATGTATTATTATTATTATTATTACTATTTATGCCATGGATTTGCTACCCATGACGCGAGCGCGCGCTTGTACTCATGCGGCCCACATGGTCCATGCGGTGAAATAGTCCCACGCGGTGAAATAGTCCCACGCGAGGCGGATGACCTCACGCGGTGAAATAGTCCCATGCGAGGTGATGACCTTACGCTGGTCCACAGACCCACGCGGTGAAACAGATCCCGAGTAGGATTGCTTAATGATACTACGGGCGAGATCTGCTTTGATCATGAGCCTCCTATTTTATGCAGTAAAATTTATACTTATTACTCTCATTGTTAGTAAGGCACAGTGTACGGTATTTTTGACTCTCTTCCATGACTCCAGTTTATTTTAAACTTATGATATTACAATATTTTCCAGTTTTACATACTTGTTACATATCAGGTAATCGACCCTTCCTCGTGGCCGCTGCTCATGCCGCAGTAAGGGTAGCGGTGGTGGATCCTCATTTAGGATCTTGCTCGTGTGTCGAGCTCCATTTCTCCTGAGGCTCGACTTTTGGTGCAGTTCTCCCTGTTGTAGATATTTGTACATTCAGGGGCATGACGGGGCCCTGTCCCGTCATAGTGTTTACTCATTCTTAGAGGCTTGTAGTCCTGTTATAGCTTGGGTTGTTAAGGATGTAACTGTTCAGTTTTGTTGTATTAGAGGTAGCCATTTTGGGTTATCCTGCTTATTTTATATATGGGTTCTTATTGTGAGTTTATTTTCCGCTGGTTTTCTCTGATGTTGTATCACGCGGTGCCCGGTAAGGCACGATCCACGGTCCGTGGTCGGTCGTGACATCGACCCGGGCTGAACCATAACACTCCGCCGCCTGCCTGACAATCTTCTCAAATGGCCTCGCTGCCACAAGAGTAACAAGCTCCCGAAGCCATACGGCACTCGCCCGGGTGAGACCTACCGCATCGAACACACCGAGATGTGGGTGGTCTCGATCGATGACGGCCGCCTCGCCTCAAGCCCCGATCGCTTCAACCTCCCGCCGTAAAACCGGAAGGGCACTGCGCCGCTGAAATGTGGATCTAGTCTGCTGCTGAGGTTGTCCGACTCTAAATCGCCTCGAGACTCGCTGCCCCGCCTTCGGGCTGGCTCGAGTCAAGCTGATCCTCCCTCTCTCTATCCTCTATCCCCTGCGCATATGCATGCATCCTGGCAATATCCATACCTGGCTGAAGGGCCACTCCCAAGCATGCAGTAATCATGTGACGGTCTAGCCCCATCACATAGCGATGAACTCTGTCTGCCATGTCAGCTACAATGGTGTGTGCATACCTGGCCAATGAGTCAAACTCCACGATGTACTGTCTGATAGTCCTCCCATTCTGCCTCAAGGTCAAGAACCTATCCACGCGGGCTCTCCTCATCTCAGGAGGCAAAAAGTGATCCAGGAAGGCCTCTGTGAACTCCTCCCAAACCGCTGGAAGAGCACCCTCACCTCTAGACATCTCCCATGACTCAAACCAATTCAACGCAATATCGCGTAACCGGTAAGAGGCTAGCATGACTGACTCTGCCTCCGAGGCCCTAAGCACCTGCATAGTCTGTTGTAACTGCCGAATAAACTCCTGAGGATCCTCCTCGGATCTCGAACCATAGAACTCGGGTGGATGACAACCCAGAAAATCCCGAATCCAGAACCGCTGGCTCTGTGGTTGACTACCGCTTCCGCCGGCGCTGCCCGCTACTTATCCGGTCAATAACCGGATCGCCTCGTAATCTTCTATACTCACCGGCCGTGGAATCAAGGCTCAGTACCGCGGCTTCAGATTCGCCGCCGCCGCCCAACTCGCTGGGCCGGGCGACGCCGTGGAACTCGCCGTCCAAACATCACCTCGTAAGGATCGGCTTGTGCCTCTTAACCCTCTCAAGGCCCTACTTGCATTTCTTAGCTACTTTGCCCTTCTGGGCCACGGTTGCCTTGCGTGGAGGCATAACTGATACATAAAAATATGTTAGAGGGAGTTCAACCTATAACACGGCTCTATTGCACGATCTTAGAGTGAAAGAATGGAAACCAATCCTAAATATCCTGCAGCCTCCTGATTATAGATGTGGTGCACGACACACCGATAATCAAGACTCTACTAGACACGGTCTGTAGACACTTCCTGAGGACTAATCGCTCGATACCACTTTTGTCACGACCGACCAGCCGCGATCGTGCCCTACCCGGCACCCCGTCGTATACATCGAGAATAGCAATGAACATACACAACACATAAACATGTTTAGACAATAAACATCACAGGCTAGCCGATAAGGCCGCCTTCCATAATATATACATAACCAAAAGTCAAACAGTACAACTTTGATCTTACAGCCCAAACCACAAACGTGACTACATACCTCTAGGAAAACAACAGTGGCGGGACAGGACCCCGCCATACCCCTGAATGTAATAACATTTACAACATCAGGGAAAACCGTACCAAAAAGACAAGCCTCCGGAGAAACGAAGCTTCTGACACGTGATCAGTGATCCTAAGAATGAGGATCCACCACCTGCTTACCCCTACCTGCGGCATGAATGCAGCCCCCAAGGAAGGGGGTCAGTACACAATATGTACTAAGTATGTAAAATTGGAAAATACTGTAATTACATCATGAGTCTAAAACAAAGCCGGAGACATGTATGAAAATCAAATTACAGTACACTGTGCCTTACTAACAATGAGAGTAAATAAGAGTATACTTACTACATAAAAATAGGAGGCTCACGATCAACGCAGGGCCACCCGCCCGCAGTATCATTAAGCAATCCTACTCCTGGGACTATTTCACCTGCATGGGTCGTGTGGACCAGCATGAGGTATTCCTCGCATAGACTGTATCCGCCCGCATGAGGTATTCCTCGCATCATGGGTAGCAAATCCATGGAGTGGTATAATGTCTTGGGGGTTTACCCCGCAATCATACTCAGAAGGTGGTATAACGTCTTGGGGGTTTACCCCGCATTTATACTCTTACCCTAGAGAAGGTGGTATAACGTCTTGGGGGTTTACCCCACATTTATACTCTTACCCTAGCTCAACCGGCCATCATACATAACATAAGCACTACCAGCTTACCATACATAACATAAGTAAGTTAAGAAATCCCCTAGCTTCTTATTAGTCTTGTTCATATGCCCTCTCATTTTAGTTTACTTAAGGCACTAACATGTCGTAATAAAAGAATCCGGGACTTTAACCCAAAGTACCACATACTTCTACTCTTTTAAAAAAAAAGACTCCTTTTAACTTTCCATAAAGCTAATATAACCAACTTCCCATAAAGTCGTTATATTAACCCTATACCTTAGTCAATTACATTTTTCTATATCCAAGGGACTTAAACTTTTAAAACAAAACAAGTATCATATACTTAAACACTTCAAGTCCCTTAACTTTGAAAACTTAAGACATCCTTAATAGTTTTAAAGAAGTGGATTAATCTCCTAACTCGCCCAACTTGGCCATTCTTGAATAAGTAGAGGATATCAAAGTATTGTACGTCTACCGTACTATATGAGTACAACTATTCATGCTCAAGAGATAGGAAAGCTCCACATACCTCTTCGGGTCAATCCACTCGCAAGTCCAATATACCGCACACAGTATGTTAACATATAATGACCATAATACGTTCATTAGCTTCTAGCTTCAACGTGGAACATTCTAATTGAAAAGCCTCTTATTCTACGGAAAATTGGACATCACTTCTTTTGTTTCTACATACTTTTCCACCTTTTTAAGGTCCGGTATCAACTACTAAACGCCACATTTAAGGCCCAACAATTCAGCAATACAAGGGGATTACATGCCTAACTTGGACGTGTAAAATTCTGCCCTACAATACAAAATAAACAATCCAAGAAGTTTAAGGTATTATCTTGGCTATAAGATGTTCATATATCACCCTTATCCAATCCTTTCAAATCCAAATCATATTTCCTACATGCAATATATCTAAGATCAATATTGACAACTACAAGTCCTTTCTTCCACCCATGCAACACAATTTACTAGCAAAAGATGAAGGATTGTTACCTTGGAGCTTACCCAAATTAGTCCAACAAATTTTACTTGCCTTCTTTCCACAATCACTTCCACAAACCTCCTACAAGCTTGTCAACAAGTTTCCTTCTTGCCACCTTTCGAAATTTCTCTTCACCTTGGCTTCTTCTTGAATTTCTAGAGAGAAGGGAGATGAATTTTTAGAGAGAAGAAGGTGGAGGAAAATTTTGTAGTGAGAAGAAGGTTTTTGGAAGAATGACCAAGTCTTCAAGACTTGGTCAAATAAATAGCATTTCCACTAACTCAGATGGGAGGGACACTTGTCACCCTCCCATGGCCTTTTAAAAAGAAAATATATGATTTTTCCCCCAGATTTCGCAAAAATCCCGCCTCGGCGCTGAAACCTCCGAGAATTTTCAGTACTTCCGGCGCCGCGACCCTTTATTCCGGCGCCGCGGCGCTGCAACTTCACGGAACATTCAGTATCTCCGGCGCCGCGGCCCTCAGATCCGGCTGCCATAGCCTCCCGACCGAAATTTCTTTTCTCGCTAGATCACAAGACCGAACAAGTAACTTCCATAACTTTCTACTCCGATGTCCTATCGACGAACGGTTTATTGCGTTGGGAACTATACTCAACGAACTACATACTAGGCCTTTGAACCACCTACGAACTCCTAATGTAACGGGACATAAACCGCCTCAAAGTTGACTAAAAAACTCATCCGAAACATTCCGTCAACCCATCATTCTAAAATTTAAGTCTCAATTCCTTTCGTACGTTCTCAAAAGCATGACCTGAATTACGTGGTGTAACATTCTCCCCCCCTTAGAAACATTCGTCCCGAATGTTCCTTCTAGGCTTACTCAAATCACAATATTGACATAGACCCTCTTAACTATTCTTCTTGCAAATAAGGACGCTCCACATGGCCACAACAATACTTAAGCATATATGCCAATTTAAAACTAATAAGCGGGAAAGTGGGTTACCTGGAGTTGTAGGTAACAAATGAGGATACTTCTTCATCATGTCCTCCTCTGCTTCCCATGTCATTTCTTCCCTGTTCTCGTTCCGCCATAAGACCTTGACGGAAGCCACATCCTTTGTCCGTAGTCGCCTAACCTGACGATCGAGTATCGCTATGGGACTCTCCTCATACGATAACCCCTCTGTCACCTGGACATCACAAATCGGGTGCACTCTAGATGGATCTCCGATACACTTTCGCAACATAGATACATGAAAAACTGGATGTACTACCTCCAGATCGGACGACAGATCCAACTCATAGGCCACCTTGCCTACCCTACGGACAATCTGGTAAGGCCCAATTTGGTCGCTTGGTTTTGCATCGCCTCTATATTGATTCCGCACGCTCGCCATTTCTCCATGAAAAAATTGGGTGATTCCTCCACCCTGGATTGTATGTGTTGGAGTATGGGTTGTTCTGGGGCCTCTGATAGTTACCCACAACTTGACACTCTGCTTGCTCGATTGGCATATTATTAGGATCAGCTAAAGGACATCTATCGAATGTATGTTGACCACCACAGATTTTACAGCTCTTTGGCATCCGCGACCGCATTCACCGACATCAGATGTTGTTGCACCGCTTGGTCAATGGCAACTTGGGCATTCGTGGCGGTGATGTCATCTATCTCGTGAACTCCCACTGTTCTCCTTCCACTCATTTGTCTATCTTCTGTGACATGGTTATTGGTGGCCATGTCTTCTAGTAAGTCGTGAGCTTCATGGGCTGTTTTCCTCATAAAGGTCCCACCTGCTGCTGCATCGATAATTGTTCTGGTTGTTCCGCTCAGCCCATTATAGAAGATGTGGACCAAGTTCCACAACTCAATACTGTGGGGTGGACACTTCCTCTGCAAGTCCTTGAATCTTTCCCAAGCTTCGTATAATGACTCTCCATCTGCTTGGTAGAAATTATTCAACTCCCCTCTCAACTTTGCTACTTTGCATGGTGGGAAGAATTTTGCTAAAAAAATTTGTGTCAACTCTTGCCATGTAAAAATAGAATCAGCTGGTAAGGAATTCAACCACACCTTTGCTCTATCCCTGAGTGAGAAAGGAAAGAGCCTCAATCTGACGACATAATCACTAACGCCGTTATATCTGAATGTTGCACATAGCTCCAAGAAATTAGCTATGTGCATATGAGGATCCTCCGACGGCAGTCCTCCAACCGCACTGTTCTCGCACCATACTTAGAATCGCGGTTTGATCTCAAAGTTATTTGCTCCTATCATTGGGAGCCTAATACATGCTGCGTTCGCTCACCCTAAAGACGTAGTCTCCCAAGTTTCTTTCTGCCTGAACTTGAACTCTCTCCTCGACATCCATAGGTATTCGCCGAGGCATTCCTTGGTTAGGTTGATTTTCACCTAACCCCTCTCTCAGCACATTGTTGTTTTGAACGCCGTCCATCTCTATCAAGGTTGAAATTCGTTGGTTCCTTCTATTCGGTTTACAAGTTTTCTCAATCTCTGGATTGAAGGGAACAAGAGTGTCTGCTCCTCTTCTCCTTCGCATAAACTGAGCGCCTGAAACAGATCAAAAACAAACAAACGAATCACGACACCCTTTTCACAAAAATAAAAAAAATGTAAAAAAAATAAAAAATAAAAAATAAAAAATAAAAACCAAATTAGAAATTAAAAATATATAAAATTGATATTGAACTATGCCTAATCCCCGGCAACGGCGCCAAAAACTTGATGCGCGATTTAATGCACACACTTTAACGCAAGTGCACGTTGTCGACTCAAGTAATATAGTCTTGAAGACCGAGTTATCGTCCTCAGGGATTAGTGCTCAAGTACCAACTTCTATTCTTTGTTATCTATTTGGTGACCGATATTTGAGTTTGTTGATTGTAACTAACAATTATAAAGGCTAATTAACTAAGTGTTTACTTCAGTGATGATGGAAATAGGGCTTCCAAGTCGCCTCAACTATCCGCTTATAATACTTATTAATGCAATAAGTTATGGTTCTTCTTCTTTTGGAGATAGCAGGTTTACTAATTCGTTTTATACTCCCGTTAAGGCTATATAAACACTCAACCCCAGTAGCGCTCCTTTCTACCTTTCGGTGATAAGGATGACTCTATAGGAGGATTAAGAACAAAAACCCTGTTAACGTTTACGCAAGTAAGCTAGGTATTTAAACCCCCGTTAACGCTACACAAGTAATTGAGGTATTTTCATCCCCAATCCGACTTATGATTACCCAACTACAGCATAGTCACAACCTCCTCCTTTCGAAGTTTGATTAGAAATCATATAAATAATGATAATTAGTGATCAATTAATTACCAAGCATTCAAAACATTATTGGAATAAATCTCAACAATAAGAAGAACAACCATAAACATGCATTAACTCATAAAATAAGGTTCAAGTGAATTGACATGGAAAACCCTATATTAGAATTAGTTCCTAGCCATAGACATGACAAGAACTAATTCAATATCCAACATAAACTAAAAGTAAAGTAAAGTAAAGAAAAGAAATTACTAAGTAATGGTCTCCAATCTTCAACTCCAAGAAGTCTTGTGTTTGTGCAAGAAAGGGAACTCTTAAAACCGCCAGTGGTTCTCGCTTTATAGCTTCAAACCGCTCTTAAGGTTTTCCTTCAGTTCGCCCATAAAATCGCTCAAACCTGATTTTTCCCGCTCGGCCGCTGCCTCGCTTCGCGCGCGGTTAACTTCAAACTCTTCGATGATGAGGCGCCGCGCTCGCAACTGGCTGCTCGATAGCCGCGGCTAAACTTCAAGGCCTTCGATATTGGGCGCCGGGCGCTCGCCCTGTTGGTCGGAGGCCATGCGCCAGATCGGTATCTCTCGCCGTTTGCCATTTTCTCGCATTTTAAGCTCGAACCTCCTCTTTGCCCTCTTTTCGCTCTTTTTCTCGCCAAAGAGCCATTTTAACCAATTTGACTCAAAAGAAAGAAAATCTATCCTAAGACGACACGTATTTGTACAAAAAGGATAAAAGACTCACTAAGAACGACTCAAAAGTGTATATAAAATACACCGATCGCCTTCCCAAAAGCGTAATCTGATCCATGAGCAGGATCAACAACCGATGTACTTCTACCACAGATTTAACGCACTTCCGGCGAGGTCCAGATAACAGTACCAAGTATGTGAAACCGAAAAGCATCAGAATGAAATCATAACATTCCCAAAACAAATCCACGATATGTATGAAAAACCAATTAACCGCACATAGTGCCACAAGATAAACAAGAGCAAATAGGTGTAACGCAGTCGTCTTTTCTAGGCCGCCAATGATCGAAGTAGGGCCATGCGCCCATAGTATCATTGTGCGAATCCTAATCCTGGACTTCCGTAGCCCGCATAGGCCACCTGGGCCCGCATGAGGTATTCCTCGCATCGGGGGTAGCTAACCCGCATCATTTCCTGGACTCCCGCAATCCGCATAAAGCCATGGACCCGCATGAGGTATTCCTCGTGACGCAGAACACACCCGAGTGATTCTCGACTATCAGAGCGCATAGGTCACGTGGACCCGCATGAGGTATTCCTCGCATCGGGGGTAGCTAACCCGCGGCACGTAACAAGTCAGGGGGGTAAGTGATATAATGTAAGCACAACCGGCTTACCGTAAGCAACATAAGCCCAACAAGAAAACCCCCTTAACACGAAATTCTCAAGGCACTAACGCCCGTAATATCATAGCATGTTTACTTATCAAACCAACTTACCATACCTTCAGAAATCACAATAAGGCTTTTATAAACAAGTAAGTAAACCGTTCTTTTTATCGTCCTTAAGTCGTTATAACTAACTTCCCATAAAGTTGTCATAACACTTATATTTTTTTTAAAAATCAAACAATCACATTTGTTTGGAAAACCAAGAGAACCTATTCTTTTTAAAACCAAGGACCAATTTCCTTCCGAATAATGCTTCATAACTCTTTTTAAAATATTTCAAGGTTTTTATCATTTAGAACTCAAATCAAGGTCATCAAAGTGAAACCAAATTTATTTAACACACGTACGTCTACCGTACTATATAATTCACAACAATCATGCTCAAGAGGATAGGAAGAATCACATGCCTCCTCGGTTTAATCCACTTGCCAAGTCGAATATGCCGCGCGTAGAGTATCAACCTATAATAATCAAGTACGTCTATCAACGTCTAGACTTCTTCGTCGAATATTCTAAGTATAAAGTTCCTTATTCTACGGAAAATTGGACAGCACTTCCTTTGTTTCTACATACATTTCCACCTTTTTCAAGGTCCGATATCAATAGCCAACATGCCATATTCAAGGCCTAACAATTCAGCAATACAAAGGGGATTACACGCCTAACTTGGACGTGTAAAATTCTGCCCCACAATTCATATTAAATAATCCAATAAGTTTAAGGCAATATATCGGCTATAACATTCTCACATATCTTCCTTATCCAATCCTTTTAATCCAACTTGTTATTTCAACAGGTTATATAAATCATAACCAATTTAACAGCGATATACCCTTCTATATATAACATGTAACGGTTTTTGCTAACAACCAAATTTATTACAACATTAGAGACTAGCATGTCTATTTCCGGTTCCAACAAGTCGACAAGATCCAAATCCTTTCAACCTTTAATATATATATCTTCCACATGCTCATCTCTTAACTACCATAACATGAAACCTTTAATCATAATATGAAGGTGAAGGTTTTACCTCAATAAGCCCTCTTTCCGAAATTCTTCTTCACGTTAAAATCACCCACACGAACCCTCTACAAGCCTGCCAACATATTTCCTTCTTGTCGCCTTTCCAAAATTTTACTAGGCCTTGGTTTTTCCTTGAATTTTTAGAGAGAAGGGAGAGGAATTTTTAAGGGTGGTTCTTTGAAAAATGACCAAGTCTTCAAGACTTGGTCAATAAATAAGACCTCCTCTTGGTCAAAAAGATGGGAGGGACACTTGTCACCCTCCCATAGGCCTTTACAAAAATATCTTCTGATTTTCCCCCCTTTTTCGCGAAAAATCCCTCCTCAGGCCACAATAAACTTCCGAACATTTCAGTACATACGGCGTCGCTACCCTGCAGCCGGTGCCGCTACGCAACTTCGAGGGTTTCAGATTTACACGCCGCGTCGCTGACGGCGCCATGGCGACGGCCGATCGAATATTTTTCCTCTCAAGGTCGCCATCGAACTTCTAACGCCCATACCTTTCCGCTCCGATGTTTTACCGACGAACGGTTTGTTGCGTTGGAAACTAGACTCAATAAACTTTATACTAGGCTTTTTAAACACCTAAAAATTCTTAATAATTGGGGCATATAGTACTCCAAAGTTGACTGAAAATTTGTCCAAAACATGTTGGTCAACTTATCTTCCCGATTTCAACTCTTATTTCCCTTCGTACGTTCTTATCTTATTCTTCTTGAATTTATGGGGTGTAACATTCTTCCCCCCTTAGAAATATTCGTCCCCGAATGTTCTTTCGGAGTCAAACTTATAGATAGCGACATATTCTCTTTTCACAACCCCCATATACCAATAATGCCACACGTGGCCACATAATAGCACTTAAGCAAAATACTTCAATTTAAAACTTGACAAGTAAGGAAATGAATTACCTGAAGGTGTAGAGAATAAGTGAGGATACTGCTTCATCATGTCCTCCTCTGCTTCCCATGTCATTTCCTCTCTGTTCTCGTTCTGCCATAAGACCTTGACGGAAGCCACATCCTTTGTCCGCAGTCGCCTAACCTGACGATCGAGTATCGCTATGGGACTCTCCTCATACGATAACCCTTCTGTCACCTGGACATCACAAATTGGGTGCACTCTAGATGGATCTCCAATACACTTCCGCAACATAGAAACATGGAAGACCGGATGTACCGCCTCTAACTCTGATGACAAATCCAACTCATAGGCAACCTTGCCTACCCTACGGACAATCTGATAAGGCCCAATGTACCTTGGGCTAAGTTTCCCCTTCTTCCCAAACCTCATAACACCCTTCATGGGTGATACCTTCAGGAAGACCCAATCATCCATCTCAAACTCCAAGTATCGACGCCGATTATCTACATACGACTTCTGTCGACTCTGAGCTGACAATAACCGCTCCTGGATAAGCTTCACCTTATCCACCGCTTGCTGAATCAAGTCCGGACCGACTAACTGAACTTCGCCCACATCAAACCATCCTATCGGTGACCTGCACTTCCTCCCGTATAAGGCCTCATAAGGCGCCATCTGGATACTGGAATGGTAGCTGTTGTTATACGCAAACTCCACAAGAGGCAAATGATCCTCCCTGCTACCCCTAAAATCAATAACACAGGCCCGCAGCATATCCTCGTTGTTCGATAGTACGCTCGCCCCGTCCGCTTGGCCCGAGGATGAAACGCAGTACTGAGACTCACATGTGTCCCTAATCCCTTCTGGAAAGACCTCCAGAAGTTAGCCGTAAACTGGGCTCCTCTGTCAGATATAATCGATATAGGAACTCCGTGCAGTCTCACAATCTCTCTGATATACAATCTAGCATAATCCTCAGCTGAATACGTAGTCCTGACTGGAAGAAAGGGGGCTGATTTAGTCAGCCTGTCGACAATAACCCAGATGGAATCATGCTTCCTCTGAGTGTGAGGTAACCCTATAACAAAGTCCATGTTGATCACCTCCCACTTCCATGTTGGAATAGCAATAGCCTGCAATAGCCCACCGGGCTTCTGGTGCTCAACCTTGACCTGCTGACAATTAGGACACTGAGCAACAAAACCTGCCACGTCCCTCTTCAGGCCATCCCACCAATACATACATCTGAGGTCATGGAACATCTTAGTCGACCCCGGATGAATAGAGTAACGAGCACTGTGTGCCTCCCATAGAATCTGCTAACGAAGTCCTGCTACATCGGGAACACACAACCTGCCCTCAAATCTTAGCACCCCATCAAAAGCTACCAAATAGACTTCTTCCTCTCGAAGAGCCGTATCTCGATACCGTGCCATAATCGGATCCTTATACTGTCGCCTCTTCACCTCTTCGACGATGGAAGACTCGACAACCTCTCGAACCCGAACCCCACTACTATCAGAACCAACCAATCGAACTCCAAGACTCGCTGGCTGATGTAACTCGCGGACCATGCCCTTCTTCTCTGCCGCACATCCGATGCACTACCCATCGATCTACGACTGGCGGCATCCGCAACTACATCGCCTTCCCCGGTGGTATAGGATATCGACATCATAATCCTTAAGTAACTCTAACCACCGTCTCTGCCGCAAGTTCAGCTCCCTCTGGCTGAAGATATACTGGAGGCTCTTGTGGTCTGTGTAAATATCCACATGAACTTCATATAAATAATGTCTCCAGATCTTTAAGGCATGAATCACAGTTGCCAACTCTAAGTCATGCGTGGGGTAGTTCTTCTCATGCTTCTTGAGCTGTCGAGATGCGTAAGCTATAACCTTACCATGCTGCATCAGCACACACCCAAGCCCGACACCCGACGCATCACAATAAACCACATATCCGTCTAAACCTCCGAAGAGTAAGAATCAAGGCTGCCAATTTCTCCTTCAGTAATTGGAAGCCCTCCTCACAAGCACCCATCTACTGGAACATAGCTGCTTTTTGAGTCAGCCTAGTCAAAGGTGCTGAAATGGAAGCAAACTTATCCACAAACCTCCGATAATAACCCGCAAGGCCCAAAAAGCTGCGCACCTCCGTCGGTGTAGTGGGTCTAGTCCAAGTCTGATCGCCAATCTTGCTATATCAACCCAATACCATCGACCCGATAACATGCCCTAAGAAAGCCATCAAGGCCAACCAAAACTCGCATTTCGAGAACTTGGCATACAATCACGGCCTTGAGGACTTCGCATCGCCCTCAAATGATCCGCATGCCCCGCCCCGAGCGAATAAACTAAGATGTCATCAATGAATACTATAACAAACGATTCAAAAATGGCTTGAACACCCGCTCATTAAATCCATAAATACACCTGAGCATTGTCAAACCGAAAGACATCACCTCGAACTCATAGTGTTCGCATCGTCCCGAATGCGATCTTTGGGATATCCGCTCTAACTCGCACTGATGATAACTGCACTACGTGTCTATCTTGGAAAAACACCTCGCACCCTGCAACTGGTCAAACAAATCATCAATCCTGGGGAGGGGGTATCTGTTCTTGATGGTTACCTTATTCAGTTGCCTGTAATCAACACACCTACGCAGCGTCCCATCCTTCTTTTTACAAACAAAACCGGCGCTCCCCAGAGAGAAACACTAGGCCTGATATAGCCTTTTTGCAACAAATCTTTCAGCTGGTCCTTCAACTCTCTCAACTCAGTAGGTGCAATCCTGTATGGCGGAATAGATATAGGCCGAGTGTCTGGCGACATATCAATACAAAACTCAATCTCCCTCTCAGGAGGGATACCCGGGAGATCGTCTGGGAATACATCTGGAAACTCTCTAACCACCGGAACTGACTGAATAGCTGGCACCTCGGCCCCTGTATCGAATACCCGAACCAGATGATAGATGTACCCCTTCTGCACCATCTTCCTAGCCTTGAGGTAAGAAATAAACCTACCCCTCGGCGACGCTGTGTTGCCCTTCCACTCGATAACCGGCTCACCAGGAAACTGGAACCGTATCAATCTCTCCCTACAGTCCACATTGGCATAGAAAGAAGCCAACCAATCCATACCCATAATCACATCAAAGTCTGTCATATCCAACTCTATCAAGTCGGCTAGGGTCTGACGACTGTATATAGTCACTGGGCAAGCCTTATATACCCGCTCAGCTACCACCGAATCACCTACTGGCGTAGCTACCTCAAAAGGTTCTATGGACTCAGGCTCTATCCCTATTCTACCAGTAATATGAGGAGATATATAGGACAAGGTAGAACCCAGATCTATCAAAACATATACGTCACAACATAAAACCAATAATGTACATGTGACGACATCCGATGACGCCTCCTGGTCCTGGCGGCTGGACATGACATAAATGCGGTTCTGAGGACTGCTGGAACTAGGACCCTTGACACGACCTCTGCCGCGACCTGCTGGCCCATGAGCACCCTGCCCTCCGGGGCGAGTAACCGTAGGAGATGAAGACCCGACGAATGACCCTGTAGGCTGAACCCTACCATCTGCGCTGCCTCTGGTCGGACAGTCCCTCGAAATATGACCCTGCTGGCCGCAAGTGTAACAAGCTCCCATAGTATTACCACAACTCCCATAATGGGATCTACCACATCGGCCACACCGAGAGGATGGTGGTCTCGATCGGTTAGGATCCTCGCTTCGAAGGCTTGAAGCCACGGGCCCCGACTTGCCCCAATACCTGGACGCCCGAAGATGGTGAAGGGCGCTCTGGGCGGTCGAGGTGCAAATCTAGTCTGCCGAGGTCGTCGCCTCGAACGCTACCAAGGACCTCGCTATCGACCTCTCTTCGCGATATTCGCCAATCCGTCGGCCTCTACGCTCACCGCGAGTGCATAAGCTCGTGCGGGCAATGTCCATGCCAGGCTGAAGAGCTACACCCGAGAAACCCTCTGCTAAGTAATCATCGAGCCCTGTGACATAGCGGTGTACTCTGTCCTCCATGTCTTCCACTAAAGCGGGGACGTATCGGGCCAACGAGTCAAACTCTACGTTGTACTCCCAAACCGTCCGCCCGTTCTGTCTCAACATCAGAAATCTATCGGCCCGAGCTCTCCTCATCTGCGGAGGCAAGAAATGGCTAAGAAACACCTTTGAGAACTCGTCCCCAAGCGGTGAGCGCATGCTCCCCGGGCGGTTCCGTAGATCGAACGATCATTGCAGATCACGCGGCCGATGTGAACCCAATACTACCGACTGTCTCCGAGGCCTTGATCACTCTCATGATCCACAGAATCGGATAAACTCTCGAGGATCATCTCGCCTCGACCCATAGAACTCTGGTGGGCTGCAACTCAAAAAGTCCCGAAGTCTCAAACTATCAGATCTGGGGTGAACTACGGGTACAACCGGAACCGCTGTCTTCCGTATGTCCTCCTGCCTCGCCACGATCCTGGCTAATAACTGGGCCATCTCCTTGTAACCCATATCCTCTGCTCTAGGCTGTGGAACTGGAGGCTCAGGTACCGTGGTCTCAGTAGCCACTGCTGCTGCTCTAAACTCTGCTGGGGCTAGTGACGTCGTGGAACTCGTCGTCTGAAGCATCAACTCAGGTAAAGACTGGGCCTGTGCCCTCGTAACCCTCTCAAGGCGTCTACTAGCGGCTCCTCACCGCCTTGCCTTCGGGCGCGGTTGCCATGCGTGGAGGCATAACTGATACATAAGAATATGTCAGAGGGAGTTCAACCTATAACACAACTCTATTGCACGATCTTAGAGTGAAAAGAATGGAAATCAATTCTAAATATCCTGTAGCCTCCTGATTATAGGTGTGGTGCACAACACGCCGATAATCAAGACTCTACTAGATACGGTCTGTAGACACTTTTCGAGGATTAACTGCTCTGATAACACTTTTGTCACAACCCGATCCCGGGCCCATGACTGGTGTCTTACCTGGGCACCCTAGTAGATATACATCAGAGTAACCAGCGGAAATAAACTTACAAACATAGAACAATATAAAATAAGAAACAGGCTAACCAAAATGGTTACCTTTCTGTATATATATATACCAAAACCTGAGCAGTTACATCCTTTACAACCCCAATTTACAACAGGACTACAGATCTCTAAGAGTTTATAACAACTATGACGGGACAGGGCCCCGCCATACCCCTGAATGTACATAAACCTACAATGGCAGGGAATCATACCAAGAGATAAGCCTCCGGAGAAACGGGGCTTCCCAAAAGAAGAACGGTGATCCTATGAGCGAGGATCAACAACAGATGTACCTCTCACTGCAGATGAACGCAGCGGCCAAGGAGGTCGATAACAGTACCAAGTATGTGGCGAAAAATGCATAATGAAATCATAACATTCCCAAAACAAATCCACATATATGTATGAAAAACCAATTAACCGCACATAGTGCCACAGTATAAACAAGAGCAAATAGGTGTAACACAACCGGTCTTTTCTAGGCCGCCAATGATCGAAGTAGGGCCATGCGCCCATAGTATCATTGTGCGAATCCTAATCCTGGACTTCCGTAGCCCGCATAGGCCACATGGGCCCGCATGAGGTATTACTCGCATCGGGGGTAGCTAACCCGCGACATTTCCTAGACTCCCACAATCCGCATAGGCCACATGGACCCGCATGAGGTATTCCTCGCATCGACGTAACACACCCGGAGTGATTCCTGGACTACCGTAGCCCGCATAGGTCACGTGGACCCGCATGAGGTATTCCTCGCATCGGGGGTAGCTAACCCGCGACACGTAACAAGTCAGGGGGGTAAGTGATATAATGTAAGCACAACCGGCTTACCGTAAGCAACATAAGCCCAACAAGAAAACCCCCTTAACATGAAATTCTCAAGGCACTAACGCCCGTAATATCATAGCATGTTTACTTATCAAACCAACTTACCACACCTTCAGAAATCACAATAAGGCTTTTATAAACAAGTAAGTAAACCGTTCTTTTTATCGTCCTTAAGTCGTTATAACTAACTTCCCATAAAGTTGTCATAACACTTATATTTTTTTTTTTAAAATCAAACAATCACATTTGTTTGGAAAACAAAGAGAGCCTATTCTTTTTAAAACCAATGACCAATTTCTTTCCGAATAATGCTTCATAACACTTTTTAAAATATTTCAAGGTTTTTATCATTTAGAACTCAAATCAAGGTCATCAAAGTGAAACCAAATTTATTTAACACACGTACGTCTACCGTACTATATAATTCACAACAATCATGCTCAAGAGGATAGGAAGAATCACATACCTCCTCGGCTTAATCCACTTGCCAAGTCGAATATGCCGCGCGTAGAGTATCAACCTATAATAATCAAGTACGTCTATCAATGTCTAGATTTCTTCGTCGAATATTCTAAGTATAAAGTTCCTTATTCTACGGAAAATTGGACAGCACTTCCTTTGTTTCTACATACTTTTCCACCTTTTTCAAGGTCCGATATCAATAGCCAACATGCCATATTCAAGGCCTAAAAATTCAGCAATACAAAGGGGATTACACGCCTAACTTGGATGTGTAAAATTCTGCCCCACAATTCATATTAAATAATCCAATAAGTTTAAGGCAATATCTCGGCTATAACATGCTCACATATCTTCTTTATCCAATCCTTTTAATCCAACTTGTTATTTCAACAGGTTATATAAATCATAACCAATTTAACAACGATATACCCTTCTATATATAACATGTAACGGTTTTTGCTAACAACCGAATTTATTACAACATTAGAGACTAGCATGTCTATTTCCGGTTCCAACAAGTCGACAAGATCCAAATTCTTTCAACCTTTAATATATATATCTTCCACATGCTCATCTCTTAACTACCATAACATGAAACCTTTAATCATAATATGAAGGTGAAGGTTTTACCTCAATAAGCCCTCTTTCCGAAATTCTTCTTCACGTTAAAATCACCCACACGAACCCTCTACAAGCCTGCCAACATATTTCCTTCTTGCCGCCTTTCCGAAATTTTACTAGGCCTTGGTTTTTCCTTGAATTTTTAGAGAGAAGGGAGAGGAATTTTTAAGGGTGGTTCTTTGAAAAATGACCAAGTCTTGAAGACTTGGTCAATAAATAAGACCTCCTCTTGGTCAAAAAGATGGGAGGGACACTTGTCACCCTCCCATAGGCCTTTACAAAAATATCTTCTGATTTTCCCCCCTTTTTCGCGAAAAATCCCGCCTCGGCGCCGCGGCGCTGAAACTTCCGAACATTTCAGTACATACGGCGCCGCGGCCCTACAGCCGGCGCCGTGGCGCTGCAACTTCAGAGGGTTTCAGGATTTACGGCGCCGCGGCCCTGCTGACGGCGCCGCGGCGCTGCGACGCCTGACTGGAATATTTTTCCTCTGCGTCTGCCTACTGAACTTCTAACGCCCATACCTTTCCGCTCCGATGTCCTACCGACGAGCGGTTTGTTGCGTTGGAAACTAGACTCAACAAACTTTATACTAGGCTTTTTAAACACCAAAAAATTCTTAATAATTGGGGCATATAGTACTCCAAAGTTGACTGAAAATTTGTCCAAAACATGTTGGTCAACTTATCTTCCCGATTTCAACTCTTATTTCCCTTCGTACATTCTTATCTTATTCTTCTTGAATTTACGGGGTATAACACCACTGCCATGTAAAAGAGCCAACATAAGTATGGCATATTGATACAATAACTCATTGTCTTGCAATTCTTAAGAATTTCACAGTTATGAAGCCTAGGCTGCCTATATAGATATATCACTTTAGCTAGATTCAAATCCATCAAGAGGTCATAACATGGGTATAGAGGACAGTTAGACTAACACAATCTTGACAGAGGCATACACATGAACACTACATTGACATATCACTGCATACAACTTACTTACAAGTCATCTGAACGAGAAGTGATCATACTTTTTCTATTGATGCACATAGAATTGAGATTAACCATACTAACTCAAAGACATGCTCATAGGGCTATATTCAAAATAGGTACATCCAGAAAGTATATTACTGTAATTGGTAGACATGCTTAATATATATATTTTACAAACACAGGTCCTTAGGCCTAAAAGGGAACCTAGTCATCCTATCAGTATATTAAAATAGATCATATCGTACGATCTCTAATTTCCACGAAGCTTAAATGACTCATAATTTGGCACGAACATATGTTAAAGACTAATCTGGACACAACATAATTTTAAATAACCTAAACTGCGAAGCCAACTATCCATGCTATGAATCATGCCAAGAACAAACATACATTATGCAGGACCAAATCATCCATATAACACACACAATATACAAACAGATTATATCAAGCTATCTTTAAATTAATCTAAGCATTCTTGGATCAATACACACAACAAATAACGTAACTAAGAGGAATTCAAAGATTACTGACCTTCTCCGGGCAGCGAACCGAGACATCATCTCGACTCGTTGAATCCGCTCGGAGGAGTTAGTTTATGCGATTGAAAAGAATAAGAGCTTAAATATTTATGTGGCCTTGTTGAGCCAGAACCGAGAATAAAAGAAGGGTATTCTGATTTTTTTTCAATTCTTTCAAAAGTGGACTGAGTTTTCTTTTTGTTCTATGCTTTTAAAACAGAAATTCGATCCCCTAAACACAACCCAAGTGGGTTGCTTTTATATCCAAAATTGGAACCCCCAACCCTCTAATTCAACATTCAAAATAAAGGTGGGGTTTGATGGGAGACATGCGTGGTACTGTTGATAGTACCAAACACATGTCTCGAGTCGCTTGTCAAGTACACAGAGGCATGGGCGAAAAATGTAAAGGGTGAGGGTTTCAACAGATTTTAGGGGTATTATAGGTGATGGGTGATTGTTCAAGGTATGTGGGTGTCAGTGATGGGTCGACGACGTGTAAAGGTGGTTGGCGATGTGACTGGGTAGAGGGTAGGTCTGCGACGAGGTTTGTCTGGTTTGGTTGCTGGGATGATGACTTTAGGGATTTAGTTGGGAATGAGGGGGGTGTTTGGATGATGGGTGTTTAAAGGATGATTTGGCCGGGTCGGACGGGAATTGGACTGGGCTGTTGATTAGGAAAAGGAGGGTGAGCTGGACGAAAAAATGAATGGGGGTTTAATTAATCTAATTATTGGATTTATATGCAATTAATTCAATTCTTTTAATTAATTAAAATATGCTTCCTTGTCCTAATTAATTTTCAAAAAGTGCGCACACACATAAAATTATGGCACAAATGTTTTAATATATATATATTTAGTTTAAATAGAAAAGTATAATATTCATATGAAATGATTAATTTGGTAATTGGTGAAAATATTAAGAGAAAATCAATTACCAATGCTAATGTCGAAATATTAAAATTATTTTGTTTATATCATAATTATAAAAATATAATACTCGATATTTTAAAATTATGCGGTAATTAGTGAAAAATATTAAAACTCTTATTTTTTGAGAATTTTTAAAACTGAGAAGCATAGTGAAAATAATAGAAGATAAAAGGACGACCTGAATAAATAGTCGGAAAAGGAGGACAAAATCGGGTGTCAACACAATATTTAGTGAAGTGGCAACTAATGTGATTAGTAGTAAAGTGTGAATTGTGGAGATCACACGTGTAAAAGTAATCGAAGAGATCCCTTGAGACTAATAGTTACTTGGTATCTTAGCATTGAGCACTTTTGGATAATCTTGGAGAAAGATCTAGGTGACATTCCTATTTCATTTTTTTCCATCCGTATATGAGCAAGAATTGGAAATTTTCCTTCATTTTTTTTTGGTAATAACGAGTTGCTATGTTCACACTATATATATATATATATATATATATATATATATATATAATATTCACATGGATACATCCCTATACTCATATATATAGTTAAACACAATACCAAATCGATATACGGTCAAGTGAATTAAAGGGTACTTGGTTGTGAAGTAAGTCACGGGAAGTTCCAAAAAGGGAAATCAATTGAGGCGTAGAGGGAATTGTGCACGGTAATGATAAGAGTTGGAGCTCAAGGTATGTTAAGTTAAATTATTTTTTTCTTTTGGCATGTTTCATGTTATGAAATATAACTGTGGTATTGTTCCATAAGTTATTCTACTCTTAGAAGTTAAGAATAATCATGTTATTGATTTCTATGCTGAACGCATGTCTAAATTGTTTCTAAATCCTTAATGAGGCATATGAAAAAGATGATAATCAGAGTGTCGTCAAATGTAATATGTCATCCGTTGAAATTGGAACATGATATTACCATTCATGCATTTCATTTGCATTGCATTCCTATATTACACTGGACCACTGATGCTATACACACTATTATATATTATATATATATAAGGGATATGAAAAAAGAGGAAAATGTGTTATATACGCACACCACCTGCGGCTGGTACATATTATCACAAAAGAGCCCTAAGAGGCCACATATAGAGCATGTGTGGTCAAAATGGATGCCTGTGTGGTCAAGATGATATGATAATGTTGAAGCATGTGTGGCTAGCCTGTATGGCTTATATGATATAACTGAATGCATGTGTGGCGGTTATGGGTAGGATTTCTGTGTGTGGGCATTAGTACACCACATTTGCATCATGCATACATTCATATTGAAGCCTGTGTGACCGATAAGGCTTGTATGTGTGATCGAAATAGCCTGATGCCGATATTGAAACCCTGTGTAGCATGTCTGTGTGACCGATATCAGGTTGTCTATGTGACCGACATAACCTGACGCCCACAGAGGCTGTCATGAAAAGGAAGATGCCTGTGTGGCCAATATTATACCGCATTTGCATTGCATACAATTTAGACATACATATTGGGGTCTAAGAGGTATGTACTGTTGGTCAGTTGTTTCTGTTTCAATGATTGTTATATTCATGTTATGCTATTATTCATGCCTAACATACTCAGTACATCAGTCGTATTGACGTCCCTTTTGTCGGGGAACGCTGCGTTTCATGCCCGCAAGTTCAGTTAAAAAAAGTGATGGTTCACGCTGGTAGGTTATTGGTTCAGCTGGTATCAGAGCACTTTATTTGTTCCAGAGTTGCAGTCTAGTTTTGGTGTGATATTTTGATGTCGTACTCTTTAGAGGCTTGTAGACAGGTGTCCTGTGGATAGTGATTTTGTATGGTCTTGCTGGCCTTGGTATGGATATGTATATATAAGATGGTTCTCTGAATAAGGATTTCACATAGTTTTCTTTTGGCTTAGTTCGTGTTTAATTATGAATAGGGGTTGAAGGTATGAATGGGGGTACCCGGCGGGTGGGATCCGGGTTCCCGTCGCGGCCCTCCGGTTTGGGTCATGACATTTTCCTCTATAAATCAGCCATTATTTGGCAGCATTACTTGGTGAATTGAATGACCATTACTTGGCATTTAAATGGCCACTACATGGCACTGAAGAGGTCCCTCTTACACTACTATAAATTGAGGCCTTTGGCTTAATTGTTCAACACTCAGAAATTTTTAGAACTTCTTCCTCTCTAACATACTTCAAACACTCAAAGTTCTTCTCTAGAAACACTTGAGTTTTCTTTGCTCATTTGTTAGTTGTTTTTTATCTTGGGAGACTATTGCTCATTAACGTAAAAAGATATATACGGAGAAATCTTATCTTAAGGGCAGAGTGAACATCACTCGACTCAGCAAAAACTTATATTTGTTCTTGTTTCCAGTTTTGTAATCTTTGTAATATTTACTTACTTCCTGTTTCTTTGCAATCGTTGTACTCACAATCTTAAGACAAGATCTGTTGTAAGTGAAAGATGAATGGAGGAGAACAATTTGCTTCTGAATCTTCTGCTGCTACTCAAGGAGTCATAGTGACTTCATGTCTAAGAATTATTTTCGGAACTATCTGTCTGATCCTCTCTATACGGTGTATTGCACCGTAGGCACCGCCAAAAAGTTATGGGAAAGACTGTAGAAAAAGTACAACGCACAAGATGCTGGTACGAAGAAATTCATCGTTGGAAATTCCTGAAATTTCAAATGGTGGATAGCAAAACTGTGATATCCCAAGTCCAAGAATTCCAAATGATTCTACATCACCTAGATTTGGAAGGTATGAAACCAAATGAGCAGTTTTTTATTGCATCACTAATTGAGATGTTACCTCCCTCGTGGAATGAGTTACTTAAAACTCAAGACAAAAAAAATGACATTTGAGGAACTTATTATCAAACTCCAGATTCAGGAAGATAATAAGAATGTCTTTCCTAAGGGAAAGCAACCAAAGGCAAATCTTGCTGAGGCCAAAGGGAACATAAGCAAGAAACGCAAGTTCCAGAAAGACGACAAGATCGAGACGGCGAAGAAGTTCAATGGGAACTTCCACCACTGTGGGAAACCTGGACATATGATCAAGGACTGCCGCAAGCTCAAGGCTGAGCAAAAAGATAAGGTCAAAGGCAAGGCACATGCTAACGTCGTCGTAGACACACTTCTTAACGACATGATTAATGAGTTCTCAGTGGTGGGGCTTGAAGCAAACGGTTGAGATTCCCATGCAATGGTGGATGAACACGAGTGATACCCATCACATCTGTTCCAATAGAGATTCCTTCTCCACGTATATACCAGTTACGGACAAGAAGCTGTTCATGGGTAACAACACTTCCTCTGATGTGCTGGGGCTAGGAAATGTGGTCCAGATGATGACTTCTGGAAATGATCTCACGCTGAAAGAGGTGATGCATGTCCCTGATATTAGAAGGAATTTAGTTTCAGGTCCTTTATTGGTTAATGTTGGTTTTAGGATAGTGTTTGAGTCCAATAAATTTGTAATCACCAAGAATGAAACCTTTGTGGGAAGGGACTTCGTCTGTAAAGACCTCTTCAAGGTTAACATTGTGTCTGTAATGCCTATCAATAAAATTAAAGCTTCTTCTTATTTTCTTGAGTCTTCTAATTTATGGCATCATAGATTAGGACAAGTAAACTATCAATCTATCCAAAGGTTGGTAAAGTTGAAGTTGTTGCCGTCTATCGACGTAAACCCTCAACGTAAGTATGAGTAGAGGAAAAACTCACAAAGACTCCATTTAGATTCGTCGAAAGGGACACCACTCCTCTAGAACTTATTCACACAGATATATGTGATTTGAAGTTTGCACAAACTAGAGATGGGAACAAGTCTTTTTTTGACTTTCATAGATGATAGCACAAGATATTGTTACCTTTACTTATTGAAAAGTAAGGATGAAGCCTTTGAAGCGTTCAGACGCTATAAAACAGAAGTTGAAAACCAACTAGACGTACGGATTAAATCAATTCGTAGCGATAGAGAGGGAGAATACGTAGTGCCATTTGAGGAATATTATGCCCAATCATGCATTGTTCATCAAACTACGACTCCATACTCACCTCAATCAAACGTTGTCACTTAACACAAGAACCGTACGTTGAAGTAAATGATGAATTCCTTGCTCATCAATTTCGGTCTTCCCCAAAACATGTGGGGAGAAAATGTCCTTACCACTAATACGATTCTTAATAGAGTCCCACATAAAGGTATGGACAAAACTCCATACGAGCTATGGAAGAGAAATAAACCCACCTAAAAATACTTGAAAGTGTAGGGTTGTTTGGAAAAGGTTGAAGTACCTAAGCGAAAGGAGGTCAAGATTAGGCCTAGACTGTAGATTGCATTTTCATCGAATATTCAAATAACATTAGTGATTATCGCTTCTTAGTGCCTAAGTGAGATGTACCAGATATCCATGGGGGTACAATAATGGAATCAAGGAACGCCAATTTCTTTGAGGATACGTTTCCTATAAAGGAAACAGACATAACCTCTCGCAAATGAAGTTATGAACAAAGCTCTCAAGATCCAGGAGTCGTTAACTACCCGAATCTAGGTGTTTCAGATCTAGTAGAATCCGAAGTGGCTGGATATCTAGAATTTAGTATTCCAGATTATCAGAACTTGGAGGCTCTGGAGATGGAACCAAGACAAAGTAAACGGGCTAGGAATGATACGTGCTTTGGTCCTAACTTTGTAGCTTATATGGTTCATGACGAACCACATTTAATTATTGAAGCATTGTCAGCTCCAGAAGCACCGCTCTAGAAAGAAGCTATTGAGAGTGAAATAGACTTCATCCTGCACAACTATACTTGGTAGCTGGTTGACCTTCCTACGGAAAACAAACTGTGGGTTGTAAATGGATACTCAAACGGAAGTATAAAGCAGATGGGTCTATAGATAAGTACAAGGCCAGGTTGGTAATCAAGGGCCATCGACAGAAGAAAGGCCTTGACTATTTTGACACATACTCCCCGGTGTCTAGAATGACGTCCAAACAAGTATTAATCGCGATTGTCGCAATGCGGGACTTTGAGATACATCAAATGGACGTCAAGACAGCCTTGATAAATGGTTATTTGGAAGAAGAAATCTATATGGACCAACCCGATGGGTATGTGGTTCCAGGACAAGAGAAGAAAGTCTGTCGGCTTGTCAAATCTCTATACGGGCTGAAACAGGCCCCGAGGCAATGACACGAAAATTTTGATAGTACTCTACTGTTGCGATATTTCTAGATGCTTACGCAAGTGTACATATCGTTCAAGTAATAAAGATCTGTAAGACCGAATTATCATCCACAGAGATTGGTTTATCAATTATCGAATATCTAATCTGTGGTATCTATTTGGTTAACGTTTTTGGGTTGGTGATTATAACTAAGAATTAGAACTAACAAAGTGCGGAAAATAACTAAAGATGATAATGCTTTGGATTTAAAACAGTTATGAAGGTTATAGGGCTTCAAATCTCCTCAACTATCCACTCTTTCACTTATTACTGCAATACTAATGATTCTTCTTCTTATTAAGATAGCAGGCTAACGAACACCTTCTATATTTCGGTTAGGACATATAAAAACTCAACCTTATGCAGAAACCTTCTATATTTCTATGATATATTTTATTACACAGGAGGATTAAGAGCAATAAACTTAAATACTATACAAGTATCGGGGTACTTTCGTCCATGATTTTAACCTATATCTAAACAACTATAGCATATTCAAATCTCCATTTTCAGATCTTGATTTGAAATCATATAAGTTATGACAGTTAGTGATCAGTTAATTCTCATACAATCATAATAAGTTGAATAGATCTTAACAATTGAAGAAGAAATCAATAACTATGCATTAAAGAGTTTCAAGTTGATTCGACGGAAAACTCTACTAAAGAGATTAGCTCCTAAACATTGTCATGTCAAGAACTAATTTACAATCCAACATAAACGGAAATTAAAATAAAAGAGAAGAAAAATCATTTGAATAAGTCGTCTCCAATCTTGTGTTTTTGCTCCAATTTTTGCCTCTCCAAAGTATGTCAAATAATGACAGGGTTTAGGGTTTTTATATCTGAGAAAAATCATGTTTCGGATCCTTTTACCCTCGTCAAATTCGGCCCAGAACTGGAAATCCCACGTCGGTGCCGTGGCCCAGCAGGTTGGCGCCATGGTTCCGAAACAACTACAGTTTCT
Source organism: Przewalskia tangutica (assembly GCA_029844215.1). Taxonomy (NCBI): domain Eukaryota; kingdom Viridiplantae; phylum Streptophyta; class Magnoliopsida; order Solanales; family Solanaceae; genus Przewalskia; species Przewalskia tangutica. The sequence continues at coordinate 45,673,127 of CM056723.1, forward strand.
CTGGACTTTCAGCATCGTGGCCCTGCATTTTGGCGCCACGGCGCTGTGCTCAATTTTCTGGAATTTTCATCTTTTCTTCCATTCTTCTCATGGCCTTCCTTGGTTGATTACTTAGGCTCATGTTGCGCATTTTCATCCTCAATATCAGCCATTTCATCCTTGATTCACCATTCCCCACCAAAGTCACCTATTGTCTAAAAACTGTGTAAAAAAAACATAATACTTTACAAAACAACGAAAATATACCTAAAAGACTCCCAAAACTAGACTCTAAAACAGTCCTAAAATGGACTTAACAAATACCCCCAAACTTAAACTTTACTCGTCCTCGAGTAAAGAACTCTAGACTCTCTAAAAAAATAAAAAGACACAAAGACTCTAAAACATGAATCAAGTCAATCCCAATATTTTTGCCTCGAAGATCATGAACACGTGCAATATCATTCTCAGAAATGTTCTAGACACTATTTGCTATCTAGAATTCCAAGTCAGACAACCATTAAACTTGCTTGAGGTTATTAAGGCATATGATTTCTCAAACATGACTATCAACTCAAACAAACATTCAATATCAGTTTATGCATAAGTAAATTCTTTCCAAATGTCCATCAGGCCAACATTTTATAACTTTCTCACTTACTAACTTTCCACTAATGTAGACAACACATGTTTAAAAATTAATAGGACTTTCATGGGTTGTATCGTTAGGCTTAGGCATTGGGCAGATAAAAAGACATTTAGGCTCAAAATTACCATAAGCATAGAACCAACCAACATAACTTGATTTCTATTATATTGTACTACAATCCCCCATTTTCCTTCCTTTCTAGATTGAGAAGTTTTTATTCCATTTGTTTTTTTTTTTGAACTACAACACCCCCAAACTTATTTTTCATTGTATGTACAAGGGGTGTGTAGTTGATTTATACGTCTATTTTTTTTCTTTTCATTCACTTCTCAATCTTTTACATTTTATTTGACAAAAATCCAATCTTCAATCCTTTCTACTAGAATTCAATTCCCCAACTTGTAAGTTTTTATGCTTATGGTAATTTAAAGGAGTGAAGTAATAGTAAATTGTTTCAAGAAGGTTCATGGATGCGTGTTTTATCAACAAAGAAAGATTTCATTAGACTCCAAAAGGGGTGACTAGGGATTAATGTAATCAAGGGTGGCTTGAAAGGCTCAAACGGTCCAAAGATGGCCTAAATCATTTTCCTAAGCATGCATTATCTATGATTTCGCCTCAAGTAGCAAGCAAGAAAGTTCTAGAATTTACCGCCTTCTTTCCTCAAAACCAAATTCATTTATGCATAAACCAATAATTTGAACACAAGAGAGTCAAATAGTCATGACTAAGTTCTTTATTATTATCAATAATCACAAGCAAACTCAAAGGCTATCTTAACTCAGGCACAGAGATTTGTGCATTTCATGACTATAGATTTCATCTACTGTTACCACAAGTATCCACTCAATTTCATTGGCTATTGGTTTTAACTTGATTAATTGACACACAACACTAAATAAACAATTTAAACGATACAACATAGACTAAAATTTAAAAGACACAACTGACAAAAATCTCCCCCCAAACTTATTCAACACATTATCCCAAATGTGCAAAGTAAAGCAATAAAAGGAAGACTTACAGACCTCGAATGACTCAAAATGGTGGTGGTTGCCGTGAGGGATGGAAAGGCGGGTACTGTGGTGGGTATCGTAAGTAGAGATCAACAGACTTTTCCATCGACAAGTTTTGCATGAAAGTGTTCATTTTATCCACTTGATGGGTCTCATAAATATACCGTTGCTGCTGTCATTACTCCTGGTGCTGACCCCATTCTCATTGCGTTTGGATGGCGTAATCGGTTTTCTGCGTGAGATATTGCTGATTTAGTAGCATTTGTTGTTGATTATGAAGCATTTGTCGCTGATTATGAAGCAGCTGATCCAGTTGTGATAGTGGTGGCTCAATCATCAGGGGAGATAGAAAACTGCTCTCCTCGAGCTCATTCATATCTGTTGCAGCATTTTCTGGCTCTTCTTCTTCTTCCCCCACTCTTTGTCCTCTACCTTGACCTTCCCGTCTCTGCAATGGGGCGGCTATTGACCCGGGGTAGGAGTGAACAAGGCCGCTAGTCAGGGCTGGCAGAATCTTTTCGGGGATATCTGCAGCGAAGGCGGGGACTCCATGCTTAGCGCATAAAACAGTTATGAAGGAGCCATGTCCCAATCCATATGTAGTAGTCAGCCTACTAATCTCTGCTATGCTATTAGATATCTCAACCCCAATATCAATGTCCTTGCCAGTTATGATGCCATATACTAGCTTGATCCTGTCAGTCGGGATATTAGAAAAATGCGTTGATGGGATCAAATGAGCATTCACGAAATATAGCCATGCTTTAGCTATTCTGTTAATTGGCATCTAGCTAGTCCTCTAACTTGGTTGCGTGAGAAATGATATTGTGCTCCTGGATAGCACAGTGCCTCAACAACTCTGTCCCAATATATCCCATTCTCATTCCTGCACTAATTTCTGAAGTTGTTGGGATTGAAGACCTCATCTTCGATGTTAGGAGTTCCAAACATAGAATTCACCTCCTCCGAACCAACTGACACAAAACATCCTCTCACATAATAGCGACCATCACCCTGCTCCGGGTAATTAACACAGAATTCTCTCACTAAGCTGGCGTTGGGCTTCAGAATAGCCCTTTGGTCAACAAACAGTTCCCAACCTCTTGCCTCAATTATAACTCTAATGAGCTCATACAAATCATCATCATCAAAGGGTATGGCTCTATACTCCATTCCTCATTTTGGAATCAATGCCCTAGTACATATTCAGTTATATATGTTTTCAGCATTTTGATTTATGAAGCGAGATACGTCATAATCTGGGGTATGTGTAGAGGAGGAGACTCTATTGTTACGTCTTCTAGAGGCCATGTTTGGTAGGGAATTTGTGTGTGTTTTTGTTGTAATTTCTTGCAAAAAAAACCAGCAACAACACACAACAACACACAACCACCAAAAAATCCAACACCCAATTCGAAAATCAACAACACCCACAAAAATATCAACGCAGTAACAATCAACAATACTCAAAGATAAACAACAACGCACCCCACCAATTCTATTTTTCAGCACAACAACAACAACACCGCAGCCCAACCTTCGAAAATACATCTTCTATTTATCACGAAATTGGGAAGAGAATGGAGAGTGTATTACTTTTTTGGGAGATCTCTTCCTGTGAATATGCTTTAGCCCCAATGATTGAAGTATTTGTGGTTCTAGTGGGGGAGATGTGGAAGACTTATGGAAGATTTTTAAGAAAAAGGAATGAATTTTGATGTTTGGACGTCGGAATTTTGAGGAGGGAGAAGAGAGGGTTTTGTGAATTTTTTATTGTGATGAGAGAAGGAGAAAATTAGGGTTTTATTTCTGAAATTTGACATCGGCGCCGTGGTGCCGACACAGAACTTTTCCCCAAAACTTTCGGAAATATTGGCACCGTGGCCCTGTATTTTGGCGCCACGGCGCTGACCTCAGCAAAAACTCTCTGAACTCTTGGCGCCGTGGCCCTGCATTTGGCGCCACGGCGCTGAGCTCAATTTTTCTGAATTTCAGCATTTTTAGCTCCCCTTCCACCTGACATCAAAACATAGACGAAGAAGCCAAGAACGTGAGACTGTTCAAGAACAAGATAACTCAACTTAAAACAAAAATTGAAATAACATAATTTAAAACATTGGGTTGCCTCCCAAGTAGCGCTGTCTTTAACGTCTTTTAGCCGGACACATATTTCTCTTCACTGTGGTTTGAAGAGGATCACAGACTTTATTTTCTCCATGGCGTCACACAAGTAGGGCTTCAATCGTTGCCCATTTACTTTGAATGGTGTGCCCTCTTTACCTCGTACCTCGATTGAGCCATAGGGAAACACCTTCTCGACAATGAATGACCCTGACCACCTGGATTTTAACTTGCCTGGGAATAATCTCAGCCTTGAGTTGAACAAGAGCACTTGTTGCCCAGGGTGGAACTCCTTCGGGATCAAATTCTTGCCATGCCATGCCTTGGTGTGTTCTTTATAGATTTTTGTGTTCTCATAAGCATCATTTCGAAACTCATCAAGCTTATTCAACTGCAAAAACATCTTTTGTCCGGCAGCTTTTGCATCCATGTTCAGCTTTTTCATCGCCCAATATGCCCTGTGCTCCAACTCAACTGGTAGGTGACATTATTTTCCAAAGACTAGCCTATAAGGTGACATTCCAATGGGAGTTTTGAATGCAGTTCTGTAAGCCCATAGTGCGTCATCCAGCTTGACAGACCAATTCTTCCTCGACCTATCCACTGTCTTTTCCAATATACTCTTCACCGCTCTGTTTGAAACTTCGGCTTGCCTATTTTTCTGAGGATGGTATGGAAGAGAAATGCGGTGGTAAAGTCCATAGCGAGCAAGTAGGGTGTCAAGCTGCTTGTTACAAAAGTGACTCCCTTCATCGCTTATGAGAGCTCTAGGAGTGCCAAAACGTGTGAATATGTTCTTTTGGATGAATTTCAAAACAGTCTTACCATCATTCTCTTTGGTAGCTACTACCTCGACCCACTTAGATACATAGTCCAATGCAAGAAAGATATATTTGTATCCGAAGGATGGTGGGAACGGGCCCATGATGTCAACTCCCCATACATCGAAAAACTCTACTTCAAGTATTCCATTCAAGGGCATTTCATTCCGCCTGGAGATGTTTCCAGTTCGTTGACACCGATCACAGGCCTTCACAAAAGCATTGGAGTCTTTGAACAATGTTGGCCAATAGAACCCACTTTGTAGTACCTTAGCCACTGTCCTCGAAGCACCAAAATGCCCACCACATTGTAAAGTGTGACAATGAGTGAGAATTTGGTTCATTTCATCCTCTGGAACACAACGTCTAATGATTTGATCAACACAATATTTGTACAGAATTGGTTCTTCCCAATAATAGTGCTTCACCTCTGAGTAGAACTTCTTCACTTGCTGTCTTGACATCTTCGGGGGCACAACCTGAGCTACAAGGAAATTAACAAAATCAGCATACCAAGGTAAAGTAGAACCAGCACTTACCTGAAAGAGTTGCTCGTCTAGGAAATGGTCATTGATCGGCACGTCTTTAGCAATTTTGCACTCTTCTACCTCAAGCCTTGACAAGTGATCAACCACCAAATTTTTTGTGCCCTTCTTATCACGGATCTCCATGTCAAACTCTTGTAGCAGTAACACCTATCGGATAAGGCGTGGTTTGGCATCTTTCTTGGTCATCAGATATTTGATGGCAGCATGATCAATGTATACTATCACCTTGTTCCCAATGAGGTATGGTCTGAATTTCTCGAATGCATATACTATAGCTAGCAACTCTTTCTCTGTCGTGGCGTAATTCAGTTGTGCATCATTAAGAGTTTTACTAGCATAGTAAATGGACCAAAATACATTGTCGACTCGCTACCCAAGAACTGCTCCCACTGCATAGTCATTTGCATCACGCATTTATTCGAATGTAAGCTTTCAATATGGTGCAATGACTATATGTGTTGAAATTAACTTCTCCTTAAGTACTAAAAACGCACTCAGACACTCGTCATTGAATTCAAATGCAGCAACATTCATCAACAGGGAGGAAGAGGCTTTGAGATTTTGGAAAAGTCCTTGATGAACCTCCTATAGAAACCAGCATGCCCAAGGAAACTTCTAACCCCTTTCACTGACATCGGAGGTGGTAGATTTTCAATAACTGAGATTTCTGCTCTATCTCCCTCGATGCCTCGGCTGGAAATTTTGTGGCCAAGGACAATACCTTATTTTACCATAAAGTGGCACTTCTCCCAATTCAGCATAAGATTGGATTCTTCACACCGCTACAACACTGCTTCTAAGTGCTTCAAACAGTCATCAAAAAATGACCCAAACACAGAAAAATCATCCATGGAAATCTCTATGGTCCTCTCCACCATGTCAGAAAAAATAGCCATCATACAACGCTGAAAAATGACAGGTGCATTGTAGAGCCCAAATGACATTCTTCTGAAAGCAAACGTACCATAGGGACATGTGAATGTGGTCTTCTCTTGGTCTTCTGATGATATTTAAATTTGATGATAGCCAGAGTAACCATCCAAAAAGTAATAGTAGTTGTGCCCAGCAAGTCTATCAATCATCTGATCTAGGAAGGGCAAAGGGAAATGGTCTTTCCTGGTTGCCTTATTCAGCTTGCGATAGTCAATGCAAATCCTCCACCCTGTAACTGTTCTAGATGGAATCAGCTCATTCTTCTCGTTGGTTACCACAGTTATACCACCTTTCTTGGGAACCACTTGCACTGGACTCACCCATGCACTATCAGAAATAGGGTAAATTACCCCAGCATCAAGCCACTTCAAAATCTCCTTCCTCACTACCTCCTTCATAGTTGGATTTAATCTCCTTTGTGCCTCAATGGAGGACCTACTTTCATCTTCTAGGTGAATCGTGTGCATCACTGTAGAAGGATTTATCCCTCGAATATCTGTCAGTATCCACCCAATAGCAAGCTTGTGAGCCCGCAATACTCTTAATAATTTCTCATCCTCCACTTTTGACAAATGAGCTGACATAATCACTGGCAAGGTTTTATCCTCACCTAGATACCTGTAGTGTAGATGATCTGGTAAGGTCTTCAACTCTAACTCTGAGGCTTTCTCTATGGAAGGTAATGGTCTTTCAGGCATCTTCCCAAGCTCCTCAATTGTTTTCTTATAGAATGGTTCACCGGAGTCCAACCAACTCGCATATTCCACCAACTCTGTATCATCACTGGCCTCCTCATCATATTGTGTCAGCACCAACTCAACATCATCAGTACTCCTGAAATTGTTCTCAGAAACCGATTCTTTAATCACGTTAATAGAATAACAACTACTACTTACTCTTGGGTAAGTTGTGGCCCTGAATACATTAAAGATCACCTCTTCTCTCTGGACTCGAAGTTTCAATTCACCTTTTTGAACATCAATGAGTGTCTGTCCTGTGGCTAAAAAGGGTCTCCCAAGGATGATGGGCACAAGTTCATCTACCTCCACATCTAGGATAATGAAGTCAGCAGGGAAAATGAACTTATCTACCTTTACCAACACGTCTTCAATGATGCCTCGAGGATGTACTATTGAACGGTCAGCTAGCTGCAAAGTGATAGTTGTAGGCCTTGCTTCCCCCACTCCAAGTTTGCAAAACACAGAATAGGGCATCAAATTGATACTAGCTCCCAAATCACGTAGAGCCTGCATACATTCATAATTCCATATAGTGCAAGGGATGATGAAACTTCCTGGATCTTTCAACTTCTGGGGCAACTTTCTCTGCAAGATAGCACTGCATTCTTCGGTTAGTGCTACTGTCTCATATTCCTATAGCTTTCTCTTTTTAAAGAGGATCTCCTTCGTGAACTTAACATAACTTGACATTTGTTCCAAAACTTCAGCAAACAGAATGTTGATATGCAACTCTTTGAAGACCTCCAAAAACTTAGAAAATTGTTTGTCAAGAGAATTTTTTCTAAGTCTCTGGGGTACGGAATTCTGACCTGAGATACATCAATTACTGCTGGTGGCACTTCCTTGGACGCAGGATGATTATCAGTAGCCTCTGCCCTTTCGGAATCCATTACCTCGCTGGACTCGTCCATCTCATCTGCAGATGGTGGTGATGAACTCGATTCAACTTGTTTACCACTCCTCAAATTAATGGCCTGACACTACTCTCTTGGGTTCACCACAGTATTGCTGGGAAGATTCCCTGGCTCTCTATTGTTCAGCATGTTCGCCAGTTGTCCCACCTGTGTCTCCAAATTCCTGATGGATGACCTAGTATCTGTCATGAACTGGGTCTGAGAGTTAGTGAGAGTTAACAAAATTGGTTGCAATTCATTCTGCCCTGATTGCTGAACTGGTGGTCTAGGCTGCTGTGAAGACGAGCCTTGACTGCTCTGTTGTTGCTGCTGAAACTGTCCATGTGCAGGCGGGTTGGCCTGTTGATATTGCCCCTGAAAGAGGTTGATGCGTCTGGTTGTTTCTCCAAGAAATATTGGGGTGATTCCTCTATCCTGGATTGTATGTATTGGAGAACGAGTTGTTGTATGGACGCTAAAAATTCCCCACAGCTTGCACTTGAGCTTGCTCCATAGGGATGTTGTTGGGATCCACTGCTACACATATATCAAAAGTACGGGGACCCCCACAAATCTCACAACCCACTGGAGTCTGAACAACATTAACAGACATAGTACTTTGCTGCAGCTGCTTTGTCAAAGTGGAAACCTGAGCAGTCAACGCAGTGATAACATCTAACTCATGAACCCCGACCACTTTCCTGCTTCTTGGTGATCTTTTATCGGCCCCCTGATGGTTGTTTATGGCCATGTCCTCTAGCAAATCATGTGTCTCATTGACACTCTTTCTCATGAATGTTTCTCCTGCTGCATCATCAATAATGGTACGAGTAGTACCACACAACCCATTGTAGAATATGTGGACCAACATCCACTTCTCAATCCCATGATGCGGCCACTTTCTCTGCAAATCCTTGAATCGCTCCCACGCATCATAGAGTGACTAACCATCCATCTGATAGAAAGTATTTAACTCTTCCCTGAGTTTTGCTGCCTTCGAAGGTGGGAAGAATTTTGCAAGGAACTTCTGAGCTAAATCTTGCCATGTAGTGATGGAGTTCGTTGACAAAGAATTCAACCAACTCTTGGCTCTATCCCTTAGTGAGAATGGAAATAGCCTCAATCAAATGGCATCATCAGTAATGCCAGTATACTTGAACGTAGCACACAACTCCAAAAAATTGGCAATATGCATATGTGGGTCTTCAGACGGCAACCCCCCGAACTGGACTGTGTTCTGAACCATGCTCAGAATGGCTGGTTTTATCTCAAAATTATTGGCTTCAACAGCTGGAAACCTGATGCATGTTTGTAGACCTGTGACAATAGGTAGAGCGTAGTTGTTACACCTCGTAAGTTAAGGCAAGGATTAAGAACGTCATTAGGATTAAGATTTCCAATTATCAAATTTAAATATATTTTACGTGCTAATACAGATTAATTTTTAGTAATGACGAATGCGACGCCGGAAAATTCTTTAGTAATGGTGGTATATATACATATATAAATTCCGTTATGGATTAGTAAGGTAGATAAGTTACGACGAAAAGAAATTAAGGCAACGAGTGTTGAGATTACTTGAAGGGGGAATTAAGACTTATTGCTTGGAAGGTTGATTTAACTTAAATAGACAATAAGGGACTAAAATGTAGTATTTCAGGGACCAATGTATGATTTAAAGACTAACTTTCAGATTTTAAGAGACCTAACACCTTCTGAACTTTATTTCAAAACCTTTGCTTTCAAAATTAATTTCTCTCCTTTCCCTTTGGTTGAAGCAGCCGAGAATCCCACAAATCCAGAGCCAAAGTTCAAGTTTTTTTTTTCATCTCTATCTTCTTAAGTTAATCCCTTCATAAATTCTAAGCCCAATTTGAGCACCCAAAAACAGTGGGTGTCACGCACTGCTTGGCCGGATTTGGCTAAGGATTTTCAACTTTGTTTTGAGAAATTTTTGGAGGAAAGCATGTGCAAATGATGGGGTAACAACATAGAACACTTGCATGTTGATTTGGGACTAAAGAAGTGTGAAAATTATAGCAAAACCATGACCAAAACAGTGACATTTTTCGTTGGGACAGTGAGTAGATTTTCGGGACTGCTGGACAGATTTTTAGTCAAATTTGAAAGGGAATATCTCCTATCATATTAGGGGTTTTGGGTGTTTCAAAAGCCTAAAATGAAGTTCGTCGAGTCTAGTTTCCAAAGCAACAAACCAATTGTCGATAGGACACCGTAGGAGAGAGTTATGGACGTTACAAGTTCAACTGACAAAGCAGTGACTAAATATCGGGACTGTTTTGGGGATTTAATTAATGTATGAATATTCTTCAATCTATGATATAATTGAAGTTGCATATTGTTGTAGTTGAAGTAATGGGCTTGTGTTAGGAATAAATCTTGAATTTAAACATTGCATTTGAATAATTTGAATGTTGTAGCCGATACTAGGACTAATGTTACTAATCTTGGAATTGTCGTATTCGATTATTGTGTTGTGAAATTCGTCGCTACTTGGCATGTTGATATTGGAAGAGAATCTCGACATATAAGTTATAATTGTTCATAAATAATTATTGGAACAAGATTGGACTATAAGAAATTAAGAAAATGATTGGTTTTGTAAATATTGGCCAAAGACTTGCTTGGAATTTTTGGATATTATCGCGTCAAGTTAGGGGCTGATTTTGTGAAGTTTAAATGTTGGGAATTTGACTATGAACATGTATATAAGTTATGGTAATTACTAATACATGTCTTAAAGGAAGTAAAGTATAAAAAGGGTGTTATATTACAAATTATAGAACTTGGTTATTATTGTTGTCATTAGAGTTGATGGATTATTTTAAGATTGTTCTAATATGGACTAAGGACTGAATTAACATGAGAAATAGGTGTAGTAATCACCTGGTTTGTTGTAGTTGTGATATCGCTTAAAAATAAAAGAGAAAGAATATGTTATGATGACATAAATGGAATATCTGAGATTTTTGTGGTTATATATTTGAGTTATGACTTGTTGTTGGTATTGCTGGCTTGGTTTGAAATTTGTGGATGTACATATAAACAGGGGAAGTGCTGCCCAAATTTCTGTAGAATAGGAAGTCGTCATTCAATTTAACTTGCGTTAGGAATCATAGAGTTGACAAACCTAATGTTATTATTATAGGTTGGAGTATTAGACGAGGCATATTCTAGTAGTGAGTTGGTTAGCTCGACTATAAGGTATGTGAGACTATCCTTTCCTTCTTTGGTGGCATGATTTTGTGAAAATCTTTCTTCTTTCTTTTGGCATGGTTTTAATGAAAGTACGACGGACGTACATGATTCATTCAAAGTCTAGTTTTAGTAAAATAATGATTCATGATATGACCGTGCCTTGATTTTCTAAAGGATAGTTTAGTTTACTTATTCCATTGAGTCTTATATGATGATTTAAAATGCATATGATTATTCCATTGGGTCTTATATGATGATTTAAAATGCATAAAATTATTCCATGGTGTCTCAGATGATGGTTTGTATTGCATATGGTTTCTCATGATATTCTATTTGTGTAAGTTGTGATTGTATGTTATATGGATGGTGTTATGAGGAGCGAGTTCCAGAATGGGCCGGGTAGCTATATTCACGGAAAATGAGGACCGAGTCCCAGAATGGGCCGGGTAGTTATATGTACAGAATATGAGGACCGAGTCCCAGAATGGGCCGGGTAGTTATATATACGTAGTATGAGGACCGAGTCCCAGAATGGGCCGGGTAGTTATATGTATAAAGCATGAGGACCGAGTCCCAGGATGGGCCGGTTAGTTATATGTACGGAGATGATCTTGATTATGATGATTGTTAGACATGCATGACTTTCTTTTCATATGGTACAGTTGCATTGGTATCTATGATTTTTCATATATGTCTCGTGTTATCTTCTGGCCAGTTACAATCCTCCTTACAGTAATTCATGTTTTACATACTCAGTACATTATTTCGTACTGACCTCCCTTTCTTCGGGGGGCTGCGTTCATGCCAGCGTGTACAGGTGATCGGTTAGGTGACCCTCCAGTTTAGGACATCTACCAGCTGCTAAAGAGCTCCCTTGTTTCGTAGCCAGTCACTTTGGTACAAACTCTTATATTTCAGACTTATGTATATCTTGGGCACGACGGGGTCTTGTCCCGTCATATGTCATTTTTGTACTCCTAGAGGTCTGTAGACAGTCGTGGGTTGATTTATGAGGAGTGTAGACATGTTTGTTTAGCCATGCTTTCATATTTCTGTTTGGGATGTTCCCTTATGTTGGTGGCAGCCTTGTCGGCTTGCTTATTATATTGTGTTGGTTAGTTGTGACTCCTCTAGAGGCAGGTACCCTCTTATGTAAAGAAAGCCTGACCGACTCGTCTATTCGGGCACATATTGTAGATGCAGCGTTATGCTGTCGTAATTTTATTAATCTTGGTATCAAATGGATTAAGTATGACAGGTCAGTAATGGCATCCAATTAGGGCGCCAAGTCGTGGTCCGTCGGGTCGGGTCGTGACAGTTGTCTCCCAAGATCCTCTATGCAGGACGCTGGACTCGCTCTATCAAGTTTGCTCATTCATTCAAACCATTGTTATTTTGTTGATTCTCCATTGCTAGCAAGTCAACAATTCTTTTGTTCTTCTTGTTCTGTTTGCAAGCTTTCTCAATCTCCGGATTCAGAGGTACATGTGTGTCTTCTCCTCTTCTGCTTCGCATAAAACAAAATTCCCTGAGGTTGATCAACAATAAGACAAACAGATCAAGGCACAAATGTGTTTTAAAAAATAAAATTAGAAATAAGATTAAATAATTTGATATTGAAAATACGCCAGTCCCCGGCAACAGCGCAAAAAACTTGTTGCGATATTTCTAGATGATTACGCAAGTGTACGTATCGTTCAAGTAATAAAGATAAGTAAGGCCGAGTTATCGTTCACAGAGACTGGTTTATCAATTACCGAATATTTAATCTATGATATCTATTTGGTTAACGTTTTTGGGTTGGTGGTTATAACTAAGAATTAGAACTAACAAAGTGCGGAAAATAACTAAAGATGATAATGCTTTGGATTTAAAACAGTTATGAAGGAAATAGGGCTTCCAATCTCCTCAACTATCCACTCTTTCACTTATTAATGCAATACTAATGATTCTTCTTCTTATTAAGATAGAAGGCTAACAAACATGTTTTATATTCCAGTTAGGACTATAAAAACTCAACCTTATGCAGAAACCTTCTATATTTCTATGATAGATTTTACTACACAGGAGGATTAAGAGCAATAACCTTAAATACTACATACGTATCGGGGTACTTTCGTCCACGATTTTAACCTATGTCTAAACAACTATAGCATATTCAAATCTCCCTTTTCAGATCTTGATTTGAAATCATATAAGTTATGACAGTTAGTGATCATTTAATTCTCATACAATCATAATAAGTTGAATAGATCTTAACAATTGAAGAAGAAATCAATAACTATGCATTAATTCATGAAAAGAGTTTCAAGTTGATTCGACGGAAAACTCTACTAAAGAGATTAGCTCCTAAACATTGTGTCATGTCAAGAACTAATTTACAATCCAACATAAACTGAAATTAAAATAAAAGAGAAGAAAAAGCACTTGAACAAGTCGTCTCCAATCTTGTGCTTTTGCTCCAATTCTTGCCTCTCCAAAGTATATCAAATAATGACAGGGTTTAGGGTTTTTCTATCTGAGAAAAATAACGTTTCGGACCCTTTTACCCTCGTCAAATTCGGCCCAGAACTAGATATCCCGCGTCGGCACCGTGGCCCTGCAGGCTGGCGTCACGGCGCCGGAACAACTGCAGCTTCTCTGGACTTTCAGCAATGTGGCCCTGCATTTTGGCGCCACGGCGCTGTGCTCGATTTTCTGCATTTTTCATGTTTTCTTCTATTCTTCTCATGGCCTTCCTTGATTGATTACTTGGGCTCATGTTGCACATTTCCATCCTCAATATCGGCCATTTCATCCTTGATTCACCATTCCCCACCAAAGTCGCCTATTGTTTAAAAACACAGCAAACAAAACATAATATTGTACAAAACAACGAAAATATACCTAAAAGACTCCCTAAACTAGACTCTAAAACAGTCCTAAAATGGACTTAACATCTACTATTGAAGGGTTTCACCATTAATGAGTGTGATAAATGTGTCTACATGAAAGGTAATGTTTACTCATTCGTCATGAGATGTCATCTTAGGGATCAGGATCTCTAAGACGTCTGATAGACTGGTCTTATCTCAGTCTCGCTACATCGAGGATATGTTGACAAAGTTTAAGGTGATCGACAGTTCGCCAATAGTGTCACCACTGGATATGAATCAGAAGATTGATAAAAATCGTGGTGCGCCCGTATGCTAGGAGCGATATGCGCAGTTTATCGGTAGCTTGATGTACATAACAAACTGCACCCGACCTGATATCGCTTATGCAGTCAACAATTTGGATAGGTTTACCCGTATTCCAAGTGATGATCATTGGAATCGTTGAATCAGGTACTATGATACCTAAATACACACTATTTTATGGGTTGCATTATTCGAGATATCCAGTTGTACTAGAGGGGTACAAGTGATGCAAACTGGATATCTGATATAGAGAACACCAGGTCCACCAGTGGGTATATATTTACAATTGATGGTGGGGCTGTGTCTTAGAAATCCTCTAAGCAAATTTGCATCGCCAGATCCACGATGGAGTCAGAGTTTATCGCTTTAGACAAAGCAGGAGAACAAGTTGAGTGGCTTTATGACTTCTTAGAGGATGTCCCTTATTGGGATAAACTCATACTTTCTGTAATGATCCACTGCAACAGCTAGTCGGCTCTAGGAATGACACGAAGTTCTATGTACAACGACAAATCTCGTCATATTCGACGGAGACATAAGGATGTTAGCAGCTGATCACCACAGGTATTATTTCCATTGATTACGTAAAATCAAAGGAGAACATAACATACCCTTTGACTAAGGGCATATCCAGAGATCAGATGTTCTGCATGTCTAAGGGAATGGGCTTAAAACCCAAATAATAAGGACTGATATGATGGTAGCCTAACCTTAAAGACTGGAGATCCCATGAATTAGGTTCAATGGGAAAACTAAGTTGTAAAAGTTCAGTTGAGCACTTCGGTGAAAGCAAGAGCACTTCGAGTTATGATTTCTGTAAAGAAACATAAATCCAAAGTCGTTCCCGCGATAGATATTAAGTGTTATCTACAGTATGGGTAGACACTAATGGTTCAAGACATCTCGTTCACCGCGCAGTAAGTAAGTCCGATGGTATTCAATTAAGGAAGGTTCAAAATGGAAGCTACCTCTCCTTATGCAACATCGGTCCGCTGAAATATTGCTAGAAATGCACCTTGTGAGTGCGCCAAAATCTCTTTTAAGAGGGGATTGTTGAAAATTTATTAATGTGGAATAAAGTTTATCCTATTATTTATGACTCAAACAATCGGGGCCCAGCACGTTGGAAACGTCATTTACACACATGCACACATTGTACCAAAGATCGTAAATTTTCTTAGTGAAAGAGATATTGGTACGTAAGTAAAATGTTTGAGACATAATGATGGACGGTTGTTGGCCAAATAACGAGTGTTCCACGTTGATAAATGAAGGAAGAAGTGTGCGTAGTGTAAAGATTGGAATGGGTCGGAAAAGGGCCACAGAGCCGAGAAGGGCCACGACTCCACTTCGAGAGTCGGAGCGCCGCAGCGCTGCACCCTGTAGGGCCGCAGCACCTCCGAGGTGAGCCACAACGCTAATTCGGTCCCAATTCACTAGAGCCGCGGTGCTTACGAGAAGTGACTGTTCGACAGAAGTCTAAAAGTTTGGCTGATTATGTGGACGTTTTGGAGCATAAAGATGTCAGTTTTTCCTCCATAAATCAATCATTATTTGGCAGCATTACTTAGTGGATTGAATGGCCATTACTTGGAATTTAAATGGCCACTACATGGGCACTTGAAGAGGTCCCACTTACACTACTATAAATTGAGGCCTTTGGCTCAATTGTTCAACACTCAGAAATTTGCAGAACTTCTTCCTCTCTAGCATACTTCAAACACTCAAAGTTCTTCTCTAGAAACACTTGAGTTTCCTTTGCTCATTTGTTAGTTGTTGTTTTGTCTTGGGATACTAATGTCCATTAATGTAAAAGGATATATACGGGGCAATCTTGTCTTAAGGATAAAGTAAACATCACTCAACTCAGCAAAAACATATATTTGATCTTGTTTCCAGTTTTGTAATCTTTGTAATATTTACTTCTTGTTTCTTTGCAATCATTGTACTCACAGACAGTTTCCTTGTAATCTTTCATCCAAGCATGCCTTCTTCTAACACGCCCGACAGAATGAGTTGTTTCTTCATTTTCTACAACAAATGTTAGGTGAAGTTGTGTCACGACCCGACCCCGGGCCCGCGACTGGTGCCCTACATGGGCACCCCTTTCAGGTATACATCAGAGAGTAGCAGCGGAGCATACACAACTCATAAAAATACTTAGACATTAAAATCAACAGGCTAGCCGATAAGGCCACCTTCCGTAAAATATACATAATCCAAACATAAAACAGTACATCTCTGTCCTTAAAAGCCAATCCACAAAATATGACTACAGACCTCTAAGAATAACAATTGTGACGGGACAGGGCGCCGCCATACCCCTGAATGTACATAATATCTACAACATCAGGGAAAACCGTACCAAAAGACAAGCCTCCGGAGAAATGGAGCTTCTGACAACCGATCAGTGATCCTAAGAATGAGGATCCACCACCTGCTACTACCCTACGGCGATTTAACGCAGCCCCGAGAAAGGGGTCAAGACAGATGTACCAAGTATGTAAGCGAAAATCGAAATGAAATCATAAAGTCTAAAAATAAAGCTGGAGACATGTATGATAACTCAAATAACAGTACACTGTGTCTTACTAACAATGAGAGTAAACAAGGGTATACTTTACTGCATAAAAATAGGAGGCTCATGATCAAAGTAGGGCCACCCGCCCATAGTATCATTAAACAATCCTACTCCTGAGACTATTTCACCCGCATAGGTCCTGTGGACCCGCAATGAGGTCATCCGCCTCGCATGGGACTATTTCACCCGCATAGGACTATTTAACCCGCATGGGCTCGGTGGGCCCGCAATGAGTACAAACGCCGCACTCGCATCATGGGTAGCAATTCCATGGAATAAGTAGTAACCCGCTACCCCGTAAGAATAACATAACCTAGCACAACCGGCTATCATACGTAACATAAACACTACCGGCTTATCATACATAACATAAGCACCACCGGCTTATCATACATAACATAAGCAACACCGGCTTATCATACATAACATAAGCAAGTTGAAATCCCCTAACTTCTTATTAGCTTTGTTCATATACACTCTCATTTTAGTTTACTTAAGGCACTAACATGTCATTATAAAAATCCGAGAATTTAACCCAAAGTACTACGTACTTCTATTCTTTTAAAATGACTCTTTTTCATATAAAACTCCCAAGATACTAATAATCGTAGTATCAAGTCATATCTACTTTTCAAGACAAGTCACAATACCTTTTAGAAATACATTTATAGGCTTCTAAATTAAGTGACTTCTTTCTTTTAAAACCTTAAGCAATTGATGCCTTCAAATCAATTTGCCTTTCATTATTTCAAGTCATTTATCATTATTACATTACTAGAGTAAACCACTCTTTCATCTTTCCATAAAGCTATTATAACCAACTTCCCATAAAGTCGTTATACTAACTTTATACTTTAGGCAATTACATTCTTCTTTATATCCAAAAGACTTATACTTTCAAAACGAAACAAGTATCATATACTTTCAAAATACTTCAAGTCCCTTTACTTTTAGAAACTAAGACATCCTTAATATTTTTAAACAAGTGAGTTAATTCCCTAACTCAACCAACTTGGACATTCTTAAGACAAGTCAAGGATATCAAATGAAACTAGATTCGTCAAAATCTCGTACGTCTATCGTACTATATAATTACAACTACTCATGCTCAAGAGATAAGAAAGTTCCACATACCTCTTCGGTTCAATCCACTTGCTAAGTCCAATATGTCGTACGTAGTACGTCAACCTATAATGACCATAATACGTCTATTAACTTCTTACTTCAAACGTAGAATATTCTAAGTGCAAAGTCACTAAATTCTACGGAAAATCGGACAGCACTTCCTTTGTTTCTACATATTTTTTCACCTTTTTCAAGGCCCGAATTCAATAACCAAACATGCCACATTTAAGGCTCAACAAAGTAGTTAACAATAGGGGATTACATGCCTAACAAGACATGTAAAATTCCGCCCCACAATTGATATCAAACTAGTCCAAAAAGGCAATGCCATTCTCGGCCAATAGGTGTAACAACATATCATCCTTTCCAGTTACTTTTCAATTCAAGTTGTTTAGTATAACATGTTATAAAGCCGCAATCGATTATAACAATTATAATCTTCAAGTAGATAGCATGCGACGATTCTAATTATCGACCAAATTGTATTTCAATTTCAAATGGCTAACAATGTCATTTCGGATTTAGGCTTCCAATATCCATAACACTTATCAATCTTTAATACATATACTTCATGCTAGTTAAAATGTAAGGCTACAACAATATGTAATCTTATAACCCTTAAGAGAACAAGATTGTTACCTTGACGAGCCTTAATCCAACTTCAAGATCCGAAGTCGCTCCCTAGAAACTTAGAGCCTCTCCTTGACACTCCAATCCGCTACTTGAAGCCCTTAGAATATCACAAACAACTTTCCTTCAGTTTTCAATCCAAACCTATGAAAGTGACTTAGGTTTTCACCTTGCGACTAACGCAAAAACGACACCTTTCCGGGATCTTTCTATTGAGATACCCTTACAATACCCTTAGGAACCTTGGTTTAAAGTGTGGAGATTATTGAACAACAAACAGAAATTTTTCTTGTTCTTGGAACCCTAACCCGAGAGCAACAATGGAGACTTCAAAGTTTCTTGAAATTTTTCTAAGTGTAGAAGCCTTGTCTTGCTACTAGTATGTTTAAATAACACTATGGAGGGTCAAGATTAACATATATGGGTGGCTTGGATGCATTCCACTAAAAGATCAAGCTAAGTGGCCCTTGGACTTAGTCAACATTATCAAGCTCTTAGCCTAGCAAGACTTGGTCATCTTAACATTGGCCAAATGACCATTCTAGCCTTGGTCCATTCGACCATGACCATCCAAGGGGGTGACACGTGTCACCCTCCCGTTCGTCGCAATATTTCGTTTCCCGACATTTTCATAATTCCGATAAATTTTTGCTAGTCTCAAATCTTAATATTTTTGAGTTCTTACGTACGTTCTTATAAACATGTCCTGGAATTTCGGGGTGTAACAAGTTGTAATGGCTAAATTTGATGAATTTTCCAGCGTGCAAGGTGCTGAAATTTGCTCATGTTCAACGTTACTATCATAGAAGACCTGGGTAGGCTGCTGTCTATTCCAATCCCAAGTGTTCTCCTCATAAAAAATAACAACCTCGTTGATAACAATTTTTTTTTGTCCTTAGATTGAATAATTTGTATGCTTTGGAAGATTCACTTACACCATGAAAAATACATTTTCAGCCTTGTCATCAAGTTTCTTCCTCATCTCATCTGGAACATGAGCATATGCAATGCATCCAAAAAATCTGAAATGATCTACTGTTGATTTTATCCCATTCCATGCCTCCTATGGTGTCATACTTTGAACAGAAAAAGTTGAAAAGAAAAACTAGGGCTTTTCTAGCCTTAAAACTTGTTCTTGAACCCTTATGAATAACCCATGGATTTTTATTGTTTTTTATACCTTACATTAGTTCCATCCCTCTCAATAATCTTAGTAAAATTCAAAGAACATATCTTTAAGAAGTTTCCCAAAGTTCCTTCAACTATTTTTCTTCGGTTTTCAAAATCTAAGGTTTGGAGAGATGAACTAGGGTCAATTTGATATGATATTGATGTAGTAATAATGGAAATTGATGAAGAACCTACCTTGGATGTTTTGGGAAAGTTTTAGAGTTGTTTCCTCTCAAAACCTCGGCCAACGAAGTGGGAATGAATATAACAAAGTGGAAAACTTATAAAATTCAGAACCAGAAAAAATTAATAGGCCGCGGAACCTTAGACGAATTTAAGAACTTTTACGAACTCCCTTATTTGGTTTCACTTCAAAACGACTATCTATCACTTGAAACCATCCCGAAGGGATTCATATAATTAAAATATGATACAACAACACCTATTATACATATTCACACCTAACTCGAATTTACGGAGTGTTAAATTATCCTCCCTTAGGATCATTCGTCCCGAATGAAGGTCATGGCTTAAGATTTTCTACTAAACCTCAAATTTTCAGAAACCTAAAGTTCTTTAGCAAAGTGAGGTATCCTCTGAAAGTATGTATGTGCTAGAAACAATCATTTTAGAGACAAATGTACTTAAACTCATTCATGTTATTAATAAGATTAATATAATTTGGTATTTGCAATTATTGAATTATAATTTTGATTGCTTGTGATTATTCATTAATGTGCATCCCTTGAGCTTACGTTGCCATTTATAAAGTGAGATATTAATGATAGAACATAACTCTCAAAATATCATTGACTGATGATCATTGAGAATGTGATATCAATGACATATTATAAGTCAATATATGGTCTGCATCACATTCTTAGAAAATGTAGTATGTCTCACTAGTATGATTACTAGTGATGGAAACATAGATACTCTTAGAGGATATTGGTATGCCCTGCTGATAAATTATTTGTTATACATGTCTAGAGTATTATCAGCATGTGGGAGATAAATGTCTTTTGACTTGAGGTCAATGCGCACCTGATTTGCAGAGTAATGTACTTTGATCATGTCCTAAGCTTAAATTTCTTATAGGATAAGACATGACTTGTATTGGGTACATTGCGATGCAGACTAAGGTGGTAGTTGAGCCAATAATAGGATTCATTCATCGATTGGATATTCTAGAGGAACACTCAGCTTCTCAGTAATGTTAGGTCAACCAAGTCATTGGCCAATGCAAGAGACATATTTAGGATATGATCTAGTTGTCGACTAATAAAGATGAGATAAAGTGATCAAGCCATTTGGATAGACACTTGACAAATCCTAAGCTTGATCAAGTGTGTCGCGAATGAAAGGAATTTATCATCTCACATAAAAGTTATATTTACTGGAGTCTTGTAAACGTACTTCACACATTGAGTTCATCATATGACGCAGTCTACGAGTTCCGTGTGAACCTTAATTTGATTAAGTGTCGATGTGTGAAGGCCTAAAGGGTCACACTAAGTCGATTGTCTTTTCGGTCTAAGGGTATATTGAGAGAATATAAAATATTCGATTTAAAATCGAGATATTTTAACCAATAATAAATTATGGTATAATTTCTATTTGATGTATATTATTTAATTAAGTCAAAATTAGATTTTGGATTTAATTAAAATTAGAACGTGCTGAAATGTTAATATCAGGGGTAGCGCCGCGGCGCCGGTACGATAGTGGGTCCAGTACGACTGACCCACTGCAACTCGGATTTGGGTCAGGTTTTTAAGCCTAATCCCATTCTGATTTATACAATAATCTCCCCTATATATTCAAAACTTAACCCATAATTTCGAGACATTGAATTAACACTTAATTCTTACTTTCTAAACTCAGAGTTCAGAGAATAAAATCCTCTCAAACCTCTGCCAAGATTTTCTGGCTTTCCTGACGGAGGAATATACCACAACAAAGGCTTGCAGTCGAAAGGATAATCTACTGCGCTCCCTATAGTAGAGACTTCAGAAAACACAAACTGTAAGTCTACTTTTATCTGTCGCAGATTTTAATTGTAACTCAATCATACCCGATGGAATTGTTGAGGTAAGTAAGTTAACAAAATTTTAAACTTTCATTCTGTCTTACTTATGTGTTTTAGATCCAACAAAACCCTACAGTGGTATCAGAGCCCAGGTTGGTTCAATGGTTACGTAACAATTGAAAGACATAATAATATGGGTTAAAAGTAATAATTGATTTTAATCTGAATTAAAACAAGGTTACTTGAAATCTGACATGCCTTGATTGAATGATTGACCTTTGTGGTCATCCTAAATAATCAACTACACTAAATCGAGGAAGTCATTCCGTTCTAGCTCGAACTAAGCCTACTGCATAAACCGGTTCATTGCGAACATGGTGCACGACGAAGAATAAGTGGGAATGGATGATGGTCGACATGTGCGTTATTGATATTGGTGGGTGATAATAAAGGATTCGCGATCTGATCCCTAAATTAGATTTAGGGTTTGGATGAATTTCGAAAATCAACACGAAAACGTTCTGACTGCGTCGTCAGCGCCGCTGTCCTGTTGCAGGGCACCGCAGATCTTGCTAGGGTTTCAGGGAGACGTTGCGGCGCCGATCACGGTAACAGATTAGGGCTGCGGCTCGAGTCCGAAATCGTGATTAAAATAAATAAATAAATAAAAACTCATTTTAAAATTCGGAATTCACTAGACAAGAATCGTTGTGGCCCCATGGTGGAGAGTCACGACTCTAATTCACAAAATAGAAACCGAGAGGTTTCTGCCTTGAAAGCGTCACAGC
Source organism: Przewalskia tangutica (assembly GCA_029844215.1). Lineage (NCBI taxonomy): Eukaryota > Viridiplantae > Streptophyta > Magnoliopsida > Solanales > Solanaceae > Przewalskia > Przewalskia tangutica. The sequence continues at coordinate 45,695,548 of CM056723.1, forward strand.
TCCATGGTGGAGCTCGTCGGCGCCTGATGTCCAGTAAATAAATAAATAAAATTCAGTTTCAGAAACTTAACCCATGATTATTATTATACAGTATATTTAGTATACTATTTTATGTGCTAAATGATCCTCATTTTTTATACTAGAATAGTGTCCGCATATAATGCTTGGGTAGGCGGCACCCAATACTAGTTTAGCGTCCGTAAATTATGCTTGGTTAGGCAGAGCCCAATAATTGTCTAACTGTTTAATACCATGCTTTGAGTGATGTTAGAAACATGTTAGAGTTAATCCTGTTTAAAATCCTGAATTAAAATATTTTCCAAATTTAATACAAGTCTCATTTAAAATGAATGTGTCGTTCGTTATAATTTATTGTAGTGCAAAATCCTTTTCGACAAGATGAGTATTTATGCCCCAACATTTGCTCTAAGTCTACGAAGACTCACTCTTTCATAGATACATGTTAAATGTATAAGTAGGTGATAAACCTTCATGAGTATTTACACCCCAATGTTTGCTCTATGAAGGCAAAACCCACTTAGATACATAATTGCAGTCGCATAACGGGGTTGACTTGCTAGGCTATCTTGGCGCCCCAGTGTCGGACAGCCGAGGGATGCAGATAGTTTTGTTTAGAACATTCGGTCAACCAAGAGTTACAAATTGTTTGTAATTGGTTTGAGACCATCCAGATCATGTTTTTGAAGTTATCAGCCTCAGCAAACGTGGAGACAACATGAGTCTGGATCTTGGCCCATTATGACCATATTTGATATGAGTCTGTATTCTTTCATGGGGTAAAAAAATATGTTAAAATAGTGGGAGCTAATTAAACTAAAAGCCATGATTAATTAGTTAATGAATGTGTTCAAATAGAAATTATATATATTAGGATGTTAATTTTTAGGTAAATCTTATCTTCAGTTTACAATGTCGAATCTGTCACTTAAGATGTTAGTTGAAACAAACAAACTGACTGGAGAAAACCTCCCTGATTGGTTAAGAAATATGTGTTTGGTGTTACGATTGGAAAAGATTGAGTATGTGTTAGATACAACACTCCCAACAGTCCCTGCTGAAGATTCTGAAAAGTATGCCCTGTTTGACAAGGCAATCTATCAGAAATATCTTGATGATGCTATTACGGCATAATGTGTTATGTTATCTTCTATGACTCCATAGTTACAAAGGAAACATGAAAACATGGCCCCCAACGAGATGCTTGAACATTTGAAGAGTCCCTATGACTCACAGTCTCAGACAATGGAGTATGAACTGTTGAGAGATCTCTTCAAATGTAAGTTGAACGAAGGGGGTCATGTGTCATAACATGTTTTGAAGATGATTGGGTAAATAGAGAGGTTGACTTCAATTGGAACGAAGCTGCCTATAAATATTTCTGTCAACCTAATCTTGAACTCGCTCCCTGTTTCGTTTGAGAATTTTATTATAAATTTCAACATGAATGGAACCAAGGCAAGTCTACCAGAGCTTCACAACATGTTGATAACCGTCGAATCGTCCACCTTCAAAGGTAAGGATATGCTCATGGTGGGCTCCTCTAGCAAATTCAAACCTAAGGGTAAAAACATGCAAAAGAAGAAAGGTAAGGCGGTTGTCGCCACACCCACAACTTTGAGACCTCGATGAGTTGTTCAGAAGAAGGCGAAGATAGCTGCAGATGTGTTCAACTTCAAGAGAAAGTGGCATTGGAAGAAGGACTACAAAGCTCCAAGGGGAGACAAAACACCAGGTGCTCCTGGCCCTACTGGACAAGGTATGTTTGTTATTGAAATAAATATTTATATAATTAATTCTCATTGTTGGGTATTAGATACAACTTTTAGATCTCACATTTGTAATAATGTGCAGGGACAAACTGACAGTAGAAAGGTTGGACCGTGGGAAGTAGATCTACGCGTTGAAAACGGAGCATGCGTGGATGTTGAACGCGTGGGGACTTATAGACTAGATTTACCTTCTGGTTTTTGTTTAGAACTAAATAATTGTTATTTTGTTCCCTCATTAACGAGGAATATTATTTCTGTCCCGATGTTAGATGTTGAGGGGGTTTTCTCATTTATTACAAATGCAATTTTGTGCTATTTTTAATGGTTTTATTTGTGGAAATGCACCGCTTATGTATGAATGGTATGTTTTAAACTGTAGTCATGAAATTTTCAATATTCATAATAAATGAGCTAAAATAAGTAATCCAAGAAATCCCACTTACTTATGGCACTGCAGACTTGGTCACATCAATGAATCAATGATAACAAGATTAAAGAAGTTAGACTACCTAGAACCATTTGACTTAGAGTCCTTTGGTAATTGTGAATCTTGCTTGAGAGGAAAGATGACCACCAAGTCACTTTCTGGGAAGGAGGTGCGTGCTAAAGAGGTGCTTGAGTTAGTCCATACCGATGTATGTGGGCCATTTTCAACTAAAGTTAAGGGAGACTTTCCTTACTTCATCACTTTTACAGACGATTCACAAGGGAAAGATGATTTCACAAGGTTTGGACATGTGTATCTCATGAAACACAAGTCCGCAGCTTTTGAGAAATTCAAGGAGTATAAGTTAGAAGTAGAGAAGCAACTTGAAACAAGTATCAAGACCCTTCGATCAGATCGAGGAGGTGAATACTTAAGTAAAGAATTTCTAGATTACTTGAAGCTTCATGGAGTCCAATCACAATGGACACCTCCCGGAACGCCACAAATGAATGGTGTTGCTGAAAGGAGAAATCGAACCCTTTTAGATATGGTTAGATCCATGATGAGCTTCTCAGCTCTGCCGACATAACTCTAGGGATATACATTACAAAGCTCAATATATATCTGAATAGAATTCCTTCAAAGTCAGTAGAGAAAACACCATATGAGATATGGAACGACAAGAAGCAAGCACTTAAACACATGCGACCTTGGGGGTGCCCTGCATATGTAAAGAAGTTGCTTACTGGATTGAGAAGTATTATTTTGTGGGGTATCCAAAAGAAACTAGGGGATACTATTTCTATCTTCCTGGAGAACATAAGGTCATTGTTTCCAGAAATGTAATTTTCCTTGAAGAAGACTATGTATACAAGGAACATAGTTGCAATAGGATAGAACTTGAAGAAATTCAAGAAGCACTAGATAATACAGAGGTTAAACCCTTGTCAAATGACCTAGGAAAGGATTCAGTGGGAGTATTTGGTGAAGATTGGGTACTTAGAGTACGCCCTTCAGTCAGTGGGAGTGTTATGAGAGATAATACTATTCATGTTGTACTTTCGTCATCCTTATTTATTTTCTTTCTATGTACTCACAAGTTATTGATAACAATTCATATGTTTTGACAAACACATATGATAACCCCTAATTGATAACTCCTACTGTTCAAAGCTTCTCATTATAAGGATGTATCGTTCTCTATATGTGTCCATATTAAAATGAAAGTCTTGACGGGAGGGAGGGGCAGTGGGGTGGGAGTGTCGGAGGCGTGGTGGTTGGTGGACTCGTTGACGGACGGGTGGGGTAGGCACCGCTCGACGGGAAGTTTGGGCGGGACACCGTAAGACAGGACGGGTGAGGTTCGGATTGGAGGGTCAGTGGTGGTACCACGAGGTGTAGGATATTGTAGTGCATTTTGGACTAGAGGTAAGGTGTCTGGATCATTAAGGAATCCATAATCAGTAGGACGGAATTGGTGGATATTGGCAAATGAGAAGATGTTCTACTCAAATATACGACATGAGTGAGACTATGATTTTGCATGTGGATACGTTATAGCATAAGTACCCCCTATGGTTGGACGAAACCCAAAGAAGACACACGGGGTGGTATGAAGTCCTAATTTATGAGGGACGATGAAGGCAAGTAGATACAACCGAGAATCCGAAGGTGATCATAGGTAGGGGTCCGACGGAATATACACTCTATAGGGGTCCTATTTTGGAGCGTACGGGTAGGTAGTATATTAAGAAGGTATTCTGCCATTTTTAACGCATATATCCAAAAGTTGGGGGGAGAGACTCATGAAAAAGTAAGGTACGAATCATATTATTAATAGTGCGGAGAATCCGTTCGATTTACCATTTTTAGGGGAAGTATGGGGCAGGAGAAACGAAACATCATGCCATTAGCCGAACATAATTTTTGAAAGAGAGAATTATTAAACTCACGACCATTGTCATATTGAAACATTTTAATTTCTTTTTTAAATTATGTTATAACATACGGACAAAATTCAAGAAACTTGGAGTGTCCTGTGATTTATAGTGGAGCGGATAGACCTATAGGAAGTGAGAAAAATTATCCAAAAATATTAAATAATATTTATGACCCAATTTGCTAGTAATAGGTGAGGTCCATAAATCTACATAAATAATATCAAAGGGAGAAAAAGTAATACTCAAAGATGACGTGAACGGAAGTCTAAGATGATTTCCAAGATGACAAGAGTAGCAATTTTGGAAAAGGTTCCCTTTATTACATTTAATTAAATTGTGATTTCTAAGAAAATAAAAAATATGAGCTCCGAGATGTCCAAGTCTACTATGTCACGTTGAGGAGGAGATTGCAGCGAGAAAGGTGGGAGTGATGACACTGGTAGAGGACGTGGGTAGGAAAAGATAGAGGTCCTCCACACTATTGCATCTCGTAAGAAGTTTACCCGTACGGAGGTCCTTCACAGAAAAACCAAACAGGTCAAAATCAATAGATACGCAATTATCGGTGGAAAATTTTCTAACAGAGATTAAGTTCTTGATAATGTTAGGAGTATATATGACATGTTTGAGGGAGAAGGGGGATGCGGTGGTGGAGTTTGTGTGTGGCCAAAACATTGAATTAGAATGCGATGACAATTTCCGATCATAATAAATTGAGGAGTATTTAAATTACGCAGTTGAGGGAGATTATCAGAGTTGTTAGTGAGGTGGAACGTAGCGCCCGTATCCATATAACACGCATCATCGGGTTGTTGAATATTTAACGAGCCAAAAGATTGGCCCAAATCTGTTGGAGCAAGGCTCGTCGTCGACTGCTGGGCTGCGGTATAGTGGGCTTGATGGCTTGGGCCTGGCGAGCCACTGGAAGGGCTCCCAGGATGTTAGGCCTTGGATGTACCCACTGTAGCTACTAGGACACTGGAAAACTGCTTGATGGTGAGGCCCAAGTCCCGTACAGCTACCAGGGCAACATGCCGGCCCACAGTGGCGATTGTTGGGCTTGCTGTGGACTGCCTGTAGGGTTGGCCCGATATCCACGCCATTTTCCTCCCCGACCACCCTCGCGGCCTTTGCCTCTGCCGCCACCGCAATTGTTTTACGGCGGGAAGTGTTCGAATTATGTCTGCATGCCGGTGGATACGATGGGTGTCACGGTGGCGTCAACCACTAATGCTTTCGGATTATGCTTGTCCTGTTTGGCTCGTCCCGTCTCCTCCAATAGCAATTGAGACCGTGCTTTATTGAAACTCGGTAGGGGATCGACTTGTTGGATCATCGTTGCAAGTGTGTCGTATTCACCTTTCATTAAACCATTAATTAATTGCAAAACCATCTTTGTGTCTGAAACTGGAGTACCCACATTAGATAATTGGTCGGCAATCAATTTTAGTTGTTTGCAGTAGTTGGCCATATTAGCAAATTTTTCAAGACGGGTGATGTTGAATTGCTCCTCGAGATACACGTCACGTGTATGTTTGTTGTCTTGAAAAATCTCCTCGAACCGTGTCCATAACTCTTGAAGCTGAAGCTCCGGTCTTCATAATAGTATGAAGCAAATTCTTGGAGATAGTGTCATAGATCCATTGCTTGAGGATAGCATCAAGTCGTTTCCACGCAGCGTTATTGATGTCAGGTGGGCGGATAAATGTTGTATCAATGTAGTCAAGCATTTTGTAAGCACATGCATAAATTTGGAAAAATTCAACCCACGACGCATGTTGTCCATCCTCTTGATCAAGAATCAACGAGATGGAGTTCTTGATATTAGTTACGGCGAAAGCCGGATGAAATATGTTGGGGTTGGAAGAGGGATGAGGATTTGTGATGTTGGGTGTTGAGGAGGAAGAAGCGGGAAAAGTTATGTGGGCCGCGGGTAATGCCATGAGGACTGCCGAAAAATATAAGAGAAAAAGAGGGGGGTTTGGGATGTATACGAGGTGTATATGGGCAGTACAGCCATATACGAGGTGTATATCGGCTTAAGGAGGTTATATCTGTCGTATACATGGTGTATATCGGTTGTGTATAGGGCAGTATACATATTGTATATGATGACAGGAAAGGTATATCAGTCGTATACAATGTGTATATCGGCTGTGTACAGTAGGATTTGACGTCGTAAAGAAAGAAAGAATGGGGGGGGGGGGGGTAATAGGGTTTTGCTCTTGATACCATGCAGAATAGTGTAAATCTCTTTGAGTGGAGTCCTTTATATATATATAGTGTGTACAATTGTAATTCAAATGGAATAAGAATCTCTACTTTACATAATTACACTAAAATATTAATTACAGAATATTGCAGAGTATACGGTGAATATATTGAAATATATTCACTATCAGAAAGATTTTGAAGTTTGTGTATGAAGCCTTAATTTATTAGCCAAGTACTAAATTCTTAAATAAGTTTTAATCAATTATAAGCATTTAATTATCTCCGAGCTGGTTATTGTTGGTACAAGAAATGGAGATTCAGCTCTTTGGTCTCATCGAAGAAGAAGACAAAGGAGGAAAAGATTTGCCGCGAAGTGTTGATTCAAAATAGTGATACGACTTATGTTTAGTTGTTGGGCCTCGGGATTGGGCTTGTTTATGTCTTAAGTTTCAAGACATTTTTTGGGCTTCAGAGTTTTTCCTCGTCTTGGCCCTAAACAATTTAGTAGCTTCCAGAATATGTACATAGTAGAAATTATATTCTTTTACTTAGCTGTACAAAAGTTTGTTAGGCTTAGATAAATAAGATTAGGTCACCTAGCTTAGGTTGTAACGTTTTCATTATCTTTGCAATTGTATAAATATATGGCATATGGCTTAGTAATAGAACCGTTCATTATGAATTAGTTTATCATCCCGTTACTTAGCTGTACAAAGTTTGTTAGGCTTAGATAGATAAGCTTAGGACACCTAGCATAGGTTGTAACATTTTCATTCTTTTTGCATTGTATAAATATATGACATATTAGCAGAGTCATCAATCATGGCTTAGCAATCGAATATTTCATTATGAATTAGTTTATCATCCCGTTGATAGGGTATATCAAGTGATAATCAATTTTAAAACATTGTTCAAATAATTAATCCATTCAATTCGACGAAACTCGTTCATAGGGTAAAACACATCAAAGATCAAAGCTTTAAAAAATCAGTTCAATCATCCCTTATAAGACCAAAACACGTATACATATAAATAATATATTAATACACGTAAAGGTTCGACATGGATTTGATCCTACACATGCATGACACCTTACTCAAAAATCATGTTCATCATCAAAAAAGTATGTTCAAAACAGAGACATACAAATCACCTTTATAATCAAAAAGGGTTTTCAAAAGAGACATACTCCAAAAGAAGGTTTTCAAAAATAGAAGTACATTAAACCCCTTTAAACTATTCCAAACATAAGCTCCGCGCTTCAAAGACTCACTCTACATCCAATTGAAGTTGTATGATTAAACATCTATAGGTATTCACCAAAAATTCGCAACTATTGCTCATGGCTTGAAACACACGGTTTAGGAAAACTCCTTCCATTTTTCATTCACAACCTAACTCATAGGTCATGATCACACCTCATTGAAAATTATTATGCTACATAGCTCAATATACATTATTATATATACTTGAGGAAACTGTTAGAATATTATTAATTACTATTAATAATATAATTATGTAAAATCTTTTGTAAATGGTAAGTAGTATTATGTATTAAATAGATTAGTATTAATATAGGGAATACGAATATATTATGGGATAGGTAGGAGGATTTTAAGGAAGACTTAATCTTCCTATTAATTGTTATTTAGTGTATATATTGTAACCATTTGGGATGAATAAGATGAAGGAAGATTTTCCAGTTCTAAATAATTCTTACATGGTATCAGAAGGTAATTCAAAGATTCTATTCTAAATAAAATTTTCCTTCCAAATTCGGTCATCTTCCCCATCCTTCCAACCGAATTTGTCTTCTCCATTGTTATACTTTATTTTTCTCCATTTTTGTTGTCAACCATGTCTGAATCAAAATCTTCGTTTCACTCAAATTTACTATTTCCAACATCAAAACACATATTTCACAAACTAGAGATGGAAATTGTTCACTACGCAAATACGGGCGAGTTGTTCAAAATATGTTGTAGGCTCACAAAGTTCTTCATCATATAATTCCACCAAAAATGGTACAACAACGGAACAATCGTCAAGCGCATAAAGAATTGGGATACCCTTGATGCCGCAGCTTCTTGGTTGGATTTATGCAACAATATCCATGCACTTGTCGTGATACAATAATGGAACCAGATTCTACTGCCATGGCGGCATGGGAACGCTTGAGAGACATTTTTCAAGATAATCAAAACTCTCGTGTCGTTGCGTTGGAACAAGAATTTTCAACCATTGTCATGGGCAGACTTCCCTAACGTTTCAACCTACTGTCAACGTCTCAAAGTGGTGGCAGATCAATTGAGAAATGTAGGTTCACCGGTTTCTGACTGGGATGAATAAGATGACTTTCAGACGGGGAAGCTTCTCATGAGATGTGATAGCAAGGGGGAGCTCTATCCAATAAGTTTACCAAATCCACAGTCTAAAGTTCCTTCCACTTTTGCAGCCTTGGCTCCATCACTATGGCATGAACGATTGGGACATCCGGAGGAGTCCGTTTTGGCCTCTCTTAAACAAAACAATTTTATTTCATGTACTCAAACTCATGTTTTGAATAAGTGTCAGGCTTGTGCCCTTGGTAAACATGTTAGGTTGTCATTTACTTCTTCTACTTCATGCACTACTACGCCATTTGATATTTTACATTGTGATATTTGGACATCACCTGTTTTGAGTTCCTCAGGTCATAGATACTATTTACTGTTTCTTGATGATTACTCTAATTATTTGTGGACATTCCCTTTGTCGAAAAAATCACAAGTGTTTTCCACATTCCTAAACTTTAGAGCATTTATCCGAACTCAGTTTGAACGGGAGATTAAAAGTATTCAATGTGACAACGGGAGGGAATTTGACAATAATCAGTTTTGGGATTTTTTCAAAACAAATGGTTTACAATTTCGTTTATCCTGTCCCCACACATCTTCACAGAATGGGAAGGCGGAACGCAAAATTAGAACCATTAACAATATTGTGAGAACATCCCTTGCTCATGCTTCTATACCCCCCATTTTTTGGCATCATGCGCTTCAAATGGCAACCTACATGTTAAATATCCTTCCCCACAAAAACATGTCTTACCAAGCTCCACTAAAAATACTTTACTTACGAGAGCCCTCATATCATCATTTGAGAGTATTTGGTTGTCTTTGCTACCCCCTATTTCCATCCACCACAATCACAAAACTTCAACCCCGGTCTACTCCATGTGTCTTCTTGGGATATCCTACGAATCACCGTGGTTACATGTGTTACGACATTTTTTCCAAACGTATGTTTATATGTCGTCATGTAATTTTTGATGAGTCACAATTTCCCTTTTCCAAGATACATGACACAGGGACAAATACTTATGATTTTTTGGATGATGATAGACACCCGTATCTAACTCATTTTCTCCACAAATGGGACTCACAAAAATACGATCCCAAAGAATCGGGCCATCGGGCCCAAGGCCCAGTGAACGAGAACCCCCTACTTTACACCAGCTGCCCCTTCAGTTGGGCCAACCTCCAACTCCAGGCCCAACTACACACAAAATACTCGGCCAAGTACAACCAGTGGAGAAATTAGCAATAACTGGCAAGCATGCTCAGCCCACTGCCTCACTCCGGCCATGGCGTCACCCATCGCCCACTAAATCGCCACCCGTAGTCAACATGGAATTACAAAACCCAATGCCAAATACAGTCTACACACTCAAGTCTCCAAATCACCTTTGCCTTGTAACCATGTGTCTGCTCTAAAAGATCCTCATTGGAAAATGGCCATGAATGATGAATATCATGCTCTAATTAAAAATAGGACATGGGAGTTAGTACCTCGTCCATATAATGCTAATATAATTCGTTCTATGTGGATTTTTAGCCATAAAGAAAAATCTGATAGTTCTTTTGAGCGGCATAAGACCCGACTTGTAGGTGATGGCAAGACTCAACAGGTGGGATTAGATTGCGGCGAGACATTCAAGATGCATGGTTAAACCAAAGAACCATCGTAATTGTTCTCGCTTAGCCCTCTCAAAAGGATGGTTACTTCATCAATCGATGTCAAGAATGTCTTCATACGGACATTTGAGAGATCGTATACATGCATCAACCATTGGGGTACAGAGATTCTCGTTATCCCAATCATGTGTGTTTACTTAAAAAATCATTATATGGACTCAAACAGCTCCCGTGACTCGCAAGCGTTTGCGATTTTGTGTTCAACATGGGTTTCTCAAACAAATTGCTCGGATAATTCACTATTTATTTATCAACAGGGTAATCATACTGCTTATATTCTCTTATATGTAGATGATATTATCCTAACAGCCTCTTCAGACTCTCTTCGCAAGAATATCATGACCCAGCTGAGTTCCGAATTTGCTATGAAGGATCTTGGTCCACTTCACTACTTTCTAGGAATTGCGGTGACACGCCACGCAGTGGTTTATTTCTTTCCCGGAAGTATGCATCGTAGATCGTAGAACGGGCTGGAATGTCATCTTGCAAACCTTCTGCAACTCCAGTAGATACCAAGTCAAAATTGAGTGTCATATCCAGTAGTCCTTTTGCCAATCCGACATTGTATCGCAGCTTGGCAGGAGCTTTACAATATCTCACATTCACCAGGCCAGATATTACATATGCAGTACAACAAGTGTGTTTGTTCATGCACAATCCAATGAAAGAACATATGCATGCACTCGCCGTATTGACGATATATCTGTGGCACTCAATTATGGATTGCATCTGCATTCGCCTTTCATGACCAAGCTTGTCACCTACACGACGCAGATCGGGCAGATGTCCGGACACCGCACGCCCACCTCCGCTATCGCGTCTTCCGGTGATAATTTAATCTCATGGTCCTCCAAAAGGCAACCCACCGTATCACGTTCCAAAGGTCTTGAATGAATCGCGGTAGCCAATGTCAGGTTCGACTACGCTGGATTTGGAATCTTTTACTTGAGCTTCATTGTCCTATTCCGACAGCCACCATGATATACTGTGATAACATTAGTGCAATTTATCTCTCCGGAAATTCAATCCATCATCAACGCACTAAGCATATTGAGTTAGATATTCATTTTGTCCGTGAAAAGGTGTCTCGCGGACAGGTGCGAGTGTTACATGTCCCGACGCGACATTAGATTGCAGATATCTTCACAAAGTGGCTTCACGATCTTATTTGAAGAATTTGGACGCCTCAAGATTCGCCTCCTCCCGCTTCGATCATGGGAGTGTTAGAATATTATTAATTACTATTAATAATATAATTATGTAGAATCTTTTGTAAATGGTAAGTAGTATTATGTATTAAATAGATTAGTATTAATATAGGGAATAAGAATATATTATGGGATAGGTAGGAGAATTTTAAGAAAGACTTAATTTTCCTATTAATTGTTATTTAGTGTATATATTGTAACCATTTGGGATGAATAAGATGAAGGAAGATTTTCCAGTTCTAAATAATTCTTACAGAAACATTATATATAATGTATCAACATTTTAAAAAAATGTAGAAAATGTGTTCATATACAAATATATGGTAAATCGGGTAACACTCAAAATATAGACTACATGAAATAAATATTTTAAAAAATATAGAGCGTAACATTCCAAAAACAAAAACACAACATATTTCACGTTAGAAACTTAAGAGGAAACTAAAAAGTGCCAAATTACATATAAGAATGAGGTGAAGCAAGACCAACTCTAAACAAGAAATGTAACGTGTAATTTCTTCTCTTGGTTAAGCACGGTGGTTATGAAAGTATATATGTCCTAGAAACAATCATTTTAGGAGCACATGTACTTGAACACATTCATATTATTAATAAGATTAATATATACTTGGCATTTGCAATTATTGAATTATTATTTGATTGTTCATATTATTCATTAATGTGCATCCCTTGAACTTACATTGTCATTAATAGTGTGAGATATTAATGATAGAGTGTAGTTCTTAAAATAGTCTAGACTAATGATCATTGAGAATGGGATATCAATGATATGTTATAAGTCGACATGTGGTCTGCATCACATTCTTAGAGAATGTAGTATATCTCACTTACTGCTAGCAATAGTTGCTAGTGATGAACACATGGATACTCTTAGAGGAGTATTGGCATACCCTGCTGATAAACTATTTGTTATACATGTCTAGAGTATTATCAGCATGTGGGAGATAGAGGTCCTTAGACTTGAGGTCAATATCGCCTTGTTTACGGAGCAATGCACTTTGATCATGTCCTAAGCTCAAATGCCTTATAGGTTGAGACGCGGCTTGTATTGGGTGCATTACGAAGTAGATTGAAGGTGGTAGTTGAGCCAAGAATATGATTCATTCCTCGATTGGAGTTTCGAGAGAACACCCAGCTTCTCAGAGATGTTAGGTCGACCAAGTCATTGGCCAATGCAAGAGACATATCTAGGATATGGTCTAGTTGCGACTAACATAGATGAGATAAAGTGATCAAGCCATTTGGATAGACACTTGACAAATCTTAAGCTTGATCGAGTGTGTCGCGAATGAAAGGAATTTATCATCTCACATAGAGGTTTGTTTACTTGAGTCTTGTAAACGTACTTCACATATTGGGTCCGTCACCGACGCCGCCAGTGAGTTCCGTGTGAACCTTGATTTGATCAAGTGCCGATGTGTGAAGGCACAAAGCGGTCACACTAAGTCGATTGTCTTTTCGGTCTAAGGGTATATTGAGAGAATGTAAAATATCGGATTTTGAATCAAGATATTTTATTTTATAATAAATTATGGGATAATTTTCATTTGATGAAAATTAATTAATTAAGTTAAAATTAAGTCTTGAATTTAATTAGAACTTAAACGTGCAGAAGATAAATAAAGGAACCGCATAACAGTGGGCCTAGTTCGACTGGCCCATTGCAATTTGGATTTGGGTCAGGTTTTGAAGCCTGATCCAAATCTGATTAGGTTTAGGGTTTCCTCACTATATATTTGACACTTAACCCATAATTTCAGTAGAACTCATTTTTCACTTTCTGAACTTAGAGTTCAGGAAATAAATTCTCTCAAACCTCTGCCAAGATTTCCTAGCTATCTTGGGCAAAGGAATATACTGAAGTAAGGCTTGCACCCGGATTGACAATCGCGTGCGCACCTTTTAGTAAAGATTGTAAGTTTTCTTTTATGTCTTTGCAGATTTGAATTATCGCATAATCATACCAGAAACGTTTGTTGGAGCAAGTAAGTTTACACAAAATTTTAAACTTCCGATGTGTCTTACTTGTATGTTTTACACCCAACAAATCCCTACAGTGGTATCAGAGCCCAGACTGGTTTAATGATTATACGATAATCTTTAATAACGATATGTGGGAAATTAATTGTTTTGATTTAGAACTGATTTTCGGAATTTTAAAAAACTAAAAATTCGTATCAGCGCCATCGCTCACGATGAACGCATCGCCATCGTTCCGACGTGAATGTCACGCCGCCATCGCTCCGCGGAACGATGGCGATCTAAAAAAAAATCGGGCGATGAACAAGAATCGACCGCTCACGGCGAACAAGGATCGCGTTATCGCTCACGACGTGAACAGTAACAGTGACCGCGATTTCAAAAAAAAAAAAAAATTTTAGGTCGCCGGAAACCGCCGACGGCGGGACGGTTTCCGGCCACCACGGGCGACGAAATCAGAAAGTAATAATATCATCGTGTTCGTCTCGACGAGAGGAATCTAATGGTGGTAGTGTTACACGGCAACGATGACCGGAAAGGAAGCACCACCGACGGTTTTAGAACCCGCCGGCGGCGTCCCAGATTCCGGCCACCGTGGGCCACCAAATCGGTGGTGAAAACCACCGGTGAGTTCGTCCCGACGTGCGATCGCCAGCGTGTTTTAATTAGTCAATTTCGCCCCGAAATCCGAATCCCAAATTTGATTTGGTGTTGGAATTGATGTTGAAAATTTGAAATAGTGTAAGGACCTTTTTGCAAATTAAAATTAGGGTTTTAAATTGTAGATTGGTCCTTTAACAAATCTGAAAATATTTTAAATTCTGAAAATTACAAATTAGTCCCTGAGATATTTTCTGAAATTTTAAAAGTTTTAAAATCAGCAGATTCAGTCCACGGGTCGATCAGAAATTTCGTAAAAGCGATTTGGTCCTGGGTAAATCAGAATATTTTAAGGTTCTGAAAATTACAGAAATGCCCCAAAAATTAAATTTTAATTTCGAATTGTTAAGGAATTTGTTTGGATGAGCGTAAAATTCGAAAATTGAAAATTGAGTTTAAATTTTGAATTTAAATATTTCCTAAATTGAAACAAAATTAATTAACCCACAGTTATTGTTATTTAGCATATTATTTGATAATGTGTGCACAAATTAATTGTTTCTCCTAATTGTTTAATTGATTGTCATTTAAATAATTAGAATAGAGTCCGCAATTATTGTCTGGGTAGGCGGCGCCCAGTAATTGTTTACTTTCAATGACCGCTATAATTGTCTGGGTAGACGGCGCCCAGTATATGATTAAAACCATCTTATATCATGCCTATTGGGTTTGATGGTTTCCCATCTAAATGTGTTTAGAAATTGCATGATAGGATTTCATGTGATGTATGATATAAAAGTTGATCTTGGTCATAACCCTGAATTAAAATGTTCCCCAAATTTAATACAAGTCTCATTTAAAATGAACGCGTCGTCCGTTATAATTGATTGTGGTGCAAAATTTTTTTCGGCGAGATGAGTATTTATGCCCCAGCATTTGCTCTAAGTCTACGAGGACTCAGACCCTTTCATAGATGCATATAAATGTTGTAGTAGGTGATAAACCTTCGTGAGTATTTACACCCCAGTGTTTGCTTGATGAAGGCTAAGCCCACTTAGATACATAATTGCAGTCGCATAACGGGGTTGACTTGCTAGGCTGTCTTGGCGCCCCAGTGTCGGACAGCCGAGGGACGCAGATCGAATTGTTTAGAACATTCGGTCAACCAAGAGTTGCAAATTGTTTGCAATTGGTTTAGAGACCTACCAAATCATGTTGTTGAAGTTATCAGCCTCAGCAAACGCGGAGACAACATGAGTTTGGATCTTGGCCCATTATGACCATATTTGATATGAGTCTGTATTCTTTATGGGGTAAAAGAGTATGTTAAAATAGTGGGAGCTAATTAAACTAAAGACCATGTTAGTTAGTTAATAAATGTGTTCAATAGAAATTATATTAGAGTATTAATTTCAAGTCTATCTTTTCTTCAAGATAAAAATGTCGAATCACATTTAAAATATTGGTTGAAACAAACAAGTTGATCGAGCAAACTTTCCGATCGTTAAAGAAATCTGCGATTAGTGTTAAAACTAGAAAGAATTGAGTATGTGTTAGACACAACATTCCCAATCCCCTCGCTTGATCCCGCCGAGTATCAGGTTATACCTCGTGGTTCAGTGGGCCATGCGCGGAAGGAGTTAGGACTGAAATCGTAAAACTTCGGTCAGGGCCTCAGCGGCGCGCGAGGCGGGCCGCGGCCAAGGCGGAATTCATGCCGCGCGCCGGAAATCGTGCCGCGCGCCTAAAGTTCCGGAGTCCGCAGAATTGCAGCCGCGCCGGATGCCGGGATCAGGCGCCGAGGCGGAATTTTGGGCGGAAAACTTAGAAAGTCTGATTTTTATTTTAAAAGAGGCCATGGGAGGGTGACAGTTGTCCCCCATCCGATTTTCTCACATGCATTATATTGACCAAGACTTGGTCATTTCTTTCAACTTTTCATCTTTACACTCCATCTCTCTAAGTTAAAAGCTCATCCTTCTCTAAATTCCCAAGAGGAATTCTAGCCTAAGGGAAAAATCTGAAAAGTGTAATAGGAAGGAAAGATTATTACAAGCTTGTGAAGACTATTGTGGTGGTGTTCTTGGAGAAAAGGCTAGCAAGGTGTTGGAATAAGTTTGGCTAAAACTTAAGGTAACATTTCTTCTCTTGTAGTTGGTTTTGGGCGTTGCATGTTTAATAGGAAGAACTTGTAGTTGGAAAATGCACTTAGAGTAGTTGCATGTAAGAAATGGGGTTGATTATGAAAGAATTGGTTAGGGGGATATTATGAGCATGTTGTTGCCTAAATACTACATTAGACTTGTTGGGTTAGTTGTTGTAACTTGTGTTGAATTTTACACACCAAAGTTTAGGGGTGTAATCCACTTGGTATTGGTTGGTTGTTGAGCCTTAAACATGGCATTTGAGCGTTAAAAATCGACCTTGGAAAAGGTGGCAAAGTATGTAGAAACAAAGGAAACGCTGCCCAATTTTCCGTAGGAAATTGGTGACTTTAACTTGGAAAAATTCTGCATTATAACTAGAGCTTGATAAACGTATTATGGTCATTTTAGGTTGACATACTACGTGCGGTAAAGTGGACTTAGCTTGTGGATTGACCAAGAGGTATGTGGAGCTTTCCTATCTCTTGAGCATGATTAGTTGTACCTATGTAGTACGGTAGACGACAAGATTTGGAAATCTTCGCTTGTTATAAGTATTTGATACTTGCTTCGCTTTTAAAAGGAAAGTATAAAAATCCTTGGACTTAAGGGAATGTGTTTTACTATTGTTTAACTCTAATATAACGGCTTTATGGGGAGTTGGTTATATTAGCTTGTGAAAGTTTAATGGAGAAAGGTTTTGATGATTTGAACTTGTGGAAGGAAAATGGTTTTAAGGCATGAATTGCCTTAAGGTTTTACAAGAAATGAAGTCACTTAATTTAGAAGCTTGAGATAGTTTTAAAAGGAAATGTGACTTGTTTTGAAAAGAAATCGTAACTTGA
This sequence comes from Przewalskia tangutica, assembly GCA_029844215.1. Lineage (NCBI taxonomy): Eukaryota > Viridiplantae > Streptophyta > Magnoliopsida > Solanales > Solanaceae > Przewalskia > Przewalskia tangutica. The sequence goes on from CM056723.1 coordinate 45,712,733, forward strand.
TACTATGGTGATTAGTATCTTGGAATTTTTGTATAAAAAGAGTTATTTCTTAAAAGGTTAGAGGTACATGATACTTGGGTTAAATTCCCGGATTTTTACTAAAAGACATGATCGTGCCTTAGGTATACTAAAATGAGAGAATGTATTAATACTATTAATAAGAAGTTAGGTGATTCTTAACTTGCTTGAGTTATGATAGGCCGGTAGTGCTTATGTTGTGATGTGATAGGCCGGTAGTGCTTATGTTATGTTTTATTAGCCGGATGAGCTATGTTTTATATGTTTATATTGTTACGGGTAAAACCCGGGTTATTATTTATGCCATGGATTTGCTACCCATGATGCGAGTGCGGCGCTTGTACTCATGCGACCATAGGATCCATGCGGGTGAAATAGTCCCATGCGAGTACGCGATGGTACTGCGCGGATCCACGGGATCCATGCGGGTGAAATAGTCCCACGCGGGTGAAATAGTCCTACGACGAGGCGGATGACCTCACGCGGGTCCACAGGACCTATGCGGTGAAATAGTCCTGCGAGTAGGATTGCTTAATGATACTACGGGCGAGGTACCTGCTTTGATCGTGAGCCTCCTATTTTTATGCTATAAAACTTACATTTGTTACTCTCATTGTTAGTAAGGCACGGCAAGGTAAACCGATTTTCGCCTATAACTCCAAATTATATTTTTGACTTATGATATTATTATATTTTCCGCCGCATATTTGGTACATGCCAGATCGACCTCCTTCGGGGCCGCGTCATGCCGCAGTTGAGGTTCATAGCTGGCGATCCGCACTCTTAGGATCACGGTCCGGCTTCTGGAAGGCTCCATTTCTCCGAGGCCTCGTCTTTTGGTACGATTCCACGAGGTTGTAGACTTTTGTACATTCGTGGTATGGCGGGCCCCTGTCCGTCATAGTGTTATACTTTCTAGAGGCTTGTAGTCCCGTCATGAATCGGGGTGTAATGGTGTAATCGCTCGCTTAATTATATTTAGAGGTAGCCACTTTGGGTTAGCCTGCTTTATATTCTAGATGGTTGTTTATCTTGAGTTTACATTCCGCTGGTTTTCTCGATGTTGTGTCACTAGGGTGCCCGTTAAGGCACCGGCCACGGTCCCGGTTCGGTCGTGACAAAAGTGGTATCGTGAGCGCTTAATCCTCGGAAAGAGTCTACAGCCGTATCTAGTAGAGTCTTGATTATCGGTGTGTTGTGCACCACATCTATAATCGTGAGGTTGCATGATATTTAGGATTGGTTTCCATTTCTTCTCACTCTAAGATCGTGCGATAGATTTGTGTGGTTAGGGTCGTCTCCCTAACAGTTATGGTGTTTGCACTACTGAAGCGTGATGACCCAGGGGAAGATTATGTGGATTGCGTATCCAGTTGGTAATACTTGTAGTATAGTTGGTATTGTGACATACAGCTATACTGATTGCATTTATGGGTCACATATGTGTTGCCTAGAATGATTTTAGATTACCGTGGATTTGGTAAGGACTAAATAGATACCGGGAAGGTAGGAGCAGTTAAGGAACTCTCATCGAGGTTTTACGTGCTAGTTGAGAAAATTAGGAGACGATGAGTTGTCGGAAAAGTAATGGAACCTTAAGAAGCTTAATTAAGGGCCCAATGGAGACTATGTTTGTAAATTGAGCTACGTGGTACGCTTAAGAGGATAGTACGAATGAGATCCGTGGAGTAAGTAATGGTTGTTGTGACCAAGACGACACGACTATGGTATTATGAGAAGTTAGTATACCCGTTTATGGGGTGGGATCAGTTGATAGTAGTCCCGCTACGTGACAGAGTCACGAGGGTACAAGCCCAAGTCTAGTTAATCGTTTTACGGATTCGTGGACGATTCCACCGAACCAGTTGTGAGAGCCGGAAATGACCTTATATTGTTTAACTTAGTAACTCCAAGATCGAAGGCCAACTTTATTATGGAAGTTATGTACGTAAGCTAGAATAAGTTTGGAAGTACGGAAAAGAGTACGACCGGTAAGGAAGTGAGCAACCAAGTGTGAAAGAAATGGCCGAATCCATGAGAACCTTTAGGGGTAACCACACCCGCGAGTGTTGGGTGGTAGTGAGTGGGCGAGATAATAATTGTCGATAACGTCTGATCGTCGGACCTAGCTGTTATGACAGACGTTGAGGTCATTATGAGTACGGGCTAGTTGGCCTCATGTTATGCCAACGTGGACAACAGAAGAGATTGATTCGGTACGGTTTCGATGGCGGTTGCCATCGAGTGGAGAAGAAGGGAAGTAGTAGTAACCAGTGAATTATCCTTCCTTCTGTGGCAGCAGTGTTTGTCATAAGTCTGTGTGACTTGTCCATTGGGAAAAATTGACGCAGAAAGTAAGTAATACTTGAATTTGAAGAAATTTATGTTAAGTGCTCTTGGAGGTACTTGGAGTTGGTTTGGTGTGGCGGTCAGGGCCACGACCTTCCGGATAACTTCAAGGAAATGTGCAAGGCAAGAATAAAATAAGTACTGGAATTTCGAGGGCATCTTTGGTAGGTTTTGAAAATCTACACGATTTTAAGGGTGCGTAATGATTAGATATTTACAGACCACGAGAGGACCCGGTGATTAGGGTTGTGACACCAAAGAAAGTTTATTGAAGGGAGATAAGTTCTCTCCCATACATAAAAGGATAGTCTTACGTATTATGGGGTTATGTGTACCCATGTAGTTAGACGAAGAATGTGAGACTGGTAGGTCTTCAGTATCGTCATGCCATAAGTTACAGTTTTAGATAACCGTGGAAAAAATATTATGTTGGGGGTAATTAAGAACGACGTTACGAAACGGTCAGGGAAGTGTCGTAAGAAAAATGCAGGTAGTACACATATTTGAAACTGTACGATTATAGATCAGATTATAAACACTTTACTATTAATAAGCATAAGGTAGGTTATGACCAGAAGGATAAAAGAGAATACAACTATGGTTATGTAAGTTGCACGAGATACAATTACCTCGGACTAGTGTAAGACCATTAGTAGGTAATGGGCAGTAGGAACACCTCGAGGAAAGGTAGTAGCATCTGTACTGACGATAAAGATAGTAAGAGAATACGGAGAGGTAGGGGACCCCAGGACAACTTGAAATAACTTATAAAGGAAAGACGAGTAGACACTCGAACGATAAGAAATCTTGACAAGTCATTGGATTATGTAATACCGTGAATTGAGGTTGAACACCAGACTATAAGCTCTACGAGCTGAGAGAGGATAATAGGATTACTACTTGACACGATCGAAGTCTTCCCCTAAAATTGTGATTGGCGAAGTCTTAGCCATGCGGCGAGCAAATGAATCAGATCCAAGTATAGTAACCAAGTTTGGTTGCAACAGAGAAAGGGAAACAGGAACCATAACTGAGATTAAGGATGCTCGAATATTTAGCAAGTACAAGAGAGGCTTCCAGTTATTGGAAGAGAAGTTGACCACGACTACGCTTCTAACCCTCTTGAGACCGGAGGTTAGGGTATTATTGTAACACGTTGGGTGTTGGGCTAGGTTGTGTCTTCGCAACACGATAAGGTTAGAGCTTATGTTTCCGGCGGTTAGGAAGCGAAAGGAATTACGTTACTCACGATTTAGAGTGGCGGCGATTAATCGTACCTTGAAGATTTGGAGGCAATTTCCTTATATAGATTTCATGTGGATATTTGCGTAGACCACAGAAACTCGGTATATCTTCGTGATCGAGGCTGAATTTGCGACAGAGACGGTGGTTAGGGTTACTCAAGGATTGTGATATTGATATCCTATACCACCCAGGGAAGGCCAATGTAGTTGCAGATGCCCTTAGTCGCAGATCGATGGGTAGTCCGTTGAAGTGCAGCGGGGAAGAAGGACATGGTCCGGGTTACACCGATTAGCAAGCCTTGGGGTTCTTTTGGTTGATTAGTTAATGCGGAATTGGGTTCGAGGTCGCCGAGTCTTCCATCGTCGAGGAGGTGAAGAGGCGGCAGTATGAGGATCCGATTTTGGAACGGTACCGAGATGCAGCTCTCCAGGAAGAGAAGAGTCTATTTGAGGTAGCACCGGATGGGGTGCTAAGATTCAAGGGCGATTGTGTGTTCCGATGTGACAGACTTCGTCGCCAGATTCTCGGAGGCACACAGTGCTCGTTATTCGATTCATCCGGGGTCGACTAAGATGTACCATGACCTCAGGTGCATGTATTGGTGGGATGGTTTGAAGAGGGACGTGGTCGATTTTGTTGCCAATGTCCTAATTATCGCCAGTTAAGGTTGAGCACCGAAGCGGTGGCTACATGTGCTATTGATTTACGATGTGGAAATGGGAGGTGGTCAACATGGACTTATTACAGGTTACCTCGCACCCGGAGAGACATGATTCCATTTGGGTTATTGTAGACGGTCGACGAAATCAGCCCACTTTCTTCCAATCGGGACGACGTTTCACCGAGGACTATGCGGATTATATATTAGAGATTGTGAGATTGCACGAGTCGGTGTCGATTATATCGATAGAGAGCCCGGTTCACGGCTAACTTCGAGGTCTTTCGAGAAGGATTAGGGACACAGTGAGTCTCAAAGACGGCGTTTCATCCTCCGACGGACGGACAGGCCGAGCGCACTATCCAGACACTTGAGGATATGCTGCGGGCTTGTGTTATTGATTTCGGGGGTAGCTGGGAGGATCATTTACCTCTTGTGGAGTTTGCTTATAACAACAGCTACCATTCTAGTGTTCAGATGGCGCCTTATGAGGCCTTATACGGGAGGAAGTGCAGGTCACCGATAGGTTGGTTTGAAGTGGGAGAAGTGCAGTTAATCGGGCCAGATTTGGTTCAGCAGGCAGTGGGTAAGGTGAAGCTTATCCAGGAGCGGTTATTGGCAGCCCAGAGTCGACAGAAATCATATGCAGATCATCGGCGTCGACACTTAGAGGTTGAGGTTAATGATTGGGTCTTTCTGAAAGTGTCACCCATGAAGGGTGTGATGAGATTTGGGAGGAAAGGAAACTCGGCCCAAGTACATTGGGCGTGTCAGTTGTCCGAAGAGTGGGCAAGGTTGCCTATGAGTTGGATCTGCCGTCCGATCTTGAGGCGGTACATCCAGTTTTTCACGTGTCTATGTTACGGAAATGCGTTGGAGATCCGTCTAGAGTGCACCCGATTCAGGATATCCAGGTGACAGAGGAGTTGTCGTATGAGGAGAGTCCCATAGCGATACTCGATCGTCAAGTTAGACGACTCCGGACGAAGGAGGTGGCTTAGTCAGTCTTATGGCGGAACGAGCAGGAGGAAATGGCGTGGGAAGCGAGAGGATGACATGATGAAGAAGTATCCTCACTTATTCCCTACACCTCCGTGTAACCCACTTTGCGCTTGTTAGTTTTGGTTAGCAATTATGCTTGAGTTTTGTTGTGGCGTGTGAGCGTCTTTATTTGAGTCTATGTCGATATTGTGATTTGAGTAAGTTTAGAAGGAACATTCGGACGAATGTTTCTAAGGGAGAATGTTATACCTCGTGGTTCGTGCCGTGCGTATGGGGCCACGCGGAAGGAGTTAGGACTGAAATCGAGAAACTTGATCGGGGGCCTCAGGCCATGCCGGGCGAGGCATGGCGCCAGGCGAAATTCATGGCGCGCGGAAATCGGCGCGGCGCCTAAAGTTCCAGAGTCCGCAGGAGTTGCGGTCGGATCTGACGCGCGGCCGGCGGAATTTTGGGCGGAAAAACTTCGAAAGTCTGTTTTTTTTTTTAAACGAGGCCATGGGCGGGTGACAAGTGTCCCCATCCGATTTTCGCTACATGCATTATATTGACCAAGACTTGGTCATTTCTTTCAACTTTTCATCTTTACACTCCATCTCTCTCTAAGTTAAAAGCTCATCCTTCTCTCTAAATTCCCAAGAGGAATTCTAGCCTAAGGAAAAATGAAAAGTGTAATAGGAAGGAAAGGTTATTACAAGCTTGTGAAGACTATTGTGGTGGTGTTCTTGGAGAAAAGGCTAGCAAGGTGTTGGAATAAGTTTGGCTAAAACTTAAGGTAACATTTCTTCTCTTGTAGTTGGTTTTGGGTGTTGCATGTTTAATAGGAAGAACTTGTAGTTGAAAAATGCACTTAGAGTAGTTGCATGTAAGAAATGGGGTTGATTATGAAAGAATTGGTTAGGGGGATATTATGAGCATGTTGTTGCCTAAATACTACATTAGACTTGTTGGGTTAGTTGTTGTAACTTGTGGGGCTGAATTTTACACACCAAAGTTTAGGTGTGTAATCCCCTTGGTGTTGGTTGGTTGTTGAGCCTTAAACATGGCATTTGAGCGTTAAAAATCGACCTTGGAAAAGGTGGCAAAGTATGTAGAAACAAAGGAAACGCTGCCCAATTTTCCGTAGGAAATTGGTGACTTTAACTTGGAAAAATTCTGCATTATAACTAGAGCTTGATAAACGTATTATGGTCATTTTAGGTTGACATACTACGTGCGGTAAAGTGGACTTAGCTTGTGGATTGACCGAAGAGGTATGTGGAGCTTTCCTATCTCTTGAGCATGATTAGTTGTACCTATGTAGTACGGTGAGCGTCAAGATTTGGAAATCTTCGTTTGTTATAAGTATTTGATACTTGCTTCGTTTTAAAAGGAAAGTATAAAAATCTCTTGGACTTAAGGGAATGTGTTTTACTATTGTTTAACTCTAATATAACGGCTTTATGGGGAGTTGGTTATATTAGCTTGTGAAAGTTTAATGGAGAAAGGTTTTGATGATTTGAACTTGTGGAAGGAAAATGGTTTTAAGGCATGAATTGCCTAAGGTTTTACAAGAAATGAAGTCACTTAATTTAGAAGCTTGAGATAGTTTTAAAAGGAAATGTGACTTGTTTTGAAAAGAAATCGTAACTTGATACTATGGTGATTAGTATCTTGGAATTTTTGTATAAAAAAAGTTATTTCTTAAAAGGTTAGAGGTACATGATACTTGGGTTAAATTCCCGGATTTTTACTAAAAGACATGATCGTGCCTTAGGTATACTAAAATGAGAGAATGTATTAATAATATTAATAAGAAGTTAGGTGATTCTTAACTTGCTTGAGTTATGATAGGCCGGTAGTGCTTATGTTGTGATGTGATAGGCCGGTAGTGCTTATGTTATGTTTTATTAGCCGGATGAGCTATGTTTTATATGTTTATATTGTTACGGGTAAAACCCGGGTTATTATTTATGCCATGGATTTGCTACCCATGATGCGAGTGCGGCGCTTGTACTACGTGCGGATCCGGACCATAGGATCCATGCGGGTGAAATAGTCCCACGCGAGTACGCGATGGTACTCATGCGGATCCACAGGATCCATGCGGGTGAAATAGTCCCACGCGGGTGAAATAGTCCTACGTGAGGCGGATGACCTCATGCGGGTCCACGGGACCTATGCGGGTGAAATAGTCCCGAGTAGGATTGCTTAATGATACTACGCGAGGTACCTGTTTTGATCGTGAGCCTCCTATTTTTATGCTATAAAACTTACATTTGTTACTCTCATTGTTAGTAAGGCACGGTCTGAGTAAACCGATTTTCGTCTATAACTCCACTTATATTTTTGACTTATGATATTATTACAGTATTTTCGGTTCGCATATTTGGTACATGTTATCGACCTCTTGGGCCGCGTTCATGCCGCAGTTGAGGTTCATAACTGGCGATCCGCACTCTTAGGATCACGGTCGGTTCTCGGAAGGCTCATTTCTCGGAGGCCTCGTCTTTTAGTACGATTCCACGAGGTTGTAGACTTTTGTACATTCGGGGTATGGCGGGGCCTGTCCGTCATAGTGTTATACTTTCTTAGAGGCTTGTAGTCTGTCATGAATTGGGGTGTAATGATGTAATCGCTCGTTTAATTATATTTAGAGGTAGCCACTTTGGGTTAGCCTGTTTTATATTCTAGATGGTTGTTTATCTTGAGTTTACATTCCGCTGGTTTTCTCTGATGTTGTGTCACTAGGGTGCCCGGGTTAAGGCACCGGTCACGGGTCCGGGTTCGGGTCGTGACACATTGTTTGACAAGATGGCTTATCAGAAGCATCTTGACAATGCACCCCTGGCACAATGTATAATGTTGTCTTCCATGACTGTAGAGTTACAGAGGCAACATGAAAACATGGATTCCAACGAGATGCTAGAACATTTGAAGAGTCTTTATGAATCACAGTCTCAGACAATGGTGTATGAACTGTTGAGAGACCTCTTTAAGTGTAAGCTGAACGAAGGGGTCCAGTGTCAGTGAATGTTATGAAGACGATTGGGTTAATAGAGAGGTTGGCTTCGATTGGAACAAAGCTGCCTATAAATGTCTCTGTCAACCTAATCCTAAATTCATTTCATGGTCCATTGGAGAATTTCATTGTGAACTTTAATATGAATGGAGCCAAGGTGAATCTTCCAGAACTTCACAACATGCTGAAGATTTATGAAGGGGATTGCAACGATCCAATAGGACACAAGGCACTAGGTGCTTCTGGACCTGCTGGACGAGGTATGTTTGTCATTGAAATAAATATGTCTGTAACTAACTCTCACTGCTGGGTATTAGATACCGCCTGTGGCTCTCACATTTATAATAATGAGAAGGGTCTAACTGACAGCAGAAAGGTTGGACCGTGGGAAGTTGATCTGCGTATTGGAAATGGAGCACGAGTGGATGCTAAATGCGTGAAAATTTATAGACTGGATTTACCCTTTGGCTTTTGTTTAGAACTTAATAATTGTTATTTTGTTACCTCGTTAACGAGGAATATTATCTCTATCCCAATGTTAGACATTGAGGGGTTTTCTTCATTCATTGCCAATGACAGTTATGTACTGTCTTTTATTGGTTTTATTTGTGGAAATACACCGCTTGTGGATGGATTGTATGTTCTAAACTATAGACATGCAATTTTCAATATACAAAATAAAAGAGCTAAAATAAGTAATCAAAGAAATCCCACCTACTTATGGCATTGTATACTTGGTCACATCAATAAATCAAGGATATCAAGATTGAGGAAATTAGATTACTTAGAACCATTTGACTTGGAGTCATATGGTGATTGCGAATCTTGCTTAAGAGGAAAGATGACAACCAAATCTCTTTCTGGGAAGGAAGTACGTGCCAAAGAGGTGCTTGAGTTAGTCCATACCGATGTATGTGGGCCTTTTCCAACTCAAGCTAAGGGAGACTTTCTTTATTTCATCACTTTTACAGACGATTTCTCAAGGTTTGGGCATGTGTATCTTATGAAACATAAGTCTGAAGCTTTTGAGAAATTCATGGAGTACAAGTCGAGTAAGCGACTTGAAACAAATATTAAAACTCTTCGATCAGATCGAGGAGGTGAGTACTCAAGTAAAGAATTTCTAGATTACTTGAAGCTTCATGGAGTCCATTCAGAATGGACACCTCCCGGAACGCCACAAATGAATGGTGTTGCTGAGAGGAGAAATCGTACCTTATTAGATATGGTTAGATCCATGATGAGCTTCTCAGCTCTACCAACATACCTATGGGGATATGCATTGCAAAAGCTCAATCTACATTTTGAATAGAGTTCCATCAAAGTCAGTTGAGAAAACTCCATATGAGATATGGAATGGCAAGAAGCCAGCACTTAAACACATGCGACCACAGGGTGCCCTGCATATGTAAAGAAGTTGCTCACTGACAAATTGGAATCTAAAAGTGAGAAGTATTATTTTGTAGGGTATCCTAAGAAAACAAGAGGGTACTACTTCTATCTTCCTGAGGAACATAAAGTAATTGTTTCCAGAATTGCAACTTTCCTTGAAGAAGACTATGTCTACAAGGAACAGAGTTGCAACAAGATAGAACTTGAAGAAATTCAAGAAGTACAAAATAATGTAGAGAATGACCCCTTGTCAAATAACCTAGACAAGGATTCAGTGGGAGTATTTGATGATGATTGGGTACTTAGAGTACACCCTTGGCCGATGGGAGTGTTGTGAGAGATCTGCAGAAATGCAAGACCTCATGCACAACTGATGATAGATGACACAATAGTTGTGCATCATCCTATTCAAAATGATATTCTGAAAGTTCTCAAGGTGGTGGATTGTCCAACACACAAACATCTTCTCAAAATCAAAATACAAAGAAACACCGAAACGCAGAATGTTCAACTCAGAGACCACTAGGACTCATCGTGCACCTGAAAGACTTAATCTCCTTGTTGAAACATATAATGAGATAGATATTCCTGATGATGATGAGCCTACTACCTACAGCGAAGCAATGTTAGACATTGATTCACAGAGATGGCAAGAAGCCATGAAATCCGAAATGGAGTCTATGTACATAAACCAAGTATGGAACTTGGTTGACTTGCCAACAGGGGTTAGACCCATAGGATGCAAATGGGTCTTCAAGAAGAAGATTGATGCATATGGCAAAATACAGACTTATAAAGCAAGATTGGTGGCTAAAGGTTATAATCAACGGCCTGGGGTCGATTATGATGAAACCTTTTCGCCTGTTGCAAAGATTAAGTCCATTCGGATTTTGCTTGCTATAGCTGCATACTATGATTATCATATTTGGCAAATGGATGTTAAAACTGTCTTCCTCAATGGTAATCTAATTGAGGAGGTGTATATGATACAGCCAGAGGGTTTTACATCTAAGACTCAACCCAAAGCAGTATGCAAACTACAAAAGTCCATTTATGGACTTAAGCAAGTCTCGAGGAGTTGGAACATTTGTTTTGACAAAGCAATCAAATCGTTTGACTTTGTTAGAAGCAAGGAAGATCCGTGCGTTTATAGTAAACGCACAAATGAGAGCATTGTATTCATTGTTATATATGTAGACGACATATTGATAATGGGAGACAATAAAGCTCTCATGCAATCAGTCAAAGAATGGTTATCCAGAACCTTCATGATGAAGGACTTGGGTGAAGCCTGCTACATTCTTTGAATTAGAATCTACAGAGATAGACCTAATAGATTGTTGGGGCTGTCACAGTCCGTATACATAGACAAAGTGCTAAAACGTTTCTCTATGGAAAATTCCAAGAAAGGGAATCTTCCTATGGGTCAAGACATCGAGTTGTCAAGGAAGGATTGTCCTTCCACAGTTGCATAACTTGAACGCATGAAGAGAATCCCATATGCTTCAGCTATAGGATCAATCATGTATGCCATGACCTGTACAAGGCCAGATGTGGCCTATGCACTTAGCATGACTTGCAAATTCCAGCAGAATCCTGGGGAGGAACACTGGAAAGCAGTCAAGAGTATTCTTAAGTATCTTAGACGAACTAAAGAATACTTCTTAGTCTATGGCGGACAAGAAGAGCTAGTAGCTACTGGGTACACTGATGCTAGCTTCCAGACAGATCTTGATGACTTCAAGTCTCAGTCTGGTTATGCCTTCATTTTTAAATGGTGGAGTAGTTAGTTGGAAGAGTTCCAAGCAAGCTACAACTGCCGATTCGACAACAGAAATCGAGTACATTGCTTAATCGAAAGCTTATAAAGAAGCTGTTACGATATCTGAGTTCTTAAAAGGAACTAAGGGTTGTTCCAAGTGTCAGATATGTGCAATAACGATTTATTGTGACAACACTGGTGCGATTGCGCAAGCTAAGGAACCAAGATCAACAAACAGAAACAAGCATGTACCAAGAAAATACCACATACTTAGAGGGGTGGTAGAGACTGAAGAAATAAAGATAGACTATATTCCCACAGATGAAAATCTAGCAGACCCATTTACTAGATCATTAAGCTTAGTCAAGCATAATGGTCATTTTGAAAAACATGGGCATTGGATACGTTAGTGATTGGCTCTAGGCCAAGTGGGAGATTGAAAGTATATATGTCCTAGAAACAATCATTTTAGGAGCACATGTACTTGAACACATTCATATTATTAATAAGATTAATATATACTTGGCATTTGCAATTATTGAATTATTATTTGATTGTTTATATTATTCATTAATGTGCATCCCTTGAACTTACATTGTCATTAATAGTGTGAGATATTAATGATAGAGTGTAGTTCTTAAAATAGCCTAGACTAATGATCATTGAGAATGGGATATCAATGATATGTTATAAGTCGACATGTGGTCTGCATCACATTCTTAGAGAATGTAGTATATCTCACTTACTGCTAGCAATAGTTGCTAGTGATGGACACATGGATACTCTTAGAGGAGTATTGGCATACCCTGCTGATAAACTATTTGTTATACATGTCTAGAGTATTATCAGCATGTGGGAGATAGAGGTCCTTAGACTTGAGGTCAATATCGTCTTGTTTACGGAGCAATGCACTTTGATCATGTCCTAAGCTCAAATGCCTTATAGGTTGAGACGCGGCTTGTATTGGGTGCATTACGAAGTAGATTGAAGGTGGTAGTTGAGCCAAGAATAGGATTCATTCCTCGATTGGAGTTCGAGAGAACACTCGACACCGAGAGATGTTAGGTCGACCAAGTCATTGGCCAATGCAAGAGACATATCTAGGATATGGTCTAGTTGTCGACTAACATAGATGAGATAAAGTGATCAAGCCATTTGGATAGACACTTGGCAAATCTTAAGCTTGATCGAGTGTGTCGCGAATGAAAGAAATTTATCATCTCACATAGAGGTTTGTTTACTTGAGTCTTGTAAACGTACTTCACATATTGGGTCCGTCACCGGCGCCGTCTAGGAGTTCCGTGTGAACCTTGATTTGATCAAGTGCCGATGTGTGAAGGCCTAAAGGGTCACACTAAGTCGATTGTCTTTTCGGTCTAAGGGTATATTGAGAGAATGTAAAATATCGGATTTTGAATCAAGATATTTTATTTTATAATAAATTATGGGATAATTTTCATTTGATGAAAATTAATTAATTAAGTTAAAATTAAGTCTTGGATTTAATTAGAACTTAAACGTGCAGAAGATAAATAAAGGAACCGCATAACAGTGGGCCCAGTTCGACTGGCCCACTGCAATTTGGATTTGGGTCAGGTTTTGAAGCCTGATCCAAATCTGATTAGGTTTAGGGTTTCCTCACTATATATTTGACACTTAACCCATAATTTCAGTAGAACTCATTTTTCACTTTCTGAACTTAGAGTTCAGGAAATAAATTCTCTCAAACCTCTGCCAAGATTTCCTAGCTTTCTTGGGCAAAGGAATATACTGAAGCAAGGCTTGCACCCGGATTGACAATCGCGTGCGCACCTTTTAGTAAAGACTGTAAGTTTTCTTTTATGTCTTTGCAGATTTGAATTATCGCATAATCATACCAGAAACGTTTGTTGGAGCAAGTAAGTTTACACAAAATTTTAAACTTCCGCTGTGTCTTACTTGTATGTTTTACACCCAACAAATCCCTACAGGTTACAAGTCCCTTATCCTGTGATGGCCAATATATTATTTTTAGGTATTTCTTTTTCGAGGGAATGAACCTTAATTGATTATGGCTAAATATAATTGCAGAAAAAAGAAACCAAACAAAAATCAACAACTACATGTCACTAAATAATCCATTCGTTGTTTCTTTTGTTTACTCCCATCAGCAACCTACAAATCTAATAGAAGCAGCAAACTTTTGATGCATTCCATCTTGCCTCTCTTGGATTAAGTTAATTGACAAAAATCATTTTCAGCTTAATTTTAAAATTGGTTTTTCATTCGGAAAATCCCATATTGGAGGGTAAAATGCTCTCTAATAAAGACGATTCCATACCAGATCTCGAACCCGAGAGTCGCAAGATCACTCCACCACAACCCTCGTTGGTTAACATAATATGTAAATGGACTTCAGTTATATTCATTGGAAGTTTAAATGATTTTTCATACAACCAGTTTAGTAGGTCTTATCTTAGAGGTAGGGGTGTACATGGATTACAAAATCAAATCAATTGTGTCGGGTCTTTAAATTTATAAATCAAACCAAAATAACAATACTCGGGGTTTTTAACCTTGAGTTTTCTCGATTTTTTATTTTTTCGGTTTTCATATTTATTTTTTAAAAAAGTGTTTATACAAAACATATAACTTGTGCTTCAAATATTTCTTTAGTCCTAGTACGATATAACTATCTAATAATGTGTTTTTTAAGAAAACAGCATAAAATGTGAGATGAGGGATGAAATTATACTAAAATATTCATTAAAAAATAATGAAATCAAATAAGAACAGGTGACCTTGGGGTGCTCGTTTATTTTTGAAGGGTTAAAACCAAATTTGGAGTAATTAATGTAATTGTTCCAATTTACTCTATAGACTATAAAAACTTATTTGGTCATTCAAATTCTTAGTCCAAATTTAAAATAATAAGTTAAAATACCTAAACTAAAAAGTTTAAAAAATCTTTATAAATTACATTTCAAATAATGTTTTATGTAGAAATATTTTAAAAATTATATACATGTAATATCGGGTTGGTCTGGTTCAATTTGATTTTTTTTAATTAAAACCAAATAAAATAAATTATGGTCGATTTTTTTCTAATACCAGACGAAGTCAAACCAAACCACTAATCGGTTTTTTTCTTGATTTGGTTTGAATTATCTGTTTGATGCGATTTGTCAGTTTTATTTGTACATCCCTACTTTGAGGTAATTAATCCCATTAATTCTAAGTAGTTGCCTCAAGTTACCTTTTTAGGTGATTTGATAGAGTAAATATTTTATGTTATTTGTATATAAACTAAGATACGTAGCATGTTGTAACAGATTAAAATATACACATAATATAAAATTACTTACACAATTCGTGTATATAATATAATTTAGATCTTTTAAATTATGGTAACACAATATGATTTTCTTATTACTGTATTAAACTCCATAATTACAATTATTTATTATCCAAAACGTAGCTTATAATAGATGATATTTGAAAGTGCCACTTTGTTTAAATGAACCTATCCCTTTGATTCCCATTTTTTCAGGATATGTTGTTTTGCGCACATTAAGGTACGATGTCTGTGTATTAAAGTCCGGAGCCTAAATAACCCAACAAAAATCAAAAGTGAGCAAATACTTCATAAGAAAAAAAGTTAAGTGAGTATCTTTAACGCACTTTTTTTGTGCGTTACATAAAAAATAAATTAACGTTCCAGTTAAAATTCATTACCCTAATTTTTTTAAGAAAACTAATAATTACATAACGCAACATTTTAGTGCGCTATGCAAAGATATAAATTTAGGGACATTTTGCAAAGTTATAACGAATCCAACTGTATCCATTTCATTACTTTGCAGAAGTTTCCATTTTTTAAATATTTATAATATTAATTTATCTTCTGATACTATTAGAATCTTTATCAGAAATATGTATTCTCTTCTGATATTTATTCTTATACAAAGTATTTCTTCTCTTACGTTTTTAATAATTATCAACTTAAATTAATTATTATCCTCTTGTCCATTGACTTGTTGCTCCCTTTTCTTAATTAACGTTTGTTTTGCCAACTCTAAAACAATTGAGTTATTTTTTTTAAAAATACATTAAATATTCATGTATAAAAAGTAATTCGATATACATTTTAAATCGAACATTTACACCAATTATACTATGAAAATCATATCTTCGATTTTAAATAAAAGGGGCGAATATGATATTAGATTAGTAAGCAATTCAAGTTCCAGCTGGTTCTCAAACTTAAGAGGTGGCCTTACTATCTCGATGCAATATAGCTGTAACTAAATATTAAATATAATTATTAAAAAATAAATTAAAATTATAAATAACACAAATTACTTAAGAAAATATGAAATTTATTGGTATTAGCTTTCTCGCACATTAAGCAAGCAAGTTATTATAGTTTTTTTAAATTATAATATTTTATTATATAATAGTTTCTCATCTTTAGTTTGTTTATTTATTCGTCCGCTTTAAATCATTTTAAATTTACTTATTCCAATTAAGTTTCATTTGTGTAGGATTTCTTAAGAAGTTCTTTCCTTTTTGAAAAAGGGAATAAATAATTATAATTAAGATTTTAAAAAAATATTTTGCTAAATACGTTAAAATTCTAGTAATATTTCATTAAATATTCCTGTAATAAGAATTAATTCGAGATACACCCCTAGTATTTTAAAACCGAAGATAAAATTTTCATAATATAAGTGGTGTAAATGTTTGATTTAAATTGTTTCTGGAATTAATTCTTATTACATGAGTATTTAACGCAAATGATTTTTTTATTACGGTAAAGTCCCTCATGTAATAAAAAAAAGTTTACACGGTCGGTGGATATTAATTAAACTCTTATATATATTTATTTAATAAGTGGTACCCTGTTTGTTATTAGATATTATATATATATATATATATATATATATATAGGGATGGTAAGTGTTTTTCCACCCATTTGGCTACTTAGGTATATATATAAAGTTGAGTGATTTTATTTGAACTAAAGATAAATGAAAAACTTCACTAGATAATTTCATTAATGTTAGAGTGTGCAATTCTCAGCTTGCATGTTTGATCCAGTCTGTGGATCAAACTGCAGTAAGTGCATGAGAAGGAGGTTAACGAAGAAGAAGGGAAAAAGTTTTGCAGAAGCTTTTCTCTCTCTTTTATTCAATTAGTGAAAACAGAATGACAAAAATACAAGTATAAGTATTAAACGAGAAGCTGCTAGAATGTGCTACTAGAAAGCCTATGGGCTGCTGGGCCTTGATGACTTCAGTTGGGCTGCTTGTCTGTTGGGCAGAGGCAAGTTGGGCTGCTTGTCTGTTGGGCTGCCTCTGCCTTCATTTATCTCATCACCCCCCCGCAAGCTAGGTGCTAAGAACAAATTTTTGACACCTAGCTTGGACAACAAATGAGTGTGTTGCCCCTGCAATAATCCTTTTGTAAGTAAGTCTACGGGCTGACTTTATGTGTTGATGTACAACGGTGATACCAAACCTCGTTGGACTTTTTCCCGAATGAAATGACAATCTATGTCGATATGTTTTGTGCGCTCGTGGAAGACTGGATTTGACGCAATTTGGATGGCCGACTTGCTATCACTATATATAGGAATAGGCAGTTGCACTTTTGTATTCAGCTCATCAAACAACCCCGAAATCCATACAATCTCAGAAACCACAGATGCCATGCTTCGATATTCTGCCTCAGCCGAGCTTCGCGAAATGGTATGTTGCTTCTTCGACGTCCAAGAGATAAGAGAAGCACCAAAGAATACCAAATACCCTGTAACTGACCTCCTTGTTTGGAGACACGAAGCCCAATCTGCATCGCAATAAGCAGTCATGATCCCAGAATCTACAGCTGGCATGAAAATGCCCAACCCTGGTGCCTGCTTGACGTATCTGATCACCCTTTCAGCTGCTATCATATGAGAAGTCTTGGGTGTTTGCATAAATTGGCTGAGATTTTGAACTGCAAATGCTATATCTGGTCTCGTGTTGGTCAAGTATAACAACCTTCCAACCAGTCGTCGATATTCAGGAGGATTGGTCAGAAGAGGATCAGGAAGACCACCTGAACCATCTGCCTTATCTTGCAACTGCGTATCATACATATAAGATGTTAGTTTGGAATTCCACTCCATAGGAGATCCTGCTGGTTTGGCTCCTTCCAGCCCCATGTCAGCCACCAACTCCATAGAATACTTACGTTGATGCATTACTATCCCACTTTTGTTCCTGGCAAACTCAAAACCCAGGAAATACCTTAAGTCACCCAGGTCTTTGATTTTGAAATGTTTCTGCAGTGTGGCTTTGGTCTCTGTAATCAACAGATCATCATCTCCTGTGATGAGCAGGTCATCCACATACACTAAGATCACCACTAACTTGCCATCCACCTTCTTTGTGAGAAGAGAGTGGTCTAGAGGACTTTGATGAAAACCAGCAGACACCAGTGCAGTGACAAGTTTTATGTTCCATTGTCTTGAGGCCTGTTTCAACCCATAGAGTGATCTGATAAGCTTACAGACCTTTCCTTGTTTATGCACCACCCCTTGTGGAATACACATGTAGACTTCCTCATGTAAATCTCCTTGCAAAAATGCATTAAATACATCCATCTGTTGTATACTCCATCCCTTTGCTGCAACAATTGAGACAACAACTCTCACAGTGACCATTTTCACCACAGGTGAAAATGTATCTTGATAGTCTATTCCTTCCCTTTGATTATATCCTTTGGCAACCAATCTTGCCTTAAACCTTTCTATCTCCCCATTGGCTCTATACTTGATCTTGTACACCCATTTACAGCCAATAGCCTTCTTGCCAGTGGGCAAATCTACTATGTTCCAAGTATTATTATCCTCCAGGGCTTTAATCTCTGCCTTCATGGCATCTACCCATCTCTTGTCTCCTGCTGCCTTAGAATAGCTCTGTGGTTCATGATCCTCAGACAACTTTGCTACACAACTTTGGTAAGACATTGACAGGCCTGCATAACTGAGATAATTAGACAATGGATACTTGACAGTGTCTGAGTGTGAGACAAAGTCTTTCATCCATGTTGGTGGTCTTCTCAGTCTGGATGATCTCCAAGCAGTAACATGTGATTGATCAGTATTCTCCTGCACATCTGTATTCTGTGTGTTGGCATCTGAGCAAGAAGAAGGACTGTGAGGTCCTCCTGATGTCTGAATATTGTCACCTGCATCAGATCCCCCTTGTGTATGTACATTTTCACCTGCATCAACATCAACAAATTCTTCAACAGGGTTAATTGTATTAGACTGCCTTGAAGCATCTCCAAGAGCCTCAGTTGAGGAATCTCCAGAGCCACCAGACAATCCAGAATAGAGATCAAAACTAGAATTGTCTAGTAGTGACCCATCATTCCTTTCAGCTGCCTTGAATGTCTCAAATGGAAATATATCTTCATGAAAGTTAACATCTCTGTTTATAAAGATGTTCATACTGTCCAATGCCAACAGCATATAGCCTTTCTGAGTAGTAGCATATCCAAGCAGAACTGCCTTTGTCACTCTACTATCAAACTTGTCCTTCCTCATTAGATTTGTTGCATAACACAAACACCCTATAACTCTCATGTGAGCTAGGGATGGGGGTTTGTTGAATAATCTCTCATAGGGTGAGATGTTCCCAATCACCACAGAAGGTATTCTATTAATTACATACACTGCTGCCTTGATACATTCCCCCCAGAACTCTGTTGGTAAGTGCCCCTGGAACTTGATTGCTCTTGCAATCTCTAATATATGTCTGTGTCTTCTCTCAACCACCCCATTTTGATGAGGAGTATAGACACAGGAACTCTGATGTATGATGTCTAATTGACTAAATAACTCAGAACATGAAGAGTTAAAGAATTCTGTCCCATTGTCAGTTCTTACACATTTAACAATCTTGTCAAATTGAGTTTTTATTTCTGTAAACAAATTCTTGAGGATAGTGGACACATCAGACTTGACACACAGCAAAAAAAACCCAAGTTCATCTGGAAAAATCATCTACAACAGTGAAGAAGTATCTCATGCCACTATGAGTGGGAACCTTATAAGGCCCCCATACATCAAGGTGCATAAGCTGAAAAGGATATTCAGTTCTGCTTATACTAATAGGGAATGATTTCCTAGTCTGTCGAGCCCTAGGACATATATCACAGTGTTTTATTGTAAATCTGGACTTATTATGAAACTCATCTATTTTTCTGAGCATAGACATTGGAACATGTCCCATCCTCTTGTGTCATAATTCTGCTTGTATCTCCTCCATTGTGTGTGTAACAGCTGAATGGACATGTCCTGTCACCCCTCTTTTAGACTGCAGTATGTAGAGGCCATCTATCTCTTTACCAATCTCCTTCACCTTCCCAGTGAGGAGATCCTGTAAAACAAAGAAATCAGGAAATAACTTGGCACTACAATGTAATTCTCTGGTCAACTTCGAAACAGACAATAAGTTGAAGTTGAAACTTGGTATACATAGAACATTCTGAATTAGTTCACCTCCATTTAACCTGCAACTACCAGTCTGTGTAATTGTTGCCTTGTCACCTGTAGGCAACTGTACATAACCTGTGTTGTCTGTAATCTCAGGTTTATCAATCAACTTTTCATCAGTAACCATATGGTTAGTTGCCCCAGAATCAACAATCCAACTATAAGTATCCTTAGTAATAGGAATACCTGCCATATGAGCTTTAGGAGTTGAAGTATTACCATGAGGTCGACCAGCTTGATGATTAAGCATGGTAACCACTTGTTGATATTTCTCTGGAGAACAGGATCTCGGCGTCTTTGTGAAGTATTCATCTCGCTCTGAGATAAGCGTGTCATTCTGCGATAGTATTTCATTTATATGCCGCTGCAGTGAAAACCTCATCTGTGGTTCCCCAGCCATGACTACATTTGTTGTCTTCCTGTTCCTGTTATTGTTGTCATCTGGATAACCATTGATTTTATAACATTTCTCTTTAACGTGACCATTCTTCTTGCAATGGTCACAGTAGTATAGTAGCTTGTAACATATCTCTCGATGATATCCCTTCATTTTACAGAAATCATAATATGACTTCGATTTATAATTCTGTGGAGTGGAAGCCTTACTGAGCATAGCTGCATGTTCAGAAATTTCACTCCCTGTATATTTCCAATTGAGTAGCCTTTGACTTTCATCTTGTGCGACCATCGCATAGGCCTGGTTCACAGTTGGAACAGGTGTCATTAGGAGGATATGACTTCTAACCTGATTATACCCGTTATTTAATCCCATTAAAAACTCCAGCAATCTCTGATGTCCTAGGTGAGTTACATATTCCTTAGGACTTGTGCAATCACAGATTGGAACTGGAACTATAGAGTCAACTTCATCCCATATGTCCTGCATTCTAGAGTAGTAAGTCGCCACAGGAGATACGCCTTGATGAAGCATCGCTAATTCTTTTCGCAGCTGATAAACACGAGATAGGTTTATTTTATCAAATCGCTCACGTAGATCTTTCCAAACTGCAGATGCAGAAGACTTGTACAGAATTCCGCTAAGCAGATTTTTGTTTACATTTCGTATTATCCAAGACATGACCATCGCATCACATCGATCCCATTGCTGAGTCAAATCAACACCATAAGTACCTCGTTTAATCGATCCGTCAATGAATCCAATTTTGTTCTTAGTCAGTAAGTTCAACCGCATCATTCTACTCCACAAGGTGTAATTATCCATGCCTATCAACTGTATTTCGATCTGTAAACCACCAACTGAGTCGGATCCGCTCAAAAACAGTGGATGATTATGGTCCACTGGAATTGAAGTCAAAATTGGAGTTTCCTCCACATTTACTGTCATGACAGGAGCCATATGAAGATGAGAATGAAGCAAAAAAAATGTTGTTGCAGAGCTCGAAATCGATAAGGTCGATAACTTCTGAGAAAACAAAAAAACTAACTAATCTCGTAGATTCAATTCACTACACGGCTCTGATACCATGTTAGAGTGTGCAATTCTCATCTGGCGTCGTTGCGTAGACGCAATGCTGATGGTGTCGTTGCCTGGACACAATGCTGATAACGTCGTTGCCTGGACGTATTGCTGCTGGCGTCGTTGCGTAGACGCAATGATGATGGTGTCGTTGCCTGGACACGCAATCGCGATAACGTCGTTACTGGGCGTGTTCTTCTTGGCGTCGTTGCGTAGACGCAATGCTGATGGTGTCTTTGCCTGGACACAATCGATACGCGTCGTTACTGGGCGTATTCTTCTTTGGCGTCGTTGCGTGAGCGCAATCGCGATGGTGTCGTTTCACGGACACAATCGCGATCGCGTCGTTGCTTGGGCGTATTCTTTGGGCGTCGTTGCGTGAGCGCAATCGCGATGGTGTCGTTGCTGGACCTGATGTTGATAACGTCGTTGCACGGGCGTGTTCTTCTTTGGCGTCGTTGCGTAGACGCAATGCTGATGGTGTCGTTGCACGGACCTGATGTTGATAACGTCGTTACTGGGCGTGTTCTTTCTTTATCGTCGTTGCGTGACGCAATCTTGATGGTGTCGTTGCTGGACACAATCGCGTCGCGTCGTTGCACGGGCGTTCTTCTTTGGCGTCGTTGCGTAGACTTCTTTGTCTTGCGATAACGTCGTTACTGGGCGTGTTCTTCTTTGGCGTCGTTGCGTAGACTTGTTGTCTTGATAACGTCGTTATGCGGGCGTGTTCTTCTTTGGCGTCGTTGCGTAGACTTGTTGTGCTGATAACGTCGTTGCCTGGACGTATTGTTGTTGGCGTCGTTGCGTAGACATGTTGTGCTGATAACGTCGTTACTGGGCGATGTTCTTCTTTGGCGTCGTTGCGTAGACTTCTTTGTCTTGATAACGTCGTTGCTGGGCGTGTTCTTTCTTTGCTCCTGTAGAATAAATGCTCCTGCAAGCTAAGCTTGAGAAAAACGTTAGTGTATACCTGTTTAAACAAAATGATAAATACATATGAGAAGTGCAATTTTATGGGTAGAGATATCGTCCCTGATACGCCTGATGAATACTGAGATGTTGTCCTTGCACGGACATGTTGAATTCCGCAACTGACGAATTGTCATGATGCCTTTGTTGGGTGCGATGCGTGGATTGCCAATTTGACTTTATACCCTAGTTGAGGCGCTAGGTTTTGTCGCGGAACTTCGAACTTTGACTGCTGATTGTTGATGCCCCTTTCTGCTGTTGCTGCTTTTGCTGCTTTTGCTGCGGACTTTGGATTGTTGTCATCCTCTGCCTTTCTTTGCTTTTTCATACGCTATCTGAAGAAACTTTTTGCCGTATTTTACGCCCGGTTATTGCACTTTACCTGTACATTAATATGAAAAAACCTGCGCTCAAAGAAAATTTGTGAGTTTTGGGGGGGGGTCGATTCGTATCTGACTTCGCTGCCTTGTTCCTTGATATCTGCGTGCCTGGCTTGTTTGGACTTGCAATCCTTGTCTGGTTTCCTACATTGTCCCAGTTTTTGAAAAAGGTGTCATGCTGCTCTTCTTTTCTGAGACCCCTGCTTTGCCTATAGGAACCAAGACAGGTTCCGACTCGTTCCGCTCAGATGTCCTTGAATCGGTCATGTCGCTGGACCGTGCCTTTGATCTTGTGAAATATTGATGCTCTGCCATTGCTTAGTCAAATACAAATCGACCTTTGGGGGAAGATGACAAATCTTTCTAAAAATGCAACAAACGGTGTTAGCATAAAGCACATAATTTGCGGGTATGTAGCAGATATATTGCACATAGCACATTCAAACGTTTCCTAACATGCAGGGGGACCTCTTTATGCCAGAGGTAAGCCTAAACGTCACTTATGCGAGATTATGACGGGTTTGTCCAAGTCGTCCAACTATAATGCCTTTGTTGGAAATGGCGACCAAATGACGGTGCACTTTTCCCAATTTCAGCATGTCATGATTGGGCTTGGATTTATGCATCATTGCCACGCTACACATAATATCTTTGGTTGGTCGTTGGGTTGAAACCCGTCGACAAGTTTGGTGTTTTCCTAATTGTGGTGTCGATGCCAGGATTGACCCACCTAAGGTAAATCGTCATGCCCTAAAATAAGGGTGGTATAGCTCTATCCTGAGTTGCTAAGATTTGTCTTTACTAGACGCAAGGTTCCCGAGCGGACAACTCGAGTGAGAAGGCTACGCGGCTGATCAGACGAACCGGAAATAGACATGCTAGTCTCTAATGTTGTAATAAATTCGGTTGTTAGCTAAAATCGTTACATGTTATATATAGAAGGGTATATCGCTGTTAATTTGGTTATGATTTATATAACATGTTGAAATAACAAGTTGGATTAAAAGGATTCAAAAAGGGGATATGAGAGCATGTTGTAGCCGAGGAGTTTCCTTAACTAATTGGATTGTTTAATATGAATTGTGGGGCAGAATTTTACACGTCCAAGTTAGGCGTGTAATCCCCTTTGTATTGCTAAATTGTTGGGCCTTAAATGTGACGTTTAGTTGTTGAATTCGGGCCTTGAAAAAGGTGGACAAGTATGTAGAATCGAAGGAAGTGCTGCCCAATTTTCCGTAGAATAAGGGGCATTATGCTTAGAATTTACTACAAAGAAGTCTAGACGTTGATAGACGTATTTGATTATTATAGGTTGATACTCTACGCGCGGCATATTCGACTTGGCAAGTGGATTTAGCCGAGGAGGTATGTGATTCTTCCTATCCTCTTGAGCATGATTGTTGTGAAATATATAGACGGTGAGCGTCGTGTGTTAAATAAATTTGGTTTCACTTTGATGTCCTTGACTTGAGTTCTAAATGATAAAAACCTTGAAATATTTTAAAAAGAGTTATGAAGCATTATTCGGAAGGAAATTGGTCCTTGGTTTTAAAAAAAAAATAGGTTCTCTTGGTTTTTCAAACGAATATGGTTGTTTTGAATTATTAAAAAGTATAAGTGTTATGATAACATTATGGGAAGTTAGTTATAACGACTTAAGGAAGATAAAAAGAATGGTTTACTTACTTGTTTATAGAAGCCTTATTGTGATTTCTGAAGGTGTGGTAAGTTGGTTTGATAAGTAAACATGCTATGATATTACGGGCGTTAGTGCCTTGAGGATTTCGTGTAAAGGGGTTTTTTCTTGTTGGCTTATGTTTCTTACGGTAAGCCGGTGGTGCTTACATTATATCACTTACCCCCCTGACTTGTTACGTGCCGCGGGTTAGCTACCCCCGATGCGAGGAATACCTCATGCGGGTCCATGTGACCTATGCGGGCTACGATAGTCCAGGAATCACTCCGGGTGTGTTACGCCGATGCGAGGAATACCTCATGCGGGTCCATGTGGCCTATGCGGATTGCGAGAGTCCAGGAAATGCCGCGGGTTAGCTACCCCCGTGTTATACCCCGTGGTTCGGGCCGTGCGTGTGGGGCCGTGCGAGCTAAAAAGCGTTCAGAGCCTCGAGCGCGCCGGAGGCGGGGCGCGGCGGCGAGTGAAATCTTGATGCGGTGGCCCGAAGTTCAGCGCCTTGGCCAGGAAGCGAAGCGGCCGAAAGATCCGAGTCGCGGGAGATTGCGCGCGCGCCTGGGAAGAAAGAAGCGGCGTAGCGGAAATTTGGACGGAAAAACTTAGAAAATCTGATTTTTGTTTTAAAAGAGGCCATGGGAGGGTGACAAGTGTCCCCCCTCATCTGATTTTCAGAATGCATGCAATATTATTGACCAAGGTTTGGTCACTTTTCCATCTTTCATCTTTACTCTCTCTCTCTCTCTCTCTCTCTCTCTCTCCAAAGCTTGAGCTCCCCCTTCTCTCTAAAACCTCAAGAGGTGTTCTAGCCTAAGAAAATCTGAAAAGTTAAAGGCAAGAAGGAAGCTTGTGACTAGCTTAGAAGTGCTATTGTGGTGGTGTTCTTGAAGAAAAAGGCTAGCAAGGTGTTGGAATAAGTTTGGCTAAAACTTAAGGTAACATTTCTTCTCTTGTAGTTGGTATTGGGTGTTGCATGTTTAATAGGAAGAACTTGTAGTTGGAAAAAATGCACTTAGAGTAGTTGCATGTAAGAAATGGGGTTTGATTATGAAAGAATTGGTTAGGGGGATTTTATGAGCATGTTGTTGCCTAAATACTACATTAGACTTGTTGGGTTAGTTGTTGTAACTTGTGGGGCTGAATTTTACACACCAAAATTTAGGTGTGTAATCCCCTTGGTGTTGGTTGGTTGTTGAGCCTTAAACATGGCATTTGAGCGTTAAAAATCGACCTTGGAAAAGGTGGCAAAGTATGTAGAAACAAAGGAAGCGCGCCCAATTTCCGTAGGAAATTGGTGACTTTAACTTGGAAAAATTCTGCATTATAATTAGAGCTTGATAAACGTATTGTGGTCATTTTAGGTTGACATACTACGTGCGGTAAATTGGACTTAGCTTGTGGATTGACCGAAGAGGTATGTGGAGCTTTCCTATCTCTTGAGCATGATTAGTTGTACTTATGTAGTACGGTGAGCGTCTAAGATTTGGAAATCTTCGTTTGTTATAAGTATTTGATACTTGCTTCGTTTTAAAAGGAAAGTATAAAAATCCGTTGGACTTAAGGGAATGTGTTTTACTATTGTTTAACTCTAATATAACGGCTTTATGGGGAGTTGGTTATATTAGTTTGTGAAAGTTTAATGGAGAAAGGTTTTGATGATTTGAACTTGTGGAAGGAAAATGGTTTTAAGGCATGAATTGCCTAAGGTTTTACAAGAAATGAAGTCACTTAATTTAGAAGCTTGAGATAGTTTTAAAAGGAAATGTGACTTGTTTTGAAAAGAAATCGTGGCTTGATACTATGGTGATTAGTATCTTGGAATTTTTGTATAAAAAGAGTTATTTCTTAAAAGGTTAGAGGTACATGATACTTGGGTTAAATTCCCGGATTTTTATTAAAAGACATGATCGTGCCTTAGGTATACTAAAATGAGAGGATGTATTAATACTATTAATAAGAAGTTAGGTGATTCTTAACTTGCTTAAGTTATGATAGGCCGGTAGTGCTTATGTTGTGATGTGATAGGCCGGTAGTGCTTATGTTATGTTTAATAGCCGGATGAGCTATGTTATATATATTTATATTGTTACGGGTAAACCCCGGGTTATTATTTATGTCATGGATTTGCTACCCATGATGCGAGTGCGGCGCTTGTACTCATGCGGATCTGGACCATAGGATCCATGCGGGTGAAATAGTCCCATGCGAGTACGCGATGGTACTCATGCGGATCCACAGGATCCATGCGGGTGAAATAGTCCCATGCGGGTGAAATAGTCCTATGACGAGGCGGATGACCTCATGCGGGTCCACAGGACCTATGCGGGTGAAATAGTCCCAGGAGTAGGATTGCTTAATGATACTACGGGCGAGGTACCCTGTTTTGATCATGAGCCTCCTATTTTTATGCTGTAAAATGTATACTTGTTACTCTCATTATTAGTAAGGCACAGTCTGACATAATTTGGTTTTATCTATAACTTGTGTATTTTGGACTTATGATATTACTACGTATTTTCGATTTTACATACTTGATGCGTTGTGTCGACCCCTTCTGGGAATTTGCGTTCATCTGCGAGTAAGGGAAGCGGTGGTAGATCCTCATTCCTAGGATCTTGTACTCAGTGTCGAGCTCCATTTCTTGAGGCTCGACTTTTGGTATGGTTCTCCTGAGTCGTTGATATTTTGTACATTCAGGGCATGGCGGGGCCTGTCGTCATAGTGTTATTCATTCTTAGAGGCTGTAGTCTTGTCGAGGCGGTTCGTTAAGGATGTAGCTGTTCGGTTTATGTACTTTTGGGTTAGCCATTTGGGCTAGACTATTCTATATCTTAATGGTTGTTTATCTTGAGTTTACATTCCATTGGTTTTCTCGATGTTGTGTCACTAGGGTGCGGGTTAAGGCAGGTCCACGGTCCGGTTCGGTCGTGACACCGTCTGAAGGAATACCTCATGCGGGCCCAGGTGGCCTATGCGGGCTACGGAAGTCCAGGATTAGGATTCGCACAATGATACTATGGGCGCATGACTCTACTTCGATCATTAGCGGCCTAGAAAAGACCGGTTGCGTTACACCTATTTGCTCTTGTTTATATTGTGGCACTATGTGCGGTTAATTGGTTTTTCATACATATCTGTGGATTTGTTTTGGGAATGTTATGATTTCATTACAATACTTTTCAGTTTCACATACTTGGTACCTGTTGTACTGACCTCCTTCGGGGGGGCTGCGTTCATGCCGCAGGTAGAGGTACATCGGTTGTTGATCCTCGCTCATAGGATCACCGTTCTGCTTTTGGAAAGCCCCGTTTCTCCGGAGGCTTATCTCTTGGTATGATTCCCTGTCAATGTAGTTTTATGTACATTCAGGGATATGGCGGGACCCTGTCCCGTCATAGTTGTTACAAACTCTTAGAGGTCTGTAGTCCTGTTGTAAATTGGGGTTGTAAAGGATGTAACTATTCAGGTTTTGGTATATATATATATATATATACATAAAGGTAACCATTTTGGTTAGCCTGTTTCTTATTTTATATTGTTCTATGTTTGTAAGTTTATTTCCGCTGGTTACTCTGATGTATATCTACTAGGGTGCCCAGGTAAGACACCAGTCATGGGCCCGGGATCGGGTCGTGACAAAGGCGATGAGCAGAGGGGGGAAGGGGGTACGACAACGACAGTGGAGGAAGGGGATGGCGACAGTGGGGAAAGGGGATGACGACGGCGACAGTGGGGGAAGGGTGTGCGACGACTAGCAGTGGGGGAAGGAAAAATATTTTGGAGGGTTTAGAAGTGGAGGGTAAATGAAAATATAAAACAAGAATTTAAGATTTTAAATCGCTGCCCGTCGCATTAGCCTCTTAAGGCCGTTGTATTAGCATTCTATGAGTCGTTGCATTAGCCTTGGACAAATGAGCCGTCGCATTAGCCTTGGACATCCGTTGCATTAGATAGGCTAATGCGACAGCCATGTTGAGGTGTTGCATTAGACCATATGCGTCGTTGCATTAGCCTATCTAATGCAACGACCCCGAATTATAATGTGTACCCGTCGCATTAGCCACATCTAATGCGACGGCACTACAATGCCCGTCGCATTAAACCTACCTGGGACGTCGCATTAGGTCAGAAATGTAGTAGTGCATTCAGAAAATTCTGAGAATTCCTTCCTCTCTAGCTTTCTTTCATACACTCAAAAGGTTCTTTCTTTTTAGTAAACATTTGAGTTTCCTTTGCTCAATTGTTTGTTGTTGTTTTTTCTTGAGAAATAAGTTGTCAATCACCGTAAAAGGATACATACGGGACAATATTGTTTTAAGGACAGAGTGCTAACACCCGACTCAACAAATCCTTTGTAGTAGTTCATTTTGTTCTCAATTCCAGATTGTAATCTTTGTTGTTGTTACTTACTTATCGAGGACTATTAGATACAAGGAGAAATATTCCCAACATCACAACATGAACTAAACATGTTTTTGCAGCACTCTTAAAACAAGTTGGCTAATTCAAAGTCGAGTCTAAGAGTTTAATTAGCTGTCACCGCTATCTTAATTGTTGAAGAGTTAATTTAAACCTCAGCAATATCAAATTACCCTCAGCAATATCAAATTATCCTCATTATGATAAGTGTTTTACTGAATGTCAGGGTCGTCTTTGGATCCGTGCGAGGTGTGCTACCGCACAGGGCCCCGAAAACAAAAAATTTAGGGCATTTTTTTCATTTTTTATTAAGTAGTATTAGTCAGAATTTACTGTAAAGACCCATAATTCGCAGGTATTAGCCCAATTAAGGTCCACTTTTACGAATTAGAACAGGGCCCTCAAAATGTTTGAGACGGCTTTGGTGAATGCATTAAGAAATTAAAGAAATCGTAAAACATATTTATGTAAAGTACCTTGCAAAAAACTTTGTAATATTATTTTTTTTTATTCAAACTATAAGTACCCGCATATGAGATCATTATTTCCTTACAAAAACTGACAAAGAATTTTAATAGAGTTTAACTCTATGTCTCTATCCACTAACAATATAAAAGATGTACTCCATCTGTATCTATTTTTGTGAAGGTGTTCAAAGTATGTGGTCTAAATATAATAGAAAACTATGCGAACAGTATTATAAGTCAACGATGATGATTCAAAATAGATTGAGAAAATTGTAGCCAAAGAAAAAAAAATTGACTCTCAATCTTCAAACAGTAGCACATTTACATAAAATGTGACGAAAGGAGTAATAGACATTACACTATCAAGTCACCAAAAAATACGGCAAGGTGAGCGCTCCATAAATAATTGAAACTAGTACCTTAAAAAATAAGACGGATTACATGTTAAAGCAGATTTAAATACACCAAAAAGTTCAAAAAACAATTTACAATTTTTGTGTATAAAGGTTAAATCCATTGCAAAGAATAACATCAGCATGCAACCAATTGTGTGTTTGTTGCATCGTCAACGTCTATTTCCTGTGATGAGCCATTTGGAATATTGACAACTTCTTCATCTTCCCATGCAGAAAATGCAGGACTCTTTGGAGAATTCATAACTAAATTTTCAATATTTTTTAACATAGAAGAAACTTCCAACATTGTAGGCCTATCCAATGGATCTTTTTGAACACATAATAGAGCAATTTGCATGCATTTTAATAGTTTACAAGAAGACGTTGTATCATCAAGTGACTCATCCATAAACTCTATGCCTTTACCATCTCTCCACATCTCAAATGCCTGGATTAAAATTTCTTCATTAATCATTAAATTTACATAGTAAAAAAAAGTTAAATCAAAGTTCATGCTTCTTCATTATGATTAAATAAATGATTTAATTTACATACACTAATGATGTAAAGTATTTCTGCAAGATGGTGTATTTTTATCTGTTCTAGGCTACATGTTCTATTTTCCCGGTTGATTGTGAAAAATTTAAAGAAATATAACTATCAGACCAATCAAATCATTTTTATATGTTATAGCATGTATGTAACATACTCTATTTTCAAAATTTCAAATCCTATATTTTAAGAAAGCTTACCCGAGAACTAGATATCATTTGAATGACATGATAGTGTAAAACATTGTTTACACTAATGAGCGTATAAGACTTTTAACTCATCATTACTAACTTCTACTTAACTATAATATGGACAATTACTTGTTATCACATATAAGTTAAACTCTTAATTAGATGGGTTTAAATTCTATATATTATCAGTGTAACTTTATTTTTTATCAGATCATCTATAATATAACTACATAAGATTGGGCAGCAGGCCCGGGGGCTGGTCGGCTCACACAAAGAAAAATTTTAGGGTTTTGTGTTAGGCTCTTGATACCATGTAAGATGATATTAATCTCACTTAGGGAGTCTTCTCATTAATATCAAAGTATATATAGAGTACAATATTCATCCCTTATACAATAGGAATCCTAAGCCTATACAAAAAAAGAATTCTAGTCTTACCATAATTATATTTACACAATATATGGAAATATTCTAATTATGAGCAGAAATACAATTATTTCTATAATATACATGTTTACAGTTCGTAATTAAAATAATTATAATTTGCAATACAAAGAAGGCACCACCTAAAATAAGTTAAAACTTAAAAGTTGATACTAAAACTTTTTCTTATATTTCACTTATCAGTGTATATAAGTTAAATCATAATAATATACGTGTAATTAAACATATATGAAGATATCACAACTCATATATTCAAGAAGGTTTTGTAGGGATTTGTTGGGTGTAAAACACACAAGTAAGGCACAACGGAAGTTTAAAATTTTGAGTAAACTTACTTGCCCCAACAATCGTTTCTGGTATGATTATGCGATAATTCAAATCTGCAAAGACAGGAAGAAAACTTACAGTTTAAGCTTTGTTAGTCTTTACTAAAGGGAGCGCACGCGATTGTCAATCCGGGTGCAAGCCTTGCTTCGGTATATTCCTTTGCCCAAGAAAGCTAGAAAATCTTGGTAGAGGTTTGAGAGAATTTTATTTCCTGAATTCTGAGTTCAGAAAGTGAAAAGTGAGAGCATTCTGAAATTATGGGTTAAGTGCCAAATATATAGTGGAGGAAACCCTAAACCAAATCAGATTTGGATCAGGCTTCAAGACCTGGCCCAAATCCAAATCGCAGTGGGTCAGTCGAACTGGGTCCACTGTTATGCGGCTCCTCTATTTATTTTCTGCACGTTTTAGTTCTAATTAAATTCAAGATTTAATTTTGACTTAATTAATTAATTTTCATCAAATGAAAATTATCTCATAATTTATTATTAAATAAAATATCTTGATTCTAAATCCGATATTTTACATTCTCTCAATATACCCTTAGACCGAAAAGACAATCGACTTAGTGTGACCCTTTAGGACTTCACATGTCGGCACTTGATCAAATCAAGGTTCACACGGAACTCTGACGGCGGCGGTGGCGGACGATATGTGAAGTACGTTTACAAGACTCAAGTAAACAGACCTCTATGTGAGATGATAAATTCCTTTCATTCACGACACACTCGATCAAGCTTAAGATTTGTCAAGTGTCTATCCAAATGGCTTGATCACTTTATCTCATTTATATTACTCGACAACCAGACCATATCCCAGATATGTCTCTTGCATTGGCCAATAACTTGATCGACCTAACATCTCTGAGAAGCTGAGTGTTCTCTCGAAATTCCAATCGAGGAATGAATCATATTCTTGGCTCAACTACCACCTTCAATCTACTTTGTAATGCACCCAATACAAGCCGCGTCTCAACCTATAAGGCATTTGAGCTTAGGACAGGATCAAAGTGCACTGCTCCGTAAACAAGGTGATATTGACCTCAAGTCTAAGGACCTCTATCTCCAGCGTCACGATAATACTCTAGACATGTATAACAAATAGTTTATCAGCAGGGTTTGTCAATACTCCTCTAAGAGTATCCATGTGTCCATCACTAGCAACTATTGCTGGTAGTAGGTGAGATATACTACATTCTCTAAGAATGTGATGCAGACCACATGTCGACTTACAACATATCATTGATATCCCATTCTCAATGATCATTAGTCTAGGCTATTTTAAGAACTATACTCTATCATTAATATCTCACACTATCAATGACAATGTAAGTTCAAGTGATGCACATTAATGAATAATATAAACAATAAAATAATAATTCAATAATTGCAAAAGCCAAATATATTAATCTCATTAATAATATGAATGTGTTCAAGTACATTTGCTCCTAAAATGATTGTTTCTAAGACATATATACTTTCAATCTCCCACTTGACCTAAAGCCAATCACCAATGTATCTAATGCCCATGTTTTCGAAATGACCATTATGCTTGACTAAGTTTAATGGTTTAGTAAATGGGTCTGCTAGATTATTATCGGTGGGAATGTAGTCTATCTTTATTTCTTCTGTCTCCACCATCTCCCTGAGTATGTGGTATTTCATTGGTACATGCTTGTTTCTATTCATTGATCTTGGTTCCTTAGCTTGAGCAATCGCACCAGTGTTGTCAAAATAAATCGTTATTGGACAACTGGCACTTGGAACAACCCTTAATTCCTTTAAGAACTCGGATATCGCGACAACTTCTTTACCAGTTTCCGATCCAGCAATGTACTCAGCTTCTGTTGTCGAATCGGCAGTTGTAGCTTGCCTGGAACTCTTCCAACCAACTACTCCACCATTTAAAATGAAGGCATAACCAGACTGAGATTTGAAGTCATCAAGATCTGTCTGGAAGCTAGCATCAGTATACTCAGTAGCTACTAGCTCTTCTTGTCCGCCATAGACTAAGAAGTATTCTTTAGTTCGTCTAAGATACTTAAGAATACGCTTGACTGCTTTCCAGTGTTCCTCCCCAGGATTCTGCTGGAATTTGCAAGTCATGCTAAGTGCATAGGCCATATCTGGCCTTGTACAGGTCATGACATACATGATTGATCCTATAGCTGAAGCATATGGGATTCTCTTCATGCGTTTAAGTTTTGCAACTGTGGAAGGACAATCCTTTCTTGATAACTTGATGCCTTGACCCATAGGAAGATTCCCTTTCTTGGAATTTTCCATAGAGAAACGTTTTAGTACTTTGTCTATGTATACGGACTGTGACAACCCCAACAATCTATTAGGTCTATCTCTGTAGATTCTAATTTCAAGAATGTAGCAGGCTTCACTCAAGTCCTTCGTCATGAAGGTTCTGGATAACCATTCTTTGACTGATTGCATGAGAGCCTTATTGTCTCCCATTATCAATATGCCATCTACATATATAACAATGAAGACAATGCTCTCATTTGTGCATTTACTATTAACGCACGGATCTTTCTTGCTTCTAACAAAGTCAAACGATTTGACTGCTTTGTCAAAACAAATGTTCCAACTCTTTGAGGCTTGCTTAAGTCCATAAATGGACTTTTGTAGTTTGCATACTGCTTTGGGTTGAGTCTTGGATGTAAAACCCTCTGACTGTATCATATACACATCCTCAATTAGATTACCATTGAGGAAGACAGTTTTAACATCCATTTGCCAAATATCATAATCATAGCATGTAGCTATTGCAAGTAAAATCCGAATGGACTTAATCTTTGCAACAGGTGAAAAGGTTTCATCATAATCGACCCCAGGCCGTTGATTATAACCTTTAGCCACCAATCTTGCTTTATAAGTCTGTATTTTTCCATATGCATCAATCTTCTTCTTGAAGACCCATTTGCATTCTATGGGTCTAACCCCTGTTGGCAAGTCAACCAAGTTCCATACTTGATTTATGTACATAGACTCAATTTCGGATTTTATGGCTTCTTGCCATCTCTGTGAATCAATGTCTAACATTGATTCGCTGTAGGTAGTAGGTTCATCATCATCAAGAATATCTATCTCATTATGTGTTTCAACAAGGAGATTAAGTCTTTCAGGTGCACGATGAGTCCTAGTGGTCCTACGGAGTTGAACATTCTGCGTTTGATGTTTCTTTGTATTTTGATTTTGAGAAGATGTTTGTGTGTTGGACAATCCACCACCTTTAGAACTTTCAGGAATATCATTTTGAATAGGATGATGCACAACTATTGTGTCATCTAGCATTGGTTGTGCATGAGGGTCTTGCATTTCTACATTATCCCTCACAACACTCCCACTGGCTGAAGGGCGTACTCTAAGTACCCAATCATCATCAAATACTCCCACTGAATCCTTGCCTAGGTCATTTGACAAGGGGTCATTCTCTACATTATTTTGTACTTCTTGAATTTCTTCAAGTTCTATCTTGTTGCAACTCTGTTCCTTGTAGACATAGTCTTCTTCAAGGAAAGTTGCATTTCTGGAAACAATTACTTTATGTTCCTCAGGAAGATAGAAGTAGTACCCTCTTGTTTTCTTAGGATACCCTACAAAATAATACTTCTCACTTTTAGATTCCAATTTGTCAGTGAACAACTTCTTTACATATCTGAGGCACCCTGAGTCGCGTGTGTCTAAGTCTTGCTTTGCCATTCCATATCTCATATGGAGTTTTCTCTACTGACTTTGATGGAACTCTATTCAAAATATAGATTGAGCTTTGCAATGCATATCCCCATAGGTATGTTAGTAGAGCTGAAAAGCTCATCATGGATCTAACCATATCTCATAAGGTACGATTTCTCCTCACAGCAACACCATTCATTTATGGCGTTCTGGGAGGTGTCCATTCTGAATGGGCTCCATGAAGCTTCAAGTAATCTAGAAATTCTTTACTTAAGTACTCACCTCCTTGATCTGATCGAAGAGTTTTAATACTTGTTTCAAGTTGCTTCTCTACTTCTGACTTGTACTCCATGAATTTCTCAAAAGCTTCAGACTTATGTTTCATAAGATACACATGCCCAAACCTTGAGAAATCATCTGTAAAAGTGATGAAATAAAGAAAGTCTCCCTTAGCTTGAGTTGGAAAAGGCCCACATACATCGGTATGGACTAACTCAAGCACCTCTTTGGCACATACTCCTTTCCCAGAAAGTGATTTGGTTGTCATCTTTCCTCTTAAGCAAGATTCGCAATCACCATATGACTCTAAGTCAAATGGTTCTAAGTAATCTAATTTCCTCAATCTTACTATCCTTGATTCATTGATGTGACCAAGTCTGCAATGCCATAAGTAGGTGGGATTTCTTTGATTACTTATTTTAGCTCTTTTATTTTATATATTGAAAATTTCATGGCTACAGTTTAGAACATACAATCCATCCACAAGCGGAGCATTTTCACAAATAAAACCATCATAAGATAAAACATAATTTTCATTGGTAATATGTGAGGAAAACCCCTCAATGTCTAACATAGGGATAGAAATAATATTTCTCGTCAAAGACGGAACAAAATAACAATTATTAAGTTCTAAACAAAAGCCTGAAGGTAAATCTAGTCTATAAGTCCCCATGCGTTCCACATCAACTCTAGCTCCATTGCCAATGCGTAGATCTAATTCCCAAGGTCCAACCTTTCTGTTGTCAATTAGCCCCTGCACATTATTATAAATGTGTGAGCCACAAGCAGTATCCAATACCCAACAGTGAGAATTAGTTATAAACATATTTATTTCAATAACAAACATACCTTGTCCAGCAGGGCCAACACCTTGTGCCTTGTCTCCCCCTGGGGTTGTACAGTCTTTCTTCCAATGTTTCTTTCTCTTACAATTGAGGCAAACATCAGTAGCTATCTTGGCCTTCTTTCGAACAAATCATTTAGGTTTCATAGTTGTGGGTTTGGCGGCGGCAACCGCCTTACCCTTCTTCTTCTGCATATTATTACTCTTAGGTTAGAACTTGCTAGATGAGCCCACCATGAGCACAACTTTACCTTTGGAGGTGGACGACTCGAAGGTCTTCAACATATTATGAAGTTCTGGGAGACTTGCTTTCGTTCCATTCATGTTGTAATTCACAATGAAGTTCTCAAAGAAACCAGGAAGCGAGTTCAAGATTAGATTAACAGAAACATTTGCAGGCAGCTTCGTTCCAATCGAAGCCAACCTCTAAATTAATCCAATCATCTTCAAAACATGTTGTGACACCTGACCCCTTTCGTTCAGCTTACACTTCAAGAGATCTCTCAACAATTCATACTCCATTGTCTGAGACTGTGAGTCATAGAGACTCTTCAAGTGTTCTAGCATCTCGTTGGAGCCCATATTTTCATGCTGTCTTTGTAACTCTGGAGTCATAAAAGATGGCATAACACATTGTGCTGCAACAACATCATCAAGATATTTCTGATATCGCTTTTCAAGCGAACATACTCTTGAGAATCTTGACATGGATTGTAGGGAGTGTTGTATCAATACATACTCAATCTTTTCTAATCGCGATTACCAACGCGATTTCTTAACGATCGGAAAATTGGCTCCATTCAACTTGTTCGTTTCAACCAACATTTTAAGTGACAGATTCGACATTGTAACTGAAGAAAAGATAGACTTGAAATTAATACTTTAATATAATTTCTATTGAACACATTCATTAACTAACTAACATGGTCTTTAGTTTAATTAGCTCCCACTATTTTAACATACTCTTTTACCCCATAAAGAATATGAACTCATATCAAATACGGTCATAATGGGCCAAGATCCAAACTCATGTTGTCTCCGCGTTTGCTGAGGCTGATAACTTCAACAACACGATCTGGTAGGTCTCTACACCAATTGCAAACATTTTGCAACTCTTGGTTGACCGAATGTTCTAAATAATTCGATCTGCGTCCCTCGGTTGTCCGACACTGGGGCGCCAAGACAGCCTAGCAAATCAACCCCGTTATGCGACTGCAATTATGCATCTAAGCGGGCTTAGCCTTCATCAAGCAAACACTGGGGTGTAAATACTCACGAAGGTTTATCACCTACTACAACATTTATATGCATCTATGAAAGTGCGAGTCCTCGTAGACTTAGAGCAAATCTTTGAGGCATAAATATTCATCTCGCCGAAAAGGATTTTGCACCACAATCAATTATAACGGACGACGCGTTCATTTTAAATGAGACTTGTATTAAATTTGGGGAACATTTTAATTCAGGGTTATGACCAAGATCAACTATTATATCATACATCATATGACATCCTATCATGCAATTTCTAAACACATTTATATGGAAAACTATCAAACCCAATAGGCATGATATAAGATGGTTTTAATCACATACTGGACGCCGTCTACCCAGACAATTATAGCGGTCATTGAAAGTAAACAATTACTGGGCGCCGCCTACCCAGACAATAATTGCGGACTAACAAATACTGGGCGCCGCCTACCCAAACATATATATGCGGACTAGTTTAAAATTATTTAAATGACAATCAATTAAACAATTAGGAGAAACAATTAATTTGTGCACACATTATCAAATAATATGCTAAATAACAATAATTGTGGGCTAATTAATTTGTTTCAGTTTAGAAAATATTTAAATTCAAAATTTAAACTCAATTTTCAATTTTCGGAATTTTCTGCTCATCCAAACAGTCCCTTAATAATTCAGAAATTAAAATTAAATTTTGAGGTATTTACGTAATTTTAGAACCTTAAAATATTCTGATTTACCCAAAGTGACCAAATCGCTTTTAAAATTCTGATTGACCAGGATGAATCTGCTGATTTTAAAAACTTTTAAAATTCCAGAAAATATCTCAGGGATAATTTGTAATTTTTAGAACTTAAAATATTTTCAGATTGGTCCAGATTTGTTTAAGGACCAATCTTCAATTTTAAAAAGGTCCTCAAACTATTTAAATTTTCAAAACCAATTCCAACCCCAAATCAAATTTGGATTTCGGATTTCGGGACGAAATTGACGGAATTAAAACCCACCAAACGATGGCACACATCGGGACGAACTGACCGGTGGTTTTCACCACCGATTTGGTGGCCCACGGTGGCCGGAATTGGTGTCGTCGCCGACGATTTCTAAAACCGTCGGTGGTGCTTCTTTTTCGGTCATCGTTGCCGAGCAACACTACCACCATTAGATTCCTCTCGTCGATACGAACACGATGATATTATTACTTAATGATTTCGTCGCCCGTGGTGACTGATCGGTGTATTTTATATACACCTTTTGAGTCATTTTTAGTTAGTCTTGTGCCCATTTTTGTACAAATACGTGTCGTCTTAGGATATATTTTCTTTCTTTTGAGTCATAATGGTTTAAAGTGGCTCATTGGCGAAAAGGAGCAAAGAGGCGAAACAGAGGTTCGAGCTCAAAAGCTAGAAAGTTAGCGGCGGGCAAGAAAGCAGCGGCGCCTCAACCAGCGACATCAGGCGCGCGGCGCCAAAATCTGACTGCGGGAGTTTGGCGCGCGGCACCAGTTCTGAGGCGCGTGGCGAGAATTGCCAAATTCGAATGGGAATGGGCGAGGCCTAAAAGGAAAAGGTTAAGAACGATTTGGAGGCTATAAAAAGGAGCTTTCTAGGTCAGATTAAGGGTTCCAAACCCTTGCCAATTCATCACAAACTTGGAGATCAAGATTGGAGACTACTTTTGTGTAATTTATTGTTTCTTTGTTTTATTTCTTTGTAGTTTATGTTGGATATTAGTTTAGTTCTTGACATGTCTATGGCTAGGAACTAACTTAATTTAGGGCTTTCCATATCAAATCACTTGAAACTCATTCTTATGAATTAATGCATGTTTTGGTTTCTTCTTATCATTGTTGAGATTTATTCAATATTTGTCTTGAATGTTTGGTAATTAATTGATCACTAATTATCATAATCTATATGATTTCTAATCGAAAGCCGAAAGGGGAGATTGTGAATATGCTATAGTTGAATAAACATATGTTACATCGTGGACGAAAGTACCCCGATACTTGTGTAGTTTAATAGGTTATTGCTCTTAATCCTCCTTTATAGTCAATCTTATCACCGAAAGGTAGAAGGGTTCTATATTGGGGTTGAGTGTTTATATTACCTTAACAGGAGTATAAAACGGCTTAGTTAACCTGCTATCTCAAAATAGAAGAAGAACCATAATTAATTGCATTAACAAGTAAGATGAGCGGATAGTTGAGGAGATTTGGAAGCCCTATTTCCACCATATCTGAAGTAAAACAAAGTAATTTAGTTAGCATTCATAAGTATAGTTATAAACAATTCATCAATCATCGGTTACCAAATAGATACCATAGAATAGAGTGTCACGACCCGAACCCGGACCCGTGACCGGTGCCTTAACCCGGGCACCCTAGTGACACAACATCAGAGAAAACCAGCGGAATGTAAACTCAAGATAAACAACCATTAAGATATAGAATAGTCTAGCCCAATGGCTAACCAAAAGTACATAAACGACGATTACATCCTTAACGAACCAAGTTCGACAAGACTACAGCCTCTAAGAATGAATAACACTATGACGGGACGGGGCCCCGCCATACCACGAATGTACAAAAGTCTACAACCTCGAGAATCGTACCAAAAGCGAGGCCTCGGAGAAATGGAGCCTTAGAGAACCGAACCGTGATCCTAAGAGTGCGGATCAGCAAGTATGAACCTCGACTGCGGCATGAGCGCGGCCGAAGGAGTCGATTACAACATGTACCAAATATGCGGCGGAAAATCGTAATAATATCATAAGTCAAAATATAATTTGAGTTATAGGCGAAAATCGGTTTACCTTGCACCGTGCCTTACTAACAATGAGAGTAACAAGTATACATTTTATAGCGTAAAAATAGGAGGCTCGTGATCAAAGCAGGTACCTCGCGTAGTATCATTAAGCGATCCTACTCGCGGGACTATTTCACCCGCATAGGTCTGTGGACCCGCGTGAGGTCATCCGCCTCGTCGTAGGACTATTTCACCCGCGTGGGACTATTTCACCGCATGGATCACGTGGATCGCGTGATACCATCGTCAGCGTGCTCGCGTGGGACTATTTCACGCGTGGATCCTATGGTCGGATCGCGTAGTACAAGCGCGCTTTCGCGTCATGGGTAGCAAATCCATGGCATAAATAATAACCGGGGTTTACGTAACAATATATATATAACATAGCTCATCAGGCTATCATACATAACATAAGCACTCTGGCCTATCATATCATAACATAAGCACTCTGCCTATCATATCATAACATAAGCACTCTGGCCTATCATATCATAACATAAGCACTCTGGCCTATCATATCATAACATAAGCACTCTAGGCCTATCATAACTTAAGCAAGTTAAGAATCACCTAACTTCTTATTAATAGTATTAATACATCCTCTCATTTTAGTATACCTAAGGCACGATCATGTCTTTTAGTAAAAAAAAAAATCCGGGAATTTAACCCAAGTATCATGTACCTCTAACCTTTTAAGAAATAACTCTTTTTATACAAAAATTCCAAGATACTAATCACCATAGTATCAAGTTACGATTTCTTTTCAAAGCAAGTCACATTTCCTTTTAAAACTATCTCAAACTTCTAAATTAAGTGACTTCATTTCTTGTAAAACCTTAGGCAATTCATGCCTTAAAACCATTTTCCTTCCACAAGTTCAAATCATCAAAACCTTTCTCCATTAAACTTTCACAAACTAATATAACCAACTCCCATAAAGCCGTTATATTAGAGTTAAACAATAGTAAAACACATTCCCTTAAGTCGAGGATTTTTATACTTTTCTTTTAAAGCGAAGCAAGTATCAAATACTTATAACAAGCGAAGATTTCCAAATCTTGTCGTCTACCGTACTACATAGGTACAACTAATCATGCTCAAGAGATAGGAAAGCTCCACATACCTCTTGGTCAATCCACAAGCTAAGTCGATTTACTGCACGTAGTATGTCAACCTAAAATGACCACAATCGTTTATCAAGCTCTAATTACAATGCAGAATTTTTCCAAGTTAAAGTCACCAATTTCCTACGGAAAATTGGGCAGCGTTCCTTTGTTTCTACATACTTTGCCACCTTTTCCAAGGTCGATTTTTAACGCTCAAATGCCATGTTTAAGGCTCAACAACCAACCAACACCAAGGAATTACACACTAAACTTTGGTGTGTAAAATTCAACACAAGTTACAACAACTAACTTGACAAGTCTAATGTAGTATTTAGGCAACAACATGCTCATAAAATCCCCCAAACCAATTCTTTCATAATCAAACCCATTTCTTACATGCAACTACTCTAAGTGCATTTTTTCCAACTTCTGAGTTCTTCTATTAAACATCTGGCCTTGATACCAACTCTGAGAAGAAATGTTACCTTGAGTTTTAGCCAAACTTAATCCAACACCTTGCTAGCCTTTTTCTCCAAGAACACTACCACAATAGTCTTGTGAGCTTGTAATAACCTTTCCTTCCTATTACACTTTTGATTTTTCCCTTAGGCTAGAATTCCTCTTGGGAATTTAGAGAAGGATGAGCTTTTAATTTAGAGAGATGGAGTGTAAAGATGAAAAGTTGAATGAAATGACCAAGCCTTGGTCAATATAATGCATGTGAGAAAATCGGATGGGGGACACTTGTCACCCTCCGTGGCCTCTTTAAAACAAAAATCGGACTTTCTAAGTTTTTCGCCCAAAATTCCCGCCTCGGCGCGCCTGCTTCCGGCGCGCGGCGCGACTCCTGCGGACACTCGGAACTTTAGCGCGCGGCCGATTTCGGCGCGCCATGAATTCCACGCCTTGGCGCGGCCACGCCTCGTGGCCGTGCAGAGCCACGGCCGAAGTTTTACGATTTGAGTCCTAACTCCTTCCGCGTGGCCCATACGCGGCTGAACCACGGTATAACATTCTCCCAGCCGAAACATTCGTCGAATGTTCCTTCTACTTACACAAAACACAATATAAACATATCTTCTTAACTATTCCTTAGCAAATAAGAATGCTCACGAGCCACAACATTACTCAGCATAATCAACCAAATTAACACCAATCGGTAGGAAAAGGGGTTACGGAGGTATAGGGAATAAGTGTGGGTATTTCTTCATCATATCATCCTCCGCTTCCACGTCATCTCCTCATCGTTCTCGTTCCGCCATAAAACCTTGCGGAAGCCACCTCCTTCGTCCGGAGTCTAACTTGACGATCGAGTATCGCTATCGGACTCTCTCATACGACAACTCCTCTGTCACTGGATATCACGAATCGGTGCACTCTAGATGGATTTCCAACGCATTTCCGTAACATGGACAGTGAAAAAGCGGATGTACGCGCCGAGATCGGACGGCGGATCCAACTCATGGCAACCTTGCCCACTCTTGGACAATCGATCACGGCCCGATGTACCTTGGGTGAGTTTCCTTTCCTCCCAAATCTCATCACACCGCCGTGGGTGACACTTTCGAAAGACCCGATCCTCGACCTCAAACTCTAAGTGTCGGCGCCGATGATCTGCGTATGATTTACTCGACTACGGGCTGCGATAACCGCTCTGGATAAGCTTCACCCAATGCGCACTTCTCCCACTTCAAACCAACCTATCGGTGACTGCGCTTCCTCGTATAAGGCCTCGTAAGGCGTCATCGAACACTAGAATGGTATTTGTTGTTATAAGCAAACTCAAAAGGTAAATGATCCTCCACTACCCGAAATCAATAACACAAGCGCGTATATCCTCGAGTGTATGCGGATAGTGCGCTCGGCTGTCCGTCCGTCACGAGGATGAAGCAGCGTCTTGAGACTCACTGTGTCCCTAATCCATACGGAAAGACCTCGAG
Organism: Przewalskia tangutica; assembly: GCA_029844215.1. NCBI lineage: Eukaryota > Viridiplantae > Streptophyta > Magnoliopsida > Solanales > Solanaceae > Przewalskia > Przewalskia tangutica. Next base: position 45,755,905 of record CM056723.1, read on the forward strand.
TTAGCGAGTGGCCAGGCTCCTCTATCTGATATAATCGACACCGGGACTCGTGCGATCTCACAATCTCTCTAATATATAATCGGCATAGTCCTTGGCGAAAATGTCGTCTGGTGGAAGAAAGTGGGCTGATTTCGTCGACTGTCACAAATAACCCAAATGGAATCATGTCTCCTGCAGGTGCGAGGTAACCTGTAATAAAGTCCATGTTGACCACCTCCACTTCCGTATCGGAATATCAATAGCTGTAATAGCCAGCGAACTACGGTGCTCAACCTTAACTGCGACAATTAGGACCGGGCAACAAAGCGGCCACGTCCTCTTCAACCATCCCACCAATACATGCACGAGGTCATGGTACATCTTAGTCGACCGGATGAATCGAATAACGAGCCGGGTGCCTCACGAGAATCTGGCGGCGAAGTCTGCCACATCGGGAACATGATCGGCCCAAACCTTAGCACCCGTCCGGTGCTACCTCGAATAGACTCTTCTCTTCTGGAGATGCGTCTGATGCGTACCAAAATCGGATCCTCATCGCATCGCCTCTTGCCTCGCCGGCGATGGAAGACTCGGCCTCTCGAACCGAATTCCGTTACCAGCGGAATCAACCAACGAACCCCAAGGCTTGCTAGCGGTGTAACTCTCGGACCGTATCGCCTTCCACTGCTGCACCAGCGGACTACCCGTCATCTGCGACTAAGGACATCTGCAGCGGCATTGGCCTTCGCGGGTGGTATAGGATATCAATATCACAATCCTTAAGTAGCTCGAACCACCGTCTCTGCCGCAAATTCATTGCCTCGGGTGAAGATATACGGAGTTTCTGTGGTCTACGCAAATATCACATGAAATCTATATAAGGAAATTCCTCCAAATCTTGAGTACGATTAGCTGCCGACTCTAAATCGTGAGTAACGTAATTCCTTTCTTGCTTCCCTAACGGCGGAAACATAAGCTCTAACCTTATCGTGTTGCGTCAGCCTAGCCTAATGACCCAACGTGTTACAATAATACCCTAACCCTCTAGTCTCTCGTGAGGTTAGAAGCTGTAGTCGTGGTCAACTTCTCTTCCAATAGCTGGAAGCCTCTCTTGCACTTGCAAAATATTCGAGCATCCTTAATCTCGATTATGGTTCTGTTTCCCTTTCTGTTGCAACCAAACTTGGTTACTATACTTGGATCGATTCCTTTGCTTGGCGTGGCTAAGACTCCGCCAATCACAATTTAGGGAAGACTTCTTGATCTTGTCAAGTAGTAATCCTATTATCCTCTCTCATTTCGTAGAGCTTATAGTCGATGTTCAACCTCGATTCACGGTATTACATAATCCATGACTTGTCAAGATTTCTTATCGTTCAGTGTCTACTCGTCTTTCCTTTATAAGTTAATTCAAGTTGTCACAGGGTCCTTTACCTCGCCGTGTTCTCTTACTATCTTTCTCGTCGATCTGGATGCTACTACCTTTCCTCGAGGTGTTCCTACGCCCATTACCTACTAATGGTCTTACACTAGTTCGGAGGTAGCGTATCGTGCAACTTACATAACCATAGTTGTATTCTCTTTTATCCTTTTGGTCATAACCTACCTTATGCTTATTAATAGTAAAGTGTTTCTAATTTGATCCATAATAAATGCGATTTCAAACATGTGTACTACGCCCATTTTCTTACGACACTTCACGACCGTTTCGTGGCGTCGTTCTTAATTACCCGACATAATACTTTTCCACGGTTATCTAAAGCGTAACTTATGGCGTAGCGATCGAAGACCTACAGTCTCCACGCCCGTCTAACTACGTGGGTACACGTAACCCCATGTCGTAAGACTATCCTTTTATGTATGGGAGAGAACTTATCTCCTTGATAAACTTTCCTTGGTGTCACAACCCCAATCACGCGTCCTCGTGGTCTGTAAATATCTAATCATTACGCGCGCCTTAAAATCGTGTAGATTTTCAAAACCTACCAAAGATGCCCTCTTTCTACTGTAGGCGCCGTACTTATTTTATTCTTGCCTTGCACATTTCCTTGAAATTATCAGGAAGGTCGTGTACGACCGCCACACCAAACCAACTCCAAGTACCTCCAAGGGAACTTAACAAAAATTCCTTCAAATTCAAGTATTACTAACTTTCTGCGTCAATTTTTTTTTTTTTTTTTTTTTTTTCCAACGAACAAGTCACACAAACTTATTAAAAACAATGATGCCAAAGAAGGAAGGATAATTCACTGGTTACTACCACTTCCCTTCCTCTCCACTCGATGGCGAACTGCGGAAAATTGGTCCGAATCAATCTCTTACGTAGTCACGTTGGCATAACATGAGGCCAACTAGCGTCTTCATGTGACCTCGGCGTCGTCATGCGGCTCTGCTGGTCAAGCGACTATATCGTTCTTGATTATTATCGCCCACTCGGCTACCACCGACACTCGCGGGTGTGGTTACCGTAAAGGTTCTCATGGATTACGGCCATTTCTTTCACACTTGGTTGCTCACTTCACCAGGTCGTACTCTTTTCCGTACTTCCAAACTTATTCTAGCTTACGTACATAACTTCCATAATAAAGGCGGCCTTCGATCTTGGAGTTACTAAGTTAAAACAATATAAGGTCATTTAGTAGCTCATGACTGGTTCCGGTGGGATCGTCTGCGAACTCGTAAAATGATTAATTAGACTCGACGCTTGTACCTGCGTGACCCATCGCGTGGCGGACTACTATCAATCGATCCCACCCCATGGCGGGTATACTAAATTCTCATAATACCATAGTCGTGTCGTCTTGGTCACAACAACCATTACTTACTCCGCGGATCCCATCCGTACTATCCTCTTAAGCGTACCACGTAGCTTAATTTACAAACATAGTCTCCCGTTGGGCCCTTAATTAAGCTTCTAAGGTTCCATTACTTTTTCCGACAACTCATCGTCTCTAATTATCTCAAACTAGCACGTAAAACCTCGATGAGAGTTCCTTAGCTATTCACCTTCCGGTATCTATTTAGTCCTTACAAATCACGGTAATCTAAAATCATTCTAGGCGACACATATGTGACCTCACTTTGAAATCCGTATGGTGTATGTCACAATACCAACTATACTACAAGTATTACCAACGGATACGCAATCCATAATCTTCTCGGGTCATTTCTTTGCTTTCGTGGCTGCAAACACCATAACCTATTAGGGAGAGACGAAACCCACCATGCTCTATCGCACGATCTTAGAGTGAGAAGAAATGGAAACCAATCCTAAATATCCTGCGACCTCACGATTATAGATGTGGTGCACAACACGCGATAATCAAGACTCTACTAGATACGGCTAGACTCTTTCAGAGATTAAGCGCTCACGATACCACTTTTGTCACGACCGAACCGGACGTGGCGGTGCTTAACAGGGCACCTGGTGACCAACATCGAGAAAACCGGCGGAATGTAAACTCAAGATAAACAACCATTAAGATATAGAATAGTCTAGCCCAAAGCGGCTAACCCAAAAGTACATAAACCAGCGATTACATCCTTAACGAACCAAGTTCGACAAGACTACAGGCCTCACAGAATGAATAACACTATGACGGGACGGGCCCGCCATACCACTGAATGTACAAAAGTCTACAACCTCGAGGAATCGTGCCAAAAGGCGAGGCCTCGAGAAATGGAGCCTTAGAAGCCGAGCAGTGATCCTAAGAGTGCGGATCGACAAGCTATGAACCTCGACTGCGGCATGAGCGGCCCCGAGAGGTCGATCTGGCATGTACCAAATATGCGGCGGAAAATCGTAATAATATCATAAGTCAAAATATAATTTGGAGTTATAGGCGAAAATCAGTTTACCTTGCTGTGCCTTACTAACAATAGAGTAACAAGTATACATTTTATAGCGTAAAAATAGGAGGCTCGTGATCAAAACAGGGTACCTCTCCAGTAGTATCATTAATCAATCCTACTCACGGGACTATTTCACCCGCATAGGTCCTGTGGACCCGCGTGAGTCATCCGCCTCGTCATAGGACTATTTCACCCGCGTGGGACTATTTCACCGCGTGGATCTGTGGATCCGCGTGATACCATCGCGTACTCGCGTGGGACTATTTCACGCGTGGATCCTATGGTCGGATCCGCGTAGTACAAGCGCGCTCGCGTCATGGGTAGCAAATCCATGGCATAAATAATAACGGGGTTTACGTAACAATATATATATAACATAGCTCATCCGGCTATCATACATAACATAAGCACTACCGGCCTATCATATCATAACATAAGCACTACCGGCCTATCATATCATAACATAAGCACTACCGGCCTATCATATCATAACATAAGCACTACCGGCCTATCATATCATAACATAAGCACTACCGGCCTATCATAACTTAAGCAAGTTAAGAATCACCTAACTTCTTATTAATAGTATTAATACATCCTCTCATTTTAGTATACCTAAGGCACGATCATGTCTTTTAGAAAAAAAAAATCAGGGAATTTAACCACAGTATCATGTACCTCTAACCTTTTAAGAAATAACTCTTTTTATACAAAAATTCCAAGATACTAATCACCATAGTATCAAGTTACGATTTCTTTTCAAAGCAAGTCACATTTCCTTTTAAAACTATCTCAAACTTCTAAATTAAGTGACTTCATTTCTTGTAAAACCTTAGGCAATTCATGCCTTAAAACCATTTTCCTTCCACAAGTTCAAATCATCAAAACCTTTCTCCATTAAACTTTCACAAACTAATATAACCAACTCCCATAAAGCCGTTATATTAGAGTTAAACAATAGTAAAACACATTCCTTAAGTCGAGGATTTTTATACTTTTCTTTTAAAAGCGAAGCAAGTATCAAATACTTATAACAAGCGAAGATTTCCAAATCTTGTCGTCTCTGCGTACTACATAGGTACAACTAATCATGCTCAAGAGATAGGAAAGCTCCACATACCTCTTGGTCAATCCACAAGCTAAGTCCATTTACATGCGTAGTATGTCAACCTAAAATGACCACAATCGTTTATCAAGCTCTAATTACAATGCAGAATTTTTCCAAGTTAAAGTCACCAATTTCCTACGGAAAATTGGGCAGCGTTTCCTTTGTTTCTACATACTTTGCCACCTTTTCCAAGGTCGATTTTTAACGCTCAAATGCCATGTTTAAGGCTCAACAACCAACCACGAGGAATTACACACCTAAACTTTGGTGTGTAAAATTCAACCACAAGTTACAACAACTAACCCAACAAGTCTAATGTAGTATTTAGGCAACAACATGCTCATAAAATCCCCAAACCAATTCTTTCATAATCAAACCCCATTTCTTACATGCTACTCTAAGTGCATTTTTTCCAACTACAAGTTCTTCCTATTAAACATGCAACGCCCAATACCAACTACAAGAGAAGAAATGTTACCTTGAGTTTTAGCCAAACTTAATCCAACACCTTGCTAGCCTTTTCTCCAAGAACACCACCACAATAGTCTTCCCAAGCTTGTAATAACCTTTCCTTCCTATTACACTTTTGATTTTTCCTTAGGCTAGAATTCCTCTTGGGAATTTAGAGAGAAGGATGAGCTTTTAATTTAGAGAGAGATGGAGTGTAAAGATGAAAAGTTGAATGAAATGACCAAGCCTTGGTCAATATAATGCATGTGAGAAAATCGGATGGGGGGACACTTGTCACCTCGTGGCCTCTTTTAAAACAAAAATCAGACTTTCTAAGTTTTTCCGCCCAAAATTCCCGCCTCGGCGCAGTCTGCTTCCGGCGCGGCGCGCACTCTGCGGACACTCGGAACTTTAGCGCGCGGCCGATTTCGGCGCGCGGCGAATTCCTGCGCTTGGCGCGCGACCGCCTCGTGCGCCCGCTGAGGCCACGGCCAAGTTTTCTGATTTCGAGTCCTAACTCCTTCCGCATGGCCCCATACGCACGGCCTGAACCACGAGGTATAACATAGAGTTTGAGAATTGGACACTAATCCCTGAGGACGATAACTCGATCTTCTAGACTATATTACTTGTCACGACACGTGCACTTGCGTTTAGTGTGTGCATAAATCGCGCATCTACTTTTTGGCGCCGTTGTCGGGGATTGACGTAGTTCAATATCATTTTATCTATTCTTAATTTCTAATTTGGTTTTTATTTTTGTTTTTTTATTTATTATTATATTTTCTCTTTTATTCGTGAAACCAGTGCGCCGTGATCCGTTTGTTGATTTTGATATGTTGCAGGCATCTAGTTTATGCGAAGGAGAAGAGGAGCAGATACACTTGTTCCCTTCAACCCGGAGATTGAAAAGACTTGCAAACAGAACAGGAGAAACAAACGAGTTTTGGCCTTAATAGCGATGAGGGGTTTGCAGAATAACAATGAGATGAACGAAGGGTTAGGTGATCATCAACCTAACCAAAGGATGCCCCAGAGATTGCCAATGGATGTGGAAGATAGGGTCCAGGTCCAAGCTGAGAGAAGCTTGGGAGGTTATGTGCTGCCAAGGGTGAATGGAACACAAACTTGCATCAGACTCCCAGTAATAGAAACAAATAATTTCGAAATCAAGTCTGCGATCCTGAGTATGGTACAGAATATTGTTCCATTCAGAGGGTTTCCATCGGAAGATCCTCACATGCACATAGCGAACTTCTTGGAATTGTGTGCAACTTTCAAGTATAATGGCGTTACTGGCGACGTCATCCGATTGAGGCTCTTTCCGCTCTCCTCGGGGATAGGCGAAAGTTTGGTTGAATTCCTTGCCTCTGATTCGATATTCACAGCGGGAGCCGCACGAAGTTTTTAGCAAAGTTCTTTCCACCGTCCAAAGCCGCTAAGCTGAGAGGGGAGTTGAACAATTTTTATCAAGCTGATGGAGAGTCACTCTATGAGGCTTGAGAGAGATTTAAAGATTTGCAAAGGAAGTGTCCACCTCATAGCATTGAGTTGTGGAATTTGGTCCATATTTTCTCTGATGGGCTAGCGGGACCCTGAAGCTGTCATTGACCAGCCCAGTGGAACTTTCATGAGAAAGACAGCACACGAAGCCCATGAATTGTTAGAAGACATGGCCACCAATAATCATGTAACATAGGACAGAGAGGTGAGTGGAAGAAGAGCAATAGGAGTTCATGAGATTGATGCCATCACAGCATTAAATGCACAAGTTGCTCTCTTGACCAAGCAACTGCAACAAAACACAGTGTCAGTGAATGCAGTTCAAATGCCATTGAGTTATGAGATGTGTGGAGGTTCACACACCTTTGATAGGTGCCCATCAGCAGATCCCAACAACATCTCGATCGAGCAAGCAGAATGCCAAGCAGTAGGGAATTATCAAAGGCCCCAGAACAACCTCTATTCAAATACCTACAATCCAAGGTGGAGGAATCACCCTAACTTTTCATGGAGGGGTGATCAAGGGCAGCATAATCAATTTCTAGGCCAATACCAAAATCAACAACCATTCACTCAGGCTTCATCTTCACAACAATTTAATGCACCTGCTCAACAAGAGAAGCCAGATGAGTTGAGAGCAGCCCTGTTGACACTCACCAACTCACAGACCCAGTTCATGGCAGAGACCAGATCCTCTATCAGGAATTTGGAGACACAGGTGGGACAACTAGCGAAGATGACAAACAACAGGCCACAGGGCACTTTGCCTAGTAATACAGAGATGAACCCCAGAGAACAGTGCCAAGCGGTGCAGCTGAGGAATGGAAAACAGTTAGAACAGCTTACACACCAGCCTGTGGTTGAACAGAGAGTAGATGCAGAGAGGGAGAGGGTCACTGAAGACCGCCCTATGTTAGAGAAAGTTCCAACAGTCCCAGTGAGGGAATACACTGAGAGGATTCCTTACCCACAGAGGTTGCAAAGGAAAGTGGTCGACAAGCAATTCTCCAAGTTTTTGGAGGTATTCAGAAAGCTACACATTAACATTCCATTCATTGAGGCATTGGAGCAAATGCCTACTTATTTTAAATTCATGAAGGAAATTCTTGGGAAGAAGAAGAAGTTGGCGGAGTATGAGACGGTGGCACCGGAGGAATGCGATGCCATTCTGCGAAGAAATTGCCCCTGGCTTCGAGGATCGAGGAGCTTCACATTGCTTTGCACAGTTGGCAGGGTGACATGTAATAGGGCACTTTGTGATTTGGGGGCTAGCATAAATCTTATGCCCTTGTCTTTTTTTAAGAGGTTGGGGTTAGGTGAGGCCAAACTAACCACTGTGAGCTTGCAGTTAGCAGATAGGAAAGTGGTGCATCCCAGGGGAACGATTGAAAATGTCTTAGTTAAGGTGGGAAAATTCTTCTTTCCTGCGGACTTCCTCATCCTTGATATGGAGGAAGATGATGAGATCCCCATCATATTGGAAAGACCATTCTTGGCAACCGGGAGAGCCCTGATTGATGTGGAGTGTCGCGCCCGTTTTTTACCTCGGGGGTTTGAACGGTATCCGCAACGTTGCTCTTTGGCGCGGTTCCCTGGATGGAGCAATAATGCTGATTTTGAGGAGTCGTCACCTAATTATTTAAGTGAATTAAGACACTTGATTTATTGAAATAAAAATACTGCAATTGACCTCCATTTAATGGTCTGCGAAATTAGTGAGATTCTGAATCAGGGTTCTTTATTATCCTAAAGGGAATGGGTTAGACATCCTTTAAGATCCGCTAACTTGCGGTTATTCGTTCAAACCTAGGTTAATTATTTATTGCCCTTTTTATTCTACCTATTCTAAGCATTTTTATAATTTATAATTAAAATAAAATGCAATACAAAAATAATAAAACTAAAATTAAATGCGACATAAAATAAAATTTCGGGACATCTATTAGCCCTTTTTAGGCCTTCTGCACAAGATGGTCTCCGGGTACCTGCATAAACACTTAGTAAAAGTGTTAGTAATATAATGAATAATTTTAAAGCAATGACATGAATTAATAAATAAAGTCAAAAAATAAATAAATTCATCTTTTGCACAGAGAAGGCCTTGGAAATCAGATGGAGATTCCTTCATCGGCCAGTATTGTTAAAAAACAATAAAATAAATAAAACCTTCAGATCCGCGCCAAAACAGTAATAGTTTTAAACGCGGAGGGCTCAAATATATATAAAAATAAAGCGGGACATCCTAAACAAGTCCGGCTGCGAAAATTCGCCTCGCCAGCGCATGTTGGTTATCCAGTGTAAGTAGAAGAAATCATCAACGCCCAGAAAGCTTCATTTATTTTATTTTATTTTCCGTCTTTGCAACTGTGGAGGCCTCAAAAATCGACGGATAACTTTTTCATTGGCCAATCAAGTGTAGTATCTTGTTCAAATCAGTAAATACCAAATGTTCAGTATCTGTTTTACCAACTTAATAAAAAATAGAGGGCAATATTGTCAAAACCAGTCCAGAACCGACGAACAGGTCCGCTGGACAATCGACCAAAATACCAACGAAATACCAAATATCAGTAACAAAATGAAATAGCATTAACCCCAAAAGCAATCACCAGAACTGGAAACTGAATGAACCCGACAACCAAGAGGCGGTAAGCGGATGCCGAAAATCGTGCCAACAGAGTCACCGGAGTTTTAAACTCCGGCAGGGTACAAAATCAAAAATCAGTCCAATAGCCGAAAACAACAGAAAAAATAAACCAGTCTACAAGAAACAAATATACCAACAAAAATAAAAGCCGAACAAAGGGTCACCGGAGTTTAAATCCGGCCAGATTCAACGTTACCAACAGAGAGGGGGCAGCAGCGGCGGCGAAGTCGTCGGAGCGACGCCACTGCAGTGGTTTGAGTGCGAGACGGTGACAGTGAGTGTTGAGTGCGCTGGTTTCGCCGGTGCTGGGCGAGTGGTGGTGGTTCGCTGGTGGTGATGGGAAAGGGCGACGGGAGAGGGCGACGGGAGAGGGCGACGGGAGAGGGTTTGTGGCTGTGTTGTGTGTTTAAAGGGGGGTTCGCCGGAGATGGAACTCCGGCGAAGGGCGGCGGCGGCGACGGGAAAGGGGAAGAGTGAGAGCTGCTGAAGTTGAAGTGTGCGGCTGGGATTAATGAAGTAGGGGGGAATGTTTTATTTTTATAGGGGTAGGATTAGGGTTTGGTATTTGGGGGGTAAAAATGAAAAGTGTGGTATTATTTTGGGGGGAAATGAAAAGTGGGTTTTGATTTTAGGGGGAAAAATAAAAAGATGAAAGTTTGGATGAAATTAAAAAAAATGGTGTTGGATTGGACTGATTCAAATTGTGTCTTGGACTGGACTGGTTTGACAAAATGCAAGGCAGGTTAATTATTTAAAAGAAAAAATTATTTAAAAGGATGCAAAATTATTAAAATGCAAATGCCGACGCAATAATACTAAAATGCAATATTTAAGAAATGTTTAACGCCTGATTAAAAGTAAAAACGCGGTGCCAATTAATTATTTAAAAAGATGCAAATATTATTAAAATAAACGATTGTGTAATAATAATTGAAACATAATATTAACAAAGACATAATGTTTAATTTAAAATAAAAAGATGCAATGCATTTTGTGAAAAAATAAACATAGAATATTATGTAAAAAATGCAAAAAATGATGATTAAAATGTGGTGTCTTAAAACACATAAAATTGCACAAATATACGAAAAACAGATCAAAATTGACTGTCAACATGGAGAAGGGTGAGCTGACACTTAGAGTGGAGAATGAAGAGACGGTGTTCAAGGTGTTCAAACACATCATTGAACCCCCAGTCATGAGCAAATGTTTTGCAGTTAGCACTGTCAGCACATCGGTTGAGCCAGCACAAGCCAAAGCAAGGGAAATAAGTCCACCAAAACAGGTAAGCAATGCTAAACCTCCGCTTGAAAAAAAAATAAAAAGAAAAACAGAAGGAGGAAGCGAAAAATGTTGATGAAATGGATAGGTTGTGAGTTTAATCTACCCCATGCCTCTTGAGTAAAGAACTTGCGTCCGGCTAAAAGACGTTAAAGACATCACTACTTGGGAGGCAACCCAAGGTTATTTAATTTAATTTAATTTAATTTAATGCAATTTAGTTCTAATTAAAACAGTCTCACGGAAGGTATCGGTTGCATGTTGTGATGACAGGTACAGGGCCAAAAATTTGGAGGACGAAAACTGGAAAATCAAAAGAAAAGAAAAATCGGCTCAGCGCCACGGCGCCGGAAGTGCAAAAGGGCGCAGAAAGTTGGGCGCCACGGCGCCAAATCAGAGCGCCACGGCGCCAAATCAGAGCGCCACGGCGCTGGAAGTTCAGAGGATTGCAGAAGTTTGGGCTCCACGGCGCTGACTGCAGGGCCGCGGCGCCGCGACGAAAAATCTGAGTTTTAAAGGAGCCCTAATCCGATTTTCCTTTCTCCAAATCAAAAATCCAAAACCCTTCCACTCTGACAGGACCTCTGACGCTATCTGCCATGCATTATCCACCGCCACCACTTTAAACCAAGTTTGTAAGTTGTTTTTTTTTTGAGTCTTGCACACATTGGGACAATGTGTGATTTAAGTTTGGGTATCTTATTGTTTTTGAGTCTTTTTGATCTGTTTTGTGTATTTTTGAGTATTTTTTTGAGTCCGAATTTTTTTTAAGATCATGCATGCTGTAGTTACTGGAAACGCCTAGTGAAGTAAGGTTGAATAATGTAATAGAATTAGAAGCAACCATCTAAACACTTAGGTTAGATATGCCAATAATTCATGAAATCGAACTATTTGGAGTATTTTGCTTGATTTATGCATTGTTTATGATTAAACCTATGTGTATGCTTGCTTGCTATTTGAGGCGAAATAGTTAGGATATGCATGTTAGGGAGATGACTCAGACATTTCTTTGTTAGCCCTGTCTTACCATTTTTGCCTACCCCTGACATTCAAATTATATCCCTAGTCAGCCCCTTTGAGCCTAAAAATAAGACTTTTCTTTGACACCCTATAATTCCACACTTGTGCCATAAGTGAAAAATTGAGGCGATTGGAATATAAAGTGTTGAAAAAGAGACAAAGAGAGTGAACAATTTTGATGCACCCCAATGAAAAAGAAATAATAAATAGGCAAAAGCCTAAGTTTGGGGGTGCCGGCTATTCATAATACACTTCATTCTCTCAAAACAAAAGAGGAGAAAGATAGGTATGAAGTGAAAAAGAGAATCACAAGAAAAGGGAAGAATTCAAAGCAAAAGAGTTTATGGTACGTAAATTGAGCCTAAATGCTTATTTTTACCTACTCATGCCTAAGTCTACATTACAACCCTGAAAAGCCCTGAAGATCTCTTACATGTGTACCCATGATTAGTGGAGAATAGCAAGTAAACATGCCATATGATTTTGAAATTGACATGCATAGTTAGGTATTTTTACTTTCATTGAGCATGATTAAATTGAATTTGCGAAATATCTGACTTGAAGTGTTTAGAATGCTAAAAATCCATGTTATATGTTCCTGCATATTATTCTACTAACCTTCATGCTTTTCTAAATAACAATGATGCAACGATTTGATCAATGTCTTTGAATCATTTTATTTTCCTTTCTTTCGTGTCTTTGTTTATATTTTTTATCTTTGCTCGAGGGCGAGCAAAGGTTAAGTTTGGGGGTGTTTGATCGGTGTATTTTATATACACCTTTTGAGTCATTTTTAGTTAGTCTTGTGCCCATTTTTGTACAAATACGTGTCGTCTTAGGATATATTTTCTTTCTTTTGAGCCATAATGGTTTAAAGTGGCTCATTGGTGAAAAGGAGCAAAAAGAGGGCAGAAACAGAGGTTCCAGAGCTCAAAAAGCTAGAATGTTGGCGAACCATGCAAGAAGCAGCGGCCATGGCTCTCCAACCAGAAGATCAGGCCGCTGGCGCCAAAATCTGACTGCAGAGTTTGGAGCTGGGCTGATTCAGCTGCGCGCAGGCCAGACGAATTCTGCCAAATTCGAATGGAAATGGGCCAAGGCCTAAAAGGAAAAGGTTAAGAACAATTTGGAGGCTATAAAAAGGAGTTTTCTAGGTCAGATTAAGGGTTCCAAACCCTTGTCAATTCATCACAATCTTGGAGATCAAGATTGGAGACTACTTTTGTGTAATTTCTTGTTTCTTTTTTTTATTTCTTTGTAGTTTATGTTGGATATTAGTTTAGTTCTTGACATGTCTATGGCTAGAAACTAACTTAATTTAGGGCTTTCCATATCAAATCACTTGAAACTCATTCTTATGAATTAATGCATGTTTTGGTTTCTTCTTATCATTGTTGAGATTTATTCAATATTTGTCTTGAATGTTTGGTAATTAATTGATCACTAATTATCATAATCTATATGATTTCTAATCGAAAGCCGAAAGGGGAGATTGTGAATATGCTATAGTTGAATAAACATATGTTACATCGTGGACGAAAGTACCCCGATACTTGTGTAGTTTAATAGGTTATTGCTCTTAATCCTCCTTTATAGTCAATCTTATCACCGAAAGGTAGAAGGGTTCTATATTGGGGTTGAGTGTTTATATTACCTTAACAGGAGTATAAAAAAGCTTAGTTAACCTGCTATCTCAAAATAGAAGAAGAACCATAATTAACTGCATTAACAAGTAAGATGAGCGGATAGTTGAGGAGATTTGAAAGCCCTATTTCCACCATATATGAAGTAAAACAAAGTAATTTAGTTAGCATTCATAAGTATAGTTATAAACAATTCATCAATCATCGGTTACCAAATAGATACCATAGAATAGAGTTTGAGAATTGGACACTAATCCCTGAGGACGATAACTCGGTCTTCTAGACTATATTACTTGTCACGACACGTGCACTTGCGTTTAGTGTGTGCATAAATCGTGCATCAGTGACCGGAAACAGTCCCGCCGTCTGCGGCATTCCGACGACTTTTCCGGCGACTTCATCGCGTTCCGCTACCTCTCAACACCTTTATCGACAATCTTTAAAAGTGGATTTCTCGATAATAGTGGAGACGGTGTTAGAACACACTGAATCACCGGAAAAAATCCCAAAATTCATCATTCGCGTCGTGAGCGATAGCGCGATCGCTTATTCTCGTTCCGCCAAATTTTATTTTTACGAAAATCAGGTTTCAAAAATTAAAACAATTAATTATCCCACGTATCGTTATTAAGGATTATCGTATAATCATTAAACCAGCCTGAACTCTGATACCACTGTAGGGATTTGTTGGGTGTAAAACACACAAGTAAGACACAACAGAAGTTTAAAATTTTGAGTAAACTTACTTGCCCCAACAATCGTTTCTGGTATGATTATGCGATAATTCAAATCTGCAAAGACAGGAAGAAAACTTACAGTTTAAGCTTTGTTAGTCTTTACTAAAGGGAGCACACGCGATTGTCAATTCGGGTGCAAGCCTTGCTTCGGTATATTCCTTTGCCCAAGAAAGCTAAGAAATCTTGGCAGAGGTTTGAGAGAATTTTATTTCCTGAACTCTGAGTTCAGAAAGTGAAAAGTGAGAGCATTCTGAAATTATGGGTTAAGTGCCAAATATATAGTGGAGGAAACCCTAAACCAAATCAGATTTGGATCAGACTTCAAGACCTGACCCAAATCCAAATCGCAGTGGGTCAGTCGAACTGGGTCCACTGTTATGCGGCTCCTCTATTTATTTTCTGCACGGTTTAGTTCTAATTAAATCCAAAATTTAATTTTGACTTAATTAATTAATTTTCATCAAATGAAAATTATCTCATAATTTATTATTAAATAAAATATCTTGATTCTAAATCCGATATTTTACATTCTCTCAATATACCCTTAGACCGAAAAGACAATCGATTTAGTGTGACCCTTTAGTCCTTCACATGTCGGCACTTGATTAAATCAAGGTTCACACGGAACTCCTAGACGACGCCGGTGATGGACCCAATATGTGAAGTACGTTTACAAGACTCAAGTAAACAGACCTCTATGTGAGATGATAAATTCCTTTCATTCGCGACACACTCGATCAAGCTTAAGATTTGTCAAGTGTCTATTCAAATGGCTTGATCACTTTATCTCATCTATATTAGTCGACAACCAGACCATATCCTAGATACGTCTCTTGCATTGGCCAATGACTTGGTCGACCTAACATCTCTGAGAAGCTGAGTGTTCTCTCGAAATTCCAATCGAGGAATGAATCCTATTCTTGGCTCAACTACCACCTTCAATCTACTTCGTAATGCACCCAATACAAGCCGCGTCTCAACCTATAAAGCATTTGAGATTAGGACAGGATCAAAGTGCACTGCTCCGTAAACAATGTGATATTGACCTCAAGTCTAAGGACCTCTATCTCCCACATGCTGATAATACTATAGACATATATAACAAATAGTTTATCAGCAGGGTTTGTCAATACTCCTCTAAGAGTATCCATGTGTCCATCACTAGCAACTATTGCTGGTAGTAGGTGAGATATACTACATTCTCTAAGAATGTGATGCAGACCACATGTCGACTTACAACATATCATTGATATCTCATTCTCAATGATCATTAGTCTAGACTATTTTAAGAACTACAATCTATCATTAATATCTCACACTATCAATGATAATGTAAGTTCAAGGGATGCACATTAATGAATAATATAAACAATCAAATAATAATTTAATAATTGTAAAAGCCAAATATATTAATCTCATTAATAATATGAATGTGTTCAAGTACATTCACTCCTAAAATGATTGTTTCTGTGACATATATACTTTCGGATTTAAGTTTTCATCTGGACCATGCAGACGTGTATTCTTCTTCCCACTTATGATTTGAAGAAGTACTCCAAAACTGAAAACGTCAGATTTCGTTGAATAAATGCCCTCTTTCATATATTCAGGTGGAATATAACCCCTGCAACTCATTACACTTTAAATATATGAATAAGAATATAATCATAAGAATGCTTTAATTTAAGAATATATATATATATATATATATATATATATATATGCACTCGTGTTATACATTTTTTTACTATCGGATCATCAAAAAATATTTATAGGTAACACTTTATAGAAAATGAGATTTGTAATTTTAAAATAACATGCTACCTTATATAATATATGTAAGATGGCAGACGTGTTAGAATTTTTTTAGTTTAATAGGTCATCAAAATGACATCTCCATGTAACCCTTCATAGAAAATGAGATTTGTATCTTAAAAATAAAACAAATTATATTACCTAATACAATATGTAAAAATGTCACTCGTGCGTAAAAAATGTTTTACATTAATATGTCATCGAAAGATATTGCCTGCAAGGTGAATCTCCATGGTAAATGAAATTTGTAATATTAAAAATAATACATGTAGGCTAATATACTATGTAAAAATGTCACCCCTGTGAGAAATCGTTTACACTAATAGTCATCAAAAAGTATTTGCACTTAGTTAACGTTTTATAGAAAATGATATTCATGAAAAATGAAATTGTAATCTTGAAAATAAAGTAGGTTATATGATACAATATATAAAGATGTCACCACTGTTGGAAATATTTTACACTATCAAGTCATAAAAATATATATTTGCAGGTAACCCTCCATATAAAATGAAATTTGTAATTTTAAAAATAAAACAAGTTACTTAATACACAATGTAACGATGACCTGATACTATATTTTTATATTATCTGTTAGCGAATATTTTTCAAATATTCACAGTATATATTGTATTTATTAGTATCATGTATTTAAGGTAACGTAGGATTCCTACCGTAAGAATCACCTTTGTACAACTATATATATTGTGATTAATGAAAGAGATCCCTAAGGGAAATTATTCCAATATCTTACATGGTATCAATAGCCTAACATCTCAAAACCCTAGAAATTCCCCTCTCATCTCTAAACCCTAGAAATTCCCCTCTCATCTCTCTCGACCGCCGCTCACCCCCCCCCCCCCCCCCATCGCGATGCCTCTTCTTGGAATTTCTACTCCTGTGGCTATCATGTCTCCTCCCACATCTCCTAAATCTACTGGTTCTACCTCTGGCTTAGTTGACACTCCACTTCCTCCCTCAAAGTCTTCTTTTCATCCGGCTTTTGTTGTCACAAACATCAAAATTATGTCCCTGTTATTCTTGATCAAGAAGACTGTCAATATTTTATGTAGGTGAAACTATTTTATATTCATGCATGTGCCTACAACGTGCTCGACCATATTGATGAGTCAATCCCTCGGCCATCTGACATTGACGATTCAACATGGCGTCGTCTTGACGCTATTATCAAACAATGGATCTATGGTACCATCTCAAAGGATTTGTTGTGTACTATCCTGAAAACAGGTGCTTCGGCACGCGAACTTTGGGTACACCTGGAGGAAATATTTCAGGATAATAAAAATACTAGGGCTGTGTATTTAGAGGAGCAGTTCAACAACACACGCCTTGAGAATTTCAACAACATGACAGAATACTGCAAATAACTAAAACTTGTCGCAGACCAACTTTCTCATGTTGGAACTGTTGTGTCTGAAACTAAGATGGTACTACAACTTATTGCAGGATTACCGAAGGGGGAATATGACACTCTTGCACCAATGATCCAACAGGCTGATCCACTTCCAACTTTCAACAAAGGGCGTTCACAATTGTTGTTGTAAGAAACACGGCGTGCTAAACAGGACGATCACGATAAAAAAACACTAGCCGTTGAAAACTTGCAGTCGCCGACCACTGCTCCACCACCGCTGGACCACCAGCAGCAGAACCGCGGTGGAGGCAGAGACAACAGAGGTCGTGGACAAGGAAACAAAGGAAAGGGCCGCAAAGAAAGGAAAGGACATCAAGAAGATCCCACGCCATCGCCAAGAAGGGTGGCGAATGTCCAGCAGCAGCAGTTCGCACCGCCTCAGTAGTGGTCGAACAATCAGCAAGAATGGCGGTCCACCGCAACCGCCTGGGCCAGCAGCGATGCGGCCCAATGTCTCGGCCCAAAGACCGGCAGGCCTATCTCCTCAACAAGCCCATCTGATGTCGGCCCAACAGTTTCCTCCAGTCCAGCATATTCAACTCACTGATTTGGGCCAAGCTTTCAATACTCTCACTCTGCAACAACCCGACAATAATTGGTTTATGGATTCCGGAGCCACATCACACCTGACCAACTCTTTAGGTAACTTTTTCCAACTGCTTCGGTTAAAGTATCCTCAATACATTATGTTGGCAATGGTCATCGCATTCCAATTGCAGGTTATGGTAACACACATATCAAAAATCCCCATCCACCTTTCTCACTTAACCATGTCCTCTACGCACCCTAAATTATTAAAAACTTGATATTTGTTACGAAAATCACTCGTAATAATTGGGTGTCTGTCAATTTTAACCCTTTTGGTTTCTCTGTGAAGGATCTCAATACGGGAAGAATTATTACGCGCTGCAATACTGTGGGAGACCTCTACCCTTTCACCAACTCTTCCGTTGTCAGAACTCAACCACCAGTCTCCCTTGCTGCATTGTCTCCATCCACCTGGCACAACAGGCTCGGACATCCATGAGATCATGTTTTTTCCTTTCTTAGACATAATCAACGTATTCAATGTAATAATGGGAAACTTTCCCAAAATTGTTTTTCTTGCCCCCTTGGCAAGCATACTCGTCTCCATTTTATGTCTTCAATGAGTATTACAGTTTCACCATTTGATATTGTTCTGCTGACTTATGGACCTCTCCTGTTGTTAGCTCTCTAGGCCACAAATTCTATCTTGTTTTATTAGATGACTTTTCACATTTTTTATGGATTTACCCACTCAAATTCAAATCTGAGGTTTTTGCTAAATTCCTTGAGTTTCACAGATTTATTAAAACTAAGTTTGAAAAATCCATAAAATCTTTTCAATGTGATAACGGACGTGAATTTAATAATTCAGTTCTTCATAACTTTTGCTCCCAACAAGGCATGGTATTCCGCTTCTTTTGCCCTTATACCTCACCTCAAAATGGTAAAGCTGAACGTATTATCCGCACTATTAATAACATGGTCCGTACCCTCCTCTCTCATGCATGTCAGCCATCAACTTTCTGGGTCTATGCTGTCAAAATGGCAGAACACCTCCTAAATATTTTATCTACTAGCACCCTACAAAACAAGACCCCTACAGACATTATGTATCGTAGGACTCCATCTTATGACCACCTACGGATATTTGGTTGCTTGTGCTATCCCAATCTTACCTCCACCGCCCCTCATAAGTTGGCTCCTAGAACTACACCCTATGTGTTCCTCGGTTTCCCACCTAACCATAGGGGTATCTATGCTAAGACTTGTCCACTCGTCAAATTCACATCTCTCATTACGTCACCTTCGATGAGACGATCTTTTCGTTTTTGAATCCTCAAAAATACCGAAAACCAGACTATTCATTTCTTGATGAACCCGTCATATTCCCATCCATTCTAGGTCAGCTTACCCAAATTTTGACTCAGTTGATGCACCGCGGTGCCTGCCTTCCAGTGAGCCCCCTCTTCCTACCGAACTTTTAGCACTGCGGTCCCTCGAGGATGCACCACGGTGCCTGCCTTCCAGTGAGCCCCCTCTTCCTGCAGAACTCTTAGCACCGCGGTCCCTCGAGGATGCACCGCAGTGCCCATCTTCCAGAGAGTTCAATGCTCATCCATCGCCTTCAGCATCACGATCCCCTGAGGATGCACCGCAGTGCCACCCTTCCAGTGAACTAACCTCTGAACCTGTCACTTCAAAAATGCCACCACCCAATGTCCCAGTCACCAAATGGAAACTCGTGCCACACACAGGATTTTCAAACCTAAAGTCCAGTTTATCCTGTATATCCAAACCATTTCTCCACTCCCAAAGAACTTCAAATTGGCCAAACTTGACCCTAATTGGAATGCAGCCATGTCTGAGGAATATAATGTTTTAACTAAGTAGCATACTTGGGATCTTGTTCCTAGACCAGAGGGGGTGAATGTGATCAGATGCTTGTGGCTTTTTCGTCACAAATTCAGAGATAGTGGGATTTTGAAATGATACAATGCTAGACTTGTGGAAAATGACACTAATCAGTAGGAGGACATTGATTGCGGTGATACTTTTAGCCCGGTTGTTAAACCGACTACGATTCGTACTGTTCTTAGCATTGTTATGGGTAAGAAGTGACCGATTCATTAGCTGGATGTCAAGAATGCATTTCTTCATGGGGATTTGAAAGAAACTGTATACATGCATCAGCCACCTGGTTTTGTTCATCCTACTGTTCCTCATTATGTCTGTCGTCTCAGGAAGTCACTCTATGGTCTAAAGCAGGCACCTCATGCTTGGTATGACCGTTTTGCCAGGTATATTATGCAGATTGGGTTTATTTACAGCATGTGTGACAGCTCTCTGTTCATTTTGCATCATGGTAGTGACATCGCTTACTTGTTATTATATGTTGATGACATTGTTGTCACTGCCTCATCTGATAAGTTGAAAAATGACATTATTGCTCTTCTCAAAACTGAATTTGTTATGACTGATTTGGAAAAATTGAGTTACTTCTTGGGTATATCAGTAACTAGATCTGCAGTTACTATGTTCCCGAGTCAGCGTAAGTATGCAGAAGAAATTGTGTTCAGAGCTAAGATGTCGAATTGCAAGGCTATGCCCACTCTTGTTGATTCGAAATCCAAGCTTAGTGCTTCTGAGGGTGATCCAGTGTCTGATCCTACTCTCTATCGAAGTCTTGCATGTGCTCTTCAGTACCTCACTTTCACCAGGCCCGACATTGCATATGCAGTCCAGCAGGTGTGTCTGTTCATGCATGCTCCGAGGGAATCTCATTTTGCTGTTCTTAAGCGTATTATCAGATACATTAAGGGCACTCATGACTATGTGTTTCATCTCTACCCCTCTGCTCCGAACATGTTACTTTCCTACACAGATGCTGATTGGGCAAGGTGCCCGGACACGAGACGCTCTACTTCAAGCTATTGTGTGTTCTTAGGGGATAATCTGATCTCTTGGCCTGCCAAACGACAAGCCACGTTATTCCGATCCAGTGCCGAAGCAGAGTATATGAGTGTTGCTAATGTAGTTGCTGAGGTCTGTTGGCTCTGGAATCTTCTCTTGGAGCTGAGTTGTCCATTGCGTAAGACATCTATAGTCTATTGTGATAACATATCTGCTATATATATGTCTCATAATCCGATCCAGCATCAGCTGACCAAACATATTGAGATAGATATTTATTTTGTTCGTGAGAAGGTGGCACGTGATCTTGTCAAAATTCTACATGTACCTTCCTCTTATCAGTATGCAGACATCTTCACAAAGGGACTACCCAGACAACTGTTCACAGACTTCAAATCCAGCCTGAGCATTCGGCCTCCTCCCGCTCCGTCTGAGGGGTGTTATCGAATATTCTTCAAATATTCACAATATATATTATATTTATTAGTATCATGTATTTAAGGTAACGTAGGATTCTTACTGTATTAAAATCATATTTGTACAACTATATATATTGTAATTAATGAAAGAAATTCCTAAGAAAAATTATTTCAATATCTTACATTATCGATGCATATAAGTCAAACTTTAAATATAAATACTGCTTACGGTGTTCCAGCTACTCGTTTGGTTTTTGCTTCAACTCCATCCTTCTTGAATATTCTTGCCATTCCAAAGTCAGAGATCTTTGGTTTCATGTGAATGTCCAATAGAATGCTAGCTTTCAAATCTCTATGAATAATTGTTAATCTTGAGTATTCTTGGAGGTATAGCATCCCTTGAATAATGCCTTCAATTATTTGCACTCGTTTTTCCCAATTTAGAAGTAATCTATACTGGAAAAAAAATATCAAATTGATGAAAATATAGATATAAATTGTTAGTAGACATATGCAATATTTGATATTAACAATGTAATAATGAATTTTGTATATTATTTGTGCAGCTTGCGTTAATTTTTCGGGTAACTAATTTCAACTATTATGGATACTTAATTAATTACCTGAAATAGTCTTTGTAATTACACTGTTAGGTCATCTCTTCAAAAAAAGTGGGATGTGTAATTTTAAAAATAAGGCAAGCTATATACCTGCTACATTATGCAAATATAATATGTTAGTGTAAAATTCAAAAATAGTCATTCTCCCGACTTGCAATAGAAAAATGTCGCAGATTAAAGTCATTAATCAAATTTTGACAAAATTCAAGACACTATCATGAAGTTTTTTTTTCTTACGTTCAAATCCATGATAGTGTCATTGATTTCAAAAATCATGATAGTATTATGGAATTCACTTATATAAGATTAAAAATGATGACATTGTCATGATATTTCCGCATCAAAAGTGACTATTCTTCGAAGAATTTTCAAACACCGGCTAGTTTTCAAAAGCTGGTAAAATATATCTAACCCATACTATTTTACATTTTTTCACACGATCTGTGTCTTTTAAATTATATGATAATGTAAAAGTCAGCTCATTTATATGTTGTATTTTGCAGTAAGAATCACCTCATTTTCAAATTCTTCCAATCCTTGAGAAGAAGTCTCTGAGAGCCTTTTCACTGCTATTTCTTTCCCATTTTTCAACATTCCCTACTTGGATTAATGAATGATGCTTAATTTTCTATATAAATATATTACAAAATAATTCCGAAATCATCAATTATAGGGGGAAAAACTACGATTTTAGAAGCAATTTACATAGTATAATGTAATATGGTTAAAAGTTTGTATGTGTCTGGTGTTCACACTAAATTATACTAATTTATCATGGTTAAGTCATTGAATAAGGTAAATATGTGTATTAATTAACTATAAATTTGGGATAAAAGTGTTTGTGAAGAAATATGTGCCATGTATTAATTCGATGTAAACACCTAATTCGAGTTTACATAACATAATATAATGTAATATGGTTAGAAGCAATTTACATAACATAATGTAATATGGTTATAAGTTTATATGTGCTGGTATTCACACTAAATTATACTAATTTATTATGGTTAAGTCATTGAATAAGGTAAATACGTGTATTAATTAACTATAAATTTGGGATAAAAGTGTTTGTGAAGAAATATGTGTCATGTATTAATTCGATGTAAACACCTAATTCGAGTTTACATAACATAATATAATGTAATATGGTTAGAAGCAATTTACATAACATAATGTAATATGGTTAAAAGTTTATATGTGCCTGGTATTCACACTAAATTATACTAATTTATTATGGTTAAGTCATTGAATAAGGTAAATACGTGTATTAATTAACTATAAATTTGGGATAAAAGTGTTTGTGAAGAAATATGTGTCATGTATTAATTCGATGTAAACACCTAATTCGAGTTTACATAACATAATATAATGTAATATGGTTAGAAGCAATTTACATAACATAATGTAATATGGTTAAAAGTTTATATGTGCACAGTATTCACACTAAATTATACTAATTTATTATGGTTAAGTCATTGAATAAGGTAAATACGTGTATTAATTAACTATAAATTTGGGATAAAAGTGTTTGTGAAGAAATATGTGTCATGTATTAATTCGATGTAAACACCTAATTCGAGTTTACATAACATAATATAATGTAATATGGTTAGAAGCAATTTACATAACATAATGTAATATGGTTAAAAGTTTATATGTCACAGTATTCACACTAAATTATACTAATTTATTATGGTTAAGTCATTGAATAAGGTAAATACGTGTATTAATTAACTATAAATTTGGGATAAAAGTGTTTGTGAAAAAATATGTGTCATGTATTAATTCGATGTAAACACCTAATTCGAGTTTACATAACATAATATAATGTAATATGGTTAGAAGCAATTTACATAACATAATGTAATATGGTTAAAAGTTTATATGTGCACAGTATTCACACTAAATTATACTAATTTATTATGGTTAAGTCATTGAATAAGGTAAATACGTGTATTAATTAACTATAAATTTGGGATAAAAGTGTTTGTGAAGAAATATGTGTCATGTATTAATTCGATGTAAACACCTAATTCGAGTTTACATAACATAATATAATGTAATATGGTTAGAAGCAATTTACATAACATAATGTAATATGGTTAAAAGTTTATATGTGCACAGTATTCACACTAAATTATACTAATTTATTATGGTTAAGTCATTGAATAAGGTAAATACGTGTATTAATTAACTATAAATTTGGGATAAAAGTGTTTGTGAAGAAATATGTGTCATGTATTAATTCGATGTAAACACCTAATTCGAGTTTACATAACATAATATAATGTAATATGGTTAGAAGCAATTTACATAACATAATGTAATATGGTTAAAAGTTTATATGTGCCTGGTATTCACACTAAATTATACTAATTTATTATGGTTAAGTCATTGAATAAGGTAAATACGTGTATTAATTAACTATAAATTTGGGATAAAAATGTTTGTGAAGAAATATGTGTCATGTATTAATTCGGTGTAAACACCTAATTCGAGTTTACATAACATAATATAATGTAATATGGTTAGAAGCAATTTACATAACATAATGCAATATGGTTAAAAGTTTGTATGTGTCTGGTGTTCACACTAAATTATACTAATTTATTATGGTTAAGTCATTGAATAAGGTAAATACGTGTATTAATTAACTATAAATTTGGGATAAAAATGTTTGTGAAGAAATATGTGTCATGTATTAATTCGGTGTAAACACCTAATTCGAGTTTACATAACATAATATAATGTAATATGGTTAGAAGCAATTTACATAACATAATGCAATATGGTTAAAAGTTTATATGTGCCTGGTATTCACACTAAATTATACTAATTTATTATGGTTAAGTCATTGAATAAGGTAAATACGTGTATTAATTAACTATAAATTTGGGATAAAAGTGTTTGTGAAGAAATGTGTGTCATGTATTAATTCGGTGTAAGCACCTAATGCGAGTAAGTTTTTACTACTATTGATCATATGTGGGTTCACGTGCAGTTAGTAACTTTTGCCGAAATCTTGTATATATGTATTAAGAAAATCACGAAATATCTATACATATTTGATTGTGAACCTTATCACTATTATATACTAGATTGAGGCCGTTGTAGAAAATCATAAACTTCAAATTCTGAATATGCATGTGCCCCTAACAATATAATTAGCTTATTATTTTTTGATATTAAGGAAAATGATCTTTAACTCTTTCTAAAACCGGTCAATCAGGAGGTTAAGTAATACTATATAGTATAATAATTTGATTAGTTGCTTTCATGAGAGTTCAGACTTTAGAGTGCAATCAAAGAGTTGACAAAGCTCAACATGGTGCTGCTACTGTAATGTTACAAGTTGGTCCAACTAACCATGAACGGCTGCCACACGTGTTGAGGCGGATAAATTCATTAGTTATTAAGTAGAGATTTCGGGTTTGAGCTTGAGGAATGAAAAGAGATCCTAGTAGGAATCACTTTTCCCTTTAATATGTCGTATGCGATGTAAATCTAAATAATCGGACCTCTAAAAGTAGATATCGAACACCGGATGAAAACCGAAAAAAATAAATATCATGATTTGGCTCGACTCGACTTGGACTAACTGTGGGCCCGAATAGACTGAATCTCTAGCTAATAGGTAAATTATCCTTGATCCAGTCGTGGAGGTAGGAAATTATGCGGGACAATTAGAAAAAATCACTAGAATTAAACCTAAGACCTAAAACACTTTTTGAACCTCTTTTACTATACTAAAATCTTCTTTTATGTAAGGGGATTCCACGATCTATATATAACAAAAAATACTCGTTTTTATTTTATTTGTACAACATAATTTTCGATGAACAAGATTAATTTTTACAATTTCACATCATATTACTTAACAAATCTTTATTTGCATGTTTTTAAAGGTAAATAAAATTTTGAGGCATTTCTTTCATAAATTGTGTATAGACCATTTCTTCAATTTGATTTTCTTTGGTTTAAAAACAAAAAGAAAATTGTTGAAAATTTTCAAATTTCTAAAAGAAAACAAAATGTTAAGTATGTACCTTGTAAAAGGTGTATGGTTTTGTCGGGTTCGTACACACAGCGAAATTTGAAAATTTATGTTTCAAATCCGACGACGGTCAAATTGTAGGATGATTATACAATGTAAATAACACAAAACAGTAATGTAATACTTCAAATGAAGACTTACATTGTTGATATCAATCTGAAAACTGGAGCTTTGTGTAGTCTGAGGGTGCACACGCAATAGTCCCTCGATTTGCAAGTCAGAAACTATGATGTAATTTCTCCTTTGGAAAGCTAGGAATTCCAATAGAGTTTCAGTAGAGTTTAATCTTATGAAAAGATGGTGTAGAAAATCTGAGGCTAAACCCTGTATATACAACTGAATAAATACAGGGTAGTCTGAGATTGTGTGATAGAGCTGTGTTGTTAGGGTAGTCTCCCTAACGTATTATTGTGGTTGCAGCTATGAGAAAGGCAACAGTGGCCCAGAAAGAATTATATGGACTTCGTATCCAGGTTGGTAAAACTATTGTATAGTTGGTATAATGATGATGTGTATATGTACGAGCATATTTATTTGGGGCCCTGTGTGTTGCCTGAAATAATTATGAATTACCATGAGTTGGTTAAGCCTTAATAATTACTTGAAAGGTGTGAAACAGTTTATTGAATCCACACCTAGGCTTTATAAATGTACTGATTTGGAATAGTCAGGAGGTAATGAACTGACTAAGATTGTGAAAGACTCTTAGGAGATCGTGTTCAATTGACTTAAGGACATACCATGTTAGATTAAGTTGTGTTGTAAGCTTAGGTGATTATGTGAATAATATTGGTATGGAGTAAATAAAGTTATTGTGATTAAGACAACAAGATTTTGAGATTATGAGAAGCTACCTTACCCGTATGTGGGGACTGATAATGTAAGCTGGAACATAGAATGATTGTGAACTTTAGAATATTGATGACCGCTGAGACCTTAGATGTATAAGGCCTTCTCGGGTAGTAAGATTTATTTCAGACCAAGAATGAGAGTTAAGTGCGATGATGGGTCGGGTGTGGACCAGTCGATCCGTAGCCTGGAATGGAGTAGGGTCAGTTGGACGTGGTCCCGCTATGTGATATGGTCACGAGGGTGCAAGGCCCAAGTCGAGTTAATCGTTATACGAGTTCGTGGAGGAAATAGATATTTTGGGGGAAGGAAATATTTTAGACAAATGGGAGGGCGGCACGTGTCACCCCCACTTGGTCTTGAAGACTTGGACTCTTTAGATATTGTGAGGACAAGTGGAGATGTGGGTCCCACTCCACTTATCTTGCTACACTTAGGCCATACACTTGGCAAGATCTCACTACATGGGATACATTATATTATACATAGAGGAGTGCAAGACTTCACTCAACACTTAGCCATATTTTATATCTCTTTCTCTCATTGAGGGCTCTCGATTTTGGGCCTCTTTTGGAGACAAATTCTTCAATCTTTGGTGATAAATCTTCAAACTTAAGACTAAGCTCCCTAATGAAGTGCTAAACAAAGATAACCCCTTAAACCCCAAGAACAATAGGTTGGCCGAAAATGAGGGTGTGAAACCCTAAGGTTCCGTCGACTTTTTGGAAGTGAAATACAAAGTGAAGTTGTGTATAAGTTCTTAGGGGTCACATATATGTGATTGTAACTTAAATAAGTGGAGCGAAACGAAAACTGTGGGCCAATCTATAGCGGGCTGTTTTGGATGATTTTTGGCACAAAAATGAGGTAATAGTTCTTCTTAAATTAAATTAATTGGATATTACTTATTATTGATATGTATGGATGATCATGTACTAAAAATAATGAAGATTGAAAAATATTTGAGCCAATTTTGGCAAGTTGGCCGAGAGTAGCACTTTTGTCGCCATTGGATTCGTTGGTTTTTATTGTCGTTATTTACACGTGTTGCATGTTATATAATGAAGGAAATATTGTTGTTGATAGTTATTATAACTTATATAACATGTTGGAATGAGAATTGGATTAAAAGTAATTAAGGAAAAAGACTTTGGATTGTTGTAGTTGTTGTTGGCCGAAAACTGCCTAAAACTGTTAGACGTCATCGTGTCGTTTTTATGGACGGTTTTGGGGTGTTTCTATGCTGGAAAATCAGCCCCTAAACATGCATGATTAATGTAGTAATTGGCTAATGAAAGTTCTAAGGAATAAGGGTGTTAAAGGCTTCACATCGTACCCTTAATGTTGGATAAATTGTGGACTGTTTTGGATAGATTGTGGAGCAGAATTTTACACGTTCAGTTAGGCGTGTAATCCCCTTTGGTTAATTGTTGGTTGTGCCTTAAATGTGGCTTGTTGGTTGTTGAATACGGACCTTAAAAAAGGTGGAAAAGTACGTAGAAACAAAGGAAGTGCTGCCCAAATTTCCGTAGAATTAGAGGGTCATTATTTGGTATAAGTCTTATACTAGTAAGTATGATATTGATAGAAGTACTATCGTCATTATAGGTTGAAGAACTACGTATATCATATTCTACTTGGAATGTGGAATAGACGCAAAGGTTGAAGTACATTGGAGCGTATTGCTACTTGTCGTGTTGGTTAGTCGTCACGAGGTATGTGAACTATTCTTCCTTCTTTTGACATGATTATTTGGAAAGCCTATGTGACTTGATTTTGGTGAGCCTATGTGACTTGATTTATCTGAAGTAAATGAATTGATTTTGAAAGTATATGAGTCTTGATTATGAAAGTATGAGGGACTTGGTTTGAAATGTATAAGTTACTTGAATTACTTTAAAGTTAAGAGATTTGATTTAAAGTTATGAGACTTGATTTCTTTAAAAGATTATGGGACTTTATTTTTCAAGTTATGGGACTTGATTTCTAAAGTTAAGAGATTTGATTTAAAGTTATGAGACTTGATTTCTTTAAAAGATTATGAGACTTTGTTTTTCAAGTTATGGGACTTGATTTCTAAAGTTAAGAGATTTGATTTAAAGTTATGAGACTTGATTTCTTTAAAAGATTATGAGACTTTATTTTTCAAGTTATGGGACTTGATTTCTAGAGTTAAGAGATTTGATTTATTTTGAAAGTTATAATACTTTATTTGAAAAGTACAAGTTTCCTTGATTTTAAAGAAGAGAAGTAACTTGATTTAAAGGTATAAGTTACTTGATTGATTTAAAGAGAATAAATGACTTAATGTTGAAAGAAAAAGTTCTTGGTGTTAAAGGTATAAGTTACTTAAGTTTAAAAGTGTAAGTAACTTGATTTTGATAGCAAAAGTATTCTTGGGGTTCAACTCTCTAAAATTTCATGAAATGATTCTTTTTATAAAGAATAGATGTATGTAGTACTTTTGGGTTTAATCCCCTAACATTACATGATTTGAGTCTTCTTGTAAAGAAGTGAATGTACGTAGTACTTTGGGTTCAACTCCCTTACATGACGTGATAATGCTTTGGTTGTATTAAAAGGAAAGAAGTGGTAGTGCTTTAGTTTTCTAAAATGAAAGATGTTATAACGACTTTATGGGAAGTTGGTTATAACAGTTTGTGGAAAGTCAAGAGATAGTATAAAAGGTTATAAGGAAATCATGTGAGAATGTTCATGATTAAGTCCTTAATATAATACATGAAATGAAAGTGCCTTGAGTTTATAAAGTGAATGTACGGCGGACGTACATTGTTGTAATGGATCTTAATCCTTAATAAACTATGTGATAGTGCCTTGGTGTTATAAAATGAAAGACTTGTTAGTGTCTTGGTTTCTCTAAAAATGATAGTTCATTCTATTTGTGCTAATGAGACTTGAAGATGATTTAAATGGTACATAGTTGCTTGTGATAGCTATATGTGTACAGTCCTTTATATTTGCATCAAGTCCCAAAAATGGGTCGGGACATGTCGTACCTCGCATAATGGTATTGTCTTGGTCATTTTAGAAAGGAAGACATGGTATTGTCTTGGTTATTTAGAAAGGAAGGCATTGTATTATCTTGTTTATTTTAAAAGGAAGTCATGGTATTTGCCTTGGTTGTTTTAAAATGAAAGATCTGATAGTGCCTTGGTCGTCTAAAATGGTGGTTCATTCACTTGGATCTAATGAGAGTTAAAGATTACTTAACTTGCACATGTTGTTCATGATAGTCAGTAGTGCAAGTGTTATATTATTTATTGCGGGGTCAATCCCCGAGATATTACATATCCGTGGATTTGCTCTCCACGATGTGAGTATGACGTATATGCTCATTGTGGGTCCGTAGGGCCTATGCGGGTGAAATAGTCCTATGCGGGGCAAATTGCTCCATTGCGGGTCCACAAGACCTATGCGGGTGAAATAGTCCTATGCGGGGCAAATTGCTCCATTGCGGGTCCACAAGACCTATGCGGGTGAAATAGTCCTATGCGGGGCAAATTGCTCCATTGCGGGTCCACAAGACCTATGCTGGTGAAATAGTCCCTTGAATAGGATTGCATAATGATACTACTGCAAGGCCCTAAATTAATCATAAGCTTCCTATTTTAAAACGGTAAAGTTTACTCTTATTACTCTCATTGTTAAAAAGGCACAGTGTACTGGTAGTTGATTATTATACTTATTACATGCCGACAGTGGTGTAGGAATTCCATGGGCCTTGGTTATCTGATGATGGTTGTATATTATACTTGTTACATGCTGACAGTGATGTTGTATTCCACGAGCATGCTTCTGTGATATTATATGCTGAGGGAAGGCGTCCTAGATTTTGACATGGCTTTCATATTTGAAAGTGTTACGGTGTTACAGTAGTATAGTGATACAAGGTACAGTTGGCTCTGATTTTATATGACACGGTAGGATCTGGTATTTAATTTTCATACTTGCCCCTGTCATTCCTTTGTACAATTATGATCTTATTTGCTGTACTTTATTTCCGTTCCATACTTAGTACCTGTTGTACTGACCCCCTTCAGGGGGATGCGTTCATGTCTGCGGGTCTAGGTACTCAGTTGTGGATCCGCGAGCTTAGGATCCTTGTTCAGCATTTTGGGATAGCTCCGATGTTCCGGAGCTTGTCGTTATAGCTAGGTATATTCATAGGTACGGCGGGGCCTTGTCCCGTCATAGTATTTGTCTAAAATCTTAGAGGTCTGTATTAATATGTGGGTTGGACTGGCTAGAGTTGTATTTACATTGTTGAACAGTGTAGCCCCTTTCGAGTGATTTATATTATGGCAGCCTTATCGGCTTTGCCTTTGTTTAAAGAAAAAAAAGAGTGTTATTTATCTTCCGCGGTTTATTGTGTTGTGTGAATAGAAGGGTTCCCATGTAGGGCACCAGTCGCGGGCCCGGGGGTTCGGGGCGTGACACATATCAAAGACATGTCCATTGCATTGGCCAATTACTTAGTCAACCTAATACCATATGGGTATCTGATTGTTCACTTGAATATAAATTCATGGAATGAATTCTAATCTTGGCTCACATGCCACCTTTAATCTACTTTGTAATGCACCCAAAACAAGTCGCGTCTCAACCTATAAGGCATTTGAGCTTATGACAGGATCAAAGTACATTACTCCGTAAACAAGGTGATATTGAACTCAAGTCTAAGGACTTCTATCTCCCACATGTCAATGACATTATAGACATATAACAAAACAATACATCATCAGCAGGGTATACTAATACTTCAACAAGTATCCATGTGTCCATCACGAGTTTCCATAACTCGTAGCAAGTGAGACATACTATATCCCCTAAGGATATGATGCAGACCACATGTCGACGTATCGCATATCATCGATATCCCAATCTCGATTATCATTAGTCGAGGTAATTTAAGAGTTATATTATAATATTAATTATCACATCATTAATAAACACGTAAAATCTAGGGATGCATTTATAGAATATTATAAACAATCAACTAATAATTCAACAAATGCAAATTCCATAATATTAATCATCATTAATATAAATGTAAATGTGTATAAAACACATTTTGTCCTAATACAAATTGTCTCTAGGACATACATATACTTTCAATCTCCCACTTGGCCTAGAGCCAATCACCAACATATCTAATACTCATGTTCTCAAAATGACCATTATGATTTACCAAGCTTAATGGTTTAGTAAATGGATCTGCTAGATTATTGTCTGTAGGAACATAATCTATCCTAATATCTTCAGCCTCCACCATCTCTCGTAGAATGTGGTACTTCCTCGATACATGCTTGTTTATGTTAGTTGATCTTGGTTCCTTTGTCTGTGCAATTGCACAAGTGTTGTCACAATAAATGGTTATTGGACAACTGACACTCGGAACAACCCCTAGTTCCTTCAGGAACTCAGAATCGCGACAGCTTCCTTAGCAGTTTCCGATCCAACAATGTACTCTGCTTCAGTAGTCGAGTCAGCAGTAGTAGCTTGTTTGGAGCTCTTCCAGCTCACTGCTCCTCCATTGAAAATGAACGTGTAACCAGACTGAGATTTAAAATCATCAATATTTGTCTGGAAACTAGCATCGGTATACCCAGTGGCAACCAAATTATCTCCTCCACCATAGACTAAGAAGTAATCTTTAGTACGTCTGAGATACTTAAGAATACTCTTGACTGCTTTCCAGTGTTCCTCACCAGGATTCTGCTGGAACTTGTAAGTCATAATAAGTGCAAAGGCCACATCTGGTCTGGTACAGGTCATGACATACATGATTGACCCTATAGCCGAAGCATATGGGATCCTCTTCATGCGCTCAAGTTCTACAACACTAGAAGGGCAACCCTTCTTAGATAACTTGATGTCTTGACCCATTGGAAGACCGCCTTTCTTTGTAATTCTCCATTGAAAAACGTCTAAACACTTTGTCTATGTAGATTGACTGTGACAACCCCAACAATATATTAGGTATATCTCTATAGATCCTAATTCTCATAATGTAGCAGGCTTCACCTAAATCTTTCATCATGAAGGTCTTGGACAACCAATCTTTAAGTAACTGCATGAGAGTCTTATTATCTCTCATTATCAATATGTCATCAACATATATAATAGTGAAGACAATACCCTCATCATTGCATTTGATATAAACACAAGGATCCTCTTTGCTTCTGACGAAATCAAAAGATTTGATAGCCTTGTCAAAGAAAATATTCCAACTCCTAGAGGCTTGCTTAAGCCCATAAATGGACTTCTATAGCCTGCACACAACATTTGGTCTGGACTTGGATGAAAAACCCTCGGGTTGTTTCATATACACTTCCTCAATTAGATTACCATTAAAGAATGCAATTTTGACATCCATCTGCCAAATGTCATAATCGTAATGTGCAGCTATAGCAAACAAAATTCGAATAGACTTTATCTTAGCCACCGGTGAAAAAGTTTCATCATAATCCACGCCAGGACGCTGAGTAAAATCTTTAGCCACTAGTCTAACTTTATAAGTCTGAACCTTGTCAGATGCATCAATCTTCTTTTTGAAGACCCATTTGCATCATATGGGTTTAACTCCATTTGGCAAATCAACCAAGTTACACACTTGATTGATATAAATAGATTCCATTTCAGATTTCATGGCTTCTTGTCATCTCTTCGAATTAATGTCTAGCATTGTTTCGCTGTAGGTTCTAGGCTCGTCATCATCTGGAATATCTAGCTCATTTTGTGTTTTCACAAGTAGATTCAGTATTTCCGGAGGACGATGAGTTCTAGCAGACCTACAGAGTTGAGTGTCTTGCAGTTCAATTACAGGTATGTTCTGATTTTGAGAAGGTTCTTGTGTGTTGGTTGATCCACCAACATTAGAGCTTTCAGGAATATCATTTTCATATCTTTCCTGAACGGGAGGAGGTGCAACTGGTGCACTTGCTCCCAAGGTCTGTGCAGGAGGATCTTGAATTTCGGCATCTCTCCTTGCAGCACTCCTACTGGCCGAAGGGAGTACCCTGAGTACCCAATCTTCCCCATAAACTCCCATTGAATCCTTGCCTTGTTCACTCGGTAAGGGTTCAACCTCTATGTTACTTTGTTCTTGAATTTCTTTCTGTGCAACTCTCTTTCTTGTAGACATTCATCTTCAAGAAAAGTTGTGTTCCTAGAAACAAATATCTTATGTTCTCCAGGAAAATAGAAATAGTATCCCTTAGTTTCCTTTGGATACCCAACGAAGTAACATTTCTCACTTTTAGACTCCAACTTATCAGTGATCAACTTCTTGACATATGCAGGACACCCCTAGGGCCTCATGTGTCTAAGTGATGACTTCTTGCCACACCATACCTCATATGGTGTCTTTTCAACTGATTTAGAAGGAACTCTATTCAGAATATATATCGAGGTTAGAATAGAGTATCCCCAAAGGTATTTTGGAAGAGCTGAAAAACTCATCATGGAACGAACCATGTCAAGCAAGGTTCGTTTTCTTCTCTCGGCAACACCATTCATCTGAGGTGTTCCAAGAGGTTTCCATTCGGAATGAACTCCATGTAGCTTTAAGTATTCAAGAAATTCTTTACTTAAGTATTCACCCCGATCGGAGAGTCTTCATACACTTCGAAAGATGTTTCTCAGCTTCACACTTAAACTCCTTAAACTTCTCGAAGGCCTCAGATTTGTGTCTCATAAGATACACATATCCATACCTTGATAAGTCGTCTGTAAAAGTAATGAAGTAAGAGAAATCTTCTCTAGCTTGAGTAAAAAATGGTCCGCATACGTCAGTATGTACCAACTCAAGCACCTCCTTGGCACGGATCCCATTTCCAGAAAGAGGTTTAATGGTTATCTTACCCTTCAAACAGGATACACAATTACCATAAGATTGTAAGTCAAATGGTTCAACATAATTTAATTTTCTCAACCGTTCTATCCTCGTTTGATTGATATGACCAAGCCTGCAATGCCACAAGTAGGTAGAATTTCTCTCATTTAACTTAGCTCTTTTATTTTGTACATTGAAAATTTCCATGCGGCAGTTTAATGTATACAATCCATTCACATGAGGCGCAATTCCATTATCATAAGCCAAAATCATATTGCTATTATTAATTCTTGAGGAAAAGCCCTCAGTGTCAAGAACATGAATGGAAATAATGTTCCTTGTCAAAGAAGGAACATAATAACAATTGTTTAATATTAAAATATTGTCGGAAGGTAAATCTAATCTATAATCTCCAAAGCTCAGCATCAACACGTGCTCTGTTTCCGACGCGCAGGTCCACCTCTCAAGGTCCGACCTTCTTGCTATTAGTTAGCCCCTGCACATTTGTACAAATGTGTGAGCCACAAGTGGTATCTAGTACACAGGAATGAGAATCATTTATAGATAGATTAATTTCAATTACAAACATACCTTGTCCACTAGAGGATGGTGCACCTGGTGTCATCCCTCCTCCCGAGTCTGATACCCTTCCTTCAATGCCCTTCATTGCAGTTCATGCACACATCGATCTTTGGAAGTTCTTCTTTTTTCGCCTCCTTTGGGCCATTCTTCTTCTTGGAGCAATAGCTTTGTCCTTCCTCTTCTGTTGTCCCTTACCTTTCGATTTGGGATGACTAGAGGAGCCAACCATCAGAATAGGTTTGCTTTTGGAGACCGAAGATTCAAAAGTTTTCAGCATATTGTGCAATTCTAGCAACTTCGCCTTAGTTCCATTCATATTGTAATTTATAATGAAACTCTCGAACGAACGTGGAAGTGAATGAATGATGAGTTTGGTAGCAACTCTGTCGTGAAATTTTATTTCAATGGATGCCAACCTTTCTATCAACTCAATCATTTTCAGCACATATGGTGACACTTGGCCCCCTTCAATGAGTTTACACTTAAAGAGCTCTATGAGCAGCTCATACTCCATTGTCTGAGACTAAGAGTCATAGAGACTCTTCAAATGTACAAGCATTTCATTGGGCCCCATGTTATCATGTTGTCTTTGTAATTTAGGTGACATAGAAGACAACATCAAACACTGAACTGAGATGACATCATCATAATGTTTTTGATAAGCCACTTTATCAAAGGTTGCATATTCGGCAGAGTCCTCCGCAGGCACTGTAGGGAATATCTGGTCCAATATATATTCAATTTTCTCTTGTCTGAGGACTATTCTTACATTCCTGAGTCAATCTATAAATTTGGGTCCAATCAATCTATTGGATTCCATTAGCATTTTCATTGAGAAGTTCGACATTCTGAAGATGTGAAGATATAGGTAGACAGGAAAATGCAATCAAAAATTCATTCTCCTAATTATACACATTCATTATATGCTAATTTAACATGACCTTTTATTTAATTAGCTCCCACTATTTTACATACTTCTACGACCTCAAGGTAGAATACGGACCTAAAATATTTTAAGGTCATAATGGGCCAAGATCCAAACATATGCTATATTCGTGTTTGCTTTGGCTGATAACTTCAATAGCACATTTCGGTAGGTCCTCAACCAATTGTAAAGCTTATTCACAACTCTTGGTTTGATTAAATTATCTTACATTTTAATCTTGCGTCTTTAGATTAGGCCGAAACTTTGGCGCCAAGATTCATCTAAACAAGTCAACCCCATTATGCGATTGCGTTTAAGTACCTAAGTAAATTTAACATTTGCAAGCAAACACTTTGGTGTAAATACCTACAAAAGTTTATCATCTACTTTTACCTTAACACATCTATGAAATGGTCTGACTCCTCGTAGACTTGAGCAAATGCTTTGGCATAAATACTCGTATCGCAGAAAAGGATTTTGCACCCTAATAATTATAATGGATGACTCTTTTTAATTAGGGTTGGCCAGTGGGCCGGGCCGACCCGACACCGTCCCGGTCCCGACCCGACCCCGACACGACCCCGTATTAAACAAAAAAAAAATGGGACCGGGGCTCGAACCGGGGCGGGACAGGGTATGGTCCCGCCCGACCCGACCCCGCCAGGCCCCGATCCCGCCCCGATCCCGCCATTTGCCAAAAATAGTCGTTGTCTAACGGCCATTTTACATTTTGGTCGTTAGACAACTTCCATTTTTGGCTTCCCCCACTCCCCCAACCCCCCTACCCCCTTTATATTTATTTTTAACCCCTAAGTTATTATATTTACACTTTAACCCAATTTTCCAACTATAAATACCTCATTTTCTCTTCTTATTTCTCACAAATCTTCCTATATTTTCTCTAATTTCTATATACAACATTATCTACTACATATTCACTCTATTTATTAATTTGAGAATTGGGAGTGAAGTTGGCAACTAGCTTGAAGATTAATCTATCGAGCAAAGTTTCAACTTTCAACCTCTCGATTACACATCGACTCTACGTCGGCGTTTGGTACATTCGTTCCCTCATTAAATTATTATTTTGTTTTTATTTCATTTAGCACATTTAATTTCATTATCTTTAAGTCTTTAATTATTTATTATCATAATTAAAATGAAAAGAACAAAAAGTCTTTTCGGCAAGGGTACTTCTTCTAGTAGGGCGGGTAACAAGGACAATGGTACTTCTTCTAGTATTCCAGCTATTCCTAGACAAGATGATTTTATAGATCCTGAACTGTTTCCTGAAATACCATATGATCTTGACACAAATGTTTATCCTCAAAATGAAGAAGATTTTAATTTAGATGACACTCTAGATGATGATACACCTACTAATGAAGATGATGATACACCCACTAGTGAAATGTCTCTTATCCCCCCTAGTATGAGACGAGGTCCGGCAAAACGACCATTAAAATCAGTTGTATGGAAATATTTTGACAGGGACGTACCGAATCAAGTAGCTATATGTAAAACTTGTAAAAATGTTTATTCTTTTAAAACTGGACAAGGTCATGGTGGGACGGGGGGTTTAGGAAGACACCTATTGCAAAAACACAAAGTCTTGCATGCCCAATACATTATTGAAAAAGATGGTGAGCAGACGTCCTCTCAATCGGGACAAGGTTCACATACTGTCCCGGACAAAGTACAGGGTCAAATTAACCCTATGACGGGGGGAGTTGTAGGCCCTAAATACGATAAACATAAAGATAGGGAAGCACTAGCAAAATTAGTTGTTGTGGAGGGTTTGGCTTTTTCATTTCCTGAATCGCCTGGTTTTATTCATTATATTAGAGATATGTATAATCCTGCTTATAAAGGTTTTCCTAGATCAACGGTTAAGAGAGACGTGTTTAAATTTGCACACGAATATCAACAATATTTGCGTTATTCATTATATCATTTAAATTGCAAAGTCGCTCTAACTTCTGATATAGGTCGTAGTACTAACGGTCATGATTATTTAACGGTAACCTGTCATTGGATAGATTATAAATGGTCTATGCAAAAACGTATTTTAGCATATAGATATATAGATAGTAGGCACACTGGTGAGTTTATTTCAGAAAATATTTATTCAGTCTGCGATTATTACGGAATAACTGATAAAGTTATGAGTATTACATTAGATAATGCATCTTCTAACAATGTTGTTATTTATATTTTAAAAGAAGTTTTAACTCCGTCTTTTCCAAAACATTTTCACATCAAATGTGTGTGTCATATTTATAACTTAGTTGTAAAGGATGATCTTTCACTATTTCAAGATATTCTTGAAAAAATACAATTTGCTATACACTTTATTTTTAAAAATAATAGAATTCAAGAGAGAAAAGAATATAAAAAAACTTGTCACGATTGTGGACTATCTTACAGAAAAATTCCCGAAGAAGTACCTACTAGGTGGAATTCTTTATATGACCAACTAGTTGTTGCTTATGACTATAGAAAACCTATCACTTTATTTTTTAACGCCCATAATCAAACCCGACTATTAAAGTAGAGGGTTGTAAAAGTCTTATTGAAAATATTTATAACTGTATGGACGTACTACCACCTCCAATTCCCAAAAATTTAAATGTTGAGTCACCTATTGAACAAACGCTAGAAGAAGTGTTGAATAGCGTAGAAGATGAATGCAAAAAAATATCGACATTACCAGCAAGAAAGTGCTAGTAACCAACCGGCTTTCGTACCATCTTCTTCTTCAACACAGCCTAAAAAAAAGACATGCTGTTTCTGCGGCTAGTATTAATTCTATTGAAAGCCTCAGAAATAGAATGTGCGGTGGTAGCAGTGCTAACCAAATTAGCGAGTTCGATGTTTTTGTTTTGCAGGGTAATTTACCTTACCAAGCAGTTATCAATGAAGAAGGAAAGGAAGACTTGCTGAAATATTGGATGCAGAATGAGAAGACATTTCCGACACTTTCAATGATGGCCCGAGATATTTTGAACATTCAAGCATCATCAATCGCTTCTGAAAGCGTTTTTTCTGCAGGCAGATTTCAAATAGGAGAGCACAGACACTCATTAGTCGGAGACAGCTTGGAGATGGCGGTACTATTCAGAGATTGGATACGAGCGGAGTGAAGGAGGTGCGATCAACCAGAGATTAACGAAGAAGAAGACGAAAACTACAACGACATTTTATCTGAAGGCATGAGTAGCGACGTGGAACAATTTGACCAAGATATACCAATTTCAACCGAAGAACCACACGAAATTATAAAGAAGCTAGAAAAAGTATTTTCAAATTGGTAATTTATTTCATTGCAATTTTTCTATGTCTTTTGCAATTTTTTTCAACAACAGTACACTACAATGTTGTAATTCTGAATCTTGTATATTTCAATGAAATAATTAATAATATAAGAGGCACAAAAACAGCTTTGGGATGTTTTTTTTACACTCTTCTTGTCTTTGTTTAATTATTTAGTTTATACTTTATAGTTTATACTTTATAAATATATTATATATATGAGTATAATTATAATACTATAATATTATAATAGTATAATATGAGTCTATGACTATCACTATATGACTATATGTTAATGTTACTTTGTTAGTAATTTAGTATTTTTAATTTAGTGAAAAATTAAAAAAACCGCTCGAACCGTCTCCGCCTTACTGCCCCGACCCGCCTAACGGGACGGACGGACACTGTATCGCCCCGCTAGTCCGGTCCCGCTCGCCTCCCGGCACCACTCGCCTCTTCTCCACGCCTGCCGTCCCGATCCGGTGGCCCTACCACCCATCGGCCACTTCTAGTTTTAATTAGACTTGTATTTTAAAGTTTGGGGAACATTTTCAATTTTGGGGATTTCAACCAAGATCAAAAATTATGTCATACATCATATGACATCATATCATGCAATTTCTAAACACATTTAGATGGGTAACCATCAAACCCATTATGTATGATTTAAGATGGTTTTAATCACATATTGAACGTCATCTACCCCAGACATTTATAGCGGTCATTGAAAGTAAACAATTACTGGACGCCGCCTACCCAGACAATAATTGCGGACGCTATGCTAATAATTTAAATGCATCACATTCAAACACTTAGCACATTTATATATTATAGAATAATATAGCATTAACGATAATCATGAGTCTATTTGTCTAAACTCTAAATCTATGTCAATGCCAAAAAGTTCCTAAACATTTTCTGATTTTCAAGAATTCTGCAAACTCTTAAAATTTACAGTTTAGTCCCTCAAGAATTTAAATATTCAATTCGAACCCTAATAAATTCAAAAAATATAATTTTAACTCAAAAAATATTTTCAGGGACCTGTTTGAAATTTCCAGAACTTAAAAATCAAATTTTCAGAAAGTTTCTTTAATTACATATTTGTCCGAAAGGACCAAATCTGTTCAATTTAAAATTTTATTTTCAGATTCTGAAATTCTTAAAACTTTCAGAATCAGATTCTGAAACTCTTAAAACTTCAGTTTCTGATTTCAATTTTTTTTAAATTCAGTCGACAACACCGTGGCCCTGCAGGGAGGTGCCACGGCGCCAAAAGATCAGAGAACAAAAATTCTGCAGGCAAATTTTCGGAATTTTATTTTAAGCTTTCTGGATGAACAACGCCGTGACCCTATTGAACCGAGCCACGACACCGCCTCAAAATCCTAGTCAGCGGCGTGGCGCTCCATGGCGGAGCCACGACTCCTCGACCCCAGAAACACAATTTCTACAGTTCCGAAACCCTAAAACTGGTTTAGGCTCAGATTTGCAGATCCATTTCGTACCCCTTTCACTATTCAACAACACGTTCATCGACCATCATCAAATCTCTTTTCGTTCTTCGTTTCAATGCACCATGTTCGAATCAAACCAGTTACACATATCAACTTAGATGAGTTAGATCTGAATGACTTTCTCGATTACATCACTGTTTAACAGATCTGGAGACAAAACTATGTGTTCTTGAGATTTTAATGTTTTAAAGCTTTTAAATGACATAAATAAAATTTAAACAAATCCTAACTCATATTATCATTAATATTTATTGTATAATCACACAAAATAGCCCAGGCTCTGATACCACTGTAGGGTTTTGTCGGGTTTGTACATGCAGCGAAATTTGAAAATTTATGTTTCACCCGACGACGGTCAAACTGTAGGATGATTATACAATGTAAATAACACAAAGCAGTAATGTAATACTTCGAATGAAGACTTACATAATTGATAGAAATCTGAAAACTGGAGCTTTGTGTAATCCGAGGGTGCACACGCAATAGTCCATCGATTTGCAAGTCAGAAACTATGATGTAATTTCTCCTTTGGAAAGCTAGAAATTCCAGCAGAGTTTCAGTAGAGTTTAATCTTATGAAAAGATGGTGTAGAAAATCTGAGGCTAAACCCTATATATATAGCTGAATAAATCAGCTAGGGTTTCCCCCGTGGGCCAGGCCCAGAAATCGAAGCAGAGTGGGTCATTTCGAACCCACTGGATGCGTGGCGCCGCGGCGCTATGGCGCCATGGCCCTGCTCCATTTTTGCTTCGTTTTTATTTTATTCTAATGTCTCGATTATCAACCGGACATTTATATACTCTCTGATTACATCCTTGAATCGACAGAACAATTGACTTAGTGTTACCCTTCAGGCTTTACATATTGACAATAATAACATTAGGGTCTACACGGAACTCCTAGACTGCACCGGAAGACGAACTCAATATGTAAATTTTAGCTACACGAAACATGTGAACTGAACCTCTATGTGGAAGATACAATCCTTTCATTCATGACATACTCAATGAAGCTTAGGATTTGTCAAGTGTCTATCCAAATGGCTTGATCATTATAACTCATCTATATTAGTTGACAACAGGACCATATCAAAGACATGTCCATTGCATTGACCAATGACTTAGTCAACCTAATACCATATGAGTATCTGAGTGTTCACTTTAATATACATTCAAGGAATGAATCCTAATCTTGGCACACATATCACCTTTAATCTACTTTGTAATACACCAAAAACAAGACGCGTCTCAACCTATTTGAGCTTAGGACAGGATCAAAGTACATTACTCCGAAAACAAGGTGACATTGACCTCAAGTCTAAGGACTTATATCTCCCACATGTCAATGACATTATAGACATATAACAAAACAGTACATCAGCAGGGTATACCAACACTTCAACAAGTATTCATGTGTCCATCACGAGTTGTCATAACTCGTAGCAAGTGAGACATACTACATCTCCTAAGGATATGATGCAGACCACATGTCGACGTATCGCATATCATCGATATCTCAATCTCGATGATCATTAGTCGAGGTAATTTAAGAGTTACGTTATAACATTAATTCTCACAACTTTAATAAACACGTAAACTCTAGGGATGCATTTATAGAATATTATAAACAATCAACTAATAATTCAACAAATGCAAATGTCATAATATTAATCATCATTAATATAAATATGAATGTGTATAAAGCACATTTTATTCTAATACAGATTATCTCTAGTACATACATATAGTTTCAAACAGGTACATATCCACCTCGTCCAAGATCACTATCAATTGAAAAATTACTTGTAGCTTCATTCATCTCATCATAAGTGAATATATGCAAAGTCCTGGTTTCTTCATCTTCATTTTTGCTTTCAATTTTGTTCCTTGGTATTCTCTCTGTTTCCAACACATATTCAGTCAAACATAGGCATATATTAAAAAGAAAAAAAAAAAGAGAGATGAAACAGGACTCCTCATGCACCCACAATGTGACAAGACAAAAATTATTATGTGGTAGTGTTAGACTCGTGACGAGTTTAAGATCAAAAAGAAAAATTATTTTTTTGTAATCTTAATTATTTAAGTGATTATAGAAGGGTAATAATTTACGTGCACCGAATGTTTACAATAAATCATGTCATGTGTTTGCACATACACTATTTTCACTAAATCATGAATACTTAGTACAAATTATTAATTATGGTGACTTATAATACTTTTTACATAGTTTTCAAATATATAAATTTTATTTCAAACAATTTAGAGATTTTATGTTCTAACACACAGTCAAAATTAGAAAGTTTGACTCTCGGAAAACGAAAAATATCTATCTTTTTAGGATTGAGAGAGTAATACATAAATACTGTAGTACAGAAGGAGTAACAATTTAAAGAAGTTACCTTGAAATTTAAGTACTTTTACTTTTCTCCTTTGAAGACACCGCGTTGCAAAGACAAGCAACAACAACATCAATAGAGATCCCACTGGAATCAAAATGAGAATCAATCGTTTGAGTTTCTTCTTCTTATGCAATGTTCCTGATTGATCAATATTTACTCCTCCTCCTTGTATATCTTCAACTTCTAACAATGAAAACAAAAATTGTTGAGACATTTCATATATAAAGCAAGAATAATTAACAAATTAATGAATCATGTGATTATTCGAGCTTTGGAAATATAAATTTTTGGATCGAATTCAACTCCAAAAGTTTAGCTGAACGGTTCGCCAATTGAGAAAGGTTTTGGGTGACATGATTTTGAGATAATTCATGAGATGAGAATTGTTGAAGACCATATAAGGAGACTAAATCACTCATCCATAGATGTAGGAATTTTAAAAAAAAACTCATGCTGGGAATACAAAACTTTTTAGTAGGAAGCGCTTTACTTTCCTTAGTTGGCCTTAACCGTACTTGCGTCAGTCCGTATTAGTCGGATCAATAGATTTCTGATAACAAATAGACCTCGACCTAATTCAATACCAAAGGCTTAACATAATGTTTTTATTAATCGGGTAAGTTTCTTGGTGACAAGATCCGGAGATAACTCATAATGTGAGAATTTTTTGAGATCATATAAAGAGACCAAATCACTCATCCATAACTGATATGGGAGTTTTGAAAACCCTCACATGCCCAGGCATGCCAAGTGGAGCGCGGACAACATAATATCGAGGGTCTAAGATCGGACAATCAACAATTGGAATGAGTTTGAATCAGATATTTCCACTTCGACACCCCTACCCCTCACACACCAAGCTTGTCAATTGGAGTGTGAATAACGTAATATAAGGGTCTAATATCGGGTAATAAAAATGGGAATAGATCTAGTTATGATACCATGATAAGAAATGGACATTAAGATTAAGCCGACTCTCAAAATTAGCTCATGAGGTGAGAATTACCTAAAATCATACGAAGAAACCAAATCATCTATCAACAACCTACGTGAGAATTTTGGCAATATCGAATACAAAATGCTTAAAGAAAAAAAAGAATGTAATTAGTTACCTCCTGCGGCAGCCTGAGAAAGAACAGAATTCCAGTCATATGAGACTTGCCATGCCACATAGCCTCTCAAGTTTCTCTCTTTTGCATAGGAA
Source organism: Przewalskia tangutica (assembly GCA_029844215.1). Classification (NCBI taxonomy): domain Eukaryota; kingdom Viridiplantae; phylum Streptophyta; class Magnoliopsida; order Solanales; family Solanaceae; genus Przewalskia; species Przewalskia tangutica. Next base: position 45,800,554 of record CM056723.1, read on the forward strand.
ACTTTGGTTTTCACTGCCTCAACATCATCAAATCCAACCCAACTTGTCCCAACAGAGACATAATTCATCACATAAGTTGAATTATACGACGAATTATTAGCGCGATATTTTATCATCTCTCTTGATAACATTGAAGTTCAACGTACCATCGGTACTTGTGAACGACTCATTTTCAGCTTCAGTACTGTAGAAATACTCTTTCGGGCCGGGCCCTGTTCCTGCCGCACCAATTTTATTATCCTTAGAACTAACCAATGTCCACACATAGCCATAAAAAGGCAATCCCAACACAATCTTTTGACTAGGAAAACCAGATTTGATCCAAGCATTAATCCCATAATCAGTGTTCAAATCACTAGTAGAATCATACAATGCTGCAACAGGAGATGTGTTGTTTGTTGACACTGGATTATAGTAATCAAATGCCATAACATGTACCCAATCCAAGTTTTTCCTATAGGGTTTTGTCGGGTTCGTACACATAGCGGAATGTGAAAATTTATGTTTCAAACCCGACGACGGTCAAACCGTAGGATGATTATACAATGTAAAATAACAAAGTAATAATGTAATATTTCGAATGAAGACTTACATTGATTAGCAATCTGGATTGTTGAAACTTTGTGTAATTACTCCTTTGGAAAGCTAGGAATTCCAGCAGAGTTTCAGTAGAGTTTAATCTTATGAAAAAATGGTATATAAAAACTAAGGCTAAACCCTGTATATATAGCTGAATAAATCAGCTAGGGTTTCCCCGTGGGCCAGGCCCACAAAACCAAAACAGAGTGGGTCATTTCGGACCCACTGGACGCGTGGCGCCACGACGCTGAGCAAGTGGCGCCACAGCGCTATGGCGCCGTGGCCCTGACTTACCTGCGTCGTGGCCCTGATCCATTTTTACTTAGTTTATTTTATTTTATTCTAATGTCTCGATTATCAACCGAACATTTATATACTCTCTGATTACATCCTTGAATCGACAAAATAATTGACTTAGTGTTACCCTTCAGGCCTTTACATATTGACACTAATAACATTAGGGTCTACACGGAACTCCTAGACTGCGCCGGAAGACGAACTCAATATGTAAAGTTTAGCTACACGAAATATGTGAATTGAGCCTCTATGTGGAAAGATAAAATTCTTTCATTCACGACACACTCAATCAAGCTTAGGATTTGTCAAGTGTCTATCCAAATGGCTTGATCATTATAGCTCATCTATATTAGTTGACAACATGATCATATCAAAGACATGTCCATTGCATTGGCCAATGACTTAGTCAACCTAATACCATATAAGTATCTGAGTGTTTACTTGAATATACATTCAAGGAATGAATTATAATCTCGGCTCACATACCACCTTTAATCTACTTTGTAATGCACCCAAAACAAGTCGCGTCTCAGCCTATAAGACATTTGAGCTTAGGACAGGATCAAAGTACATTACTCCGTAAATAAAGTGATATTGACCTCAAGTCTAAGGACTTCTATTTCCCACATGCCGATGACATTATCGACATATAATAAATATTGCATCAACAGGGTATATCAATATTTCAACAAGTATCAATGTGTCCATCATGAGTTGCTATAACTCGTAGCAAGTGAGACATACTACATCCCATAAGGATATGATGCAGACCATATGTCGACGTATCACATATCATCGATATCCCAATCTCGATGATCATTAGTCGAGGTAACTTAAAAGTTACATTATAACATTAATTCTCACATCATTAATAAACACGTAAACTCTAGGGATGCATTTATAGAATATTATAAACAATCAACTAATAATTCAACAAATGCAATATCATAGTCTCACGTCATGTCATGCTTGAGGGGGTGTGATATTGAATATATTTCATATATTCACAATATATTCTGTAATTAACTTTTTAGTGTAATTAATGTAAAATAGAGATCTTAATTCCATTAGGACTGCAATTGTACACTCTATATATATTGCATTAATAAGGGAACTCTAATCAAGTGAGATTTACACTATTCTACAAGATCGAATATCCATTAAATTTTTTTGTGGATTTTTTTTTTATGTTGTTAATATATAAAAGGCTATTTCTTGTAAATTTCTCTGGAGATTAGTGATAATAGAAATTTATATCATGACTTGGAAAATAGTTAACGACTTGGAAAACTAGAGTCCTTGTATGCTGGATTTTCCCCCAATTAGTCGCAAAACTTTACAATACAAATTTAAATGCATGAACAATTTGTTTGACTTATTAAATTCGTTTTTTATTTAGAATGTCAGACGACTTGCTCTTAATGTCAATGATCTTCTCCTGTCCGAAATCGCCCCAAAAAAGAAAAAGAAAAACACGTCAAGTTTTTCGAAACTAGTGTGACAATTATATTTCTCTGAAGATTATTTTGACAAATATCTATGATACTAATAAAAGCTTTTTCTTGAGTCAATGGTCTCTTGAAAACAGTAGTTCTACCTGCCAAGATATAGATAAGTTTTACGTGCATTCTACCCTCCTCAGATCCACATATGAGATTTCACTTGGTATGTTATTGTTGTATACTGTTAAATGTATTGGGCCAACCCAATTCGGTACATGTTCAGCAGTGGGGCAGCACGTCCAACAGTGGAGCAGTGGGGCCCTTTCCCTTTGTATATTTGGTAAATATTAGACTTAGAATTGTATCTTAATTAGTAATGTAATATTACCATAATTGTAAAGTTAGTCTTCAAATAGAATAGGAATTTATAGGTAGAATAGGAAAAGGTTTTTCCTATGTAACTTGTATATATATGTCATTCATCAATAAGAATAATCAAGGAATTATTTCTTTCATGATATCAAGAGTCTAAGTTCTCTTTACCTTGCTTCCGCTCCTAAACCTTTCTCTCTTTTCTCGGCTTTTTTACTACAACTGCGGCGCCTCCCTCTCGGCTTGCCCAAAAGTCGCGGCCCTTCTCTGTTAAAAAATCCTATCTCACAAATTCCCTTCTCCGAATCTTGTTGTTCTTTTCCCTATGGTTGATAAGAACAATTTTCATCATGCTCTCACAGTTTCTAACATCAAGAGCGTCATCCCTATCGTTCTTGACCTAGAAAACGTCCAATATGGAACTTGGGCGGATTATTTAAGATTCATGCCTTGACACATAAAGTCCTCCACCACATCATTCATCCAACTCCTCCAAATGAGGGTGATAAGGCGTCAACTTCTACGACGGTTGTGCCCACTAAAGAAATAGATCCAGAATTATGGGTCATGTTTGATGCCAAGGTTCTTCAGTGGATTTATGTCACTATCTCTTTGGATCTTTTACAGACGATTATGGAACCCAACTCCACAGCTATGGCGGCGTGGGATCGATTGCGAGACATATTCCAAGATAATAGTCATTCTCGAATTGTTATCCTTGAGCAGGAATTCTCACAGGTGGCTATGACGAATTTTCAAAACGTTCCTTCTTATTGCAAACGCCTCAAAGACTTGGCAGACCAACTCAACAACGTGGGTTCTCCTGTTTCTAATAGTTGTGTAGTTCTTCAGATGGCTGCAGGCCTGTCAGAGGCCTATAGCGGTGTTGCTTCGGTTCGTCAGAGTAAGCCCCTGCCAGGATTTTATCAAGCCCGTTCTATGCTTACTTTGAAAGAAATCGGATTGGCTAAGAAAGTGGAGATTGGGGCCAGTCCTGTCGTCATGATGACTGCTTCCAATTTTTCTCCTTTCAACCCAGCCAACGTGACCTAAAATAACAACAACGGGGGTGGTAAGAAGAGCCAAAATCAAAAAAAATAATGACAAGAATCGTGGCGGCAACAACGGGGACAACCGTCAGCAGCGATTACGAGGCCACGAGGGCCTGGCGATTGCGATGGGTCCAAGATACCTCGCGGTAGCGCCTCGATATCGATCGGTCTGGCGCGCGCTATCTTCGTCCCAGTCGGACTCGTGTTTGGACGGCGTATGGACGGCACCACGATCCAAGATACTTGGACCTCGCCCCCATCAGGCCCACCACGCAGTGGGCCCCACTCAGACCAACATTGAAGCAGCAATGCATACACTTGGCTTGACTCAACCGGACCCTAATTGGTACATGGACACCGACGCTACTACCCACATGACATCCGACCAAGGTACTCTCTCGTATTATTCCAATTTGAGCACTAATCGTGGTATAACTGTTGGTAATAGAAATTATATGGTAATAAAACTTTGTCCCCTCCTCATCCACCACTTGTCCTGAAAAATATCTTTCATGCCCCAAAATTGATTAAAAATTTGGTGTATGTCCGTAATTCACCACTGATAATTGAGTTTCTATTAATTTTGATCCATTTGGATTTTCTGTGAAGGATTTCAAGACGGGGAGTCATCTCAGGGTGACAGTAGGGAGATCTTTATCCAATCACATCGAGTCTCAGCATCTCACGTCAAGCTATGCCATCAACTTTTGCAGCTCTTGCTCCTTCCTTGTGGCATGCTCGTCTAGGTCATCCGGAGTCGTCTATTTTATCTTCTTTAGATAGACATAAGTTTATTTCTGTAAGGATACGCGTAATACTCCACTTTGTCAATCCTGTGCTTTGGGAAAAATTATTAAGTTGCCATTTGTAGCTTCGAATTCCAATACATTTAACATATACTAATAAAAGTAGATCGAACTTTGTTTTCTTATTATTTGATCTTTTCGTTTAACATACAAAAATACAAACAATATAACGAAATAGCTGAAAGATGTACTAACGTAAAGCTAGTACGTGAAAGAGATTTTCTTGTAACCAAAAAAAAAAAAGAAGATTTTCTGTGTGAGAGACAATAAAATTTATCTATCAAGAGCTAGAAACACATAAAAGATAAAACTATACTCTCGTACTCTAATAATAAAGTCACAAAATTAATTTTTGTCATTTTAGAGTAACTAAACTTTACATACTATAAGTCTATAAACGTGTAAATATATAAAATAATATTTTCTACCCATAATTAGAATATTTCCACATATTGTGTAAATATAATTATGGTAAGACTAGGATTCCTCTTTTGTATAGGCTTAGGATTCCTATTGTATAAGGGATGAATATTGTACTCTATATATATTCTGATATTAATGAGAAGACTCCTAAAGGGAGATTAATATCATCTTACATGGTATCAAGAGTCTAAAACTAAAACCCTAGAATTTTGTAGAGTAGCAGCCGCCGAAACCCTGCCCCCTCGGGATTCTCATCGGCGCTCCTCCCCTCTCCTCCCTAAAATTCTTGATTTTTCTCTCCTTTCCTCTTTTCTCTAAATGGCTACTGAGGATTCTTCCAATACTTCTGATGCTTCAACCTCCACCAATTCCACCACTATGTCATCATCCTCTTTCCATCCCGCTCTAATTGTTACCAATATCAAAAACTCTATTCTCATTCTTCTTGATCAAGAAAACAATCAGTATTATCCTTGGGTTGAAATGTTTCGCAATCATGCATGTCTCTATAACGTGCTTGATCATATCGATGATACTGTTCCGGGCCCTCTGGAGATTGATGAGTCTACTTGGCGTCTGTCAAGCGATTTGCATCTGCTCACGCAAGTGTACGTATCGTTCACAAGTAATATAGTCTGGTAAGACCGAATATCGTCCTCAGAGACTGGTTTCTAATTACCGAACATCTATTCTAAGTTATCTATTTGACAAGCGATAATTGAATTGGGTTTTTATCTAACTACTAGAATAATTGCAAGAAGTAAACTAATTTATTTGGGTTTTATCAGTTATGAAGGAATTAGGGCTTTCAATATCCTCGACAATCCACCTATTCAATCCTTAATGCAACTAGAATGACTTCTTCTTCTACGTTAAGATAGCGGTTAACTAGACTGTCTTATATTTCGGTTAGGATATATAATCGTTCAACCTCAGTGCAGAACTCTTCTATATTTCTATGATAGGATTTACTACATAGGAGGATTAAGAACAGTAACATATAATGCTACACAAGTATCGGGGTACTTTCGTCCGCGATTTTAACCTATGTCTATTCAACTATAGCATATCCAAATCTCTCCTCTCGATTCTTGATTCGAAATCATATAGATTATGATAATTAGTGAACAATTAACTATCAAGCATTCATGCCAATTATTGAATAAATCTTAAACAAGTGAGAAGAAATCAAACTAATGTATTAATTCATGAATAAGAGTTTCTAGTGATTCAAAAGGAAATCCCTAATAAAAAGATTAGCTCATAGTCATCGACATGATAAGAACTAATTTAATATACATACATGAACTGAATTAAAAACAAAGAAAAAAGAAAGAAAATAACTGAACAGGTCTTCAATCATCTGTCTTGATTCATATCTGAACGGTGTTGTGTGGTGTAGAATAGGGTTTTTAGAATATGTACAAGATGCCTCCTTTAGGTCAGTCTCCCTCTCTTTTATAGCAAACCCTAGGGCTTAAGTATGTTGCAAATTTTGTGCCCTATGGACCCTTTTGCCCTTGGCCAAATTAACTTCGGAACTGAAATTTCCGCGTCGGCGTCGCGGCCCTGCAGACTGGCGCCGCGGCGCCATAATTCCTGTGGCCTCTCAGCTGTTCCGGCGCAGCGGCTCTGTTGTTCGTCGTCGTGGCACTGCATGACTTTCGTTCGGGTTGTCAATTTCTGTTCTTTTCTGCCTCGGATTCCTCCTTTTATGCCAATTTTTCGCTCCTTTTCGCCATTTTGCCTTTTTGAACCGTTGTGACTCAAAAGAAAGAAAAACAACCCTAATACTATACTAAACACAACAAAAACGATTAAAATACTAACTAAAAATGACTCAAAAAAGGTATATAAAATATGCCTAACAAACCCCCAAACTTAACCTTTTCTCGCCCTCGAGCAAAGATCAAACAAAAATCAAAGAACAAAAACAAAAAAGGACTCAAAGACGCAAATCAAACAGCTGCACAATGTTACTTAGAAACACATGAACGTCAGTTGGGATAATATGTTGGAACAGGTATATCATGAATTTAACAATTTAGAATTTTAAGTAAGATATTTCGCAAATTCATTTCAATCACAATCAATAGAAGCATGAACACCTAACATATGCATGTCAATTTCATTTTCATTTTTCTCAAAGTTCCATGAGCCTGTTTAATTGCTATTCTCCACTAATCATAGACATACATACTAGAGATCTTCAAGACTTTTCAGGGTTGTAATGTAGGCTTAGGCAGGGGTAGGGAAGATTAGGCATTTAAACTCAATTTACATACCATAAGCGTTTTTTCTCATTCAACCATTTCATCTCATTCTTTTTGGTATTCTTTTCAAGTCATACCTATCATTCTCCTTTTTTTTTTTTGGTTGAGAGCATGAAATACATTTACATAGGCACCCCCAAACTTAAACTTTTCCATTTCTCATTGGGGTGCATAACGTTTCACTATCTTTTTGTATTTCTTTTTCACTTTTTTCCTCCCTATCTTCAATTACTACTTATGACACACAAGGGAACATAGGGTGTCAAAGAAATAACTTTTATTTTAGGCTCAAAGGGGCTGACTAGGGATACATTTTAGTGCAGGGTAGGTAATGAATGGTAAGAAGGGCTAACAAAGAAATGCTCGAATCATCTCCCTAACATGTACATCCTAACTATTTCGCCTCAAATAACAAGCAAACAGACTCATAGAGTTTTTTTCCACAATTGACAACACATAGGCTAAGCACAAAATATTCCAAATAATTAGACTTACATGAATCTTTGGCATATCTAACTTAAGCACACATATTTTTGCTTCTCATTCCATTCCGTTATTCCACTTAATTCACTAGGCGTTTCAAGTAAACACAGCATGCATGATCATTAAAAAAAAATCTGACTCATATAAAACATAAAAAATAAACAAAAAGACTCAAAATTAGACACGCACAAATAAAATAAGAACCCCCCCCCCAAACATAAACTACACATTGTCCCAAATGTGTAAGACTCAAAAATAAAAGGGACGACTTACAGACAACAGCGGCTCAAAATGGTGGTGGTGGCGGCGGATACTGCATTAACGGAGAATTTCTCATAGGCGCCGCGGCCCTGATTTTTTGCGCTGCACTGATTTTTTTTTGCTTTCCAGCGTTTTTCCGTGCTTCGTGTCCACTTTCCTCACCTGTCATCACAACACAAATAAAAATATCAAAAGTGAGACTGTTCAATTTAAAATAAAACAAACTAAAACGAAAAATTTAAATAACATAATTAAAACCTTGGGTTGCCTCCCAAGTAGCGTTTTCTTTAACGTCTTTTAGTCGGACGCAATTAATCCTTACTAGTGTCTGGTGGATCCTTCTGCGAACGGCCTGCAATTCGAATAGTTATTTTTGCCGGCCTCACTTCACGTACACCATTTCTATAGAACACAGAAAATGGTAGTACTTTTATGCTTGCCCCCAAATTGCCCAATATTTGCTTGCATTCAAAATTCCCTATAGTGCAAGGAATAATGAAGCTCCATGGATTTCTAGTCTTCTGGGGGTTCTCTTGAGGGTATGAACTTTCTGTTTGGGGGTCAGCAAAGACATCTGATGGTATTTCTTCTGCAATGGGTACAACAAAAAGGAACTCCAAGGAATCCAAAAAGGTGAAAATTGGATTTCAGTAACTCCTCTTTCTCTACACCAACTACCTTCATCAATTCCTCAACAAGTTGGTGTGGTTCAGACTCCTCACTTTGTTTACCACTTCACACAATGGTGTCGCTAGACAAATTTTCTTGAGGTGTATTGATCACCATATCCATCAGCTGCCCTATTTGTGTCTTCAAATTTCTGAGTGACACGCTGGTCTCAGCCATAAACTGAGTCTGACACTTGGTGAGCTTGAGTATGGCTTCCTGCAGCTCATTTCGATCTTCGTATGGAACCTGTAGGTTAAGCTGTTGTTGATGACCCCACTGCCCCTGATAGTAGTAGTAGTCCATGTGTCATTATATATTTTTTTAATTTACTAAGTTTACCTACAACGACGCCAAAAACTTGTGATAGTAGTAGTAGTCCATGTGTCCTTATTTTTTTGTTTTTTGTTTTTTTTGTTAATTTACTAAGTTTACCTACAACGACGCCAAAAACCTGTGATAGTAGTAGTAGTCCATGTGCCCCTGTTAGTTCGATATTAAAAGTAAGTCAGTCCCCGGCAACGGCGCCAAAAACTTGTCAGGCGATTTGCAACTGCTCACGCAAGTGTACGTATCGTTCACAAGTAATATAGTTTGGTAAGACCGAATATCGTCCTCAGAGACTGGTTTCTAATTACCGAATATCTATTCTAGGTTATCTATTTGACAAACGATAATTGAATTGGGTTTTTATCTAACTACTAGAATAATTGCAAGAAGTAAACTAATTTTTTTGGGTTTTATCAGTTATGAAAGAATTAGAGCTTCCAATATCTTCGACTATCCACTCTATTCAATCATTAATGCAACTAGAATGACTTCTTCTTCTACGTTAAGATAGCGGTTAACTAGACTGTCTTATATTTCGGTTAGGATTTATAATCGCTCAACCCCAGTGCAGAACCCTTCTATATTTCTATGATAGGATTTACTGCATAGGAGGATTAAGAACAGTAACCTATAATGCTACACAAGTATCGGGGTACTTTCATCCGCGATTTTAACCTATGTCTATTCAACTATAGCATATTCAAATCTCTCCTCTCGGTTCTTAATTCGAAATCATATAGATTATGATAATTAGTGAACAATTAACTATCAAACATTCATACCAATTATTGAATAAATCTTAAACAAGTGAAGACGAAATTAAACTAATGTATTAATTCATGAATAAGAGTTTCTAGTAATTCAAAATGAAAGCCCTAATAAAAATATTAGCTCATAGCCATAGACATGCTAAGACCTAATTTAATATACATACATAAACTGAATTAAAAAACAAAGAAAATGAAAGAAAATAACTGAACAGGTCTCCAATCATCTGCCTTGATTCCTATCTGAACGGTGTTGTGTGGAGTAGAATAGGGTTTTTAGAATATGTACAAGATGCCTCATTTAGGTCAGGCTCCTTCTCTTTTATAGCAAACCCTAGGGCTTAAGTATGTTGCAAATTTCGTGCCCTATGGACCCTTTTGCCCTTGGCCAAATTAACTTCGGAACTGAAATTTTCGCGTCGGCGCCACGGTGCCATAATTCCTGTGGCCTCTCAGTTGTTCCGGCGCCGCGGCCCTGTTGTTCGGCGCCGTGGAACTGCATGGCTTTTGTCCGGGTTGTCAATTTTTGTCCTTTTCTGCCTCGGATTCCTCCTTTTATGCCAATTTTCCCCTCCTTTTCGTCATTTTGTCTTTTTGAACCGTTGTGACTCAATAGAATTAAAAACAACCCTAATACTATACTAAACAACAAAAACGATTAAAATACTAACTAAAAATGACTCAAAAAAGGTATATAAAATATGCCTAACAATGTCGTTTAGACGCCGACGTCAAACAGTGGATTTACGGTAGTATTTCTCAGGATCTTCTTATTATTATCATGAAATCTGGCGCCACAACTCTTGAGTTATGGAATCTCTTGGAGGAAATCTTTCAAGATAACAAGCACACTCGAGCAGTGTATTTGGAGGAACAGTTTAACAATACACGCCTTGAAAATTTCTGCAATATGACTGAGTAATGCAGACAGTTGATGTGAAGAATGCATTCTTACATGGGGATCTGAGAGAGACATTCTACATCCATTATCCGTCAGGGTTCACCCATCCAGCAGTTCCTCACTATGTGTGTCGTCTCCGTAAGTCACTGTATGACCTGAAACAGGCCCCCCGTGCGTGGTATGATTGTTTTGTCAGGTATATCATGCAGATTGGGTTTGTATGCAGCATGAGTGATACATCACTATTCATTTTTCATCGAGGTAGTAGCACTGCTTACTTATTACTTTACGTGGATGATATTGTTCTTACGGCTTCCTCCGACGGATTGAAAAATGAGATTATTGTCTTGCTTAAGTTCGAATTTGCAATGATTGATTTGGGGAAGCTGAGTTATTTTTTGGGGATATCAGTGACCAGGTCTGTCAATCATATGTTCTTGTGTCAGCGTAAGTATGCAGAGGAGATTGTATACAGGGCTAAGATGGCGAACTGCAAAGAGGTGCCTACTCCAGTTGATTCTAAATCTAAGCTCAGTATCATGGATGGTGCTCCAGTATCTGATCCTACTCTGTATAGGAGCCTTGCAGGTGCACTTCAGTATCTCACCTTCACCAGGCCCGACATAGTTTATGTTGTTCAGCAGGTGTGCTTATTCATGCATGCCCCCAGGGAGTCTCATTTCACTGCTCTTAAGCGTATCATTCGATACATTAAGAGCACTCTTGATTATGATTTGCACATATACCTCTCTGCACCAAACAAGTTGCTTTCATATACGGATGCAAATTGAGCAGGGTGTCCGGACACGCGACGCTCCACCTCCGGTTTTTGTGTTTTTTTAGGGGATAATATGATTTCTTGATCTGCCAAGCGACAGACTACCCTTTCTCGATCCAGTGTCGAGGCTGAGTACAGAGGCGTTGCAAATGTGGTAGTTGAGATTTGTTGGCTCATAAATTTACTGTTAGAACTTTAGTGTCATTTGCGTCAAGCATCTATTGTGTATTGTGATAACATCTCTGCCATCTATCTTTCTCATAATCCGGTTCAACATCAGCGAACCAAGCATATTGAGATAGACCTACACTTCGTTCGTGAGAAAGTTGCGCTAGGCCATGTCAGAGTGTTACATGTTTCATCATCCTATCAGTATGCATAAATATTTACCAAAGGACTTCCCAGACAGTTATTTATTGACTTCAGATCCAGTCTCAGCGTCCGGCCTCCTCCCGCTCTGACTGAGGGGGTGTGTAAACATATATATTATAGAAAAAATTGTATCTCTATCCATAATTAGAATATTTCCATATATTGTGTAAATATATTTATGGTAAGACTAGAATTCCTCTTTTGTATAGGCTTAGGATTCTTATTGTATAAGGGATAAATATTGTACTCTATATATACTTTGATATTAATGAGAACTCCTAAGGGACAATAACAATAAAGTTACAAAGTAATTATATCCATTGTAAAAGTAAACTCGCCTTAAAAATATAGCAACTTCGAATATTCGAATTCTATTAATATTTATCCATGTAACAAAAATGTAACAACTTTACCGATTTGCAAATTTTATCACAATATTGATTAGCTCTAAATTATTAACAAAGGCTGTTTAATTATGCGACACCTACTAAAGATTATAGTTACTTGCTTTACAATAAACGATGATGCTAATAATAATTTTACAATATTAATACAATTTAATACTGATTTTAGCTGATTATTTGCCTTAATTTTTACGTTTTCATATTAGGTTTTGTATGAATAATTTTATAAAGATGTATATAACTTAAATTCAATAAATAGTACTATTGGGCTACGATTGGTACGATGTATTACACTAGACTGCACTGGACAAAAAATAATACAGCATTTGGTGGACGTTTTCAGCTGGACTGTACTATTTCTAAAAATAGTACACTCCAACTGTCATTTTTGAGGGACTGTACTAAAAATAAAAATATAGTCCATTATATATTAATACTCTAATACCATCATTTATATATTAATACAATCCAGACCATTACAATACAGTACATTCATAAATGAAAGAGTTTGGAAGATTTTCCTCAAATTATTTCTTCCCCAAAAGGGAATAATATATACATCAATAGACATTAAATAAGAAGAATGAATTATGTCTATTGTCTACCTAATTTAATAACATAATCCCTAATGTTCCTCCTATGACTATCATCTTAATATAACCTTCCATACATGGAAGGATACTACACTAAATATGAAGATATTTTACTAAGTAATAATCTTTACAATTAAGTAGAATATTAATTCTAATATTCTAACACTCCCCCTCAGTCGAAGCAGGAGGATGACGAACGTTGAGACTGTCCCGAAATTCTTCAAATAAAATCAGCGGAAGACCTTTGGTGAAAATATCAGCTATTTGATGATGTGTCGGGACATGCATCATTCTAACTTGCCCGCGGGTTACCTTCTCACGGACAAAATGTATGTCCAATTCGATATGTTTAGTGTGTTGATGATTAATTGGATTTCCTGGTAAATGACACCAATATTGTCACAGTAGACCAGAGAGGCTTTGGAGATGGGGCAATGCAACTCTAATAGTAAGTTACGAATCCAGCATGATTCAGACACCACATTAGTCACAACATGGTATTCAGTCTCAACACTGGAACGAGACACTGTGGCTTGTCTTTTAGAAGACCAAGAGATTAAATTGTCACCTAAGAAAACACAGTATCATGATATGGACCGTATGGTGTCCGGACAACCTGCCCGGTCTGCATCCGTATATGTGACCAGTTTGGATATGGAAGAGGGGTAATATGTAGACCGTATTCTAGAGTGCCCTGAACATATCTCACAATCTTCTTAAGAGAATGCATATGCTCATCCATAGGATTATGCATGAATAAACATATTTGTTGCACTGCATAGGTGATATATGGCCTGGTGAAGGTTAGATATTGCAACGCTCCAGCTAGACTGCGGTAGAGTGTAGGATCAACAAATGGTTTGCCTGAGGAGGCGCTCAATTTGGACTTAGTGTCTACCGGTGTGGCTGAAGGCTTACATGACGATATTCCAGCTCGTTCAACAATCTCTGATGCATACTTCATTTGAGAAAGAAATAAGCCACCAGAATATCGGGTTACTGCTATTCCCAAAAAATAGTGAAGGGTACCAAGATCCTTCATGGGGAACTCAGTTCCAAGCTGTGACATGATATTTCTATGAAGAGAATCAGTAGAAGTAGTGAGAATAATATCATCCACATAGAGGAATAGATACGCAACTTGACTTCCCTGACGGTAAATAAAAAGTGAGTTATCTAAGTGACTATGGGTGAAGCCAATAGTGAACATATAATCAGCAAAACGTTGGTACCAAGCCCGGGGTGCCTGTTTTAGTCCATACAAGGATTTTTTGAGTAAACAAACATAGTCCGGGTATGTGGTGTCTCTGTAACCCAATGGTTGATGCATATAGACTGTCTCATTAAGATGATCATGGAGAAAAGTATTCTTGACGTTCAATTGATGAAGAGACCATCCATTGGAAATAGCAATGCTGAGGATTTTCCGGATAGTTGCTGGCTTGACGACCGGACTGAAAGTTTCTCCGCAATCTACATCAATTTGATGTGTCTTCATATCACCTATAAGACGGGCCTTATGCTGCTCAAAAGAACCATCAGAATTTTATTTATGACTTAAATCCATATAGATCGAATAATATTAGCATTAGATGGACGGGACACTAAATCTCACGTTCTATTTTTAATTAGAGCATGATATTCGTCGTTCATGGCCATTTTCCAATTCGGGTCGTTTAAGACACTGGGTTGTGAGGCAAAGGTAATTTGGAGACTTAGGTGTGAAGAATGTATTTGGTAATTGGTTTGATGATGTCATGTTGAATCCTAGTGACAGGACGATTTGTAGAGGGTGGTGGTCGAGTGGACAAATTCAGACGGGAGGGACTGGGCTGTGTCGGTTCTGTTTGGGCAGAACTGGGCCAAAGCTGGGTGGTAGAAAGAGGCCCAGGTCGCATGCCATTTTGTTCTTGCACCTGGGCCGGAGCAACTGGGCCTGGGGGATGTTGTTGTGTCGGCCCAGTCGGCTGGACAGTGTGTTCCAGCGGCTGGGTCACAATTTGTGGACTCAGATTTTAATTCATAAATTGGGTTACAAATGGTGATAATCCTTCATCCAAAAATTCATATGTTTGTAGGTTCGACTCATGGGTTTTTTAAAAGAGAAAATGTGTTTCATCAAAGAGGACATGACGACTAATAATCATCCTATTCGAGGATAAGTCAAAGCATTTATAGCCCTTATGATGAGAGGGATATCCCAAAAATACACATGGAGTGGACCTTGGTTGTAATTTATGGATAGTGGTGTATGAGAATAACGGGTAACACAAGCACCCAAACACTCTTAAATGATCATATGTAGGTTTTCGAAGGTAGAGCATTTGAAGTGGGGTTCGGTAAGACATATTCTTTTGCATGAGAATGTTCAAAAATGTGTTGCCACTTGAAGTACATGATGCCAAAAATGGGGGGGGGGGGGTACAGATGCATGAGCAAGGCAAGTTCGGACAATATTATTAATGGTTCGTATCTTACGCTCTGCCTTTCCATTTTGTGGAGAAGTATGAGGACAAGAGAATCTAAAATTTAACCCATGATTTTTGCAAAGATCCCAAAATCCTTTATTATAAACTCCCTCCCATTATCACATTGTATACTTTTAATATCTCTCTCAACTGTTTTTGGATAAACGCTCTAAAAGTGAGAAAAGTAGAAAATACTTGGGATTTTTTTTATAAAGGAAAAGTCCACAAGTAATTCGTGTAGTCATTCAAAATTAACAAGTAATATGTATGCCCTGAAGAGCTCAAGAGTGGAGATGTCCAAAGATCACAATGAATATTATCAAATGACAATAAAATGCATGAGTTTGAAGAAACAAAAGACAATTGAATATGTTTTCCCAACAGGTATGAGTAACACTTACTTAAAGTCCCTTTACAAGAAATAAAAATTTTGCGTGCAAGGGAATTTAAAATATTCTCCCGGATGACCCAACCGTTCATGCCATAAATTAGAATAAAAAACTGCAAAACTAAAAGGTTGCTGAAATGAATGCTTAAGTGATGTAACTGGATAGAGCTCTCCCTGACTATCACATCTCATTAACGGTGTCCCTTGTCGCGCCCGTTTTTGACCTCGGGGTCTGAACGGTATCTGCAACGTTGCTCTTTGGCGCGGTTCCCTGGATGGAGCAATAATGTTGATTTTGAGGAGTCGTCACCTAATTAGTTAAGTGAATTAGGACACTTGATTTATTGCAATAAAAATACTGCAATTAATCTCCATTTAATGGTCTGCGAAATTAATGAGATTCTGGATCAGGGTTCTTTATTATCCTAAAGGGAATGGGTTATGCATCCTTTAACATCCGCTAACTTGCGGTTATCCGTTCAAACCTAGGTTAATTATTTATTGTCTTTTTATTCTACCTATTCTAAGCAGTTTTCATAATTTACAATTACAATGGAATGCAATACATAATAGTAAAGCTAAAATCGAATAAAACTCTGGAACATCTTTTAGCCCTTTTTAGGCCTTCTGCACAAGATGATCTCCGGCTACCTGCATAAACACTTAGTAAAAGAGTTAGTAAATAATAAATAAATTATCAAATAAACACAATATATATATATATATGTAAAAATGTTTTTTTTATATATAGTGTGGGCTCAGTGATAGGTGTATTTTATATATACCTTTTGAGTCATTTTTAGTTAGTATTTTACTCATTTCATTTATGTTTAGTATAGTATTAGGGTCGTTTTCCTTTCTTTTGTGTCACAGCGGTCATAAATGGAGAAATGACGAAAAGAAGAGGAAATGAGCTTAATTGAGATGGAATTGCACACTAAAAGGGCGAAGAAATGAAGCCTAAGAAGTTCCAGGAAGTATAGAGGAGATCAAACGAAGACCGGACGAAAAAAGGATGAAGAAACGAAAAAATGCCAAATTCACGCCTCGTGCGGCGCTGGCGAGCGCGCGGCGCCCAATGTTCTGCGGAGTCCGAAAGTTGCAGATTCTTCAGCGTCGTGGCGCCGGACTGCAGGGCCATGACGCCGACGCGGAATTTTGACGTTTTGGGCCGAATTTATCACGTTTTCAGGGTCCAAAAGGATTCTATAACTTGTCCTACCTACATAGTCCTTAACCCTTTACCTAAAGGATTCTATAACTTTTCCTACCTACATAATCCCTAACCCTTTACCTAAAGGATTCTTGGGCTATAAATAGTCTCTACATCATTAGAAGAATTCATTCGATCCCACACTTGACAAATTTCATTACATTCCATCATTGTAAATTCACAACACAATCTTTGGATGCTAAAAGGCTTGGAGACTTGTTCTTAAGTATTTTTTTTCTTTTATTTTGCTTTGTTTATTTCAGTTCATGTATGAAGATTATATTAGTTCTTAGCGTGACTATGGCTAGGAGCTAATTACTTTATTAGTTTAGAATTCCAACTCAATTAACGTTAACCAAATAGAAACTAAAGCATAGATGATCGGTGCTTGAAAACCAGTCCCCGAGGACGATATTCGGTCTTACCTAGACTATATTACTTGTAACGATACGTATAATTGCGTTTAGCGTGTGTATAAATCGCACATCAAGTTTTTGGCGCCGTTGTCGGGGATTGGCGTACTTTCAATATCGATTTATCTATTCTTATTTCTAATTTGGTTGCTCCAAGAACAAGTTTCTAACTTGTTCTGCGAGCATCTTTTTATCACCTTTTGTTGTTTTCTTATTTTGCACGTTAAATTAGAAAAGAAAAAAAAATCGAAAAAAAAATAATTAAAAATTCAGGACACATGGACTACTACTATCAGAGACAGTGGAGTCATCAATAGCAGCTTAACCCACAGGTTCTAGAGGAAGATCTAGATGAGTTGCAGGCAGGCATACTCAGGCTCACCAAGTGTCAGACTCAGTTTATGGATGAGACAAGAGTGTCCCTCAGAAATTTGGAGACACAAATATGGCAACTAATAGATATGATGAGCAATACACTTCAAGAAAGTCTGCCTAGCGACACCGTTGTGGGAGGTGATAAGCAAATTGAGGAACCTGAACCACACCCAGCTGTTGAGGAATCTGGCGAGATAGTTGGTGTAGAGAAGGAAAAGATTACTGAGATCCAATTATTCAGCTTTTTGGATTTTTTGGAAATTATTTTTCCTGTACCTATTGCAAAAGAAATACCACCAGCGGTCACTGTTAATCCCCAAATAGGAAGTCCATACCATCAAGGGCACCTCCTAGAGTTGAGAGATGTAGGAAGATTCATTGATCCCTACATTAAAGAGAGCCCAAAAGACAAGCATGTCTTGTGGAATTTGGGGATAATTTTAGATCTGAGGCCCTTTGTCACGACCCGACCCCGGGCCCGAGACTGGTGCCCTACCTGGGCACCCCTTTTGGTAAACATCAGAGAATAGCAGCGGAACATACACAACTAAAAAAAATACTTAAACATAAATTAACAACAGGCTAGCCGATAAGGCCACCTTCCGTAAAAATATACTCAATCCAGAAATAGAACAGTACATTTTTTTCTTTACAACCCAATCCACAATGTGACTACTGCACTTAAGAATAACAACTCAAGTGACGGGCCCCGCCATACCCCCGAATGTACAATAACCGACAATACTGTGGATAAGCCTCGAAATAAAGGAGCTTCTCAACAAATGAACAAATGATCCTAAGAGCGAGGATCGAACTGCATTTACTTTACTGCGGATTTAACGCACTCAAGGAGGTCAAGATAACATGTACCAAATATGTGAAATCGAAAGTATCAGAATGAAATCATAAGTCTAAAATAAAATCGAGACATGTATGATAACTCAATTAACATAATCGTGCCTTACTAACAATGAGAGTAAATAGGGTATACTTACAATATAAAGTAGAAAGCTCACGATCAGCAGACCACCCGCCGCATGTCATTAAGCAATCCTATTCCGGGACTATTTCACCCGCATAGGTCCGGTGGACCCGCGTGAGGTATTCCTCGCATGGGACTATTTCACCCGCATAAGCCCTTACGGACTCGCATGAGGTATTCCTCGCATAGGCTGGACCCGCCCGCATGGGACTATTTCACCCGCATAAGCCCTACGGACTCGCATGAGGTGTTCCTCGTATCGTGGGTAGCAAATCCACGGAAATATGCAATGCCACAAACCCGGGGAATGACCCCGCAACGAATAATATATTACTAGCACAAATCCGGCTATCACACATAACATAAGCACTACCGGCTTATCATACAATACATAAGCAAGTTAAGAAATCCCCTAACTTCTTATTATTCTTGTTATACATATATACACTCTCATTTTAGTTTACCTAAGGCACTATCATGTCTTTTATAAAAATCCGGGAATTTAACCCAAAGTACTACGTACTTCTATTCTTTTTAAAATGACTCATTTCATTATAAACCTTCCAAGACACTAATAACCGTAGTATCAAGTTACAATTTCTTTTCAAGACAAGTCACAATACTCTTAGAAATAAAGTTAGGTTTCTAAATCAAGTGACTCCTTTTCTTATAAAACTTTAGGCAATTGATGCCTTAAAATCGAATTGCCTTCCATTAAATCAAGCCATTTATCTTTCCATAAAGCCAATATAACCAACTCCCCATAAAGTCGTTATATTCACTTTATACCTTAGTCAAGTACAATTTCCTATCCAAGGGACTTATACGTTTAAAACGAAACAAGTATCACAATACTTTAAAACTCTTCAAGTCCCTTAACATGCTTAAATTACTTAGAGTAAACCACTCTTTAAACTTTCCATAACAACAAGTATCAAGATACTTTCAACATACTTAAAGTCTCTTAGCTTTTGAAAACCAAGATATCCTTAATATTTAAACAAGTGAGTTAATTCCTAACTCAAACAACTCGGGCATTCTTAAAATAAGCCAAGGATATCAAATAAACTAGATTGTCAAAATCTCAGACGTCACCGCACTATACATTTACACTTGATCATGCTCAAGAGATAAGAAAGTTC
Source organism: Przewalskia tangutica (assembly GCA_029844215.1). NCBI lineage: Eukaryota > Viridiplantae > Streptophyta > Magnoliopsida > Solanales > Solanaceae > Przewalskia > Przewalskia tangutica. The sequence continues at coordinate 45,820,334 of CM056723.1, forward strand.
CACATACCTCTTCGGTTTAATCCACTTGCTAAGTCCAATCGCCGTACGTAGTATGTCAACCTATAATGACCATAGTACGTCTATTAACTTCTAGTTTCAAACGTAGAATATTCCAAGTGCAAGTCACTAAATTCTACGGAAAATCGGACAAAGACTTCCTTTGTTTCTACTCACTTTGCCACCTTTTCAAGGCCGAATACAATAACCAAACACGCCACATTTAAGGCACAATCCAAGCAATTAATCAATAGGATTACACGCCTACTAGACGTGTAAAATTCCGCCCCACAAACGATAACAAACTAATACAACTACTAGTCCAATTTCGGCCACAATGTATATAACAATACCAATTCTTATTCAATTTCCAATTCAATCCAAATTGGTAGCATAATATGATATCAAGCCGCCATTAATTATAGCTACTATATTTTCCAAGTAGGTAACATGCGACAATTCAATTTATCGATCAAATTGGATTTCAATTTCAAATGGCTAAATATGTCATTTTCGGATTTTGAGCTTCCAATTCCATAACACTTATCAAACTTCAAAACACATATCACATGACCACTTATAACTTATCATAACATGAAATCTTCAATTACAAAAGTAAAACGAAGATTATACCTCAATTAGCCCAAATATGATCCAAGAGAACAAGTCGATCTCTAGCACCTTTAGCTCTTCCTTTCGACATTCCAATCCACCCCAAGCCACCCTTAGAAGCTTATGAAAAACTCATCTTCAAGTTTCAACTTCAAAGTTGAATAACCCTTTAGGTTTTCGCCATGACTAATACGAAAACACCATTTTTCCGGAATCTTTCTATTGAGAAACACTTACAATACCCTTAGGTACCTTGGTTTAAAGTATGGGAATTATTGGACAAAAATTGCAAAAAGTTTCCTTTGAAACCCTAGGTTGGCCGAGAGCACCTCTTCAAGTTCATCAAATATTCTTGAAAATTTTCTAAGTGTTTAGCCTTGTCTTGCTACTAAGGAGCTTATATAAATATATGGAGGGTCAAGATTAGAACAAATGGGTGGTTTGGATGCATTTCACAAGGATCAAGCCAAGTGGCATTGACTTAGTCAACAATGTCAAGCTAATTGTCTTTGCAAGACTTGGTCTTTTAAATTGTGGTCAAATGACCATTTCCTCCATGTCATTTTCGTCCAAGACCATTAAGGGGGGGTGACACGTGTCGCCTCCCGCTCGTTGCAATATTTCGCTTTTCCGACAAATTCCAAAATTCGATAAATTTTTACTCGCCTCAAACCTTAACATTTTTGAGTTCTTATGCACGTTCTAGAAACATATCACGAAATTTCCGGTGTAACATTCTTCCCTTAGAAACATTCGCCCCGAATGTTCTTTCTGAGTCAACTTAAAGATAGCGACATAGTCTTCTTTTACAACCCCTACATACCAATAATACCACACGAGGCCTCATAACAATACTCATACTAAAATGTCAGTGAACCCCACGTGTCAATGTCGATTATCGCATAAAGCTTCACGACTCTAAGCTTACTAATAATCTTTCCTGATAAGCTTCGCTTATCCACACTTCTGAATCAAGTCCGACCAAATAATCGAGCCTCGCCTATGTCGAACCATCCAACCGGCGATCTACACTTACATACAAGGCCTCCACAGGCCATCTAAAACGGAAGGGTATCTCATATCGCATCTAAACACACAACAAGAGGCGATTAACCCTCCCGCTATATCTGAAATCAAGAACACAGCCCGCAACCTATCCTCGCGCTCGATAGTACGCTCTGCTGTCCGTCGGCCCGAGGGTGTAATGCACCACCGAGACTCACCGTGTCCCTAAAACCCTTCGAAAAACCTCCGAAGTTATCTCAGAATCGAGCTCATCTGCCGGACATCATAAACGTAGGACCCCGTGCGCCTCACAATCCCCGCTATACATGCTAGCATAAACCTCACCAGTAAGTGGTCCCAACTGAAAGAACACTACTGGGTTTCGCCAAATTTAATTACCATGACCCCGGAGTCGCACTTCCTCCGAGTACGATGCCACCCTGTAACAAGATCCATATTAATTACCTCTCATATCTAGGTTGGGATTTCAATCGCCTGCAATAGCCCACTGGGCTTCTGGTACACAACCATGACCTGCTACTAATTCGGATATTAAGCAACAACTCGCACGCCCCTTTTTCCCATTATCTTACCCATACATACATCTGAGGTCACGACACAACTTAGTCGACCTCGACCTCGAGCAATAAGCACTGTATGCCTCCCCTAAAACCTGCTGACTAGTCCTGTAGTACCGGGTACACGCAATCTATCCTCATCTCACAGCACCTCATCCGGCGCTACTCAAACAGGCTCTTCTCTTCCCGGAGAGCCGTATCTCAATACCGTATCATAACTGGATCCTCTTACTGTCGCCTCTTTACTTCCTCAACGATGGAAGACTCGGCAACCTCTCGGATCAGAACTTCATTAACCTTGGAAACAAATAATCGAACCCCTAGGCTTGGTAACTGAAGAATCTTACAGACTACATCCTGTCTATCTGGCTGCCCATTTGGCAGACTACCCTTAGGTCCACCACAAAGAGTATCTGTAACTGTCTTGGTTTTCCCCGGATGGTATAGGATTATCAATAACACAATCCTTGAGTAACTCTAACCACCATCGGTGTCGCAAATTCTACTGCCTCAGTCTGCAGATATACCGGAGGCTTTTGTGGTCTGCACAAGTATCCACATGAAGTCTGTATATACGTCATGCCCCCAAATCTTCAAGGCATGATTTAACTGCCGCCAGCTCTAAATCGTGAGTGGCGCAATTTCCTTTCCTGATTCCCTAACTACCGGGAAAACATAAGCTATATCCTGATCTGGTTGTGTCAGCACACAACCTAGCCCAACACCCAACGTGTTATCATAATAATTTAACCCTCTAGTCTCACAGGAGGGGTTATAACTATAGTCGAATCAACTTATCTTCCCATAACTGGAAACCTTTCTCATTCTTGCGAAATATTCGGGTGTCCTTAATTTCAAATATGGTTCTTGTTTCTTTTCTCTCATTGAACCAAACTTGGTCATTAACTTAGACTTAATTCCTTTGCTTGCCTCATGGCTAAGACTTACAGTCAAACACAATTTAGGGGGGGTGATTTTCTTGATTTCGTCAAGTAGTAACCCGATTATTTTCTCCCAGCTCGCAGAGCTTATAGTCAGGTATTCAACCTCAATTCACGGAATTGCATACTCCAATGACTTGTCAAGATTTCTTATCGCTCGAGTGTCTACTCGCCTCTCCCGTAAGTTATTTCACGTTGTCACGATCCCCATCCTCCGTAACTTCTTACTATCTTTCTTGTCGAGACAGTGTTACCACATTTCCTGAAGCGTTCTTACGCCATTTATCTACTAATGGTCTTTACACTCGTCTGGGTAATCATGACTCGCAACTTACATTTATATCTTTACAATACTTCGACCAATTCAGACGTCGTGCTTAATTACCCCAACACAACACTTTTCCCACGGTTATCTACAATCAGAACCTATGGCATGACGATACCAAGACCTTACCACCCTATATCCTTCGCCTAACAACATGGGTACACGAATGACCCATGTCGAAAGCGCCCTTTACGTGGGAAGAGAACTTATCTCCCTTTCTTAAACTTTCCTCGAGTCACAACCCTAATCACAGGTCCTCGCGTCCAAGAAATATCTAATCATCACGCACCGCCTTAAAGTTATGTAGATTTTCAAAACCTACGAGTTGCCTCACTTTCACGGCAAAGATCCGTACTTATTTTTATTCTTGCCTTGTACATTCTCACGAAATCATCCCAAGGTCGTGGCCCCGACCGTCACACCAACCCAACTCAAGTACCTCCTAGGCACTTAACATAACTTCCTCCAAATTCAATTATCACATACTTCTGCGTCAATTTACCCTGTGAACAAGTCACACGTAATTAAAAAGAAAACAACGATGCCAAAGAAGGAAGGATAATTCATCGTTACTACCACTTCTCCCTTTTCACCGAAAATCACTACTGTAAACCGAATCGAGCCAATCTCTCTGCGATCAACGTTGGCATAACAAGAGGCCAACTAGCCCGAACTCATAATGACCTCATGCTGTCATTATGACTCTGGGTCCAACGATCGTATCTGCATCGCAATTATCTACCCGCCGGCTACCACCCAACACTTACGGGTGTAGTCACCAAAGCGTTCTCATGGATTCGTGTTTTATCTCTTTACACTTGGTTGCTCTCTTTTCACCGGTCGCACTTCTTCAGATTTCCAAACTTATTCCATCTTACATACATAAATTCCATACTAACTCTGGCCTCCACTCTTTGGAGTTACAAAATTAAACAACATAAGGCCAGTTCCGGCTCTCGCAACCTGGTTCCGGTGGAATGCGTCCACGAACCCATAAACGATTAACTAGACTTGCCTTACACCTCGTGACCGCCACGTGGCGACTACTACCAAGTGATCCCATTTCATTTCAAGCTATGGGGCGACCCTTAATATGTCCTCAACTCGACTCGGCGTCGCACTTAACTCTTACCCTTGGTCTGACTTAACTTTACTACCCGAGAAGGCCTTATATACCTAAGGTCTCGACGGTTATCACATTCTCAGGCTCGCAATTTCCATGCTCCAAGCCTAACTTATCAGCCCCCCGTAACCGGGTACAAAAACTTCTCGTAAAATCATAGTCGTGTTGTCTTGACCACAACAACCATACTTTTTTCGTCGGATCTCGCCTGTACAATTCCCTTTAAGCATACCACGAGCTTAAGTTGCTAACATAGTCTTCCACTTAGTCTCTTAATTAACTTCTTAAGGGTCCATTACATTCTCACACAACTCATCATCACCTAATTATCTCAAATTAGCACGTAAAACCTTGATGAGAGTTCCTTAACTGCTCATACCTCCCCGATTTATTTAGTCCTTACCCAACTCGGTAATCTAAAATCATCCTAGGCAACACACGTGACCCCAAACATAAATCCGTATAGTTGTATATCACAATACCAACTATACTACAAACATTACCAACCCGATACGCAATCCACATAATCCTTCCCGGTCATCACGCTTTCTCAGTGCAAACAATCATAACTTGTTGGAGAGACGACCCTAACCATACAAATTTCTATCGCACGATCTTAGAGTGAGAAAAATGGAAACTAATCCTAAATGTCCGCAGCTCCTCGATTATAGATGTGGTGCACAACACACCGATAATCAAGACTCTACTAGACACGGTGCGTAGACACTTTCCGAGGACTAATCGCTCGATACAACTTTGTCACGACCGACCGGGCTCGAGATCGGTGCCTACCCAGGCACCCCTTTTCGTAAACATCGAGAATAACAATGAACATACACAACTAAAAAAATACTTAAACATAAATTAACAACAAAGCCGATAAGGCCACCTTCCGTAAAAATATACTCAATCCGTAAATAGAACAAGACATTTTTTTCTTTACAACCCAATCCACAATGTGACTACTGGACCTCTAAGAATAACAACTCACGGGGCCCCGCCATACCCCGAATGTACAATAACCGACAATACTGTGGATAAGCCTCGGAATAAAGGAGCTTCTCAACAAATGAACAGTGATCCTAAGAGCGAGGATCAAGAACTGCATTTACTCATGCAGATGAACACGGCCTCAAGGAGAGTCAGATAACATGTACCAAATATGTGAAATCGAAGTATCAGAATGAAATCATAAGTCTAAAATAAAGCGAGACATGTATGATAACTCAATTAATAAAGACATCGTGCCTTACTAACAATGAGAGTAAATAGGTATACTTACAATATAAAGTAGAAAGCTCACGATCAGCAGACCACCCGCGCGCAGATGTCATTAAGCAATCCTATTCGGGACTATTTCACCCGTAGATCCAGTGGACCCGCGTGAGGTATTCCTCGCATGGGACTATTTCACCCGCATAAGCCCTTACGGACTCGCATGAGGTATTCCTCGCATAGGCTGGACCCGCCCGCATGGGACTATTTCACCCGCATAAGCCCTACGGACTCGCATGAGGTATTCCTCGCATCGGGTAGCAAATCCACGAAATATGCAATGCCACAAACCCGGGAATGACCATGAACGAATAATATATTACTAGCACAAATCCGCTATCACACATAACATAAGCACTACCGCTTATCATACAATACATAAGCAAGTTAAGAAATCCCTAACTTCTTATTATTCTTGTTATGCATATATACACTCTCATTTTAGTTTACCTAAGACACTATCATGTCTTTTATAAAAAATCCGGGAATTTAACCCAAAGTACTACGTACTTCTATTCTTTTTAAAATGACTCATTTCATTATAAACCTTCCAAGACACTAATAACCGTAGTATCAAGTTACAATTTCTTTTCAAGACAAGTCACAATACTCTTAGAAATAAAGTTAGGTTTCTAAATCAAGTGACTTTTTCTTATAAAACTTTAGGCAATTGATGCCTTAAAATCGAATTGTCTTCCATTAAATCAAGCCATTTATCTTTCCATAAAGCCAATATAACCAACTCCCATAAAGTCGTTATATTCACTTTATACCGTAGTCAAGTACAATTTCCTATCCAAGGACTTATACGTTTAAAACGAAACAAGTATCACAATACTTTAAAACTCTTCAAGTCCCTTAACATGCTTAAATTACTTAGAGTAAACCACTCTTTAAACTTTCCATAACAACAAGTATCAAGATACTTTCAACATACTTAAAGTCTCTTAGCTATTGAAAACCAATATAACCTTAATATTTAAACAAGAGAGTAAATTACCTAACTAAAACAACTAGGGCATTCTTAAAATAAGCCAATCATATCAAATAAACTAGATTGTCAAAATCTCAGACGCTCACCGTACTATACATTTACACTTGATCATGCTCAAGAGATAAGAAAGTTCCACATACCTCTTGGTTTAATCCACTTGCTAAGTCCAATCGCACGTAGTATGTCAACCTATAATGACCATAGTACGCCTATTAACTTCTGGTTTCAAACGTAGAATATTCCAAGTGCAAGTCACTAAATTCTACGGAAAATCGGACAGCACTTCCTTTGTTTCTACTCACTTTGCCACCTTTTTCAAGGCCGAATACAATAACTAAACACGCCACATTTAAGGCACAATCCAAGCAATTAATCAATAGGGGATTACACGCCTACTAGACGTGTAAAATTCCGCCCCACAAACGATAACAAACTAATACAACTACTAGTCCAATTTCGGCCACAATGTATATAACAATACCAATTCTTATTCAATTTCCAATTCAATCCAAATTGGTAGCATAATATGATATCAAGCCGCCATTAATTATAGCTACTATATTTTCCAAGTAGGTAACATGCGACAATTCAATTTATCGATCAAATTGGATTTCAATTTCAAATGGCTAAATATGTCATTTTCGGATTTTGAGCTTCCAATTCCATAACACTTATCAAACTTCAAAACACATATCACATGACCACTTATAACTTATCATAACATGAAATCTTCAATTACAAAAGTAAAACGAAGATTATACCTCAATTAGCCCAAATATGATCCAAGAGAACAAGTCGATCTCTAGCACCTTTAGCTCCTCCTTTAGACATTCCAATCCACCCCAAGCCACCCTTAGAAGCTTATGAAAAACTCATCTTCAAGTTTCAACTTCAAAGTTGAATAACCCTTTAGGTTTTCGCCTTGCGACTAATACGAAAACACCATTTTTCCGGAATCTTTCTATTGAGAAACACTTACAATACCCTTAGGTACCTTGGTTTAAAGTATGGGAATTATTGGACAAAAATTGCAAAAAGTTTCCTTTGAAACCCTAGGTTGGCCGAGAGCACCTCTTCAAGTTCATCAAATATTCTTGAAAATTTTCTAAGTGTTTAGCCTTGTCTTGCTACTAAGGAGCTTATATAAATATATGGAGGGTCAAGATTAGAACAAATGGGTGGTTTGGATGCATTTCACAAGGATCAAGCCAAGTGGCATTGACTTAGTCAACAATGTCAAGCTAATTGTCTTTGCAAGACTTGGTCTTTTAAATTGTGGTCAAATGACCATTTCCTCCATGTCATTTTCGTCCAAGACCATTAAGGGGGGTGACACGTGTCGCCCTCCCGTTCGTTGCAATATTTCGTTTTCCGACAAATTCCAAAATTCCGATAAATTTTTACTCGTCTCAAACCTTAACATTTTTGAGTTCTTATGTACGTTCTTAGAAACATATCCTGAAATTTCCTGGGTGTAACACCCTTGCTCGACAAATGTGTTGTAGAAAAAGTGAAACCTGCAACAATAACTATGCGGATTGCAAGTAGTTCGCAGAAGGATCCAATGGGCACTCGTAAAGGTTAACTGCGTCCGGCTAAAAGACGTTAAACACAGCGCTTGTTGGGAGACAACCCAATGTTTTTAATTATGTTAGTTTGATTTTTGTCTTTAGTTTGTTTTATTTTTATTTTTTTTTGAACAGTCTCACGGTCTTGGGTTCTTGTTTTGTGTTGTTGGATAACAGGTGGACTGAAAGTTAACTCTGAGGGAAAAGGAGCAAAAACGCTGGAAAAAAAAAAAGGAAAAGTCGTCGTCAGCGCCACGGCGCGCAGAATCAGCGTCGTGGCGCCGGAACTTCAGAGAGCCACAGTACTTAGGGCGCCACGGCGTCGAATCTCAGGGCCGTGGCGCCGAAAGTTCCGAGAGTCCGACGTAGTGCAAATTCCAGAATTTTTTCTCCCAGACTTTCATTATGACCGCTGCGTTGTGTCTGTAAGCTGTCCCGTCTTTCTTTTAGTTTTGAGTCTTGCACACATTAGGGACAATGTGTGATTTAAGTTTGGGGGGAGTTCTTAGTTTATTCTATGTGTTTTTGAGTCTTTTTATTGTTTATTTCTATGTTTTATGAGTCTAATTATTTTTTTTAGTCTAATTTTTTTATTTTTTTTATTTTTTATGATCAAGCATGTTGTAGTTACTTGAAACGCCTAGTGAAGTAAAGTTGAATAATGTAATGGAATTAGAAGCAACCATATGAACATTTAGGTTAGATATGCCAAAAATTCATGAAGTCAAACTATTTGGGGTATTTTGCTTGATTTATGCATTGTTAGTGATTAAACCTATGTGTCTGCTTGCTTGCTATTTAAGGCGAAATAGTTAGGATATGCATGTTAGGGAGATGACTCAGGCATTTCTTTGTTAGCCATTTCTTACCATTTTTTTTTACCTATCCCTGACATTAAAATTGTATCCCTAGTCAGCCCTTTGAGCCAAAAATAAGATCTTTTCTTTGACACCCTAAAATTCCATATTTGTGCCATAAGTGGAAAAATTGAGTTGTTTGAAATATAAAGTGTTGAAAAAGAGACAAAAGAGATTGAACAATTTTGATGCACTCCAATGAAAAAGTAATAATAAATATGCAAAAGTCTAAGTTTGGGGGTGCCTGTTATTCATAATACACCTCATTCTCTCAAAAAATAATGGGAAAGATAGGTATGAGATGAAAAAGAGAATCAAAAGAAAAGGGAAGAATCGAAAGCAAAAAGAGCTTATGGTACGTAAGTTGAGCCTAAATGCCTATTTTTACCTACCCCTGTCTAAGCCTACATTACAACCCTAAAAAGCCATGAAAGATCTCTAATATGTGTATCCATGATTAGTGGAGAATAGCAAGTAAAATACCATATGATTTTGAAATTGACATGCATAGTTAGATATTCTTACTTCCATTGAGCATGATTAAATTGAATTTGCGAAATATCTGACTTGAGTGTTTAGAATGCTAAAAATCCATGCTATATGTTCCTGCATATTATCCTACTAACCTTCATGCTTTTCTAAGTGACAATTGTGCAGCAAATTGATCAGTGTCTTTGAGTCATTTTATTTTTTTTTCTTTCGTGTCATTCATTCTATTTTTGTGTTTTACTCGAGGACGAGCAAAGTTTAAGTTTGGGGGTTTGATCGGTGTATTTTATATACACCTTTTGAGTCATTTTTTAGTTAGTATTTTACTCATTTCATTTATGTTTAGTATAGTATTAGGATTGTTTTCCTTTCTTCTGTGTCACAGCGATCAGAAATGGAGAAATGACGAAAAGAAGAGGAAATGAGCTTAATTGAAATGGAATTGCATACTAAAAGGGCCAAGAAATGAAGCCTAAGAAGTTCCGGGAAGTATAGGAGATCAGACGAAGACCGGACGAAAAAAGGATGAAGAAACGAAAAAATGCCAAATTCACGCCTCCGGCGCCGAGGCGCCTGGTAGAAGCTTCGCGGCGCCCAATGTTCTGCGGAGTTCGAAAGTTGCAGATTCTTCAGCGTTGTGGCGCCAGACTGTAGGGTCACGACGCCGACGCGGAATTTTTGACGTTTTGGGCCGAATTTTCACGTTTTCAGGGTCCAAAAGGATTCTATAACTTTTCCTACCTACATAGTCCTTAACCCTTTACCTAGAGGATTCTATAACTTTTCCTACCTACATAATCTCTAACCATTTACCTGAAGGATTCTTGGGCTATAAATAGTCTCTACATCATTAGAAGAATTCATTCGATCTCACACTTGACAAATTTCATTCCATTCCATCATTGTAAATATTCCACAACACAATCTTTGGATGCTAGAAGGCTTGGAGACTTGTTCTTAAGTATTTTCTTTTCTTTTGCTTTGTTTATTTCAGTTCATGTATGGAGATTATATTAGTTCTTAGCGTGACTATGACTAGGAGCTAATTACTTTATTAGGGATTTCCTTGTGATTCTCTTGAAACTCGTATTCATGAATTAATAAATTAGTTGATTTCTTCTTCACTTGTTTAAGATTTATTCAATAGTTGTTTTGATTGCTTGATAATTAATTGATCACTAGTTATCATCACTTATATGAGTTCTAATCGAAATCCGAAAGGGGAGATTGTGAATATGTTATAGTTGAATAAATATAGGTTTAAATCGTGGACGGAAGTACTCCGATACTTGTGTAGCTTAATAGGTTATTGCTCTTAATCCTCCTTTGTAGTCAATCTTGTCATCGAAAGATAGAAGGGTTCTCCATTGGGGTTGAGTGTTTATATTACCTTAACAGGAGTATAAAACGGTCTAGTTAACCTACTATCTTAACGTAGAAGAAGAAGTTAGTATAATTGTATTAAGGATTGAATAGAGTGGATAGTTGATGATCTTGGAAGCCCTAATTCTCCGTCATAACTGATTTAAATCAAAGTATTTTCATAATTAGTTTATTTCCTGCATTATTAGTTTAGAATTCCAACACAATTAACGTTAACCAAATAGAAACTAAAGCATAGATAATCGGTGCTTGAAAACCAGTCCCTGAGGACGATATTCGGTCTTACCTAGACTATATTACTTGTAATGATACGTACACTTGCGTTTAGCGTGTGTATAAATCGCACATCACTCAGCTAGTGTTATGTCAAGGATAATAAGACATGAGAAGCCAATATCGCTTCGGTTGGGTCGACTCACCTCCCGGTGAACGATACTATGCATTCTCGTCTAATATTTTCACTTTCCTCCCCGCCCACATATTCCGTCTCGCTTACCATGGAGGCCTCCAGATCGACGGATAAATCCTTCTTTGGCCAAGTGTTTTGGAGGAAAAATAAACTTAAGGACTCTTAATCAGGTTAGATCTCATTTTTGAAAGAGAAGGAAGCAAAGGGGCTACTATCTTCCATTTTCAATGTCGTAACAAGATCAAAATGTTTCTAGAATCTTAGGCATAACATACTATCGGGAAAGGCTAAACTAAACCCAAAGCTTGTAACATTCAGAATAGTTGTCTGCACTCGTACGTATACCTGCATTCGGCAAAAAAAAACAAAATAAAGTGTGCAGTACCTCGAGCAGAGAGAAATATAATGAAGATATATATATATATATATTTGTATATTTAAGATATTGAAAGAGCATGGACAAAAGGTAGCACTCAAAAAGCGTGTAAAAGATAGCACTAAAAAACGGGAACAAACAGGGAAAGGGATATATATATATATATATATATATATATATATATATAATGTTTCAAATATAATATCCCTATAGTGGTGTAAGAAAATCCTAAAGGCAGTAGGCTTGCAAAAGATACTAAACAATTAAAAATACATAAAGACAAACACAGAATGGGGAAATGGGACAACAATTAATAATTGATAAACACTAAGACATATAGAAAACAGTGTACTAAATAATATAGCAAAAATACTATATAAAGTATAACATAAACAATAATACATAATATATAATAGGGATATATGATATAGAATATATAGAAAAGAGACAGCAACGTATATAAATCTAAAAAAAACAGAGAAAGGTGCACGTTGACCAAGGAGAAGAAAACACCTGGTAAGGTTCTTATGAGAAGCTTCAAACTCTGTAAAGTGCTCAGCAATCGGCTTCGAAGTACCGGCGAATATAGTGGTATCCACCACGATCGTCGAGTGTGAGGGTGGTGTGGTTTGGGTTCGCCGAATTGGGTCTCGCCGGCGAGGGGGTGGTCAGCAGGCGTGTGTGTGAGAGAGAACAAAAATGAAAGTGGGAATCTCCTCTAAGGTGTGCGGCGGCTGCCCTTTTTGTGCAGTGAAAGAGGGGAAAAAAATATAGGCTCATCATCCTCAATTGAAGTGTGGGTAGTGTTTATTATATAGGGGTAGAATTAGGGTTTAGTTTTTTTTAGGTTTGGTTTTGGGGGAAAAATAAATGGTTGTTTGAAATTTAAAAATGGGCGGTTGGGCTTATGGAATGGTGGACTGGACTGATCCGGATTGTGTCTCGGACTGGACTGATTTGACAAAATGCAAAACGGGTTAATTATTTAAAAGAAAAATTATTTAAAAAGATGCAAAATTATTAAAATGCAAATGCCGATGCAATAATAATAAAATGCAATATTTAACAAATGTTTAATGTCTAATTAAAATTAAAGCGAGATGTCAATTAATTATTTAAAGAGATGCAAATATTATTAAAATAAACGACGATGTAGTAATAATAGAAACATAATATTAACAAAGACATAATGCTTAATTTAAAATAAAAAGATAAAATGCAAAATATGATGATTAAAATGCGGTGTCCTAAAACACATAAAATTGCAACAATATACGAAAAACGGGTCAAAATTGACCGTCAACAGCATGTCCCTCTTTGTACAGAGATGATGGAAGAGTCTTCGGACAAAGATGTTGACTTATAGTCAATTTTGTCATGTTTTATAAACTAGAACTCAGAAGTGGGGCTGATGCAGACTCAAAATTGTCCCAGTCGAATTATGATGACACTGGGTCGTTGTGATGCGAAAATAAAAAGCAAAGCTGACGCAGATTTAAAAAATGTCCCAATGTCGAATTATGAGGACACTGAGTTGTTGCGATGCTAAAATTATGGCCGGACGAATACCGATTCAAAAATATGTCCCAATGTCGAATTAAGATGACATTGGGTTGTTGTGATGTTGGCAAATTAAGGCAGGGCGGATGCGGATTCAAAATTTTGTCCCTGTGTCGAATTATGATGACACTGGGTTCTCGTGGTCATGGACGCCGAGGAGAGCGGATCAACGCTCGAGGTACAAATTGCTTCGGGCCACGAGATAGTTCCACGTTGTACTTCGCTCCGTAAATTAAGGCTCCCGCAGCTAAAGCTTAAAAAGATTAGTGCATAAATCATAAGACGTAAAAATGATAAAGCATGAATATATGAGAAATACGATCATGTGAGTAGGAGTGTCGTCCTGTGTAGACGTAAAGTATTGAAGGTGACGTAGTTGCAGATGAATGATTAAGATGTTGGTGACGTCATTGTGTTGACACGTTGCAGGTTTAGTTCATGCACGATAGATGCGACGTGAGTGACGCCGGTGCTCAGGCGTTATTATGCAATGACGCTGGTGCTCAGACGTTGACTTAGATGATGCTGGTGCTCAGGCATCAATGTAGATGATGTCGGTGCTCAGGCATTGATGCAGATGATGCCGGTGCTCAGACATTGATGCAGATGATGCCGGTACTCAGGCATTGATGCAGATACCGCCGGTGCTCAGACGTTGATGCAGATGATGTCGGTGCTCAGGCATTGATGCAGATGATGCCGGTGCTCGCATTAACGAATACGCCGCTTCGACATTGATGCAGATGACGCCGATGCTCAGGCGTTGACTTAAATAACGCTGGTGCTCAGTCGTGATTTAGATGATGCCGGTGCTCAGGCATTTATGCAGATGATGTCTATGCTCAGGCATTAATGCAGATAATGCCTGCGTTCGACATCGACGCAGATGACGCCGCGTGCTCGACATCGACGCAGACGCCACGTGCTCAGACGTTGACTTAAATAACGTCGGTGCTCAGGCGTGATTTAGATGATGTCAGTGCTCAGACATTGATGCAGATGACGCCGGTGCTCAGGCGTTGACTTAAATATCGCCGGTTCTCATGTGTGATTTAGATGATGCCGGTGCTCAGGCATTGATGCAGATGACGCCGGTGCTCAGGCGTTGACTTAAATAACGCCGGGTGCTCAGGCGTGATTTAGATGATGCCGGTGCTCAGGCATTGATGCAGATGACGCCGGTGCTCAGGAGTAATGTAATAAGGTCATTGCATAGACGTTATGTATATGTCGTCGTTGCATATAAGAGAGGACATTATTAATAGCCGTAATAGGAGGACGTCGTTGTATGGACGTAATAAGAAAGAACGTCGTTGGATAGACGTCATTGATAGCCGTAATAGGAGGACGTCGTTGTGTGGACGTAATACATGAACGTCGTTGAATAGACGTAATAAAAGGAGCTTCGTTGATAGACGTAATTGAGCTAACGTCATTGTGCAGCCATAATAAGAAAACGTCGTTGATAGACGTAATAAGAGGACGTCATTATGTGGACGTAATAAGATGAACGTCATTGAATAGACGTAATAAAGGACGTCATTGATAGTCGTAATAGGAGGACGTCGTTGTGTAGACGTAATAAGATGAACGTCGTTGAATAGACGTAATAAAGGACATCATTGATAGCCATAATAGGAGGACGTCATTGTGTAGACGTAATACATGAATGTCGTTGAATAGACGTAATTGAGCTAACGTCGTTGTGCAGCCATAATAAGAAGACGTCATTGATAGACGTAATAAGAGGACGTCATTATGTGGACGTAATAAGATGAACGTCGTTGAATAGACGTAATAAAAGACGTCATTGATAGTCGTAATAGGAGGACGTCGTTGTGTGGACGTAATAAGATGAACGTCGTTGAATAGACGTAATAAATGACGTCATTGATAGCCGTAATAGGAGGACGTCGTTGTGTAGACGTAATACATGAACGTCGTTGAATAGACGTAATTGAGCTAACGTCGTTGTGCAGCCATAATAAGAAGACGTCATTGATAGACGTAATAAGATGATTTCGACCCGGTGGGCCAGACCATTATGATGAAATTACCTGCAGAATATAAACCGAATAAAAATAATTAGAGTCGTAAAGTGATTGAGAAATAAGGATGAGAGTGGCCCTGTGAGCCAAATGACGTCTTGATAGACGCGTGCGATTGTGGCTTTGCGGGCTGAGCTGATATGTGAAACTTTCTACAAAATCAAAGATAGATGCAGTAATTAGTGCATGGATATATAGGTATGCAAAAACGAATGAATGAGGATAAGAATGTGGCCCTGTGAGACGAGCTGCTATGCGAAAATCCCCTTCAACGTTGCCAACTTTCCAGCCCCTGTTATCTGTACTCAAAAGAAAATTTGTGAGATTTGAAAGGGGCTGCTGATTTGTGCGGACTTTGTAGCTTTAACTCTGGCCATTCGCATGCCCGATCTGTTCGGACTTGTAACCATTGTCTGGCTTTAAGCATTTGGTTACGAGAGCGTAGTCGATAATATGCTATTCGGTACTGACTACCTCTTCTTGCAGTGAAGCTTATTGAAAGCAGCCCCAATTTTGGCATAAGCGGATGCCGAATAGACGAGACCGAATTTGATATGGAATACCTTACTATCCTATCGCAGAGATTGAATGGAGTGTGCTTTGCAACCGGTAGAGTGAGGACGAAAGATTTTAGAAAGAGTTTGATGAGGCCACCTACGTATCTCGCCATAGAGATAAAGTAGATACATAGTCCAGAAGCATAGCCCCAATTGAAGTTGGGTTCGTCGATTAGACTTCGAGTTTTTTTTTTTTTTTAAAGATGGGACCAAAGTTGATATGGCCGCCTATGCATTTTGCCAAAGGGACCAGTTTAACCCATAGTTCGTCGGTGACGGAGAATAAGGAGATTCTTAAGAGATGGAAAATAGAATTTTTCTAAAAGGTGGAACCGAGGCCGAAATGGCCGCCTACGTATCCCGCCATGGAAATCAGGTCACGCGTAGTTCCAAAGTCTGACAAAATTTTAAGAAAATTGTTGTTTGGAATATGGGCTTTCCGCGTATCGCGCTGATAACGAAAGGAATAACACAGCCCCAGAAAACCAAGCTAGTATAGCTCGTAATTAATAATTAGCGAATGCACAAAGTTGAAGTAGCAAAATAATGTACTAGAGTGCACATAGCTGAAAGCAACAAACATTACAATAGCAAGCAGACTATATAAATATCAAACGAGCGTCCTAGCATGTTTGGGACCTCTTTTAATGCCAGAGGTGGGCCTAAACGCCAAATATGCGAGATTATGATAGATAGGTCCAAGCTGTTAAATCGCAATGTTTTGTTGGAAATGGCGACCAAATGACGGTGCACTTTTTCCAATTTCGGCATGCCATGTTTAGGCTTGTATTTGTTGATCGGTGTATTTTATATACACCTTTTGAGTCTGTTTTAGTTAGTCTTTTGTCCCATTTTGCACATATAAGTGTCATATTAGGATAGTTTTTCTTTCTTTTGAGTCAAAGTGGTTAAAATGGCCAAATGGCGGAAAAGGAGCAAAAAGAGGGCAAAAGAGGAGATGTCAGAGCTGAAAACAGAGAAAGTGACGAACGAGGCTAAAATCCGCATCAGTGGCGCCCCGCAGTAAATGCAGGTCGCGCGCGCCACCATTCGTGAGAGGTCGCAGAAGACTCGCACGCGCGCCTCGAGACCGATGCAGGGCCGCGCGCTAAACATCCGAAGCCACAAGAGTTGCAGCGGCGCCTCGCAGCAGATATCAGGGCCGCGGCGCCAAAACACCCGACGGATTGCAGAACTTCCGGCGCCGCGGCGCCTGTCTGCAGGGCCGCGGCGCCGACGCGAAAAAAATAGGTTTTTAGACGGATTTTGGGCCTGGCCTGCAGGGAAAAGTTGAGGCGGTTTTCAGCCTATAAAAGGAGAACCCTAGGCAGTTTTTGAGGGTTCCCCTTCTTGCACAACACAAGACTTTTGCTTGGAGATTGGACACCATTAGTTTAGTAATTTCTTTTCCCTTTCTTGTTCTTTATTTCAGTTTTGCATGATGAACATGGAATTAGTCCTTGTCATCTTTATGGCTAGGAACTAATTCTCTTATAGGGCTTTCTATGTTGAATTTCTTGAAACTTATGTTATAAATTAATGCATGCTTATGGTTATTTGTCTTATTGAGAGATCTATCCAATAATTGAGTTGAATTCTTGGTAATTAATTGACAACTAATTATCACTATATGATTTCTAATCAGATTCTGAAAAGGGGGGATTGTGAATATGCTGTAAGTTGGGTAGACATTCTTGGATTGGGGATGAAAATACCTCAATTATTTATGTAGCGTTGATGAGAGGCTTAACAACCCTAATTTTGCGCATTGTGCGTGTGGCCAACTAGGTTTTTGTTCTTAATCCTCCTATAAAGTTATCCTTATCACCGAAAGGTAGGTAAGGTGCGATACTGGGGTTGAGTGTTTATATAACCCTAACGGGAGTATAAAACGATTTCAGAACCCGCTTTCTCCAAAAGAAGAATACCATAAGTTAATGCATTAGTAAGTAGCATAAGCAGATAGTAAGGATACATGGAAGCCCTATTCCCATCACATCTGAAGTACATCTTATTATTTTACATAGTTTTCATAATTCTTAGTTATAAACAACCAAATCAATTATCAATTCGCCAAATAGATACTAGAAAATAGATATTTGGTACTTGAACCCTAATCCCAGAGGACGATATTCGGTCTTATCAAAGACTATACTATTTGTCACGATAACGTGCACTTGCGTTTAAAGTGTGTGCATCTTACCGCGCGCCAAGTTTTTGGCGCCGTTGCCGGGGATTAGGCATAGTTCAATATCAAATTTGTCTATTTTTAATTTCTAATTTGGCTTTTATTTTGATTTTTAATTTTTACGTTTTTCTTTTGAAAAATTCGAGGTGCCGTGATTTGTTGTCTGTTTTTGATCTATTTCAGGAAGTCAGTTTATGCGAAGGAGAAGAGGAGCAGACACACTTGTTCCCTTCAATCCAGAAATTGAGAAAACCTGCAAACAGAACAGAAAGAATCAGCGGAGTGCAACCTTGTTAGAGATGAACGACGTTCAGAACAACAACGGGATGGGAGAAGGGTTAGGAGAGAATCAACCCCATCCAGGAATGCCTAGGCAAGCGCCAATAGACGTGGAAGAGAGAGTCCAAGTCCAGCCAGAACGAAGTTTGGGAGACTATGTGCTACCAAGAGTGAATGGAGCACAGACATGCATTAGGCTCCCTGCAATAGGAGCCAACAACTTCGAGATAAAACCAGCGATTCTGAGCATGGTACAGCACACAGTGCAATTCGGAGGACTGCCATCGGAGGATCCACATATGCACATAGCTAATTTCTTGGAGCTATGTGCAACTTTAGATATAACGGTGTTACTGATGATGCCGTCAGATTGAGGCTCTTTCCCTTCTCACTCAGGGATAGAGCAAAAGTATGGTTGAATTCCCTGCCGGCCGATTCGATTTTCACATGGCACGAGCTGGCACAGAAATTCTTAGCCAAGTTCTTTCCTCCGTGTAAAGCAGCAAAACTAAGAGGGGAGTTGAACAACTTCTACCAAGCAGATGGAGAGTCCTTATATGAAGCTTGGGAAAGGTTCAAAGATCTACAGAGAAAGTGCCCACACCATTGCATTGAGTTGTGGAACTTGGTCCACATCTTCTACAACGGGCTGAGCAGTACTACCAGAACTATCATAGATGCAGCAGCAGGTGGAGCATTCATGAGGAAAACAGCCCACGACGCTCATGAGTTATTAGAAGACATGGCCACTAACAACCATGTCACGGAAGAGAGGTCGACGAATGGGAGAAGAACAGTGGGAGTCCATGAAATAGACGCTATTGCTGCCTTGAATGCCCAAGTGGCCCTTCTAGCTAAACAGTTGCAGCAACATACAGTGTCAGTGAATGCGGTACAGATGCCTAAAAGCTGCGAGATATGTGGTGGCCCACATACATTTGATAGGTGTCCTTCAGCGGATCCCAACAATATACCAATGGAGCAGGCGGAGTGTCAGGCCATAGGTAACTATCAAAGGCAACAGAACAACCCCTACTCTAACACTTATAATCCAGGATGGAGGAATCACCCAAATTTCTCATGGAAAGGAGACCAGGGGCAGCAGAATCAGTACCAAGGGCAGCAGAATCAGTACAATGGGCAACAGAACCAATATCAGGGGCAGCAGAACCAATACAGGCCGATGCGTAATCCGCAGAACGAATCAGCAACCCTTCATTCAAGCCCCACAAAGATTCAATGCGGCTCGTAAAGAAAGAAAAAGCCGATGAGTGAGCAGTGGATAAAGACTTGCCAATGCCTGCACTCCGCCATGATGAAGCTAGATCCTCATTCAGAACTTGAAACTCGCTGGTCATTTAGCAAAGCAGGAAAACATCAGACCACAGAGGGCATTGCCAAGTAACACATAGGTAAATCCAATGGAGCAGTGCAAAGCAGTGCAATTGAGAAGCGGCAAACAGTTGGAGCAAAGATCACCACCTCACCAAAGAGTTGAGAAGAAATCGAGTTAGAAAAGAGAAGGTGATTGAGCCTAGCCCGGTGATAGAAAACTCCGGAGAAGGAGTATACAGAAAGATCCCTTTCCCCAGAGATTACTGAGGAAGGCGGTCGATAAACAATTTTCCAAATTTTTGGAAGTATTCGTGAAGTCGCATATCAACATACCTTTTATAGAGGCTTTGGAGCAGATGCCTTCCTATTTCAAGTTCATGAAAGAAATCTTGGGGAAAAAGAAGAAGTTGGCGGAATATGAGATAGTAGCACTAACAGAAGAGTGTAGTGCTATCCTGCAAAAGAAGTTGCCACCCAAGCTAAAGGATCCTGGCAGCTTTACACTACCTTGCACAAGCGGGGGTGACTTGCAACAGAGCTCTATGCGATTTAGGGGCAAGTATAAACCTGATGCCCTTATCAGTTTTTGAAAGATTGGAGTTGGGAGAGGCCAAACCAACCACTGTGAGTCTGCAACTAGCTGACAGGACAGTGGTTCATCCACGAGGAAAAATTGAGGACGTGATTGTGAAAGTAGAAAAATTCTTCTTTCCTGCAGACTTCCTCATTCTTGACATGGAAGAAGACGCGGAAATCCCTATCATATTGGGGAGGCCATTCCTAGCAACGGGAAGAGCTTTGATTGATGTTGAAAGAGGAGAATTAACACTAAGGGTGGAGTCCGAAGAAATGGTGTTTAAAGTTTTTAAACACGTCATTGAGCCACCAACAATGAGTGGGTGCTTTGCAATCAGCACAATTAAACCATTCGAGCCGATACAAGTCAACCAAAGAGCGATGAGCCCAAGAAAGCAGGCATGGTTTGCTGAAATGCCACTAAGGGAGGTAAGTTTTCCTGAACTCCCTATTACTGATAATGCCAAGAAGAAAAGAAGAAAAAGAAAACGCCAAATGTGGAGGAAATGGATAGGTTGGGGGCTTAATCCACCCCAGGGTTATTAAGGCTAAGGAACTTGCGTCCGGCTAAAAGACGTTAAAGACAGCGCTACGTGGGAGGCAACCCAACGCTTTCAATTTTGTTATTTTAATTTCTGTCTTTAGTTAATTTTATTTTGTCTAAGAACAGTCTCACGGTCTTGGGGTTTTGTGTTTGTGCTGTGATTGACAGGTACAGGGAAATAAACTGAAGAAAAGCAAGAATTTCGTAAAAGCGGTAGGCCATGCGCCAGAGCGAGCAGCGCGCCAAAAGAACTGAACAGGCGCAGAAGTTTAAGCGCCGCGACGCCAGAGCGCGCGCCAAAAGAGCTGAAAGTTTGCCAAGTCTATGAGCCGCGCTACCAGAATGTGCCGCGACGCTAAAAGTCCCGGCGAGCGCAGAGATCAGCCGCGCGCTAAAAGCGTGGCGCCAAAGCGGGAATTCAGAAACTTAAAAACGCCAAAAAATCAGATTTTCCCAATTCCAATATCAAAACCTAACTTTCTCTCCAAAACCCACGAAATTCCAGAAATTTGCCCACAAATCCTCTACAAATCCAACCCAACCACAACTTAAACTCTTAAATTCCTAAAAACCCCCAACTATCTCAAACAACGAAGCTCCATTCCATACCCTCAAGCCAACCAATTGAAACAAGAACAGCGTGAAGCTCTCATAAAAAGGTAATCCCTTTCTTTGTTCTTGAATCCTTTTACTGAAGCCATAGGAAGTAGTAGTTTGGAGGAGTATTGTAGTTGAGGTAGTTTGGGTGCTGAAAAGTGATTGTGAAGGTTGTGGGTAAAGAGTAGAAAAGGAGGTTGTGGGTATTGAGTAGAAAGGTTGAAGTTTGGGGGTGTTGTATTCGCTGCTAGTTTTGAGTGTGTAGGAGACAGTTGTGCCACTAAAGTATAAGCTGCAGATTTTGTTTTAAAAATGGCCACCAGAAAGAGAAGAGGCTCCACATCCACCCCAACCCCACAATACGACGAAAATAGGTTTGTGAGCTACGAAGCCTCCCAAAGATATAAAAAGTTAGATACCAGACCCATAATACCAGAAAGGGGAATGGACTACCAGAGGGAGCCATATGGGGAGGAAGACGTTTATGAGCCCATTCGGGCAATGATTGAGTTAAGGGATTGGAGGAAATTTGTGAATCCGGAGAAGATAGCACCAGTAAACACAACAATGGTGCGTGAATTTTATGTCAATTTTCCGGAAAAGGTGGAAAGGGGATGCTTTGTAAGGGGACGTTATGTGCCTGTGACAGCAGAGGATATAAATATACAATTGAAAACAGTTGATGTTGAAGAAAGAAGTGATTGGAATCACTTTAGAACATGGTCTAGAAGCATTGACCACATCGACTGGAATGCCGTTGCAGACACCGTGAGCTACCATGGGGCTGTTTTTGATATTGGAAGAAATGGGTCAAGAGCACCAACAAAGCAATTCAACAAAGTAGCCAAAGGTTGGCTATATTTCGTCAGCGCCCGCATGATTCCATCCACGCACTTCACCAGAGTGCCAGAGGATAGGATCAAACTGATATATGGAATTATGAGGGGGTTGACGATTGATGTGGGGAAAGAAATAGTGCAGAGCATTGAAGAAATCAGCAGGTTGGTAACAACAGGCGGATTGGGACATGGCTCAGTCATCACCAAGCTATGTCACATGAGTGCGGTTGTAAACCTACCCACTGACACTCATGAAAGAAACCAACTGCCGGTGTCCTATGGGATAGTGCACTCTTTCCCAGACCCAAGCCCCCCAGCAGCTAGACGGAGAGTACCACCCCCAGCAGCAGCAGCAGCAGAAGCCGCCATGGATGAAGAAGAGCCTGAAATAGGGGCTCAATATGAGGCAGGACCCAGCCACCAGCCAACCACAGGAGCAGAACCTTCAGAGCCCACAATGGGACAATTGTACCAACATCAGAGGAGGATGATGCAGACCTTGCAAACAGTAGTACAAGGACAGCAAGAAACAAGGCAACAAATCAACGAGCTGAGTGCCTTGTTCAACCAATGGTCGATGCATTATCCACCGCCACCACCACCATATTAGCCAAAGTCTGTAAGTGTCTTCTTTTTTCTTTTTATTTTCTTTGAGTCTTGCACACATTGGGGACAATGTGTGATTTAAGTTTGGGGGTGTTTTATTTGTGTGTCATGTTATGTTTTATTTAAGTCTTTTTATTTGTTTTATGTTTATTTTGAGTCACCAAAATTTTTCTTTTTTGAGTCATAACTGTCTGTCAAAGATCATGTATGCTGTAGTTGCTAGAAACACCTAGTGAAGTAAGGTGGAATAATGTAAAGGAATTGAAGCAACTATCTAAACACTTAGGTTAGATATGCCAAAAACTCATAGAATCTGTCTATTTGGAGTTTCTTGCTCGAATTACGCATACTAAATGATAAATGCTTATGTGTTATGATTGCTTGCTATTTGAGGCGAAATAGTTAGGATATGCATGTTAGGGAGGTGACTCAGACATTTCTTTGATAGTCAATTCTTACCATTCTTTTTTATCCTGTACTTTAAAAATATCCCTAGTCAGCCCCATTGAGCCTAAATTTGAAACTTCTTCTTTGACACCCTATATTCCCACAAATTGTGCCATAAGTGAAAATATGAAATAGTGGAGTACATTGTGTTAAAAAGAAGAAACAAAAAGAGTGAACAAGTTTGATGCACCCCAATGGAAAAGTAATAAGAAAGAGGCAAAAGCCTAAGTTTGGGGGTGCCTATTAGTATAATACACTTCACTCTCCCAAAACAAAAAAGGGGAAGGATAAAATTGAAGTGAAGGAAAGAATCAAAAGAAAAAGGGAAAAATTGAAAAGCCAAAAGAGTTTATGGTACAGAAAAATGAGCCTAAATGTCTATCTTTACCAACCCCTACCTAAGCCTACATTACAACCCTTAAAGTCCTGAAGATCTCTTTTATGCATATCTAGAATTAGTGGAGAATAGCAAGTAAGCAAGTCATAGGAATTCTTGAATTTATATGCATGATTTAGTATATTGACTTCCATTAAGCATGATGAATATGAGTTTGCGAAATATTTAGCTTCATGTGGTTAGTGTGCTGAAAATTTCATGCTATATGATTCCTGCATATTATTCTGCTAACCTTCATGTTTTTTTAGTTAACATTTATGCAGCAAAAGTGATCAATGGCAGGGAGTCCTTTATTTATTATTTTTCGTTCTTTGAGTCTTTTTATTTTATTTCTTTCTATCTTTGCTCGAGGGCGAGCAAAGGTTAAGTTTGGGGGTATTTGATCGGTGTATTTTATATACACCTTTTGAGTCTGTTTTAGTTAGTCTTTTGTCTCATTTTGCACATATAAGTGTCATATTAAGATAGTTTTTCTTTCTTTTGAGTCAAAGTGGTTAAAATGGCCAAATGGCGGAAAAGGAGCAAAAAAATGGCAAAAGAGGAGATGCCAGAGCTGAAAACAGAGAAAGTGGCGAATGAGGCTAAAATCTGACCAGCGCGCGCCCCGCAGTAAATGCAGGCCGCGACGCCCACCATTCAGAGAGGCTGCAGAAGACTTCAGCGCGGCGCCTCGAAGACGCAGGGTCGCGGCGCCTAAACATCCGAGAAGCCACAGGAGTTGCAGCGCCACGGCGCCTCGTGACAGATATCGTGGTCGCGCGCCAAAACACCCGGACGGATTGCAGAACTTCCGCGCGCGCTGTCAGGCCGCGCGCCGACGCGAAAAATAGGTTTTTAGACGGATTTTGGGCCCGGCTGCAGGGAAAAGTTGAGGCGGTTTTCACTATAAAAGGAGAACCCTAGGCGCTTTGAGGTTCCCTTCTTGCACAACATAAGACTTTTTTCTTGGAGATTGGACACCATTAGTTTAGTAATTTCTTTTCCCTTTCTTGTTCTTTATTTCAGTTTTGCATGATGAACATGGAATTAGCCCTTGTCATCTTTATGGCTAGGAACTAATTCTCTTATAGGGCTTTCTATGTTGAATTTCTTGAAACTTATGTTATAAATTAATGCATGCTTATGGTTATTTGTCTTATTGAGAGATCTATCTAATAATTGAGTTGAATTCTTGGTAATTAATTGACAACTAATTATCACTATATGATTTCTAATCAGTTACGAAAAGGGGATTGTGAATATCTTTGTAAGTTGGGTAGACATTCTTGGATTGGGGATGAAAATACCTCAATTATTTATGTAGCGTTGATGAGAGGCTTAACAACCCTAATTTTGCGCATTGTGCGTGACGGTCAACTAGGTTTTTGTTCTTAATCCTGCTATAAAGTTATCCTTATCACCGAAAGGTAGGTAAGGTGCGATACTGGGGTTGAGTGTTTATATAACCCTAACGGGAGTATAAAACGATTTCGTAAACCTGATTTCTCCAAAAGAAGAATACCATAAGTTAATGCATTAGTAAGTAGCATAAGCGGATAGTAAGGATACATGGAAGCCCTATTCCCATCACATCTGAAGTACATCTTATTATTTTACATAGTTTTCATAATTCTTAGTTATAAACAACCAAATCAATTATCAATTCGCCAAATAGATACTAGAAAATAGATATTTGGTACTTGAACCCTAATCCCAGAGGACGATATTCGGTCTTATCAAAGACTATACTACTTGTCACGATAACGTGCACTTGCGTTTAAAGTGTGTGCATCTTACCGTGCATCATTTGTCTATCATTGTCACGCTATACACATATGCTTATTGGTCGTCGGGTTGTGAAACCCAACGACAATTTGGTGGATTTCCTAATCGTGGAGACGATACCAATGATCGACCCACCTAGGGTGTATGCATGCATGACTTAAAATAAAGAGGGTGGTACAGCTCTATCTTAAATTTTCTAAAATTTGGTTTACTAGACACAATGGTTTCCGAGCGGACTACTCGAGTGAGAAGGCTATGCGGCCACCGGATGGTCCGGATGCTCCTGCGCCTTTGCCAACTCGCCTATATTTTGGTATTTGAAAGAAATTTGCGAGTGATGAAAATTCCTCCATATCAATTGATGAAAATTCTTGTTCCAAAGCAACCGCACGAGAATTTTGGTTATCATAAAAAACATCTCACAAGCGGTTCCAGGCGTCTACTGCTTTGGAATCCGGCTCCATTATAGTGTGCAACAGATCGGTAGAAATGGTTGCATAAATCCAACCTAAAACGATAGCGTCCAAGGTATCCCATAATTCCTTGTCGGCGTCTGTTGTAAGTGTCTTTTCTTGTGCCGGTGGGATAATATGATGAAGAACTCGATGAGCCCGACAACAAATTTTGAATAATTTTGCCCACGATGCATAATGCACGTTTTCCATCTCTAGTTTAATGGGAATGTGAGATTTGATGTTAGAGATAGCAAGAGCAGGATGAAAACTAGTTTTGGAATCAAACATCTTAAGGTGTGGTTGGATGAACAATAGTGGAGGTGAGAAAAAAATGTGAAGAAGATGAATATTTTCGGCCAAATGGAGGAGTAGGTCGAAAATGTGGTAGAAAATTTGAAAAAATGGATCTTTCCTAATGCTCTTGATACCATAAAAGAATTTGGAAGATTTTTCTCAAATTATTTTTAAACTGAATATTAATTCTAATATTCTAACAATAAACTCCGCCCCTGATTAGTCTTATATTTGCATTAATATTTTTATTAAATATATATAAAAATTAAATTTCGCGCTCAATTACCAACATATAATGTCGCTACCTTAAAATTCACATAAAGTTTATGAATATACCCGTAGTCTTTTTTTTTATGACGGAAAAACTCGCAGTCGCTACTTTATTACAAGTGCGCACTGGGTAAACCCTCGGACTGACGCAATAGCCTGCAAACCACGTCAGCCAGGTAAACCACACTTGGCAAGCCATGTGTGACAGACTCAACCAAGAAGGTGTTGGCAGGGGGAATCGAACTCGTGACCTTTCGGTCCCGCGCTCTCCTACTCCACCAACTTGGCTACTCTTGCGGGTAATATACCCGTAGTCTTGTGCAATATACAGCTTTGCTTTTCACATATATTCGCATACAATTGTGGACTGTTTAAACTTTAGGACGGTGGCTTGAAGTTTGAATTGTCAGATCGAACTGAACTTCGAGACAATTACCTGAATTTGTACTACAAGAATTGAACTTTAGATCACTATCCTGAAATCCGATGAAGCCGGTCATGCTTCTCTATTTAAAATTGATCAATATTGCAGTAAATGCTGGCCATGTTTTACACAGCACTTTGTACTTCACCTTTTATATTTGGTACGTCTAATATTTTTTATATATATATAAAATCTCTGTGCCTGTTGTGCAAGTTTAGATGCAGTTTTAGAAATATTCATTTTTGAAATAGATTCTATTATGTGGGGTAATCAAAAAGGGGGAAAGGAAGAAGACTAGTCAAAATGAAATAAGCATTTACTGTGTGAAAAGTTTTTATACGCATCTTGGTCTAGTGGGGAGCACGACTGAGATGGTTCGAATATATGAAGAGAAGAAGCACGAAAGGATGTCTCAGTGAAGAGGTGCGAGAGGTTATCAGTGATAGATCTAAGGAGAGGTAGAGGTAGACTGTGAAAGAGTTGAAAAGACTTGATTAGATATGATATGGCACATCTCCAACTCACCGAGGACATGATCCTAAATTAAAAAGCATGGATGCCGAGGATTAGTATAGATAGTTAGTAGGGAGTTGAGTGTTTTCTCTTCTTCCCGAGGGAGAGCATGGTTTTAGTTAAAACTTAAAAGTATCATTATTATTACTATTATTTTATCATTATCTCTTTCTTCATTGTATTACAATTATTGTGTCTTTTACTTGGATTATTTATACTATTTTTACTATTAGTATTTTCTCTTTCTACAACATTCTCACCATAGCTTTATTTTACTTTTGTATTTATCAAATTTGTTTTTGAAATTATATTTTTTTTGAGCTAAAGGTCTATCGAAAACAATATCTCTATCTTTCACAAGATAGGGTAAGACTTGCGTACACTTCACTCTCCCCAAATTCCACTAGTGAAATCAAACCGGATATGTTCTTGTTGTATTTTCTGTGTGAAAAGTTGTCAGTGATATCATTATTAGATTATAGGTGTTGATTGTTCACTTCTGGTGAGCCAAATAGAATTCTAAAGAGAAAATTAGTTCGGATGATCATTTTTTAGACCGCTTATTACTATTTAACTATCATTTTAAATGTGATTGAGAAATAACTATTTTTTCTTAAGACAAAATAAAAAAATATTCCTAGCTAAAATACTAAGAAACTTCAATACCATGTACTAGAATTGAAGCTTTTATGAGAGAACCTCTATGACATTGTGTTAGATTTTGAAAATTCTCTTTAGGTGAAACTCCAACATAGTATGATAGAATTTTGAATTCGAGGACAAAACCCTCGAGTTTCCATTTGTAAAATCACGAACTACGTGTGTAACAACCTGTTCCATCTTTATTGTTCTTTCGCTTACTTTTTTCGAAATGCCCTCTGATAACCTCTATCTGTGTTTTTTATTGAATTTGAGGATTAGAAATTTCTAAGATGGTGTTTGATCAAGTTTTTGGAAATGCACTTTTTTGGCCAAACATTACTTTTCCAGAAGCCAAAAAGTATTTCTAGATGGGAAGAGAAGCAGAAACACCAATTTGGTGTTTCTCGAGAAGTGTTTCTCGAGAAGCCCTTTTTGCTCATTAAATAATTTTTTTGGACCCTTTATCCTTTTCTTTTCACAAAATTTCTTTTAATCTCATATAATATCCCCATATAAAATAGAAATTTGGGAATGGGGTAGGGTGGGGGTAAGAAAAAAATTCAAAAATTTTAATTTTTTTTTTATAAAAGTAACAAAAAATATGAAATAAAAATTTGAGCAGGGGTCGGGCACGGGGGTGGGGGTCGGCCAGGGGGGGTAAGAAAAAAATTCATATTTTTTAATATAATTTTTTTTATAAAAGTAACAAAAAATATGAAATAGAAATTTGAGGATGGGTAGGACAATGGGGGTGGCGGGGGCAGGGCGGGGGGTAAGAAAAAAATTCATATTTTAATTTTTTTTATAAAAGTAACAAAAAATATGAAATAGAAAGTTGAGGATGGGGTAGGGCAATGGGTGAGGTGGAGGTAGGGCAGTGAGGTAAGAAAAAAATTCATGTTTTTTTATAAAAGTAACAAAAAATAAGAAATAAAAATTTGAGGATAGGGTAGGGCAATGAGGGTGGGGTGGGGGTAGGGGGTAGGGCGGGAGGTGTAAGAAAAAAATTTATATTTTTTATAAATTGTTTATAAAAGTAAAAAAAATATAAAATATAAATTTGAGAATGTAGTAGGTGGACGGGGGAGGGGGGGAGGGGTAGGGGGAGGTAAGAAAAAAAATCATATTTTCAATCATTTTTTATAAAAGTAACAAAAAATATGAAATAAAAATTTGAGGATGGGGTAGGGGTGTGGTGGGGGTAGGTGTGGATAGGGAGGGGGGTAGGTTTGGACATATTTGAGTCATTGACTATCATATTGTCGTTACATTTCTTATGTACAATATAATATTATTTTTTGATTAAATATTGCAATTAAATAATTTTAAAAAAAATTATTAAATTGTAAAGATATACTAATTTTTAGAAACATACTAGTAAATTTGTATACTAGTAAATTTGTATAAATGTTAGTCAAACAGAAAAATGTTTCTGTTTCTCAGAAGTACTTCTATAACTATAGGCCGAACACTCTAACAAATTCTCCAGAAACAGTTTCTGCAGAACTACTTCTAAGAAACAGAAACACTTTTCCAGAAGCTTGGCGAAACAGACCCTAAGTTTGTTTTGATTGGAAATTGTTTGACTGGTAGTTAACTTTTGTTGTTGTTGTTGTGTCCAGACTGGAATTCTGATGATTCTATTAGATCTAGAAGGTGATTTTAGTCTTGGGAGTCGGGTCGGTTCAGTTCCTGAGGACTTGAGTGCATTTTTGTCTTTTGATTTGGTTTTCATTATTTGGCAATTGGGGGTTGACTTGGTCAACGAGACCTCGTATGATGATTCTGAGTGCACAAATGAGTTCGTAGTGAGGGTCTCGGGGTTTCAGGGTGAAAATGAGAAGTGCCAGATTTTTCTGGTTTTCTGTTCTGGTGTGATTCATCGCGTTCGCGAGAAGCCTGTCGCGTTCGTGATGAAGAGTCGGGTTCTGGGCCGGGTTGGCTGACCATCGCAATCATGATGGTTTGATTGCGTTTGCGATGGATTGGGTCGGGTCAATCTCGCGTTTGCGAGGTGGTCTCGCATTCACGATGTATGAATGATGCCTGGGCAGATTTTAAAATATCAAGTCGTGATTTTACTCATCATTCTCATATTTTCCACTTACAAGCTCAGTTATGAGAAATATTTAGGAACTTTTGCAAGATTTATCATTTGGGTAAGATTCCAAATACCTTTTCATGATTATTCCATAGTTTAATAATATTTTTCATGCTAAGATTCTTGAATTAATGGAGGTAAAATGGAGATTTGAAATCCTAGGGTTGAAATTGGATTTTCTTCTATTAAACATGAATTAGTGGTTGGATTTTGACTATTTTTGGTGTATAGATTTTATTAGTCATGGGTAAACTAATTTTAAATTAAATTTCCTATTTGCCCTTCGTGGCTCGGAATTCTATTTTGGGTGACTTTTTGGGTTCGATTTTAAAGTATGTCAATATGGGTACCACTGGGTTCGTATGACTTTCTGAAATAATATTTTGACCTTATTGAACTCAATTTTCGTATGAAATAACTATTTTGCCCCTCGAGGTTTGAAATGGTTTTTTAGACTATCTTTTCAATCCAAAATTCTTCTAAGACTATTATGGGTATTCTTCGAATCTAGTCTTAACGAACAATTCATAATTATTAGACTTTGCTTATTCTGAGATGTTTCGGAAGAAGAAAGCTCAAGTTGGATAGTTCGTGGCGCATGTTCGGCCTTTCAGGTAGCTTATGACTTACCTTCTGATGAGACTTTGGTTAGCGAACGTATGTACAATTAGTTATTATCGGAGAAAGCATGTACACCTTCGGGTATGAAGTTGGGATGGATTACTTAGGTTTGGAATTGCTGATTGATTTATAGGCTTGTTGCCTCTTTGTGATTATTGGCTTGCTGCCTAGTGTTTGATATTAGATTTGCACTTAGTTGTCATATCGTGATTGTGAATAATTATTTTTCACTTATCTTGATATTATCATGGATAGAGGAAAAGACTGGATTTGATATTGATATTATGAGATGTGTCCATGTGTGGCACGATTAGAATTGATACTATTCACGTGTATTGTTATTTGTATTTGCATTCATCTTTCTTTATATCTCACTTATCATCGAAAATGGAAGGATAATGAAAATGGCTCGGAATTGTGAAGTGTACTTTATGACAAGTGTAATTTATATCATGCATTGCATATGTTCTTATTTCATATGATGATTTGTTATGAACTGTGATCGGAAATGAATAAAAGTGAGAGAGTGTATCCTCTGAGGTCTTTGCCGGAGAGCGTAAAAGAGAGATGAGTGTCCGATATCCGAGGTCTTTGTCGGGATCGTGAGAGTGTCTGATGCTCGAGGTCTTTGTCGGGATCATAAGAGTTCCGATGCCCGAGGTCTTTGTCGAGATCGTGAGAATGGTACATGGACTTCGCGGATCCCCCATGAGTCACGACTGTCGGGACATAGAGATATTCCGCTCGGAGCATGTGTGTACGGAGATTACATTTGCCCAATGCATCACACATGCATTCATATTACATCCATTCATATCTATTATTTTGGTTGTTGTATTCATTGTATTGCATGATGCGTTCAACCTTGATTTCTTGGCGGTTTATTCATTTGAGATGTTGTGAGCTTGTTAAATTCATACTTAGACACACAATGGATTTGAGGAATAGAGATTCCTCATATGCTATGATTATATACTGAGATTCAATGGTGGTTCATTTTACTGCAAGTCTTACATAGATGTACTTAGTGATTACTTCATTCTCGTACTTCATGGATTATGACTTGATACTCTACACTTGGATTATTTATTCTTGGAGTGTGATAGTGTTTGTACTTGATTACGAGCATGTATATTCTTCAGTTTCTTCTTTTATATATATTAGCTAATTGTTGTCGGCCTATGATACCTATCAGTACATAGTGTTTGTACTGATACTACTCTTGCTACACCCTTTTCGGAGTGTAGAGTTATTCTAGATACGTGTGTGAGGTTCGATTATCCTTCAAAGATCTCGTAGAGTTCATCTAGACTTACTGTTTAGTTCTCCTCCTAAACAGAAGTTGTAAAGTTGTGGTTGTAACTTTTATTCAACTTATATAATTAGAAGCTCTTGTACTATTCAGTCTAGATTCCTTGGGTAGTTATTGTAATCCGCAGTAATTATTTATGATTTAGATTTCTATTGCTCTTAATTATCATCTATGTTGTTTATGAGTCTTTAAGTGACGGGTTCACCTACCAGTTGAAAAAATGGTAAGTGCCCACTCGATTAGTGATTTGGGTCCTGACAACGTGACTCCCTTCTCGAGTTTTCAATTGTATGACCACGAACTTCATGACTGAATTTTTAAATTCTCAATTGTAAGACCATAAATTCCATGATCGTCAGTTGTAAAACCACAAATTTCACAACTCTTCCATTAATTTTGGATACAATTTATGCATTTCCTCCCATTGTGGAAATTGGAATGTTCGAATCATGTCCAAAATCAGCATTTGGGCTGATCCCCTAAAAGCCCAAAACAAAGATTGGGTTTGTTTCAAAACCATACACCCTAAATATTTTCATTTTGGGTTGAGTATTGAAAGCTTGTCCAAACCAAACTTGGGCTCATATTCAGAACAACTAACAAGAGACTTTTAAGGGGTGCATTTTGACCTTGAAACCGTAAGTTTAACAACATTTGATTTTGAAGGTTTGCGCATAAAATAAAGGGTGAGGGGCAAAAGTTCAAGACCATCAATTTTCTAGGAATCTCAGTGTAATGTCCTAACTTTTTTTCTCTTATATAGCTGATAAAATTGGTAAATAGTCATTTTTAACACCCGCTATTAAATATTAGTCACTATTTTAAAATTTATTACTAATATTTAACCACTCTTTTGACACATAATGTTTTAGAAAAAAATACCTCCAACCTAATCACAGAACAATCTCAGGTGTTGATATTCAAAATTTTGACAAATCAACCTGAAGAACCAGGGCTAGCTAGAGAGCCAAGCCACTAAAGCAGGGGCTTTAGGCCCCAAAATTTTGGGAGCCCCCAATTTTTTTTATTTGAATTTACCAATTAATTCGATTTCGATACACACAAGGCCGGTTAAAGAGGAAATCGCTTCGTAAGAAGATTTTTTTAATTATGAAGCTTGGACCCAAGACCTTTAGTTAAGGGATGATGAAGCCTAATTTTCACCTATAATACATTTATAGGTTAAGTTCTCTTTAAAAAAATATTGAGCAGAAAAAATAAGGCATTCCGTTGAAGTTATCTTTAGACCACTGATATTATTGAGCCGACCCTGCCAAGAACGATCCATGGGTCCAAATATTTGTTGGAGTTTTAAACCCATGAGCCATTCATTAGATTCAAAACTTTATAAGTTCTAACCCCGGAAACAATCCATGGGGTTCAACAATTTGCTTGGGTTATAAATCACGAATAATTCGTTGAGTTTTTAAACTCCAGAAACGACTCATGAAATTCATGAATCATGTACATACCTTTGAAGAATTTCTCAAGATTTGGTTTCTCTGTGTAAATAGGTGCAAGGTATACACTATTTTGTTACTTTTTGTCTCAATTTATGTGGCACAATTCAAATTTTGAGAATCAATTAATTTATTTCTGACAGTGAATTCGGGCGTGGAATATTCAAGTTTTTTTAAAATAAAATTTACATATTTAGAAAATATGTAAAAAAAATACTAGAAGTCATAATAATTGACAATTCAAAATATTTAAAAGATATATGAAAAATTACTGTCAATGAAAGACTTATTTAAATATCGAAATTTGAAATATACTACATAAATTGGAATGGAAGGAGTATAATTGATGTACTTGGTATGACACGCACCCCCATATAAGAAGAGAATGAGAAGAAAGGCCGGAAATCATTTGAGGAATAAGCGTACTGGAATTTAACTTGTAAAGGTTTGAACTCCAGTGTATAATGTTGGATTTTCATCCGTAGGTTATTTTAAAATTCAACATAATGCGCTAGATTTTCACTTATCAAAACTTCGAACTTCAACGTAGCGTACTAAAATTATTTCGTGTTTTAATTAGGGGTATTTTTGTCCATATGTTATTTCTGACATATAAAATGACTATTTCTCAATTACATTTTAAACGGCTACTAAATTTGGATTACCGGCTAATAAGTTGATCATTTAACCTACTCTTTTCCATTGTAGCAGCTCAAATAAGTTCAAAATGAAAAATAATTTAATTATTTTTTAGTCACAGAATATATACCCAATTATGAAATTATTTTTAAACTAATATATAATGCCATAGACTTTTCCCTTCTTAGGACCAACCATTTTTGGGTACGTAGGGGAAAGAGAGGATTTGGTCAATGGGTACCAAATTTTATAGCCTGCCCTAAACGGATAGAGGGTAGAAAATTCCCCAATGACTTACTATTATGAAACTACTTTTGTAACTAGTTTCTTTTTGTAAAGATTAAATTTCTAACTAGTTTATTTTTGTAAAGATTGAATTTCTAATCTGACTATATACCTAATTATAGAGTTATTAGTTTTAAATTTAGACATCGGTTAATTAAAACTATTTTTTTCAGTATCTAATATGTGAAATTTATATCTTTATTTATATGAAAGTATATGTATGTCTTACAGACAATATGTAATATGTATTAGGACAAATGTACTTTATACACATTTATATTATTATTAATGAAAATTAATATTTTGGCATTTGCAATTATTGAATTATTAATTGATTGTTTATGATATTCTATAATATGCATCCTTAGAGGTTACGTTGTTATTAATAGTGTGAGATATTAATATTATAACGTAATTCTTAAAATAGCCTCGACTAATGATCATCGAGAATGGAATATCGATGATATGTGATAAGTCGACATGTGGTCTGCATCACATCCTTAGAGGATGTAGTATGTCTCACCTGCTACGAGTAACAAATACTCGTGATGGACATATGAATACTTTGGAAGTATTTGATATACCCTGCTGATATATTGTTTGTTATACATGTTTAAAGTATGATCAGCGTATGTGAGATAGAAGTCCTTAGACTTGAGGTCGATACACACCTTGTCTACAGAGTAATATACTTTGATCATGTCCTAAGCTAAAATGCCTTATAGGTTGAGATATGGCTTGTATTGTATACATTACGATGTGGATTAAAAGTGGTAGTTGAGCCAAGATTAGGATTCATTCCTCGAATGTGGAGCACTCAGTTTCTCAGTGATATTAGGTTGACTAAGTCGTTGGCCAACGCAGTAGACATATCTAGGATATGGTCTTGTAGTCAACCAATATAGATGAGATATAATGATCATGGCATTGGGATAGACACTTGGCAAATCCTAAGATTGATAGAGTATGTCGTGAATGAAAGGATTTTATCTTCCCATATAGAGGTTCAGTTTACCAGATTCGAGTAAATATACTTCACATATTGAGTTCGTCTTCCGGCGCCGCCTAGGAGTTCCGTGTAGACCCTAATATGATTAGTGTCGATATGTAAAGACATGTAGGGTAACACTATGTCAATTGTTCCTTCGATCTAAGGACGTAATGAGAGAACATAAATGCACGATTTATAATCGAGACATTTGAATGAATAATGATTATTTAATTAAGTCGAAATTAGATTTCAGATTTAATTAAAATGAAAACGAAATGACGTACCACACTGGACATCGAGGGCCGCGACACCTAGGACAGAGGGCCATTACGTCATGGGGCCGCGACTCTTGGGACATAGGGCCGCAGCGCCATAGTGTCGCGGTGTCGCCAAGGCAGTGGGCCAGTCTGACTGACCCATTGCGCCTCATTTTCTAGGTCTGGCCCACGAGAAACTCTAGCTGCATTTTAATCCTAAAACGCAGCTATAAATAGAGATAAAACGCAACTATAAATAAAGATAAAACACAACTATAAATAAAGGACTTCTATTCATGATTCAATACAAAATTATTTTGTATTATTCTAAGTCTTAGAGACCTAGAATTAAAACTCTCTCTCGAACCTCTGCCGAATTTCCTAGTTGTTCGAAAGAGGTATACATCGGAGTTCTAGGAACTTGCTATCGAGGATCAATTGTGTGTGCACCCTCGATTTTACTAAAAGACTCCAGAGTTTCAAACCGTAAGTATTCTATCGAAGTATTACAGTTGTATACATGTTATGCATTTACATGTTTTTACATTACTACATACTCATCCTACAGTTCGTCGCTTGTTGGATTTGAAACACAAATTTTCAAATTTTATTGCGTACACGAACCAAACAAAATCCCTACAATATATTCACAAAATCTTAGAATTTCTTCTCAATTTACATGGTGTTGTAAAAACTGTTTATCCATGCTAGCGGCGGCGGTCCACCGTGATGGTTATGAGTTAATTGGTGGTGGTAATGATTAACAGTAATAGTTTGTGTGATGATTATAGTTGATGAAGGTACTTAGTTGGAGAGTGATGACCGATGCTGATGATTGTGTTGTGGTGACTTGTGGCAGTGGAAGCTGACAATGACATTAGTGAGCTGAAAGTTGTGGTTGTGGTTAGGTAAAAAAGTTTCCGTATCAGGTATAATCAAATCGATGAATGCATGATATATATATTTAAATATTAGATTATTATTTAATGATGATTGTTGATTTTATCTACATTGTGTATGATTTACAGTGAAAGGAAATTAATACAGAAGAAGAGAAATGGTGGGAGAAGGAGAGAAGACGTGAATCAGAGAAGAGAAATGTCTTTTTGTGGAAGCTTTACTTATTTTCAATTAATTGAAAATTACAAGTACAACCTATATTTATAATACTAAAGTAACCAACTAGGCTAACCACTAATTAACAATTTTAACCAATTCATTTTATTACTTCAACACCCCCCCTCCCCCGCAAGCTAGGAGATATGAAGACATTCTTCAATCCTAGCTTGGACATGAATTACAGTGTGCAGCAACATCTGAGTAGCAACAGAGTGAGCACTCATGGCTTCATAGAGCCATCTTTAAATCCACCAACAAAAACTAAAATAAATGTAACAACAGTGAAGTACCCCTCGTTCTCTAGTCACACTCGGACTAGAGAATCCCTCGATTCTCCTTATGCAAAAAAAATAACGGTAAGAACCCCTCGTTCTCTAGTCTCACTCGGACTAGAGAATCTCTCGATTCTCCCTATTTCCTATGCAAAACGATGGTAAGAACCCCTCATTCTCTAGACTCACTCGGACTAGAGAATCCCTCGATTTTTCTCATGCAAACCTTTTATAATAAGCTCGGACATGCAGTGGAGTCTCCCTCAATTTCTAGTCCAGTTCCGACTAGAAATTTCTCGATTCTCCTGTCTTGAGCTAAACAAATGTTGCCCTTGCCAAAATAATCTTGCGGCATGTCAAAGAATGCAGCCCCAACTTCAGCTTCTGGTGGTTGCAAAACATTGTTGAAGAAGATACTTATAGAATCAAAATAAAATTGTGGGCGTGGAGAGTTGTGATCACCCTCAAATTTTATAATATTCCTGTCCCCCATGTAAGCATCAAATACACGATCAGAGTGATTGTTCTGTATAAAATCATCATCAACAGCATGTCCCAGTAAAACAGGGACAAAGCATGACTTTGCAATCTTAATTGTGTTCAACTCGATTATGTCAAACTTTGCCTCTTCCAAGTATTCAAGCTTGATGTCCTTATTTCCTGTTTCAACTCCCCTGGCTCTATCATATCCAGGAGGCTGACCATATTCTGTTGTCAGCTCACCAACGCGATAATAAGATAACTTGTACATCAGACTGTCCAACATCTTAGGCGAAGCACCTTTGTCAACACGATACTCGACATTAACAAGGCAATATGGTTCTTCGATGACAGGAAAAACCCTGCCACCTATTCTCACCATCCATAAGAATTTGTTTATGTCATCAGATATGAATACCCAGTTACACCTTCAAGGAAAATCAATACATAATCCACATCCAGCAATCTCACTATCTCATATGTTTCATCTTCCTCGTAAGATGACATTGCTTTTCCCACTGCAGTTATATGTGTGTTGTTCCAGGTATTATTATCTACAATCACAGTCTTGTTCCCCATGGCAGTGATCTGATAACCATAATTCCACCAAGACATCACCTTAGCATCCTGAGGAGTGTTCTGCCTCAGCCAAAAGTACATTTCACGGTAGTCATCGAAGATAACCCTCTGCCTATGGGCACCCCTTTCAGCCAGGACAATGGAAAGAGATGAGTATGCCTCTGAAGTCACCCAGGTACAATGGATTGCATATCTAGTCAGCAAATAGAAAGCATCAACAACAATGACGATTTTCACTTCTTCCATTTTTGTTTTCTTCTTTGTTCTGTTTGTTCTGTTATTCATCACACTACTTTTAGGAACAACTCCATATACCTCAAGAACAAATATTCTCGATATTTGTTCCTCCATTCAATCAAACCTTCAATCCTTTCCCAGTGGAATCATTGAAACAAGAAGAAAGTACAATTTTTCCTTCTTCTTTGTTGAGTTTCAACTGCATTAACAAATAGCAGTTCGTGGCACTTCACATAGAGATTACAACTCACTTACACTAGCAGATTTTCAATATTGTTCATATAATTTACAGAAATCACCAAATGAGATTTTTTTCTTTTAGAATTTTCGTGTAAAATACAACGACGAAAGAAGCACCTTCATAGAATTTGGCAGAATTATCAAACAAGGAATTCAGAATTCAGTAACTCCGAAAACTCCTCAAAGTACCGAAGAACTTAACAACTTCAATAGCATGAAATTCGCAATAATTTGATGAAATTCCACATCAATTCTCGAATCAAGCCAACAGATTTCTAACCAGATAAGCAATTCAAACCAGAAACCGATTCGAAACAGACGAAGATAAAAACAGATCAACAATCTCAATAACAGATTCGAGATCTTAGATGCAAAGAAAACCCTATGTTTCAAACTACAACACCGTCAATCAAGTATAAAATGAGTGGAACGAAAATACCAGCACTTTCGCTACCGGAAAGTGAACGACCTTCGTGAAATACACCTTCGATTTCTTCAATTGTATCTCAATTGAACATGGATCCTTATACACAGATTCCTTCGAATTCCTCACTACATGTGCTTGAATTCGTGATTAAATCGAATCAGAGATGAACAATATTTTGATTTTCGATGAGAAATTGACTAACTTCAACTACGGATGTACCGATTCGATAAGATACTAGTTGGAACTTGAATTTACTTGAAATTAATAGAAGACGAAGACGATTAGGGTTCATAAAATTAATCGCAATAAAATGAAAGAAAAACACAGAATTGATTACTTAGAATCGAGAAAGGAATGAGAACGAGCAACGAGGCTTTGATATCATGTTGATTTTATCTACATTGTGTATGATTGACAGTGAAAGGAAATGAAGACAGAAGAAGAGAAATGGTGGGAGAAGGAGAGAAGACGTGAATCAGAGAAGAGAAATATCTTTTTGTGGAAGCTTTTCTTATTTTCAATTAATTGAAAATTACAAGTACAACATATATTTATAATACTAAAGTAACCAACTAAGCTAACCACTAATTAACACTTTTAACCAATCCATTTTATTACTTCAACAATGATTAATTAATATATTTTTTCACTTTACTTAATAACTTAACTATAATAAGTTGAAACACGCGGTCCATGGGTAAATAGTGATTATGCGGTAATAATGGACAAAGTAATAGCAATAACGACGTGTTAATGATTTTGAAATGGATCTATACAAGACTGCGAGGGAGTTTAATTTGGTTTGGATTACTTGAGTTGATTGATTAATATTTCTTTTATTTTTCGATTTGGTATTATTAACGATATAATAATACTTATAATCACCTTAGTATATAATCCAAATAACGTATCCCATTCAATCACGCCAAGCAAAAATAATTGACAAATAACAAATACCATCTGTCCCAATTCGTTTTATATCTTTTACTTATTGTAGGTTAATTTGACTAATTGTTGGAGTTATAATGATATTAGACATTCATTTATTAGATTTTAAATAGTCGGAAGCTACAAGAAAACAATTGTGGAAAGTTATTATTCTTTTTCATATAAAAACAAGTAAATAGTATCGAAAACTACTTTAGGAGATAAAAAGTATTAAGCAAATGAAAATGGGAACATGGATTTATTTATTTTATGTCATGGTTCACATATCTGTCACCTTATTATAAATAGTACTTGACGAGCACAATTACATTATTCCATCATTTCATCTCTTTATGAAGCTCCCCATGTTTGTGAAGCTGCAAGAAAAGTGGTACAAAATTAAAAATAACTTAAGAACATGAAGCAAAAATTAAATTGAAAGTGATCTATTATCTAATAATTCCAAAACTATACAAATAACATTCCCAATATTATAAAGTTTAGGTTAAAGAAAATCACTATAAAGTATAAACCCTAGTGATAACTACAATTTATACATGCGAAAATTCTATAATATAATTATGGTATGAACTCCTCTTATTGAGTTGATTATTTCCGAATAACGATATTTTATTCCGTTGATAACAATGAAATAATTCTATTCATAGGAATAAAAAGGTTCTATACTAATCAAGTTCCAATGCAGTATGGTATTTTAGGACGGATGGACTTTAAACACTAAGATGTCTAAAATTCCACAAGAAAACAGAATAGCCATGCATTCATTAGAATTTTATGGGAAAACACCGATAAAAACGATGTATCAGTATATGAAGAGGAAGAGAGACTTACATATGATTATCATCGATCTCGAGAAGGCATACGATAAAGTCTTTAGAAAGGTTCTATGGAGATGTTTGGAGGTTAGAGGTGTACATGTGGCGTACACTAGAGCGATCAAGGATATGTATGATGGAGCCAAAACCAGGATACATACAGTAAGTAAGAGGAAACTCGGAGCACTTTCCAGTGACGATGGGGCTGCACCAGGAATCAACTCTTAGCCCATTTTTATTTGTCTTGGTGATGGATGGACTGACGCGAAAAATTCAAGGGGAGGTGTCATAGTGTATGTTATTCACAAAAGACATAGTCCTGATTGATGAGACTCGCAGCGGAGTGAACGCTAAGCTGGAGGTTTGGAGATAGACTCTGGAGTCTAAAGGGTTTAGGCTGAGTAAGACCAATATAGAATATTTGTAGTACAAATTCAGTAACGGGGGCGACCTTGAGACATGCGTGAAGGTGAGGCTTGGTGCTCAGGTCATCCTAAAGAAAGAAAGCTTCAAGTATCTCAAATCTATTATCCAAGGGGATGGAGAGATTGATGATGATGTTACACATCGTATTGGGGCAGGGTGGATGAAATGAAGGCTTTCATCTTGAGTCTTATGCGACAAAAAGGTGCCACCAAAACTTAAAGGCAAGTTCTATAGGGCGTTGGTTAGATCGACTTTGTTATATGGGGCGGATGGTTGGTCAGTCAACACTTCTCACATCCAGAAGATGCAAGTTGCGGAGATGATGATGATGTGTGTGGGCATACAAGGAGGGATATGATTAGAAATGATGATATCCGGGACAGAGTGGGAGTAGCCTCGGTGGAGGATAAGATGCGGGAAGCGAGGTTGAGATGATTTGGGCATGTGCAGAGGAGAGACACAAATGCCCCAGTGCGGAGGTGTGAGAGATTGTCTATGGACGAGTTCATGTGGGATAGAGAAAGGCCGAAAAAGTATTGGGGAGAGGTGATTAGACGGGATATGACGCAGGTGCAACTTACTGAGGACATGACATTAGATAGGGGTTGTGGAGGACACGGATTAGGGTAGTAGGTAGTCGAGCGTAGTCTAACTTACGCTTGCAAATTGATAGTTGTAATGTTATTATTATAGGTCCGCGTAGCCTATCATACTAATAAGTGTGTTAGGTGTATTTT
Source organism: Przewalskia tangutica (assembly GCA_029844215.1). NCBI lineage: Eukaryota > Viridiplantae > Streptophyta > Magnoliopsida > Solanales > Solanaceae > Przewalskia > Przewalskia tangutica. The sequence goes on from CM056723.1 coordinate 45,862,547, forward strand.
ATATACACTTTTTGAGTCATTTTTAGTTAGTATTTTATTCATTTCGTTTATGTTTAGTATAATATTAGGTGTGTTTTTCTTTCTTTTGTGTCACAGCGGTCAAAAATGGAGAAATGACAAAAAGGAGAGGAAATGAGCATAATTGAGATGAAATTGCACACTAAAAGGGCCAATAAATAAAGTCTAAGAAGTCTCGGGAAGTATAGAAAAGATCAGACGAAGTCCGGACGAAAACAAGGACGAAGAATCAAAAAATTGTCCAATTAACGCCTCCGGCGCCGCGGCGCCCAATGTTCTGCGAAGTCTGATTTTCTCTGATTTTTCAGCGCCGTGGCGCCAGTCTGCAGGGCCACGGCGCCGACGCGGGATTTTTGAGTTCTGGGCCGAATTTGACACGTTTTCAGAGTCCAAAAGGGATAACTTTTTCTACCTACAAAACCTATAAAATCCCTAAAATCCTGCTCATTATAAATATACCTCCTTAGACCTTATTCTACAATCCATCATTCCACCATCTTGTAAATATTTCACAACACCATTCAAGGAGACAAGGCAACTTTGGAGGCTTTTCAGTATTATTTTCTTTCTCTTTTATTTGTTTTTATTTCGGTTCATGTTGGAGATTGTATTAGTTCTTAGCGTGACTATGGCTAGGAGCTAATTACTTTATTAGGGTTTTCCTTGTGATTCGCTTGAACTCTTATTTATGAATTAATACATTAGTCTGGTTTCTTCTTCACTTGTTTAAGATTTATTCAATAATTATTTGAATGCTTGATAATTAATTGATCACTAATTATCATCACATATATGATTTCGAATCGAAATCCGAAAGGGGAGATTCTGAATATGCTATAGTTGAATAAACATAGGTTAAAATCATGGACGAAAGTACCCCGATACTTGTGTAGTTTAATAGGTTATTGTTCTTAATCCTCCTTTTTGGTAAATCCTATCATCGAAAGATAGAAGGGTTCTGTATCGGGGTTGAGTGTTTATATGTCCTAACCAGAATATAAAACGGTCTAGTTAACCTGCTATCTTAACGTAGAAGAAGAAGTCAGTCTAGTTGTATTAAGGATTGAATATAGTGAATAGTTGAGGATCTTGGAAGCCCTAATTCTCCATCATAACTGATTTATTTTCATAATTAGTTTATTTCCTGCATTAGTTTTAATTATTAGTCTAAAAACACAAACAAATTAACGTTAATCAAATAGATACAATAGAATAGATAACCGGTACTTGAAAACCAGTCTCTGAGGACGATATTCGATCTTACCTAGACTATATTACTTGTAACGATACGTACACTTGCATTAAGCGTGTGGATAAATCGCATATTAAGTTTTTGGCGCCGTTGTCGGGGAGTGACGTACTTGCAATATCGATTTATCTATTCTTATTTCTAATTTGGTTGCTCCAAGAAAATCTAACTTGTTCTGCGAACATCTTTTTATCACTTTTTGTTGTTTTTCTTATTTTGCAGGTTAAATTCGAAAAAAACAAACAGGCATATGGACTACTACTTCTATCAGGGGCACCAAATTCATCAACAACAGCTTAACCCACAGATTTCAGAGGAAGATCTAGATGAGTTGCAGGCAGGCATACTCAGGCTCACCAAGTGCCAGACTCAGTTTATGGCTGAGACAAGAGTGTCCCTCAAAAATTTGGAGACACAAATAGGGCATCTAATGGATAGGATGACCAATGTACCGCAAGAAAATCTGCCTAGCGACCCAATTGTGGAAAGTAATAATCAGATTGAGGAACCTGAACCACACCCAGTTGTTGAGGAATTTGGAGAGATAGTTGGTGTAGAGAAGGAAAAAGTTACTGAGATCCAATCATTCATCTTTTTGGATTCCTCGGAAAATCTTTTTCTTGTACCTATTGCAGAAGAAACACCACCAGCTGTCACTGTTGATCCCCAAATAGAAAGTCCATACCTTCAAGGGCACCCCCAAAAGTTGAGAGATGTAGGGAGTTTCACTGATCCCTACATTATAGAGAGCCTAGAAGACAGGTTTGTCTTGTTTACTTGGGGGATAATATTATATCTGAGGCCCTTGTTTGGAGCAATTGTTGTAGTTGAAGTGAGACCTGCAACAATAACGATGTGGATTGCAAGCAGTTCGCAGAAGGAGCCGCCGGGCACTAGTAAATGTTAATTGCGTCCGGCTAAAAGACGTTAAAGACAACGCTTGTTGGAAGGCAACCCAATATTTATTAATTAAGTTATTTCAATTTCTGTTTTTAGTTTATTTTATTTTGTCTTGAACAGTCTCACGGTCTTGGGTTCTTGTCTTTTGTTGTTGGATGGCAGGTGGACTAGGAGCAGACCCCGAACAGAAAAAGGAGCAAAAACGCTGAAAACAGGGAAAAGTCGTCATCAACGTCATGGCGCCCACATGCAGGGCCACGGCGTCAGAAGTTCAGAGAGCAATTCCTGTTGACAGCGCCGTAGCGCCAAAATGCAGGACCACGACACCGAAAGTTCAGAGGCCCAGACGCAGTGCAAATTCCAAAAAATTTCCTCCCATACCTCTGTTATGACTGTTGTGTTGTGTCAGTAAGTTGTCCCTATTTTTTAGTCTTCACACATTGGGGACAATGTGTCGATTAAGTTTGGGGGTATTAGATGTCTTATTTTGTTATGGTCTTCTTTTTTACTATTTTTTTTATTTTTGTTTTTGTGTTGTTTTTTTGTGTTTTTGAGTCATAATTGTTTTTTATGGATCATGCATGTTGTAGTTGCTAAAGATATTGAGTGGATAAAGTGGGATAATGTAATTTAATTAAAAGCGACAATCTGTGTGCTTAAGTTAGATATGCCAAAAATTCATGACATCTAATTCTTTGGAATATTTGTGCTTAGCTTATGTGTGTCAGTTATGGAAAGAAAAGTGGAAAAATGTCTAGAAAATTTGTTTGCTTGTTATTTGAGGCGAAATAGTTAAGATGTACATGTTTAGGGAGATGATTCAGACATTTCTTTGATAGCCCTTCTCACCATTCATTACCTACCCTGACATAAATTGTATCACTAGTCAGCCCCTTTGAGCCTAAAATAAGATCTTTCTTTGACACCCTATGATTCCATCTTTGTGCCATAAGTGAAAATTGAAAGTTAGTGGGATGAAAAGTGTTGAAAAAGAAACAAAAAGAGAATTGAAAATTTTGATGCACCCCAATGAAAAATATGCAAAAATCTAAGTTTGGGGGTGTCTGTTATTTATAATACATATCATTCTCTCAAAAGAAAAGAGGAGAGAAAGTGGGTACGAAGCTAAAAAGGAAATCAAAAAGAAGGAAAACGAGTTGAATGAAAAGTGTTTATGGTACGTAATTGAGCCTAATTGCCTATTTTTACCTACCCCTGCCTAAGCCTACATTACAACCCTTGAAAGTCCTGATGATCTTTAATATGTATGTCTATGATTAGTGGAGAATAACAAGTAAACAAGTCTATAGCATTTGAGAAAGATGAAATGAATTTGACATGCATAGGTTAGGTGTTTGTATTTCCATTGAACATGATCTAAGTGAATTTGCGAAATATCTAACTTGAAATTCTAGATTGCTGATTATTCATGCTATATATGTTCTAACATATTATCTCATCTTTCATCCATGATTTTGAAGAAATATCACTATAACTACTTGATCCATTTCATAGAGTCTTTGTTCGTTTTGTTTTGTCTTTGTTTAGTGCTTTACTCGAGGCCGAGCAAAGTTTAAGTTTGGGGGTATTTGTTAGGTGTATTTTATATACACTTTTTGAGTCATTTTTAGTTAGTATTTTATTCATTTCGTTTATGTTTAGTATAGTATTAGGTGTGTTTTTCTTTCTTTTGTGTCACAGCGATAAAAAATAGAGAAATGGCGAAAAGGAGAGGAAATGAGCATAATTGAGATGGAATTGCACACTAAAAGGGCCAATAAATAAAGTCTAAGAAGTCTTGGAAAGTATAGAAGAGATCAGACGAAGTCCGGACGAAAACATGACGAAGAATCAGAAAATTACCCAATTAACGCCTCCGGCGCCGTGGCGCCTGCCAGCAGCGCTGCGGCGCACAATTTTCTGCGAAGTCTGATTTTCTCTGATTTTTCAGCGCCGTGGAGCCATTCTGCAGGGCCACGACGCCGACGCGGGATTTTTTAGTTCTGGGCCGAATTTGACACATTTTCAGAGTCCAAAAGGGATAACTTTTCCTACCTACAAAACCTATAAAATCCCTAAAACCCTGCTTATTATAAATATACCTCCTTAGACCTTATTTTACAATCCATCTTATAAATATTCCACAACACCATTCAAGATGACAAGGCAACCTTGGAGGCTTTTCAGTATTATTTTCTTTCTCTTTTCTTTGCTTTTATTTCAGTTCATGTTGAAGATTGTATTAGTTCTTAGCGTGACTATGACTAAGATCTAATTACTTTATTAGGGTTTTCCTTGTGATTCGCTTGAAACTCTTATTTATGAATTAATACATTAGTCTGGTTTCTTCTTCATTTGTTTAAGATTTATTCAATAATTGTTTTGAATGCTTGATAATTAATTGATCACTAGTTATCATCACATATATGATTTCGAATCGAAATCGAAAGGGGATATCCTGAATATGCTATAGTTGAATAAGCATAGGTTAAAATCGTGGATGAAAGTACCCCGATACTTGTGTAGTTTAATAGGTTATTGTTCTTAATCAACTTTTGTGGTAAATCCTACCATCGAAAGATAGAAGGGTTCTGCATCAGGGTTGAGTGTTTATATGTCCTAACCAGAATATAAAACGGTCTAGTTAACCTGCTATCTTAACTTAGAAGAAGAAGTCAGTCTAGTTGTATTAAGGATTGAATAGAGTGGATAGTTGAGGATCTTGGAAGCCCTAATTCTCCATCATAACTGATTTATTTTCATAATTAGTTTATTTCCTACATTAGTTTTAATTATTAGTCTAAAAATACAAACAAATTAACGTTAACCAAATAGATACAATAGAATAGATAACCGGTACTTGAAAACCAATCTCTGAGGACGATATTCGGTCTTACCTAGACTATATTACTTGTAACGATACGTACACTTGCGTTAAGCGTGTGGATAAATCGCATATCAAAGTGCAGTATTATTTTATAGTCTTATGTAGTTTGATTTATGTTGTTGTGTGCCCTTTAGTATACTTTGTTTAGCTTATTTACCTGCGCTAGTTACTGCCTATTTTTTTAGAATGCGCTATCATAAGTTATTCGCTTTTGATATCAATATTTTCATACTACTTTACATTATTTTGACAGCCCTGATTGTTCCTCTTGCTTTTGCTTATACTTTGTCTTGAGTCAAGGGTCTCTCAAAAACAGTCGCTCTACCAACCAAGATAGAGATAAGATCTCCATACACTCTATCCTCCCAGACTCCACATTGTAGAATTTCACTGGGTATGTTATTGTTGTTGTAAGTAGTACAAAAAACTAAGGAAAAGTAAGGGGGAGTTCACATAATTTTCCTATTAATCCGAAAATCGTATTCTCAGCCTAGCTAAAGCGAGGCAGCACTATTCACTTGAAGTAAAGTGTGTCTTGCTTGCACAAGCCTGATTTATATATGCGACCCCTTATGATTCACTTTAGAACTCGTGCCCTAAGACTGACCTTTGACGATGCTAGGTCTCGGGGTAAGCCCTTCGTCGTTGCTGCTCTAGTTCCTGTTCTGTCTAGTCCAACTAGAGTATAACCAGAAAGAGCTCTTTTTGTATTGAAAGTTTTTTCAAATAGCAATCCATCGCGTCGGTAACAAAAGTACTTAATTTTTTCTTCAAAAAAAGGGCAGCCCGATGCACTATAAGCTATTGCTATGCGCGAGGTCCGGGGAAGGGCCGGACCACAAGGGTCTATTATACGCAACTTTATCTCACATTTCTGCCAGAGGCTGTTTTCACGGCTTGAACCCATAATCTCCGAATAAAAAAAAATAACTAACCTGCTCGAGAAAGAACCCAAGAAAACTTCAAAAAAAAAAAAAGAAGGAAAAAACAATCTATTTTTTTACTATTCAGAAATACATAAATATTTCTCGAGCGATAACAACGAAAAAAAACTACTAACCTGTTCGAGAAAGTACCCAATTTTGGTCTGCTGCAACATGCCATGCAAAATAACCAAGCAATCCTCTACCTTTAACATAAGTAACCTTATTTCTAACACTTTGAGTATCATCATAGCTAATCCAAGTACTTCCAGAGTAACAATAATCTCCAACAATTGTTGCATTATACACCGTCGTGGCGAGACTCTGCACTATATAATCCCTAATTCGGCTATAAGTCATCGACCCATCATCAGTCGAACCAACACTTGATTTTCCTGCAGCAGGCGCCCTAAGACCGTGAATGTTTGTATCAACCAATTTCCATGCATAGCCATAAAATGGAATTCCAAGAACCAATTTTCGCGTTGAAACACCTGCTTGAATCCATGCAGTAATTCCGTCACTTCCACTAACATGGTTCACGGGGTCAAATAATTGTGCGTGTGAATTAGTTTGTGATGGTGACCAATTTGGTCCATAGAAGTCATAGGCCATGAGGTTGAGCCAATCTAAGTTTCTTGCCACTGATTGAACCGGGTAGTTCAAACCATTGACCCGGGGTGAGTAAGAAACGGCCGCCGTAAAGAGCAGCGCCACCCTGCCAGAATTTGTTGCTTCCGTGTTTATAGCGGTGCGCCACTCATTTAAAAGTGTACCTGTTTAAGACATAATTAAGTAAATAAAAGTTTTGCTCACCATGATACTTTAAAGTTTAAATTGAATGGTCATAGAATTGATTATATAATTGAATTTTAAATTCATATCTCGTCTCAATCCGGGACAGAAGAAGTATATAATCAACATGTTCAACTGAATTCAATACTTTTGATATAAGTATATATATGCGCATGCGCGAGAGAGATTTTAAAAGATACTGCTAAATTTTGAACGTAGAATCTCAAAAGTATGAAACTAAAATTCAAAATAGGGAAGCCTTGATTATCAAAAAGAAATAACAATGTGTCCCACCTATGAAAACTAACCAGGCTCACAAATAAGGAACATGTTCAAGACATATATAATATCCTTCATCTTTAATTAAAGATTTCGGATATTGATTTTAAGAATTGAGAACTTTCATGTAAAGAGCACTTCCTTCTTAAATAGGTCAATATGACGCGAATCTGAATTAGTCAAGCAGATTTATCCTCCTAGATACCAGATACTTAAACTATAAAAAAAAGTAAAAATATAAAAATGATCACAAAATTCAATAGTACCAAAATTTGTCATGTCTGTAGCTGATTCAGGGTATTCCCAATCAAGATCAAGTCCATGAAATCCCAATTGTCTAGCTAATTTTATTGATGAGTCAATAAAACTTTTTCTTGAATTTGGTGTTCTAGCCATTATTCCATATGCTGTTTTATCAGCTCTTCCTCCAGCTATGGACAATAAAGTCTTGACTGAGGGATTTTTCCTTTGAACTGTGCTTGTGAATTGCCTGAATGAATCTTGATTTTCCGGAGAAATGATTAACTGGTTTGATTGAGGATTAAGATCGGCAAATGCACAAAATAAGTGAGTGAAAAGAGTTGAATCAATGTTGTTTAAAGCTAATCCACTGTCCCTAAACCAGTACCCTCCCTTAATAACATTTTGGCCATTAGAGAAAACAAGTTGTTGGATGAAGAAAAATGAGATGATAATTGAGAAAAGTTTGATGGAATTAGCCATTGAATTGAAGGTTAATTGGGTGGTAGCTTATTTAATTTGTGACTATGGAGTTTATTATATAAGTTTGAAGATTCGAGTTATAAGATTATTACCGCCTGCCGGCAGCTTTTTCACTAACATTTAGTAGAAAGTAAGTAAATCTTGATGTTTCTAAAAAGGGAATTAGTCAAGATTTGCTGTTGTATTATCCAAAATTATTTAGCTTTGTGTTCCGTTATACTTCTGGTTCATTTAAAATATGTCGTCAGTAAATTATTATGTATTAATTACTTTTATCATTAACGAGTTCAGGTGTGAAATGAATATGAATCAAATTCTTCGAAAAAAAGTTCAAATTTATCCCTCAACTTTTGATTATTGTAATTAGAATGCATTTTGGCGAAAACTACGGAAAGATGTTTTTGTTTTACCGAAGTAGTTACCAGCTATTTACGGAGAATCGATTAGGATGTTTGACTTATAATTATAGAAGTGTTTCTGAGAAACAAAAACAGTTTCATGTTTGACCAACATTTATGCAAATTTACTAGAATATTCTTTTTAATAGATTTAAAACTATTTAAAATATTTTTTTTATCATATGTTTCTATAAATTAGTATATCTTTACAATTTAATATATATTTTTTAAAATTATTTAATTGCAACATTAAATCAAAAAATAATATTATATTGTACATAAAAAATGTAACGACAATATGATAGTCAATGACTCAAATATGTCCAAATCTACCCCCCGCCCTACTCACACCTATCCCGCCCCATCCTCAAATTTTTATGTCATATTTTTTTTACTTTTATAAAAAATATGATTTTTTTCTTCCCCCCTTACCCCACGTCCTACCCCCAACTTCATCTCATCCTCAAATTTCTATTTCATATTTTTTGTTACTTTTATAAAAAAATGATTGAAAATCTGAAAAAATTTCTTATCCCCCGCCCTATCCCCTACCCCCACCTTACCTATATTTCCAAAATTTTATTTTATATGGGGATATTATATGAGATTAAAAGGAATTTTGTGAAAAGAAAATGGTAATGTGTCCAAAAAAAATTCAATGAATGAGCAAAGAACATAAGGAAAGAATTTGTGTTTCTAACCTTTTCTTAAAAACACTTTTTGGGCACGAAAAAGTGTTTCTACTTCTGGAAAGAGGTGTTTGGCCAAAGAAGTGTTTCTGAGAAACAAAAACATTTCCAGAAGCTTGGCCAAACATCACCTTAATCTAAAATCAGGCCCTTCTTAGAAGGGCAAGAGCAAAAGAGGACTTTTTCGAGAGTAATATTAGACTAAAAGTATACCGAATGATAGAGTTGCTCTATTTAGACTAGTGCATAAATAAATTTGACTTTTTGGGCATTAAAAATAATACCATAATCTTTATACAAATAGCTGGTCGAATTTGCTATATACTTTTCTAGTCAGTATACATAGCTTCCAATAAATTTTTGTTTAAACGGTTGAGTAAATGGATATTTAGTTTATTATTCTTCCTTTTACATTTCTTTTGACTTGTCTTTGATGGTTTCTTGGAAAATGGATCTATCTGTGGTGACTTAGCCTTCGTCTCTTTTATATCACGTAATGATGTAAGTTTGAAAATTTTGTTGGCGGTCTTGCAGGGTTTCTTGGTGAGAGATTCTGGCTATTGTTTTGACTTTTAGAGGTATATAGACTATAGATTATAAATATCAGTTTCTTTTTCGACCAAGGCTCTATGAGGTGGCGCTCTTTAGGATAGAAGAAAATTAAAGATGTATTAGGTATCTAAACTAAAGTGGAGTAATAGGTTACGATTTCATTATTTGACTAAATTTAACAGCAGCCCCATGTAATCAGTTTGATGATACTATCGAAGGTGATAGGATGATGGATAAGATATGTGGCTGCGGAAGCAGTGGCGAACGTGATAGCAGTGGACCAGCTGGGCCGCATTACCACTAGTCGCAGCCTGGGCCCAAAGCACAGTAGTCGTAGCGCTGGGCCAGTGGCCTATGCCACTTTCTTTATTTTCCCCCAAAATTGGGCCAGATCCAATTATGCACAACAGTAGCCAGCTGCCCATCAAAATTGAATTGGGCCCTGGCACCAAGCTGGCCTACTTAGGCTTCGGACTCAGCAGATATTGAGGCCGTGATGCATATACTTGGATTAAATTTTCCGGACGCAAATTGGTACATGAATATCGATGCCACTTCTCATATGACGTCTGCGCCAGATAATCTCTCATCTTATTTCAATTTGAGCAATAATCGCGGTATAACTGTTGGTAATGGTCATTCAATTCCGATTCTGATTATGGTCACACAAATTTATCTCCCCCACATTCACCTCTAGTCTTAAAAAATGTTCTTCATGTCCCTCAATTAAAAATTTGATGTTTGTCTGAAAATTCACAACTGATAATTTGGTTTTTGTTAATTTTGACTCTTTTGAATTTTCTGTGAAGGATTTCAAGACGGGAATACCTCTAATGAGATGTAATAGTCAGGACGAGCTTTATTCAATCACCACCACCACCATTTCCACGAGTCACGCCACACCTTTCATATTTTCCGTTCTTGTTTCTTCTTTGTGGCATGCACGTTTGAGTCATTCAGGGTTGTCTATTATTTCTTCTCTTAAAAATCATGATTTTATTTATTATAAGAGTACGTGTAGTACTCATATTTTTCCTTCTTGTCGTCTAGGGAAACATGTTATATTACCGTTTGTAGCCTCTACTTCTAGTATGTCGATGCATTTTGACATTATTCATAGTTATTTATGGGCATCTCCTGTGCTGAGCTCTTTGGGTCATCGTTATTATATATATATATATATATATATATATATATATATATATATATATATATATATATATATATATATATGGATGATTATTCTAATTTTTTGTGGACTTTTTCTTTGTCTAAAAAGTCTCAAGTTTTTTCCACATTCTTAAAATTTAGAGCTTTCATCCGTACCCAATTTGAACGAAAAATTAAAAACATTCAATGTGATAATGGTAGGGAATATGATAATGGGCTGTTTCGAGAATTTTGTGACACTCATTGAATATCTACGTCCTCACAAAATAGGAAGGCCGAAATAAAAATTCGTATAATTAATAATATTGTCCGCACCTTACTAGCCCGTGCTTCCTTACCTCCGTTATTTTGGCATCATGTGTTACAAATGGCTACCTACCTCCTTAACATACTCCCTAGCAAAGGTTAGCATATCAATCACCCCTAAAACAATTATAATAAGGATCCCTCGTATTCTCATCTTAGGGTGTTTGTGCTATCCACTATTTCCGTCTACTACAATTAACAAACTACAAGCCCGTTCTACCGCTTGTGTATTTTTGGATTATCCATCTAATTAACGTGGTTACAAATATTTTGATTTATCCGCTAATAAAATCAAAATTAGTCGCCATGTCATTTTTGATAATTTTCGTTTTCTAATTTGTCAAATTTCATGCCTAGTAATTATAATTTTTTGGATGATGGGCTCTCACCGTATATTCTCCAACAGTGAGCCCAACCTACCCGTGATCCAATTACGCCAGCAGGTCCACTACTTGTTGGCCCACCTACTCTCGGGTCAGACCCATATCTCGATTCAGTCTTATATTTACAGCCAGTCGGCCCACTGTCTGCTGACCCAATATTCCAAAATCCTGAAACCTCGGCAGTAGGCCCACTACCTGCTGGCCCAAATAATTCTTCCCCCTGTTTCAGCCAACATTTATTGGGCCAGCAGGCCCACTGCTTGCTGGCCAGTCCACTGCCGACTCGTCATTTACCCTAATCTCATTTGTTTCTCTCTTGAGTCAATGACCCATCACTCGTAGTAAACATGTATTTTTAAACCAAAAAATTATTTTAATCTTAATTCTACTGTCACTAAATCACCCATACCACATAACTCAGTGTCTGCCCTTCATGATCAGAATTGGAAAATGACCATGAATGACGAATATAACGCTCTTATTGAAAATAAGACATGGGAGTTGGTGTCCCATCCGCATGGTGTAAATATTATTCATTATAAGTGAATTTTTACTCATAAAGAAAATTTTGACTGTTTTTAGAGGTATAAGACCCGGCTTGTAGGTAATGTTAAAACACAATAGGTTGGTGTGGATTGTGGAAAGACATTTAGTCTGGTGGTCAAACCGGAAACCATTCACATTGCGCTTAGTATGACTCTTTCGAAAACATGACTCATTCATCAGCTGAATGTGGAAAATACTTTCTTACACGGTGATCTTAAGGAGACATTATACATGCGTCATCCCTTGGGTTTTAAAGACCCCAATTATTATCATCATCCATGTTTGCTGAAAAGTCCTTGTATGGGATTAAGTAGGCCCCACGATCTTGGTATAAGAGGTTTGCAGATTATGTATCTATTATTGGATTTTCTCACAGCAGGTCTTATCATTCTCTGTTCATCTATCGTCGTGGTACTTCTCTAGCATACATTCTCTTATATGTGGATGATATCATTTTGACTGTCTCCTCTGATAATTTGCGCAGGTCTATCATGCCCCTTCTTAGTTCAGAATTCATTATGAAAGACTTGGGGCCCTTGAGTTATTTTTTAGGCTAACTATCACTCGTCATGCAGGTAGTCTATATTTATCCCAGAAGAAATATGCGGTTGGGATTATTGAGAGAACTAACATGTCATCTTTCAAGTCTACTTCTACTCCGGTTGATACCAAATCGAAGCTGAGTGATACATCTAGCACACCATACGAGGATCACACCCACTATCGCAGTCTAGCAGAGACACTTCAATATCTTACTTTCACGAGACCTGATATTACTTATGCAGTGCATCATGTGTGTTTATTTATGCATGATCCGCGGATTGAGCACATGCATGCACTCAAACGCATTATACAATACATACAGAGCACACTTGATTATGGATTGAATTTATATCCATCCTTTGTCTCTACTCTCGTGTCTTATACAGATGTTGACTGGGGTGGATGTCCCGATACCAGACGATCGACATCTGGTTATTGTATGTTTCTTGGTGATAACTTGGTCTCTTGGTAAGCAAAACGCCAGGCTATATTATCGTGATCCAGTGCGGAGGTCGAGTATTGAGGGGTAGCCAATGTGGTGTCTGAATCATATTGGCTGCGTAATCTTCTATTAAAGTTTCACTTTCCTATTCAGAAAGTTATTTTGGTCTACTATGATAATGTTAGTGCAGTCTATCTCTCTGGGAATCTGATCCAACATCAGCGCACTAAACATATCGAGATTGATATTTACTTTGTTCGCGAAAAGTTAGTTCGTGGACAAGTACGTGTCTTGAATGTCACTTCAAGGTACCAAATTGTTGACATCTTTACTAAGGGTCTTCCCTTGGTTCTGTTTGAATATTTTAGGGACAGTCTCAGCGTACGACAATCGTCCGCTATGACTGCGGGGGTGTGACATAAGCAGTCATGATATACACGGCACATGCGTGTATATCACCAAATCGAGAATTGTAAATAACTTACCATAGTTGTAGAATTCTTGTACAAGTGTAAATAGTAATAAATGACTTAAAAATTTATACATTGTTAATATGAATATTTTTTTTTAGGTAAGTTTTCTTTAAATGTGAAACGAATTAGTCTAGTCAGATATTAACTCCATAAATAGGGCAAATTAATCGTGGAACGAAAGATATCAAACACACTAGGATAAAGTTGGTTGATTAATAATTTTATTTACTTTTTGATCCGGTATATTTTATATTTTAATACTCATAATCACTTATATATTCTAAAAAGGGGTTATTAGTGAGGTTGTAGCCCCGTTTAATTTAGGGTTCTTCACACTTATGCCCCTATTTTGTGCTACTCTTTAATTTTATCCTTCATAATAAATACTTAATTTTTTTCTCACGTCATAAATGTATACTTTTGCATTATAATATTTCATAAGTTATGCCGGATTTCTTAAAGAATTTATGCCCCGCTAGACATAAGTTTGATTTTGAAGGACAAAAATTAAAGACCTGCCCGTTTGAAGGGATAGTGTAATTTTTTCGAGGACATTCACACAGATGTCCCTATTTCGAGGTGGTCTTTAATTTTTACCCTTCAGTACTTAAAGTCGCAAATAAGAGGACGAAATTACCCCAACACCGAAACTTACATAACTTTTTCGCTCAACACAAATTTATATTTTTGCATCATAATAACCTTAAAGTTATGTCGTAGTTATGCCTTTTACATTATGCCTTTATCGGTAAAGGCATACTGTATTTCATAGAAACACACATACCCACACACTAGATAACTTATATCGAGAGGGTCAAAAGTTCAACTTCATATGATAAAAAAACTCAATAAGTGTTGCACAACTTATGTCGGGAAGGGCATGATGTATTTCATAGTAACACGCACGCAGAAACTTGTGGGATGTTACACAATTTATGTGGCGGAAGAAATAATGTATTTCATAGCCAACCTGGCATAAGTAAGTTTGCCGAATGGGCATAACTTGTGAGATATTATGATGCGAAAATATGGACTTATGCTGAGAGAAGAATGAATTTTTTCATCCTCAATTTTTTATTAAATGAGCAGTAAGGATAAAAATTAAAGGTTCATTTGCACTTTCACACTTATTTTGTACTGGTCTTTAATTTTTGTCTCTCAAATAAAAATTATGCCTTCTGGGGCATAAATTCTTTATGAGATCGACACAAGTGGTGTCGGATCCCGTAAAGAACTTATGCCCCAGAAGGCATAAATTTCATTTAGGGGCAAAAATTAAAGACCAACCCATTTAATTTCTTGAAAATTAAAGACCACATAAACGAGGTCAAAAATCAAAGACCGTTGCCTTTGAAGGTCAATCCGCGCAAAACCTTCATTTTTCGGTCTAAAAAGCACGTCGAAGAACTAAACAGATGGGCCGCAGTGTTGGACCGAGCCTAGTTAGGCTGATGCACCATTAAGGCCATTAGAATATTTCGACTGATCCAGATATCTCAGGATAATGGGCTTAGATGGGTACTATATATACACGCTACCTTCCATCACACAACACAGTTAATAAGGTTTGTGTTTAAATTCTGCTAATTTTTTTTGTTAAATCATGTTTCTAATGCTTATTGAAATCATGTTTACGACTTTGAATTTCGTCTTAATTGCGTTCATTTTTTATATTGTATGATTTACATGTGGTTATCTTTTACTTGTGCTCTTTTCTCCTTCCGTTCACTTTTACTTGTGTTTTTTTGCTTATCGAGAGTCAATTTGATTAATCTTTGGAGCTAAAATTGTGTTGGTCAACAAATTAATGTGGCTTGTGAGGTAAAACAATTATTAGGAAATAATCCAGTTAGGGTTGTAGCTATAAGTGCTTGAGACAGTCTAACGAGAGGAATGTAAGTGAATGACATAGGTGTAAACATGTATACTATAGAAATAATTGTATCCCTGCCCATAATTAGAATATTTTCATATATTGTGTAAATATAATTATGATAAGACTAGGATTCCTCTTTTGTATAGGCTTAGGATTTCTATTGTATAAGGGATGAATATTGTACTCTATATATACTTTGATATTAATGAGAAGACTCTCTAAGGGAGATTAATATCATCTTACATGGTATCAAGAGCCTAAACTCCAAAAACCCTAAAAAAAATCCTCCCCAGCCGCCGGCACCACCCCCCTCCCACGGCGCTGCGACTCCCTTCTTCTCTTCAAAAAATTTCTTGGTTTTTCTTTTCTTCCTCTCTTCTATAAATGGATACTCAGGATTCTCCCACTATTGTTGACGCTTCTACCTCCATAAATCCCACCACCAAGTCGTCACCCTCTTTTCATCCTGCTCTCACTGTTTCCAACATCAAGAACCATATCCCCATCTATCTTGATCAAGAAAACAGTTAGTATTATCCTTGAGTTGAACTGTTTCGCAATCATACATGTATCTATAACTTGTTTGATCATATTGATGACACCATTTCGCGCCCTTCGGAGGTTGATGATTCTACTTGGCGTTGTCTAGACGCCGACGTCAAACAATGGATATATGATAGTATTTCTCATGATCTACTTCTTACTATCATGAAATCTGACTCCACAGCCCGTGAATTGTGGAATCGTTTGGAGGAAATTTTTCAGGACAACAAGCACACCCGTGCTGTGTATTTAGAGGAGCAATGTCACGACCCGACCCCGGGGCCGCGACTGGTGCCCTACCGGGGCACCCTGTCAGGTATACATTAGAGAATAGCAGCGGAACATACATACACATAAACCTGAATAAAGTAAACATCATCGGTGGCCAAGCGCGCTTCCATAAAATAAACTTAATCGAAAGTGAAAGCAGATAACTTATTCTTACACCCAAACCACAAACGTGATCGCACTTCAGGAATAACAATCGTGGCGGACAGGGCCCCGCCATACCCCCTGAATGTACAAAAGTCTATAACCTCAGGGAACCGTACCAAAAGACAAAGCCTCCGGAGAAATGGAGCTTTCCAGGAACTGACAGTGATCCTAAGAGTGCGGATCAGCAAGCTACGTACCTCAACCTGCGGCATGAACGCAGCCCCAGAAGGAGTCGATCTGACAGTACCAAGTATGAAAGCGGGAAAATCGAAAATACCTCATAAGTCTAAAATAATTGGAGACATGTATAAAATCAGTTTACAGAACATTGTGCCTTACCAACAATGAGAATATCAATCATATACTATACTGCATGAAAATAGGAAGCTCATAATCAAAGCAAGGTCATCCGCCTCACAGTATCATTAAGCACTCCTACTTCTGGGACTATTTCACCCGCATGGGTCATGTGGACCCGCATGAGGTATTCCTCGCATAGGCTGTACTCACCCGCATGGGACTATTTCACCCGCATAAGCCCAACGGACTCGCATGAGGTATTTCTCGCATCGTGGGTAGCAAATCCAAGGAACAGGTGGTATAACGATCTTGGGGATTTACCCCTCATTTATACTCTTACCCTGAAGCAGGTGGTATAACGATCTTGGGGATTTACCCCTCATTTATACTCTTACTCTGAAGAAGGTGGTATAACGATCTTGGGGGTGTACCCCTCATTTATACTCTTACCCCTCATACTGCATGCCTCGGAATCCCTCATCGTAAGCATGTCCAAGGTGCATACCCGTGGAATCCCACATCATTGACGGTATGTCCAAGTAAACTCATACTAAGACTATGGGAGCATACCCGTGGAATCCTCCATCACTGACGGTACGTCCACGTAAACTCATACTAAGACAATGGAAGCATACCCGTGGAATCCTCCATCACCGACCAGACGCGTCGTAAACTCATAACTTCATTAGACTTTCATTTCTATGTTTACCTTATTCAAGAAAAACCGACTCTTTAACCTTTCATAAAATTATTATAACCAACTCCCCATAAAGCCGTTATACTAACTTTATGCTTTAAAACTTTAGACATTCTTATTCTTTCATAAGGCCGTTATAACTAACCTCCCATAAGACCGTTATAACTCCTTATGTTTCAAAAGATTTCGTTCTTTTATTAACCAAAAGGCTTATACTTCAAATCAAATTTACACAATTTTCGAAATACTTCTTCATGTCAAGAAATCCGTGTCTACCTTATTTAGGATAAACCATTCCTCAAGAACAAGTGAGTTAACTCATTAACCCAACCAACTTAGACATTTTCTTAAAACAAGTCAAGTATAACAAATGGATTTACTTCATTTAAAACACATACGTCTACCGTACTATATAGTTATAACTACTCATGCTCAAGAGATAAGAAAGTTTCCACATACCTCTCCGGTTAATCCACTAGCTAAGTCCAATACACCACACGTAGTACGTCAACCTAAAATGACCATAGTACGTTTATTAACCTCTAGTTCAATGTAGAATAATCCAAGTTCAAGTCACTAAATTCTATGGAAAATTGGGCGTTTCCTTTGTTTCTACATACTTTGCCACCTTTTTCAAGGCCGAATTCAACATCCAAACGCCACATTTAAGGCCCAACAATCCAAACATTTCAAAGGGGATTACACACCTAAACTTGGATGTGTAAAATTCTACCCCACAATGTACAACAACTAACTTAACAAGTTTAAGGTAGTATTTAGGCTATAACATGCTCACATATCATTCTTAACCAATTCTTCAATATCCAAACCATATTTCTTACATGCAATTCATCCAAGAGTAATATTTCCAACTATAAGTTCTTTCTCCTTTACATGCAACACCAAAAACTAGCTACTGAGAAGAATTGTTACCTTAGAGTTTTAGCCAAATTAATCCAACAAATTTGCTAGCCTCTTTTCCACAATCACCACCACAACAACTCCTACAAGCTTGCCAACAAGTTTCCTTCTTGCCACATTTTGATTTTTCTCAAGCCTTGCTTTCTTCTTAAATTTTCTAGAGAGAAGGAGAGCTTAATTTTCTAGAGAGGATGAACTTGAAGAATGACCAAGTCTTCAAGACTTGGTCAATAAGTAGTGCATGCAAAATCAGACGGGGAGGACACTTGTCACCCATGGCCTCTTTAAAAGAAAATATCGATTTCGGTTTTTCGCCAAAGTTCCGCCTCGGCGCCGCGGCCCTGCCGCCAGCGCCGCGGCGCTGAAATCTCCGCCACCCTGAACTTCGCGCGGCCATGCTTTCGGCGCGGCTACTTCAGCGATGCTCCGTTTATCCGCGCGCGGCCTCGCATCGGCGCGTGACGCGCTCTGGCCGAAACACTTTTACGTCATTGCGCCGAACTTGTAATTCCCATAACTTTCTACTCTGATGTCCTATCGACGAGCGGTTGGTTGCGTTGGAAACTAGACTCAACGAACTACGTTCTAGGCTTGAAACACCTGGAAACTCTCAATGTAACGGGTCATAACCCGCCTCAAAGTGGACTAAAACCCGTCCGAAATAATCCGTCAACCTATCTTTCGAAAATTTGAAGTCTTAACCCCTTTCGTACGCTCTCATACGCATGGTCAGAACTACGGGGTATAACAAGCAATTTAACAATACACGTCTTGAAAACTTTTCCAATGTGACTGAGTACTGCAAACAGTTAAAGCTCCTGACGGATCAACTTGATGCTGTCGACTCGCCTGTTACTGACACCAAAATGGTGTTACAATTGATTGCTAGCCTCCCTAAAGGCGAATATGATACATTGGCCACCATGATTCAACAGGCGGATCCGTTACCCAGCTTTAACAAAGCTCGCTCACAGTTGCTGCTCGAAGAAACCGTCGTGCTAAGCAGCAGCAGGGACAGCAGCAGACCAGCATCGCGGTAGCTCCCCAGCATTAGTAAAGCGGTGCCTCAGTACAGAGCCACGGTGCCTGCCCCATTCCAGTATCAGCAGTCCTTTAACCCTTATTCCCACTACGGGTTGTTAGGTCCAACTCCAGCACCACATCAAGCCCACTTCATGCAGGGACAGTTCCAGTAGCCCTCCTCCGCTATGACATCCACTGAGTTGGGTCAGGCTTTCAGCACCCTCAACATGCAACAGCCTGACAACAATTGGTACATGGACTCCGGAGCCACATCTCACATCACCCAGTCTGCAGGTACTATTCCCAAACTGTGCAGTTTAAAGCATCCTCAATATGTTACAGTTGGTAGTGGACAACGCATTCAAGTAAAGGGTTATGGTACATCATACACACAACCTCCCCATCCACTATTCTCCCTTAAAAATACCTTATATGCCCCACACATGATTAAGAACCTAATCTTTGTACGCCAATTTACTCGTAATAATTCTGTCTTTGTTGACTTTGACCCTTTTGGTTTCACTGTAAAGGATCTTCGTACGGGGACACCTCTTACGAGATGCAATAGCACGGGGGATCTCTATCCATTGACTTCCACCTCCGCTGCCAGATCTTGCTCTCCCGTCTCTCTAGCGGCTATTTCTTTTTCGACATGGCATAATAGGTCTTTAATTTCCTTAGAGACAATAATTTCATTACTTGTAATGGGAAGCTTTTCCGAAATTGTGTTTCTTATTCTTTAGGAAAACATATTCGTCTTCCTTTTAAATCATCTACTAGTGTTACCTTTGCACCATTTGATATAATACATGCCGATTTATGGACATCACTGTTAGGACCGTGTCCAATTGCTCACGCAAGTGTATGTATCGTTCACAAGTAATATAGTCTGTAAGACTGAATTTATCATCTATAGTGACTGATTTCTAATTACCGAACATCTATTCTAGATTATCTATTTGGCAAACAATATTTGATTTGGGTTTTTATCTAACTACTAGAATAATTGCAAGAAGTAATCTAAATTATTGAGGTTTAATCAGTTATGAAGGAATTAGGGCTTCCAAAATCCTCAACTATCCACTCTATTCAATCCTTAATGCAACTAGAATGACTTCTTCTTCTACGTTAAGATAACGGTTAACTAGACTGTCTTATATTTCGGTTAGGATATATAATCGCTCAACCCCAATGCAGAACCCTTCTATATTTCTATGATAGAATTTACCACATAAGAGGATTAAGAACAGTAACATATAATGCTACACAAGTATCGGGGTACCTTCGTCCGCGATTTTAACCTATGTCTATTCAATTACAACATATCCAAATCTCTTCTCTCGGTTCTTGATTCGATATCATATAGGTTATGATAATTAGTGATCAATTAACTATCAAACATTCATATCAATTATTGAATAAATCTTAATCAAGCGAAGAAGAAATCAACTAATGTATTAAGTCATGAAATAGAGTTTCAAGCGATTCAAAAGGAAAGCCCTAATAAAGTGTTTAGCTCCTAGCCATAGTCACGCTAATACAATTCCAAACATAAACTGAATTAAAAAAAAGAAAGAAAAGTATTGTGAACTAAAGTCTCCAATTGTAGCTTCCAATCCTTGCCCTGATGTGTTGTGTGTTAGAATGACCAACCTCCCTCAATAGACTAATCCCTAGGGCTTAAGTATGTTGCAAATTTCGTGTCCTATGGACCCTTCTGCCCTTGGCCAAATTCACTTCGGATCTGAAATTCACGGCATTGACTTCGCGGTCCTGCAGAATAGCACCGCGGTGCCGAAAGTCCTGCAACCTCTCAATAATTATGTCACCGCGGTCCTGTATGAACGGCACCGCGGTGCTAAAGTCTTTTTTCCTGAATTGTCAACTTTCATCCTTTTTGCCTTGGGACCCTCCTTTTGTTCCCACTTTTCGCTCCTTTTCGCCATTTTGTCTTTTTGAACCACTGTGACTCAAAAGAAAGTAAAACGACCCTAACACGACACTTATTTAAACGAAAATGGGAAAAATACTAACTAAAAATGACTCAAAAAATGTATACAAAATACTCCTAACAAATACCCCCAAACTTAACCCTTTGCTCGCCCTCGAGCAAAGATCAAAACAAAAACAAAGAAACAAACTCTAAATGACTCAAATCAAACAGCTGCACAAGGTTACTTAGAAAAGCATGAACGTCAGTTGGGATAATATGTTGGAACATACATAGCATGAACTTAGCAATCTAGAATTTCAAGTCTGATATTTCGCGAAATTCATTTCAATCATAATCAATGGAAGCATGAACATCTACCATAATCAATCATAATCTTTTCAATTCATACCGATCATTCCCCTCTTCTCTTTTTGAGATCATGAAACAAATTCACATAGGCGCCTCCAAACTTAAGCTTTTACATATATATATATATATATTTATTTGGGGTGCATCACCTTTTTTTCTCTCTTTTTGTATTTATTTTCACTCTTTTTATCCCTTTTTTCAATTACTGCTTATGACACACAATGGAATCACGGGGTGTCAAAGAAAATAACTTATTTTAGGCTCAAAGGGGGTGACTAGAGTTACAATTTACTGCATGGTAGGTAATGAAAGGTAAGAAGGGCTAACAAAGAAATGTCTGAATCATCTCCCTAAACATGTATGTCTTAACTATTTCGCCTCAAATAACAAGAAAACAGACTTCAGAGATATTTTTCACAATTGACAACACATAGGCTAAGCACAAGATATTCCGAATAATTAGATTTGCATGAATTTTTGGCATTTCTAACTTAAGCACACATATTTTAGCTTCTAATTCCATTACATTATCACACTTAATTCACTAGGCGTTTCAAGCAACTACAACATGCATGATCATAAAAACAAATTGACTCATATAGACACAATAAAAAACACAAAAACTCAATCAAAACGACTCAAAAACAGACATAGAGAAAATAAAAATAACCCCCCCCCAAACTTAAATGACACATTGTCCCAAATGTGTAACGACTCAAAAAATAATAAAGGGATGACTTACAGACAATAGCGACTCAAAATGGCGGTGGTGGCGGCGGATACTGCATTGACCATTAGGTGAACATGTAACTTAAACCATCAACACGCTGGGTCAGGTGTTGATGTCTTTGCATCATTTGCTGCTGATTCTGTATCATGTTCTATTGGTTTTGCAGCATCCTTTATTGATTTAAGAGCAGCTGCTCCATCATTGGTATTGGAGGTTCCAAGGACAGGGGATGCTGGTGGCTGCATTCGCCTGCTTCATCGTGTGCAGCTGTCTCAGGCTCTTGGGTTTTTATTTTCTGAATTCGCGCCCAGACACCGAGGTCCTGTAGTGTGGCACCGCGGTGCCTTAAGTATTGTGACCTCTCTGAACATTCGACACCGCGGTCCTGAAGAATAGCACCGCGGTGCCGACCCGATTCCGTATTTTCCACTCTTTTCTTCCTGCTCATTTTCTGATTCCCGCACATGTCATCACATCACAAAAAAAAACCAAAAGTGAGACTGTTCGATTTAAACTAATTGCAGAATTTAAACATTGAGTTGCCTTCCAAGTAGCGTTGTCTTCAACATCTTGTAGCCGAACGCAGGTTCCTAATGAGAGATAGATTGAGAGATTTTTAGAAAGATAATAGATTGTAGGAGATTTGTAAGAAAGAATGAAGTATTTATAGTTGGAAAAATTGGGTTAAAGTGTAAATATGATAACTTAAGGGTTAAAAATAAATATTAGGGGGTAGGGGGGAAGGGGAAAAGGGCTGTTGTCCAACGACTTAATTTTCATCAAAGACGTTGGCAACGGCTAGAAATGGGAGGGGGAGGGGTGGGATGGGTCGGGGTGGGAGGCGAGGTCGACATTTTTTGTCGACCCCGTATCATTACCGGTACCGTATACCGGTATACCTCTACCGCTATAGTGGGGGTGGGTTCAGGGCGGGGTTGGGGTGGAGTCGGGGTGGGGTCGGGTCAGGGCCCCACCCCACTGGACAGCCTTAGTTGATACTAATTCTTATTTTTTCTTTATTTTACATGAAATGCATTGGAGCAAAACCAAGAGTCTCATGGCGAGACTCATCATGAGTTATTTCAAATGAAGACCCGCATCTATGTTCATCGCCGCATCTTATATCTGAAATTCCAAGCCACCGGCGGAATTACACCGTCATTCCATCGAGTCTTTATTATTGATTACCCTTTCCCCATTTATTTGTGTAAATTAATTGTCTAACATTGCATTACTAATAGAATACTTAGAATAGTTAAACCTTGAATCAATAGGTTAGAAATAATTTAGTACTAGAAATTGCTTCCTTTTAAGTTAATTATTTTAAGCTTGTCATGCATTGCTTAATTTACAACCTAATAATTTCCACTTACATAAATCTTCACATAGTTTGCTACCAAATTTCTAACACAAGAAAACTCTCTTATTATTATTCATATATGAAAAGTTATTTTAATACTTTTATTATCACTTTCAAAAGACCTTTTACATGCTAAGTCTATTTTAAACATGCATTGCTCTTTAGCATAATAATTACCCTAGGTTTGACCGGAAAACCGCAAGTTAGCGGATCTTAGAGGATGCCTAACCCCTTCCCTCTAGATTAATAAAGAACTTTTACCCAGAATCTCACATAGTTTAGCAGACCATTAAATGAAGTTAATGTTGACTTGACTTAGTTAATATTTAGGTGTCCTAATTCACCTAAACTAATTAGGTGGCGACTCCGCGAACCCCCTTTAGCATTCTTTTAGCACTTTTTATTTATTTTAAATAAGCACGATTCGCTGAGGAATGTCGCCGTCGAAAAAGGGCGTGACAAAATTAACCTATAATGCTACACAAGTATCGGGGTACTTTCGTTCGCGATTTTAGCCTGTAGGATAACCATTTCCCTGCACCCTCAGGATCAGTCTCTCCACCAGTGATTTGCTAAGCTGAAGCTTAGGTTTGGAACTTCTAGCCCATTCCATGTGCCACCTTCTCTACAAGACTTGTATGGTTGGAACTTCCTATGGAGACATTCCAAATTATAATTATTCCTAAGGTAAGCGGTGATGTAGACTTTTAATCACACGGAGGAAAGTTGTATGGATAATAAATGTAGACTTATGCAAGAATAATACAAAATGAAAGTTAAGGATTCATATAGCAATATCAATTTGTTGGGCTAGTTATTGTTCTTTATGCTCATAAGAGGTTTGCAGTTTGTTATGAGCTTTTGATCGATTGGAGACTTGTGATCAATGTTGTGATAACTGTTGGATTTAGAAAACCTCTAATGCTAAAGAATTATTGCCTTAAAGCCCAAATTTTACTAGTGTTGAAAATAAACGGTTCGAAGCAGACAAGATATTGAGAGGATCACATGACCGACCCAAACTAGTATGAAATTGAGGCGTAGTTGCTTGGCTAATTGATTGATCAGTCATTGATGTCCTTTGGTAATATGTAGGAGCGAGCCAAATAATGTGCTCGTTGAAGAACCAGATATGAAGGAACGATAAGACGAAACGTACAAAAGCATTACAGAAACAATTGATTCAACTTCCAAAAGTTCTTCCTCAACATCAACTTGGCACACACATTTTCAGATTTAACCAAGTATTGTTCCAAATAGGGCCTAAATCTTTCATCCTCTTTTTTTGAAGGTAAGATTTGCCTCCAAAAGGGGAAATGATTCTTCATCTGTCACGCCAAAACCTAGGTGAGGCGGACCGACACTCGGCGCCTTAACCTTGACCGAGTGAACCAACTTGTAACATTTCATATGACTATCATGTAAAGCTGAAACATCTGTGAAGAGAAGATAACAAAATACTCTATAAACAACTATCTGTGGCAGGTTTTGTCGGAAAAAGAATGTTTTTCAGCAGGAGTCTCATAACTCGTCTGAACAACTGAACATAACACCGGTACATAACTGGAAGCGTCAACATATGTCTATGAAGCCTCTAAGATAGTCCGTAAACATGTTGGGACAGGGCCCAGACCTACCCATAACATCCATGTACAACAAAAACTGCTAGACTCAACCCCAGGTAGTAAGTGGGGCTCACCGACTGCAGCTGGTACCGTGCCTAGCACGAGGCCCTTGTGGCTCACAATTTGGCAGTTACCGTAACACGAGGCCTCTGTTCCTCAGCAGATCATTTGCTACGTGCCTCATATGGCTCACTTGTTCTAATAGAAGGAATGCATCTAATGTACAGTGATCTAAGTGTAACAAAGTATACGATCCTAAGTGCTACAGGGACGATCCATATGATATTAGAATCCAACAATATTATTTTGGTTGGGTCCTGGAAATGTAGCAATACTGCTACTTATCATATAGGACACATGATTTGCTCAACCATGTGTTGTTGGTTAATTTCAGACTGGCTTTTCTGTTTAGGATATTCTTGGGAATTTATGTTGACATTGTGTACATTTTCGCTTAGAGACAGGCAGAATTATTATCTTGTATAATTCTACGAAAGCACTGTACCAGACCTTTTTTTCCCTATTTTCTTTTTGTTTCCCTGCTTGCAAAAGAAGCAGGAGAATTGCCACTTTTGATGTGGAAACACCATGATAATGTCATGGATTTTGACCTTAACAAGTGAAAATCCATGAGTGTCATGGATTCCAAAAGTTGGCTATTTTTCAATGACCTCTGAATCTGTGACTTTTTTCCAAATACAGGTCCGAAGATGGCTATTTTTGAATTTTACCCCTTGTCACTCCATATGTGGATATTTGAGTGTGGATACTATTACCTTTGTTCATCGGGTACTTAGTGCTTATCTTGCTTCATTTGTTCAGGTTGAGACATTTACAAAACCATGGCCAAGCATCACCCTGACTTGATCATGTGCAGGAAGCAGCCAGGAATAGCTATTGGCGCCTTTGTGAGAAATGTGATGGCAAGTGTGTTATCTGTGACTCATACTTGCGTCCTTGCACGCTGGTACGAGTTTGTGACGAGTGCAGCTATGGTTCTTTCCAGGGCCGTTGTGTGATATGCGGAGGCGTGGGTATTTCTGATGCTTACTATTGCAAAGAGTGTACTCAGCAGGAGAAAGACAGGGATGGTTGTCCAAAGATTGTTAATCTTGGTAGTGCTAAAACAGATCTCTTTTATGAACGTAAAAAATATGGTTTCAAAAAAAGATAGTAATGGGTTTTTCTAGTTGTCTATTGACATAGTATACTAGAAGTGTCCTACTGATAGGATGGTTTTACAGTCTCGAGTTAATTATTGTACCAGATGGGATATTATGTACTTGTATTTTACATGGCAACATTTTGTTTAGCTTAAAAGTAAATGTTGAACATATAAATGGCTGTTGTTTGGGTGTTTCGTGATGGTTTGCTACTTGGGGTGTTCGGTATAATGGAAAATGTTTTCCATGACGAAAAAATTCTTGGAAAATAAGTGAATTTCTTATTCTATCTCTTGTGTTCGGAAATGGGCTATTAGCTCAGCGGTAGAGTGCACCATTGATAATTGCATTGTTGTGCCTGAACTGCGAGGGCCTTCAACGACATTACACTATCTTGTTCAATTATTGAGGTGTTTATATATGTTATTTTTTTAAATTAAGTGCAAAAAAAATGAAAAACCCGATTCCGACTCGACCCAGCCCCGATAAGACCGGTCCGCTTTTCCGACGGGACGGGACATCGGCGGATCCCTCAAGTCCTGACCCGACAATCCCGTCGTGTCACATACCGCCCCGCCCCGTTGACCACCCTTAATCGGAAGTGGAATTAGCCCTCTCCCTTTCTCTAGTGTTTCCCGTGTTATCATTCAAACTCTTCTTTGACCAATATATTTGCCGTTCATATTAGTGTTTATATAAAATCAATAAATGTAAGATATCTTGCGTTCACACAAATTCCACTTAATTATGGTTAAGTGATATATTATTTTCGCTTTAATTGACAAGGTCAAATCACTTACACATGGTTCTTACATTTATTCACCCTCCTAAGGTAGGAAAGCATCTTGGTTTTGAAGATGTCGTAGATGAGTTGGTTAGATCACCCCACATATCGATGATTTTTAACGCCTTATTCTTGGCCATCTAGTTGATCAAAGGGAGGTAGACAAGTATAAGGAAACTATGAAAAATCCTTCATTTGATCTTGATTTGACGTAGTTTTATATAAATACCGAGATCGGTTAAATTTTTACCATTTTTAGCCCCTATATTTATGGCAATCAAGCAGTGCAAGGTTGCAAACAAAAGATGAATTGAACCACTTGGCTCTCGTGGACAAGTACAAACCCAACATATGGGACGATGAAAGAAATGCCATACACGGCAGTGGCATAAAAGTCAAGAGGATATTTATAAAAAAAACATAAAAGGATGCTACACTTGTCAAAACATAATTTACCTATACTTCTTTTTCATTTCAAATGAAAAGGCATACAGTTACTAATACAAGAAAAGGGGTTGTACTTGTACAGACCAATGCTTGTTAGTTGAAAGCTTGGTAAGACAGGGAGCTTGAGAAGTTGAGGCAAAAGTATAAAGTTTTTGGTCTTTGGAGTCTCCTTAAATAACATGAGGATGTGGCCGTTTGAAAAGAGAAATTAGTGATTCTATTTTCAAGAATAAGGTTAGAGCTTGATATTCCACGATGTATTTTCTTGCTTGAGAAAATCTTGTTTGTTGATTGGAATATCTTCTAGACATGTTGATTCAACCTTCCTTTGATGTTGCTTGCTGATGGTTATACATTTATTGTGTCCTCCTTTGATTTGATTTTTGCTACAAGCTTCCATAAATATGCATATTTGCATATCTATGCCAATGTTGCATATATTCTTTCATTGGTCCCTGCGACTGGGCTTGGCTTCGACAGTTGGGCTTGACTTTGACTGTTGGGCTGACTGCATAGTCACCTATATGGGCTTGATGTTAATCCATTTGTGTCTTATGCATTTTTGAGTATTTCCTACATATAAATGTAAGTCATCATTAAAATTTTAACACTAATAAACTCTCATTTTTTATAATGACAGTAAATACTCAAGATGTAGTTAACTTTCCTGTGATGTTCTGATGACAACAGTCGACTAGAAGTAGTTTGCTTCCCCTGAATAGTTGACTCCCCCTGAACATTTGACTTCTCTTTCTTATTCCTCCTTTAACATCAATAAAAAAAAGAACATAGAAGCATATCATAGATAAAACATAGTATGCTAATGTCTCAGCACCAAGCAAAAAACAAAGATTGTATCTGGATTTATGTCCATTTAATATCCACAAAATACATCAAATAGTCAACTAGCACATAACAAGTTAAGACTCCTGTTCATGCACATGCTCATCAACCTGCTCTAGCTCCTGATCATCCATCTGCTCCTACTCATTCTCCTGTGCCTGTGCTTGCTTCTGCTGCTGCTAGGCAAAAGGCCGTAGAAAATAGACCAATGTGTTAATCACGGCATCTTTTATAACATTCATTGTGTCAGACATTTTCTTTGGAATGTCATTGACACAAGTCTGAACTTTGGTGGTCAACTTGACAACCTGATCAAGTTTGATAGGAATGCGTGCCACATCTACACATGTTTTTTTTTACAGTGGATGTTATTTTTTCTACTTGAACTTTGAAGGATTCGAGCTTGACATCAAAGACAGTGATTTGGATAAGGACATCATTAGATCTTTCAGGATTGGGGTTGACTAATGAGGTGAAGATATTCCAATCAACAAACAAGAAAAGACGTGGAATATCAAGCTCTAACCTTATTCTTGAAAATAGAATCACTAATTTCTCTTTTCAAACGGCAACATCCTCATGTTATTTAAGGAGACTCCAAAGACGAAGAACTTCATACTTTTTCCTCAACTTCTCAAGCTCCTTGTCTTACTTTTAACAAGCATTGTAAACTCTGAGTGATTTATAGTGTATACAAAAAAGTGAAAAGATATATAGTATAGTTGGTTAGACATTGTATCAAAAAGATTACGAGTGTTTGAGTGTAGATGTAGAAACTTCATTCAAACCATCATTGTATCAAATCAAATTACAAAAGAGTTGCAGAGAACACTTTTACAACCCAAGGGGATTGAATTAAAATTCACATTGAATCTGAACCAATATAAAGACACTTGATGTCATTTACTTTCAGTTATTACTAACTACACTATATATGATAACAACCGACTAACATCTTGGAGTAGTCGACTAAGGAATAAAAAATTACAATTCATCCCCTCCCCCCTCTTCATATGTAAGAAAAGACCTTAGGTCATTGGAGATCATTACTTTATAATTGGTTATTCCTTTACACTTTTTGAATAAATTACGGTCAGTAAAACAATTTGGTATAAAGAAAGGGTTAATATAATATATTTTTTAGTTTTAGAATAAAGAAGGTTTTAGAAATTAAGGATACACTCTCTAAATACCACAATAACATTTTCTTATTCCTGAATGGATTTTTTTCATCTTGTGTGAAGGGTTTCGAAGTATCGAGGTCAAACTTTTTGATTTTTTTATTTCTATTTGAACATTATTTATATAAACATAGAAGATTAGAAGTTGCCAATTTTATTAAATAATATATGAAAATAATTGTTGTTACATTATTTATTCTTTAAATAATAATAGTATCATATGAAGTGAAATAAAGTAAGCAATGTTTTTGCTGGTTAATCTATCACTGTCGTGGGGATGAAAAGAAAGGGAAAAAGCACAACCTTTGGTTTCTGTCCAGAAAGAGACATTCATGTCCTGCTTGCAAATCTCCCTGAAAGTTAAAACATTATTATTAGTAAATGGATGGAACACTGTTGGGTTTCTTTCTAATTATATACTACAGAATTTTTAATAGGGTGATTAATTACTGCATAATTATATTTATTAAGAAATGTTTTCGGTCTTTGTACGGTTAAACCTCTCGGTAACAACCTCGTTTGTTTTGATATTGTTTTTACATTTATAGTGACTTATTATCTTACATTTAAAATAATATTTGATATTTAAATTTTATTTGACTATTATTATAGATTAAAAATCTAATTTTTAATATCATACAAAACAACAAAATTATTTAAATTTAAAATCTGAGAAGTATTTATTTTTCAGTAATGCAAAACTAAAGAAAACTAGTATAACATCAATAATTTTTTACTCTTATATGAGGAAAACTTTTGTGTAATGGAATACAAATAAGCGCAGATCCTTAAATGTTTTTTTTTAATTACCAAAGTATGTGGTATGTACCAACGTAATATGTTTTTTGTAAAAAAGTGGTGTAATGTATTTTCACTACGTACCGATGTAATATTCTTTGTCAAAAGTGATGAATTGCATTAAAATTTTAAAATATTTGGTCAAAATGCTAGACCTATTATTAGTTAACTTAGAAATACTATTTATATGTGCGGCGTTATAACAACAAAGCATTTAGCATTGTTTTCTTTGTTGGAAATTTATTTATTTATTTATTAAACGTGAATATAGTTAATCCTATTATTTATGACTCGAATATGTGGGGCCACGCACGTCGAAAATCTTGTTTCCACACACGTGCACACGTTGTGCCAAGAATCACAAATTTTCTTAGTGAAAGAGATATTGGTACATATACGATATGTTCAGGACATGAAATGATAGACGGTTATTGGTCAAATGACGTTGGTTTCACGTTAGTAAATGAGGGAAAAATTGCACAAAGTGTGAATGTCGAAACTAGTCGGAAACGGGCCACGACGCCGCAGGAACTGCCTCGGCGTCGCGGCGCCACCAGCGGCGCCGAGAACTCTCTGAGTTACGGCGCCAACGAAAGAATGGCCTGCGGCGATTTGAGCGTTGGGAGCAATTTAAGGTGATTTTGGTGACTTGAATTATTAACTCTTCATTATGTTGCTCATGAATTCAACCATTATTTGACTGAATTGTAACTCCACAATCAAGTCTAATTCAAGGCAATTCAAGGCCATTACTTGGTATGTGGAAGGTCATATTCCAACACTATATAATGATGCCTTTGACTCATTTGCAAAACACACTTGACACTCAACAATTCAGAAAATCTTCCTCTCTTGCAATCCTTAAAACACTCATAAATTCTTCTTTTATAGTAAACTCTTTAGTTATCCTTTGCTCAAGTGTTTGTGGTTGTTTTATCTTGGGAGGCGAATTGTTAATAGTCGTTAAGGGATTAATACATGACAATATTGTCTTAAGAACATATTGAATATCAATCGACTCAACCAACCTTTCTTTATTTTCCATTTCAGACTGTAATTTGTTGTTGTTGTTATTTCTCGGTTTCCTTGTAATTCGCAATTTTACTCACAATCTTAAGACAATATTCGCTTTTAACAACAACATGACTGAAGAAAATCAATCCAACACTATTCAAGGCAACTATCATCCCTTCACTGCTCAAGGCACAACTAGTGCCAACACCACTGCTGCTCAAAGCGTTCCAAACGTCTTTACTACTGCTAATGGGAACCTCACTGTTCCACCACCCTCTGGGTTTCACCATGAACGCCCCGAGAAGTTCATGGGAACAAATTTCAAGAGATGGAAATAAAAGATGATTTTGTTTCTGACGGTTATGGGAGTATCTCGATTACTAACCGAAGATCCTCCAAAAACTGGAGATGAAGTGGACCCTCTGCCTGAAACATCGGCAGGAGGGGGCCAAGAGATCCATGTCACTAATGGCATGAAGTTGACTTTAAATGCCTGGAGTCATAGTGATTTCCTTTGCCGAAATTATATCCTAAATTGCTTGTCTGATCCTCTTTACACGGTATACTGTATCGTTGGCACTGCCAAAGAGTTGTGGGATAAGCTTCAGATGAAATACAACACCCAAGATGCGGTTTCAAAGAAGTCCATCATTGGAAAGTTTCTAAAATTTCAAATGGTGGACAACAAGACTGTGACATACCAAGTCCAGGAATTTCAAATTATTGTACATCACTTGGATTTGGAAGGTTTGAAGCCAAACGAGCAATTCTTGGTTGGCTCGTTATTTGAGAAGTTACCTCCCTCGTGGAATGAGTTTATGAGTTATCTAAAACTTAAAACGAAAGAAATGACTCTAGATGAACTTATAGTCAAACTCCAGATTCGGGAGGATAATAAGAAGGTCATGCCAAAAGGAAAACAACCCGCTGAGGCTAAGGCAAACGTGGCGGAAGTTAGAGGGGACTCAAGCAAGAAGCGAAATTTTCAAAAGGATGCAAAGGGCCCAACAACTGAAAAGTTTAAAGGGACTTGCTATTATTGTGGCAAATCTGACCACATGGCTAAGGAGTGCCGCAAACTTAAGCATGCTAATAAAGTGAAGGCCAAAGGAAATGCCAAGGATAACGTCGTTGAAGATACTCTTCTTGGCGATCTGATTGAAGATTTTTCTGCGGTGGTTCTTGAAGCAAACCTCGTTGAGAATCCTATGCAATGGTGGATGGACACAGGTGCCACCCGCCACATATGTTCCAACAAAGACGCCTTTTACATATATACACCAGTCACAGATAAAAAGTTGTTCATGGGTAACAAAGGAGGTGTTGCCCGATTTTCCGTAGAATTAGAGACTGTATACTTAGTATTATTCTACGTTAGAAACTAGAAGTTGATAGTCGTGTTGTGGCCATTATAGGTTGACAATTCTACGTGCGGCGTTTTCGATTTAGCTTGTGGATTAAGCCGGAAAGGTATGTGAACCATCTCCTCTCCTTCTAAGCATGATTCCTTATGGTAAAGTAAGTAAATCCCACTCCTTAAATGATCCACTCCTTGATTGTACTTGGACTGCCTAATATAGAAGTTGTTCTATGTACTTCCTTGATTGTACTTTGGATGTTTAAATTGAAAGTTGTTATAATCCATTACCTTGATGAAGTTTGGATTTTCAAAAGTGGAAGTGTTTTACTTGAAGTACATAGAGTCTTAAAAAGGAAGTGGTTTCCAAATCTTTTGGCTAGTGCCTTAGTTCCAAAACCTAAAGGTTGTTAAAATGACTTTAGGAGAGTCAAATGAGTGATTTACTTAATTGATTTAAAGGAGGAGAAGTGACATGATTTAAAGAGAAGTAACCTGTTCTAAAGGTGTGAGTTACTTGAGATTTAAAAGTAGAAGCTACTTGATTTCTAAAGCTAAGAAACTTGATTTCTAAAGTTAAGAGACTTGAAGTATTTTAAAAGTTATGTAACTTGATTTGAAAGTATAAGTCTCTTGGTTACAAAAAGAATGAATTCGTCTAAAACCATAAAGGGTTATAACGGCTTTATGGGAAGTTGGTTATAACGACTTTATGGAAGGTTAAGAAAGTTGTCTATTTTGATTAATAGGCATGAGTTGCCTAGGTTGTGAAATTTTAAGTTACTTAGTTTCAAAGTCTTGAAATGAATTTCTAAAGGTGTAGTAACTTAATTTGAAAAATAGACATACCTTGATACTACGGGTGTTAGTACCTTGGGATTTTATTGTCACGACCCAGCCCCGGGGCCATGACTGGTACCCTACCGGGGTACCCTGTCAGGTATATGTCAGAGAATAGCAGCGGAACATGCATAACACATTACTTAGAGAAAAGGGTAAACATTACTGGCCAGCCGATAAGGCTGCCTTCTATAAAACATACTTAAACAAAAGTGTAGTAATACAACTGGTTCTTATAGCCCAAAACACATAGGTGACCACAAACCTCTAAAGATAACAACTGTGGCGGGACAGGGCCCCGCCATACCCCTGAATGTACAAAATACCTATAGCGTGGGAATATACGTACCCGATAAACAAGCTTAGGAGGATGGAGCTTCGACCTTTGGAGTAGTGATCCTAGAACGAGGATCCTCAATGCTTACCACCTGCGGCATGAACGCGGCCCAGGAAGGGGTCGTACCTGATATGTACCAAGTATGTAAAGCTGGAAAATACTATAATAATGATATCGTAAGTCTAAAAGTAAGCTGGAGTCATGGAAGTCAATAAAATACCTTTTTATTGTGTCTTACTAACAATGAGAGTGACAAGTATATATATATATACAATACTGCATAAAATAGGGGCCTTAGGATCAAAACGGGGTACCTCGCCCGTAGTATCAATAAGCACCCTACTCGCGGGACTATTTCACCCGCATAGGTCTGTGGACGCGTGAGGTATTCTCGCATAGTGTACCGCCCGCGTGAGACTATTTCACCGCGTAAGCCCATAAGGACTCGCGTGAGGTATTCCTCGCGTCGTGGGTAGCAAATCCACGGAGCAGTGGTATAACGATCTTGGGGACTTACCGCCGGATATACTCTTACCCGGCGGATGGTATAACGATCTTGGGGACTTTCCTCGGATATACTCTTACTCAAGCGGTGGTATAACGATCTTGGGGCTTGCCCGCCGGATATACTCTTACAGAAGAAGGTGGTATGGCGATCTTGGGGTGACCCGCCGGACATACTCTTACCCTGGAGAAGGTGGTATAACGATCTTGGGGCTTGCCCCTCAGATATACTCTTACCCTAGCTCAAACTGTCATCATATCATAATCATAAATAAGTTAAGAAAACTTATAACTTCTTATTAGTCTTGTTCATATACCCTCTCATTTTAGTTTACTTAAGGCACTTAATCATATATTTAATAAAAGAAAAGAATTTAACCCAGTACTACATCTTCAACTCTTTTAAAAATGACTCTTTATACATAAAACTCTTGGGCAATTGATGCCTTAAACCAATTTGCCTCTTCATATACTTATCTTACTTTTGGAGTAAATCTCTTCTCATTGACCTTTTATGAAGCTAATAAACCAACTTCCCATAAAGTTGTTATATTAACTCTATACTTTAGTAAAATCATACTTTTTCCTAACGAGGATTTATACATTCTTAAAGCGAAACAAGTCATTATATACTCAAACAAGTAAGAATACCAAATCTTGTCGTCTGGTACTACATAGTTTCATCTATTCATGCTCAAGAGATAGGAAAGCTTCACATACCTCTTTGGTCAATCCACTTGCCAAGTCCAAACTACCGCAATTAATATTTCAACCTATAATAGTCATGATACGTTTATTAACCTCTAATCTTAATGTAGAACAATCCAAGTTCAAAGTCACTAAATTCTATGGAAATTTGGGCAGCATTTCCTTTGTTTCTACTCATTTTGCCACCTTTCTCAAGGCCGAATTTATCATCCAAACACCACATTTAAGGCTCAATCAATCCAACAATTCAAAGGGGATTACACACCCAAAATTCTGTCCCATAAGTTTACCACAATTCACTTAACAATTCTAAGGTAGTTTTTAGGCTACAACATGCTCATAATCTCTTCTTAACCCATTCTTCATATCCAAACCACATTTTCTAGCATGCAATGACTCTAAGAGCATTATTTTACTACCACAAGTTCTTTCTTCTAAGCATGCAACACTAGAACTAATTCTAAAGGAAGAAATGTTACCTTAAAGTTTTAGCCAAACTTATTCCAAAGATTTTGCTAGCTTCCTAGCCAAGAACACCACCACAAGCTAGCCACAAACTTTCTTTTCTTGTTCTTAATTTTTCAGATTTTCTTAGGCTAGAATCTTCTTGGAGTTTTAGAGAGAAGGAGGAGCTTTGGAATATTTTAAGAGAGAAGGAAGAGGTTTTTTAAAGAGAGAGATGACAAATGACCAAGTCTCTAAGACTTGGTCAATATATTGCATGTCATAATCAGATGGGGACACTTGTCCCCACCTGTGCCCTTCCAAAAGAAAAATCGACTTTTTCTAAGTTTTTCCGCTGATTTCCCGCCTCGGCGCGCTTGGCCGCGCGCGCCGCTCTGCGGACCCTTGGATCTTCGTGCGCGCCTCGCACGGAGTCGGCGCTGAAACTTCAGCGACCCTACGATACTTTGTGCGCGGCCAGCCGCTTTGTCGAAACATACTTACGTCCATTGCGCCGAACTTGTAACTCTCATATCTTTCTACTCCGACGTCCTATCGACGAACGGTTGGTTGCGTTGGAATCTAGACTCAACGACCTACGCCTTAGGCCTTTGAACCACTTAGGAACTCTCAATGTTCCGGGTCATAACCCGCCTTAAAGTTGACTAAAAACCCGTCCGGAATAAATCGTCAACCTATCCTTTGAAAATTTTAAGTCTTACATGATTTCGTACGCTCTCATACGTAGGGTCAGGACTACGGGGTATAACATTTATATAAAAAGGAATCTTTTGAAAAGAATGGAAGTACGTAGTACTTAGGGTTAAATCCCGGATTTTTATATAAAACGAAAGTGTCTTGAGTTTATAAAATGAAATTCATTTTAGTATGATAATGAAAGTCTAAAGATTTTATGAACTTGCCTTTGAGTGCAAGTATTATATTTTTACGTTGCCGCGACTCTCAGTTGAAGGGTCGGCTTTCTTATTGTGAGTTTACCTGTACGTACCGACAGTGATGGGGGATTCCACGGGTATGCTTCCATTATGATTGATCCTTGGACATGCTTACACGATGTGGGATTCCGGAGCATGCGACCAGGATGCGGGTTAGATTCCCGAATTTGTTTTTATTACTCCTTGGACATGCTTACACGATGTGGGATTCCGTGATGTGACCAGGAGACGGGTTAGATTCCCGGATTTATTTGTATTACCCCATGGACATGCTTACACGATGTGGGATTCCGGGGCATGCGACCATGTTGGATATTGTTATTCCATGGATTAGCCCTCCATGAGATTTAGTGACGCAGATGGTGCGGTAGAGCTTTCGTACTTGCCGATCGATGGCTATCGTAGATGGTGCGGTAGAAACTTCGTACTTGCCCCGTCGGTTCTATTACGATTTGATACGGTAGGCTCGGTGGATAGCTTCGCACTTGCCCGATCATATCTCGTGGACAATTTGGATCGTAGTTGTCTTCGTACTTGCCGTCGGTTTTATGATGCAGTGGATCGGTGGTTCGTTTTCCCTACTTGGCGTATAGTTTTAGGACACAGGTGGGACTTGGTGTTCATGTATGCTTATCTGGTGTTATATTATATCATGGACTGCCGGCAGTGAGGAAGGATTCCACGGGCATGATTGATATTATGGGCGTGAGACCCATGGTTATATTTGAGTAATGACTTTGAGGCATGCGTCTCTGACTTGATATGTTGCTTATGTATTGTATCGTAGTTTGGCTATCATACATGTCTCTATTTTGTATAGTTGCTATGATTTCATTCTGATATTTTGATTCGCATACTTGGTACATGACCTCGCCCGGAGTGCGTTCAATCTGCATGAGTTTAGGTGCTTGATTTGGTGATCGGCAGGTGTAGCACCCTGCTTCGAGTTTTTGGATAGCTCCATCTGTTCAGGAGTTTTTCATTTTGGTATAGATCCCTCATTAAAGGCTTTTGTACAGTTATGGGTACGGCGGGGCCTTGTCCCGTCATAGTTCAGTAAAACTCTTAGAGGTCTGTATTCATATGTGGGATTGAACTCGTGTACAATGTAGTGTCTGTTGATTATGTATATCATATGACAGCCTTGTCGGCTTTGCCCTTGCATGTTCGTTGGTTTAAAAAAAACAAGGTGTTATTTAATTCCGCGGTTTACTTGTGTCAGTTAGGTAGAAGGGTGCCCAGGTAGGGCACGATCCGAGCTTGAGGTTGGGCGTGACGACATGTCCCGTAATTCAAAGAAATTTAATTTCTGGACCACTATTGGTGAACGCTGGTTTTAGGCTAGTGTTTAAATCTAATAAGTTTGTAATCACTAAAAATGGAATGTTTGTAGGAAGAGGCTTCGTCTGTGAAGGCCTCTTTAAGGTTAATGCTTCTTCTGTAATGGCTACTCCTATCATTAATAAAATTGAGCCTTCTACTTACTTGCTTGAATCTTCTAATTTGTGGCATCACAGATTAGGAAATGTAAACTATCAATTTATCCAAAGGTTGGTAAATATGGAGTTGTTGCCTTCTATCGACGTAAACCCTCAACGTAAGTGTGAGGTGTGTGTAGAGGAAAAACTTTCAAAGAGTCCTTTTAGATCCGTCGAAATGAAAACCTCTCCTCTAAAACTCATACACACTTATATATGTGACTTGAAGTTTGCACAAACTAGAGGGGGGAACAAGTACTTTGTGACTTTCATAGATGATAGCATAAGGTATTGTTACCTTTACTTGCTCAAAAGTAAAGATGCAACCTTTGAAGCGTTCAAACGTTACAAAGTAGAAGTTGAAAACCAACAAAGCGGACGGGTTAAATCAATCCGTAGCGATAGAGGGGGAGAATATGTCACACCATTTGAAGAATTTTGTGCTCAATCCGGCATTGTTCACCAAACGACGGTTCCTTACTCACCTCAATCTAATGGAGTTGTTGAACGTAAAAATTGTACATTAAAGAAAATGATGAATGCGCTACTCATCAATTCAGGCCTTCCCCAAGAAATGTGGGGAGAAGTTGTCCTTACCTCTTGCAAGATTCTTAACAGAGTTCCTCACAAAGGTAAGGACAAGACTCCATACGAGCTATGAAAAGGAAAGAAACCCAACTACAAATACTTTAAGGTTTGGGGTTGTATGGCAAAGGTTAAAGTACCTACGCCAAAGCAGGTCAAAATTGAACCTAAGACTGTTGATTGTATATTCATCGGATATGCAAGCAACAGTAGTGTCTATCGCTTCATAGTACATAAGTCGGATATACCCGACGTTCAAGAGGATACAATCATAGAATCAAGGAACGCTAGATTCTTTGACGACTCATTTCCTATGAAGGAAAGAGACATAACCTCTCTCAAACGAAGTTACGATCAAATATCACAAGATTCAAAAGTCGCTGACTACCTAGATCTAAACGGTTCAGATCCAGCGAACTCCGAAATGGCTGATTATCCGGAATATAGTATTCCAGATTCTCAGGACTTGGAGGGTCCAGAGATGGAACCAAGACAAAGTAAAAGGGACAGGCAAGATAAGTCCTTCAGTCCAGAATTTGTAGCTTATATGGTTCATGACGAACCACGGACACTCACGGAAGCATTGTCAACTCCAGAAAGGGCACTGAAAAGCGTTAACTCGGGTACTAAGATACCTGAAACACACACAAACTTACGGGTTACATTATTCGAGATATCTAGCTGTACTAGAGGGGTACAGTAATGCAAACTGGATATCGGATATCGAGAACATCAAGTCCACCGGTGGGTATATATTTACAATTGGTAGTGGGGCTGTGTCTTGGAAATCCTCTAAGAAAACTTGCATTGCCCGATCCACGATGGAGTCGGAGTTTATCTCTTTAGACAAAGCAGGAGAATAAGCTGAGTGGCTTCATGACTTCTTAGAGGATATCCCATGTTGGGATAAACCCTTACCTTCTGTAATGATCCACTGCGACAGTCAGTCGGCTATAGAAAGGGCACGGAGTTCTATGTACAATGGTAAATCTCGTCACATCAGACGAAGACATAAGACCGTTCGGAGTTGGTCAACATGGGTATTATTTCTATTGATTACATAAAATCAAAGGAAAACATAGCAGATCCCTTGACGAAGGGAATACCCAAAGTTCTGATGTCCTGTCTGTCTAGGGGAATAGACTTAAAACTCAATCACTAAGAACTGATACCGCGGACACCCAACCTAACAGACTGGAGATCCCAGGAATTAGGTTCAATGGGAAAACCAAGCGGTAAAGGTTCAGTGGAGCGCTTCGATGGAAGCAAGAGCACTTTGGATAATGTTTCTACATAGAAACATGAATTCAAGGTCGTTCCCGTGATAGACATCAAGTGCTACCTGCAAAGGGGTAAGAGATTAAGTTTCCCAAAACCTTGATAATCCTCAGTCGTTGAGGTTAGGTTTGGGGAAACTTTTAATGGTTCCTAATACTTGTAAAAGTTGGGTATAGCAGAATACCTTATAGGAGACCACCTATTTAAGTGTGAGGACTGACGGCCTCAACTGAAGCACTTAAGAATCCAAGACGTGTCCATGGCCACAACGGACAAAACCTTAAAGAAGAATAGAGTAAGAAAATGTGTTGTGTTGGTACCATTGTTGTCACGACCCGATCCCGGACCCGTGACTGGTGCCTTACCCGGGCACCCAAGTAGATATACATCAGAGTAACCAGCGGAATATAAAAACAAAGACATGAAACAGTGTAAAAATAAGAGACAGTTTATCCAAGAAAAGTTGTCTTTCGGCTTGTATATACATATCAAGTCTGACAGTTACATCCCAAAATTTACAACAGGACTACAAACCTCTAAGGAAGTAAACAAATATGGCGGGACAGGGCCCCGCCATACCCTGAATGTACATAAAGCTACAATGACAGGGAGATCATACCCAAAACGACAAGCCTCCGCAGAAACGGGGCTTTCCCAAAAGCAGAAACGATGATCCTAGGAGCGGGGACCAACAACAGGAGTACCTCTACCTGCGGCATGAACACAGCCCCCCGAAGGAGGTCAGTACAACAGGTACCAAGTATGTGAAACTGTAAAGTACTGAAATGAAATCAAAGCATTTTAAAACCACTTACAAATACAATCAATTCAACCGCATAGTGCGCATCATAAACAAGAGCAAAATAGATATAATGTAATCGGTCTTTTCTAGGCGCTAATGATCGAAGCAAGGCCAATCGCCCGTAGTATCATTATGCGAGCCTATTCTGGACTCCGCGATCGCATAGACCACTAGGTCGCGTAGGTATTCCTCGCGCCGGGGGTAGCTAACCCTCGGCATCACACGGACTCCGCGGTCGCGTAGTCACATGAACGCGTGAGGTATTCGCCGCGTCGGGTAACACGCGGGTGATCATCCTGGAACTCCGCGACTCGCATAGGTCACGCGCACCGCGTGAGGTATTCTCGCATCGGGCGGCTAGCCCTCGGCATAACAATTCGGGGGTAAGTGATATAATATCGGCCTGGCCTTGCTCGTTTAAACAACATAAGCACAAAGGAACCCCTTTACACAAGCGTTACAAGACACTAACACACGTGGCGTCATAATATGTCTACTTATCAAACCAACTTACCACGCGCCGGAAATCATTTATAAGGCTTTTATAAACAAATAAGTAAAATGTTTCCTCTTATCTTTCTTAAGTCGTTATACCTAACTTCCCATAAAGCTAGTATAACACTTGAGCTTGTTGAAAAACCAAGTATTACTTTTCTTTCAAAAATGATTCATAACTCTTTTGAAATACTTCAAGATTCTTATTATTTAAAACTCAAGTCAAAAGACATCAGAGTAAAACCAATTTTAGTTAACACACGTACGTCTACCGTACTATATATATATATCAAAAATATCATGCTCAAGAGGATAGGAAGAATCACATACCTCCTCGGCTAAATCCACCTGCCAAGTCGAATATGTCGCGCGCAGAGTATCAACCTATAATAGTCAAATACGTCTATCAACGTCTAGACTACTCTGTAGAATATTCTAAGCAGAAGGTTCTCTATTCTACGGAAAAATTGGGCAGCATTTCCCTACCCGTCAAACTACACAAGTCTACTGTAAATACAGTCCTATGTAAGTACAATTCAATTCTCTTCTTTTATACCATCCTTCTATAAATCTTATACTCATTTCTATACTACTACAGTATGTAATCTCCAATTACAATAGAAGGACAAAGATTATTACCTCGATAAGCCCAAAATTATCCAAGATTAAATGTCGATCCTGAACAACGTTTAGCTCTAATTTGCGCTCAGATAGCTCGAGAAACCCTTAGAAGTTTCTAAAACAACCTACTTAATACTTCAACCAACTATGAAGATTTTCCTAGGGTTTCGTTTTGTGACTAAAGGATATAAAGTAGTATTTCCGGGCTTTTAGTATAGGGGTAACTTTGGAATACAACAAGGGATTTAGGCTAAGGTATTTTGGAATAGTAACAATACTTGAAGACAATTTTTCTACCAAGGGGGTGTTGTTTGGACGAGAGCTAGGGAAAGGGGAGGACTTTGGGCGAGAACTTCTGGGGAGGAGTTTTGTGACTTGGAAATTGTTTTTGTGGATGAAGAAGTCTTGCACTTAAGGTATTTATAGAACCTTGATGGCCAAGATTAAAGCAAATGGAGGGTGAAGATTGGGTTGCTTGTGTGAGTGAAGTCTTCCACCAAGTGTCCACCACAATATTGGGACATATGTCCACCACAACTTTGGGACATATGTCCACCACAAAAATGAGTCATGTGGCCATCCACTTGCTCCACAAAGAACGTCCAAACCTACTCCCACTATCCCAAAAATATATCTTGCAAGACTTGACTTATTGACTTGGCCACTAGCCCACAATTTTCGTCCAACCAATGCCACCTAAGGGTGACACATGTCGCCCTCTTATTGGTCCAAAATATTTCGTCTCTCGGAAAAATCCATAATAAATTAAAATATTGAAATCGTAAAATTTCCTTCACAAGGTTCGGAATCTTTTCCGATGGAAGTTCACAATTTCATCTTTAGCCTAATTAGGGCTTATACAATTGTACGTACGTCCTCACATACATACCCTGGAACTACGGGGTATAACATTCTCCCCTCCTTAGAAACATTCGTCCCGAATGTTCCTTCTAGATTCAATTAAATCAGAAACGACATAGCTCCTCACAACTTAAACAGTTTGCACCTGCCACACATGGCCATAATACAACACTTAAGTACTTATGATAATTAAAACCAGTAAGTAGGAAAGGGAGTTACCTGGAGGTGTGGGGAATAGGTGAGGATACCTCTGCCTCATGTCCTCCTCTGCTTCGCGTCATCTCTCTCTGTTCTCGTTCGCCATAAGACGCTTGGCGGAAGCACATCCTTTGTCTCCGGCCGCTAACGGCGATCGAGTATCGCTATGGGACTCTCTCATACGATAACCCTCGTCACTGGACATCATCAATCGGGTGAACTCTAGATGGATCCGATCATCTCGCCGGCGTAGAAACACGAAAAACCGGATCTGTTTGCCTCGGATCGGACGGCAGATCAACTCATAGCAACCTTGCCTACCGTGCGGACAATCGATAAGGCCCGATGTACCTTGGTGAGCTTCCTTCTTCCCA
This sequence comes from Przewalskia tangutica, assembly GCA_029844215.1. Taxonomy (NCBI): domain Eukaryota; kingdom Viridiplantae; phylum Streptophyta; class Magnoliopsida; order Solanales; family Solanaceae; genus Przewalskia; species Przewalskia tangutica. The sequence continues at coordinate 45,905,703 of CM056723.1, forward strand.
AACCTCATCACACCGCCGTGGGTGACACGCCAAGAAACCCAATCATCGACCTCAAACTCGGATCTGCGGCGGCGATGATCTGCGTCGACTTGTCGACTACGGTATCGATAAGCGCTCTGGATAAGCTTCACCTTATCCACTGCTGTATCAAGTCGGCCCGACTAAGCGCACTCGCCACATCGAACCAGCCTATCGGTGACTGCACTTCCTCGTATAAGGCCTCGTAAGGCTCGTCGGATCTTGGAGTGGTAGGCGTTATTATCAAACTCGGCTAGCGGCAAATGATCCTCCGGCTACCACGAAATCAATAACACGGGCTCGCGGCATGTCGCCGAGAGTCTGGATAGTGCGCTCTGCACTGTCGTGCATGCGAGGATGGAATGCGATCTTGAGGCTCACTGCGTCCTAATCCGCTTCGGAAATACCTCGGAAGTTAGCGTGGCCGGGCTCCTGCATGCGATATGATAGAAATAGGGACCCATGCGGTCTCACGATCTCTCGGATGTAAAGTCGGCGTAATCCTCGTAGAAAAAGTCGTCTGGCCCGGAAGAAAGTGGGCTGATTTCGTCGACTGTCGATAACCCAAATAGAATCATGTTTCCTCGAGTGCGAGGTAACCTGTGATAAAGTCCATGTTGATCACCTCGGCTTCGGTCGGGATCTCTATCGTCTGCAATAATCCACGGGCCTCCGGTGCTCTACCTTACTGCGTGACCACGGGCGGCGAGCAACAAACTCGGCAGCGTCCTCTTCGTGCCATCCCACCAATACATAGGCGAGGTCGTGGTACATCTTTGTCGACCCGGATGGATGAGTAATGCGCCTTGTGTGCTTCCCCTAGAACACTGCCAGAAGTCTGCAATATCGGAACACATAACACGCCTCGAACCTTAGCACCCCATGGTGCTACCTCAGGACCGCTTCCCGCCGCGAAGGCGGTATCGCGTCTGCGTGTCAAAATCGGATCCTCAGCTGTTGCCTCTTCACCTCGCCGGCGATGGAAGACTCGGCAACCTCTCGAACCGAACCCGCTACTATCGGAATCAATCAATCGGACTCGAGGCTCATTGGTGATCTGACTCGCGGACCATGCCGCCGTCTCTGGCCGCGTCGATAGACTCCCATCGACCTACGACTAGGGCATACGCCACAACATTGGCCTTCCTGGGTGGTACGGGATATCGACATCATAATCCTTGAGTAACTCTAACCACCGTCTCGCCGTAAGTTCGACTCACTGCGGTGAAGATATCTTGGAGGCTCTTGTGGTGCGTGTAAATATCCACATGAACTCCATACAAATAGTGCCTCAGGATCTTGGCGTGAATCACGCCGCCCGACTCCAAATCATGGGTGGGATAGTTCTTCTCATGCTTCGAAAGTCGAGATGCGTCGCTATAACCTTTCCTGCTGCGTCAACACATCCAAGCAGATGCACGGCGATCATAATACACCACATGGCCGTCTAGGCCTGCGGAAGAAAAGTAAGCGGGGCGATGCGTTATATCCGTAGTTCCAGTGCGTATGTGAGGGCGTGCGTGCGAGAATCTGACGATAATTTTGGAAAGAAAGAGAGGTGTGATTTTTGCGGAAAAGTTTCGGGTTTTGTGAAGGAAAAGGTTCGTTAATGGGAATTGGATTCGGATTCGGTATTCGGACTTTTGGAATATTTGAGAATTATGGAATTTTACTCTTTCGGAATTGGTCACGTGGGGCCACGAGAGAATTTACGGTTTTGTAGGGCCCACTTTATTTTCGGATTTTTGGCATTACGGATATTTTGGAAGATGAAATATTTTGGACGAATAGGAGGCGACATGTGTCACCACAGGTGGCAGGTTGGGCGAAATTGTTGGGCGTGTTGAAAGCGTTTTTGGCATGAAAAGGCTTAAAACATTTGGTCAAAAGTCTTGCAAGATATTTGTGTAGTAGATAGATAAGTGGGACCCACACACACGTGGCTCAATCTAGACCACACACTTGCTTCAATCCTAGCCCTTGAATGTCCTATAAATACCCCCAAGTTGCAAGACTTCTTCATCCACACTTGAGAAATTCCAGGCAAAAATACTCCTCGCTGTAGTAGTTCTCGTCAAACACCCATCTCCCGACCAAGCGTTGTTGATGCGGTAAGATGCACACTTTAAGCGCAAGTGCGTTATCGTGACAAGTAGTATAGTCTTGATAAGGTTGAATATCGTCCCGCGATTAGGGTTCAATTACGACTATCTATTTTCTAGTATCTATTTGGTGAATTGATAATTGATTTGTTGTTTATAACTAAGAATTATGCAAGCTATTTAAATATAAAGATTTACTTGATGGTGATGAGAATAGGGCTTCCATGTATCCTTACTATCCTTATGCTACTTACTAATGCATTAACTTATGGTATTCTTCTTTTGGAGAAAGCGGGTTTCTGAAATCGTTTTATACTCCGTTAAGTTATATAAACACTCGACCCGATGTCGCACCTTACCTACCTTTCGGTGATAAGGATAACTCTATAGGAGGATTAAGAACAAAACCTAGTTGACCGTCACGCCGATCGCCAAAATTAGGGTTGTTAAGCCTCTCATCAACGCTACATAAATAATTGAGGTATTTTCATCCCCGATCCAGAATGTCTACCCAACTTACGGCATATTCACAATCCCCTTTCAGAATCGATTAGAAATCATATAGTGATAATTAGTTGTCAATTAATTACCAAGAATTCAACTCAATTATTGGATAGATCTCACAATAAGAAAAATAACCATAAGCGTCATTAATTTATAACATAAGTTTCTAGAAATTCAACATGGAAAACCTATAAGAGAATTAGTTCCTAGCCATAGACATGACAAGAACTAATTCAAAGTTCATCATACAAAAGCGAAATAAAGAACAAGAAAGGGAAAAGAAATTACTAAACTAATGGTATCGATCTCAAGCAAAAGTCTTGTGTTGTGCAGAAGAGGAACCTTAAAAGCGCCTAGGGTTCTCCTTTTATAGGTGAAAACCGCCTCCTCTTTTCCTTGAGCTGGCCCGAATTTCGTCAAAGACCTAATTTATCCGCGTCGGCGCGCGCCTGACGAGCGCGCCGCTGGAAGTTCTGCAATCAGTCGGGTGTTTTGGCGCGCGTCCACGATATCTGGCATGCGAGCGCGCGCTGGAACTCTGTAGCTTCTCGGATGTTTAGGCTCGCGGCCCTGCGTCTGGCATGCGAAGCGCGCGCTGGATCTTCTGCAGCCTCTCTGAATAGTGGCGCCGCGACCTGCACATTGCGAGGAGGCGCATGGCCGTGCGGATTTTATCCTCGTTCGCCACTTTCTCTGTTTCCAGCTCTGGCATCTCCTCTTTTGCCCTCTTTTTGCTCCTTTTCCGCCATTTGGCCATTTTAACCACTTTGACTCAAAAGAAATAAAAACTATCCTAATACGACACTTATATGTGCAAAATGGGACAAAAGACTAACTAAAACTGACTCAAAAGGTGTATATAAAATACACCGATCAGTTGTCCAAAAATTCTTAAAGTTTTAAGTGTTCTTCCTTAGTGTATTAGGAAGATTGTTAACCCAAAGTTAGAAAAGATTTCACACCCTAGCCCCTAAAGCCTCACCTTGGCCGAGAGTTGTGAGGACAAGAACCTTAGTGTTCTTCACTTGTTTAGGTTGGTTCTTAAAGAAGAGTTGGTTAGGAGCGTATAAGGGTTGCTTGGAGCGGGTTGGAGCGCACAAAGTAGGAGCTAAACGTTGCTCAGGATCGACATTATAACTTGGATAATTTTGGGCTTGTCGAGGTAAATATCTTTGTCCTTCTATTGTAATTGGAGATTACATATCGTAGTAATTTAGAATTAAGTATAAGATATATAGAAGGTTGGTAAAGAAGAGAATTGAACTGTACTTACATAGGTTTGTATTCTGATGAGACTTGTGTAGTTTGTGGGTAGGAAGTCTTTGCGCCAATTTATCAGTAGAATTAAGAACCTTCTGCTTAGAATGTTCTACAGAGTAGCCTAGACGTTGATAGACTTATATGACCGTTATAGGTTGAAGTACTGCGAGTAGCGTATTCTACTCGAATGGTGGAAAAGGCTAGCAGGATTACAGTACTTTGGAGCGTTTTGCTATTTGTCGATAATCGTCGCGAGGTATGTGAACCTCTTCCTATCTTTTCTAGCATGATATGTTGTGAACTATGTAGTACGGTAGACGTACATGTGTTAAATGAATTTGGTTGGTTTAAAACATAAAGTGTTATAACGGTTTTATGGGAAATTGGTTATAACAATTTTTAAAAGATAAAAGACTGGATGTGAATTAATAAGGACTTGGATTGTGTTAAAAAGTTGTGAAACCGTTTTAATGAGAAATGGGTAATTGGGTGTTAAAAGGAATAATGTTATATTGATTTCGGAAATGAGAACAAGTATCGAACAAACCACTGCAGCGTTAATAAAGGAAAATGTATTGACTAATTAATTATTATTAAAACCAGTAGAAACCTCCATCTGCATAGAAGCTAAGATAAGACAAAATTGTATTACATTTTCTAGATCATGGCTGCTTTAATAAGATTGTTATAAACAAGAATAACCTACTCACACATAAGGCATATGTTACTCAAATATTTTTAAAAGAGAATTATGTTATTAAGTGATTAAGACTATGAACTACGAAACCTTTCGAAAATAAGAGACTTGAGTATTTGAAATTAGGCAAACTTGAACTTTTGGAAAAGAAGGTTGTTACTTGTCTTTAAAAAGGGGAAACTATTTTGGTTTACTTAAGATAATAGTTACTCTGTTTTGGATACTACGAGTGTGGGTATCAGGTGACTTCTTGTGAAAGAATGGATATTTGTAAGGGAATTGAAGTATGGTAATTTGCTTGTGCTTGCTTGTGATAGCCTTGTTGTGTGAAAAGTTGTATTCCTATGCTACCGCGTCTCTCGATGAAGGGTCGGTATATTGTTATTGTTGTTACATGGACATGTCTGCACCGATGAAGAATTCTGGGGGCATGCGGCCATGCGGCGGGTTAATCACCCGATATATTGTTATTGTTGTTACATGGACATATGCGCCGTCACGAGAATTAGGGGCATGCGGCCCGTGCGGCGGGTTAATCACCGATATATTGTTATTGTTGTTACATGGACATATGCGCCGCCGTCACGAGAATTAGGGGCATGCGGCCCGTCGGCGGGTTAATCACCCGATATATTATTATTGTTGTTACATGGACATATACGCCGTCTGAATCAGGGGCATGCGGCCGTCGGCGGGTTAATCACCCGATATATTGTTATTGTTGTTACATGGACATATACGCCGTCTGAAGTCGGGGGCATGTGGCCATGCGGCGGGGTTGATTACGATATATTGTTATTGTTGTTACATGGACATGCACTGCCGTCTGAGTCAGGGGCATGTGGCCATGCGGCAGGGTTGATTACCCGATATATTGTTATTGTTGTTACATGGACATGTCTGCACCGATGAAGAATTCCGGGGGCATGTGGCCATGCGTGTCACGCCCCAAATTTTCCTAAGTCTTTACTTAGGGCGTGATGGCACCTGGACAATAATTTCCCACCAGGAGCACCATTTAATTCTCTTTATTTAGAAATTTGAACTTATATTCAAATACGGAACGATTAATAAAAATAACAATAAAGAAATATGTTTATGACTTTATATGAAAAAAACATAACGCGAGCCCATGCTCGTGCAAATATTGTTTCTACATAGACATACTGACAAAGATTATTCTAAGTTGGAAGGGAGATCATTCCACACGGGCATATCCCGAGACATTGGGCCGACATTACGAACTGGCGAGTACCAAGCGAAACAATGGACTTGGTATGAAAAGAGGTGCGGGACGATCGCTAGCCTTGGCGTGGAGCCTTTCCTCTATCACCCTTTCACGAAACATGTTAAATAAAGAGTCGATCCTACCATAGGTGGTGAGAACCTTACCCTCCAATTAAAAGAAACACCACTATATTCCAAGTCCAATCAAATTATAAAGTAAAAATCAAATTGCAAAAACATATCGAGTTACAACATCTTTAAATATGCAACAACTCCTCATAGGAAATTCTTGGTTTAACTAACACTTCATTTTATCTCGTATTATCGTTAAGACATTCCTGCGCATTTCCACATGTTTATTACATTTATATATTTGTGAACGCGTATTCACTTTTCATATTTATATATAGGTGAACATGTATTCATCTTTCATATTTGTTGCGGCGTGAAACCCGATCCATTATATTTACGTATTTGTGAACACGTATTCACTTTACGTTTTGTTGCGGCGTGCAACCCGATCCATTATGTTTACGTATTTGTGAATGTGTATTCACTTTACGTTTTGTTGCGGCGTGCAATCCGATCCATTATATTTACGTATTTGTGAACATATATTCACTTTACGTTTTGTTGCGGCGTGCAACCCGATCCATTATGTTTACGTATTTGTGACAGAGAATTCACTTTACGTTTTGTTGCGGCGCAACCCGATCCATTATATATTTATATATTTATGTGAACACGTATTCACTTTTCATATTTTTCAGAAGATCAAATAAATACTATTCTCTTTTCTAACATTCTGTCATTCATACTTGTAACGATTATAACTTTTTAATCATAACTCCAACTAAGGTGTTTCTCAAGCGGAAACTAAGGTAAGACGGGGATCTTTCACTGTACCAAATTTCATTTAAAACTACTTTGGATAACTAACACAAATTTATCCTCAAAACAGCCACATGAAATTTATTTCGGCAGAATATTTATTAAACAACACCCAATCTTAGAATAGTCATAACTCCTAATCTGTAAACCCGTTCAAGCCCCATAAAATCTTAAAACGACGAGAACAGAGAGATACACGTCTCCATGTGAACCATCCTTTCATATTCTGTACCATTTGGTACAGTTTTACACTTTTATTCGCTGCCCTCCCTGGATCTCGATAGATCCGAGGCAGAAACTTTAAACAGTGATATCTCTCAATCCGTAAGTCGGATAGACCCCAGTAAGGTCTCAAAATGTCCACAACAAAGAGATCTAGAACTTTCATTTAGCAACAATTTTCATATTCCCCACAGATTAGTACAGTTTTACGTTTCAACGTCCTGCCCTTCTGGATTCCGACGAATCCGAGGCAGCAACTTCAAACTACAATAACTCTCAACTCGTAAGTCCGTTTTAATAAATATTTATATATATCTGTCCGTACCAGATAGATTTACAACCATGTAAATTTTCATATAATTCTAATAAGTAAAAATCAATAAAAACAGTCCGTAATTATGCCTTTCCGAATTTCGACCAAATATAAGGCAGGAACTTTGAACTATGATAACTTTCAAACCGCACGTCCATTTTACCTCATTTTTGGTTCTATATGATCATATTAGAGAGGTGTACAATTCCTCCGAATTTCATCAAATTCTAACAATTATAACTCAGTGAGAACAGTTCGTAAAGTTCATGACGCAACTAGTTATCTAAACAATCAAAAGTTCAATATTTCTTTTCAACACTCAATTCTTATTCTAACATGTATTGAACTAAAAATAAAGGATGTTACCAAGAATTTCTGAGTGAGAAAACTCACCTTGTAAGTGTGAAAAAAAAGATTATCGGTTGCTACAAGTGATCCTTACTCCTTAGTGTTCCCTAATTTTCTTGTTCTCCTTCCTTGATATCTTCTTGATTTTTTTCCCCCTCTTGTTCACTTGATTATTTTCCTGATTTTCTAATCTTTGTGGTATGCACTTTTTTTTGTGTATAAGTATAATGTATAAGTGTAGATGGTTGTATAACTTATGGGAGATAGAAGGCCAAGGGTGGAGGGCATTAAAATGGGTTTGGGTTAAGGGGGGGTGGACGTGCATATCTTGCATGCATCTTTATTTTATTTTTTATTTTTTTCCTTTTGTTTCTTTTTTTTGTTTTTGTTTTTGTTTTCTTATTTTCATTTTATCTATCTATTTTATCCAACTTTAACACTAACTCTATCCCATGCAATTTATTCTTTGTTTTATTTTTTATATATATATATATATATATATATTTATTAACCAACCACAACTATATATTATTATTTTTTTTCCGATTTTACATTCTCTCCTTCTTAAGCAACATTCGTCCTCGAATGTGAAAAAATCGTAACATAATCACATAGACCCAATAATGTTTATTGTTATTGTAACAAATTTGGGGCTTCACATTCTCCTTCCTTAGAAGCATTCGTCCTCGAATGAGAATAAGGTTGTAACATGCATCTGAGACACGCAAATGACACACATATGAAGTACTATGTAATGCATTTTTTTATTACCTTAGTCAAATAGGACGGATATTTGACTTTCATCGCCTCTTCCGCTTCCCGGGTGGCTTCCTCGGTGGAGTGGTTCCTCATAGGACCTTCACGGAAGCAATATCTTTATTCTAAGGCGCTTAACCTTCCTATCAAGTATTTCCACGGAACTTCTTCATATTGAAGCTCCTCATTAAGAATTATCTCACGGGAAGGATGGCGTGACTTGGATCGTGCAAGTATTTTCGTAACATTGACACATGGAATCTGGGATGCCTTTGCTTCCGGCTCTTGTGGAAGTGCTAATTCGTAAGCCACATTCCCACTCTTCGCAAGATCTCATATGGCCCAATAAACCTTGGGCTCAATTTCCCTTTCTTACCAGCGCATCACTCCGCCATTGGGGACACTTTTAAAAATACTTTCTCCCTCTTGGAATTCAAGATCTCTTTTAGATGATCCATAGGACTTATAGCGACTATGAGCTGTTTTGATCCGCTCGAATCATCTGTACCTTATCATTTGTTTCTTGAATGACTTGGTCGAACAGTTGCGTCACCCACCTCGAACCATCAGTGGAGACTACATTTTCGTCCGTATAATGCTTCAAGCGGGGCCATTTGTATGCTAGAGTGAAAACTATTGTTGTGGCGAACTCAATTAGACATAGATGGTCCAACCGGCTTCACGAAAATCTAACACACAAGATCGCAACATGTCCTCAAGTGTTTGAATTGTTCGCTCGACTTGCCCATCTGTTTGCGGGTGGAAAGTCGTGTAACTTAACTTTTGTCGAGACCTGTGGAAACTTTGCCAAAAGTGTGAGGTGAGCGGGAACCCTATCGAAATAATTTGTAAGGAATCGTGTAACGCACAATCTCCTCAAATAAATATGTGTGTCTTGTGGTGCGCGTCGTAGTCTTGGCCAGGTAAGAAATGAGTGACTTTGTAAGCGATCAACAATCACCCAAATAGAATCATACCGCTTCTCGAGTTTTGGTAGACCCGATTCTGAAATCCATATGAATCGCCTCCCACTTCCACATGGGGACTCGATGTCTGAAGTAATCCGCGGAGTTTTGATGTTGACTTTCACTGTGACATATAAGACACCTCGACAAACTCATGGCGTCTTTCTTCATCCCGTCCCGATTAATTTGCCTTGAGGTCTGATACATTTTGTTGACCACTGGATGAATGGAATATCTTGTGTTGTGACCTCATCTAAGATCTTCCTCCTTAGATCCTTTACCTTAGGAACACATAACCTACCCTTATACTGGAGGGTTCCGTCATTATCTCCCAATGTAAACTGTGAAGGTCTTCCCTGTTGGATCTTCTCTCGAAATCCAACAAACTCCGTATCCTCAAACTGACTTTCTTTTATTTCTGAAGCTAAGGCAGACTGCGAGGTATCATGTACCACCACCCTACCTTCACCGATCTCAGTTAAGCTAACCCCGAGGTTTCCCAATCTTTGTACCTCACGAACAATACCTCTTTTGTATTGCCAAATGGGCGGCTGCCCGTTGATCTCTCATCGAGTCATCACCACCACGTTGGCTTTTCGGGATGGTAAAGAATACTAAGGTCATAATCCTTAAGCAACTCTAACCATCTTCTTTGCCGAGATTCAGATCCTACGTGTGGTTATGTAATCGCAAACTCTTATGATCTGTAAATATGTCCACATGCACACCATACAAATAATGTCTCCATATTCGTAAGGCAAACACCACCGCAACTAATTCCAAGTCATGAGTTGGATAATTCTTCTCATGTATCTTCAACTGTCTAGATGCATACGCAATAACCTTTCCAAATCGCATCAAGACACATCCTAACCCAACTACGAGGCATCGCAATAGATGAACCCTTCGTCCCGATGGTAAGGTTGGGATCGTGCGAGTCAACAATTCCTTGATTCAAAACTTGCTTCACATGCTTCGACCATGGTACTTAATCGCTTTTGAGTCAATCGTCAAAGGAGCGAAGACTAGAAAAACCTTTTACGAATCTTCTATAATACCCACCAAACCCAAGAAACTTCTAACCTCTGCCGAGTGGTGGTTTTGGCGGTTCTTTATCGCTTCTATCTTACGGGGTCTACCATAATTCCATCCTTGACACGACATGACCCAAAAAGGCTACCTTTTCTAACCAAAATTCACACTTTGAAAATTTAGCATATAGTTTCTCTGTTTCAAGACTTGAAGCACTACACTCGTGTGCTCTTCATGTTCTTCAACACTCTTCAGAAATTAGGATATCATCTATGAACACAATCACGAACAAATCTAGGAATGGTTTGAAGATTCTGTTCATTAAATCCATAAAAGCTGCTGGGGCATTGGTTAACCCAAAAGACATGACCAAGAACTCATAATGGCCGTATCGGGTTCTAAAGGCTGTTTTGGATATATCATCTGGATTTATTTTCAGCTGGTGATATCCCGAACGAAGATCAATCTTGGAAAAATAGCTAGCTCCCTGAAGTTGGTCAAAAGATCATCGATTCTTGGTAATGGGTATCGGTTCTTGATCGTGACCTTATTGAGCTGCCGATAATCGATGCACATTCGGAGCGATCCGTCTTTCTTTTTCACAAACAGGACTGGTGCACCCCAAGGGGAAACACTAGGCCTTATAAAGCCTTTATCCAGAAGATCCTTCAATTGTTCTTTTAACTCCCTCAATTCAGCTGGGGCCATTCGATATGGAGGAATAGAAATGGGTCTTGTACCCGGAATTAACTCTATAGCAAACTCCACTTCTCTATCCGGAGGAAGGCCTGGAAGATCTTCAGGAAAAACCTCCAGAAAATTTCGAACAATAGGAACATCATTTCTGTGAGGATTCTTTTTGGGTATCCACTATATTAGCCGGATATGCATACTCCACTGCGTGACTTCTCGATAACTTTTGAGCCCCAAGGTAGGAAATAAACCGACTGAGGATATTCCAACCCTACCCTTATAACAACTTACGGTTCTAGGGAAAAGTTAATCTCACTATCTTTCGTCGACAATCCAACATGGCATAACATGCCGACAACCAATCCATACCCAAAATGACGTCGAAGTCTATAATATCAAGTAGTACTAGGTTCACCATTGTTCCCCGCCATTCACTTCTAATGGAAAATTATTTACCACCGAGAGGCCCAAATTGAGGCCCTGCGGTGTCATAACCTCAACAGTTCACTTAAATAAGAAGGTTCTACATGTAAATTCTTAGCAAAGCTCATTGACACATATGAAAATGTAGAGTCGGGATCGTATAATACAAATGCAGGAATACTCGAGACTAGCAAAATACCTGTGACCACCGCATTAGATGTACGCCTCATTCCTGCAGGGCAAAGCGTGGCCGATTAAATTGTTGGGTTGTTGACCTCCACGACTCGGCGGGTTGGTTTCACGATTTCCCACAGGCGTTTGTGGTTGCTTCTGACCTCCCCTGAATATATTGAGTTTGGGTCCTCTTCTTGCAATCCCTGGCATAGTGGCCTGACTCTCCACAGTTATAACATGTCTTCGTTAAGAGCCGACATTCTCCAGTGTGTTTTCTTTGACAAATCTTACAAAGCGGTTTGTCGCCTCCTGTGTTAGGGTTGGTGGCCTTGTCCTTGCTACCTTGGTAATTAGACCAACTGTGCCCCTTAGGCTTGAAATAAGACTGACCACGATTGGTTCGGTCACAAGATCCCTTACTAAACTCCTGCTTCTGATTTTGACTCTGGTTAAATGATCCTGACGTCCGAAATCTCTTCTGCGAATATTCTCTTTTTGCTTTAGCGAAACCTTCTACCCTCAAAGCCATATCGACAATCTGAAGATAAGTTCGATCGTTGGCTAACGCCACCACCTTCTCTGCTATGTTCGGGTTTAAACCCTCTACAAATCGCTTGACTCTATCCATTTCTGTAGGGACGACATGTGTGTTGTATGCCGATAACCTCACGAACTGTGTATCATATTCTTGTACACTGCGGTCACCTTGCTTCAATTGTTCAAACTCCCGTCTAAGCGCATCCTTGCGCGTATTAGGCATAAACTTCTCAATGAATGCCGCTCTGAACCCTCCCCAAGTCATTGGTGGTGACATCGGGGGACGATTTTTCCTAAAATTCCTCCACCACACCCCTGCATCATCCACTAGTCGTGCGCCTACCAAGTTGACGCCCTGCGTCTCCACGCATCCCAATGTGAACATTAAGTCTTCAACTTCATCGAGGAATACCATCGGGTCGGCCTTGGGGTCCTTCCCTGAGTACAATGGTTCTCTTCTCCTCATAAAATTTGCCCATAGCCTATCAGGTACTGCTTGGGATTCTACACTCCCGGTCTGTGGTGCAGTCGCAATCGGTCCCTGGGCCGTCTGGTTCTGGTTCGGGGCTATGACAGAGACACTAGGTGCGGGCGGAACCATGTGTGGAACTGCAGCTGTCATTAACTCTATGAGTCTATCTAGTTTTTGTCCCACCGTTTCTTGGGCCATTTGACTCTCGTTCTCTCCAACATTTTCTCCGACATTTTCTCTGCTCCTTGGACACCACTACGTCAATCGGAGGTACATGAGCCGTGATGAACCTCCTCGAGCCGGGATTTGTGAATTCACCATTTTCTGTGAAGACAAACACACTCATATTTTAGAAGACGGAATGTCTATTCTAGCTCCTAAATTTTCTTATAGTTCATAAGCATGCAACACCACAATATGCCAACAAGAAAAATAATTTAATAAAACATATCCTTTCTTTCTTGTATTCATAGCACTTCATTCATCATATTTTAAAATAACAATGTCATGACTACAATACATCACATCAGGTCAACTCTGCCATTGTGCAACCCGCTATAGCCCTTGTACTGGAACAGACACCTACTATCACGCGTTCTAAAGGGCTTAACCGCATGATTCGTCTATTCTGCAGGTTGGCATTCAACTCCCTGTGAACCTTCCTTTTTGCTTCTCTTTCCATATAGTTCATTTTATACCTTACTACTCTTACATAATGCAGAAATTGGTGCAATGAATTTTCTGTAATATCTTCTCTTAGCATCCTTGCCTTTCTGAATGCGGAATGAAACTTTTCTGGGACGGAATTGACTATTATCTGTAGTATGACTCCAATTGGAAAGTTGAAGAAGGTCGGGTCGTATGAACGCCTTTTCCTTCTAGTCCTAAGCAAATATGTACATAGTACGATTGTGTCATCAATGTACTCATCAAAATCACCTTCTGAGTCCATCTTGCGACGCATGAACTCCTCTCGAGCTCTCATTTCCTTTGCCTGTTCCATGAGTACTTCCGTTTTTGTTGGAACTCGCCTTATAATCGCCATCTACACAAATCATATTAGTCAGTATAACGTTGTACAATCCCTTTTCTAACCAGTGTGAAGGAGGTAGTACGAGAAATCAAGTCTTTGAAAAGACTCAAGGTAGGCACGAGAAGAGTACGAAAGAAGGGAAACTTTAGGATGTTATTCCGTTCACTTATTACTAAGGTGGCGCGCACACCGTCGCAATAAGTAACCGTTCAAACACCCAACTCGAAGAAAAAGTTCCTAGAATCTCTTAACCTGGTTTAGCTTTGATACCAACTTGTCACGCCCCAAATTTTCCTAAGTCTTTACTTAGGGCGTGATGGCACCTGGACAATAATTTCCCACCAGGAGCACCATTTAATTCTCTTTATTTAGAAATTTGAACTTATATTCAAATACGGAACGATTAATAAAAATAACAATAAAGAAATATGTTTATGAGTTTATATGAAAAAAACATAACGCGAGCCCATGCTCGTGCAAATATTGTTTCTACATAGACATACTGAAAAAGATTATTCTAAGTTGGAAGGGAGATCATTCCACACGGGCATATCCCGAGACATTGGAACTGACATTCTGAACCTGACGAGTACCAAGCCCGAAACAATGGACTTGGTATGTAAAGAGGCCGCGGGACGATCGCTAGCCTTGACGTGGAGCCTTTCCTCTATCACCCTTTCCTGAAACATGTTAAATAAAGAGTCAGCCCTACCATCTGGGGCTGAGTGAGAACCTTACCCTGCAATTCAAAGTAACACCACAATATTCCAAGTGCAATCACATTATAACGTAATAAGCATATTGCAAAAACATATCAGGTTACAACATCTTTAAATATGCAACAACTCCTCATAGGAAATTCTTGGTTTAACTAACACTTCATTTTATCTCGTATTATACGTTAAGACATTCCCCTGCATTTCCACATGTTTATTACATTTATATATTTGTGAACGCGTATTCACTTTTCATATTTATATATAGGTGAACATGTATTCATCTTTCATATTTGTTGCGGCGTGCAACCCGATCCATTATATTTACGTATTTGTGAACACGTATTCACTTTACGTTTTGTTGCGGCAACCCGATCCATTATGTTTACGTATTTGTGAATGTGTATTCACTTTACGTTTTGTTGCGGCGTGCAACCCGATCCATTATATTTACGTATTTGTGAACATATATTCACTTTACGTTTTGTTGCGGCGTGCAACCCGATCCATTATGTTTACGTATTTGTGAACGCGTATTCACTTTACGTTTTGTTGCGGCGTGCAACCCGATCCATTATGTATTTATATAATTATGTGAACACGTATTCACTTTTCATATTTTTCAGAAGATCAAATAAATACTATTCTCTTTTCTAACATTCTGTCATTCATACTTGTAACGATTATAACTTTTTAATCATAACTCCAACTAAGGTGTTTCTCAAGCGGAAACTAAGGTAAGACGGGGATCTTTCACTGTACCAAATTTCATTTAAAACTACTTTGGATAACTAACACAAATTTATCCTCAAAACAGCCACATGAAATTTATTTCGGCAGAATATTTATTAAACAACACCCAATCTTAGAATAGTCATAACTCCTAATCTGTAAACCCGTTCAAGCCCCATAAAATTTTAAAACGACGAGAACAGAGAGATACACGTCTCCATGTGAACCATCCTTTCATATTCTGTACCATTTGGTACAGTTTTACACTTTTATTCGCTGCCCTCCCTGGATCTCGATAGATCCGAGGCAGAAACTTTAAACAGTGATAACTCTCAATTCGTAAGTCGGATAGACCCCAGTAAGGTCTAAAAATGTCCACAACAAAGAGATATAGAACTTTCATTTAGCAACAATTTTCATATTCCCCACAGATTAGTACAGTTTTACGTTTCAACGTCCTGCCCTTCTGGATTCCGACGAATCCGAGGCAGCAACTTCAAACTACAATAACTCTCAACTCGTAAGTCCGTTTTAATAAATATTTATATATATCTGTCCGTAACAGAGAGATTTACAACCATGTAAATTTTCATATAATTCTAATAAGTAAAAATTAATAAAAACAGTCCGTAATTATGCCTTTCCGAATTTCGACCAAATATAAGGCAGGAACTTTGAACTATGATAACTTTCAAACCGCACGTCCATTTTACCTCATTTTTGGTTCTATATGATCATATTAGAGAGGTGTACAATTCCTCCGAATTTCATCAAATTCTAACAATTATAACTCAGTGAGAACAGTTCGTAAAGTTCATGACGCAACTAGTTATCTAAACAATCAAAAGTTCAATATTTCTTTTCAACACTCAATTCTTATTCTAACATGTATTGAACTAAAAATAAAGGATGTTACCAAGAATTTCTGAGTGAGAAAACTCACCTTGTAAGTGTGAAAAAAAAGATTATCGGTTGCTACAAGTGATCCTTACTCCTTAGTGTTCCCTAATTTTCTTGTTCTCCTTCCTTGATATCTTCTTGATTTTTTCCCCCCTCTTGTTCACTTGATTATTTTCCTGATTTTCTAATCTTTGTGGTATGCACTTTTTTTGTGTATAAGTATAATGTATAAGTGTAGATGGTTGTATAACTTATGGGAGATAGAAGGCCAGGTGGAGGCATTAAAATGAGTTTGGGTTAAGGGGGTGGACGTGCATAACTTGCATGCATCTTTATTTTATTTTTTATTTTTTTCCTTTTGTTTATTTTTTTTTTTTTTGTTTTTTTTTTCTTTTTTTCATTTTATCTATCTATTTTATCCAACTTTAACACTAACTCTATCCCATGCAATTTATTCTTTGTTTTATTCTATATATATATATATGTATATATATATATTTATTAACCCAACCACAACTATATATTATTATTTTTTTTTTTTCCGGATTTTACAATGCGGCAGGGTTGATTACCCGGTATACTGTTATTGCATCCTGGACATGTCTACACCGATGGAGAATTCCGGGGGCGTGTGGCCATGATGCGGGCATGATTGATATTGTGGGCGTGAGACCCTTGGTTATATTTGAGTGATGACTTTGAGGGCGTGAGTCCCTGCTTTGACATGACTGCTTTTATGTCGTGAACTGTAGTTTGGTTGTCATACATGTCTCCTGTTTTATTTAGACTGTTATGATTTCGTTTACAGTATTTTTAGTTTCACATACTTGGTACATGTTGTACTGACCTCCTTCGGGGGCTGCGTTCATGCCGCAGGTAGAGGTACACCAGTTGTTGATCCTCGCTCATAGGATCACAGTTCAGCGTTTTGGGAAGCTCCGTTTCTCCGGAGGCTTATCTTTGGTATAGTCCCCTGTCGTTGTAGGTACTTACATTCAGGGGTATGGCGGGGCCCTGTCCCGTCATTATTGTTATAACACTCTTAGAGGTCTGTAGTACTGTTGTGGGCAGGGTTGTAAAGGTTGTAACTGTTCAATTTCTGTATATATGCAAGAAGGCAACCGTTTTGGTTGGCCTGTTTTATTATCATAACTCTTGTTTCATGTTTAAGTTTTTATTTCCGCTGATTTTCTCGACGATGTTGTATCACTAGGGTGCCGGGTAAGGCACGATCCACGCCCGGTCGGGTCGTGACACGGCCGTCAACCTCTCCTTCATGAATCGAAGCCCTCCTCGCAAGCATCCGCCCATCAAACTTAGCCGCTTTACGAGTCACTTTAGTCAAAGGTGCGAAATAAGCAAACTTCTCCACGAACCTCCGATAGTAACTCGCAAGGCCCATAAAGTCGCGCACCTGCCGTAGTAGTAGGTCTAGGCCAACTCCCGATCGCCTTCGATCTTGGTCGTATCCACCCGAATACCATCGGCCCCAACAATGTGCCCTAAGAACGCCACCGAAGCCAACCAAAACTCACACTTCGAAAACTTTGTGTACAACCGCTGGTCCTGGAGAACTCTCAGCACAGTCCTCAAATGCTCCGAATGCTCCTGCTCTGAGCGGGAATAAACCAAGATGTCATCAATGAATACTATCACAAACGTATCCAAAAATGGCTTGAACACTCGGTTCATCAAATCCATAAATACCGCCGGAGCATTGGTCAAACCGAAAGACATAACCCTGAACTCATAGTGCCCGTACCGGGTCCGGAATGCAGTCCTAGGGACATCCGCCTCTCTAACTCGCACCTGATGATAGCCCGATCGCAGATCAATCTTGGAGAAACATCTCGCACCCTGCAACTGGTCGAACAAATCATCAATCCTGGGAAGGAGGTATCTGTTCTTAATAGTCACCTTTTTCAGCTGTCTGTAATCAACAAACATGCGTAGCGTCCCGTCCTTCTTCTTCACGAACAATACCGGCGCTCCCCAGGGAGAAACACTAGGCCTGATGAAGCCCTTTTCCAGCAAATCTCTCAGCTGGTCCTTCAACTCTCTCAACTCAAGGGTGCATTACGTATGGCGGAATGGATATAAGCCGAGTGTCCGCGACATCGATACAAAACTCTATCTCCTCTCGGAGGATACCCGGAGGTCGTCTGAAACACATCCGGGAACTCTCGACTCTTTGAACCGATCAAAATCTGGTACCGCGACCTCGTGATCAAACACCGAATGAGATGGTAGATATACCCTTCGCACCATCTTCCTAGCCTTGAGGTAAGAAATACACCTACCCCGGCGACACGGTGTTCCTCCCACTCGATAACCGGCTCCTCAGAAACCGGAACTGCCACTTTCTCCTGCAGTCTACATTGGCGTAGCAAGAAGCTAACCAATCCATACCCATGATCACATCAAAATCGGTCATATCCAACTCTATCAAGTCGGCAGGTCCGACGATCGCATAAAGACACCGGCAAGCCCTATATACCCGCCGAGCTACCATCGAATCACCCATCGGCGTAGCTACCTCAAAAGGGTCTATGACTCGTGCTCCATCCCTATCCTACTAGCAATATGGGGATATATAGATGAGTAGAAACCGCATCTATCAAGGCATATACGTCACAACAAGAAACTGATAAAGTACCTGTGACGACATCCGGCGATGCCTCCTGGTCCTGGCGGCTGGACAGGGCATAAATGCGGTTCTGAGGACCGCTGGAACTGGGGCCCGTGCCACGACCTCTGCCGCGACCTGCTGGTCCATGAGTACCCTGCCCTCCGGGGCGAGTAACTGTAGGAGATGAAGACCCTGCGAAGGACCGTAGGCCGACCCTACCATCTCGCGCTGCTCTGCCTGACGGTCCTCGCAGTGACCCTTCCGCCGCAAGCATAACAAACTCACGAAGTAGGACCACAACTCCGTAATGGGATCTACCGCATCGCCACACCGGCGGGGGTGGTCTCGATCGGTTAGCACCTCGCTACTCGAAGTCCAGTCACGCCCCGACCGCCCGAATACTCTGGGCATGCGAAGACGCGGTGTAGGAGTGCTCGAGCCGCGTGGTGCAAATCTAGTCTGTTCTTTGAGACCGCCCACCCGAGAGCTACCAAAAGATCTGCATTCCTAGCCTTCTTCTGGCGATATCGACCCGCCGCCTCTACGCCTCACACCTGCGCATGAGCTGCACGCGAGCAATGTCCATGCGGCCGAGAGCTACACCAGCAAGACTCGCCAAATAATCATCTAGCCCGGTGACGTAGCGGTGCACCACTCGCCCTCCATATTCGCTACCAACGCAGGGACATATCGAGCCAACGAGTCGAACTCCACATTGTACTCCGAATCAGGCGCCTTCGCCAAAGATCAAAAATATGTCGGCGTTTCTCATACGTGGCGGCAAGAAATGAGTGAGAAATGCCTCGAGAGAACTCGTCCCATCTGCTGAGGCGCATGCTCTCCCGGATAGCTCCCACGAATCAAACGATCGCGGTATCACGCACCGACGCGAACCAAGACCACCGACTCGGTCTCCAAGCCTTGATCACTCTACGATCCGTCAGAATCGTCGGATGAACTCCTGCGGATCATCCTCGTGCCTCTACCCGTAGAACTCGCGGCTGCAACTCAAAAATCCGTAGCCTCAAACTATCCGACCTGGGAACCACGGTACTACTGAATCGAATCGCCAGATCCGCCTATCTCCGTGTCCGCCACGATCTGGCTAGTATTTGGGCCATCTCTCAGAACCGCTCTCCGCCTCAGCCGGTGGATCGAGGCGCAGTCTTGTGGTCTCGTGAGCCTCTGCCGCGCCCTATACTGGGGCCGGCGGCGTCGTAGAACTCGCCGTCTGAGGTATCGCCTCGGGTAAAGTTCGGGCACAGGCCTCGTGACCCGGTGTCCTACTAGCGGCTCCTCGCCGCCTTGCCCTTCTGGGCCCGGGTTGCCTTGCGCGGAGGCATAACTGGTACAGAAAAGAAATACGTTAGAGGGGTCCAACTTATAACACAGCTCTAAGGCACGATCTCAGAGTGAGAAGAATGGAAATCAATCCTAAATATCCTATAGCCTCCTGATTATTGGTGTGGTGCACAACACACCGATAATCAAGACTCTACTAGATACGGTCTGTAGACACTTTCCGAGGATTAACTGCTCTGATACCACTTTTGTCACGACCCGATCCCGGGCACGTGACTGGTGCCTTACTCGGGCACCCAAGTAGATATACATCAGAGTAACCAGCGGAATATAAAAACAAAGACATGAAACAATGTAAAAATAAGAGACAGTTTATCCAAGAAAAGTTGCCTTTCGGCTTGTATATACATATCAAGTCTGACAGTTACATCCCAAAATTTACAACAGGACTACTGCACTTCTGGAAGTAAACAACTATGGCGGGACAGGGCCCCGCCATACCCTGAATGTACATAAAGCTACAATGACAGGGAGATCATACCCAAAACGACAAGCCTCCGGAGAAACGGGGCTTTCCCAAAAGCAGAAACGGTGATCCTAGGAGCGGGGACCAACAGCGAGTACTCTACCTGCGGCGTAACGTAGCTCCGAAGGAGGTCGATACAACAGTACCAAGTATGTGAAATCAGAAAGCATCGAAATGAAATCAAAGCAAATTAAAACCACTTAAAAATACAATCAATTCAACCGCGCATAGTGCCACAAAGATAAACAAGAGCAAAATAGATATAATGTAACTGGTCTTTTCTAGGCCGCTAATGATCGAAGCAAGGCCAATCGCCCATAGTATCATTATGCGAGACTATTCCTGGACTCCCGCAGTTCGCATAGACCACCTAGGTGCGCATGAGGTATTCCTCGACGGGGTAGCTAACCTCGGCATCAACACGACTCCCGCACCGCGTAGTCACATAGACCGCGTGAGGTATTCCTCGACGGTAACACACGAGTGATCATCCCGAACTCCCGCAGCTCCGCATAGGTCACACAGACCCGCATGAGGTATTCCTCGCATCGGGGGCGGCTAACCCTCGGCATAACAAGTCAGGGGGGTAAGTGATATAATATCAGCACAACTGCTTATCGTTTAAACAACATAAGCACAACAAGGGAACCCCCTTTACACAAACGTTACAAGACACTAACACACGTAGCATCATAATATGTCTACTTATCAAACCAACTTACCACACCTTCAGAAATCATTTATAAGGCTTTTATAAACAAATAAGTAAACTGTTTCCTCTTATCTTTCTTAAGTCGTTATACCTAACTTCCCATAAAGCTAGTATAACACTTGAGCTTGTTGAAAAACCAAGTATTACTTTTCTTTCAAAAATGATTCATAACTCTTTTGAAATACTTCAAGATTCTTATTATTTAAAACTCAAGTCAAAAGACATCAGAGTAAAACCAATTTTAGTTAACACACGTACGTCTACCGTACTATATATATATATCAAAAATATCATGCTCAAGAGGATAGGAAGAATCACATACCTCCTCGGCTAAATCCACCTGCCAAGTCGAATATGTCGCGCGCAGAGTATCAACCTATAATAGTCAAATACGTCTATCAACGTCTAGACTACTCTGTAGAATATTCTAAGCAGAAGGTTCTCTATTCTACGGAAAAATTGGGCGTTTCCTACCCACAAACTACACAAGTCTACTGTAAATACAGTCCTATGTAAGTACAATTCAATTCTCTTCTTTTATACCATCCTTCTATAAATCTTATACTCATTTCTATACTACTACAGTATGTAATATCCAATTACAATAGAAGGACAAAGATTATTACCTCGATAAGCCCAAAATTATCCAAGATTAAATGTCGATCCTGAACAACGTTTAGCTCCTAATTTGCACGCTCCGATAGCTCCAAGAAACCCTTAGAAGTTTCTAAAACAACTTCTACTTAATACTTCAATCAACTATGAAGATTTTCCTAGGGTTTCGTTTTGTGACTAAAGGATATAAAGTAGTATTTCCGGGCTTTTAGTATAGGGGTAACTTTGGAATACAACAAGGGATTTAGGCTAAGGTATTTTGGAATAGTAACAATACTTGAAGACAATTTTTCTCCCCAGGGGGGGGGGGGTGTTGTTTTCGGACGAGAGCTATGGACAGGGGGGAGGACTTTGGACGAGAACTTCTCTAAGGGAGAGGAGTTTTGTGACTTGGAAATTGTTTTGTGGATGAAGAAGTCTTGCACTTAAGGGGTATTTATAGAACCTTGATGGCCAAGATTAAAGCAAATGGAGGGTGAAGATTGGGTTGCTTGTGTGAGTGGAGTCTTCCACCAAGTGTCCACCACAATATTGGGACATATGTCCACCACATCTTTGGGACATATGTCCACCACAAAAATGAGCCATGTGGCCATCCACTTGCTCCACAAAAAGCGCCCAAACCTACTCCCACTATCCCAAAAATATCTTGCAAGACTTGACTTATTGACTTGGCCACTAGCCCACAATTTTCGTCCAACCATGCCACCTGGGTGTGTGAGTCGCCTCCTATTGGTCCAAAATATTTCGTATCTCGGAAAAATCCATAATAAATTAAAATATTGAAAGCGTAAAATTTCCTTACGAGGTTGAATCTTTTCCGATGGAAGTTCACAATTTCATCTTTAACCTAATTAGGGCTTATACAATTGTACGTACGTCCTCACATACATACCCTGGAACTACGGGGTATAACAATTGTCTTGGCTTATACTAAATACTGACGGTTCAAGACATCGCGTTAACCGTGCAGTAAATAAGTCCGATGGTATTCTACTATGGAAGGTTCAAAGCCACGGCTACCTATCCAGATGCAACATTGATCCACCGAAGGATTGCTAGAAAGACACCATGGGTGTACGCCAAAATCTCTTTCAAGAGGGGATTGTTGGAAATTTATTTATTTATTTATTTATTAAACGTGAATATAGTTAATCGTATTATTTATGACACGAACGTGTGGGGCTCCGCACGTCGAAAACCTTGTTTCCACACACGTGCACACGTTGTGTCTCACAAATTTTCTTAGTGAAAGAGATATCGGTACATATACGATATGTCCGGGACATGAAATGATAGACGGTTATTGTCCAAATGACATTGATTTCACGTTAGTAAATGAAGGAAGAATTGCACAAAGTGTGAATGTCGAAACTAGTCGAAAACGGGCCGCGACGCCGCAGGAACTGCCTCGACGCCATCTTCTCGTAGCGCGGCGTAACTGAAGGGCGGCGTCGGCGATTCGAGCGTTGGAAACGAATTTAAGGTGATTTTTGGGCTGACTTTGGAGTATTAACTCTCCATTATGTTGCTCATGAATTCAGTCATTATTTGGCTAAATTGCAACTCCACAATCAAGTCTAATTCATGGCAATTCAAGGTCATTACTTGGTACGTGGAAGGTCATATTCCAACACTATATAATGATGCCTTTGGCTCATTTACAAAACACACTTGACACTCAACAATTCAGAATATCTTCATCTCTTGTTATTCTTCATACACTCATAGATTCTTCTTTTACTGTAAACTCTTGAGTTATCCTTTGCTCAAGTGTTTGTGGTTGTTTTATCTTGGGAGACGAATTGTCAATAGCCGTTAAGGGATTAATACGGGGCAATATTATCTTATTCGCAATTTTACTCACATTCTTTATTATGAAAATAAATGACTAGCAACAAAGTGGGAAAATAATTTTGAGTAACACTGTTATAGAAGGGATAATTTTACAAAACGCGTACAATGGTTATTGTCGTTATAGGTAAAAACAATATTGTTATAGAAATGTAAAATATAATATAATTTTGACTTTTATGGTGAAGTGTTATTTTATAAATATGTCATTATAGAGAGATCTGACTATATCAAAATTTGATTACAAGGTATATTTGAAATAAATTTTCTGTAAAGTAGGCAAGATTTGTTTCACTAATACCTTCGGTCCGTATGAAAACTTCCTATTGGTTTAAGAGCATATGGGATTAATAAGGTAATAATGTAAGTAACAAATGTAAATTCCACAAAATATGTAATTATTAAATTTTAATGAAAAATTATTTGTAAATAGAGTCTCATATATTAGAATTTAATTCTACAGTCAGTATTAGAAATAAATGAGATAATAAACAAGAGAACAAACTATCTAAGCAGCAGTTTAAACACATTAGATCCGAAGCCCTGCACTGGTTGGGCGCAGAGTATCCTCGATGGGTGGTGTGGGAGAGTTTCACAAGTTCAAACCCTGGTAACGCCCGACCGCGCCTCTTGGGGGAGCACATCTGGCGCCAAGTGTGGTTAAGCGGGCGGCGTGGTTTGCGGTATTGCGTCGATCGGGTTTACTGCTGTGCGTATTTCGAAGAAGCGTGAGTGGAGTTCTTCGTCAAAAAAAAAGAAGTTTAAACACATTAGGTTATCTAATACATATATTGTATTCTAAATTAGATTTGCTATGAACTGTTAGAAATATTAAGCATACAAATTATGTATATAAGATTATTTGTCTCAATAACTTGAAAAGGGAATGAGTTATTAACTGATACGAGTCCAAAGTTCAAAAGTCCAAAAGAATTAAAAGTTTCATATATATATATATATATAGGTAGAGATGATATTAAAATTTCAACTTGCAAACGCATTCCCTTCCATGATTGATCTTTTTCCCCCCTTAAAAATCGTTGCCTTTAATATTTTAAGATATAATAACGTCCCAATTTATAGAGGGTGGGTTGATTTATTTGGAGAGTCAAATAACTTACTTTTTTGTTGACTCAATTTCAAAACATAGATTCTTCGTGTATTTTATAATAAAATTTACGTATTTAAAATCAACATAAAAATATTTTAAATTTACATAATTAATAATTCACCATATATGAAAATAATTTGAAAAATCAGGGTAAACAAAAAAGTTGTTTGATTCTAAACTGATCTAACCCTCATATAAATTGGGACGGAAGGTTACTAATTTGTGGATTATCTGACCCTTTCATGCAAAAGAGAGACCAGATTAAAAGAATCTTTGTGATAATTAAACATGGTTGGTGGAGGGTGGGGGTAGACCAATAATGCAACTAAACTCTCCTTATTAAAATAAGATTAGGCTAGAAGGCATAAATCTTTTGTTAAACCCCATAAACTTGATTTTTTTGCTAATCTCTTTCCATCAAATGATTAATCTATTTTTTAAGGGTATCTTTCCATACCTGAACTCCACTAGTCCATTTAACTTTTTCCTGTTAATTGATATTTTAGAATAAGAAGAAAATTAAAGTCCTCTCATTCATTGGGTCTAGTCATAATCTCACCCATTGCCAACCTGGGATTCTTTTGATGTCCCCGTTAATATAATCATTTAATTTAATTATTAAGCAACTAAGAGAGCAGATTCCTCCCTTTTCATAATTTCAATTGGTTTCGAAGGAAATCGAATTCCGCCAGCGGCAGTGTGAGAGTTTCTTCTTGAAATAAAGAAATTTTTTTGTGCGTAGCGTGTTATTGGTCTAACCTTTGAAATCAATTGAGTCACCATAATTTACCTCATTTACAGACCTGTCGGATCGGGGTGTGGGGGGCTCCTGGGACGGGAGATTCCACCTTTAAAAGCAATTAAGTATTTCTTTTTGTTTTTCAATTGATACTCTGCAGCACTGTCAAAATAGACGGACGAAGCTTCTGTTTGAGGTTAATCTACGGAAAATGAAATTAATTTCTATGCATTGTTCGGTTGCCGGGGCTGAACCAGAATTTATGTGTTATTTTAATACATATATAATGTCCGAACAAAGCTATTAAGTTCAAATGATTTCATATGCTACACCGTTCCAGCTCTGTTGGTATATAATTGTTTATTACGTATAACATTACAAGATAACCTAAAACAACAAGAATTTGTAAAATTAATCTGACAGCCTGAAAGGTAAAAGTAAATAATCAGTTATAATCGGTTAAAATATAATGATAATGTAAAGAAGATTTATATTATTAGTATGCATATAATTTAAATATTCACCCAAGGAAATGTGGCAAAAAAATATCAAAACTTGACTCACATCTCAAGTTAAATCAAGAATTGTAACTAATCATCACTGCGTAGATCTCTCGATTAGTTCTGAAATGATAAATTGCTTCAAGCTGAGTCAACTCTTGCAGTATGATGTAGAGTTTCATTCCTCCTTTGTAGGGATGACTTCTTGTGGGCACCAGACATTGTGTCTCCCACCTAATGGACCGTTGAGTCACCATGATTTACCTCCTCCATCAATTTCTGTCGGGCCGGGGATGGAGGAGAGGAATTTCGCCTTTATGCTCCAAGAATTGTAACTAATAATTCACACAAGACTTTTGAAAGAGGTTAAGGAGCCCCACCCTTACAGCTGGTTACAACATACATAAATAATCATAACTATCAGAAAATTAGTGGTTTAATTGCGGTATAATTTCACATCAACCATAAGCATATCTTTTAGAAGATTTGAGTATAAATTGTGAAGTGATAAAAGATTACTCAGTGCACTAACGGACAATGTTTCTGAAAATGAAAGCTCATAATGACATCTTCATTACTCATTGATTTACAAAGAAATAATATCTTACATGTGGTGCTGTTACGA
Source organism: Przewalskia tangutica (assembly GCA_029844215.1). Taxonomy (NCBI): domain Eukaryota; kingdom Viridiplantae; phylum Streptophyta; class Magnoliopsida; order Solanales; family Solanaceae; genus Przewalskia; species Przewalskia tangutica. The sequence continues at coordinate 45,932,331 of CM056723.1, forward strand.
TTTTGCACGCAAATGACTGTTCAGTCTTAAGATTATACAATAAATACTCATGACTTACCAAAGCAAAAATTAGTACACCGAAATTAATTAATTAATTATACATTAAGAGGACTAGGGAAGTTAATCCTCAAAACTAAATCTAATATTGTTAATTAGTAGTAATTTCTGAAGAAGATTTAATCTAAAAATCTCTTCCTATATACATCAGTCTCTTTCTTCGGCAGGAGCTTTTAATAAATGGTGATTAAAGCGCATCCGGTGCACTAAATTTTCTTTATACGCAGGTTCGTAAAAAAATCAGACCACTGAGATCTATTTTTATGAAGGGTGACTACATCTCAATTTTCATGTGAGACGTTTGATGAGGCCCTGCATCAAAAGAAAGAAAACATACTCCACTCATTAATTAAAAGTTCAAAATCTTCATCATTATCATACTTAAATTTTGACAATTTTAATGAACACTTGTCTCCCTCTTCTTACCAGGAAAACCTTGTGACTGCAGTGTCACATCCGTGTTTGGATTTTGGCTAAATCCCATCTGCACAATGCTTTGCAGATCATCCTCGCACATCGTAGGGAACTGGACAAAAAGATAATTACAGTACAATCAGTAATTTTGAAAACGAGACAAGTTATCAGTTACAACGAAGGTCGTCTCAAAAATTTTGGGGGCCCTGTCTAATTTGTAAAAATGTGCACTTAATATAAGTAAATATATTGTTCTACTAGAAAGTGTCTAGGCCTAATAGGTTTGATTTGAAATATGAATTTGGACTTCCATATGCGTGTGCCACTGAAACCGAATCACTTTACTTTTATTGGGCTAAGACCTGCAAATTATGTGTCTTTACAGTAAATTATGACTAATACTACTTAATAAAAAATGAAAAAAAGACTCCTAAAATTTTTCATTTTTCGGAGGCCTGTGTGGTAGCACGGCTCGCACGGGCTCTGATTAGGTTAAAATATACTTATAATAAAATTTGGCTACACTATCCATATACAAAAGTGAAATCTTGAATTATTGTTGAATGGGTAATGACCTGATTAATATATTCAGCAAATCCATCAAGGGGAGGCAATTGCATTCCTAGGGTGCGGCATAGTGAGGTATCTAATGTATCCACTGAGCATTGACTTAGTGCCCCATTAGGTATATCGTTATGATGTTGGTAAGAAGATAAAGCAGATGTTGTTTTTTTTACTGGGAAAACAGGTTGGGGCAGAGAGCCATTTGGTTGACATATCTGAAAGAAACAGAGAAAAAAAGTTGTTTTAGAATGTTACGTAAAAGAAAACCATTATTTCACTGACAATGAATTATGATGAACTTACATCCTTGGAAAGGGGAAAATCCATACTTGGGTTCACTGAAGATAACTTCATGGATAGGAACTATAGAAATGTTGCACAAGGAAGAATTAATTAACTGATGAATCACAACACATTTCATTGAATTGCTTAGGGCAATTGTGAATTACCTCGACTTGTCGTTGGAGTGACTGTACATAATTTATAATTTCATCAAGCATTAATGCTTTTCCAGTCACCTGGTACACACAATTTTCATTTTTGGTTAGAAAAAGATACGATTATGATCTGACAAAAAGGAAAAAAATTGTCGAAGCATTTCAGCTAACCTTATTACAGCCTGGTACAAGATCTTGTAAAAGCTTCATTCTTTCACTAATCTTCTCTCGTCGCACCTATTTAAATGAAAAAAAGAAGAAGAAGAAGAGAGATCGTTAGAAAATAGAAATTGTTAACACAAGAACAAGATTCAAAATTTGACATTTTTAGAGATGAGTTGGTGTTAATTAATGCTTACTCTTTCTGCTAAACTATGGCTATCAGTAGCTTGTCCTCTCCTTGCTCTAACATGAATATAATCCTTTGGTGGCTCTGGAAGCTTTTGATTTTCCATAACTTGTTTTTGTGTTTCATCACCCTCATTATTGTCCTTTAATTCCTCCATGTTAACTGTTCCATTATTACCTTGTACTAGTTTACATCTCTTTCCTCTTGCATTATCATCTCCCTGAAATGTAAATTTGATTAACCACAAACAATCAACCAAATCAATATTATTTTGACTTGATAATAATCCTTACCATAGGTGAATCTTGCTTTGTTTTTCTCTTTGGAGAAATCAATTCAGTGGGAGGTTTTGACCCTGTTTCTCCACTTGGCTCCGAAACAGACTCATTAGAATTAGTAGCACACATGATCAAATTCTTGATTTGCAAAGGTGATCCAGCTTGCTTGAGAGAAGGGCTACTGGAAACTCTAGACAAGTGAGGAGATCTTTGTGGCAATTCCGCATTGTTGTTCAATCCTAACGGACTGGTTCTACCGTTAAAACTATGGCTCCCAAAGCAAGAAAATTTAGCAGCTCTTTGAGCAAAACCTGGATCACTAGGCAATGGAGGAGGAAGTGAATTTCCTAAATTGGGCATGTGTAATTTCGGTGTACTATTATTAGTCCCGATGTAAGGGAAAGATACTATTGAGTTCAAAGTTGAGTCGAATTGATCCCAATTGGGGTTAAACAAGCAATTATCAGAAGATTGCACTGCATGGAATTGGAGGGGTGCATTGTCATTGATGAAGTAATCTTTCTCCATGGAGAATAATAAATAAAATGAAGTTTAATGGAAAGAAGAAGAAAAAAGGGGGAGGGAAAAGAAATGAGAGAGACCAAGTTATATAGGCGAAAAGGAAGCTTGGTAGGGGCAGAGTGTACTGTACTGTAGCCGGGAAAAAAGGAGTAGGGTGAATTGCCTGGCCTTCAACGTCACCGATTTACTGTAACATTTTACTAGTTTCTCCTTTATAGAAGCTTTCCTAGAGTCTTTCCAGCTAAAATACTTGGCCCAAAAGGCGAAATCTGAGATTGATGATGAAAATAAATGACGGTAACTCGGCGGTCAATACTTACTGGTCTATTACTTGAAAACAAACTTGATGATTCAAAGTTAATAAAATTATCTAAGTTGAAATACTTACTCTTTAACTACCCAAGTTCAAACACAATGCATACTATCTGCAATTTCTGATACTCCTTTCTAAAATTTGTTTAACTCATGTCTGAATTATCATTTTTTTCGCGAGTTTCACACCTTAACCTCAACCGTCATCTGTTTGATTTTCCTACTTAAACTAACCATCTATATATTAAAACGCACCTCAATTATCAGTTATTCTTTTTTTTATATAATGATAATTCAGGTAGAAAAAGAAATAACTTATTATTAAGGTGTGTTTTAATATATAAATGATAATAGTTGATGTAGAAAAAAAAACTAATAATTGAGTTGTGAAAGTGGCAAAAAAAATAATAGTTAGATATATGTTTTTACCATCAACTCTTTAACTTTCTAGTAGTATATTCTACAATGAGGGCATGGTGAGATAGCATATATTTTTATATGTAATGTTAGTGATCTTAATTTTTTTGGTTTGTTGCCTCGTTTATTTTTAAGTTGAAAGTCTTTAGATGACTTTTTAGACTAAACAAAAGATGAAAATGTAATTGTTGAATGTTAAGTAAGTAGAACACGTCACCGCACATTAATGTTGATTTTGTTAGGATAAAAGAGAGAAAAGTGTTTGGAAGTGATGTGGTTTGCATAATGTTTGAAAAGCTTACAAAAGTGAAAATTAGTAGGACGTTTCAACAAGGCCCAATTACAATTGCTATCGGAGGAGATTAGGTGTGCCAAACAAGATGAATATAATCCAAAGGCATTCATGGATGATGCACCGGTGACGACCACTGCACCCATCGGCCAGCCGCAACACACGAAAAACCAACCGCTGTGGGGCGACCGCGGTGGCAGCAAGAGCAGAGGCCACGGTGAAAGATGCGGTGACAGAGGAAAAAGACGCGGGCGATGGTCCAATTTCGTTGGCCAAACACAGCAGGCCCAATACCAATCTCAGTGGGCCGCCATCGCTCGCCGATTTACGAAAGTGGGCCTCGACACCGCCTACCCAGCGCCTTCGACCCAATCCGGGCGATGAGTAGCCCAACATTCTAGGCCCTTATCTAGGCCCACGTCCGACGGGCCAAACACCGCAAGTCTACTTCTCGGCGGCCCAACAACAACATCAACCATACGACATCCTTACTCCTTCCAAACTGGGTCAGGCCTACAACACCATGATTTTACAGTAGCCCGACAATGTCTGGTATATAGATACGGGTGTCACATTCAGCCTCACTCGTAACTCCGATAATCTTCTTCAATTGTTTAATTTGAATAATCCTCAATTTATTTTGAGCAAAAATATCAATCACATTCCAATTCAAGGCTTCGGCACCACACAAACTCCACCACCTCACCCTTCATTTTCCCAAAAAAATGTCATATATGCTCCTAACATCATTAAAAACTTAATCTCCATTAGGAAATTTACTAGTGATAATTTCGTATCTATTGAGTTCGACCCTTTTGGTTTTTGTGGGAAGGACCTATGTACGAGGACAATTCCTACTAGATGCAATAGTATGGGAGACCTTTATCCTTTCTCATCCAATTTCGATGCAAGTGTCAATCCACATACCTCTCTAGATGCAATCTATCCATCAACTTGACACAATAGATTTGGACACCCGGGAGCACTAGTTTTTAACTTTCTTAGAAGTCAAAATTTGATTCAATGTAATAAAGAGAAATTTACCCAAAATTGATATTCTTGTCCGTTAAGGAAGCATGTTAGACTTCCTTTTACGTCGTCTTTAAGTGATACTTTTTCTCCTTTTGACATCATTCATGCGAATTTATAAACATATCACATTACTAGCAAACTGAGTCATAAATATTATTTGGTATTATTAGATGATTTCTCTCATTTTCTTTGGGTCTATCCGCTCAAATATAAGTCTCAAGTTTACTCCATGTTTTTTGAATTTCGAACATATGTTAAAACACAATTCGAGAAGGAGATGAAATCATTTCAATGTGATAATGGTCGTGAGTTTGACAATTCTCCCTTTCATAAATTTTATGCGGACAATGACACGGTGTTTCGATTCTCATGCCCCCATACCTTACCTCAAAATAGTAAAGCTGAAAGAATACTTCGCACCATTAATAATATGATCCGTACAATGCTCTTTCATGCATCTCTTCCCCCTCCCTTTTGGGTATATGCATTTCAATTAGTAGCATACATTCTTAATATATTATATACACGTACCCTTCAAAATAAAACCTCTACAGAAATTCTATTCCCGTCGAATCCCTTCGTATTGTCACCTTCGGACTTTCGGTTGCCTATGATACCCTAATCTCGCCTCCACAACCCCTCACAAATTTGCACCTAGGACTATTTCTTGCATTTTCTTAGATTTTCCGTCAAACTATATGGGGTACTTATTCTATGATTTGTCCACAAATAAAATCTTAGTCTCTCGCCATGTCATATTTGAGGAGAATACTTTTCCATTTGCAAATGTCCAAAAATTTCAAGTCACTGATTATATCTTTCTTGATGATCCGGACACCCCCTCTTATTAGAAACGCAATACATAGTGCTAGTATTCTGGATGTCCTGTCACGGCACCTCCCTGCTTTCCAATTACTGCCCCACAACCCGTCGACCACCCCCTATCCCGTCGACCACCCCCACCTACTACTTCCATTACGACCTCACTGTTACTGTCAAATAGCCCACTGCCTCACTGTCCAAATTCCCCGATGACGTCCCCACAACCCTCGTCGACTACCCCTACCTCGATAACCCCACTGCCCCTAACAACCCTACTACCCCCAGTTATCGTCACCCAAACAACTCCACTGCTCCTAGCTTCCGTCACCTAAATAGTCCTGATCCTGACCTACCGCATGAAAATTCGTGTCCAATATGAGATTTTCAAATCGAAAATCCACTTTAACCTATCCACCCAGACTATCTCATCTCTACCTAATAACCCAAAATTAGCCAAGCTTTATCCGAATTGGAATGCGGTCATGCGTGAGAAATTTGATGCACTCACTACTCAGTGCACTTGAGATCTTCTCCCAAAACCAGAGGGGGTGAATGTGATTCGTTGTATGTGGCTACATCGTCACAAATTAAGAGATAGTGGTGAGCTTGAACGCCATAAGGTGAGACTTGTGGCAAATAGCATGAGGCAATAAGAAGGAGTTGATTGTGGTGAGACCCTCAGTACAGTGGTTAAACCAGCTACCATTCGCACTGTTTTGAGCATAACTATGGGAAAGAACTGGCCGATTAATCAGCTTGATGTGAAAAATGCATTCTTACATGGGGATTTGAAAGAAACCGTATATATGCATCAATTGCCTGACTTTGTGCATCCATCGGCTCCTCCCTATGTCTGTTATCTTCGAAAGTCACTCTATGGCTTGAAACAAGCCCAGATCCTAGTATGAATGATTTGTCACTTATATCATGCAGATCGAGTTCGTGTGCAGCAAAAGTGATATTTCACTTTTTATTTTCACCGAGGTAATGACATTGCATACCTTTTGCTCTATGTGGATGACATTATTCTGATTGTCTCATCTGATGTGCTGAAACACGAGATCATTACCCTGCTCAAATTTGAATTTGCCATGACAAATTTGGGTAAGTTGGGTTATTTTTTGGGGATTTTCGTGACCAAATTCGAGAATGAAATATTCTTGTGTCAGTGTAACTATGCTAAAGAGATTGTCTACATGGCTAAAATGGAAAACTACAAGATCATGCCCACTCCAGTCGACTCGAGGTCGAAACTTAGCGCCAATGACGAGGATCCGTTGCTTGATCCTTCTTTTTATAGGAGTCTCACTGGTGCATTTCAGTACCTTACATTCACTAGGCCCGATATTGCCTATGTCGTTCAGCATGTGTGTTTGTACATGCATGAGCCTCACTTTACCGCCCTTAAACGTATCATTCGGTACGTTAAGGACACTATTGAGTACGGATTACATCTTTATACATCTGCATGAACCAGACTGATCTCTTATACGGACACTGATTGGGGAGGCTGTCCAGACACACGTCGATCTACTTCCGGCTATTGTGTAGTTTTAGGTGATAACCCCATCTCGTGGTCTGCGAAACGGCAACCCACTTTCCCGGTCTAGTTTAGAAGCAAAATATAGAGGTATTGCGAACGTTGTTACTAAAATTTGTTGGCTCAGAAATTTCCTTCTAGAACTTCATTGTCCCTTACGTAAGACATCAATTGTTTATTGTGATAACATATCTGCTGTCTACTTGTTTCATAACCTGGTTCAGTATCAACGAACCAAACATATTGAGATGAATATTTACTTTGTTGTGAGAAGGTTGCAATGGGCCATGTTCGGGTGTTACATGTTTCTTTTTCCTATCATACGCATATATATTTACTAAGGGACTCTATCGACAGCTGTTGCTTGACTTCAGATCCAGTCTGAGCCTCTGGCCTCCTCCCGCGAGGGGGATGGGATAGAGAATATGTAAATATTCTTCATATATTCTGTAATTATTATTTTAGTGTAATTATGTAAAGTAAATATCCTTATACGATTATGATTACAATTATAAACACCTATATATTGTATTAATGAGAAGAATTCAGAAAAAAGAGAATTTCATAATTCAACACTAAATTTGTGTAAAGAATGTATATATTAAGTACTACGAGCAGTGGCAATTTATGTGTATGTAATGGTCATCGTACATTAATCTTAGTATATTATGAATAAGTTATTATTAACTATAACCAAGAATAGTTAATATATCCACAAATAATAAAATTTTCTTTTTCCGACCCAATATATCGACGCAACTTTGAACTTGATACTTTTATATAGACCTGTCCAAAGCTCGGGTCAGGCCGGGTCAGGGCCGGATCAGGTTCCTTTTTTTCTGCTTGCCCGACCCTATTCCTGTTTTATTTTTAAATTTTCAGACCCCGGCCCTCACCCCTCGGGTCACGGATCGGCTCTGACCCGCTCTATAAAATAAAATAGTAAGCAAACACTGCAATTCAACCCAATCCGTTATCTGATATAATTTATCACCAATTAAAAATTACAACAAACAGAAGCATGAAATCATTAAAAATTACACCAAAAAGAACTGAAGCAGATTATTTTAAAAGCATGAATATAAATATTGATTGACCAAAATATCCTTCAAATATTGAACGACTTTTATACCCTTTTAAGTTAAAATTTTCTATAGAAAATAATAAAATATTGGGTAAAATTGTAATTTTAATTCCCCCCCCCCCCCCCCCTAATATCTAAGACTTTTATTCCCACTAAAGAATTGTTGTTAGGCTGCATTTTAAAATTATGATCATAAATCGATACACTATCAGGAATGGAAATAACGTTTTTACTATCTTAGAAATCTAAACAACAAATACACAAATTAAATACTAAGACTTAGTAGTGGAATGATTTTATATATTAACAGAAACAACTAAAAATATAAATGTATTATTAATAATCAGCTACAGTTTTTATCTTATTTTATGTCGAACTCAATGTAAATTAGAGCAATACATATATTATAAAAGCATGCATTATATCACTTAATTACAAAAATATATAAGTACAAAATAAATATTAATATTGGAAAAATAATATAAATTATATTAAAAAGACACGCGGGTCGGGGTCGGATCGGTGATCGGGTCGGGTCGGATGGGTAAAAAATTCTAACCCTGGCTCGACCCTACATATGAATGGGTCTCCATTTTTTCTGGTTAGGTGGCTCACGGGTCAGATATAAGATGACCCTGGCCCTAGTTTTTTCGAGTTGTGTGGGTCCCCGACCCGAGGAACAGGTCTACTTTTATGCAGTGCAAGCTCAAATTATTTTTTGTCCGACATCCTCTACCTTCCTGGACGTTGACGTGACAAAGAGCATGAATATACTCTCTTCTAGACGCGTTGAAGGAAAAGAGCATGAAAATACTCTCTTCTAGGTTTCCGTTTGGCGATAGATTTTAAAATTTGAAAATTTAGTTTTTGAAGTTGTGTCTGGACATCATTTTACTTGAAAAAAGATTCAAGTATTATGAGTGGAAGTGAATTTTTTCTCAAAAACTACTTTGAACTAGTTTTTGGAACTTGACAATATACTGAAGATAAAATTTTAAAATGTGATCAAATTTTACAGTCAAATAAATATTTGAAGATAAATTTTAAAATTTGATCCAAAATATGTATCCAAACGCTAGCTAGAAAGCTACACCATAAAATTGTACGCCTGCCATGAATTGAAAATAGGGGTACACCATCTTGGAAACATATTGAAAAGGAGAATTGTCGAACTTAAACTATGGAATTAATAATTTCAGCAAAGAAGAACAGAGGTAAACTTAAAGACAGTAAGGAATGTTCCCAAAAATGTTCTGTGACATGAACTGGAACATTAACAATAACGCAGAACTAAAAAATGAGTTAAGATGTAGCGGAAATAAATCAAGGACACCCAAGATTGTTTTTCATAAGTTATATAATTGTATATAACTTATAGTGGTCTCATGACCAAAAATTTATTGTATAAAAATTATACAATCTTACAAATCCCTTGAGAATGAATAAAAATCCGTAAAACAAAAAGGGATTAAAAAGAAGTTAAATCCTAACTTCTAAGCCTGAAAAATCTATAAAAATAGAAGTGAAAAACACCCTATTACAATTGCTTTGAGTTGAAAGAACAAGTATAGATCTAAGAAAGCAATTTGCAATTTCGAACAAGTGTAATCACAAAACAGCAATTTTCGATCCGGTGTGTTTGAGGCAATATTTGAGACGTCTCAGATCTGAATTTTCTTCTGCAAAAACTGGATATAAAACCTTGGAGTGAACCCTCTATTTATAGTGGAGAGTTCACCCAAGAGGTTCCTTGATTCTCGGTGGAGGTTGAGCAGAATAGGGTTGGCTGGGGCTGTTCTTCAGCCTTAAAATTCTCAACAGATTTGACTTTGTCTTCCTGAGAATGCTCCTTCCGTTATGCACTCTCCTTGGACTTGGTCTTGTTAAGTATTATCGTGTTTTCCTTAGCTCCTAACCAAGCCAAACATTCACATGATAAAATCTTCTCAGCTTCAGAAATCTGCCCGTGAAGATAGGCAAAACTCTTGCCAGAAATGTCCTCCCAGATGTCATGACATTTGGGATGACATTTTCCTGTTTTTACTTAACACCAAAAAGAGACATGTTACGGAAAATGTTAGGACACAGAACCTAACACTAACAATCTCCCCCTTTTTGCCTTTCTTCACAAAACTAAATAGGTTAATGATTTTATCACAGGCAAAATATCTCAACCTTCAACCTGAAACAGTTATAAAGCACGATATATACACTATGTGCCAGTAAGTTACTCGAATCAGAGTATGATGCAAATGCGAGTATACATCTAAAAGATTAATGCACTGAAACCATCAATATACACATAAACAGTATAGAATAAATAGCAATATATAAACAGAGTTAAAGTGTCTCAAACAGTCAAGCCAAATAACTACAGTCCACAACTAACAACTAATAAGCATTCAACAAGCATTCAACAACTGCTACTTAGCAGCCTAAACACAGCAACCTTAGAACTGTTTCCCAGCTCAGCTGCCAGCCTCCAGATTGTCCTCTGGTTTCATCTCCCCCTGTATCAAGATCCCCTCTGGTTTGAGCATTCAGCCTTGTCAGTTGCTCCCCCTGGACCAGACCCATCTCCCCCTTTTTGGGAAGAAAGCAAAAATAGGTAACGTTCCCTAGCTTCCACCAGGGCTACCCGTACCTGGTCCACTCCTGCGATCTGGGCATTGAGCTTTGCAATCTCTTGCACCAGCCAAGCAGTTGTCAAGGACGACTGTGAGATGTTACCAGAAATGTCTTGATACCACTAGCACTTCCAGCTGTATTCGTCCATGGAAGATCAATGACTCTGCTTTTGCTCTTCAGGATCGTCTGATTAACGACATATACTTCAGGTTCTTTCCAGAGCAGATCCTGCTTAGGGGCTTGGAATCCCTGTGAGGTTAGTACCTTAAAGATCAATGAGGGAAAGGGAAGGATGATACCTGTGTCCTTTTCTGCCATATTTACAATCTGTTGAAAGATTGTTTTTCCTATATCAACACTAAAACCTTTTCCTATTTTGTATAGGAACAATGCTTGTTCAATTGTTACAATTGATTTGTTCAAAGAACACAACCAATTGTGTATCATTAACTTGTGCAAAACAGCAAATAAGGCAGTGAGTTTGGAGGTTGGACATCTTGAAACCCATTTCTTCACAACTCCACCGGTGAGGTATGAAATCACCTCATCCCTGTCATTTATCACTTCCCATTCTGCCCTCTCATCATCATTCACTCTATTCAAACATTGGTTAATTGTAGTCGGTGTGAAGTCATAAAATTTGTTATAGAGAAACACTTTCCCAAAGTGTTTCGACTTGGGTTTCTCTATTTTACATGTTAGATTTGCATAAAATAACTTCACTACCTTGTCTACATAAGGACATTTGTTATTTACCGAGTCTAGTAGATTTCTTGAAGTGAAGAAATCCACCAGACCGTGGCTACTACAAGACGCAATGTCCAACACCTTCTCGGTTCGAATGGCTCGACCGTTGAACCAAGACCAACGTTTTGAGTGATTGGCTGTTAAAAACTTGGGAGAGAAAGGGGTTACCTCAGATGCAGATTCAGAGCTACTGCTTGTGAGACCTCGGACACTGGAATCTGAAGTTTTGTGGATAGATGATCCAGAAGATGTCATAACATTTTCTGTGACATCTTGAGGGGTTGATGATGATTTTGTTTCCCCTGAGACATGACCAGATTTCTTGACATAAAACTTCTTCAGCGGGGTGTCGTCTGGAATTTCATCTTCCTCACTGGATTCTGGCAGATTTGTGAAGGAAGGTGAAGCAGGAGATTCAGGTTGAGACTCAACCGAAGGAGTCTTCTCTGAATCAGCAGAACTGGAGCTTGAAGTGGAGGAGTCGCTGACTTCTTCCTTTTGGTGGAGGATTCACCACTGCCAAAGGCGTTCTCAAAGTTTCGGACCGATCTGCGAGTGGGAAAAGCTGCTTGATTTGTCCTCTTTGGGAGGACGGAAACATCCGGGGTTTCCTCTAAGTTGATAGGATTGTTTGTCTCCCCTGGATAGGCGATTTCCAGAGGTTCTTGGAAGTCACTTATCGCCAAATCTGTACACAATGGTGGACTTGTGCTCATTGGGGAGTGTTCTGGGACTGGTGGTGACATTTTCGGTGACATGGGTGAGACATCCATTGGAGAGAAAGGGGAAGAAGAGAAGGAGAAGTTAGGGTTTTCGGAGGTTACGGGAATGGGAGAAGTTTGTGAGGGGGATGTGTTGTGTGAGGGATGCATCGTGGGTAATGTGCGAAAATTTCGTTCCCGCCCTTTTTTTTTCTTTTTTTTTTGTTGTTGTTGTTTCTTGGAGGAATTTTCTTTGGAAGTGAGAATTAGTATTTTAGTGAATGGGTATTTATACACTTGGCAAAAACTATCTACATAAGTGTTTAAATTCTATACAAAGACTAGTTCCTAAGGTTTAGAGGTTGTTTCAAAATAGACATCAAAACCAAGAGAAATTTTTCAACAAAAACCAACTCAACATTAATCGACACACGTCTTTTGAAAAATCTGGAAATCTGAGTGTTATCAGAAATGTTTAGCACATTTTGTGTAACACGGGAGTCATTTTCTCATAGGAACAGCAGTTTCGGCAACTAAACAAGACACTTTATAGAGTTTTGTCTCTAAATTAGTGGAACAATGTATATTGAGTCCAAATAGATAAGATCTTGTGTCTATCATGATATAAAGTATGTTGATACTCCTATAGAATAGGAACGGTATCAATTTTGAGGGCTTTGCCCAACATTTTACAATTGCCGAGGAATTTAAGGCTTTGCCTTATTTTTTGATACTCCCTTTTTATGATTTTTATATCATCGCAGAGAACGGTATCATTTTAAAAAGGTGTTCCTTTGAAGTCATGACCGTTAGAAACACAAAACAACTTTAACATTTACCAGAAAGATGCGGTTCAGATTTTACACCGGATGAATGTTACCACAAATGTCAGGGACATTTCGGATAACACACCCCAGCAGTGTTAATTTTTATATTGAACAGAGACCGAGAGAGTTTTTCAAGTTTGAAAACCTCTCATGATCTAAAGCTTTTGTAAAAATATCAGCTAGTTGATGAGAAGTGTCAACATAATCGATTCTAACTAGCTGTTTTTCAACCAAGTCTCGAAGAAAGTGATGTCTTATATCTATATGTTTAGTACGAGAGTGCTGAACCGGATTTTTAGATATATTGATGGCACTCATATTATCACAGTACAAAACTAAGATATTTTTTGAAACACCATAATCGTCTAGCATGTGTCTTAGCCATATTAATTGAGAGCAACAACTCCATTGCTACATATTGATTCAGATTAAGAGTGAGACACAATTTTGTTCTGATATGCAGAAACTAAGTTATTGCCAAGGTAAAAACATCCTCCACTAGTACTTTTTCTATCTTCCACATCCCCAGCCCAATCCGCGTCACTATATCCTATTAGATTAGGATTAGTGTCTTTGGAATACCAAATTCCCAACTCGCATGTGCCGGCAACATATCTTATGACACGTTTGACAGCATTTAAGTGGGAAATTTTAGGGCATGCTTGGAATCGTGCACACACACAAACACTAAACATAAGATCTGGACGACTCGCGGTGAGATACAAAAGACTACCTATCATAGATCTGTATAAAGTTGGGTCAACATTCTCCCCAACATCATCTTTGGATATAGTCTGGGTTGATCCCATCGGAGTCTTCATGTGTTTGGCGTTCTCCAATCCAAACTTCTTAACCAGGTTCTTGGCATATTTGCTTTGTGAAATGAAGATACCCTCCTCATTTTGTTTTATCTGCAAGCCTAAGAAAAAGGTTAGTTCCCCTATCATGCTCATTTCGAATGTTGAGGACATAACTTCGACAAAAGTCTTAAGATGAGACATTGAAGTCGAACCAAAAACTATGTCATCTACATAGATTTGAGCAATAACCATATCTGATCCATGGTGTTTTATAAATAAAGTACAATCAGCTACACCACGTTGGAAACCAAATTCAAGAAGGAATTGAGTTAAACGACCATACCATGCACGTGGAGCTTGTTTTAGTCCATACAAGGCCTTTTTTAACTTGTATACATGTTGTGGATGGTGAGGATCTTCAAATCCTTTGGGTTGTTCAACATATATCTCCTTATCAATATATCCGCTTCAAAAGGCACCTTTCACATCCATTTGGTGAAGAGTTATCTTTAAACAACAAGCTATGGCAAGTAATAATCTAATTGATTCAATTCTAGCTCTTTGAGCAAAGGTTTCATTATAGTCGATACCTTTGACTTGAGAGTATCCTTGAGCCACTAGTCTAGCTTTATTTCTAATAATAGTTCCAGTTAAATCGATTTATTCTTAAAGATCCATTTAGTTCCTATTACATTAGTCTCATCGGGACGAGGAACTAGATCCCAAACCTCATTTCGTGAACTGTTCTAGTTCTTCTTGCATGGCTTGTATCCACCAACCGTCTTTTAGTGCTTCATTAATGTTTTTAGGTTCCAAAGTAGAAACATAGCAAGATTGACTTACCTTGTGATGTATGGTGGACATACACGCATACTTCACCATGTCTCGGTAATTTTTGGCTCTTTTCTCCTTGTTTTTATTCCTTGAATACTTCTCCTATTACATTGCTGGGATGGTTTCTTCGATTACGGATGAGGATCCTGCGTCTTGAATCACGGTTCGATTTCGTAATCCTCATCGAACTGCGGTGTTCTCATCTTGATTCACGGTGTTGCTGCGAATGTTGTGACATTTGGTGTAACATCTGCATTTTCGTGGTCCGCCCTCCCGTATTATTCGACATCATCCATTCTTGGTGTATTTCTGCATAATCTGCATTATCATCAAAAACAATGTTAATGATTCTTATGCGGATTTGGTTCGAAGATTGTACACTCGGTAAGCATGACTATTTTGAGAATAGCCTATGAAAATTCCCTTATCACTCTTAGAGTCAAACTTTGCTCGATTATCTCTATCATTTAGAACATAGCATACACACCCAAAAATATGAAAGTAACGTAGATTTGGTTTCTTTCCATTCAAGATCTCATAGAGTGTCATTTTTGTTCCTGGTCTAAGATAGACTCTATTAGAGATGTGACTTGCAGTGTTTAGGGCTTACGCCAAGCGTTTGTGAGCTTTTTAGAACTTAGCATGACTCTAGCCATTTCTTGTAGGGTTCTATTCTTCCTCTCTGCTACACCATTTTGTTGGGGGGTTTTGGGAGCAGAAAATTCATGGAAAATACCTTTTTTCTCACAAAATGTAGAAAATTGATTATTTTCAAACTCCTTTCCATGATCAGATCTTATCCGAAAAATAGAGAAATGATATAGATTTCTAATTCTAGAGTACAATATTCTAAACATGTCAAACGTTTGAGACTTTTCTTTCAAAAAGAATATCCAAGAGTATCTTGAAAAATCATCTACAATCACAAAGGAGTACCTCATGCCTCCTAGGCTATCTACCTCGATTGGACCCATAAGATCCATATGTAAAAGTTGAAAGCAATGAGACGTACCTGAGAAATGTCCATCACTCTGAACAACTTTGTGAGGGACACGGGTTTGCTTACCTTTGAGGCAATCTTCACACACCACGGTTTCACTCATAGGACTTAGTTTAGGAATGCCTTTTACCGCCTCATAAGATATCAATTTTCTAAGGTTGCGGTAATTGACATGTCCTAGTTTTTGATGCCACAATGTTGTGTCATCAGTCCTAACACTATTACATACCTTATGTTCTCCGACAAGATAACAATTATCACTTGTTCTTGTACCTGTCATTATGCATTTGTTAGTTTCATCAGTCACTGTACATGCATGTTTATTGAATCTTACCTCTAAGTTGTCATCACACAGTTGGCTTATACTAATTAGGTTAGCCATCAGACCATCAACGTGCAAGACATTATTTAGTGCTGGAATTCCAGGGACATTAACAGTTCCTCTTCCTATTATCTTACTCTTTCCACCTCCTCCATATGTAACATTTCCTCCATTTAAAGCTTTGTAGTTCTTTAGACAGTCTTTTGTTCCTGTCATATGGCGGGAACAGCCACTGTCAAAGTACCACGATCCAGAGATATTGGTCCTTAGTGCGGTTATGGCTACATTACAACTTGTTTTCTTGATGGGAACCCAAACCTTTTTTGTTACCTTACGATTTTTGTAGATAGAGGAGTCTCTTAGAGTGCTGTCTGAAGTTCTTGTGACGATTCGGAAGACCTTTTCTTTCTGAGTTTTAGTAACTTAAAGCAAAAAGGTTTTAAATGTCCAGATTTATTACAATAATTGCACACATAGTTGCTACCCTTCTTACGGTTCATTTCCCCATTTTTAACAAACAAGTTGGAGCATAATGTATTGATAGGATTCTTGTAGCCCAAACCAGTACATTGAGGTTGACTAACACTAAGGATTTCATCTAATTTGGAGGTGCCTGTGTTAAGCTTTTGAAGGTTGCTTGGCGGATCCAACTTTGCACTTATCTTTCCGAATTCAAGATCTTTTTTGGTAAGAGTCACTTCCAGTCGGGTAATGGTACTTATCAAATCTGCATTCTCACGAGTTAGAGTTTTCACATTTGATTCAAGTTGATTAGATTCAATGATTAATTCCTTGCAAAGGGCTTGCAATTCCTTAATCATATCATCCTTAGAGTCTTCTTGAGTCTCAGGTTTAGAATCATTTTTTGAAATAAGGCCACAGAAGCAATTGACATCCGAAGAATTAAAAAACTCATACCTGTCTGCTGTTGCTGTATCTGCAGATGTTACAGCTGATGTTCCCGGAAATGTCATGACATTTAGTGTATCACGATCGGCTAAACCTTCATCATCCGACGGAGAATGTTCAAAAACGATGGCGGCGTTGCTTGTGACTCTATTTCGTATTCTCTTCCCTTCACCTTCATCATCACTTAGGAAATCCATAGACTTTTGCCAACCTTTCTTAGAGTGTTTGCACACTCGTTGGCATAACGGCCCCATCGGCGAGCATGACATTGAATCTTTGTCGAGCCGCAGGATCGAACTGGTTCGGTCGAATGTATTCTCCTAAGTTGATTGCCTTTTTGTGCGGTGGGAAAATTCTTGGTAATTCGTGGATTGAGTCCTTGGTTTTGGTGCTCTTTAGACTTAGATTTATTCTTATCTTCGTTGAATCTTCTTAACATCGTATTGAACCTACGAGTAAGAAGAGCAACGTTGACACCATCCCCAATTTCTTCAAGTGTTTCATCCTCTTCATTGACTTCCGTCTCTAAGGATTTTGCTTGAAGGGCAACATCCTTGCCTTTGTATAAAGACCTTTGATTTTCCATGTTCATCTCATATGTTTTGAGGATGCTCATTAAGGTATGTAGGTCCATTGTGGCAAGGTTGTGTGCTTCTTCAATCGCACAAATCTTAATGTTGAACTTTTCAGGAAGAGATCGAAGGGCTTTTTCAACAAGTTGATTGTTGGTCAATGGAGAACCAAGAACTTGACATTCATTAGAGATATCAATCAACTTTTCAAAATAGGTTTTAATATCCTCCGATTCCTCCATCCTTAAACGTTCATACTTACTCATGAGCATGCGAAGCTTCGTTCGTTGAACACTTGAGCTACCTTCACAATGAGTTTGTAAAGTATCCCAAGCATCCTTGGCAGTAGATCAATTTTGGATGAGTTTGAACATATAAAGATCAACTCATCCGAAAATAGCATTTAGTGCCTTTTCGTTGAAGCCTGCACTATTAGTTTCTTCAAATGTCCATTCGGCCTCAGGCTTGATCAAAATGTCGCCTTCCTCGTCCGGTGGAAGCATAGGAACATTGTATCCATTAGTAATAGATCTCCATGCTCTAACATCAATGGATTTGATGTGAGAACGTAGGCGAATCTTCCAATACGGATAGTTTGATCCATCTAAAATAGGAAGTCTACCAATATTTGGATTAGCCGGATCCATAGTTAAGTAAAAGGACCTTAGCACTTAGTATGTCAAGTGTCGGCTTTGATACCAATTGAAAAGGAGAATTGTCGAACTTAAACTATGGAATAAATAATTTCAGCAAAGAAGAACAGAGGTAAACTTAAAGACAGTAAGGAATGTTCCCAAAAATGTTCTGTGACATGAACTGGAACATTAACAATAACGCAGAACTAAAAAATGAGTTAAGATGTAGCGGAAATAAATCAAGGACACCCAAGATTGTTTTTCATAAGTTATATAATTGTATATAACTTATAGTGGTCTCATGACCAAAAATTTATTGTATAAAAATTATACAATCTTACAAATCCCTTGAGAATGAATAAAAATCCGTAAAACAAAAAGGGATTAAAAAGAAGTTAAATCCTAACTTCTAAGCCTGAAAAATCTATAAAAATAGAAGTGAAAAACACCCTATTACAATTGCTTTGAGTTGAAAGAACAAGTATAGATCTAAGAAAGCAATTCGCAATTTCGAACAAGTGTAATCACAAAAACAGGCTGCTCGATCCAGCTGTGTTTGAGGCAATATTTGAGACGTCTCAGATCTGAATTTTCTTCTGCAAAAACTGGATATAAAACCTTGGAGTGAACCCTCTATTTATAGTGGAGAGTTCACCCAAGAGGTTCCTTGATTCTCGGTGGAGGTTGAGCAGAATAGGGTTGGCTGGAGCTGTTCTTCAGCCTTAAAATTCTCAACAGATTTGACTTTGTCTTCCTGAGAATGCTCCTTCCGTTATGCACTCTCCTTGGACTTGGTCTTGTTAAGTAT
The DNA here is from genome assembly GCA_029844215.1 of Przewalskia tangutica. Lineage (NCBI taxonomy): Eukaryota > Viridiplantae > Streptophyta > Magnoliopsida > Solanales > Solanaceae > Przewalskia > Przewalskia tangutica. The sequence goes on from CM056723.1 coordinate 45,951,234, forward strand.
TATCGTGTTTTCCTTAGCTCCTAACCAAGTCAAACATTCACATGATAAAATCTTCTCAGCTTCAGAAATCTGCCCGTGAAGATAGGCAAAACTCTTGCCAGAAATGTCCTCCCAGATGTCATGACATTTGGGATGACATTTTTCTGTTTTTACTTAACACCAAAAAAGAGACATGTTACGGAAAATGTTAGGACACAGAACCTAACACTAACACATATATTCACTGAATATTCAAAATTGATATATGCAAGATATGTATGTTGCATATATGTTTTTATTATTTAATTATAATTAAGTATCTATTCGCTCTTATTTGTAATAGATTAAATTGTTTTATATAGTTTATACGCCATATATAAATAAGTTTTTTTTCTATAGAACAGAGATATAGATTTATCATATTAAGTGTATACTTTTTAATCGGTTCTAATGCAAATACCGAATATAAGATGGAAAAGCAAAAAACAAAAGCCTATAAATTTTGAAGTTAAAATTAAAGGGGTGGTAATGTAGAAGCGTACATAACTATACTCAATTTTGATGTACCCTCAAATAATAAATGCACATTGCTCTATGCAACTGATCTGATTCCATTCAACTTCTTTAAAGACAAACCTCCTCCCATTTGTAATTTTCACCAGGCTGATTTAATAACACCTTTTATATTTTCTCTTTCGGAAACACTCTTTTTGGGACAAAACATTTGAACCTGCACTTATATGCATGTTTACCAAAAAGAATTTCAATTTTATTTATCCTCTTTAAAATATCTGTATTATTTTATTTTGTTCAGCATTATGCTTTTGGCACAATTATGCTCTTGCCGTTTGCGAGCCATCTAGCGTTTACCCTTTTCAGTTGTCATAATGGAGTTTTAATATGAAATGAGTAAACTGTGAGTAAAACGTGTGGTAACAAGGAAATCAGAATGAAAACAATAATAACAGAGATGTTAAAATTTTGGAAATAAATAAAGTAATTGGCTTGTTGAGTCGATTGATTTTTTAATCTATCCTTAAGATAATATTGTCTCGTATATTTCTTTAACGGTTGTATGACAACTTATCTCCCAAGATAAAACAGCAATCAAACAAGTGAGCAAAGGAGACTCAAGTGTTCGCTTAGGAAAGAAAGATCTTTGAGTGTTTGGAGATTGCAAGAGATGAGAGATTTTCAAATTTCAAGTGTGTTTCCAAATGAGCTTTGAGTCTCATTTTATAGTGTGTAAATGATGACTTCTCAATTAGCCAAGTAATGACAATCAATTGTCATGTAATGATACTAATTGAGGGGAGTAATTCAGCCAAATAATGGCTGAATTCAAGTGTCAATTCATAGAGAAGTAATACTCCAAAACCAGCCCAAAAGTCAGAAACTTTTCACCTTCCGTCGTGCTTACTGCCTGAGCAGCGCCGCGACGCCAAAACTTCAGAGAGTTTACGGCCTCGTCAGGGCCGCGACGCTCCGGCGCCGCGGCGTTTTCCGACTCGTTTCATCTTTTTACACATCGTAGTACACTTCTTCCTTCATTTACCAACGTGAAATCATTGTCATTTGGCCAATAACAATCTATTATCTTACGTCTCAAACAATTTGTATACGTACCAATATCTCTTCCATTAAGAAAATTGCGATCCTTGACACATTATGTGCACGTGTGTGAAAATAACGTTTTCGACGTGCGGGACTTCAATTGTTCGAGTCATAATTAATAAGATTAACTTTATTTCACGAATTATCATGAATCATTTATCGTTTAGAAATTCAACACATAATTAAAAAAATTTCCTATTTTATCTTTTGTCATTAATGAAGATAACACATAAATTGAATAAATATTTCATAAAGAGATTATAATTTAGACATAAATAAGGATAAAATAAGTCATAAGTTAAATATCTTTCTTAATTAATATTTTTTAAAAGATGTATAAATTAAAAAATGATAAATAATTTGAGACGGAACTGATATTTCTTATTTAGGAACTCGAGATTAAATTGTCATAATTTTTAAAAATAAATGAACGGAGGAAAGAAGTAGAAAGTAATGGTCTTCCACTAGCACTAAAAGTGTTACTTCTTCTTTTCACTATCTCCTCAATTTGGCATTAAATTAAGGGTATTTCGATCTTATTTTATATCACAATGATTGGAGTCAACAGAAATTGTCTGCTTAAGGTCAGTGGTTAAAAGGTCAAACTTCGATTAAATCGAAATTTATCCTACATCAAGCCGGTTCATTTTCAATTGATTTTTTTTTGTGATTGTACTCGGAGGAATGCGTTTCAAAAATTAACCACAATGCATACAATTTCTTTCCCTTTGTTTGGGTCAAAAGACGAAATTCCTCGTCCACAGAGCTTCCATTTCCGAGCCCGACAGAAATTAATGAAGAAGATAAATCATAATGACTCAGCGATTCATTAGGTGAGAGGCACAGTGTTGATGTCCACAAGGAATCATCCCCACAAAGGAGGAATGAAACTTTAACACTGCGACTGACTACTTGAGAGGAGTCTATCACCCAGAAAATAGGATTCTTTCCTCTTTCCTCTTTTCTTGGAGAGAGGGCACGATATATTTTATTTATATAATATATATATGTGTGTTAAAAATAATGCTTGACGTGTTTTTGCAGGTCAATCATTGCATTAATTCCAACTTCGCCGGTTAACGAGGCTTTTGTCGGGTTCACAAAGTAATTATAGTAATATTCTAAGAAGTAATATGATTAGCAATAATAGTAATAGTACAATGTGATTATGTAGCTCCGTTTCTAAAGAAATGCAACGCAAAGGCAAGTTTGGCAGAAAGTAGAGAAAGTGGATACTACTTTCACGGGTTTAATTACTCATGTTCAACCTCTAATAATTTTAGCGTAGGTAAAATTCATAATGAATGAACAACAATTTTTCCAATTAAAGGCTTCCATCCCGGGAGCCCCCACATCTCGTTCCGACAGAATTGTAAAGGAGTTAATAATAATAATTCAACTGGTTTCAAAGGTTAGATCACTACCACGCTGCGCACAAGGGGTCTCCTTTATTTCAAGAAGTAACCCCCACTCTGCCGTTGGCGGGATAAGATCTTGATCATTTTTCCAATTATCCCCTTGAAAACCAGTTGAGTTGTCCATGCAGACTGAATGAACAACAATGATGCCACTAGGGTCGGTTTAAATCATGAGTTTTAAAATTAATAATTCCCAATTAGTGTAATCACTGTTTCATGACAACTCAAGAAGAAAATAACGCAGTTGAATCTTCATTTGTTTAGTTTTGTAACTCTCCATCAATGTACCGTAAGTCCGTAACCACTAATTGAGAGCAAAAAGAACCATGATATTAATCAGAATCAGAAGGTTTCCCTATATATGTACTCAATATCTAGCGTCGATGTTACTATTTAATTAGCCGATGGTCTATTGAAAATAATTCATCTATTCCATAAAGGTCGAGATATAATCAGCGTACATTCCATTTTACGAAATTATCCAGATATGTTGTTGTGGTTTGATGTTACTATTTAAATAGAGAAACGAAATTCAAGATTTGAAATCAACAATGGCTACATAAATATTAATAATTCAACGTATATACGTAGTCTACTAGCAAAAGAAAAATGGATGCATGTTGCAGTTCGATTTTGTGGCCTTAGGATCACAAGTTCGATTCTCGACGGATACATTCTCCAGAGCATATGCCTCGTATTAAAGTCTGGTAGCTTAACCGCGCGGGCATGTTGCAGGGTTTGATACTCCCTCAGACATATTGTTGGGGGTCGACCAGAGCGTTGATCCGTTGGTGGCGATCGACATCGAATGCCCCGCACATCCCGCGATTTACAGCGGTGGCGCTAAGAACGGTTCCATTCGCCTCGGGAGCATAAGATCAAGATTGCATGCAGTCTTAGCGATATGAATCTTAAACCACCCCGCACGAATTATCAAAAAAAAAAAATGCATTTGCACCCATTGTCAAAAGACAAGCGTACATCTACCATCAGTAATTAAACGCGTGTACCTGCACATGTTTGCAAAAATGATATGGATATAAAAATAAATCTTATATATTTGTCTTATTCATTATTTAAATTGTCACAATATATTTTCTGTGACCATATTTTTTCAAAAAAATGTGTAAATATTTTGAATTGATAACTATTGTGATTTATATTTTTACGTACTTTTTAAATATGTAAATTTTATTTCAAAAAAATTAAAAATTCTATGTCCAAAATCTCACCAAACATTAGTTAATTTGATCGTCGTACTCCGAATCAGGCCAACATTTTGAAACAGATGAATTATATATATATATAAAATTATATCGAAGTTAATTATAAGGCGTACTTGCACAGTTGCACTCATTGCGGACCATGAGTAATTAAACCAATGCTGCACCCGTAACCGAAAGGCTACATCCGTTGCTGATACTGATGGAGGGTCATGCAATCAGCAAATTGGAGCCACGGGTGAAAACTAATATTCGTCGAAAATTGAAAGAACAGAAAGGTATGCCAGATGAATAGGAGTTTTTTTCTCTTTGTTTTAAGCACGTGTTTTGCAGTATGTACAGTTAAGCCTCAAAATCAGTAGATGCGATGCTTCTAGTGGCTAAATCTTGCCCACAATATGCAATCATGCAAGTGTTTCAATAACACTGTCTCCATCTACCAACCCCTATAACCACCCAATTTTATAATATAATATGTTGAATTAGACAATTCTCAACTTGCATGTTTGATCCAGCTTGTGGATCAAACAACAGTTGGCATACCCAAGATGAGCTTCACGAAGAAGACGAAGTAAAGGAAGAGAAAGGAAAACATTTTGAGAAAGCTTTTCAGTTTATTTTCTTGTGTTGTTTACAAAAACTAACCGACTACTCAACTAAAGCAAGCAGCACTACTTAACCGAGAAAGTTCTAGAAAATAGTTAATTAGAGGAATGTTGGTGGGGCTTGTAATCTGTTGGGCTTAATGACATTGGGCTGGACTGACTGCTGGATAACATTGGGCTGGACATTTCATCATCCCCCCGCAAGCTAGGTGCTAAGAACAAATTTTTGACGCCTAGCTTGGACAACAAATGAGTGTGTTGCCCCTGTAATAGGCCTTTCGTAAGCAAGTCTGCAGGCTGATTTTCTGTGTGAATGTATAGTGGTGATACCAAGCCTCGTTGGACTTTTTCCCGAATGAAGTGACAATCTATGTCGATGTGTTTTGTGCGCTCGTGGAAGACTGGATTTGACGCAATCTGGATGGCCGGCTTGCTATCACTATATATAGGAACATGCAGTTGGACTGTAGTATTCAGCTCATCAAATAGCCCAGAAATCCACACAATCTCAGAAACCACAGATGCCATGCTTCTATATTCTGCCTCAGCCGAGCTTCGCGAGATGGTATGTTGCTTCTTTGACTTCCAAGAGATGAGGGAGGCACCAAAGAATACCATATATCCTGTAACTGACCTCCTTGTGTGAAGACACGAGGCCCAATATGCATCGCAATAAGCAGTCAAGATTCCAGAATCAGCAGCGGGCATAAAAATGCCCAATCCTGGTGTCTGTTTGACGTATCTGACCACCATTTCAGCTGCTATCATATGAGAGGTCTTGGGTGTTTGCATAAATTGGCTGAGATTCTGAACTGCGAATGCTATATCTGGTCTCGTGTTGGTCAAGTATAACAACCTTCCAATCAGTCGTCGATATTCAGAAGGATTGGTCAGAAGAGGATCAGGAGAACCACCTGAATCCTTCCGCTTTGTCTCAGCCTGCTTATCATACATATAAGATGTTAATTTGGAATTCCACTCCATAGGAGATCCTGCTGGTTTGGTTGCTGCCAGCCCCATGTCAGCCACCAACTCCATAGAATACTTACGTTGATGCATTACTATCCCACTCTTGTTCCTAGCAAACTCAAAGCCCAGGAAGTACCTTAAGTCACCCAGATCTTTGATTTTGAAGTGTTTCTGCAGTGTAGTCTTGGTCTCTGTAATCAACATTTCATCATCTCCTGTGATAAGCAAATCATCCACATACACTAAGATTACCACTATCTTGCCATCCACTTTCTTTGTGAGAAGAGAATGGTACAGAGGACTCTGATGAAAGCCAGCAGACACCAATGCAGTGATAAGTTTGATGTTCCATTGCCTTGAGGCCTGTTTCAAGCCATAGAGTGATCGGGCCAGCTTGCAAACCTTTCCCTGTTTATGCACCATCCCCTGTGGGATACACATGTAGACTTCCTCATGTAAATCTCCTTGCAAAAATGCATTGAATACATCCATCTGTTGTATACTCCAGCCCTTTGCTGCAGCAATTGAGACAACAACTCTCACAGTGACCATTTTCACCACAGGTGAAAATGTGTCTTGATAGTCTATGCCTTCCCTTTGGTTATATCCTTTGGCAACCAATCTTGCCTTAAACCTTTCTATCTCCCCATTGGCTCTATACTTGATCTTGTACACCCATTTACAGCCAATAGCCTTCTTCCCAGTAGGCAAGTCCACTATGTCCCAAGTATTATTATCCTCCAGGGCTTTAATCTCTGCCTTCATGGCATCTGTCCATCTCTTGTCTCCTGCTGCCTCAGAATAGCTCTGTGGTTCATGATCCTCAGATAGCTTAGCTACACAACTTTGGTAAGACAAGGATAGGCCTGCATAACTGATATAATTGGATAATGGATACTTGACAGTGTCTGAATGTGAGACAAAGTCTTTCATCCATGTTGGTGGTCTCCTCAGTCTGGATGATCTCCAAGCTGTAATATTTGATTCCTCAGTATTCTCCTGCACATCTGTGTTCTGTGTAATGGCATTCGGCGGGAAGAAGGATCGAGGTCCTCCCGATGTCCGAATATTGTCATGCGATCGATCCCCTTCGTATGACTGCGCATCAACATCAACAAACTCTTCAATAGTATCAATTGTGGCAGACTGTCTTGAAGTATCTCCAAGAGCCTCAGTTGAGAGATCTGCAGAGCCACCGCACAATCGAGCAGATCGGCGACGAATCTGCGGTAGTGATCCATCACTCCTTTCAGCTATCTTGACTGTCTCAAATGGAAAGATGTCTTCATGAAAGTTGACATCTCTGCATACAAAGACACTCATGCTGTCCAATGCCAACAACCTATAGCCTTTCTGATTAGTGGCATATCCAATCAGAACTGTCTTGGTCACTCTACTATCAAACTTGTCCTTCCTTATTGGATTTGTTGCATAACATAAACACCCTATAACTCTCATGTGAGCTAAGGATGGGGGTTTGTTGAATAATTTCTCATAAGGTGAGATATTTCCAATCACCACAGAAGGTACTCTATTAATAACATACACTGCTGCCTTAATGCATTCCCCCCAGAACTCTGTTGGTAAGTGCCCTTGGAACTTGATTGCTCTTGCAATCTCTAAGATATGCCTGTGCCTTCTTTCAACCACCCCATTCTGCTGAGGGGTATAGACACAGGAGCTTTGATGGATGATACCTAGTTGACTAAACAACTCAGAACAGGCAGAGTTAAAGAATTCTGTCCCATTATCAGTCCTTACACATTTAACAAACTTGTTGAATTGAGTTTTTATTTCTGTAAACAGGTTCTTGAGGATAGTAGACACATCAGACTTGACACACAGTAAAAAGACCCAAGTCCATCTGGAAAAATCATCTACAACAGTTAAGAAGTATCTCATGCCACTATGAGTAGGAACCTTATAAGGCCCCCATACATCAAGGTGCATAAGTTGAAAGGGATACTCAGTTCTGCTTATGCTAGTAGGAAAAGGTTTCCTAGTCTGCTCAGCCACAGACATATGTCACAGTGTTTTAATGTAAAATATGGACTTATTATGAAACTCATCTATCTTCCTAAGCATGGACATTGGAACATGTCCCATCCTCTTGTGCCATAGGTCTGCTTGTATCTCCTCCAATGTGGCTGAATAGACCTTTCCTGTGACCCTTCTTCCAGACTGCAGTATGTAGAGGCCATCGATTTCTCTACCAATCTCATTCACCTTCCCAGTGAGGAGATCCTGTAAAACAAAGAAGTCAGGAAAGAACTTGACACTGCAATGTAGTTCTCTGGTCAACTTCGAAACAGACAATAAGTTGAAGTTGAAACTGGGTATACAGAGAACATTCTTAATTTTATCACCTCCATTTAACCTGCTACTACCAGTCTGTGTGATTGTTGCCTTGTCACCTGTAGGCAGCTTTACATAACCCGTGTTGTCTGTAATCTCAGGTTGATCAATCAACTTTTTATCAGTAACCATATGGTTAGTTGCCCCAGAATCAACAATCCAGCTAAAAGTATCCTTAGTATTAGGAATACCTGCCATGTGAGCTTTAGGATTTGAAGTATTACCATAAGGTCGACCACCTGGATGGTTAAGCAGAGTGACCACTTGCTGATACTTCTCTGGAGGACAGGATCTCAGCATGCTCTGCAGCTGTTCATGCTGTTCCTGAGATAGTAAAGCCTTCGTCTGTGGTTCTCACCATGGCTACATTTGCTGTCTTCCCTGTTCCTATTATTGTTGTCATCTGGATAACCATTGAGTTTGAAACATTTCTCTTTAACATGACCATTCTTCTTGCAATAGTCACAGAAGTATAGTAACTTGTAACATATCTCCCGATGATGTCCCTTTACTTTACAGAAATCACAATATGACTTCGACTTATAATTCTGTGAATTGGAAGCCTTACTGAGCATAGCTGAATGTTCAGATAATTCACTCCCTGTATATTTCCCATTGAGTAGTCTCTGACTTTCATCTTGTGCGACCATCGCATAAGCCTGATTCACAGTTGGAACCGGTGCCATTAGAAGAATGTGACTCCTAACCTGATTATATCCGTCATTTAACCCCATTAAAAACTCCAGCAATCTGATGTCCTAGGTGGAGTACATATTCCTTAGGGCTCGAGCAATCACAAATTGGAACTGGAACCATAGAATCAACTTCATCCCATATGTCCTGCATTCTAGAATAATAGGTCGCCACAGGAGATACACCTTGATGAAGCATTGCTAACTCTTTTCGTAGTTGATAAACACGAGATAGATTGATTTTATCAAATCGCTCATGTAAGTCTTTCCAAACTGCAGAAGCAGAGGACTTGTACAGAATACCGCTAAGTAGATTTTTGTTTACATTTCTTATTATCCAAGACATGACCATCGCATCACATCGATCCCATTGCTGAGTCAAATCAGCACCATAAGTACCTCGTTTAACCGAACCGTCAATAAATCCAATTTTGTTCTTAGTCAGCAAGTTCAACCGCATCATTCTACTCCATAAGGTGTAATTCTCCATGCCTATTAGCTGTATTTCAATTTGTAAACCACCGGCTGAGTCGGATCCGCTCAAAAACAGTGGATGATTATGATCTAATGGAAGCGAAGAGAAATTTGGAGTTTCCTCCGCATTCACTGGCATGACAGGGGCCATATGAAGATGAGATGAAGATGAGAGTAAAAAAAAATTGTTGCAGAATCAGAAATTGATGAGATCGATAACTTCAAAAAAAATTGATCGCGTGGATTTTAATTCAGTACACTAGCTTTGATACCATGTTGAATTAGACAATTCTCAACTTGCATGTTTGATCCAGCTTGTGGATCAAACAGCAGTTGGCATACCCAAGATGAGCTTCACGAAGAAGACGAAGTAAAGGAAGAGAAAGGAAAACATTTTGAGAAAGCTTTTCAGTTTATTTTCTTGTGTTGTTTACAAAAACTAACCGACTACACAACTAAAGCAAGCATCACTACTTAACCGAGAAAGTTCTAGAAAATAGTTAATTAGAGGAATGTTGGTGGGGCTTATAATCTGTTGGGCTTAATGACATTGGGCTGGACTGACTGCTGGATAACATTGGGCTGGACATTTCATCATAATATTTTCCAATATTCTTTCATTAATTGTATATCTCATGCCGTAAACAATATCAAAAATTTCATCCCTCTGACTCTTAAGATGGAAAAGAGTTCAAGGACGTTCATCAGGACGATTTTCCAAACGTATTTGCTTATTATCAAGAACTCGAGATGTTTGCCGACCAACTCCCCAACGTTGGCACATCAGTCACTAATCAATGATTGGTCATGCAACTTATTGCAGGTTTGAACGAATCCTGTGACGATGTTTCCACCATCCTTCAGCAATGCACGTCGTTACCTCCGTTTTATAAGACCTGTTTGAAGCTCATCTTTGATGAAACCCCAAAAATCAAGCGCAACACCACTCGGGCTAACATTGGGGACGTCACCCTCACCACCACCATCGGGCCCTCCACCGACGACAGGGCCTCCGGTCGGCAACCAGAACCATCAGCCATAGGACCCGCAACAATTCACTTCTTCCCGTAAAAACCTCCGAGAGGCCCGGTCGCGGTCGCGGCGTGGGCGATCCTGCCGTCGGAAATAGCTAGCAGCAGTAGCAGCAGCGGCAACAACCTCCGCCATGTGCTGCCTACCTATCGTGGGTTGTGTTTCCCCCACCGTCATGGGCATCCCCTCCTTGACCGTATATGGCATCCTTGTGGACTCCACTTCCGACCCGACATGCCCAACCTGGCATACTCGGCGCAGTTCCATAACTAGACTACACAACACAGGCCCCCCATGCCCTCAACTTATGCACCAACTGACATTGAGACAACTATGAACACAATATCACTCAACGCTCCAAACGAAAATTGATGTATGGACACATGCGCTACATCTCACATGACGTCATCATAAGGTACTCTCTCGTCTTATTCCAATTTGAGTAATTTAAATCAGAATATTATTGTTGGTAGTAGACAAGACATTCCTATTCGTGGTTTTGATCTTTCGTCCTTATCCCTACCACATCCGCCACTATTTTTAAAAAAATCCTCCATGCCCCTAAACTCATTAAGAATATAATCTATGTGCGACGTTTCACAACTGATAATAATGTTTCCCTTGACTTTAATCATTTTGGTTTTTCTGTGAAGGATTTTACGACAGGGAGATGAATAATGAGATGTGACAGCATCAGAGATATTTACTCTATTACAAACGTCGTCAACAATCCAGACTCAGTTCCCTCAACCTTTGCTGCTCTTTCGTCTTCTTTATGGCATTCTTGATTAAGACATCCAGGAGACTTTATTTTACACTCCCTTAGAAAAAATAATTTTATTAATTACAACTGTATTTCTAGGACTCCTATATGTGAATCTTGAGTTTTTGAGAAACATGTCAAATTATTATTTTCTGCATCCACAAATTGTACTTTAATGCCTTTCGATATCATACATAGTGATTTGTGGACAATTCCTATTTTGAGTACGAATTGCCATCGATATTATGTGTTGTTTTTGAACGATTATTCCAACTTTCTAAGAAGTTTACCAATTGAAAATAAATTCCAAGTCTATCCCATTTTTTATTCATTTAGTAGTTTCGTAAAAACACAATTTAAAAAGAGCATTAAATATTTTCAAGGTGACAATGACAGAAAATTCAATAATAACCAATTAGAACAGTTTTGCTCCAAAAATGGTCTTGCCTTCCTTTCCTTTTTCTTGCCCTCACACATCCTCCCAAAATGGTAAAGTCGAACCATAAATAACCTCATTCGTGCCCTACTTGCTCACGCCTCAGTTCCCCTCAATTATGGCATTACACACTCTCCATGACCACCCATATCCTCAAAATAATCCCAAATAAGTCTCTAGCTCAATGATCGTACATCTAGTAGTATTTCGTAGGACCCCTCCTACCAATACTTGCGTATTTTTGGATGTCTTTGTTACCCTCTCCATCTGATCACTCACAAACTCAAACCCAGTATTCCTCGTGTGTGTTTTTGAGTTACCATGCTAATCATTTTGGTTACTCATGCTATGACTTGTCGAAACGTAAACTTACTTTTTCACGGCATGTCCTATTTGATGAGTCTCAATGCCCCTTTGCCTCTCTACACTCTCCACTTCGACATTCCTACGACTTCCTAGATAATGGCCTAAACACTCTTCTAATTCACCATTTACATAGTCCGTCATCCCAGATCCCGAGACCCGCCACTACCTAGGCCAGTCTGGGACTAGCTGTCCACCCGGTTCTACCGACGATGGCCCGGAATAACCCACCTCAGGGTGATTCCACAACCAATTCTCTACAAATCGAGGTTTGGCCAGCCAGTACTGTCACCCCTACCCTTCCTCCTCTTCCCGGTAGTCACGCAACAAACCCCCCTTCCGTGCCGCATCCCAAGACACACTCTCAGACCATAGAAACTTGTGCCATGCATGGAATTCATAAGCCTAAATGACTATTTAACCTTTCCGTTTCAGTTATCCCTTCTCTTATCCCTCGTAACCCGAATGATGTCTTGTCCGACCCTAATTGAAAAACCATAATTATTGACGAATATAATACTCTTATTGATAATAAGACGTGGGACCTAGTACGCTATCCACTTGATGATAACATCATTCGTTCTATGTGGATTTTTAGACATAAAAATAAATTTGATGATTCTTTTGAGAGTTACAAGACGCATCTTATAGGTGATGACAGGTCTCAACAGGTAGGAGTGAACTGTGATGAAACGTTCAGCCCGATCGTAAAGCCCGCAATCATTCAGACCGTCCTCATCATTGCCATATCCAAGTCTTGGACCATTCATTAGCTTGATGTCAAGAATGCCTTCTTACATAGGGATCTTCATGAAATGATATATATGCACCAGCCTATGCGTTTCATGAATCCTATTCATCCAGATTATGTGTCTGTTGCAGAAATCGCTCTATGGACTGAAATAGGCTCCTCGAGCATTGTACCAAGTACCAACAGTTCACCGATTATGTTTCTTCTATCGTTTTTTCACACAGCAGATTCGATCATTCCTTGTTCATCTACAACAAGAGTACAAACATGGCTTACCTATTATTATATGTTGATGACATCATCCTTACCACATTATCTGATGCTCTCCGTCGGTCTATTATGTCTCTTCTTTCCTCTAAGTTCCTATGAAAGATTTGGGCCAACTGAGTTTTTTCTTGGAAATCTCTGTCACTCGACATTCTGGCGGCCTATTTCTATGTCAGAAGAAGTACGCCAAAGATATCATTGACCGTGCATGCATGATATCTTGCAAATCATCCCACATGCCTATAGACACTAATTCCAAGCTCAACGCTGAATTCGACCCTTTATATTCAGACCCGCCTCACTATCGTAACCTATTTGGGGCCTACAGTACCTCACATTCACGAGACCAGACATATCTTATGTCGTGTAACAAATTTGTTTGTACATGCACTCCGAAGGAAGCACACATGCATGCCCTCAAACGTATTTTATGATACGTCCAAGGTACACTTCACTTCAGATTACATCTATACAAGTCTTCGCTCACTGGTCTCACTGCCTATTCTGATGTTGATTGGGGTGGATGTACTGACCCGACGCTACACGTCTGGTTATTACATTTTCCTCAGAGATAACCTATTATCTTGGTCTTCCAAAAGGAAACCTACACTATCCCGATCCAGTGCAGAATACAGTGGTGTTGCCAACGTCATCTCTAAGTCTTGTTAGATCTGTAACCTTCTACTTGAGCTTCACTGCCCGATTCAAAAGGAAACACTGATCTACTGCGATAATATTAGCGCGATATATCTTTTCGATAATCTCGTCCAACATAAGCGCACTAAACACATTGAGACGGGCATTCATTTCGTTCGCGAAATAGGGGCTCGTGGTCAAGTTCGTGCCTTCATGTTCCTTCCAGATATCAGATTGCAGACATCTTCACCAAAGGAATTCCGCACATACTATTTGATAATTTTCGATCCAGTCTCAGTGTTCGAGAACCTCTCGCTTCGACTGCGGGGGTGTAATGGAATATTTTTTAATATTCTTTCATTAATTATATATCTTCTATTTTAGGTAGAATTATAATTCTTTTGTAATTAGGTTAATTAGTTACCTAATTTGTATTAAAGTAAATATTCTTGTAACCTTATATATATATATATATATATATATATATATATATATATATATATATATATAGCAACTAGAGATCTATATTTAGGTAAACCCTATATCTTATTTTTAAATTTTTAACACCGCCTCTGTTCCAAGTTTTGTGAAGTGGTTCAGAATTTGGAGTACGAGAATCAAAATACTTAATTTTGACTATAAATTCTATAAAGAATGGATCTTGGGCCTAACCCAACCCCAAAAGCTAGCTTATAGGGTGATGATTGTCCATGTCTATATAAGGAGTCCATGTTCTCATTTCATATCTGATTTGAGACTCTTAACACCACCCCACACGCAAAACTTTGTTAACTGGAGCGTGAATCACATAGGTGAACAAAGAATTGGAATGAGTCTGGCTCTGATACCATGTAAAGAATGGATCTTGGGCCTAACTCAACCCCAAAAGCTAGCTTGTAGGGCGAACATTGTCCAAGTCCATATAAGGAGTCCATTATTTGGCTTAATTATTACTCCACATTCATGGCCATTACATGGTCTTTATTGGCCATTACTTGGCTATGTGGAAGACCATTTTTTCTACACTATAAAATGGAGTCTTGGGCTCATTTGCAAAAACACCTTACACTCAACAATTCTCTGAAATTGTCTTCCTCTCTTGCAATCACAAACACTCAATGATCTTTCTTCCTAAGCAAACACTTGAGTTCCCTTTGCTCATTTGTTTGATTGTTGTTTTATCTTGAAAGATAAATTATCATTACACCATTGAAATGATATACGAGACAATATTATCTTAAAGATAGATTGTTCATCCAATCGACTCAGCAAGACAATTACTTTGTTTTTACATTTTCCATTTTCGTGTTTCTACAAATCACAACTCACAAATTTAAGATAATATTTATTGTTTCAACAACAACATGTCTGCTGAAGATCAATTCAACACTATGAACAACGCCAATGCTCAAGGCAATCCCACTGCCTTCAATCCAACCACTCAAGGCGATGACACTGCCTACACACCAACTAATCCTGGCATTACTAATGCCTTCCAAACCACTGCTTTTGGCACTTCTAGTGCTACCACTGGTTTTGGCACTTCAAGTGCCACCACTTCTTTTGGCACAACTAGTGTCAACACAGGTTTTGATACAACCAATGCCTCCACTGCTGCTCTGGGCACTTACAATGCCTATGCTCCTGCCCAAGGCGTCAACACAATATATGCTCCTGTTAGAGGCATTCCCAACGTCTTTGTAACTGCACAAGGAGGCACCTCTGCCCTGACACCCGCTGGTTTCCACCATGAACGTCTTGAAAAGTTCATGAGAGCTCACTTTAAAAGATGGCACCAAAAGATGTTGTTTTTCGTGACGGTTATGAGAATGTCACATTTCCTAACCGAAGACCCTCCACTAGTTGGAGAAGAAGTGGACCCTCAACCAAATGATTTGGCGGGAGGGGGCCAAGGTAACCATGTCGCTGACGACATGAAGATGGTTCCCGAAGCATGAAAACATAGTGATTTCATGTGTAGGAAATATATTTTAAACTGTTTGTCTGATCCTCTCTACACGGTGTACTGCACTGTTGAAACTACCAAGCAGTTATGGGACAAACTTCAGAAGAAATACAACACCCAATGTTGACACCCAACTTTGACCCTCCAGTCCAGACATTAACCACAAAATTACACTAATTTTCAACAATAAGGAATCATGAAATAGTACTACATGTATATTCCATACATAGAATCATGTCAAAAGAAGGAAGAGGTTCACATACCTCGCGACGATTATCGACAAATAGCAAAATGCTCCAAAGTACTTCAACCTTGATAGCTATTCCATCCTTCAAGTAGAATACGCTATACTTAGTACTTCAACCTATAATGGCCATAATACATCCATTAACCTTTAGCTTCGAACGTAGAATATTCTAAGTGCAAAGTCACTAAATTCTACGGAAAATCGGACATCACTTCCTTTCTTTCTACATATTTTGCCACATTTTTCAAGGCCGAATTCAATAACCAAACACGCCACATTTAAGGCCCAACAATTCAGCTAACCAAAGGGGATTACACGCCTTAACAGGACGTGTAAAATTTCGCACCACAAATTAATACGAAACTAGTTCCATATTTAAAGTCATTCTTGGCTAAACATATACAACAACACAAAGTCCTTTTCCAATTCTTTTTCAATCCAACTTCTTAGGCCTAACATGTTATATAGTCATAAACAACTTAACAATTAAAATTCCTTCTTTATATAACATGTGACGATTAAACTAATAATCCAATTGAATTGAAATCTCAAGGCTAAACATACTAGTTTTCTGATTAGGGTTCCAATATCCATAACACTTATCAACTTCATAATATATATCTCATACTTGCTAATATCCATAGCTACAACAATAAGTAATCTTAATTACTAAAACGACAAGAATTTTACCTTTACAAGCCCTTATAATTTCCAAGATTCAATGTCGCTCCTTAGAAATTCTTAGCGCCTTTCCTTTACGCTCCAATCCGTTATTTGAAGCCTTTAGAAGCTCACAACCAACTTCTCTTCCATTTCCAAACAAAACCTATGAAAATGCCTTAGGTTTTCGCCTTGCGACTAACGTGAAAACGTCGTTTTTCTGAAATCTTTCTATTGAGATATCCTTAAAATACCCTTAGGGACCTTGGGTTAAAGTCTTGTGAATATTGGACAATAATTGAATTTTTTTTTGTGTGGGAAAGCTCACAAAGCCGAGAGCTTCTAAGCCTCACTCAAGTTCTTGCAATGTTTTTCTAAGTGTGGGAAGCTTATCTTGCTACTAGGATGACTATATAAAACATTGGAGGGTCAAGATTATAACACTTGTTAGGTTTTGATGGAAGAGATCAAGCCAAGTGGCCCTTTGACTAGTCAATTATCTCAAGCTCTTTAATTAGCAAGACTTGGTCATCTATACATTGGTCAAATGACCATTTTACCCTTGAATATTTCGTCCAAGACCATAGTGGGGGGGGTGCCACGTGTCGCCCTCCCATTCGTCTATAAAATTCTGTAACCCTCGTGGGTCCCACAAAACGTAAAATTCCTCGGGTGGGCCCCACGTGACCAAATCCGTAAAATTAAATTTCCATAATGATAATAAGTTCCATACTCTTCAATTAATGCATTTTGAGAATCTAATTCTCACCAACGAACATTTCTCCTTTCCGACGTTCGGAAGATTTTCCGTCGGAAAAACAATTCTTCCTTTCGTACCCTTTTCAAGTCTTGAGTTCCTTACGTACATTCTCTTAAACGTGTCCTTGAATTACGGGGTGTAACATTCTTCCCCCCTTAGAAACATTCGTCCCCGGATGTTCTTTCGGAGTCCAATTTAATTAGATAGCGACATAGTCTCCCTTTACTACACCCTTCATACAACATATGCCACCCGTGGCCACATAACAATACTTTTACTAAAATGTCAACCTTGGCACTCACGAAGCCAACTAGCCCATACTCATAATGACCTCAAAGTCTGTCATAATCCTCTCTACTAGGTTTACTAGGGTCTGACGACTATATCATTACCGGGAAAATTTCATATTCCCGCTCAGCTACCACCCCACACACTCACGGGTGTAGTTACCTCGAAAGGTTCTTATGGATTCAGGCTCTATTCCTTTACACTTGGTTGTTATCTTTCTTACTGGTCGTACTCTTTCCGTACTTCCAACTCATACTAGCATACATACATAACTTCCATACCGATTTTGGCCTCTAATCTTTGGAGTCACTCTTTTAAACAACATAAGGCCATTTCCGACTCCCACAACCTGGTTCCGGTGGAACGCGTCCACGAACCCGTAAAACAATTAACTAGACTTGGGCCTTGCACCCTCGTGACCCTATCACGTAGCGGAACTACTAACAACTGATCCCACTCCATTTCAAACTATGAGGCGACCCGTAATAGGTCCTCAACCACTTCGTCGCACTTAACTCTTATCCTCGTCCGACTTAAAATCTTATTGCAGAGAAAGCCTTATATATCTAAGGTCTCGATTATCAATATTCTTAGGCTCGCAATTCCCATGCTCCAAGCCTACCTTACGATCCTCAGAACGGGTACAATAACTTCAAGACAATACCATAATCGTGTCGCCTTGATCACCACAACCCTTACTTACTCTATACGGATCTCATCCGTATAATCCTCTTACGCATACTACGAGCTTAATCTATTAACACGGATTCCATTAAGTTTCTTAACATGACTTCTAAGGGTCCATCGCTTTATCGCATACTTCATCTTTTCCCAATTATCCCAAAATAAAACATAAGACCTTGGCGAGAATTCATTAACTGTTCCATACCTTTTCGATATCTAGTTAGTCTTTACCAACTCCTGGTAATATAAAATCATTCTAGGCAACACGCGTCTGACCCTCATACATAACTCCGTATAGCTGTATGTCACAATGCCAACTATACTATAATCATTACCAACCTGGATACGCAATCCACATAGTCCTTCCCGGTCATCACGCTTTCTCAGGCTGCAATCAACATAACTCGTTAGGGAGAGACGACCCTAACAACACAGCTCTATCGCACGATCTCAGAGTGAGAAGAATGGAAACCAATTCTAAATGCCCTGCATCCTTTTGATTATAGATGTGGTGCACAACACACCGATAATCAAGACTCTACTAGACACGGTCTGTAGACATTTTCCGAGGACTAACTGCTCTAATACCACTTTTGTCACGACCCGACCGGGCGCATCGGTGCCCTACCGGCACCTTTATATTCATACAACATAATAAATCATGAAGATAAATAACACTTTTTTTTAAACTAAGGCCAAGCCGATAAGGCGGCCATAACATAAAAATTACCGAAAGTGGTCTACACCGCTTAACAATGTAAAACAACTCTAGCTACCCAACCTACGGATGAATACAGACTTCTAAGATTTGGACTAACGCTATGACGACAAGGCCCCGCCGCACTTCAATATACATAACCATGACGACAAGCTCCTAACATTGGAGCCATCTCAAAATCTTGAACCAGATCCTAAGCTCGCGATCCACAATCGCGTACCTAAACTCGCAGACATGAACGCAGCTTCGGGGCCGCATAACAAAAATTTAATATGGAACGGAAAATAAGGTACAGTAACAAATCATAACTGTACAAAAAAATGACAAGGGCAAGTATAAAGAAAGGGTAAATACCAGATCCTACCGTGTCATTTCCATCTCGTGAACTTAATCGTACCTTATTATCTTTTTCCATTTTTCCATAAGAGTATAGTCAAATTCTTACGTACATACTTAAGAAAACTCATCAAGTTCATAAACATATAACTTACGATTCTGATAACCTAATATGTCCCTTTATGGAGGAACGCCTATACTGTCGGCCCAATCTGGGACGCGATAGAGTCACATAAGTCTGCCCATAAAGGTATACTGCCCGGCCCAATCTGGGACGCGATAAAATCACATAAGTCTGCCCATAAAGGTATACTGCATAAAAATAGGAGGCTCATGATCAAAACAGGGTCCCTCGCCCGTAGTATCGATAAGCAATCCTACTCCTGGGACTATTTCACCCGCATAGGTCATGTGGACCCGCATGAGCTATTCCTCGCATAGGTTGTACCCGCCCGCATGAGACTATTTCACCCGCATAAGCCCATAAGGACTCGCATGAGGTATTCCTCTCATCATGGGTAGCAAATCCACGGAACAGGTGGTATAACGTCTTGGGGGTTTACCCCTCATTTATACTCTTACCCTGAAGCAGGTGGTATAACGTCTTGGGGGTTTACCCCTCATTTATACTCTTACCCTAACTCGACCGGCCATCATACATAACATAAGCCCTACCGACTTATCATACATAACATAAGCACCACCGGCTTACCATACATAACATAAGCACCACCGGCTTATCATACATTACATAAGCACCACCGGCTTACCATACATAACATAAGCACCACCGGCTTATCATACATTACATAAGCAAGTTAAGAAATCCCCTAACTTCTTATTAGCTTGTTCATATACACTCTCATTTTTGTTTACTTAAGGCACTAACATGTCATTATAAAATCCGGGAATTTAACCCAACGTACTACGTGCCTCTACTCCTTTAAAATGATTCTCTTTCAAATAAAACTTCCAAGATACTAATAACCGTAGTATCAAGTCATATCTACTTTTCAAGACAAGTCACAATACCTTTTAGAAATACATTTATAGGCTTCTAAATCAAGTGACTTCTTTCTTTAAAACTTTAAGCAATTGGTACCTTTAAAACAATTTGCCCTTCTTTATTTCAAATCATTTCTTTGCTTACATTACTGAAGAAAACCATTCTTTTAATCTTTCATAAAGTTGTTATAACCAACTTCCCATAAAGCCGTTATAACTCTTTATGCCTTAGACAAATTCATTCCTTTTATGACCAAGAAACTTATACTTTCAATTCAAATCACATAGCTTTCAAAATACTTCAAGTCTCTTAACTTTTAAGAAAACAAGTTTCTTAACTTTAGAATGGCAAGAAATGAATACTTTCCAAAGCAAGTATTCTATACTTTTAAATAAATTCATTTCTTCCTTTAAGAATCAAGTCCCATAACTTGAAAAATAAAGTCCCTTAACCTTTTAAAAATTTGAGGTTCATAGTCTTAAAACTTCATACGTAAATTCTTATAAATTAAGTAACATATACTTTTTTGCGTTGTGAATAAGTTATACTTATTTATAACGATCTTAATCGATTAGCCATGATCTAGAAAATGTAATACAATTTTGTCTTATCTTAGCTTCTATGCAGATGGAGAATTCTACTCATTCTAACTTAATTGATTGTCATTACATTTTCCTTTATTAACGCTGCAGTGGCTTGTTCGATTCTTATTCTCATTTGTGCCGTAACTTAGCCAAGTCAACTTGGCTCCAAATACCTCCTAACGACTCTTACCAACATCCCCCATAAGACTTGGTAAGAACTTAGGATAACTTAAACATAACTTTTACGTAGAGTAAATCAACATACATACCTCTTAACTTCTAAGAGTAGAAGGAATCATGAAATAGTACTACATGTATATTCCATACATAGAATCATGTCAAAAGAAGGAAGAGGTTCACATACCTCGCGACGATTATCGACAAATAGCAAAATGCTCCAAAGTACTTCAACCTTGATAGCTATTCCATCCTTCAAGTAGAATACGCTATACTTAGTACTTCAACCTATAATGGCCATAATACGTCCATTAACCTTTAGCTTCGAACGTAGAATATTCTAAGTGCAAAGTCACTAAATTCTACGGAAAATCGGACAACGCTTCCTTTGTTTCTACATACTTTGCCACCTTTTTCAAGGCCGAATTCAATAACCAAACACGCCACATTTAAGGCTCAACAATTCAGCTAACCAAAGGGGATTACACGCCTTAACAGGACGTGTAAAATTCCGCCCCACAAATTAATATGAAACTAGTTCCATATTTAAAGCCATTCTTGGCTAAACATATACAACAACACAAAGTCCTTTTCCAATTCTTTTTCAATCCAACTTCTTAGGACTAACATGTTATATAGTCATAAACAACTTAACAATTAAAATTCTTTCTTTATATAACATGTGACGATTAAACTAATAATCCAATTGAATTGAAATCTCAAGGCTAAACATACTAGTTTTCGGATTAGGGTTCCAATATCCATAACACTTATCAACTTCATAATATATATCTCATACTTGCTAATATCCATAGCTACAACAATAAGTAATCTTAATTACTAAAACTACAAGAATTTTACCTTTACAAGCCCTTATAATTTCCAAGATTCAATGTCGCTCCTTAGAAATTCTTAGCTCCTTTCCTTTACACTCCAATCCGCTATTTGAAGCCTTTAGAAGCTCACAACCAACTTCTCTTCCATTTCCAAACAAAACCTATGAAAATGCCTTAGGTTTTCGTCTTGCGACTAACGTGAAAATGCCGTTTTTCTGAAATCTTTCTATTGAGATATCCTTACAATACCCTTAGGGACCTTGGGTTAAAGTCTTGTGAATATTGGACAACAATTGATTTTTTTTGTGTGGGAAAGCTCACAAAGCCGAGAGCTTCTAAGCCTCACTCAAGTTCTTGCAATTTTTTTCTAAGTGTGGGAATCTTATCTTGCTACTAGGATGACTATATAAAACATTGGATGGTCAAGATTATAACACTTGTTAGGTTTTGATGGAAGAGATCGCTGCCGCCCTTTGACTAGTCAATTATCTCAAGCTCTTTAATTAGCAAGACTTGGTCATCTATACATTGGTCAAATGACCATTTTACCCTTGAATATTTTGTCCAAGACCATAGTGGGGGTGCCACGTGTCGCCCTCCCATTCGTCCATAAAATTCTCAGAACCTCGTGGTCCCACAAAACGTAAAATTCATCGGGTGGGCCCCACGTGACCAAATCCATAAAATTAAATTTCCATAATGATAATAAGTTCCATACTCTTCAATTAATGCATTTTGAGAATCTAATTCTCACCAACGAACATTTCTCCTTTCCGACGTTCGGAAGATTTTCCGTCGGAAAAACAATTCTTCCTTTCGTACCCTTTTCAAGTCTTGAGTTCCTTACGTACATTCTCTTAAACATGTCCTTGAATTACGGGGTGTAACATTCTTCCCCCCTTAGAAACATTCGTCCCCGAATGTTCTTTCAGAGTCCAATTTAAATATATAGCGACATAGTCTCCCTTTACTACACCCTTCATACAACATATGCCACCCGTGGCCACATAACAATACTTATACTAAAATGTCAACCTTGGAACTCACGAAGCCAATTAGCCCATACTCATAATGACCTCAAAGTCTGTCATAATCCTCTCTACTAGGTCTACTAGAGTCTGACGACTATGTCATCACCGGGAAAATCTCATATTCCCGCTCAGCTACCACCCCACACACTCACGGGTGTAGTTACCTCGAAAGGTTCTTATGGATTCAGGCTCTATTCCTTTACACTTGGTTGTTATCTTTCTTAATGGTCGTACTCTTTCCATACTTCCAACTCATACTAGCATACATACATAACTTCCATACCGATTCTGGCCTCTAATCTTTGGAATCACACTTTTAAACAACATAAGGCCATTTCCGACTCCCACGACCTGGTTCCGGTGGAACGCGTCCACGAACCCGTAAAACAATTAACTAGACTTGGGCCTTGCACCCTCGTGACCCTATCACGTAGCGGAACTACTACCAACTGATCCCACTCCATTTCAAACTATGAGGCGACCCGTAATAGGTCCTCAACCCGACTCAGCGTCGCACTTAACTCTTATCCTTGGTCTGACTTAAAATCTTATTGCCAGAGAAAGCCTTATATATCTAAGGTCTCGGCAGTTATCAATATTCTTAGGCTCGCAATTCTCATGCTCCAAGCCTACCTTACCAGTCCCCCCGTAAACGGGTACAATAACTTCTCACAATACCATAATCGTGTCGTCTTGATCACTACAACCCTTACTTACTCTATACGGATCTCATCCGTACAATCCTCTTACGCACACCACGTAGCTTAATCTATTAACACGGCATTCCATTAAGTTTCTTAACATGACTTCTTAAGGGTCCACTGCCTTATCAGAAAGTTCATCCTTTCCCAATTATCCCAAAATAAAACATAAGACCTTGGCGAGAATTCATTAACTGTTCCATACCTTCCCGGTATCTTGTTAGTCTTTACCAACTCCTGGTAATCTAAAATCATTCTAGGCAACACACGTCTGACCCTCATACATAACTCCGTATAGCTGTATGTCACAATGCCAACTATACTATAATCATTACCAACCTGGATACGCAATCCACATAGTCCTTCCTAGGTCATCACGCTTTCTCGTACCGCAATCAACATAACTCGTTAGGGAGAGACGACCCTAACAACACAGCTCTATCGCACGATCTCAGAGTGAGAAGAATGGAAACCAATCCTAAATGCCCTGCAGCCTCCTGATTATAGATGTGGTGCACAACACACCGATAATCAAAACTCTACTAGACACGGTCTGTAGACACTTTCCGAGGACTAACTGTTCTGATACCACTTTTGTCACGACCCGACCCCGGGCCGCGACTGGTGCCCTACCTGGGC
Organism: Przewalskia tangutica; assembly: GCA_029844215.1. NCBI lineage: Eukaryota > Viridiplantae > Streptophyta > Magnoliopsida > Solanales > Solanaceae > Przewalskia > Przewalskia tangutica. Next base: position 45,975,444 of record CM056723.1, read on the forward strand.
ACCCTTATATTCATACAACATAATAAACCGCGGAAGATAAATAACACTCTTTTTTTAAAAAAAAAAAACTAAGGCCAAGCCGATAAGGCTGCCATAACATAAAAATTACCCGAAAGGGTCTACACTGTTTAACAATATAAAAACAACTCTAGACAGTCCAGCCCACAGATGACTACAAACCTCTAAGATTTGGACCAATGCTATGACGGGACAAGGTCCCGCCGTACCCCTGAATATACATAACCATGACGACAAGCTCCGGAACATTGGAGCCATCTCAAAATGCTGAACCAGGATCCTAAGCTCGCGGATCCACAATCGCGGTACCTAAACTGCGGACATTTAACGCAGCTTCGGTGGTCGATAACAAAAATTTAATATGGAGCGGAAAATAAGGTACAAGAATAAATCATAATCAGACAAAAGAATGACAGGGGCAAGTATAAAGAAAGGGTATATACCAGATCCTACCGTGTCATTTCCATCTCGTGAACTTAATCGTACCTTATTATCTTTTCCCATTTTTCCATAAGAGTATAGTCAAATTCTTACGTACATACTTAAGAAAACTCATCAAGTTCATAAACATATAACTTACGTATCTTGCATAACCTAATCCGTCCCTTTATGGAGGAACGCTTATATCGGCTTACCAACTGGGACGCGATAGAGTCACATAAGTCCGCCCATAAAGGTATACCGCCCGCCCAACTGGGACGCGATAAAATCACATAAGTCCGCCCATAAAGGTATCTTGCATAAAAATAGAGGCTCATGATCAAAACAGGTCCTCGCCCGCAGAGTATCGATAAGCAATCCTACTCCTGGGACTATTTCACCCGCATAGGTCCTGTGGACCCGCATGAGTTATTCCTCGCATAGGTTGTACCCGCCCGCATGGGACTATTTCACCCGCATAAGCCCATAAGGACTCGTATGAGGTATTTCTCGCATCCTGGGTAGCAAATCCACGGAACAGATGGTATAACGTCTTGGGGGTTTATCCCTCATTTATAGTCTTACCCTGAAACAGGTGGTATAACGTCTTGGGGGTTACCCCTCATTTATACTCTTACCCTTTAGAAGGTGGTATAACGTCTTGGGGGTTTACCCCTCATTTATACTCTTACCCTAACTCAACCGGTCATCATACATAACATAAGCCCTACCGACTTATCATACATAACATAAGCACCACCGGCTTACCATACATAACATAATCACCACCGGCTTATCATACATTACATAAGCACCACCGACTTACCATACATAACATAAGCACCACCGGCTTATCATACATTACATAAGCAAGTTATGAAATCCCCTAACTTCTTATTAGCTTGTTCATATACACTCTCATTTTTGTTTACTTAAGGCACTAACATGTCATTATAAAATCCGGGAATTTAACCCAACGTACTACGTTCCTCTACTCCTTTAAAATGATTCTCTTTCAAATAAAACTTCCAAGATACTAATAATTGTAGTATCAAGTCATATCTACTTTTCAAGACAAGTCACAATACCTTTTAGAAATACATTTATAGGCTTCTAAATCAAGTGACTTCTTTCTTTAAAACTTTAAGCAATTGGTACCTTTAAAACAATTTGCCCTTCTTTATTTCAAATCATTTCTTTGCTTACATTACTGAAGAAAACCATTCTTTTAATCTTCCATAAAGTTGTTGTAACCAACTTCCCATAAAGCCGTTATAACTCTTTATGCCTTAGACAAATTCATTCCTTTTATGACCAAGAAACTTATACTTTCAATTCAAATCACATAGCTTTCAAAATACTTCAAGTCTCTTAACTTTTAAGAAAACAAGTTTCTTAACTTTAGAATGGCAAGAAATCAATACTTTCCAAAGCAAGTATTCTATACTTTTAAATAAATTCATTTCTTCCTTTAAGAATCAAGTCCCATAACTTGAAAAATAAAGTCCCTTAACCTTTTAAAAATTTGAGGTTCATAGTCTTAAAACTTCATACGTAAATTCTTATAAATTAAGTAACATATACTTTGGTGCGTTGTGAATAAGTTATACTTATTTATAACGATCTTAATCGATTAGCCATGATCTAGAAAATGTAATACAATTTTGTCTTATCTTAGCTTCTATGCAGATGGAGAATTCTACTCATTTTAACTTAATTGATTGTCATTACATTTTCCTTTATTAACGCTGCAGTGGCTTGTTCGATTCTTATTCTCATTTGTGCCGTAACTTAGCCAAGTCAACTTGGCTCCAAATACCTCCTAACGACTCTTACCAACATCCCCCATAAGACTTGGTAAGAACTTAGGATAACTTAAACATAACTTTTACGTAGAGTAAATCAACATACATACCTCTTAACTTCTAAGAGTAGAAGGAATCATGAAATAGTACTACATGTATATTCCATACATAGAATCATGTCAAAAGAAGGAAGAGGTTCACATACCTCGCGACGATTATCGACAAATAGCAAAATGCTCCAAAGTACTTCAACCTTGATAGCTATTCCATCCTTCAAGTAGAATACGCTATACTTAGTACTTCAACCTATAATGGCCATAATACGTCCATTAACCTTTAGCTTCGAACGTAGAATATTCTAAGTGCAAAGTCACTAAATTCTACGGAAAATCGGACAACGCTTCCTTTGTTTCTACATACTTTGCCACCTTTTTCAAGGCCGAATTCAATAACCAAACACGCCACATTTAAGGCTCAACAATTCAGCTAACCAAAGGGGATTACACGCCTTAACAGGACGTGTAAAATTCCGCCCCACAAATTAATATGAAACTAGTTCCATATTTAAAGCCATTCTTGGCTAAACATATACAACAACACAAAGTCCTTTTCCAATTCTTTTTCAATCCAACTTCTTAGGACTAACATGTTATATAGTCATAAACAACTTAACAATTAAAATTCTTTCTTTATATAACATGTGACGATTAAACTAAGAATCCAATTGAATTGAAATCTCAAGGCTAAACATACTAGTTTTCGGATTAGGGTTCCAATATCCATAACACTTATCAACTTCATAATATATATCTCATACTTGCTAATATCCATAGCTACAACAATAAGTAATCTTAATTACTAAAACTACAAGAATTTTATCTTTACAAGCCCTTATAATTTCCAAGATTCAATGTCGCTCCTTAGAAATTCTTAGCTCCTTTCCTTTACACTCCAATCCGCTATTTGAAGCCTTTAGAAGCTCACAACCAACTTCTCTTCCATTTCCAAACAAAACCTATGAAAATGCCTTAGGTTTTCGTCTTGCGACTAACGTGAAAATGCCGTTTTTCTGAAATCTTTCTATTGAGATATCCTTACAATACCCTTAGGGACCTTGGGTTAAAGTCTTGTGAATATTGGACAACAATTGATTTTTTTTTGTGTGGGAAAGCTCACAAAGCCGAGAGCTTCTAAGCCTCACTCAAGTTCTTGCAATTTTTTTCTAAGTGTGGGAAGCTTATCTTGCTACTAGGATGACTATATAAAACATTGGATGGTCAAGATTATAACACTTGTTAGGTTTTGATGGAAGAGATCAAGCCAAGTGGCCCTTTGACTAGTCAATTATCTCAAGCTCTTTAATTAGCAAGACTTGGTCATCTATACATTGGTCAAATGACCATTTTACCCTTGAATATTTTGTCCAAGACCATAGTGGGGGTGCCACGTGTCGCCCTCCCATTCGTCCATAAAATTCCGTAACCCTCGTGGGTCCCACAAAACGTAAAATTCATCGGGTGGGCCCCACGTGACCAAATCCATAAAATTAAATTTCCATAATGATAATAAGTTCCATACTCTTCAATTAATGCATTTTGAGAATCTAATTCTCACCAACGAACATTTCTCCTTTCCGACGTTCGGAAGATTTTCCGTCGGAAAAACAATTCTTCCTTTCGTACCCTTTTCAAGTCTTGAGTTCCTTACGTACATTCTCTTAAACATGTCTTTGAATTACGGGGTGTAACAACGATATAAGCAAAGCAATCCGGACATGCAAGAAGGGGGGACGGGGAAGAAGAGTGGGTCTAGACAAAAGACCGGTTAGTAATATAGCCATCCAGAAAAGGGGAGGGGGCAACCAACGAGAACAGGAAAAACACTAGAGCAACATATCGAAAATCCGCACCTAGAATCGATCATAAACCGCATCGCTTTCAATCGCATCGCAATAACCCGTCGAGTGAACCGACGACTTGATACGCTGCCTCGGTTCGCTGTCCGGAGAAGGTAAACTCATCTCCCTTTCAAATTTCTGTTCTTTAGGTGAATGTGTATGTTTTCCTGTTATGTATGCTTCGACTGTATTTGTTGACATTATCATATCCTGTTTGATATGTCGTAGCTTATCTAAGCAGGTGTCGATTTGAAGTTATTGATTAGGATCGATGTTTATTAATCCCATCATGTTGCTTGATATGTGCCTATAAAAGGGACTGTAATATTAATCAGTTAGTTTGATGCTTATGTGATTACTGGTTTGGTTTGTTTGTCACCGCATCGGCAGGGAAGTCTATATAGCTGTTTTGAATCTTGTCATTAAGTCATTAAATGATGTTGGCACTAGCATACTGTATTATGACCAATCTGCGTCACGTCGAATTATATTCCCCGCTTGCATTTTTATCTTTGGTTTGTAACCCCCATATCATGTTGTGAGCATATTAGGGTGTAATCTAACCCTATAAGGTATTTAACGAGTAAAACTGGCCTCGTGCATGATCTGAACATGTTTTATTTAGGATTGGGAAATACCTTTGTATTCCTTTTAGCCATATATATACATCCATACTATCCCTGTGGCCCTTATGTTGATTCCAAATGTCATTTAAGATCGGCAACACAGCCTGTTGGGATCCCATGCATATGCTAGCTTATTTTAATTGGTTTCACATTTTTGTAAGCCTGACCTATAAGTATCCCTTAGGTCCAGTTTACTTTCAGCAGTGTGCCTTGGTTTTGGTAAATTGATTCATGTAATATAGCCCTTCTAGGAATTGGTGGAATGATCGCGTCTAAAATCTTTTCCTTCATACTTTAGTCACTGTTGACCTGCAATTTGTTCACTCAAGTGCTCTAATGTTAATCCAGATTTATAGTATGCTTGCCTTGTCTGTGTTAAGTGTCAAAATGCTCTCATAAGGTCTCCCATTTATCATGTACCCTAGTCCCTATCTGTTGAGTTACACTTGTTGAATCTTATCATTATGCTTGCAGTTAGAGTTGGTTGTGTTGAGTCTGTTTAAAATGTTATTTAGAATGGCTTATTTTGATCATTTACTGCCTGATGTAAGTTGCTTATAAGTTGTCTTAATCTCAGTCTAATTATGCTTTCCACTGCCCAGCACCTCCATCAGTCTAATGCAGTTATTGGACTGCCCCTGCATACATCCTGTTTGATGTGTTACTTATCCGTGAACCTCTATTTGTTCCCCTTGTCTCTATACTATCGAGTTCTGGGCCAAACCCATTGGACTTACTCTTCATTTATAATGGTTACCTACTGATTACATCAATATGTTTAAATATAAATTTATATGTGTTAAGTCTGATGTCAAATGTTTACTCATTTTGGATAGAATTTGGACATATACTAATCCTTATCTTTTCTTATATTCTTACATGAAATGCATTGGAGCAAAAAATGAAGAGTCTCATGGCGAGACTCATCACGAGCTACTTCAAATGGCAACCCGCATCTACATCCATCGAGTTCCCTCTTCGACAATTTCTAGAAAAACAAATAGGACGGAGTCATCCGCTTCAATCCCTTACTCTCTTAACCTCCTTATCTCATTTTTATTTGTTATTGTAATTTTATTATATAACTTTGTAATTAATAGGAAACCAAGAGCAATTAGTCTTGGAACACATAAGGGGAAAGGTAATTTAAAATTAGAATTGCACTTCTACTTTATGTGTCTTTTAGGATTGTCATGCATGTCTAAATTTTACCAAAGTAATCTAAAATAACTTAACTTGCATCATAAAACCAACGTTTTGTTTCTTATTAAATCCATAACAAATTTTCTCCTAAACTCTTAAGAATCATCTTAAGCACTTTTTATATAATATATTATATGCAGGTTAAGCAAGATTAATTTAGCTAGCAGTACACATAATTAGTCCATAAATAACCTTTGCATCATTTACATTTTTGGCCTTAGTCTTATAAACTTTTATCAACATGCCTCCTTTTATAAAATATTTTGAAGCATCTTTTATATTTTCAAAAAACACATTTTTAACATAATAATTACCCTATATTTGGCAGGATAATCGCAAGTTAGTGGATCTTAGAGGGTGCCTAACTCATTCCCTCTAGATTAATAAAGAACCCTTGCCCGGAATCTCATTAAGTTTAGTAGATCATTAAAATGGAGTTAATGTTTACTTTAAACTAGTTAACATTTAGGTGTCCTAATTCACCCAATTAATTAGGTGGCGACTCTGCGAACCCTTAAGCACTTAGCACCTTTTAGCACTTTTAATATGCTAGCACCTTTTAAGCACCTTTTAACACCCCTTTTAACACTTTAGCATTTATTTTATTTTCTAACATTTTTCATAAAGCAGGGATTCACTTAAATATGTCGCGGTCGAAAAAGGGCGTGACACCCAAGATGCGGATAGCAAGAAGTTCATCATTGGGAAATTCCTGAAATTCCAAATGGTGGATAACAAAAGTGTGTCATCTCAAGTCCAGGAATTTAAAATGATTCTACATCACCTGGATTTGGAAGGATTGAAGCCCAACGAACAATTCTTGATTGGAGCATTGATTGAGAAGCTGCCTCCCTCGTGGACTGAATTTATGAACTATCTAAAACTCAAAACAAAGGAGATGACCTTAGATGAACTTATTGTCAAACTACATATTCAGGAGGATAATAAGAAAGCCATGCCTAAGGGTAAACAATCCGCTGAGGCTAAGGCTAACTTGACGGAAGTCAAAGGGAACTCAAGCAAGAAGCGGAAGTTCTAGAAGGAAGGCAATCCCCAAACAACTGAAAAGTTCAAGGGAAATTGTAATCATTGTGGTATAGTTGGTCACAATGACAAAGATTGCCGCAGGCTCAAACGTGAGAATAAAGAGAAGGCCAAAGGCAAAGACAAGGCTAACATCGTTGAAGACACGCTCGTCAACAATATAATCAAGGAGTTCTCAGCTCTTGAAGCTAACCTCGTTGAGAATCCGGTGCAATGGTGGCTAGACACGGGTGCTACCCGTCACATTTGTTCCAATAAAGATGTCTTTCCACATATACACCAGTCACAGATAAGAAGTTGTTCATGGGTAACAATTCTTCCTTAGGCTAGTATTAGAGGCTAACAAGTTTGTAATCACTAAGAATGGAACCTTTGTAGGAGGGGCTTCGTCTGTGAAGGCCTCTTTAAGCTCAATGTTGCACCTGTAATGTCTTTTGTTTCAACTATCAATAAAATTGCACATTCTACTTACTTGATTGATGGCATCATAGATTAGGGCATGTTAACCATTAATCTATCCAAAGATTGGTAAAGTTGGAATTATTGCCATCTATCGACATAAATCCTCAACGTAAGTGTGAGGTGTGCGTAGAGACAAAACTTTCCAAGAGTCCCTTTAGATCCGTCGAAAGAGAAACTGCTCCTCTAGAACGTATACGCACTAATATATGTGATTTGAAGTTCGCTCAAATTAGAGGGTGGAATAAGTACTTTGTGACTTTCATAGATGATGGCACAAGGTTTTGTTACATTTACTTACTAAAGAGTAAAGATGAAGCCTTTGAAGCGTTCAAACGCTACAAAGCAGAAGTTGAGAACCAACTAAGCGGACGGATTAAAACAATCCGTAGCGATAGAGGGGGAGAATATGTTACGCCTTTTGAAGAATTTGTACCCAGTCAGGTATAGTTCATCAAACAACGACTCCTTCTCACCTCAATCAAACGGTGTGGCTGAACGCAATAACAGAACACTAAAGGAAATGATGAATGCTTTACTCATCAATTCAGGTCTTCCCCAACACATGTGAGGAGAAGTTGTCCTTACCGCAAATAAGATTCTTAATAGAGTCCACACAAAGGTAAGGACAAGACTCCATACGAGTTATGGAAAGGAAAGAAACTTACCTACAAGTATTTGAAAGTATGTGGTTGTCTGACCAAGGTAAAAGTACCTATGCCAAAGCAGGTCAAAATTGGATCTAAGACTGTGGATTGCATATTCATCGGATATGCCAATAACAGTAGTACTTATCGTTTCATAGTGCATAAGTCAGATCATCCTGACATTCATGAAGGTATGATCATGTAATCAAGGAACGCATGGTTCTTTGAAGATATGTTTCCATACAAGGAAATCAACATAACTTCTTGTAAACGAAGTTATGATCAAATCTCTGAGGATCAAGGGGTATATGACTACCTAGATCCGAACGGTTCAGATCTAGTGAATTCTGAAGTAGCTGATTATCCGAAATCAAGTATTCCAGATTCCCAGGACTTGGAAGGGCCCCGAAGGACAAGTCTTTCGGGCCAGACTTTGAAGCTTATTTGGTTCAGGATGAACCACGGACAATCGCTGAAACATTGTCAACTCCAGAAGCACCGTTTTGGAAGAAAGCTTTAGAAAGTGAGAGAGAATACATCCTGCATAACCACACATGGGGGATGGCTGAACTTCCCCCGGGAAACAAACCGTTGGGTTGTAAGTGGATCCTTAAACGGAAGTTAAAGGCAGATGGATCTATCGATAAGTACAAAGCTAGGTTAGTAATCAAGGGATATCGCCAAAAGGAGGGCATTGATTACTTCGATACCTACGCTCCGGTGTTTAGAATGACATCCATACGTATGTTCATAGCTATCGCCGCCTTGCGGGATCTTGAAATACATCAAATGGATGTTAAGACTACCTTTCTAAATGGTGATTTGAAAGAAGAAATATATATGGATCAACCCGAGGGGTATGTGGTTCCTGGAAAAGAGACAAAAGTGTGTCGGCTTGTCAAGTCATTGTATGGGCTGAAATAGTCCCCTAAACAATGGCACGAGAAATTTGATAGCGCTCTACTGCCAAAAGGATTCGCCATTAATAAATGTGACAAATGTGTTTATGTTGACACCCAATTTTGACCCTCCCGCCCAGTCATTAACTATAAAATTACACCAATTTTCAAATAATTTTAAATAATAAAAAATGCAGCGATAAAACATTAATACAGGCATAAATAAGCAATTTAATAATAACACCGCATTTTACGTAGAGTATTAAGCACTTAGAGTTCCGCGCTCGCATTGATTAATTTTAAGCTCTGTCATAATTCTTAAATGATAATAAAATAAATAAATACATAAAATAAATAATTCGACAATGACGTCGTGTTAAATAGCATAGTCACGTTTATTAATACGCAAAGCAATATTAAGATAATTTAATCTTAACTTAAATAATAATAAAATACGCATAATAAATAAGTTTTAATAACAGCATCGCATTATAAATATTAAGCACTAAATTAAATAGCACGACCGTCTTTATTTTTTAATCTCAAACTTAGACTAACAAAGCACCTAAAATAATCACAATTTATTAATTTAATTTACCACTAATTAATTAATAATACACCTAAACTAATACACTTAAACTCTACCCCTAATTAAATAAAAGCAGCCCAACAACCCGCAGCCCACTCTCTACCCTTATCAGCCCACGCGACCCGCATGCCCAATCCCCCACAACCCTTATATCGCCCATTTCCGTCATCCCCCTCAATCAAAACGAAAAACAAAACCCTAAAACTAACTAAGAACCCGTCGCCGCCATGCTCGGATTTCTCGTCGGAGAATCCGGGGTTTCCCTTTACCCACGCACACCCAGCCAGCTCTTCTTACCATAACTAAACCAAATCCTTCAAATCATTTACCTTACCATAACCTGTTCGAATCGCACGAAATCAGTACTAAATCACTTACGAATCAAGCACAAATCTCATCCAAAATCAGCCAAAATCGCACCTTGATTACTTACCAACATTAGAACCCAAACCATGGCCATATAAAGCACATGCAAAGGCAGAACGAAAAGACAGAGCTCAGTCGGGAGAGCAGTCAAATAGCAATAAACAATCTAAGGAACAGAGCTGGATGGGAACAGATACCCGCTAAAAAAACACAAAGGAAAGGCCCACAGAAAAATGAATAAACCTTCGGCATCCGCAGGCATTGGCATCCATGGCGGACAGTGAAAACCCCCCTTCAATGCAACTGAAATATAACCGCAAGAACACTTAAAAAACACTAGTTTTCGCACAGCCTTAGTCGCATAGGCATAAACCCTCCGAGTGGATCGACGACTTGATACGCTGCCTCGATTCGCTGTCCGGAGAAGGTAAAATCAACTCTCTCTCGATTTCGGTTCATTTCTGTATTTCTGTGTGAAGTTTGTATTAAATATGTGTTAGATGTTGAAGATGATGTTTGGGGATTGCGAGATTGATAAATTAAAAAAAAAACGGTGTCTGTTTATGTGGTTTGCTTGAATGTTGTGGGATGAGCAAAATTCTGAAAAAAGTTTGAGTCATGGGTGTGTTGCATTTGTCTGTTTGCATTATAATGTCAACTGTCAGGTAATATAACCAGGAAGGAGATTAGGCTTATTGAAATTCTGGTTTAGATGGTTTTGCATATCTAAGTTAATCCTTATATGATTATATATTGTGGTATACGGATCTCCCCTTTATAGTTGAGAATCTGAATACTATCAGCTTTCCTACCAGTGCACTAACAGTCCAACTTACACCACAGATCTTGCACATAATCTGCATTAGTTCTGTCTATGTGAAGGCTAGCATGTTTAGGTTAACTATAAAGTGTACATATGCTCCATAGGTTGTTTCAAGAACCTGTTAATTGGACATATTAACATCTATGTTTAAATAGTTAATCGAATTAACTTGGAAACTGAAAGTTGTATGCTTTGCCGATACATGCTTAATTCACTGTCAGATTGAGCATGGAATGATATGTGACCCAGTTGTTATTTTATTTCCCTATGATCTCAAGGTTATTCAAGTTTAGACAAATGAAATGCAGTTGTCTTCAGTGTAGGAATTGCGCATGAAAACAGTCCCTATAGGCATGCTCACGACTCTCATGCTATGACAACCTCTGCATGTCTTGCTATCTATAAATGAAACTGGACTCTGAGGCATCTTGGAGGGCCTTGTTATTTCTTTTCCGAATCGAATGATGGCCCGCCATTACTGCTTTTGCTTTTTCTTGTTTCCGCTCATGCGTCTTCAGTATAACGGAATGTAGTCTCTTTGGAAATCTGGAAAATAATGCGGGTAATTGTGGGGGGTTTCAGTTATATCTTCTGCTTAAGCAAATACATTTAACTAATCGATCAATGTAGTATATTATATGGGTCGTATGCTACTTATATTCTATGTGTATAAGTCTAGTATATTGTTTGTGCATGCCCAATGTTTCAAGTTGCCTATTCTTGTTTGCTTTCCATTTCTTAAGACTGGGCAGGGCCCATGTGCCTGATGGCCTTTCGAAAATCAGTGGATGCTCTTAGCATGGATCATGCCAAACTTATTTTAATTTTAGATCGGTCCAGGTGTAAACCATTCCTATTTACCTGATTGTATGCCTTCACTGTTAAATGTTGTTATCTCTGGCTTCGTTGACCAATAGGATAAAAAGAAATAGTCAATACGTGATACTTTTATATTACTCACATTTGGTGAGATAGCATGAATGAATACTAATCCTTATCTTTCTTTTTGTTACATGAAATGCACCGGAGAAAAATGAAGAGTCTCACGGCGAGACTCATCACGAGCTACTTCAAATGGCATCCCGCATCTACATCCTTCGGGTTCCCTCTTCGGCAATTCCTAGAAAAACAAATAGGACAGAGTCATCCGCTTCAATCCCTTACTCTCTTAACCTCCTTATCTCATTTTATTTGTTATTGTAATTTTATTATACGACTTTGTAATTAATAGGAAACCAAGAGCAATTAGCCTTTGAACACACAAGGGGGAAGGTAATTTAAAATTAGAAATGCACTTCTACTTTATGTGTCTTTTAGAATTGTCATGCATGTCTAAGTTTTACCAAAGTAATCTAAATAATTTAACCTGCATCATAAACCAACATTTGTTTCTTATTAAATCCATAACAAATTTTCTCCTAAACTCTTAAGAATCATCTTAAGCACTTTTTATATAATATTATACGCAGGTTAAACAAGATTAATTTAGCTAACAGTACACATAATTAGTCCATAAATAACCTTTGCATGTACACATAATTAGTCCATAAATAACCTTTGCATCATTTACATTTTGGCCTTAGTCTTATAAACTTTTATCCACATGCCTCCTTTATAAAATATTTTGAAGCATCTTTTATATTTTCAAAACACGCATTTTTAAACATAATAATTAACCCTAGGTTTGAACGGACAATCGCAAGTTAGCGGATCCTTTAGGGTGCCTGACCCCTTCCCTTTAGGATAATAAAGAACCCTTGCCCGAAATCTCACATAAGTTTTCCAGACCATTAAAATGGAGTTAATGTTTACTTTAAACTAGTTAACATTTAGGTGTCCTAATTCACCCAATTAATTAGGTGGCGACTCCGCGAACCCCTTAGCATTTAGCACCTTTTGGCATTTTAGGCCCTTAGCACTTTTAGCACCCTAGCAACCCTTTTAAGCATTTTTAATATTTAAGCACCCTTTTAAACATTTAGCACTTTTATTCTATTGTTCTAACCATTTTTTCAAGCAGGAGTATTATTTTAAAATGTCGCGGTCGAAAAAGGGTGTGACAGTTTACATGAAAGGAAATGCCGATTCATTCGTCATAGTATGTCTATATGTAGATGACTTGCTGATCACTGGTAGCAGTCCTAGGATCATCCTAGAGACTAAGAACATGTTAAAACAATGTTTCGACATGAAAGATATGGGGGTCGCAGATGTCATCTTAGGGATCAAGATCTCTAAGACATCTAATGGACTGGTCTTGTCTCAATCACACTATATTAAAGATGTGCTGAAGAAATTTGAGATGTTTGACAGTTCACAAGTAAGGAAACCATTAGATAGAAGTAAAAAAATTGACAAGAATTTTGGTGTACCTATACGCCAGAAGCGATACGCAAGGGTAATTAGGAGTTTGATGTATCTCACAAACTGCACTCGACCAGATATCGCTTATGCAGTCAATAAACTGGCTAGGTTTACCCGAAATCCGAGTGAGGATCACTGGAAAGCGTTGAATAGAGTACTACGGTTCCTGAAGTTCACGCTAAATTTTGGGTTACACTATTCGAGATATCCAGCTGTACTAGAGGGGTACAGTGATGCAAATTGGATATCTGATAGCGATGACATGAAGTCCACCATCGGATATATTTTACAATTGGTGATGGAGTTATGTCTTCGAAATCCTCTCGGCAAACACTTATTGCCCGATCCACGATGGAGTCGGAATTTATCGCTTTAGACAAAGCGGGAGAAGAAGCTGAATGGCTTCATGGTTTTCTAGAGGATGTCCCATGTTGGGATAAACCCGTGTCTTTTGTAATGATCCACTGCGATAGTCAGTCAGCTCTAGAAATGGCACGTAGTTCTATGTACAACGAAAAGTCTCGTCATATTCGACGGAGATATGAGTCTGTTAGGCAGCTGATCACTTCGGGTGTTATTTCCATTGATTATGTAAAATTAATGGAAAATGTTGCAGATCCCTTGATGAAGGGAATGACCAGAGATCAGATGTTCTGTCTGTCTAGGGGAATAGGCTTAAAACCCAAACAATAAGAACCGATATAGTGGACACCCAACCTTACAGACTGGAGATCCCAGGAATAAGGTTCAATGGAAAAACTAAACTGTAAAGGTTCCGTGAACGCTTCGACGGAAGCAAGAGCACTTTGGATAATGTATCTTTCTTAAGAAATATAATCCAAGGTCGTTCCCGTGATAGACAAAAAGTGCTACCTGCAAGAGGGGTAAATGATAAATTTCCAAACCTTTAATGATCCTCAATATTTGAGGTTAGGTTGGGGAAATTTTTAATGTTTCCTAACGCTTGTATAGCGGGGTATTACAAGATACCTTGTAGGAGACCACCTATTTAAGTGCGAGGACAGGCCGCCTCAAATAAACGCACTTAAGAATCCAAGAGTGTCCACGGCCCACGACGGACAAAACATTAGAAAGATTGAGTTGGAAAGGTGTTGTGTTGGTACCATTGTCTTGGCATATACTAAACACTGACGGTTCAAGACATCACGTTCACCGCGCAGTAAATATTTCCGATGGTATTCTACTATGGAAGGTTCAACGCTACGACTACCTCTCCAGATGCAACATCGGTCCGCCGAGTGATTGCTCGAAAGACACCATGTGTGTGTGCCAAAATCTCTTCCAAGAGGGGATTGTTGGAAATTTACTGTGAAATAAAATCTTATTAAATTATGACTCGAACAATTGGGGCCCCGCACGTCGGAAACTTGGTTTCCGCACACATGCACATAAAGTGCCAATAATCGTAATTTTCTTAAGTGGAAGAGATATTGGTACGTATACGAATTATTTGAGACGTAAAATAATAGATGGTTATTGGCCAAATTTTTACGTTGGTAAATGAAAGGAAGACGTGTATAAAATGTAAAAGATGAAACGAGTCTGAAAAACGTCGTGGGAGTCTCGGCACCGCGGCGCTACTCCTCGGTTTTGAGCCGCGCATACCGCAGTGTCGCGACATCGTGGACGCTTCGCACCATTGAAAGATGGATTTAAAATCGTTGGGATGACTTTGGAGCATTAACTCTCCATTATTTGGCTGAATTATTACTCCACATTCATGGCCATTACATGGTCTTTATTGGTCATTACTTGGCTATGTGGAAGACTATCTTTTCTACACTATAAAATGGAGCTTTGGGCTCATTTGCAAAAACACCTTACACTCAAAAATTCTCTGAAATTGTCTTCCTTTCTTGCAATCACAAACACTCAAAGATCTTTCTTCCTAAGTAAACACTTGAGTTCCCTTTGCTCATTTTTTTGATTGTTGTTTTATCTTGAGAGATAAATTGTCATTACACCGTTGAAAAAATATACGGGGCAATATTATCTTAAAGATAGATTTTTCATCCAATCGACTTAGTAAGATAATTATTTTATTGTTACATTTCCTATTTCCTTGTTTCTACGAATCACAACTCACAGAATTTATTACAAGATTGTAATCTATAGGTGGGCACCAATTCTTTTTATTTGCTACTAATAAAAACATTGATACATCACATATTCACATGGGAAAGTTTCATGTTCAAACATATATAGAGGAAAAAAGAAAAACGAAATTGGTGTGCAGTAGTAGTTGAAAACAATAGATGGAAAAACGTGCATATATACGAGTAGTTACTTTTGGAGTCTTCTTTTTTCTTGTCAAAATGGTATCACTGCATGTATCTCGCCGATTGATTATTGGTTTATGATAATTGAACTTACATGGATGCTTAGAAATTGGTTATACCTATATCGAATGCTAGAGAATGCTAGTATCTTACGGCATATATGGAGTTGTCACCATATGGTTGACTACCTATTCGACCGCATGCTTCTATTCCCTTCAATTCTCTTCGTTATTCAGGTCAATTTAATTAAGGAACCACCATTCAACTTCTAATTATTGTCTTAAAAATCATAAAATTATTTTCTTGTTTCATAACTCAACTTTACCTGTATATATCACAGAACATAAAAAAGAAAACGTTGAGAAATGTTATATCCAAATCCCAGAAAAATACACAAAGCTTGCCACATATATAAAATTGTCATGTAAGTATATATATATATATATTATATATATATCATGTACGTGTAGGTAATTTATTGTGAGCACAACAATTGTAAATAAACGGAAAGTAAGTAAATATTATAAAAATTACAAAACTAGAAACAAGAACAAAATAAGTTTTTGCTGAGTCGAGTGATGTTTAGTCCTTAAGACAAGATTTCCCTATATATATCTTTTAACGTTAATGGGCAATAGTCTCCCAAGATAAAATAACAACTAACAAATGAGCAAAGCAAACTCAAGTGTTTCTAGAAAAGAACTTTGAGAGTTTGAAGATTGCTAGAGAGGAAGAAGTTCTGAAAATTTCTGAGTGTTCAACAATTGAGCCAAAGACCTCAATTTATAGTAGTGTAAGAATGACCTCTTCAAGTGCTCATGTAATGGTCATTTAAATGTCATATAATGGACACTTGATTCACCAAGTAATGCAGCCAAATAATGACCGATTTATGGAGGAAAAACTGACATTTCAATGCTCCAAAACATCCCCATAATTAGCCAAACTTTAGAACTTCCGTCGCATAGACACTGCATGGGTAGCGTCGCAGCTCGGCCTCAGAGGCGTCGCGGCTCAACCATTGAGGCGCCCCGGCTCTGTGGTGGCGCCGCAACCCTTTTCCGACCCATTTCAATCTTGCACTTCGCACACTTCTTTCTTCATTTACCAACGTGAAACACTCGTCATTTAGTCAATGACTGTCCATCATATCATTCTATGTCTCAAACATTTTACTTACGTACCAATATCTCTTTCACTAAGAAAATTTACGATCCTTGATACAACGTGTGCATGTGTGTGAAAATGACGTTTACGACGTGCGGGGCCCCAATTATTCGAGTATGAGATAAATTTTATTCCACGTTAATAAATTTTCAACATTTATCTTACCTAATATCTACGTGGCACTACCTAAAAATCATTTTCTGCCCATACATAATACTTGATGTTTTTTCACTATGTGGCAAATTAAGAGATTTTTAAGTTTATTGGGAAATGGTTGATGAAATAAGTGAAATAATGACAACGTACTTGTGTTTTTGAGACCACACTTGGCATTTCTCGATGGTTTTTTATCTTTTGTGATTTATAGACATATATAGTTTTGAGTTATTTTGTTAAAAAAATTAGTTTACGACTCTGATATAATAAATTAAAAGTCAAATGACCATCCATAAAATTAGTATGAGTATCTATTACGTTTATCGAGTTAATTTCTTATAAAATAGTGTGTATTTTCGTGAATAACAAACGATGGTTTCAGGCGAGATAAAATCAGGGGCAAAGGTATTGTAATATATGGGTTTACTCAAACTCAATAGTTTTGGCTCAGATAATTTTACTAAATAAGTATATATAGCTAATAGAGTTTGTGAAAATGAGATTTTTTGACCTCTTACAATTTTTTTTTTGTGACGGCGAACTCGCACGCTTCTTTCGAAATGCGCAAGCAGAAACCCCGGATCGACGCAATACCGCAAACCACGCCACCGCTTAAATCTCTTACAATTTAAATAGAAGCTTATGTGTTTTTTTTCCAGATCTCTTAGGTAAATATTTCAGCCTTATATATATAAATCAAATAGAATTATGATAATCCATAGTGTTCAGATCCTTAACCCTTTTATTAAAAACCTACGCCTAACTTATACACGAAAAAATTGCATCAACCCACTAACACTGGGTTAATTGACACAATCAATAAAAATAATTTCAAAAAATTGCACGTTTTTCCCTCAGAAGGGCTGGTCTTTAATCCCCCTAAATTGTTGGTCTTTAATTTTTGCTCCTACTTCTCATTTAATAAAAATTTGTGAGCAAAGACACCCTTATTTGACGGTCTACAAAATCAGAGATACTTGGTTCGATCCCCAGCAGGGTAAAAATAATAATTTGAAAGACAATGTTTACAATTTTGCAAGACAAAGTTTTGATAGAAATTATGCCTATTCGCAAAAGGTACATAGAAATCATGTCTTGTCCGACATAGTTATATAGTACTAATTCGCCAGACAAGTTTTTATAAAACTATGTTTGACAAGACATAGTTTCTATGTACCTTTTCGCGAATAGGTATAGTTTCTATCGAAACCTTATCTTGCGAAATTAGGTCATATAATCCAAATTTCTTTTTTGTTTTTTCACAGGAATATTTTCAGCTATTTTTTTGTTATTTAAATTGTCGAAGGGAAAAAATTAAAAACATGCAATTTAAGGAAAAAGTTAAAGACCACCCCAGAATAGGGCATTTGTGCGAATTGCCCAAGAATTTCCACTCGTTTAAACTTTAAAAGCCCTAGTTCATAGAGAAATCCAAGGAGATGATTAGGGCTCGATGACTTTTCTAAAAGACAATGTCAAGGATGAGGGGTCAACGTGACAACCAGAGGAAGAAGAACTTGATTACTCATCCAATGACGGAGGCGCAGAGCAACATATATGTATCCAATTAGGGGTGTCAATCGACACACCTTCGTTTAAAAATTACATTAGGTAAAAAGAATTATATATATGTATACACACTCACTATGAGTAGAATACTCTTGATTTTTATGTGTTTACTTTTTCATATTTTAACATCTCTTAATTTCTAGTTCCGCCACGGGACAGGTCATCCCATTGCCATCTCTAACAGCCAGCGAAATTCCTACATTAGCAAATCAACCATGAAGGAGAAGTATAATATTAGTCGATGTTTCTTGATGCCTTCTGCAGTGACATCGATAGCCATCTTTCGTTTTACATGACTACATATATATGACCAAAAAAGAGGATAAATAATAAAATAAAGGTGGCTTTACATGTACAAATTTACACTATTTTCCTCGGTTTCGTCCAGTGATGGCCAAAAAAGAAAAGAAAAAAGGAAAATAGAATATAGAAAGAACTCTGGAATCTTTTTACAAGAAATATCACTTTATAGTTTATACCAAATATATAGATATGTTGGAAATATTTATTGAACGTGAAATAAAATTAATCATATTTAATTACGAATTGAACAATTGGGGTCCCGCACGTAGGAAACGTTGTTTCCACACACGTGCACATATAGTGTCAAGGATCATAATTTTTTTAAATGGAAGAGATATTGGTACGTATACGAATTGTTTGAGACGTAAGGTAATAGACGGTTATTGGCCAAATGACGTTGGTTTCACGTTGGTAATGAAGGAAGAAGTGTACAAAGTGTGAATGTCGAAATGAGTCAGAAAAAGGACCGCGACGCCGGAAAACCATCTCGGCGCCGCGGCACCACCACCACAGAGTCGCGCCGCTGCGGCGCCGCCGCACCAACCTGCAGGGCCGCGGTGCTGCGACAATTTCAGAACGTTGGAAGCGAATTTAAGGTGATCTTTGGGCTGACTTTGGAGTATTAACTCTCCATTATGTTGCTCATGAATTCAGTCATTATTTGGCTAAATTGTAACTCCATATTCAAGGCCATTACATGGTCATTCAAGGCCATTATTAAGCTAATGGAAGGTCATCTTCTTCAACACTATAAAATGATGTCTTGGGCTTATTTGGAAAATACACCTTACACACAAAATATATTCTATACTTGACAATTTTCTGAAAATTGTTCTTCCTCTCTTGCAATCAAACACTCAAAGATCTTTCTTCATAAGCGAACTCTTGAGTTTTTCCTTTACTCATTAGTTTGATTGTTGTTTTATCTTGGGAGATAAGTTGTCATACCACCGTTAAAGGAATATACGAGGCGATATTATCTTAAGAAAATATTGAAACTTCAATCGACTCAACAAGACCATTTTATTGTTTAATTTTCAGATATATTATTTATTTGTTGTTGTTATTGCAATTCCCATTTCCTTGTAATTTTATATTTACTTCCAACAAGCTTAAGATAATTTTCGTTGCTTTCAACAACAACAATGTCTGCTGAAGATCAAATCAACGCTGTAAATTCGAACACCACTCAAGGCAATTCCAATGTCTTCAACTCCACTGGTTTTGGCACTACTAGTGTCAATCCTACTACTCAAGGCAATACCACATCCTCTAACACCACTGTTTTTAGCACCACGAGTGCTAACACTGCTGCTCAAGGCGTTCCAAACTTTTTTGCTCCTGCTGAAGGAAGCACCACTGCTTCATCTCCGGTTGGCTTTCACCATGAACGTCCTGAGAAGTTCATGGGTGCACACTTCAAAAGATGACAGCAAAAGATGTTGTTTTTACTGACGGTTATGGGAATGTCACGTTTCCTAACCGAAGACCCTCCACAAGTTGGGTAAGACAAGGACCCTCAGCCAATGATTTGGCTGGAGGGGGCCAAGGTATCCATGTTGTTGACGACATGAAGTTGGTTCTTGATGCATGGAAACATAGTGATTTCATGTGCAGGAACTACATTCTGAATAGTTTGTCGGAAAACAGTTGTGGGAAAAACTACAAAGAAATACAACACCCAAGATGCGGGTAGTAAGAAGTTCATCATTGAGAAATTTCTGAAATTTCAAATGGTGGATAACAAGAGTATGTCAACCCAAGTCCAGGAATTACAAATGATTCTTCATCACCTAGACTTGGAAGGATTGAAGCCCAACGATCAATTCTTGGTTGAGGCATTAATTGAAAACTGCCTCCTTCGTGGACCGAGTTTATGAACTACTTAAAACTCAAAATGAAGGAAATGACCTTAGACGAACTTATTGTTAAACTCCAGATCCAAGAGGACAATAAGAAGGCCATACCAAATGAAAGACTACTGCTGAGGATAGGGAAAATCTGACAGAGGTCAAAGGAACCCAAGTAAGAAGCAGAAGTTCCAGAAGGTCGGCCAGTCCCAAACTACTGAAAAGTTTAAGGGAACTTGCAACTATTGTGGTAAAGTTGGTCACATGGCCAAAGTCTATTGCAAGCAAAAATATGATAAGGCAAAAGGCAAGGATAAGGTAAACATCGTCGAAGACACGCTCTTAGACGATATGATTGAAGAATTCTCAGTTGTTGTGCTAGAGGTCAACCTCGTTGAAAATCCAACACAATGGTTGCTGGATACAGGTGTTACTCGCCATATTTGTTCCAACAAAGATTTCTTCTTCACGTATACACCAGTTATAGATAAAAAATTGTTCATAGGCAAAATTTCTTCTTCCAATGTGTTGGGGGTAGGAAAGGTAGTCCTCAAGATGACGTCCGAAAAGGAGCTGACTCTAAAGGAAGTGATACATGTCCCGGAAATTCGAAGGAATTTAATTTCTGGACCTGTATTGGTCAATGCTGATTTTAGGCTAATATTCGAGACTAACAAGTTTGTAATCACGGAAAATGGAACTTTTGTAGGTAGATGATTCGTCTGTGAAGGCCTCTTTAAAGTTAATTCTACTCCTGTAATGCCTTCTACTTAAGGAGATTCGCATGTGAAGGCTCCTTAGGACAAACACTGCACCTACAATTTTTTCTTTAATATCAATAAAACTGAGCCTTCCTTTTACTTGTTTATTTCTTCTAATTTATGGCACCATAGATTAGACGTGTTAACTATCAATTTATACTAAGATTGGTAAAGTTAGAATCATTGTTGTCTATTGACATAAACCCTCAACATAAGTGTGAGGTAGACATAGAGGCAAAGACTCTCCAAAAAGTCCCCTTAGATCCGTTGATCGGTGTATTTTATATACACCTTTTGAGTAATTTTTAGTTAGTATTTTACTCATTTCATTTATGTTTAGTATAGTATTAGGATTGTTTTCCTTTCTTTTGTGTCACAGCGGTCAGAAATGGAGAAATGGCGAAAAGGAGATGAAATGAGCATAAATAAGATGGAATTGCACACTAAAAGGGCCAAGAAATGAAGCCTAAGAAGTTCCGGACGAACAAAGGACGAAGAAACGAAAAATCCGGAAGAATGCCGTCACCGGCGCCAAGGCCGACCATCAAGATGTTCGAAATGCCTCGATTTTCAGCGCCGTGGCGCCCGATCATAGGCTACCACGACGCGGGATTTCTGAGTTTTGGGCCGAATTTGACACATTTTCAGGGTCCAAAAGAGATAACTTTTCCTACCTACATAATACTTAACCCTTTACCTAAAGGATTCCATAACTTTTCCTAAACCCTTTACCTAAAAGGATTCCATAACCTTTCCGACCTACATAATCCCTAACCCTTTACCTAAAGGATTCTTGGGTTATAAATAGTCTCTACATCATTAGAAGAATTAATCCATCATCCTTCAATCCATCCCACACTTGACAATTACATTCTCCATCCATCATTCTACCACATTCCATCTTGTAAATATTCCACAACACAATCCTTGGATGCTAGAAGGCTTGGAGACTTGTTCTTGAGTATTTTTCTTTTCTTACTTTTGCTTTGTTTATTTCAGTTCATGTATGGAGATTGTATTAGTTCTTAGCGTGACTATGGCTAGGAGCTAATTACTTTGTTAGGGATTTCCTTGTGATTCTCTTGAAACTCTTATTCATGAATTAATAAATTAGTTGATTTCTTCTTCACTTGTTTAAGATTTATTCAATAGTTGTTTTGATTGCTTGATAATTAATTGATCACTAGTTATCATCACTTATATGAGTTCTAATCGAAATCCGAAAGGGGAGATTGTGAATATGCTATAGTTGAATAAACATAGGTTTAAATCGTGGATGAAAGTACCCCGATACTTGTGTAGCTTAATAGGTTATTGATCTTAATCCTCCTTTGTAGTCAATCTTGTCATCGAAAAATAGAAGGGTTCTCCATTGGGGTTGAGTGTTTATATTACCTTAACAGGAGTATAAAACGGTCTAGTTAACCTGATATCTTAACATAGAAGAAGAAGTTAGTCTAATTGTATTAAGGATTGAATAGAGTGGATAGTTGATGATCTTGGAAGCCATAATTCTCCATCATAACTGATTTAAATCAAAGTATTTTCATAATTAGTTTATTTCCTGCATTATTAGTTTAGAATTCCAACTCAATTAACGTTAACCAAATAGAAACTAAAGCATAGATAATCGATACTTGAAAACCAGTCCCTGAGGACGATATTCGGTCTTACCTAGACTATATTACTTGTAACGATACGTGCACTTGCGTTTAGCCTGTGTATAAATCGCACATCATCCTTCGAAAGGGAAACCGCTCATCTAGAACTCACACATATCAACATATGTGTTTTGAAGTTCGCTCAAGCTAGAGGGGGGAACAAATACTTTGTGATTTTCTTGGATGATGGCACAAGGTTGTGCTATCTTTACTTAGTTAAAAGTAAAGACGAAGCTTCTAAATCATCTAAGCACCACAAAAATAACCAACAATATCAATGGGTCTATAGACAAGTACAAATCTAAGACATCCATATGTATGTTCATAACTATCACCGCATTGCGGGATCGTGAAATACATCAAATGGATGTTAAGACTGTCTTCTTAAATGGTGATTTGGAAATATACATAGATCAACCCGAGGGGTATGTGGTTCCAGGACAAGAAACAAAAGTGTGTCGTCTTGTCAAATAGTTATACGGCCTGAAACAGGCCCCTAAACAATGACACGAGAAATTTGGTAGTACCCTACTATCAAAAGATTTTACCATTAATAAATGTGATAAATGTGTTTACATGAAAGGAAATTCCGATTCGTTCTTCATAATATGACTTTATGTATGACTTGTTGATCACCGGTAGCAGTCCTAGGACAATCCTAGAGACTAAGAACATGTTAAAACAATGCTTCGACATGAAATATATGGGTGTCGCAGATGTTATATTAGGGATCAAGATCTCTAAGACATCTAATGGACTGGTCTTGTCTCAATCTCACTACATCGAAGATGTGCTGAAGAAATTTGAGAAGTTCGACAGTTCACCAGTAACGACACCATTGGATAAAAGTCAAAAGATTGACAAGCATCTTGGTGCACCCATACGCCAGGAGCGATACACACAGGTAATTGGGAGTTTGATGTATATTACAAACTGCACTCGACCTGATATCTCTCATGCAGTCAATAAATTGGCTAGATTCACCGGTAATCCAAGTGATGATCACTGGAAAGCACTGAATAGGGTACTACGGTTCCTGAAGTTCACGCAAAATTTCGGGTTGCACTATTCGAGATATCCAACTGTACTAGAAGGGTACAGTGATGCAAACTAGATATCTGATAGAGATGACACCAAGTCCACCAGTGGATATATTTTTACAATTGGTGGTGGAGCTGTGTCTTAGAAATCCTCTAGGCAAACCCTTATTTTCCGATCCACGATGGAGTCGAAATTTATCGCTTTGGACAAAGCGAGAGAAAAAGCTGAATGACTTCATGGTTTCTTAGAGGATGTCCCATATTGGGATAAATTCGTGTCTTCTGTAATGATCCACTGCGACAATATCGGCTCACAGGAAGAGCACGGTTCAATATACAACGCAAGTCTCACATATACGGCGAGACATGAGTCCGTTAGGCAACTGATCACCTCGGGTGTTATTTCCATTGATTACATAAAATCTAAGGAAAACATAGCAGATCCCTTGACGAAGGGAATACCCAGAGATCAGATGAACTACCTGTCTAGGGGAATGGGTTTAAAACCCGATCAATAAGAATCAATATAATGGACACCCAACCTTACGGACTGGAGATCCCAGGGATAAGGTTCAATTGGAAAACTAAACTGTAAATGTTCAATTGAGAGCTTCGGTGGAAGCAAGAGCACTTTTGATAATGATTT
Organism: Przewalskia tangutica; assembly: GCA_029844215.1. Lineage (NCBI taxonomy): Eukaryota > Viridiplantae > Streptophyta > Magnoliopsida > Solanales > Solanaceae > Przewalskia > Przewalskia tangutica. Next base: position 46,000,057 of record CM056723.1, read on the forward strand.
ATTCTTAAGAAACATAATCCAAGGTCATTTCCGTGATAGACATAAAGTGCTACATGTAGAGGGGTAAATGATAAGTTTTCAAACCTTTAATGATCCTTAATAATTGAGGTTAGGTTGGAGAAACTTTTAATGGTTCCTAACGCTCGTGCAATAAGTTATTGCAGGATATCTTGTAGGAGACCACCTATTTAAGTGCGAGGACATGCCTACTCAAATGAATGCACTTAAGAATCCAAGGGTGTCCACGGCCCACGACGGACAAAACATACAAGAAAGATAGAGTGGGAAAGGTGTTGTATTGGTACCATTGTCTTGGCATATACTAAACACTGACGGTTCAAGATATCACGTTCACCGTGCAGTAAATATGTCCGATGGTATTCTACTATGGAAGGTTCAAGGCTACGATTACCTCTCCAGATGCAACGTCGATCCGCCGGATGATTGCTAGAAAGGCACCATGTCGTGCGCCAAAATCTCTTCCAAGAGGGAATTGTTGGAAATATTTATCAAACGTGAAATAAAGTTAATCCTATTTAATTACGAATTGAACAATTGGGGCTCCGCATGTAAAAAACATTGTTTCCACACACGTGCACATATAGTGCCAAGGATCATAATTTTATAAAATGGAAGAGATATTGGTACGTATACGAATTATTTGAGACGTAAGGTAATTGGCGGTTATTGGCCAAATGACGTTGGTTTCACGTTGGTAAATGAAGGAAGAAGTGTACAAAATGTGAATGTCGAAACGAGTCAGAAAAAGGACCGCGACGCCAGAAAACCATCTCGGTGCCGCGACACCAACCTGCAGGGCCGCGGCGCTGCGACAATTTAAGAATGTTGGAAGCGAATTTAAGGTGATCTTTGGGCTGACTTTGGAGTATTAACTCTTCATTATGTTGCTCGTGAATTCAGCCATTATTTGGCTGAATTGTAATTCCATATTCAAGGCCATTACATGGTCATTCAATGTCATTATTAAGCTAATGGAAGGTCATCTTTTCAACACTATAAGCGAACTTTTGAGTTTTTCCTTTACTCATTAGTTTGATTGCTGTTTTATTTTGGGAGATAAGTTGTCATACCATCGTTAAAGTATACGGGGCAATATTATCTTAAGAAAAGATTGAAACTTCAATCGACTCAACAAGACCATTTCATTATTTAATTTCCAGATTTATTATTTATTTGTTGTTGTTATTGCAATTCCCATTTCCTTCTAATTTTATATTTACTTCCAACAAGATATTACATCATGTCCAAATACTAATGGTTTCAGTAAAATTACATTTGTTTTAAAATATTTGACCTTTTAAAATAAATAAAAAGTTCCTTTATTACTTTCCCCAGTTCCGGTGACACTGTCTGCATTTCCTTTTACTAAGCACCGCAATTTAATCATGTAAATAGGTTTAGTGTTTTGTGTGGTCCATACCTTGTCAAGTACGTACCATAACATGAAGCAACCAAATTAGCTTTTAATAATGACAAGATTATAGACATTTATTAAGTGTGTCAAAGTATGTGGCGTAGCAGTCAACGAAGTAAGATAAATACCATATATAGGTTATCAAATTAAAATTTAAGTTTTAGCATAGACAAAATGCCTAAGCGATTTTTATCTATTTGCATAAATCGTTGTAGGTGAACAGAGTTATTAAAATAACATATGCTCATCAAATAAAAATGTATGAGAATGTCACATTTATTTTATAAAAAAAGGACATTAAGGATCTGTTTGGACAAGCTTCTGGAAAAGTGTTTATGTTTCTCAGAAGTAGTTCCAGTTTCTGCAGAATCAGTTAGGGTGTTTGACCTATAATTATAGAAGTGCTTCTGAGAAACAGAAACAGTTTCTGTTTGGCCAACATTTACGCAAATTTACTAAAATATTCTTTTTAATAGTTTTAAAACTATTTAAAATATTCTTTTCTATAATATGTTTCTAAAAATTAGTATATCTTTACAATTTAATAAAAAAAAAAAAATTATTTAATTGTAACATTTAATAAAAAAATAATATTATATTGTACATAAGAAATGTAACGACAATATGATAGTCAATGACTCAAATATGTCCAAACCTATTCTCCGCCCTACCCACACCTATCCCCACCCATCCTTAAATTTCTATGTCATATTTTATTGACTTTTATAAAAAAATATGAATTTTTTCTTCCCCTTACCCGCCCTACCCCCACCCCACCCCATTGCCCTATCTCATCCTCAAATTTTCATTTCATATTTTTTGTTACTTTTATAAAAAATGATTGAAAATATGAAATTTTTTCTTACCCACCCCCTACCCCCATTGCCCTACTCATCCTCAAATTTCTATTTCATATTTTTTTGTTACTTTTATAAAAAAAAAATTATTAAAAAAATATAAATTTTTTCTTACCCCCACCCCTACCCCCATTGCCCTACCCATCCTCAAATTTCTATTTCATATTTTTTTGTTACTTTTATAAAAAAAAAATTATTAAAAAAATATGAATTTTTTTCTTACCCCCGCCCTACCCCCTACACCTCTCCCCACCCCATTTCCCTATTCATCCTCAAATTTTTATTTCATATTTTTTGTTACTTTTATAAAAAAAAAAGATTTTTTTTCTTACCCCCGCCCTAACCCCCTTGCCCTACCCCTACCCCTACCCCTACCCTACTCATATTCCCAAATTTCTATTTTATATGGGGATATTATATGAGATTAAAAGGAATTTTGTGGAAAAAATGACAAATGAGTCCAAAAGAAATTCAATGAATGAGCAAAAAGGGGGCTTCTCCAGAAGCACCAAATTGGTGTTTCTGCTTCTCTTCCCATCTAGAAACACTTTTTGGCTTCTGAAAAAAGTGTTTCTACTTCTGGAAAGAGGGTGTTTGGCCAAAAAAGTGTTTTTGAGAAACAGAAACACCTCCAGAAGCTTGGCCAAACACCACCTAAGTAGTACATAAAGCGTGGACAATCATGTACTGTACCACAAGAATACAAAAAGAAAGGAACAAAATTGTGTAATTAAATCTAAATGAATATGTTTTTATTTTATTTTATTGATGAATGATTTATAATATATATATAAGATTACAAAAATATTTACTTTGATACAAACTAGGTAACTAATTAACCTAATTACAAAAGGATTATAATTCTACCTAAAATATGAAATATACAATTAATATAATTAATGAAAGAATATTGGAAAATATTCTATTACAATCCCGCAGTTGAAGCGGGAGGTTCTGGAACACTGAGATTGGCTTGAGAATCATCAAATAGTATGTGCGCAAGTCCTTTGGTGAAGATGTCGGCAATCTGATATATGAAAGGAACATGAAGGACACGAACTTGACCACGAGCCACTTTTTCGCGAACGAAATGAATGTTCATCTCAATGTGTTTAGTGCGATGAAGTTGGACGAGATTGTCAGAAATATATATCGCACTAATATTATCGCAGTAGATCTGTGTTGCCTTTTGAATCGGGCAGTGAAGCTCAAGTAGAAGGTTACAGATCCAACAAGACTCAGAGACGACGTTGGCAACACCTTTGTATTCTACACTAGATCAAGATAGTGTAAGTTGTCTTTTGGAAGACCAAGATAATAGGTTATCTCCGAAAAAAACGCAATAACCAGACGTTGAGCATCAGGTGTCAGAACATCCACCCCAGTCAACATCAGAATAGGTAGTGATTGAATGTATAGATGTAATTCGAATTGAAGTGTACCTTGGACGTATCGTAAAATACGTTTGAAGGCATGCATGTGTGCTTCCTTTGGATTGTGCATGTGCAAGCAAATTTGTTACACGCCATAAGATATGTCAGGTCTCGTGAGTGTGAGGAACTGTAGGGCCCCAATCAGGTTATGATAGTGAGTCGGGTCTGAATATGAAGGGTCGTAATCAGCGCTAAGCTTGAAATTAGTGTCTATAAGCGTGTAGGATGGTTTTCAAGATGTCATGCATGCACGATTAATGATATATTCGGCGTACTTCTTCGGACATAGAAGTAGGCCGCTAGAATATCGAGTGACAGAGATGCCTAAGAAATAACTCAGAGAGCACAAATCTTTCATAGAAAACTCAGAGGTAATGAGAGACATAATGGATCAGCGGATAGCATCATATAATATGGTGAGGATAATGTCATCAACATATAATAATATGTAAGCCATGTTTCTACCCTCGTGTAGATGAATAGGGAACAATTGGATCTACTGTGTGAAAAATTGATAGAGGAAACATAATCGGTGAACCGCTAGTACCATGCTCGAGGAGTCTGTTTCAGTCCATAGAGCGATTTCTGCAACAGACACATATAATTGGATGAATATGATCCCTGAAACCCATAGGTTGATGCATATATATCTTTTCATAAAGATTTCTATGTAAGAAGGAATTCTTGATATCAAGTTGATGAATGGGCCAAGATTTGGATATGGCAATGCTAAGGACAGTTCGGATGGTTGCGGAATTTACGATCGGGCAGAACGTTTCATCACAGTCCACTCCCACCTGTTGAGACCTGCCATCACCTACAAGACGAGTCTTGTACCTCTCAAAAGAACCATCAGATTTATTTTTATGTCTAAAAATCTACATAGAACGAATAATGTTAGCATCAGGTGGATGGGGTACTAGGTCCCACATCTTATTATCAATAAGAGTATTATATTTATCAATCATTGCGACTTCCAATTAGGGTCTGTCAGGCCGATTTCCACGCGCTCACGCATGTGTAAGTATCGTTACAAGTAATATAGTCTGGTAAGACCGAATATCGTCCTCAGAGACTGGTTCCTAATTACCGAACATCTATTCTAGGTTATCTATTTGGCAAACGATAAGTTGATTTGGTTTTTATCTAACACTAGTAGAGTAATTGCAAGAATGAAACTAAATTATTGAGGTTTAATCAGTTATGAAGGAATTATGGCTTCCACTATCCTCAACTATCCACTTTTTTCAATCCTTAATGCAACTAGAATGACTTCTTCTTCTATGTTAAGATAACGGTTAACTAGACTGTATTATATTTCGGTTAGGATATATAATCGCTCAACCCCAGTGCAGAAACCTTTTATATTTCTATGATAGGTTTTACCACATAAGAGGATTAAGAACAATAACCTATAATGCTACACAAGTATCGGGGTACTTTCGTCCGCGATTTTAACCTATGTATATTCAATTACAGCATATCCAAATCTCTCCTCTCGGTTCTTGATTCGAAATCATATAGATTATGATAATTAGTGATCAATTAACTATCAAATATTCATACCAATATTTAATAAATCTTAATCAAGTGAAGAAGAAATCAACCTAATGCAATAATTCATGAAATAGAGTTTCAAGCGATTCAATAGGAAAGCCCTAATAAAGTGTTTAACTCCTAGACATAGACATGCTAAGAACTAATACAAATCCAAACATGAACTGAATGGAAATAAAGGAAAGAAAAGTACTTAGAACTAATGTCTCCAATTGTAGCCGCCACACGTTGTGTTGCGTTCTGTATCCGGTGTCTGATATGTAATAGTACAAGGTGCCTCTTTTAGGTCAGGGTTTTAGTTGAGAAAAATTGCGCTTCAGACCCTTTTAACCCTCTTTCCAATTCTATTCGGATTGAAAATTCCCGCATCGGCACCGCGGTCCTGCAGAATGGCCTCGCAGCCGAAGTACATCGTCTTCGCAATTGTGGCATCACGATCCGCCGCCACGGCCCCGCGGTCTTTCGCCCCGACCGCCAAGTTTCATCCTTTTTGCCGGAGCCTTTTTCGCCACTTTTAGCTTCTTTTTGGCATTTTGTCATTTAGAACCGCTGCGACTCAAAAGAAAGAAAAACAACCCTAACACTATACTAAACACAAACAAAATGAGTAAAATACTAACTAAAATGACTCAAAACTGTATACAAAATATTCCTAATAAATACCCCCAAACTTAACCTTTGCTCGCCCTTGAGCAAAGATCAAAACAAAAATCAAAGAAATAAAAAGAAAACTGACTCAAAAGACTCTAATCAATCAGCTGCACAAGGTTACTTAGAAAAGCATGAATGTCAGTTCAGATAATATGTTGGAACATACATAGCATGAATTTAGCAATCTAGAATTTCAAGTTAGATATTTCGCAAATTCATTTCAATCATAATCAATGGAAGCATGAACACCTACCCTATGCATGTCAATTTCGTTCCATTTTTTTCCAAAGACCTATGGGCTTGTTTACTTGTTATTCTCCACTAATTATAGACATACAATTTAGAGATCTTCAGGACTTTTCAGGGTTGTAATGTAGGCTTAGGCAGAGGTAGATAAAAGTAGGCATTTCGGCTCAATTTACGTACCATACGCATTTTTCTCATTCAATCATTTTGTCCTTCTTTTTGGTATTCTTTTCAGTTCATACCTATCATTCCCCTCTTCTCTTTTTGAGAGCATGAAACACATTCTCATAGACACCCCTAAACTTAAGCTTTTACATCTTTTTCATTGGGGTGCATCAATTTTTCATTCTCTTTTCGTATTTCTTTTTCACACTTCTTTTATCTCAATTTTTCAATTACTGCTTATGGCACATAAGGGAATTACAGGGTGTCAAAGAAATAACTTATTTTAAACTCAAATGGGCTGACTAGGGATCCAATTTATTGCAAGGTAGATATTGAATGGTAAGAAGGGCTAATAAAGAAATGCCTGAATCATCTCCCTAAATATGTACATCTTAACTATTTCGCCTCAAATAACAAGCAAGCAGACTTCATAGACATTTTTCAATAATTCTTTCCACAATTGACAACACATAGGCTAAGCACAAATATCCAACATCATTAGATTTTCATGAATTTTTGACATATCTAACTTAAGCACACATATTTTATATCCCACTTAATTCACTAGTCATTTCAAGCAGTACATCATGCATGATCATCAAAAAATATTGACTCATATAGACACAATAAAAGACACAAAAACTCAATCAAAATGACTCAAAAACAGAAATACAAAAATAAAATAAGTACCCCCCCCCCCCCAAACTTAAATGACACATTGTCCCAAATGTGTAACGACTCAAAAATTAAAAAGGGACGACTTACAGACATCAAAACAGCGGTTCAAAATGGTGGTGGTGGCGGCGGATGTTGCATTGAGGCGGTATCTGGAGATGTCGTGTTTTATCAACGGGCGCCACGACCCCGCGGCGCTTTGCCAAATTTCTCCCATTTTTGCAGCATTTTTCTCAATCCCTGCTTTTATCTGTCATCCACAACACTCAACATACCATATCGTGAGACTGTTCAACTTTTGGGGGTGCCCTTGAGGGTATGGACTTTCTGGTTGGGGCTCAGCAATGATAGTTGGTGGTGTCTTTTCTGCAACGGATATAGAAAAAAGATATTCCAAGGAATCCAAAAAGGTGAAAATTGGGATCTCGATAACCTCTTCTTTCTCTACACCAACTATCTCTCTCAATTCCTCATTATTCTCAACATCTTGTTGTGGTTCAGGTTCCTCACTCTGCTTATCACCCCCCACAACTGTGTCGCTAGACAGATTTTCTTGCGGTAGATTGGTCACCATATCCATCAGCTGCCTTATTTGCGTCTCCAAATTTTTGAGGAACACCTTTGACTCAGCCATAAACTGAGTCTGGAACTTGGTGAGCCTGAGTATGGCTGTCTGCAACTCATTTTGATCTTCATGTGTAACCTGTGGGTTAAGCTGTTGTTGCTGATTCCACTGCCCCTGATAGTAGTAGTAGTCCATTGTTTTTCAACTTTACCTACAAAATAAGAAAAACAACAAAAAGTGATAAAAAGATGCTCGCAGAACAAGTTAGAAACTTGTTCTTGGAGCAACCAAATTAGAAATAAAATAACATAACCGAATATATACAAATCAAATTAGAAATAAGAATAGATAATTCGATATTAAAAGTACGCCAGTCCCCGACAACGACACCAAAACTTGTCAGGCCGATTTCCACGTGCTCACGCAAGTGTACGTATCGTTACAAGTAATATAGTCTGGTAAGACCGAATATCGTCATCAGAGACTGGTTTCTAATTACCGAATATCTATTCTAGGTTATCTATTTGACAAACGATAAGTTGATTTGATTTTTATCTAACACTAGTAGAGTAATTGCAAGAATGAAACTAAATTATTGAGGTTTAATCAGTTATGAAAGAATTATGGCTTCCACTATCCTCAACTATCCACTTTTTTCAATCCTTAATGCAACTAGAATGACTTCTTCTTCTATGTTAAGATAACGTTTAACTAGACTGTATTATATTTCGGTTAGGATATATAATCGTTCAACCCCAGTGCAGAGACCTTTTATATTTTTATGATAGGTTTTACCACATAAGAGGATTAAAAACAATAACCTATAATTCTACACAAGTATCGTGGTACTTTCGTCCGCGATTTTAACCTATGTCTATTCAATTACAGCATATTCAAATCTCTCCTCTCGGTTCTTGATTCGAAATCATATAGATTATGATAATTAGTGATCAATTAACTCTCAAACATTCATACCAATATTTAATAAATCTTAATCAAGTGAAGAAGAAATTGTTGACACCCAATTTTGGCCCTCTCGCCCAAATATTAATAATAAAATTACACTAATTTTTTAAATAATTTTTTACAATTTTATAATAATAAAATGCAACAATAAAATATTAATAAATGCATAAATAAATGATTTAATAATGACACCGCATTTTACGCCTCACGTCCGCACTTGTTGCCTAAATATCAGTCATAATTTAAGCTCTATTCTATTCTTAATAATTTTAATAACGATAAATACTTAAATAAATAAATAATCTAATAATGGCGGCTTTTCAAACATTCCTTAAAATTATATCCACATATTAATACTCAAAGCAATTTCATAATTATTATTTGCAATTTAAACCCCCATTAATTCAATCTTATTTAACATCGCAAAGCATACATAATAAATAAGATTTTAATAACGGCATCACATTATAAAATATTAAGCACTAATTAAATAGCACGCTCACATTCATTATTGTAATAATTTAAACTCAAGCTAAAATTAATGAAGCACCTAAAGTCATATTAAGATAATTTAACTTTAACTTAAATAATGATAAATATGCACAATAAATAAGATTTTAATAATAGCATTGCATTTATAAAAGCATTAATACTCTTTAAAAATCATGTCCGCATTTAGCATTTAAGTAATTTAATAATGATTTAAAACCCCATTTATTTACCACTAATTAAAATCTAACACCTAAGATTAATAAAACACCTAAAACTAATACCTAATACCATCAGCCCACCCTAAATTCGACCAGCCCACTACCCAAAGCCCAAAACCCGTTGACCCGCCCCAACTATCCTCAGCCTTTATCACCCCACCCTTAATACAAAACAAAAAAAATGAAAGAATAAAGAACCCTTCTAACCTAGAGAAACCAGTAGCCATCAACACCCATCTCCATCGCTGCACCTCGTCCCGCGGTTCTCGTCGGAATTTCCGACCGAAAAATCCGGCTATTTCCCCATTTCATACAACTTGCCATAACAAGAACAGTAACAAATCTTCCAAAAATCAGTACCAAATCAAATCCCGAATCTCGCCCAAATTTTTCCAAAATCGAAATATTGGCTTACAATAACAAACTTACAACAAGTTTTTACACCAAAATCAATCGCACCAAATCAGTACCAAAAGCTTACCATACTTGGAACCCAAATCATGGCCATATAAATGAACCCATTTTACACATGCAAGGGCAGAACTGGACGGAGTAAAAGATCCCGGAGTTTACACAGAGGAAGAGCATAGGATAAAAACCCTTAGAACAGATAGGCATCGATTTGGGGAAGATGAGAAAAACTTGGCTAAAGGCATCCGAAAATAAGGAGAAATTAGCAGGCAATGAGCAATAAGAATCCTAAAAAAATCGGTTGGGAAGCAGCAAGAACGGAAGTTCAAACGAAAGCATTTCTTTTTTTTCGCAATATCAGTCAAGAACCAGGTAAAGTTTCCTCCCTCGCAATCGCTTCGCAATATAAATCTCCGAGTGGATCGACGACTTGATACGCTGCCTCGGTTCGCTGTCCGGAGAAGGTAAATCAATCACCCTTTCTGTCTTAGATTTCATTTTTTATTTGTGTGTATGATATGTGTTTTATGCGACTCCTTAAGTGTATTAAACTTATTGTAAAATCTGTTCAATTAATATTAACTGTTATTAATATTCATGATTGCGATTGTTAATTCGTTTCACCAGCTTTTGTCGAATAGGTTGGTCAGGGCTCGAGTTTATGAGAGTTACTGATGTCCATTAAATGATCTTTTGCAAGTCTTATAGGCAGAGGACTAGCTTAAGTTGCTCATTGACTTCTTAGTGTTTAAAAGTGGCTGCTGACTTTGTGTAATGTGGTTGATAGAGGCCAAGTATAAGGCTGGTTTAAATCATGAAATCAGCCTAGGGACTAGATCAAGCAGGAAAGACATAGTCATCTGAAGTTAAAATTTGCTTACTGCTATGGACAATATGGCTGTGTTGTGGGTCATAAATAAATATTCAACATGTCTCAATGGTCAGAGTCGCTAGAATCCGGCTTGGTGTTTTGTTTTATATTATTTATTTTGAGTTCCAACCATGCCATACCATGTCTGCTGAGGTTGTTTTTCCTTCCTAAATGGTACTACCATCTGATCTAAAATCCGTTGGAAGCCATAAGTGTTGTCGTCCTACCTTTGTGTGACCATGATTCCCACACATGTTGTGGGTCCAATTTGAACCTTGAATGTAAATCGCACACTGATTAGTTTCAGTGTACTCAGTTTAGAGTCATAAATGGGAGTTAAGGATCTATGTCATCATGTTATGTGTGTGTTTAATGTCCAAAATCATTTGACTTGGCTTAGGCATTTGAGGAATAATAACACCATACTACTCCACCCTACCTGTTTGAGTGACCAAAACTATTCGTGTTAATACTCTTCTGAAATTGTCATATGTTATATCTATCTGTCAAGTTGTCGAATGATATCTATATTAGCCCTGTATGCGTATTGAACTAGTCCTATTATTGTGGGATCATTGTCCTATGCTTATTGCTCAGTTTAATTCTATTTCATGTAAAAACAAAGACCATGTTGGCATGCATATAGAACGTCTCACGTAAAATCATATGGGTCTCATATATGCTTGAATCCCGTATGAATATTTCATTTACTAGCATTATTATCTGATTTGGGTAGTTACTAATCCTTATCTTTTCTTTATTTACATGAAATGCACTGGAGCAAAATGAAGAGTCTCAAAACGAGACTCGTCGCAACTCTCGAAGACCAGCATTTATGTGTATCTGTCCATCTTGCATCTGAAATTCCAAACCGAAGGCGGAATGATATCGCCGCTCCGCCGAGTCATCTTTATTAATTCTTTATTATGTACCATTTATTTGTTGTAAATTAATTGTCTAACATTACACTCCTAGTAGCACACTTAGAATATCTAAACCTTGAATCTATAGATTAGAAAGCAATCTGACGCTAGAATTTATTTTCCTTCAAGTTAATTATCTTAAGCTTCTCATACTTAGCTATATTAAACCATTTAATAATCCTCATTGGCATAACGATTCCCGTAACTAGAATATTACTATTTTTTTAAGCCCATTATTTGCTTTCACTATTTTTTTTGAAATCATACTTTTACTAGCATTTACAAAAAAAAAAGATAGTACCCGTATTTTATAAATGCATCACAAATGATTTTGTTCAATTTCCTATATACTGCATCCAACAAAATATTTCTATAAAGAATGCATACTTGCATATGAAATTAACTTTATCTTCTATAAACAAATCTTACAATTTTTATCCCTTTTTATTTAAACACTTTTAAACATGCCTTTTTGTAGAATAATAATTCCCTAGGTTTGAACGGACAACCGCAAGTTAGCGGATCATTTAGGGTGTCTAACCCCTTCCCTTTAGGATAATAAAGAACCCTTACCCAGAATCCCATTAAGTTTAGCAGACCGTTTAAATGGAGTTATTGTTGACTTTAACTTAGTTGACATTTAGGTGTCCTAATTCACCCAAACTAATTAGGTGGCGACTCCGCGAACCCTTTTAGCATTATTTCTAGCCCACTTTAGCACCTTTTACCTTTTAGCAACCATTTTAGCATTTTAGCCCCTTTAGCACTCTTAGTACCTCTTTTAACATCTTAGCACATTTTAGCATTTATTTTATTTTTCTTTCATTTTATTAAGCAGGAGTGGTATAATGTCGCGATCGGAAAAGTGCGTGACAGAAATGACGACTCCGCTGGGGATTTTGAGGTTCTTGACCATAACAGACCTAGGGTTATTATTTGGCATTACTTTTGCACTTAATTTTCTTGTGTATTGTAAATTGCTTATTTGTCATTATTGTAATTGTTATTTGTTACTGCTTCCCTTAAACTGACATTCCGCTCATATTTCTTCCACTCTGAAAAATTCACACTATCACGCACTGGTGTGCTTCGCGCACCAGCAATTGTTTTTCAAAATATCCAAATTTTAAGAGAGTTGGCGCCTGCGCGGAGTTAGATCGGTTCATCTGATCAGGCGCGTAGCCTTCTCACTCGAGTTGTCCGCTCGGGAACCTTACGTCTAGTAAAGCCAAATCTTAAAAACTTAGGATAGAGCCATACCACCCCTTATTTTAAGGCATGCATGCATTTACCCTAGGTGGGTCAATCATTGGCATTGACACCACAATTAGGAAGACACCAAACTTGTCGACGGGTTTCTCAACCCAACGACCAACCAACATATTATGTGTAGCGTGACAATGATAGACAAATCCAAGCCTAATCATGACATGCCGAAATTGGAAAAAGTGCACCGTCATTTGGTCGCCATTTCCAACAAAAGCATTACAGTTGGACGGCTTGGACAAATCTATCATAGCCTCGCATATGTGACGTTTAGGCCTACATCTGGCATGAAAGAGGTCTCAAACATGTTAGAGCCCACGCTTGATTTGCAATTTGCTTATTATTATATATTGTCTGCAACTCTTTGCATATTATACTAACTTGGTTTGCTTCATTTGTTAGAGGGTTATTTTGCCTAGCTTATCCCCAAAAGGTTTGTAACACCCCATTTCAACCGTAGTCGGAACGGGATTACTGCTATATGGTTGATTCCTGAAATGCTATTTAAGGAGTCGCCACCTAATTATTATAGTGAATTAGGACACTGAAAATGTAGCATAAAATACTACGGATGATCTCCATTTTAAAGGTCTGCGAAAGCTATGTGAGATTCTAGGTAAGGGTTATTTATTATCCTAAAGGGAAGGGGTTAGGCATCCTAAAGGATCCGCTAACTTGCGGTTATCCGTTCAAACTTAGGTTTAATATTATTGTGCTAACATGCAATCTATAATTCTAAAAGTGTTCTAATTATTAAACTAATCAAGAGTTATTTAAACTAGGCATGCAAATATTTTAAAAATAGATATATATTTAACAAGATAGTAATAAAAGCAAATAATCATAAAAAGATGTAATGAAGAGAAATTAGCAACATTTCGCTTTTATTTTATTTTATGCGAATGTTTTAACTTTGGGCCTATAAATTTTCTGCAAAAGACACTTAGTAGAAGAGTTAGTAAATAATAAATAAATTACCAAACAAACACAATATATGTATATATATATAGATATATATATAGAAGATATTGTAAAAGATATATTTTTATATAGTGTGGGCTCAGCTAGTGTTATGCCAATGATACTAAGACATGAGAAGCCAATATCGCTACGGCGGCGGTCGACTCGCCTCCCGGTGAACGATACTATGCATTCTCGTCTAATCTTTTCCACTTTCCTCCTCGCCCACATATTCCGTCTCGCTTACCACGGGGGCCTCCAGATCGACGGATAAATCCTTCGTAGGCTAGTGTAATATCATGTTCAAAAATCAGTAAAATACCAAATTTAGTATCTTGTTCAAAATTAATAAAATACCAAGTGCATTATCTTGCTCAAAATAAGTAAATACCAAGTGCATTATCTGTTCTTAAAAATCAGTTTAACAAAGTAAAGAAAGGGCCAAGTCCGTCAAAATCAGTCCCGAAATCCGACGGACAATGGAAACATCAGCAACACCATTCGCTGGAAAACCTAACAATGCAAAATCAGCCCCAACAATAATCATAAGCAGTGGAAGCAGTGACAGCAAAAAATGGTCCAGAAACCAATGGGGAACAACAGCAAGTTCGCCTGAAAATTTAGAACATCGCCGGAGTTTTCAAAACTCCGGCCAAATACAAAATCAAACTAAATCGATGCATACCAGCAGCCAACAAACATCACCGGAATAAGGTAAAAACGAAGGTCGCTGGAGTTTAAAAACTCCGGCCAGTTACCCGAAAAAGGGAGAAATCAGTCCACAACCAACAACATATCAAACAGAGTATAAACCGAACAAACGGGGAAATGGGTGGCGTCACTTCCACGGCTATCGCCGGAGCGACGCCACCCCAGTGGTGGGTTCGACGGAGATGGCGACGGGAAAGTAATGGTTCGCCGACAACCAGTTGACGGTTCGAACAATGAGGTGTTCGTCGGAACAGTGGGTTACTGACGGGGTTGGTGTTCGAACTCCGGCGGCGTGACTTCGCCGGAGTTACGGTGGTGTAGGCGACAGGTTGAGGAGACAGAGAAGAGGGTGACGGGCAGTGTGTGTGGAGGGGGGGTTCTGAAAATAAAAGGGGTGTGGGAGTTCGCCGGAGTTTTTTAGAACTCCGGCGAAGGGCGGCGGAGGGCGGCGAAGGGCGGCGGCAAGAGAGGGAGTGGAGATTTCCTCTCTGAAATGAAAATTGGGCTCAGCCCTTTTTTTTTTTAAGTGCTGAACGTGGGCTCTGCCCTCCTTTGCTTTATGGGCTGCCCCCCTCCTTTTAATAAGGGGGGGATAATGTTTGGGGGGGAAATGAAAGTGGTATTTGAAATTTAAAAGATGGGGGGAAAATAAGAGGGTGTTTGGAATTTAAAAATAGGGAGGAAATAAAAGGGGGTGTTTGGATGAAAATAAAAAATGGTGTTGGATTGAAATGATTCGGATTGAGTCTAAATCTTGGTGGTTTGACAAAATGTGACGCGAGTTAATTATTTAAAAGAAAAATTATTTAAAAAGATGCAAGATTATTAAAATGCAAATGCCGACGCAAAAAATGCAATATTTAAGACATGTTAAATGTCTGATTAAAATTAAAGCAGGATGTCAATTAATTATTTAAAGAGACACAAATATTATTGGAATAAACGACAGTGTAATAATAATAGAAACATAACATAACGCTTAATTTTAAAATATAAAGATAAAAAATGCAAAAAATGATGATTAGAATGCGGTGTCCTAAAATACATAAAATTGCAATAAATATACTAAAAACGGGTCAAAATTGACTGTCAACAAGGTTTATTCGCGTTGACTGGTAGAAGCACAATCATCCAATAAATGACTAATCCAGAGGCACCAGAACGAACCAGCTTAGGACTCGTCCCCGTTCCTATTGAGGACGCAGAGGCGTTAGAAAGGAGAAACACCAATGATCAACACCTCGCCAAATTATTGCAGCAAATAGAAATCATGCAAGCTGAAATAGAAAGACTCTGAAATATCACAAACCTGTCTATTAGCTTGAATGCACCACTCCCGGAACAAAGGACAAATGCAATCGCATCACAAGACCTTGAGCCTCCACTTCCACAAAACCCCCCGCAAAGGCCGCAACATACCAGCTCACACCAAAATGTCACCCGCCCGGTCAATTTGCAAGCCGACCTCCAAAATGTTCCGTTTATTACATACATATCCCAACCTCCACCTACTTATATCTCCCCACTCAGTCCAAATTGTCAAGCCACCCAATACGAGCAGACGACACACATCACTACTCCTAACAAACAATATGGGACATTAGCACATCCGACCAAAAGCGAACCATTTATTATGCATGTATCCTCTCAAGAGACAGATCAATACAAGGAAGTGGAGCGGCAGACTCGAGCTAGAGCTGATGAAAATGTGGCAAAAGTAATCTGTAGCTTGAAAGAGGCATTCAAAAGCATTCAGATGAACAAAGGGGAAGAATGGTTAGAATATGAAAACTTATGTATGCACCCCCGACGTTGAATTACCTGTGGGGTATGTCGCGCCCGTTTTTGACCCCGGGGTCTGAATGGTATCCGCAACGTTGCTCTTTGGCGCGGTTCCTTGGATGAAGCAATAATGCTGATTTTGAGGAGTCGCCACCTAATTAGTTAAGTGAAATATGACACTTGATTTATTGCAATAAAAATAATGCAATTAATCTCCATTTAATGGTCTGCGAAATTAATGAGATTCTGAATCAGGGTTCTTTATTATCCTAAAGGGAAGGGGTTAGGCATCCTTTAAGATCCGCTAACTTGCGGTTATTCGTTTAAACCTATGTTAATTATTTATTGCATTTTTTATTCTACCTATTCTAAGCATTTTTTCATAATTTATAATTAAAATAAAGTGCAATACAGAATAATAAAACTAAAATTAAATGCGACATAAAATAAAACTCCGGGACATCTTTTAGCCCTTTTTAGGCCTTCTGCGCAAGATGATCTCCGGGTACCTGCATAAACACTTAGTAAAAGTGCTAGTAATAGAATAAATAATTTTAATGCAATGACAAAAATTAATAAGTAAAGCCAAAAATAAATAAATCCGTCTTTTGCACAGAGGGGGCCTTGAAAATCAGACGGAGATTCCTTCATCGGCCAATATTGTTAAAAAAACAATAAAATAAATAAAACCTTCAGATCTGCGCCAAAACAGTAATAGTTTTAAACACGGAGGGCTCGGATATATATAAAAATAAAGTGGGACATCCTAAACAAGTGCGGCTGCGAGAATTCGCCCTGCCAGCGCATGTTGGTTATCCTGTGTAAGTAGAAGAAATCATCAACGCCCCGAAAGCTTCATTTTATTTTATTTTCCGTCTTTGCAACTGTGGAGGCATCAAAAATCGACGGATAACTTTTTCATTGGCCAACAAGTGTAGTATCTGTTCAAAATCAGTAAAAATACCAAATATTCATGTGTAGCAATATGTTTCAAAATCAGTTTAGCTTAGTAAAATAACTCAAAGGGGGCAAAATTGTCCAAAATCAGCCCGAACGAAAGCAAGAAAACAGTGACGGTTCAAATAGCAAGATCACAGCACAGTAGTTCACCGGAAACCACTATCGACACCAGTAGCATAAAAATATACCAAAAGGCAGTAGAAACAGTAGCCAACGGTAATTCCCGGTGCAGTTCATGGATCGAAATACACAACAAAATGGCCAAAATGCAGCAACGACTTGGCAAGAATGTAGTGTCAAACACTGGCAGCCAATAGCATCAAATAGACGCAAGAAGAAGAAAACAAAATGATAACAAACAACCATCACAAATTCAGTATTGTGATACCGTAGGCTTGTCCATCATGTAAGTATCCACTAATGTGAGAATCCTCAGTATAAGATCATGTAGGGCTTGTCACGGGCTTGTAATGTAGGCTTGGGGAAAGGAATGTATATCATTTGGATAAAAGTGACTAATCATTTCCCGAGAGTTGGACTACGTCCATGCTTGATATTTGTGCGCTTTAATGCTGACTTGCTTTCTTTTTGTCTCAGTTTTTCTGTACTGACTTTTTTTTTTGAATCTTTCATTTGGAGCCCCTTTTTTCCGGGGTTATATATTCCCCCTTTTACTCATTTTTTTATAACATCGAGGCTTTTGATTTTTTTCTTTTTGTGAAGTCGTCCGTTTTTTTTTCTTTTTGAGACTTTGACAATTTTTGTCTTTGCAAACTTCAACGCAGGATTTTGTCAGCCACTTGCACATTTCTAAAGCGCTCGAGGAGGTCGGGCCAAGAGAGGAATAGTGCGTACGCACTCAGAAAGGGTATAGGTGTAATATGCAGTTGTCGAAAGAAATATGTTTAGGCTCAAAGAGGTGTACTAGGGATAATGTTATTTGGTAGGCTGAAAAGGCTCAAACGGGTCAAAGAAAGCCTACGATCATTTCCTACACCGAGTGTTACTCAGGATTTCGCCTCAACAAACATTCAGGCCAAGTTCTAGATCACAATGCAATGCAATTAAACTTATTCAAAAACTCACCACATAATGCATATTTAACGATGAGGTTGGTTTCATTCTTATCTTGGAAACATGCACGACAATGTCATCTACGGGTATGAATAAGAGGTACCAAAAGAATCTATGGTTTCCACAGAGTCAACTCATATTGAGTTTCACTTTTTTATTTTTTTATTTTTAATGAACAATCCTAACTGTGTTGGTATCAACCAGGTCAAACAATGATACTTAAAAATGTTTTGTATTTTTGAAACACTTTTTTTTTTTTTTGAATAAAGGGTACCGAACCCGAATAGGGCTGCCTACGTATCCCACCGAGGGAATCAGGTGCGCGTAGTTCATTCAAATATGGTATAAAATGTATGCTTGAAAAAGAATTTATCAATGAAAGGATAGCAATATAAAGCTATGCAAAAACAAATGATTGTCCACTGTGGACGAATGCAAAGTAAAATAAATGTAACGGAAAAATGAATGCCCGAAAAGATGATGAAAGAGACGCATGAGTGAGAAAAATATGCTTCTTTATTATTATTATTATTATTTTTTATTTTTTTATTTTTGTGGTGTCGAACCCACAATGGGTTGCCTACGTATCACACCGTGTGGTGAGAATCAGACACGCGTAGTTCGGAATGATTATGCTGTAAAATGCATGATAAATAATTATGTAATCAACACTAGACATATCAATTGAATTTGTAAATATGTATAAAGATACACAATATAGAAGAACTAAGAGCGATGTCTCGTTGAATCTGGTATAAACTGACTTCTATTAGTCAGCATAACTCCCGATCATTTTTGTGATAATTTTTTTTTCTTTTCCGGCCGCCCTTGACTATTTGCGAGGACGGTCTTCCAGCAAAAAATATGACAAATGTGTGAGAGTAGGCAAGTCATAAAAATAATAAAATGTAAGGGCGTGACAATATAGTCAAAGACTCCCCTGATTGGTTCGACCGGACTGGTGGTTGATGCTTCACAAAGTCCAAGTCACGCTATTCAATAGTGATTTACGCAGTAGAAGTCCTGATTGCAATGTGACAACAAAAAGTGCAAAAATGCAAATGCTCGAGCCCGGGTGTATGCATGCATGACATAAAATAAAGATGGCGGTATAGCTCTATCTTAAATTTTCTAAAATTTGGCTTACTAGACACAATGGTTCCCGAGCGGACTACTCGAGTGAGAAGGCTACGCGGCCACCGGTTGGACCGGATTCTCCGCGTAAAATGCCAACTCTCCTAAATTTGGGTATTTTAAAGAAATTTACGGGTGTGCAAAGCACACCTCGCGTGTAGTGTGTGATAGTGTCAATTTTTCAGAATGGAGGAAATATTAACGGAATGACAATTTAAGGTAAGCAGTAAAAAATGTAGCAATTAAAGTAGTTAATTACAAAATAAAAGCAAACAATATAAAACATTTACAACAAATATAAAAGCAAAATAAGGCGCAATATTTAATTAACCTGGGTTTGCTATGATCAAGAATCTGATATCCCCAGTGGAGTCGTCATGCTGTCGCGCTCATTTTTTACCTCGGGGTCTGAACGGTATCCGCAATGTCGCTCTTTGGCGCGGTTCCCTGGATGGAGCAATAATGTTGATTTTGAGGAGTCGTCACCTAATTAGTTAAGTGAATTAGGACAGTTGATTTATTGCAATAAAATTACTGCAATTAATCTCTATTTAATGGTCTGCGAAAGTAATGAGATTCTGAATCAGGATTCTTTATTATCCTAAAGGGAAGGGGTTAAGCATCCTTTAAGATCTGCTAACTCGCGGTTATTCGTTCAAACCTAGGTTAATTATTTATTGCTTTTTTTATTCTACCAATTCTAAGCATTTTTTCATAATTTATAATTAAAATAAAGTGTAATACAGAATAATAAAACTAAAATTAAATGCGACATAAAATAAAACTCCGGGACATCTTTTAGCCCTTTTTAGGCCTTCTGCGCAAGATGATCTCCGGGTACCTGCATAAACACTTAGTAAAAGTGTTAGTAATAGAATAAATAATTTTAATGCAATGACAAGAATTAATAAGTAAAGACCAAAATAAATAAATCCGTCTTTTGCACAGAGGAGGCCTTGGAAATCAGACGAAGATTCCTTCATCGCCCTGCCAACGCATGTTGGTTATCCTGTGTAGGTAGAAGAAATCATCAACGCCCCGAAAACTTTATTTTATTTTATTTTCCGTCTTTGCAACTGTGGAGGCCTCAAAAATCGACGAATAACTTTTTCATTGGCCAACAAGTGTAGTATCTGTTCAAAATCAGTAAAAATACCAAATATGCAAGTGTATCAATATGTTTCAAAATCAGTTTAGCTTAGTAAAATAACTCAAAGGGGGCAAAATTGTCCAAAATCAGCCCGAACGAAAGCAAGAAAACAGTGACGGTTCAAATAGCAACATCACATCACAGTAGTTCACCGGAAACCACTATCAACACCAGTAGCATAAAAATATACCAAAAGGCAGTAGAAACAGTAGCCAGCGGTAATTCCCGGTGCAGTTCATGGATCGAAATACACAACAAAATGACCAAAATGCAGCAACGACTTGGCAAGAATGCAGTGTCAAACACTGGCAGCCAATAGCATCAAATAGACGCAAGAAGAAGAAAACAAAATGATAACAAACAACCATCACAGATTCAGTCCGATTCAGTAGCCGAAGATTGCCGGAGTCGAAACTCCGGCAATGGGACAAAGCAATAAAAAGGGGGCAAAGCAGTTCAAAACGCACAATAATACCGACGGTAATAGGCAGCCATTAGCCCAACATGGACCCAATATGAAATCAAGCCACAAGTTCATCGTCATAATAAACAGAGAAACAAACAGCGCTACAATCGTGACACAAAACCAAATATTGACTCAATTTCTCAGAAATGAGATTCATAAAAATCAACGGAGAACCCAAGGAAACCAGTGGCGAGTGGATGACGTGAGGTCGGCGGAAGTTGGTGGTTCAGTGGTGATGAGACAGTGGTGGTTCGCTGATGTGCCCGCCGGTCATCACCTCCGGCGGACAGTGCGTGGAAGCGATGGGGGTGTGAGTGTGCGTGTGAGCAGTGAGGGAGATGGGTCGGCGATGACAGTGATGGCGATTTCGCCGATGGTGGCGACGGGAGCAGTGGCGAGACGGGAAAGGGGTTCGCCGGATATGGAACTCCGGCGAAGGGCAACGATGTGGGTATTCGCTGGGGAAGTAGGGGGAGGTGCGGCGCTGGGTGTGGAGGTGATAGAGAGAGGGGTCGGCGGCTGGGTCAATAGTGAGAGAGAATGTTGCGGCTGATGGTGTGAGAGAGAGGAGAGGGGTAGGCGACTGAGGGTGTGAGAGAGATGAGAGGGGTAGGCGGCTGGGTAAAATAAAAATGAGAGGAAGTGTTGCGGCTGGGCTGAGTTTATAGTTTAGGGGTATTTAGGTTTAGGGTTTGGGTTTGGTTTTGGGGGGAAATGAAAAGTGGTATTTGATTTTTGGGGGGAAATAGATGAAAGTGTATTGGACCCTATTTTATGGGCGTCGGTTTTGGCGGACTAGACTGATCCGGATTGTGTCACGTACTGGACTGGTTTGACAAAATGCAAAGCGGATTAATTATTTAAAAGAAAAAATTATTTAAATAGATGCAAAATTATAAAAATGCAAATGTCGATGCAATAATAATAAAATACAATATTTAGCAAATGTTTAATGTCTAATTAAAAATTAAAACGGGATGTCAATTAATTATTTAAAGAGATGCAAATATTATTAAAATAAATGACGGTGTAATAATAATAGAAACATAATATTAACAAAGACATAATGCTTAATTGCAAAATAAAAGATAAAAATACAAAATGATGATTAAAATGTGGTGTCCTAAAATACATAAAATTGCAATAAATATACAAAAAGCGGGTCAAAATTGACTGTCAACAGGGTATAAGGTGCCCAAATTTGACATATACAATGGAAAAGGGAATCCCCGAGCTCATCTAAGGTCATATTGCGATAAATTGATTGGAGTTGAGAAAAATCAAGCAATCATCATGAAACTATTCATCAGGAGTCTAACCGGCGAGGCGCTGGACTGGTACACATGCCAAGACCCTCTAAAATGGGACGGTTGGAATGCCATCGCACAAGATTTTATGGATAGATTCAGATTCAACACTGACACTGTCCTAGATAGATTTTATCTTATGAAACTTGAAAAGAAATCCACAGAAACTTTCAGGGAATACGCCTTGAGGTGGCGGTCAGAAGCAGTAAAGGTCCAACCTCCAATGTCAGAGAGCGAAATGACCACCTTGTTCGTGCAGTCGTTAAAAGACGCGACGTATTATGAAAGGATGATCAGTGTAATTGGGAAAAGTTTTGCAGAAGTCGTAAGAATGAGCGACTTCGTGGAAGAAGTCATTAAAACGGGCAGGGTTACAAACCTGACAGCCCTACAAGCAATTAGCAGAGCAATGCAGTCAGATTCCATAGGAGGTACCTCACAGAGGAGAAGAGATGCATCACCCTCTGTCATGGTCATTCAGGAACATAGGCCAGAACAACTTCCAGTGTATCAAAGCTCACCACCTTTTTACTATAACCAAAACACTCAAAATCCACAGTCATATTATCAAGATCGGCTACCCCATATCCTGTTTACCATACCCAACCAGCATATCCAAAATACTCACCACAGTCACGAACCCGTACACCAAACGGACCCAAACCCCGCATAGATGCCGAAAGAAAACCAACCAAAACCTATACACTTTTAGCCGAACCCATAGCCCAAGTAAATGAGAAGCTGAAAGTCGCAGGAATACTCCAACCAATTCCCAGAAATACCCCCAGGCCTACTTCCCGAGGGCACGATAAAACCAAACATTGTGCATACCACTCCGGTGCCGAGGGACACGACACCGAAAATTGCTATACACTCAAGGACAGAATAGAGGAGTTAATCAAAGAGGGAGCCATTCAGCTGAAATATGCTCCTCTCAATGCAAATAACCTTCTTCCCGGTTATGAAGATGCCCATGTGAACATGATAGCTAAAGATGAAGAAAACAATATGGAAGGGACTATTACGCCAAACCGAAAAGGGAAGAAAGTTGAATCATCGACCAACCGCCAGAGAAAAGGAGTTGCTCCTTGCCGGAAATTGTTTAACTGATGAATAAGTCATTTGTTTAGTTGTGTGCTGCAAGGGATGATCCTGCTGAAGACTCAGCCATTGAAGACGCAGAGCAAGAAGACATTTTGAATAAGTGGACTCGTGCCTCTGCCTTGTCCCTCCGAGTCCTAGAATAGTTGGTTTAATATATTTTGCGCTTTATCTGTAATAATTGGAACTACGTGTGACCTGATTCCCTCATGGGGATACGTAGCTGGTCATATCGGCTTCGGTCCCACCTTTTAGAAAATCCCAATTTCTCTGTTGCTTGTAAATGGAACTACGTTTGACCTACTTCCCTTGGCAGATACATAGGCGGCCATTTCGGCTTCGGTCCCACCTTTAGAAATTTTATCCAATCCCGCTTGTAATGAACTACGTCATGACTGATTTCCTCATGGGGATACGTAGGCGGCCTAAATCGGCTTCGGTCACACCATTAGGAAACCTTCCCTTATTTTAAAAAAAAATAACGAAAATACACATAATATACAAGCAACCCCATTGAGACCCACTTTAGGCCAAACACGCTGCGTATTGAATCGGGACAAGGTAGGAAACCAGGCAAGGGTTATGAGTCCAAACAAGGCAGACGTCCGAGCATCAAGAGTCAAAACTACAAAGTCAACGCGAATCAACCGCCCCCCTCAAACTCACAAATTTTCTTTGAGCGCAGGTCCTTCATATTAGCAGAAGATACAACAAAAGTTCTTCATATTAGAAGAAGCAGAAAATACAACAAAAATTCTTCATATTAGCAGAAGATACAACAAAAGTTCTTAATATTAGCAGAAGCAGAAAATACAATAAAAATTCTTCATATTAGCAGAAGCAGAAAGAAGCAGCAGAAGCAGACAAACATCAACAATCAAAGTTCAAATCCCACAACAAAGTCTAGCGCATCAGCTCGGGCATAAAGTCAAATTGCAATCCATGCAGTGCACAAACGCAGAACAAAGACATCATGACAATCCATATGGTTCACAAAATGCATCACAACAACATCTCAGCAGTTGCAACATCCAGCATGTCCGCCCAAGGACAACATCTCAGCATTCACAATACCCCACATATCATACAGAGACGACATCCCTACTCACATAATTGCATTTCTCATATATTTATCATTCTGTTTTAACAGTTATACACTAATTTTTCTCAAGCTTAACTTGAATGAGCATTTATTCTACAGGAGCAGCAGCAACACGTCCAGGCAACGACGTCATCAGCATTACATCCACGCAACGACGTCATCAGCATTATGTCTACGTAATGACGTCATCAGCATCACGTCTACGCAATGATGTCAGCATCACTACGTCTACGCAACGACGCCAACAACAATACATTCAGGCAACGACGTCATCAGTATTACGTCTACGCAATGACGCCCCCAACATCTGCAACAACGACACCTTCGGAATAATTCTAGCAAGACCGCGCAGAAACTACATCAGCACTCGCAACATGCAGCAAGCATTCGCAGAATCCAGCAAGTCCGTGCGGAGGATACATCAGCATTAGCAACATTCAAAGAAATCGCAAAGATCCAAAGAAGTCCGCAGAGGCTACATCAAGATTAACGATTCAAGAAATCGCGGCGATCTAGCAAGTCCGTGCAGAGACAATATCGGCATCCGCAACATCCCGCAAGTCTGAAAACGATGCCATGTCCGAAAAAGACGTCATGTCCGAAAACGACGCCATGTCCGAAAATGATGCCAAGTCCGAAAACGACGCCAAGTCCGAAAACGACGCCAAGTACGGAAACGACGCCGAGTCTGAAAACGACGCCAAATCCGAAAAAGAACACCGAGTCCGAAAACGACTCCGAGTCCGAAAATGACTCTGAATCCAAATACGACGCCATGTCCGAAAACGACGCCAAGTCCGAAAACGACGCCAAGTCCTAAAACGACACCGAGTCCGAAAACGATTCAGAGTCCGAAAACGACGTCAACGACGCCAATTCCGAAAACGACGTGAGTCCAAATGACACCCGGTCCGAAATGACGCCCGTACGAAAACGACGCCACGTCCATAGACGACGTTATCACCATATCACATCTATGCAAGGACGATTTCTCTAATCTCAAAAATTGCATTTCTTATATATTCATGCCTTTTTATTTTGTCTTAGCAGTTACGCACTAACTTTGTCTTGAGCTTTAGTCTTCAAAACTTCAATCTAAAGGGGCAGTTGCAGCAAGGACAACATATTCGCATTCACAATCGCAACGCGTCCGTGCAAGGACGAAAGACACAACAGTTGCAGCATCACATCAACACAACAAGCATGACATTTTTACAGGATAACATTTTCTACTCACACAGTTTCATTGCTTATAAAATTATGCGTTATCATTTTGCTGTAACAGTTATGCACTAACCGTTTGCTTAAGTTTTAGCATGCAGGAGCAGGAGCACAACACGAATTTTCTCTTACAGCGAACCGGGGTAATTTGTTGGGGGGCCAACCTTCCTAACAAATGGCAGAAGCGGCCTCGAGCGTCGGTCCACTCATTCCACATCACCAATAAGCCCAGCGTTTTCATAAGTCAATACCGGTACACCCCTAAGTTCAAGCCAGTGTATTTTTATTTTTACATCACATCAACCCGAAGATCGCCATAACTCGACAATCGACAAATTTTGAATCGCGTTAGCGCGCCGTGTTTGATCGGTAGCCGGTGTCGTCATAACTCGACACTGAGACAAATTTTGAGTCCGCATTAGCCCGCCTTGGTGCTTGACCATGGTAGCCCAGCGTCGTCATAACTCGACACTGGGACAAATTTTGAATTTTGCGTCAGCCTTGTCCTAATTGCCCAACATTTTTAAATTCTGAGGATCGAGACAAAATTGGCTATAAGTCAACGTCTTTGTCCGAAGACTCTTCCATCATCTCCATACAAAGAGGGACAAGTTGTTGACACACAATTTTGGCCCTCTCGCCCAAACATTAATAATAAAATTACACTAATTTTTTAAATTTTTATAATAATAAAATGCAACAATAAAATATTAATACATGCATAAATAAATGATTTAATAATGACACCGCATTTTACGCCTCACGTCCGCACTTGTTGCCTAAATATCAGTCATAATTTAAGCTCTATTCTATTCTTAATAATTTTAATAACAATAAATACTTAAATAAATAAATAATCTAATAATGGCGGCTCTTCAAGCATTCCTTAAAATTATATCCACATATTAATACTCAAAGCAATTTCATAATTATTATTTGCAATTTAAACCCCCCATTAATTCAATCTTATTTAACATCACAAAGCATACATAATAAATAAGATTTTAATAACGGCATCGCATTATAAAATATTAAGCACTAATTAAATAGCACGCTCACATTCATTATTGTAATAATTTAAACTCAAGCTAAAATTAATGAAGCACCTAAAGTCATATTAAGATAATTTAACTTTAACTTAAATAATGATAAATATGCACAATAAATAAGATTTTAATAATAGCATTGCATTTATAAAAGCATTAAGTACTCTTTAAAAATCATATTCGCATTTAACATTTAAGTAATTTAATAATAATTTAAAATCTCATTTATTTACCACTAATTAAAATCTAACACCTAAGATTAATAAAACACCTAAAACTAATACCTAATACCTTCAGCCCACCCTAAATTCGACCAGCCCACTACCCAAAGTCCAAAACCCGTTGACCCGCCCCAACTATCCTCAGCCTTTATCACCCCACCCTTAATACAAAACAAAAAAAATGAAAGAATAAAAAACCCTTCTAACCTAGAGAAACCAGCAACCATCAACACCCATCTCCATCGCTGCACCTCGTCCTGCGGTTCTCGCCGGACTTTCCGACCGAAAAATCCGGCTATTTCCCCATTCCATACAACTTGCCATAACAAGAACAATAACAAATCTTCCAAAAATCAGTACTAAATCAAATCCCGAATCTCGCCCAATCTTTTCAAAATCGAAATATTGGCTTACCATAACAAACTTACAACAAGTTTTTACACCAACTAGAATATTACTATATTTTTTAAGCCCATTATTTGCTTTCACTATTTTTTTTGAAATCATACTTTTACTAGCATTTGCAAAAAAAAAAAAAAAAAATAGTAGCCGTATTTTATAAATGCATCACAAATGATTTTGTTCAATTTCCTATATACTGCATCCAACGAAATATTTCTATAAAGAATGCATACTTGCATATGAAATTAACTTTATCTTCTATAAACAAATCTTACAATTTTTATCCCTTTTTATTTAAACACTTTTAAACATGCATTTTTATAGAATAATAATTCCCTAGGTTTGAACGGACAACCGCAAGTTAGCGGATCCTTTAGGGTTCCTAACTCCTTCCCTTTAGGATAATAAAGAACCCTTACCCAGAATCTCATTAAGTTTAGCAGACCGTTTAAATGGAGTTAGTGTTGACTTTAACTTAGTTGACATTTAGGTGTCCTAATTCACCCAAACTAATTAGGTGGCGACTCCGCCAACCCTTTTAGCATTATTTCTAGCCCACTTTAGCATTTTATCCCCTTTAGCACTTTTAGCACCCCTTTTAACATCTTAGCACATTTTAGCACTTTAAGCATTTATTTTATTTTTCTTTCATTTTATTAAGCAGGAGTGGTATAATGTCGCGATCGGAAAAGTGCGTGACAGAAATCAACCTAATGCATTAATTCATGAAATATAGTTTCAAGCGATTCAATAGGAAAGCCCTAATAAAGTGTTTAGCTCCTAGACATAGACATGCTAAGAACTAATACAAATCCAAACATGAACTGAATGGAAATAAAGGAAAGAAAAGTACTTAGAACTAATGTCTCCAATTGTAGCCGCCAAGCGTTGTGTTGCGTTCTGTATCCGGTGTCTGAGATGGAATATGTAAAAGGTGCCTCTTTTAGGTCAGGGTTTTAGGGATTATATAGTTGAGAAAAATTGCGCTTAGGACCCTTTTAACCCTCTTGCCAACTCTATTTCGGATTGGAAATTTCCGCATCGGCACCGCGGTCCTGCATAATGGCACCGTGGTGTCGAAAGTACTGCGGCTTCTCAGTAATTGTGGCACCGCGGTCCTGCAGTCCGGCGCCACGGTCCCGCGATCTTTCATACTGATCTGCCAACTTTCGTCCTTTTTACTTTGGGAGCTCCTTTTCTACCTTTTCTGCTCACTTTTAGCTTCTTTTTACCATTTTGCCATTTAGAACCGCTGCAACTCAAAAGAAAGAAAAACAACCCTAACACTATACTAAACACAAACAAAATGAATAAAATACTAACTAAAAATGACTCAAAAATTGTATACAAAATATGCCTAACAGGGTCGGACACGACATCATTTGGGTTATGAGGGACAGGGGAGGGGACAACTTAAATAGAAAGGTGAAGCATTTCTTTAGGTTTATGTATTTTGCGCATGACACAAGTTTCCATGGTTCGAGAGTGTGTCTCGGGACGCGGAACGAGAAAAGGGTTTGCCGTGGGACTCTCGGGAAGAAGATGCAGGCCAGAGGTGACAGTTAGTTGGATGAACCTTGGTTTGCCGAGAGGTGGCTATGGAATCACCTTGAGGCAGGTTATTACGGGCCACTGTGAATAGAAGCATGTGAGCAGCTAGTCCTGGACTGGCCGAGGTGGTGGCAAGTACTGGGGTCTGCAACGACGAACTATGTAAATGGTGAATTAGAAAAGGGTTTAGACTATTATCTAAAAAGTAGTAGGAATGTCGAGGTGGCGAGTGTAGAGAGGCAAAAGGGAATTGAGACTCATCAAATAGGACATGACGTGAAATAATAATTTTACGGCTCGACAGGTCATAGCACGAGTAACCACGTTGATTGGCAGGGTAACCCAGAAACACACACAGGGAAGACCGAGGTTGGAGTATGTGAGTGGTGGATGGAGAGGGTAACAAAGACATCCAAAAATATGCAAGTGTTAGTAGGACATGTTCCTACAAAACAGAACTTGGTTGGGCGGAATTGGATAACTTCTTTGGCTTTATTGAGGCTTTTGTAGTGTGTCCTCTCGAAAATAGTTTCATTGCATGGAATGCCACACTCAATTGTAAGAAAATATGGGATTGGATTTCCACTCATAAAGAAAGAAGGTCGTTAAGGTCTTTGACATGGTTGTATAGTTGAGCTAGAGACTTATTTGGGATTATGTTTAGAAGTAGGATGGGTTTCTACGAAATAGAACTTGGGTGGGCGACCGTTGAGCTAGAGACGTATTTGGAATTACGTTTAGGAGAACTTAGATGGGCGACCATCCAATAATAATATTTCAATTTAAATTACTCAAATTGAAATAAGACGAGAGAGTACTTTGTGATGCCGTCATGTGAGATGTGGCGCTTGTGTCCATATACCAATTTTCGTCTGGAGTGTTGACTGACATTGTGCTCATAGCTACTTCAATGTCAGTCGGTGTATAAGTCGATGACGGGAGGCATGTGCTGTGTAGGACTGTTGTGGACCAAGTATACCATGTTGGGCCTGTTGGTTCTGAGGTGGAGGCCACGAGGATGTCGTATACAGGCAAGGAAGGGAGGCCCATGCAGCCCATGGCGGGTAGGAAGTCCATAGCGGAAGCTGCTGCCACTACCGCGGTCGCTGCTGGTTGTTTCCGATCGGCATGGATTTCCTCTTCACATCGCTGTTGTTACTAGAATTTCTTCTGTTGTGGCCCTTGCCCGACTGCCTGCTCCGATGGTTGTTACGGGAGGAAGTGGACTGTTACGCTTCCTCTGGCTGATAGTTCTGGTTGCCAAACCGGGAGGCCCTGCCATCGGTGGAGGGCCCGACGGTGGTGTTAAGGGCGGTGTCGGCAATGATGGCCTGAGTGGTGCTGCGCTTGATTTTCTGGGTTTCCTCAAGGATGAGCTTCGAACGAGCCTCATAAAACGGAGCTAATGACGTGCATTGCTGAAGGATGGTGGAAACGCCGTTATAGGATTTGTTCAAACCTGCAATAAGTTGCATGACCAATCGTTGATTAGTGACTGGTGTGCCAACATTGGATAGTTGGTTGGTAAACATCTTGAGTTCTTGACAATAGGCAGACACGTTTGGAAAATCGTCCTGATTAACATCATTGAACTGATTTTCAAGGTATAATGCTCGTTGA
Organism: Przewalskia tangutica; assembly: GCA_029844215.1. Lineage (NCBI taxonomy): Eukaryota > Viridiplantae > Streptophyta > Magnoliopsida > Solanales > Solanaceae > Przewalskia > Przewalskia tangutica. Next base: position 46,030,596 of record CM056723.1, read on the forward strand.
GTTTTGTTGTCGTGGAAAATATTGTCCAAACGTTCCCACGTTTGGCGGGCAGTGGCATCGGTCTCAATGATGGTTTGCAATAGATCATTAGATATCATTCTGTATATCCACTAGAGGATGACTGCATCCAAATGAGATCAGAGTGCATCATTAGAAGTCAAAGTCAATGGTACGTCTGTGGACTTCAGCGTGAGAGGGGTGACGTGGTCAATAACTTCGTAAACACGACAATTGATCTTTAAAAGCTTCGTTCACGTGGAGTATTGACTTCTTTTCATCTCAAGAGTCACACATATGAAGTTTTTAATGTTGTTTATTGCAAGTGCCAGATGGAATATGTTTTGTTATCCATGGAAGAGGAAATTTAGGAGGAAGATGGAGGGAGAATACTTCCAAGTATTCTATTTTAGGGAAGCCCTAATCTAAACCTATTAGTCTTGCTAGCTTAAGGTCTTGGGAGTGAAGTTTTTCCCGCGCGTGGCCGAAAATACTAGGGTTCCGTCGTGGAGAAAAGATTGAGGGCGACCGAGAGAGGTCGGCGGCTAGAGTTCCGACGTGGAAAAAAAGTGGCGGCCGAGAAGGTGTATCGACGGCTATAGTAGGGTTTGTAGTTTAGGTTACTGATACCATAAAGAAATATGTTCTTTGATTTTATTGATACCAAAAAGAAAGGAACAAAATTGGGTAATTAAATCTAAATGAATATGTTTCTTGATTTTATTGATGAATGATTTATAATATATATAAGGTTATAAGAATATTTATTTTGATACAAATTAGGTAAATAATTAATCTAATTATAAAAAAATTATAATTTTACCTAAAATATGAGATATACAATTCATGAAAAAATATTGTATTAAAATCCTTAATCAAATGTTGTGCCGGGGGAGTTTTTTCTTTTAACTTTTTCGGGGTGATTCAATATGTGACACCAAAAGAGTAATTTATTATAGTTATAATAGGAATAATCAGTAGAACTATAGATAATATTTTTGGTTGTTTTACCTTATTTGGCTTGTCGAAAGATAATACGAGTATTTTAATTAAATTTGCCGGTGTCTGTTTGCTTAAAATCATGGGCGTCAATTAATAATGTCATAACTAAAACATTATAAAAATAGCGTTTAACTTTTGTTCGAGACCGCGTAAATTTATGCACGAGTTGAAAAGCAGCGCAAGCCGAATACTTTTTCCGAGAAAGTGGAGTCCGCTGTACCGAAATCCAAAAAGCCCAAAAGAGGAGATTATCACTGGGGCTAGTGCACACACAGCTGCTTAAGGGGTTGCTATTTCAGATATAATGAAAAAAACTATAAAATATTGATTGTGTAAGCTTATATATAGGATAGATTTTCTGTCATATATAACGTTTTAACATCCTAAACTAATGTCAAATGTTAGCTCAATTGGTTAGATTCTCAATGACAATATTATTTTTTATATTTAACTTTTGTTGTTTTTCTCGAACCTCATGAGTAAAATTTTGAATTCGCCATTGGCAAAAGAGACCCATGGAGCACACTGATGACACAGTGGGGACCATGGCTAATTTATTGAGCCTGCTAAGTAGTTGTAATTGTTTAGATATAATTCTCCTACTAGCTTAGATTGCATAGAGCACGTTTCGTGCTAGACCACTAGTCTGTGTGTTTTTCGTATTCAGTGGGCCATGGACTACTCCAGTTATTGAAGGGCTTTTAACACGTTTGATCACTCGGTCAAATATAATTACATTCGCTAGTTAATATATAAAAAATATACACTAGTTATATAAACAATATATATTATATGTATAATTATTAATGTACAAAATATCTATATTTACCGGCTATATTTTGGTGGGTGATTATACAATATAAATTTTCCGTTATTGAATGATGGATTGAACTTGTAGAATACATGCATGTCATTTTGGGTTGAAGCAATGGTGAAAAAAATGTTGCAAAATGGGTGGAGCAGTGATCGAAATTTGGGACTGTTTTGAGCAAAATTAAGGTAAGAATTCTTCTTCTTATGGTATAATTGGAGTTGCATGTTGTTGTAGTTTAAGAAATGAACTTGTGTTAAGAGAAGCTTGGAATTAAGACAATGCATGTGATTATTTTGTGGAGTAAAGCCGATTTTGGGGACTGCTTGTACCAAGTTGGAGTTGTCGTAATTACATTGGATTTGAGTGTTGTTGTTGTTATCCTTATCACTAATTGCATGTTGAAATTGAAAAGAAACATTGATATTTAAAGTTGTAATTAGTTATATGGGAGTGTTGAAACGTGAATTGGATTTTAAGGAAGTTATGAGAAGAGTTATGGGATTTTAGGGGTGGACCGTGACTCATAAATTGTTGGACATTGTTGTGATGTATTAGGGGTTGTTTTGTTGAAGTTATAATGCTGGAAATATAAGTTACGAACATGTATATACGGTGTGGTAGTTACTAATACATGTCTTAAAGAAATTAAAGTGTAGAAATGTGTTACTTTGTTTTCTCGTTATTATTGGTATATGGACTATTTATGGGCTGATTTGACATGGATTAAGAGGCTGAATTAACAAGAGAAATATGTGTATTAATCACCTTGGTTGTTGTAGTTGTTGTCTCCCATGAATGTAAAGAGAATGAATGTATTATGATGACGTATATGGAATATTTGAGATTGTTTTGGTTATATCTTTAAGTTGCATCTTGTTATTGGTATTGTTGGCTTTGTTTGTAAGTTGTGGGTGGTAGATGTGCTTGTGTATATGTGTACGGTTGTGAGCAGTTTTGGATATTTCTATGTACAGTGGCGGCCTCGTCGGCTTGCCTATTTTATTATATGAATTTAGTTGTGACTCCCTGGGAGACAGGTTTATTACCGATGTTTACATTATCCTTGGTATCCGTGTGATTATATATGACAGGTGGGTATAAGGGTTCCGAGGTAAGGCACCGGTTCGCGGCCCGTCGGGTCGTGACATTTAGTGGTATCAGAGCAGTTCGTCCTCGAAATGTCTACAGACCGTGTCTAGTAGAGTCTTGCGTATGGGTATGTTTTGCACCATACTTATACGCAGGAGGTTGCTGGGCATTTAGGATTGGTTTCTATTCTTTCATCTCGTAGATCGTGCAATAGAGCTATGTTATTAGGATAATCCCTCTCTGACGTATTATTGTATTTCCAGTTATGCATCCGAAGAAGGCGACAACGGACCAGAAGGGCAAATTAGTAGCAGGTTACCAGCTGCACCGAGAGTTACGTGGCCTGCACTCAAGATATGCCCGAGATCGCACTCCAATGACGAGCTCATACATCGCCACCTCCAGGTGGCAACATCATTACTAGCTCCTGAGGCCCCAGTACCTGAGTCTCCAGCTCCTCAGCCATGGGCGGAGGATAGGGCCATGAGAGATGTAGTTCAGCTGCTGACCAGATTAGTGGCAGGGCAGACTCGCAGACAGGGACTTGGGATTGACAGTAGAGCTGATAGTTTGAGGGTTCGTAACTTTTTGAGTTGTAATCCTCCAGAGTTTTTCGGGTCAAAGCCCGAGGATGATCCGCAGAAGTTTATCCGACAGATGCAGCGTACATTGAGGGTGATCAAGGCTTCGAAGTCTGAGTCTGTTGAGTTAACTTCATATTGAATGCGGGATGTAGCGATTAATTGGTATGTGTCTTGGGAGTTATCTAGGGGCGAGGGTGCTCCTCCAGTTGTTTGGGATGAGACGAGCCAGAGTCGATAAATTTTTACAGTTGAGGCAGGGTGGCAGGAGCGTTCGGGAGTATAGTCTGGAGTTTAATTCGTTGGCTATATATGCATCTTCTATCATAGCTGATATGGTGGATAGAGTACATCGTTACGTGATGAGACTAGACTGCTATCTGATTGATGGTTGCATGGCAGTGGCTCTTCATCCAGGTATGGATATTACCCGAGTATAGGCCTATGCACAGGGGGTAGAGGATCGACACAGAGGGCGTCAACCAGATAGAGATCACGATAGAGGCCAGCATAAGAGGGCTAGCTCAGTTGGGTATACGGGTGAGTCTCGAGGCGGGCAACCTCAACAGCAGGTTAAGTATTCTTCCCATCCAGCACAGAGTGCACCTCCACAGTCCGCAGGTAGATAATTTGACGCATGAAGTATTCAGGAGCTGGCCAGAGCTCCAGGGCTTCAGGTGAACAAAGGTTCTAATCAGTCGAAGCCACATTTGCCTCAGTGTACTCGGTGTGGTAGGTCCCATTCTGGGATATACCGTTCAGGTATAGGTTCATGTTTTGCTTGCGGCCATCAAGTCCATATGATGAGAGATTGTCCTTCCAGAGGTGGTACAGGTGGTATGGCTCAGCCTACTGGATCGCTTGCTGGTTCATCTTCTTTCATAGCTATACGCCCCACAGAGCAGAGTGTTCATATGCCAACAGGTCGTGGTAGAGGTCGTGGTGGAGTTTCCAGTTTTAGCGATCCCTCACACCGCATATATGCCTTGGCTAGTAGGCATGATCAGGAGGCGTCCCCAGATGTGGTTACATGTATATTATCGATCTTTTCCCGGGACATATATGCATTGATAGATCCAGGTTCTACTTTATCATATATATCCCTCTTTGTTGCTTGTAGTATCAGAATATAACCTGAGTCGATAGAACTATTTGAGGTAGCTACACCGGTAGGAGATTCAGTCATAGCTAGACGAGTGTATAGAAACTGTTCGGTGGTTGTATATAGCCGTCATACCATGGCAGATTTGATAGAGTTAGACATGATCGAGTTTGATGTTATTATGGGTATGGATTGGTTGGCTTCCTGTTATGCTAATGAGGATTGTAGAGAAAAAATGGTTCGGTTTCAGTTTCCAAGCGAACCAGTTATCGAGTGGAGAGGGAATATATCATCGCCGAGGGGTAAGTTTATTTCATACCTCAAGGCAAGGAAGATGGTCTGAAAAGGTTGTATTTATCATTTAGTTCGGGTTCATGATACAGAAGCATAGGTACCGGCTCTTCAATCAGTTCTGGTAGTTAGTGAATTTCCAGATGTATTCCCATATGATCTTCCAGGTCTTCCTCCAGAACGGGAGATAGAGTTCACTATAGATGTATTGCCAGGTACCCAACCCATATTTATTCCTCCTTATAGGATGACACCTGCAGAGCTGAAGGAGTTGAAGGAGCAGCTGAGAGACTTGTTGGAAAAAGGCTTCATCGGGCCTAATACATCACCTTGGGGAGCACCGGTACTATTTGTGAGAAAGAAGGATGGGTCGCTGCGGATGTGTATTGATTATAGGCAGCTGAATAAGGCAACAATAAAGAACAGGTATCCCCTCCCCAGGATTGATGATTTATTTGACAAGTTGTAGGGTGCTAAGTGTTTCTCCAAGATAGACTTGCGGTCAGGTTATCATCAGGTGCGGGTAAGGGATGCAGATATTCCGAAGACAATATTCAGTACCCGATACAGACATTATGAGTTCAGAGTGATGTCTTTTGGGCTGACCAATGATCCAGCAGTATTTATGGATTTGATGAACCGAGTATTCAAGCCATTCTTGGATATGTTTGTCATTGTATTCATTGATGATATTCTTGTTTATTCACGCTCGTAAGAGCACGCACCATTTGAGCGACAAGATTTAGTGGTACTTCAAAGACCGCAGGTTGTATGCCAAGTTCTCTAAGTGTGAATTCTGGTTGACTTCAGTGGCATTCTTGGGGCATATTATTGGAGCTGATGGTATTCGGGTAGATACGCAGAAGATTGAGGCAGTTAAGACTTGGCCCAGACCGACGACGCCTACGGAGGTACGCAGTTTTCTGGGGCTAGCAGGGTATTACAGGAGGTTTGTAGAAAAGTTTGCCTCGATTTCAGCGCCTTTAACAAGGCTAACTCAGAAGGCAGCTAAGTTCCAGTGGCCCGATGCTTGTCAGCAAAACTTCCAGTTGTTGAAAGACAAGTTGACTACAACTTCTGTTCTGACTCTCCCTGAGGGACCAGATGGTTATGTCATATATTGTGATGCTTCTGGTGTTGGACTAGGTTGTGTGTTGATGCAGCACGACAGAGTTATAGCTTATGTCTCCCGACAGCTCAGGAAGCACGAGAAGAATTACCCTACTCATGTTATGGAGTTAGCAGCGGTGATTCATGCCTTGAAGATATGGAGATATTATTTATATGGAGTTCATGTTGATATTTATACTGATCACAAGAGTCTCCAATACATCTTTAAGCAAAAGGAGCTGAATATACGACAGAGACGGTGGCTGGAGTTGCTAAAGGATTATGATGTTGATATCTTGTATCATCCGTGGAAAGCAAATGTTGTGGCGGATGCTCTTAGCCGTAGATCTATGGGTAGCTTGACGGATGTGCAGACGGACAGAAAGGAGATAGCTCGTGAGATACACCAGCTAGCCAGCCTTGGAGTCCGTTTGGCTGATTCTAGAGATAGTGGAGTTGTTGTTCGAGGAGTCGCCGAGTCCTCTATCATAGAAGAGGTAAAGAGATGTCAGTATGAGGATCTTGTCTCGGCATAAAGATGTAGACGCAACTCGAAAGGAGAAGACCCTATTCGAGGTTGCACCTGATGGGGTATTACGGTATGGCAGCAGATTATGTGTACCTGATGTTGCAGGGTTACGACGGCAGGTTATGGGAGAGGCACACTGTGCCCGTTATTCTGTTTATCCGGGGTCAACAAAGATGTATCATGACCTCAGATGCTTATATTGGTGGGATGACATGAAAATGGACATAACGGAGTTCGTTGCTCAGTGCCCGAATTGTCAACAGGTTAAGGTTGAGCATCATAAGCCTGGTGGATTACTGCAGGAGATAGAGATCCCGACTTGGAAGTGGAAAGTGATTAATATGAACTTCATTACAGGCTTGCCTCGCACCCAGCAAAAGTGTGACTCTATATGGGTTATTGTGGATAGGCTGACGAAATAAGCCAATTTTCTTCCAGTTAGGACTACTTATTCAGCTGAGAACTGCGAGATTGTACATCAGGGAGATAGTGAGACTTCATGGGGTCCCCACATCTATTATACCGGACAGAGGAGCTCAGTTTATAGCTAATTTTTGGAGGTTGTTCCAGAAGGGATTAGAGACACAGGTGAGTCTTAACACAGTATTTCATCCTCAGACGGATGGGCAGACTGAGCATACTATTCAGACACTAGAGGATATGTTGTGAGCCTGTATTATTAACTTCAGAGGTAGCTGGGATGATCATTTATCACTCATTGAGTTTGCATATAATAATAGCTACCATTCTAGTATCCAGATGGCACCGTACGAGGATTTGTATGAGAGGAAGTGCAGGTCACCTATCGGTTGGTTTGATGTAGGCGAGACTAAGCTGATCGGCTCAGATATGGTTCAACAAGCTGTGGATAATGTGGCTTATTCAGGAGAGATTATTAGCAGCCCAGAGTCGACAGAAGTCATATGTAGATAATCGACGTCGACACTTAGAGTTTCAGGTTGGTGATTGGGTATTCCTGAAGGTGTCACCAATGAAGGGTGTTACACCCCGTATTTGTAGGCATGTTTTAAAGAACGTACGTGAGAATCCCAAATGTTAAGATTAGAGACTTGTAAAAATTTATCGGAATTATGGAATTTTCGGAAAACGTAATATTGTGACGAATGGGAGGGCGACACGTGTCACCCCCCCTTAGTGATGTCTTGGACGAAATTACATTGGCACAAGGGTCATTTGACCCTTGTTAGGAAGACAAGTCTTGCAAGTAGTAAAGCTTGATATATTTGACTTAGTCAATGGGACCACTAGCTTGATATTTAGAAGAGCTTCATCCAAGCCACCCATTTGTACACATCTTGACCCTCCATGTTACTATATAATACTACTAGTAGCAAGACAAGCTCAACACTTAGCCAAATTTTTCAAGAATTTCAAGAACTCAACTAGGTTGCTCTCGGGTTCACTTTCAAAGAGAAGAAATTTTTTTTTGTTTCTTGTCCTTTAAGCTCCACACTTTAAACCAAGGTTCATGAGTGTATTGTAAGGATATCTCAATAGAAAAATCCCGGAAAAAGATAGTTTTCGTATTAGTCGCAAGGTGAAAACCTAGTTGCTTTCTAGGTTTTGTATGGAAGATTGAAGGAAATTTGTTGGGGTTGTTCTAAGGGTCTCAAGTGGCGGATTGAAGTGTCTAGAAGAGGCTCTAAGTTGCTAAGGAGCGACTTCGGATTTGGAGTTGGATTAAGATTCGTTGAGGTAATAATCTTGTCTCTTAAAGTGTTACAAGATTATATATATTGTTGTTAGCTTTACATGTTTGCTAGCATGAAGTTTATGTGTTGAAGTTTTATAAGTATTATGGATTGATGGTAGCCTTAAATCCGAAATGTAATGTAAGCCATTTGAAGTTGGATTACAAATTGGTTGTTAATTAGAATCGTCGCATGTTACTTACTTGAAGATTATAGTAGTTATAATCAATTGCGACTTGATATCATGTTATACTAACAATTTGGATTGAAAAGGAATTTGGATAAGAATTGGTGTGTTGTATCTCAAGTTGCCGGAATTGCACTTGTAGTTGTATTAGTTGTATATCAATTGTGGGGCGGAATTTTATACGTCTAGTAGGTGTGTAATCCCCTATTGATTAATTGTATTGTTGGGCCTTAAATGTGGCGTGTTTGGTTATTGAATTCGGCCTTGAAAAAGGTGGCAAAGTATGTAGAAACAAAGGTGGTGCTGTCCGATTTTCCGTAGAATTTAGTGACTTAGTACTTAGAATATTCTACGTTTGAAGTAAGAGATTAATGGACGTATTGTGGCCATTATAGGTTGAAGTACTAAGTATAGCGTATTCTACTTGAAGGATGGAATAGCTATCAAGGTTGAAGTACTTTGGAGCATTTTGCTATTTGTCGATAATCGTCGCGAGGTATGTGAACCTCTTCCTTCCTTTGGCATGATTCTATGTATGGAATATACATGTGGTATTATTTCATGTTTCCTTCTACTCTTAGAAGTTAAGAGGTATGTGTGTGATTTACTCTATGTAAAGTTTATGTCAAAGTTACCCTAAGTCCTTACCGAGTCTTATGGGGGATGTTGGTAAGAGTCGTTAGGAGGTACTTTGGAGCCAAGTTGACTTGGCTAATTTATGACACGAATGAGAATAAGTATCGATCAAGCCATTGCAGCGTTAATAAAGGAAAATGTAATGACAATTGATTATATTAAAATGAGTAGAATTCTCCATCTGCATAGAAACTAAGATAAGACAAAATTGTATTACATTTTCTAGATCATGGCTACTTGAATAAGATCGTTATAAATAAGTATAACTTATTCACAACGCACCAAAGTATATGTTACTTAACTTATAAGAATTTACGTATGAAGTTTTAAGGCTATGGATCTCAAATTCTTAAAGTTAAGAGACTTTATTTTTTCTAAGTTATGAGACTTGATTCTTAAAGGAAGAAATGAATTGATTTACACTTATAGAATACTCGATTTGGAAAGACTTGATTTCTAAAGTTAAGAAACTTGTTTTCTTAAAAGTTAAGAGACTTGAAGTATTTTGAAAGTATAAGTCTCTTGGTTATAAAAGGAATGAATTTGTCTAAGACATAAAGAGTTATAACGGCTTTATGGGAAGTTGGTTATAACAATTTTATGGAAGATTAAAAGAATGGTTTTCTTCAGTAATGTAAGCAAAGAAATGATTTGAAATAAAGAATGACAAATTGTTTTAAAGGTACCAATTGCTTAAGGTTTTTAAGGAAGAAGTCACTTGATTTAGAAGCCGGTAAATGTATTTCTAAAAAGGTATTGTGACTTGTCTTGAAAAGTAGATATGACTTGATACTACGGTTGTTAGTATCTTGGAAGTTTTATTTGAAAAAGAGTCTTTCTAAAGGAGTAGAGGTGCGTAGTACTTTGGGTTAATTTCCCGGATTTTTTTATGTGTGAAACGAAAGTGCCATGAGTTTATAAAAATGGAGGTCTAAAGGTTTAATGAACTTGCCTATGTTTGCTTGTGATAGCTTTGAGTGCAAGTATTATATGTTTACGTTGTCGTGACTCTCAGTTGGAGGGCCGACTATCTTGTTGTAAGTTTGCTTGGACGTACCGACAGTGATGTGGGATTCCACGGGTATGCTTCCATTATGATTGATCCTTGGACATGCTTATACGATGTGGGATTCCGGGGCATGTGACCAGGAGGCGGGTTAGATTCCCGGATTTGTTTTATTACCCATGGCCATGCTTATACGATGAGGATTCCGGCACGCGACCATGCATGACGATTATTACTCCACGGGCTAGCTCTACGAAGACATGTACCCACGATGAGGGATTCCGGCATGTTATATTATTACTCCATGGGCTAGCTCCCACGAAGACTGCACTCACGATGAGGATGCCGATGGCACGTTATGGCCACGCTTATACGATGAGGATTCCGGCATGCGTACATTATATATATATATATATATATATATATATATATATATATATATATATATATATATATATATATATATATGTTGTATATGTATTAAAGTGAGGTAGGATGCCACAGGCGCGTCACATGGTTACATGTTACACCTACGGTACCGGTGATGATGGATTCCACGCGGGAGATATATATATGTATTGTGTATGTATGCAGGTGAGGTAGGATGCCACGGCGCGTCACATGGTTATATGTTACACTTATGATCGCGGTGATTGGGGGATTCCACGCACGCTTTGATGTTTGTGATTTGATCGCCCCGCATCGGGTCGGTAGTATATGCGTCCCTCCATAAAGGGCCGGATTATGTTATGAAAGATAAGTAACTTATATGGTAATGAACTTGACGATTTTTCCCAAGTAGGTACGTAAGAAAGTGACTATAACTTTTATTGAAAATGGGAAAAGATAATAAGGTACGATTAAGTTCATAAGTGGTAATGACACGGCAGGATCTGGTATGTACTTTCTATACTTGCTCGCCATTCTTTTGTACGATTATGATCCACATCAGACTTTATTTCTGTTCCATATTCGCACTGTTAGATCGACTTCTGGGGCCGCGTTACGCCGCATGTATTAGGTGCACAGGTTGGTGATCCTTGCTCTTAGGATCTCGGTTCAGTTTTTGGGAAAAGCTCCATTTGCTCCGGAGGCTTATCTCTTGGTACGGTTTTCCCTGAGGTTGTAGATTCATGTATATTCAGGGGTATGACGGGGCCCTGTCCCGCCACTGTTGTTATGTTAAAACTCTTAGAGGTCTGTAGTCACATATTGTGGGTCAGTTTGTAAAGGAGCGAGGCAATCGCTTGGTTGTATATATGTATGTCGGGAAGGTAGCTCATCGGCTAACTCGTTGTTTTACTTTTGTTGATTTATTTACAAGTTTCATGTATGTTCCGCTGATTATCTCTGATGTATACTGTAAGTGGTGCCTGTAGTAGGCACGCCATGCCCGGTCGGGTCGTGACAAAGGGTGTGATGAGATTCGGCAAGAAGGGCAAGCTTAGCCCGAGATACATTGGGCCATATCAGATTATTCGTAGGATAGAAAATGTTGCCTATGAGTTGGATCTTCCATCTGATTTGGAAGCGGTACATCCAGTCTTTCATGTATCGATGCTCCGTAAGTGTATTTGTGATCCTTCTAGAGTATTCCCCATAAATGATATCCAGGTAACCGAGGAATTGACTTATGAGGAGAGTCCCATAGCGATACTTGATCGCCATGTTAGAAGAGTACGGACTAAGGATATAACTTCCGTCAAGGTATTGTGGCGAAACAATAATAGGAAAGAGATGACTTGGGAAGCAGAAGAAGAGATGAAGAGGAAGTATCCTCACTTGTTCCCGATGCCTGCAGGTAATTCTGTTCCATACTTGACTAATTTTGATCTGGTGAATTGTATATGTGTTATATTGTGGCCCTGTGAAGCATATTTGGTTTGCTGAACATGGGTTGGTAAGTATAGTTATAAAGGAGACTCTGCCGAATTCTTTTTTAGCATGAGACCTATTATGAACATTCGAGGACGAATGTTTCTAAGGGAGCAAGGATGTTACACCTCGTAAGTTTAAGACAATAATTAGAGAACGTAATTAAGATAATAAGATTCGAATAATGAATATAAAGTGTACTTATATATGCTAATCCGGAAATCTGTATACAAAAGATGTGATTCCGGAATAATTTTTGAACACTACAAGTGTGACGATGGAAATTAATAATGATAGCTGTATATTCCCGTTATGGACTAGTGACGTATTATAAGAATTATGACATTGAGAATACGAGGTCTAATGAAATTTTCAGGATTTAAATGAAGTGAGATCTAAGATTAATTAATTATGAGAATTGGACCAAATTGCAATTTTAAATTTTAGCATTTATATTCACGTGACCCTTTATCTTTTTACTCTTAATTCAAAAATCCTTTCACCTTCATCCTCTTCCCCCGTCAGCCGAGAACCCTCCCCATTCCCATAGCAAATTGAAGATTAACTCCACTCCTTCTTCCTAGATTAAATTCCTCATCTAAATTCTAAGCCATGACAACTCTAAAACAGTGAGCATCACGGGCTGCTGGACCGATTTTAGCCCTAAAATTGTGGCTTGAAACATGAACATTTTGGAAGAGAAACATGTAAGAATGATGCATTGAACTTGTAGAATACATGCATGCCATTTTGGTTGAAGAAATAGTGAAAAAATATTGCAAAATGGGTGGAGCAGTGACCAAAATTTGGGACTGTTTTGAGCAAAATTAAGGTAAGAATTCTTCTTCTTATCGTATAATTGGAGTTACATGTTGCTGTAGTTTAAGAAATGACCTTGTGTTAAGAGAAACTTGCAATTAAAACAATGCATGTGACTATTTTGTAGAGTAAAGCCGATTTTAGGGACTGCTTGTACCAAGTTGGAGTTGTCGTAATTACATTGGATTTGAGTGTTGTTGTTGTTATCCTTATCACTAATTGCATGTTGAAATTGAAAAGAAACATTGATATTTAAAGTTGTAATTAGTTATATGGGAGTGTTGAAACGTGAATAGGGTTTTAAGGAAGTTATGAGAAGAGTTATGGGATTTTAGGAGTGGACCGTGGCTCATAAATTGTTTGTTGTGATGTATTGGGGGTTGTTTTGTTGAAATTATAATGTTGGAAATATAAGTTATGAACATGTGTATATGTTGTGGTAGTTACTAATACATGTCTTAAAGAAATTAAAGTGTAGAAAGGTGATGGACTGTTTAGGGGCTGATTTGACATGGATTAAGAGGCTGAATTAACAAGAGAAATAGGTGTATTAATCACATTGGTTGTTGTAGTTGTTGTCTCCCATGAATGTAAAGAGAATGAATGTATTATGATGGCGTATATGAAGTATTTGAGATTGTTTTGGTTATATCTTTAAGTTGCATCTTGGTATTGGTATTGGTATTGGTATTGGTATTGTTGACTTTGTTTGTAAGTTGTGGGTGGTAGATGTGCTTTTGTATATGTGTACGGTTGTGAGCAGTTTTGGATATCTCTATGTACAGTGGCGGCCTCGTCAGCTTGCCTATTTTGTTATATGAATTTAGATGTGACTCCTTGGGAGACATGTTTACTACCGATGTTTACATTATCCTTGGTATCCGTGTGATTATATGTGACAGGTGGGTATAATGGTGCTCAGGTAGGGCACCGGGTCGCGGCCCGTCGGGTCGTGACCTTTTCGCTATATTTGACTGTATTTAGTGTATTTGAATACATTGTTCAGTTGTATCCAACATTATATGATGTCACGTGTATTTGAATACCTACAACCTTAAATTTTCTGAATACATGTGCATTTAAAATGATGTATTTAAGTGCACTAAAATACACGACGGAGTTGTGTATTTTAGTGTGTATATATATTGATTTATCATTTTATTTTGGGTGTAGTTGAATGTATTCGATTTTATTTCAATGTATTTTAACAAAATTTCAGATGCAAAATTTTAGATACACAATATTTACTAAAAAATTGTATACAAACATGTATATAAATTGTTGTCAAATTGAAATACATTGAATGTGCAAGTTTCTATTATTTATAAATACAATCAAATACACTTGTATCTGACTAATTAAATGTAAGTCTGCAAGATTCTGCAGCACTTGAATACGTTTGAACACATATGTATTCAACCATGATTCAAATACATATGTATTCATACATGATTCATATAACTCAGCATCCACGATTCATTCAAATGCATTTAATTTCGAATACACTTGTATTTAATTCATTTAAATCAAAATACAATCATATACATATATAAATACATATATATTCAGCCATTATTGTAATATACATGTTTTTAATTTCCAAAAATAACTGATTCATATACACTTGTATTTAAATTCATTCAAACCAAAATACAATCATATATACATATTTTTGATGCACTAGACTGTATTTAGAATTTCCAGCAGTAGTGATGGAGGAAGAAGCCATGGATTTGAATGAAACAATTGTGAAGGAAGAAGTCATGAATTTCCGACATCTCCGTCAGATCTTAGATCTGGTGACACTTTTGGTCTACCTCCTCCATTATTTACGCCACCGATAATGGATTGATCGTAACTTCATAATTTTAGATCTAGATTTGACAGTGGGTGACGATGATGTTTAAGGGTGAAAAACAGTGGTGGAGGAAGAAGTTTCTGGCCAGATTTGATGTGCGGCGATGAGATAAGGAAAGAGAGAGAGAGAGTCGGTTATTTGATTAGGCCTCGGTAGAACACTGCCATAAAAGATGACCGACGACAACGAAACCAAATCTGGCAGGGAGAGAGAGGGAACATAGAGAGAGGGTGAGGGAGAATAGAGGAATGATGGAGAAATACAATCCATAAACCTAATATATTTTGGTATAGTTATGAATGGTAATTTACAAAATCATTGTAGCTATTAAATACAAATAAATTAAAAAAGTAGTTATTATCAATAATACCTCTTAGAGATAGCTATGCTAAGTAATTATTCCTTTGGATAATTCAGCCTTGAATCATTGGATAAAAGATGGAAGTAGACCTGGTAAGTGCAGAGCTTGGATATAGATTGAGGCATGTAGGATTGGGTTGGGCCTCAGTCCTCCCTTTCTTAATTGTGTGAGCTAATCCGGTTAGATATGAAGAATGGATGAGCCCAATAGTGACCCACAATCCCTATACCCTACAATGGACTTAAAGCTTATTAAAAAATTTAAGGATATTTTTAGGGACTTTTATTTAGAGATACAAAATCAGGGGCAAAAATATCCAATTTTTAGCGGAATAACCTATTTTCCAAAAAGTAATAATAGTTTCATAAAATATATACTATCTGGTAAAAATATACAGTTGACATACAAAAAACATACAAGTATATTATTGCATATTATTTGTATATCATTTGTATGTATTTTATATGTCACGTATATGTCATTGTATGTCAATTGTTACATCGGACATACAAATAACACACACCCAACATACAAAATACATACAACTTATTGTTCTTCTTTTTCTTTCGTGTTTCAAGTTGAAATTCCACCAAAATCAACTCTAATATTCACCAAACTACCTCAAAATTAACATATAAACTCGAAAGGGTATTCTCAATTGTTTGCAACATCATCCAATCCAAACAAATACACAATTTTGCGAAACTCGATTTTCGAATTCAAAACTTTTTTATGGTTGTCAACAGAGCTTTTCATGGGGTTTTCAACTTTGGGTGTGTTTGGTGAGGGGTTACAAGCTTTACCATTTTGTTTTTTAGTTGTTCTATTAATTGGCACCATACCTTCCTAAGTGTTTTAAAAGTGCAATCATAGGCTAAAAGTCTACGTTTATGGGTGATGGTTAAATAAAATTATGATGTGAGAGTTTATTTGAAGGTGAAAAGGTGAGAAAGAAAACAGTGGAGCCTTTAATGGTATTTTGAAAAAGAACAAAAAAATAGAAGAAACGGGAAGGAGTTATGAATAAATGGAAGACTAGGCGGTGAAATGAAAAACAAGAAAGGTTTTGAAGGTAGTGTGCTTTGATTGTTACAAATTGCAGTGCTTAATATGGTTTTGAGTCACTATTTTCAAAATTGTCCCTACCTTAACCGAAAACCTACCTTACAATCCTTTAAGTCCTAATTGATTTTGAACTAAGTGTGTCTATATTAGTGGATAATTACATGAAGGGAAAGCATATGATACTACTTGTGTGCCTTTGAACATCTTTTGTGAGAGAAAGTAATTTTTTTGTCATTTGATATCCCGCTTATGTTTTG
Organism: Przewalskia tangutica; assembly: GCA_029844215.1. Classification (NCBI taxonomy): domain Eukaryota; kingdom Viridiplantae; phylum Streptophyta; class Magnoliopsida; order Solanales; family Solanaceae; genus Przewalskia; species Przewalskia tangutica. The sequence continues at coordinate 46,046,887 of CM056723.1, forward strand.
AATTACATTTTATGAGTGTGAGATTCTATCTTGATTGTGAGGGTACATGAAAATTTGAATTATTAATGTGTTTCATTTTCAATTGAAAAGAATGAACAAAAGAAGTTATTTTATGACAGAGAAGTTTTGAAGCTCATGTGTCATGACTTGATTACAACTTTGATTAGCTTTTTGTTTGAGAACTTGGTGATTTATATGCTTTGGATTAATCGTTGGTACCAATCAAAGTCATGTATTTATAATCTTTTTAACTTGGTATGATGTTGGTGCACTATTGAGCTTAAATGTTGATTCATTTGAAGAAAATTATGAGTTTTAATTTGCTTGAGGACAAGCAAAAGGTTTAAGTTTGTCACAAAAACAATTAGTATTTGCAGCGACCAAAGAAATCAACATTACTACAGTGATAAGAGTTGCCATCGAAGGTATATTAAACTTTAATTTAGGGCGACTAAAGTCGCCACCAAATGTCATTCTTGACATTGCTGACTTACTTAAAATCTATTTATGGACATTTTATAGTGTCTTTGATTACTTTTGTAGCGAGCACATGAAGTCATCACAAACAACCCTTGGGTGGCTACTAAGAATTGTAATGGAGACTTTATGTGCTAATATAGCGACTATCGTTGTCACAAAGGGTCTACTTTCTAGTTTCTACAGTACAACAACAACAATAACATACCTAGTGAAATTTCACAATATGGGATCTGGAGAGGGTAGAGTGTACACAGACCTTACCTCTACCTCGGTAGGTAGGTCGACTATTTCCGAGAGACCATCGGCTCAAGACAAAGCACAAGCCCCAACAAAGTAAGACAAATAAAGTGCATAAGTCATGATAGTGAATTTTGAAACAGAAAAGAAGCAAACAGAAACAATAACTACTGCAAGTAAATAAGATAAATAAAATACACATAGCAGCATAAATCGAACGACAATGGACTATAAGGCAATATTGTGTCTACTAGTATCATAGGCTAAGCGAGCCCATAATAATAATAATAATACTACAACTACCAATTTGTAAGCGTATGTAGGACTATGATGGACTACCTACTACCCTTCTACCCTAATATGTGTCATCCATAACTCTTTATCTAAGGTCATGTCCTCAGTGAGTTGCACCTTCATCATATCTCATCTAATCACCTCTCTCCAATACTTCTTCGGCCTACCTCTACCCCTCATGTACCCATTTATAGCTAACCTATCACACCTCTACACTGGGACATGTGTATCTCTCCTCTGCACGTGTCCGAACCATCTCAACCTAGCTTCCCGCATCTTATCCTCCACCGAGGCCACTCCTACTCTGTCCCGAATATTATCGTTTCTAATTCTCCCTCCTTATATGCCCACACATCCATCTTAGCATCCTCATCTCTGCAACTTTCATCTTTTGGGTATACGAAGTCTTGATCGGCCAACACTCCACCCCATACAACATAGGTGGTCTAACCACCACCATATAGAACTTGCCTTTAAGTTTTGGTGGCACCTTTTATCGCACAAGACTCCAGATGTGAGCCTCCATTTCATCTACCCTGCACCAAGATGATGTGTGACATCGTCATCAATCTCTCAATTCTCTTAGATAATAGATTCGAGGTACTTGAAGCTTCATTTCTTTGAAATGACCTGAGTACCAAGCCTCACCTCCACACTTGTCTCAATGTCGCTCCCGTCACTGAACTTGCACTCTAACTATTCTGTCTTGGTCCTACTCAGCCTGAATACTTTAGACTCCAGATTCTGTCTCCAAACCTCCAGCTTAGCGTTCACTCCACTATGAGTCTCATTAATCATGACTATGTCATCTCTGAATAACATACACCATGACACTTTCAATTAGATTTGTTGCGTAGTCCATTCATCACCAAGGAAAATAGAAATGGGCTAAGAGATGACCCTGGTGCAGCCCCATCATCACTAGGAAGTGCTCCTAGTGTATGCAACATGTACACCTCTAACCTCCAAATATCTCCATAGAACCTCTCTAGGGACTTTGTCGTATGCCTTATCGAGGTCGATGAAAACCATATGTAAGTCTCTCTTCCTCTCCCTATACTGCTCCACCAACTTCCTAATAAGATGAATGTCTTATGTAGTCGACCACCTCGACATGAATCCAAACTGATTCTTGGAGATAGACCCGCCTCTTCTCACCCTCATCTCCATGACCCTTTTCCAAACTTTCATAGTGTGGCTTAGCAGCTTAATACTCCTATAGTTGTTGCATTTCTGGATATCACATTTGTTATTGTACAAAGGAATCATTGTACTCCACCTCCATTCTTCAAGAATCCTCGTTGTCTTAAGAATGACGTTAAACAACTCCGTTAGCCACTCTAAACCTGCCATACTTGCGCTCTTCCAAAATTCAATTGGAATCTCATTAGGCCCGATAGCTCATCCCTTGTGCATCCTATGAACATCACCTTGAACCTCTTCAACCTTAATGCTTCTACAATACCCAAAATTCTGGTACCTACTACAGTACTCCATATCTCTATCATAATGTCTGTATCTTTTTGTTCATTTAAGAGTTTGTGGAAGTAAGATTGTCACCTCCACCTAATATGTGCGTCCTCCACCAGTACTTTGTCATCCTTATCCTTAATGCACCTCACGTGATCCAAGTCTCGGACCCACCTCTCACTCGCCTTGGCTAGTCTGTACAACTTTTTATCCTCATATTTTTTCTCTAATTCCACATATAGACGTACAAAAGCCACTGTTTTCGCCGCCGTAACAACTAGTTTTGCCTCTTTCCGCGCCATCTTATATATTTTCATATTCGTCCACTTCTCCACCTCATCTTTGCTTTCTACCGATTTTGCGTATTCCATTTTTTTCGCTTCCACCTTATCTTGAACTTTACCATTCCACCACTAGTTCCATCGATGCCCACCACGATTACCCCACGAGACCCCTATCACCTCTCTAGCAATCTCCCGAATGCAACTGGCCATCTTGTCCACATTCCGGTCGTATCCCCACTACTCCCCCAAGCCCCCTTGGCCATCAACCTCTCCTCATCACTGAATTGAAATAGAATGAGGATAAGTTATTCTAAATTAGAATCAAAATAATGTCAAGGCATAATAGTTACTTTTTTGTATTATAAGATTATTAATATTTAATGTGAGGTATTTGAATAGCACACATATTCAAAAATTAAAGAAAGTTGTTGATATTAAAAGTATCCAAATTATCATTTTAAATAAATGATGATAATAATTTCTTGGGGCATCTCAACAAGTGATATAAAACCAAATTTTGATGAGAGGCCTCAAGTATTTGAAGAATAAATTTTGTATAATTATTTAAAGTCTAATTTCATAACCATTTGAGATGCAAAGTTATTCATATTTTTCTATAATTGTTTTCTCCTCATAATTCTTTTACAGTTGGTTAATATACATTTATGCCTCATTTGTTTTCACATAATGTAGGTTTGAATTTGAATGTGTAACGACTTAAAAAGTCATTTTTCTTGTTTTACCTAGAAATTTCTAAATCACCCTTCTCGAGTCTTTATTTACTTATTTGTGATTTTTGGAGATAGGTGGCTCGGTTCCCGAGGTGATCGGCAGGTTTCAGAATCTTTTTGGTAAGTTTGAGGAATCGTAAGCTAAGAGAATATAAGAGTTTGACTCATAGTTGACTTTTGGGTAAATGTACTCTTTTCATAGCTTCGTCGGTTTCATTAGCTCCGGAATGATGTTTATGACTTAGTCGAGCCTGAGGTAGCCGGGTGTATTTTGGGGGATTGATTATGAAATTATAAGAGACCTTTTTCGGGAATGAGTGCGCAAACAAGTCTAGAATATTTCTTCTAATAGAAATACATGTTTGGATTGTCCAGAAGGTCCCAAGAGTGTTTCAGATGTTTGACGGGGAGTTGGATTTTTATGGACTGTTGCTGGTGTTCGCTTACGTGGGTCTACCTCTGCAGAGGTCTGGCTCGCAGAAGCGAGATTCGATCATGTGTCGAGGGTCCGCTGCTGCTGATAATGTGTGTACTCAATGTTGATTTCTGGTAGACTACATGATCTTATGGCTTGATAAAGGAAATAGTGGAAGTTGAGACTTAACATTGTTGTGAGAATTGAGTGGAAGGACTTGATGGGTCTAGACGCCCTGAATGGGATTTAGGCTGACTTGGTGACATTGTGGCTTAATCTTAACATAAACTTGAGTAGTTTGTAAATATTTGTACATTGTTGAACCGTAGAACTATTGATCGGTTTGGTTAACTGAACTCTTATTATGCTTAACTGACTAATTAGTAGAGAGGTATCAGAAAGTAACAACCTTCGCCGCCGTTTAGTTATAATCGGCCGACGATGCTGCTGAGTACATGTGGCCCTTTCCCGGACCTCATGCATAGTGGGAGCTTAATGTATCGGGATGCCCTTTTTTACTCTATGCTTGCTGCCCTCTATGTCCATGTACTTAGCTAAACGATCCAGGAGCAGCTTGATTCACAATATTGGAGAGTGATTATCGGAGTCCAAGGTGAGCCGTGGCTTCATTCCCGGCACTGGAACTCCCTCTATATTTATATTTCTGTCATTGTTATTTTCAAATAGCATATCTATTTCACTATTTAGACTTGTATTCAATTCTAGAGCTTTGTACTCATGACTACCGGATTATGGGGGGTTACCTTCAAACTATATATTAAGTCCTAAGACTTGTTAATACTTCTCTTGTTATTTCTTTACTTTCGTATTCGTATGATTGGGGTTCGCCTACAGATTAGGGTAGGTGCCCTCATGACATAATGAAATTTTGAGTCGTGATAAATTAATATCAGAGTACTAGGTTAATGGTCTCATGAGTACATAAGTGATGTCTAGTAGAGTCTTGCAGATCGATATGAAAGTCTCGTACCTATATTCAAGAGGCTATAAGGTATTTACAAAATTTCAATTCTTTCATTCTTTGAGGACTAGGATCATGCACCTGTACCCACACCCGTTGTTAGAGGTATAGGCAGAGGTAGAGCTAGACCTCAAGTTGCAGTCAGAGATCGAGCGCCTGTAGTTGCTCGTACTCGTGACAAAGCAGAGTCTCCGGGGCCAAGGGTTATTGTTGACACTCAATTTTGTCTCCTCTTTTTTCGATTATCTGGTTACATTTTAAATATTTTTGACATCTTAAAATAATATATATATATATATATATATATAAAGCCTTTAATATCGTCGTCCTTTTTCAATGTCATTATTTATTATCATTATTCACATTTTCACTATCATTTGCCTTTTAATATCCTAATCATAATTTTTACCTTAATATTCTATGTTATTTTATTTTCGCAAAACGGCATCGCATTTCTATTTCAAGCATAAAGCATTTCACAAATATTATGTTTTATTATTATCACATCGTCATTTTTATCTGTACAATTTTACATTTTTTGCAAAACATCTTTTTAATAATAAACTCTTTCTTTATATATATATATATATATATATATTTAAACCTACAACCCACACAAAACAAACAACACAAAATCAACCCAATCGACCGGCCCAGTAAACCCAATCCCACTTAACCCAAACCCGTCGACCAACCCTTATTTCTCCCCCAAAACCCAAACCAATCCCTAACCTAAGACCAGTGTATTCTCTCTCAACCTTTTTCCCAAAAAGAAAACATAGAGCAGCAACTCACATTTTCCTCTTCTAGACAAGATTACAAGCTTTGTCAACCATAGACAAAAGGTGTTTGCTCCATTTTCATGCTATGAGTCACGTGAAGCTTGTAAAGTCCATAAAACGTTAGGATTTTGAACGATTCGTTTGACCAATTTCAAAATCTCAAGCAAAAAATCCCTTTAAAGGAGCCCTAGCAAATCCTAAAGTCCGTCCTATAAATATGCATGTAGAATCCATTCGAAGTCGTGGCCCCTTTGGTCTTATTGTGTTCACTTATCCGTAAGTAAGGTCTTATTCCGGTGGATTTGAAGGGCCTCCGCCTCAGTTCGCTGCACCAGAAGAAGGTCTGTAAACTCAGTTTCATCTCGTTTCTATGTGTTAATAAATGTCTCTGTGTTCGTTTTTACTATATTACATTCAGTTATGCATTTAGCTGTGTTTATCCTAAACTGTCGTGTTTGCCACATTAAAAGAAGATTAGTTTATTTCTAATTTCCTCAAACGTGCATTTGGTCTATTGAATTCCGAACCAGATGGAAAGAAAACTATGGGTCAAATATGATATTGCTTAATTGTTGAACTTGAATAGTCGCGAACTCCGTAACATTTGCTACTGATGGTTATTTACTAATTGATTTTAAACACCTAATATGTCAAGCATGAGCTTATTCTGGTATTCATCTAAAATATAGGACTGTAATTTCCTTGGTTATCAAAAAGAAATACTGCTATGAAAAGGTATTTTGCTCTTAACTTTGCATTTGAAAACTTGCCTTCCGGATTTTCTCTGTTCTTGCGTTTTAGCTTGATTGATCAGTTGATCATTGAACACTTGTGATAATTTCACAAGAAACTCCAGTATCACCTACCAATATTTATCACTTTTTTTTTTCTCTTCTTTCCTCGGAAGATTTTTTGAGTTACAATGGATGTACGGGAATAGTGTACTACTATCACTAGTGTTTGAAAGAATAAACTATACAAATTACAATAGTTAACAACCTTGTAGCCAACAAGAGTTGTGGCTACTGAAATATTGTGAGTTCTTGAGTCACGTCTTAGATCTACGTCCTTGAGTCCGTATTGTGTCTTTCGTCTTGAATCTTCCCTCCAATGGCTACAAACTCCTTGATCTTGATAACCTGAAATCAATAGACACTAAATTTGGTAGCGTTATAATGGTTTGCTGAGTCGATTGATGTTCAATATTTTCTTAAGACAATATTGCACTGTATTAATTCCTTAACAGTTATTGGCAACTTGTCTCCCAAGATAAAACAACAACAAACAATTGAGCAAAGGATAACTCAATTGTTTACTATAAAAGAAGAATTTTTGAGTGTGTGAAAGTATGCTAGAGAGGAAGAGCTTTTTAGGAAATCTGAAATTATACAAGTGTAAGGTGTGTTCTACAATTGAGTCAATGACCTCAATTTATAGTGTGTGTAAGATGACCTCTCATCTAGCCAACTAATGACAATAAATGGACATGTAATGACACTTATGGAGTGTAGGTATTTTGTCGGGTTCGTACATGCAGTGGAATTTAAAAATTTATGTTTCAAACCTGACATGCCGGTCATACTGTAGTATAATTATATAATGTAAAAACACATAGTAAAAAAGTAATACATCGAAAGATTACTTACATTTTACTAAATCTGAAGTCTTTAAGATTTTGTGTACGCCGAGGGTGTGTACGCAAGCGATCCTCGATTTTCAAGTCAAGAACTCCGATGTAATTTCTAACTCTTGGAATGCTAGGAATTCCAGCATAGTTTTAGAAGAGAATACTCTCTTGGTTTTAGGGTAGAAAATATGTGAGGGGAACCCTCTTATTTATAGCTGAAGAGGACAGCTAGGGTTCCCCAAATGGGCCAACCCATAAAACCTCAGCAAACTGAGCCATCTCGGACCCGCTGGACACTTAGCGCTGTGGTGCTGAGTAAGTGGCGTCGCAGCGCTGACGCACTCTGGCGCCGCGGCCCTGAGCCCATGGCGTCGCGGCCCTGTTCCATTTTTTGCCTTGTTTTCTATTTTCTTTTAATGTCTCGATTATAAACCGAACATATATATAATCTCTTTCTAATTACATCCTTGAATCGACGGAACACTTGACTTAGTGTTACCCTTCAGGCCTTCACATATCGACACTAATAATATTAGGGTCTACACAGAACTCCTAGACTGCGTCGGAAGACCAACTCAATATGTGAAGTATAGTTACACGAAACATGTGAACTGAACCTCTAAGTGGGAAGATAAAATCCTTTCATTCACGACACACTCAATCAAGCTTAGAATTTGCCAAGTGTCTATCCAAATGGGTTGATCATTATTTCTCATCTATATTAGTTGACAACAGGACCATATCAAAGTCATGTCCATTGCGTTGGCCAACGACTTAGTCAACCTAATACCATATGAGAATCCGAGTGAAGATACATTCGAGGAATGAATCCTAATCTTGCCTCAACAACCACCTTTAATCCACTTCGCAATGAACCGCGTCTCAATCGATAAGGCATTTGAGCTTAGGACATGATCAAAGTACATTACTATGCAAACAAAGTGCGCATCGACCTCAAGTCTAAGGACTTATATCTCCCACACGGATCCTACTTTAGACATGTAAAACAAATAGTATATCAGCACGGTATACAAATACTTCAACAAGTATCCATGTGTCCATCACGAGTCGTCATAACTCGTAGCAAGTGAGACATACTACATCCCCTAAGGATATGATGCAGACCACATGTCGAAGTATCGCATATCATCGATATCCCATTTTCGATGATCATTAGTCGAGGCAATTTAAGAGTTACGTTATAATATTAATTCTCACATCATTAATAACCACGTAATCTCTTAGGGATGCATTTATAGAATATTATAAACAATCAACTAATAATTCAATAAATGCAAATGCCATAATATTAATCATCATTAATATATAAATATGAATGTGTATAAAGTACATTTGTCCTAATACTGATTGTCTATAGGACATAAATATACTTTCAATCTCCCACTTGGCCTAGAGCCAATCACCAACATATCTAATACCCATGTTCTCAAAATGACCATTATGCTTAACTAAGCTTAATGGTTTAGTAAATGGGTCTGCTAGATTATTGTCTGTGGGAACATAATCTAATCTAATATCTTCAGCTTCCACCATCTCTCTGAGAATGTGAGTCGTCCTTCCCTGAAATGGAACTTTCATGCTGGAGCAAGAACTAGCATGAAAGTCGATCTATTACACGCTATCGCTCATGACTTGATATAGAGCCGTGTAGTCGTTAGTGTGGTACTTCCTTGGTACATGCTTGTTTCTGTTTGTTGATCTTGGTTCCTTTTCCTGTGCAATCGCACCAATGTTGTCACAATAAATAGTTATTGGACAACTAGCACTCGGAACAACCCCTAGCTCCTTCAGAAACTTAAAAATCGCGACAACTTCTTTAGCAGCTTCCGATCCAGCAATGTACTCTACTTCAGTAGTCGAATCAGCAGTTATAGCTTGTTTGAAACTCTTCCAGCTCACTGCTCCTCTATTGAAAATGAACATGTAACCAGACTGAGATTTGAAATCATCAACATCTGTCTGGAAACTAGCATCAGTATACCCAGTGACAACTAGCTTATTATCTCCACCATAGACTAAGAAATAATCTTTAGTACATCTGAGATACTTAAGAATACTTTTGACTGTCTTCCAGTGTTTCTCAACAGGATTCTGCTGGAACTTGCAAGTCATACTAAGTGTAAAGGCCACATCTGGCCTAGTACAGTTCATGGTATACATAATTGATTCTATAGCCGAAGCATATGATATCCTCTTCATGCGCTCAACTTCTACAGCATTAGAAGGGCAACCCTTCTTAGATAACTTGATGTCTTGACCTATTGGAAGACCCTTTCTTGGAATTCTCCATGGAAAAACATCTAAGAACTTTGTCTATGTAGATTGATTGTGACAGCCCCAACAATCTATTAGGTATATCTATATAGATCATAATTCCCAGAATGTAGCAGGCTTCACCTAAATCCTTCATCATAAAGGTATTGAACAACAATTCCTTAACTGACTGCATGCGAGCCTTATTGTCTCCCATTATCAATATGTCATCAACATATATAACAATGAAGACAATACCATCATCCTTGCATTTGATATAAACACAAGGATCCTCTTTGCTTCTGACGAAATCAAAAGATTTGATAGCCTTGTCAAAGCAAATATTTCAACTCCTAGAGGCTTGCTTAAGTCCATAAATGGACTTTTGTAGCTTGCACACATCATTTGGTCTAGAATCGGATGAAAAACCCTCGGGTTGTTTCATATACACTTCCTCAATTAGATTACCATTGAAGAATGCAGTTTTGACGTCCATCTGCCAAATGTCATAGTTATAATGTGCAACAATCGCAAGCAAAATCCGAATAAACTTAACCTTATCAACAGGTGAAAAGGTTTCATCATAATCCACACCAGTACGTTGATTAAAACCTTTAGCCACTAGTCTAGCCTTATAAGTCTGAATCTTGTCAAATGCATCAATCTTCTTCTAGAAGACTATTTGCATCATAGGAGTTTAACCTCATTTGGCAAATCCACCAAGTTCCATACTTGATTGATATACATAGATTCCATTTCAGATTTCATGGCTTCTTGACATCTCTTTGAATCAATGTCTAGCATTGCTTCGCTGTAGGTTATAGGCTCATCATCATCGGGAATATCTAACTCATTTTGTGCTTCCACAAGTAGATTTAGTCTTTCCAGAGGACGATGAGTTCTAGTAGACCTACAGAGTTGAGTGTCTTGTAGTTCAGTTCCAAGTATATTTTGATTGTGAGAAGGTTCTTGTGTGTTAGTTGATCCACCAACATTAGAGCTTTCAGGAATATCATTTTAATGTCTTTTCTAAATGGGAGGAGGTGCAACTGGTGCACTTGCTCCCAAGGTCTGTGTAGGAGGATCTTGCATTTCTGCATTATTCCTCGTAGCACTCCCACTGGCCGAAGGGCATATCCTAAGTACCCAATCTTCGCCAAAAGCTCCCACTGAATCTTTGCCTTGTTCACTCGGCAAGGATTCAACCTCTATGTTACTTTGTTCTTGAATTTCTTCAAGTTCTATCTCTGTGCAACTCTCTTCCTTGTAGACATATTCATCTTCAAGAAAAGTTGCATTTATGGAAACAATTATATTATATTCTCGAGGAAGATAAAAATAATATCCCTTAGTTTCCTTTAGATATCATACGAAGTAACATTTCTCACTCTTTGACTCCAACTTATCATTGATCAGCTTCTTGACATATGCAGGACACCCAGGGCCTCATGTGTCTAAGTGATGACTTCTTGCCAAACCATACCTCATATGACGTCTTTTCAACTAATTTAGAAGGAACTCTGTTCAGAACATATATCGAGGTTTGTATAGCGTATCCCCAAAGGTATGTAGGTAGAGCTGAAAAGCTCATCATGGATCGAATCATGTCAAGCAAGGTTCAGTTTCTCTTCTCGGCAATACCATTCATATGTGGTGTTCCAGGAGGCATCCATTCTGAATGAACTCCATGTAGCTTTAAGTAATCTAGAAATTCTTTACTTAAGTATTCACCTCCTCGATCAGATCGAAAAGTCTTGATACTCTTTGAGAGTTGTTTCTCCACTTCACACTTATACTCCTTAAACTTTTCGAAGGCCTCAGACTTGTGTCTCATAAGATACACATATCCATACCTTGTCAAGTCGTCTGTAAAAGTAATGAAGTATGAGAAACCTTCTCTAGCTTGAGTCGAAAATGGTCCACATACATCAGTATGTACCAACTCAAGCACCTCCTTGGCACGGATCCCCTTTCCAGAAAGAGGTTTAATGGTCATCTTACCCTTCAAACAGGATTCATAGTTACCATAAGATTGTAAGTCAAATGATTCAAGGTAATTTAATTTCCTCAACCATTCTAGCCTTGTTTGATTGATATGACCAAGTCTACAATGCCACAATTAGGTATAATTTCTTTCACTTATCTTAGCTCGTTTGATTTGTACATTGAAAATTTCCCGGCTGCAGTTTAATGTATATAATCCATTCACAAGAGGCGCAATTCCATACACAACATCATCAAAATCCAAAATCATATTACCATTAGAAATGCTTGAGGAAAAGCCCTCAATGTCTAAAACATGAATGTAAATAATGTTCCTCATCAATGAGGGAACATAAAAACAATTATTTAACATTAAAACTTTGTCGGAAGGTAAATCTAATCTATAAGTTCCCACACGCTCAACATCAACACGTGCTCCATTTCCAACGCGCACTCGAGGCCCGACCTTCCTGCTGTCAGTTAACCCTTGCATATTTGTACAAATGTGTGAGCCACAAGCGATATCTAGTACCCAGGAATGAGAATCATTAATAGATAGATTTATTTCAATTACAAACATACCTTATCCACTAGAGGCAGGAGCACTGTGTGTTTTCCTCCTCCCGAGCGATCTGATCCTTCCTCCAAAGGTTCTTCCTATTGCACTTCATGCACACATCCACTGCCGGGAGTTTCTTCTTCGCCCCACCTTTGGGCTTTATTGCTGTGGGCGTAGCGACAACTTTGCCCTTCCTCTTCTGAGGTCCCTTACCTTTCGATTTGGGATGACTAGAGGAGACAACCATGAGCACAACCTTGCTCTTGGAGATCGAAGATTCGAAGGTTTTCAACATATTTTGTAACTCCGGCAACTTCGCCTTAGTTCCATTCATATTATATTTTATGATGAAGCTCTCAAACGAACGTGGAAATGAATGTAGGATAACTGTGGAAGAAACTCTGTCATTAAATTTTATATCAATGGAGGCCAACCTTTCTATCAGCCCAATCATCTTGAGCACATGTGGAGACACCTGACCCCCTTCGTTGAGTCTACATTTAAAGAGCTCTATAAGCAGCTCATACTCCATGGTCTGAGACTGAGAGTCATAGAGACTTCTTAAATGTTCTAACATTTCATTGGGACCCATGTGATTGTGCTGTCTCTGATTCCGGTGACATGGAAGACAACATCACATATTGTGCCGAAGTGGCATCATTAAAATGCTTCTCATAAGCAACTTTGTCAAATGTGGCATACTCAACAGAGTTTTCGGCAGGCACTGTAGGGAATACCTTGTCCAACACATACTCAATTTTCTCTTGTCTCAGGAAGATCCTAAGATTCCTGAGCCAATCGATATAATTGGGTCCAGTCAATTTGTTCGATTCCATCAACATTTTTAATGAGAAACTCGACATTCTGAAGATCTGAAGATATAGACAGACATGAAATGCAATCAAAAATTCATTCTCCTTATTATACACATTTATTTTAGGCTAATTTAACATGACCTTTTGTTTAATTAGCTCCCACTATTTTAGCATACTTCTACGACCCCAAGGTAGAATACAGACATAAATTATTTTAAGGTCATAATGGGCCAAGATCCAAACCTATGCTATATCCGCGTTTTCTTTGGCTGATAACTTCAATAGCACATTTTGGTAGGTCATCAACCAATTACAAAGCTTATTTGCAACTCTTGGTTTGATTAAATATCTTTCATTTTAATCTTGCGTCTTTAGATTAATCTGACACTTTGACGCCAAGACTCATCTAAACAAGTCGACCCCATTATGCGACTTCGTTTAGGTACCTAAGTAAATTTGGCCTTTGCGAGCAAATACTTTGGTGTAAATATCCATAAAAGTTTCTCATCTACTTTTACTTTAACACATCTATGAATAAGTCTGAGTCCTCGTAGACTTAGAGCAAATGCTTTGGCATAAATACTCATATCGCCGAAAAGGATTTTGCACCCTAATAATTATAATGGATGACACGTTTTAATTTAAACTTATATTTAATATTTGGGGAACATTTTCAGTTTTCGAGGATTTCAACCAAGATCAACAAATATGCCTTACATCATATGACATCTGATCATGCAATTTCTAAACACATTTAGATGAGAAACCATCAACTTATTAGGCATGATATAAGATGGTTCTAATCAAATACTGGGCGCCGCCTACCCAGACAATTATTGCGGTTATTTAAAGTAAACAATTACTGGGCGCCGCCTACCCAGACAATAATTACGGACGCTATGCTAATAATTTAAATGCTTCACATTCAAAACACTTACCACATTTGTATATTATATAATAATATACCATTAATGATAATCATGTGTTTATTTGTCTAAACTCTAAAATTTATGTCTAATCCAAACCGTCACTAAATATTTTCTGATTTTAAAATCTGATTTTCAGGAATTCTGTAAACTTTTAAAATCTACAGCTCAGTCACTCAAGAATTTAAAAGTTCAATTTAAACCCTATTAAATTTAGAAAATATAATTTTAACTCTCAAAAATTATTTTCAGGTTTCAGGGACCTATTTGAAATTTTCAGATTTAAAAACTAATTTTCAAAAACTTTCTTTAATTACAGATCTGTCCGAATTGACCAAATTTGTCCAATTACAACTTATATTTTCAGATTCTGTTATTTTTGAAACTTCAGAATCTGAATATTAAAACTTCATTTTTGAATTTGATTTGTTTTTAAATAACCGTCGTCGGCGTCGCGGCCCTAACAGGTGGCGCCGCGACGCCTCAGATGCCGTAAGTCCGAAAATTTATTTTAAGCTATCTGGATGAACAGCGCCGCGACGCTCTATAACAGAGTCGCGGCGCCTCTGCCATCATCAGGGCAGCGCCTCGACGCCTCAACCCCAGAAACGCAAATACCGAAAATCTGAAGCCGTAAAACTGGTTTAGGGTCAGATTTTCATATCTATCCTCGTATCTCCTTCACCATCAAACAACACGTTCATCGACCATCATCCAATCTCTTCTCGTTCTTCGTTTCAATGCACCATGTTGTAAACGAACCGGATAACGCATATCAACTTAGAAGAGTTAGATCGGAATGACTTCCTCGATTACATCATTATTTTAACAGATCCGGATGCAAGGAAATGCGTTCTAAAGCTTCTTAACGACATCAAATTTATATTTAAACAAATCCTAACTCATATTATCATTAATATTCATCATATAATCACACAAAACAGCCCGGGCTCTGATACCACTATAGGTGTTTTGTCAGGTTCGTACACGCAGCGGAATTTGAAAATTTATGTTTCAAATACGACATGGCGGTCAAACTGTAGTATGATTATATAATGTAGAAACAGATAGTAAAACGTAATACATCGAAAGATTACTTATATTTTACTAAATCTGGAGTCTTTAAGATTTTGTGTATGCCGAGGGTGTGCAAGCAAATGATCCTCGATTTGCAAGTCAAGAACTTTGATGTAATTTCTAACTCTTGGAATGCTAGGAATTCCAATACAGTTTTAGAAGAGAATACTCTATTGGTTTTGGGGTAGAAAATATGTGAGGGAACCCTCTTATTTATAGCTGAAGAGGACAGCTAGGGTTCCCCAAATGGGCTAGCCCATAAAACCTTAGCAGACTGGGCCATCTCGGACCCGCTGGACACTTATTGTTGCAGACGCACTCTGGCGCCGCGGCCCTGAGCCCATGGCGCTGCGACTGATCGGTGTATTTTATATACACCTTTTGAGTCATTTTTAGTTAGTCTTTTGTCCATTTTTGTACAAATACGTGTCGTCTTAGGATAATTTTTTTTTCTTTTGAGTCATATTGGTTTAAAGTGGCTCATTGGCGGAAAAGGAGCAAAAAGAGGGCAGAAACAGAGGTTCCAGAGCTCGAAAAGCGAGAAAGTTGGCGAACCGGGCACAAAACAGGCCAGCGCCGCGGCGCCTCCAGCCAGCAGGGCCAGAGCGCCACGGCGCCCAATCTTCAGAGAGCTTCAGGAGTTCCGGCGCCAGTAGCAGGGCCGCGGCGCCGAGGCGGAAAAATCAGCTAATTCGAATGACAATGGGCCAGGCTTGAAGGAAAACCTGCA
This sequence comes from Przewalskia tangutica, assembly GCA_029844215.1. NCBI lineage: Eukaryota > Viridiplantae > Streptophyta > Magnoliopsida > Solanales > Solanaceae > Przewalskia > Przewalskia tangutica. The sequence continues at coordinate 46,062,553 of CM056723.1, forward strand.
TCATGTTTTGGAGACTATAAAAAGAGGACTCTAGGTCAGATTTAAGAGTTCATCTTCTTGCCAAATCACACAACTTTTGGAGATCAAGATTGGAGACCTTTTCTTAAGTAATTTCTTGTTTCTTGTTTTATTTCTTTACAGTTTATGTTGGATATTAATTTAGTTCTTGTCATGTCTATGGCTAAGAACTAAATCAATCTAGGGCTTTCCATGTCAATTCACTTGAAACTTATCTTTATGAATTAATGCATGTTTTTGGTTCTTCTTCTTGTTGTTGAGATTTATTCAATATTTGTTTTGATTGCTTAGTAATTACTTGATCACTAATTATCATAATCCTTATGATTTCTAACCGAAAGCCTAAAGGGGAGGTTGTGAATATGCTGTAGTTGGATAAACATAGGTTAAGTCGTGGACGAAAGTACCCCGATACTTGTGTAGTATTAATAGGTTATTGGTCTTAATCCTCCTTTATAGTCAATCTTATCACCGAAAGGTAGATAGGTTCTATATTGGGGTTGAGTGTTTATATAACCTTAACAGGAGTATAAAACGGCTTAGTTAACCTGATATCTCAAAATAGAAGAAGAACCATAATTAATTGCATTAATAAGTAAGTTAAGCGGATAGTTGAGGAGATTTGGACGCCCTATTTCCACCATTAGAAGTAAAACAACGTAGTTTAATTAGCTTTCACAATTATAGTCATAAACAACATATCAATCATCGGTTACCAAATAGATAACATAGAATATAATTTGAGCATTGAACACTAATCCCTGAGGACGATAACTCGGTCTTCTAAGACTATATTACTTGACATGACACGTGCACTTGCGTTAGTGTGTGCATAAATCACGCATCAAGTTTTTGGCGTCGTTGCCGGGGATTGACGTAGTTCAATATCATTTTATCTATTCTTAATTTCTAATTTGGTTTTTATTTTTGTTTTTATTTATTTTTATTTTTATATTATTTGTGAAAATCAGTGCGCCGTGATCCGTTTGTTGGTTTTGATTCATCTCAGGGATCCTGAAGATATGGATTACTACTATCAACAAGGTAATCCTCCAGCCCCACAAGAAGAGCAGGATGAGTTACGAGCAGCCATACTCAGGTTGACTAGGCACCAAACTCAGTTCATGGACGAAACGAGAGTGTCCTTGAAGAATTTGGAAACGCAAATAGGACAACTCACGGACATGCTGAGCAGCGGAATGCAAGAAAAGCACTCTGCACATATGGGAGGAAATATAAAAGAGCAATGTCAGGCGATTGACCTGAAAAATGCCGAATCAGTGGAAGCAGAAAATTCGCAGCAGCTGTAGCGCCGCGGCGCCGTTGATTCTGGGACAGTGCAGAACTTTAGGCGCCACGACGCCGAATCTCAGGGCCGCGACGCCCAGAGCCCAGAAGCTGAAATAAGGGTGGAAGCTGTCGTGAACGCGCCCCAGGTGAAGATACCGTACCCCAGAGGCTAAAAACATGTGCTCTTGACAAGCAATTCTCTAAATTTGTGAAAATTCTCAAACAATTGCAACTCAATATCCCGTTTGCTGAAGCACTAGAGCAGATGCCGAGCTATGTAAAGTTCATGAAGGACATTCTTAGCAAAAAGAGGAGGATAGAGGACTACGAAACAGTGGTGTTGACTGAAGAATGCAGTGCCATCCTACAGAGAAAACTACCTCAGAAATTAAAAGATCCTGGGAGCTTCACCATCCCATGCACTATTGGAAAGTTTGAATGTCAGAAGGCGTTGTACGATCTGGGGGCAGGCATAAATTTGATGCCCTACCTAGTTTTTTGCAAACTTGGAATGAGAGAAGTCAAACCTACAATCATCACTTTGCAGTTAGCTGACCGCTCCATAGTCCACCCTAGAGGAGTCATCGAGGATGTGTTGGTAAAGGTGGACAAGTTCATCTTTCCCGCTGATTTCGTCATCTTAGACATAAGAGATAACGACATAATCCCCATCATACTTGGTAGACCCTTCCTAGACACAGGACATGCTCTCATTGATGTTCACAAAGGGGAGCTGAAACTTCGGGTGGAAGAAGAAGATGTGATTTTCAATGTTTTTCGGGCAGCAACCTTCCCAGATGCAAGTGATAACTGTTCGGCCATTGACATTATCGAAGATGCAGTGTCAGACAAAAGGTTCAGAAATGATGATACGCTTGAAGAAGTACTGACCAGATGGGATGATAGTAGTGGAAACGACCCAAGGCTGATGGAGTATGCAAATTGGATGAATTCTTATGAGAAATGTGATAAGAAGAGATATGAAGAGCTTGGGCAGATGCCAGAGAGATCAGTACCATCCACAGAAAAGGCTCCAGAGTTAGAGTTAAAAATTCTACCCGATCATTTACAGTACCAATATCTAGGTGAAGATCAATCCTTACCAGTGATCATCTCATGTCATCTATCCACAGTAGAGATTGATAAGCTGCTGAGAGTACTGAGGGCTCACAAGCGTGCCATTGGGTGGACATTAGCAGACATAAAGGGGATAAGTCCGTCAACAGTAATGCATAAGATCCGTCTAGATGAGGAGAGCAGACCCTCCATTGAGGCACAGAGGAGACTAAACCCAAACATGAAAGAGGTAGTCAGAAAAGAAATCATGAAATGGCTCGATGCTGGAGTAATTTATCCTATATCTGACAGCGCATGGGTGAGTCCAGTACAAGTGGTGCCCAAAAAGGGTGGTATGACAGTAGTGACCAACGAAAGGAACGAGCTCATTCCCTCTAGAACAGTTACTGGGTGGAGAATCTGCATTGACTATCGCAAGTTGAACAAGGCGACCAGAAAAGACCACTTCCCGTTGCCATTTCTAGATCAGATGTTGGATAGACTTGCGGGGCACAACTACTACTGCTTTTTGGATGGTTACTCAGGGTATCATCAGATTGCGATAGCGCCAGAAGATCAGGAAAAGACAACATTCACCTGCCCTTTTGGTACATTTGCATTCAGAAGGATGCCATTTGGGCTTTGCAATGCACCTGCGACCTTTCAGAGGTGCATGATGGCAATTTTCTCGGACATGGTGGAAAGGACTATAGAGATTTTTATGGATGACTTCTCGGTCTTTGGAGCTTCGTTCGACGAATGTTTGAAGCACTTGGAAGCAGTGTTAAAACGATGTGAAGAATCCAACCTTGTGCTAAACTGGGAGAAGTGTCATTTCATGGTTAAAGAAGGGATTGTCCTGGGACACAAAATATCGAACCAAGGTATTGAGGTGGACAAAGCAAAGATTTCAGTAATCGAAAATCTACCACCTCCAGTATCAACAAAAGGGGTCAGAAGTTTCCTTGGGCATGCCGGTTTTTATAGAAGATTCATCAAGAATTTCTCAAAGGTTTCAAAGCCCTTTTCCACCTTGCTAATGACGGGGGTTGCTTTTGAATTCAATAAGGAATGCATGACCGCTTTTCAGACACTCAAGGAGAAGCTTATCTCAGCACCCATAGTCATTGCACCAAACTGGGAGCTCTCATTTGAACTAATGTGCGATGCAAATGATTATGTAGTGGGGACAGTGCTTGGGTAGAGAATCGATAAGGTATTTAGATCCATTTACTATGCTAGTAAGACTCTGAATGACACACAGTTAAATTACGCGACTACAGAAAAAAAATTGCTAGCAATAGTGTATGCTTTTGAGAAATTCAGGCCATACTTGATTGGGAATAAGGTGATAGTATACACGGACCACTCTGTCATAAAGTATTTGATGACAAAGAAGGATGCAAAACCTCGCCTCATCCGATGAGTCCTGCTACTACAAGAATTCGACGTGGAGATTCGTGACAAGAAGGGGACAGCGAACTCAGTAGCAGACCAGTTGTCAAGACTTGAGAACACAGAAAGCCAGAACACCAAGGATGTGCAAATAAATGATCACTTCTCAGATGAGCAATTATTTCAAGTAAGTGCGGTTTTTAAGTTACCTTGGTACACTGATTTTGTTAATTTTCTTGCAGCTAAGGTAACACCCCCAGGATTGACAAGACAGCAAGTGAAGAGGTTTTACTCCGAAGTAAAACACTACTATTGGGAGGAGCCGATGTTATACAAACACTGTGCCGATCAAGTCATCAGGCGATGTATACCAGAGGAGATGATCGATTCTCACTATCATTACACCCTACAATGTGGTGGACACTTTGGGGCATCAAGAAATGCAAAGGTATCGCAAAAGAGGGTTCTATTGGCCAACACTTTTTAAGGATGCCCACGCCTTTGTGAAGATGTGTGATCGTTGTCAAAGAACAGGGAACATATCAAGACGAAATGAAATGCCTTCGCAAGGGATATTGGAAGTAGAACTATTTGATGTGTGGGGAATCGATTTCATGGGTCCATTCCCGTCGTCCTTTGGAAATCAGTACATCCTCCTGGCAGTGGATTATGTGTCCAAATGGGTAGAAGCAGTAGTCACTAAAGAAAATGATAGTAAGACTGTTCAAAGATTCCTTCAAAAGAATATATTCACAAGGTTTGGTACTCCAAGGGCCATCATCTGATGGGAAGTCACTTTTGCAACAAAAATTTAATACATTGCTTGCTCGATATGGAGTCTACCACCGCACCACACTTCCCTATCACCCTCAAGCGAATGGGCAAGCAAAAGTGTCAAATAGGGAAGTGAAGAGCATATTGGAAAAGACGGTGGATGGCTCAAGGAATGATTGGTCTATCAAACTGGATGACGCATTGTGGGCATACAGAACAACATTCAAAACCCCAATTGGAATGTCACCATATAAGTTAGTTTTTGGTAAAGCATGTCATTTACCAGTAGAGTTGGAACACAGAGCCTATTGGGCAATGAGGAAGCTGAACATGGATGCCAAGGCAGCAGGACAGAAGAGGCTGCTACAGCTGAGCGAGTTGGATGAATTCAGACACAACGCCTATGAGAATGCAAAGATCTACAAGGAACGAACGAAAGTATGGCATGACAAGATGTTGATACCGAAAGACTTCCAAGCAGGACAACAAATGCTTTTATTCAATTCAAGGTTAAGGCTGTTTCCAGACAAGCTAAAATCGCGTTGGTCAGGACCATACACGGTGGTAAGAGCATTCCCCTATGGTGCAGTTGAAGTAAAAGGGAGAGAGGGAGCCCCATTCAAGGTAAACAGACAGAGGTTAAAACCCTATTTGATCAATGATATGGAATATATGAGCCTAGTAATCCCTCTCACCTTAAAATGATAAGGAACTTGCGTCCGGCTAAAAGACGTTAAAGACAGTACTTGGGAGGCAACCCAATGTTATTTTAATTTATTTTATTCAATTTAATGCAATTTAGTTTTTACTCAGAACAGTCTCACGGAGGTATTGTTTATATGTTGTGATGACAGGTGCAGAGCCAAGAATTGAGAGGACGGAAACTGAAAAGAAACCAACAGAAAATCGGCTCAGCGCCGCGGCGCCAAAAGATCAGAAAGGCGCAGAAGATTCAGCGCCGCGGCACCAAATCAGAGCGCCACGGCGCTGGAAGTTCAGAGGAATGCAGAATTTTGGGCGCCGCGGCGCCACGACGAAAAAAAAAATTCTAATTTTTTTTGAAGAAGCCCCAATCCGATTGTCCTTTCTCCAAATCAAAAATCCAGAGCCCTTCCCCTCTCACGGGATTCCATGCATTATCTGCCGCCACCGCCACCACTTTAAACCAAGTATGTAAGTTGTCCTGTTTTCTTTTATTTTCTTTGAGTCTTGCACACATTGGGGACAATGTGTGATTTAAGTTTGGGGGGGTGTTTTATTTATGTCCTATTTGTCTTAGTGTTTTTTGAGTCTTTTGATTTGTTCTGTGTATTCTTGGAGTCATAATTTTTTTAGATCATGCATGCTGCAGTTACTGGAATCGCCTAGTGAAGTAAAGTTGAATAATGTAATGGAATTAGAAGCAACTATCTAAACACTTAGGTTATATATGCCAAAAACTCATGAAATCTGTCTATTTGGGGTATCTTGCTTGATTTGTGCATTGTTAAATGATTAAACCTATGTGTATGATTGCTTGCTATTTGAGGCGAAATAGTTAGGATATGTATGTTAGGGAGATGACTCAGACATTTCTTTGTTGGCCTTTCTTACACTTTTACCTATCCCTGACATTAAAAATATCCCTAGTCAGCCCCTTTGAGCCTAAAAAAATTAAACTTTTTCTTTGACACCCTACATTTCCACTCTTGTGCCATAAGTGAAAAATGTGAAATGATTGGAATAGAAAGTGTTAAAAAAGAGACAAAAAGAATGAACAATTTTGATGCACCCCAATAAAAAAGTAATAAGAAATAGGCAAAAGCCTAAGTTTGGGGGTGCCTGTTATTCATAATACACTTCACTCTCTCAAAACAAAAGAAGGGAAAGATAGATATGAAGTGAAGAAAGAAAATCAAAAGAAAATGGAAGAATTGAAAAGCAAAAGAGCTTATGATACACAAAATGAGCCTAAATACCTATTTTTACCTACCCATGCCTAAGCCTACATTACAACCCTGAAAAGTCCTGAAGATCTCTTACATATGTATCCATGATTAGTGGAGAATAGCAAGTGAACATGCCATATGATTTTGAAATTGACATGCATAATTCAGTATTCTTACTTCCATTAAACATGATTAAAGTGAGTTTGCGAAATATCTAGCTTGATGTGTTTAGAATGTTAAAAATTCATGCTATATGTTCCTGCATATTATTCTGCTAACCTTCATGTTTTTCCTAAGTAACAATGATGCAGCAAAGTGATCAGTGTCTTTGAGTCATTCTATTTTCTTTTTCCTTGTGTCTTTATTTCTTTCTTTAGATATTTGCTCGAGGGCGAGCAAAGGTTAAGTTTGGGGGTGTTTGATCGGTGTATTTTATATACACCTTTTGAGTCATTTTTAGTTAGTCTTTTGTCCATTTTTGTACAAATACGTGTCGTCTTAGGATATATTTTCTTTCTTTTGGGTCATATTTGTTTAAAGTGGCTCATTGGCGGAAAAGGAGCAAAAAGAGGGCAGAAATAGAGGTTCCAGAGCTCGAAAAGCGAGAAAGTTGGCGAACCGGGCACAAAACAGACCAGCGCCGCGGCGACTCCAGTCAGCAGGGCCAGAGCGCCACGGCGCCCAATCTTCAGAGAGCTTCAGGAGTTACGGCGCCGCGGCGCCAGTAGCAGGGCCGCGGCGTCGAGGCGGAAAAATCAGCTAATTCGAATGACAATGGGCCAGACCTGAAGGAAAACCTGCATCACGTTTTGGAGACTATAAAAAGAGGACTCTAGGTCAGATTTAAGAGTTCCTCTTCTTGCCAAATCACACAACTTTTGGAGATCAAGATTGGAGACCTTTTCTTAAGTAATTTCTTGTTTCTTGTTTTATTTCTTTACAGTTTATGTTGGATATTAATTTAGTTCTTGTTATGTCTATGGCTAGGAACTAAATCAATCTAGGGCTTTCCATGTCAATTCACTTGAAACTTATCTTTATGAATTAATGCATGTTTTTGGTTCTTCTTCTTCTTGTTGAGATTTATTCATTATTTGTTTTGATTGCTTGGTAATTACTTGATCACTAATTATCATAATCCTTATGATTTCTAACCGAAAGCCGAAAGGGGAGGTTGTGAATATGCTGTAGTTGAATAAACATAGGTTAAATCGTGGACGAAAGTACCCCGATACTTGTGTAGTATTAATAGGTTATTGGTCTTAATCCTCCTTTATAGTCAATCTTATCACCGAAAGGTAGAAAGGTTCTATATTGGGGTTGAGTGTTTATATAACCTTACAGGAGTATAAAACGGCTTAGTTAACCTGATATCTCAAAATAGAAGAAGAACCATAATTAATTGCATTAATAAGTAAGTTAAGCGGATAGTTGAGGAGATTTGGACGCCCTATTTCCACCATTACTGAAGTAAAACAACGTAGTTTAATTAGCTTTCACAATTATAGTCATAAACAACATATCAATCATCGGTTACCAAATAGATAACATAGAATAAAATTTGAGCATTGTACACTAATCCCTGAGGACGATAACTCGGTCTTCTAAGACTATATTACTTGACATGACACGTGCACTTGCGTTAGTGTGTGCATAAATCGCGCATCAGCGACTATGTTCATTTTCTGTCTTGTTTTCTATTTTCTTTTAATGTCTCGATTATAAACCGAACATATATATAATCTCTTTCTAATTACATTCTTGAATCGATGGAATACTTGACTTAGTGTTACCCTTCAGGCCTTCACATATTGACACTAATAAAATTTGGGTCTATACAGAACTCCTAGACTGCGCCGGAAGACGAACTCAATATGTGAAGTATAGTTACACGAAACCTGTGAACTGAACCTCTATGTGGAAGATAAAATCCTTTCATTCACGACACACTCAATCAAGCTTAGGATTTGTCAAGTGTCTATCCAAATGGCTTGATCATTATTTCTCATCTATATTAGTTGATAATAGGACCATATCAAAGACATGTCCATTGCGTTGGCCAACGACTTAGTCAACCTAATACCATATAAGAATCCGAGTGTTCTCTCGAAGATACATTCAAGGAATGAATCATAATCTTGGCTCAACTATCACCTTTAATCTACTTCGCAATGTACCCAAACAAGTCGCGTCTCAACCTATAAGTCATTTGAGCTTAGGACAGGATCAAAGTACATTACTCTGCAAACAAAGTGCGCATCGACCTCAAGTCTATAGACTTCTATCTCCCACACGATGATCCTATTTTAGACATGTAAAACAAATAGTATATCAGCAGGGTATACCAATACTTCAACAAGTATTCATGTGTCCATCACGAGTCGACATAACTCATAGCAAGTGACACATATTACATCCCCTAAGGATATGATGCAGACCACATGTCGACGTGTCGCATATCATCAATATCCCATTTTCGATGACCATTAGTCGAGGGAATTTGAGAGTTATGTTATAATATTAATTCTCACATCATTAATAACCACGTAATCTCTTATGGATGCATTTATAGAATATTATAAACAATCAACTAATAATTCAATAAATGCAAATGTCATAATATTAATTATCATTAATATAAATATGAATGTGTATAAAGTACATTTGTCCTAATACTGATTGTCTTTAGGACATAAATATACTTTTATGGAGAGGTGTTATTCAGCCAAATAATGGCTGAATTCATTAGCCAATTCGTGGGGAATCAATGCCCCAAACCAACCCAAAAGTCATAAAACTTTTCAGCTCCCGTCAAACTTTCTCCCTCGTAAGCGCCGCGGCCCTGGCGGTGGTGGCGTCGCGGCGCCTCGGCTCTGCGGTGACGCCACGACCTTTTTCTGACCCTATTCGATCTTACACATTGTACACTTCTTCCTTCATTTACCTACGTGGAACACATGTCATTCGGCCAATAACCATCCATCATTCTATGTCTCAAACGTTTCACTTACATACCGATATCTCTTTCACTAATGAAATTTACGATACTTGGAATTACGTGTGCACGTGTGTGAAAACGACGTTTCCGACGTGCGAGACCTCAATTGTTTGAGTCATAAATAATGAGTTAAACTTATTTCCACATTATTAAATTTCAACAGATTTTGCATGTTGCGTCAACACAAATAACTTCGTAACCTTTTTTTAGCATGATTCACGAGCTGCTATCATTTAAGTATTACGCAAATGGAGTCCTAATTCCAGACTCTCTCAAATTAGAGTCTCAAGGCGAGACTCGAGGCTATTAGTATACCAGCACATGAGTCGTATTCCTTAACCACATTGACAACAAGAAAACAAGCAAAGTCGCTTGGGTTGCTTATGGCACCTTCATTCTTTTCTCTTTTTCTTCCCTTTCCTTAGTGTTCTTTTTATCTTACCTTTTGCTGATTTATTTGTGTTATGGATTTGTCTCAAGATTGAAATTGTGTGCGGGATTTATGGTTCATATGGGGATTATAATAGTTTTATCATTTATGTCTACCGTTTCAAAACATTAAGTAATTTTACCACATAAACCCCAACACCTATTTTCCTAAAGACTTGTAAAATCATGAATGGTGCAATTAGGATACTTATTGACTTGTCCTTATTCTAGGCATTTGAAGCAGTTGGAACCTCATTAGCCACATTTATGTACCTTATTTTGCTCTTGTGATAAAACATAGCTTTGGAGTAAATGGATTTAATTTTCACTTTCCGGTTTTGGTATATCTTTAAAAGAGAAGAGTTGATTTTGGAAAACTCCGTTCATGTTTTAAGCCAACAACTTCTTTAATAAATCCCTTTTATTCCATAATGTTTTTAAACTCTTCAAATTTTATAGAAAACAATGAAGGCTCAAGTCATTTTCCCAGGTATCTGAGGCCGTTTTCTTCACGTTTAACCTTCATTGAAACTCCAAATTTGGCCATCATTATTCATGTATAATATTTTTACATTCGTTAGTCATGAATTGTTTCTTAAATGGAGTATTTAAAAGCTACTTTCTTAATTATTTAGACCCTAGAATTAACCTAAGTTTGACCGGATAATCGTAGTTACCGGATTTTAAAGTATGCTTAAACCCCTTCCCTTTAGGATAATAGAGAACCCTTACCTAGAATCTCATAGTTTAGCAGACCATTAATCAGAGTTTATTTCGCAACATTCAGTTAACATTTAGGTGCCCTAATTCACCGTAGAATAATTAGGTGCTGACTCCTTAAATTAATTTAGGAATCACCAATATGTTGTACACCACTTTGACCTGGTTAAAATAGGATATAACAGTTATTCCAGAGGATGATCAGGTTCTACTAGATAAGGATGAGAATGGTCAGGCTGATAGGGCAGGACCGGATCAGGTGCCCCCAGGTTTCATTACCACGTCGATATTATAGGATACTCTGGTTCGCACGATGAGCTTTTGGAGACTATAGCTCAGGATATTTATCCAGCCACTTCCAATGGTTCACATACCAGGTTGGAGGAGACTCCTGGCCATGCTTCTATGCCTGAATTTCATACACCAGGAGTTCGTCCATCATCTGTTAGGATTCCTTAGTTCTTAGATGTGACTATACTTGTTCTTGCTACAACTCCAGCTGCATAACTTGTTATTTCTATTGAGGAGCAGAAGATGTTCGAGAGGTTTAGTTCCTGAAGAAACACCTCTTATGGTATGAAGTTATGTCAACATGTTGTTTGGGGTTGTTGATTGAGAGTAAAACAAGTGTTGAATCATGTTGGTGAAGTTATGGAGTTAAGAAAAAGAGTTATGAAAGATGGTAGTGTAATTTGAATAAGAATCCATTATAGAATAACTCAAGAACTTCAGGAACTTAAGACATTTGGTAAAAGGTCTAAATAAAATTTCTTATAAGATATGAATTTGATATTGATACAAATCTTTCACATGATGTAGATAATTATCTATAGAAGGTGTGAGTGTTTGTGGAACGCATCTAGCTTTATCGACAAGGTATGTGAAGGCTAAACTTTCCTTTCTTTTGGCATGTTTGTGAAATGGCGACGCATAATGAAACGTCTACCAAAGAGAACTCTAATCTTACCTGTGGAAAATATGCTTGTTTTCTTGATTCTTAATTACCCCTCATTGGGAGTAGTCTTCGTACGCTATAGTATTTCGTTCTACTGTCATCTCATGGCCTTTGTTGGGTATGTCGGGGGCCCTATCCTAACTTATGTAATCTGTCGACTTTTTCTTAGAGGCTTTGTAGATAGGTCTTGTGTTGTCTATTTTATTCAGTACTACCTTATAGGTCGAGATGTTGGTTAAAGAGTACATTTTCCTTGTCGGCCTTAGCACGTATATATGTACAGGTTGGGTTATTTTGTTTGCATGATTTTTAAGTCATGATGTTTCACAGTTAGCATTACTGAGGCCTTGTTGTCCCAGGCAGTTGTATGTTCTCAAAATAAGGTTTAAGTGGTACGTTCAGGTCGTCCAAGCGCCAAGTGCCAGCCACACCACCCCCCAAGTTTGGAGTGTAACATATGGATTGGTTAGCTCCGTATCATGCTATCTTAAATTGTTATGGCAAGACCGTTACCTTAGCCATGATGGGTATTCCTCAGTTAGTTTGAAAGGGTACTGTTAGTCAGTATCCGAAAAAGGTGATCTCATTTTTTAAGTCTTAGAAGATGGTAGAGAAGGATGTCTTTCTTATCTGGCATATGTTTGTGATACTAGTGCGGAGACTCCTCCATTGGAGCCAGTTCCGGTAGTTCAGGAGTATCCAAATGTGTTTCCTACAAACCTTCCCAGTGTTTTGCCCGACCGTGATATCGAATTTTGTAATAATCTAGAGCCAAGCACTCAGCTTATTTCTATGGCTCTATATTAGATGGCACCATCCGAGTTGAGGGAGCAATTGCATGATATGTTGAGTAAGGGGTTCATTTGGCCAGTAGTTCGCCTTGGGGTGCTCCAGTGTTGTTTGTGAAGAAGAAAGATAGGTACATGTGCATGTGTATTCATTGCATGTATCTGAACAAGGTGACCATCAAGAACAAGTGTCTGCTTTCGTGTATTGATGACTTGTTTGATTAGCTACAAATTTCTTTAGTCTTTTCTAAGATTGACTTTAGGTCCGATTATTATCAGTTGAAGATCAGGGTTGATGGTGTTGCTAAGACAACCTTTTGGACCAAATATGGACATTATGAGTTTCTGGTGATGTCATTTGGGTTAACCAATGCATCTGCAACCTTTATGAAATTGATAAATAGGGTGTTCAGGCCCTACTTGGATTTGTTCGTGATTGTTTTTATTGATGATATCTCTATATATTCGCAGAGCGAGGAGAAGCACGGGTAGCATTTGAAGATTGAGCTTGGTATTTTGAGGGAAAAGCAACTCTATGCAAAGTTTTTAAAGTGTGAATTTTGGCTTATCTAAGTAGCTTTATTGGGTCATGTGGTGACTAAGGATGGTATTATAGTAGATCCCAAAAAGATTGAGGCTATTCGGGATTGGATTCGGCCTGCTTCAGTTACTGAGGTTTGGAGTTTTGTTGGCCTCATAGGGTATTATCGATGATTCGTGGAGAGATTTTCATCTATTGTAGCTCCACTGACTAGGTTGACTTAGAAGGAAGTTGAATTTTAGTGGTCCGGGGATTGTGGGGTGAGCTTTATAAAGCTCAAGGCCTTATTGACTACCGCTCCTATTTTGACCTTGACAGTTGACGGAGAGAGCTTTACCATGTATTGTGATGATTTTGGAGTGGGTCTTGGGTGTGTGTTGATGCAGAAAGCTAAAGTGATAGCTTATGGTTTGAGGTAATTGAAGGTTTATGAAAGGAATTATCCCACCCATGACTTAGAGTTGTCAATGATAATATTTTCCTTGAAGATTTAGATGCACTATCTCTATGGGGTACATTGTGAGGTTTACACCGACCATCATAGTCTTCATTACTTGTTCAATTAGAAGGATCTTAATTTGAGATAATGTAGGCAGTTAGAGCTTCTGAAAGATTAAGACTTGACTATTTTGTATCACCTGAGCAAAGCAAATGTGGTAGTGGATGTCTTGAGTCGCAAGGCGATGAGCATGGGTAGTTTGGCTATGTTATATATGGGAGAGCGTTATTTGGCTATAGACGTTCAGTCTTTGTTAAATCGGTTTGTACGACTTGATATTTCGGAGTCGGGTAGCGTGTTAGCCTATGTGAAGATGCAGTCTTCTTTATTGGAGCAGATTAGATCTCAGTAGTTTGATGATGTTCAATTGTGTAAGATCCATGACAAGGTGTTGCGGGGAGAGACAAATGAGGATATTATTGATAATGATGGTATTTTAAGGATCAAGGGTTGAGTTTATGTTCCTAGGGTGGGTGACTTGACTAGATTGACTATGGAGAAGGCCCATAGTTTGAGGTAATCCATTCACCCAGGGGCTACGAAGATGTACTGTGACATAAAACAATATTATTAGTGGTGCAGGATGAAGAGAGATATAATGGAGTTTATGTCCAGGTACTTGAATTGCCAGTAAGTGAAATATGAGCACCAGAGGCCTGGTGGTGTGCTTTAGAGGATGCCTATTCTCGAGTTGAAGTGGCAGCGAATTGCTATAGACTTCATGGTAGGATTACCTTGTACCTTGGGCAAGTTTGATTCTATATGGGTCATTGTGGACAGAGAAATTGGTCAAGATCTACATCCAAGAGATAGTTCAATTGCATGGGGTGCCAATTTCTATCATTTCTAACTGGTATGCAGTTTACTTCTCACTTTTGGCAGTCTATATAGAAGGAGTTGGGTACTAGAGTGCAACTTAGTACAACCTTCTACCCCCAGACCGATGGCCAGTCTGAGTGGACTATTCAAGTTCTAGGGGACATATTATGAGTTTGTGTGATTGACTTTGGTGGTCATTCAGACCAGTTTCTACCCTTGGTGGAGTTTGCTTACAACAACAGTTACTATTCAAGTATTGAGAAGGCACCATTTGAGGTCTTATATGGTAGGAGGTATCGTTCTCCCATCGGATGGTTTTATGCTTTTGAGGTTCGAAATTGGATACTGATCTTTTAATGGATTTGTTGGATAAGGTTAAGTTGATCCAGGATCGGCTTCTTATAACCTAGAGCAGACAGAAGAGTTATGCCGATCGGAGGGTTCGCTCTTTGGAGTTTATGGTTGGTGAGTGGGTTTTGCTGAACGTTTCACCCATGAAGGGTGTGATGAGGTTCGAAAAGAAGGGAAAGCTTAGCTCAAGGCTTATTGGTCTTTAAGATAGTGGACAAAGTTGGTGAGGTGGCATATGAGTTGGATTTGCCTCCTATTCTATCTGGTATGCACCCTGTGTTTCATGTGTCAATATTGAAGAAGTATGCTGCTGATGGTTCTAATGTGGTTAGATGGTATTCTATGATACTAGACTATAACTTAGCTTATGTGGAGGAACTTGTATCTATTTTGGACAAGCATGATAAAAAGTTGAGGTCCAAAGATATATCTTTTGTGAAAGTGCAATTGAGGAATCACCTAGTGGAAGAGGCTATATAAGAGACTTAAGTATGATATGTGGGCTAACTATCTCAAGATATTTATGAGTTCAGGTATTTCCTTTTTTTACCGTTCGAGGACGAACATTTATTTAAGTGGTACCAGATGTAACGACTTGAAAAGTCATTTTGCTTATTTTTCCTTAAAATCCCTAAATCACCCTTCCCGAGTCTATATTTTCTTGTTTGTGACTTGCGTTGGTGTTGCGATATTTCTAG
This sequence comes from Przewalskia tangutica, assembly GCA_029844215.1. Classification (NCBI taxonomy): domain Eukaryota; kingdom Viridiplantae; phylum Streptophyta; class Magnoliopsida; order Solanales; family Solanaceae; genus Przewalskia; species Przewalskia tangutica. The sequence goes on from CM056723.1 coordinate 46,077,812, forward strand.
ATGCTTACGCAAGTGTACGTATCGTTCAAGTAATAAAGATCTGTAAGACCGAGTTTATCATCCACATAGAATGGTTTGTCAAGTACCGGTTATCTATTCTATGATATCTATTTGGTTGACGTTCTTTGGTTTTAGAATTATACTAAGAATTATGACTAAGTGCAGAAAATAAACTAAAGATTATAATACTTTAGGTTTATAACAGTTATGAAGGAAATATGGCTTCCAATCTCCTTAACTCTCCACTCTTTCACGTGTTAATGCAATGTTAATGACTCTTCTTTTTATTAAGATAACAGGTTAACTAATCTGTTATTATATTCCGGTTAGGACATACAATAGCTCAACCTTGTGCAGAAACCTTCTATATTTCTATGATAGATTTTACCACATAGGAGGATTAAGAACAATAACCTTAAATACTACACAAGTATCGGGGTACTTTCGTCCACGATTTTAACCTATGTCTAGACAATTACAGCATATTCAAATCTCACGTTTCAGACTTTTGATTCGAAATCATATAGGTTATGGCAATTAATAGCTAGTTAATTATCAAGCAATCATAACAATATTGAATAGATCTTAATATGCTGAAGAATGAATCAATAACTATGCATTAACTATATGAAAGAGTTTCAAGAAGATTCGACGGAAAACCCTACTAAAGTAATTAGCTCCTAAACATTGTCATGTCAAGAACTAAATTACAATCCAACATAAACTGAAATAAAATAAGGGAAAGAAAAAGAACTTGAACAAGCTTTGTCTCCAATCTTGTGTTGTAGCCTCCTTCTTAGCCTCCACAAAGTAGAATATATAAATCAATAATAGATTCAGGGTTTAGGGGTTTTATAGTTGGGAAAAGTTACGTTTCGGACCCTCAAAACGTGTAAAATTCGGCCCAGTTTTGGAAACATCCCGCCTCGGCGTCGTGGCCCTGCAGGCTGGCGCCACAGCGCTGAAATTCCTGCAGCAAAATCAGACTCCTAAGTATCTTTGGCGCCACGGCGCTGCTGACTGGCGGCGTCACTTTCCCAGATTTTCTGATTTTTTTGTCATTTTCGTCCGGTCTTCGTCTGATTTCTTCTATAGTTCCCGAGACTTCTTAGACTTCATTTCTTGGCATTTTCTTGTGCAATTTCATCCTCAAAAGTAGCATCTTCTCCTTTATAACCGCTGTGACACAAATGAACGAAAAATACACCTAACACTATACTAAACGCAAAATGAAAGAGTAAAATACTAACTAAAAAGGACTCAAAAGAGTGTATAAAATACACTCAACAAACACCCCCAAACTTACACTTTACTCGCCCTCGAGTAAAGCACTAAACAAAAATGAAAATAAAACAAAGACTTTATGAATTGGATCAAGTCGTTATAACAATGCTTTTTCACAGTCATGGATGAAAGTTGAGATAATATGTTAGAACATATATAACATGAATATTTCGCAATCTAGAATTTCAAGTTAGATATTTCGCAATCTAGAATTTCAAGTTTGATATTTCGCAAATTCACTTAGATCGTAATATCTGGAAATACAAACACCTAACTTATGCATGTCAATTTCATTCTATCTTTTTCAAAACGCTATAGACCTGTTTACTTGTTATTCTCCACTAATCATAGACATACACATTAGAGATCATCAGGACTTTCAAGGTTGTAATGTAGGCTTAGGCTGGGGTAGATAAAAGTAGGCATTTAGGCTCAATTACGTACCATAAACATTTTCCATTCAACTCTTTTTTCCTTCTTTTTAGTCACAAACCTATTCTCCCCTCTTTTCTTTTGATAGAATGATAAACATTATTAATAACAAGCGCCCCCAAACTTGAGCTTTTGCATATTTTTCATTGGGGTGCATCAATTTTCATTCTTTTTTTCTCTTCTTTTCAACACTTCTCATTCCAATACTTTTCCATTATTACTTATGGCACAATCAAGGAATCATAGGGTGTCAAATAAATATATTATTTAGGCTCAAAGGGGCTGATTAAGGATACAATTTATGTCAGGGTAAGTAATGAATGGTAAGAAGGGCTATCAAAGAAATGGCTGAATCATCTCCCTAAATATGTACATCTTAACTATTTTGCCTCAAATAACAAGCAAACAGATTTTCTAGACATTTTCAACCTTTCTTTCCACAATTGACACAAAGGCTAAGCACAAATATCCCAAATAATTAGATGTCATAAATTTTTGGCATATCTCACTTAAGCACACAGATTTTTGTTTTCAATTCCATTACATTATATTATCCCACTTTATCCACTCAATATCTTTAGCAACTACAACATACATAAAAAAAATTATGACTCACAAACACATAAAACACTCAAAAAGACAATAAAAAAGACTCGAAACAACAACAAAACGAAAATAAGACACCCCCCAAACTTAATCGACACACTGTCCCCAATGTGTAAAGACTAAAAATAAAGGAACAACTTACTGACACAACATATCGGTCATAACGGAGGTCTGGGAGGAAAAATTCTGGAAATTGCACGGCATCTGGGCTCTCTGAAGTTTCAGTGCCGTGGCCCTACATTTTGGCTCCACAGCGCTGTGCTCGATCATTGCTCTTTTCCAGCGTTTTTGATCATTTTCCACTCAGGGTCAGTCCCTAGTCCACTTGCCATCAAAACATAAGACAAAAACCAAGATCGTGAGACTGTTCAAGACAAAATAAAACAACTAAAATAAGAATTGAAATAACATAATTAAAACCATTGGGTTGCCTCCCAAGTAGCGTTGTCTTTAACGTCTTTTAGCCGGACGTAATTTACTTACTAAATTAAGAGGGTAGAGTATCCCCTCCGCATATCCACTTCAGCACCATTCTCTTCCTCCTTCTTCTCTTTTTCTTTACAGGACTAGGTTCAGAAGGGTTCATTCCCTTGTTCTTATCCACAACATCATTCACGGGTGCAAAATTCTTACACTATTTTAATGGTACCTCACGAGCATCAGTACTTGTGAAGCTTTTCTCAGTGACGCCCTTGTCAACTATCCCAATAGCAAAGCATCTATCATTGACTTGAGGGTCAGTGTGTGGCTTGAAAACTTTGAAGGTCATCTCCTCATCTTGAACTCTGAGCTTCAACTCTCCCTTCTCAACATCAATAAGTGCCCTCCCTATGGCTAGGAATGGTCTCCCAAGGATGATGGACATATTTTCATCTTCATCTATGCCTAAAATGAGGAAATCAGCAGGAATGATGAATTTACCTCCTTGTACCAATACATCTTCAATTATTCATTGAGGATGCACAATCGAGCGATCAGCTAGCTGCAAGGTGACTGTGGTTGGTCTCGCCTCCCCCAAACTAAGTCTTCTAAACACAGAGAGGGGCATCATGTTGACACTTGCCCCCAAATTACTTAAATCCCTTTTACATGTAACATTCCCTATGGTATAAGGTAAGGTGAAACTCCTTGGATCGTTCAACTTTGGGGGAAGTTTCTTCTGCAATATAGCACTGCACTCCTCTGTCAGCACCACTGTCTCATAATCTGCCAACTTCCTCTTCTTAAAAAGGATGTCTTTCATGAACTTCACATACGCTGACATTTGCTCCAAGGCTTCAATGAAAGAAAGGTTTATGTGAAGTTTTTTAATACCTCCAAAAATTTCGAAAACTGCTTATCCAAAGCCTTCTTCTACAGTCTTTGAGGGTAAGGAATTTTGTTTGTATACTCCCTCATCACTGCGGGTAGATCTTTCTTTAAAATAAGGCGGTCATCAGTAACCCCCTCTTTCTCTACCTCAGTTGTCTTCTCCACATCCTTCTCCACCACTGGTTGAGATCCAACCTGCTTCCCACTTCTCAAGCTAATTGTCTGGCATTGCTCCCTTGGATTCATCGCTGTATTACTAGGGAGAGTCCCCTGAGGTCTGTTATTCAACTTCCCTGCCAACTTCCCCATCTGAGTCTCCAAGTTCCTAATAGAGAATCTTGTTTCTGTCATGAACTGTTTGGTCTCTGTCATAAATTGTGTTTGGGTATTAGCCAAGGATGAAATTAAGGACCTAGTTTCTGCCATGAATTGAGTCTGAGAGTTGACCAAGGTCAACAGTGCTGCTTTTATGTCATCTGACTTCTCTTGTGGGTCTAGTGGACTGAACTTATGTGAGGATTGTCGCGCCCATTTTTGACCTCGGGGTCTGAACGGTATCCGCAACGTTGCTCTTTGGCGCGGTTCTCTGGATGGAGCAATAGTGCTGATTTTAAGGAGTCGCCACCTAATTAGTTAAGTGAATTAGGACACTTGATTTATTGCAATAAATACTACAATTAATCTTCATTTAATGGTCTGTGAAATTAATGAGATTTTGAATCAGGGTTCTTTATTATCCTAAAGGGAAGGGGTTAGGCATCCTTTAAGATCCGCTAACATGCGGTTATTCGTTCAAACCTAGGTTAATTATTTATTGCCCTTTTTATTCTACCTATTCTAAGCATTTTTTTCCATAATTTATAATTAAAATAAAGTGCAATACAGAATAATAAAACTAAAATTAAATGCGACATAAAATAAAACTCCGGGACATCTTTTAGCCCTTTTTAGGCCTTCTGCGCAAGATGATCTCCGGGTACCTGCATAAACACTTAGTAAAAGTGTTAATAGTAGAATAAATAATTTTAAAGCAATGACAAAAATTAATAAGTAAAGCAAAATAAATAAATCCATCTTTTGCACAGAGGAGGCCTTAGAAATCAGACGGAGATTCCTTCATCGGCCAATATTGTTAAAAACAATAAAATAAATAAAACTTTCAGATCCGCGCCAAAACAGTAATAGTTTTAAACACGGAGGGCTCAGATATGTATAAAAATAAAGTGGGACATCCTAAACAAGTGCGGCTGCGAGAATTCGCCCTGCCAGCGCATGTTGGTTATCCTGTGTAAGTAGAAGAAACCATCAACGCCCAGAAAGCTTCATTTATTTTATTTTCCGTCTTTGCAACTGTGGAGGCCTAAAAAATCAACGGATAACTTTTTCATTGGCCATCAATTGTAGTATTTGTTTCAAATCAGTAAATACCAAGTGTAGTATCTGTTCAAAAATCAGTAAAATACCAAATAACAACATCTGTTCTAAAAAAAAGAACCCAAATAATAGCATCTGTTCTAAAAAAAATCAGTTTAATAAGAGTGCAGCATCCGTTCCCTTCCTCTCTTTTTTTTAACAAGAAATTGTCCCAATCAGTTTAATAAATTGAAGGGCAAAATCATCAAAAATCAGTAGCAACATCTAAATGGACAGCAAAATGGGCGAAATCAGTCCCAACAATAATCAGAAAAATAGGTAGCCAACAACATCGCCGAACATATCAGCCCGACGAACAGTCACAATGGATAGCAACAATGGAGTGAAATAAATCCAATAGTGAAGAAGCTATAGTGAACGAAATATGAGGAGGTTGAACCCCAAAACAACGAAAGCATTGATGGAACAAAGGGGTAATGTACACGATCGAAAATAATAAACCAAGGGGGTGCTGCCTGATGTTCGCCGGCGACGGGGTGACGGGTGTGGGGTAAGGCAACTGGGACAGTGGTCGACGAGAATGGGTCTTGCAGGGTGATGGTGGTTCGCCAGAGATAGGATCGACGGGATAGTGGGGTTCGTGAGTGTTGGCGTGTGAGCAGTGAGGGAGACGGGTCGACGATGGTAGCGGTGGTGGTTTCACCGGTGCTGGGACAGTGGTGGTGGTTCGTGCGTGTATGTGCTGTGTATAAAAAGAGAAGGAGTGTTGCGGTCGGGCTGATGTTGGGCGGCTGAGAGTGTGCGGCTGAGGGGTAGGGGTGTGTCGGCGGTTTAGGTTGAGGGAGAGAGACGGTGAGAGAAGGGAAGGGGTGGACGGTTGGTGAGGGCTTTTAATTAAAAAAAGAGAGTGGAGGTGAGGGTTAAAGGGGTAGACGGCTGAGGCTGGAAGGGAAGAGAGAGTGTTTATTATATAAGGTAGGTTTTTTAGGGTTTGGTATTTAGGTTTGGGGGGAAAATGAAAAGTGGTATTTAAAATTTAAGGGAAAATAAAAGAGGGTTGGATTAAAATAATAAAAAAAATAAGAAGGGTGTTGGATTGGACTGATTCAAATTGCGTCTTGGACTGGACTGGTTTGACAAAATGCAAGACGGGTTAATTATTTAAAAGAAAAATTATTTAAAAAGATGCAAAATTATAAAAATGCAAAATTATAAAATTAAAAATGCCGACGCAATAATAATAAAATACAATATTTTAGCAAATGTTTAATGCCTGATTAAAAATTACAACGGGATGTCAATTAATTATTTAAAGAGATGCAAATATTATTAAAATAAATGACGGTGTAATAATAATAGAAACATAATATTAACAAAAACATAATGCTTAAATTAAAATAAAAAGATGCAATGTCATTTTGTGAAGAAATAAACATAGAATATTATGTAAAAAATGCAAAAAACGATGATTAAAATGCGGTGTCCTAAAACACATAAAATTGCAATAAATATACCAAAATGGGTCAAAATTGACTGTCAACATCATGTCCCTCTTTGTATGGAGATGATGGAAGAGTCTTCGGACAAAGATGTTGACTTGTAGCAAATTTTGTCCTGTTTAATAAACTAGAACTCAAAAGTGGGTGATCACGGACTGAAATTGTCGATGTCGAATTATGATGACACTGGGTCGTTGTGATGCGAAAATAAAAGCAAAACTGACGCTGATTTAAAAATGTCCCAGTGTCGAATTATGAGGACACTGAGTTGCTGCGATGCTAAAATTAAAAGACAAAACTGATGCAGATTTAAAATTTGTCCCAGTGCCAAATTATGAGGACACTGGATTGCTGCGATGCTAGAAAATTAAAGCATGTAGACGCCGATTCAAAATTGTCCCAGTGTCGAATCATGATGACAGAAATTTCGTGATCTCGCAAAATTAAAGACAATGCCGACACAGATTTAAAATTTATTCCAGTGTCGAATTATGATTGACACTGGGTTACAGATGATGTGGTGCTGGAAAAGACATGGTGTTTGTAGATGTTGATGGCGTCATTGGATGGACGCGATGCAGACACTCGTCGTTGCATAGACGAAACATAGATGAAGTCGTTGCATAAGCTTAGATGAAATGCGTCGTTGCATAGACGCGATGCAGATGCTCGTCGTTGCATAGACGAAACATAAATGAAGCTGTTGCATAGGCTCAGATAAAATGACGTCGTTGCATAGACGCGATGCAGATGTTCGTTGTTTCATAGACGAAACATAGATGAAGCCGTTGCATAGGCTTAGATGAAATGCGTCGTTGCAAAGACGCGATGCAGATGTTCGTCGTTGCATAAACGAAACATGGATGAAGCCGTTGCATAGACTTTTAAGAAATGCGTCGTTGCATAGACGCGATGCAGATGTTCGTCGTTGCATAGACGAAACATGGATGAAGCCGTTGCATTGGCTTAGATGAAAGAGCGTCGTTTTCGGACGCAATGCAGATGCTCGTCGTTGCATAGATGAAACATATATAAAACCGTTGCATAGGCTTAGATGAAATGGCGTCGTTGCATAGACGCGATGCAGATGCTCGTCGTTGCATAGACGAAACATGGATGAAGTCGTTGCATAGGCTTTTATAAAATGACGTCGTTTACGGACGCAATGCAGATGCTCGTCGTTGCATAGACGAAACATGAATGAAGCCGTTGCATAGGCTTTTATGAAATGACGTCGTTTTCGGACGCAATGCAGATGCTCGTCGTTGCATAGACGAAACATGGATGAAGCCGTTACATAGGCTTTTAATGAAATGACGTCGTTGCATAGACGTGATGCAGATATTCGTCGTTGCATAGACGAAACATGGATGAAGCCGTTGCATAGGCTTATATGAAAGAGCGTCGTTTTTGGACGCAATGCAGATGTTCGTCGTTGCATAGACGAAACATAGATGAAGCCGTTGCATAGGCTTAGATGAAATGGCGTCGTTGCATAGACGAAACATGGATGAAGCCGTTGCATAGGCTTAAATGAGATGGCGTCGTTGCATAGACGAAACCTAGATGAAGTCGTTGCATAGGCTTAATGAAATGACGTCATTGCATAGACGCGATGCAGATGCTCGTCGTTGCATAGACGAAACATAGACGAAGCCGTTGCATAGGCTTAAATGAAATGACGTCGTTTTCGGATGCAATGCAGATGCTCGTCGTTGCATAGACGAAACATGAATGAAGTCGTTGCATAGACTTAAATGAAATGACGTCGTTGCATAGACGCGATGCAGATGTTCGTCGTTGCATAGACGAAACATAGATGAAGCCGTTGCATAGGCTTTTATGAAATGGTGTCGTTTTCGGACGCAATGCAGATGTTCGTCATTGCATAGACGAAACATGAATGAAGTCGTTGCATAGGCTTAAATGAAATGACGTCGTTGCATAGACGCGATGCAGATGTTCGTCGTTGCATAGACGAAATATGGATGAAGCCATTGCATAGGTTTTGATGAAATGACGTCGTTGCATAGACGCAATGCAGATGTTCGTCGTTGCATAGGCTTTTAATGAAATGACGTAGTTGCATAGACGTGATGCAGATGTTCGTCGTTGCATAGACGAAACATGGATGAAGCCGTTGCATAGGCTTAAATGAAATGACGTCGTTTTCGGACGCAATGCAGATGCTCGTCGTTGCATAGACGAAACATGAATGAAGCCGTTGCATAGCCTTAAATGAAATGACATCGTTGCATAGACGCGATGCAGATGCTCGTCGTTGCATAGACGAAACATGGATGAAGCCATTGCATAGGCTCAAATAAAATGGCGTCGTTGCATAGACGCGATGCAGATGTTCGTCGTTGCATAGACGAAACATGAATGAAGTCGTTGCATAGGTTTTTAATGAAATAACGTCGTTGCATAGACTTGATACAGATGTTCGTCGTTGCATAGACGAAACATGAATGAAGCCGTTGCATAGACTTTTATGAAATGCGTTGGTTTATGAGCGTACCTGCTTTGTGACCCGTCTGGGTTGAGATAACGTCATTGCATAGACGTTGTGTGTTTGTAACCCACATGGGTTTTTCGTTGTGCTCCTGCCTTTGCTGATATGAAGATTCTGCACTCAAAGAAAACTTAGTGAGTTTTAGGAAAGGAGTGGTGAATTCACGTCGACTTTGTAGCTTTGGCTCTTGACGCTTGCATGCTCAGACTGGTTTGGCCTGTTTTTTTTTTTCGTCTATTGCCATTTTCTTCCAGTGAATTCTTAAAATGTCCCAGTTTCTGGTAAATGAAGATGTTGAACTTTCAACTGGGTAAGGTAGAATCTTGACGCTATCAAGGCGATCAGGTAAGCTATTTTTTTTTTATAATGAATGACAAGCTAATGCGAGAACATGGACAATGTACAATTGAGTAGATGAGAATGCAATAAAATACATGAGGATGCTAAACTCTTCAATGAACAAAATCGAGTCCTGTGCAAAATAAGGAAGAAATATTTCTAATGGTATGACCGAAGCCGATATGGTACATTTACGTATCCGTAGGGAATCAGTCGAGCGTAGTTCATGCTGCAAAAAATAACGATTTTTATGATTTTAAAAATGATGTGGGACCGAAGCCGATGTGACCGCCTACGTATCCCGCTGAGGGAATCATGTCAAGACGTAGTTCGTAATGCAAAATAAAAAGATTTTTTATGATTTTAAAATGATGTGGGACCGAAGCCGATGTGGCCGCCTATGTATCCCGCTGAGGGAATCAGATCAAGACGTAGTTCGTGATATAAAATAAAGACTTTTAAGATTTTAAATGATGCGGGACCGAAGCCGATGTGGCCGCCTACGTATCCCGCCGAGGGAATCAGGTCAAGACGTAGTTCGTGTTGCAAAATAAGGATTTTTATGTAATATGCATTTTGTTTTTTTTTTCTGAAAAAATGGAAGACAAAATTAAATTCCGACTCCAGTTGATACCAACAATTAGTATTGTGCATGAGGATTTTCGTTTATTGCTTTCAGTCTAACCGAGATTGACTCCGATGTAATTCACACAGCTTCAGATAATACCTCAGACATACCCGAGTGTCGACACACCTGCATGCATCTAGGGTTTCGAACTACACGTAATCTCACGTTTCAAATGCCCTCACAGAAAGAAAGTCCAATTTCTCACATATATTCCAGTATTTTGAATTTTGGGACGTTGAGAAAATTACGCTCACACTCAAAAGATGTTCAATGCATGCAATTGTGATACCATAGGCTTGACCGTCATGTAAGTATCCACTAATGTGAGAACCCTCAGTATAAGATAATGTAGGGCTTGTCACGGGCTTGTAATGTAGGCTTAGGGAAAGGAATGAATATCATTTGGATAAAAGTGACTAATCATTCCTCGAGAGTTGGACTACGTCCATGCTTGATATTTGTGCGCTTTAATGCTGACTTGCTTTCTTTTTGTCTCAGTTTTTCTGTACTGACTTCTTTTGAATCCTTCATTTCGATCCCTTTTTTTCGGGGTCATATATCCCCTTTTCTTTTCTTTTTTGTCGGGGCTTTTGATTGTGTGAAGTCCTCTCTGCTTTTGGTTTTTGAGACTTTGACAATTTTTGTCTTTGCAAACTTCAGCTAGAATTTTGTCAGTCACTTGCACATTTCTAAAGCACTCAAGGAGGTCGGGCCAAGAGAGGGATAATGCGTACGCACTCAGAAAGGGTATAGGTGTAATATACGGTTGTCAAAAAATAGGTTTTAGGCTCAAAGGGGGTGTACTATGGATAATGTTATTTGGTAGGTTGAAAAGGCTCAAACGGGTCAAAGAAAGCCTACAATCATTTCCTACACCGAGTGTTACTCAGGATTTCGCCTCAACAAACATTCAGGCCAAGTTCTAGATCACAATGCAATGTCATTGAACTTATTCTAAAACTCACCACACAATGCATATGAAACGATAAGGTTGGTTTCATTCTTATCTTGGAAACATGCAAGACAATGTCATCTACGGGTATGAATAAGAGGTACCAAACGAATCTATGGTTTACCACAAAGTCAACTCATACTGATTAACACTTGTTTTTTTTTATGCACAACCCTAACTGTGTTGGTATCAACAAAGTCAAACAATAAAACTAAAAAATGTTTTTTGTATTTATGAAACATTTTTTTTTGAATAAAGGTTTTTTTTTTGTATTTTTTGAATAAAGGTTTTTTTTTTGTATTTTTTGAATAAATGGTACTGAATCGAATAGAAATGCCTCGTATCCGTAGAGAATCAGGTGCGCGTAGTTCATTCAAATATGTTATAAAATGTATGCTTGGAAAAATGTTATCAAAGAAATGATAGCAATATAAAGCTGTGCAAACAAATAATTGTCCACTGTGGACGAATGCAAAGTAAAATGAATGTAACGGAAAATGAATGCCCGAAAACACGATGAATGAGATGCATGAGTGAGAAAAATATGCTTCTTTATATATATATATATATATATATATATATTTGGTGGTTTTTATTTTTGTGGTGTCGAACCCAAAATGAGTTGCCTACGTATCACACCGTGTGGTGAGAATCAGACACGCGTAGTTCGGAATAATTATGCTGTAAAATGCATGATATGAAAGAACTATGTAATTAACGCTAAACATATCAATTGAGTTTGCAAATATAAATAAAAATACAAAGTAAAGAAGAATTGAGAGTGATGTCTCGTTGAATCTGATATAAACTGACTTCTATTAGTCGACATAACTAACGCTCATTTTTGTGATGATTTTTTTTTTCTTCGACCGTCCTAGGCTAATTGCGAGGACGACCTTCCTGCAAAAATATGAGAAATAGGTGAGTAGGAAAATGACAAAAATAATAAAAATGCAAAGGTGTGACAATATAGTCAAAGACTCCCCTGATTGGTTCGACCGGACTAGTGGTTGATGTTTCAGAAAGTCCAAGTCGCGCTATTCAAGAGTGATTTACGCAGTAGAAGTCATGATTGCAATGTGACAGCAAAAGTGCAAAAAATGTAAATGCACGGGCCCGAAGTTATAAGCCCATGACACGATATGTACAGAGTTTAAAAAAGTAATTATTGCTTTAAATAATATGTACAGAATTGCTAGCGACAAACAATAGTAAACAAAAACATGCAAATCAAGTGCGCGCCCTAATATGCATGGGACCTCTCTTATGCCAGAGGTTGGCCTAAACGCCAGATATGCGAAATTATGGTAAATAAGTCCAAGCTGTTAAACTGCAATGTTTTGTTGGAAATGACGATCAAATGACGGTGCACTTTTTCCAATTTCGGTGTGTCATGACCAGGCTTGGATCCGTCTATCATCATCACGCTACACATAGTATGCTAATGGGTCGTTGGGTTGTGAAACCCGTCGACAAGTTTGGTGGATTTCTAATTGTGGCGTTAATACCAAGGATTAAACCACCTAAGGTTTATGCATGCATGACTTAATATAAAATGTGGTATAGCTCTATCTTAAGTTTTCTAAGATTTAACTTACTAGACGCAAGGTTCCCGAGCGGACAACTCGAGTGAGAAGGCTACGCGGCTGATCAGACGAACCGATCTAACTCCGCGCAAGCGCCAACTCTCCTAAATTTTGGGTATTTTTTGAAAGAAATTCGCGGGTGCGCGAAGCACACCAACGCTTGACAATGTGAATTTTCCAGAGTGGAGGAAATATGAGCGGAATGACAATTTAAGGAAAGCAGTAAAGGAATGTAGCAATTAAAGTAGTTAATTACAAAATAAAAGCAAACAATATAAAACATTTACAACAAATATAAAAGCAAAATAAAGCGCAATATTTATTCAACCTGGGTTTGCTATGATCAAGAACCTGATATTCCCAGTGGAGTCTCCATGCTGTAACACCCCATTTTAACCGTAGTCGGAACGGGAGTACTACGTATGGTTGATTCCTAAAATGCATTTAAAAGAGTCGCCACCTAATTATTATAGTGAATTACGAGACTAAAAATGTAGCATAAAATACTACGAATGATCTCCATTTTTTAAGGTCTGCGAAAGCTATGTGAGATTCTAGGTAAGGGTTCTTTATTATCCTAAAGGGAAGGGGTTAGACATCCTTTAAGATCCACTAACTTGCGGTTATTCGTTCAAACCTAGGTTAATTATTTATTGCCCTTTTTTATTCTACATATTCTAAGCATTTTTCATAATTTATTATTAAAATAAAACGCAATACAAAATAATAAAAAATAAAATTAAATGCGATAAAAAATAAAACTCCGGGACATCTTTTAGCCTTTTTTAGGCCTTCTGCACAAGATGATCTCCGGGTACCTGCATAAACACTTAGTAAAAGTGTTAGTAGTAGAATAAATAATTTTAAAGCAATGACAGGAATTTAATAAGTAAAGCCAAAAAATAAATAAATCCGTCTTTTGCACAGAGGAGCCTTGGAAATCAGACGGAGATTCCTTCATCGGCCATATTGTTAAAAGCAATAAAATAAATAAAACCTTCAGATCCGCGCCAAAACAGTAATAGTTTTAAACACGGAGGGCTCAGATATATATAAAAATGAAGTGGGACAGCCTAAACAAGTGCGGCTGCGAGAATTCGCCCTGCCAGCGCATGTTGGTTATCCGGTGTAAGTGGAAGAAATCATCTTTGTCCAGAAAGCTTCATTTATTTTATTTTCCGTCTTTGAAACTGTGGAGGCCTAAAAAATCGACGGATAACTTTTTCATCGGCCATACAAGTGTAGCATCTTGTTCAAATCAGTAAACCAGCAGAAAAAATGTCCAAAATCAATAGCAAGATGGCCAAAACCAGTCCAATAACATGGCAAAAAACAGTAGCAAAAATAGGCAAAAATCAGTTTCGAAAATGGCAAAATCAGCCAGCAACAATGACCAGAATCAGCCCAGCAGTGGTTCGCCGGAAATGTCCATTATCACCAGAAAATTCAGAATGTCGCCGGAGCGACCAAAAATCAGAAAATCGATCCAGCGGATGTCGCTGAGTTTTTAAAAACTCGGCAGATCAAACTTGAAAAAATCAGTCCCGACAGAAAAAGCATGCAATAGATGCAATAAATAGAGCCGAACCAAGGTCGCCGGAGTTTCAAACTCCGGCTTGTTTCAATAGTCGAGAAAAGCAGTCGAAACAAACAGAGTATGCAACGGATCCAAAACAAAGCATAACATGGGTCGCCGGAGTTCTTCAAACTCCGGCGAGATTCAAAAAAATAAAGGAAATCAGTCCAAATAAGAATATACCAACAAATCTAAATATAGAACCAAACCCAGGCAGCGATGGTGACGGCGTCACTTTCACGGCGAACACCGGAGCGACGTCGCCAGACGAACGTTGGGACAGTGACGGGCAGTGACGGTGGTTCGCCGGTGAGGCGAGTGGTGGTGGTTCGCTGGTGGTGATGGGAAAGGGCGACGGGAGAGGGTTTGTGCGGTGGTGAGGTGTGTGGCAGTGAGGTGTTGGTGGGGTGTGCGGGGTTGTGGTTGATGGATATTGGTTGGGTTCGCCGGAGCTTGGAGAGTGGTCGTAGTTCGTCGGTGGTCGACGGTGGTTCAGGGAGAGGGCGACGACGACGGGAAGGCAGGGAAGAAGAGAGTGAGAGAGAGTGTGGTGGGTTGATGTGTGTGTGAGAGAGGGTGTTCGCCGGAGTTTGGAGCTCCGGTGAAGGCGGCGGCGACGGGAAAAGGGAATGTGGGCTGCTGTGAGGGAGAGGGCAAAATGAGAAGTGTTGATAGTGGTCTTGTGCGGCTGGGGTTTTAATGGGGGGGGGGGGGATGTTTTATTTTATAGGGGTAGAATTAGGGTTTGGTATTTGGGGGGGAAAAGAAAAGTGGGGTTTGAAATTTAGGGGGGAAAAGAAAAGAGTATTTGGATGAAATTAAAATGGTGTTGGATTGGACTGATTCAAATTATGTCTTGGACTGGACTGTACTGGTTTGACAAAATGCAAGGCGAGTTAATTATTTTAAAGAAAAATTATTTAAAAAGATGCAAAATTATAAAAATGCAAATGCCGACGCAATAATACTAAAATGCAATATTTAAGACATGTTTAATGCCTGATTAAAAGTAAAAACGGGATGCCAATTAATTATTTAAAGAGATGCAAATATTATTAAAATAAAGCAATGATTATACAATAATAAAAACATAATATTAACAAAACATAATGCTTAAATTAAAATAAAAAGATGCAATGTCATTTTGTGAAGAAATAAACATAGAATATTATGTAAAAAATGTAAAAAATGATGATTAAAATGCGGTGTCCTAAAACACATAAAATTGCAATAAATATACGAAAAACGGGTCAAAATTGACTGTCAACAATGACGACCAAATGACGGTGCACTTTTTCCAATTTCTGCGTGTCATGACCAGACTTGGATCCGTCTATCATTATCACGCTACACATATATGCTTATTGTTCGACGGGTTGTGAAACCCAACGATAATTTGGTGGATTTTCTAATCGTGGAGACGATACCAAGGATCGACTCACCTAAGGTGTATGCATGCATGACTTAAAATAAAGAGGGCAGTATAGCTCTCTCTTAAATTTTCTAAAATTTGGCTTACTAGACACAATGGTTCCCGAGCGGACTACTCGAGTGAGAAGGCTACGCGGCCACCGGATGCTCCTCTGACTTTGCCAACTCGCCTATATTTTGGTATTTGAAAGAAATTTGCGGGTGCGCCAGCACACCTCGCGTGTAGTGTGTGATAGTGTCAATTTTCCAGAATGAAGGAAATATGAGCAGAATGACAATTTAAGGAAAGCAGTAAAAGAATGTAGCAATTAAAGTAGTTAATTACAAAATAAAAGAAACGATATAAAACATTTACAACAAATATAAAAGCAAAATAAAGCGCAATATTTAATTAACATGGGTTTGCTATGATCAAGAACCTGATATCCCGGTAGTCGCCGTCTTTGCCCGCGCGTTTTTACCTCGAGTGCGAGCGGTATCATGACGTTGCTCTTTGTACGATTCCTCGATGGACCAATAGTGCTGATTTTAAGGAGTCGCCACCTAATTAACTAAGTGAATTAGGACACTTGATTTATTGCAAAAAAATACTGCAATTAATCTCCATTTAATGATCTGCGAAATTAATGAGATTCTGAATCAGGGTTCTTTATTATCCTAAAGGGAAGGGGTTAGGCATTGATCGGTGTATTTTATATACACTTTTTGAGTCATTTTTAGTTAGTATTTTACTCATTTTATTTATGTTTAGTACAATATTAGGGTCGTTTTCCTTTCTTTTGTGTCACAGCGGTCAAAAATGGAGAAATGACGAAAAGGAGATGAAATGAGCATAAATGAGATGGAATTGCACACAAAAAGGGCCAAGAAATAAAGTCTAAGAAGTTCCGGGAATTATAGAGGAGTTCAGACGAAGTCCGGACGAAAAAAGGGCAACGAGACGGAATCGCCAGAAAAATGTCACCGGAGCCGCGGCGCTTGGAAGTTGAGCCGCAGCGCCCAATGTGCTGCGAAGTCCGAAAGTTGCTGATCTTCAGGCGCCGCGGCGCCAGTCTGCAGGGCCGCGGAGCCGACGCGGGAGTTATGAAGTGCTGGACCGAATTTGACATGTTTTCAGAATCCTAAAGGGATAACTTTTCCTTCCTAAAGGGATAACTTTTCCTACCTAAAGGGATAATTTTTCCTACCTTAAAACCCTTACCTAAAAGGATTCTAATAACTTTTCCTACCTACAAAATCCCTAACCCTTCACCAAAATGATTCTTTGGCTATAAATACTCTACATCATTAGAAGAATTATTCATTCTCCATTCCACCATTCACCATTCACCATTCTACATCCATCCTTCCACCAATCCATATTGTAAATATTCCACAACACAACCCTTGAATGCTTGGCTTGGAGACTCATTCTTAAGTATTTTCTTTTCTTTTCTTGTTTTTATTTCAGTTTTATGAAGAACATGGAATTAGTTCTTGTCATGTCAATGGCTAGGAACTAATTCCTCTATAGGGCTTTCCATGTTGAATCTCTAGAAACTTATGTTATGATTTAATGCATGCTTATGGTTATTCTTCTTCTTGTTGAGATCTATCCAATAATTAAATTGAATGCTTGGTAGTTAATTGACAACTAATTATCATTATATGATTTCTAATCAGACTCCGAAAGGAGGGGATTGTGAATATGCAGTAAGTTGGGTAGACATTCTTGGATTGAGGATGAAAATACCTCAATTATTTATGTAGCGTTAACGAGAGGCTTAACAACCCTAATTTTACGCATTGTGTGTGACGGTTAACTAGGTTCTTAGTCTTAATCCTCCTATAGAGTCATCCTTATCACCGAAAGATAGAAAGGAGCAATACTGGGGTTGAGTGTTTATATAACCCTAACGGGAGTATAAAATGATTTAGTGAACCTGCTTTCTCCAAAAGAAGAAGACCATAAGTTATTGCATTAATAAGTGACATAAGCGGATAGTGAGGAGACGTGGAAGCCCTATTCTCATCACAACTGAAGTAAACTCATTAGTTAAATTAGCCTTTATAATTCGTAGTTATAAACCACAAAATCAAATATCAATTTACCAAATAGATACCAAAAGATAGATATTTGATACTTGAACCCTAATCCTTGTGGACGATATTCGGTCTTGCTAAGACTATATTACTTGTCACGATAACGTGCACTTGCGTTTAAGTGTGTGCATCTTTTCGCGCACCAAGTTTTTGGCGCCGTTGCCGGGGATTAGGCATAGTTCAATATCAAATTTATCTATTTTTAATTTCTAATTTGGTTTTTATTTTTGTTTCTTTAAATTATTTATTTTATTTTCTTTTGAAAAAAAAAAAAAAAACAAGTGTGCCGTGATTTGTTGTTGGTTTTGATTCATCTCAGGGATCCTTAAGACATGGATTTCTACTGTCAATATGATCGAGCTCCAACCATAGAGGAAGAGAGGGAGGAATTGCGAGAGGCTATACTCAGTTTTACGAGGTACCAAAATCAGTTCATGGACGAAACGAGAATGGCCATGAAGTTGGAAACGCAAATAGCAGAACTCGCGATCATATTCAACAGCGAAACGCAAGAAGAACAATCTGCACCTGGGGTAGGCAATGAGGAAACACAATGTCAGACAATTGACCTGAAGGATGCCGAATCAGGGGAGATAGAGAGTTCGCGGCAGTGGCCGCGCCGATGAGCGAAGCGGCGCCGAAGATTCGAGACAGTGCGAGAGTGGCGCGGCCAAAAGCGAGTGCGGCGCCCGGAACCCGTAAATCGAGGTGATTTTGAACGAACAACAAATTGAGAGCACGAACCACGCTGACTATTGAGGAATCTGGTGAGATAGTTGGTGTAGAGAAGGAAAAGATTACAGAGATCCAATTATTTAGCTTCTTGGATTCTGTGGAAATTCTTTTTCTTGCACCTATTACAGAAGAAACACCACTAGCTATCACGGCTGATTCCTAATTAGGAATCCCATACCATCAAGGGTACCCCCTAGAGTTGAGAGATGTAGAGAAGTTCACGGATTCCTACATTATAGAAAGCATAAAAGACAAGCCTACTTGGGGGATAATTGTATATGTAAGACTCTTGGTTGAACAAATGGTCGTAGGGAAATTGAGACCTACAACAATAACTCTGCGGATTGCAAGCAGTTCGCAGAAGGATCCAATGGGCACTCGAAAAGGTTAATTGCGTCCGGCTAAAAGACGTTAAAGACAGCGCTTGTTGGGAGGCAACCCAATATTTTTAATTATGTTATTTTAATTTCTGTCTTTATTTTATTTTATTTTGTCTTGAACAGTCTCACGGTCTAGGGTTCTTGTTTTGTGTTGTTTGATGGCAGTGGGTCAAAGCTAAAACCGAGGAAAAAAGAGCAAAAACGCTGAAAAAAAAGCGATCGTCAGCGCGCGGCTGAAATCAGTGTCGCGTAACTCGTAAGAGCCACGATTAGCGGCCGCATGCTGAATCTCGTGGCGGCGCCCGAACTTCAGAGAGCCATATTTCCGTGCAAATTCCAGAATTTTCCTCCTAGACCTCCATTATGACCGCTGTGTTGTGTCAGTAAGTTGTCCATTTTTTTAGTATTGCACACATTGGGGACAATGTGTGATTTAAGTTTGGGGGTGTTTTATTTGTGTCTTGTTATGTTTCATTTAAGTCTTTTTGATTGTTTTATGTATATTTTGAGTCACCAATTTTTCTTCTTCTTTTTGAGTCATAATTGTCTGTCAAAGATCATGTATGCTGTAGTTGCTAGAAACACCTAGTGAAGGAATGTGGAATAATGTAACGGAATTGAAGCAACTATCTAAACACCTAGGTTAGATATGCCAAAAACTCACAAAATCTGTCTATTTGAAGTTTCTTGCTTAAATTATGCATGCTAAATGATGAATATCTATGTGTTATGATTGCTTGCTATTTGAGGCGAAATAGTTAGGATATGCATGTTAGGAAGATGACTCAGGCATTTCTTTGATAGCCAATTCTTACCATTCTTTTCTATCCCGGACTTTAAAAAGTATCCCTAGTCAGCCCCATTGAGCCTAAACATTGAAACTTCTTCTTTGACACCCTATATTCCCACAAATTGTGCCATAAGTAAAAATGTGAAGTAGTGAAATAAATTGTGTTAAAAAAGAGACAAAAAAAAGAGTGAATGAGTTTGTTGCACCCCAATAAAAAAAGTAATAAGAAATAGGAAAAAGCCTAAGTTTGGGGGTGCTTGTCATTATTATACACTTCACTCTCCCAAAACAAAAGAGAGAAAAGATAGAATCAAAAGTGAAGGAAAGAACCAAAAGAAAAGGGAAAAATGGAAAAGCTAAAGAGCTTATGGTACACAGAATGAGCCTAAAATGCCTATTTTTACCTACATATACCTAAGCCTACATTACAACCCTTAAAGTCCTGAAGATCTCTTTTATGCATATCCAAGATTAGTGGAGAATAGCAAGTAAAAATGTCATAGGATTTTTGAATTTATATGCATGATTTAGTATATTGACTTCCATTAAGCATGATAAATATGAGTTTGCGAAATATCTAGCTTAATGTGTTTAGTGTGCTGAAATTTCATGCTATATGTTCCTGCATATTATTTTGCTAACCTTCATGTTTTTCTAGTTAACACTAATGCAGCAAAATTGATCAATGTCAGTGAGTCTTTTATTTTTCGTTTCTTTGAGTCTTTTATTTCTTTCTTTCTATCTTTTCTCGAGGGCGAGCAAAGGTTAAGTATGGGGGTATTTGATCGGTGTATTTACACTTTTTGAGTCATTTTTAGTTAGTATTTTACTCATTTTATTTATGTTTAGTACAGTATTAAGGTCGTTTTCCTTTCTTTTGTGTCACATCGGTCAAAAATGGAGAAATGACGAAAAGGAGATGAAATGAGCATAAATGAGATGGAATTGCACACAAAAAGGGCCAAGAAATAAAGTCTAAGAAGTTCCGGGAATTATAGAGGAGTTCAGACGAAGTCCGGACAAAAAAAGGGCAACGAGACGGAATCGCCAGAAAAATGTCACCGGGCGGCGCAGAAGTTGAGCCGCGGCGCTGATGTCTGCGAAGTCTGAAAGTTCTTGATCTTGGTAGCCATGCGCTGATCACGAGGCCGAGCCGACGCGAGAGTTATGAAGTGCTGGACCGAATTTGACATGTTTTCAGAATCCTAAAGGGATAACTTTTCCTTCCTAAAGGGATAACTTTTCCTACCTTAAAACCCTTACCTAAAAGGATTCTAATAACTTTTCCTACCTACAAAATCCCTAACCCTTCACCAAAAGGATTCTTTGGCTATAAATACTCTACATCATTAGAAGAATTATTCATTCTCCATTCCACCATTCACCATTCTACATCCATCCTTCCACCAATCCATATTGTAAATATTCCACAACACAACCCTTGGATGCTTGGCTTGGAGACTCATTCTTAAGTATTTTCTTTTCTTTTCTTGTTTTTATTTCAGTTTTATGAAGAACATGGAATTAGTTCTTGTCATGTCAATGGCTAGGAACTAATTCCTCTATAGGGCTTTCCATGTTGAATCTCTAGAAACTTATGTTATGATTTAATGCATGCTTATAGTTATTCTTCTTCTTGTTGAGATCTATCCAATAATTAAATTGAATGCTTGGTAGTTAATTGACAACTAATTATCACTATATGATTTCTAATCAGACTCCGAAGGGATGGGATTGTGAATATGCTGTAAGTTGGGTAGACATTCTTGGATTGGGGATGAAAATACCTCAATTATTATGTAGCGTTAACGAGAGGCTTAACAACCCTAATTTTACGCATTGTGCGTGACGGTTAACTAGGTTCTTAGTCTTAATCCTCCTATAGAGTCATCCTTATCACCGAAAGGTAGAAAGGAGCAATACTGAGGTTGAGTGTTTATATAATCCTAACGGGAGTATAAAACGATTTAGTGAACCTGCTTTCTCCAAAAGAAAAAGACCATAAGTTATTGCATTAATAAGTGACATAAGCGGATAGTGAGGAGACGTGGAAGCCGTATTCTCATCACAACTGAAGTAAACTCATTAGTTAAATTAGCCTTTATAATTCGTAGTTATAAACCACAAAATCAAATATCAATTTACCAAATAGATACCAAAAGATAGATATTTGGTACTTGAACCCTAATCCTTGTGGACGATATTCGGTCTTGCTAAGACTATATTACTTGTCACGATAACGTGCACTTGCGTTTAAGTGTGTGCATCTTTTCGCGCACCAGGCATCCTTTAAGATCCGCTAACTTGCGGTTATTCGTTCAAACCTAGGTTAATTATCTATTTCCCTTTTTATTCTACCTATTCTAAGCATTTTTTTCCATAATTTATAATTAAAATAAAGTGCAATACAGAATAATAAAACTAAAATTAAATGCGACATAAAATAAAACTTCGGGACATCTTTTAGCCATTTTTAGGCCTTCTGCACAAGATGATCTCCGGGTACCTGCATAAACACTTAGTAAAAGTGTTAATAGTAGAATAAATAATTTTAAAGCAATGACAAGAATTAATAAGTAAAGTAAAATAAATAAATCCGTCTTTTGCACATGGGAGACCTTATAAATCAGACGGAGATTCCTTCATCGGCCAATATTGTTAAAAACAATAAAATAAATAAAACTTTCAGATCCGTGCCAAAACAGTAATAGTTTTAAACACGAAGGGCTCAGATATGTATAAAAATAAAGTGGGACATCCTAAACAAGTGCGGCTGCGAGAATTCGCCCTGTCAGCGCATGTTGGTTATCCTGTGTAAGTAGAAGAAATCATCAACGCCCAGAATGCTTCATTTATTTTATTTTCCATCTTTGCAACTGTGGAGGCCTAAAAAATCGATGGATAACTTTTTCATTGGCCATCAAGTGTATTATTTGTTTCAAATCAGTAAATACCAAGTGTAGTATCTGTTCAAAAATCAGTAAAATACCAAATAACAGCATCTGTTCTAAAAAAAAGAACCCAAATAACATCATCTGTTCTAAAAAAAATCAGTTTAATAAGAGTGCAACATCCGTTCCCTTCCTCTCTTTTTTTTAACAAGAAATTGTCCCAATCAGTTTAATAAATTGAAGGGAAAAATCATCAAAAATCAATAGCAACATCTAAATGGACAACAAAATGGGCGAAATCAGTCCCAACTATAATCAGAACAATAGGTAGCCAACAACATCGCCGAACATATCAGCCCGACGAACAGTCACAATGGAAAGCAACAATGGAGCGAAATAAATCCAACAGTGAAGAAGCTATAGTGAACGAAATAGGAGGAGATTGAACTCCAAAACAACGAAAGCATTGATGGATCAAAGGGGTAATGTACACGATCGAAAATAATAAACCAAGGTCTTTCGATGTTCACGGCGGCGACGGTGTGGGGTAAGGCAACTGGGACAGTGGTCGACGAGAATGGGTCTTGCCGGGTGAGGGTGGTTCGCCAGAGATGGGATCGACGAGATAGTGGGGTTCGTGAGTGTTGGCGTGTGAGCAGTGAGGGAGACGGGTCGGCGATGGTAGCGGTGGTGGTTTCGCCGGTGCTGGGCCAGTGGTGGTGGTTCGTGCATGTGTGTGTTGTGTATAAAAAGAGAAGGAGTGTTGCGGTTGGGCTGATGTTGGGCGGCTGAGAGTGTGCGGCTGAGGGGTAGGGGTGTGTCGGCGGTTTAGGTTGAGGGAGAGAGACGGTGAGAGAGGGGAAGGGGTGGACGGCTGGTGAGGGTTTTTAATTAAAAAAAAAAAGAGTGAAGGTGAGGGTTAAAGGGGTAGACGACTGGGGCTGGAAGGGAATAAGGGAGTGTTTATTATATAGGGTAGGTTTTTTAGGGTTTGGTATTTAGGTTTGGGGGGAAAATGAAAAGTGATATTTGAAATTTAAGGGGGAAAATAAAAGAGGGTTGGATTAAAAAAATAAAAAAATAAGAAGGGTGTTGGATTGGACTGATTCAAATTACGTCTTGGACTGGACTGGTTTGACAAAATGCAAGACGAGTTAATTATTTAAAAGAAAAATTATTTAAAAAGATGCAAAATTATAAAAATACAAATGCTGACGCAATAATAATAAAATACAATATTTTAGCAAATGTTTAATGCCTGATTAAAAATTACAACGGGATGTCAATTAATTATTTAAAGAGATGCAAATATTATTAAAATAAACGACGGTATAATAATAATAGAAACATAATATTAACAAAAACATAATGCTTAAATTAAAATAAAAAGATGCAATGTCATTTTGTGAAGAAATAAACATAGAATATTATGTAAAAAATGCAAAAAATGATGATTAAAATGCGGTGTCCTAAAACACATAAAATTGCAATAAATATACCAAAAATGGGTCAAAATTGACTGTCAACGAGGATGATGCCGGAAATTGTGGTTGCTACCCTTTTTCATTCTTCCATGAAAAATTTGGGTGATTTCTGCACCCGTGATTATATGTGTTGGGGAACGCATTGTTGTAGGGCCTCTGAAAATTCCACACTGCCTGAACCTGCTCCATAGGCACATTATTTGGGTCCACTGCTGTACACCTATCAAAAGTATGGAGACCCCCACAAATATCACAGCTCACTGGCGTCTGGACAACATTTACAGACATAGTACTCCACTGCATCTACTTTGTCAAAGTGGCAACCTGCGCAGTCAATGCAGTGATAGCATCCAACTCATGAACCACAACCACTTTCCTGCTATTCACTGCTTTCTCATCGGCCCCCTGATGGTTGTTTGTGGCCATGTCTTCTAGAAAAACGTGTGCCTCATTGACACTCTTTCTCATGAACGTCCCTCCTACTACATCATCAATAATGGTACGCGTAGTACCACACAACCCATTGTAGAATATGTGAAGTAGCATCCACTTCTCAATCTCATTATGTGGGCACTTCCTCTGCAAATCTTTAAACCGCTCCCATGCATCATATAGTGATTCTCCATCCAGTTGATAAAAGTTATTCAACTCACCTCTGTGCTTCGCTGCCTTAGCTGGGGGGAAGAACTTGGCAAGAAACTTCTGGGCTAAGTCTTGCCATGTAGTGATGGAGTTCGCCTGCAATGAGTTTAATCAGCTCTCTGCTCTATCCCTGAGTGAGAAGATAATAGTCTCAACCGAATGACATCATCAGTAACACCATTGTACTTGAAAATTACACACAACTCCAAAAAATTTGCTAGATGCATATGGGGATCATCAGACGGTAATCCCCCAAACTGAACTGAGCCTTGAACCATGTGCAATATGGCTGGTTTAATTTCAAAATTATTGTCTTCAACAGCTGGAAGCCTGATGCAAGTCTGCACCCCTGTGATTGTAGACAACACATAGTCCCCCAAGCTCCTTTCTGCAGGGACTTGTCTTAAGACAGACGGTAACTCATCATTCATCAAATTGTTGTTCTGCTGATTTTCCATTGCTAATAATTCAGCAGCTCTTCTCTCTTTTCTGTTCTGTCTGTACGATCTTTCAATTTCAGAGTTCAAAGGGATTGGAGTGTCTGCTCCTCTCCTACTTCGCATAAACGAATTCCCTGAAACTAATAAAAAAAAACAAACAGATCACGGCAGAATGTTCTAAAATAAAAATAATAAAAAACGGAAAATAAAAACCAAATTAGAAATAAGAATAGATAAATCGATATTGATAGTACGTCAGTCTCCGGCAACGACGCCAAAATCTTGTTGCGATATTTCTAGATGCTTACGCAAGTGTACGTATCGTTCAAGTAATAAAAATCTGTAAGACTAAGTTTATCGTCCACAAATACTGGTTTGTCAAGTATCGGTTATCTATTATATGATATCTATTTGGTTGACGTTCTTTGGTGTTAGAATTATACTAAGAATTATGACTAAGTGCAGAAAATAAACTAAAGATTATAAAACTTTGGGTTTATAACCGTTATGAGGGAAATAGGGCTTCCAATCTCCTCAACTATCCACTCTTTCACGTGTTAATGCAATGCTAATGACTCTTCTTTTTATTAAGATAGCAGGTTAACTAATCTGTCATTATGTTCCGGTTAGAACATACAAGAGCTCAACCTTGTGCAGAAACCTTCTATATTTCTATGATAGATTTTACCACACATGAGGATTAAGAACAATAACCTTAAATACTACACAAGTATCGGGGTACTTTCGTCCACGATTTTAACCTATGTCTAGACAATTACAGCATATTCAAATCTCACGTTTCAGACTTTTGATTCGAAATCATATATGTTATGACAATTAATAGCTAGTTAATTATCAAGCAATCGTAACAATATTGAATAGATCTTAATATGCTGAAGAATGAATCAATAACTATGCATTAACTATATGAAAGAGTTTCAAGAAGATTCGACGAAAAACCCTACTAAAGTAATTAACTCCTAAATATTGTCATGTCAAGAACTAAATTACAATCCAACATAAACTGAAATAAAATAAGGGAAAGAAAAAGAACTTGAACAAGCTTTATCTCCAATCTTGTGTTGTAGCCTCTTTCTTAGCCTCCACAAAGTAGATATATAAATCAATAATAGATTCAGGGTTTAGGGGTTTTATAGCTGGGAAAAGTTACGTTTCGGACCCTAAAACGTGTCAAATTTGGCCCAGTTTCGAAAATATCCCGTCTCGGCGCCGTGGCCCTGCAGGCTGGAGCCACAGAACTGAAATTCCTGCAGCGAAATCAGACTCCCCAGTATATTTGGTGCCGCGGCGCTGCTGGCTAGAGCCGCGGCGCTGGCGGCGTCAATTTCTCGGATTTCTGATTCTTTTTGTCATTTTCTCGTCCGGACTTCGTCTGATTTCTTCTATACTTTCCGGGACTTCTTAGACTTCATTTCCATGCATTTTCTTGTGCAATTTCATCCTCAAAAGCAGCATCTTCTCCTTTATAACCGCTGTGACACAAATGAACGAAAAATACACCTAACACTATACTAAACACAAAATAAAAGAGTAAAATACTAACTAAAAAGGACTCAAAAGAGTGTATAAAATACAGTCAACAAATGGGTGGCTCAGTTCTCGAGGTGATCGAGTAGGTTTCAGATCCTTTTTGATAAGTTTGTGGAATCCTAAGTTAAGAAACTTGAAGACTTGACTCATAGTTGACTTTTGGATAAATGCGCTCTTTTCTTAACTTCGTTGGTTCCATCAGCTCCGGAATGACGTTTATGACTTTGTCGAGCCTTTGGTTCAGTTTTCGAGAAAGCCATGTGTATTTTAGGGGTTTGGTTGAGAAATTATGAAACTAGAATTTAATAGTTGACTTTAGTCAAACTTGAGCCTTAGAGATCTTTTTTGAGAATTTCGAGTGTCCGAGCAGGTCTGTAATGTATATTCTGATAGGAATTCATGTTTAGGTTATATCCGGGATGTCCCCAGAGTGTTTCAGATATTTGACGGGGAGTTGGATATTTATAGACTGCTGTTGATGTCTCGTGTTTGCACCATCAAACTGGTGTCCGCTTCTGCTGGCCCGCCTCTACGGAGGTCTGGCTCACAGAAGCAAGACTTGATCATATGTCGAGGGTCCACTTATGTGGATGAGTTCCTCACCGGGGCGGGTGTGCCTTTGCGGAGTTTTCTTCTGGCCTAACGTAGTTAGGGATTTTAAGTGACCTCGCCTCAGCAGATGGATTTTACACCGAAGTGGATCCACTCCAGCGAAGTCGATTCCATTGGAGCGGGATCACCATTTAGATTATAAGAGTTTAATGACCTAGAAGTTATTCTCATTCCTCAAAAACATTCTCCTTGGGATTGGATCTTGGGCAGTAGGGTTCTTGAAGATTTCAAAGGAGTTCACCATTAAGGTATTTTCCACTCTTTAATTAATTTGTATTGGTTAAGTTATATCCTAAGTATGATTTTTAGTTTGGGGAATAAGGAGTGGCTATTGTTGTGAATAAGATAGTAATACTTGAGATTTGGGAGTTAATTATTGAATCATTATTTTTGATATTGTAACTAGTGTTGTATTAGACTAGTAGATGATATTTAATTGATCAATTGCATGTTACAAACCTTTTTGGGAATTCGGGGAAATTCTAGGGTTAGAATTGGGGCTTTTTGCTAATTCATAAAATTGAGCATCCATTCGGGCTTAGTTATTAATTTAACTTGAGATTAGTTTATCTATCATGTTATAGTACTAATTGAGTAATAAAGTTCATATTTTGATAATGTGGGCTCGGGTTTCCTTTGTAGTTTAACTTGGGGATTCTAGTTTCGCCTATAGATATGGGTATCATTAGACTTGTGATCTCATGTAATTAATGTAATTGATCAAAGTGGGCTCATGAGGAGGCTCAAAGGAAAAACAAGGCTGATGCGTGAGTCTTTGTTATCGAATCAGGCAAGTTGAGATTTACTAGACTCTAGTATAGCATTATATGTTGGTATGTTGTTAATGAACTAATGGGGAATTGAGGGTCCCATATTAGTAAGGTGACGGACACTAATACGGGCACCGGTGAACTTGACTTGGTTAGTTAATGAACTAGTTGGATATACTTGAAGGAGATAGGCACAAGTTTGATCAACTCTAAAGAAATGGCTTGTCTGATTAGGGGGCTTGGGCGGAATGATTTGAATGATTCTGACGATATTTAATCTTGTGAACAACTTTGTTCGGGTTTCAAGAAGTGGAGTGAACATCCGGGGAGGCTTTTTCTCAAAATTTGGACTTGACAAGTCATACTTAGCCGGAGGCGGCTGATTTCGATAGTTTTGATGATTTTGAGGTTCTTGGTAAATGGGTGCGGGAATTTGGTAATTTGGTAATGGAGCTTGGTAGGTAGGTATGGGTGTTTGATAATTTGGTTGTGGAGCTTGATAAGATGGAGCCATGGTTTGATAATTAAGTTGTGCGTAAATATACCGACATAAGGTTGTGTGGAGATAGTATGTAGTTGCTTGGGGAAGGAGATTGGTATATATCGAAGAAGGATTGTGATCCTTCATTTCTTCAATTCCTTGGGATAGAGGTATGGAAAACGTTTTCCACATCCTCTTTTTTTTCTTGCGGCCCCGGTAGCACTTGCCAATCCAACCTTATTGGCTATACTGAAGATCTTTTAGAATTTGAGGCCATATTCAATCGCCTCTCCCATCTTTACCAATTTAGAGAATGGCCTCCCGATCATAGACAACATGCCAACATAACAATCCAATTTCTGCGATTGGATGAAGATCGAGACTAGTTCCTCTTCGCTCATTAGTGGTTGTATTCGGTCAGCTTCGGCCCTCCACCTACTTGCATACTCGCGGTAGCTTTGAATATATTTTTGTTTGATTTTCTCCAAAATAGCGATCGGGAATGGTTTCCACGTTAGAGTAGAACCTATCCTTGAAGGCCCTGTCATATCTTCCCACGAGTCACAACAATGAATGTATTGAGTCGTGAACCATTTTGACAGGCTCCCATGAGGCTTCGACTGAATAACCTCATTATCAGAGCTTGATTACGACCAATTGGTCGCAATACGCTCTTAGATGAGCTTCGGGATTTCCTATCCCATTGAAGAGTTCGAACTTAGTCACTTTGAAGCCCTTGGGTAGGTTTAAATTCGGGTGCATACACAAGTCATCGTAGCTTTCTCCCATCGCTTTTCGAGATCCCTTGTTGGATTTTTCGAGTAGATCTACCATTTTCTGCTCCATTTCTTTGTCTCTTCTGTCTTGTTCGGCTGTCCATGCTTTTCCATCTCTTTGTAATGGTCAAGCTCTAGGGAATAGTCGATGAGAGTAATTGGGGTATGAAAAGATATTGTAGGGTGCACTAGGCGACTTTTGGAAGTGTCAATGGCTCTGGGTGTTGTAAGAATGTCGGTATTTTAGGGTAGGCTAGGGTCAGTGTAAGCAGGTGGTTACTAATAAAAAAGCGCAGAACGGGAAGTCTAAGGTATGCGGGTATCATTTATTAGAGGTGGGGTCTGGTACGAGGTACCGACAAGGTTATTTAGGAAGTGTTCGGATATAGGTGAGCTCATTGATAGAAAAGGCAGTGGAGACCTTCTTATTTCAACAACTACCTCTCTGGTAGAGTTAATGGTTTCGTTATTCGCAACCTATTCCTAAAGTTCCATGATCTTTCTGAATAGCAAATTAATCACATCTTCATGGTGTGAGGCATTTTAAAGATCCTGAGGCACAGTGTCCTCAATAGCCAATGCATCTTTGTTGTGTGTTTCATCGGGTGTACCAATCAATTTATCTTGATTTTATTGGTTCAGGGATGATGCTGCGACTTTTGATTTTGAGAAGTATGCCAGTATGACACAACACGGATCAACCCCTTTCTTTAAGAAAAGAATAACTCAAAGGAAAATAATGTTAGTACGTTAGACGAAAATAATAATACAAGATATACATGTTTCACATAGAGCACATAAACTTATGTATTCAATCCGAACTCTTGACTATTTCTCCATTCCATGGTATTTTGGATATTTCAGCCATTTTTTGTTTTTAGGGTTTTGGTTTGAAAGTCTATGATCGATTTGCAACGACACCGCTGAACTAAAAACTTTTCTATAAATAAAGGGGGATTATAATTTATATAATATAAGGGTCGAGTATTATGTAGACTGCCTACGTATCCCTCTATAAGAATAAAGCCCTTACGTAGTTTGGATTACATAGAAATTAATTCTAATTTCTTCTACCTAACTCATTCCCAGACCAGGCTCGATAAGGGCTTTCTACGTATCCCTCATCGGGACAACAGGTCAGACGTAGTTTTTTTTTTACAAAATGAGGGAGGAGATAACATTTGATTGAAGGATAAAGGTGGACACCTAAACTAACCAAGAGATGACTTCTTCTTGAAGCCATGGCAGGTCATCGTCTTTATGACCGCGCATTTTCCCAGCGACTTTATTAGAAGCGGTTGTGTATCACAACCAAGATCTGACCAGTGTTGACAAGATGTTTCAGCTCAAATTTGAAGGCTTCACATTCCTCAATGTCATTCCCTGGTTCCCTTAAATGGTACAAGCAAATCTTCATCATTGAAGTGCTGGCACAGAGTTTCCAAGTGGATTTGATTGGGTGAACCTTGCTGGTATGGGCTAACATAGAGAAGAGGTCGGTATATGAGTCTTCGAAGACTGTGAAATCATAACGCCATACTTGGGTATCCACGGTGATCCCTTCATAGGTTACGAATAACATTCTCATCCATCAATCTGACAACCCTCCTTTTGAAGGCCACACACTTGTCTATAGTGTAATCAGACTTATTTTTGTAGAATAAGAACCTCTTGTGGGCATAGATGTGTGCACAAGTTGGGAGGACGTCAGAGCTGACACACACCAATCTAGTGGATCTCATTCCATCATACACCTTAATGTTTTGCACCGTCCTGGGTGAAACTCTGAAAAATAAATTGTGAGCTTTGAGGGCAACCGCCCACCACATAGGAGATGACGTACGTAGAGCCCCTTGTGGTATCCTATAGTAATTGACAACTTTATCAGTAGTTGGGGTGACTCCTTCAGGTACCCACTTGATTCCTCATACGGTATAAGATCAGCTACAGGCAACTCTGACTCTTGCTTTGGTATTTTGAATAGCGGGACGTAGTCATTGAACATTGTTTTGACATCTAAAGGGAGGTTTTGGTGTTGATGTTTCCCTTTAGGAGACTCTTTGCGGTGTTTCCCACAAACTCCAGAATTTCATCAACATCTTTCATCTTAGCTCTGACCAAGTCAACAATTGTGTTAATCTTGAAAAATCTTTGCCCTAAGCGACTCCCCAGTCTCTCCGTTGCTAACTAAATCAACAATTGATGACGTGGCACTTTGGCTGGCAGAAGTATCCATCATAGCAAATCAACCTTTAAGAGGAGGTATAAATTTAGTTTTGTTTTGATGTTTCCTGTGTTTTTCTTTTGGGTTGGTGTCTGGAATGTGTAACCAATCAAGAGTTCAGATGGAACACATGAAAACACATAAACAGTTTATCTCATATAAGCAGTTATAATATCCACGTTCCTAAACCTCGTTACTCCAAGGTTCTCTAATCATTTGAAGCATAATTGTGCCAAATATTTATTAAAACCATTGCCTCATAATTATTTCATTAATAATAAGTTTTCCCGAATGGGGTTACAAAAGATGAAATAAAGCAGTAAAATCAGAAAAAGTCGCCTTCAGTGGCGGATAATGAAGCTCTGTCAGTCCGAGCTTTCTTGGCCATTCGAATGACGATATGAATCCCAAGATGAGTAGACATCAATAGTGAATCAGCCTAATAACCTTTCTCTATGAAGGTTATAGGTGCAGTCTCACCCATGACTCTCATCATGCGAGCGTCTAAGTCCTCTAGAGACTCATGAGTGAAATGTAACTCCTCGGTTAGGCTGGCTATGACGGTCTGGTTATGCTCCATCTTCTCTAGATACCTGGCATCTAGATCATTAGCTTGTTTTTTAATGCGGTGGGCTTTGACATCGGTCTTTGAATCACTATCAGAATTATAGTGATAGCGGTTGGGCCCCGGTGTGAGGGTGCCTTGCAAGTATGCTCTCAACCAATCTACGTAGTCCTCATCACAATACAGGCGAAAGACATCATCGGCTAAAGTCTCTAGACCCCACTTGATTCGATCATTCTATTCTCGGATGATACAACAACCCTTCTAATCATGTCTCATTCGTAGTCGACCACGTACTCCCCCATATTCCCTACTTAGGGTATTACATGTCTCATTCCGAATTGTCTTAGGACCCTAATAGGTACGTATGGTCAGATTCCCCATATTCTCATAAGTGACAGGAAAGGGAATTTTCAACCTCTCACAACTATGGTCTCGATTATAAAGTCAGAAAGTCTCCACTGGATGTTGTCCTCTCAGATCTTAGACAAGATAAAAGCCCACTCATCTTTGATATGATTCCCGAAATTTGGATAAGTGACTTTAAGATTATCGTTCTTACAATTGGGATCTTGGTATGATGGACCCTCAATTTTTTGGAGGTGTTTAATGATCCACCATTGCACTAAAAGGTTACACCCTCAGAAGTAGCTATGTAGGTTTTGATATTGTCCTAAGGCTCGGTATATGTTGGTTAGGATGACTGGAACTAGGTCGTGGGACTTGGTTTCCACATTCATGATTATGCCATGAAAGATATCATGGGTGACGTAAATGACCCGAGTATCTATGGCTTGGTGTCGATCTATGTGAAATACCATGTTTTCTAATAGGCATATGCCAAATGTGAGAGGTCGGATGGCTTCCCAACTGGCGTAGGATTAGAACTTTACGGAGTGCTTTATATATTCCCGTTTGGACACATATCATTATAACAATCCCTACAGACTACGGTGGGCCAAATATTCAATCAGCGCTAGCTAGGGATAGGAATTTCATAATCTTGTCGAGAGTAGGCTTATGGGGCACTAGAAGGTTATGGTCGGGTTTCTTCCTCCTTCTCATACAAGTCGTGTTGCTATCTATACAATCCTGAATCTCCTTTAGGGTTGGGGTTATCTCAAGGTCTCCGAAACTAAACATCATTCTATCACAATATCAATACCCAGTAAGGACTTATAAGAGTTCTCTATTTACTTTCATGGTCATAAGGGAGGGTATATGTCCTAGACAATTCATTACTTCTCTTTTTTGTGGGGCATCTAGTCACGACCACCAAAAGCTCAACATCTCAGGTGCATCTATAACCATATCGAATTTAAAGTTTGTATGCATATACAAAATAGAGCACGGTTAATCCCCCCGCCCCCCCCCCCCAAGGATAATTGTTTATCACATAAGACACATTTAAATGCTTTCACAAAGCAAGTAGTTGGATGCAGTATAATCGGGTCATTTAGTTGGATGCAGTATAATCGGGTCATAGACTGTCAAGACACGAAGT
The DNA here is from genome assembly GCA_029844215.1 of Przewalskia tangutica. Lineage (NCBI taxonomy): Eukaryota > Viridiplantae > Streptophyta > Magnoliopsida > Solanales > Solanaceae > Przewalskia > Przewalskia tangutica. The sequence continues at coordinate 46,111,272 of CM056723.1, forward strand.
AGTCAGCCTAATAAGTCCAGATAAGTCTGAGATATACGAACATGTTTAGGTCAAGCATGATCTAGTTCAGTAGGAATTTGGTTTTGCTTTATACTAGTTGTACTAGAGTGGTTTAGCAGATGACTAAGGGACCCGAGCGGACTACTCAAGGTGAACCATTGTCGACTGTTGGACGATCGTGAACCAACTATGTCTTCAACGTGTTCCAAGGAAATGTTTTTGTTTTATACTAGAGGATGATTGCGAAATCCGCATGATCATCTTCGTGCACTGATGCGAGTGTGTATGCGTGCCATTTGGCGGAGTATGAAATGCATGAATGACAATTATAATTGCATAAATTTAAACACAAAAGTAATTTATAGCAATTAAAAAATATTTTATTGAATCCCTTATGGTTAGAACCTAGGTTTATCCTCAACGGAGCCTCCATCTATTACAATTCACTTTTACGCGGAGGCATAAAAGCTACTAAGAGGTTGTTGGTGCTCTTAAGTCATATAATTGTTCTTAGAGTCGCTACCCAATTTATAGGTAAATTGGGAAAACCAAGTTGAGTGGTTTTATTCAAATTAATGAAAAATCATTTTTAAAGTCGATGTAAGGGTTTTGGTGATCCCTCAGGGAAGGTGTTAGACACCTCGGTATTAAGAATTCATAGAATACGGTTGACCTTCGAGTTCTATAGCGTGTTTAAATTTTACAAATTGCTTAAAAATATTTAAATTCCCGCAAATTTCATGTCATTCATTTATTTCAAACTCAAAGACTTTTGAAAATCAAAGAGTTAAATTCCGTCCGAAAAGGTTTGCATAAGGGTGATTTGGTCAAATTTACTTTCAGACTAAAAATACTAAAGAACCAACTTGAGTAGAACTCTACAGTTAGTTCAATAAATTATCCATTTCACTTTACACACTTTAAAACTTTTTGTAACTTTGAAAAGAGTATAATTCATTTCAAAAGTTAAGTTTTGCTTAAAATAGATTTCCTTTTAAACTTTCCATGCTATTGCCCCAAAAGGTCATCACATAGTCCACAATATCAAAGCTCATATCTCAATCCAAGTCCAAGAAAGTGTTTAGGTCCTTAAAATCATTTGAGTTGGGCTTGGCCCAAAAAATCTGTTTTCAAATGTCAATTTGGGCCTTTTTAGCCCAGAAAAATAATTTCAGCCCTAATCAGATTAGAAATTTCAGTTTCAAATCAGAATTTATTTAACACTTTAATCTCCAAAATCAACCCATTAGCACTTTGTTAAATCAAAGTCCGGATTCTAAAAATGATAGTACAGCGTAATTAATGTCCAAAACAGTCCCAAATTTATCCAAGTTCAATTCCAATTCATTTCTTGAAATCATTTCAAAGTATAAAATATGTCCAAATTCCTTTTAATCTTTTGAAATCAATTTTACCGACTCTAACTAAATGATGTACGTATCGTTTGCCTATCTAAGTCCTAATCATAATGGGTTTCAATAATATACAAAGTAATTTTTATACATATATATATATATATGTATATATTACACAAATATGAATAGAAAATGTGAGTTTAAACATGTGGATCTACCTAAGCCCACCAATTAACTATTTTCACTCCTAGCTAGGCCTTCAATGTGCCGCTACATAGTCTCAGAATCGAATGAATTAAGCAGCTAGGCATTTGGCAAACTGATTTGGCAATGCTTTGGCCCAAGTGGCCAGTATCCCATGCGTACGAGAGGAAGAGAGGGGAAAAAGAGTACTAGTATCCAAAATTATCTAAGTAAAATACATATGTGTCACACGGAGGATACGTGGCACGATGCTCGATGTCTGCCAACTTACACTGAGCGAACCAATTTAGTATAGTGACTACCCTATCGTATCAACATTACCCAATTCGATTAATTAACATCAATATTAAGTGAGTAAGCCGAAATGAATAATACTACATCAACATGCTCGTTAAGTAAGTCAATTTTCGAATCCAAACGGTTACCCACAACCCAAAAGAAACACAAGAATATCTATGGAGCCTCTATGAAACTACTAATTAAATAATAAATTTGCAAGACTAACTCACGCTACACGAAAATGAATATACAATAATGTGAATCCCACGAATTCAAATATGAACTCACTAAAAGTATGAAGCTGCAGGAATCCTAACTCCACCTTTTATTTTTGGAAAAATGTTTAAAATCTTTCTAAAACTTTTCAAGTGTCATATTATTCCACGATTTCAATGTCCATATTCCAAGTTTCGTATCCATATGTGATGTATACACTCGGGATGCTATTCACGAGGTCTGACGTACTCTTCCCACCATATAGGCTATGGTACACCAGGGTGCAGAACCCATGGGTCCGGTCACCCCTCGACCAAATGAGCAATGATACACTGGGGTGTAGAACCCACGGGTCCGATCATCCCCTCGATCGAATGAGTAATGGTACATCGGGGTGTGCAACTCACATGTCCAGTCATCCCCTCGACCGGATGAGCAAATCGATATCAGAGTTTAGTAAAAAAAAAATTGTTTACTTTAATTTTCTCAAGTCATGGCCTTCGGCCGAATCCCTTTCACTAAATCAAATTTATAGTTTCACTTATATAATGCAAATCAAGAGAGGGATTTCAACAATATCATAAAAGGTATGCTATGAATTTAGAATAAACAAGTCACAAGAAATCAAGTAAATGATATAGTGCGTCGCACAATAAGCTCAAGAATCATGTAAAGATTTTTAAATAATTTTATCTTTCAGACTTAGTCATTTGTGCATATTATCATCTTAGTCCCAACCCAACCAAAGAGTAAATCAAGAAAGCATTTCAAAGCACACGGATAACTAGAAAGGCTCGGCATACCTCAAAGTCACTTTACTTTACCAACCATTAGGTATTAGCTCCAAATATTAAAGGAGTCAAACGACCCAAACGAATTCCATCTACCATAATTGGCCAATTCACATCAATTGATATACATTAACATTCAATCAACTCAAACATAATTCATTTAGGGCTCAGACTTGACTAAAATCCCAAAAAGACCATTCTTGTCATAAGACTCAGTACCTAATCATGAATAACCTATTGAGGTCAATTGAATCACCAATCATCTTAATAAAATTCACAATTGCGCTATTCATCTACCTTTTATTTTTATTTCAAGTACTCACCATTTACAAGATTCATTTCTAGGGTTCCACCAATATGATAATTCAAGTTTTCTTCTCAAAATCATCTTCTTATTAAAATCAATGCTCCAATCTTAAAACTCTTAAATGTCATTATTGTAAGATATTGGAATAATTTCTCTTAAGAATTTCTTTCATTAATCACAATATATATAGTTGTACAAAGGTGATTCTTAATACAATAAGAATCCTAAGTTACCATAAATACATGATACTAATAAATACAATATATACTGTAAATATTTGAAGAATATTCGCTAACACACCCCCTCAGACGGAGCGGGAGGAGGCCGAATGCTCAGGCTGGATCAAAATCGTGAGCGGTTATGCAGGTAGTCCCTTTGTGAAGATGTCTGCATACTGATAAGAAGAAGGTACATGTAGAATTTTGACAAGACCACGTGTCACCTTCTCACGAACAAAATGAATATCCATCTCAATATGTTTGGTCCGCTGATGCTGGATCGGATTATGAGACATATAGATAGCAGATATGTTATCACAATAGACTATAGATGCCTTACGCAATGGACAACTCAGCTCCAAGAGAAGATTCCTGAGCCAACAGATCTCAACAACTACATTAGCAACACCCCTATACTTTGCTTCGACACTTGATCGGGATAACGTGGCTTGTCGCTTGGCAGACCAAGAGATCAGATTATCTCCTAAGAACACACAATAACCTGAAGTAGAGCGTCTCGTGTCTGGGCACCCTGCCCAATCAGCATCTGTGTAGGAAAGTAACCTGTTCGGAGAGGAGGGGTAGAGATGCAACCCATAATCAGGAGTGCCCTTAATGTATCTGATAATACACTTAAGAGCAGCAAAATCGGGTTCCCTCGGAGCATGCATGAACAAACACACCTGCTGGACGGCATATGCAATGTCGGGCCTGGTGAAAGTGAGGTACTGAAGAGCACCTGCAAGACTTCGATAGAGAGTAGGATCAGACACTGGATCACCCTCAGAAGCACTGAGCTTGGATTTCGAATCAACATGAGTGGGCATAGCCTTGCAATTCGACATCTTAGCTCTGAACACAATTTCTTCTGCATACGTACGCTGACTCAGGAACATAGTATCTGCAAATCTAGTGACTGATATTCCCAAGAAGTAACTCAGCTTTCCCAAATCAGTCATAGCAAATTCAGTTTTGAGAAGAGCAATAATGTCATTTTTCAACTTATCAGATGAGACAGTGAGAACAATGTCATCAACATATAATAACAAGTAAACGATGTCACTACCATGATGAAAAATGAATAGAGAGGTGTCACACCTGCTGCAAATAAACCCAATCTACAAAAATACCTGGCAAACCAGTCATACCAAGCACGAAGTTCCTGCTTTAGACCATAGAGTGACTTATTGAGACGACAGACATAATGAGGAACAGTAGGATGAACAAAACCAGGTGGTTGATGCATTTATACAATTTCTTTCAAATCCCCATGAAGAAATGCATTCTTGACATCCAGCTGATGAATCAGCCATTTCTTACCCATATCAATGCTAAGAACAGTAAGAATCGTAGCCGGTTTAACAACCGGGCTAAAAGTATCACCACAGTCAATGCCCTCCTGCTGATTAGTGTCATTTTCCACAAGTCTAGCCTTATATTCTTCCAAAACCCCACTATCTCTGAATTTGTAATGAAAAGGCCACAAGCATCTGATCACATTAACCCCCTCTTGTCTTGAAACAAGATCCCAAGTATGCTGCTTAGTTAAAACATTATATTCATCAGACATGGCTGCATTCCAATTAGGGTCAAGTTTGGCTAATTTAGGGTTCTTTGGGAGTTTAGAAATGGTTTGGACAGACAGGTTAAACTGGACTTTAGGTTTGAAAATTCCGTGTTTGGCACGAGTTTCCATTTGGTGACTGGGGACATTGGGTGGTGGCATTGTTGAAGTGACATGTTCAGAGGTTAGTTCACTGGAAGGGTGGAACCGCAGTGCATCCTCAGGGGACCGCGGTGCTGAAGGCGATGAAGGAGTATTGAACTCTCTAGAAGAGGGGCACCACAGTGCTAAAGGTTCTGTAGAAAGAGGGGGCTCACTGGAAGGCAGGAACCGCAATGCATCCTTGAGGGACTGCGGTGCTAAAAGTTATGTAGGAAGAGGTGGCTCACTAGAAGGCAGGCACCGCGGTGCATCAACTGTGGATCACGGTTCTGAAGTCGAAATTTGGGTAAGCTGACTTAGAATGGTTGGGGATATGACTGGTTCATCAAGAAATGAATAGTCTGGTTTTTGGTATTTTTAATGATTCGAAAACGAAAAGATCGTCTCATCGAAGGTGACGTGATGAGAGATGTGAATTTGATAACTGAACAAGTCATAACACAGATAACCCCTATGGTTAGGTGTGAAACCGAGGAACACACAGGGTGTAGTTCTAGGAGCCAACTTATGAGGGGCGGTGGAGGTAATATGGAGTCCTACGATACAGAATGTCTGTGGGGGTCTTGTTTTGTAGGGTGCTAGTAGGTAAAATATTTATGAGGTGTTCTGCCATTTTGACAGCATAGACCCAGAAAGATGATGTCAGACATGCAGGAGGGTACAGACCATGTTATTAATAGTGCGAATAATACGTTCAGCTTTACTATTTTGAGGCGAGGTATAAGGGAAAGAGAAGCGGAATACCATGCCTTGTTGGGAGCAAAAGTTATGGAAAGCCGAATTATTAAATTCACGTCTGTTATCACATTGAAAAGATTTTATGGATTTTTCAAATTGAGTTTTAATAAATATGTGGAAACTCAAGGAATTTAGCAAAAACCTCAGATTTGAATTTGTGTGGGTAAATCCATAAAAAATGTGAAAAGTCATCTAATAAAACAAGATAGAATTTGTGGCCTAGAGAGCTAACAACAGGAGAGGTCCATAAGTCAGCATGAATAATATCAAATGATGAAACTGTAATACTCATTGAAGACATAAAAGGGAGACGAGTATGCTTGTCAAGCGGGCAAGAAAAACAGTTTTGGGCAAGTTTCACATTATTACATTGAATACGCTGATTATGTCTAAGAAAGGAAAAAACATGATCTCCTGGATGTCCGAGCCTGTTGTGCCAGGTGGATGCAGAAAATGCAGCAAGGGAGACTGGTGGTTGAGTTCTGACATCGGAAGAGTTGGTGAAAGGGTAGAGGTCTCCCACACTATTGCAGCGTGTAAGAATTCTCCCCATATTGAGATCCTTCACAGAGAAACCAAAAGGGTCAAAATTGACAAATACCCAATTATTACGTTTGAGGATGAAATGTTATACTAAGATCCAAGCGAGTACCCAACTCTCTCTATAAGGTCTACTAGAAATGCAAAGTAAATTGAGTATTTCGATCCGAGATGATAGAAATAGGAACCCCATGAAGATAAACAATATTCGGGATATAGATCTTAGCCAACTTCTCTGCATTATATGTCATTTGAACTGGAATGAAATGCACGGTCTTGGTCAACCTATCAATAATAACCCAAATCGCATCAAACTTGCCCAAAGTCTTGGGAAATCCCACAAAATAAAGCCATATCGATCCTCTCCCACTTCAACTCTGGAATGGGCATCTTCTGAGACACACCATCTAGACGATGGTGCTCATACTTGACCTGGTGGAAATATTGAAACTGAGACACAAAATCATCAATGTTTCTCTTTATCGTTCTCCACCAATAGTATTGCCTCAAATCACAGTTTATCTTAGTAGCACCCAGATGAATCAAATACCTAGAGATGTGGGCTTCTTCCATCATCAATCTAGTCAAATCTCTCACACGAGGCACATACACTCTACTCTTAATCCTCATAATTCCCTCACTATCAATCATGGCCTCCTTGGCCTCGCCCCTCATCATCTTATCTCGAATATTGCACAACCCCACATCATCATACTGTTGCGACTGAATTTGATCGAAAGAGATGACCTCGCCTCCACACAAGCCAGAATCCTACCTAAATTTTAAAGATCAAGACTCAAAAAATGATTGGCTATATACTAGACCTCTAATGCCAAGGGATTCTAAGAAATAGCCAAACAAATTAAACTCCCCATACTAACCACTTTTCGGCCGAAAGCATCCACCACCACATTCGCCTTGCCCGGATGATACAAAATAGTCATGTCATAATCGTTCAATAACTCCATCCATCGACGCTGCCTAGAGTTCAAGTCCCTCTGACTAAACACGTGTTGAATATTATGGTGGTCGGTCTATACCTTAAAATGAACACCATAAAGATAGTGCCTCCAGATATTCAAAGCGAACTCAACGGCAACCAACTCCAAATCATGAACATGATAGTTCTTCTCATGCACCTTCAACTGTCTCGATGCATAAATGATAACCTTACCCTCCTACATCAACACATGACCCAACCCAATCATAGAAGCATCATAATACACAGTAAAGTCATTCCCCTCCAGCAGAAGGGATAAAATCGAGGTTGTGGTCAAAAGAGTCTAGAGCTTTTAAAAGCTCACCTCACACTAATAAGACCACTTAAATGGCACATCTTTCTGAGTCAAATGCATCAAGCGAGAAGCAATAAAAGAGAATCATTTGATGAACTGATGATAGTAGCTAGCAAGACCCATAAAACTCTGAATCTCTATCACAAAAGTTGATCTAGGACAATCCCTGATTGTCTTTGTCTTCTTTGGGTCAACCATAATATCATCCTTGGACACCACATGCCACAAGAATGCCACATAACTCAATCAAAACTCACACTTTGAGAACTTAGTATACAATTTCTTCTCTTTCAAAATCCCAAGAACCACTCTCAGATGTTGCTCATGGTCCTCCATACTCTTCGAATATATCAAAATATCATCAATTAACACAATAACAAAAGAATCCAAATACAGTTTGATCTCATTCAACAAATCCATGAATGTTGCAGGGGCATTGTAAACCCGAATGATATCACCAAGAACTCATAATGCCCATAACGAGTCTAGAAAGCCGTCTTGGGCACATTCTCAACCCAGATCTTCGGCTGATGATTCCCAGACCTCGAATCAATCTTTCAAAACACTGAAGCACCCTGAAGCTAATCGAATAAGTCATCAATATGCAGATTAGATACTTATTGTTATGGTAACCTTGTTCAACTGTTTATAATCAATGCACATATGCATGTTGCCATATTTCTTCTTCACAAACAAGATAGGAGTACCCCATGGAGATACACTCGATCGAATGAAACCCTTACTTAACAAATCCTAAATTTGCTCATTCAACTCGCTCAACTTGGCTGGAGCCATCTGATACAGAGAAATAGAAATGGGTCGAGTACCTGGCTCAAGATTAATACAGAAGTCAATATCTCTGTCTGACGGCATACCCAGTAAATCTGAAGGAAAGACCTCTCCAAACTCACTAACTGTCAAAATATAATTAAGAGAAGCGGTCTCTGCACTAGTATCCCGAATATGCATAAGATAAGCCAAACAACCCCAGTCTACTAACTTCCTAGTCAGAATATAAGAAATCACTTTCCTAGGAGAAAGGCTAGGAGTGCTTCTCCATTCTAACCTCTGAAGACCAAGCATAGCTAGCGTGAGCATCTTGGAACAATAGTCCAAAATTGCATGATATGGTGACAGCCAATGCATCCCAGTATAACATCGAAATCCAACATATCTAAGATAACCAAATCTACCTAAGTGTCATAACCCATAAAAGTAAATACACACATACAATATACTCTATCAATAATCACAGAATCACCGAGTGGTGTCGACACACGAATAGGAATATCAAGCATATCACACCACATCTCCAATTTAGTAGTAACCTAGGAAGACACATAAGAGAAAGTAGACCCTGGATCAAATAACATAGTAGCAGCTTGATGATCGACTGAGATGATACATGTAATGAGTGTGTCTGATGCCTCAACCTCTATCCTACTAGAGAATGCATAACAATGAGTCTTCCCTGCCTCAGATTAAGTGCCCTGCTGGCCACCTTGGCCCGACGAGCTCCAACTATCCCTAATTAGGATCCAACACGACTAGACTGATGACCACCCAACTATTCTGACTACCACCTCTAGAAGTATGTGCTAGGGTCCTAGGTGCATGAAAGCCACACGAAAACTACCTAGGGCAATATCTCTTGAAGTGCCCAACCTCACTACAAGTATAACAAGCTTTGGTCGCTAAGGACTGCTGAATAGAGATAAATGAAAATACATTGTCATGGTATGAATACCGAGACTAAGAATACCTCGATGACTGGCCCTACTATGTCCATCAGTAATCTAAAGAGTTGTCTGAACTGGTCAACTATGCTGCGACTGATTATATCTCCCATGATAACCATATCTATGGGAAGTAAAACCACTGAACTATTCATATCACCCAGGCCTCTTGTCTGGCTAATATCTGGGCAACTTGCCCCTCACATTCTCTACTATCCTAGCATGCTCAACAACAGTTTCAAAAGAGGCTCTAGAAGCCACCAACTGTAGAGTATCTAAATGGAGTAGAATAGTCAACCCTCTGACAAAACATCTTACTCGGTCTGCCTCAGTAGGAAGCAACGACGCTGCATAGCACAATAAGGTATGGGAGTGAGTCTCATACTATGCCAATGAAGAACTCCCTTGATCAATCTCCTGAAACTCATCTTGTCTTCTCAAATGTAAGATCAAAGGTATGTACTTCTCAAGAAACATTCCGTAGAACCAAACCCAAGATAACAGAGTCATCCCTTTGGGAAAACAATCAACATATGCCCTCTACCACTGCTTCGCGTCACCCATAAGCTGAAGGGCCATAAAACTCACTCTATGAGTCTCAACAATACCAAGAGTATGCAACCTCTCATGGCTTCTCACTATAAACTTATATGCGTCATCCTCAGGATGACCAAAGAAATTCGAAGGCTTTATGTTCGAAAAGTGCTCCTAAATATTTCGCTCATCGTGGGTTATATTTGTCCCATAAATAGGTCGGGACCAAACTTTGGAGCATAAACCTCATCTATACATGGCGCTGACATCGCGGCAGGCTGAATACCAAGCATATCAAACTCGGGGGTTTGAGTCTTCCCCCCTCTTGCACAAGTCTAAGAACCACATGAGTAGTAGAATATGTGCCTTTCTGAGGAAAACCATCGAGAACACTCAATAACCTAATTAGAATATCTTGAAGGACTGATGTAGCAATAAATCCAGGCTAATCCTGGTGTGGTCCCACCTCCTTCTCTAGCATATCATCCTGGGGCTCAATAATCGGCTAATGGGAAATAGATCTAGCACAAGCTTGACTAGCTCTCTATGCTTCGCCCCGAGCTGGTATTGTTGCTTTGGCTCTCCCTCGACCCCAAGCGTGTGCTCTGTCACTTCCACACACGGTCGGTTCCATAGCCTTCACCTCGTCTCTTGCCATATCGACACAAGGTCTTACCATCTATGAGAGAATAAAAGCAAAGATCAGATACCAATTTGATTCAAATTAGCATGAAAGGAATGAAGAAATTAAAATTTCCTAACTATATCATAGCCTTTCGAAGAAAGTACGGACGTCTCTACACTGATCCACAAGACTCTACTAGACACTGCTCTTGTACTTAAGACTGTTTAACATATGACTTTGATACCAACTTTATCACAACCCTTTTTCAGAAATCGTGGTAGCACCTACATAACCCACCACATAGGCGAACCACACTCAAATCATTAACATGATACGACATACGTAAAAGCGAAAGATAATGAAATACTACAAAAGTAGTCTCTACTATAAATGCGGAATAAGTAACAAGTATGAAACATCAACAAATACCTCCAAAGTTCTAGTATGTAGATACAAGATCACTAACAAATACAAACGGCTTTCGCGCAGCTTCTACGCCCCTCTTAAGTCTGAGAATGGGAACACGGGCCAAAACTGAATACATAGTCTGAATATGTCTCTCTAATATGAACAAAAGATAGTAAAATTGAGAAAAAGTATCCAAGGGTACGCTGGAGATAACATCCTCACCCTGAATGTCTGGAATCAACAACTCAAACTATCAGCCATGCAGTACTGTAGAGGTGGAAGGTACTGAATCTGCATAAAAAAAGAATGCAATAAGTGTAGCATGAGTACACAATGTATCCCCATAGATCGACAATGATGAAAATACATATCAGAGCTAAATACCAAGTTGACACAAAATAATCCTACACTTAGCATTTCAATAACCAGGTATATCACAACATCACCAAGATGTTGATAAAGTCCACAATATCTAAAATATCAAATAGCAAGAACAATCCCTTTCAAGTTCACACTTCAACCAAGTTACACAATATCACCGAAAGATAGTTTACATTCATAGTATATCTAGATAAGACATAATAATGTATTATATGAATGTAATTCATATGTAAGGTACCTTTCTAAACATGGTATATAGTATGTCAAGGTTTTATTATGATATGTATACTCATAGGAGACCCGCGAAGTTCATGTATCACTTCTAGCCAACTGGAATTCCTCACACAAATTTGACTAGAGCCCATGACTTATTTGTCGAGTCTCAATCATGTTGTAAGTGTGCAACTTTTCTCCTTACATATCAATATCATATTAAATTCCATAATCTCATATTATTTTTACCTTTTCGGTCTCTTGGACCATGACATATCCATACCACTATCACATCAAGTCACAGAACCATGAGTGTATGTATGCAATGATAATACAAGGCAAGCTATTATGATATAATGAGATGCAATCAAGTATACATATGATATATACATGCTTTCAAGAGTTCAAAACCAAATACGCAAATCCAAGTCAAATTAGGATATCATATCTAAAGCATGTGAGATGAGTAAACAAATCATAGCGAACATAAAGACAAGCCCACATATGGCGACAAACCTAAATAAACAGCAGTCGGAACCAACACAAGGCCGGTTCTCCAAATCTACCCATCATTAAATTTTAATACCAGTACATACTCAACCGTTTATCAAAACCGACTGAGTGAGACCCCCAAACACGCCCAATATCCCTCAATATTTATAACTAATTATGTATTTCTATCAGAGTCTCGAAAAGTTAAATTGTAGCCTACCTCAAAGCCGATAGGAGCGCTACCAAATTAATTCTCGAATACATCTTTGCCTTTCCTTCTTGCCTCACGATAATCAAAGTCTATTAAAATATATTACATAGTTAATAATAAGCTTAACACAACAAAATCAATAATTTAAATACCCATGATGAGCCCACGCCACCAAGACTTGAACTTTAATGTATAAAACTCAAGATTACATACTAGACAATCATATCCATAAATTGATTGAAAATTTATTCACATTTGATCCCTCAATTGGATAATAATAAAAAGCCCCAATTTAAAACCTTAAAAAATTTCTCCAATTTAAAACATGGTTCTATAACTAAATTAAGACTTATAACATAATACACTAACATAATGCAATATAATTAATGATATTAACATCATTACATCCATAAACCCTCATTAAAATCAACAATATAACTCTCTTAATCTTACCATAAGCATAACTCATCTTCCCCAACTTACATAATATGTTAAACCACCATTAAAAGGACTTATAATAATAATTTAAACAAAAAATGGAAAGAATCTATTACCTCACGGTTAGAAATACTCGTAGAGCTCTAAAAATACCCTTATACATCGCTGGTATCGAGATTAGCTATTTTGAGAATGAATTTTCTGACCTACGAGTATGTATAGGACACATGAACATTTATATGCCCCAGTGGAATCGACTCCACTAGAGCGGACCCGCAACGGCAAAAAAGCCTTCGCCTTAGCGGATGTCACTTGACACATCATACCTCGCCACAACGAACCTGACTCCATTGTGATGAAACTTCCTGTATCCCCATCTTTCGCTTCGACGAGTCAATCTTCCACCGAGGCGTACTCACCGGAGCGGATGCTGGTTCTGTCGTGGCGGACACCAGACACCACTAGATGCAAAATAGATCAAAACCTCCATCCAACACCTGAAATACTCCCGTGACCCCCCCAAACACAAACCAAACATTCTCCTCTACTATAAATAGTGCTACGAACTCGCTCATACCCTAAAATTTGACAAATAACTAAGACAAGGCATATGTTGGGCAATTTTCACGTTGCTCACGTAAATGTACGTATTGTTCACAAGTAATATAGTCTGTAAGACCGAGTTTATCGTCCACAGAGACTGGTTTCTAAGTATCGCTCATCTATTTTATGCTATTTATTTGGCAATCGATAACTAAGTTGGATTTTTGTTTAACTACTAGAATAATTGCAAGATTTAACTAAACTATTTAAGTTGTAATCAGTTATAAAGAAATTAGGGCTTCCAAAATCCTCGACTATCCACTGTATTCAATCCTTAATGCAACTTAGAATGACTTCTTCTTTTACGTTAAGATATCGGTTAACTAGACTGCCTTATATTCCGGTTAGGATATATAATCACTCAACCCCAGTGCAGAACCCTTCTATATTTCTATGATAGGATTTACCACATAAGAGGATTAAGAACAATAACCTATAATGCTACACAAGTATCAGGGTACTTTCGTCCGCGATTTTAACCTATGTCTATTCAATTATAGCATATCCAAATCTCTCATCTCGGTTCTTGATTGAAAATTATATAGATTATGATAATTAGTGATCAATTAATTATCAAACATGCATACCAATTATTAAATAAATCTTAATCTAGTGAAGAAGAAATCAAACTACTCCATCAATTCATGAATAAGAGTTTCAAGCGATTCATAAGAAAAACCCTAATAAAGTGTTTAGCTCCTAGCCATAGTCACGCTAAGAACTAATACAAATACCAACATAAACTGAATTGCCAAGAAAAAAAGAAAAATTACGTAGAACTAAGTCTCCAATTGTAGCCTCAAATCTGCCCTGCGTTGTGTTATGTGATAGAATGAACAATTTTTCAACTAGACTAATCCCTAGGGCTTAAGTATGTTGCAAATTTCGTTCCCTATGGACCCTTCTGCCCTTGGCCAATTCTACTTCAGATTTGGAAAATTCTGCGTCGGCACCGCGGTTCTGCAGAATGGAACTGTGGTGCCGAAAGTCTGCAGCCTCTCAGTAAATATGGCACTGCGGTCCTGTCTGACCGGCACCGCGGTGCTGCTTTGCCTTCGTCCGAATTTCTAGTTTTCAACCTTTTTTTGCCTCAGGACCCCCCTTTTCTGTCCATTTTTCGCTCCTTTTCGCCATTTTGCCTTTTTGAACCGTTGTGACTCAAAAGAAAGAAAAAAGAACTTAATACTATACTAAACACAACAAAAACAAGTAAAATACTAACTAAAAATGACTAAAAAGCGTATACAAAATATGCCTAACAAACCTCCAAACTTAAACTTTGCTCGCCCTCGAGTAAAACAGAAAAAAAAAATAGAGAAATAAAATAAAAAAGACTCAAAGACTCAAATCAAGCAGCTGCACAAGGTTACTTAGAGCAACATGAACGTTAGTGGGATAATATGTTGGAACATATGTAGCATGTATATATAGCAATCTAGAATTTCAAGCCAGATATTTCGTAAATTCATTTCAATCACACTCAATGGAAATATGAACACTAACCCATGCATGTCATTTTCATTTAGTTCTATAGGCCTGTTTACTTGTTATTCTCCACTAATCATAGACATACATATTAGAGATCTTCAGGACTTTTCAGGGTTGTAATGTAGGCTTAGGCAGGGATAGGTGAGAGTAGGCATTAGACTCAATTTACGTACCATAAGCGTTTTTTTTCATTCAACTCTTTTTGTCCTTCTTTGGTATCATTTTTAATTCATACCTATCACTCATCTTTTCTCTTTTTGATAGTATGAAACATATTCACATAGGCACTCCCAAACTTAAGCTTTTATATTTTTCATCGGGGTGCATCAATTTTTCACTCTCTTTTGGTTTTTTTTCCACATTTTTTCATCCAAAATTTTCAATTACTGCTTATGGCACACAAGGAATCATAGGATGTCAAAGAAATAACTTATTTTAGGCTTAACGGGGCTGACTAGGGATACAATTTATTGCAAGGTAGGTAATGAAAGGTAAGAGCGACTAACAAAGAAATGTCCGAGTCATCTCCCTAAACATGTACATCCTAACTATTTCGCCTCAAATAACAAGCAACCAGACTTCGTAGACATTTTTAAATTGACAACGCATCAGCTAAGCACAAATATCTCAAATAATTAGATTTTCATGAATTTTTGGCATATTTAACTTGAGCACACAAATTTTAGCTTCTAATTCCATTACATTATCCCAATTAATTCACTAGGCGATTTCAGTAACTACATCATGCTTGATCATAAAAAAAATTGATTTATATAGACACAATAAAAGACAAAAAAAAATCACAAAGACTCAAAAATATAAGTACCCCCCCAAACTTAAATGACACATTGTCCCAAATGTGCAACGGCTCAAAAATAATAAAGGGACGGCTTACAGACAATAACGGCTCAAAATAGTGGTGGTGACGGCGAATACTGCATTGACCATTGGGTGAACATGGAACTTAAACCATCAATACGCTGGGTCAGGTGTTGATGACTTTGTATCATTTGCTGCTGATTCTGCATCATGTTCTCTTGGTTTTGCAGCATCCTTTGTTGGTTTAAGAGCAGCTGCTCCATCATTGGCATTGGAGGCTCCAAGGACAGGGGAGGCTGGTATTTCTGAAATCGCGCCCCGACACTGCGGTTCTGCATGACGGCACCGCGGTGCCTAAAGTACTGTGGCCTCTCTGAACATTCGGCACCGCGATCCTGCAGAATAGCACCGCGGTGCTGACTCGATTTCGTGTTTTCCATCCTTTTCTTCGTGCTTAGTCTCCTCTTCCTTCACATGGCATCACAACACAACAACAATACCAAAAAGTGAGACTATTCTATTTAAACTAAATTGCATAATTTAAACATTGGGTTGCCTCTCAAGTAGTGTTGTTTTTAACGTCTTTTAGCCGGACGTAGGTTCCTTTCAAATCATTGGGATAAATTAACCCCACAACCTATCCACTTCAAAATCATTCTCCTCTTCCGCACTCTATTTTTCTTATTCTTTTCATTGGGTTCAGTAGGACTTACCTGTTTGTCAGCTTTCATGTCATTGACATGAACTTTTGTTGCAGCTTCCAAACTAGCCTATGGGTACACAATTGTAGGAATGATCTCTCTATTTTTGTTCTGTGCTTGCTGAACTGCTGGGTCAGTTGTGCTTACTGCGAAACACTTGTTGCTGTCTAGGGACTCAATGGTGGGTTTGAACACCTTGAATACCATCTCTTCTTCCTGAACCCTAAGTCTCAACTCTCCCTACTCCACATCAATTAGAGCTCTGCCCGTTGCAAGGAATGGTCTCCCCAAAATGATGGATATTTCATCATCTTCCTCCATGTCAAGAATGAGAAGTTTGTTGGGAAGAAGAACTTTCCCACCTTGACAAGCACATCTTCCACTATGCCTCTGGGGTGCACCACTGTTCGGTCAGCCAGTTGCAGATTAAATATGGTTGGTTTGACTTCACCCAAACCCAATCTCTTGAACACAGATAGAGGCATGAGATTGATACTAGCCCCTAAGTCACAAAGTGCCCTGTTGCATGTTACTCTGCCAATAGTGCAGGACCGGGTGAAACTTCCTGGATCTTTCAACTTAGGAGACAGTTTCTTTTGTAACATAGCATTGCACTCTTCTGTCAACGCTACTGTCTCATAATCCACCAACTTTCTCTTCTTCCCAAGTATCTCCTTCATGAATTTGAAGTAAGCGGGCATCTGTTCTAACGCCTCAATGAAGGGGATGTTGATGTGAATCTTCTTAAATACCTCCAAGAACTTGGAGAACTGCTTGTCTATGACCTTCTTTTGGAGCCTCTGAGGGTAAGATATTCTATCAGTGTATTCCCTCAAAGGTGCTGTTGGAGCTTTCTCAACTGTAGGGTGGTCCTCAGTGACCCCCTCATTTCCTTCCTCAACTGCTTTCTTACCTTCTTTTTCATGAACCACTGCGGGTTAGGGAGCAACCTGCTCCAACTGTTTTCCACTCCTTAACAACGCTGCCTGACACTTCTTTCTTGGATTGACCTCTGTATTTCTTGGGAGTATACCCTGCGGCCTGTTGGTTACCATCTTCGCTAATTGCCCAACCTGCATTTCTAGGTTCCTGAGAGATGACCTGGTTTCAGACATGAACTGATTCTATGAATTTGTGAGTATAAGCAATGCAACCCTCAGCTCATCAGACTTCTCCTGTTGTGTAGGTGGTCTAAACTGCTGGGATGAGGTAGCCTGATATTGTGCTTACTGGTTCTGGTAATTACCCTAATATGGTTGCTGCTGGGCCTGGTCGCTCCTCCACGAAATGTTAGGGTGATTCCTCCACCCTGGATTATATGTGTTTGAATTATAAGGCCGCTGAAAGTTCTCAACTGCCTGAACCTACTCCATTGACACATTATTGGGGTCCACCGTTGTGCATCTGTCAAAGGAATGCGGTCCACCACAAATCTCACAATTTACCAGCATCTGGACTGCATTCACAGACATAGTGTTCTGCTGCAGTTGCTTCGTCAGAAGGGCCACCTGGGCATTCAGGGCAGGCATCTAATTCATGTATGCCGATAGTCTTCCTGCTATTCACTGACCTGTCATCTGCCCCTTGATGATTGTTGGCAGCCATGTCTTCCAGTAGCTCATATGCCTCATTGACACTCTTTCTCATGAACGATCCCCCTCCTTCAACATCAATGATGGTACGAGTAGTACCACTCAGCCTATTATAAAAAATGTGGACCAACATCCACTTCTCTATGCCGTGATGTGGGTATTTCCTTTGCAGATCCTTAAACCGCTCCCACGCATCATAGAGTGACTCACCATCCATCTGGTAATAATTGTTCAACTCTCCCCTTAACTTTGCCGCTTTTGAAGGAGGGAAGAACTTTGAAAGAAATGTTTGGGCTAGGTCCTGCTAGGTGGTGACGGAGTTGGCAGACAGTGAGTTCAACCAGGTCTTGGCTTTGTCCCTAAGTGAGAACGGGAAGAGCCTCAGTCTAATGGCATCGTCAGTAACACCATTATACTTGAAAGTGGCACACAGCTCCAGAAACTTGGCAATGTGCATGTCGGGGTCTTCAGATGGCAATCCCCCAAACTGTACTGTGTTCTGGACCATGCTCAGGATGGCTGACTTGATCTCAAAGTTGTTTGCTCCTATTCTTTGGGAGCACGATGCATGTCGTGCACCGATGGCAGTGGCGAACATAGTCCCCAAGCTTCTCCATTGGAACTGGGTATTTATCGCACCCGATTTTGAACTCTCAGGCTTGAATGCGCGACGGAATGGTTATCCTCCAAAAAAATGTTAAAAATGTGTGTTAATGTTTAAAATGTTAAGGGAGTCGCCACATAATTAATTGGGTGAATTAGGACACCTAAATGCTAACCGATTAAAGTCAACATTAACTCCATTTAATGGTCTGTGAAACTAAATAAGATTCTGAGTAATGGTTCCTTATTATCCTAAAGGGAAGGGGTTAGGCATCCTTTAGAATCCGCTAACTTGCGGTTGTCCATTCAAACATAGGTTAATTATCTGGTTAAGAGATGTATGTTTTAGGAAAATTATTCAAGTAAAAGGATGTGGCAAGTATCTAAAAGAATATATTTTGATAACTAAAAGGGGTTTTCTAACACTCACAAAATACGTAAAGCTAATTATGCATTTATAAGACATGAAATTATTTTATTTGACAAAGTAAAAAAAATGATAAATTACTACGGTTAAGACTCTTATATATAAAATTAGTTATGAAATTACCTTCGTAAAAAAGTTTAGTGATAAGAGGGAAAATGATAAATTACTCCTATGACATTTATGAAGAGTTTATGAGAAAATTTATTTTTTAGAATTAGATATGAAGGGATATATTAACTACGTGACTAAAGCATAGCTAGGGTTAATTTATTTTGGATTTAGATTTATATGATGAACCTAGAATAAATAAGGGATGAATTTATCTTTTAAACTACCCTTCCAATGTATTCAAAGACTAGTAGAGTTGATTATCCTATTAATTACAGGGCTAACAAATATAACAATAATAAATGAACAAATAAATAAATAAATAAATAAATAAGCAAGGAATGAGTGAGATTGGAGTTGATGTAACGTCTATAACGGATGGCGACACCATCTATCCTATAGTTGTTTGGAAGCCCTGCGGCGGGAGTGTGGACGGCGATGCGGAGATCATGATGAGTCTCATACCGAGACTCTTGGTTATTTCCCGATGCATGTCATGTAAAAATAAGAGAGAAAAATATTAGTAAATATTCTAAACTCCGTCATGTATGAAAATAAATGAAACATTAAACTAATCACACATGTACACATACTGCCGGTACTGATTACAGCAGTATAGATATTGGGCCTTTACCAACAAATAAACATCTTGAAATATTAATTAAATGATGGGCCTCAGTATGCAGGAAACGTGACTCATTTTAGGATTTAAACTGGTAAGGCTAAGTGTGTAGTCATATCAACAACACGAGGGTCAGAAGGTGAATAAATAAGCATCCAGTGATGACATTTTAGGCATAGAGTTATGACACAATGCTAAAACAGTATTGAGAAAAGGGTTACAACAACTTAAAAAAGCGAACACGAGAGGCACATCAGTACATTAACATAACAAAAAAACATATGCGACTTCATATCAAGTTTAACATGTAATCTAAAACTGAGGACATATATTCAAGATTATCAAGGCAAACCAACCAAATTCACAGACTTATATAATTCATCCATTAAGCTAACAAAACATTAAGGATTGTATTGGAACCCAACTTTAAATCTAGAATAACAAAGAACACATGTCAGGCATATAGAGAGTCTAAACAAGCATTGAGACATACATTACTCCATTCAGTACCTAAACAGTAAGCAACAACTCAATAAGTATACTTGAGGATTCAAAAACAGTCACAACATAGCCAACATACATGATAATCATCTTAATAGACTCCGATGACATTTAACATTCGTTTAAACATGTTTTAAAACCAATCGACAGACCTAAGTAATAACTGAATTGAGATAAAACAATCAACCAACACGTAACTTGATCATACAGGCCACATAATGCAGATTAAATAGACAAAACTTAAAAGGGAATGAGTTTACGGATGGACAGTGACAATAGGAACACTAGAGCACATTTTCATAAATAAATGCGTGACAAAATAATCCAAAATCAAGACAAAATGGCAAAAACGATCCGGCGAGAAAAGGGCAAAAAATCAGTAGTAAAATGGCCCAAAATCAGTCCAAACAGGGGGGCTGAAAATCAGTCTAAGCATGGGCTGAAAATCAGTCTGACATATGCTAAAAAATTGGTCTAAAAATAGCCAAAACAGTGGCCCAAAATGATCAAAATCAGTTCCAACAATCCTATGGGATTACAGCAACATTTCATATTAATCACGCGCATGTTAGATGACCTTTGAGAACATCTCACGTTATAAGAGCTCATATAAGATTCAGGAAGACTTCACATGCATTTAACTTAGACTAAAACGCCAACGAGACTACTTAACTAGGCTTAAATCCATACAGATACGACATGGTTGCATGTGATATTAGGCTAGCTCAATCAAAAGTACAAACATGGTCAAATATAACATACAGATGGCTACTTGGCTTAAAACTGTAACTAGATACCCTAAGATAGACAGATTCAGCATGTCAAAACTTCATGGTTTAAAATGAATACCACCTAGGCTAAAAATATACCAAATAAATACATACAGGTTCACATATTCTTAGCCTGATACATGGCTAATGACCAATATGAATTGGGTTTAGACAACAAACTAACAACATGCTCGGTAAAACATAAAATAGAATCAGCAGTCCCTTAATCATATTTGATAGCAAATTCAACGCTCTAAAATAGTCATTAATACATACTAAACATGGCTACCCCTTGATAAATGAATCGACACCACAAATACCGAAAATCACAACTAACATATTTATCTGAGAAACAATGATTAAACTAAGTCGAATGGATTCGACAAAATAACCTAGATCTCATCATACAGAGCATACAGTATCAATTAAATGACTAAGTAATAGAAAGAGAGTGGATTTCCGGACCTTTTGTGGGTAGCGAACTGAGGCGACGACAAATGTTTCCCAAAATCGTCGAAGGAAAGTTCGCAAAGAACTGTTTGCAGAATAAAAAATAGTAAACTGAAAATAAAGAGGGGTTATAGGCTCGATGCTATGAGTATTCTCGATGATTCTTCATGTCCCTATTGCATGCATAGCGGTTCTGTATTTATAGCTAGGATTTGGATTCCAAGTTGGTAAGTAATCGGGCTGATTTTGGACGAGATTTCGTGCTGATTCATGCTTGATTTGGTGCTGATTCTTACTGCGATTTTCCTTATTCGTTTTGACTTTAGAACGACTCTTGAATGTAATTTTAGAAGGTAAATATTGCATGTCGGTTTCGAAGGGTCATGGTAAGGTTATGCCGGATTTTCCACCTTGAAAATCCGGCGAGATTCGTGGGTAAAGGGAGAGGAGCATGCGGCGGGTCCTTAGGGTTTCTAGGGTTCTTAATTTTAGGCTTTTTTAGGGGTTTGTTGGGCGATGGGGACGATGGGCAAAGGGAAAATGAGGTTTGGCGTTTTAGGTTATCTCTTATGAAATTTCTGGTCGGGTTTGGGCCAGGGGGTGTTGGGCCAGGTAGGGGGGAAGGTGTTTGGACGAGGGGGAAGTTAAAGGGGCTGGGGAAGGTGCTGGGCCGCGGGTAGTGGGCTGAAAAGGTAAGGGGGGGAAAGGCCTGGGTATTAGTTTTAGGATAGTTGTTATTTAATTAATGGGTTATAGATAAAGTTTTTTTAGGTGTATTATTTAATTAATGGTAGATAAATGAAATCTAAATCGTGATTAGATTATTTAGGTGTTTTATTAGTCTAAGCTATTATTATAATAATAAATGTGGGCATGCTAATTAATTAGTGCCTAACATTTATAATGCGAGACCGTTATTAAAACTTACTTATTATGTGTATTTTGCGAAGTAAAAATTGCAGTTCTAAAAAGAAAATTGTTTAATTTATTGGTTATTGAGTTAAGGGGATGGACAAAATTGGGTGTCAACAGTTGTCCCTCTTTGTATAGAGAAGATGAAAGAATCTCTAGACAAAGACGTTGACTTATAGCCAATTTTGTCTAGGTCATCGTAATTGGAACAATGTGTTGTTGGTGTCTGAAAACTAAAGGTGGGGCCGACGCGGGTTTAAAATCTGTCCCAGTGTCGGGCTATGGTGACAATGAGTTATTGTGGTGCTAGAGTGTTGGGAGAGAGTAGGTTGACGTTCTGGTCCACTTTTGCCTTTTGTTGGGAAGTCTTGCTCCCAACAAATTACCTCAGTTCGCCGTAAGAGGTAGGTCCACGTTGTGCTCCGTCTTTTGCAGCTTGTTAACGTTCCTGTAGATTGAAGCTAAGATAGAGGCATTAGTGCATAACTGTCAAAACAAAACAATGTAAGAATGTGAATTTGTGCTGTGGTTGTAGTCAGATTGTATATACTATATAATGAAATGATGTGATGATACGCCGTCTTGTAGTGGCGAGATGCAGATGACGCCTTGTATGGGCACTGTCGTCGTTGTATAGACGAAATGCAAACGTTCGTCGTTGTATAGACGAGATACAAATGATGCCTTGTATGGGCGATGTCGTCGTTGTATAGACGAAATGCAAATGACGCCTTGTATGGGCGTTGTCGTCGTTGTGTAGACGAAATGCAAATGTTCGTCGTTGTATAGACGAAATGCAGATGTTCGTCGTTGTATGGATGAAATGCAGATGTTCGTCGTTGTATGGACGAGATCACGAGATGTTAAATCGTTGTATAGGCGCAGATACAGATGTTAAATCGTTGTATGGACGAAATGCAGATGTTAAATCGTTGTATAGGCGAGATGCAGATGTTAAATCGTTGTATGGATGAAATGCAGATGTTAATGCGTTGTATAGGCGAGATCTGAGATGTTAAATGCGTTGTATGGACGAAATGCGATGTTCATCGTTGTATAGGCGAGATGCAGATGTTCGTCATTGTATAAACGGAGATCACGAGATGTTAAATCGTTGTATGGACGAAATGCAAATGTTCGTTGTATGGACGAAAATGCGATGTTTGTCGTTGTATAGGCGAGATGCAGATGTTAAATGTCGTTGTATGGACGAAATGCAGATGTTCGTTGTATAGACGAATCAGATGTTACGTCGTTGTATGGACGAAATGCAGATATTAAATCGTTGTATGGACGAAATGCAGATGTTCGTTGTATAGACGAATACGAGATGTTAAATCGTTGTATGGACGAAATGCAGATGTCCGTCGTTGTATAGACGAGATGCAGATGTTCGTCGTTGTATGGACGAAATGCAGATGTCCGTCGTTGTATAGACGAGATGCAGATGTTCGTTGTTGTATGGACAAAATGCAGATGTTCGTCGTTGTATGGACGAAATGCAGATGTTCGTCGTTGTATAGACGAGATGCAAATGTTCGTCGTTGTATGGACGAAATGCAAATGTTCGTCGTTGTATAGACGAGATGCAAATGACGCCTTGTATGGGCGTTGTCGTTGTTGTATAGACAAAATGCAAATGACGCCTTGTATGGGCGTTGTCGTCGTTGTATAGACGAAATGCAAATGTTCGTCGTTGTATAGACGAGATGCAAATGACGCCTCCTAGGGCATAGATAAAAAATTGTTCTATATATGGAGTTGTGTTATGCATAATCAAAGCTAGATGAAATAATTAAAGTGTAAATGATGTAGCATGAGTAAAGAAGATGTGGCTTTTGCGAGATGTATTTGATGTAGACTTGTTGCAGATGGACTTCGTGAGCGAATCTGTTGTATTGGAATGTTGTTGTCCTCCTTGTTCCTGTTGTCCTGCAGAATTCACTCAAAGAAAAATTGTGAGTTCGGGGAGGGGGTCGGCCGATTTGTGTTGGCTCTTGATATTTGCACTCGTTGTCTTGTCTGGACATGTAACCCCTGTCTGATTTCGAGTCTCGGTCGAAAACATTTGTTGAAAAATATTCTATTTTGAGAAAATATACTAGTAGGAAATTATGTCGATTTGAATAGTGACATGTTATGAAACAAGGCGAACATCCTTATCCGAAATCGGCGGTATATTCTCCCATACTCTCGGTGCTCGTTCTTGTCGGACTCTTTTTTTAAATTTGTCGATTTTGGGACATGGAACCACTAAATAAATTAACCATGTCCATTGATGTCATTTGTAGTAAAACCCTTAAAATTGTCCCAGTTTATGTCGATCTTTCGAGCATATGGAATCATATTTGTCGGTGTCCTTTCGTGGCGAAATCCTTAAAAATTGTCCCGATTTGATCGTAAACTGAGTCGGATATATGTCGTTCATTTGTCTCGTGTGTATGACAGGACTGAGTACAACTCACAAAAATGCAAATTGACAAAACGAAGATTTCCTAATGGTGTGACCGAGGCCGATGTAGGCCGCCTACGTATCCGTTAAGGGAATCAGGTCGAACGTAGTTCGTTACAAGCAAGATTCTAAAAATTTTAAAGATGGGACCGAGGCCGATGTGGCCGCCTACGTATCCGCCAAAGAATCAGGTCACACGTAGTTCCGATTACAAGCAAAGTAATTGGGCATTTTCTAGAAATGGGACCGAAGACGATATGGCCGCCTACGTACCCCGCAAAGGGAATCAGGTCAAATGTAGTTCAGATTACAAGCAAAGTAATTACATGGAAAATAAAGCACTCTAAATGTAGTATCTCTTCATCAGATTCTGCGTTGATGGCTCTCGCCACACTTCGCCATCCATTTGGCGCCTAAGATGAGGGCCCTCCCGTAAGCACTCGGTGAACCATGTAAGGCCGCGCCAATTGGGCGCGAATTTCCTTTCGCCACTTTGGTTAGGGAATATACGTTCAAAGACCACCGTCCTTGGAAGTTTCTTGGTCGACCTTCTTATTAAAAGCTCCGCCATTCTGCTCGTAAAGTTGTCCGTGATGCATCGCATTCATTCGCTTTCATCAATAAGCATCAATTGTTCAGACCTACTCAGATCCATTTGGCTTCACTTAGTTCGGCTCGGATGATTCTTAAAGATGGTATTTCCACCTCCGGGCAAAGACAACTTCGCTCCATAAACCAAGAGATACGGTGTTGCTCCGTGGAGGTCCGGATTGTAGTACGGAACCCAAGAGGCGAAAGACAAATTTTCATGCCAATGCACGTAGTTATCTATCATCTTCCTCAAGATCCTATTGATGTTCTTGTTGGCCGCCTGATCGCTCCATTCATTTGTGGTCGATATGGAGTAGAGTTGCGATGAGTGATCCCGAACTTCTCACACATTTCCTTCATCGCACCACTATTGAGATTGACCCGTTGTCGGTTATGATTGATTCTCGAATTCGAACCGGATGATGTTGTGATGAACAAAATCCACTACTACTTTCTTGGTCACGCACTTGCGATGATGCTTCTACCCATTTTGTAAAGTAATCGATCGCCACTAGGATAAACCTGTGTCCATTTGACGCTGCCGGCTCAATAGGACCGATGACGTCCATGCCCCAAGCTGCGAATGGCCATGGGGAACTAGTGACATTGAGCTCATTTGGCGGCACGTGAATCAAGTCGCCATGGATCTGGCATTGATGGCACTTTCGCATGAAACGGATGCAATCTGTTTCCATTGTCATCCAGAAGTAACCTTCTCGTAGCATCTTTTTTGCTAGCATGAAACCGTTCATGTGGGGACCGCACATACCTCCGTGTGTCTCTTCTAATAACTTGTTTGCTTCTTGAGTGTCAACACATCTTAACAAACCCAAACCCGGAGTTCTCCGATAAAGGACCTCGCCGCTCAGGAAGAAATAGTTTGCTAACCTCCGAAGAGTCTTCTTTTGTATGTTGGTCGTGCCTTCCGGTACTCACCTGCCTTGAGATACCTCTTGATTTTGTCATACCAAGGTTTTCCCTCTGATTCTTCATCTATCTGAGAACAATAGGCTGGTTGCTCTAGCACATCTACTTTGATCGGGTCAATATAGTTCTTGTCTGGATGTTGAATCATGGAGGACAAAGTTGCTAGAGCGTCTGCAAACTCATTTTGAGCCCTCGGAGTATGCCTGAACTCTATTTTAATGAACCTTTTGCGCAATTCCTTCACACAGTGTAGGTAAGGAAGTATCTTCCTATTCTTGGTGGCCCATTCGCCTTGCACTTGGTGAATCAATAGGTCTGAATCTCCTATGACCAGCAACTCTTGTATGTTCATGTCAATAGCCATTCGGAGTCCTAGTATGCAAGCTTCATATTCTGACATATTATTGGTGCACGAGAATCTGAGCTTTGCTGATATTGGGTAGTGTTGTCCTGTTTCTGATACCAAAACAGCTCCGATACCTACTCCTTTGAAATTCGCGGCGCCATCGAAGAACATTCTCCAACCCGGATATTCTTCTAGGATGTCTTCTCCTACAAACATCACTTCTTCATCTGGAAAGTAGGTCCGCAAGAGGATGTATTCCTCATCTACCGGATTCTCTGCGAGATGATCTGCTAATGCTTGCCCCTTGACTGCCTTTTGGGTGACATATACGATGTCGAATTCACTTAAAAGAATCTGCCATTTTGCAAGTTTTCCAGTAGGCATAGGCTTCTGAAAGATATACTTGAGCGGGTCCATCCTCGAAATGAGGTAGGTGGTGTATGCGGATAAGTAATGTCTGTATTTTTGTGCGACCCAAGTCAAGGCACAACACGTGCGTTCCAGCATTGTGTAACGAGCTTCATTAGGCGTGAACTTTTTACTCAAGTAGTATATTGCTTGTTCCTTCCTTCCCGTCTCATCATGTTGTCCTAACACACATCCGAACGCATTTTCCAATACGGATAAGTATAATGAAAGGCCTCGGGTTCCGAGGCACCAAGACCGGCGGATTTGACAGATACTCTTTGATTTTGTCAAGGGCTTGTTGGCACTCCAATGTCCACTTAGTGGCAGCGTCCTTCTTTAACAACTTGAATATTGGTTCGCATAT
Source organism: Przewalskia tangutica (assembly GCA_029844215.1). Lineage (NCBI taxonomy): Eukaryota > Viridiplantae > Streptophyta > Magnoliopsida > Solanales > Solanaceae > Przewalskia > Przewalskia tangutica. Next base: position 46,138,663 of record CM056723.1, read on the forward strand.
CACTGTTGATTGTGCTATGAACCTGCTGATATAATTCAAACGACCGAGAAAACTCATCACTTCCTTGCGATTTTTCGGAGGAGGTAGTCCCTGAATGGCCTTTATCTTCGAAGGATCCAACTCTATTCCCCTTCTGCTCACAATGAAACCCAACAATTTTCTCACTGGGACGCCGAAGGCACACTTTGCCGGATTCAACTTCAGGTTATATTGCCTCAATCGTTCAAAAAACTTCTTCAGATGGACCAAATGGTCTGTAGCCCTCCGTGATTTGATAATGACGTCATCCACGTAGACTTCAATTTACTTATGGATCATATCATGAAAAATGGTAGTCATGGCTCTCATGTACGTGTTACACCCCGTAAGTCCAGGACATGTAAAGGAGAATGTACGAAAGGAAACAAGACTTGGAAATCGGTACGAAAGGAAGAATTGTTTTTCCGACGGAAAATCTTCCGAACGTCGGTAAGGAAAAATGTTCGTTGTTGAGAATTGGATTCTCAAAAGGCATTATTTGTAAAGTATGGAACTTATTAACACTATGGAAATTTATTTTTACGGATTTGGTCACGTGGGGCCCACCCGAGGAATTTTACATTTTTGTGGGGCCCACGAGGGTTACGAAATTTTATGGACGAATGAGAGGGCGACACGTGGCACCCCAACTAGTGGTCTTGGACGAAAATGTTAAGGGTAAAATGGTCATTTGACCTATGTAGATGATAAGTCTTGCAAGCTTGACATAATTGACTAGTCAACTTGCCACATAAGCTTGATCCTTGTGATAATCATCCTAGCCTCACATTTGTTAATATCTAAGCCTTCCAATATGTGTTATATACTAACTAGTAGCAAGACTAGCTCATTTTAACACTTAGAAAAATTAGAAACATTGTTGTTCTAGCAACATTGCTCTCGGGTTCAAGCCCTCTCCCACACAAAAATTTTGTGATTTTGATCCATTATCCACAAGACTTTAACCCAATGTCCCCAAGGGTATTATAAGGTTATCTCAATAGAAAGATTTCGGAAAAACGGAGTTTTCACGTTAGTCGCAAGGCGGAAACTATTGGAGTTCTTCAACTTTGAAGTTGGAACTTGAAGATGGGTTCTTCATAGGCCTCTAGGAGTGCTTGAGCGGATTGGAACCTAAGGAAAGGAGCTAAGAATTGCTAAGTAGCGACTTTGGATCTTGGAAATTTTAAGGGCTTGAAAGGTATAAATTTTGTCGCTTTAGCAATTAAGCTTACTTATTGATTGTAGCTATGGTTATTAGCAAGCATGAGTTATATATTACGAAGTTTGATTATTATGTTGGCTATTGGAACCCTAATCCGAAAACTAGCATGTTAGCCTTAAGAGTACATTTCAAGTTGATTATTCGTTTAAGTCGTCACATGTTGTATAAAGAAGGAAATTGTAGTTGTTGAAGTTGTTTACGACTAAATAACATGTTGACCTTAGAACTTGGAATTAGGGAAGAATTGGAAAAGACCTTAGTATTGTTGGTTATAAGATTGCCGAGAATGGCTTGGATTTTGTACTACTGTATGAATTGGGGCGGTATTTTACACGTATTGTTAGGCGTGTAATCCCCTTTGTTTGGTTGTTGTTTGGAGCCTTAAATGTGGCTTGTTGGTTATTGTATTCGGCCTTGAAAAAGGTGGCAAAGTGAGTAGAAACAAAGGAAGTGCTGCCCGATTTTTCGTAGAATTAGAGGTCGTATACTTAGTATTATTCTACGTTAGAGACTAGAAGTTGATAGTCTTGTTGTGACCATTATAGGTTGACACTTCTACGTACGCGATTCGCAGCTTGTGGATTTAGCAAAAGGTATGTGAACTATCTCCTCTTCTAGCATGATTCCTTAAGATTAAGAAAGTATGTTCTACTCCTTAAATGATCCATTCCTTGTTGTATTTGGATTACCTAGAATAGAATTTGTTCTATGTACTTCCTTGATTGTACTTTGATGTTTAAATTGTAAGTTGTAAAATCCATTTTCTTAGTGAAGTTTGGATTCTTAAAAGTGAAAGTATTTTACTTAAAGTACATAGAGTCTTGAAAAGGAAGTAGTTTCCAAATCTTTTGGCTAGTGCCTTAGTTCCAAAACCTAAAGGTCATTATAATGACTTTAGGGGAGTCAAAGGAGTGGTTTACTTATTTGATTTAAAAGAGGAGAAAGTACATGGTTTAAGAGAAGTAACTTGTCTTAAAGGTGTGAGTTACTTGAAGTTTAAAAGTAGAAGAAACTCGTTCTCTTTATATTAAGAGACTTGAAGTAATTTGAAAGTTAAGAACTTGTTTTGCAAGTATGTGATACTTGGGTTTTAAAGTATAAGTCTCTTGGTTATAAAAGGAGTGGATATGTCAAAAACCATAAAGGGTTATAACGGCTTTATGGGAAGTTGGTTATAACGACTTTATGGAAGGTTAAGAAAGTTGTCTATTTTGATTAATGGGCATAAGTTGCCTAGATTGTAAAAATTTGATGTTACTTGATTTCAAGCTTTGAAATGAGTTTTCTAAAAGTGTAGTAACTTACTTTGAAAAATAGACATGCCTTGATACTACGGGTGTTAGTATCTTGGGGTTTTACATAAAAAGGAGTCTTTTATAAAAGAACGACGCACGTAGTACTTTGGCTTGATAAATTGAGAATTTGTCTAAGTGTGCCTTGATAAGTACTTTGACTTGTTAAAAGAGAATTATTCTATGTATGCCTTGATTAGTACTTTGGCTTGATAAATTGAGAATTATTCTATTTGTGCCCGATAAGTACTTTGGCTTGTTAAATGAGAATTTATTCTAATTGTGCCTGATAAGTACTTTGGCTTGTTAAATGAGAATTTATCCTATGTGTGCCTTGATAAGTACTTTGGCTTGGTTAATTGAGAACTTGCCTATATGTATGCGTAATAGCCTTGAGTGCAAGTATTATGTTTTATTAAGTTGCCGCGACTTCTGGCCAAGGGTCTACTGTCTTGTCAGAAGTCTTCGACGCACGACAGCTGATGTGGGATTCCACGGGTATGCTTCCGTTACTTGTAGTACTTGGGTTAAATTCGGATTTTTATAGAACATACGGTAGTGCTTATGTCTTGTTTGATGGTCATCGAGATAGGGTAAGAGTATAAGTGAGGGTAAACCCCAAGACGCTGCACCACCTTCTCCGTGGTAAGAGTATAAGTGAGGGTAAACCCCAAGACGTTGTACCACCCGCTTTATGTGTTGTTTGTCACGGTTGAGATAGGGTAAGAGTATAAATGAGGGCAAGCCCCAAGACGTTATACCACCTTCTCCGTGGTAAGAGTATAAATGGCGGCAAGCCCCAAGACGTTATACCCCGCTTTACCACCTCCTTCGTGGTCGAGTATAAATGAGGGTAAACCCCAAGACGTTATACCACTGCTCGTTTGCCTACTGCCCGCATGCTTTTAGAACACAGTGGGACTTGGTGTTCATGTACGCCTATTGGTGCTATGTTATATCATGGATCGCGGCGAAGGATTCCACGCATGATTGATATTATGGGCGTGAGACCCATAGTTATAATTGAATAGTGACTTTGAGGCTGCGTCCCCGACTTGATATGACCGCCATGTATCAGGTATCGTAGGTTGGCTATCATACATGTCTCCCGCTTTGTTTAGATCGTTATGATTTCATTACGATTTCATCGCTCACATACTTGGTACATTCTTCAGATCGACCTCCTTCGGCCGTTCACGCCGCGAGTTTAGGTACGCTGTTTGGTGATCGGCAGTGTAGGACCGCTCGAGTTTTGGATAGCTCCTTCTGTTCGGAGTTATCTTTTTGGTATAAGTTCTTTCAAGATGTGCTTTTGTACAGCATGGGTACGGGGCCTTGTCCGCCATAGTTCATAGATAACTCTTAAGTGCAGTATTCATATGTGGATTGACTCGTATACGGTATAGTGTCTTTTGTTATGTATTGTATATGGCAGCCTTGTCGGCTTTGCCCTTGCACGTACGATTGGTTTTCAAGAAAAAAAAAGGGTGTTATTTAAATTCCGCAGTTTTACTTAGTTGTTAAGGTAGAAGGTGCCTGTAGGCACCACCACGCCCGGTTCGGGCGTGACGAGACGCGGCACCCGCGTTTTAAGTCCAAATGGCATGACTCGATAATAATATACCCCCACTGAGCGGTGAACGCGCCTTCTCGCATCTTCTTCGTTCACTAAGATTTGATGGTACCCGGCGAAACAATCGACAAATGACTGCAACTCGTGCTTCGCACAATTGTCGATGAGTAAATGGATGTTCGGAAGGGGGAAATCATCTTTAGGGCTTGCCTTGTTGAGATCCCTGTAATCGACACAAACTCGTATCTTTCCATCCTTCTTCGTTACTGGCACAACATTGGCTAACCAAGTAGGGTATTTTGCTACCCGAATGACTTTTGCGTCCAATTGTTTGGAGATCTCTTCCTTGACTTTCAAACTCTGATCCGGCTTGATTTTCCTTGGTTTTTGCTTCACTGGACGACAAGATGGTTCAATGGGCAACTTATGAGAAACGATGTCCGTGCTTAGACCTGGCATATCATCATAAGACCAAGCGAATATGTCGACATACTGCTTCAATAGGGCCACCAGATCTTCTTTCTGTGTGGTATTCAAGTGAACGCTGATCCTCGTCTCCCTCACGACTTTATCATCTCCTAGGTTTACTGTTTCTGTTTCATCCAGATTTGGTTTCGGCTTATCCTCGAACCTTCCTAACTCTTCCGTTAATTCCTCTAATGGAAAATTTCCTTCGGGTTCTGTTGGATTATTTTCGCGGTTCTGACTTTGTTCGCTTGTTTCATGACATGTCACATTTTCATTATCGACAAGTATATTATTTTGTATGCTGAAAGAAAGGGAATAAAAAACGTTGATTAAAACATAACTTGTTATTAAAACTTCAAAAGGGAAATAAACTCATAAAAACTGTGTCCCATAATTCAGAAAATACGAATTGAATTGTTTAAAAACGACTAATTATTAATTCTACCCAGACTCATGAAAAAACAGTGTTGGGGTACAGGTCCAGTTGCTCAAGACGTCTCCTGGCTCTGCACTCCAAATGGTCTGGTCATCTGTGTAGTCTTCTAAAATCGCATGACACTCTGCTTCTTCCTCAGAAATGAAAAGGCCTTGAAGTCCCTCCGCAAGAATGTCTGCATCCTCCTCTTCTGGTAGCTGAGCAGTGTATGCTTTGACAAATGAATGATTCAGGGGTGGAACAGGTCTTGGCAGATGAGATTCACCCTTCCTTCTGTGATCAAATAACATCATCTCCTCGGCAGTGGGCTGATATCCGAGGCCAAAAGTGTCCTTTTTCTCCGGCAGGTGAATCGGCTCTGTGATTCCTCCTAATTTTGGTCCAAGTCCTCGACCTGGCTCGAAACCATTTCTTAACATCTCTCGGGACACCATTTTGGGAGTGCGAGGTAGTTGCATTCCTTTAGCCTTGCTAATGTCTACGATCTTGTTCATATGGTAGACAGATCCATCCAGCTTTTCCATACTCTCGATGACTGGAATTGCCCCTTTGGTGTTAGCAGTGTTGTCCTTGTCTCCCTCAACCACAACTTCATGATGATTCCAGATGAATTTCAAAACTTGATGCAAAGTGGAAGGGATGGCTCCGACCACGTGGATCCAAGGCCTACCGAGTAATAAATTGTAGCATGTGGATATGTCCAATACCTGGAATTCTATCTCGAACTCTGCGGGCCCAATCTGTAGTGTCAAGTCAGTCTCGCCTGCGACGCTCCTCAGGGTCCCATCGAAACCTTTTACCCTTGTGTAGCTCTCACAGAGTTTTCCAATGTTGACTCCTAAAGTTCGAAGAGTATTCAAAGGGCATACATTAACAGCTGACCCCCCATCAATCAAGACCCGAGAGATAAACTTATTAGCATACCTGACTGTTATGTTCAATGCCTTATTATGACCCCGACCTTCAGGAGGCAATTCATTCTCATGGAAAATTATCTTTTGCACCTCTTTAATTTGCCCGATCAGTGCTGAAAAGTTCTCATCAGCAGTCTCGGCTGGCACATGAGCCTCTTTCAAAACCTCCATCAAAGAGGTTCGGTGGTTCACGGAATTCATCAACAGTGACAATAGAGAAATTTGTGCTGGTGTTTTACTCAACTGTTCTACAATGGAATAGTCTCTTGTAGGCATTCTTCTCCAAAATTCCTTTACTTCTGGTTTGATCTTCTCAAGGCGTCTTTCGCGATACTTCTACAGATGAGTAACGTTGTCCGGACCTCGTCACCCCCGCTGCAACAACTTCTACCACCTGTTTCTGTTTACCCTCATTATGTTGTTTGATCGAATGGCTCCATCCTGGTACTAAGACTGACATTAGAGGCTTATGACGGCTCAACTCTACTTCCAACGCGCTCGACTTGGCGGTAAGAATCACATGGGCAATGTGGGCTGAAGATTCCCCTGTCTCTTTCTCCTTGATTGGTACGATGGTCCCTTCCATATCTGTCACGCCCCGAACCCCGGGCCCGTGACTGGTGCCCTACCTGGGCACCCTTCTACCTTAACAACTAAGTACATTGCGGAAATTAATAACAGCTCATTTTTTCTTTTAAACCAACGTACGTGTAAGGCAAATCCGACTAGGCTGCCATATAATATACATAAACAAAAGACACTACATTGCAGTCCAATCCCACATATGAATACTGCACTTCAGGAGTTAAATGAAATATGACGGACAAGGCCCCATTGCACCCAAAATCAGATAAAGCATGTATCAAGGATATATACCAAAAGATAAACTCGGACAGAGGAGCTATCCAAAACCCCGAGCAGATCCTACACTGCCGATCACCAAACAGCAGACCTAAACCTACGCATGAACGCAGCCAGAAGGAGGTCAAGACGAAGAATGTACCAAGTATGTGAGCGATGCATCAGTAATGAAATCATAATTCTAAACAAAGCAGAGACATGTATGATAGCCAACCTACGATACAATACATAGCGGTCATATCAAGTCGGGACGCAGCCCTCCAAGTCACTACTCAAATATAACTATGGGTCTCACGCCATAATATCAATCATGCCCGTGGAATCCTTCCTCACCGCGATCCATGATATAACATAGCACCAATAGGCATACATGAACACCAACTCCCAATTGTGTTCTAAAATCAGACGCCAAGTAGGCAAACGAGCAGTGGTATAACGTCTTGGGGTTTACCTCATTTATACTCGACTCGAAGGAGGTGGTAAAGGGGTATAACGTCTTGGGCTTGCCTCATTTATACTCTTACCTGGAGAAGGTGGTATAACGTCTGGGCTTGCCCTCATTTATACTCCTACCCTATCTCAACCGGCCAAACAACACATAAAGGTGTGGTACAGCGTCTGGGGTTTACCCTCACTTATACTCTTACCTGGAGAAGGTGGTGCAGTCTTGGGGTTTACCCTCACTTATACTCTTACCCTATCTCGACCGACCATCAAACAAGACATAAGCACTACCATGTCTTCTATAAAATCCGAATTTAACCCAAGTACTACAAGTAGCTAAGCATACCGTGGAATCCCACATCACCGCCAGACGTCCAAGAACTTACAACAAGACAAATGACCCTTCAACCGAGAGTCGCGGCAACTTAATAAAACATAATACTTGCACTCAAAGGCTATTACCAAAGACATATAGGCAAGTTCTCAATTAACCAAGCCAAAGTACTTATCAAGGCACACATAGGATAATTCTCAATTAACAAGCCAAAGTACTTATACCGGCACAAAAAGAATAAATTCTCCTTTAAAAATCCCAAGTACGTATCAGGGCACAAATAGAATAAATTCTCATTTAACAAGCCAAAGTACTTATCGGGCACAAATAGAATAAATTCTCATTTAACAAGCCAAAGTACTTATCAGCACAAATAGAATAAATTCTCATTTAACAAGCCAAAGTACTTATCAGGGCACAAATAGAATAAATTCTCATTTAACAAGCCAAAGTACTTATCAGGGCACAAATAGAATAAATTCTCATTTTATCAAGCCAAAGTACTAATCAAGGCATACATAGAATAATTCTCTTTTAACAAGTCAAAGTACTTATCAAGGCACACTTAGACAAATTCTCAATTTATCAAGCCAAAGTACTACGACGCATTCTTTTATAAAAGACTCTTTCTATGTAAAGCCCCAAGATACTAACACCGTAGTATCAAGGCGTGTCTATTTTTCAAAGTAAGTTACTACACTTTTAGAAAACTCATTTCAAAGCTTGAAATCAAGTAACTCCAAATTTTCACAATCTAGGCAACTTATGCCGATTAATCAAAATAGACAACTTTCAAAACCTTCCATAAAGCCGTTATAACCAACTTCCCATAAAGCCGTTATAACCCTTTATGGTTTTAGACGTATCCATTCCTTCAATAACCAAGAGACTTATACTATTAAAACCAAGTATCACATACTTACAATTCAAGTTCTTAACCTTCAAAATACCTCAAGTCTCTAATAGTTAGAAAACAAGTTTTCTTCTACTTTTAAACCTCAAGTAACTTCACCCTTAACACGAGTTACTTCTCTTAAATCATGTCATTTCTCCTCTTTAAATCAAATAAGTAAATCACTCTTTGACTCCTAAAGTCATTATAATGACCTTTAGGTTTTAGAACTAAGGCTAGCCAAAAGATTTGGAAACCACTTCCTTTTAAGACTACATGTACTTTAAGTAAAAATACCTTCACTTTTAAGAATCCAAACTTCATCAAGAAAATGGATTCTACAACTTACAATCTAAACATCAAAGTACAATCAAGGAAGTACATAGAACAAATTCTATTTTAGGCAATCCAAATACAACCAAGGAATGGATCGTTTAAGAGTAGAACCTACTTTCTTTATCTTTAGGAATCATGCTGTAAGATGAGATAGTTCACATACCTTTCGGCTAAATCCACAAGCTAAGCCGAATACGCTGCGTAGAAGTGTCAACCTATAATGGTCACAATAAGACTATCAACTTCTAGTCTCTAACGTTAGAATAACACTAAGTATACGGCCTCTAATTCTACGGAAAATCGGGCAAAGACTTCCTTTGTTTCTACTCACTTTGCCACCTTTTCAAGGCCGAATACAATAACCAACAAGCCACATTTAAGGCTCCAAACAACAACCAAACAAAGGATTACACGCCTTACAATACGTAAAATTCCGCCCCACAATTCATAATGAAGTAGTTCAATACTACTAGTCATTCTCGCCAACAATGACTCAACACAAGTCCTTTCCAATTCCTTTTACAATTCCAAGTTCTAAGGTCTAACATGTTATATAGTCTAAACAACTTCAACAACTACAATTTCCTTCTTTATACAACACGCGATTTACTTAAGCGAATAATCAACTTGAATTGTAGTCTTAAGGCTAACATGCTAGTTTTCGGATTAGGTTCCAATAGCCAATAACCATATCAAACTTCATACTATATAACTCATGCTTGCTAATAACCATAGATCTGATGATAAGTAAACCTTAATTGCTAAAACGCAGAATATACCTTTATAAGCCCTTAAGATTTCCAAGATTCCAAAGTCGCGCCTTAGCAATTCTTAGCTCCTTTCCTTAGGTTCCAATCCGCCCAAGCACTCCCAGAGGCCTATGAAGAACCCATCTTCAAGTTCCAACTTCAAAGTTGAAGAACTCCCCTAGATTCCGCCTTGCGACTAACGTAAAAATACGTTTTTTCCGAAATCTTTCTATTGAGATAACCTTACAACACTCTTAGGAACCTTGGTTTTAAGTCTTGTGGCTAATGGACAACATTTGCAAATTTTTTGTGTGGAAGGGACACTAAAGCCGAGAGCTTCACAAGGCTAAGCTCAAGTTCTCTAAATTTTCTAAGTGTAAAAATGAGCTTGTCTTGCACTAGCTATGAATATAAAACACAATGGATGGCTAAGATTTCAACACTTGAGTGGTTAGGATAGGTTTCACTAGGATCAAGCCTAGTTGGACAAGTTGACTTGTCAACAATGTCAAGCTTTGGAAGACTTATCTTCAACCATGGTCAATGACCATTATACCCTTGCATAAATTTCGACCAAGCCATGTGGGGGTGCCATGTGTCGCCCTCTCATTCGCCCATAAAATTTCCGTAACCCTCGTGGGCCCCACAAAACGTAAAATTTCTCGGGTGGGCCCCACGTGACCAAATCCGTAAAAAAAAAAATTCCATAAATAATATAAGTTCCAAACTCTTCAAATAATGCATTTTGAGAATCCAATTCTCAACAACGACCACTTTTCCTTTCCGACGTTCGGAACATTTTCCGTCGGAAAAACAATTCTTCCTTTCGTACCAATTTCCAAGTCTTGTTTCCTTTCGTACATTCTCTTTTACATGTTCTGGACTTACGGGGTGTAACAATATTGTACACATCATCAAAGGTGATCATGTGCACGCCAACATTGTCGTGATTTGGCAGGGGATTGTTGTTGACATTAGGGGAAGGCTCTTTCAACCGAATAGCTCCTTCTTTGATTAGTTCCTCAATTATGTTTTTCAATGCATAACAACCATCTGTAATGTGTCCTGATGCTCCAGAGTGGTATGCACAATGATTATTCTCATCATGCCATGGTGGGAGTGGATTGGGATTTTGCAGGATTGGGTCAGATAAAACCAACGACTCGCCTTTTCATATAGTTGGGAGTATGGTTCACCAACGGTGTATGATTTTGTGGGCCTCTCGGTGTTGGTTCGGGGCACAGGTGTGTTTTGTGTGTGGTATTGTTGTGGGGTGGGTATGCTGGTCGGTATTGTGAGGATTTGTGTGCGAACGCCGCGGGTCAGATATTAATTTGGGTGGTGTAGACGGGTGAAGGGTGATGGTATGTGGAACTATTTTGGCTAAAGTGGTCATAGGGGGGGTTTTGGAACGTGGGGGTTGGGTCTGTTTGGGGGTGGTATGGTTGGGGTTGGTATGTCGTGGTTCGATTCGTTTTGTGTTGCACCGCCATGATAGGGTCGCTTCCATCCTTTTTCTTCTTATTCATCCCTCCCATTGACTCTGATTGTATTGCTTTGCTTGTTGCTTGCAAAGCAGCCAGATTCGTGATCCTGCCTGTTCTAATTCCCTCTTCCACAAAATCTCCCATTTTTACTACTTCAGAAAAATTACGTCCAATAACGCTGATCAACCTCTCATAGTACGTGGGGTCCTTTAGGGATTGTACAAACAGTGTTGTCATTTCACTTTCTTCCATAGGCGGCTGGACCTTCGCTGCTTCAGACCTCCACCTCATCGCATATTCCCTAAAAGTTTCTATCGACTTTTTCTCCAATTTCATGAGGTAGAATCTATCCAGGACGTTGTCCGTATTAAATCTGAATCTGTCTACAAAGTCCTGTGCCATCGCCCCCCAACTACGCCACTTTCTTGGATCCTGGCTAGTATACCAATCCAAGGCTTCTCCAGTCAAGCTCCTAATAAACAACTTCATGATGATCGATTGATCCCTTCCCACACCCACTAACTTGTCGCAATAGGATCTCAAATGTGCACGAGGATTACCTTTGCCATCAAACATGTCAAACTTTGGTACCTTATATCCGACGGGCAGTTCGACGTCGGGATGCATGCATAAATCCTCGTACTCTAATCCCTCATGGCCCTTGTCCATCTGAAGGCTCTTAAAAGCTTTCTTCAAATCATGGATTTCTCTGGCCATGTTTTCATCTATCCCAGTTCTTGCCCTCTTCTCCATCTCTTCATATCGAGCAAACTCCGGGGAAGGTATAGGTACGGGTGTGAGATGTGGGGCATGGGTCACATATATGGGTGATCCGTATTGTTTGTTATGGTATGTCATCAGTGCGGGTTGAGCAGGTTGGTTGTCTTGGGTGGGCAAGGTGGTTTGTATGATCTGGAGCTGTGGTATGTACGGGTTAAGGTCATTTGTGGTTTGTGGGTTACGGGGAGGTGTGTTGTTGTGTTGTGGATTCCGAGGAGGTGTGTTGTTGTGTTGTGGATTGGGGGGGCTGTGGGTTATCTGTTGGGTGTTGGGGAGGGCGTTGAAAAGATGGTGAGTTTGGAAGTGTGGGTAGTTGTGCATTGAGGCTTATAGATAGCTTAGTGATGTCTCGGAGCCGATCCATTTCTGCTTGCATGACCGCCATTTGTTGTAGTACTTGAGCGAGGTATTCCTCGGAAGACGTGGCATTCCCCCTTTCTGATGTTTCTGGTTCCTCTCGTTGAATGGCAATGAGTCCCAAGCCATCCTGTTCGTTTGCCCCTGAATCATTCATTTTTGTTGCTCGTGCTTTGGATCTTGTGAAATATGGGTGCTCTGCCAGTGCTTGCCAACACAAACCAGCCGATAAGGGGAGTAGTACAACAAAAATCCTTTTATCCAAAACATGTGTTAGCATCAAACAGAATAGCAGAACATATGGGCATATAACAAATAAAGTAGATTAAAGCGCGTCCTAATATGCAAGGGGCCTCTATTATGCCAGAGGTAGGCCTAAGCGCCATATATGCAAAGTCACGTTAGATGTACCCAAGCCATTGTATCGAAATGCTTTTATTGGAAATAAAGCTAATTGAAATGACATTTTATAAGAAAAACAATGCAAATCTCAAACTAAATAACTATGTTGTCGATGTGATAGTGAAACTTAGGTCTTCTTTGGTATAGCCCCTGCCTGTTCCAAGTATTGTACTGCATCGTGCATTAGGACCCACATGTCTGGGGTGATGACCTTTTCTTTGAGTAGACGATCTTTCATCATATTACTCGTGCCCACGTCCTCGAAACCTTGCTCTCCTTTTGGGCTGTAGGTTGTGCTGCTGTGATCCTCTTGCAACCATGTCTGATATTCGGATGTGCATCCTGCTTGTTCACCTCCGATGTCTACCTTGTTAATGTCGTCCCATTCTCTCAAAATTTGTCCAGTTCGGGGCACGATAAAGTTTGGTCCAAATGTGACTTCTGAAACTCCCATGTCTGATCAGAGTGGGATTATTTGTTCTTGGCCGAATTGTCGGAACACGCGTAGGGGGAGCGTATGGTTGTAGACCCTTTAGACCAATAAGCTCAATATAGTATAATTCTTTACCGCGTATAAAGGCTCCAGCCTTGTGAGGGAGTAAGGGATATTTCCACTGGATCTGATCCTGGGTGCGGGATGTCAAAAACTTGCACCAATCTTTGGTGCCGACCGGTGACACAAACCGTTTCGTCCTATCATAGAAGATGTCGATCTTATAAGATGCGCTGAAACAAACATCTGTCATATTTGACCGTTGGTAAAAATGCTCCATGGCCCACATTTGTAAGATAAGATTGCAACCTTCAAAGAAGTTTGTCTGGCCTCTTTTGCATTTCCCAAGAGCTCGGAATATCTCTGCCAAAATCATAGGAACTAAAGTGGGTTGTACGCCGTCAATTCCCTCGAAAAGTGATCTGGCCACGGAACATATGCAAGTACTTATTTTGCTATACTCAAGAGGAAAAATCAAGGTGCCAAGTAAAGCGACAGTGAATGCAATAGGACGCCTATTTCGCCAATGGCGTAGAGTGCATGAGAATTCTGTTTTGCATGTCTTGTAAGCGTTATTATGTCCATACCTCTCGTAAAGATAGTCAAGAGACACCCAGTTGTTCTCGAAGCAACGCAATTCCTTAGTATTCTTGAGACCCATGTAGCGGAGAAATTTTTCCCTGATTGGCTGTTGGGAATAATCTGTCTTCTACCTTGGTAAACTAGACTGGTGAAATAATACACTTCTTCCAATGTAGGAGTTATTTCGAAATCCTTGAATCTGAAAACGACTAGGTCTGGATCCCAAAACTGGATTAAAGCTCGGATCAAATGCGGATCTGGCGAAATACCAAATAGTGAGATGAGACACCCCAACTTCTTCCTAATCATCGTCTGACTGCTGATGTCGAAATCCTCCCACCATACTCTTAGCTTATTAGGAACTCCGCTAACCACTCTTATATGATCCATGTTATGATACAAATGCTGGAAAAATAAACAATAATAGACTTACATTTCCAACTTTGGGCATGTCTTTTGGCTTGGATAAATCTATCATGATTATGCAACACATAATATGCTGGTTGGTCGTTGGGTTGAGAAACCCGTCGACAAGTTTGGTGTCTTCCTAATTGTGGTGTCGATACCAAGGACCGACCCACCTAAGGTAAATGTATGCATGCCTTAAAATAAAGGGTGGTATAGCTCTATCTTAAGTTTGCTAAGATTTGGCTTACTAGACGCAAGGTTCCCGAGTGGACTACTCGAGTGAGAAGGCTACGCGACCACCGGTTGGACCGGATTCTCCGCGCAAAATGCCAACTCTCTTAAATGTGGGTGTTTGAAAGAAATTTGCAGGTGCGCGAAGCACACCCGCGTGTTGTGTGTGATAGTGTGAATTTTCCAGAGTGGAGGAAGTATGAGCGGAATGCCAGTTTAAGGAAAGCAGTAACAAATAGCAGTTAAGGCAATATGCAAATATTTATATGTAAAGCAGAATAGTTTAGGCAAAACATAAAAGCAAACAAGTGTGAAACACAAAATAAGCAATTAAGCAAATAAGAAAAAATAAAGAAAAAATGAAGCTCAATAATTAACCTATGTTTGTTATGGTTAAGAACCTAAATATCCCCAGCAGAGTCGCCATGCTGTCGCACCCGATTTTGAACTCTCAGGCTTGAATGCGCGACGGAATGGTTATCCTCCAAAAAAATGTTAAAAATGTGTGTTAATGTTTAAAATGTTAAGGGAGTCGCCACCTAATTAATTGGGTGAATTAGGACACCTAAATGCTAACCGATTAAAGTCAACATTAACTCCATTTAATGGTCTGTGAAACTAAATAAGATTCTGAGTAAGGGTTCCTTATTATCCTAAAGGGAAGGGGTTAGGCATCCTTTAGAATCCGCTAACTTGCGGTTGTCCGTTCAAACATAGGTTAAATATCTGGTTAAGAGATGTATGTTTTAGGAAAATTATTCAAGTAAAAGGATGTGGCAAGTATCTAAAAGAATATATTTTGATAACTAAAAGGGGTTTTCTAACACTCACAAAATACGTAAAGCTAATTATGCATTTATAAGACATGAAATTATTTTATTTGACAAAGTAAAACAAATGATAAATTACTACGGTTAAGACTCTTATATATAAAATTAGTTAAATTACCTTCGTAAAAAAGTTTAGTGATAAGAGGGAAAATGATAAATTACTCCTATGACATTTATGAAGAGTTTATGAGAAAATTTATTTTTTAGAATTAGATATGAAGGGATATATTAACTACGTGACTAAAACATAGCTAGGGTTAATTTATTTTGGATTTAGATTTATATGATGAACCTAGAATAAATAAGGGATGAATTTATCTTTTAAACTACCCTTCCAATGTATTCAAAGACTAGTAGAGTTGATTATCCTATTAATTACAGGGCTAACAAATATAACAATAATAAATGAACAAATAAATAAATAAATAAATAAATAAGCAAGGAATGAGTGAGATTGGAGTTGATGTAACGTCTAGAACGGATGGCGACACCATCTATCCTATAGTTGTTTGGAAGCCCTGCGGCGGGAGTGTGGACGGCGATGCGGAGATCATGATGAGTCTCATACCGAGACTCTTGGTTATTTCCCGATGCATGTCATGTAAAAATAAGAGAGAAAAAGATTAGTAAATATTCTAAACTCCATCATGTATGAAAATAAATGAAACATTAAACTAATCACACATGTACACATACTGCCGGTACTGATTACAGCAGTATAGATATTGGGCCTTTACCAACAAATAAACATCTTGAAATATTAATTAAATGATGGGCCTCAGTATGCAGGAAACGTGACTCATTTTAGGATTTAAACTGGTAAGGCTAAGTGTGTAGTCATATCAACAACACGAGGGTCAGAAGGTGAATAAATAAGCATCCAGTGATGACATTTTAGGCATAGAGTTATGACACAATGCTAAAACAGTATTGAGAAAAGGGTTACAGCAACTTAAAAAAAAACTGAACACAGAGGCACACATCAGTACATTAACATAACAAAAAAACATATGCGACTTCATATCAAGTTTAACATGTAATCTAAAACTGAGGACATATATTCAAGATTATCAAGGCAAACCAACCAAATTCACAGACTTATATAATTCATCCATTAAGCTAACAAAATATTAAGGATTGTATTGGAACCCAACTTTAAATCTAGAATAACAAAGAACACATGTCAGGCATATAGAGAGTCTAAACAAGCATTGAGACATACATTACTCCATTCAGTACCTAAACAGTAAGCAACAACTCAATAAGTATACTTGAGGATTCAAAAAACAGTCACAACATAGCCAACATACATGATAATCATCTTAATAGACTCCGATGACATTTAACATTCGTTTAAACATGTTTTAAAACCAATCGACAGACCAAAGTAATAACTGAATTGAGATAAAACAATCAACCAACACGTAACTTGATCATACAGGCCACACAATGCAGATTAAATAGACAAAACTTAAAAGGGAATGAGTTTACGGATGGACAGTGACAATAGGAACACTAGAGCACATTTTCATAAATAAATGCAGCAGCAAAATAATCCAAAATCAGCAGCAAAATGGCAAAAAACCAGTCCGACAGAAAAGGGCAAAAAATCAGTAGTAAAATGGCCCAAAATCAGTCCAAACAGGGGGGCTAAAAATCAGTCTAAGCAGGGGCTGAAAATCAGTCTAAGCAGGGGCTGAAAATCAGTCTGACATATGCTAAAAAATTGGTCTAAAAATAGCCAAAACAGTGGCCCAAAATGATCAAAATCAGTTCCAACAATCCTATGGGATTACAACAACATTTCATATTAATCACGCGCATGTTAGATGACCTTTGAGAACATCTCACGTTATAAGAGCTCATATAAGATTCAGGAAGACTTCACATGCATTTAACTTAGACTAAAACGCCAACGAGACTACTTAACTAGGCTTAAATCCATACAGATACGACATGGTTGCATGTGATATTAGGCTAGCTCACTCAAAAGTACAAACATGGTCAAATATAACATACAGATGGCTACTTGGCTTAAAACTGTAACTAGATACCCTAAGATAGACAGATTCAGCATGTCAAAACTTCATGGTTTAAAATGAATACCACCTAGGCTAAAAATATACCAAATAAATACATACAGGTTCACATAGTCTTAGCCTGGTACATGGCTAATGACCAATATGAATTGGGTTTAGACAACAAACTAACAACATGCTCAGTAAAACATAAAATAGAATCAGCAATCCCTTAATCATATTTGATAGCAAATTCAACGCTCTAAAATAGTCATTAATACATACTAAACATGGCTACCCCTTGATAAATGAATCGACACCACAAATACCGAAAATCACAACTAACATATTTATCTGAGAAACAATGATTAAACTAAGTCGAATGGATTCGACAAAATAACCTAGATCTCATCATACAGAGCATACAGTATCAATTAAACGACTAAGTAATAGAAAAAGAGTGGATTTCCGGACCTTTTGTGGGTAGCGAACTGAGGCGACGACAAATGTTTCCCAGAATCGTCGAAGGAAAGTTCGCAAAGAACTGTTTGCAGAATCAAAAATAGTAAACTGAAAATAAAGAGGGGTTATAGGCTCGATGCTATGAGTATTCTCGATGATTCTTCCTGTCCCTATTGCATGCATAGCGGTTCTGTATTTATATCTAGGATTTGGATTCCAAGTTGGTAAGTAATCGGGCTGATTTTGGACGAGATTTCGTGCTGATTCATGCTTGATTTGGTGCTGATTCTTACTGCGATTTTCCTTATTCGTTTTGACTTTAGAACGACTCTTGAATGTAATTTTAGAAGGTAAATATTGCATGTCGGTTTCGAAGGGTCATGGTAAGGTTATGCCGGATTTTCCACCTTGAAAATCCGGCGAGATTCGTGGGTAAAGGGAGAGGAGCATGCGGCGGGTCCTTAGGGTTTCTAGGGTTCTTAATTTTAGGCTTTTTAGGGGTTTGTTGGGCGATGGGGACGATGGGCAAAGGGAAATGAGGTGCAGGCGTTTAGGTTATCTCTGAAATTTCGGTCGCGGTGGGCGGTGTTGGGCGGTGCAGGAAGGTGTTTGACGGGGAAGTTAAAGGGTGAGGAAGGTCTTGGGCGCGGGTAGTGAAATGAAAAGGTAAGGGAAAGGCACAGGTATTAGTTTTAGGATAGTTGTTATTTAATTAATGGGTTATAGATAAAGTTTTTTTAGGTGTATTATTTAATTAATGGTAGATAAATGAAATCTAAATCGTGATTAAATTATTTAGGTGTTTTATTAGTCTAAGCTATTATTATAATAATAAATGTGGGCATGCTAATTAATTAGTGCCTAACATTTATAATGCGAGACCGTTATTAAAACTTACTTATTATGTGTATTTTGCGAGGTAAAAATTGCAGTTCTAAAAAGAAAATTGTTTAATTTATTGGTTATTGAGTTAAGGGGATGGACAAAATTGGGTGTCAACACTGGCTCCCCTGCATTTTCAGGAACATCGTTGTTTGCCCCATTCTAATTCGGTGGTTGGTTGTCCATGGTCACTGAATTAGCTATCCTTTTATTTCGTATGTTTTGCTTGCACGTTTTCTCAATTTCAGGATTGAAGAGAACAAGTGTATCTACTCTTCTCCTTCTTCGCATACACTAAATCCCTGAAATAGACCAAAATCAACAAATAAATCAAGACAACAGAGTTCTAATAGTAAAAATAAAAAATAAAAATAAAGTCAAAGTAGAAATAAAAATAGATGGTTCGATATTAGAAGTACGCCAGTCCCCGGCAACGGCGCCAATAACTTGTTGGGCGATTTCCACGTTGCTCACGCAAGTGTAGGTATCGTTCACAAGTAATATAGTCTGTAAGACCGAGTTTATCGTCCACAAATACTGGTTTTTAAGTATCGTTCATCTATTTTATGTTATCTATTTGGCAATTGATAATTGAGTTGGGTTTTTGTTTAACTACTAGAATAATTGCAAGAATTAACTAAACTATTTAAGTTGTAATCAGTTATGAAGGAATTAGGGCTTCCAAAATTCTCGACTATCCACTGTATTCAATCCTTAATGCAACTTAGAATGACTTCTTCTTCTACGTTAAGATATCGGTTAACTAGACTGTCATATATTCTGGTTATGATATATAATCACTCAACCCCAGTGCAAAACCCTTATATATTTCCATGATAGGATTTACCACATAGGAGGATTAAGAACAATAACCTATAATGCTATACCAGTATCGGGGTACTTTCGTCCACGATTTTAACCTATGTCTATTCAATTACAACATATCCAAATCTCTCCTCTCGGTTCTTAATTCGAAATCATATAGATTATGATAATTAGTGATCAATTAATTATCAAACATTCATATCAATTATTGAATAAATCTTAATCTAGTGAAGAAGAAATCAAACTACTGCATCAATTCATGAATAAGAGTTTCAAGCGATTCATAAGGAAAACCCTAATAAAGTGTTTAGGTCCTAGCCATAGTCACGCTAAGAACTAATACAAATACCAACATAAACTGAATTGAAAAGAAAATAAAGAAAAATTACGTAGAACTAAGTCTCCAATTGTAGCCTCAAATATGCCCTGCGTTGTGTTATGTGATAGAATGAACAACTTTTCAACTAGACTAATTCCTAGGGCTTAAGTATGTTGCAAATTTCGTGCCCTATGGACCCTTCTGCCCTTGGCCAATTCTACTTCGGATTTGGAAAATTCGCGTGCACCGCTGATGTGCGAAAGTCCCGCAACCTCTCGATAAATATGGCACCGCAGCCTCTGTCGACCGCATGCGCACGCTTTGCCTTCGTCTGAATTTCCAATTTTCAACATTTTTTTTGCCTCGGGACCCTCCTTTTCTGTCCATTTTTTGCTCCTTTTCACCATTTTGACTTTTTAAACCGTTGTGACTCAAAAGAAAGATAAAACGAACCTAATACTATACTAAACACAACAAAAACAAGTAAAATACTAACTAAAATGACTCAAAAAGCGTATACAAAATACGCCTAACAGCATACCTTTGTAAAGAATCATTCGAGACAAAACCAAAACCCAGACTTTACAACTAAAGCCACAAAATACATCTGATTGCCTCAGGAAGTGAACCAATAACTCGACTAATCCATAAATGACCATCTGGAACTCTTGGAAGCAACAAAACCTGGAAACATTAAGTTTTTCATACTTTGGCTTTTAATTCAAAACTCATAAAATGGATCTCGGAATCCATATCACTCATCCCCGTACATCACAAACCCCCACAAGAGTCTACGGGAAGGGACAAATAAGCAAATAAGTGTTTTTAACAAGAAACGACTAGGCAGGTCGTTACAGTGTGAGAAGATACAAATATACTCTTGAAAATTATGAAAATGTGCAAATATACCATACAATGTCTTTTATTTTAATTAAAAAAAATTGTCAATGAAAATTGTATATTTCATTATTTGTGTAACGACATGGGGTATATGCACCACTTTTTAATGAGGGGCATATCTCCTCTAAATTACAAAGTTGATGGGTATATTTTCACAAATTCCCTATTTATCTAGGTAGTAGTAAGTACTATATCTGTTTTAATTATGCAATTTTTTATATATAATATGTTATAGTAAAGTGATATTTTTATATTTTGACAATAATTTAATTTTTAAATATCTTTTTTTACCTTTATGAGATGATTTATAATTACAAAAATATTTATAATTTATTTTAAATTATAAATTTCAAAGAAAAAAACTCTTGAAATCCTTGCCTAGTTAAACATCACATATATTGGGGAATGGAGTAATATTTTAAATTTTACGAAATTCTTCTCCTTTTTTTACAGCAGAACATGAAATTCGATGATCTGAGGCTGCACAAATGGCATGTTCTTTATGTTTTGGTTCATTAATTTTAAATGGAGGTAATTGTTGTTGTTACTCTATATTCCAAAATATATTTTAGAAAGGTAATCAACCAAAGTAAAAAATAAATGAAGAAGAAGCAAGAAAACGAATAACAAATTCGAGCCCGCTGAATTGACAGTGTTTCATTAAGGAAATTAATCCTTCAAGTACCTGAGGTTATGTATTATTTCCTCTCAAGATAGAACGTATTATCATCACCAATGTAGCGGTACCTCAAACACAAGTATACTATGAACGCAAAGAAACAACCGTCACTCTTAGAAGTTTTTTGTTTGTGCAGAAAATATGATGTACAAAGATGAGAGATTGCAAAAATTTTCGTAATGAAAAAATCTAAAGAATACAATATTTATAGCCTAAAAGGTAGAGGAGTGCAAAGGTGCGAAACCTTTTTCATGAAAATGTGTAATGGTTCATTTCTCATTCACACCAATTCTTAAAAACCCCAACAATTCTCCACATGAATGGGAATGACTATATGATGGAAACATGCACGAAAAATTGTGTGATTCACAAGTAATGATTAATCGCATCTGAATAGTAGGTTTTTGTTACACCTCGTAAGTCCATGACATGTTAAAGAGAATGTACGTAAGAAATCAGGACTTAAAAATTTGAACGAAAGAAAGAGTTGTTATTCTTAAGGAAATTCTTCCGAACCTCGGGAAACAGAAGTGTTTGTTAATGAGAATTGGGTTCTCAGAATTGTTATTTGAGACTGATGGAGTATTATTTTCAGATTTGGACATGTAGGGCCCACCCGAGAAATCATACGTTTTTGTGGGGCCCACAAGGTTTTCGATATTTTGAGCAATTATGGAAATTTCGGGAAATAAAATTTTATGGACGAATGGGAGGGTGACACGTGTCATCCCCACATGGACTTGGTCGAAATTGACCAAGGGTAGGATGGTCAAGTCTTGAAGCCAAGACTTGATATAATTGACCAAGTCAAGGAAGACAAGTGGGAGCTTGATATAATTGACTCAATCCTAGCCATCCATTTGTTTTGATCTCACCCCTTGGTTGTAGTATATATCTACATTACTAGTGCAAGACTAGACATTCCAACACTTAGAAAAAAATTGACAAGACTTGTGTGCTCACTAGGAAGCTCTCGGCTAAGGCACTCAATCCACACAAATTTTTTGCAATCTTGCTTCATAATTCACAATACTTAAACCTAAGATCCCTAGAGGTATTCTAAGGATATCCCAACATAAAAATCCCGGAAAAACTACGTTTTTACGTTAGTCGCAACATGAAAACCTAAGGTATTCTTCAACTTTGAAGTTGGAACTTGAAGAGGAGTTCTTCACAAGCTTCTAAGGGTTGCTTGGAGTGGATTGGAACATCGAGAAGAGGAGCTAAAGTTGTTAAGGATCGACTTTAGGTTTTGGATTGTATTTGGGCTTAAAGAGGTAATAATCTCCATCTTGCTATTGAAATTCAAGATTTCATGTTGTAGTAGTTGATAGATGAGCATGTGTTATATAGAATGAAGTTTGAAAAGATTTGGATCATGTTGAGATGTTAAAACCAAAAATTTGGCATGCTAGCCATTGAAGTTGTTAGTTATAATCGTCGCATGTTATTTAAGGAAAGGAATATGGTTGTTACAATTGGTTATGACTTATATAACATGTTAGAATAACAACTTGGATTAAAAAGGAATTGGAAAAGAATAGATGTGGTTTTATCCTTGTGATTGCCGAAAATGGCTCAAGTTATTGGACAGTTTTACTTTAATTGTGGGGCAGAATTTTACACGTCCTGTTAAGGCGTGTAATCCCCTTTGAATTGTTGGTTTGTTGCGCCTTAAATGTGGCATGTTGGTTATTGATTTCGGGCCTTGAAAAAGTTGGAAAAATACGTAGAAACAAAGGAAGTGCTGCCCAAATTTCTGTAGAATAAGAGACCTAGCACTTAGTATTATTCCACACTAATAAGCTAGGAGTTGATAGACATGTTATGGTTATTATAGGTTAAAGTACTACGTATAGCGTATTCTACTTGAAGGGTGGAATAGCTATCAAGGTTGAAGTACTTTGGAGCATTTTGCAACTTGTCGCTAGTCGTCGCGAGGTATGTGAACCTCTTCCTTCTTTTGGCATGATCCTACATATGAAATAGCCATGTGATATTATTTCATGATTCCTTCTACTCTTAGAAGTTAAGAAGTATCCACGTTGTTGATTCTAAGTTAAAGGTATGTCTAAATTATCCTAAGTCCTTACCGAGTCTTATGGGAGATGTTGGTAAGAATGGTTAGGAAGTTATGAGGTTTGATTTAAAGCTATGTGTCTTGATTTATTTGAAGTAAGTAAGTTGATTTTATATTTGAAAATGACTTGAATTTATAATTGAAAAGGGACTTGTTTTTATAAGTGAAAGTTATATGATTTTAAAGAGGATAAGTTACTTGATTTTGGAAGTGTATAAAACTTTATTTTTCAAGTTATGAGACTTGATTTCTAAAGTATAAGATACATGATTTTAAAGAGTATATGCTACGAGGTTTTAAGACTATAAGCCTTGATTTTATAAGTGGAAATGAATTGATTTAAAAAGTATGGCTTCTTGATTTATTTCAAAGATAAGAAGATTGATTTCAAAAGAGTACGTAACTTGAGTTTTAAAAAGAAAGGAGTTTTATGATTCTTTTTAAGTATGTATGTACGTAGTACTTTTGGGTTTAGTTTCCCCAATGTGATAAGAAATAAAAGTGTCTTAAGTTCTCTAAAATGAAAGGTTGTTATAATAGTTTTATGAGAAGTTGTTATAACGACTTAAGAAGAAGTGAAAAGGTGGTTTAAAATGTTATGTAAGAAAAATCACACCGAGCCTACAAATAGGCCGGGTTATGTTATGAGATACACCGAGCCTATAAATAGGCCGGGTTATGTTATTAGATACACCGAGCCTACAAATAGGCCGGTTTATGTTATGAGACACACCGAGCCTACAAATAGGCCGAGTTATGTTATGAGATACATCGAGCCTACACATAGGCCGGGTTACGCCATATGCACCGAGCCTACACATAGGCCGGGTTACGTCATCTTACACCGAGCCCCACAGGCGGGCCGGGTTATGCTACATGATTCTACAGTACACCGAGCCCCACAGGCGGGCCGGGTTATGTTACATGATTCCACAGTACACCGAGCCCCACAGACGGGCCGGGTTATGCTACATGATTCCACAGTACACTAAGCCCCACAGGCGGGTCGGGTTATGCTACATGATTCCACAGTACACCGAGCCCCATAGGCGGGCCGGGTTATGCCACATGATTCCACAATACATCGAGCCCCACAGGCGGGCCGGGTTATGCTACATGATTCCACAGTACACCGAGCCCCACAGGTGGGCCGGGTTATGTCACATGATTCATCAGTACACCGTGTCCCGCAAACGGGCCGGGTTACGTTATGTAAGGAGAGTTACACCGTGTCCCGTAAACGGGCCGGGTTACGTTATGTAAGGAGAGTTACACCGAGTCCCTCCATAAAGGGCCGGATTATGTTATGTAAGATATGTAAGTTATGTGGAAAAACTTGATGAAATTTTTAAGTATGTATGTAAGAATATGATGTTAATTCTTATTGAAAGAAGGAAAAGAACGGTTAATGTACGATTGATTTCATGAGTTAAAATGACACGGTAGGATCTGGTATTTCATTTTTATACTTGCTCCTGTCATTCTTTTATACAGTTATGATTTGGTTACTGTACCTTATTTTCGTTCCATACTTGCACTTTTGTTATCGACTTCTTCTGGGCTGCGTTCATGCCCGCAGGTGTTAGGTACACATGTTGGTGATCCTTGCTCTTAGGATCTCTGTTCAGTTTTTGGGAAGAAGCTCCATTTACTCCGGAGGCTTGTTTTTGGTATGGGTCCCTGTTGTTGTAGATTTATGTACATTCAGGGGTATGGCGGGGCCCTGTCCCGTCCTAGTTGTTATGTCCAACTCTTAGAGGTCTGTAGTCATGTATGTGGGTTGTACTTTGAAAAAATATAAGTCATTTTGTTATGTATGTATGTATGGTGACAGCCTTATCGATTTTGCCTTTGTTTAGAAAAAAAAAGAGTGATATTTATCTTCCGCGTTTTACTTATGATGTATGAATAGAAGGGTGCCCAGGTAGGGCCCCAGTCACGGGCCCGGGGTTCGGGTCATGACACTTTTCCTTTGAAGCTTTCTATAGTGAATGCATATTGGATATACTCGGTCAATCGGTAGATTTGATATCCTTAAAACTGTCGAGATTTAGTGTATATCTTGACAACATATGTCACACAATTAACCCTTAACTATATTTAGTTCTCATTTTTGTGTTCGTTTCAGCCGTGAACACCGCCTGATTTCAAAAATGCGTAGAGAATTGACCTTATAGAATTCTCCTTGAAGCGGTTAACACTTCACACTTACATATGTGATTTCTAAACGTGTTATCCCGTAGATACATTATTTGATATACCTCATACCAAACTTAGAAACCATTAGAAGACTTCAATGACTTATCTTTGGTACCGAACATTGTCTCATTATGAGAATGGATCAAAAGGTTGTCTTGACAATGTTGAACGGTCATTCATAACTTTACTTGATCTCATTGAAACCTAGATCTTGGGATTTTCAATATTCTAGGTGGAGTTACCGTCATGATGACTTTTCCTCTGCCATAGTCACATTCCCTTCGATGATTTGTCAACCACATCTCTAGTTATGTCATTTGTAATTGGATCCGATAAATTATCGCTTGACTTTACGTAGTGAATTGTGATAATTCCCCTAGAGATTAGTTGTATAATTGTTTTATGTCTTTGTCGTATATGATGAGATTTACCATTATACATAACGCTCCCAGGCCCTTCCAATTTATGCTTGACTATCACAATGTATACATATTGGTGCTAATGATTTGGGCTAAAATGGAATATTTCCATAAAATTTTGAAGCCATTCAACTTTTTCATCGGCTTTATCTAAGGCTATAAATTCAGCATCCATTATAGAGCGGGAAATGCAAGTTTGTGTGGACGATTTTTAAGACACTTCTCCACCACCAATTGTGAATATGTATCCACTTGTGAATTTAGAATCAGTTGAATTGATGATCTAGTTTGCATCACAATATCCCTCAATAACTACAGAATACTTAGTGTAGTGCAAAACAAAGTCTTTGATGTGTTTTAAATATCCCAAAACTCATTTCATTGCCATCCAATATGATTGGCCTGGATTACTCATGTACCGACTCAATTTGCTTATAGAACAAGCTATGCCAAGTCGTGTACAATTCATTATATACATTAAACATCTTAATATATGAGCATAATCCAATTGAGATATGCTTTGAACTTTATTCTTTACAAGTGCAAGATTTATATCAATCAGAGTCTTTGCAACTTTGAAATTCAAGTACTTAAACTTGTCAAGTACTGTTTTGATGTAGTGAGATTGTGACAGTGCCAAACCTTGAGGAGTCTTATGGATTTTAATGCCCAAGATTAAATCGGCAACTCCTAAGTCTTTCATATCAAACTTGCTAGTTAGCATACACTTAGTGACATTTGTGTTGACAATGTCATTACTTATTATCAATAAATCATCCTCATATAAGCAAACAATGACTATGTGATTTTTTGTATTTTTAATGTACACACATTTATCACATTCATTAATCTCAAAACTATTTGACAACATTGTATGATCAAATTTTGCATGCCATTGTTTGGGTGTTTGTTTAGTCCATAAAGAGACTTAATAAGTCTGTGTACCTTCTTTTCTTTTCCTGGAACCACAAACCCTTTGAGTTGTTCCATGTAAATTTCTTTCTCTAAATTTTCATTTAAGAAAGTTGTCTTAATATCTATTTGATGGATTTTAAGATCATACACAACAGCTAACACGACTAATGTCCCTATAGACGTAATTCTTATAACTGGTGAGTATGTGTCAAAATTTTATTTTTCTTTTAAAAATCCATTTGGAGCCTAAAGATATATTTTTGGGAGGAAGATCA
Source organism: Przewalskia tangutica (assembly GCA_029844215.1). Taxonomy (NCBI): domain Eukaryota; kingdom Viridiplantae; phylum Streptophyta; class Magnoliopsida; order Solanales; family Solanaceae; genus Przewalskia; species Przewalskia tangutica. Next base: position 46,165,748 of record CM056723.1, read on the forward strand.
ACCAATTTCAATGTATGGTTATTCAATATTGATTCTATTTCATTATTGACCGCCTCTTTCCATAATAGTGATTCTGAAGAAGACATAGCTTCTTTGAATGTTCGAGGCTCATTCTCCTATAAGAAATTCACAAAATCTGGTCCAAGGAAGTCAACATCCTTTGACGTTTACTACGTTTTGGATCTTCTTCATTATATGTGTTTTCTTCCATTCTATCTCGTAGTCATTTGGATCCTTTGTCAATCGACTTATATTTAATTTTATAAGGATATATATATTTTAAAGAATTCAGCACTATCTGATTCCATTACTGTATTAACATGAATATCAAGATTTTCTTATTTGTAAACCAGAAATCGATACGCATTACTATTGGTAGCATATCCAATGAAGACACAATCAACTATCTTTGGTCTTATCTTCACCCTTTTGGATTTAGCAACCTGCACTTTTTCCCAACACCCCCACACTTTAAAGTAATTTAAGTTGGGTTTTCTTTATTTTCATTTCTCATATGGAATGAAGTGTGTTTTACTACGGAAAACTCGATTTAATATTTTATATTATCTGTAAGGATCTCTTCCCCCCACCAGTTATGAGATACACCTGAACTTATTAACAAAGCATTCATCATTTCCTTTAAAGATTGATTTATTCTTTCTTCAATCTCATTGGATTGGGGCATGTATGGAGTAATTATTTGATGAATAATTCAAGTATCTAGACATATTTGTTAAAAAGGAGATTCGTATTCACCACCCCATTACTTCTTATCATTTTGATCTTTTTGTTAAGTTGCGTTTGAAATTCATTTTTGTATTACCTGAATGCATCTATTTCTTCATCTTTTTTACTAAGTAAGTAAACATAGCAATATCGTGTATTATCGTCAATACAAGTAATAAAATACTTCTTTCCACCGCGAGATGGTATTGACTTCATATCACATATATCATTATTATTTAAGTCTAAAGGTTCAGAACTCCTTTCAATTGATTTGTAAGGATGTTTAGTGTACTTTAACTCAAAACATATTTGGCACTTAGATTTATTGCATTCAAACTTAGACAAAACTATCAAATTAATCATTCTCCGCAAATCTTTGTAAATTACATGTCCCAAACATTCAATTATTATTGACAACGATCATTATATTAAGTTTGAAAGTCCTCTGTAAGTTAGCCTTTTTCTACAAACATTTTGTTCTTACTTATGACAACGTTATCAGATACAAAAACACACATAAACCTTTCCTGACGAGATGTGCAGTAGAGACTAATTTTTTACTTATTTCAGAAACATGTAACACATTGTTCAAAGTCACCACCTTTTCGAAAGTCATCTTCCATTGTATCTTTCCAGAGCCTTCAATCTTGATCGTTGTAGAATTTTCCATTGAGAGTGTTTCTTCATTTACAATGAGAGCATATGAGACAAACACTTCTCTAATCGCACAAGCATGACGAGTGGCTCTAGAGTCAATCCACCACTCTTTGAGATTTCCCACCAAATTGCACTCAGATAGCATGCCACACTAATCATTCATATTCTCATTTGTTTCGACCATGTTTTCTTTCCCCCTTTTCTTATCATTCCTTGGAGCATGACAATTTGCAAACTTATGTCCAACTTTTCCACAATTGTAGCAATTTCACTTGAACATCTTCTTGGGATAATTCTTTGATCCAGAAGGTTTTTTCCTCTTTTTCGAATTAGTTGGACATCTTCAACAATGTTTTCTCCCATAATTGTTGAATTTTATCTAGCTTTCTTTTAAGTCGTTTTGTTATCCTCCTCGATCCTCAATCGAACGATGATATCCTCGAGCGTCATCTCTTTTCCTTTGTGTTTTAAATAATTTTGGAAGTCCTTCCACAAAGGAGCTAACTTCTCAATTAATGCTACAACTTGAAATGAATCATTAATAACCAAACCTTCAGTAAGGAGATCGTGGATAATAACTTGTAATTCTTGGACTTGGGTAATGATAGACTTGATGTCTATCATTTTATAGTCCAGCAATTTTACGGCTATAAACTTTTTCAATCTAGAATCTTCTGTTTTGTATTTCTTTTGCAATGCATTCCATTGTTCTTTCGATGTCTGCATGTTACTATAGACGTTGTACAGATCATTCTCCAGTCCGCTAAGTAAATAGTTCTTGCACAAGAAATTCGAGTGCTTCCATGCCTCTATGACAACAAAATATTCATTCTTGGGAGTTGATTCCAACATAACTGGAACGTCCTCCTTATTGATTTTTTATAAACTTTAAGTAGTCAAATAGAAAAATATTTTCTTTTGTCGTCGTTTGAAATCAATTCCAGAAAACATTTCGGGATTTTCTGCATGTGCTGGAGCCGATACAGAATGACTGGACGAAGAAACATTTCTCGTAGAGACAATGACAGGGGTGGTTGTGCCAAAACCAGTATCATTAACATGTTCGGTTGGATCTCCCATTTCTATTCGACAAACACAAATAAAATTAATAAAGCGGTGAAATTTTTATATCTTCAAACCAAATAAATAACAATGAGAACCAATGAAAATTTTATATCTTTAAATCAATCAAAAATCATTAAATCGGTAAAAAAAATATTATTTTTAAACCGAATGAAAAACAATGAGATCCAGTGAAGATTTTGGTATGTAAGTAAAATGTTTGAGACATAGAATGATGGACGGTCATTGGCCAAATGACGAGTGTTCCACGTTGGTAAATGAAGGAAAAAATGTGCATAGTGTAAAGATTGGAACGGGTCGGAAAGGGCCGCAATGCCACCGCGACGCTAATTCCGGCAAGAGTTACTGGATCCACGGCGCCTCCGAGGCTCAGTCGCGACGCTAATTTGGTAATGCATGGCAAAAAGTCTAAAACGGAAAATCTGATATTTGGAGACTTTTGGGCTGCCCTCAATGACATTCATTATAGAATTATTCGGCCAATACTTGGTTGATGAATGACTGCAATTACTTGAGAAATTCATTGTCATTACATGAGTGATTCAATGTCATTACTTGGCACTTGAAGAGGCAAAATCTTACACTATAAATTCAGGTCTTTGGCTCAATTGTTAGACACTTGCAACACTTGCATTTGTCAGAAAATCTTCTTCATCTCTAGCATATTTTAATACTCAAAATTATTCAAGGGAAACACTTGAGTTTCCTTTGCTCAAGTGTTTAGTAGATGTTTTATATTGTGAGACTATTGCCTAGCAACGTAAAATGATATATACGGGGCAATCTTATCTTAAAGACAGAGTGTCATCATTCAACTCAACAAATATTCAGATCAAGTGTTCATTCTTGTTTCCAGTTGTTTGTTAAGACTATTTTGTTGTAATCTTGGTTCTTCATTTTCCTAGTTCTTGTAATAGGTGTTTACTATTTCTCATTTGTTGTTTCAATTTTACTAACATTTTCAACTATACTCTCAACATTAAAGAAGTATGTACAATATTTAAAAGGAAATTTTTATCTATCCTTATTAAATAAGAGTAACTTAGTAAACTATATAGTACCTTATTTTTATTTTTTTTAATGGACGTGAAAAAAAGCTAAAGCAACAATTAATATGGGACAGATGGAATATATCTCTAGCAATTAATAGCATAAAATAATTCTCGAGACCTCTAACCTTTTTTTTTGGCTAAACCACAAAAATGGTGGCAACTTATTCAATAAAAATAAAATATTTACAGAAGAGGTTTCAGAAAGCAAAAAAAAAAAAGCAGAAAAGAAAACAGAAATATCTAAAATGGAAAAATCTAGCTAGTGACTCAATTATAACAGCTATGCAAGATCTATCAACTCAAATCCAAGTGCATTGACTTGTATCCACCTTTCACACCTTCAAGTCTCAGAGGTGGAATAGATCAAGCTAACATGAAGAAGTTCTTCATGCAGAAATGAATGGAGTTATTTTTCCTACAATACTTGTTAACATCTTGTATCTGCTAGTATTAGGAGAAGTTGTTGCTCCAGAGTATAGTCTTGCTTGATTTGTATCAATCTGAAGCATGTTAAGATGAAAGAACCTTATTCTCGACACCTCTAACCCGATATTGATAATTAGAATCTATTTATATAATAAAGCTAGGCATGTGCAAGGTGACGTGACACCTCTCTGTGGCCTCCGTTGCTATTTATTTTCTTTTTTTCTCCTTTTTTGATTTTTTCCTATTTTTTCTATTCATGTTTTATGATGAAAAAATTAAAATAAATCACTCATTAAACTCTCTTAATTATGTTAAATCTGCTATAAAAAATTAAAAATTATTGCTTTCTGTCTCTTAATTACACATCTCTCCTTTACTCTTATTTATTCCCCATTAACCTAAAAGTCTAATATTAATTGTGTAAATAACTCCTCTTGAATTGTACTAATTACGAGTATATAAATTAAACCACAAGTGAAGAAGGTTAGAGATCGTACTATTTTATCCCACAACCATCTTCATCCATGAATGGCGAGAATTGTCTTTATCTTCTCTTCTAAATTTTTTGTCTCATTATTATTTAGAATTGAGTTAATGTTTCTTACTAATTGCTTATTAACTTGGTTATAATTTCACAAATGGCTACTAACTGTATAGATTTAACCTTAACGGAAGGATGTTAGATATCTTAATCTTTGAACTACAAGTATAATCCATTCATGTATGGTGAGAATTCTTATTACCTTACTCTCAATTTTTTGTCTGATTGTTCTATAGAATTGAGTAATTTTTTGAAAATGAAAGAAAATAATAGGAGATGGAAATGATTTGTGCTACTGAAATCTTTCTTTCATTTCTACACCCTAAAAATTGAAGATGACCATATGGAATGAGCTATCGTTAGAATTGTGAAAATAATTCTAAAATGTCACTTGTGGCCGTCTTTTCATATTCATTTAAATTCTTTAAAATCCTCTTAATTAGTTTCTCCTACGTTACAATTTTTCGATTTCATAAGTTGTTATTCATCTACTTTAATTGAGACTGATTATACAAAAGAAAAAAACTAAAGGTTTTAGTTTACACCATTAGTTAAAAAGTAATGAAAGAAAAAAACATCCTTCCAAATTATGTCAAAGGAAAAAAAGAAAATGTTATTCTCTGTCTTATGTGCTAACACTTATTGTTTAAGAGAGATTGTTTTTCTCTAACAAAAGGTATGGCATTATTTAACTCTATTAAAAGGAAATAAAATTCAATACTTTAATACATATATTAGAAGTACAAAGGAAAATCATATTTAAATTACATATGCACATAAAGAGACCAATTAGTTTTTAAAAAATTCTTTACATGTTAAAAAAAGTAAATTATTAAAGTTTAAATTCACTAGTTAAGAAACTAACATAAGAAACAGAAAGTCTTTAGAGAGAAGGAAAATTTGCTAGGAGAACTTAGCAAATTAATTAATGTTTTCTCAATTTTAACTTGGTTACAAATGTACAAGGACACTCTATTTATGCTTCTTTATGTATAGGGCGAAATTTGTATAAGATAGTTGTACGGATAGTGATATGACACATAGCAGTTGATGTTAACTCAAGTCAAGGTCAGCCTGAGACGCTATCACTGAAACGTGAGAAAGACCGGGAGTGTCGTACACATATATGGTGTCGGTAACTCAGAAGGTCAGAGGAGCCGTTTGAATCATAACAGACAGACTGAACTAGTTATACACATTCCAATAAAGCATTAATTACATTTATGAAGATATTAATTATCTAATTATTACAACATTCATTCTCATATATTAATGAGGCATATTCCGTGGTGTGTGTACCCATAAAACTCATGTATAAATAAGACACATAATTCCATTGTAAAAAGAAAGATTCAAGTTATTACAATATACTTTCTCACTCTCTCGATTATTGTGCTTTTATATGAGTTGTAGTGACTTTGTCAGAGGCTAACACAAGGCTCAAGATAATTATGATTTTACTTTGTCTTAATATTATTTACTTACAGTATATTTTATCTAGCATTATTGTCAAATCAATCACTTGAGATCCACGTGTCCTTGACCACATATACAAAATTCAACTGTATCATTTTACGGGTAAACAGTTTGACACCCACTGTGATCCCTGGACAATTGTGGGGTGACAAGTGACCCCTCTTTCAACTAATCTACGATTTTCTTCAAGTCTTGTTCTTTGTTCAAAATAAATAGATGACAGGAGTAGGAGAATATAGAAGTATTCACAACATCGGGGATAACACTAACAACATCCCACTCGGACTAGATGGCATGCTGATAGGAACCGCGGTACCATAGGACCCACTGATTACAGATGGAGCCACTTTCGAAGGCGGACAGACTCAGCATGAGGATGTTCCCAATGACGAAATGACCGAGGGAGCCATATAAAATCTAAGGTCATAGGATACCGCTATGAGTGATTAGTTGAACCATCTGATGCGGTTTTGATGTAAATACGTAGGGGTAAGTGAGGGTAAGTGGGGCTGAGTTCGGCAAGGAATAAGTTGACGCGAAAATAAGACACAAAGTGGGGGTTCTCGATTCTCGGCTATTGTCGGACAATGGGTAGTTGGAGGTTGTTTCGGGTGGATTCAAGGGGAGTTAGATCAATGAGTTTTATGGGGTTGTTCTAGACATGTCGAGGGTGATCTTGATGATCGGGGTTTTATGGGGCTGTTCTAGACTGGTAAAGTGTGTTATGACAGTTTGTAGTTGTCAGGTTTGGACGGGCTGATAGGGATGGTTTCACGAGTTGGTATTTAGGGTTGATGTTTTTAAGGTACTGTGGGAAGTGGTGGTGGAAAGAATGAAGTAGTTTGGACAAGGAATGCACACGAGATTCAAAGTACAAACCCAAGGACACACCAAGTATTAGACGGTAGATATGGCTTGGATAATAACAAGGGGGTTTTAATATCCAAGTTGACACCAAGATGGGGTGACCAATTTAACAAGGAATAGACCAGAGTTTCTAAGTACAAGCCTGAATACTAACCAAGTAAGGTTGGCCGGAAAACCTTATGATAGACCCTTTGGCTTAGGTTTGGTTGGACCACACAGTTCAAACGTCTACTTACCACCGAAGGGGGTTCCTTTATAAATTATGTCTGGGAGTTGGCCAAGAATCACTATATGATGCATGGGAGGTTTAAAGACTTACAGAGGAAGTGCCCGCATCATGAGATTGAAAAATGGATATTGGTCCACATCGGAGAATACTTTAGATAATAAAACCAAGGAAGAAATGGAGCTCCTCTCCTCTTTTGATCAACCTTTGGGGAAGAGAGGAGCTTTTATAATGGGTTGTGTGGTACTACTCGTACCATTATTGATGTTGCAGGAGGAGGAACATTCATGAGAAAGAGTGCCAATGAGGCACATGATTTGCTAGAAGACATGGCCACAAACAACCATCAGGGGGCCGATGAAAGATCAGCAAGCAGCAGGAAAGTGGCTGGGGTTCATGAGCTAAATGCTATCACTGCATTGACTGTCAGGTTGACACTTTGACAAAGCAGATGCATCAAAGTATTATGTCCTTGAATGATGTCCAGACACCAGTAAGTTGTGAGATTTGTGGGGGTCCCCATACTTTTGATAGGTGCACAACAGTGGATCCAAACAATGTTCCTATGGAGCGAGTTGAGCGATTGGGAATTTTGAAGTCTGATAATGCATTCTCCAACACATATAATCAGGGGTGGAGAAATCACCCCAACTTTTCATGGAGGAATGACCAAGGACAACAATCTCAGTTTCAGGGGCAATATCAACAGAGAAGACCACAACATCCATTGAATCAAGCATCGTTCTCACAACAATTCAGCCCAACAGCCCTATAAGAGAAGCCAGATGAAATAAGAGCAACATTGTTGACCATAGCCAACTCCCAGGAACAATCCATAACAGAGACCGCTCAATTCATGGAAGAAACTAGGTCCTCACTTTCAACCTTGGCCAACTACCAGACACAATTTATGAAGGAGACCACACAATTGATGACCGAGACTAGGTCGTCTATTAGGAGCTTGGAAACTCAAATGGGGCAGTTGGTAGGGAAATTGAATGACAGACCTCAGGGGACCTTCCTTAGAAACACAGTGATGAATCCAAGGGAGCAATGTCAGGAAATCAACTTGAGAAGTGGTAAACAGTTAGAGCAGATTGCATCCCCACCAGTGGTTGAAAAAAAGAAGGTGTAACACCCCATTTTAACCGGAGTCGAAAACGAAAGTACTACATATGGTTGATTCTTATATTGTATTTAAGGAGCCGCCACCTAATTATTCTAGTGAATTAGGACACTTCTAAATATAGCATAAATGCTACAAATGATCTCCATTTTTTAAAGGTCTGCAAAAATTATGAGGTTCCAGGTAAGGTTCTTTATTATCCTAAAGGGAAGGGGTTAGGCATCCTCTAAGATCCGCTAACTTACAGTTGTTCGTTCAAACTTAAGTTGGTATTATTGTGCTAAATGTATTATGCAATTCTAAGGGTGTTCTAACTAAGAAACTATTTAAAACTAGACATGCAAATATTTAAAATAGATATATTTAACAAGATGGTAACGAAAGCAAATAATCATATAAAGAGGAAGTGAATAGAACTTAGCGGTATTTCTCTTTTATTTTATTTTTTCTGCACAGGCTTTAACTTTGGGATGCGCCTCCGGGTACCTGCAAAATACACTTAGTAAAAGAATTAGTAAATAATAAATAAATTATCAAATAAACACAACGTATATATATATATATATATATATATATATATATATATATATATATATATATATATATATATATATATATGTATATATATATATATGTATGTATGTAAAAGATATATTTTTATATAGTGTGGGCTCAGCTAGTGTTATGCCAAGGATACTAAGACATGAGAAGTCAATATCGCTTCGGCTGTGGTCGACTCACCTCCCGGTGAATGATACTATGCATTCTCGTCTAATCTTTTCACTTTCCTCCTCGCCCACATATTCCGTCTCTCTTACCATACAGGCCTCCAGATCGACGGATAAATCTTTCTTCGGCCAAATGTAGTATCTTGTTCAAATCAGAGTGCAATCTGATAAGTATGCCAATGTTTAACAATAAGTTCACAAAATGATAAGGAGCAGCATTGCCGAGATGGTAGAGGTATATGAAGATAAGCAAATGGGGTACTATCTTCCATTTCCAATGTCGCAGCAAGATCAAAAAATTTCTAGAACCTTAGGCATGGCGGGCTATCGGGAAAGGCTAAACCAAACCCAAAATGTGTAACCTTCAGAATAGTTGTCTACACTCGTACTTATACCTACGTCCTGCAAAACAAAAGGAAGTGCACAGTGACCTCAAACAGTGGGACATACAATGAAGATAGTATATATATATATATATATATATATATATATATATATATATATATATATATATATATATATATATATTAAACAAAACTTAAAGACGAAAGAAAGGACGAATATCAAAGTAGTAGCAAAAAGAAAGAGTTACAGACAAGGGAAATGTAAAACACATCAACACAATACTCAATACACAAAAGACAAGCAACAATATATAATATGTATAATTTATTGTTGTAGTAGAGCACTATATATATTATATATAATAGATAAAGGGGCATAACAGTGCACATATATAAAGTAAGAATGCTAATTAATATAAAGTAGGAAATAGTATATAGAAAGCTAAGACAACAATGGATATAAAATAAAGGCTTAGACAGGAGGTACAAATATATATATGTATATATATATGTATGTAAGTCCCCAGGGAGAAATACATGGATATATCTGCAAATACAAAAGCAAAAGACTTTGAGCCTTGTGCAATCCTAGAAAGGCAAGGCCTTGTACAACAGTTGTGGACACAGTGACAAGTTATCACCAAAAAGGTGCAATTAGTCACTTTCCAGTGGTACTATACGCAACAAATTCAAAATAACATAGATAAACACACTAACAGGAGAGAGAGACAATTAACTAAAGATCAAAGTAAACAAAATACATCACAGAAACATGAACAGTGCTGAACATGGGTAACGAAGAACATGAAGAGTATGAAGAACAAGGATGAATACACATTTAGAACATAAAACCACCAAAGCTACTAGTTCTCGAATTGGTTAATCATTCTAACAGTGGTACAACACCATATAATACATACAAGATTAGAGACTAATATGTGAGTGATATAACATAATTAACCAATTAAGCCAAGCAACTTAAACATAAAAGATTTAGGCATGCATTCATGAGATAAAGACGTTAATAATACTAACATATGTTTATCAATTGATGCAGCATCCAGAATCTCCAAAAAAGCATATAACTCTACAAACCCAGTAAAATCAACCTATCAAACCCCGCATTGAAGAACACATACAACAATACCAAGCTTAAGAACCTATGGAAACAGAAATAACAGCTAGAACAGATATAGAAACATTAAAAGAGAGGTTAAAAGAGGGGATACACCTGGGAAAGCATTATTTTATGCAAATCTTCAAAGCCTTAGTGTTTCTGAAACTCCAATACGAAAACCAGCTTGTAAAACCTCTTTGTGAGAGCTCAAGTCGCGCACCCAGAATCTCGAGCTTCTTCAATGATGTTGTTAAGCTCAGTTGACAACTTAGTGCACGACTAAAATGCTTGTAATGGGTCTCAACCGCTTCGCCGTTCTCAGGAGAGAATAAAGTCACAAGAAGAAGCCTCAAAAACCCCAAGAGTGGAGCTCTAAGACCCCATTTATGGGGTGAAACCCCCACATATATTCACCAGTTCAAGAGAGAGGTGTGGAGAAGATGAAGAGTGAGTAAAAATTAAAGTGTGAAAGTAAATGTAAAGTGTGGCTAATGATCGTGTAGAGAAGATGGTAGGGACGAAAGAGAGTAAAACAAAAAAAATGAAGGGGTGCGGCTGCCCTTTTTTTGTCCGTTAAGGTATATACTTATATCCAGAAAAAGAGCCGTTGGGGGAGTATATTAGAGTAAACTAATTTTAGGTTTTAAGGGGTTGTGGGCTTGGGCTTTTGCAATATGAAAATGGGCGGTTGGCCTTATAGAATGAGTCAATAAAAAATATAATTGGGGCTTGGATAAGATAAGCTTAATTCCGGGAGCATTTTTTGGGGTTGAAAATTAAAATAAAATTGGGTTAAAATTGAAATAAAAACAAAGATTGGGCACCCTTTTATTGCAAAATTTGGAAAATTTGGATCAAAATTGAGTGTCAACAGCAGCTACTATTTGACCGGATACGATGGAAAAGTGTACGGGCAAACACGTTGACTTGTAGTCAATTTTGGCCCGACCAGAAGCTAATATGCATAAGAGCGAAAAGAGTCCCGAAGGAAAGGAATTGTGATGCTAAGAAGCAAGATTGATGCAAGTTCAAGAGGTGTTGTCTTAGTGTAGAATTTTGATGACACCGGGGCCATGGGTGCTGTGGGAGGCTAGAGGAGATAGTTCTATATTGTGCTCCTGTTCTGATAAATTAAGGTACCTGCAGTTTAAAACTTAAAAAAGGTTAGTGCAAAACTGTTAAGATAAGATCATAAAGCATGTATATATGATAAATGTGATCCTCTGAGTTGAAATGGTGTCTTTGCGCCGACGTAATGTAGTTGCAGCTGTTCGTCGTTTACGGACGTAAAGCAAATGACGTTTTTTCGGACGTAATGTTGATGTTCCTCTTTCTGGACGAAGATGGCGTCGTTTCGTAGGCATAATGAAGTAATGTCGTTGCATGAATGTTACGTGTATGGACAAAATGTTGATGAAGTCGTTGCATAGGCATAGTGAAGTAACGTCGTTGCATGAACGTTACGTGTATGTCTGATGCGCGAAAAGATGCACACATTTTAACGCAAGTGCACGTTATCGTGACAAGTAATATAGTCTTGATAAGACCGAATATCGTCCACAAGGATTAGGGTTCAAGTACCAACTATCTATCTTTTGGTATCTATTTGGTAAATTGATATTTGATTTTGTTGTTTATAACTAAGAATTATAAAGACTAATTTATCTAATGAGTTTACTTCAGTTGTGATGGGAATAGGGCTTCCATGTCTCCTCAACTATCCGCTTATGTTATTTATTAATACAACGAATTATGGTCTTCTTCTCTCGGAGCTAGCGAGTTTCTGAAATCGTTTTATATTCCCGTTAAGGATATATAAACACTCAACTCCAGTATTGCACCTTACCTACCTTTCGGTGATAAGGATAACTCTATAGGAGGATTAAGAACAAAAACCTAGTTAACCGTCACGCACCATGCGCAAAATTAGGGTTGTTAAGCCTCTCATTAACGCTACATAAATAATTGAGGTATTTTCATCCCCAATCCAAGAATGTCTACCCAACTTACAGCATATTCACAATCTCTCCTTTCGAAGTAAATTAGAAATCATATAAGGATAATTAGTTGTCAATTAATTACCAAGCATTCAACGCAATTATTGGATAAATCTCTCAAAGAAGAATAATAACCATAAACATGTATTAATTCATAACATAAGTTTCTAGTGAATCAACATGGAAAGCCCTATAAGAGAATTAGTTCCTAGTCATTGACATGACAAGAACTAATTCAAAGTTCATCATACAAAAACTGAAATAAAGAAAAGAAAAGGAAAAGAAAGTACTAAATTATGGTCTCCAATCTCCAAGCAAGAAATCTTGTGTTGTGCAAGAAGGGGAACCCTTAAAATCTGCCTAGGGTTCTCCTTTTATAGCCGAAACCGCCATAACTTTTCCTGCGAGCTGGCCCATAAAATCGTCAAAACCCTGATTTTTCCCGCGTCGGCGCCGCGACCCTGCTATCGGCGCCCGGCGAACTCGCCGGGTGATTTGGCGCGCGGCCAGATCTCGCTGGCTCGAGCGCGCGTACTGGAACTTCCGACCTCTGTGATGATTGGCGCGCGGCCTGCACTGTTGACATGGCGCCCGCTGCAGGACTTATGTAGCCTCTCTGGATATTGGCGCCGCGACCGCTTCGATCGGCGCTGGCGCGACTGGAGTTTTGCCTCGTTCGCCACTTTCTCTGTTTTTGGCTCTGGAACCTCCTCTTTTGCCCTCTTTTAGCTCCTTTTCCGCCATTTGGCCATTTTAACCACTTTGACTCAAAAGAAAGGAAAACTATCCTAATACGACACTTATTTGTACAAAAAGGGACAAAAGATTAACTAAAAATGACTCGAAAAGTGTATATAAAATACACCGATCAAATACCCCCAAACTTAACCTTTGCTCGCCCTCGAGCAAAGATAGAAAGAAAGAAATAAAGGACTCAAGAAAAACGAAAATAAAAGACTCACTGTCATTTGATCACTTTTGTTGCATTAGTGTTATCTAGAAAAACATGAAGGTTAGCAGAATAATATGCAGGAACATATAGCATGAAATTTTAGCACACTAAACACATTGAGCTAGATATTTCGCAAACTCATATTTATCATGCTTTAATGGAAGTCAATATACTAAATCATGCATATAAATTCAAAAAAATCCTATGACATGCTTACTTGCTATTCTCCACTAATCCTGGATATGCATAAAAGAGATCTTCAGGACTTTAAGGGTTGTAATGTAGGCTTAGGTAGGGGTTGGTAAACATAGGCATTTAGGCTCATTTTTGTGTACCATAAGCTCTTTAGCTTTTCAGTATTTCCCTTTTCTTTTTGTTCTTTTCTTCACTTCAATTCTATCTTTTTCCCTCTTTTGTTTTGGGAGAATGAAGAGTATAATAATAACAAACACCCCCAAACTTAGGCTTTTGCCTCTTTCTTATTACTTTTTTATTGGGGTGCAACAAGCTCATTCACTCTTTTTGTCTTTTTTTTTAACACAATTGATTCCACTATTTCACATTTTTACTTATGACACAATCTGTGGGAATATAGGGTGTCAAAGAAGAAGTTTCAATTTTTAGGCTCAATGGGGCTGACTAGGGATACTTTTAAAGTCCGGGATAAAAAAGAATGGTAAGAATTGACTATCAAAGAAATGTCTGAGTCATCTCCGTAACATGCATATCCTAACTATTTCGCCTCAAATAGCAAGCAATCATAACAAATAAGTATTCATCATTTAGCATGCACAATTCAAGCAAGAAACTTCAAATAGACACATTTTGTGAGTTTTTGGCATATCTAACCTAAGTGTTTAGATAGTTGCTTTTATTCCATTACATTATTCCACCTTACTTCACTAGGTGTTTCTAGCAACTACAGCATACATGATCTTTTGACAGACAATTATGACTCAAAAAGAAAAATAATTGTGACTCAAAAATACATAAAAACAATAAAAAGACTTAAATAAAACATAACAAGACACAAATAAAACAAGACACAAATACAACACCCCCAAACTTAAATCACACATTGTCCCCAATGTGTGTAGACTCAAAGACAATAACAGAAATAAGACACTTACAGACTTTGGCTAAGATGGTGGTGGTGGCGGTGGCATGGGATAGTGCATGGACCACTGGTTGAACAAGGAACTCATCTCAATAATTTGCTGCTGCGTTTCTTGCTGTCCTTGTATCACTGTGTCCAAACTTTGCATCATCCTCATCTGATTCTGAAGCAATTGCTCCATCATGGGCACCGAGGGTTCTGAATCTGTGGTAGGCTGGTGGCTAGGCCCTGCCGCATATTGAGCCCCTATTTCAGGCTCATCTTCGTTCATTGCGGCCTCTGCTGCTGCTGCTGCTGGTGGTTGTGCCCTTCTTCTTGCTGCTGGGGGACTTGGGTCTGGGAAAGAGTGCACTATCCCATATGTCACCGACAGTTGGTTCCTCTCATTAGTATCAGTGGGTAGGATTTCGACTGCATTCATGTTGCACAAATCAGAGATAAGTGAGCCATGTCCCAATCCACCTGTTGTCACCAACCTGCTGGTCTCCTCAATACTTTGCACTATCTCTTTCCCCACATCAATAGTCAACCCCCTCATAATTCCATATATCAGCTTAATCCTATCTTCTGGCACTCTGGTGAAGTGCGTGGATGGAATCATGCGGGCACTGACGAAATATAGCCAACCCTTGGCTGCTTTGTTGAATTGGCACCTGCTCAGTGCTCTTGACCCATTTCTTGCAATATCAAATGCAGCCCCAGGGTAGCTTATTGTGTCTGCAACGTTATTCCAGTCGATGTTGTTGGTGTTCCTAGACCATGTTCTAAAAGAGTTCCAATCACCATCTCCTCCTTCAACATCTACTGTTTTTAGAGACATGTTTATTATTGTTGCTGTCACAGACACATATCATCCCCTCACAAAGCACTTGTTGTCTACCCTCTCCGGAAAGTTAGCATATAATTCCCGTACCATTGATGTGTTTATTGGTGCTAACTTCTCCTGGTTTACAAATCTTTTCCACCTCCTCATCTCAATCATTGCCCGTATGGGCTCATAGACATCCTCTCCCCCCAACGAATCCCTCTGGTAGTCCATTCCCCTTTCAGGGATTAAAGGTCTAGTACTAAGCTTTATGTATCTTTTATAGGCTTCGTGGCTAACGAACCTAGTCTCATCGTATTGTGTGGCTGAGGTGGATGTGGAGGCTCTTCTTTTTCTGGCGGACATGCTTAACTTACTTTGTACATCTTACAAGTGCTTCCCAACACAATCAATCAATCTAGCAGCTAAAATTCAAATACCCCCAAACTTCAACTCTACTACCCACTATCCACACTCTCCTTGTCTACTCCTTCTCAAAACTTCACAATCAATTTTTCAGCACCCAAACTACTTCACAATGCAACACTTCTCCACACTATTACCTCCTTTGACTACTAGCAACTTTCAAGAAAAGGGTGAAGATTACCTTTTGATGGTGTCTCCACGATGTTCTTGCTTCCAATGGTGAATTGAGGCTATGGAATGGAGCTTTGCTGGTTG
Source organism: Przewalskia tangutica (assembly GCA_029844215.1). Lineage (NCBI taxonomy): Eukaryota > Viridiplantae > Streptophyta > Magnoliopsida > Solanales > Solanaceae > Przewalskia > Przewalskia tangutica. The sequence continues at coordinate 46,181,669 of CM056723.1, forward strand.
AGATAGCTAAGGGTTTTTAGGAATTTAAGAGTTTTGGTTGTGGTTGGGTTTGATTTGTGGAGGATTTGTGGGTAACTTGTGGATTTTCGTGGGTTTTGTGGAGGAGAAGGGTTAGGTTTTGGTTTTGAAATTGGGGCAAATCTGATTTCTGGGCGTTTTTAAGTTTCTGGATTTCGCCGTCGCGGCCACGATTTTGGCCATGGCCTGATGTTCACTCGCCGGGATTTTCGCGCGGCCACATTTCGAGCGCGCGCTGGGACTTGGCATTTTTCTGGATTTCAACCGCGCGGCCTGCTCTGAGCGCATGGCCTCGCTTCAGCGCCTCTTGATTCTTTTAGCGTCGCGGCCCACACTCTGGCGCGTATGGCCTACCGTTTCGAAATCACGCTTTTCTTGATTTTCGCCCTTGTTTATTGCTTTGTACAATCACAACACAAACACTACCTCCGTGAGACCGTTCTTAATAAAAACTACTATATTAAAATAGAATAAATCAAAATAATTTGGGTTGCCTCCCAAGTAGCGCTGTCTTTAACGTCTTTTAGCCGGACGCAAGTTCCTTAGTTTTAATAACCGTGGGGTGGATCAAGCCCCCAACTAATCCATTTTATCCACATTTTGCGTTTTCTTTTTCTTCTTTTCCTCTTAGCATTATCGATGAGGGGAGTTCAGAACACATACTGCGTCGGTGGGGTTTGGCAAACCATGCACCTTTCGTGGGCTCATCTCCCTTTGGTTGACTTGTAATGGCTCACAGGGAGGTTTGATGGTGCTGATTGCAAAGCACCTGCTCATGGTTGGTGGCTCGATGACATGTTTAAAAACTTTAAATACCATTTCTTCCTTCTCCACCCTTAATGTTAGCTCTCCCCTTTCTACATCAATCAAAGCTCTCCCCGTTGCTAGGAATGGTCTCCCCAATATGATAGGGATTTCCGCATCTTCTTCCATGTCAAGAATGAGAAAGTCTGCAGGAAAGAAGAATTTTCCTACTTTAACAATCACATCCTCAATCTTCCATCTTGGATGAACCATCATCTGTCGGCCACCGCGGGCTCATTTGTGGTCGGTTTGGCCTCACCCAACTCCAATCGTTTAAATACTGATAAGGGCATCAGATTTATATTTGCCCCTAAATCACATAGAGCTCTGTTGCAAGTCACCCTGCCCACTGTGCAAGGTAGTGTAAAGCTTCCTGGATCCTTTAGTTTTGGTGGCAACTTTTTCTGCAAGATAGCACTACACTCCTCCGTTAGTGCTACTATCTCATACTCATGACTTCTTCTTCTTCCCCAATATTTCCTTCATGAACTTGAAATAGGAAGGCATCTGCTCCAAGCCTCTATAAAGGTATGTTGATATGCGAACTTCTGAATATCTCCAAGAATTTGGAGAATTGTTTATCAACCGCCTTCCATTTGTAATCTCTGGGGAAAGGGATCTTTTCTGTATACTCCTTCTGGAGTTTTCTCTACCTGGGCTAGGTTCAACCACCTTCTCTTTTTCTATCTCTTCCCTTTTCTCAACTATTGGCTGAAGAGACTGCTGCTCCAACTGTCTTCCACTTCTCAACTGCACTGCCTGACACTGCTCCCTCGGATTTACCTCTGTGTTTCTTGGCAATGTGCCCTGTGGCCTGCTGTTTGCCTGCTTTGCTAGCTGACCCACTTGTGTTTCCAAATTCCTGAACGAGGATCTAGCTTCATGAGCGAGTGCAGGTGTTGGCAAATCTTTATCCTTTGCTTCGTCCGCTTTTCTTGCTGAATCGGTGCATTGAACTGTTGAGGATCTTGGGCTGAGTAAAGGTCATTGATTCTGATTCTGGTTGCTGCATCGCCCCTATATTGACTCTGCTGCCCCCGGTCTCCTCTCCATGATAAATTTGGGTGATTCCTCCACCCTGGATTATAAGTGTTGAAGTATGGATTGTTTTGTGGCCTTTGATAATTACCCACGGCTTGACATTCTGCTTGCTCCATTGGTATATTATTAGGATCAGCTGAAGGACACCTGTCGAATGTATGTGGGCCACCACATATCTCACAGCTTTTAGGCATCTGCACCGCATTCACTGACATTGTATGTTGCTGCAACTGTTTTACCAAAAGAGCCACTTGGGCGTTCAAGGCAGCAATAGCATCTATCTCGTGGACTCCCACTGTTCTCCTCCCACTTTTCAACCTCTCTTCTGTGACATGGTTGTTGGTGGCCATATCTTCTAGTAACTCGTGAGCGTCGTGGGCTGTTTTCCTCATGAATGCCCCACCTGCTTCTGCATCTATGATGGTTCTGGTTGTACTGCTCAGCCCGTTATAGAAGATGTGGACCAAGTTCCACAACTCAATGCAATGGTGTGGGCATTTTCTCTGCAAGTCTTTGAACCTTTCCCAAGCTTCATATAAGGACTCTTCATCTGCTTGGTAGAAGTTGTTCAACTCCCCTCTCAATTTTGCTGCTTTGCATGGGGGAAAAAACTTGGCTAGGAATTTCTGTGCCAGCTCATGCCATGTAAAAATTGAATCGGCCGGCAGGGAATTCAACCATACTTTTGCTCTATCCCTGAGTGAGAAGGGAAAGAGCCTCAATCTGACGGCATCATCAGTAACGCCGTTATATCTGAAAGTTGCACAAAGCTCCAAGAAATTAGCTATGTGCATATGTGGATCCTCCGATGGCAGCCCTCCAAATTGCATTGTGTGCTGTACCATGCTCAGAATCGCCGGTTTTATCTCGAAGTTGTTTGCTCCTATGGCAGGGAGCCTAATGCATGTCTGTGCTCCATTCACTCTAGGCAGCACATAGTCTCCCAAGCTTCTTTCTGCCTGGACTTGAACTCTTTCCTCGACATCCATAGGTACTTGCCGAGGTATTCCTGGATTAGGTTGATTTTCACCTAACCCTTCTCTCATCATGTTGTTGTTGCAGACGCGTCCATCTCTATCAAGGTTGCGTCATTGATTCTTTACATTACGTTTACTGAGGTTTTCTCAATCTCTGGATTGAAGGAACAAGAGTGTCGCCTCTTCTCCGCATAAGTGATTTCTGAAATAGATCAAAAACAGACAACAAATCACGGCACCCTGATTTTTACCAAAAATAAAAGAAAAAACGTAAAAATTTAAAATAAAAATTAAAAACCAAATTAGAAATTAAAAATAGATAAATTTGATATTGAGCTATGCCTAATCCGACATGGCGCCAAAAACTTGATGCGCGAAAGATGCGCTGCTTTAACGAAGTGCGTTATCGTGACAAGTAATATAGTCTTGATAAGACCGAATATCGTCCACAAGGATTAGGGTTCAAGTACCAACTATCTATCTTTTGGTATCTATTTGGTAAATTGATATTTGATTTTGTTGTTTATAACTAAGAATTATAAAGACTAATTTATCTAATGAGTTTACTTCAGTTGTGATGGGAATAGGGCTCCCATGTCTCCTCGACTATCCGCTTATGTTATTTATTAATACAACGAATTATGGTCTTCTTCTCTGAGCTAGCGGGTTTCTGAAATCGTTTTATATTCCCGTTAAGGATATATAAACACTCATTGATGTGCACCTTACCTACCTTTCGGTGATAAGGATAACTCATAGGAGGATTAAGAACAAAACCTAGTTAACCGTCACGCACCGTGCGCAAAATTAGGGTTGTTAAGCCTCTCATTAACGCTACATAAATAACTGAGGTATTTTCATCCCCAATCCAAGAATGTCTACCCAACTTACAACATATTCACAATCTCTCCTTTCGAAGTAAATTAGAAATCATATAAGGATAATTAGTTGTCAATTAATTACCAAGCATTCAACGCAATTATTGGATAAATCTCTCAAAGAAGAATAATAACCATAAACATGTATTAATTCATAACATAAGTTTCTAGTGAATCAACATGGAAAGCCCTATAAGAGAATTAGTTCCTAGCCATTGACATGACAAGAACTAATTCAAAGTTCATCATACAAAAACTGAAATAAAGAAAAGAAAAGGAAAAGAAAGTACTAAATTATGGTCTCCAATCTCCAAGCAAGAAATCTTGTGTTGTGCAAGAAGGGGAACCCTTAAAATATGCCTAGGGTTCTCCTTTTATAGGCTGAAAACCGCCCTTAACTTTTCCCTGCAGGCCTGGCCCAGAAAATCGTCAAAACCCTGAATTTTCCCGCGTCGGCGCGACCACCTATCTCGGCGCCATGGCCGAACTTCTGCCACCGGTGATTTGGCGTCGCGGCACGATCTCTGTCACGAGGCGGCCACTGGAACTCGCGACCTCTCGATGATTGGCGCGCGACCGCACTGTTGACATGGCGCCGTGCCTGGGACTTCGTAGCCTCTCGGATATTGGCGCGCGGCCAGTTCATTGCGAGGCGTCGCGGCGCTGACCTGGGTTTTTGCCTCGTTCACCACTTTCTCTGTTTTTGGCTCTGGAACCTCCTCTTTTGCCCTCTTTTAGATCCTTTTCCGCCATTTGGCCATTTTAACCACTTTGACTCAAAAGAAAGGAAAACTATCCTAATACGACACTTATTTGTACAAAAAGGGATAAAAGATTAACTAAAAATGACTCGAAAAGTGTATATAAAATACACCGATCAATGTCGTCATTGCATGAACAAAATGTTGATGAAGTCGTTGCATTGGCATAGTGAAGTAACGTCGTTGCATGAACGTTACGTGTATGTCGTCGTTGCATGGACAAAATGTTGATGAAGTCGTTGCATAGGCATAATGAAGGGACGTCGTTGCATAGACGTGATGCAGATATCATCGTTGCATAGATGTAATGTTGATGAAGTCGTTGTGTAGGCATAATGAAGTAACGTCGTTGCATGAACGTTACGTGTATGTCGTCGTTGCATGAACGAAATGTTGATGAAGTCGTTGCATAGGCATAATGAAGGGGCGTCGTTGCATTGATGTGATGTAGATATCATCGTTGCATAGATGAAATGTTGATGAAGCCATTTGTCACGCCTCGAACCCCGGGCCTGCGACGGATGCCCTGCCTGGGCACCCTTCTATTCATACAACACAAGTAAACTGCGGAAGATAAATAACACTCATAATTTTTTTTCTTTAAACACAGACAAAGTCGATAAGGCTGCCATAATATATTACGCCCGAATGGGACTACAACTGTACAACAATGTAATTACAACTCACGCCAGTCCATCCCACATATGAATACATACCTCTAAGATTTGGACAGTAAACTGCGACGGGACAAGGCCCCGCCGTACCTCTGAATATATCTAACCATAATGACAAGCTCCGGAACATTGGAGCTATCCCAAAATACTGAACACGGATCCTAAGCTCACGGATCCACAACTGAGTACCTAGACCTGCGGACATGAACGCAACCCCCCGAAGGGGATCAGTACAACAGATACTAAGTATGGAACATAAGTAAAGTACAACAAATAAGATCATAATTGTACAAAGGGATGACAAGGGCAAATATGAAAATCAAATACCAGATCCTACCGTGTCATATAAAATAAGAGTCAACTGTACCTTGTATCACTGTACTATTGTAACACCGTACCACTTTCAAAAATGAAAGCCATGTCAAAATCTGGGACACCTGCCCTCAGCATATAATATCACAGAAGCATGCTCGTGGAATACAATATCACTGTCAGCATGTAACAAGTATAATATACAACCATCATCAGATAAGCATGCCCGTGGAATTCCCACATCATTGTCGACATGTAATAAGTATAATAATCAACTATCAGTATACTGTGCCTTTTTCACAATGAGAGTAATAAGAGTAAACTTTTCCGTTTTAAAATAGGAAGCTTATAATTAATTTAGGGCCGCGAACTTTCCCTTTTAAAAAAAAAACCAAGGTACCAACATCTCATGTACCAATTACATATACAAACTTTCATTTCAGTTATGCCAAGGTACCAAAACATCATGTACCAAACACATATGAAATCTTCCATTTAACCATGCCAAGGTACCAAAACATCATGTACCAAACACATATAAAATCTTTCATTTAGCTATGCCAATGTACCAAAATATCATGTACCAAACACATATAAAATCTTTCATTTAACTATGCCAGGGTACCAAAACATCATGTACCAAACACATATAAAATCTTCCATTTAACTATGCCAAGGTACCAAAACATCATGTACCAAACACATATAAAATCTTTCATTTAGCTATACCAAGGTACCAAAACATCATGTACCAAACACATAATGAACCTTCATTTTAGACAAACCTAGGTACCAACAAGTCATGTACCATACACACATAATGAACTATCACTTTAAAACTCAAGGCACTTTCATTTCATGTACTATATTAAGGACTTAATCATGGACATTCTCACATGATTTCCTTATAACCTTTTATATTATCTCTTGACTTTCCACAAACTGTTATAACCAACTTCCCATAAAGCCGTTATAACATCTTTCATTTTAGAAAACTAAAGCACTACCACATCTTTCCTTTTAATACAACCAAGACATTATCACGTCATGTAAGGAAGTTGAACCCAAAGTACTACTTACATTAACTTCTTTACAAGAAGACTCAAATCATGAAATGTTGGGGGATTAAACCCAAAAGTACTACATACATCTATTCTTTATAAAAAGAATCATTTCATAAAATTTTAGGGAGTTGAACCCCAAGAATACTTTTGCTATTAAAATCAAGTTACTTACACTTTTAAACTTAAGTAACTTATACCCTTAACACCGAGAACTTCTTCTTTTAACATTAAGTCATTTATTCTCTTTAAATCAATCAAGTAACTTATACCTTTAAATCAAGTTACTTCTCTTCTTTAAAATCAAGTAAGCTTGTACTTTTCAAATCAAGTATTATAACTTTCAAAATAAATCAAATCTCTTAACTCTAGAAATCAAGTCTCACAACTTGAAAAATAAAGTCTCATAATATTTTAAAGAAATCAAGTCTCATAACTTTAAATCAAATCACTTAACTTTAGAAATCAAGTCCCATAACTTGAAAAATAAAGTCTCATAATCTTTTAAAGAAATCAAGTCTCATAACTTTAAATAAATTCATTTACTTCAAATAAATCAAGTCACATAGACACACCAAAATCAAGTCACATAGGCTTTCCAAATAATCATGTCAAAAGAAGGAAGGATAGTTCACATACCTCGTGACGATTAACCAACACGACTAGTAGCAATACGCTCCAATGTACTTCAACCTTATCGTCTATTCCACATTCCAAGTAGAATATGCTACACGTAGTACTTCAACCTATAATGACGATAGCACTTCTATCAATATCATACTTACTAGTATAAGGCTTATACCAAATAATTTCCCTCTTATTCTACGGAAATTTGGGCAGCACTTCCTTTGTTTCTACGTACTTTTCCACCTTTTTCCAAGGCCCGTATTCAACAACCAACAAGCCACATTTAAGGAACAACCAACAGTTAACCAAAGGGGATTACACGCCTAACTGGACATGTAAAATTCTGCCCCACAATCTATTCAAAATAGTCCACAATTTATCCAACATTAAGAGTACGATGTGAAGCCTTTAACACCCTTATTCCTTAGGAATTTCATTAACCATTTATCCACATTAAACATACATGTTGGTGGATGATTTTCCAGCAGTTTTATACCACAAAACAGTCCATCAAAACTGCATAACGATACCCCACAGTTTTAGGGAAAATTCGGCCAACAACTACAATCCAACTACCTTTTCCTTAATCCTTTTTAATCTAATTCGAATTACAAAACTTCCATATAAGTTATAACAACTTATTAACAAAAATATTACTCCATTATAACATGCAATAGGTGACGTTAATAACGACAATAACCAACAAAACCCGATAATCACCAAACCTGCCCATTCACAGTTCTAGCCCCAAAAATGATTCAAACGCTTTTTATTCTTCATTATTTTTAGCACAAGATCATCCATACATTATAGCTATATGTAATATCCAATTACTTTTAAAGAAGAAGGACTTTTATCTCATTTTATGCCCAAAAACGCCCCAAAATAGTCCGGTCTTTATTGATCCGCAATTTTCGCTTCGCTCCACTTCTTCAAGATCCAATCACATATATGTATCACCTACAACCTTAGGAGAAACTTCTCTTCACGTTTCGCTTCCAAAAAGTCGACGGAAACCCCTAGGGTTTCATCACCATTTTCGGCCAACACACAAACTAAGAGGTTCTTTGAGAGTTAATTTGGTTTAACACTTGGTTAGAGACCTTAATCTTGGAGATAAAATAATTTAATCACACTAGGTGTTCTTGAGCTCAAAGGAGAGAAATATGAGAGCAATATTTGGCTAAGTGTAAAGTGAATCCAAGTCTTGCAAGACTTGGATAGATATAGCCAAGTGGAGTGGGCCCCACAAGCCACTTGTCCTCAAAATATATAGAGAGAGTCAAAGTCTTCCAAGACATGTTGGGGTGACATGTGTCACCCTCTTATAGGTCCATAATTAATAATTCTTCACAAAATAGTAATAAATCTCAAGACTTGGAGAAATCATCTTATTTTTCGGTGGGCCCCGCGAAATTGTGAAATTTTGGAGGTCCCTATTTTATTAGCTCCAAGCCTTCATATCATATACTAGGCCCACATACCAAATTTGGGTCGAATCCGACCCCTCGTGAAGAAATTACGACGTTACTTTCGTCGTGACCAAACTTTTTCCTTAACGAAAATGTACCTACACTTTCTTTCCGACTTTCAAACCTTATATTCTTAGTCACGTTCTCACTTATGTGCCATGATATAACGGGGTGTAACATCCTTCCCCCCCTCCCTCCTTAGAAATATTCATCCCGAATGTTCATACTAGGTTCATGCTAAACAAATCTTGGTATAGTCTTCTTAAACTACACTCGACGAAACCAATTATGCCACATATGGCCACAATATATCACACATGCATATACATCAATCAAAGTCAAATGAGAAATCACATCTAGAGGGTATATCACCACTATTTACTCCCATTCATGGCCTAAAATGATTCTTTTTTCGTACCTTCATTACTCATAACTATAACCACTTCAATTCTTTTAACACTTGTTCGCTCCTTTTCTTACTTGTCGTACTTTTCTCGTACTTCCAAACTCATTCTAGTATACGTACATAATTTCAATCATTGCTTCTGTTTTCAAATCCTTGGAGTTACTATATCCAAACTTGGTCATTATACTTAGATTCAATTTCCGTTAAGGCCCTTCTCCGCCCTCACGACCCGATTCTGGTGGAACGCATCCACGAACTCGTACAACGATTAACTAGACTTGGGCCTCGCACCCTCGTGACCCTATCACATAGCGGGACCACCTCTAACTGACCCCACTCTATTTCAAGCTATGGGTTGACCCGCAATCAGCCCACAACCCGACCCATCGTCACACTTAACTCTCATTCTAGGTCTGAAATAAATCTTACTACCCGTGAAGGCCTTATACATCTAAGGTCTCATCGGTTATCAATATTCCAAGGTTCACAATTATTCTATGTCCCAAACTTACACTATCAGTCCCCACATACGGGAAATGTAGCTTCTCAATATCTCAAAATCATGTTGTCTTACTTACAACAACTCTATTTACTCCATACCAATATTATTCACACAATAACTTAAGCGTACAACACAGCTTAATCTAACAACATGGTATGCTATCAAATCAATTAAACATGATCTCTTTTAAGAGTCTATCACAATATTAGTCAGTTTATTACCTCCTGACTATTCCAAATCAGTACATATATAAAGCCTAGGTGTGGATTCAATAAACTGTTTCACACCTTCTAAGTAATTATTAAGGTTTAACCAACTCATGGTAACTCATAATCATTCTAGGCAACACACATATGACCCTAAATAAATACGCTCGTACAGATTCATATCATCATTATACCAACTATACAATAGTTTTACCAACCTGGATACGCAATCCATATAATCTGTTCTGGGCCACTGTTGCCTTACTCAAAGCTGCAATCACAATAATACGTTAGGGAGAGACTACCCTAACAACATAGATCTATCGCACGATCTCAGAGTGAGAAGAATGGAAACCAATCCTAAATGTACTATAGCCTCCTGTTTATAGATGTGGTGCACAACACACTGATAAACAAGACTATATTATACACGGTCTGTAGACACTCCGAGGACTAACTGCTCTGATACCACTCTGTCACGCCCAGAACCCCGGGCCCGCGACTGGTGCCCTACCTGGGCACCCTTCTATTCATACAACACAAGTAAACTGCGGAAGATAAATAACACTCGTCATTTTTTTTCTTTAAACACAGGTAAAGCCGATAAGGATGCCATAATATATTACGCCCGAATGGGACTACAACTGTACAACAATGTAATTACAACTCATGTCAGTCCAACCCACATATGAATACATACCTCTAAGATTTGTACAGTAAATTGCGACGGGACAAGACCCCGCTGTACCCCTGAATATACCTAGCCATAATGACAAGCTCCGAAATACTGGAGCTATCCCAAAATGTTGAACAAGGATCCTAAGCTCATGGATTCACAACTGAGTACCTAGACCTGCGGACATGAACGAAGCCCCCCGAAGGGGGTAAGTACAACAAGTACTAAGTATGGAACGGAAGTAAAGTATGTCACGCCCTTTTTCGACCGCGACATTCCGAAAACTCCTGCTTTATAAAATATGTTAGAAAATAAAATAAATACTAAAGAGGGATTAAAAGTGCTAAAAGGGTGCTAAAAAGTGCTAAAGGGTTCGCGGAGTCGCCACCTAATTAGTTTGGGTGAATTAGGACACCTAAATGTCAATTAGGTTAAGTCAACATTAACTCCCTCTAAGATCCGCTAACTTGCGGTTGTCCGTTCAAACCTAGGTTAATTATTATGCTAAGAAAAGGCATGTTTAAAAGCATTTAAGTAAAAGAAATTTGAAAGTATAAGATATATTCTTAAAAAAAATTGCAAGATTTGTGTATAAAAGACAAAGTTAGTTTTGAAAAAAATATGTCATTAAGGTACCTAAATACATATTAGATATATGTTATGTATAATAGGAGTAATAATGCAAAATTTATTATGACAAAATATTTACTTATGAGATAGGATGTAAAATGGCTATCATGCTAGCAACCTATGATTTAAATAATTTTCTTACGTGAACACTAATAAGGATTTATAGCAAAATGGGTTTCTCATGTTGAAATAATATATTAGCTATCTAAATAATTATGCAAGTGAAAATTATTAAATGGTTTCCTATAACTTAAGAGGGGGAAGCTATCTTCTAATTTATTGCTTCAAATGTTTAACTACCCCAAGTATCTTACTAGCAGCGTAATGTTAGACAATTATATTACAATAAATGAATGAGGTGGGGTAGGAAAACAATAAAGATGACTCGAAGGATGGCGATGTAATTTCGCCTGCGGCTTGGACTTTCTGGAGCAAAGATAAATGCACATAGATGTGGGTCTTCATGCTTGCCACGATGAGTCTCACCATGAGACTGTTTGTTGTTCCGATGCGTTTCATTTAAAAATAAGAGAAGATAAAGATTAGAAGCTATCCAAATAATAAAAAAACAGGTAGGTATTTAGTATGAAAAGTAAACGCATGCAATTTACAATGCAGTGGCCAAGCAGTAGTATTCACTAGGTGCCAAAAGATAAACCAGAAGATTTAAACGATTCAGTGACGTGCTAGCCATACAATGACGACAAGTAGCAAGTGGCAAAGTAGATACATGGGTACGGGACAGTACACCGACAAGGAGAAACAAATTGCAAGACAACAAACAATTAATCTGATAAGAATTGCAGGATTCATAATATAGGGTATACGAAGATGTACAACCGCGACATACATGGAAGTCAGCAGGTACCCTGCATACTTCTTATTATACTGTATCAGATTCAGCAAGCCAAATGGAACATGAAACAAAAGAACATGAAGATGAATCGGAGTACAATGAGAAAAAAAAAGAATGTTGAACCAGCCTGTGCTTTTGACAGGGAATTAAAATGCTAGCAAAGAAGAGAAGTAATTTTAAGGCCATTTCTATACCACTTAGACAGGAGAAAAAAAAACAATCCAATACAATGGTTAGCAACTTGATAACAAACTGTGCAGTTTAAGCAATATGCTACTGATAGGATATTCAATTTCATGCTAACACAGGTTCGGTCATAACTCGAATCATTAACAACTAGGCCAGTTAAACATGCACATGACAAACAGGGCTACGTAATGCGTCGTAAACTCGTCAATTATACAATATAGATGGTAACTGCTGCAGCTGTATGCGCATTGATCTTGATGCATAAACACCTCGAATTAATAGACCAGAAGCAACATGACTAATCCTAATCAAAGGCTGGAGCGGATAAGTTGATTGGCTAACTTGAGAAGAGATGAGACACATGCCCTAATTAACTAGCAGGCTTGGCAAGTATTATTCAGAGAACCAAGCAAACAAGAGCATTTTTTGAAGGCAGACTCTGATGCAGCATGCGAAAAGAGGAATTACCAGTCTTTACTTCTTTTTATGACAACATACTTAATGAACACACAAGATGATAGTATAAGGCATAAGCCTTAGGATTAACCAAGTACAATTATGAAAGGTTTATCTAGACCCAAATATATACAACATAAACATCATATTGAAGCTATACAAGAATTGTTAAAACGTTTATCAATCAATCCAGGGAAGCGAGTATGTCAAGCATTTATGATCCAGGCAGATTGGGGCATTATTAACTCATACTTCACGAATACGACAATTATGAGGGGCATACACAGTTATAAGATCTGATTGCGGGGCGGCCTCGGGAGAAATTGGAACGACTTAAAATAAGGCAAAAGTCAAACGACATTAGGACATATATGACTTCATACTAGACTAAAAATCTGTAAAGTCCGGGAAAAAAATAATAATATATAGTTGTTGGTTGGTTTAATAAAAATATATATTTCATAATCTTTTTATAAGGACTACATGGCATGTTAGAAATCTATTAGTTGGCAAAATATATAATTCATAACCTTTTTATAAGGACTACATGGCATGTTAGAAGTCTATTAGTTGACAAAATATATAATTCAAGCCTTAAAGACTTCAAGAATTAACCACATTAAAAAAAATCTGCATACACATTTCTTTGGTAAGGAAACAACCTACTTCCCTTCCTCTCCCCTTTAACTCCCCTCCACTCTTGGCTTTCCCCCTCCCATAAGTTATACAAACACCCTTACTTATACATACTTGGCACAAACAAAGGACTAGCACAAAGAATACAAAATCAGAAAAAAAAACAAGTGAACAAGAAGAGGAAAAATCTGAAAAACATCAAGAGAGGAAGGAGAACAAAAATAGGAATACTAGGGAGCAAGGATCACTTGTAGCAACAGAACAACAATCCTTTTCACGCTTACAAGGTGAGTTTTCTCACTCAGAAATTCTTGGTAACATCCTTTATTTTTAGTTCAATACATGTTAGAATAAGAATTGAGTGTTGAAAAGAAATATTGAACTTTTGATTGTTTAGACAACTAGTTGCGTCATGAACTTTACGAACTGTTCTCACTGAGTTATAATTGTTAGAATTTGATGAAATTCGGAGGAATTGTACACCTCTCTAATATGATCATATAGAACCAAAAATGAGGTAAAATGGACGTACGGTTTGAAAGTTATCATAGTTCAAAGTTCCTGCCTTAGATTTGGTCGAAATTCGGAAAGGCATAATTACGGACTGTTTTTATTGAGTTTTTACTTATTAGAATTATATGAAAATTTTCATGGTTGTAAGTCTCTCTGTTACGGACAGATATATATAGAGATTTATTAAAACGGACTTACGAGTTGAGAGTTATTGTAGTTTGAAGTTGCGGCCTCGGATTCGTCGGAATCCAGAAGGGCAGGACGTTGAAACGTAAAACTGTACTAATCTGTGGGGAATATGAAAATTGTTTCTAAATGAAAGTTCTAGATCTCTTTGTTGTGGAAATTTTGAGACCTTACGGGGGTCTATCCGACTTACGGATTGAGAGTTATCGCTGTTTAAATTTTCTGCCTCGGATCTATCGAGATTCAGGAAGGGCAGCGAATAAAAGTGTAAAACTGTACCAAATGGTACAGAATATGAAAGGATGGTTCACATGGAGACGTGTAGCTCTCTGTTCTCGTCGTTTTGAGATTTTATGGGGCTTGAACGGGTTTCTGATTAGGAGTTATGACTATTCTAAGATTGGGTGTTGTTTAATAAATATTCTGCCGAAATAAATTTCATGTGGCTGTTTTGAGGATAAATTTGTGTTAGTTACCCAAAGTAGTTTTAAATGAAATTTGGTACAGTGAAAGATCCCGTCTTACCTTAGTTTCCGCTGAGAAACACCTTAGTTGGAGTTATGGTTAAAAGTTATAATCGTTACAAGTATGAATGACAGAATGTTAGAAAAGAGAATAGTATTTATTTGATCTTACGAAAAAAATGAAAAGTGAATACGTGTTCACATAAATATATAAATATATAATGGATCGGGTTGCGCGCAACAAAGCGTAAAGTGAATACGCGTTCACAAATACGTAAACATAATGGATCGGGTTGCACGCCGCAACAAAGCGTAAAGTGAATATATGTTCACAAATACGTAAATATAATGGATCGGGTTGCGCGCAACAAAGCGTAAAGTGAATACGGCGTTCACAAATACGTAAACATAATGGATCGGGTTGCGCGCAACAAAGCGTAAAGTGAATATATGTTCACAAATACGTAAATATAATGGATCGGGTTGCGCGCTGACAAAGCGTAAAGTGAATACACATTCACAAATACGTAAACATAATGGATCGGGTTGCGCAACAAAGCGTAAAGTGAATACGTGTTCACAAATACGTAAATATAATGGATCGGGTTGCCGCGCAACAAATATGAAAGATGAATACGTGTTCACCTATATATAAATATGAAAAGTGAATACGCGTTCACAAATATATAAATGTAATAAACATGTGGAAATGCAGGGAATGTCTTAGCATAATACGAGATAAAATAAAGTGTTAGTTAAACGAGAATTTCCTATGAGGAGTTGTTGCATATTTAAAGATGTTGTAACCTGATATGTTTTTGCAATATGCTTATTACGTTATAATGTGATTGCACTTGGAATATTGTGGTGTTACTTTGAATTGCAGGGTAAGGTTCTCACTCAGCCCCAGATGGTAGGGCTGACTCTTTATTTAACATGTTTCAGGAAAGCGTGATAGAGGAAAGGCTCCACGCCAAGGCTAGCGATCGTCCATTACCAAGTCCATTGCTTCGGGCTTGGTACTCGTCAGGTTCAGAATGTCAGTTCCAGTGTCTCGGGAAATGCCCGTGTGGAATGGTCTCCCTTCCAACTTAGAATAATATTTGTCAGTATGTCTATGTAGAAACAATATTTGCACGAGTATGGGCTCGCGTTATATTTTCAATAAAGTCATAAACAAATTTCTTTATTGTTATTTTTATTAATAGCTCCGTATTTGAATATAAGTTTAAATTTCTAAATAAAGAGAATTAAATGGTGCTCCTGGTGGAAAATAATTGTCCAGGTGCCATCACGCCCTAAGTAAAGACTTAGGAAAATTTGGGGCGTGACAAGTTGGTATCAGAACTAAACCAGGTTAGGAAATTCTAGGAAGTTTCTTCGAGTTGGGTGTTTGAACGGTTACTTATTGCGACGGTGTGCGCGCCACCTTAGTAATAAGTAAACGGAATAACATCCTAAAGTTTCACTTCTTTTATACTCTTCTCGTGCCTATCTTGAGTCTTTTCAAAGACTTGGTTCTCGTACTACCTCCTTCAAAGGATTGTGGAAGGGAGTGTACAACGATAAAATAACCAGATGTGACTGCACCACCGAAAAGGTAGGAGAGGTACGAGATAGACTATGGGGCAAATTTTGTGAGAAGAAGAGAACATATCTATCTGGGGAAGGACTACAAGTCTAACTTGATAGTATTTCTCGATGAGGTAGAAAACCTATTGTTTACACGAGGATGTGTGGAGACGCATAGCGTCAATTTGGTGTCGCCTTGCGGTTAGTGGGCGACACACGGGTGTGGTGGAGAAATTTTAGAAGAAATCATTTTCGATGTCACCACCGATGGCGTGGGGAGTTGAGCGCGTTCGGTGAAAAGTACATGCCTAACTCCGAAAGATGCGCTCAGACGTGAGTTTGAACTATTGAAACAAGGAGACCGCAATGTGATAGAATACAATACCTAATTCATCCGATTGTCGACATCTGACACATGTATTATTCCTACGAGAAGGAGAAAGTCAAAAGAGTTGTTAAGGGTTTAAACCCAAACTTGGAAGAGAAGGTAGTGGCATTAGCCCATTATCGGGCATACCTTGATCGTTGGTATGACAATGAGGGTAGAAGGTTTCGCTAAAGCAAAAAGAGAATATTCGCGAAGAGATTTGGACGTCGGGATCATTTAACTTGAGTCAAAATCGAAGCATGAGTTTAGTAAGGGATCTTGAGACCGAACCAATCGTGGGCGATCTTATTTCAAGCCTAAGAGGCAGTTGGTCTAATTACCAAGGTAGCAAGGACAAGGCCACCAACCCTAACACGGGAGGTGACAAACCGATTTGTAAGATTTGTCAAAGGAAACACAATGGAGAATGTCGACTCTTGCGAGGACATGTTATAGCGTGGAAGTCGGGCCACTATGCGAGGATTGCGAAGAGGACCCAAACTCAATATATTCGGGGAGGTCGAAGCAACCACGGTACTCTGGAAATCGGAAACCAACCCCGCCAGAGTCGGGAGGTCAACAACCCAACAATTTAATCGGCTCACGCTTTACCCGGAGGAATGAGCGAAGCATCTAATGCGGTGGTCACAGGTATTTTGCTAGTCTCGAGTATTCCTGCATTTGTATTATACGATCCCGGCTCTACATTTTCATATGTGTCAATGAGCTTTGCTAAGAATTTACACGTAGAACCTTCTTATTTAAGTGAACCTTTTGAGGTTATGACACCAGTAGGGGCCTCAATTTGGGCCTCTCGGGTGGTAAATAATTTCCCATTAGAAGTGAATGGCAGGGGAACAATGGTGAACCTAGTACTACTTGATATGGTAGACTTCGACGTCATTTTGGGTATGGATTGGTTGTCGGCATGTTATGTCATGTTAGATTGTCAATGAAAGATAGTGAGATTAACTTTTCCCGGAGAACCAGAAGTTGTTATAAGGGGTAGGGTTGTAATATCCTCAGGTCAGTTTATTTCCTACCTTGGGGCTCAAAAGTTATTGAGAAGTCACAGAGTGGAGTATGCATATCTGGCTAATATAGTGGATACCCAAAAAGAATCCTCAGCGGTGAATGATGTTCCTATTGTTCAAAATTTTAGGAGGTTTTCTGAAGATCTTTCGGGCATTCCTCGGATAGAAAGTGGAGTTTGCTATAAAGTTAATTAGGGTACAAGACCCATTTCTATTCCTCCATATCGAATGGCCCAGTGAATTGAGGAGTTAAAAGAACAATTGAAGGATCTTACGGATAAAGGTTTTATAAGGCCTAGTGTTTCCCGCAGGGTGCACGATCTGTTTGTGAAAAAGAAAGGCGGATCGCTCCGAATGTGCATCGATTATCGAAATCTCAATAAGGTCACGATCAAGAACCGATACCCATTACCAAGAATCGATGATCTTTTGACCAACTTGAGGAGCTAGCTATTTTTCCAAGATTGATCTCGTTCGGGATATCACGGTGAAAATAAATCGGATGATATATCCAAACGACCTTTAGAACGTCGGCCATTATGAGTTCTTGGTCATATCGTTTGGGTTAACCAATGCCCCAAATGACTTTTATGGATTTAATGAACATAATCTTCAAACTATTCCTAGATTTGTTCGTGATTGTGTTCATAGATGATATCCTAATCTCTGATAAGAGTGTTGAAGAACATGAAGAGCGTCCGAGGTAGTGCTTCAAGTCTTGAAACAGGAGAAACTATATGCTAAATTTTCAAAGTGTGAATTTTGGTTGGAAAATGTAGCCTTTTTGGGTCATGTTGTGTCAAGGGATGGAATTATGGTAGACCCCCAGAAGATAGAAGCAGTGAAGAACTGGCCAAAACCGACCACTCCGACAGAGGTTAGAAGTTTCTTGGGTTTGGCTGGGTATTATAGAAGATTCGTAAAAGGTTTTTCTAGTCTTGCTGCTCCTTTGACCCGGTTGACTCAAAAAGCGGTTAAGTATCAGTGGTCAGAAGCATGTGAAGCAAGTTTTCAGAAACTAAAGGAATTGTTGACTACTGCACCAGTCCTAACCTTACCATCGGGACAAGAAGGGTTCACAGTCTATTGCGATGCCTCTAGAGTTGGGTTAAGATGTGTCTTGATGCAGTTTGGAAAGGTTATTGCGTATGCATCTAGACAGTTAAAGATACATGAGAAGAATTACCCAACTCATGACTTGAAATTAGTTGCGGTGGTGTTTGCCTTACGAATATGGAGACATTATTTGTATGGTGTGCATGTGGACATATTTACATATCATAAGAGTTTGCAGTACATAACCACGCAGAAGGATTTGAATCTCCGACAAAGAAGATGGTTAGAGTTGCTTAAGGATTATGACCTTTGTATTCTTTACCATCCTGGGAAAGCCAACGTGGTGGCTGACGCACTCAGTAGGAGATCAATGGGCAGCTTGGCCCATTTGGTAATACAAAATAGGAGTATTGTTCGGGAGGTACAAAGATTGGGAAACCTCGGGGTTAGCTTAACTGAGATCGGTGAAGGTAGGGTGGTGGTACATGATACCTCATGATGCTTTAGCTTGAGAAATAAAAGAAAGTCTATTTGAGGATCTGAGTTTGTTGGATTTGGAGAGGATCAACAGAAACCCTTCACAGTTTACATTGGGAGATAATGGCGGAACCGCCCGGTATAAGTGTAGGTTATGTGTTCCTAAGGTAAAGGATCTAAGGAGGAAGATCTTAGATGAGGGTCACAACACAAGATATTCCATTCCTCCAGGGTCAACAAAAATGTATCAGGACCTCAAGGTAAATTACTGGTGGGACGGGATGAAGAAAGATGTTGCGGAGTTTGTGGAGATGTCTTATATGTCGTGGTGAAAGTTGAACATCAAAACCTGGCGGATTACTTGAGGACATTGGAGTCCCTATGTGGAAATGGGAGGCGATTCATATGGATTTCGAATGGCGGTCTACGAAAACTCGAGAAGGTATGATTCTATTTGGGTGATTGTTGATCGGCTTACAAAGTCAGCCCATTTCTTACCGGTCAAGACTACGTATCGCGCACCACGATGCAGATTTATTTGAAGGAGATTGTGCGATTACAGGATTCCTTTACAAATTACTTGGATAGGGGTTCTCGAGTTCACCTCACACTTTTGGCAAAGTTTCCAGCAGGTCTCGGGACAAAAGTTAAGTTAAACACGGCTTTCCACCCGCATGACGGATGGGCAATCGAGCGAACAATTCAAACACTTGAGGACATGTTGCGATCTTGTGTGTTAGATTTTCGGGAAGTGGTTGGACCATCTATGTCTAATTGAGTTCGCCTACAACAATAGTTTTCACTCTAGCATACAAATGGCCGTTTGAAGTATTATATGGGCGAAAATGTAGGTCTCACTTGGATGGTTCGAGGTGGGTGACGCTTATTTGTTCGGACTGAAGTCATTCAAGAAACAAATGATAAGGTACAAATGATTCGGGAGAGGATCAAAACAGCTCATAGTCGTCATAAGTCCTATGCGGATCATCGGAAAAGATATCTTGAATTCCAAGAGGGGGGGAAAGTATTTTTAAAAGTGTCCCCAATGAAGGGAGTGATGCGCTTTGGTAAGAAAGGGAAATTGAGCCCAAGGTTTATTGGGTCATATGAGATCTTGCGAAGAGTGGGGAATGTGGCTTATGAATTAGCACTTCCACAAGAGCTGGAAGCGGTGCATCCGGTGTTTCATGTGTCAATGTTACGAAAATACTTGCACGATCCAAGTCACGTCGTCCTTCCCCAGGAGATAGTTCTTAATGAAGAGCTTGATATGAAGAGGTTAGGTGGAAATACTTGATAGGAAGGTTAAGCGCCTTAGGAGTAAAGATATTGCTTAGTGAAGGTCTATGGAGGAATCACTCCTGAGGAAGCCACGCAGGAAGTCGAAGAGGCGATGAAAGTCAAATATCTATTCCTATTTGACTAAGGTAAAAAAAAAAATGTGTTACATAGTACTTCATATGTGTGCCATTTGAGTGTCTATATGCATGTGTTACAACTTTATTCACATTCGAGGACGAATGTTTCTTAAGGAAGGGAGAATGTGAAGCCCCAATTAGTGTTACAATAACAATAAACATTATTGTGTCTATGTGATTATGTTATGACCTTATTCACATTCGAGGGCGAATGTTGCTTAAGGAGGAAAAATGTAAAGTCAGGAAAAATAATAATATATAGTTGTTGGTTGGTTTAATAAAAATATATATTTCATAATCTTTTTATAAGGACTACATGGCATGTTAGATCAGTGTTACAATAACAATAAACATTATTGTGCCTATGTGATTATGTTATGACCTTATTCACATTCGAGGACGAATGTTGCTTAAGGAGGAAAGAATGTAAAGTCCGGAAAAAAAAAATATATAGTTGTTGGTTGGTTTAATAAAAATATATATTTCATAATCTTTTTATAAGGACTACATGGCATGTTAGAAATCTATTAGTTGGCAAAATATATAATTCATAACCTTTTTATAAGGACTACATGGCATGTTAGAAGTCTATTAGTTGACAAAATATATAATTCAAGCCTTAAAGACTTCAAGAATTAACCACATTAAAAAAAATCTGCATACACATTTCTTTGGTAAGGAAACAACCTACTTCCCTTCCTCTCCCCTTTAACTCCCCTCCACTCTTGGCTTTCCCCCTCCCATAAGTTATACAAACACCCTTACTTATACATTATACTTGGCACAAACAAAGGACTAGCACAAAGAATACAAAATCAGAAAAAAAAACAAGTGAACAAGAAGAGGAAAAATCTGAAAAACATCAAGAGAGGAAGGAGAACAAAAATAGGAATACTAGGGAGCAAGGATCACTTGTAGCAACAGAACAACAATCCTTTTCACGCTTACAAGGTGAGTTTTCTCACTCAGAAATTCTTGGTAACATCCTTTATTTTTAGTTCAATACATGTTAGAATAAGAATTGAGTGTTGAAAAGAAATATTGAACTTTTGATTGTTTAGACAACTAGTTGCGTCATGAACTTTACGAACTGTTCTCACTGAGTTATAATTGTTAGAATTTGATGAAATTCGGAGGAATTGTACACCTCTCTAATATGATCATATAGAACCAAAAATGAGGTAAAATGGACGTACGGTTTGAAAGTTATCATAGTTCAAAGTTCCTGCCTTAGATTTGGTCGAAATTCGGAAAGGCATAATTACGGACTGTTTTTATTGAGTTTTTACTTATTAGAATTATATGAAAATTTTCATGGTTGTAAGTCTCTCTGTTACGGACAGATATATATAGAGATTTATTAAAACGGACTTACGAGTTGAGAGTTATTGTAGTTTGAAGTTGCTGCCTCGGATTCGTCGGAATCCAGAAGGGCAGGACGTTGAAACGTAAAACTGTACTAATATGTGGGGAATATGAAAATTGTTTCTAAATGAAAGTTCTAGATATCTTTGTTGTGGAAATTTTGAGACCTTACGGGGGTCTATCCGACTTACGGATTGAGAGTTATCGCTGTTTAAAGTTTCTGCCTCGGATCTATCGAGATTCAGGAAGGGCAGCGAATAAAAGTGTAAAACTGTACCAAATGGTACAGAATATTAAAGGATGGTTCACATGGAGACGTGTAGCTCTCTGTTCTCGTCGTTTTGAGATTTTATGGGGCTTGAACGGGTTTACAGATTAGGAGTTATGACTATTCTAAGATTGGGTGTTGTTTAATAAATATTCTGCCGAAATAAATTTCATGTGGCTGTTTTGAGGATAAATTTGTGTTAGTTACCCAAAGTAGTTTTAAATGAAATTTGGTACAGTGAAAGATCCCCGTCTTACCTTAGTTTCCGCTTGAGAAACACCTTAGTTGGAGTTATGGTTAAAAAGTTATAATCGTTACAAGTATGAATGACAGAATGTTAGAAAAGAGAATAGTATTTATTTGATCTTACGAAAAAATGAAAAGTGAATACGTGTTCACATAAATATATAAATATATAATGGATCGGGTTGCACGCGCAACAAAGCGTAAAGTGAATACGCGTTCACAAATACGTAAACATAATGGATCGGGTTGCACGCCGCAACAAAACGTAAAGTGAATATATGTTCACAAATACGTAAATATAATGGATCGGGTTGCACGCCGCAACAAAACGTAAAGTGAATACGCGTTCACAAATACGTAAACATAATGGATCGGGTTGCGCCGCAACAAAACGTAAAGTGAATATATGTTCACAAATACGTAAATATAATGGATCGGGTTGCACGCCGCAACAAAGCGTAAAGTGAATACACATTCACAAATACGTAAACATAATGGATCGGGTTGCGCGCCGCAACAAAGCGTAAAGTGAATACGTGTTCACAAATACGTAAATATAATGGATCGGGTTGCGCGCAACAAATATGAAAGATGAATACGTGTTCACCTATATATAAATATGAAAAGTGAATACGCGTTCACAAATATATAAATGTAATAAACATGTGGAAATGCAGGGAATGTCTTAACGATAATACGAGATAAAATGAAGTGTTAGTTAAACCGAGAATTTCCTATGAGGAGTTGTTGCATATTTAAAGATGTTGTAACTGATATGTTTTGCAATATGCTTATTACGTTATAATGTGATTGCACTTGGAATATTGTGGTGTTACTTTGAATTGCAGGTAAGGTTCTCACTCACCCGGATGGTAGGGTGACTCTTTATTTAACATGTTTGAAAGCGTGATAGAGGAAAGGCTCCACGCCAAGGCTAGCGATCGTCCGCGACCTCTTGTCATACCAAGTCCATTGCTTGGGCTTGGTACTCGTCGAGTTCGAGAATGTCGGTTCGGTGTCTCGAAATGCGTGTGGAATGGTCTCCTTCCAACTTAGAATAATATTTGTCAGTATGTCTATGTAGAAACAATATTTGCACGAGTATGGGCTCGCGTTATATTTTCAATAAAGTCATAAACAAATTTCTTTATTGTTATTTTTATTAATAGCTCCGTATTTGAATATAAGTTTAAATTTCTAAATAAAGAGAATTAAATGGTGCTCCTGGTGGAAAATAATTGTCCAGGTGCCATCACGCCCTAAGTAAAGACTTAGGAAAATTTGGGGCGTGACAAAATCGACCCAAGCGCATCAACTAAATACACCATATTCACATATCAACGAACGCAAGAATATAAACAGAAGAAAGCACGTCTAACACACGAAATAAAAATGCAGAAATTCAGCGATGCGACGAAATCAGTAGGGAGTGGTATTTTACCTTCTCCGGGCGCGAACCGAGGCAGCGTATCAAGTTCGTCGATCCACTCGAAGGACTTATTGCGACACGATTGGAACGACGATGCTTTAAACGACTTCTATGCTAATTTTTATTTTATTTTTATTTTTTTCCTTATGCTATGAAAACTAAACTTGAAAGTAGTACTTACTCTTCTTATCGATTCGTTTTGTGGATTGATTTCTTCGATGCTCCCGTCAATGTTAAAGGCTTTCGACGGTAAAAAGGGGATTCAATTATTACCCTTTTTGCTGCTCTTTTCTGATGCTGAGGGGGATGATTAATTGATGCCTACTGTTGCTGAAAGATTCACTCTTGTTTTGCTAATTCTTACTGTTTTCTCTCGATCGCCCCCTCTTTTTCTATTCTGCGAGAAATGATGCCCCTTTTCACTTGCTGATTTTCAATGGGTTCCTTACTGTGGTCGTCATCTTTTCCCTCCCGCTCCCCTTGCATGTGTATATATCTCTATTTATAGCCTTGATTTAGGTTTTGATTCATGGAAAGTTTTATGACGATTTTGGGCAGATTTTGTTGTGATCCTTGATGAGATTTTTGGACTGATTTTATTGTGCTTTTGGCGCTGATTTTTCTTACTGATTTCGTACTGGTTCTTGGTAAGGTTTTGGTTATGGTAAGCCTTTGATTTTGGTAGATTTGTTTGATTTGTGAGTTAATTCTTCACGAGATTGACGGGATGAGGGAGATGAAGGATTGCCGGATTTTCCGTCGGGAAATCCGGCGAAAGCAGTGGGGTGTCCGCTAGGGATGATGAAGGTTTAGGGATTTTATTTTTTAAGGCATCTTTTTTGGACGAGAGTGTTATAGAGGTGATAAAGGGCTGGGGGTAATGGGCTGAGGGGACGAAAATAAAAGGGGGGAGTGGGCCTGCGGGAAAGGTAATAAGGGTTGGGGCGTCTGGGCCGCGGGTTTGGGCTGGGGCGATGTGGGCTGGGTTTTGATTAAAGGCTTGTGGGCTATTAAATTCTAGGTATTAATTTTAATTAGTGGTAAATAAATGGAATTTTAATTGTGATTAAATTACTTAAATGCTAAATGCGGATATGATATTTAAAGATTGCTCAATGCTTTTATAAATGCGACGCTATTATTAAAACGCATGTGTTAGATTAGTTAATTTAAATTACAAATAATAATTATGAAATTGTCTTGCGTATTAATAAAGGCGAATATGTTATTTAACACGACATCATTGTTAAATTATTTATTTTATGTATTTATTTATTTATTTATCATTAAGAATTGTTTGAGTTTTAATTAATGGGAAATAGGGCTTAAATTATGAATAATATTAATGAAATTGTTTGTTATTAAAATGACGAATGCGGACGTGAGACTCAAGGTGTGCTTAATACTTTATGTAAAATGCGGTGCCATTATTAAATCGCTTATTTATGCGTGTATTAATGTTTTATTGTTACATTTTATTATTATAACATTGTTAAAATTATTTGGAAAATTTAATGTAATTTTATAGTTAATGACTGCGCGAGAGGGTCAAAATTGGGTGTCAACAATTTGTCCCTCTTTGTATGGAGATGATGGAAGAGTCTTCGAACAAAGACGTTGACTTATAGCCAATTTTGTCTCGATACTCAGAATTAAAAAATGCTGGGCAATTAGGACAAGGCTGACGCAAATTCAAATTTTGTCCCAGTGTCGAGTTATGGCGACGCTGAGCTACCATGGTCAAGCACCAAGGCGGGCTAATGCGGACTCAAAATTTGTCTCAGTGTCGAGTTATGACGACGCTGGGCTACCATGGTCAAATAACAAGGCGGGCTAACGCGGACTAAAAATTTGTCTCAGTGTCGAGTTATGACGACGCTGGGCTACCATGGTCAAACACCAAGGTGGGCTGACGCGGACTAAAATTTGTCCCAGTGTCGAGTTATGACGACACTGGGATACCGTGGTCAAACACCAATGCGGGCTAACGCGGATTCAAAATTTGTCTCAGTGTCGAGTTATGACGACACTGGGTTTGATGTGATAGAAATAAACTGGCTTGAACTTAGGGGTGTACCGATATTGACTTATGAAAACGCTGGACTTATTGGTGATGTGGAATGAGTGGACCGACGCTCGAGGCCGCTTCTGCCATTTGTTAGGAAGGTTGGCCCCCCAACAAATTGCCTCAGTTCGCTGTAAGAGAAAATCCACGGTGTGCTCCTGCTCCTGCATGCTAAGACTTAAGCAAACGGTTAGTGCATAACTGTTACGGCAAAATGATAATGCATGAATTTATAGGTAATGTAACTGTGTAAGTAGAAAATGTTATCCTGTAAAAATATGATGCTTGTTGTGTTGATGTGATGCTGCAACTTCTGTGATTTTCGTCCTTGCTCGGACGCGTAGCGATTGTGAATGCGGATATGTTGTCCTTGCTGCAACTGCCCCTTTAGATTGAAGCTCTGTAGACTAAAGCTCAAGAAAAAGTTAGTGCGTAACTGCTAAGACAAAAATAATAAAGCATGAATGTCACGGCCCGAACCCGGGCCCGTGACTGGTGCCTTACCCGGGCACCCAAGTAGACATACATCAGAGTAATCAGCGGAATATAAAAACACAACATGAAACAATGTAAAAGAGACACAGTTTATCTGAGGAAAAGTTGTCTTTCGGCATATATATATAAACCCAAAGTGAACAGTTACATCCCAACTTTACAACGGGACTACAGACCTCTAAGGAAACAAAACAACTATGGCGGGACAGGGCCCCGCCATACCCTGAATGAACATAAATATCTACAACATCAGGGACTATACCAAAGATAAGCCTCCGGAGAAACGGGGCTTCCCAAAACGCTGAACTGTGATCCTAAGAGCGGGGATCAACAATCGTGTACCTCTACTGCGGCATGAAACGCAGCCGGGCGAGGTCGATAACAGTACCAAGTATGTGAAATCAAAATATGAAATCATAGTAGTCTATATAAAGCAGGAGACATATATGATAACCAAACTACAGTTCACAATAAATAAGCAGTCATGTCAAGTCAGGGACTCACGCCCTCAAAGTCATCACTCAAATATAACTATGGGTCTCACGCCCACAACATCAATCATGCCCGTGGAATACCTTCCTCACTGCCGGCAGTCTATGATATAAAAGCACCAAGGAATACACATGAACACCAGGTCCCACCTGTGTCATAATAAAACCGTACGGGGTAAGTACGAAGGCATAGCCGACTACTAACACCCACAGTACCAACAAGGTCATAAACTGTATCACGAGGTCTGTCTAGACCGCCACATGATCGAAGCTGGCCACTCGCCCGCAGTATCAAATGTGCGCGTCTAGTCCTGGAACTTCCCGCAGCTCCGCATAGGCCACACACATAGGCCCGCATGAGGTATTCCCCGCATCGAGGGTAGCTACTCCCCGGCATCGTCCTGGACTCGCAGTCCGCATGGCCACATAGACCGCATGACCACAAAGGCCGCACACTAACCTGGAACTCTCGTAGCTCCGCATAGGTCCCCTGGACCCGCATGAGGTATTCTCGAATCATGGTCCCAGACCGCCTGAGGTATACCCCGCATCGGAGGGCAGCTTAACCCCCGGTATCATGTCAAGAGGTGAGTGATATAATACTAACATAACAGCTTATCGTTAAACAACATAAGCACAACAAGGGAAACCCCTTTACACAAACATCACAAGACACTAACACACGTAGCATCCTAACATGTTCACTTATCAAATCGACAAGAAACATTACAAGGCTATCACAAACCAACATAGTCAAGTTATTCACACAAGGTACTTTCTACTTCATGTTAACAAGTTCGGGTTTTTATCCCCAAAGTACTTCATACATTAACTCTTTAAAAGATCTGTTTCTTTCACAGAAGTCACACAATACCCGTAGTATAAAAATAGAGTGACTATCTTTTAAGTAAACCAAAACACTTCTCTTTGTAAAATCAAGTAACAACATTCTTTTCCAAACGTTCAAGTTTGCCTAATTTCAAATACTCAAGTTTCTCATTTTCGAAAGGTTTCGTAGTTCATAGTTTTAAATCACTTAATGATATAATTCTCCGTTAAAACAATTTGAGAAACATATGCCTTATGTGTGAGTAGGTTATTCTTGTTTATAACAATCTTATTAAAGCAGCCATGATCTAGGAAATGTAATATCATTTTGTCTCATCTTAGCTTCTATGCAGATGGAGGTTTCTACTGGTTTTAATAATACTTAATTAGTCAATACATTTCCCTTTATTAGCGCTGCAGTGGTTTGTTCGATACTTATTCTGATTTCCGAAATCAGTAAAACATTATTCCTTTTAAAAAACCAAGTACTCATTACTCACGAATGAGGTTTCACACTTTTTAACAAAATTCATATTAATTTAATTAAGTCAAGTCTCTTATCTTTTAAGATCAAGTCTCTTAACTTCTAAAATCAATAAACCATTCTTTTTATTTCTCTTAAGTCGTTATACCTAACTTCCCATAAAGCTAGTATAACTCCTAAGCTTTTAAAACCAAATATTACTCTTCTTTCAAAAAGGTTTCTTAATTCTTTTTGAAATACTTCAAGATCCTTATTATTAGACTTAAGTCAAAAGACATCGCAGTAAAACCACGTTCAGTTAACACACGTACGTCTACCGTACTATATATATTCTTTTAAAATATCATGCTCAAGAGGATAGGAAGAATCACATACCTCGCGACGATTATCGACTATTAGCAAAACGCTCCACCGCTATAACCCGGCTAGCCTTGTCCACCTTTCAAGTAGAACATGCTACTCGCAGAACTTTCAACCTATAAAGGCCATATACGTCCATCAACGTCTAGACTACTCTGTAGAATATTCTAAGCAGTAGGTTCTCTATTTTACGGAAAAATCGGGCAGCACTTCCCTACCCGTTAAGCTACACAAGTCTACTGTAAATACAGTCCTATGTAAGTACAATTTAATTCTTCTTCTTTAATATCCTTCTATGTATCTTATATACATTCCTATACTACTACAGTATGTAATTTCCAATTACAATATAAGGACAAGAGTATTTACCTCGATAAGCCCAAAATTATCCAAGTTTAAATGTCGATCCTGAGCAACGTTTAGCTCCTACTGCAGGTGCTCGACCGCTCCAAACAACCCTTAGAAGTTCTACGCAACTTCTTCTTAATACTTCAACCAACCGTGAAGATTTTCCTTAGGGTTTCGTTTTGTGTAGTGAAGGAAGTATAGTAGTATTTCTGGGCTTTTAGTATAGGGGTAACCTTGGAATACTACAAGGTATTTGGGCCAAGGTATTTTGGAATAGTAACAATACTTGGAAAATACTTTCTACCAAGGGGGGGGGGGGGGTATTTTACGAGAACAACTCAAGAGGGGGGGATGTTTCGGCCAAAGGCCTTCTCAAGGGGGAGGGGGTGCTCTTGGACGAGAGCAACAAGAAGAGGGGAGAGAGTATTTCAAGACTTGAAATCTCTAAGTGTGGATGGAGAAGTCTTCAACTTAGGGGGGGTATTTATAGGCCAATCAATGGCCAAGATTAAGACAAGTGGTGGGCAAGTGTAGGGTCAAGATTTGGACAAGTGTTTGTGGGTCCCACTTGCTCATCTACTACACAAAATATCTACAAAATATCCTACCAACTCCTTGACCAAAAATTGTGCAAGAAAACGCCCACAAAGTCGTCCACTTGAGGGTGACAAGTGTCTCCCTCTCGTTGGTCCAAAATATTTCATCTCTCGGAAAAATTCGCAAAAATAATAAATGTTGCAACCGTAATTTTCCCTTCGCAAAGTTTGGAAAACGTTTCGTCGGAAAACAATGTTTTTCGCAAGTTGTGCACAAATTTCGTCCCTTTGCCTACTTAAGGCTTAAACTTTTATACGTACGCCCTTACGTACATACTCTGGAAATACGGGGTATAACATTCTCCCCTCCTTAGAAACATTCATCCCGAATGTTCCTTCTAAGTCTCAAAACACACATGCGTCCGTATAGTCTTCACTACCATACTTACGAAAACAATCATGCCACACCTGGCCACAGAAAACACCCGCGCAAATACTTACATCCAAGTCCACGAGGAATCACCTCCATCACTACAAAAGCTCCCACCCGAGGTCTAAATATACTCCCTTCGCACCTTCACTTACAAAAGAAATTGATCCCTTCTATTCTCTTAATACATGCTCACTTCTTCCCTTACTCGTCGTACCCTCCTCGTACACTCGAACTCTTTCTCATAACTTACCACATTTCTGGTATTGCTTCAGTTTCCAAAATCTCTGGGTTACTATCTCCAACTAGGTCATCATTAACGGGGAACACTCTGGATGGATCCCCGATACTTTTCCGAACATAACAACATGAAAGACCGGACGTACTGCTCCTTACGTCGGATGGAAATGCCAACATATAGGCAACCTGGCCTATCCTTCAAAGGATCTGAAAACGCTCCAAGTACCTCAGGCTAAGTTTCCTCTGTTTTCCAAAACTTGTCACACCCTTTCCGGGGTGGTACCTTCAAGAAGACCCACCGTCAACCTGAACTCCAAGCGTCGTCGTCGATTATCCGCACGACTTCTGTTGACTCTGTGCTGCCAATAACCTCTCCTGGATAAGCTTCACCCTATCCACATCCTGCTGAAACAAGTATGAACCAACTATCTGAATCTTGCCAACATCGAACCAATCGACTGGCAACCTACACTTCCGCCCATACAAGGCTTCATAAGGCGACATCCGAATACTGAAATGGTAGCTATAATGATACTTTCTCAACAACAGGCACATACTCCTCGCTGCTACCTCTGAAATCAAAACGCCGGCCCGAGGGTGAATGCAATACTGAGACTCACCTGAGTTTCTAACCCTGCCTGGTAATACCTCCAAAAAAGAAACAGCCGTAAACTGGGCTCCACTGCCTGTCATAAGGTGAAAGTAGGCACCTCGTGCAGCCTTACAGCCTTCCTGATATAACATCTCGCATAACCCTCTGCCGAGTAAACGGACTTACTAAAAGACAAGATGGGCTGACCTCACCGGCCTGACTACTGGTCGAACGCATCCACGAACTCGTACGATAATTAACTAAACTCGGGCCTAACACCCTCGTGACCCCACCACTTGGCGGGACCACCTCGAACTGACCCCACCACATTACAGGCCATGGGTTGACCCGCAATCGGTCCGCAACCCGACCCGCTAACGCGCAAAACTCTTGTTCCCCGATCCGGAACAATCTCACAATCAAGTCACTAAAACCTAGTGGTCTTCTTAGCTCAACTACCCTCTTTCATTTCACACTACTCAGGGACTTATCACACAAATATATCTCACGTGCGCTATGCACTCCGATAAGGGTCAATCATAAAAATACATCTTTTACTCAAGATGACCTCGCCTCTAAGGTCTCTACGTATAAAACTCTAAGGCTCATACTTTTCCTATCCCCAATCTTACCCTTTTAACTAACCATGATTTCTAATCACAATTTACACAATGCTATCAGAACATAACACTTAAGATATACTCATCTTATCACCCGTACAAATTTCTAGAGGGTTAAGAATGTACATGTATCTACTGCTTCACTCCCCTTTGTCGTTCTAATCAATCCTGCCATGTTGGGCGCATAGCTAGGGAAGGTGATGAACTAGCCGCTGATCCTGAAGGCTGAGTCTCTACATCCGCGCTACTGCCTCGGACAATTTCGCAAATGGCCACGCTGCCGCAAGCAAAACAAGTTGTCGAAGAAATACGACACTTCCACAATGACACTTACCACAACGCCACACCGAGTGGAGTGGCCTCCTGCTAGCACCCTTCCTCTCCGAACCATCAATCCAAGAATCGACGGTAGGCTGAGTCCTCCTACTTGCATCCCTCCTACTAGGACATCCTTTCGACACATGGCCCTGACGGCCGCAGGTAAAACAAGCATCAAAAAAAAGATGACATTCCCGATGGCGCCACATCGCTTGTGAACACCGGGAAAAAGCGAATCCACTGGCTGGAACCTACGTGTATCTGTGAACCAGAAGCCCTGGAGTTCTGACCAACTCCTGCATACCCCGAACGTCCTGAAGTTTGTGGAGGACCACTCTGCTCTGGCGGAGGTGCATGACCAGTCTGCTGCTGAGAAGGTCCGCCTCGAAAGTTACCAAAGAACCCTGCCGATCTGGCCCTCTTTTGTTGATCTTGGTTAATCCGTCGATCTCTACGTTCCTCTGTGTGCTGCGCATAAGCCTGTACGCGGGCAATATCCATGCCTGACTGAAGAGCTATTCTTGTACAACCCTTTACTAGATAATTGTCTAGACCCGTGATATATCGGTGCACTCTATATTCTCTGGTTGCTAAAATCCTAGCTAGTAACAGGTCCATTCCTTTGTAATCCATATTCTCTGTTCCCGGTCGTGGGCGAAGGCTCATATATCATGGCCGCAGAGGAATCGCTGCTTGTGCTAAACTCTGGGCCGCGACGTCACGTAACTCCCGAATGAAGCACCACCCGGTGATGATTGGGCTGTGCCTCGTAACCTCTCAGATTTACTCGCAGACTCCTCGCTGCCTTGCTCTGTTTCCGGGTTGCCTTACGCGAGGCATAAGCGTAAGGGAAAGAAATACGTTAGAGGGGTCCAAATTACAACACAGCTCTAAGGCACGATCTCAGAGTGAGAAGAATGGAAACCAATCCTAAATATCCTATAGCCTCCTGATTATTGGTGTGGTGCACAACACACCGATAATCAAGACTCTACTAGATACGGTCTGTAGACACTTTCCGAGGATTAACTGCTCTGATACCACTTTTGTCACGACCCGAACCCGGGCCCGTGACTGGTGCCTTACCCGGGCACCCAAGTAGACATACATCAGAGTAATCAGCGGAATATAAAAACACAACATGAAACAATGTAAAAGAGACACAGTTTATCTGAGGAAAAGTTGCCTTTCGGCATATATATAAACCCAAAGTGAGCGATACATCCCAACTTTACAACGGGACTGCACTCTAAGGAAACAAAACAACTATGGCGGACAGGGCCCGCCATACCTGAATGAACATAAATATCTACAACATCGTGGACTATACCAAAGATAAGCCTCCGAGAAACGGCTTCCAAAACGCTGAATCGTGATCCTAAGCGGGGATCAACAATCGGTGTACCTACCTGCGGCATGAACGCGGCCGAAGGAGGTCGATAACATGTACCAAGTATGTGAAACTGAAAATACTGTAAATGAAATCATAGTAGTCTATATAAAGCAGGAGACATATATGATAACCAAACTACAGTTCACAATAAATAAGCAGTCATGTCAAGTCAGGGACTCACGCCCTCAAAGTCATCACTCAAATATAACTATGGGTCTCACGCCCACAACATCAATCATGCCCGTGGAATACCTTCCTCACTGCCGGCAATCTATGATATAAAAGCACCAAGGAATACACATGAACACCAGGTCCCACCTGTGTCATAATAAAACCGTACGGGGTAAGTACGAAGGCATAGCCGACTACTAACACCCACAGTACCAACAAGGTCATAAACTGTATCACGAGGTCTGTCTAGACCGCCACATGATCGAAGCTGGCCACTCGCCCGCAGTATCAAATGTGCGCGTCTAGTCCTGGAACTTCCCGCAGCTCCGCATAGCCACACACATAGCCCGCGTGAGGTATTCCCGCGTCGAGGGTAGCTACTCCGGCATCGCCCCGACTCGCATCCGCGTGGCCACGTAGACGCGTGACCACAAAGGCCGCACACTAACCTGGAACTCTCGTAGCTCCGCATAGGTCCCCTGGACCCGCATGAGGTATTCTCGAATCATGGTCCCAGACCGCCTGAGGTATACCCCGCATCGGAGGGAAGCTTAACCCCCGATATCATGTCAAGAGGTAAGTGATATAATACTAACATAACAGCTTATCGTTAAACAACATTAGCACAACAAGGGAAACCCCTTTACACAAACATCACAAGACACTAACACACGTAGAATCCTAACATGTTCACTTATCAAATCGACAAGAAACATTACAAGGCTATCACAAACCAACATAGTAAAGTTATTCACACAAGGTACTTTCTACTTCATGTTAACAAGTTCGGGTTTTTATCCCCAAAGTACTTCATACATTAACTCTTTAAAAGATCCGTTTCTTTCACAGAAGTCACACAATACCCGTAGTATAAAAATAGAGTGACTATCTTTTAAGTAAACCAAAACACTTCTCTTTGTAAAATCAAGTAACAACATTCTTTTCCAAACGTTCAAGTTTGCCTAATTTCAAATACTCAAGTTTTTCATTTTCGAAAGGTTTCGTAGTTCATAGTTTTAAATCACTTAATGATATAATTCTCCTTTAAAACAATTTGAGAAACATATGCCTTATGTGTGAGTAGGTTATTCTTGTTTATAACAATCTTATTAAATCAGCCATGATCTAGGAAATGTAATATCATTTTATCTCATCTTAGCTTCTATGCAGATGGAGGTTTCTACTGGTTTTAATAATACTTAATTAGTCAATACATTTCCCTTTATTAGCGCTGCAGTGGTTTGTTAGATACTTATTCTGATTTCCGAAATCAGTAAAACATTATTCCTTTTAAAAAACCAAGTACTCATTACTCACGAATGAGGTTTCACACTTTTTAACAAAATTCATATTAATTTAATTAAGTCAAGTCTCTTATCTTTTAAGATCAAGTCTCTTAACTTCTAAAATCAATAAACCATTCTTTTTATTTCTCTTAAGTCGTTATACCTAACTTCCCATAAAGCTAGTATAACTCCTAAGCTTTTAAAACCAAATATTACTCTTCTTTCAAAAAGGTTTCTTAATTCTTTTTGAAATACTTCAAGATCCTTATTATTAGACTTAAGTCAAAAGACATCGCAGTAAAACCACGTTCAGTTAACACACGTACGTCTACCGTACTATATATATTCTTTTAAAATATCATGCTCAAGAGGATAGGAAGAATCACATACCTCGCGACGATTATCATTATTAGCAAAACGCTCACGCTATAACGGCTAGCCTTGTCCACCTTTCAAGTAGAACATGCTACTCGCAGAACTTTCAACCTATAAAGGCCATATCGTCCATCAACGTCTAGACTACTCGTAGAATATTCTAAGCGATGGGTTCTCTATTTTCTGGAAAAATCGGGCGTGAAAGACTTCAGTTAAGCTACACAAGTCTACTGTAAATACAGTCCTATGTAAGTACAGTTTAATTCTTCTTCTTTAATATCCTTCTATGTATCTTATATACATTCCTATACTACTACAGTATGTAATTTCCAATTACAATATAAGGACAAGAGTATTTACCTCGATAAGCCCAAAATTATCCAAGTTTAAATGTCGATCCTGAGCAACGTTTAGCTCCTACTCTGGGTGCTCCAACCCGCTCCAAACAACCCTTAGAAGTTCTACGCAACTTCTTCTTAATACTTCAACCAACTGTGAAGATTTTCCTTAGGGTTTCGTTTTTGTGACTGAAGGGAAGTATAGTAGTATTTCTGGGCTTTTAGTATAGGGGTAACCTTGGAATACTACAAGGTATTTGGGCCAAGGTATTTTGGAATAGTAACAATACTTGGAAGACAACTTTCTACCAAGGGGGTATTTTACGAGAACAACTCAAGAGGGGGAGGGGGGGATGTTTCGGCCAAAGGCCTTCTCAAGGGGGAGGGGGTGCTCTTGGACGAGAGCAACAAGAAGAGGGGAGGGAGTATTTCAAGACTTGAAATCTCTAAGTGTGGATGGAGAAGTCTTCAACTTAGGGGGGGTATTTATAGGCCAATCAATGGCCAAGATTAAGACAAGTGGTGGGCAAGTGTAGGGTCAAGATTTGGACAAGTGTTTGTGGGTCCCACTTGCTCATCTACTACACAAAATATCTACAAAATATCCTACCAACTCCTTGACCAAAAATTGTGCAAGAAAACGCCCACAAAGTCGTCCACTTGAGGGTGACAAGTGTCGCCCTCTCGTTGGTCCAAAATATTTCATCTCTCGGAAAAATCCGCAAAAATAATAAATGTTGCAACCGTAATTTTCCCTTCGCAAAGTTTGGAAAACGTTTTGTCGGAAAACAATGTTTTTCGCAAGTTGTGCACAAATTTCGTCCCTTTGCCTACTTAAGGCTTAAACTTTTATACGTACGCCCTTACATACATACTCTGGAAATACGGGGTATAACAATGAATATATAAGAAATGCAATTCTGAGAGTAGAGAAAGTGTCTTTGCGTAGATGTGATATGCTGATGACGTCGTCTTTGGACGTGGCGTCGTTTTCATACGGACGTCGTTTCGGACTCTGCGTCATTTTCGGACGGGCGTCATTTCAGACTTGGCGTCGTTTTCGAACTCGGCGTCGTTTTTGGACTCGGCGTCATTTTCGGACGGGCGTCGTTTCAGACTTGGCGTCGTTTTCGGACCCGGCGTCGTTTTCGGACTCGGCGTCGTTTTCGGACTCGGCGTCGTTTTTGGACTCGGCGTCATTTTCGGACTCGGCGTCGTTTTCGGACTTGGCATCGTTTTGCTGATGACGTCGTTATCTGGACGTGTTGTGCTGATGACGTCGTTGCACAGGCGTGTTCGCGGCTATTGGCGTCGTTGCCTTGGCGTGTTGTCTTGATGGCGTCGTTACGGGCGTGTTACATTGGTGCTCCTGTAGAATAAATGCTCCTGCAAGCTAAGCTTGAGAAAAATTAGGGTATAACTGTTAAAAAAAATGATAAATATATGAGAAATGCAATTCTATGAGTAGAGATGACGTCCGTGTATGATATGTGGGGTGTTGTGAATGCTGAGATGTTGTCCTTGGGCGGACATGCTAAATGTTGCAACTGCTGAGATGTTGCATTTTGTGAACCGTATGGATTGCCATGATGTCTTTGTTGTGCGTTTGTGCACTGCATGGATTGCAATTTGACTCTATGCCCGAGTTGATGCGCTAGACTCTGTTGCGGGATTTGAACTTTGATTGTTGATGTCTGTCTGCTTCTGCTGTTTCTTTCTGCTTCTGCTAATATGAAGAAATTTTGTTGTATTTTCTGTTTCTGCTAATATGAAGAACCTGCGCTCAAAGAAAATTTGTGGGTTTGTGGGGGGGGGGGGGGGCGGTTGATTCGCATTGACTTTGTAGTTTTGACCCTTCATGCTCGGACGTCTGCCTTGTTTGGACTCATAACCCCTGCCTGGTTTCCTACCTTGACTAGTTGTTAATGGTCCTAGTTTTGAATATGCAGAGGGCGTTTGGCCTAAAGTGTGTCTCAATGGGATTACTTGTCTATCATGTGTATTTTCGTTATTTTCAAAATAAGGGAAGACTTACTAATGGTGTGACTGAAGCTGATTTAAGCCGCCTACGTATCCCCATGAGGGAATCAGGTCATGACGTAGTTCATTACAAGCGAAATTGGGTAAAATTTAAAGGTGGGACCGAAGCCGAAATGGCCTCCTACGTATCCGCCAAGGGAATCAGGTCAAACGTAGTTCCATTTTATTACAGATAAAGGGCAAAATATATTAACTAACTATTTTAGGACTCGGAGGGCCAAGGTAGAGGCACGAGTCCACTTGTTCAAAATGTCTTCTTGCTCTGCGTCTTCAATGGCTGAGTCTTCAGCATGATCATCCTTGCAGCACACAACTAGACGAATAACTTATTCAACGGTTAAACAACCTCCGGCAAGAAGCACCTCATTTTCTCTGGCGGTTGGTCGATGATTCAATTTTCTTCCCTTTTCGGGCTGGCGTAATAGTCCCTTCTGTTTTCTTCATCTTTAGTTATCATGTTCACATGGGCATCTTCATAACCGGGAAGAAGGTTATTGTTTACATTGAGAGGAGCATCTTTCAGCTGAATGACTCCCTTTTTGATTAACTCATTTATTATGTCCTTGAGTGTATAGCAGTTTTCGATGTCGTGTCCCTCGGCATCGGAGTGGTATGCACAATGTTTGGTTTTATCGTGCCCTTGGGAAATAGGCCTGGGGGTATTTCTGGGAATTGGTTGGAGTATTCCTGCGGCTTTCAGCTTCTCATACACTTGGTCTATGGGTTCGGCTAAAGGTGTATAGGTTTTGGTTGGTTTTCTTTCGGCATCTATGCGGGTTTTGGGTCCGTTTGGTGTGCGGGTTCGTGATTGTGGTGAGTATTTTGGATATGCTGGTTGGGTATGGTAAACAGGATATGGGGTAGCGATCTTGATAATCTGTTGTGGATTTTGAGTGTTTTGGTTATAGTAAGAAGGTGGTGAGCTTTGATACACTGGAAGTTGTTCTGGTCTATGTTCCTGAATGACCATGATAGAGGGTGATGCATCTCCTCTCCCCTGTGAGGTACCTCCTATGGAATCTGACTGCATTGCTCTGCTAGTTGCTTGTAGGGCTGTCAGTGTCACGACTCAACCCCAGGGCCGCGACTGGTGCCCTACCGGGGCACCCCGTCAGGTATACATCAGAGATTAGCAGCGGAACATACATACACATAACCTGTATAAGGTAAACATCACTGGCCAGCCGATAAGGCTGCCTTCCATAAAATATACTTTATCAAAAGTACAACGTGTTCTTACAGCCCAAAACACAAATGTGACCACAGACCTCTAAGAATAACAACTGTGGCGGGACAGGGCCCCGCCATACCCCTGAATGTACACAATACATATAGCATCAGGGAAGAACGTGCAAACAAACAAGCTCGGAGGAATGGGCTTCGACACCGAGCAGTGATCCTAAGAATGAGGATCCACCACCGCTTACCTCTACTGCGGCATGAGCGGCCCGAGGAAGGGTCGATACCTGAATATGTACTAAGTATGCGAAACTGGAAAAATACTGAAAATACCTCAAGTATAAAATAACTGAAGACATGTATAAAAATCAGTTTACAGAACACTGTGCCTTACCAATAATGAGAATATCAACATATATCACTACATAAAATAGGAAGCTCATGGTCAAAGCAAGGTCATCCGCCCCGCAGTATCATCAAGCACTCCTACTCCTGGGATTATTTCACCCGCATGGGTCCTGTGGACCCGCATGAGGTATTCCTCGCATAGGCTGTACTCACCCGCATGGGACTATTTCACCCGCATAAGCCCTACGGACTCGCATGAGGTATTCCTCGCATCGTGGGTAGCAAATCCACGGAATAGGTGGTATAACGTCTTGGGGATTTACCCCTCATTTATACTCTTACCCTGAAGCAGGTGGTATAACGTCTTGGGGATTTACCCCTCATTTATACTCTTACCCTGGAGAAGGTGGTATAACGTCTTGGGGATTTACCCCTCATTTATACTCTTACCCTAGCTCAACCGGTCATCATACATAATATAAATAAAAAGAAAATCCGGGGATTTAACCCAAAGTACTACATACTTCCACTCTTTTAAAAAAAGACTCTTTTCACATGAAACTTTTGGGCAATTGATGCCTTAAAACCAATTTGTCTTTCACAACCTCAAATCACTTATCCGTACTTATTTTACTTAGAGTAAATCTTTCTTTGTTATCCTTCCATAAAGCTAATATAATCAACTTCCCATAAAGTCATTATATTAACGTTATACCTTAGTCAAATACATTTTCCTAAAACCCAAGGGACTTACACTTTTAAAAGGAAAACAAGAATCAAATACTTGAACACATCAAGTCCCTTAACTTTGAAAACTCAAGACATCCTTAAAACAAGTAAGGGATATCAAACCTTGTACGTATATCGTACTACATAGGTAAAACCATTCATGCTCAAGAGATAGGAAAGTTCCACATACCTCCTTAGTCAATCCACTTGCTAAGTCCAAAATACCGCACGTAGTATGTCAACCTATAATGACCATAATACGTTTATAAACCTCTAGTTTCAATGTAGAATATTCCAAGTTCAAAGTCACTAAATCCTATGGAAAATTGGGCAGCATTTCCTTTGTTTCTATATACTTTGCCACATTTTTCAAGGCCGAATTCAATATCCAAACGCCACATTTAAGGCCCAACAATCCAAACATTTCAAAAGGGATTACACACCTAAACTTAGGTGTGTAAAATTCTGCCCCATATGGTACAACAATTAACAAGTTTAAAGTAGTACTTAGGCTACAACATGCTCACATAACCTTCTTAACCAATCCTTTCATATCCAAACCACATTTCTTACATGCAATGATTCTAAGAGCATTATTTACTACTACAAGTTCCTTCTTCTTCACATACAACACAAATAACTAGCTACAAGAGAAGAATTGTTACCTTAGAGCTTTTAGCCAAATTAATCCAACAAGTTTGCTATCCTCCTTTCCAAAACACCACCACAACAAACCTTACAAGCTAGCCACAAGCTTCCTTCTTATCCTAACTTTTCAGATTTTCCTTAAGCTTTGAATTCCTCTTGGAATTCTAGAGAGAAGTGAGAGCTCTAGCTTTAGAGAGAGAGAAAGACTTTGAAAGATGACCAAGTCTTCAAGACTTGGTCAATATAAAGGACATGCAAAAATCAGATGGGGACACTTGTCACCTCCCATGGCCTTTTTAAAAGAAGAAATCTGATTTTCCTCAGTTTTTCCGCCATAATTCCCGCCTCGGCGCGCGTACTGAAACCCCGCAACCCTCGGGACTTGGCGCCGCGGCCGCTTCCGGCGCGCTGAAACTTCAGCGACCACTCAGCTCTTCTGGCGTCGCGGCCCTGCATCCGGCCGCGACCTGGCTCTGGCCGAAACACCTTCGACCAATGCGCCGAACTTGTAACCCCCATAACTTTCTACTTCGATGTCCTATCGACGAGCGGTTGGTTGCGTTGGAAACTAGACTCAACGAACTACGCACTAGGACTTTGAAACACCTAGGAACTCTCAATGTAACGGGTCATAACCCGCCTCAAAGTTGACCGAAAACCCGTCCGAAACAATCCGTCAACCCGTCCTTCTAAAATTTTA
The DNA here is from genome assembly GCA_029844215.1 of Przewalskia tangutica. NCBI lineage: Eukaryota > Viridiplantae > Streptophyta > Magnoliopsida > Solanales > Solanaceae > Przewalskia > Przewalskia tangutica. The sequence continues at coordinate 46,222,260 of CM056723.1, forward strand.
AGTCTTACTCCCTTTCGTACGCTCTCATACGCATGACCTGAACTACGGGGTGTAACATTCTTCCCCCCTTAGAAACATTCGTCCCGAATGTTCCTTCTAGGCTCACTCAATCCACAATCTTAACATAGACCCTCTTAACTATTCTCTTGCAAATAAAGACGCTCCACATAGCCACAACAATACTTAAGCATAATTGCCAAATAAAACTAATAAGCAGGAAAAGTGGGTTACTTGGAGGTATAGGGAATAAGTGAGGGTACTTCTTCATCATGTCATCCTCCGCTTCCCACGTCATCTCCTCCCTGTTCTCGTTCCACCATAAGACTTTGACGGAAGCCACATCCTTTGTCCGGAGTCGCCTAACCTGACGATCGAGTATCGCTATGGGACTCTCCTCGCACGATAACCCCTCTGTCACCTGGAAATCACAAATCGGGTGCACTCTAGATGGATCTCCAATACATTTCTGCAACATAGACACATGGAAAACTGGATGTACTGCCTCCAGATCGGACGGCAGATCCAACTCATAGGCAACCTTGCCTATTCTACGGACAATCTGATAAGGCCCAATGTACCTTGGGCTGAGTTTCCCTTTCTTCCCAAATCTCATCACGCCCTTCATGGGTGATATCTTCAAGAAAACCCAATCATCTATCTCAAACTCCAAGTGTCGACGCCGATGATCTGCATACGACTTCTGTCGACTCTGAGCTGCCAACAACCGCTCCTGGATAAGCTTCACCTTATCCACTGTCTGCTGAATCAAGTCTGGCCTGACCAATTGAACTTCTCCCACCTCAAACTAACCTATCGGTGACCTGCACTTCCTCCCGTATAAAGCCTCATAAGGTGTCATCTGGATACTAGAATGGTAGCTGTTGTTATAAGCAAACTCCACCAGAGGTAAATGATCATCCCAGCTACCCCTGAAATCAATAACACAAGCCCGCAGCATATCCTCAAGGGTCTGGATAGTACGCTCGGCCTGTCCGTCGGTCTGAGGGTGAAACGCAGTACTGAGACTCACTTGTGTCCCTAATCCCTTCTGGAAAGACCTCCAGAAGTTAGCCGTGAACTGGGCTCCTTTGTCTGAAATAATCGATATAGGAACTCCGTGCAATCTCACAATCTCCCTGATATACAGTCTAGCATAATCCTCGGCCGAAAAAGTCGTCCTGACTGGAAGAAAATGGGCTGATTTCGTCAGCCTGTCGACAATAACCCAAATGGAATCATGCTTCCTCTGAGTGTGAGGTAACCCTGTAATAAAATCCATATTTACCACCTCCCACTTCCAAGTCGGAATATCAATAGACTGCAACAGCCCACCGAGCTTCTGGTGCTCAACCTTGACCTGCTGACAATTCGGGCACTGTACAACAAAACCTGCCACGTCCCTCTTCAGGCCATCCCACCAATACACACATCTGAGGTCATGGTACATCTTAGTCGACCCCGGATGAATAGAATAACAAGCACCGTGCCTCCCGAAAATCTGGCGAAGTCTCCGCTACATCGGGAACACACAACCGGCCCTCAAATCTTAGCACCCCATCCGGCGCTACCTCAAATAGACTCTTCTCCTCCTGAAGAGCTGCATATCGATACCGTACCATAATCGGATCCTCATACTGACGCCTCTTCACCTCCTCGACGATGGAAGACTCGACAAATTCTCGAACCCGAACTCCATTACTATCATAATCAACCAAACGAACCCCAAGGCTCGCTAGCTGATGTAACTCTCGGACCATATCCCTTCTCTCTGGCTGTACATCAGACAGACTACCCATCGATCTGCGACTAAGGGCATCTGCAACTACATTGGCCTTCCCTGGGTGGTATAGAATATCAACATCATAATCCTTAAGCAGCTCCAACCACCGTCTCTGTCGCAAGTTCAGCTCCCTCTGGCTGAAGATATACTGGAGACTCTTGTGGTCTGTGTAAATATCCACATGAACTCCATACAAATAATGTCTCCAGATCTTCAAGGCATGAATCACTGCTGCCAACTCTAAGTCATGTGTGGGATAGTTCTTCTCATGCTTCCTAAGCTGTCGCGATGCGTAAGCTATAACTCTGCCGTGCTGCATCAGCACGCACCCAAGCCCGACACCTGAAGCGTCACAATAAACCACATATCCATCTAAACCCTCTGGAAGAGTAAGAACTGGGGCGGTCGTCAACTTCTCCTTTAGCAACTGGAAACTTCCCTCACAAGCATCCGTCCACCGGAACATAGCATTTTCGAGTCGACAGTCAAAGGTGCTGAAATGGAAGCAAACTTCTCCACAAACCTCCGATAATAACCTGCAAGGCCCAAAAAGCTGCGCACCTCCGTTGGTGTAGTGGGTCTGGGCCAAGTCTTGACTGCCTCAATCTTTGCTGTATCTACCCGAATACCATCGGCTCCGATAACATGCCCTAAGAAAGCCACTGAGGCCAACCAAAACTCGCATTTCGAGAACTTGTCATACTGTATCGGTCGGAGGACTCGATACCGTCCTCGAATGATCCACGTGTTCTGCTCTGTGCGCGAATAAACCATGATATCATCAATGAATACTATAACGGACATATCCAATAATGGTGGAACACGGTTCATCAAATCCATGAATCTTCTTGGGGCATTGGTCAACCGAAAGACATCACTGAACTCATAGTGCCCATACCGGTCTGAATGCGATCTTTGGGATATCTGCCTCTAACTCACTTTGATGATAACGGATCGCAGTCTATCTTGGAGAAACACCTCGCACTCGCAATCGGTCAAACAAACCGTCAATCACGGGAGGATATCTGTTTCTTGATAGTTACCTTGTTCACCGCCTATAATCAATACACATACGCAGCTGGCCCCATCCTTCTTCTTCTTTACAAATAACACTGGCGCTCCCGGGGAGAAACACTTGGCACGATAAAGCCTTTCTCCATGAAGTCCTTGGTGGTCCTTGATTCCTTCAACTCGGCGGTGCCATCCTGTATGGCGGAATAGATATCGGTCGAGTGTGCGGCGCCAAATCAATGCAAAACTCAATCTCCTCTCGGGAGGATGCGAAGCTCATGCGGGAACACGTCCGAAACTCTCTAACGGCCGAAAGCGGTGAAGGTCGGTATCTCGACCTCGATGCTCGAATACCCGAACCATATGGTAGATGTACCCTTTCCGCACCATCTTCCTAGCCTTGAGGTAAGAAATAAACCTACCCCTCGGCGACGCAGTATTCCCCTTCCACTCGATAACCGGCTCACCAGGAAACTAGAATCGAACTAATCTCTCTCTACAGTCCACATTGGCATAGCAAGATGCCAGCCAATCCATACCCATAATCACATCAAAGTCTGTCATATCCAACTCTATCAAGTCGGCTAGAGTCCGACGCATCGCTATACTCATTGGGCAAGCCTTATATACCGCTCGGCTACCACCGAATCACCCATCGCGTAGCCACCTCAAAAGGTTTTATGGACTCGGGCTCTATCCCTATTCTACCAAAGAATATGAAGAGATATATAGGACAAGGTAGAACTGGATCTATCAAAGCATATACATCACAAAGAAGAAACCAATAATGTACTTGGCGACATCCGTGATGCCTCACGGTCTGACGGCCGGACATAGCATAAATGCGGTTCGAGGACCTGAATCGGGACCCTACCACGACCCTCGCGCGGCTCGCTGGCCGTGACCACCCTCGCTCCGGCGCATAACCGTCAAAGCGAAGATCCAACAAGCGACTGTCGGTGAACCATCACACTTGACCACTGACGGACAATCTCTCCTCAAATGGCCCTGCTGGCCATAAGAGTAACAAGCTCCTGAAGGAGCACGACACTCGCCTGGGTGAGACCTACCGCATCGAGCACACTGAGATGGGGGTGGTATCGATCGGTAGCGGTCTCTGCTTCCCTGAAACCCCGAAGTCTTGGAGCACGACCGCTCACGAATGACCGCTAATCGGACCTCCCGCGGAAAAGCGAGAAGGGCACTCTGTGGCCGTGAAATGTGGACCTAGTTCGCTTGAGGCCGCCCGCCTCAGCGCCCTGAGACCTGCTGTCCCGCCTCTTGGTGGCCTAAGTCTAGCCGATCCTCCTCTCTCGTCCTCAATCCTCGCGCATACGCTGCATCCCGGTAATATCCATCCACGGTGAAGAGCCACTCCTAGCGATGAATCATGTGACGGTCTAGCCCCATCACATATCGATGAACCCTGTCTGTCATGTCAGCTACAATGGTGTGCGCATACCTGGCTAAGGAGTCAAACTCCAGGCTGTACTCCCTGATAGTCCTCCCGTTCTGCCTCAAGGTCAAGAATCTATCAACGCAGGCTCTCCTCATCTCAGGAGGTAAGAAGTGATCCAGGAAAGCCTCTGTGAACTCCTCCCAAACAGCCGGAAGAGCATCATCACCTCTCGATAACTCCCATGACTCAAACCAGTTCAACGCAATATCACGTAACCGGTAAGAGGCTAATATGACGGACTCAGTCTCCGAGGCCCTAAGCACCTGCATAGTCCGCTGTAACTGCCGAACAAACTCCTGAGGATCCTCCTCGGACCTCGAACCATAGAACTCGGGTGGATGGCAACCCAGGAAATCCCGAATCCGTAAACTGTCGGCTCTAGGGTTGGCTGCCGCTCGCTTGCCGCCGCCACTATCTTTGGTCAATAACCGGATCGCCTCGTAATCTCTATACTCGGCCAGGTGTGGGGCTGAGGCTCCGCATCGCGGTCTTAGTAGCCGCCGCCTGCCTCGAACTCGCATTGAGGTGGCGGCGTCGTGGAACTCGCCGCCAAACATCATCTCCGTAAAGGCGGGCTGTGCCTCGTGACCTCCGCGTCCCACTAGCGACTCCTCACCGCTTTGCCTTGCCGGGCCGCGCGGTTGCCTTGCGTGGAGGCATAACTGGTACATAAAGGAAAATATCAGAGTAAGTTCAACCTATATCACAGCTCTATTGCACAATCTTTAGAGTGAAAGAATGAAAACCAATCCTAAATATCCTGCAGCCTCCTGATTATAGATGTGGTGCACAACACACCGATAATCAAGACTCTACTAGACACGATGCAGAGACACTTTCCGAGGACTAAGCGCTCGATACCACTTTTGTCACGACCCCCAGGCCGTGGATCGTGCCTCACCGGCACCGTCGTATACATCGAGATTAGCAATGAACATACATACACATAACCTGTATAAGGTAAACATCACTGGCCAGCCGATAAGGCTGCCTTCCATAAAATATACTTTATCAAAAGTACAACTTGTTCTTACAGCCCAAAACACAAATGTGACCACAGACCTCTAAGAATAACAAGCGTGGCGGGGCCCGCCATACCTGAATGTACACAATACCTATAGCATCGGGAAGAACCGTGCCAACAAAACAAGCTTCGGAGGAATGGAGCTTCGACAGGAACGGTGATCCTAAGAATGAGGATCCACCACCGCTACTCTACTGCGGCATGAACGCGGCCCAGAGAAGGGGGTACCACAATATGTACTAAGTATGCGGCGGAAAAATCGAAAATACCTCAAGTATAAAATAACTGAAGACATGTATAAAAATCAGTTTACAGAACACTGTGCCTTACCAATAATGAGAATATCAACATATATCATACTGCATAAAATTTATACAGTGTACCAGTCCAGCGCCTCGCCGGTTAGACTCTTGATGAATAGTTTCATGATGATTTCTTGATTTTTCCCAACTCCAATCAATTTATAGCAATATGACCTTAGATGAGCTCGGGGATTCCCTTTTCCATCGAACATGTCAATTTTGGCCACCTTGTACCCACAGGTAATTCAACGTCGGGGTGTATACATAAGTTTTCATATTCTAAACCTTTCTCCCCCTTGTTCATCTGGATGTTTTTGAATGTCTCTTTGAAGCTACGAATTTCTTTTGCCACATTTTCATCAGCTCTAGCTCGAGTCTGCCGCTCCACTTTCTTGTATTGATCTGTCTCTTGAAAGGATACATGCATAATCAATGGTTGGCTTTCGATGGGATGTGCTAATCCCCCATATTGTTTGTTAGGACTAGTGATGTGTGTCGTCTGCTTGTATTGGGTGGCTTGGCAATTTGGACTGAGTGGGGAGATATAAGTAGGTGGAGGTTGAGATGTGTATGCAGTAAACGGATCATTTTGGAGGTCGGTTTGCAAATTGACCGGGCGAGTGACATTTTGGTGTGAGCTGGTATGTTGCGGCCTTTGCGGGGGGTTTTGTGGAAGTGGAGGCTCAAGGGCTTGTGATACGATTGCATTTGTCCTTCGCTCCGGGAGTGGTGCATTCAAACTAATAGACAGGTTTGTCATATTTTGGAGCCTTTCTATTTCGGCTTGCATGATTTCCATTTGCTGCAATAATTTGGCGAGGTGTTGATCATTGGTGTTTCTCCTTTCTAACGCCTCTGCGTCATCTACATGAACGGGGACGAGTCCTAAGCTGGTTCGTTCTGGTGCCTCTGGATTAGTCATTTATTGGATGATTGTGCTTCTACCAGTCAACGCGAATCAACCTTTTGGGGATAAGCTAAGAAAAAAATAATCCTCTAACAAATGAAGCAAACCAAGTTAGTATAATATGCAAAGAGTTGCAGGCAATATATAATAATAAGCAAATTGCAAATCAAGTGCGTGCTCTAACATGTTTGGGACCTCTTTTATACCAGAGGGAGGCCTACACGTCACATATGCGAGGTTATGATAGATTTGTCCAAGGCGTCCAACTGTAATGCTTTTGTTGGAAATGGCGACCAAATGACGGTGCACTTTTTCCCAATTTTGGCATGTCATGATTAGGTTTGGATTTGTCTATCATTGTCACGCTACACATAATATGCTGGTTGGTCGTTGGGTTGAGAAATCCGTCGACAAGTTTGGTGTTTTTCCTAATTGTGGTGTCGATACTAAGGGCCGACCCACCTAAGGTAAATGCATGCATGCCTTAAAATAAAGGGCGGTATAGTTCTATCATGAGTTTCTAAGATTTGGCTTTACTAGACGCAAGGTTCCCGAGCGGACAACTCGAGTGAGAAGGCTACGCGGCCACCGGTTAGACCGGACACTCCACGTATATTACCAACTCTCCTAAATTTGGGTTTTGAAGAACGAATTTTGCTGATGCACCAAGCGCACCTCGCATGTAGTGTGTGATAGTGTGCATTTTCCAGAGTGGAAGAAATATGAGCGGAATGCCAGTTTAAGGAAAGCAGTAAAGCAAATAGCAATTAAAACAAATAAAACAAAATACAGGACAAAAAATTAAATACAAAAATGATGCCAAATAATAACCCTAGGTCTGTTGTGGTTAAAAACCTTAATTCCCCAGCGGAGTCGCCATTTCTGTCACGCCCTTTTTCGACCGCGACATTCCGAAAACTTTTGCTTTATAAAATATGTTAGAAAATAAAATAAATGCTAAAGAGGGGTTAAAATTGCTAAAAGGGTGCTAAAGGGTTCGCGGAGTCGCCACCTAATTAGTTTGGGTGAATTAGGACACCTAAATGTCAACTAGGTTAAGTCAACATTAACTCCATTTTTATGGTCTGCAAAACTCATGTGAGATTATGGGCAAGGGTTCTTTATTAATCTAGAGGGAAGGGATTAGGCACCCTCTAAGATCCGCTAACTTGTGGTTGTCCGTTCAAACCTAGGTTAATTATTATGCTAAGAAAAGACATGTTTAAAAGCATTTAAGTAAAAGAAATTTGAAAGTATAAGATATATTCTTAAAAAAATTGCAAGATTTGTGTATAAAAGACAAAGTTAGTTTTGAAAAAAATATGCCATTAAGGTACCTAAATACTATATTAGATATATGTTATGTATAATAGGAGTAATAATGCAAAATTTATTATGACAAAATATTTACTTATGAGATAGGATGTAAAATGGCTATCATGCTAGCAACCTATGATTTAAATAATTTTCTTACGTGAACACTAATAAGGATTTATAGCAAAATGGGTTTCTCATGTTGAAATAATATATTAGCAATCTAAATAATTATGCAAGTAAAAATTATTAAATGGTTTCCTATAACTTAAGAGGGGGAAGCTATCTTCTAATTTATTTCTTCAAATGTTTAACTACCCCAAGTATCTTACTAGCAGCGTAATGTTAGACAATTATATTACAATAAATGAAAGGGGCGGGGTAGGAAAACAATAAAGATGACTCGAAGGATGACGATGTAATTTCGCCTGCGGCTTGGAATTTCTGGAGCAAAGATAAATGCACATAGATGTGGGTCTTCACGCTTGCCACGATGAGTCTCACCATGAGACTCTGTGTTGCTCCGATGCGTTTCATGTAAAAATAAGAGAAGATAAAGATTAGAAGCTATCCAAATAATTAAAAAAAAACAGGTAGGTATTTAGTATGAAAAGTAAACGCATGCAATTTACAATGCAGTGGCCAAGCAGTAGTATTCACTAGGTGCCAAAAGATAAACCAGAAGATTTAAAAGATTCAGTGACGTGCTAGGCATACAATGACGACAAGTAGCAAGTGGCAAAGTAGATACATGGGTACGGGACAGTACACCGACAAGGAGAAACAAATTGCAAGACAACAAACAATTAATCTGATAAGAATTGCAGGATTCATAATATAGGGTATACGAAGATGTACAACCACGACATACATGGAAGTCAACAGGTACCCTGCATACTTCTTATTATAATGTATCAGATTCAGCAAGCCAAATGGAACATGAAACAAAAGAACATGAAGATGAATCGGAGTACAATGAGAAAAAAAAAGAATGATGAACCAGCCTGTGCTTTTGATAGGAAATTAAAATGCTAGCAAAGAAGAGAAGTAATTTTAAGGCCATTTCTATACCACTTAGACATGAGAGAAAAAAACAATCCAATACAATGGTTAGCAACTTGATAACAAACTGTGCAGTTTAAGCAATATGCTACTGATAGGATATTCAATTTCATGCTAACACAGGTTCGGTCATAACTCGAATCATTAACAACTAGGCCAGTTAAACATGCACATGACATACAGGGCTACGTAATGCGTCGTAAACTCGTCAATTATACAATATAGATGGTAACTGTTGCAGCTGTATGCGGATTGATCTTGATGCATAAACACCTCGAATTAATAGACCAGAAGCAACATGACTAATCCTAATCAAAGGCTGGAGCGGATAAGTTGATTGGCTAACATGAGAAGAGATGAGACACATGCCCTAATTAACTAGCAGGCTTGGTAAGTATTATTCAGAGAACCAAGCAAACAAGAGCATTTTTTGAAGGCAGACTCCGATGCAGCATGCGAAAAGAGGAATTACCAGTCTTTACTTCTTTTTATGACAACATACTTAATGAACACACAAGATGATAGTATAAGGCATAAGCCCTAGGATTAACCAAGTACAATTATGAAAGGTTTATCTAGACCCAATATATACAACATAAACATCATATTGAAGCTATACAAGAATTGTTAAAACGGTTATCTATCAATCCAGGGAAGCGAGTATGTCAAGCATTTATGATCCAGGCAGATTGGGGTATTATTAACTCATACTTCACGAATACGACAATTATAAGGCATACGGTTATAAGATCTGATTGCCATAGCGACCTCAAGAGTGGAACGACTTAAAATAAAGGCAAAAGTCAAACGACATTAGGACATATATGACTTCATACTAGACTTAAAATCGAACAACATTAAATCGACCCAAGCGCATCAACTAAATACACCATATTCACATATCAACGAACTCAATAATATAAACAGAAGAACGCACGTCTAACACACGAAACAAAAATGCAGAAATTCAGCGATGCGGCGAAATCAGTAGGGAGTGGAATTTTACCTTCTCCGGACAGTGAACCGAGGCAGCGTATCAAGTTTGTCGATCCACTCGAAGGACTTATTGCGACACGATTGGAACGGCGATGCTTTAAACGACTTCTATGCTAATTTTTATTTTATTTTTATTTTTTTCCTTATGCTATGAAAACTAAACTTGAAAGTAGTACTTACTCTTCTTCTCGATTCGTTTTGTGGATTGATTTCTTCGATGCTCTCGTCAATGTTAAAGGCTTTCGACGGTAAAAAATGGATTCAATTATTACCGTTTTTGCTGTTCTTTTCTGATGCTGAGGGGGATGATTAATCGATGCCTACTGGTGCTGAAAGATTCACTCTTGTTTTGCTAATTCTTACTGTTTTCTCTCGATCCCCACTCTTTTTCTGTGCAGCGAAGCGATGCCCTTTTCTCTTGCTGGTTTTTTATGGGTTCCTTACTGTGGTCGTCATCTTTTCCCTCCCGCTCCCCTTGCATGTGTATATATCTCTATTTATAGCCTTGATTTAGGTTTTGATTCATGGAAAGTTTTATGACAATTTTGGGCAGATTTAGTTGTGATCCTTGATGAGATTTTTGGACTGATTTTATTGTGCTTTTGGTGCTGATTTTCCTTACTGATTTCGTGCTGGTTCTTGGTAAGGTTTTGATTATGGTAAGCCTTTGATTTGGGTAGATTTGTTTGATTTGTGAGTTAATTCTTCACGAGATTGACGGGATAGGGAGATGAAGGATTGCCGGATTTTCCGTCGGGAAATCCGGCGAAAGCAATGGGGTGTCGTCTAGGGATGATGAAGGTTTAGGGATTTTATTTTTTAGGACATCTGTTTTGGACGAGAGGGTTATAGAGGTAATAAAGGGTTGGGGGTAATGGGCTGAGGGGACGAAAATAAAAGGGGGAGTGGGCCTGCGGGAAAGGTAATAAGGGTTGGGGCGTCTGGGCCGCGGGTTTGGGCTGGGGCGATGTGGGCTGGGTTTTGATTAAAGGCTTGTGGGCTATTAAATTTTAGGTATTAATTTTAATTAGTGGTAAATAAATGGAATTTAAATTGTGATTAAATTACTTAAATGCTAAATGCGGATATGATATTTAAAGATTGCTTAATGCTTTTATAAATGTGATGCTATTATTAAAACGCATGTGTTAGATTAGTTAATTTAAATTACAAATAATAATTATGAAATTGCCTTGCGTATTAATAAAGGCAAATATGCTATTTAACACGACGTCTTTGTTAAATTATTTATTTTATGTATTTATTTATTTATATATTTATTTATCATTAAGAATTGTTTGAGTTTTAATTAATGGGAAATAGAGCTTAAATTATGAATAATATTAATAAAATTGTTTGTTATTAAAATGACGAATGCGGACGTGAGACTCAAGGTGTGCTTAATACTCTACGTAAAATGCGGTGCCATTATTAAATCACTTATTTATGCGTGTATTAATGTTTTATTGTTGCATTTTATTATTATAACATTGTTAAAATTATTTGGAAAATTTAATGTAATTTTATAGTTAATGACTGGACGAGAGGGTCAAAATTGGGTGTCAACAAAGTACAAAAAATAAGATCATAACTGTACAAAGGGATGACAGGGGCAAGTATGAAAATCAAATACCAGATCCTACCGTGTCATATAAAATCAGAGTCAACTGTACCTTGTATCACTGTACTACTGTAACACCGTACCACTTTCAAATATGAAAGCCATGTCAAAATCCGGGACACCTGCCCTCAGCATATAATATCACAGAAGCATGCTCATGGAATACAACATCACTGTCGCATGTAACAAGTATAATATACAACCATCATCAGATAAACATGCCCGTGGAATTCCCAAATCACTGTCGGCATGTAATAAGTATAATAATCAACTACCAGTACACTGTGCATTTTTAACAATGAGAGTAATAAGAGTAAACTTTTCCTTTTTAAAATAGGAAGCTTATGATTAATTTAGGGCCGCGAACTTTCCCTTTTAAAAAAAACCAAGGTACCAACATCTCATGTACCAATCACATATACAAACTTTCATTTCAGTTATGCCAAGGTACCAAAACATCATGTACCAAACATATATGAAATCTTCCATTTAACCATGACAAGGTACCAAACCATCATGTACCAAACACATATAAAATCTTTCATTTAGCTATGCCAATGTACCAAAACATCATGTACCAAACACATATAAAAAATTTCATTTAACTATGCCAAGGTACCAAAACATCATGTACCAAACACATATAAAATCTTCCATTTAACTATGCCAAGGTACCAAAACATCATGTACCAAAGACATATAAAATCTTTCATTTAGCTATGCCAAGGTACCAAAACATCATGTACCAAACACATATAATGAACATTCATTTTAGACAAACCTAGGTCCCAACAAGTCATGTACCATACACACATAATGAACTATCACTTTAAAACTCAAGGCACTTTTATTTCATGTATTATATTAAGGACTTAATCATGGACATTCTCACATGATTTCCTGATAACCTTTTATACTATCTCTTGACTTTCCACAAACTGTTATAACCAACTTCCCATAAAGTCGTTATAACATCTTTCATTTTAGAAAACTAAAGCACTACCACATCTTTCATTTTAATACAACCAAGACATTATCACGTCATGTAAGGGAGTTGAACCCAAAGTACTACGTACATTCACTTCTTTACAAGAAGACTCAAATCATGAAATGTTAGGGGATTAAACCCAAAAGTACTACATACATTTATTCTTTATAAAAAGAATCATTTCATGAAATTTTAGGGAGTTGAACCCCAAGAATACTTTTGCTATCAAAATCAAGCTACTTACACTTTTAAACTTAAGTAACTTATACCCTTAACACCAAGAACTTCTTCTTTCAACATTAAGTCATTTATTCTCTTTAAATCAATCAAGTAACTTATACCTTTAAATCAAGTTACTTCTCTTCTTTAAAATCAAGTAAGTTTGTACTTTTCAAATCAAGTATTATAACTTTCAAAATAAATCAAATCTCTTAACTCTAGAAATCAAGTCCCATAACTTGAAAAATAAAGTCTCATAATCTTTTAAAGAAATCAAGTCTCATAACTTTTAATCAAATCTCTTAACTTTAGAAATCAAGTCCCATAACTTGAAAAATAAAGTCTATATTCTATAAATGCATTCCTAGAGGTTACGTGTTTATTAATGATGTGAGAATTAATGTTATAACGTGACTCTTAAATTACCTCGACTAATGATCATCGAAATTGGGATATCGATGATATGTGATACGTCGACATGTGGTCTGCATCATATCCTTAGGAGATGTAGTATGTCTCACTTGCTACGAGTTATGACAACTCGTGATGGACATATGGATACTTGTTGAAGTATTGGTATGCCCTGTTGATGTACTGTTTTGTTATATGTCTATAATGTCATCGGCGTGTGGGAGATAAAAGTCCTTAGACTTGAGGTCAATATCATCTTGTTTACGGAGTAATGTACTTTGATCCTGTCCTAAGCTCAAATGTCTTATAGGTTGTGACGCGGCTTGTTTTGAGTGCATTACGAAGTAGATTAAATGTGGTATGTGAGCCAAGATTATAATTCATTCCTTGAATACATATTCGAGTGAACACTCAGATACTCATGTGGTATTAGGTTGACTAAGTCATTGGTCAATGCAATGGACATGTCTGTGACATTGTCCTGTTGTCAACTAATATAGATGAGTTATAATAATCAAGCCATTTGGATAGACACTTGACAGATCCTAAGCTTGATTGAGTGTGTCATGAATGAAGGAATTTTATCTTCTCACATATAGGTTCAGTTCACATATTTTGTGTAGCTAAACTTTACATATTGAGTTCGTCTTCCGGCGCAGTCTAGAAGTTCCGTGAAGATCCTAATGTAATTAGTGACGATATGTAAATGTCTAAAGGGTAACACCAAGTCAAATGTTCCGTCAATTGAATGATGTAATTAGAAGAAGATTATACCTATATGTTCGGTTGATGACTGAGACATTAGAAATGGGAAAGAGCTGAAAATTGGGACAGGACCGCGGTGCCTTTTATTTAGGACCGCGATTCCGAATTTTAGTCGATCAGGGTTTATTGGGCACAGTCCACGAAACCCTAAAGCCTCATTTCTGATTATAAATAGATGGCTTACCTCCCATTCCAGAATACACAAAACCTAAGAGAAGTAAATCTCTTCTAAAGCTCTGTCAGAATCCCTAGCATTCCTGATTTAGCAAATTATATCACAGTTTCAGAACTTACAAATCGAGGGACTTTTGCGTGTGCACCCTCGGACTACACAAAAAGAATCAACTGCTTGGCTGATTGTTATAATAATGTAAATATTCTGTCGAGGTATTACATTATACTATGTGCTTTGTATTGTTCATACTGCAGTTCGACCATCGTCGGGTTTGAAATATAAATTTTCAAATTTCGCTGCGTGTACGAACCCGAGGTAAACCGCTACAGTAGTATCATTATTTCTTCCCCTCGTTAGCTGAAATAAAATTATGCCCCATACCTATCAGCACTTCTACCTCCTTTTAATACTACCGTAGATTTTCTCTAGATTTTTTTCTTCCACACATGTACAAGACCTTAGAGCCTGCTTAGTGTTTTCCACCAAAATAGTTTTAAAGTATTTATTTAGTGTTTGAGTAAAAGAAAAAAAATTAAGTATTTATTTTTAAATTAAAATAAATCAAAAATCATAAGTTACTATTCCTAACTTATGAAAATCAAAAGTGATAAATCCATCCAATCAGACTCTTACTCCTACCAACTAGAGAGGTTGTAAAAAATATTTTTATAATTTGTGATTTTAAATATAACTCATTAAATAAAAGTTAAAAGTCAAAAGAATTTTCAATGTAGATAAGTTTTCTTCTTTTCCGAATGGGGATTAACAAAGAAAAGAGCTTAAAATATGAAATTTTAGATTCGACACATTAAAAGTTTAGTTTCAACACATTAAAAGGCAGAGAGAGGAAGAGAAGATTAGAAAGAAAAAGGAACATTATTATAAAATATATATAATAAAACATAAATTGTGGAATGTCTTGTAAACTAGTTTCGTTGTCCACTTGCCACTAACAGTCATTATTACATCGCTAAAACAAAAACTTGAACCACATCTAAAGCTGGAAAAGCAAAACTCCAAGGAAGAACAAGAAGGCAAAAACATTGTTTTCAGTCTTCAAAATTGTTGAAGATCCTCCACTTTTCCCACTACTATTACTAGCAGAAGAAGAAGCATTAGCATTCGCAGAAGCACTAGCCAAATCCAGTGTAGCTTTAGATTTCAAATTATCAGGATCAAACGTATGCATCACTGGCATTCCATATTTCACCGCTGGTCCCACCTGCCACACCTGGTTCACTGTAGTCGTATTTTCCGGTAACACCAACGTGGCAAATATTCTCATAACCCCATCAGATGACGACTCTGCTTTGGATTCCAAAACTTTGTATAAAAGCTTAGACTCTGTAATTGATTTGTAAGAAGTAAGATTATATGTCTTAACAACTACGGAGCCTTTGGGGTTCTTGAATGCGATAAGGGCTTGTGTGCCGACCATAGCTGGGGCATTAGGGTTGATGCCCCAAGCAATCCAGCCATCAGGGGAAGCTGGAGAAGCAATGAAGGCAACAGAAAGAGTTGATTTAGTTGGGTCAAAGGTCCAATGGAGGAAAGATTTGAGAGAAGGAAGATCAGTGCAATTGGTGAATTTTGTGTTGGCTGAGAAAGTTTGGGAGGAACATGTGAGAGATGTGGAAGGTGAGATGAAGAGAAGAAGAACAAGTAAGGAGGTGAGGAAGAGGTCAAAATGAGTGGCCATTTGTTTTAGCAAATAATGTGGTAGTGTTAAAAGAGTGTTAAAAGAGTGTTAAGAGGATATTTTGGGATTTTATAGGGAAATTTGGAGTAATGTGGAGAAGTGGTGGGCTTGGCCGCTTGGGGAATTTGGGGGTCCAATGAGGAGTGTTGAAGCCATTAGCCACGTGATATGGTGGGGAAGGACACAAGTGGATATGCTAGGAACTTGTACATTAGAAAATTTATTAATTAATTTGGTCTAACTTACCATGATTTATTCCTAAGCAAATATATATTATGAACACGATGTCAAACAAGCTCATGTGACTCTAAATTCGGAATGGAAACAACTTCAAACGAATGAGCAAGCATTCCACTTTTTCTTTTGTATTTTTTTTATAATTATTTGGTGTATATGTTATTAGGTCCCATTAATATGGATTCTTCGTGTAGGGAGAGGAAGAATCACTTATTTCTAGAGCTCGGTGTCAAAAGGTCTAGTTTGGATATTGGAGAAATTAATTTACCTCACCACATTCCTTGATTATCTTATGTAGTCTTTGACATCATTATACTCATCATATCATTTTTTTTGGGATAGCTAAATGCATCGGGGTGTTGCTGTTCCCTCAATCACTTCCCAAAAAGTTGCCAAACGACAATTCTCTTTGCATGCTGAGGTAACGTTTTCTCTTTTGTCTTCTTTTCATTGTTTTGTCTTTTTTTAATTTTTGTTTCCCTTTGCATAAGTTTTCTTTTTCTTCTTCTTTTCATTATTTTATTTTTTCTTTTATGTTCTTATTTTTTTAATATAAAATTAAAATTATAATTAGAATGTTATTGTGTTAATTAAATTTTAAAGGAATATTGTATTAATTATTTTTAATTAAATTAATATATTTAAAATATTTATTAAATTTTAGGTTTATCTACTATTAAAAATAGTTATTCAATTTTATTTGAATATTTTAAGAAAATAAAAAATAATTTAGCATTTTATATTCTTTTCAGTCGAAAAAATTAAAGTTATCAAATCTTATTAGAGAAAACGTATGTAAAGGGAAACAAAAAATTAAAAAAAGACAAAATAATGAAAAGAAGAAGAAAGAGAAAACGTTACCTGGAATTGTCATTTGACAACTTTTTGGGAAGTGAGTGAGGGGACAGCAACACCCCGGTCCCGTTAACATGCCCCTTTTTTTTTTGAATTCTTTGACATCTCTGTACTAATCAAATCTTTTGTATTCTTTGACATTTATGTACTCATCAATATCTAATGGAACGATATTGAATCGACGTCCGCATGGTCAATTCAACTGGTTCTCAAGGGGATAATTGGAAAAATGGTCAAAATTGAATCCCGTCAGCGGTAGAGTGGGGGTTATTTATTGAAATAAAGGAGGGCCCCTTGTGCGCAGCGTGGTAATGGTCTAAACCTTTGAAACCAGTTGAGTTACCATGATTAACTCCTTCACAATCCTGTCGGACCGGGGTGTGAAGACTCAGTGGGATATCCACCTTTTTTGGAAAAAATACTGAATCAGTGACAAAGAAATTAATATAAAATGCACTACTGTAACATTTGACAGGTATATCCGCCGACAAATGTGTATGTTAATTTTTCTTATTAAGATAAATTTTTTACTATAGAATTTTTTGGAATAAAACAATAAAAGAACATTACTACATCAAATAAAAAACAATACATATTATAACTATAAGGGATATTTTTTTTCCTTCTCTTCGGATGGAACTAATGTCCTAAGAGGCTGACTAAGTCTTAGGTGATGAAAAGTTAGAGAGAAATATAAAATAAAGTAACAAATTAAAATATAAAATAAAGTAACAAATTAAAATATAAAATCTAATCTATTTGGATTAGAGGATTAAAAGGAATATTTGAAAATATTTCATTTTTGTATATAGTATATATATTAGATTGCAAATTTGATGAAATATTTCTTAACCGCGAGAAGCGTGATCACATTTACGAATCGTAAAGAAAGATATGGTTATTTTTTTCAAATAAAATGAAAAATGGATTCACCACAAACGAGAAAAATTTCCAATCAGAATGGAAAAAGGATTAGGAGTTTATTACTTTTAGAAAAAAAATTAAGGTAAAAGGGAAAAAAAGGATCATTTTTATATTTGCCACTATTTCAACCTTTAGATCAAGAACCCATTTAATTCTCTTTTTTCTTACCTTTTCCCTTTTTGGGCGTAACTAAACACCTCTAATTCCTATTCTCACACCTCGTAATTTGTAGGTAATAACATAATTAATATTAATAATATATAAATAACTGTATCGAGATTTTACATACCCATAATACAAGCATCATCCTAGGTTAAAATTAAAATATTAAATGACTAAATATACACCTATTATATACAACATATACTATGTAAAAATCACAATTATGACTAAATATTCTATTAATTCCATCACACTCTATGTCTGATCACACAAAATACGGTTAGGACTATAAACCTTTTCGGTTAACTTAGCTAATCTACGTAGTATTTGATGTATATTTTTTTAGTTATATTGCTATATTTAGAAAAATGAAAAAAGAATTCAGTGACAGAAGTGGAAACAAAACTAAACATTCCGCTCAGTAAGAAAGTCAAAACGTGAAAGCAATATTGCGGTATGTGCGATAGCCAAAACTTTTTGAGAAGTGCCGAGATTTAGAAAAAAACTGAAAAAAGTGACTTAATAGAGAATCTGTGGGGTGTTTGAAAAATTTGTTGAAAAACAGAGAAATTTATAAAATAAGTATTTGCATATATTTATGATAAAAGAGCTTATTTCAGACAACAAATGCGAAAAATGCTTTTACATTAGGGTTGAGGGTAATCTTGGGTTATTAGATTTTTGTAAGAGATAAGAGTGTCAATTTAAATTAAACAGAAAAGCCCAAACCGCTTCAGCCAGCTTCGCATAGATCACGTTATCTGACTTTTTTTAAGAGAAGCCAACGTGAATATAAATTTCTCAAACATCCAAAAAATAGTTTTTCTACGTTCAATAAAGCTAAAGTAAATAAGTGTTGAATCTGAGAATTGAGTTTGTGAGGAGAAGGAGAAGAGAGAGCTGCTTGTGGAAGCTTTTCTGTGTAATTATTTCTCAAATCTCAAAATGAGACAATGCGTACGTGAGATTACATATAGAGAAGGAACTAAAGAGAAAGAAAGGAAAAGACCAACAAGCCTCTCACTTATTAACAACAATTACACATAATACCACCTAATAATGACTACTTAACAATCACTACTTAATAACTTCAACACCCCCCCCCCCCTCAAGCTAGGGGTTAAGAACAAATTCTTCAATCCTAGCTTGGAAAGAAGATGAGCATGATGTCCCGGTAAAATAGCCTTTGTGAGTATATCTACTGGTTGATCATCAGTTGATATGTACTTAGTGGAAAACAGACCCGACTGCACCTCTCCCTGATGAAATGGCAGTCGATCTCGATGTGTTTGGTGCGCTCGTGAAATACCGGATTGGTAGCAATTTGGATTGCAGACTTGTTGTCGCAATGAGTCGAGATGGAAAGTTGCAAAGACACATCGAGCTCTAAATATAATCCTCTAATCCAGACAAGTTCTGCTACTACTGATGCCAAAGTTCTGTACTCAGATTCTACTGAGCTTCGGGAGACTGTTTGCTGCTTCTTGGACTTCCAAGAAATGAGAGTCGATCCAAAATAAACCAAGTAGACTGATACTGACCTCCTGGTAACAGGACATGAAGCTTAGTCTGTGTCGCAATAAGCCGACAAAATATTGCTGCCTTCTGCTGCTATCAACACTCCCAACCCTGGAGCTTGCTTTACATACCTTACCACCCTTTCTGCTGCGAGCATATGTGATCAGTGTATTTTATATACATTTTTTGAGTCATTTTTAGTGAGTCTTTTGTCCCTTTTTGTACAAATACGTGTCGTCTTAGGATAGATTTTCTTTCTTTTGAGTCAAATTGGTTAAAGTGGCTCTTTGGCGGAAAATGAGCGAAAAGAGGGCAAAAACGGAGGTTCCAGAGCTCGAAATGCGAGAAAGTGGCAAACCAGGCACAGAGCGAGCCCGGTAGCGCGCCTGAAAGCGAGTTGCGAGCGCGGCGCTAATCTTGAGCGATGCGAGAACTTGGCGCCCCGCGGCGCCGGTGCAGGTCGCGGCAGCGCGGGAAAAATCAGAAATTTGAATTGTCAATGGGCCAGGCCTGAAGGAAAATCCTGCACCTCGTTTTTAAACTATAAAAAGAGAACCCTATGGCAGTTTTAAGGGTTCCCTTCTTGCCAATCCACAACACATCTTGGAGTTCAAGATTGGAGACCATTATTTAGTAATTTCTTCTTTCTTTACTTTACTTTCAGTTTTATGTTGGATATTGAATTAGTTCTTGTCATGTCTATGGCTAGGAACTAATTCTAATATAGGGTTTTCCATGTCAATTCACTTGAACCTTATATTTATGAATTAATGCATGTTGTGGTTGTTCTTCTAATTGTTGAGATTTATCCAATAGATGTTTTGATTGCTTGGTAATTACTTGATCATTAATTATCATTACTTATATGATTTCTAACCGAAATATGAAAGGGGAGGTTGTGACTATGTTGTAGTTGGGTAGACATAGGTTGAATTGTGGATGAAAATACCCCGATGACTTGTGTAGCATTAATAAGGATTTTTGTTCTTAATCCTCCTCTAGAGTCAACCTTATCACCGAAAGGTAGAAAGGTGTTGTACTGGGGTTGAGTGTTTATATAACCTTAACAGGAGTATAAAACTAATTAGTAAACCTGCTATCTCCAATAGAAGAAGAACCATAATTAATTGCATTAATAAGTAAGTTAAGCGGATAGTTGAGGAGACTTGGAAGCCCTATTTCCATCATTACTGAAGTAAACAACATAGTAAATTAGTTTTTATAATTATTAGTCATAAACAACAAATCAATATTCGGTCACCAAATAGATAACAAAGAATAGAAGTTGATAATTGAGCACTAATCCCTGAGGACGATAATTCGGTCTTCCAAGACTATATTACTTGACACGACACGTGCACTTGCGTTAGTGTGTGCATAAATCGCGCATCAAGTTTTTGGCGCCGTTGCCGGGGATTGGCGTAGTTCAATATCAATTTTATCTATTCTTAATTTCTAATTTGGTTTTATTTTTGTTTTTAGTTATTACTTTTTACTTTTTATTTTGTGAAAACCAGTGTGCCGTGATCCGTTTGTTTGTTTTGATCTGTTTCAGGCTCTTTGTTTATGCGAAGGAGAAGAGGAGCAAACACTCTTGTTCCCTTCAACCCAGAAATCGAGAAAACTTGTAAACAGAACAGAAGGAACCAACGAATTTCAGTCTTAATTGAGATGGAAGACGCACAAAACAATAACGAGATGAATGAGGGGTTAGGTGATCATCAATCCAATCAAAGAATGCCTCGAAGAGTGCCAATGGATGTAGAGGAGAGAGTTCAGGTCCAAGCGGAGAGAAGCTTGGGAGATTACGTGCTGCCGAGGGTGAACGGAGCACAAACTTGCATTAGGCTCCCAACAATAGGAGCAAATAATTTTGAGATCAAACCTGCAATTCTAAGTATGGTGCAGAATACGGTGCAGTTTGGAGGATTGCCGTCGGAGGATCCTCACATGCATATAGCTAATTTCTTGGAGTTGTGTGCAACATTCAGATATAATGGCGTTACTGATGACGCTGTCAGATTGAGGCTCTTTCCCTTCTCACTCAGGGATAGAGCGAAAGTGTGGTTGAATTCTTTGCCAGCAGATTCGATATTTACATGGCAAGAGTTGGCGCAGAAATTCTTAGCAAAATTCTTCTGTCACGCCCCAAATTTTCCTAAGTCTTTACTTAGGGCGTGATGGCACCTGGACAATTATTTTCCACCAGGAGCACCATTTAATTCTCTTTATTTAGAAATTTAAACTTATATTCAAATACGGAACTATTAATAAAAATAACAATAAAGAAATTTGTTTATGACTTTATTGAAAATATAACGCGAGCCCATACTCGTGCAAATATTGTTTCTACATAGACATACTGACAAATATTATTCTAAGTTGGAAGGGAGCCCATTCCACACGGGCATTTCCCGAGACACTGGAACTGACATTCTGAACCTGACGAGTACCAAGCCCGAAGCAATGGACTTGGTATGACAAGAGGTTGCGGGACGATCGCTAGCCTTGGCGTGGAGCCTTTCCTCTATCACGCTTTCCTGAAACATGTTAAATAAAGAGTCAGCCCTACCATCTGGGGCTGAGTGAGAACCTTACCCTGCAATTCAAAGTAACACCACAATATTCCAAGTGCAATCACATTATAACGTAATAAGCATATTGCAAAAATATATCAGGTTACAACATCTTTAAATATGCAACAACTCCTCATAGGAAATTCTCGGTTTAACTAACACTTCATTTTATCTCGTATTATTCGTTAAGACATTCCCCTGCATTTTCACATGTTTATTACATTTATATATTTGTGAACGCGTATTCACTTTTCATATATATATATATGTGAACATGTATTCATCTTTCATATTTGTTGCGGCGTGCAACCCGATCCATTATATTTACGTATTTGTAAACACGTATTCACTTTACGTTTTGTTGCGGCGTGCAACCCGATCCATTATATTTACGTATTTGTGAACGTGTATTCACTTTACGTTTTGTTGCGGCGTGCAACCCGATCCATTATATTTACGTATTTGTGAACATATATTCACTTTACGTTTTGTTGCGGCGTGCAACCCGATCCATTATGTTTACGTATTTGTGAACGCGTATTCACTTTACGTTTTGTTGCGCGCAACCCGATCCATTATATTTACGTATTTGTGAACATATATTCACTTTACGTTTTGTTGCGGCGTGCAACCCGATCCATTATATTTACGTATTTGTGAACATATATTCACTTTACGTTTTGTTGTGGCGTGCAACCCGATCCATTATGTTTACGTATTTGTGAACGCGTATTCACTTTACGTTTTGTTGCGGCGTGCAACCCGATCCATTATATATTTATATATTTATGTGAACACGTATTCACTTTTCATATTTTTCAGAAGATCAAATAAATACTATCCTCTTTTCTAACATTCTCATCATTCATACTTGTAACGATTATAACCTTTTAACCATAACTCCAACTAAGGTGTTTCTCAAGCGGAAACTAAGGTAAGACGGGGATCTTTCACTGTACCAAATTTCATTTAAAACTACTTTGGGTAACTAACACAAATTTATCCTCAAAACAGCCACATGAAATTTATTTCGGCAGAATATTTATTAAACAACACCCAATCTTAGAATAGTCATAACTCCTAATCTGTAAACCCGTTCAAGCCCCATAAAATCTCAAAACGACGAGAACGGAGAGCTACACGTCTCCATGTGAACCATTCTTTCATATTCTGTACCATTTGGTACAGTTTTACACTTTTATTCGCTGCCCTTCCTGGATCTCGATAGATCCGAGGCAGAAACTTTAAACAGCGATAACTCTCAATTCATAAGTCGGATAGACCCCCGTAAGGTCTAAAAATGTCCACAACAAAGAGATCTAGAACTTTTATTTAGAAACAATTTTCATATTCCCCACAGATTAGTACAGTTTTACGTTTCAACGTCCTGCCCTTCTGGATTCCGATGAATCCAAGGCAGCAACTTCAAACTACCATAAATCTCAACTCGTAAGTCCGTTTTAATAACTTTTTATCTATATCTGTCCGTAACAGAGAGATTTACAACCATGTAAATTTTCATACAATTCTAATAAGTAAAACTCAATAAAAACAGTCCGTAATTATGCCTTTCCGAATTTCGACCAAATCTAAGGCAGGAACTTTGAACTATGATAACTTTCAAACCGTATGTCCATTTTACCTAATTTTTGGTTATATATGATCATATTAGAGAGGTGTACCACTCCTCCGAATTTCATCAAATTATAACGATTATAACTCAGTGAGAACAGTTCGTAAAGTTCATGACGCAACTAGTCGTCTAAACAATCAAAAGTTCATTATTTCTTTTCAACACTCAATTCTTATTCTAACATGTATTGAACTAAAAATAAAGGATGTTACCAAGAATTTCTGAGTGAGAAAACTCACCTTGTAAGTGTGAAGATTATTGTTGTGTGGTTGCTAAAATTATCCTTACTCTCTAGTATTTTGCTTCTTGTTCTTCTTGCCCTCTTGGTATTTTTTTCCTCTTATTTTCACTTGTTTTTTTCTGATTTTCTAACCTTTGTGGTAAGTACTTTGTTTGTGTATAAGTAAGGGTGTTTGTATAACATATGGAGGTGGAAAGACAAGAGTTGAGGAAGATGAAAATGTGGAGGGGGAAGGGGGAAAGCTAGGGACGTGCATGCTGCAAAAAATTTCTTTTTTTTTTTGTTTTGTTTTGTTCTTCTTTTGTTTTTCTTTTCTTTTGTTTTCTTATTTTCATTTCATCTATCTATTTATCCAACTTTAACACTAACTCTATCCCATGCAATTTATTCTTTGTTTTCTTATATATATATATTTTTTATTAACCCAACCACAACTATATATTTTTTTTTTTTTTTTCCGGATTTCACATTCTCTCCTCCTTAAGCAACATTCGTCCTCGAATGTGAATAAGGTCGTAAGATAATCACATAGACACAATAATGTTTATTGTTATTGTAACACTAATTCGGGGCTTCACATTCTCCCTTCCTTAAGAAGCATTCGTCCTCGAATGAGAATAAGGTTGTAACACAATGCATATAGACACGCAAATGACACACATATGAAGTACTATGTAATGCATTTTTTTTATTACCTTAGTCAAATAGGAATGGATATTTGACTTTCATCGCCTCTTCCGCTTCCCAGGTGGCTTCCTCTGTGGAGTGATTCTTCCATAGGACTTTCACGGAAGCAATATCTTTATTTCTAAGGCGTTGGACCTTTCTATCAAGTATTTCTACCGGAGCCTCTTCATATTGAAGCTCTTTATTAAGAACTATCTCCTGGGGAAGGATGACATGACTTGGATCGTGCAAGTATTTTCGTAACATTGACACATGAAATACCGGACGCACTGCTTTCAGCTCTTGTGGAAGTGCTAATTCGTAAGCCACATTCCCACTCTTGCAAGATCTCATATGACCCAACACACCTTGGGCTCAATTTCTCTTTCGTACCAAAATGCATCACTCCCTTCATTGGGGACACTTTTAAAAATACTTTCTCCCCCTCTTGGAATTCAAGATCTCTTTTCCGATGATCCGCATAGGACTTATGGCTTATGAGCTATTTTGATCCGCTCCGAATCATCTCAGACCTTATCATTTGTTTCTTGAATGACTTGGTCCAACGATTCGTCTCACCCACCTCGAACCATCAGTGAGACCTACATTTTCGTCCATATAATGCTTCAAACGGGCCATTTGTATGCTAGAGTGAAAACTATTGTTGTAGGCGAACTCAATTAGACATAGATGGTCCAACCAACCCCGAAAATCTAACACACAAGATCGCAACATGTCCTCGTGTTTGGATTGTTCGCTCACTTGCCCATCTGTTTGCGGGTGGAAAGTGCTTAACTTAACTTTTGTCCGAGACCTGCTGAAACTTTGCCAAAAGTGTGAGGTGAACTGGGAACCCTATCTGAAATAATTTGTAAGGGAATTCCGTGTAACCGCACAATCTCCTTCAAATAAATCTGTGTCTGTGGTGCGCGTCACGTAGTCTTGCAGTAAGAATTGGGCTGACTTTGTAAGTCGATCAACAATCACCCAAATAGAATCATACCCTTCTCGAGTTTTGGTAGACCATTACAAAATCCATATGAATCGCCTCCCATTTCCACATGGGACCCCAATGTCTGAAGTAATCCGCCAGTTTTTGATGTTGATTTCACTGTGACATATAAGACACCTCCGACAAACTCCGCAACGCTTTCTTCATCCCGTCCCACGAATTTACCTTGAGGTCTGATACATTTTTGTTGAACTGGATGAATGGAATATCTTGTGTTGTGACCTCATCTAAGATCTTCCTCCTTAGATCCTTTACCTTAGGAACACATAACCTACCCTTATACCGGCGGTTCGTCATTATCTCCCAACGTAAATCGTGAAGGTTTTCCTGCTGATCCTCTCCCGGAATCCAACAAACTCCGTATCCTCAAACTGACTTTCTTTTATTTCTGAAGCTAAGGCATACTGCGAGGTATCATGTACCACCACCCTACCTTCACCAATCTCAGTTAAGCTAACCCCTAGGTTTCCAAATCTTTGTACCTCCCGAACAATACCCCTCTTTTGAATTGCCAAATGGGCCAAGCTGCCCATTGATCTCCTACTGAGTACGTCAGCCACCACGTTGGCTTTCCCAGGATGGTAAAGAATACTAAGGTCATAATCCTTAAGCAACTCTAACCATCTTCTTTGTCGGAGATTCAAATCCTTCTGCGTGGTTATGTACTGCAAACTCTTATGATCTGTAAATATGTCCACATGCACACCATACAAATAATGTCTCCATATTCGTAAGGCAAACACCACCGCAGCTAATTCCAAGTCATGAGTTGGGTAATTCTTCTCATGTATCTTTAATTGTCTAGATGCATACACAATAACCTTTCCAAACGGCATCAAGACACATCCTAACCCAACTCTGGAGGCATCGCAATAGACTGTGAACCCTTCTTGTCCCGATGGTAAGGTTAGGACTGGTGCAGTAGTCAACAATTCCTTTAGTTTCTGAAAACTTGCTTCACATGCTTCTGACCACTGGTACTTAACCGCTTTTTGAGTCAACCGGGTCAAAGGAGCAGCAAGACTAGAAAAACCTTTTACGAATCTTCTATAATACCCAACCAAACCCAAGAAACTTCTAACCTGCCGCTGAGTGGTCGATTTTGGCGATTCTTCACCGCTTCTATCTTACGGGGTCTACCATAATTCCATCCTTGACACAACATGACCCAAAAAGGCTACCTTTTCCAACCAAAATTCACACTTTGAAAATTTAGCATATAGTTTCTCTGTTTCAAGACTTGAAGCACTACCCTCGACGCTCTTCATGTTCCTCAACACTCTTATCAGAGATTAGGATATCATCTATGAACACAATCACGAACAAATCTAGGAATGGTTTGAAGATTCTGTTCATTAAATCCATAAAGGTCTTTGGGACATTGTTAACCCAAAAGACATGACCAAGAACTCATAATGGCCGTGTCGGGTTCTAAAGGTCGTTTTGGATATATCATCCGGATTTATTTTCACCGGTGATATCGACGGAGATCAATCTTGGAAAAATAGCTAGCTCCGAAGTTGGTCAAAAGATCATCGATTATTGGTAATGGGTACAGGTTCTTGATCGTGACCTTATTGAGTCGCCGATAATCGATGCACATTCGAGCGATCCGTCTTTCTTTTTCACAAACAGATCGTGCACTGAGGGAAACTCTAGGCCTTATAAAGCGTTTATCCATAAGATCCTTCAATTGTTCTTTTAACTCCTCAATTCAGTGGGGCCATTCGATATGGAGGAATAGAAATGGGTCTTGTACCTAATTAACTCTATGGCAAACTCCACTTCTATCCGGAGGAAGACATGGAAGATCTTCAGGAAAAACCTCCGGAAAATTTCGAACAATAGGAACATCATTCACCGCTGGGGATTCTTTTTGGGTATCCACTATATTAGCCAGATATGCATACTCCACTCTGTGACTTCTCAATAACTTTTGAGCCCCAAGGTAGGAAATAAACTGACCTGAGGATATTCCAACCCTACCCCTTATAACAACTTCTGGTTCTCCGGGAAAAGTTAATCTCACTATCTTTCGTCGACAATCTAACATGACATAACATGCCGACAACCAATCCATACCCAAAATGACGTCGAAGTCTACTATCTCAAGTAGTACTAGGTTCACCATTGTTCCCCTGCCATTCACTTCTAATGGAAATTTATTTACCACCCGACAGACCCAAATTGAGGCCCCTACTGGTGTCATAACCTCAAAAGGTTCACTTAAATAAGAAGGTTCTACGTGTAAATTCTTAGCAAAGCCCATTGACACATATGAAAATGTTGAGCCGGGATCGTATAATACAAATGCAGGAATACTCGAGACTAGCAAAATACATGTGACCACCGCATTAGATGCTTCGCCATTCTTCTGGGCAAAGCGTAGAGCCGATTAGAATTGTTGGGTTGTTGACCTCCCTGACTCTGGCGGGGTTGGTTTCCCTGATTTCCCCTGTAGGCAGTTGTGGTTGCTTCTGACCTCCCCTGAATAGATTGAGTTTGAGTCCTCTTCTTGCAATCCCTGGCATAGTGGCCTGACTCTCCACAGTTATAACATGTCTTCGTTAAGAGCCGACATTCTCCATTGTGTTTCCTTTGACAAATCTTACAAATCGGTTTGTCACCTCCTGTGTTAGGGTTGGTGGCCTTGTCCTTGCTACCTTGGTAATTAGACCAACTGTGCCCCTTAGGCTTGAAATAAGATCGCCCAGCATTGGTTCGGTCCCAAGATCCCTTACTAAACTCCCGCTTCGATTTTGACTCTGGTTAAATGATCCTGACGTCCGAAATCTCTTCTGCGAATATTCTCTTTTTGCTTTAGCGAAACCTTCTACCCTCATTGTCATACCAACGATCTGAAGGTATGCCCGATAATGGGCTAATGCCACTACCTTCTCTTCCAAGTTTGGGTTTAAACCCTTAACAACTCTTTTGACCTTCTCCCTTTCTGTAGGAATAATATGTGTGTTGTATGCTGACAATCGGATGAATTTGGTATTGTATTCTATCACATTGCGGTCTCCTTGTTTCAACAGTTCAAACTCACGTCTGAGCGCATCTTTTCGGGAGTTAGGCATGTACTTTTCACTGAACGCGCTCAACTCCCACGCCATCGGTGGTGACATCGAAAATGATTTCTTCTAAAATTTCTCCACCACACCCGTGTCGCCCACTAACCGCGGCGATTACAAATTGACGTCATGCGTCTCCACACATCCTCGTGTAAACAATAGGTTTTCTACATCATCGAGAAATACTATTGGGTTAGACTTGTAGTCCTTTCCTGTATAGATATGTTCTCTTCTTCTCACAAAATTTGCCCCATAGTCTATCTGGTACCTCTCCTACCTTTTCGGTCGGTGGTGCAGTCACATCTGGTTATTTTATCGTTGTACACTCCCTTCCACAATCCTTTGAAGGAGGTAGTACGAGAACCAAGTCTTTGAAAAGACTCAAGATAGCACGGAGAGTATGAAAGAAGTGAAACTTTAGGATGTTATTCCGTTTACTTATTACTAAGGTGGCGCGCACACCGTCGCAATAAGTAACCGTTCAAACACCCAACTCGAAGAAACTTCCTAGAATCTCCTAACCTGGTTTAGCTCTGATACCAACTTGTCACGCCCCAAATTTTCCTAAGTCTTTACTTAGGGCGTGATGGCACCTGGACAATTATTTTCCACCAGGAGCACCATTTAATTCTCTTTATTTAGAAATTTAAACTTATATTCAAATACGGAACTATTAATAAAAATAACAATAAAGAAATTTGTTTATGACTTTATTGAAAATATAACGCGAGCCCATACTCGTGCAAATATTGTTTCTACATAGACATACTGACAAATATTATTCTAAGTTGGAAGGGAGCTCATTCCACACGGGCATTTTCCGAGACACTGGAACTGACATTCTGAACCTGACGAGTACCAAGCCCGAAGCAATGGACTTGGTATGACAAGAGGTTGCGGGACGATCGCTAGCCTTGCGTGAGTCTTTCTCTATCACGCTTTCCTGAAACATGTTAAATAAAGAGTCAGCCCTACCATCTGGGGCTGAGTGAGAACCTTACCCTGCAATTCAAAGTAACACCACAATATTCCAAGTGCAATCACATTATAACGTAATAAGCATATTGCAAAAACATATCAGGTTACAACATCTTTAAATATGCAACAACTCCTCATAGGAAATTCTCGCTTAACTAACACTTCATTTTATCTCGTATTATACGTTAAGACATTCCCCTGCATTTCCACATGTTTATTACATTTATATATTTGTGAACGCGTATTCACTTTTCATATTTATGTATAGGTGAACATGTATTCATCTTTCATATTTGTTGCGGCGTGCAACCCGATCCATTATATTTACGTATTTGTGAACACGTATTCACTTTACGTTTTGTTGCGGCGTGCAACCCGATCCATTATGTTTACGTATTTGTGAACGTGTATTCACTTTACGTTTTGTTGCGGCAACCCGATCCATTATATTTACGTATTTGTGAACATATATTCACTTTACGTTTTGTTGCGTGCAACCCGATCCATTATGTTTACGTATTTGTGAACGCGTATTCACTTTACGTTTTGTTGCGCGCAACCCGATCCATTATATTTACGTATTTGTGAACATATATTCACTTTACGTTTTGTTGCGCGCAACCCGATCCATTATATTTACGGTTTTGTGAACATATATTCACTTTACGTTTTTGTTGCGTCGTGCAACCCGATCCATTATGTTTACGTATTTGTGAACGCGTATTCACTTTACGCTTTGTTGCGTGCAACCCGATCCATTATATATTTATATATTTATGTGAACACGTATTCACTTTTCATATTTTTCAGAAGATCAAATAAATACTATTCTCTTTTCTAACATTCTGTCATTCATACTTGTAACGATTATAACATTTTAACCATAACTCCAACTAAGGTGTTTCTCAAGCGGAAACTAAGGTAAGACGGGGATCTTTCACTGTACCAAATTTCATTTAAAACTACTTTGGGTAACTAACACAAATTTATCCTCAAAACAGCCACATGAAATTGATTTCGGCAGAATATTTATTAAACAACACTCAATCTTAGAATAGTCATAACTCCTAATCTGTAAACCCGTTCAAGCCCCATAAAATCTCAAAACGACGAGAACGGAGAGCTACACGTCTCCATGTGAACCATCCTTTCATATTCTGTACCATTTGGTACAGTTTTACACTTTTATTCGCTGCCCTCCCTGGATCTCGATAGATCCGAGGCAGAAACTTTAAACAACGATAACTCTCAATCCGTAAGTCGGATAGACCCCCGTAAGATCTCAAAATGTCCATAACAAAGAGATCTAGAACTTTCATTTAGAAACAATTTTCATATTCCCCACAGATTATTACAGTTTTACGTTTCAACGTCCTGCCCTTCTGGATTCCGATGAATCCGAGGCAGCAACTTCAAACTACCATAAATCTCAACTCGTAAGTCCGTTTTAACAAATATTTATCTATATCTGTCCGTAACAGAAAGATTTACAACCATGTAAATGTTCATACAATTCTAATAAGTAAAACTCAATAAAAACAGTCCGTAATTATGCCTTTCCGAATTTCGACCAAATCTAAGGCAGGAACTTTGAACTATGATAACTTTCAAACCGTATGTCCATTTTACCTCATTTTTGGTTCTATATGATCATATTAGAGAGGTGTACCACTCCTCCGAATTTCATCAAATTATAACGATTATAACTCAGTGAGAACAGTTCGTAAAGTTCATGACGCAACTAGTCGTCTAAACAATCAAAAGTTCATTATTTCTTTTCAACACTCAATTCTTATTCTAACATGTATTGAACTAAAAATAAAGGATGTTACCAAGAATTTCTGAGTGAGAAAACTCACCTTGTAAGTGTGAAGATTATTGTTGTGTGGTTGCTAAAATTATCCTTACACTCTAGTATTTTGCTTCTTGTTCTTCTTGCCCTCTTGGTATTTTTTTCCTCTTCTTTTCACTTGTTTTTTTCTGATTTTCTAACCTTTGTGGTAAGTACTTTGTTTGTGTATAAGTAAGGGTGTTTGTATAACATATGGAGGTGGAAAGACAAGAGTTGAGGAAGATGAAAATGTGGAGGGGAAATGAAAAGGGGAGGGGGAAAGCTAGGGACGTGCATGCTGCAATTTTTTTTTGTTTTTGTTTTTGTTTTGTTTTGTTATTCTTTTGTTTTTCTTTTGTTTTGTTTTCTTATTTTCATTTCATCTATCTATTTATCCAACTTTAACACTAACTCTATCCCATGCAATTTATTCTTTGTTTTCTTATATATATATATATTTTATTAACCCAACCACAACTATATATTATTATTATTTTTTTTTTCCGGATTTCACATTCTCTCCTCCTTAAGCAACATTCGTCCTCGAATGTGAATAAGGTCGTAAGATAATCACATAGACACAATAATGTTTATTGTTATTGTAACACTAATTCGGGGCTTCACATCTTCCCACCATGCAAAGCAGCGAAGTTGAGAGGGGAGTTGAATAATTTCTATCAAGCCGATGAAGAATCATTATATGAAGATTGGGAGAGATTCAAGGACTTGCAGCGGAAGTGTCCACACCACAGTATTGAGTTGTGGAATTTGGTCCACATCTTCTATAATGGGCTGAGCGGAACGACCAGAACAATTATTGATGCGTGGAGTGGAACCTTTATGAGAAAAACAGCCCATGAAGCTCATGACTTATTGGAAGACATGGCCACCAATAACCATGTCACAGAGGATAGACAAGTGAGTGGTAGAAGAACAGTGGGAGTGCATGAGATTGATGCCATCACTGCCCTGAATGCCCAAGTTGCCCTTTTGACCAAGCAGCTGCAACAACATACAGTGTCTGTAAATGCAGTGCAAATGCCAATGAGCTGTGAAATGTGTGATGGTCCACATACATTCGACAGATGCCCATCAGCTGATCCTAACAATATCTCGATCGAGCAAGCGGAGTGCCAAGCTGTAGAGAACTATCAGAGACCCCAGAACAACCCATACTCAAACACCTACAATCCAGGGTGGAGGAATCACCCAAATTTTTCATGGAGAGGTGGCGAGCGTGAGAATCGGTTTAGAGGCGATGCAAAATCAGCAGCCATTCACTCAGGCCTCATCTTCACAGCAATTCAGCGGCCCTGTCCAACCCGAAAAGTCAGACGAGCTGAGAGCAGCTTTGTTAACACTCACCAACTACCAGACCCAGTTCATGGCAGAGACTAGATCCTCGCTCAGGAACTTGGAAACAAAGGTGGGGCAACTAGCAAAGCTATCGAACAACAGGCCACAGGGTACACTGCCAAGCAACACAGAGATGAACCCTAGAGAACAATGCGAAAGATGCGGTGAGGCGGAAAGCAGTTGGAACAGTGTGCACCTCAGCATGTGGTTGAACAGAGGGTAGAAACAGAGAGAGAAAGGGTTGTGGAAGACCGCCCAATAGTAGAGAAAGCTCCAGAAAAGGAGTACACCGAAAAGATTCCTTTCCCACAAAGATTGCAAAGGAAAGTAGTTGATAAGCAATTCTCCAAGTTTTTGGAGACATTCAGAAAGTTACATATCAACATACCCTTCATCGAGGCGTTGGAGCAAATGCCGTCTTACTTCAAATTTATGAAGGAAATTTTGGGAAAGAAGAAGAAACTAGCAGAATATGAGATGGTGGCGCTGACTGAGGAGTGCATTGCCATCCTGCAGAAGAAATTGCCCCCTAAACTCAAGGACCCAGGGAGCTTTACATTGCCTTGCACAGTTGGCAAGGTGACATGCAATAGGGTCCTTTGCGATTTGGGGGCGAGTATAAATTTGATGCCTTTGTCGGTGTTTAAGAGGTTGGAATTAGGTGAAGCCAAACCAACCACGGTGAGCTTGCAACTAGCGGACAGAACGGTGGTGCACCCCAGGGGGAAGATTGAGGATGTTCTTGTTAAAGTAGGAAAATTCTTTTTCCATGCGGATTTCCTCATTCTTGACATGGAGGAGGATGAAGAGATTCCCATCATATTGGGGAGACCGTTCTTGGCAACAGGGAGAGCCCTGATTGATGTAGAGAAGGGAGAGCTGACACTGAGGGTAGAAGTGAAGAAATAGTTTTCAAGGTGTTCAAACACGTTATTGAGCCCCCGGTCATGAGCAGGTGCTTTGTAATTAACACCGTCAGAATTTCATGTGAGCCAGTGCAAGCCAAAACAAGAGAGATAAGCCCACCAAAGCAAGTACGTGATACTGAATCTCCGCAAAAACATGTATGTGATACTGAACCTTCACTTGAAACTAAATATAAAAAGAAAAATAGAAGTAGAAGGAGAAAAATGTTAATGAAGTGGATTGGGTGTGGAGTTAATTTACCCTACACCTCTTGAATTAAGGAACTTGCGTCCGGATAAAAGACGTTAAATACAGCGCTACTTGGGAGGCAACCCAAGGTATTTTGATTTATTTTACTTTAATATAGTTAGTTTTTACTAAGAACAGTCTCACAGAGGTATTGTTCGTGTTGTGTTGACAGGTGCAGGACCAACAATTTGGAGTGCGAAAACTGAAGAGAAGCAAAGGGATTTCCAGAAAATCGGGTTAGCGCCGCGGCGTCCAGGAGCAGGGCCGCGGCGCCAAAAGAGCAGAGCGGCGCCAAAAGTCTAGAAAACAATCTGAAGTTTGAGCGCCGCGGCGCCCATTTGCAGGTGCGCGCAGAAGTCAGAGGAGCGCAGAAATCAGCGCACGGCGAGACAAATCCAGAAATTAAAAGACGCCCCAAATCCGATTTTTCCCCAATTCCAAATCAAAACCTAAACCTTCTTCTCCACAAAACCCACGAAAATCCACACTTTACCAAAAAAATCTTCCATATACCAAACCCAAACACAACCAAAGCTCTTAAATTCCCTAAACCCTTAACCATCTTAACCAACAAACCTCATCCCATTGCCTCAAATCACCATTAGAAGCAAGAAAACCTTGAAGAACACCGTCAAAAGGTAATCTTTATCTTTTCTTGAAAGCTTTACTGTAGTCAGAGGAGGTAGTAGATTGGAGGAGTGTTGTATCTGTGAAGTTGTTGGGGTGTTGAAAGTGTTATACCCCGTATTTCCTGAGTATGTGCGTGAGGGCGTACGTACAAAAGTTCAAGCCTTAAGTTAAGGCATAGGACGAAAAATTTGTGCACAACCCACGAAAAGAATTGTTTTCCGATGAAACGTCTTCCAAAGCTTGCGAAGGGAAAATTACGGCTGCGACATTTATATTTTTTGCGGATTTTTCCGAGAGATGAAATATTTTGGACCAACGAGAGGGTGACACTTGTCACCCTCAAGTGGACGGCAAAGAGGGCATGGCTTGGCACGATTTTAAGGCCTAAACCATGGGTCAATGTTTGTGAGTGATTTGTGGAGTAGGGATAGGGTGCACTTGTGCAAATCCACACCCTCCACTTGCCCTCCACTTGCCTTCATCTTGGCCCTTGAAAGCCCTATAAATACCCCCCTTGAGTTGAAGACTTCTTCATCCACAAATCATCTTCCAAGTCTCCAAACTTCCCGCTGAGAGAAGCTCGCCCAAAGCCCTCTTTCCCCTCTCTTGTGAAGAGCTTAATAAACACCCTCCCCATTTTTCCTAGTAGTCTCAAAAGCCCCCTTGGTAGAAAATACTGTCCAAGTATTGTTACTATCCCCAAAATACCCTAGCCGTATATCTTATAGTATTCCAAAGTCACCTCTATACTAAAAGCCCAGAAATACTATCTTATATCCATTAGTCACTAAACGAAACCCTGGGGAAATCTTCATAGTTGGTTGAAGTAGTAAGTAGAAGTTGTGTAGAAACTTCTAAGGGTTTCTTGGAGCGGATTGGAGCGTACAGATTAGGAGCTAAACCTTGCTCAGGATCGACTTATACCTTGGATAATTTTGGGCTTATCGAGGTAAATAATAATCTTATCCTTCTATTGTAATTGGAGAATACATACTGTAGAAGTATAGAAATAAGTATACAATACATAGAAGGGTATTACAGAAGAGAATTGAACTATAATCA
Source organism: Przewalskia tangutica (assembly GCA_029844215.1). Classification (NCBI taxonomy): domain Eukaryota; kingdom Viridiplantae; phylum Streptophyta; class Magnoliopsida; order Solanales; family Solanaceae; genus Przewalskia; species Przewalskia tangutica. The sequence continues at coordinate 46,257,903 of CM056723.1, forward strand.
CATCAGAAGTATTAAAGAAGATTGAACTGTACTTACATAGGACTGTATTTACAGTAGACTTGTATAGTTTACCGGGTAGGGAAGTGCTGCCCGATTTTCCGTAGAATAGAGAACCCTCTGCTTAGAATGTCCTACAGAGTAGTCTAGACATTGATAGACGTATTTGACTATTATAGGTTGATACTCTGCGCGCGACATATTCGACTTGGCAATGGATTTCGCCGAGAAGGTATGTGATTCTTCCTATCCTCTTGAGCATGATATTTTAAAATATATATATAGTACGGTAGACGTACGTGTGTTAACTGAACATGGTTTTACTTGACGTCTTTTGACTTGAGTCTAAAAAATAAGAATCTTGAAGTATTTCAAAAGAATTATGAATCATTTTTGAAAGAAGAGTAATACTTGGTTTTTAAACAAAAGCTTAAGAATTATACTAGCTTTATGGGAAGTTAGGTATAACGACTTAAGAAAGATAAAAGGAACGGTTTACTTATGTGTTTATAAAAGACTTGTATTGATTTCTGGAAGGTATAGTAAGATGGTTTGTTGAGTAGACATATTGTAATGCTATGTGTGTTAATATCTTGTAACGTTTGTGTAAAGAGGTTATTCTTATTGTGCTTATGTTGTTTAACGATAAGCCGTTATGTTAGTATTACATCACTCACCTCTTGACATGATATACCGGGGGTTAAGCTGCCGACGCGGTTATACCTCGAGCGATGCGTGTGACTATGATTCGAGAATACCTCATGCGGTCCAGGGGACTATGCGGCTACGAGTTCGGTGTTAGTGTGCGGTCCATGTGGCCATGCGGTCTATGTGGCCATGCGGACTACGAGTCGGGGCGATGCCGAGGAGTAGCTACCTCGATGCGGGAATACCTCATGCGGGCCTAGGTGGCTTTACGCGATCGCGAGTCCAGGATTAGGCATGCATGATGATACTATGGGCGATTGGCCTTGCTTCGATCATTCGCAGCCTAGAAAAGACCTGTTACAGTTTACCTATTATTGTTATTGTTTGTGATGTGGCACTATGTGCGGTTACATTGATTGTTTCGAACATAATTGAAAAATTGGTTTTAAAATGATACGATTTCATTTAAGTACTTTACAGTTTCACATACTTGGTACCTGTTGTACTGACCTTCTCCGGGGGGCTGCGTTCATGCCGCAGGTAAGGGAAAGCAGGTGCTAGATCCGCATCCTTAGGATCTTTTGCTTTGGTGTCAGGAGCTCCATCTTCTCCGGAGGCTCGACTTTTGGTATGGTTCTCCCTGTTGTTGTAGATATATGTACATTCAGGGTATGGCGGGGCCCTGTCCCGCCATAGTTATTCACTTTCTTAGAGGTCTGTAGTCCTATTGTACAGTTAGGATGTAACTACCAGATTTTGGGTTATATATATATATGCCGAAAGGTGACTTTTCTCAGATAAACTGTGTCTCAATGTACATTTGTTTCGTGTCTTGTTTTTATATGCCTCTGGTTACTCTGATGTATGACTACTTGGGTGCCCTGGTAAGGCACCAGTCATGGGCCCCGGAACGGGTCGTGACAAAAGTGGTATCAGAGCAGTTAATCCTCAGAAAGTGTCTACAGACCGTATCTAGTAGAGTCTTGATTATCGGTGTGTTGTGCACCACACCAATAATCAGGAGGCTATAGGATATTTAGGATTGGTTTCCATTCTTCTCATTATGAGATCGTGCCTTAGAGCTGTGTTATAAGTTGGACCCCTCTAACGTATTTCCTTTCTTTAACAGTTATGCCTCCACGTAAGGCAACCCGGGCCTAGAAGGGCAAGGCAGCCGAGGGAGCTGCTAGTAGGACACCGAGAGTCACGAGGGCTCAGGCCCAGTCTATACCCGAGACGGCGAGTTCCACGACGCCACGCCCCAGCAGGTTTAGGCCGCATGGCCGATGAGATGAGACACAATACCTGCACCTCCACCCCACACCGGAGCAGATGAGACGGGTTCTGAGAGATGGCCCGCCATCGCCGAGAGCGTGGCGAACATGAGATAGATCGACGCAGCAGTTCAGCCCAACAAGACTGCGTGGTTCACCCGAGATCGACGATTTGAGGCTACGGATTTTACGAGTTGTAGCCCGCGAGTTCTATCGGCCGAGGCACGAGGATGATCCGCAGGAGTTCATCCATCGATTCTGAGAGGATCATGCGAGTGATCAAGGCTTGAGACCGAGTCCGTGATCTTCGGTTCGCATCGGCCGCGTGATACCGCAGCCGATCGGTTTGACTTCGTGGGAGTTGTCACGGGAGAGCACGCGTCCCCCTACTGGGACGAGTTCTCGGAGGCTTTTTCACTCACTTCTTGCCTCGCGGATGAGGAGGCACGGGCCGACATATTTTTGTTCTTTGAGGCAGAGAGACGCACGATTAGTGAGTACAACGTTGAGTTCGATTCGTTGGCTCGATATGTCCCTGCGTTGGTAGCGAATGCATGAGGCGAGTGGTGCATCGCTACGCCACCGGCTAGATGATTATATGGCGAGTCTTGTGCGGGTGTAGCTCTTGACGAACATGGACATTACCCGCACGCAGCTCATGCACTTGGATGCGAGGCGTAGAGCCGGTTGATGTGACAGCAGAAAAAGGACGGGGCGGCAGGTCTTTTGGTAGCTTCGGGGTGGCCGGCCTCGTTAGCCTAGATTTGCACCACGCCACTCTGAGCACTCCTACACCGCCCTCGGGGCGGCGGGTATTCGAGGGCGACGGGGCCCCGTGACTTCGGCGTCCAGGGTAGCAGAGGTGCTAACCGATCGGGACCACCCCCCTCAGTGTGGCCGATGCGGTAGATCCCATTACGGGAATTGTGGTACTGCTCCGGGAGTTTGTTTCAGTTGCGGCCAGCCGGGTCACTTTGCGAGAGCTTGTCCGACCAAGGGCAACGCAGATGGTAGGGGTTAGCCTACAGGTTCTTTCGCCGGGTCTTCTTCATCTCCTGATTACTCGCCCGAGGGGTACTCGTGGGCGCAGGGTCGCGCAGAGGTCGTGGCGCGGTCCGATTCTTGCGGTCCTCGAACCGCATATGCCTTGTCCACCGGCAGACGGAGGTCTCACCGATGTCGCCACTGTACTTTATCGATTTCATGTTGACGTGTATGCCTTGATAGATCCGGGTTCTACTATGTCCTATATATCTCCCCATGTTGCTAGTAGGATAGGGATAGAGCCTGAGTCCATAGACCCTTTCGAGGTAGCTACGCCAGTGGGTGATTCGGTGGTAGCTCGGCGGGTATATAGGGCTTGTCCAGTGACCATATGCAGTCGTCAGACCCTAGCCGACTTGATAGAGTTGGATATGACTGATTTCGATGTGATCATGGGTATGGATTGGCTAGCTTCTTGCTACGCTAGTGTAGACTGCAGGGAGAGAGTGGTACGGTTCCAGTTTCCTGGGGAGCCGGTTATTGAGTGGGAGGGGAACACTGTGTCGCCGAGGGGTAGGTTTATTTCCTACGTCAAGGCTAGGAAGATGGTGCAGAAGGGGTATATCTACCATCTCATTCGGGTGTTTGATACTGAGGCTGCGGTACTAGATTTTCAGTCAGTTCCAGTAGTCAGAGAGTTCCCAGATGTGTTTCCAGACGACCTCCCGGGTATCCCTCCTGAGAGGGAGATATAGTTTTGTATCAATGTGTTGCCAGACACTCGGCCTATTTCCATTTCGCCATACAGAATGACACCTGCCGAGTTGAGAGAGTTGAAGGACCAGCTGAGAGATTTGCTGGAGAAGGGCTTCATCAGGCCTAGTGTTTCTCTCTGGGGAGCGCCGGTATTGTTCGTGAAGAAGAAGGACGGGACGCTGCGCATGTGTGTTGATTACAGGCAACTGAACAAGGTGACCATTAAGAACAGATACCTCCCTCCCAGGATTGATGATTTGTTCGACCAGTTGCAGGGCGCGAGATGTTTTTCCAAGATTGATCTGCGATCGGGCTATCATCAGGTGCGAGTCAGAGAGGCGGATGTCCCTAGGACTGCATTCCGGACCCGGTACGGGCACTATGAGTTCAGGGTTATGTCTTTCGGGTTGACCAATTCTCCGGCGGTATTCATGGATTTGATGAACCGAGTGTTCAAACCATTTTTGGACATGTTTGTGATAGTGTTCATTGATGACATCTTGGTTTATTCCCGCTCATAGCGAGCACGCGAGCATTTGAGACTTTGGCCGAGAGTTATCCAGACCAGTGATTATACGCCAAGTTTTCCAAATGTGAGTTTTGGTTGGCTTGGTGGCTTTTCATGGGCATATTGTCGGGGCGATGGTATTCGGTGGATACGGCCAAGATCGAGGCGATCGAGTTGGCCTGAACCTACTACTCCGGCAGTGCGCACTTTACGGGCCTCGCAGTTATTATCGGCGGTTCGTGGAGAAGTTTGCTTCTATCTCGCACCATTGACTAGGTGACTCGTAAGCGGCTAAGTTTGATGGTGATGCTTGGAGCGGGGTTTCCGCCATGAAGGAGGCGAGGACCGCCCGTTCTTACTCTTCCAGAGGGTCCAGATGGCTATGTCGTGTATTGTGATGCGTCAGGCATCGGGCTTGGATGTGTGTTGATGCAGCAGGGCAAGGTTATAGCATACGCATCCCGACAACTTAAGAAACATGAGAGGAACTACCCAACCCATGATTTGGAGTTGGCAGCGGTGATTCACGCCTTGAAGATCTGGAGGCACTATTTGTATGGGGTTCATGTGGATATTTATACAGACCACAAGAGCCTCCAGTATATCTTCAGCCAGAGGGAGCTGAACTTACGACAGAGACGGTGGTTAGAGCTGCTCAAGGATTACGATGTCGACATCCTGTACCACCCAGGGAAGGCCAATGTTGTGGCAGATGCCCTTAGTCGTAGGTCGATGGGGAGTCTATCAGATGTACAGCCAGAGAGGAGGGCATGGTCGCGAGTTGCATCGCTAGCGAGCCTTGAGTCCGATTGATTGATTACGATAGCGGTGGGGTTCGAGATCGAGAGGTTGCCGAGGCGTCCATCGTCGAGGAGGTGAGGAGGCAACAGTTTGAGGATCCGGTTTTGACGTGGTACCGTGATACGGCTCTTCGTGAGGGGAAGGGTCCTTTTGAGGTAGCACCTGATGGAGTGCTAAGGTTTGAGGGCAGGTTGTGTGTTCCAGATATTGCAGGACTTCGGCAGCAGGTTCTAGGGGAAGCACGCGGCGTTACTCTATCCATCCGGGTCGACCAAGATGTACCACGACCTCGATCGTGTATTGGTGGGATGACTTGAAGAGGACGTTGCGAGTTTGTGGCTCGGTGCGTGTTGTCGCAGTGAAGGTAGAGCACGAGGCCTGGTGGTTTGTTGCGCATTTATAGATATCCCGACCTGGAAGTGGGAGGTGATCAACATGGACTTTATCATAGGATTACCTCGCACTCAGAGGAAGCATGATTCTATCTGGGTTATCGTCGACAGGCTGACGAAATCAGTCCACTTTCTTCCCGTCAGGACGACTTTTTCGGCTGAGGATTATGCCAGACTTTACATCCGAGATATCGTCAGACTGCATGGGGTCCCTATTTCTATCATATCGCATGCAGGAGCCCGATTTCGCTAACTTCGGAGGTCTTTCCGTGGCGGTTTAGGGACGCAGGTGAGCTTGAGTACTGCATTCTATCCTCAGACAGACGGACAAGCAGAGCGCACTATCCAGACTCTTGAGGATATGCTGCGAGCCTGTGTTATTGACTTCAGGGGTAGCTGGGAGGATCACTTGCCTCTAGTTGAGTTTGCGTATAATAATAGCTACCACTCCAGTATTCAGATGGCGCCTTATGAGGCCTTGTATGAGAGGAAGTGCAGATCGCCGATAGGCTGGTTTGATGTAGGCGAGGTGCAGTTAGTAGGACCAGACCTGATACAGCAGGCAGTGGATAAGGTGAAGCTTATCCAGAGCGAAGCATCGGCACTTCGAGTCGAGTGAAGTCATATGCAGATCATCGTCGTCGGCATCTGGAGTTCGAGGTTGATGATTGGGTTTTTCTGAAGGTGTCACCCATGAAGGGTGTGATGAGATTCAGGAAGAAAGGGAAACTCAGGCCAAGGTACATTAGGCCGTATCAGATTGTCCGCAGGGTAGGCAAGGTTGCCTATGAGTTGGATCTGCCGTCCGATCTTGAGGCAGTGCATCCGGTTTTTCATGTTTCTATGCTGAGGAGATGTATTGGGGATCCATCTAGGGTGCACCCGATTGACGATGTCCAGGTGACCGAGGGGTTATCGTATGAGGAGATTCCCATAGCGATAATCGATCGTCAGGTTAGGCGTCTGCGGACCAAGGACGTGGCTTCCGTCAAAGTCTTGTGGCGGAACGAGCTCAGGGAGGAGATGACGTGGGAAGCTGAGGAGGACATGAGGCAGAAATATCCTCACCTATTCCCCACACCTCCAGGTAACTCACTTTCCTACTTGTAAATTTTCATTGTCATATTTGCTTAAGTGTTGTATTGTGGCCATGTGTGGCATTTGCAACTGTTTAAGTTATGAGGAACTTTATCGTTGTGTGTCTTGGGAAGGAACATTCGGAACGAATGTTTCTAAGAAGGGGAGAATGTTATACCCCGTATTTCCTGAGTATGTGCGTGAGGGCGTACGTACAAAAGTGCAAGCCTTAAGTTAAGGCATAGGACGAAAAATTTGTGCACAACCCACGAAAAGAATTGTTTTCCGACGAAACGTCTTCCAAAGCTTGCGAAGGGAAAATTACGGCTGCGACATTTATATTTTTTGCGGATTTTTCCGAGAGATGAAATATTTTGGACCAACGAGAGGGTGACACTTGTCACCCTCAAGTGGACGGCAAAGAGGGCATGGCTTGGCACGATTTTAAGGCCTAAACCATGGGTCAATGTTTGTGAGTGATTTGTGGAGTAGGGATAGGGTGCACTTGTGCAAATCCACACCCTCCACTTGCCCTCCACTTGCCTTCATCTTGGCCTGAAAGCCCTATAAATACCCCTCGAGTCAAGACTTCTTCATCCACAAATCATCTTCCAAGTCTCCAAACTTCCCCACTTTGAGAAGCTCTCGTCCAAAGCCCTCTTTCCCCTCTCTTGTGAAGAGCTTAGCCAAACACCCTCCCCCTTTTTCCTAGTAGTCTCGGCAAAAGCCCCGCCCCTTGGTAGAAAATACTGTCCAAGTATTGTTACTATCCCCAAAATACTAGCCGTATATCTTATAGTATTCCAAAGTCACCTCTATACTAAAAGCCCGAAATACTATCTTATATCCATTAGTCACTAAACGAAACCCGGGAAATCTTCATAGTTGGTTGAAGTAGTAAGTAGAAGTTGTGTAGAAACTTCTAAGGGTTTCTTGGAGCGGATTGGGCGCATGACAGTTAGAGCTAAACCTTGCTCGGGATCGACTTATACCTTGGATAATTTTGGGCTTATCGAGGTAAATAATAATCTTATCCTTCTATTGTAATTGGAGAATACATCCGTAGAAGTATAGAAATAAGTATACAATACATAGAAGGGTATTACGTAAGAGAATTGAACTATAATCACATCAAGTATTAAAGAAGATTGAATCAGTACTTACATACCGTATTCTGATGACTTGTATAGTTTCTGTAGGGAAGTGCTGCCGATTTTCCAGAATAGAGAACCCTCTGCTTAGAATGTCCTACTGAGTAGTCTAGACATTGATAGGCGATTTGACTATTATAGGTTGATACTGCGCGACATATTCGACTGGCAATGGATTTCGTAGAAGGTATGTGATTCTTCCTATCCTCTTGAGCATGATATTTTAAAATATATATATAGTACGGTAGACGTACGTGTGTTAACTGAACATGGTTTTACTTGACGTATTTTGACTTGAGTCTAAAAAATAAGAATCTTGAAGTATTTCAAAAGAATTATGAATCATTTTTGAAAGAAGAGTAATACTTGGTTTTTAAACAAAAGCTTAAGAATTATACTAGCTTTATGGGAAGTTAGGTATAACGACTTAAGAAAGATAAAAGGAACGGTTTACTTATGTGTTTATAAAAGACTTGTATTGATTTCTGGAAGGTATAGTAAGATGGTTTGTTGAGTAGACATATTGTAATGCTATGTGTGTTAATATCTTGTAACGTTTGTGTAAAGAGGTTATTCTTATTGTGCTTATGTTGTTTAACGATAAGCCGTTATGTTAGTATTACATCACTCACCTCTTGACGTGATATACCGGGGGTTAAGCTGCCCCCCGATGCGGGGTATACCTCAGGCAATCTGTGTGACTATGATTCGAGAATACCTCATGCGGGTCCAGGGGACCTATGCGGAGCTACGAGAGTTCCAGGTTAGTGTGCGGTCCATGTGGCCATGCGGTCTATGTGGCCATGCGGACTACGAGTCCAGGACGATGCCGAGGAGTAGCTACCCTCGATGCGGGGAATACCTCATGCGGGCCTAGGTGGCCTATGCGGACTGCGGGAGTCCAGGATTAGGCATGCATGATGATACTATGGGTGATTAGCCTTGCTTCGATCATTCGCAGCCTAGAAAAGACCTGTTACAGTTTACCTATTATTGCTATAGTTTGTGATGTGGCACTATGTGCGGTTACATTGATTGTTTCGAACATAATTGAAAAATTGGTTTTAAAATGATACGATTTCATTTAAGTACTTTACAGTTTCACATACTTGGTACCTGTTGTACTGACCTCCTCCGGGGGGCTGCGTTCATGCCGCAGGTAAGGGAAAGCAGGTGCTAGATCCGCATCCTTAGGATCTTTTGCTTTGGTGTCAGGAGCTCCATCTTCTCCGGAGGCTCGACTTTTGGTATGGTTCTCCCTGTTGTTGTAGATATATGTACATTCAGGGTATGGCGGGGCCCTGTCCCGCCATAGTTATTCACTTTCTTAGAGGTCTGTAGTCCTATTGTACAGTTGGGATGTAACTGCCAGATTTTGGGTTATATATATATATGCCGAAAGGCGACTTTTCTCAGATAAACTGTGTCTCAATTTACATTTGTTTCATGTCTTGTTTTTATATTCCGCTGGTTACTCTGATGTATGACTACTTGGGTGCCCGGGTAAGGCACCAGTCATGGGCCCCGGAACGGGTCGTGACAGAAAGTGGTTGTGAAATTTCAAGGAAGAGTATACAAGGTGGGTGTGGGTGTTGTGCAGGAGCTTCTTAAGTGATGTTTGGGGGTGATAGGTGTTGTAGCTGCTAGTTGTTGGGTGATAGTGTTGGGTAACATTGTTGATACTAAGGAAACGCTGCAAAAAGTGATCTAAACATGTCTGCCAGAAAGAAAAGAGCCTCCACATCCACCTCAACCCCTCAATATGATGATACTAGGTTTGTTAGCCAAAGAGCTCATGAAAGATACAAAAAGCTTAGTACTAGGCCCTTAATCCCTGAAAGAGGAATGGATTATCAAAGAGAGTCGCTTGGGGAGGGGATGTCTATGAGCCCATTCGGGCGATGATTGAGATGATGGGGTGGAGAAGATTTGTTAACCCGGAAAAGATAGAACCAATAAACACAGTGATGGTGCGTGAATTTTATGCTAACTTTCCGGAGAAGGTGGACAATGAAGGCTTTGTGAGGGGAAGATATGTGCCTGTGACGGCAGAAGTGGTAAATGTGTTATTGAAAACAGTTGATGTTGAAGGAGGAGATGGTGATTGGAGCTACTTTAGAACATGGTCTATAAGCACCACCAACATCGACTGGAATGCCGTCGCAGACACAGTGAGCTACCCCGGGGCTGCATATGAATTTGCCAGAAATGGGTCAAGAGGATCGGCGGTGTCGGTTCAACAAAGCAACCAGGTTGGTTGTATTTCGTCACTACCGATTCCATCAATGCACTTTACGAGTGCGGAAGAGTAATCAAATTGATATATGGAATCATGCCGGGAAGGCGATTGATGTGGGAAGGAGATAGTGCAAAATATTGAGAGACCAAAGAGTTGGTAACAACAGGTGGGTTGGGACATGGCTCACTTATTACAAGTTTATGCGCCATAAATGGGGTCCTAACCCTACCCACTGATACTTATGAGAAAAACCAACTTCATGTGTCATACGTGATAGTGCACTCCTTCCCAGACCCAATCCCTCCAAAGAAAGAAGAAGAAGACCAAAGAAGACCACCGTAAGAGGTCATAGATGAAGATGAGCCTGAAACAGAGGCTCGCTATGAGGCGAGAAGCGGCCATCACCACACACGTAATCGAACCTCCAAGGTTGCACATGATGGAGCGGCTCGAGAACTGCAGGAGGATGATGCAAAATTTTGACACGGTGATACAAGGACAACAAGAATTGAGGCAGGGGCAACAACAGTTGCACCGGCGATTTAACGAGATGAGTTCCTTGTTCAACCAATGATCAATGCACTATCCACCACCACCGCCACCATTTTAAACCAAGTATGTAAGTGTCATGTTTCTTTTATTTTCCTTGAGTCTTGCACACATTGGGGACAATGTGTGATTTAAGTTTGGGGGGGTGTTTTATTTGTGTCTTATTGTCTTAGTATGTTTGAGTCTTTTCGATTTGTTTTGTGTATTTTTGAGTCATAATTTTTTTTCTTTTTGAGTCATAATTGTCTGTCAAAGATCATGCATGTTGTAGTTACTAGAAACACCTAGTGAAGTAAGGTGGAATAATGTAATGGAATTAGAAGCAACTATCTAAACACTTAGGTTAGATATGCCAAAAACTCATGAAATCTGTCTATTTGGGGTTTCTTGCTTAAATTGTGCATTGTTAAATGATTAAAACCTATGTGTATGATTGTTTGTTATTTGAGGCGAAATAGTTAGGATATACATGTTAGGGAGATGACTCAGGCATTTCTTTGTTAGCCAATTCTTACCACTCTTTTCTATCCCTGACATTAAAAATATCCCTAGTCAGCCCCGTTGAGCCTATAAATTGAACTTTTTCTTTGACACCCTATATTCTCACACTTGTGTCATAAGTAAAAATGTGAAATAGTTGGAATAGAAAGTGTTAAAAAAGAGACAAAAAGAGTGAACAAGTTTGATGTACCCCAATAAAAAAGTAATAAGAAATAGGCAAAAGCCTAAGTTTGGGGGTGCTTGTTATGCATAATACACTTCACTCTCTCAAAACAAAAGAGGGGAAAGATAGATATGAAGTGAAAAAAAAATCAAAAGAAAAGGGAAAAATTGAAAAGCTAAAGAGCTTATGGTACACAAAATGAGCCTAAATGCCTATTTTTACCTACCCATGCCTAAGCCTACATTACAACCCTGAAAAGTCCTGAAGATCTCTTAGATGCATAGACATGATTAGTGGAGAATAACAAGTAAACATGCCATAGGAATTTTGAAATTGACGTGCATAATTCAGTATCCTTACTTCCATTAAGCATGATTAGAATGAGTTTGCGAAATATCTAGCTTAATGTGTTTAAAATGCTAAAATTTCATGTTATATGTTCCTGCATATTATTCTGCTAACCTTCATGTTTTTTCTAAATAACACCAATGCAGCAAATCAATGTCATTGAGTCTTTTATTTTTCTTTTTCTTTGTGTCTTTATTTCTTTTTTTTATCTTTGCTCGAGGGCGAGCAAATGTTAAGTTTTGGGGTATTTGATCAGTGTATTTTATATACACTTTTTGAGTCATTTTTAGTGAGTCTTTTGTCCCTTTTTGTACAAATACGTGTCGTCTTAGAATAGATTTTATTTCTTTTGAGTCAAATTGGTTAAAGTGGCTCTTTGGCGGAAAAAGAGCGAAAAGAAGGGAAAAACGGAGGTTCCAGAGCTCGAAATGCGAGAAAGTGGCGAACCAGGCACAGACACAGGCCAGCGCCGCGGCGCCTCTAGACAGCAGAGTTGCAGCGCCGCGGCGCCTAATCTTCAGAACAGTGCAGAACTTCCGGCGCCGCGGCGCCAGTTGCAGGGCCGCGGCGCCGACGCGGGAAAAATCAGAAATCTGAATTGTCAATGGGCCAGGCCTGAAGGAAAACCCTGCACCTCGTTTTTAAACTATAAAAAGAGAACCCTAAGGCAGTTTTAAGGGTTCCCTTCTTGCCAATTCACAACACATCTTGGAGTTCAAGATTGGAGACAATTCTTTAGTAATTTCTTGTTCTTTATTTACTTTACTTTCAGTTTTATGTTGGATATTGAATTAGTTATTGTCATGTCTATGGCTAGGAACTAATTCTAATATAGGGCTTTCCATGTCAATTCACTTGAACCTTATATTTATGAATTAATGCATGTTGTGGTTGTTCTTCTAATTGTTGAGATTTATCCAATAGATGTTTTGATTGCTTGGTAATTACTTGATCATTAATTATCATTACTTATATGATTTCTAACTGAAATCCAAAAGGGGAGGTTGTGACTATGCTGTAGTTGGGTAGACATAGGTTGAATCGCGGATGAAAATACCCCGATTACTTGTGTAGCATTAATAAGGGTTTTTGTTCTTAATCCTCCTCTAGAGTCAACCTTATCACCGAAAGATAGAAATGTGATGTACTGGGGTTGAGTGTTTATATAACCTTAACAGGAGTATAAAACGAATTAGTAAACCTGCTATCTCCAATAGAAGAAGAACCATAATTAATTGCATTAATAAGTAAGTTAAGCGGATAGTTGAGGAGACTTGAAAGCCCTATTTCCATCATTACTGAAGTAAACAACATAGTTAATTAGTTTTTATAATTATTAGTCATAAACAACAAATCAATATTCGGTCACCAAATAGATAACAAAAAATAGAAGTTGGTAATTGAGCACTAATCCCTGAGGACGATAACTCGGTCTTCCAAGACTATATTACTTGACACGACACGTGCACTTGCGTTAGTGTGTGCATAAATCGTGCATCAATATGCGACTGTTTAGGAGCTGCATAAATTGACTCAAACATTGAACTACAAAAGATATGTCCGGCCTTGTATTAATCAAATAAAGTAGTCGTCCAACCAGCCTTTGATATGCTGCTGGATTCTGCAGAAGAGCATCAGCACCTGCAATGTCATTTTTGCCTCTTGTCTCCAGTTTCTTTGTTGTCTCCAGTTTCTTTATATGTTCATCATACTCAGCAGATGTAAGCTTCACATTGGCCTTCATTGGTGAATTAGCTGGCTTGGAACCAGTTAATCACATATCCTCAATTAGCTCCAAAGAGTATTTTCGTTGGTGCATCACCATCCCCTCATTATTCCTTGCAAATTCAAAACTTAGGAAGTACCTAAGTTCACCAAGGTCCTTGATTTTGAAATGATGCTGCAAAATGGACTTTGTCTCATCTGTGATCCCCTGATCATTTCCAGTTAGAAGTAGATCATCCACATATATCAACACTATGACTATCTTACTTACATCTTTCTTGATAAGTAAGGAGTAATCAAAGTGACTCTGGAAAAAACCAGATGAGACAAGGGCTGTAGTCAATTTGATATTCCATTGTCGGGAGGCTTGCTTGAGTCCATATAGTGACTTAAGCAGCCTACAAACCTGTCCCTGCTCGTGTTCTATCCCTTGTGGCAAAGTCATATATACCTCCTCATCTTGATCCCCTTGTAGGAATGCATTGAACACATTCATTTGTTGAATGGTCCAGCCTTTAGAAACTGCGACAGAAAGTACACTCCTAACAGTGACCATCTTCACTACTGGAGAAAAAGTCTCTTGATAACCGACTCCTTCTCTTTGATTGTACCCCTTGACTACAAGTTTGGCCTTGAATCTCTCCACCTCTCCGGTAGCCTTATACTTAATCTTAAATACCCATTTGCAGCCAATAGCCCTTTTGTTGTGAGGCAAGTCGACAACTTCCCAAGTTTTATCGTCTTCAAGAGCCTGAATTTCAGAATTCATAGCCTCGACCCACCTTGGATCCTTCGCTGCCTCATGGAATGACTGTGACTCATGCTCTGCTGAGATTTTTGCCAAGAAGTTGTGATACTGGTCAAACACCCCAGAGTAGTCAACTGCCTTTGACATTAGATAAGCACAGTTTGTTGTCCCTGAATCTGTCCTTGGATGTAAAAAATCATTCAACTAAATTGGAGTTCTCCGTATTCTAGTAGATCTTCTAACACCCTCAGCAACTTCATCATCATCCAAAATATCCATATTGGTTACACCAGCATCCAGATTATCCATGTAGTCATCAGCACTGGTGGCAGTAGGTGATGACAACCCTGCTGTCACAACATCTGTATTCACTGCCCCATCTTTAGGAATCTGTACAGGAGACATAGTTCTCATATTCTCCACTGGGATATGTTTGGAAGGAACCTGTACATCATCAACAAACAAAATATTTTCAGAGCATGAAGACAAGGCTGAGTCTCCATTCTCCTTGAAATGCTGGTAGGAAAATATATTTTCATTGAAAGTCACATCTCTACTGACAAACACTGTCTCAGTAGACAAATCCAGCAGCTTGTAACCTTTCCTGTTGACAGCATAACTCAGTAATATGGCCTTGATAGCTCTAGGTTCGAACTTGTCCTTTCTCACCAAGTTTGATGCATAACATAGACATCCTATCACCCTCAAGTGTGAGAGTGATGGTATCCTTTTGAATAACTTCTCATAAGGGGAAATATTCCCTAATACAACAGAGGGAATCCTGTTAATGACATATACAGCTGCTTCAACACATTCACTCCAGAACTTAGTTGGTAAGTAGCCTTGTAACTTGATTGCTCTAGCAATTTCCAATATATGTCTATGCTTTCTTTCAACTACTCCATTTTGCTGTGGAGTATAGGGGCAAGACTTTTGATGTATGATTCCTAATTTATCAAAGAGATCTAAACAGGCAGAATTTATAAACTCTGTCCCATTATCTGTCTTGACACTTTTAAAAACCATACTAAACTGAGTTTTAATTTGTATGAACATGTTCTTATTAAGAACATTCACCACATCAGATTTAAGATACATCAAGAAAATTCATGTCCACCTAGCACAGTCATCCACCACAGTAAGGAAATATCGCATGTTATTATAAGATGACACTTTGTATGGTCCCCATACATCAAGGTGCAAAAGTTGAAAAAAACTTTAGTCCTGCTAAGACTGTCAGGGAAGACCTTTCTTGTTTCCCTAGCTAATGGACAAACATCACAATGGTCTATTAAAAAATTCGACTTAATTCCAAAAGCAGTAATCTTCCTTAGCATACTAAATGGAACATGACCCATTCTTTTGTGTCAAAGGTCTGCTTCCATCTCATCCTTAGTGATCACAGTTGATGCATGGGCATGTGCCTTTATTGCTTTCTTGTAGTTCCTGCCTGAGTCCAGTATGTACAATCCACCAACTTCTTTACCAATCTCCTTGACCCTCCCAGTAAACATATCCTGACAAAGAAATCAGGAAAAAATCTTGCGCAACAGTTCAATTCCCTGGTTAACTTTGACACTGATAGCAGGTTGAACTTAAAGGTAGGAACACATAACACATTCTCAATGATATCACCATTCTTTAATCTACAACTGCCTGCTTGAGTAATTTCAGCTATATCACCTGTAGGAAGTTGTACATGTCCTTCACTGTCCTTATCTCTTCTGTATCGCTAACCATATGGTTAGTTGCCCCTGTATCCACTATCCAGTCTGAAGAAATGGTACCCCTATGTTCATGATACATAATCTTACCTGCCATGTGAGCCTTGGCTACTGCTGCCTTGTCATTATTCCCTTCCTGCTGATCAAGCACATGTTGGAGAAATTCATGTTGCTCCTTGGACAAGTGCATCTTGTTTCTACTGTGTTCATGATCAATAGATGGGTCCACCTGAGTTCCCATTACTGCGACATTCACCTTCTTCTTTTCTTTGGAATCTGCTGGATGGCCAATCAATCTATAGTATTTTCCTGCAACATGCCCCTGCTTCTTGCAATGATCACAGAACAGCAAAAGTCTGCGACAGTTCTCTCTAGTATGCCCCTTCATTTGACAATAGTCACAGAAGATATACTGATTTGGCTTCCTCTGATTATACTGTGTCGACTTGCCATACAGTGCTAAAGATTCATTTGAGTCATTGCTATCAAACCTTCCAGTAATACACTTTTGACTTTCATCTTGCGCAATCATAACATATGCTTGATTGACACTAGGAGTAGGTGATAAGAATAAAATGTGACTTCACGCTTGATTATAGCCGTCATTCAATCCCATCAAAAATTCTAACAGTCGCTGATTAGTCAGGTGATCAACATAAGCCCGAGGACTATCACATTCACATGTAGGTGAAGGAATAATATAATCGATTTCATCTCATAGATCCTTCATTCGTGAGTAATAACTGGCTACTGGATACACTCCTTGCTGCAGCATACTCAGTTCCTTCTTCAATTGATACACTCGCGACAAATTTATTTTGTCGAATCGCTCCTTTAAATCCCTCCAGACAGCTAGAGCAGTCGATCGATACAAAATTCCACTCAATAGATCACGGCTAACATTTTTCATAATCCACGACATCACCATTGCATTACAACGATCCCATTGCTTCATCAAATTGCCTTCATACATATCCCTTCGCACTGTACCATCAATGAATCCGAGCTTATTTTTCGTCAACAGATTTAATTTCATCGCACGACTCCATAATGTATAATTCTCCATTCCCGTTAACTGTATTTCCACATGTACAGCTCCAAGAGCATCAGATGAACTCAAAAATAATGGATTATTATGATCCAGTATGTTTGAACTCATGTTCGAAATTTCATCAGTGACGACTGGTGCATTTCGTGAAGTATCTTCCATCGAAAAATGATTATCACCAGATTAATCCACAACGAAATCGATCAATAACCACAGAAACACAATATCGATACTAGTGAGAGCTACAGTTAACCAATCAACCTTCAAAATTTCAATATCAACAAAAAAGGAACAATATCGAACCAGTAACTTGATTTTCACCTATCGATTGTAGTAATTATGCTACAGATTGTGTTGCATGTGTCGGATTACTCTCAAATTGAGTTGCGAGCAAATCTCGATCTTCAATTTTCAATTATTTTCAGAATCAAATTTTCAGAATCGAATTGATCTTCGATTTGTCCAATCACGTTCTCGCCTGCTTCGATCTTCAACAACAATCGTCAGTTGGCTTTGATACCATGTTGAATCTGAGAATTGAGTTTGTGATGAGAAGGAGAAGAGAGAGCAACTTGTGGAAGCTTTTCTGTGTAATTATTTCTCAAGTCTCAAAATGAGACAATGCGTACAGGAGGTTACATATAGAGAAGGAACTAAAAAGAAAGAAAGGAAAAGACCAACAGGCCCCTCACTTATTAACAACAATTACACATAATATCACGTAATAATGACTATTTAACAACCACTACTTAATAACTTCAACAATAAGCTACTCCAAACACTCACTCAATGTGGACAGCGTAGTTGGAAAAAAGAAATAGTTAGTTAATGATAAAGTGATAAGTAAAACACTGACTATAGAGTATAGAGTATAGTTTCAAATATTGAATATGCGTCCGTGACAAAAGCACAACCTAACATTCAGAAAATAGCAGGAAACGAGGGTCAATGTGAACTTTCCAAAGAGAAGGAAAAAAGAAAAGAGCTAGTTATAAATGGAATACAGTACAATCAAATTTCTCTTTAATGTCATCATTTGTTCGGATATTTTTGGACCGGTATAACAAAATAATATGGGTTAGTATAGAAAACATTGTTACAGAGAATATATAATATAATAGAAGATAAAAATCGGTTTCAAAAATCATAACAGTTGTAATAAAATATTGCTATAGAGAATTCGTCCGACTATACAATATAATTACAATTTAGTCACATTAATATGTAATATGAACTATGAGTCTTTTAGTCTTGTCAAACTTAAAAAATTTAGGACGGTACGTAGCCAGGGGTGGAGCTAGTAAGAAGGAAGGCGGTTTGAATCCCTTTGTCCAAAAATCAAATTGTGCAAATAATATGATAAAAATAAAATAATTTGCACATAAAAACTGTTGAATTTTTTAAATATAAGTAAAAGAAATGATAAAAAGTATTAAAAGTTTTTTTATGTCACAAGTTTAAATCTCAGTTATGCCATTCTCGTGCTTCTTAAATCCCCTTATATAAATTTTTTGTTTCATTATTGCTTCTAATGTTTGATAAAGTAGCTTTTATTATATGGGACTATAAAATAGGAGTTAAATTGAGCAGCCTGCAGAATAATGAAAAATCATTTAAACGATTACTCGTGCTTTTAGTTGTTTTAAAAAGTAGAAATATATATAGTGAGATATTCAGGAAAAACAAAAAGCAAATTAGAAAAGTCTAGCGTAAGCGTGAGATTGATTTTCAGTGGGAGTATTCTGCTCTTTTCTGGGGTTAATTCTTGTGGATCATTCTGCTCTCTTCTGGGATTAGTCCTTGTAGTTGCTATCAGTTGTCCGTTCTCAATTGGAGCACATTCCGCGATTTATTGATAATAGTGTTGAGGAACCGGTATTACTATCTCCAGTAATCTGACGCAAGCCAGAAACCTGAATATAAAAAAAAACAAAAGAGTGAAGAGCATTCACATTATTCTCCTTTTTGACAAGTAGCCGTGTGTTGCTTTGTGTGCAACTTGCACATTTGAATGTGATCTACTTTCCGCAGGAATTGGAATACCTGATCTTCTTATATATGACTTCTAATGTAACACCTTTTGTAATTGACGCGTTCATATTCTGCTTTCACATACTATTTCAGAAAGAAAAGTGACAATATGATATAAGAAAATTTTGAGAATTTAATCATATGGGTAACAAGTATTTATAGTGAAACTTTAAATTAAATAAACAAATGAACGATGAAAGCATAAAGAGGGAACAAGGAAATTCAAATTTTCACTGTTCCATCGTAGCAATTTCTCCCTCATTTCGAATTGAGTGACACTTTTAATTTCTCGAGATTCAACTTGTGTCAATTTTGATTCAACATTTTAAAATGTTTTTTTTATCATATCAACATGAGAAGAATGACATCTTAAAAAAGTAAAAAGATTAAAATAAAAAATTATTATAAAATTTTAAATTAAAATATAAAAAAATTATTTAAAAATTTAAAATACGAAAAACTAAAAAATAATTTTAAAAAAAAGTTAATCAGATTTTGCAGCTTTTACACTTCTACACGGAGGGCAGTTGATGTGTCACTTTTGGCTCATTTGATGGGTCAGTTTGAGCTGATGATTTGTGATGAGTCAACTTGAGCTAGCCTAAATCAGTCTATTTTCAAAATCACTCTACCCCAAACTCATTAAAGATTGGGCGGCTAAAATAAGTTTGGACTAATTTTATCACCCTTACTTGCAGGGGCGGACTAACGAAATAATCATAGGGTGGACCGACTAAAATAAAATAAAAAATATATTTAGCGCTCAAATAACTATATTACAATAGCAATTTACGTTCTTTCGAATCACGAAAGTCATTGATAATAACATCTATGTCAAAGTTATCGACAATTTTTCTTTCAATATACAATAACAAATTATTTGTAAGATAATCATCTGACATTTTGTTGCGGAATCGCCTCTTCACAATTTTTGTAGCTGAAAATGCACGTTCATTTGTTGCAGTGAAAATCGGGAGCGTAAGCACAAGAGAAATCAATCTGAATATCAACAGATAGATTTTCGATCTTCCTGTATTTACCATCCACTTACACAACATAATAATACTTGAAAGAGAATTCAACTCCTTATCATCAGATACTTCTCTAGACTCGCACGAGGTTACAAAAAAAAAAGAAATTCGATTAGGCGCTAGCTTAGGAGCCCATTCCTAAAGCCATGAGAGTTGGTCAGAAAAATGTTATCCTAGACAACTCCAAAGTGACTTAACTCTATTGTCAACAATTGCCCCAGTTCTAACTCTGTAAAATCCCCTGGATAATATTTTTTGCTAGCTCAGAAATTCGCTCAACATCAAATTAAATATATTTCTCTCTTGAATCAAGAGCACAACTAAGAGAAATCAACTTCATTGCTTGCTCACTGAAACGACTGGTTAATTCCCGCGTCTGCAAATCTATAGTAGCATAAAATATATCAATTTTATAATGATTTTCAATTGTAAAATCATGTAAATTGATACGGTTACGCCCTCTCATACCCTTGTACTTTTCACTTAGGTTGGGAACTTCTATGGAATGATGGGCACATAAAGTTTTTACCTTTAGGAGCAAATCATTAAATCCATTATCTCTGAATTTCTGAACAGGGGTCTTTGTTGTCCGAACAAGATACATAGCATGAGCAATATCTAGTGACTTCTTTTGGAGAGCTTGAGAAAGAGAATCAGTAATCTCCATCAATTTTTGGATGAAATGCAGGATGAAAACAAACTCGAATGAATTTATTGCCTCAAGGCTAGAATATGGTTGACCCCGTTGAGTGCTTGTTTTGCCATCATCAATAATATTATCAAGAATCAACCGTGTAGCATTGTACATCTTAATCAAACTTGACACTGATCTCAAGTATGAGCCCCAACGAGTATCTCCAGCCCTTTGTAGGGTTCCAATCTGATTAAGTCCCCTCCTGGTTTCAATTTCATCATTTTCAATCATTTGAGCAATTTGTTCAGCTTGAGCAACTTGTAGTTCATCATTGCGTTTGGTTGAACCGGTAGCAAAATTAATAATTATCAATTTCTCAAAAAAAATCTCAATATAGATTACCTCTGTGGAAGACGCATTTAATGTCAATTGAAGGCGGTGAGCTAAACAATGAACATAATATGCATATGAAAATTCTTTTCCAATCAAAGATTGCAATCTGTTGAGATGACCCCGCATATTGTTCGCACCATCATATCCTTGTCCGCGTATTTTTCTAATGTCAAGATTGTTTCGAGAAAGGATCAAAAGAATTTTGTTCATCAATGTAAGTGATGAAGTGTTCTTCACATGTATTAGATAAAAAATCGCTCCCTTAATGATCATTCTTTATCGACGAATCTCATCACAATTATCATCTGCTCTTTGTGTGAAACATCTTCAGATTCATCCACTAAAATAGAAAAGAAAGAGTCACCAATTTCATCTCGTATTTTTTGTCTGATTTTTTTCGCAGAGATTCTATTATCTCTTTTTGGATCTTCCCAGATGTATAAGAGACATTCCCAGTACCAGAAGTTTGTTTAAACGCTATCTCGGTCATCTTGTCATAAGAAGCCAAAAGTTCAACCAATTCAAGAAAATATCACCGATTCAAAGAGTCATGTTTTTCATTATGCCCCCTGAATGCCAATTCTTGAAGTATCAAATATTTTGTCGCATCAATCGAGATTTTCAAGCACAACCTATTATCTTCTCTTTGTTGTGTACTTTGTTTCTCAAATGAGTGAACTATATGTCGAGGTTGGTTTAGTAAATTCAACCTAGATTGCACAGCTTTGTCATGGATTGAATTCACATCTCTCATATGAGTCAAGAAAGCACAATCTTTTCACCTACCCTTTTCCAATTCTGAAATTCATCAACTGTGAACACTTTTGAATTGTCCGGATTATTAAACAAAAAATATGGATGACAAAAGAGTTTGTCCCTTGACTTTGAATAATTCAACCATGGAAAAGTTATAAACCAATGATGTTGATAACTTCTTTGATGGCCAACGGGACCTGAATACGGAAAAACATATTTTTCATCCGGGTGACAAGGACCTTCATTGATATGAGCACATCTAACTTCATCACGTTGGCCAAAAAGATATCCCCAAATTTGAGCCCGCTCAGCGGGATCATAATTAATAGAATTGATACTAAGCTCTTTCGGCCTAGCGTGCTTTGCAGTTTCTCGTTCACTTGAAACCCCGATATTTGTAACATGTTCATTTACCACAGGTGCATCATTTTCCAAAGATTTAGTGGGTTCTTTTATTTTAAAGAACGAACTAATCTTTTTTTGTGGTTTTTGACATTTTTATAATATTACCAAATCTGACAAAAAAAATCAAACATTTAAAATAATCAATCGTCTAACTAAAATTGAATTGGGACCACAATATTACTATCATAAATTAAATATTTCTAACAATTCATCAAATCCAATCAATAAAAGAATTGGTTTAAAATTAATTATTTCCCTAATTTACAATCATAATTAACAATCTAAATTAAACCCAAAAATTCTATTTACAAAACCTTCAAATAACCTAATAAAATAATAGAGAGAATACTACACACCTGGAGAAAGCTTTCGTTGTCGTTCTACTTGTTGTCGCTGAAAATTACAATTCTTCACTCACGCACGTAGTTTAGAGTAGTGATTTCATGATTTTTCAATAGGTTAATTTTTTTTTTGAAAGGCAGTAGACCAATACTAATAGTCAATTTTTTTTTAAATGAGGGTGGGCCAGGGCCCAGGCTGGCCCAAAATATGGCCCGCCCCTGCTTACTTGGCACACATGGATGCACAATCACAAAAGGAGGCTCAATAGTTGTTCAGGGATATTGCTTGTGTTGTATGCATGGACTCTTTTACTAATATGAAGGTTTTGAAAACTCATATGTAGGAGAGGCATCACTCGCAGTTTGTTTGAAATGACATGCTTTTCCAGTGTATTATATTCCTTGTACTAGCAATTTTGTGAACTCATATTGTCCTACTATTGCTTATTGTAAGAGGAGACACATCAAATAAAAAAAAATGAGAAAAAAATTGAGAAACCCGAAGGTAGAGAAATTCAACTATTACTGATTTGGTTTGGTTTATAAATATAAAAATTTGACACTTTTGATTTGTTTTAAAGGGAAGCCGTTGTACTAATTTCTCGCCATGTGCGGGATCCAAATAAGGGTTGGACCATATATAAAGGTCTATTATACACAATATTGTATTGCATTTCTGCAATAGACTTTTTCTACGGTTCGAACATGTTACCTCCTAATCACATGACTTTACCAGTCATGCCAATGCTCCCCTTCAAACCATTGATTTGATTTAACAGTTACCAAACCTTTGATTTGTTGGAAATTTTATTAACAGGGAATACATTTTTCCCATCATTTATGAATCAAACATAAGACGCACATCACGTCGGAAACTTTGTTTCCACACACGTGCACACGTGGGGCTAAATATCATAAATTTCCTTAGTGAAAGAGATATTGGCACACGTAAGAGTAACGTGTTTGAGACATAGAATGATGGACGGTTATTGTCGACAATAATTTATATTCCACGTTGGTTAACGAATAAAGGATTGTTCGAAGTGTAAGATGGAACGGGTCGGACCGCGGAGCCGTAAAGGGCCGCGGTGCCGGACGGACCATGCTGCGGCGGTGGAGCGCCGCGGCGCCATTCAGGCAGGGTCGCGGCGCTTTCCGGGCAGTGAATCTGGAGACAAAAGTTTAAGGGTTTCTCTTGAACTTCGTGTTGGGTTTTGGAAGGATGAACCTACATTAAATGAGTCCTTGTTTTGAGTAAGTTCACACACTCTTTACTTGGCTCAATGGACCTCCATTAAGGCATTCACATTACAAGTGAAGAGGCATCTTTGCACCTATAAATTGTTGTCTTTGTGGTTCAGATTTTATAGGTGTCTAACATGCTCTTTACTTCAGATTTTTATGTGCCCAACATTCACTTCATTTAAAGAAAGTCTTACACACTTCTCAAACATACTATCACAGGAGATTATGAACTTGTTACACCACAAAGTTTATACATATCTCTGAGACAATCATTTTCTTAGAAATTTCATATTTGTGTTCTTCGATAGATCTTCTTCGTTGTGCTTTACGAAGAAGATAAGCCGCTGCTTTATCTTGAGAGACTATTGCCCTGTTAATGTAAAAGCATGTATACGGGGACAATCTTGTCTTAAAGAGAGAGGGTCATCCCTTGTGTTACACCTCGTAAGTTTAAGATAATAATTAAGAACGCAATTAGGATAATAAGATCCGAATATTGGAAATTAGTATACAAGGATGTGATTCCGGGAAAAATTTCGATACTACGAGTATGACAATGGAAATTCAAGATGTTAGTTTTATATTACTAATGGGGTTATGGATTAGCGTTATAGTATATAAATTTCGACGTCATGAAAATGAGACTTGTGGCATTTCCCGAATTTAAGTTAAGTGGGGTATGAGATTATTAATAGTGGGATTTGAGACTAAAATGCAAAAAGAAAATCATATTTCTTATTAACAAAAAAACCCTTCATTTTTCATTGATTTCAAAACCAATTCTCACTCAAATCCTCTCCTCTCCTAGCCGATTACTTCCTCCACTTTCTTATCAAGAATTAAGCACTTATCAACTCCTATTCTAGGTAAATTTTTCTACAATTCTAGCCAAGTTTTATACCCAAAAACAGTGGGCATTTCGCCACTGCTGCCGCGATTTTGAGCCTCAATTTTCGGATTTTTGGAGCAAATTTTAGGAAGAAAAACGTGTAGGAATGTTGGTCTAACATTGAAGAATGGTTGCATGTTGAAATGGAGTTGATGAAGTGAAAAATCGGACAAGAAATTGATGAAATTCTGGGTTAAAAATATGGGCAGTGTTCATGCAATTTTTGGACAGTTTTTGGACAATCTTTAAGGTATAAAATTCTTCTTCTCAGGTATAAATTAAGTTGCATGTTGTTGTAAATGTTAGGTTGGAACTTGTGTTGAGAATTAAACTAAGATTAAGAGGAATGGAAGTGAAATTGCATGTGTTGTGGCGACATTGATTGTAGCGATGTGGGGACTGATTTGGTATAAAATTGAAGTCAAGTATTGTTGTTATTGTTGCTAATTGCATGTTACAAATTGGAGGAAACATGGAGATTTAAGTTGTAGTTGTTTATATAAAAATGTTGAAATATGAAGTTGAATTTTAAGGAGTAAAGAAATGAGTTATGGAAGAATGTTGTTGGATATACTTGAAGACTATTTTATGTACATTGGAATGGAGTGTTGAGAATTGAAAAGAAATCTTGAAGTTAAGTTATAATTAGTAATGTAGAAGTATTGGAATATGCAATTAGATTCTAAAGGATTAGAAAGTGGTGTTGGAATTGAATAATAGGTTGGCCGAAAGGTTGATGGAATTATTGAACGTGATTGTGTTGTATTAGGGACTACTTGTTAAGATTATAATGTTGGAAATCAGGTATATGTGTTGTGGTAATCACATATACGTGTCTTGAAAGAATTAAAGTATAGGGAAGTATAAATTTCACCTTCTTGAATTCTTAAATGTTGATAGAAGTTTGAGATTGCTTTTATGAACTATTTTAACATGACTAAGGATTGAATAACCATGATAAATAAGTGTGATAGTCACTTGATTGTTGAATTTGTTGTCTTCCATGGATATAAAGAGAATGAAGGTTATAGGATAGCTTATATGACGTATGTTGGGGTTAACTTAATTATATCTTGGAATAATGTTGGATTATTGGTGTTGGTTGGCTTGTTGGTAAATTGTGGATATGCATATAAACAGGGGAAGTGCTGCCCAAATTTCTGTAAAATAGGAAGTCGTTATTCATATAACTTACATTAGAAATCATAGAATTGACGAGCGTATAATTCCTTATTATAGGTTGAAGTACTAGACGAGGCATACCTTAATATTGAGTTGATTAGTCGCCTAAGAGGTATGTGAGTCTATCTTCCTTTGTTTTGGCATGATTTTGTGAATTATTGATTCTTCATTCGACATGAATATTACACAAGAGAATGTACTACGGACGTACATGACTCCTTCATAGTCTTATTCATAGTAATCTGAGTTATGACAAGTTCATGTGATCTTCTTGTAAGAAGTTATTTAATTATTTTAACGAGAGTCAAAGAAATGATTTAAATTGCATGCAGTTGCTCATAATAACTATTCGTGCTAAGAGTCATTTTTCCACTTCACCGCGTCCCGGGCCGGACAGATTTGTGCACATGTATCAGGATGATTCATCGCGTCCCTCACTAGAGGGCCGGGCAGTTTATGTATATATATATATATATATATATATGATGATTCCACGGACAGACATCCGTGATGCGGGTACAGATACCCATGACAGTATATTCCACCGCGTCCCTCACCCATGGGTCGGGCAGTTGATTCATTTATTTACATATGATGATTTTATGACTAAGCATGCATGAGTACTGGTATGACTCTCATTCTTTTATGATACAATTGACTCTCTACCTTACATGACACAATTGATCTTATTTACATTATTTCATGCTTACATACTCGATACATTATTTCATCGACCCCTTTTTCGGAGGCGTGTGTTCATACGCGAGTTCAGTGTTCGAATACGACCCTCGATCTATGATTTACATGCAGGGTTGGAGAGCTCCTTTGTTACTGAGCCAGCTATTTTGGTCCAGACCTTTATCTCTGAGTCATGCATATTTTTGGCACGATGTGGTCCTGTCCGTCGTATATGTCGATATTACACTCTTGAAGTGCATGAAGCGATTGTGGGTTGGACGTTTGTACCTTGTTTTGGTTTTGATGTTGTTATGCCCTGTGTTAGGGTGTTCCCGGTTATACTTGTTGTTATCTAGTGGCAGCCTTGTCAGCTTGCTTATTTTGATTATTCCTGTGTGTACATAATGTTGGTTGGTGGCAGCCTAGTCGGCTAGCCTATTATGATTGTTGTTCCGTTGTTGATTTGGCAGCCTTATCGGCTCGCCCATTTTAGGGAGATGTTGTAAAAGTAGCGTTGTGCTGCCGAAATTTCTATAGATCTCTGTACTAGATGGATTAAAAGTGACAGGTCAGTAATGACGTCCAATTATGACGTTTAGTAGCGGCCCGTCGGGTCGGGTCGTGACAAAAGTGGTATCAGAGCGGTTAATCCTCAAAATATCTACATACCGTGTCTAGTAGAGTCTTGTGTATGAGTATGTTGTGCACCATACTTATACACAAGAGACTGCCGGACATTTAGGATTGTTTCTATTTTTCCATCTCTTAGATCGTGCTATAGAGATGTGTTATTAGGATGGTCCGTTTTCTGATAAGTTTACTATATTTACAGCTATGCCTCCGAGGAAGACGCCGGTGGCCCAGAAGGGCAAATCTATAGTAGGGGACACTAGTCGGGTATAGAGAGCTACCAGGTCACGCACGCGGTCTACTCCTGAGAGTGTGCCCCCGACGACGAGTTCTGCCTCGTCACGATTCAGAGCTCCTGCCGTGGGCAACATCACCCGTATCCGAGACTCCAGTACCTGAGCCTTCAGTTCCCCAGCCATGGGCACAGGATGGAGATTTGAGAGAGACAGTCCAGCTATTGGCAATGATAGTAGCGGGGCGGAACTTACGAGGCGAGGCAGCGATTAACCCTAGGCGAGCGGTTTGAGGTTAGAGACTTTCGAATTGCGATCACGGAGTTTTATGGGTCAAGGCCCGAAGATGATCCTTATGAGTTCATCCGCCAGACACATAGGACGTTGAGAGTGATCAGGGCCTCAGAGACTAAGTCAATTATATTGGCCTCATACCGGTTGCGCGATATAGCAGTCAACTGGTTTGAGTCATGGGAGTTGCGCAGGGTATCGAGGAGCGACACAGAGGGAGACGACTGGATAGAGACCATGGTATGAGCCAGCATAAGAGGGCCAGATCAGCTGGATTTTCGGGTGATTTCCGAGGCGGGCAGCCTCAGCAGCATACCAGGTATTCCTCTCAGCCAACACAGAGTGCTCCTTTACAGTCTTCTGGTAGGCGATATGATTGCACGGGGTATTCAAGTCAGGGTTCCCGGGCGACAGGATCATAGATGCACACGAGTTCTAGTCAGTGGAGGCCATCGTTGCCTCAGTGTTCTCGGTGTGGTAGGCATAATTCTGGGGTATGTCGTGCTGCCACAGGGAGTTGTTTTTCTTGCAGCCAACAGGGCTATGTGATGAGAGAATATCCCTCTAGAGATGGTGCGGGGGGCATGGCTCAGCCTACGGGTTCTATTGCCGGTTCTTCGTCATCTGATTATGTACTATCGGGCGGTACTCGAACATCAACCGCGTGGCGAAGGTTCGATTTTGGCGGTCCTCGAACGCATTTATGCTGGCCGATGAAGCGCGATCGGTGGCATCGCGGATATTGTCACAGGTACATTATCAGTATTTTTCTATGATATGTATGCTTTGATTGATCCAGGTTCCACCTTGTCCTATATATCCCCTCTTGTTTCTAGTAGGATAGGGGTAGAACCTGAGCCGATAGAACCATTCGAGGTAACTACACCGGTGGGAGATTCAGTTATAGCTAGGCGTGTGTATAAGAATTGCTCGGTGGTGATATATAGCCGTTGTACCTTAGCAGATTTGATAGAGTTGGATATGATCGACTTCGACGTTATTATGGGTATGGATTGGTTGGCTTCTTGTTTTGCCAACGTTGATTGTCGAGAGAAGTTGGTTCGATTCCAGTTTTCAGATGAACCGGTTATTGAATGGAAAGGGAATACCGCATCACCGAGGGGTAAGTTTATTTCATACCTCAAGGCAAGGAAGATGGTTCAAAAAGGGTGTATTTATCATTTAGTTCGGGTACATGATACGGAGGTGAGTCTGCGCCCTTGATCGATTCGATAGTCAGTGAGTTTCCGAATGTATTCCCAGATGATCTCCCAGGTCTTCCTCCAGAGCGGTAGATAGATGTCAGTATAGATGTATTGCCAGGTACCCAACCTATATCCATTCCCCCTTATAGAATGGCACATGCAGAATTGAAGGAGTTGAAGGAACAGTTGAGAGACCTATTAGAGAAGGGCTTCATTAGGCCTAGTACATCTCCATGGGGTGCGCCGATATTATTTGTAAAGAAGAAGGATGGTTCGCTGCGGATGTGCATTGACTATAGGCAGCTGAATAAGGTGACCATCAAGAATAGGTACCCCATTTTCAGGATTGATGACTTGTTCGATCAGTTGCAGGGTGCTAAGTATTTCTCGAAGATAGACCTGCGATCCGGTTATCATCAGATACGGGTTAGAGAGGCAGATGTCCCGAAGACTACATTCAGGACCCGGTACGGACATTATGAGTTCAGGGTAATGTCGTTTGGGTTGACTAATGCTCCAGCAGTGTTCATGGACCTAATGAACCGGGTGTTCAAACCATTTTTGGATACATTTGTTATAGTATTCATTGATGACATCTTGGTGTATTCTCGCTCAGAGCAGGAGCACGCATATCATTTGAGGACAGTACTTGGAGTCCTCCGGCACTGACAGTTTTATGCCAAATTTTCAAAATGTGAGTTCTGGTTGGCCTCAGTGGCATTCTTAGGGCATATGGTCGGGGCAGATGGTATTCGGGTGGATACTCAGAAGATTGAGGCGGTGAAGACATGGCCCAGTCCCACTACACCTACTGAGGTACGCGATTTTCTGGGTCTAGCAGGGTATTATAGGAGGTTTGTGGAAAATTTTGCCTCGATCTCAGCGCCTTTGATTAGGCTGACCCAGAAGGCAGCTAAGTTCCAGTGGACCGATGTTTGTGAGCACAGTTTTAAGTTATTAAAAGATAAGTTGACTACGGCTCCAGTCTTGACTCTTCTTGAGGGGCTAGATGGGTATGTGATTTATTGTGACGCTTCAGGTATCGGGGTAGGTTGTGTGTTGATGCAGCATGGCAAAGTTATAGCTTGTGCCTCCCGACAGCTCAGAAAACATGAAAAGAATTATCCCACTCATGATTTAGAGCTAGCAGCGGTGATTCATGCTTTGAAGATATGGAGACATTACTTGTATGGTGTTCATGCTGATATTTACACGGATCATAAGAGTCTTCAATACATCTTTAGCGAAGGCGAATTTGAGACAAAGGCGGTGGCTTGGGTTGTTGAAGGATTATGACGTTGATATCTTATATCACCCAGGGAAGGCCAATGTTATGGCAGATGCTCTTAGCCGAAGATCTATGAGTAGCTTATCAGATGTGCAGCCGGACAGAAAAGAGATGGTCCGAGAGATTCACAGGCTAGCTAGTCTTGGAGTCCGATTGGCGGATTCTGAAGATAATGGTATTCTTGTTCGAGGAGTTGCTGAGTCCTCTATCATTGAAGAGGTAAAGAGATGCCAGTATGATGATCATGTTCTGGCACGGTATAGAGATGTAGCTCTCCGAAATGAGAAGGCTTTATTTGAGGTGACCTCTGATGGTGTGCTATGGTATGAGGGTAGGTTATGTGTGCCCTACATTGCAGGACTGCGTCAGCAGACTATGGGTGAGGCACACAATTCCCGTTATTCTATTCATCCAGGGTCGACGAAAATGTATCATGACCTTAGGAGCTTGTATTGGTGGGATGACATGAAGAGAAACGTGGCAGAGTTTGTTGCTCAGTGCCTGAATTGTCAGCAGGTTAATGTCGAGCATCAGAAGCCTGGTGGGATACTACAGGCGATAGAGATCCCGACTTGGAAGTGGGAGGTGATTAATATGGATTTTATTACAGGTTTGCCTCATACTCAGCGGAAGTGTGATTCCATCTGGGTCATTGTAGATAGGCTGACAAAATCAGCCCATTTTTTTCAGTCCAGACTACTTATTCAACTGAGGACTATGCTAGAGTATACATCAGAGAGATAGTGATGTTGCATGGGGTTCCTATATCCATCATATCTGACCAAGAAGCCCAGTTCACGGCTAACTTCTGGAGACCATTTCAGAAGGGATTGGGAACACAGATGAGTCTCAGCACAACATTTCATCCTCAGACGGATGGGCAGGCAAAACGTACTATACAGACACTGGAGGATATGTTGAGAGCTTGTATTACTAATTTTAGAGGTAGCTGGGATGATCACTTGCCACTTATTGAGTTTGCTTACAATAACAGCTACCACTCTAGCATTCAGATGGCCCCGTATGAGGCTTTGTATGGGAAGAAGTGCAGGTCGCCCATTGGTTGGTTTGACGTAGGTGAGACTCAGTTGATTGGTCGGACATAGTTCGTGGTGTCGACAAGGTGAAACTCATACAAGAGAGATTACTAGCAGGTCAGAGTCGACAGAAGTCATATGCTGATAATCGGTGTCGGCACCTAGAGTTTTAGATCGACGACTGGGTATTCTTGAAGGTGTCACCCATGAAAGGTGTGATGAGATTTGGGAAGAGAGAGAAACTTAGCCCGAGGTATATTGGGCCTTATCAGATCATTCGTAGAGTAGGCCAAGTTGCCTATGAGTTGGACCTACCCGCAGACTTGGAAGCAGTACATCCAGTTTTTCATGTATCCATGTTGCGGAAGTGTATTGGTGACCCTTCCAGAGTTTTCCTAGTGGACGATGTCCAGGTGACTGAGGAGTTATCCTATGAGGAGAATCCCGTGGCCATATTGGATCGCCAAGTTAGGAGGCTGCGGACTAAGGATGTTGCGTCCGTCAAGGTGTTGTGGCGGAACAACAATAGAGAGGAAATGACTTGGGAGGCAGAGGACGAGATGAAGAAGAAGTATCCTCACTTATTCCCCATGCCTCCAGGTAATTCAATTTAACTTCTGAAATTGATTATAGTATTGGTGAACTATATATGTGTATTTATTTGTGGCCCTGTGTGGCATCTGTTGGTTTTGCTGAATATAGATGGTTAGACACAATTACAAAGGAGGCTCTGTCAAAATTTCTAGAACTTGAGACTTGCTATGAACATTCGAGGACGAATGTTTCTAAGGGGGGAAGAATGTTACACCTCGTAAGTTTAAGACAATAATTAAGAACATAATTAGGATAATAAGATCCGAATATTGGAAATTAGTATACAAGGATGTGATTCCGGGAAAAATTTCGATACTACGAGTATGACAATGGAAATTCAAGATGTTAGTGTTATATTACTAATGGGGTTATGGATTAGCGTTGTAGTATATAAATTTCGATGTAATGAAAATGAGACTTGTGGCATTTCCCAAATTTAAGTTAAGTGGGGTATGAGATTATTAATAGTGGGATTTGGGCTAAAATGCAAAAAGAAAATCAAATTTCTTATTAACAAAAAACCCCTTCATTTTTCATGATTTCAAAGCCAATTCTCACTCAAATCCTCTCCTCTCCTAGCCGATTACTTCCCCCACTTTCTTAGCAAGAATTAAGGACTTATCAACTCCTATTCTAGGTAATGTTTTCTATAATTCTAGCCAAGTTTTATACCTAAAAACAGTGGGCATTTCTCCACTGCTGTCGCGATTTTGAGCCTCAATTTTCGGATTTTTGAAGCAAATTTTAGGAAGAAAAGCGTGTAGGAATATTGGTATAACATTAAAGAATGATTGCATGTTGAAATGGAGTTGATGAAGTGAAAAATCGGACAAGAAATTAATGAAATTCTGGGTTAAAAATCTGGGCAGTGTTCATGCGATTTTTGGACAGTTTTTGGACAATCTTTAAGGTATAAATTTTTTCTTCTCATGGTATAAATTAAGTTGCATGTTGTTGTAAATGTTAGGTTGGAACTTGTGTTGAGAATTAAACTAAGATTAAGAGGAATGGAAGTGAAATTGCATGTGTTGTGGCGACATTGATTGTAGCCGATTGTGGGACTGATTTGGTATAAAATTGAAGTCAAGTATTGTTGTTATTGTTTCTAATTGCATGTTACAAATTGGAGGAAACATGGAGATTTAAGTTGTAGTTGTTTATATAAAAATGTTGAAATATGAAGTTGAATTTTAAGGAGTAAAGAAATGAGTTATGGAAGAATGTTGTTGGATATACTTGAAGACTATTTTATGTACATTAGAATGGAGTGTTGAGAATTGAAAAGAAATCTTGAAGTTAAGTTATAATTAGTAATGTAGAAGTATTGGAATATGAAATTAGATTATAAAGGATTAGAAAGTGGTGTTGGAATTGAATAATAGGTTAGCCGAAAGGTTGATGGAATTATTGAACGTGATTGTGTTGTATTAGGGACTACTTGTTAAGATTATAATGTTGGAAATCAGGTATATGTATTGTGGTAATCACCTATACGTGTCTTGGAAGAATTAAAGTATAGGGAATTATAAATTTCACCTTCTTGAATTCTTAAATGTTGATAGAAGTTTGAGATTGCTTTTATGAACTATTTTAACATGAGTAAGGATTGAATAACCATGATAAACAAGTGTGATAGTCACTTGATTGTTGAAGTTGTTGTCTTCCATGGATATAAGAGAAGGAAGGTTATAGGATAGCTTATATGACGTATGTTGGGCTTAACTTAATTATATCCTGAAATAATGTTGGATTATTGGTGTTGGTTGGCTTGTTGGTAAATTGTGGATATGCATATAAACAGGGGAAGTGCTGCCCAAATTTCTGTAAAATAGGATGTCGTTATTCATATAACTTACATTAGAAATCATAGAATTGACGAGCGTATTATTCCTTATTATAGGTTGAAGTACTAGACGAGGCATACCTTAATATTGAGTTGATTAGTCGCCTAAGAGGTATGCGAGCCTATCTTTCTTTCTTTTGGCATGATTTTGTGAATTATTGATTCTTCATTCGACATGAATATTACACAAGGGAATGTACGACGGACGTACATGACTCCTTCATAGTCTTATTCATAGTAAATTGAGTTATGAAAAGTACATGTGATCTTCTTATAAGAAGTTATTTAATGATTTTAATGAGAGTCAAAGAAATGATTTAAATTGCATATAATTGCTCATAATATCTATTCGTGCTAAGAGTAATTTTTCCACTTCACCGCGTCCCGGGCCGGGCAAATTCATGCACATGTATCAGGATGATTCACCGCGTCCCTTACTAGAGGGCCGGCAAGTTTATATATATATATATATATATATATGATGATTCCACGGACAGGCATCCGTGATGCGATCTGAATACCCATGACAATATATTCCACCGCGTCCCTCACCCAAGGGTCGGGCAGTTGATTCATTTATTTACATCTGATGATTTTATGACTAAGCATGTATGAGTACTGGTATGACTCTCATTCTTTTATGATACAGTTGACTCTTTACCTTACAGGACACAGTTGATCTTATTTACATTATTTCATGCTTACATACTCGGTATATTATTTCGTACTGACCCCCCTTTTCTTGGGGGGATGTGTTCATGCTCGCAGGTTTATGTGTTCAGATAGGTGGCCCTCCAGTCTAGGATTTCTGTACAGCAGATGGAGAGCTCCTTTGTTCCGGAGCCAGCTATTTTGGTACAGACCTTTATCTCTCAGTCTTATGCATATTTTGGGCACGACGGGGTCCTGTCCCGTCATATGTCAGTAATACACTCTTAGAGGTCTGTAGACAGTTATGGGTTGGACGTTTGTACATTGTTTTGGTTTTGATGTTGTTATACCCTGTGTTGGGGCGTTCCCGGTTATACTTGTTGTTATCTAGTGGCAGCCTTGCCGGCTTGCTTATTTTGATTTTTCCTTTGTGTACATAATGTTGGTTGGTGGCAGCCTAGCCGGCTAGCCTATTATGATTTTTGTTTTGTTGTTGATTTGGCAGCCTTGTCGGCTCACCCATTTTAGGGAGATGTTGTAAAAGCAGCGTTGTGCTGCCGAAATTTCTATAGATCTCTGTACTAGATGGATTAAAAGTGGCAGGTCAGTAATGACGTCCAATTAGGAAGTTTAGTCGCGGCCCGTCGGGTCGGGTCGTGACACCTTGACTCAGCGTGTGGTGACATCTAACCAATTTATTATTTGAGTCCTTATTTCAGACATAAGGATCAAAAGTGTCACAACCCGCCCTCGGGCCCGTGACTGGTGCCTTACCCCGGGCACCCTTGTGATACAACATCAGAGAAAACCAGCGGAAGTAAACTCATAAACAAGAAACAATATAAAATATGAAACCGGCTAGCCCAAAATGGCTACCTTTCCGTAAATATAAATATAACAAAAAACTGAATAGTTACATCCTTTATAACCCAATTTATAACAGGACTACAGGTCTCTAAGAGTTTGTAACAACTATGACGGGACAGGGCCCCGTCATACCCCTGAATGTACATAATATCTACAACATCAGGGAGAACCGTACCAAAAGTCAAGCCTCCGGAGAAATGGAGCTTCGACACACGATCAAAGATCCTAAGAATGAGGATCCACCACCGCTACCCACCTGCGGCGTGAGCGCCCAGGAAGGGGCTCAGTACACAATATGTACCAAGTATGTACAACTGGAAAATACTGTAATAATATCATAAGTCTAAATAAAGCTGGAGACATGGATGATAATCAAATTACAGTGCACTGTGCCTTACTAACAATGAGAGTAACAAGTATAAACTTTACTGCATAAAAATAGGAGGCTCATGATCAAAACAGGGTCACCCGCCCGTAGTATCATTAAGCAATCCTACTCCTGGGACTATTTCACCCGCATAGGTCCTGTGGACCCGCATGAGGTCATCCGCCTCGCATGGGACTATTTCACCCGCATGGGACTATTTCTGACATGGGCGGTGGGCCGCAATGAGTACAAACGCCGCGCTCGCGTCATGGGTAGCAAATCCATGGAATAAGTAATGTCTGGGTCTACCAGTAATAATACATAACCTAGCACAACCGGCTATCATACATAACATAAGCGCTACCGGCTTATCATAACATAAGCAAGTTAAGAAATCCCCTAACTTCTCATTAACATTATTAATATATCATCTCATTTTAGTTTACTTAAGGCACTAACATGTAATTTAAGAGAAAAAAATCCAGAAATTCAACCCAAGTACCACGTACCTCTAATCTTTTAAGAATGACTCCTTTTTATATAAAACTTCCAAGATACTAATAACCGTAGTATCAAGTCACGACTACTTTTCAAGGCAAGTCACATTTCCTTTTAGAAATATAATAGGCTTCTAAATCAAGTGACTTCTTTTCTTTTAAAACCTTAGGCAATTGATGCCTTAAAATCAATTTGCCTTTCGTTAATTCAAATCATTTATCCTTACTTATTTTACTTAGAGTAAATCTTTCTTTTGTTAATCTTCCATAAAGCTAATATAACCAACTTCCCATAAAGTCGTTATATTAATTTTATACATTAGTCAAATACATTTCCCTGTATCCAAGGGACTTATACTTTTAAAACGAAACAAGTATCATATACTTAAAACACTTCAAGTCCCTTAACTTTGAAAACTTAAGACATCCTTAATACTTTTTAAAGAAGTGAGTTAATCCCCTTACTCACCAAGCTTGGCCATTCTTAAAACAAGTAGGGGACATCAAATTCTTGTACGTCTACCGTACTATATAAGTGCAACTACTCATGCTCAAGAGATAGGAAAGTCCACATACCTCTTCGGGTCAATCCACTCGCAAGTACAATATACCGCACGTAGTATGCTAACCTATAATGACCATAATACGTTCATTAGCTTCTAGCTTCAACGTAGAACATTCTAATTGAAAAGCCCCTTATTCTACGGAAAATTGGACAACACTTCCTTTGTTTCTACATACTTTTCCACCTTTTCAAGGTCCGATATCAACTACTAAACGCCACATTTAAGGCCCAACAATTCAGAAATACAAGGGGATTACACGCCTAACTTGGACGTGTAAAATTCTGCCCCACAATACAAAATAAACAATCCAATAAGTTTAAGGTATTATCTTGGCTATAACATATTCACATATCACCCTTATCCAATCCTTTCAAATCCAAATTGTATTTCCTCCATGCAATATATCTAAGAGCAATATTGACAACTACAAGTCCTTTCTTCCACACATGCAACACAATTTACTAGCAAAAGAGAAAGGATTGTTACCTTAGATCTTACCCAAATTAGTCCAACAAATTTCACTTGCCTTCTTTCCACAATCACTTCCACAAACCTCCTACAAGCTTGTCAACAAGTTTCCTTCTTGCCACCTTTTGGACTTTCTCTAGGCCTTGGTTTCTTCTTGAATTTCTAGAGAGAAGGGAGAGGAATTTTTAGAGAGAAGGAAGAGAGATTTTTAGAGAGAAGAAGGTTTTTGGAAGAATGAGTCAAATAAATAGCATTTCCATTAACTCAGATGGGAGGGACACTTGTCACTCTCCCATGGCCTTTTAAAAGAAAATATCTGATTTTTCCCCCAGTTTTATAAAAATCCGCCTCGGCGCGTTGAAACCTCCGAAATTTTCA
This sequence comes from Przewalskia tangutica, assembly GCA_029844215.1. Lineage (NCBI taxonomy): Eukaryota > Viridiplantae > Streptophyta > Magnoliopsida > Solanales > Solanaceae > Przewalskia > Przewalskia tangutica. The sequence continues at coordinate 46,295,036 of CM056723.1, forward strand.
GTACTTCGGCGCGCGGCCTCGCATTCGCGGCCGCTACTGACCGAAAATTCTTTTACGCTCATTGCGCCGAATTTGTAACTTCCATAACTTTCTACTCCGATATCCTATCGACGAACGGTTTGTTGCGTTGGGAACTAGACTCAACGAATTACATACTAGGACTTTGAAACACCTAGGAACTCCTAATGCAACTAGACATAAACCGCCTCAAAGTTGACTAAAAACTCGTCCGAAACATTTCGTCAACCCATCATTCTAAAATTTAAGTCTCAATTCCTTTCATACGTTCTCACAAGCATGACCTGAATTACGGGGTGTAACATTCTCCCCCCCTTAGAAACATTTGTCCTGAATGTTCCTTCTAGGCTTACTCAAATCACAATATCGACATAGACCCTCTTAACTATTCTTCTTGCAAATAAGGACGTTCCACATGGTCACAACAATACTTAAGCATAATTGCCAAATTAAGAACTAACAAGCAGGAAAGTGGGTTACCTGGAGGTGTAGGGAACAAGTGATGATACTTCTTCATCATGTACTCTTCTGCTTCCCATGTCATTTCTTCCCTGTTCTCGTTCCGCCATAAGACCTTGACGGAAGCCACATCATTTGTCCGTAGTCGCCTAACCAGGCGATCGAGTATCGCTATGGGACTCTCCTCATACGATAACCCCTCTGTCACCTGGACATCACAAATCGGGTGCAATCTAGATGGATCTCCAAAACACATTCGCAACATAGACACATGAAAAACTGGATGTACTGCCTCCAGATCGGACGGCAGATCCAACTCATAGGCCACCTTGCCTACCCTACGGATAATCTGGTAAGGCCCAATGTACCTTGGGCTAAGTTTCCCCTTCTTCCCAAATCTCATCACGCCCTTCATGGGTGATACCTTCAGGAAGACCCAATCATCCACCTAAAACTCTAAGTGTCGACGCCGATGGTCTACATATAACTTCTGTTGACTCTGAGCTGACAATAAACACTCCTGGATAAGCTTCACCTTATCCACTGCCTGCTGAATCAAGTCTGGCCCGACTAACTGAATTTCTCCCACCTCAAACCAGCCTATCGGTGACCTGCAATTCCTCCCATATAAGGCCTCATAAGGCGACATATGGATACAAGAATGATAGTTGTTGTTATATGCAAACTCCACAAGAGGTAAATGATCCTCCCAGCTACCCCTGAAATCAATAACACAGGCTCGCAGCATATCCTCAAGTGTCTGGATAGTGCGCTCGGCCTGTCCGTCGCTCTGAGGATGAAACGCGATCGAGACTCACTTGTGTCCCTAATCCTTCCGGAAAGACCTCCGAAGTTAGCCGTGGCTGGACTCCCATGCGAAATGATCGATATAGGAACTCCGTGCAGTCTCACAATCTCTCTGATATACAATCTAGCATAATCCTCAGCCGAAAAAGTCGTCCTGACTGGAAGAAAATGGGCTGATTTCGTCAGCCTGTCGACAATAACTCAGATGAAATCATGCTTCCTCTGAGTGTGAGGTAACCCTGTAATAAAGTCCATATTGATCACCTCCCACTTCCATGTCGGAATCTCTATCATCTGCAACAACCCACCAGGCTTCTGGTGCTCCACCTTGACCTGATGACAATTCGGACACTGCGCCACAAACTCCGCAACGTCCCTCTTCAGGCCATCCCACCAATATATACACCTGAGGTCATGGTACATCTTAGTCGGCCCCGGATGAATAGAGTAACGAGCACTATGTGCCTCCCCCAGAATCTGCTGAGGAAGTCCTGCTACTTCGGGTACACATAACCTGCCCTCAAATCTTAGCACCCCATCAGGTGCTATCTCAAATTGACTCTTCTCCTCCCGAAGAGCCATATCTCGATACCGTACCATCATCGGATCCTCATACTGTCTCCCCTTCACCTCCTCGACGATGGAAGACTCGACAACCTCTCGAACCCGAACCCCACTACTATCAGAACCAACCAAACGAACCCCAAGGCTCGCTAGCTGATTTAACTCGCGGACCATTCCGCACTTCTCTGTTTGCGCGTCGGCGGACTACCCATCGATCTGCGACTAAGGGCATCTGCAACTACATTGGCCTTCCTGGTGGTATAGGATATCGACATCATAATCCTTAAGTAGCTCTAACCACCGCGTCTGCCATGAGTTCGGCTCATACGGTGAAGATATCCGGAGACTCTTGTGGTCTGTGTAAATATCCACATGAACTCCATACAAATAATGTCTCCAGATCTTCAAGGCATGAATCACTGCTGCCAACTCTAAGTCATGTGTGGGATAGTTTTTCTCATGCTTCTGAAATGTCGAGATCGTAAGCTATAACTTTCTGCGTCTTTGCATCAAGACGCACTCCAACACCCGACGCATCACAATAAAACACATATCCGTCTAAACCCTGCGGAAGAGTAAGCTGGGCGGTCGTCAATTTCTCCTTGATGGCGGAAGCTCTCCTCACAAGCATCCGTCCACCGGAACATAGCTGCTTTCTGAGTCAGCCTAGTCAAAGGTGCTGAAATGGAAGCAAACTTCTCCACAAATCTCCGATAATAACCCGCAAGGCCCAAAAAGCTACGCACCTCCGTTGGTGTAGTGGGTCTAGGCCAAGTCTTGACTGCCTCAATCTTTGCTGTATCAACCCGAATACCATCGGCCCCGATAACATGCCCTAAGAAGGCCACTGAAGCCAACCAAAACTCGCGTTTGAGGACTTGGCATACAATTGCCGGTCGGAGGACTCGTCTGTCGCCGAATGATCTGCGTGCTCTGCTCGTGCGCGAATAAACGGGATATCATCAATGAATACTATAACGAACATATCCAAAAATGACTTGAACACGGTTCATCAAATCCATGAATCTTCTTTGGGCGTTGGTCAACCGAAAGACATCACCACGAACTCATAGTGCCCATCTGGGTCCTGAATGCAGTCTTTGGGATATCTGCCTCTCTAACTCGCACCTGATGATAACCAGACCGCAGGTCTATTTTGGAAAAACACATCGCCCCCTGCAACTGGTCAAACAAATCATCAATCCTGGGGAGGGGGTATCTGTTCTTGATAGTTACCTTATTCGGTACTGCAATCAACACACATACGCGTCCCCATCCTTCTTCTTTACAAATAAAGCGCGCTCCCGGGAGAAACACTAGGCTGATAAAGCCTTTTCCAGCCAAATCCTTGGTGGTATTTCAATTCCCTCAACTCGGCGGTGCCGTCTGTATGGTGGAATAGATATAGTCGAGTTTACGGCGACATATCAATTCAAAACTCAATCTCCTCTCGGGAGGATACGGGAAGGATGCGGGAATACGTGCGGAAACTCTCTAACAACGGGCCGTGAAGTGCGGTATCTCGACCTCGATGTCGAATACCGAACCATATGGTAGATATACCGCCGCACATCTTCGCAGCCTTGAGGTAAGAAATAAACCTACCCCGGCGACGCGATATTCCTTCCACTCGATAAGCGGCTCGCGAAGCGGAACCGTGCCAATCTCTCTCTACAGTCCACATTGGCATAGCAAGACGCTAGCCAATCCATACCCATAATCACATCAAAGTCCGTCATATCCAACTCTATCAAGTCGGCTGAGGTGCGACGATGTAAATAGTCCCGGGCAAGCTTTATATACGCTCGGCTACCGGCTGAATCACTCATGGCGTAGCCTCAAAAGGTTTTATGGACTCGGGCTCTATCCCTATTCTACCAGCAATATGAGGAGATATATAGGACAAGGTATAACCTGGATCTACCAAAGCATATACATCACAACATGAAACCAATAATGTACCTGTGACGATATCGGTGGCGCCTCGCAGTCACGGCGGTGGGACATAGCATAAATGCGGTTACGAGGCTGCTGGGCCCCGGGACCCCATGACCTCTGCCACGGCCTGCTGGCCCGTGAACACCCTGCCCTCCGGGGCGCATGACCACCGAAGACGAAGATCCAGCAACTGACCCTGTCGGCTGAACCATAACATTCCCGCCACTGCGGTGGACAATCTCTCTTCAAATGGCCTGCGCCGCCAAGAGTAACAAGCTCGGGAGGAACACGACACCGCGATGGTAATCACCATCGACCACACCGAGGCATAGGTGGCCTCGTCGTGGAACTCTGGTTCCTGCGGGAACGAAGCCACGAGCCTGTCACGCCTGAATACTGGGCGTCGGAAGGCGGTGGAGGCGCTACGAGCCGGTGAGGTGCAAATCGATCTCTGCGAGGTTATGCGCCTCGAAAACTACCGAAGGACCTGCTATCACGGCCTCTTACCTGCGATATCTATCAATCCGTCGGCCCCTACGTTCCTCACACCCAAGTGCATAAGCCTGCATGAGGGAAATGTCCATGCCCGGCTGAAGAGCTACTCCCGTGCAACCCTCTGCTAAGTAATCATCGAGCCCTGTGACATAGCGGTGCACTCTGTCCTCCATGTCTGTTACTAAACCGGGGACATACCGATCCAACGAGTCAAAATCTACGTTGTACTCCCGGACCGTCCGCCCGCTCTGTCTCAATGTCAGAAACCTATCGGCCCGAGCTCTCCTCATCTGCGGAGGCAAGAAATGGCTAAGAAACGCCTCTGAGAACTCGTCCCAAACAGCTGGAAGCGCATGCTCCCCTCGGGACGGTTTCCATGAATCAAACCAGTCAACTGCAGTATCACGCAGCCGATGTGAACCCAATACTACCGACTCTGTCTCCGTGGCCTTGATCACTCTCATGATCCGTTGTAACTGCCGGATAAACTCCTGAGGATCATCCTCAGGCCTCGACCCATAAAACTCTGGTGGGCTGCAACTCAAAAAGTCCCGAAGTCTCAAGCTATCAGATTTGGGGTGAACTACGGGTACAACCGGAACCGCTGTCTCCCATCTGTCCTCCTGCCTTGCCACGATCCTGGCTAATAACTGGGCCATCTCCTTATAGCCCATATCCTCTGCTCCAGGCTGTGTATGGCGGAGGCTCAGTCTGCGCGGTCTCGATGGCGCTTCTTCTTTGCCCGAACTCTCTTTGAAGTGGAGGCGTCGTGGAACTCGCCGTCAAAACATCACCTCGGTAAAGGCGGGCTGTGCCTCGTAACCTCTATGTCCTACTAGCGGCTCCTCACGGTGCCTTGCCTCCGGGCGCGGTTGCCTTGCGTGAGGCATAAGCGATACATAAAAAATATGTCGGAGGAGTTCAACCTATAACACTCTACATTGCGATCTTAGAGTGAAAGAATGGAAACGATCCTAAATATCCTGTAGCCTCACGATTATAGATGTGGTGCCTGTGGCGATAATCAAGACTCTACTAGATACGGCCTGTAGACACTTTTCGAGGATTAACTGCTCTGATACCACTTTTGTCACGACCCGACCTCGGGCCCGTGACTGGTGCCTTACCCCGGGCACCCTTGTGATACAACATCAGAGAAAACCAGCGGAAGTAAACTCATAAACAAGAAACAATATAAAATATGAAACCGGCTAACCCAAAATGGCTACCTTTCCGTAAATATAAATATAACAAAAACTGAACAGTTACATCCTTTATAACCCAATTTATAACAGGACTACAGGCCTCTAAGAGTTTGTAACAACTATGACGGGACAGGGCCCCGTCATACCCCTGAATGTACATAATATCTACAACATCAGGGAGAACCGTACCAAAAGTCAAGCCTCCGGAGAAATGGAGCTTCTGACACCTGATCAAAGATCCTAAGAATGAGGATCCACCACCTGCTTACCCTTACCTGCGGCATGAACGCAGCCCCCGAGGAAGGGGGTCAGTACACAATATGTACCAAGTATGTAAAACTGGAAAATACTGTAATAATATCATAAGTCTAAATAAAGCTGGAGACATGGATGATAATCAAATTACGATGCCGTGCCTTACTAACAATGAGAGTAACAAGTATAAACTTTACTGCATAAAAATAGGAGGCTCATGATCAAAACAGGGTCACCCGCCCGTAGTATCATTAAGCAATCCTACTCCTGGGACTATTTCACCCGCATAGGTCCTGTGGACCCGCATGAGGTCATCCGCCTCGCATGGGACTATTTCACCCGCATGGGACTATTTCACCCGCATGGGCCCGGTGGGCCCGCAATGAGTACAAACGCCGCACTCGCATCATGGGTAGCAAATCCATGGAATAAGTAGTAACCCGGGGTCTACCCCGTAATAATACATAACCTAGCACAACCGGCTATCATACATAACATAAGCGCTACCGGCTTATCATAACATAAGCAAGTTAAGAAATCCCCTAACTTCTCATTAACATTATTAATATATCATCTCATTTTAGTTTACTTAAGGCACTAACATGTCATTTAAGAGTAAAAAATCCGGGAATTCAACTCAAGTACCACGTACCTTTAACCTTTTAAGAATGACTCATTTTTATATAAAACTTCCAAGATACTAATAACCGTAGTATCAAGTCACGACTACTTTTCAAGGCAAGTCACATTTCCTTTTAGAAATATAATAGGCTTCTAAATCAAGTGACTTCTTTTCTTTTAAAACCTTAGGCAATTGATGCCTTAAAATCAATTTGCCTTTCGTTAATTCAAATCATTTATCCTTACTTATTTTACTTAGAGTAAATCTTTTTTTTGTTAACCTTCCATAAAGCTAATATAACCAACTTCCCATAAAGTCGTTATATTAATTTTATACATTAGTCAAATACATTTCCCTGTATCCAAGAGACTTATACTTTTAAAACGAAACAAGTATCATATACTTAAAACACTTCAAGTCCCTTAACTTTGAAAACTTAAGACATCCTTAATACTTTTTAAAGAAGTGAGTTAATCCCCTTACTCACCAAGCTTGGCCATTCTTAAAACAAGTAGGGGACATCAAAGTCTTGTACGTCTACCATACTATATAAGTGCAACTACTCATGCTCAAGAGATAGGAAAGTTCCGCATACCTCTTCGGGTCAATCCACTCGCAAGTCCAATATACCGCACGTAGTATGCTAACCTATAATGACCATAATACGTTCATTAGCTTCTAGCTTCAACGTAGAACATTCTAATTGAAAAACCCCTTATTCTACGGAAAATTGGACAGCACTTCCTTTGTTTCTACATACTTTTCCACCTTTTCAAGGTCCGATATCAACTACTAAACGCCACATTTAAGGCCCAACAATTCAGAAGTACAAGGGGATTACACGCCTAACTTGGACGTGTAAAATTCTGCCCCACAATACAAAATAAACAATCCAATAAGTTTAAGGTATTATCTTGGCTATAACATGTTCACATATCACCCTTATCCAATCCTTTCAAATCCAAATTGTATTTCCTACATGCAATATATCTAAGAGCAATATTGACAACTACAATTCCTTTCTTCCACACATGCAACACAATTTACTAGCAAAAGAGAAAGGATTGTTACCTTAGAGCTTACCCAAATTAGTCCAACAAATTTCACTTGCCTTCTTTCCACAATCACTTCCACAAACCTCCTACAAGCTTGTCAACAAGTTTCCTTCTTGCCACCTTTTTGGACTTTTTCTAGGCCTTGGTTTCTTCTTGAATTTCTAGAGAGAAGAGAGAGGAATTTTTAGAGAGAAGGAAGAGAGATTTTTAGAGAGAAGAAGGTTTTTGGAAGAATGACCAAGTCTTCAAGACTTGGTCAAATAAATAGCATTTCCACTAACTCAGATGGGAGGGACACTTGTCACTCTTCCATGGCCTTTTAAAAGAAAATATCTGATTTTCCCCGGTTTTATAATAATCTGCCTCGCGGCCTTGCGGCCTGCCCGGCGCATGGCGCTGAAACCTCAGAATTTTCAGTACTTCGCGCGCTGACCTGCGTCGGCGCGCTGCAACCGAAGCATTTTCAGCATATCCGTGCAGCACCTGCGTTCGGCGGCTGCGACCCCTGATCGAAAATTCTTTTCTGCTCGACTGCGCACTGAATTTGTAACTTCCATAACTTTCTACTCCGATATCCTATCGACGAACGGTTTGTTGCGTTGGGAACTAGACTCAACGAATTACATACTAGGCCTTTGAAACACCTAGGAACTCCTAATGAAACTGGACATAAACCGCCTCAAAGTTGACTAAAAACCCATCCGAAACATTTTGTTAACCCATCATTTTAAAATTTAAGTCTCTATTCCTTTCATACGTTCTCACAAGCATGACCTGAATTACGGGGTGTAACAAAAATCTTGCAGCAGTTGAAGTTGTCAATGATAGTTCAAGAATCATGAAGCTGTTGGATCTATAGACACCACATCAACATACTTCATGATTATGGACACAATGATTCAATAAACTAGTTCATAATGATTGTAACTAGTTGATATTATTGTAATGATGTTGTAATGATCTCCTTAGTTTAACCTTTAGATCACTTGTAATAGTTAGTTTAACTATTCTCCGGATGTACATGTGCTTACAAAATTTACAACAATTTAAGACAATATTGCAAAAGTGATCAAAAGATGATCTCGTAAACGTGTGTTCAAACACGACGAGAAAGATGCCGCAAGGAGATTCATGTGTTAGACAATGTCAACACATAAGTCTTCATGTGTCTAGGCTACAGACCCGAAAGATCTGAAATATGATGGGTTGGGAGAAACAATGCTACGTTAAGGTAGGAATTTCTTCTTTGTCAATTATGAAGTTAAAGGGTTTCTGATTAAAGGCAAGAAATGGAATATGAAAAGGTTTCTTAAAAGTCATAATCCATAAGTATTTGAAATCAGAATTTTAACTTCACACCCTTCCCACCTAGTGATTGGATTATAGAAATCGTTTCTATATGATCCGGTCTAACGGTATAAGGGGAAAAAGATTAAAAATAAGTTAAACCTGTCACCATTTCCGATAGAAGATCCTTCGTTTGATAGGATGTTAAGAGATGAGTCTGTCACACTATCGGGAAGAAGATCCTTCATAGGATAAAATTGGACACCCGATGAGGTGGGCCAAAATAGACACTCAGTCATTCAAAACCTGCAGGCGACTGGAGTGGGCTAGGATATTCAAGTCTTAAATAACCGAAAGGTTAAGGCTATCGTTGGGCAAGACAAGGATAAACTTTCGGATCTTGACAACAAGGTTGTGGATAAAAGGATCCAATACATCAGCATCGTCTAAAGCTCAAAATTGGGATGTTTTTTGGTAAGGGGTCGCGACGTCTGAATTGGAGAGTCGCGACGCTCCCTGACCAGAGTGTAAGCCAAAGCTACTTCCACCTTAGCACCACGGCGCCATGGTGGCAGCGCTGCCTCTGACAGTGTGGAGCCGCGACGCCAGTCTCACTGAACCGCGACGCTGAATCTCAGAATTAGTAGACAGAAAACCAAGAGTTCCGGTTTTTGAGATCCAAGAGTCTTGTGACTTTTGAGATGGCTTCTGGTGAGTTGAACCATCATTCAAACTCCATTACACAACCAAAATATAGAGTACTAATTCTCCATTAATCGGGAGCATTCTCCGACGACGCTCTATTCACGGGAAAATAATTGTTTATGTGAACCGCCGTAGTGTATTATAAACTTGTAATCCTTGCGTCAATGTCATCATAGATCAATACACATTTGATCAAGTTGAGGTTGTTGTCGTCTGTCGACATAAACCCTCATAATAAAAGTAAGGTAGTCGAAGAGGCAAAAATCACCTTTCCATTCCGACAACAGAATAGCGAAAGAAGAACCGCCCCTCTAGAACCTAGTCACACCTATGTGGGTGATTTACAGAGTTGTACAAACTAGAGGGGGAAGACAATTACTTTGCTCGTTACGAAGAAAAAGTGAAGAGTCACGTTCACATTGCAAGTGAAGAGTCTCGTTCACACTGCAAGTGAAGAGTCTCGTTCACACTGCAAGTGAAAGAGTCTCATTCACACTACAAGTGAAGAGTTGCATTCACATTACAAGTGAAAAGTCTCATTCACACTGCAAGTGAAGAGTCACGTTCACATTACAAGTGAAGAGTCTCGTTTACACTGCAAGTGAAGAGTCCCGTTCACACTACAAGTGAAGAGTCTCGTTCACACTGCAAGTGAAGAGTCTTGTTCACACTGCAAGTGAAGAGTCACGTTCACACTGCAAGTGAAGAGTCACGTTCACATTACAAGTGAAGAGTCACGTTCACATTGAAAGTGAAGAGTCTCGTCCACACTATAAGTGAAGAGTCATATTCATACTACAAGTGAAGTGGCACGTTCACATTGCAAATGAAGAGTCGCGTTCACATTGCAAGTGAAGAGTCATGTTCACACTGCAAGTAAAGAGGCACCTTTGCTCCCATAAACGGATACCTTTATGGATCGGTTGTTTGGCTGAGGTTAGAACACCGAAATAGGTCAAGTTGGACCTAAGACTGAAGATTGCATATCCACTAGATCTGCAAATGACAGTAGTGATTATCGCCTCTTGGTATAAAAAAACTCCAAATTCTTTGGAGGTATCTTTCATTGAGAAGGGAAAAGACGTATTTGCTCGAGGTTAACAATAACCTGTGAGGGCCTGATAATCCGAAATTAGTGTTCCAGATCCACAGGACTCGGGGCTTTAAAGGTTGAACTGGTACGGAGCAAAGAGGGGGCTGAACTTGGCTTAGGCCTTCTAGCATATTTGGTTAAGAATAAACCGAAGGCTATTGCGGTAGCATTTTCTATTCCAGAAGCACAACTCTGGGAAGGAAAAGAATAAGAATCCATCCTACAGAACCATACTAATGTTGACCTTCCTCCGGGAAAAGAACATTTTGGTTGTAAAAATGGATACTCAGATTGAGTATAAGGTAGATGGATCTAATGACGAGTATAAGACCTCAGCTACCTGAACATATGCTCCCTTGAGAATAGCTTGATATACAGGGCCACCGCAGTCTTGCATGATTTGGATATTAAGACAGTCTTCCTAACCGGAGAGTTTGGAAGATGAGGATCAGTGTTGGTCTGTAGAACTATTGGGCTCCTTCCTGAACTTCCTTACAGTCCCTGAAATGTTTACATTTTGGTCCTGGAAGTTTAAGATAAAGCAGAAATAATAAATCTGACAACAGAGAGATTGAATCTGAATTAGAAAGCCAACAGTTTAAAAAAATAACAGTCTGAAAGTGGAAGTCATATTGAAATAATGTTTCAATATTAAAGATATGAGTATCACAAACGTTAAGTCGTTTAACGGACTGTTCTAGCCTCAAACTCACATGTGTTGTAGATTGACAGTCTCGTTGAAGTCACCAATGGATAGAAGTCATAAAATTGACTAGAATCATAGTGCACCCATATATCAGGAGCAATATGCACAGGTCTCAGATAGTTCAAAGTATAACTACACTCGAACTAATATTATTTACCAAATCAACCAGTTGAACTAGGTTCACTCGTGATCTTGGAAACAATCATTGAATGTCACTAAGACAGATATAACGATATCTGGGATGTTCACTAATCTATGGATTATGGTATTCCGGATGTCTGACCGTTCTGGGAGAACACAACGATGCAAACCAGACATTGGATATGAAGAACACTATAGCCACAAGAGAATGTGTATGGTGTATCTTATAACAATCTTCTAAACAAACTTGCATCGCCCAATTCGTGAGTGAATTAGAGTCTTTTGCTTTATACAAAGCATGAAAAGAAGTTGAGTAACTTCACTACATCTTAGAGGAAGTCCCTTATCGGGAGGAACCCGTGCCTTCGGCAGTTACACATTGTGGCAAGCCAATCGGCTTCTGAAAGGGCACGGATGACAGCGTCTCGATATATTTGTCAGAGAAATAAGACTGTTAGGTAGTTTATCACCACAGGTATCATCTCCATCGATTACAATCAAAGGAGAATATCACAGACCCTCTAACTAAGGGCCTACCCAAGAGATCAAGAGGTCTGCCTGTCTAGGGAAATGTGCTGAAAACCCAATGCATACGAAACTTTGCAGTGGTAACCCAACCATACTGACTGGAGATCCCAAGAATTTGGTTCAATGGGAAAACTAAGCTGTAAAGGTTCAGTAGAGCGCTTCGGTAAAAGCAAGAGCACTTCGGATAATGATTTCTGTTAAGAAACATAAGTCCAACAACCATTCTCTTGATAGACATTAAAGTGCTACCTGCATTGTGGGTACAGGTTAAGTGTCAAATCTTAACATAAACCTCGAGAGTCGAGGTTAAGATGATGATACTTTTAATGATTCCTAACACTCGTATAGTGGGGTACTTCAGGGTACCTTGTAAGAGATTACCTATTTAAGTGCGAGGACAGGTTGTTAGGCGTATTTTGTATACGCTTTTTGAGTCATTTTTAGTTAGTATTTTACTAATTTTATTGATGTTTAGTATAGTATTAGGGTCGTTTTCCTTTCTTTTGTATCACAACAGTCAGGAATGGAGAAATGGTGAAAAGGAGAGGAAATGAGCTTATTTGAGATGAAATTGCACACAAAAGGGCCGATAACTGAATTCTAAGAAGTCTCGGGAAGTATAGAAGAGATCAGACGAAGTCCGGACGAAAAAGGGACAAGAAATGAAAAATCGAAAAAAAAGCCGTCACCGGCGCCTGTAGTTACTTGAAACACCTAGTGAAGTAAAGTGGATAATGTAATGGAATTAGAAGCAGAAAATCTGAACGCTTAAGTTAGATATGCCAAAAATTCATGAAATCAAATTATTTGGAGTAATTGTGCTTGATTTATGCATTGTTAAAAATAATTCTATGTGTCTGCTTGCTTGTTATTTGAGGCGAAATAGTTAGGATATACATGTTAGGGAGATGACTCAGACATTTCTTTGTTAGCCCTTTCTTACCTTTCATTGCTTATCTCTGACATTAAAATTGTATCCCTAGTCAGCCCCTTTGAGCCAAAAATAAGATCTTTCTTTGACACCCTATAATTCCATATTTTGTGCCATAAGTGTAAACATGAGATGTTTGGAATGAAAAGTGTTGGAAAAAAAAGACGAAAATAGAGTGAACAAATTTATGCACCCCAATGAAAATAAAATAAATAGGCAAAAGCCTAATTTTGGGGGTGTCTGTTATTCATCATGCACCACATTCTCTCGAAACAAAAGAAGGGAAAAGATAGGTACGAGATTAAAAAGAGAATCAAAAGAAAAGGGAAGAGTTAAAAGAAAAAGAGCTTATGGTACGTAAGTTGAGCCTAAATGCCTATTTTTTCCTACCCCTGCCTAAGCCTACATTACAACCCTGAAAAGTCCTGAAGATCTCTAGTATGTGTATCCATGATTAGTGGAGAATAGCAAGTAAACATGCCATAAAATTTTGATATTGACATGCATAGGTTAAGTGTTCTTACTTCCATTGATCATGATTGAATTGAATTTGCGAAATATCTGACTTAAGAGTTTTAGAATGCTAAATATCCATGCTATATGTTCTTGCATATTATCCTACTAACTTTCATGCTTTTCTAGTGGCAATTGTGCAGCAGATTGATCAGTGTCTTTGAGTCATTTTTTTTTTTTTTTTCGTGTCTTTGTTTCTATTTTTGATCTTTACTCGAGGGCGAGCAAATGTTAAATTTGGGGGTGTTTGTTAGGCGTATTTTATATACGCTTTTTGAGTCATTTTTAGTTTGTATTTTACTCATTTTATTGATGTTTAGTATAGTATTATGGTCGTTTTCCATTCTTTTGTGTCACAGCGGTCAGGAATGGAGAAATGACGAAAAGTAGAGGAAATGAGCTTATTTGAGATGAAATTGCACACAAAAGGGCCAATAACTGAAGTCTAAGAAGTCCCGGGAAGTATAGAAGAGATCAGACGAAGTGCGGACGAAAAAAGGGACAAGAAATGAAAAATCGAAAAAAAAAGCTGTCACCGGCGTCACGGCGCCGACCCCTGAAATTTTCGGAAACTTGCAGATTTTTCGACGCCGTGGCGCCCAATCTCAGGGCCACGACGCCGACGCGGAATTTTTGACGTTTTGAGCCGAATTTGACACGTTTTCAGAGTCCAAAAGGGATAACGTTTCTTACCTACAAAACCTATATAATCCCTAAAACCCTGCTCATTTATCTATCATCCTTCAGACCTCCTCATACCACCATTCTACACTCATCCACCTTGTAAATATTCCACAACAGAACTCATGGACGCTAGAAGGCTTGGAGATTTGTTCTTAAGTATTTTCTTTCTCTTTTGCTTTGTTTATTTCAGTTCATGTATGGAGATTGTATTAGTTCTTAGCGTGACTATGATTAGGAGTTAATTATCTATTAGGGATTTTCTTGTGATTCGCTTGAAACTCTTATTCATGAATTAATGCATTAGTTTTGGTTTCTTCTTTATATAGTTGAGATTTATTCAATAATTGCTTTGATTGCTTGGTAATTAATTGATCACTAATTATCATCACATATATGATTTCTAATCGAGATCCAAAAGGAGAGATTGTGAATATGCTATAGTTGAATAAACATAAGTTAAAATCGTGAACGAAAGTACTCCGATACTTGTGTAGTTTGATAGGTTATTGTTCTTAATCCTTCTTTGTGGTAAATCTTATCATCGAAAGATAGAAGAGTTCTGCATCGGGGTTGAATGTTTATATATCCTAACCGGAATATAAAACGGCTTAGTTAACCTACTATCTCAATATAGAAGAACCTTTATCATTGCATTAAAGATTAAAGCGAGCGGATAGTTGAGGATCTTGGAAGCCCTAATTCTCCATCATAACTGATTTGTTTTCATAATTAGGTTTTTTCCTGCATTAGTTTTAATTATTAGTCTAAAAACACAAACAAATTAACGTTAACCAAATAGATATCATAGAATAGATAACCGGTACTTGAAAACCAGCCCCTGAGGACGATATTCGGTCTTACCCAGACTATATTACTTGTCACGATACGTGCACTTGCGTTAAGCGTGTGGATAAATCGCTAACAAGTTTTTGGCGCCGTTGCCAGGGATTGGCGTATTTCAATATCGATTTATCTATTCTTATTTCTAATTTGGTTGCTCCAAGAAAAAGTTTCTAACATGTTCTGCGAGCATTTTTTTATCAGTTTTTTTTTTTTTTTCTTATTTTACAGGTAAAGTTCGTGCGTTCTACAAAAAAAAAAATTAGGACACATGGGCTACTACTATCAGGGGCAGTGGAGCCATCAACAACGGCTTAACCCACAAGTTCTAGAGGAAGATCTAGATGAGTTGCAGGCAGGCATACTCAGGCTCACCAAGTGGCAGGCTCAATTTATGGCTGAGACAAGGGTGTCCCTCAGCAATTTGGAGACAGAAATAGGGCAGCTAATGGATAGAATGATCAATACACCTCAAGAAAATCTGCCTAGCGAAACCATTGTGGGAAGTGGTAAGCAAATTGAGGAGCCTGAACCACACCCAGCTGTTGAGGAATCTGGAGAGATAGTTGGTGTAGAGAAGGAAAAGGTTACCAAGAGCCAATTATTCACCATTTTGGATTCCGTGGAGTTCCTTTTTCCTGTACCTATTGTAGAAGAAACACCACCAGCTGTCACTGTTGAGCCCCAAATAGAAAGTCCATACTCTAAAGGGCACCCCCAAAAGTTGAGAGATGTAGGGAATTTCACTGATCCCTACATTATAGAGAGTCTAGAAGACAAGTTTGTATTGTGTAATTGGGGGATAATCTTAGATCTGAAGCCCTTGTTTAGAGCAATTATTGTGGTTGAAGTGAGACCTGCAACACTAGCTGTACGGATTGCAAGCAGTTCGCAGAAGAATCCACCGGGCACTAGTAAAGGTTAACTGCGTCCGACTAAAAGACGTTAAAGACAACGCTTGTTGGGAGGAAACCCAATGTTTATTAATTATGTTATTTTAATTTTTGTTTTAGTTGTTTTCTTTTGTCTTGAACAGTCTCACGGTCTTGGATTCTTGTCTTGTGTTTGTGGATGAAAGATGGACTAGGAGCGGACCCCGAAAAGAAAAAAAAAGCAAAAACACTGAAAACAGGAAATCAACGCCTCAGGCGCCACGACGCCCAATCTCAGGGCCGTGGTGTCACATTATCAGATAGCCCAGAGAAGTTTGGGCGCCACGGCGCCGAATCTCAGGGCCGTGGCGCCGAAAGTTCCGAGAGCCAGATTTCGTGCAAATTCCAGAATTTTTCCTCCCAGAACTCCGTTATGATCAATGTGTTGTATCAGTAAGTTGTCCCTATTTTTAGTCTTCACACATTGGGTATAATGTGTCGATTAAGTTTGGTGGGGTGTCTTATTGTTTTTGAGTCTTTTCGATTTGTTTTGGGTGTTTTTGAGTATTTTTGAGTCATAATTTTTTTTAATGATCATGCATGCTGTAGTTACTTGAAACACCTAGTGAAGTAAAGTGGATAATGTAATGGAATTAGAAGCAGAAAATCTGAACGCTTAAGTTAGATATGCCAAAAATTCATGAAATCAAATTATTTGGAGTAATTGTGCTTGATTTATGCATTGTTAAAAATAATTCTATGTGTCTGCTTGCTTGTTATTTGAGGCGAAATAGTTAGGATATACATGTTAGGGAGATGACTCAGACATTTCTTTGTTAGCCCTTTCTTACCTTTCATTGCTTATCTCTGACATTAAAATTGTATCCCTAGTCAGCCCCTTTGAGCCAAAAATAAGATCTTTCTTTGACACCCTATAATTCCATATTTTGTGCCATAAGTGTAAACATGAGATGTTTGGAATGAAAAGTGTTGGAAAAAAAAGACGAAAATAGAGTGAACAAATTTATGCACCCCAATGAAAATAAAATAAATAGGCAAAAGCCTAAGTTTGGGGGTGTCTGTTATTCATCATGCACCACATTCTCTCGAAACAAAAGAAGGGAAAAGATAGGTACGAGATTAAAAAGAGAATCAAAAGAAAAGGGAAGAGTTAAAAGAAAAAGAGCTTATGGTACGTAAGTTGAGCCTAAATGCCTATTTTTTCCTACCCCTGCCTAAGCCTACATTACAACCCTGAAAAGTCCTGAAGATCTCTAGTATGTGTATCCATGATTAGTGGAGAATAGCAAGTAAACATGCCATAAAATTTTGATATTGACATGCATAGGTTAAGTGTTCTTACTTCCATTGATCATGATTGAATTGAATTTGCGAAATATCTGACTTAAGAGTTTTAGAATGCTAAATATCCATGCTATATGTTCTTGCATATTATCCTACTAACTTTCATTCTTTTCTAGTGGCAATTGTGCAGCAGATTGATCAGTGTCTTTGAGTCATTTTTTTTTTTTTTCGTGTCTTTGTTTCTATTTTTGATCTTTACTCGAGGGCGAGCAAATGTTAAATTTGGGGGTGTTTGTTAGGCGTATTTTATATACGCTTTTTGAGTCATTTTTAGTTTGTATTTTACTCATTTTATTGATGTTTAGTATAGTATTATGGTCGTTTTCCATTCTTTTGTGTCACAGCGGTCAGGAATGGAGAAATGACGAAAAGTAGAGGAAATGAGCTTATTTGAGATGAAATTGCACACAAAAGGGCCAATAACTGAAGTCTAAGAAGTCCCGGGAAGTATAGAAGAGATCAGACGAAGTGCGGACGAAAAAAGGGACAAGAAACGAAAAATCGAAAAAAACAGCTGTCACCGGCGTCACGGCGCCGACCCCTGAAATTTTCGGAAACTTGCAGATTTTTCGACGCCGTGGCGCCCAATCTCAGGGCCACGACGCCGACGCGGAATTTTTGACGTTTTGAGCCGAATTTGACACGTTTTCAGAGTCCAAAAGGGATAACGTTTCTTACCTACAAAACCTATATAATCCCTAAAACCCTGCTCATTTATCTATCATCCTTCAGACCTCCTCATACCACCATTCTACACTCATCCACCTTGTAAATATTCCACAACAGAACTCATGGACGCTAGAAGGCTTGGAGATTTGTTCTTAAGTATTTTCTTTCTCTTTTGTTTTGTTTATTTCAGTTCATGTATGGAGATTGTATTAGTTCTTAGCGTGACTATGATTAGGAGTTAATTATCTATTAGGGATTTTCTTGTGATTCGCTTGAAACTCTTATTCATGAATTAATGCATTAGTTTTGGTTTCTTCTTTATATAGTTGAGATTTATTCAATAATTGCTTTGATTGCTTGGTAATTAATTGATCACTAATTATCATCACATATATGATTTCTAATCGAGATCCAAAAGGAGAGATTGTGAATATGCTATAGTTGAATAAACATAAGTTAAAATCGTGAACGAAAGTACTCCGATACTTGTGTAGTTTGATAGGTTATTGTTCTTAATCCTTCTTTGTGGTAAATCTTATCATCGAAAGATAGAAGAGTTCTGCATCGGGGTTGAATGTTTATATATCCTAACCGGAATATAAAACGGCTTAGTTAACCTACTATCTCAATATAGAAGAACCTTTATCATTGCATTAAAGATTAAGCGAGCGGATAGTTGAGGATCTTGGAAGCCCTAATTCTCCATCATAACTGATTTGTTTTCATAATTAGGTTTTTTCCTGCATTAGTTTTAATTATTAGTCTAAAAACACAAACAAATTAACGTTAACCAAATAGATATCATAGAATAGATAACCGGTACTTGAAAACCAGCCCCTGAGGACGATATTCGGTCTTACCCAGACTATATTACTTGTCACGATACGTGCACTTGCGTTAAGCGTGTGGATAAATCGCTAACAAGTTTTTGGCGCCGTTGCCAGGGATTGGCGTATTTCAATATCGATTTATCTATTCTTATTTCTAATTTGGTTGCTCCAAGAAAAAGTTTCTAACATGTTCTGCGAGCATTTTTTTATCAGTTTTTTTTTGTTTTTCTTATTTTACAGGTAAAGTTCGTGCGTTCTACAAAAAAAAAATTAGGACACATGGGCTACTACTATCAGGGGCAGTGGAGCCATCAACAACGGCTTAACCCACAAGTTCTAGAGGAAGATCTAGATGAGTTGCAGTGTGCATACTCGGGCTCACTGATGGCAGGCTCAATTTATGGCTGAGACAAGGGTGTCCCTCAGCAATTTGGAGACAGAAATAGGGCAGCTAATGGATAGAATGATCAATACACCTCAAGAAAATCTGCCTAGCGAAACCATTGTGGGAAGTGGTAAGCAAATTGAGGAGCCACACCCACGCGGTGTTGAGGAACGGAGAGATAGTTGGTGTAGAGAAGGAAAAGGTTACCAAGAGCCAATTATTCACCATTTTAGATTCCGTGGAGTTCCTTTTTCCTGTACCTATTGTAGAAGAAACACCACCAGCTGTCACTGTTGAGCCCCAAATAGAAAGTCCATACTCTAAAGGGCACCCCCAAAAGTTGAGAGATGTAGGGAATTTCACTGATCCCTACATTATAGAGAGTCTAGAAGACAAGTTTGTATTGTGTAATTGGGGGATAATCTTAGATCTGAAGCCCTTGTTTAGAGCAATTATTGTGGTTGAAGTGAGACCTGCAACACTAGCTGTACGGATTGCAAGCAGTTCGCAGAAGAATCCACCGGGCACTAGTAAAGGTTAACTGCGTCCGACTAAAAGACGTTAAAGACAACGCTTGTTGGGAGGCAACCCAATGTTTATTAATTATGTTATTTTAATTTTTGTTTTAGTTGTTTTCTTTTGTCTTGAACAGTCTCACGGTCTTGGATTCTTGTCTTGTGTTTGTGGATGACAGATGGACTAGGAGCGGACCCCGAAAAGAAAAAAAAAAGCAAAAACACTGAAAACAGGAAATCAACGCCTCAGGCGCCACGACGCCCAATCTCAGGGCCGTGGTGTCACATTATCAGAGAGCCCAGAGAAGTTTGGGCGCCACGGCGCCGAATCTCAGGGCCGTGGCGCCGAAAGTTCCGAGAGCCAGATTTCGTGCAAATTCCAGAATTTTTCCTCCCAGAACTCCGTTATGATCAATGTGTTGTATCAGTAAGTTGTCCCTATTTTTAGTCTTCACACATTGGGTATAATGTGTCGATTAAGTTTGGTGGGGTGTCTTATTGTTTTTGAGTCTTTTTGATTTGTTTTGGGTGTTTTTGAGTATTTTTGAGTCATAATTTTTTTTAATGATCATGCATGCTGTAGTTACTTGAAACACCTAGTGAAGTAAAGTGGATAATGTAATGGAATTAGAAGCAGAAAATCTGAACGCTTAAGTTAGATATGCCAAAAATTCATGAAATCAAATTATTTGGAGTAATTGTGCTTGATTTATGCATTGTTAAAAATAATTCTATGTGTCTGCTTGCTTGTTATTTGAGGCGAAATAGTTAGGATATACATGTTAGGGAGATGACTCAGACATTTCTTTGTTAGCCCTTTCTTACCTTTCATTGCTTATCTCTGACATTAAAATTGTATCCCTAGTCAGCCCCTTTGAGCCAAAAATAAGATCTTTCTTTGACACCCTATAATTCCATATTTTGTGCCATAAGTGTAAACATGAGATGTTTGGAATGAAAAGTGTTGGAAAAAAAAGACGAAAATAGAGTGAACAAATTTATGCACCCCAATGAAAATAAAATAAATAGGCAAAAGCCTAAGTTTGGGGGTGTCTGTTATTCATCATGCACCACATTCTCTCGAAACAAAAGAAGGGAAAAGATAGGTACGAGATTAAAAAGAGAATCAAAAGAAAAGGGAAGAGTTAAAAGAAAAAGAGCTTATGGTACGTAAGTTGAGCCTAAATGCCTATTTTTTCCTACCCCTGCCTAAGCCTACATTACAACCCTGAAAAGTCCTGAAGATCTCTAGTATGTGTATCCATGATTAGTGGAGAATAGCAAGTAAACATGCCATAAAATTTTGATATTGACATGCATAGGTTAAGTGTTCTTACTTCCATTGATCATGATTGAATTGAATTCTGAAATATCTGACTTAAGAGTTTTAGAATGCTAAATATCCATGCTATATGTTCTTGCATATTATCCTACTAACTTTCATGCTTTTCTAGTGGCAATTGTGCAGCAGATTGATCAGTGTCTTTGAGTCATTTTTTTTTATTTTTTTTTCGTGTCTTTGTTTCTATTTTTGATCTTTACTCGAGGGCGAGCAAATGTTAAATTTGGGGGTGTTTGTTAGGCGTATTTTATATACGCTTTTTGAGTCATTTTTAGTTTGTATTTTACTCATTTTATTGATGTTTAGTATAGTATTATGGTCGTTTTCCATTCTTTTGTGTCACAGCGGTCAGGAATGGAGAAATGACGAAAAGTAGAGGAAATGAGCTTATTTGAGATGAAATTTCACACAAAAGGGCCAATAACTGAAGTCTAAGAAGTCCCGGGAAGTATAGAAGAGATCAGACGAAGTGCGGACGAAAAAAGGGACAAGAAACGAAAAATCGAAAAAAAGGCATGCAGCGCCACGGCGCGATTTCGAAATTTTCGGAAACTTGCAGATTTTTCGACGCCGTGGCGCCCAATCTCAGGGCCACGACGCCGACGCGGAATTTTTGACGTTTTGAGCCGAATTTGACACGTTTTCAGAGTCCAAAAGGGATAACGTTTCTTACCTACAAAACCTATATAATCCCTAAAACCCTGCTCATTTATCTATCATCCTTCAGACCTCCTCATACCACCATTCTACACTCATCCACCTTGTAAATATTCCACAACAGAACTCATGGACGCTAGAAGGCTTGGAGATTTGTTCTTAAGTATTTTCTTTCTCTTTTGCTTTGTTTATTTCAGTTCATGTATGGAGATTGTATTAGTTCTTAGCGTGACTATGATTAGGAGTTAATTATCTATTAGGGATTTTCTTGTGATTCGCTTGAAACTCTTATTCATGAATTAATGCATTAGTTTTGGTTTCTTCTTTATATAGTTGAGATTTATTCAATAATTGCTTTGATTGCTTGGTAATTAATTGATCACTAATTATCATCACATATATGATTTCTAATCGAGATCCAAAAGGAGAGATTGTGAATATGCTATAGTTGAATAAACATAAGTTAAAATCGTGAACGAAAGTACTCCGATACTTGTGTAGTTTGATAGGTTATTGTTCTTAATCCTTCTTTGTGGTAAATCTTATCATCGAAAGATAGAAGAGTTCTGCATCGGGGTTGAATGTTTATATATCCTAACCGGAATATAAAACGGCTTAGTTAACCTACTATCTCAATATAGAAGAACCTTTATCATTGCATTAAAGATTAAAGCGAGCGGATAGTTGAGGATCTTGGAAGCCCTAATTCTCCATCATAACTGATTTGTTTTCATAATTAGGTTTTTTCCTGCATTAGTTTTAATTATTAGTCTAAAAACACAAACAAATTAACGTTAACCAAATAGATATCATAGAATAGATAACCGGTACTTGAAAACCAGCCCCTGAGGACGATATTCGGTCTTACCCAGACTATATTACTTGTCACGATACGTGCACTTGCGTTAAGCGTGTGGATAAATCGCTAACACAGGCCGCCTCAAATGAACGCACTTAAGAATTCAAGAAGTTGTACACGGCCAAAACTGACAGAGCTATAAGAAGAAACAAATAAGTTAAGGTATTGTGTCTTTATCATTGTCTTGGCATATACTAAACACTGACGGTTCAAGACATCACGTTCACCGCGCAGTAAATATGTCCTATGGTATTTAACTAGGGAAGGTTCAAGGCCGAGCGCTACCTCTCCCGATGCAATATCTTTCCGCCGGAAGATTGCTAAAAGTGGCACGGTGTGTGTGCACCAACATCTCTTTCAAGAGAGGATTGTTGGAAATTTTACTAATGGGGGAATAAGTTTATCCCGTCATTTATGAATCAAACATAAGGCGCACAACACATCGGAAACCTTATTTCCACACACGTGCACACGTGGGGATAAATATAGTAAATTTCCTTAGTGAAAGAGATATTGGCACACGTAAGAGTAACATGTTTGAGACATAGAATGATGGATGATTATTGTCGATAATAATCTATATTCTACGTTGGTTAACGAAGAAAGAATTTTGTGAAGTGTAAGATGGAACGGGTCAGACCGCGGAGCCATAAAGGGCCGTGGCGGTGGAGCGCCGCGGTGCCCTATGGGAAGTAAGTCTCTAGAAGATTCGCACCGCGGAGCCAGTCAGGAAGGGCCACGGCGCTTCCCGCCCAGTGAATCTGGAGATGAAAGTTTAAGAGTTTCTCTTGAATTTTGTGTTGGGTTTTGGAAGGATGAACCTACATTAAGTGAGTCCTTGTTTTGAGTGAGTTCACACACTCTTTACTTGGCTCAATGAACCTTTATTAAGGCATTCACATTGCAAGTGAAGAGGAATCTTTGCACCTATAAATTGATGCCTTTGTGGTTCAGATTTTATAGGTGTCTAACATGCTCTTTACTTCAGATTTTTATGTGCCCAACATTCACTTCATTTCAAAGAAAGTCTTACACACTTCTCAAACATACTTTCTCAGGAGATTATGAACTTGTTACACCACAAAGTTTATACATATCTCAGAGACAATCCTTTCTTAGCAATTCCATATTTGTGTTCTTCGATAGATCTTCTTCGTTGTTCTTTACGAAGAAGATAAGCCGATGCTTTATTTTGAGAGACTATTGTCATGCTAACGTAAAAGCATGTATACGGGGGAAATCTTGTCTTAAAGAGAGAGGACAATCCATTGACTCAACGTGTGATGACATCTAACCAATTTATTGTTTGAGTCCTTATTCAGACAGAAGGATCAAAAGCTTGCAGCAGTTGAAGTTGCCAACGATTGTCCAAGAATCATGAAGTTGTTGGATCTACAGACACCACATCAAGATACTTCATGATTATGAACATAGAGATTCAAGAAACTAGTTCATAATGATTGTAACTATATGATATTATTGTAATGATGTTGTAATGATCTTCTTAGTTTAATCTTTAGATCACTTATAATAGTTAGTTTAACTATTCTCCGGATGTACATGTGCGTACAAAATTTACAACATGATTTGATTTGGTAAAAGGAAAAATCAAACCAACTCGGCCTATGCACACCACTTCATATTAGAAAACGAGAATGAAATATGATAAAATAACTAACTAAATAGAGAATAGAGATTCTGTATTTTCATCCAACCTAGAAGTCTGTTGTGCTGCCCATTACGTTCGTGAATGGCTACAGTCTCAAAGTCTCAACATTCCTCTCCATATATATTATATATACTGATTATTATATCTCTAAATGGCGAATAAAATAAATTCAGTTACAGCCCAATGACAATACCAAACTTCAGTATGAGAGCACATTGAATGTGGAAATCACGGTTGGAAAGAAATAGCAGGAAAAAGGGGTTGATTTTTTAGTGATTTAAAAAAGAACTGCTAGATCCTCCGATGGATCCAACTAATGATGAATTTATTAAGAGATATATGTCTGACCATCTCCTTAAAATACGTAATAATCGAATTATGTTATAAATATTATTTATGATAAGAAAAAAGTTAGGGTTAGTAACTTTGGAACCAAGTCAGTTTTTATTATAACTAGAGAAGTTCGTTCATTGTATTTACATCCTTAAAAAAAAAAAAATCTCATCTTTCTCTATAATATTCTTTATTATTTTATTTTATAACACGTTATCAACACGAGTCTCTAATTCCATAATCTATTATTGGAATTTAGTCTATACTAGGGGTAGCCATTGGCCCGGGTTCGGGGCGGGTCCCGGCGGCCCGGGACTGGCGGGATCCGCTGATATCTCGTCCCGTTTCCGGTCCAGTCGGAAAAAGGGACCGGTCTTGACGGGGCGGAGCGGGGCGGTGTCGGGTCGAGATCGGGTTTTTTTGACAATTAATTTTTTTTAAAATAACATATATAAACACTTCAATAATTGAACAAGATAGTGTAATAAAAACATCCCAATGTTGTTTATGCCCCCTTATATTATTTAATAGAAATATGATTTTTTTGTAATACAATTTCAAAATTGCAACTTTGTGGTGTTGAAACTTGAAAGTTGCAAATAATATAGTAAAATTGCAATTAAAAAATTTACATTTTAAAAAACACATTTTCTAGTTTCTTCACAATGTCTTGTGGTTCTTTGGTTGGAATTGGAATTTGTTGTCAAATTGGCCGACGTCGCTTTCAGTTCCGTCGGACAAGATTTCGTTGTAGTTTAAATCGTCTTCTTCGTTGATCTCTGGTTGACCTCACCTTCTACGCCCCGCTCGTATCCAATCTCTGAATAAAACTGTAATCTACAAACTGTCTTTTGCCAAAGAGTGTCTGCTCTCCTATTTGAAATCTTCCGGCAGAAAAAACACTTTCAAATGTTGTTGATGACGCTTGAATGTTCAACATCTCGGGCCATATTTGCTAGTGTTGGAAATGTCTTCTCATTTTTCCTCCAGTATTTAAGCAAGCCTTCACATCCTTCTTCATTGATAACTGCTTGGTACGGTACAACACCCTGCATAATAAAAATATCATGTCTTTTATAATGTTGTACTGAAGAAGAAGAAAAAGATAGTATAGAAGACGATTGGTTGCTATCACTTTCTTGTTGGTATACTATTTTGCATTCAGTTTGTATGCTGCACAAAATTTCTTCTTTAGTTGGTTCGTAAGTTGGTCGTTCATTTAGATTTTTAGAGTCGGAGGTGAAAGTACTGCTATACAATCATAAATAGTTTCAATAAGTGTTTTACAACCGTCTATTTTAATAGTTGGATTTAATACAACACCAATAGTATAAATAGTGGGAATAGGAAAAAATATTTTTTTAATATGATAAATATTTTTTAATAGGTTATTTATAAGATGGTTTTCCATATGTTCACTAAGTAACAAAAATATTAGAGCTATATAAAATAATATAGTTGAAATAGTATGATAATATATACCAGAAAATTCTTTAGTTGTTTGAAAAAATTCTTTAAAAATACAATAAGTTCTGAAATGTTTTCCAATTGTTATCTACAAGTATATCCGTTGAATTTTAATTATGGGGGTTAAAAAATAAAGTTATAGGTCTTCTATAATCATAAGCAACAAGTAGTTGTTCATATAGAGAATTCCACCTAGTGGCTACTTCTTTAGAATTTTTTCTATAAGGTAGTCCACAATCGTGACAAGTTTTTTTATATTCTTTTTTTCTTTGTATTCTATTACTTCTAAAAATAAAGTTTATAGCAAATTGTACTATAACAGTTGGATTTTTATTATTGTTGATATTCGTGTGCAAATTTAAAAACGTCTCTCCTAATAGTTGATCTAGGAAAACCATTAAAAGCAGAATTATACATTTTTCTAATGTAATGAATAAAACCAGGAGGGGGATGAAATGAAAAAGGAAAACCCTCCACCGCAACTAATTTTGCTATTGCTTCTCTATCTCTATGTTGATTAGGGCCTACAATCCCCCCGTCATAGGGTTAATTTGACCCTGTATTTGGTCTGGGATACTATGTGAACCTTGTCTCGACTGAGAGCGTATTGGCGCACCCGACTTTGTAGCCTCGTATTCTTCTCACCTAGCTTTGTGAAAGTTTTGTACATGTCTCAATAAACCTCCTGTCTCACCCTGACCTTTTCCCATTTTAAATTTGTAATCATTTTTACAAATTTGACATCTAACTACTTCATTCTCTTGGTCCCTATCAAAAAATCACATGCAACTGATTTTAATTTTTGTTGTATTGAGCCTTGTCTCATACTAGGGGGAATAAGAGGTGTTCCAGTTTCAGTTTGAGATGCACTAGTGGGTGTGTCATCTAGATTATCTTCTAAATTAAAGTCTAGTTTGCAGAATATATCTCATCCTCTAATGGTATATCATTAAAAAAATATGTTTCATCTACATGAGTGTAATCAATACCATCATCATGTCTAGGAATATGATGACTAGAAGAAGTACCCCTGCCCTTGTTACCCTTACTAGAAGAATCACCCTTACCCTTAAACATACCTCTTAATTAATCATTCTATTTTAATTATGCAAATAAATAATTAAAGATAATGAAATTAAGTTCGATAATTAAAATAAAGTAACAATAATAATTTAAAGAAGGAACAAAGGTACCAAACGCCGACGTAACATCGACTTGTAATCAATGTTGAAAATTGAAACTTTGTTCGATGGATGATCCTCAAGCTAGTTGTCAACTTCACTCTCAATTTTTAACTTTGATACAATTCTACAAATGAACAAATAAAATATAATATTTAGTAGGTAATGTAGACTTGTAGAGATATAGATTGAGAGATTAACGAGATTATAGGATGATTTGTGAGAAAGATGAAGAGAAAATAAGGTATTTATAGTTGGAAAATTAGGTTAAAGTGTAAATATATTAACTTAGAGGTTAAAAATAAATATTAAGGGGGTAGGGGGGTTGTGGGAAGCCAAAAATGTCTGTTGCACAACGACCAAAATATAAAATGGCCGTTGTGCAACGACCATTTTTGCAAAGGGGAAGGGGGCGGGACGGGCCCAGGCGGGACGGGCCCAGGCGGGACGAGCCCAGGTCCCACCCCGGGTTCGAGTCTCATCCCCGTTTCCTTTTTTAAGGGGGGATCGGGGCAGGGTTGGGTCGGGATCGGGCCTACCCGCCCGTTGGCCAACTTTAGTCTATAATTGAGGTATGTTTACAATCTATATATAATATAAAGCTAGACATAAACAAGGTGATGTGGCACCACTTTATGGCCATTATTCCTATTTATCTTTTTTTGTTTTTATATAATTTTCCTCTAATTTTAAAATAATTTATCTGCTAAGAAAAAAACCAACAGTAACTCTCTTAATTTCTTAATTAAATCTTTTTGTTTTTTGGTGAAAATAATTCTAACAAAAAATACAGTTAGAGATTTGTATTCAAGGGTTAAAGAAAAGTAGGTTGTATTTGATCCAGAGACCCTCTTGAACGAATATGAGATTATGGATATACGAGATAAAAAAGTAAGCTATAAGGATAACCAATCTAGATCTAAGATGAATAATTAATAATAATGGAACAAGAGTTGAGAGTAATGTATTTACTTCAGAGAGATTTTTGTTACACGTGTTGGCTTAGAGAGAATACAATGTCGCTTACTTCTCTTCTAAGTCTTGTATATATAAGACAAAACTTAGACTATTATGCCCCCTAAGTAGTGACGACGTGAGCACCCTGATGTCACTGCGCCCATGTGCGCCGCGACACTCTGATCTCGGAAGGCTGATGTGATGTGAGTTGTTGGAAATGAAAGACAGTTGTAGAGATCCTTTGGGACCGTTGAGGTTTTCGGAACTACCAGGATTCTTATGTACGCTGACATTTCCGGAGACATTTTGACCCAATACTAATAGTCCCCCACTTATCAGGACCTTTGAGTTCATGAGATCGGGAAATGGAATGGGTTGTTCAACCATTAATTTTTCATTTTTTAATGCGGCGCCTCTTGGGGTTGGTGTTCAATTTTAGTCGGCTATCTTTCCTTCACATGTCATCCCCTTACATTAAATGTTCTGCCTCCTATGCGTTGCTCACTTTACACGTGTCGTGCATCCATCGATATCTTTTATCGGGAGAAGATACCATAATGATGACTCGATTTCCTTTCCTTTGAACAAAATGTTACCCCTTCTTCATCCTTCATATATACCATCTTTCATATAAAGGTTCTTTTATACTAACCCCCAATCTTCTGACGCTTCACTTTCTCTGATCTTTAAAAAAGACTTTGTTCCTTTCTCTTCTTTAGCCAAATCTTCATATCATGTCTTCGGATTCTTCAGTTGCCGGAGGTGGTACCACATGAGTCTGGAGTCTAGCGTGGTGACTCTGACATCCCAATTTACAAGGTTCACATAGTAGATTCCCTATTGTCGACTAGTAGGATGTCGAGAAAAAAGAAATCAGCTGCTTGTTCTTCTAATCAGCAGGCCAACACCTACCTTCATAGTAGTTGGTATTCTCTAAAAGACATCAACAAACGCCTGATTTCTATGGATGTAGAATGATCACGGCCGACTAGTACTTTCAAATCTTCTATCAGCGTTTGCTACCTGAGCCGGGTGGGCCAATATAGAAGTGCTCCTTCCTAGAGAAGGAGAGAATATTACCTCTTACTGACAGGGATGTTCATTCGTGTATACATACCCCTTTTCTTTGCGATTGGGCAGACTTATCGATCCTGTGATTTTGGAACTCTATCGGAAGTACAAAGTGTGTCTGGCCCAGATCGACCTGCCTTTTGGAGGATGATAGTGTGCCTCCAGTACCTTTCTTCTCATGTAGGGGAGGATTTCACCCTCGCTCACTTAATTTGCCTTTATTCCCCTAAATTTTTTAGGACGATGTTATTTAAATATCCTATCGTGGTCAGAATGTGTTGATTGGTAGTGTTGCTGATGACTCCGACTATGGATGGAAGGAGAGATATGTGGTTATCACGACATGGTATCTAATCAATCCACCAGAGGCGCCTATCCCAGAGCGATGAATTTTGATCGTAAGTACTTAATCCAAACCCACCCTTTTTTGTTTTCCTTGATTCTTAACGATGCATTTGATTTTAATTCTTCTCCTTTTGTCAGCCATAACATGGACACCCGAACCAGTATCGGGTCTAGCTTGATGGATCTAAAAAATTCTAGATTATGCTCATTATTCCCTTCGGAAATGGCAGGAGATTGTGTTAAAATATAATTAGAAGGGAAATAATCATGGTATCCCAAATAGAGTATCAGTCTGGGCATATGCGGAAGTTCCTGAAGATCCGAATGTGGCCCTTCAGCATATTGAGCAAGTTGTATCTCAATTAGGCCAGAACCACGGGGCTACAAACTCTCCCGGGTCCAAAAGGCGGTTATCTCCTTCTCCTCCCCCGGCCAAAAGAACCAGGACGAGTACTGGGGAGTGAGACAATCAGGGGCCTACCCCATCCGGTAAAATCACTCCTCATGTGGCCATCAACTTGGTATCTGATGCCAGTGAAGAAAAAGAGGATCTTACCCCGACGCTTACCCGTCGAAGTACTGATAGGTCTGATGCTGCTGGTACCGGTATTATTAAGGAAAAATAGTTGTCTGATAAGATTATTTCATGTGCTCCTTTTAGGTATGATCCCGCTCCCATTTCTTGTGCCCCATTATCATCATGAACCGCCCCTACTCCAGTTTCTCAAAGGTGGGCCTTCACTCCTCAAGGTAGCATGCCTAAGGGCCAAGCTAGGGTTCCTAATATTGGACCACATAGAGAGGGGCCATGGAGCACTTGGGGATCGTGACTAGTATATACTTATCCTGCCCCAGTCCGCAATCCCACCGTTCATCAGCAGGTTACTTTATTCGTCCCTCAGGAATTTAATCTTCTTTCAAGGTTAGTAGGGGTGGACAACTATTTGCGGCCCTTGGCAAACGAGAAGGACAAGGAGAAGATGAGGAGGGTCTATGGTGACTGTTTGTTCAATGCTGGCGCTCATGCAGCCGTACATGTATGATTTTCTCTCTCTTTTTGTTATGTTATTATTGTTTCCGTACTGTGACATCCAGGTTTTTGAACTACTCTTCCCTTAGGCGAACCTTCTCACTATGGAGGGTCTTCAACGAAAGTTTGCTAAAGAGAATGAGAAGATACTGGAGTACTAGACATTGCAAGAGCTACTCCCGGTTCTGGAGAGCCAGGTTGATTTCCATGGAAGATTTGGAGGCCAAGTTGGCCCATTCAGAACATGATAGGAAAATTTACAGCGAAGAGGTTGTTAAATTTCACAAGGAGCTCCTGGATCTTCAGAAGCAATGGGTCAAGTATCAAAAGCATTTTTCCAATATAGTTTAGAGTGAAATAGACATGGTTGAGTGACTTTGGATCATGGAGGCTGAACTCGTAACTTGTCATAGGGACAAGGCTTCTGTGAAAAGAACTCTGAGTACACTGGATGGGAGATATATGGGTCTATCAACTCGTTATGACTGATTAGTTAAGCATAATCAGGAGCTGATCAAGAGTAATACTTCCCTCCGTGCGACTATAAAGAAAGTTGATATGTTTGATGCGGATGCCAAAATGCAATAATTGAAGTTGAATTTTATTTTTGAAAAAATACATATGGTGTATAAGACTCGTCAAAAAACCCTCTAGGAGGTTCAAGAGGGTTCGATAAATGTTGAGGTAGCCCTGGCCGATGCTCTGAGGGTAAAATATAAGGCCCACAAAGCTTTGCCCATGTATGCTCCATTCACGGATCTTGCCTTATTTTCTGATGATGAAAGTTGGTCTCACAAGGGCGAAGGGAAAACCCTGGCTGAACACGATGAACATTCCTCTAAGGTCCCAATGGCTGAGAGTAGGGAAGGTAACGGGGAAGAGACCCATCTCGGAGGCCCTTTTATAGCTCCATAGAAGAGAGGGGATGATACTGAGGTGACTCGCCCGAATGATCCACCGACTACCATGACCTTGGAGATGCATGCTCTTGTTAGGTACTCCGAAGCCCTAGTTACCGATGCTTGATTTCCGTACTCCATGCGTGAAGTTTTTAATGTTTTTAGATATGCTTGTTGGCCTTTTTTGGAAGACAGTTTGTTTTGCACGACTAGTCTTGCCCATGTTTTCGGGCTTTTTATTGAATGCATTTTTGTGCCAGTGTTTTTTGCTTGTCTTTGAATTGCTGATTTTTTATACAAAATTACCTAAGTCCCGTGCATGAGGCGTTTGATCATTATTAGGGATGTCAGTGGGGCGGGTAAATGCGGGTACCGCCCCGCATCCGCTCCAATTGGAGCGGGTATGGGGGATGGTTTGGTGGGTGGTGGGGCGGGTATGGGTATCAAAAGTGCTACCCGCCATGGGTAGTGGGGCGGGGGTGGATTTCATATAAGACCCGCCCCGCACCCGCCCCGCCCCGCTACCCGCACCATACCCACACCGACCGTACCCGCACCGCCCATATCCGTATCATCTATTAGTTTATTTATGAATTTATTTGGCCCTTTCTTGATTTAAAATGTGACTTGAGTCAACCCGCATCGTAATGCACCACGTTTCTTTTTCTTATTCTCTTTGTTCTCCTTTTTTTTGTTAAATATTTTCATCTTTACTGTTTTTTAATATTCATAATATTTGACAAGGTTTTAGAATTGATATTCGATACACAATAGTGGAAAGGTTCTTTTTTTTTCCTTTTTCTTATATAACTTTCATTTTGGTGACTAAAACAATTGCTAGACATTATTTGAGCATTTTATTAATGGGTATCCGTCGGGTAAGTGGGTATCCGCGTGAAGTAAGTGGGGCGGGGGCGGGTGGAAGAATTACTACCCGTGATGGGTGCGGGCGGGGTGGGATGTGTTTTCGGGGGGGGGTACGGGTATGGGATACCCTTCCCCCGCCCCCGCCCCGCCCCATTGACATCCCTAATCATTATTTCTCACTCCGGTTATGTTGGTATGTTTTGTGGACGGGTGTATGAATTACCTTGTCCTTTGAAGTGGAGCAGTTCAACCATACGGATCCTTCCACCCAAGGACCCCCCTCATCAGGACTATGCTCTTGGAGAATTAGAATGCTTTTGTTTAAGTTTCACGATTTACATTTTTATTTCTTCACAATGTGTGTGGGACTTCAAGCAATCGCTTCGCTCAATACAAAAATGTTACTTCTGGAAACGTATTTTATTATTGGAAATTTAAATCACCCATTTCATAATAAAAGAATGTCCCTCTTTGTTCGGTGCCGATGAGGGGTATGTCTCGACCTCATCTTATATTGACATAAGGTTATATTTTCTTCACGCTCTAAGGCCAATAAGTTGTGTCGTGTGTTCGAGGTGGATATTATCAAGTCCGGAAGGACGCGTTCGTACCAACAACATTAGAGTGTAGGAATCCTCTAAGAGAGCCTATTCTTATATATTGCGTTCGGAATTCAGACCGAGTACATGCATATTTTTTGACAAAACCAAAAAGTACAAGAAAAGGTGATGGACTTTGGCCCATGTAACTAGGAGCAGATCGTTTCCCCTTGCGCTTGTATCTCCATTAAAAGTCCTTTCAAGTAATACACTTTTCAGTTGTTGCCTCGTTAAAAACCCTATTGACAAAAACATATTCGAGAAAGAAGTCGATCAAGGAAAATAGTGCAACACGTATTTTCCGATTTTCACTTTGACATCCTCTGGGTCCGAAATTTTTACATCCAGTCTTAGTCTTGTGATCACAAAAGGTTATGGAAAAAGGGAAAATAAGATGAACTCGTACTTTGTAATTTTTTAGGGTTGTATTATGGGGACGAAATCAATCGGGAATTCCGGCAGGCTCAATATTTGTATCATTGGTCAGGGTTGATATATCAGATCATATTCACTTATCTTGACCCACCATTTTGATATCCGACCCGTGATATTATCCCCTTGCAGTAGGGCCTGCAGCGGGGCATCTATCACGATGATTATCATATGACATTGAAAGTACGGTCACAACTTCCGCATAGCCGTGACAAGGGCTAGGGCTAGCTTCTCTACGTATGGATATCTCAAGTTGGCCCCAGTTGACGTCTTACTTCCATAATAAATGGGAATATGTGCTTCATCTTCTTCTCGTACGAGAAAAATGCTAACCGACACAGCTGAGACACTCATGTAAGTGAGCAATATTTTTTTTTGGGTTTGGCCATTACATGAGGTCTAGCTAAGTAAGCCTTGAGGTCTTGCCTACTTTAGATGCACTTTTGCGTCCATTAAAAATGATGATCCCTTTTCATAATTTTGAAAAATTCATGGCATCGATCGATGGATCATGATATGAATCTTCTCAAGGCCGCAACTTTTCCCGTCAATCTTTGCACCATTTTGATATTGTTTAGCGCGTCTGGCGCCTTGAATTTGTCATGGTTGATCTTGATGCTGCGACCTAAGATGTGGAAGCCTAAGAACTTTCCTGATCTGACCCCAAAGGCATATTATCTTGGTTTAACTTCATTCGTGGCGTCGCAAGACATCAATGGTTCGGCTAAGGAGGCCAAGTGGGTCTCATCTTCTCGGGATTTGACCATCATTTCATCAATATATACTTATATAGTGTGGCCGATTTGTTTTTCAAATATGTTATTCACCAATCTTCGGTAAGTGGCCCTTGCATTCTTTAGACCGAATGACATCACATTGTGACAAAAATTACCATGATTAGTCATGAAAGAAGTTTTTTCCTGATCTTTCGGATGCAAGATAATCTGGTTGTATCCGAAGTATGCATCCAGAAAACTGAGCAAATCATGTCCGGCCGTCGGATCAATCATCTGATCAATATACGAAAAAGGAAATGAAACCTTATGGCATGCCTAGTTTATGTCCTTAGAGTCCACACATTTTGAATTTGTTGAGCTTTTTAGGGACCGCCACCACGTTAGCTAGCCATGCGAGGTCATTGACCCTATAAATAAGCGCATCACCTATTCCTTCATAAATTGATCCCTGGTCATGGGTATCGGCCGCTTTATTTGTCTCACTAGGGTATGGTTGGAATCAACGCTCAACTGGTGAATAGATATCTCTGGGGGGATCCCTGTTATGTTAAGGTGAGACGAAGCAAACCAATCTAAGTTAGTTGCTAAATAATATAAAAATGTACTCTTGAGCCTGGGCGAGAGCTCCGAGCCTAAGTATACCTTATTTTCGCGATATTCTTTGAAAACCATCACACTTTCCAATTCTTCAATGGTCGAATCTATGAGATCCTTATCTGGTCGAAAAACAAAATCTTTCGGGATGATCAGATCTGAATGCATTTTTTCCATAAGTTGTTCTCTCTCTTATTTTAGTGTCATGCTTGAGCCCGGTGATTATGATTGCTATTGACCTACCATTTCTTCATGCAGGATTGTTATTGCTATCATATCCTACGATCGGGGACAACTGTTGCTTCCTCTGATTTCTCCAATTCCCCAAGGTATAGGGAAATTGACATTCTGATGATAGGTTGAATAAACTGCCTGCATTTCATGCAACCATGGTATCCTATGTATTTCATTATACATCATGTCTCTGGACATGATGTCGAATGTCGTGACCTACTTCATGCCATTAATGTTAACCGTTAATTCAATTCCCCCTTTGTTAGCTCGCTAAACATATTGAATCCCGCCAGCACCTTTATTAAAAGGGTGCCTAACTCATCCATTTGCATTCATTTCAGGGCCCGTAGCTGGATGATGTTAGTTGAACTCCCTAGATCAATCAAAACACGCTTAGTAAAAATTTATTAATTTTTAAATATATTACCAGGGCCTCATTGTGAGGTAGGGTGAAGTCTCCGTAGTCGTTGCTAGAAAATGTGATGTCTCGACCCTTCATGTGTTGATGCTCGCGATGCGTGGTTATGACATAGATTTTCGACTTTCTCATTGATATGTACTTGATCTTGTTGACCATCTCTATGTCAAAGATCATATTGACAGTGTGGGTACATTGAGGCATTGACTTGAACTTTGTCCCACATTCCTACTCAGGTTGAGCCGATGTACTCCCTCAAGTTCCATGCGCTCAATAGATGCGCCACTTTAATTCTTAAGTTAGTGCATCATCTGTGGTGTGATCGTGCATGCTATGGAAATGGCACCACAACCCTTTGTTCATTTTCAACGGATTAGTGCACACATCATTCAGGAAAACCTTGCTTCTTTCATGGTCTTCACGAATGCTACTAACTCCACTGCATTTACACTTAAATTGCGATAAGATTACTTTGGGGGCCTAATCCCTTTTGATATTGATTCCTATGATCTTTGGGGGATCATTCCATGAGGCTTTGATGATTCCGAGTGTTCCCCCCACTGGCCCTTGCCCCTGAGAATCTCCTGACATCATACGGCTCTACCATACCTCGTTTGAAATATTATTATTATATTCATGACCCGACTTTATCGGGGGTGACTCCATGTGTACGTCGATATTTCCATTCACTGGTCTTCCTCAATTTCGCATATTGGCTGTATACCTGAGATTTATTTTGCCTCATGTTTTTGCCAGGAATTCATTGAGGCTTTCTTTTAACTTTCTGGAGGCATTTGAACTATTCGGGTTCAACCCATCTACAAACGTGGTTGCTGCCCAATCTTCCGAGATGGCCGGCAATAGTATTCTCTCCCTCTGGAATTTGTCTCCAAATTCTTGTAGTAATTCATCTACCAATTGCTTTATCGTAAATACATCTTGCTTGTGTGTTTCTACCCATCGTGCCCCTGCGTGAGCCTTGACGAAAGTATTTGCAAGAGTAGCAAAGAAATTAATAGTGTTTTCAGGTAAATGAGTATACCTAAGAGAGTGCTCCCTTTTTGACCGTTCGGCTGAACTTCTTCAGCATGATAAATTTGATCTCGTGCTTCTTGAGATCACGCCCGATGACAACTACTTCAAAGGTCATTATGTGCTCATTTGGGTCTGTGGTGCCATCGTATTTTGGTATATCATGCATCTTGAACTTCTTTGGATAGGGACAGGGGCCGCGCTTTCTAGATACGGAAAAACATAGTATCTCCTGGATCCTACGCCCTTTATGATAGGCGGTGCTTTGGGTATCTGTATTATTCACTCGTGCATTTATTTTTACACCTGACATATTCCCTTTGTGAATGCGTCCATCAGGTCTTTCCCATTTTCTTCCCGCTTCTTGCTGGATTCCGGTGCAACCAAGTTTTTCGTGATATTTTGGTTTGATACCGGAGTCCCTATCTTAGAATGGGCATCTATAGCGGCTACCACCACTTTCATGCGCATCATAATCTCATTTTGTGCTTCTAGGACAGTTGCGATTGTTTCCTTGGTGTAAGGTCCTCCCTTATTAGCGGGTCTGGGCTTTCCAGTTTGAGACATGGACGCGCTTTTTTCTTCGAGCGTTTTCTTCTGGGCCTTAGCCTTCTCATTTCCTGGGGTTCCCTTGCTCCTCTCTTGTTCAGACAGCACCTTCGATTATGTGCGCAATATTTCTGATCGATCCACCGAACCCCATTTTTCGATGGGCACCTGTTCTTCTTTGAGTCCCTGTGATCCATGAGCGCTGCTGCTTTGTCCTGACATACTTCTTTCTGAGCGCAGTGTTTCTGTTTTAGGTTTTTCAAAAAGATCAGCTACAGATCGAGACAACACCAAAATTGTCTATCCCCACAGACGGTGCCAAAATATTTTCCAATGAAAATAATTCTAACACAAAATACAGTTAGAGATTTGTATTCAAGGGTTTAAAGACAAGTAGGTTGTATCCGATCTGGAGGTCCTCTTGATGAATCAGAGATTAGCTAGGTTACAAATTTACGAGATAAAAAAGTAAGCAAGCTATAAGGATAAGTAAGTAAGCCAAATAAGTAAGCTAGATCTAAGATGAATAATGAATAATATTGGAACAAGAGATGAGAGTAGTGTATTTGCTTCAGAG
Organism: Przewalskia tangutica; assembly: GCA_029844215.1. NCBI lineage: Eukaryota > Viridiplantae > Streptophyta > Magnoliopsida > Solanales > Solanaceae > Przewalskia > Przewalskia tangutica. Next base: position 46,332,367 of record CM056723.1, read on the forward strand.
AGATTTTTGTTACAAGTGTTGGCTTAGAGAGAATACAATGCCGCTTCCTTCTCTTCTAAGTATATATAAGACAAAACTTATACTATTATGCTTCCCTAAGCTGTGACAGCGTGAGCACCCTGACGTCATTGCGCCCACGCGCGCCGCGATACTCTGATCTAGGAAGACCGATGTGACTGAAGTTGTTGGAAATGGAAGACAGCTGTAGAGATTTTTGAGTTCTTGGCCTTAAAATTTAATTATAAATCTTTTGAAGTTAATTTACAGTCTCTTCTTTATTGAATTAACTTTTTATGATCAATATTTATCATCTACACTTTGATTTTATAATTCAAACTCACTTTCGCGCAATGCGCGTATCAATTAAAATCAGAAAGCGCTTAGAGATTTGATAGAATTTTTTGCCATTTATTAAAAAAAACTCTACAGACAAAGAATTATCAACCAAACTTTAATATGTTACTTAATGAGCTCTACATTAAATATCCAATTGTCCAGAGTGCTAAAATATAGCGACTTTTATGTAAAAAAATTATGCAGTCCGTAAGCTTGAATTAATCATTTTAACCTCCAAATATCAAGCTTTCATTGGAAAATTTTATTTATTGAAATTGTATTATTTTCTTTCTTTCATTAATTTTGACAAGTTTTATGATTTCTTTTGTTTCTCTGTTCATGGTATTTGTATTTGTGTAAGCAACCTTTTTATGACATACCTTTTCTTGCGTGGATTCACTTCGAAGGTTGTAAATGGTATGTCAATTTGGTTATATTGCATAATTAGACGTATAATTTTTCCCTTTTCATGAGGTACGTTGCAGCATACTAACTAACTTAAATTTTTCTAACTGTTTACTATTTGAGCTAATTTTACAGTTTTACGTACTATCAAAAGTTTGACGTCGTGCTTTGTCTTCCATTACATATTATTGTTAATAAACTGTAAAAAATAGCGGTAGAATGAAGTAGTAATATGGGGCAAATTGTTAGGTCTCTGGGTATACTATGGAACAGTAAGAAACAAACTGAAAGTAAAATAAAATTGAATGTAATACAGTTTGCAAATGTCAGCGATAATGTCGTCTGACACAAGTGACAACACTTAGATAAAACATAAAACTTTAAGAGTAAATGCAACGGAAATATAAAGAACACAAAGATTTGATATTTACATAAGTTATATTGATTATATACCTATGACGGTCAATGACCGAATGTATTGTATATATTTATATACAATTGAATAAATTCCTTCTTTTACAATATTACAAGATAATACAAAAGGAATTACAAAATTGAAGTCGCAGATGACTTCTGCCTGAAAAATCTACCTAAATAGACATAGACAACATCTCATTACAATTTGACTCTAGGCTTGACAATAATTAATACACTACCGTCGCATCACCTTCTTCAAACTGCCGCATTAGATATGCACCTAATGCGACGGTTAAATATCGTTGTTGCATTAGGTGCATATCCAATGCATGGTTGTACCAGGCGTCACATTAGGTCGATCAGCCGTTGCATTAGATCTAATGCAACGCCAGCGGATACAACAGCTCCTCGTCGTTGCATTAGGTCTAATGCAACGACGAAAGGGCCCTATGGTGACGATTTTGAGGCCTCGCATTAGCCTTGAAATGTAGTAGTGCAAGACCCATAAAACTTCGAATCTCTGTCACAAAAGTTGGTCTAGGCCAGTCCTTGACTGCCTCTATCTTCTTAGGGTCAACTATAATACCATCCTTGGAAACCATGTATCCTAAAAATGCCACAGAACTCAACCAAAACTCACATTTCGAGAACTTTGCATATAACTTCTTCTCCTTCAAAATCCTAAAAACAACTCTCAGATGACGTTCATGGTCCTCCCGACTCTTCAAATATATCAAGATGTCTCACTAAACACAATCTCAAAAAAAATCATGAACGTTGTGGGGGCATTCGTATGCCCTAATGACATCACCAAGAACTCATAATGTCCATAATGAGTCTGGAAAGCCATCTTGATAACATCCTCAGCCCGAACTGCATCTGATAATACTCGGACCTCAAGTCAATATTCTGATAACACAGAAGCACCCTAAAGTTGGTCGAACAGGTCATCATTATGCGAAATTGGATACTTATTTCTGATAGTGACCTTGTTCAACTGTCTATACTCAATGCACATACACATAGTGTTATCCTTCTACTTCATGAACAAGATATGAGCTCCCCATGGAGATACACTCGGTCAAATGAATCCTTTACTAAACAAATCCCGAAACAACTCCAACTCTCTCAACTCTGTTGGAGCCCATACGGTATGGAGGAATAGAAATAAGTTGAGTACCCGGCTCAAAATTAATACAAAAGTCAATGTCTCTATATGGCATCATACCCAACAAATCTGAAGAAAATACCTCCGCGAACTCACTAACTATCAGAACAAAATCAAGGGAAGGAGTCTCCACACTCGTATCTTGAATATGAGCAAGATAAGCTAAACAACCCCCGGTCTACTAACTTCTTAGCACGAATATAAGAAATCACCTTCCTAGGAGCAGGGCTGGGAGTGTCTCTCCACTCTAACCTCAAAAGACCGGGCATAGTTAGTGTGACCGTCTTGGAATAGCAGTCAAGAATCGCATGATAGGTTGATAGCCAATCCATACCCAAATGTAGATGCTGGATCAAATAACACAGTAGTTGACAAATGATTAACTGAGATGATATTTGTGATGCCTATGTCGGATGCCTCAGCCTTGACCATACTAGGGAATGTATAGAAATAGGTGCATCCTACCTCGGACTAAGTACCTTACTAGCCACCTCAGCCCGAATGAGCGACCCCTCTCCCTGATTAGGGTCCACTATGACCATGGGCACCTCAGCCCAAATAAGATCCTACCTAGCTACTCTGACTACCACCTATAGCTGGTTGCGTTGGGGTCTTAGGTGCATGATATACACTAGATGTAATTTTACAGAAATCCCTCCTGAAATGCCTAACCTCTCCACACTCAAAATAGGTCTTAGCCACTGAAGGCTGATGAATAGAGATCGAAGAACCCGAACCAACATGGTAGGAATATTTAGACTGAGAACCCCTAGATGATTGTTCCTCACTGTAACCATCAGTAATTCATAGAGTTGTCTGAACCGATCGACTTGGCTACGACTGCTGATATCTCTCATGATATCCATAAGCACGGGAAGTAGAACTACTGAATTGACCATATCGCCTTTCTCTCTTATCGGGCTTATATATGGACAAACCGCATTTCACGAACTCCACCATCCTAGCATGCTCTGCCGCAATCTCAAAAGAAGCTCTTGAAGCCACCAACAACAACATGGCCAACTAGAGTGGAATACACAACCCTCTAACAAATTATCTCACTTGCTCTGCCTCGGTAGGTAACAACGGTTCCACATAATGGGATTAGGCATGAAAGCGAGTCTCATACTACACAACTAAAAAATTACCTTGACTAATCTTCTGAAACTCATCACGATTGTGTAGTCACAAGCTCAAAGGCACAAACATCTCCAAAAAAACCACGTAGAATCAAACTCAAGTCAATGGAGGTGTCCCCATGGGCAAACAATCAACATACACCCTCTACTACTGCTTTGCGTCCCTCAAAATTTGAAGGGCCACAAGACCAACTCCATGAGTCTCAACAATACCAAGAGTATGCAACCTCTCATGGCTGCTCACGATGAACTCATACGTGTCTTTGATGCGCGATTTATGCACACACTAACGCAAGTACACGTGTCGTGACAAGTAATATAGTCTAGAAGACCGAGTTATCTTCCTCAGGGATTAGTGTCCAATTCTCAAACTCTATTCTATGGTATCTATTTGGTAACCGATGATTGATGAATTGTTTATAACTATACTTATGAATGCTAACTAAATTACTTTGTTTTACTTCAGATATGGTGGAAATAGGGCTTCCAAATCTCCTCAACTATCCGCTCATCTACTTGTTAATGCAATTAATTATGGTTCTTCTTCTATTTTGAGATAGCAGGTTAACTAAGCCGTTTTATATTCCTGTTAAGGTAATATAAACACTCAACCCCAATATAGAACCCTTCTACCTTTCGGTGATAAGATTGACTATAAAGGAGGATTAAGAGTAATAACCTATTAAGCTACACAAGTATCTGGGTACTTTCGTCCACGATTTAACCTATGTTTATTCAACTATAGCATATTCACAATCTCCCCTTTCGGCTTTTGATTAGAAATCATATAAATTATGATATTAGTGATCAATTAATTACCAAGCATTCAAGACAAATATTGAATAAATCTCAACAATGATAAGAAGAACCCAAAACATGCATTAATTCATAATAATGAGTTTCAAGTGATTTGATAAGAAAACCCTAAATTAAGTTAGTTCCTAGTCATAGACATGCCAAGAACTAAACTAATATCCAACATAAACTATAAAGAAATAAAATAACGAATAAAGAAATTACACAAAAGTAGTCTCCAATCTTGATCTCCAAGTTTGTGATGAATTGACAAGGGTTTGGACCCCTTAATATGACCTAGAAAACTCCTTTTTATAGCCTCCAAATCGTTCTTAACCTTTTCCCTCTAGGCCTTGGCCCATTCCCATTCGAATTTGGCAGAATTCCGCCGCGCCATGTCTACAATCAGCGCGCCGAAACTCCTGCAGTTCTCTGTGTTTTGGGCGTCGTGGCGCTCTGACGCTGCTGGCTGGAGGTGCCACGGCGCCGCCCTGTTTCTTGCCCGGTTCGCCAACTTTCTAGCTTTTTGAGCTCTGGAACCTCTGTTTCTGCCCTCTTTTTGCTCCTTTTCGCCAATGAGCCACTTTAAACCATTATGACTCAAACGAAAGAAAATCTATCCTAAGACGACACGTATTTGTACAAAAATGGATAAAAGACTAACTAAAAATAACTCAAAAGGTGTATATAAAATACACCGATCAAACACCCTCAAACTTAACCTTTGCTCGCCCTCGAGCAAAGATCAAAAGAATGAAATAAAGACACGAGAAAAAAGAACATAGACTGACTCAAAGACACTGATCAAGCTGATGCATCATTGTTACTTAGAAAAGCATGAAGGTTAGCAGAATAATATGCAGGAACATATGGCATGGATTTTTAGCATTCTAAACACATCAAGTTAGATATTTCGCAAATTCACTTTAATCATGCTCAATAGAAGTAAGAATACCTAACTATGCATGTCAATTTCAAAATCCTATGGCATGTTTACTTGTTATTCTCCACTAATCATGGATACACATGTAAGAGATCTTCAGGGCTTTTCAGGGTTGTAATGTAGGCTTAGGCATGGGTAGGTAAAAATAGGCATTTAGGCTCAATTTACGTACCATAAGCTCTTTTGCTTTAAATTCTTCCCTTTTTTTGTGATTATCTTTTTTTTTCATTTCATACCTATCTTTCTCCTCTTTTGTTTTGAGAGAATAAAGTGTATTATGAATAGCCGGCACCCCCCAAACTTAGGTTTTTTCCTATTTATTATTACTTTTTCATTGGGGTGCATCAAAATTGTTCACTCTCTTTGTCTCTTTTTTAACACTTTATATTCCAATCACCTCGTCACTTATGACACAAGTATAGAATTATAGGGTGTCAAAGAAAAATCTTATTTTAGGCTCAAAGGGCTGACTAGGGGTATAATTTGAATGTCATGGATAGACGAAAATGATAAGAAAAGGCTAACAAAGAAATGTCTGAGTCATCTCCCTAACATGCATATCCTAACTATTTTGCCTCAAATAGAAAGCAAGCAGACACATAGGTTTAATCACTAACAATGCATAAATCAAGTAAAATACTCCAAATAGTTCGATTTCATAAATTATTGGCATATCTAACCTAAGTGTTTAGATGGTTGCTTCTAATTCCATTACATTATTCAACCTTACTTCACTAGGCGTTTCCAGTAACTACAACATACATGATCTTTAAAAAAAAATTATGACTAAAAAAATACTCAAAAATACACAAAACAAGTCAAAAAGACTCAAAAACAATAAGACACCCCCCAAACTTAAATCACACACTGTCCCCAATGTGTGCAAGACTCAAAAAAATAAAAGAAAACAGGACAACTTACAAACTTGGTTTAAAGTGGTGGCGGTGGCGGCGGATAATGCATGGACCATTGGTTGAAAAAGGAACTCATCTCATCAAATCTTTGGTGCAACTGTTGTTGCTCCTGCCTCAGTTCTTGTTGTCCTTGCCTCAGGTCATGTTGACCTTGTATTATTATGTCAAAGCTTTGCATCATCCTCCTCTGGTTCATGAGCAACTGCTCCATTAAAGGCACCGGAGGTTCTAATTCTGGGGGTTGCTGCTGGCTGCTTCCTGCCTCATGTTGAGCCTCTGTCTCTGGCTCATCTTCATCCATGGCAGTCTCTGCTGCTGCTGCTGGTGGTGCTGCTACTGGTGCTGGTCTCCTTCGTGCTGCTGCTGGAAGGATTGGTTCTAGGAAGGCATGTACTATCCCATATGACACAGGAGGTTGGCCCTTCTCATATGTATCAGTGGGTAGGGTTGGGACTCCATGTATGGAGCATAAGCTGCTAATAAGTGATCCATGTCCCAACCCACCTGTCGTTACCAACCTACTGGTTTCTCCAATGTTTTGCAATATTTCCTTCCCAACGTCAATCGTCTTTCCTAACATGATTACATATATCATTTTTATTCTATATGTTGGCACTCTGGTGAAGTGCATCGATGGAATTAAACGGGCACTGACGAAATATAACCAACCCTTGATTGTTTTGTTGAACTGACATCTGCTCAGTCCTCTTGATCAATTTCTTGCAATATCATACTCAGCCCCAGGGTAGCATAATGTGCTTGCGACGACATCCCAGTCGATGTTGTTGGTGTCTCTAGACCAAGCTCTGAAATAGCTCTGATCGTCACCTCTTTCTTCAACATCTGCTGTTCTTAATAGCACTTTCACCACTTCGACCGTCACAGGCACATAATGTCCTCTCACAAAGCATCTACCATCTACCCTCTCTGGAAAGTTAGCATAAAATTCTTTCACCATTACAGTGTTCTGCGGTGTTATTCTTTCTGGGTTAACAAATCTCTTCCACCCCATGACCTCTATCATCGCCCGAATAGGCTCATAGGCATATCCCTCCTCAAATGACTCCCTTTGGTACTCCATTCCTCTCTCAGGAATCAAGGGCCTAGTACTAAGTTTGTGATATCTATCTTCAGTTTTTTGACTGACAAACCTAGTAGTATCATATTGAGGGACGGAGGTGGATGTGGAAGCTCTCCTCTTCTTGGCAGACATTTTTAGATAAATTCGGCAGCGTTTCCTTTGTTTCAGTGATATTACCCAGCACTATCAATCAAACCAATCAACACACAATGTAATCAGCAAGCTACAACACTCTTCAACCCCCAAACTTCACTCAAAAACACCGGTACAACACCCCACGCTCACTTCGTATAATCTTCCGCGAAATTGTCACACCTAACTTCAACACACCACACACCATCCACCATTAAAGCACCTCCCCACACCTATTGCCTTCCCTGATTGTATTGAAGATTTCAAGAAAAGTGATAAAGGTTACCTTGGACGGTGTTCTTCAAGATTTTCATGTTCGTAATGATGTATTGAGGCAATGGAATCAGGGTTGTTGTTTAAGATGGTTAAGGGTGTAAGGAATTTATGTACTTTGGTTGTGATTGAGTTTAGTTTGTGGAAGATTTTTAGGAAAAATGGGTTAATTTTGTGGGTTTTGGAGGGAAGAATGGTTTGGGTTTTTGATTTGGAGAGAGGAAAATCGGATTAGGGCTACTTTAAAACTCAGATTTTTCGTCGCGGCGCCGTAGCGCCCAAACTTCAGAGCTCTTCTGGACTTTTGGCGCCGCGGCCCTGCAACTGGCTCCACGGCGCTGAACTTTCTGCGCTATTCTGCACTTCCGGCGCCACGGCCCTCTGCTGGGCGCCGTGGCACTGAGCCAATTTTTTTTTCTTTTGATTTTCCAGTTTTCGTCCTCCAAATTTGTGGCCCTGTACCTGTCATTACAACATGCAAACAATACCTTCTGTGAGACTGTTCTAATTAAAACTAAATTGCAAAAACTAAAATAAAATAAAATAAAATAACCTTGGGTTGCCTCCCAAGTAGCGCTGTCTTTAACGTCTTTTAGCCGGACGCAAGTTCCTTATCAAGAGGCATGGGGTAAAGTAACCCCACAACATATCCATTTCATCAACATTTTTCGCTTCCGCCTTCTGTTTTTCTTTTTCTCCTTTTTCTCAAGAGAAGGTTTAGCGTTGCTTACCTGTTTTGGAGGACGTATTTCCCTTGCTTTGGCTTATGCTGACTCAACTGATGTGCTGACAGTGCTAACTGCAAAGCACTTGCTCATGACTGGGGGTTCAATGATGTGTTTGAACACCTTGAACACCATCTCTTCATTCTCCACTCTGAGTGTCAGCTCACCCTTCTCTACATCAATCAGGGCTCTCCCGGTTGCCAAGAATGGTCTTCCCAATATGATGGGGATCTCATCATCTTCCTCCATATCAAGGATGAGGAAGTCCGCAGGAAAAAAGAATTTTTCCACCTTAACTAAGACATCTTCAATCGTTCCCCTGGGATGCACCACTGTCCTATCTGCTAACTGCAAGCTCACAGTGGTTGGTTTAGCCTCACCCAACCTCAACCTCTTAAAAACAGACAAGGGCATAAGATTTATGCTAGCCCCTAAATCACAAATGGCCCTATTACATGTCACCCTGCCAACTGTGCAAGGCAATGTGAAGCTCCCTGGATCCTTGAGTTTGGGGGGAAATTTCTTTTGCAAGATGGCACTGCATTCCACTGTCAGTGCCACCGTCTCATACTCCGCCAAATTTTTCTTCTTCCCAAGAATTTCCTTCATGAATTTAAAATAAGTAGGCATTTGCTCCAATGCCTCAATGAACGGAATTTTAATGTGTAGCTTTCTAAATACCTCCAAGAACTTGGAGAATTGCTTATCAACCACTTTCCTTTGCAACCTCTGCGGGTAAGGAATCCTCTCAGTGTATTCCCGCACTGGGACTGTTGGAACTTTATCTAACATAGGGCTGTCTTCAATGACCCTCTCCCTCTCTGCATCTACTCTCTGTTCAACTACAGGCTGGGGTGTAAGATGTTCTAACTGTTTTCCATTCCTCAGCTGCACCGCTTGGCACTGTTCTCTGGGGTTCATCTCAGACATTAGGCAAAGCGCCTGTGGCTGTTGTATGCCATCTTCGCTAGTTGTCCCACTGCGTCCAAATTCACGATAGAGGATCTGGTATACGCCATGAACCGGTCTGAGTTGGTGAGTGTCAGCAGTGGCCGCTTCAACTCATCCGCTTGCTTGTTGAGCAAGTGCACCGAATTGTTATGAAGATGAGGCTGAGTGAATGGTTGTTGATTTTGCACGGCCTCGAAATTGGTTCTCACGCCTTGATCACCCTCCATGAAAAGTTAGGTGATTCTCCACCTGGATTGTAGGTATTTGAATAGGGGTTGTTCTGGGGCCTTTGATAATTCCCTACTGCTTGGCATTCTGCTTGCTCGATCGAGATGTTGTTGGGATCTGCTGATGGGAACCTATCAAAGGTATGTGGACCTCCACACATCTCACAACTCAATGGCATTTGAACTGCATTCACTGACATTGTGTTTTGTTGCAGTTGCTTGGTCAAGAGAGCAACTTGTGCATTTAATGTTGTGATGGCATCAATCTCATGAACTCCTATTGTTCTTCTTCCACTCACCCCTCTGTCCTCTGTTACATGATTATTGGTGGCCATGTCTTCTAACAAATCATGGGCTTCGTGTGCTGTCTTTCTCATGAAAGTTCCACCTGCGGCTGCGTCAATGATAGTTCTTGTGGTCCCGCTTAGCCCATTGTATAAAATATGGACCAAATTCCACAGCTCAATGCTATGATGTGGACACTTCCTTTGCAAATCTTTAAATCTCTCTCAAGCCTCATAGAGTGACTCTCCATCAGCTTGATAAAAGTTGTTCAACTCCCCTCTCAGCTTAGCGGCTTTGGACGGTGGAAAGAACTTTGCTAAAAACTTCTGTGTCAACTCCTGCCATGTGAATATAGAATCTGTAGGCAGGGAATTCAACCAAACTTTCGCTCTATCCCTGAGTGAGAAGGGAAAGAGCCTCAATCGGATGGCGTCGTCAGTAACGCCATTATACTTGAAAGTTGCACACAACTCCAAGAAGTTCGCTATGTGCATGTGAGTATCTTCCGATGGAAACCCTCCGAATTGAACAGTATTCTGCACCATACTCAGGATCGCAGGCTTGATTTCGAAATTATTTGCTCCTATTACTGGGAGTCTAATGCAAGTTTTTGCTCCATTCACCCTTGACAGCACATAATCTCCCAAGCTTCTCTCAGCTTGGACCTGGACCCTCTCTTCCACATCCATTGGAAATCTCCGGGGCATCCTTTGGTTAGGTTGATGATCACCTAACCCTTCGTTCATCTCATTGTTGTTCTGCAAGCCCCCCATTGCTATTAAGGCCAAAATTCGTTGGTTTCTCTTGTACTGTTTGCAAGTCTTTTCATTCTTCGGGTTGAAGGGAACAAGTGTATATGTTCATCTTCTCCTTCGCATAAACTAGATGTCTGCAACAGATCAAAATCAACAAACGGATCACGGTGCACGGGTTTCAAGAATAAAAGAGAAAAATATAGTAATAAAAATAAAAAAACGAAAATAAAAATCAAATTAGAAATTAAGAATAGATAAAATGATATTGAATTACGCCAATCCCCGGCAACGGCGCCAAAAACTTGATGCGCGAGTTATGCACACACTAACGTAAGTGCACGTGTCGTGACAAGTAATATAGTCTAGAAGACCGAGTTATCGTCTTCAGGGATTAGTGTCCAATTCTCAAACTCTATTCTATGGTATCTATTTGGTAACCGATGATTGATGAATTGTTTATAACTATACTTATGAATGCTAACTAAATTACTTTGTTTTACTTCAGATATGGTGGAAATAGGGCTTCCAAATCTCCTAACTATCCGCTCATCTTACTTGTTAATGCAATTAATTATGGTTCTTCTTCTATTTTGAGATAGCAGGTTAACTAAGCCGTTTTATACTCCTGTTAATGTAATATAAACACTCAACCCCAATATAGAATCCTTCTACCTTTCGGTGATAAGATTGACTATAAAGGAGGATTAAGAGCAATAACCTATTAAGCTACACAAGTATCTGGGTACTTTCGTCCACGATTTAACCTATGTTTATTCAACTATAGCATATTCACAATCTCCCCTTTCAACTTTTGATTAGAAATCATATAAATTATGATAATTAGTGATCAATTAATTACCAAGCATTCAAGACAAATATTGAATAAATCTCAACAATGATAAGAAGAACCAAAAACATGCATTAATTCATAATAATGAGTTTCAAGTGATTTGATAAGAAAGCCCTAAATTAAGTTAGTTCCTAGCCATAGACATGCCAATAACTAAACTAATATCCAACATAAACTATAAAGAAATAAAACAAAGAATAAAGAAATTACACAAAAGTAGTCTCCAATCTTGATCTCCAAGTTTGTGATGAATTGGCAAGGGTTTGGACCCCTTAATCTGACCTAGAAAACTCTTTTGTATAGCCTCCAAATCGTTCTTAACCTTTTCCCTCTAGGCCTTGGCCCATTTCCATTCGAATTTGGCAGAATTCCCGCCTCGGCGCCAGAATCAGCCCAGCGCGCTGAAACTCCTGATTCTCTGTATTTTGGGCGCCGTGGTGCTCAAGTCTGGCTGGAGGCCATGCGCCGCTGTTTCTTGCCCGGTTCGCCAACTTTCTAGCTTTTTGAGCTCTGGAACCTCTGTTTCTGCCCTCTTTTTGCTCCTTTTCGCCAATGAGCCACTTTAAACCATTATGACTCAAAAGAAAGAAAATATATCCTAAGACGACACGTATTTGTACAAAAATAGGCAAAAGACTAACTAAAAATGACTCAAAAGGTGTATATAAAATACACCGATCAGTCCTCCTCAGGATGACCATAAAACACCGCATGCTTCATGTTTGAAAAGTGCTCCCAAATCTTCCACTCATCATGGATCATAGCTATCCCTTTAATAGGACGATAACCAAACTCTGGAGCATAAACGTCATTTATATGAGGCACTGACAATGCCACAAAATGAATACTAGGTGTATAAAACTCGGGGTTCTAAGTTTGCCCTCCTCTTGCATGAGTCTGAGAACCACCCGGAGTAGTAGGACGTGCGCCTGTATTAGAAAAACCATCAAGAACACTCAATAACCTAACCAATATGTCTTGTAGAACAAGAGTAGCAATAAGTCCAGGCTGATCCTGGGCTGGTCCTATCTCCTCATTTAGCATATCATCATGAGGCTCAATATATGGCTTTGGGGACTCTGATTTAGCATGAGCCTGACCGGCTCTCTGTGATCCATCCCTAGCTGGTGATGCTGCTCTAGTTCCACCCCGACCCCGAGCACAAACTCTATCGCGACCGCGCACTATCGGTGCTAGTGCCTCCTCCCTTGTTGTATCGGTACGAGTCCTCACCATTTATGAGAGAATAGAAACAAAGGTCAGATACCAATTTGATTCAACTTAGAATGAAAGGAATAAATAAAGTGAAATTTCCTAAATATTCCATATCCTCCTGAAGATAAGTACGGATGTCTCCACACTGATCCGCGAGACTCCTTTAGACATTGCTTTTGTACTTAAAAATGTTTCACCTAGGGCTCTAATACTAACTTTGTCATGACCCCTTTTAGGGAGTCTTCGTGGCACCTACATAATCCCACCAGTAGGCAAACCACTCCCAACTCATTAAACATGATAATACATAAGTAAAAATGGAAGAAAATGATAAGTATGATATATTCAAAATACCCCACGCTGTTAGTACAAGAGCTCTAATATAATAATATAGTCTAAAAATCGAGAGAATCAAGTGCCAAACCGAGTACAGAATGTTGAAGTCTGAAGACATGTCTCTAGGTCAAATATAAAGACAGTAAATGAGATAAGCAATCCAGAGCATGTTGGAGAAGGCATCCTCACCCTGATAGCTGGGAATCAACCGCTCGAACTCAGCCACGCGGTCTCGAGCTAGTCGTCGGGTCAATATCTACATCAAGGAAAGATGCAACAAGTGTAGCATGAGTATACATCGTACCCCTATAGATATCATAGGCCGACAATGACAAAAGTACATAAGCAAAGATAAATACCAAGTAATCATATGCTACACAGTCCAATAATCCAGATAAAATCACATAAACCACATAATGATTCACAGAGTTCACATATTTCCTTATTTCACTAAGAGTCCATACCTACTCACGTTACTCAATGTCCAAAAGTTCTACAATAATTCAAGTATCACAAAACACGTATAATCCTTTTAAGTCCAACACATAGTCAAATCTTCAATAATCACATCAAATGCAAGTCCATTCACAAGTAATCAATGATATAACATATATATGTATGATATGAATGCAATGCATATTTCATATACCTTTTCTGAAACCGGTATTCACACATTACAGGGGTTTGCCATATCAAAGTGACCCATAGGGGACCCACAAAGTCCATATACCCCTCCGCTCAGGAATAACTCATCGGATCGCAGAGACCAACTTTTGAGTGTAATAATATCATGTTGCAGGCGTGAAACTCCGATCATTGCATATCAGTATCATCTCAGTGTTGCCATAATCTCAACAGTGATTTTACCTTTTCCGGTCCCTTTGGACCCACAATATATTCATACCACTCCAATATCAATATCATCAAAACCATGAATGTATCAAAAAAAATTACATATATAAGGTAAGATAACATTATACAATGAGATGCAAGCAATAAGAGATGAAATATCACATGTTTTCAAGAATTCAATACACATACACAATCCAAGTACAATTCATATTATCATATCAAAAGAACGTGTGATGAGTAAACATATCAAGCAACTATAAAGACACGCCCAAATAATTAGTGGTCGGAACCATCACGAGGTTGATTTCCCAAATCCTATTATCACAGTTCAATACTGGTACCCACTCAGACGTTCATCATAACTGCTTGAGTGGGAACCCCAAACACGCTCAATACCCCTCAATATTTATAACTAATTACGCACTTCTATCGAAGTCTCGAAAAACTAAATCGTAGTCTACCTCAATGCCGAGCAGGTACGCCAACAATCAAGCCTTAGTGATAGCCTTGCCCTTCCTTCACGCCTCGTAATAATCAAAGTATATTCACGCCTATATTACTCATCAATATATAAGACTTACCCAAAATATGGTTTTAACCATAATAATGCAAGACCACAATTATCGACCCCACTTCACCAAGACTCGAACTTTAATACGTAAAAATTATTATTACATATTAGGTAATCATATCCTTAAATTAATTGAAATCTATACACATTTGAACTTTCAATTGAATAATAATAAAAAGGATATTGTCAGAGACAGCCTTTTATATATTATTTTTTTGCGAGAGACAACCTTTTAAAAAAATTTGGGCAATGTCAGACCTTAATAGTTTTTTTGTTGCGAGAAACAACCTTTTAACGGAAATTCCTATTTTCCGTTCATTAATTAACTCCCCTTCTGTTAAAAGATTATTTCTCGCAACAAAAAACTATTAAGGTCTGACATTGCCCAAATTTTTTTAAAAGGTTGTCTCTCGCAAAAAATCATATATAAAAAGTTATCTTTGACAAATTATCCTAAAAATTTCCATGAGTTTTTTGCTTTTCCCATCATCTATCAAAAAAGTTGTTGGCACAATTTTTTTATATAATCGCCTATCAATTATTAAGGCTGTTAATATATTTATATACGTATATTTTATTAGGTTATATTTTTTCATTTGTGATTAGAATAAGTATATTGAATATTCACAATAATTTATTTTAGATGAATATGGGATAAATTTTCATCTAAATTTATGCAAAATTCCCGATTCAACTACAATAATCAATAATGAAAAAAGATGTCAAATGAAAATCATATCATAGAAATTTGTAAAAGATGATAATTTATTAAATTGACGTCGATAATTTAATTACTAATGTGAGTAAAATGTGGTAGTGATACATTTTGTTTTTTTCTTTTAATAGGTAGTGGTGCATTTTTTTTTCTTTTAATTGGTAGTGGTACATTTTCGATTGGTGTTTGAAGGAGAATTAGTCTTGGTATAAAATTAAAATTGGCTAATACAATATTTCGGTAACTGTTCCCTTTTCTTCTTATATAAGTTAGTAAGACAAATCATATTTTATTTTATGGGGGGAAATGTGGAATAAAAGTACATGTATAATAAATAGGTTAAATCATTAAATGATAAAACTAACTTTCATAATAGTGAACGACAATCTTTTGCGAAAAAGTAAATAAATATTTTAAATTAACATTATAAATTAATTTATAATGTAATCAAACATAATATTCAATCACAAATAATTTTTAGGATAATTTGTCAAAGCAACCTTTTAAAAAAAAATGGGCAATGTTCAGACCTTAATAGATTTTTTTTTTGTTGCGAGAAACAACCTTTTAACAAAAGGGGAGTTAATTAATGAACGAAAAATAGGCATTTCCGTTAAAAGGTTGTTTCTCGCAACAACAAAAAAACTATTAAGGTCTAACATTGCCCAATTTTTTAAAAGGTTGTCTCTCGCAAAAATCCATATATAAAAGGTTGTCTCTGACAAATTATCCTAATAAAAAAGCCCCAATTTGTAATCCTAGAAATTCCCCCTTTTGAAAACAAGCTTCTATAATCAAATTAAGCCTAAAAGCATGATTGTCTATCATCGTCCAATACTAATTCACAATAATAACCCCTTTTAATCCATAAACCTCCATTCAAATCAACAACACAACTCTTTTATTCACATAAAGAATTGAAATTCATTTTTCCCAACTTAATAACATGTCAAACCACTATTAAAGTGCTTAGAAAAATAACTTAAGTCATAAAAGGAAAGAATCTATTACCTCAAGGTTGAAATTGCTCCTAAGGCCCTGAAAATACTCCACGGTGGTGCTGGTTTTGAGGATTTCTGTTTTGGAAATTATGGCCTAGAAAAATTTATAGGACACTTGAACAATAATTATGCCCTAGTTGAATCGACTCTGCGGAGCGGCCCGCTGCGGTAGACAAACCCTTCGATAGGGCGGTGTTACTTGACACCTCACATATCACCATGACGGACACGACTTTGCGGTGGTGAAAACCAATCATCTCCAAACTTCTACTTCGGCGAGCCAACCTCTCGCCGATGCGGACACGCTAGTGCGGATATTGGTGCTGTAGCGGCGGACACCATACATCAGCAATGACAAAATTAGCCAAAACCTCTATCAAAATCCTGGAACACTCCCGAGACCCCCCGAACATAAATCAACACATGCTCGTCTATGATACAAAGTTCTATGAACTCGCTCGTACCCTCAGATTTCACAAATAACTGAGCTAAGGTATACTTTTCTAAAGAATTACTCAGGAAACCCAAATATCCAAATTTCACAAATAAAGCCACAAAACACATCTGATTGCATTGGGAAGTGAACCATTGACTCGACAAAGTCATGAATGACCATTTGTAACTATCGGAAGTGACAGAACCCATAAATGAACCAATCTTGCTAAAAATCAACTTTGAGTCAACTAACCAACTCTAAATTCCTAGACTTTGAGTTTTCATTCAAAACTCATATAAATGGACCTTAGGATTCACATCACCCATCTCCGTATATCACAAACCCCACATAAAGTCTACAAGAAGGGTCAAATAGACAAATATGAGTATTTAGCTATAAACGATCGAATGGGTCGTTACAATTCTACATGACAGTCAAATCATACAAAGATAACATCAGTTCATAAAGCAACTTAAGAATGTACTTGAAGTGATTCTAATAATATTATATACTGATAATGCATCTCAATCAAAAGAATGGAGATGCAATATACATAGCCCATCCAAAGGAAGGATCATATAAGGAAAGCTCACTTCACCAAAGGTGTTCTTCACAACAATCTCCAAAAGAATGATGATGGAACAAAACACATTTCACCAAAGGTACTTTTCAAAATGATCTCAAAAGAATGGGGATATCAACATGCTACAGATTCATTCGAGTGATAATATGACTGATTTATTCACCAAGTATCTAACAACTGCAACTTTCGATAAGATGGTACACAAGATTGTGATGTGAATATTCAATTATTTGAATTGAAGTTTTCATCAGGGAGAGTTAATACACGTTGTATTTTTTCCCGTACAAAGTTTTGTCCTATTGTATTTTTCTTGTAAGGTTTTTAATGAGGCATCTAAAATGCGTATTTTAGAAATGTGTACTCTTTTTTCTTTACTGAAATTTTTTCCATTGAGTTTTTTTCTAATAAAATTTTAACGAGACACATTATCTATCAAATAGACATTCAGGGGAGTGCTATAATTGTGTGTCTATACTTAAGAGAAAAGTTAAAATTTATAACTTTAGGACCAAATCAGTTTTTTTATTATAAATAAAGATATTCCTTTATTGTATTTACCTCCCTCAAAAGAAATAACAAAATTCTCCTCTTTCTCTCTTTCTGTATAATATTCTTTATTATTTTATTTTATAACAAATTCGTTAATTGTTCCAATTGTCCCACCTAAATACCAAGATGCTCATCCTATTTTCAAGGTATAGGCCATTCCCATCATAATATTTTGTCTTCATTATTCAAAATAAATTGGATCAAACACTGAGCAGAGTGCATTACTCCTCTCTACCTTTGTTTAACACTGACCCGAACAGTCCTAAGCTAATTGCATCTCAATAATCGTGTTTGCCAGTTAGGTTGAGTGTAAATCATATTAAAGTTCGTAGTAAAAGTATAAAAGACACGGACTAAGCATCATAGGAATTAATTGGTAAATATTTATCTGTACATAGTGTTCATACCAAACTAACTCAATTTATTACGATTAAATAATTTATGTAGTAAACATCTGCATTAATTAATTATAGTTAAGTAATAATAAAAGTGTATGTACAAACACATGTCATGCATCTATACAAAGAGTTAGAGAGAAGTTTCTCTCACTAGGCGAAAATGCTCTCAACATTTCTCCCTAGTCGCTCTTCGCAATCCGCCTCATTCTTATGATTTCATCTTCGATTTCATACTCCTTAAATCTGATTTCATCTTACTTGATTTTGATACGAAGTTGTTGAGTTTATTACGAAAATTTTACACCTTATTTGAAGATTTTTCGAAAATTGTGGAAAGATTGTTCGAGTTTATCAACTTGTCCATAGATTGTTACGAAGATTCTTCAACTTGTTTAAAGATTATTCAAGACTTGCATTATCTTCCTTCTAGCCATGAGAAAGAATACAAAGATTTCAGCCAAAAGAATGAAAGAGATTATGTTGATTGTTCAAGATTACAAGATTCAAGATATGAATTTGAAGTTTGCATTTCCGGGGGGGGGCAGCCTCTGGCGGTGGCAAGTTTGCTTCTCGAAATATTGTGGAGTTTTCGGGACAGGCGGGTGATGCAGGGTTGTTAGCGGTCGCAGGTGTTCTTGGTGTGCAGAGAGTCGATGGAGGTCTTGGGTTGAGGATTCACTCTTTGATTCTCCCAACCTTCCCAGCACTCGACGCCTGGAATTGGTGAGCACTCGACTGGGAATTTGGATCTTGATATGGATCCCGGGTCGAAAGTGGGTATGGAGGGTAGATCCGGGTGGCAGGAGGGTGGTGTTGATATTCAGAACTTGTGGTTTGAACCTTTGGGTCTCCGACCATTGGCTTCTGAGTACAAAGAGGCTTTTCCGGCGACCACTTTGGATGCCAAGGTGACTACGGGCCTCGAGGTTGGTCACGGGTTGATTGCGGGTCAGGTGGGTGGGCTTGGGTCTTGGGGGAAGTCCATGGGTCACCGTTTGGTTGTTGAGTTCGACAATGTTTCTTTTCCAATTGGTCTTGGAAACGCTAAGGTTTTGGAAGCCGAGGGGTTTCTTATCCAAAAGAGGTCTAGGAATTTGTTGCATTCAATGGATGCGGAAGTCGAACAATCTTCCCTTCAAACGAGACTTAGTAAATTGGGGAATTTAATTGCTAAGAAAACCAAGGAAACATCTCATTCAATGGGACATCGAAAACTTGAAAGGGTGGCTACGACCGGCGGTCTACTCTTCAAACAACTTTTGACCTTTGGATGGTCTACGGACCTTGATAGAGATCCCGGGTCAAAGGTGGGTATGGTGGGGTCCCGGTTGCAAAGAGGTCGTGATAGTGGTCTTGGGTTGTGGATGGAATCCATGGGTCACGGTTTAGAGGTAATCTTATGAAGGATAATGGTGCGGCTTTTAGTTGTTTCCGAATGACAACATGGAGGTCGAGAGATGGTGCGGGTCATGTGGTTGATCCGAGTCGATGGCGGGTCGGTCGGTGGTCATGGGTCGGTGTTCATGTCCACGAGGCATCGATCAAAGGTTGGTGAAGCCATTGGGACTTCTTTTCCCGAGGACATTGAGAATGCAATTGTTGCGGTTTAGAAACCCGCTTCTCGAGGTAATGACGGTCGCATGGGTGAGCTTGGTTGATGGAGGATCAAGAGGATGGTTGCGGGTCGAAGGAGGGTCGGATGGGTAGTCATGGGCTCCGATTGGTCACGCGGTGGTCGTGGGTCGTGGCTGCGACCTAAGAGTCATCGGTTAAAGATTGTAGAGCAGATGTTGGTTCATTTCCCATGGTTCTTGGTAGTTCAAAACGTGTGGAAGTTGAACAACCTACCTAAACGAGACTTGGTAATTTGGGGCATTTAATGGCTGAAAGAACCAAGGAAACATCTCATTCAATGGGGCCTCGAAAATTGATAAGGGTGAGAACCGAAGAGTCACCTATCCTAACGAATTCAATTGTTGCGGAAAACATAGGGGCAACTCGTCAAAAGAGACTTGGAAAGTTGATGGCTACGGAATTCGAAGGGACTTCTCTTCAATCAAGTCTTGGAAGATCAACTTATGTGGAAATTGAAGGGTCACTCCTTTCCAAATCGCCTAAGAACTCACATTTGATCTCGGCCAATGGAGCATTTATTGCCAAAAGGCTTGAGCCATTTATGGCAACTCTTTCCAATAGTGCACTACTCTTGAATTCCCCAATAAATGCATCTAATGCACGTACTAAATGTGCAAGGAGTTTTAATTCAACATAGGAAACTTAGGCAGGAATCTTTACAAGTCCTTGTCTAGAACCAAAAGGACTTAAATCTATTATGATCTCATCCCCTCTTGTAATGGCACCTTTGAGTGCCCACTGCTCCCCTCCCCATTTCTTGTTTGCATAACGTTGAGGATTGAGAACCCTCAATGACTGATTGTAGCCATCCTTATTTCCGTTATTAGTAATAATATTTGCATTTACCTGGAAAAAAAAAAAAAAAAACATGTCATGCATCTATTGATTTCATATAAATATACTCCATCAATCCCAATTTATATGACACATTTTATTTTTTAGTCAGTCTAAAAAAGAATGATATATTTTCTTATTTTGCAACAATTTAACTTTTCGGTCTGTATCTCCAATGTACGGTCCGTAAGTCACTCCAGAAGTTGGAAATTTCGCGGAAATTCACCCGCTTCGATTCAGTTGACTTCTAACTCTTATGATACTTACTTAACACTCGTTTTAAACCATGATTATCTTTTCTAGTATCATCAATCTTTCAAGTCACCTTATCTTACTCACGACGGATTCTAACACGAAAGTTCGGGGCATTTCACTTATTCGACCTATGGAACCTATGACATGGAATCAATATAATTTTGTAAACTTTAGACTTTATAGCTTATATAGCGAAACAAAAAACAGAATTCGTGGCGTAGCGGCGAAAGAAGAAACAACCTTACATAGCTCGATTAAATTCTTCGGATGACTACGACGAGTCAATCCTCCCGATAAACGCCTAACTTGTTTAAGAAGAGCTAATATAAACTTAACATAGCCCAATCGAATACTACAGTTATACCAACAACATTGTCAAGCAATCAAAGAGCATCGAGCTCCCGAGGCTATATACAATGGTGTACTCCACACTCGAATACCTTCAACAACAAACAAGCCCAACATGAGCTACCAAACCCCCACTAATCTCCATGCCATAAGAAAATAACCCTTAATCGACTTATACAACTACTACAGCTTGAACTCACGATTCCAATCACCGTCCCATGAGTTCTTATAAAAAACTTACCTTAGATGCTCGTGGAAAGTCATTGGTGATGAATCATACTTGGGTCGCCTAATTCTTTAAAGCTTCTCGAGACCTTACTTCACTACGAAGTAATCCCCGACTTACTAAGATCTGGAGGAACCCGAAGTTAACATAGATTTATGGAAGAAATCATTAAGTTGAAGTTGGAAGAACTTACCTTGAAGACCTTGATGTTAGAGTTGAAGTCGAGAGAATTTGGAGAGGGGTTTTGCCCAAAAATCGACCCCCAAAACTTGTGAAATGATTCCCAATGACATATACATATATAAGTACTTCCCACCGCTTCACCATAACTCGCGGCACGAGGTTCAATGGGACCAACATGGTTGCTATGGAGCTCGCATCGCAAGGTCCCTTCCGGCCCAGACATTTCATCATGAATGCTCATAACGTTTTACTCTAACATCTTATCGATGAGCGGTTTGCGACGTTGAAAACTAGACTCGCAGACCTTCTATTTTATAGGTGGATCACCCCCTAATTCCAAATATGCAGTGACAAAAACTCAAATAAAAGTGATCCAAATATAGATGAACTCATGAACGTTAACTTGTGACGACCTTTGTTGACTTTCAAATTACAACGTACTAGATTTCAAATCTTAACGTACGACTATTATATGATTCAAATACCTTACGACACGACCTTCATAACATGAGTACTTCTAGTCTTATCCCCAAAGTACATGTTATTACACTTACCCCCAGAGTACATGTTATTACACTGCCACTGCTTGATAACCAAAATTGAACATGCACAACACCCCTATTACAATAAACGATCCATCCCCTGTATTGGGCGGGTCCAATATTGGTCTGGTTGGGATAAGAATCGGGTCAGCCTAACCCATTAGACATATACATCTCACCCTTCCTTCCCTCTTCTGTACAAATCAAATGACCAAAATGGATATGATGCAAAACGGCTAGAAACATCAAGGGTTAAGTGATGGGCTCTGCTGCATTGGCATAAGCAAACAATTGAACAAGTATTTAATAAATTAACAGATTGGAGTAGAATTAGTGAAGTGCCTTTCAGACGAAGAGATTTGGAGAAGAAAAGCTGATTTTTGTCGTTGTTCCGTTAGTTTTCAACATTGATCTTTCAGTTCTTTTGACATCACCATATTGTCATCAACATTCATATTTCCTTTTGCCGAGACATGTAAAGATTACTCTTTCTAATATGTGATTATTACTATCCTCGCGACAATAACTAGTTTGAATCATGCAATGCAATGCAATGCTAGTATAAATTTACTGAAATAGGAAAGAAAAGGAAAAAAGTTGTTTGCAGGAAATCTTAAGTGCTTTTAAGCCAATCAAAACACCCGAGCCTCAGCTGCTTATTAAGATAATAACTTCAAGACATAAAATTGACCAGCACACATCCATTCATAAAAAATATACTGAAAAGATTCGTAGACAATTTTATTAATTCATGAGAGTTGTTCATTTGTAAATTAACCGTATAAATTGAGGCATCTGTAAGTTTGAAATTTTAAAAATTTAAATTCAACCACGTCCAAATTGTTTCAGGCTCTTCTTAACACTGAGTTTCAGTCTTTTAAACTTATGGAGCTAGAAATTCTTAGTTCTCTTAAGATTATAATAAAATGATGATTTGACAGGCGCACAATATGCTAGCAAAGGTATGGTGTTGAGATTGTTCCTACTGGTGAAGATTGAAGGATGAAGTTAATGATTATTGCTGCAGATGTTGCTGATTGCTGCAATATATAATGATAGTTTAGTTAATTAAATGTAATGTTTCCTTTGTTTACTTTTCTCTTTGTAGGTTTCTCTTTGTGCACTTTAGTCCACAAGTCTCACTACTATATACGTGAGACATTTGTAGCATTTTTACTTTGAAGAAATGAGAGAAAAGCTCCCACAAATAATGTTCTTCCCCTTCTAGCTCCCTTCGACAATGTGCCATCTGATGTGCAATTCTGATGCATGCAGATGAGATTATCTACTTAATCTGAAAACTATCAGAGCCGGCATTAGTGAAAAATTCAAAGAAACTTCAATTTGTTACATGCATTTGCAGAAAACAAGGTTTGGAATATCTGTGAACTGATTATAGACTATGCGAACTCAATTGAGGTAAGTTTTCTTAATATTCAGTTGTGTGCGATCAGATCTATTGTGTGATCTAATTTTTTTACTGTGATTTGTCTGTTGAGTGCAATCGAATCTATTGTGTGTGAAACATCGACGATTTTGTTTTTACTGCATTTGAGTGTTTTAGTTCTGGTTGATCTGAATCAAATCGAGTTTGTGTCAATTGTTGAACTGTGAGTTTAAGCTACTTAATCAAGTGTGATGGAGAGTACAATACCCTATGCAACTTCTAGTATAGAAGATAGCTCAAGTGTGAACCTCAATATTTTGATCATAATAATCCACTTTACTTGAGTGCTTCTGATACACCTGGATCTGTTCAAGTGAAGATTCAGCTGTCAGGAATCGAAAATTATACATTATGGAGTCGTGCGATGAAACTTTCGACCTTTCTTTCTTCCTTTGGAAATAGTTGACACTATTAACTAAGAATAAGATTGATTTTATTGACGGATCTGTTAAGAGAGACACATATGGACCAAATCAGAAAAAACAATGGGATAGATGCAATATTATGGTGATATCCTGGATTATGAAGAATGTGAACAAGAGTCTACTTAGTGGAATACTATACAGATCCGTAACAGCTATTGTCTGGAAGAATTTGAAGGAAAGGTTCGATAAGATTAACTTGTCTAGAGTGTATCAGCTCAAAAGGGAGCTTGCAATGCTTCACTAGGGAACACTGCCTGTGTCCAGTTACTATTCCAAGATGAAGGACCTCTGGATGAAATAGATTCGATTGTGCCACACCAACCTGTGAATGTGACAGTCCTAGGGATTATATACAACATCTTTCAAATCAGAGGCTACTTGAGTTTCTCATGAGACTAAATGATGACTATAATCAAGCAATGAGCCACATTCTACTGGTGTCCCCTAAACCTAGTGTCAACCAAGCATATGCAATGGTAGCCCAAGATGAGAGAAAAAAAGCTAATTTCAGGTGGAAGTTTGCTTGGAGGTGATACCAATAATCCAATAGCAATGGTGAGTAGGTTTCCTCAACATAAGGCAAAGAATATGTACATTCCAGGTGTTATCTGTGACTTTTGCAAAATGAAAGGTCACACCAGGGATACCTGTTATACGTTGATGGTGTGTGATTGCTGTAAGAATAAGAGATATGTAAGAGAATGTTGTTACAAGCTGATATGATACCCTGATGATTGGAAAGGCAAGAAGAAGGTGAATATGGTAGTATCAGGCAATGTATTAGCAGATGGAGGTACTACATGTCAACATGTGGGCAATCAAAGGAACATGATGGTGAATACAAGGTATTTAACATATTATCAGAATGAGCATTTGAACTCAATATTAAGGTCTTGCACACCAGAACAGTATGAAAAGATACTGGGAGCACTGACTTCAACATCAGATGTTGTTGGTCTCCACAACAATAGCACATCAGTCCCAAAAGTACACATGGCAGGTAAAGTGAAGACTAATAATGATAATGATCCTAATTAGATAGTGGATTCAGGGGCCACAAATCATATGGTAAGTGATAAAGACATGAATGAAATGTGTAATTTGATAGAAAATACAGGTCAGGTCCAGTTGCCAACTGGAGATACTGCCATAATAACCCAAATTGGAATATGTAGATTAACTGGATGTGATGTTATAAAGGATGTACTGTGTGTGCCAAGCTTCAAGTTCAATCTCTTGTCAGTTTCCAAATTAACAAGAGAATTGAATTGTTGTGCAAAGTTCTTCCTGTCAC
This sequence comes from Przewalskia tangutica, assembly GCA_029844215.1. Classification (NCBI taxonomy): domain Eukaryota; kingdom Viridiplantae; phylum Streptophyta; class Magnoliopsida; order Solanales; family Solanaceae; genus Przewalskia; species Przewalskia tangutica. The sequence continues at coordinate 46,357,608 of CM056723.1, forward strand.
GCCCCGACTTTTCCTAAGCCTTTACTTAGGGCGTGATGACACCTGGACAATTATTTCCCACCAGGAGCACCATTTAATTTTCTTTATTTATAAATTTAAATTTATATTCAAATACGGAGCTATTAATAAAAATAACAATAAAGAAATCTGTTTATGAATTTATTGAAAACATAACGCGAGCTCATGCTCGTGCAAATATTGTTTCTACATAGACATACTGACAAAGATTATTCTAAGTTGGAAGGGAGACCATTCCACACGTATTTCGAGACATCAGAATCGACATCCTCGAACTCGACGAGTACCAAGCCCAAGCAATGGACTTGGTATGACAAGAGGTCATGGACGATCGCTAGCCTTGCGCGAGTCTTTCCTCTATCACGCTTTCTGAAACATGTTAAATAAAGAGTCACCCTACCACTGGCCGAGTGGTAACCTTACCCTGCAATTCAAAGTAGCACCACAATATTCCAAGTGCAATCACATTATAACGTAATAAGCATATTGCAAAAACATATCAGGTTACAACACTTTTAAACATGCAGCAACTCCTCATAGGAAATTCTCAGTTTGACTAACACTTCATTTTATATCGTATTATACGTTAAGACATTCCCCTGCATTTCCATATGTTTGTTACATTTATATATTTGTGAACGCGTATTCACTTTTCATATTGATATATATAGTTGAACATGTATTCATCTTTCATATTTGTTGCGGCGTGCAACCCGATCCATTATATTTACGTATTTGTGAACGCATATTCACTTTACGTTTTGTTGTGGCGTGCAACCCGATCCATTATGTTTACGTATTTGTGAACGCGTATTCACTTTACGTTTTGTTGCGGCGTGCAACCCGATCCATTATATTTACGTATTTGTGAACACGTATCCACTTAACGTTTTGTTGCGGCGTGCAACCCGATCCATTATATATTTATGTGAACACGTATTCACTTTTCATATTTTTCAGAAGATCGAATAAATACTATTCTCTTTCCTAACATTCTGTCATTCATACTTGTAACGATTATAACTTTTTAACCATAACTCCGACTAAGGTGTTTCTCAAGCGGAAACTGAGGCAAGACGGGGATATTTCACTGTACCAAATTTCATTTAAAACTACTTTGGGTAACTAACACAAATTTATCCTCAAAACAGGCACATGAAATTTATTTCGGCAGAATTTTTATTAAACATAACCAAATCTTAGAATAGTCATAACTCCTAATCTGTAAACCCGTTCAAGCCCCATAAAATCTCAAAACGACGAGAACAGAGAGCTACACATCTCCGTGTGAACCATCCTTTCATATTCTGTACCATTTGGTACAGTTTTACACTTTTATTCGCTGCCCTTCCTGGATCTCGATAGATCCGAGGCAGAAACTTTAAACAGCGATAACTCTCAATCCGTAAGTCAGATAGACCTCCGTAAGGTCTCAAAATGTCCATAACAGAGAGATCTAGAACTTTCATTTAGCACCAATTTTCATATTTCCCACGGATTAGTACAGTTTTACGTTTCAACGTCTTGCCCTTCTGGATTCCGATGAATCCGAGGCAGCAACTTCAAACTACAATAACTCTCAACTCGTAAGTTCGTTTTAACCTCTATTTATCTATATTTGTCCGTAACAGAGATATTTACAACCATGTAAATTTTCATATAATTCTAATAAGTAAAACTCAATAAAAATAGTCCGTAATTATGCATTTCCGAATTTCGGCCAAATCTAATGCAGGAACTTTGAACTATGATAACTTTCAAACCGTATGTCCATTTTACCTCATTTTTAGTTCTATATGATCATAATAGAGAGGTGTACCATTCTTACGAATTTCATCAAATTATAACAATTATAACTCAGTGAAATCAGTTCGTAAAGTTCATGACGCAACTAGTTGTTTGAACAATCAAAAGCTCATTATTTATTTTCAACACTCAATTCTTATTCTAAATGTATTGAACTTAAAATAAAGGATGTTACCAAGAATTTCTGAGTGAGAAAACTCACCTTGTAAGTGTGAAGATTATTGTTGTTTGGTTGCTAAAATGATCCTTACTCTCTAGTATTTTGATTCTTGTTCTTCTTGCCCTCTTGGTATTTTTCCAGATTTTCTTCCTCTTCTTTTCACTTGTTTTTTTCCTGATTTCCTATTCTTTGTGCTAGGTATTTTATTTGTGGTGGAATGACAAGAGTTGGAGGGGAAATGAAAATGGGGGAAAGGGAAAGGGACGTGCATGCAACCCTTTTGCCTTTTTTTAAAAAAAAAAATTATTTTCATTTTATCTATCTATTTATATAACTTTAACACTAACTCCTTCCCATGCAATTTATTCTTTGTTTTCTTATATATATATATGTATTTTTATTAACCCAAATAACAACTATATATTATTATTTTTTTCTGGATTTTACATTATCTCCTCCTTAAGCAACATTCGTCCTCGAATGTGAATAAGGTCGTAATCATAATCACATAGACACAATAATGTTTATTGTTATTGTAACACTAATTTGGGGCTTCACATTCTCCCTTCCTTAAGAAACATTCGTCCTCGAATGAGAATAAGGTTGTAACACATGCATATAGACACGCAAATGACACACGTATGAAGTACTATGTAACACATTTGTTTTTTACCTTAGTCAAATAGGAATGAATATTTGACTTTTATCGCGTCCTCGGCTTCCCAGGTGGCTTACTCGGTGGAGTAGTTCCTTCATAGGACCTTCACGGAAGCAATATCTTTATTCCTAAGGCGCTTAACCTTCCTATCAAGTATTTCCACCGGAACTTCTTCATATTGAAGCTCCTCATTAAGAATTATCTTCTGGTGAAGGATGACGTGACTTGGATCGTGCAAGTATTTTCGTAACATTGACATATGAAATACCGGATGCACTGCTTCCAGCTCTTGTGGAAGTGCTAATTCGTAAGCCACATTCTCCACTCTTCGCAAGATCTCATATGGCCCAATAACCTTTGGGCTCAATTTCCCTTTTTTACCAAAGCGCATCACTCCCTTCATTGGGGACACTTTTAAAAATACTTGCTCTCCCTATTGGAATTCAAGATCTCTTTTCCGATGATCCGCATAGGACTTATGACGGCTATGAGCTGTTTTGATCCGCTCCCGAATCATCGGTACCTTATCATTTGTTTCCTGAATGACTTCAGGTCCGATTCGCCTCACCCACCTCGAACCATCCAAGTGGAGACCTACATTTTCGTCCATATAATGCTTCAAACGGGGTCATTTGTATGCTAGAGTGAAAACTATTGTTGTAGGCGAACTCAATTAGACATAGATGATCCAACCAACTTACCTGGAAATCTAACACACAAGATCGCAACATGTCCTCAAGTGTTTTAATTGTTCGCTCAGCTTGCCCATCTGTTTGCGGGTGAAAAGCCGTGCTTAACTTAACTTTTGTCCCGAGACCCTGCTGGAAACTTTGCCAAAAGTGTGAGGTGAACTGGGAACCCCTATCTGAAATAATTTGTAAAGGAACCCCGTGTAACCGCACAATCTCCTTCAAATAAATTTGTGCGTACTGTGGTGCGCGATACGTAGTCTTGACCGGTAAGAAATAGGCTGACTTTGTAAGCCGATCAACAATCACCCAAATAGAATCATACCCTTCTCGAGTTTTCGGTAGACCAGTTACAAAATCCATATGAATCACCTTCCATTTCCACATAGGGACTCCAATGTCCTGAAGTAATCCGCCAGGTTTTTGATGTTCAGCTTTCACCTGCTGACATATAAGACACCTCCCGACAAACTCCGCAACGTCTTTTTTCATCCCGTCCCACCAATAATTTGCCTTGAGGTCCTGATACATTTTTGTTGACCCTGGATGAATGGAATATCTTGTGTTGTGACCCTCATCTAAGATCTTCCTCTTTAGATCATTTACCCTAGGAACACATAACCTACCCTTATACCGAAGGGTTCCGTCATTATCTCCCAATGTAAACTGTGAAGATTTTCCCTGTTGGATCCTCTCCCGAAATCCAACAAACTCCGTATCCTCAAACTGACTTTCTTTTATTTCTGATGCTAAGTCAGACTGCGAGGTATCATGTACCACCACCCTACCTTCACCGATCTCAGTTAAACTAACCCCGAGGTTTCCCAATCTTTGTACCTCACTAACAAAACCCCTCTTTTGTATTGCCAAATGGGCTGCGCCCATTGATCTCCCATCGAGTCGCCACCACCACGTTGGCTTTTCCAGGATGGTAAAGAATACTAAGGTCATAATCCTTAAGCAACTCTAACTATCTTCTTTGTCGGAGATTCAAATCCTTCTGCGTGGTTATGTACTGTGATCGGTGTATTTTATATACACTTTTTGAGTCATTTTTAGTTAGTATTTTACTCATTTCATTTATGTTTAGTATAGTATTAGGGTCGTTTTTCTTTCTTTTGTGTCACAGCGGTCAGAAACGGAGAAATGGCGAAAAGGAGATGAAATGAGCATAAAAGAGATGGAATTGCACACTAAAAGGGCCAAGAAATGAAGTCTAAGAAGTTCCGGAAATTATAGAGGAGATCAGACGAAGTCCGGACGAGAAAAGGACGACGAAACAGATCCACTCGAAAACGCCACCGGAGCTGCGGTCATAGTGGCATGGCGCCAAAGTGCTGAAAGACCCGAATTTGACATGTTTTCAGAATCCTAAAGAGATAACTTTTCCTACCTAAAGGGATAATTTTTCCTACCTTAAAACTCTTACCTAAAATGATTCTAATAACTTTTCCTACTTACAAATCCTTAACCCTTCACCTAAAGGATTCTTGGTCTATAAATAGTCTCTACATCATTAGAAGAATTCATTCTCCATTCCACCATTCACCATTCTACATCTTTCCATCCACCAATCCATCTTGTAAATATTCCACAACACAACCCTTGGATGCTAGAAGGCTTGGAGACTCATTCTTAAGTATTTTCTTTTCTTTCTTTTCTTTATTTCAGTTTTTATGATGAACCTTGAATTAGTTCTTGTCATGTCAATGACTAGGAACTAATTCTTTTATAGGGTTTTCCATGTTAAATCACTAGAAACTTATGTTATGAATTGATGCATGTTTATGGTTATTCTTCTTCTTGTTGAGATTTATCCAATAATTGCTTTGAATGCTTGGTAATTAATTGATCACTAATTATCATTACTTATATGATTTCTAATCAAACTTCGAAAGGATGAGGTTGTGAATATGCTGTAAGTTGGGTAGACATATTTTGGATTGAGGATGAAAATACCTCAATTACTTATGTAGCGTTAATGAGAGGCTTAACAACCCTAATTTTACGCATGGCGCGTGACGGTTAACTAGATTTTTGGTCTTAATCCTCCTATAGAGTCATCCTTATCACCGAAAGGTAGAAAGGAGCAATACTGGGGTTGAGTGTTTATATAGCCTTAACGGGAGTATAAAACGATTTCGTAAACCTGCTAGCTCCGAGAGAAGAAGAACCATAATTCATTGCATTAATAAGCAACATAAGCGGATAGTTGAGGAGACATGGAAGCCCTATTCCCATCACTACTGAAGTAAACCTATAGTTAATTAGCCTTTATAATTGTTAGTCCTAAACAACAAAAATCAATATCGGTTACCAAATAGATACCAAAAGATAGATAATTGGTACTTGAACACTAATCATTGTGGACGATATTCGGTCTTATCAAGACTATATTACTTGTCACGATAACGTGCACTTACGTTAAAGTGTGTGCATCTTTTCGCGCATCATACTGCAAACTCTTATGATCTGTAAATATGTCCACATGCACACCATACAAGTAATGTCTCCATATTCGTAAGGCAAACACCACTGCAGCTAATTCCAAGTCATGAGTTGGGTAATTCTTCTCATGTATCTTCAACTGTCTAGATGCATACGCAATAACCTTCCCAAACTGCATCAAGACATATCCTAACCCAACTCTAGAGACATCACAATAGACTGTGAACCCTTCTTGTCCCGATGATAAGGTTAGGACTGGTGCAGTAGTCAACAATTCCTTTAGTTTCTGAAAACTTGCTTCACATGCTTCTGACCACTGGTACTTAACCGCTTTTTGAGTCAACCGGGTCAGGGAGCAGCAAGACTAGAAAAACCTTTTACGAATCTTCTATAATACCCAGCCAAACCCAAGAAACTTCTAACCTCTGTCGGAGTGGTCTGTTTTGGCCAGTTCTTCAATGATTCTATCTTCTGGGGGTCTACCATAATTCCATCCCTTGACACAACATGGCCCAAAAAGGCTACCTTTTCCAACCAAAATTCACACTTTGAAAATTAGCATATAGTTTCTCCTGTTTCAAGACTTGAAGCACTACCCTCAGATGCTCTTCATGTTCTTCAACACTCTTACTGTAAATTAGGATATCATCTATGAACACGATCACGAACAAATCTAAGAATGGTTTGAAGATTTTGTTCATTAAATCCATAAAAGCCGCTGGGGCATTGGTTAACCCAAAAGACATGACCAAAAACTCATAATGGTCGTATCGGGTTCTAAAGGTTGTTTTGGATATATCATCTGGATTTATTTTCAGCTAGTGATATCCCGAACGGAGATCAATCTTGGAAAAATAGCTAGATCCATGAAGTTGGTCAAAAAGATCATCGATTCTTGGTAATGGGTATCGGTTCTTGATCGTGACCTTATTGAGCTGCCGATAATCGATGCATATTCGGAGCGATCCGTCTTTCTTTTTCACAAACAGGACTAAGTCTGTGTTCACTATTAAGCCTACGCCCGTCCATTCCTTTCAAGCTTGATCCTTCCCTTAGACTCGTTACCTTGTTCGACTGAACTCGTTGGTTCCGCGCTCTACTATCCAAGCTCTACTTTATGCTAGTACTTGATCGATCGGTGAAGTCCTCTTATTTGAATAACCCATCAATGCCGCACTTCCTGCTCTAACCGCGCCCAACCGCTACCAGCCATCAGAACAATCCGGACGAGCCGGATTTGGCCTTCCCTTCGATCAATCCTACGTTTTTCTTTTTTTCCCACGATAGCGATATTCCTTTGCTACTTCTTTCCTCGGCTAATGGAAAAAAATCAATAAATAAAGGGAGTGCGCCGGGAAAGCCACCGGAGAGAAAGTCTCAGCATAATAGTGACCTGGGATTGAAGTCTAGCCTTTCCCAACTAGCGAATCTGTTTACTGAGTCGGCTTAGCACGCTAGGAGTGAGAGCTTAAGGTAGAAGGCAAAGTCTGAAAAGAAGTCGGTGATAGGTTCTTCGTCGATGGCTTGGCTTTAGGTCTATGTTATGGCGAATGGAAGCGCGGATTAGCGGGTGTCCGCTGACTACCATAGTCTCGCCTGCACGCACTGCTTCGAAGCCTATGTTCACTAGATAAATGGAAAAAGGTATGGTAGTGATCTCACTCCACGCATTGCACACTTTGTTCATCCAAGTCGGGCAGAGCTAGGTTCAAGATAGAGAGGAGAGCCCTTCCATTTCTTTGCTTTGACGCACACGACTTTTTCACGGAGTCCGCTTCCACAGCTTGCTTGAGCGACAACCACCTGGCCCCAACCTTCTCGACTTTCTTTGGTGCCAAAGACCAATGACTAGTTAACCAGAAGACAACTATTCTTCCGACGAAGAGCGAGTCTCATTCCGGAGAAGCGATAGGAAGCTTGCTATGGGACGGACCGAGGAAGCGGCGATGGATATGTTATCACCAACGATCTTCGCTACCCCAATACCGATGTCGATAATCCGACCTTGGGCACGCATAACTATCGCTTATTTGCTTCCGCCTAAACTCACGGAATAGCCTTCAGATTGAACTCGTCTTTTTTCTCGTGAGCTCTATTCCAAGTGAGAAGACTTCCGGTCGCTTCCGCATTTAAAGACGAGTCCTCTTCGCCTATGATTTCACCGGATTGCAGCAGCCGAGAGAGGAAGTGTAGCTAGTTTTGATTGAGCTCGACCTTTGACTCACCCGATTAGAAAGAGTACTTTTGGTTGGTGTCATACGCTTGTCTCGTGCATACCAAGGTTTCTCGCTTGCTTTCCGAACGAGTAACGGCGAAGTTCAACTATGAGCAGACGACTCGATCCTTGACCTCTTATTATAGGCAAGAGCGAAGGCTCGACTTATCAATATCATAAGAAAAGAAAAGCAAGTCAAGCACCTGGTTCACGAGGTTCTACCACCGCAGGCCTGGTGCGATGATGGATTCCCTTTACTCAAGTCGCTCAGGGGCGGACCCCGATTAGAAAAAGGAGGATTTGTTATGTTTCAAAGGCAATCAAAGGATGGGTCATTGCCGCCTAGTAAGCAATGGGGTGTTGCGGAAGCACTGGTGGGCCCGCCCTAAAAGCTGGAAAGGAAGTTGCCCTTTCGGCCCCCTCGGCGAGGACCCGGCAAAATTGGAAGCAAACAATCGCTAAACAATGCGTCGACTTCCTTTATTCCTTTGAAACCGACCAAATAAATTTCCAAGATCCTTCGCCCCCTATCTCCTCGTCTACCTTCTATTTTCCATCGATGGTCCATTCCATTCCTATTCCTAGGCGGAATACTTTTCTTTGTATATCTTCTTTGTTTGTTAATCGGTTCAATTGATTTGTTCCAGGCCCTACTTTCAAAGGTTGGGTTCTTCTGTGAGGCGATCCTCGCCTTATTTTGTAGTAGAGCTTTTGGATGGAAGGGGCGCAAGTCTCATTCTAGTTGGGATTCTTTATTTGGAGATCGAGAGCGGGTCCGGAATAGCATGATGTCTTCGTCTGAGCTTCCATCCCATCAAGCTCTTGGGCGACCGCCTATCGATTTTAATTTCCCTCTGCCGGAGGCGAACCGAGGGAAGGAGTAGACCGCGACTATACCTTCTCTCCGAAGCGAGCGGTGATTCTTGCTCGCAGGAGGAAGAGGAAGCTCGACTCTAGGCTAGTCGAAGAAGCGCGATCGATCGTTCGACTCAAGGGTGAAATTCTAGAGAAGATGTTTCAATTGACAAAGAAGAACCTTATTTTTGGAAAGAAAAAGGAATGCCATTATGAAAGAATCCATTCGAACAATGCAGCAATTCCACTCCTCTCATACAATGAGCGCCTTCGCCCTCTCGAAAGTCATCGAAAAGTTGGGACACTTAAATGGACCAAATGTATATACTTCCGCTACCTATAAGCGGCTTTTTCAAATCAAAGAAAAATAGTTGAAGTTTGGCACATTCACATTATTGAGACTCCTTTTCTTGAGAAAGTTTTTATTTCGTAGAGAGGGGTAGATTAGTTTAGATCGCTCACGTAGTTCTACCTATAGAAAAGATCATCACAGAGGAGACAACCCATTTATGATTCCAGTAGAAGACTAGTAAAAGGAAGGATCAAGAATGTTCTATATTTCGTGAGCTAGATTAGTTGGCGATGAACAAGTAAGAATTGCCTCAACCAAAATGGATGAGCCGATCATTGAATTGATTAACCCGAGATGAGAAATCTATCATGTCCGAGTTCTACGATTCGGGTTGAGCGGAGTTTCAAGACAATAAAGAAGTGGTGCTTCTTTCCTGTACTCCAACTCGGTAGCTCATTCGGATAAGCGAGTGAATGGCTTTCAAGCCAGGGAAAAATAAGGAAGGAAAGCGAAGTCGATCCAACTCGTACTAGCAAACGATGACTCGGAAAGTAAGTGAAGGATAAGGATTAGCGAATGGACGCGGCCTTAATCCTACGTTGTTGCTAAAGTAGCTTCTTAGAAAGCGAAGAGATGTGGCGATGTAGCGATAAGAGAATAAGATATATGACCATCGCCCAAAGCTTCGCTTTCCTCTAGCGCCTCTCATCGGGATGGAAACTCGCACATGTTCAAAGCCCGTGTTTGCTCGGATCGGAGTTCCTTCATCCCTTCCTTTTAGTCTATAAGGTTAGATTAGTGACATGCTAAGTCAATCCGGTAGGAATAAGAGTAGTATGGCCAGTGGCATACTTTTACCGGATGGATGCCCTTCGTTTCGAGTAAGCTTTGCAACTTCTAGTTATAGTAGCTAGGAGGAAAGAGAGATTGAATGGAAAAGAATGTCGACAGAAAGGAAGGTCTCATTCCGCTTTGATTTCCATGCAGGAAAGAAGATCGAGAATGCCGAACTAGCGAATGCAAAGCAATTGAAGGCGTTCTAGTTTGTTCAATGTAGTTTGAAGACCTACAACAAGAGGACCCTATAAAGCCCCTAGTTGCCAAAGATCGGGAAGCTCTTTGTTATGAAGCCACAAAGAAAGAAAGAAGAGGAAAATTTGGGTCTAAAGATATAGGGTCACACAAGCGCACCCTATAGCTATAACATTATGCGTGTGTAGATCCTTGACAACACAGAGGAAGTTGGAATAAAGATGGCATAGCTTTGGCCATCATCAAGGGTGTCCAACCAATCCCATTTTTGGAGAGATGAGACAAATGCAGTAGGATTGCTCGTCATATGATGGGTAGCCTCACCGCATGACATGGGTGGTATAGTCTTTTCCTTATTGTGTGGAAGATTCTAGTTTGGAATCGTCGCCGAGGTTTCATGGTGTAAGAATGGACTTAATTCACCCGAGAGAGTTGTGCTTTTCTTTTTGAAACTAGGTCGATGGTGAGAAGGCGAGAAAGTGGTTAAAACCGTCATCGCATCGGTTGGAACCTAAAGGTTCTTCCGGTGGGATTTTGGTCTGTGGAAGAGCAAAGATATATCGGTGGATGTCCTTCGTGATGACTCTCGATTCGTTCATATTAAGGTAATTCAGGAGAAGAAGAGCGAGTGCTTATTGATTGCTCTCTGCGAAACTATGGAGAGTCCGAAAGCGACTCAAGCAAGTTCTTGAGATATGGGAAGTTTAAAGATTGAAAGCAAAATCATTGATCTTGGGTACCTAGGCTCTCGGTTTACATGGCGAGGGCAAAAGTCTCCAAGGTTGATCGTGTGTATTAGAGCTTAGATAGAGCTCCGTTTAAGATGGAATGTCATTTTTCCTCGGCTTCTTGTCCGGAATCGCCTCGATCAAATCCGATCACCACCCTCTTCGAGATCATTTACCCTTTCGTGGAAGTGTAAGACCAGGAATCTCTCGTGGAAAGGCCCATTCGCGACAACGCACTCTGGTAGTTCATTCGCTATCATAACAACACAATCGAACATTCTTTTCTTCGTAAAAAGTCTTCCATACTTTTCATCCAAATAGGACTTCACCGCCCATCGAGTACTTTTAATAATGTATTGGCATAGCGCCTCTCCTTTCTGGAATCCATAACCACCGGTTGTAGCGGAGAAGCGGCGGTCGATCCTTTCTCCGGGGTCCCGAATGGATCTTTCTTTTCTTTCTGCCCGATAAAAAGAGATAGGGGTTCTAGATAAATAGACAAAGAAAGGGGATACAACGGCTCACAAACGATACGAATGGTGATAGACATGACCCCCGCTACTTAACCAATGCTTAGGGAATCGACTACTTGAAGACTAGAAAGCTAGCACGAGAATAGCTACTTTACGAGAATACGGATGTAGTCTTGAGCAGTAATGGAAAGTTACGAGTAGATGGAAAGCGTCACGAGATCTACGGGCTAGAGATTTTTCCACCTCAAGCCAAAGGAAATTAAACCTTTGCCGATAGACCAATCAATGGTGAAACAAGACTGTAAGCACATAAACTTGATAGTCCTTGCTTTGGGAGGAGTTTAGCAATACAAGGATTAGGCCCTGAATGAAAGGCTTTGAAAGTCTTATGCCTTAGGGTGAAAGACTCGATCCACTCGATACAATCACGAGAACACAAAAATCCTTACAAGAAAAAGGATACTTTACATCGTAAAATGAACCAACAAAGCAAAATTCTTACTTGATAAAGTGGGACTAATCTCTTTCGTGCGTTCTTCCGATCTCTCTTTGTGGGTACGGCCAGGTCTTAGTTCCTCTTTTTTTAGTCATTAGTGCCTTTAGCTTTAAAATGAATCTCGGATGTCCGCTCACAAAGTCATTTATCGAGGAAGATGAATTGAATGTGCACTTTTCTTCTATAGCGATCGATTTTGTCCTCAATTCTCTTAGGGTGATAAGTTTGCTTTGTATGGGCTAAGTCCCAATAGAAGGTCAACCATGTTCTATTTTTAGATTGCTAGGATGCCGATGGTAAAGAAATTCCAATCAAAGGTACCCTAACCTTATCGGATTTTGCCTTCAAACCTCAACTCAAAAGAGCTCCTTCATGCTAATGCTTTGAAAGCGGGAGAAGTGCGGCATACTTTAAGAAAGAAGGATATGGCATCGAAGAAGGAGGAGCACGTGAACTAGAATAAACGACAAGTCCAGTTATTAGGAATCCTTCTTCCACTTACTTAGGATTGGTCCTCTCTCTCGAAATAAATAAAACAAGTCTCAACTTGGAACTCTTTCAACTTGATCATACATTAAGCAATCCAGGTAAGCAAGCATAGCTAGATTAGGTTCTTCCTTCAAAAAGAGTCTCAACTTTCTCTCGGCTGAAGCTATCATTGGTATTCACCGACTTAACGGATCTTAATAGGGGCGAATCCAATGTGAACATTAAGTCTTCAACTTCATCGAGGAATACTATCGGGTCGGCCTTGGGGTCCTTCCCTGAGTAAAGTGGTTCTCTTCTCCTCATAAAATTTGCCCATAGCCCATCAGGTACTGCTTGCTGAGCTTACACTCTCGGTCAGGTAGTGCGGCATGATCGGTCCTGGCCGTCTGGTTCTGGTTCGGGGCTATGACAGAGACACTAGGTGCGGGCGGAATCATGTGTGGAACTGCAGCTGTCATTAACTCTATGAGTCTATCTAGTTTTTGTCCCACCGTTTCTTGGGCCATTTGACTCTCGTTCTCTCCAACATTTTCTCCGACATTTTCTCCGCTCCCTTCAGACACCACTACGTCAACTGGAGGTACATGAGCTTCGTGATGAACCTCCTCTTGAGCCCCCGGGATTTGTGAATTCACCATTTTCTGTGAAGACAAACACACTCATATTTTAGAAGACAGAATGTCTACTCTAGCTCTTAAAATTTTCTTATAGTTCATAAGCATGCAACACCACAAGAAAACGCAGATTAACTAAACAATAATGACAACTCATAACTTGCATTAATAATGTTTCATTCCTCATATTTGAAAATATTTCATGACATTACAATACATCAGAGCATGTCATTCTATGTCATTCCCTATAGCTCTCTTACTCGAACATGCACCTACTACAACACGTTCTAAAGGGCTTAACCGCATAATTCGCCTATTCTGCTGATTGACATTCAACTCCCTGTGAACCTTCTTCCTTGCTTCCATTTCCATTTCGCTCATTCTTTCCCTTACTACTATTACCTGAAATAGAAATTTGGTCCAGGAACCTTCTATAACATATCCTCTTAGCATATTTGCCCCTCTGAATGAGGATCGAAATTTTTCCGGGACAGAGTTGAATATTATCTGTAATATGACTCCAATCGGAAAGTTGAAGAAGGTCGGGTCGTAGGAACGCCTCTTCTGTCTACTCCTAAGCAAATACGCACAAAGTACGATTGTGTCGCACATATACTCGTTAAAATCATCTCCCGAGTTCATCTTACGACGCATGAATTCCTTCTGAGCTTGCATTTCCTTTGCCTGTTCCTCGAGTACTTCCCTCTTTGTTGGAACTCGCCTTATAATCACCATCTACACAACAATTATTGGTCAGTATAACGTTGTACAATCTTCTTCCTAACCCGCGTGAAAGAGGTAGTACAAGAATCAAGTCTTGAAAAAGACTCAAGATAGGCACGAGAGAAGTATGAAAGAAGGAAAACTTTAGGATGTTATTTCGTTCACTTATTACTAAGGTGGCGCGCACACCGTCGCAATAAGTAACCGTTCAAACACCCAACTAGAAGAAACTTCCTAGAATCTCCTAACCTGGTTTAGCTCTGATACCAACTTGTCACGCCCCGACTTTTCCTAAGCCTTTACTTAAGGCGTGATGACACCTGGACAATTATTTCCCACCAGGAGCACCATTTAATTCTCTTTATTTATAAATTTAAATTTATATTCAAATACGGAGCTATTAATAAAAATAACAATAAAGAAATCTGTTTATGAATTTATTGAAAACATAGCGCGAGCCCATGCTCGTGCAAATATTATTTCTACATAGACATACTGACAAAGATTATTCTAAGTTGGAAGGGAGACCATTCCACATGGGCATTTCCCGAGACACTGTAACTGACATCCTGAATCTGACAAGTACCAAGCCCGAAGCAATGGACTTGGTATGACAAGAGGCTGCGGGACGATCGCTAGCCTTGGCGTGGAGTCTTTCCTCTATCACACTTTCCTGAAACATGTTAAATAAAGAGTCAGCCCTACCACCTGGGGCTAAGTGAGAACCTTACCCTGCAATTCAAAGTAGCACCACAATATTCCAAGTGCAATCACATTATAACGTAATAAGCATATTGCAAAAACATATCAGGTTACAACACTTTTAAACATGCAGCAACTCCTCATAGAAAATTCTCAGTTTGACTAACACTTCATTTTATCTCGTATTATACGTTAAGACATTCCCCTGCATTTTCATATGTTTGTTACATTTATATATTTGTGAACACGTATTCACTTTTCATATTGATATATATAGTTGAACATGTATTCATCTTTCATATTTGTTGCGGTGTGCAACCCGATCCATTATATTTACGTATTTGTGAACGCATATTCACTTTACGTTTTGTTGCGGCGTGCAATCCGATCCATTATGTTTACGTATTTGTAAACGCATATTCACTTTACGTTTTGTTGCGGCGTGCAACCCGATCCATTATGTTTACGTATTTGTGAACGCGTATTCACTTTATGTTTTGTTGCGGCGTGCAACCCGATCCATTATATTTACGTATTTGTGAACACGTATCCACTTTACGTTTTGTTGCGGCGTGCAACCCGATCCATTATATATTTATGTGAACACGTATTCACTTTTCATATTTTTCAGAAGATCGAATAAATATTATTCTCTTTCCTAACATTCTGTCATTCATACTTGTAACGATTATAAGTTTTTAACCATAACTCCGACTAAGGTGTTTCTCGAAGCGAGGCAAGGCGGGGATATTTCACTACTAAATTTCATTTAAAACTACTTTGGGTAACTAACACAAATTTATCCTCAAAATGACCACATGAAATTTATTTGGCGAATTTTTATTAAACATAACCAAATCTTAGAATAGTCATAACTCCTAATCAAGAAACCCGTTCAAGCCCCATAAAATCTCAAAGCAGCGAGCAGAGAGCTACACGTCTCCGTGTGAACCATCCTTTCATATTCTGTACCATTTGGTACAGTTTTACACTTTTATTCGCTGCCCTTCCTGGATCTCGATAGATCCGAGGCAGAAACTTTAAACAGCGATAACTCGCAATCCGTAAGTCAGATAGACCTCTGTAAGGTCTCAAAATGTCCATAACAGAGAGATCTAGAACTTTTATTTAGCACCAATTTTCATATTTCCCACGGATTAGTACAGTTTTACGTTTCAACGTCTTGCCCTTCTGGATTAGATGAATCAGGCGCAATTTTCAAACTACAATAACTCTCAACTCGTAAGTTTGTTTTAACCTCTATTTATCTATATCTATCCGTAACAGAGATATTTACAACCATGTAAATTTTCATATAATTCTAATAAGTAAAACTCAATAAAAACAGTCTGTAATTATGCTTTTCCGAATTTCGGCCAAATCTAAGGCAGGAACTTTGAACTATGATAACTTTCAAACCGTATGTCCATTTTACCTCATTTTTGGTTCTATATGATCATAATAGAGAGGTGTACCATTCTTACGAATTTCATCAAATTATAACAATTATAACTCAGTGAAATCAGTTCGTAAAGTTCATGACGCAACTAGTTGTTTGAACAATCAAAAGCTCATTATTTATTTTCAACACTCAATTCGTATTCTAACATGTATTGAACTTAAAATAAAGGATGTTACCAAGAATTTCTGAGTGAGAAAACTCACCTTGTAAGTGTGAAGATTATTGTTGTTTGGTTGCTAAAATGATCATTACTCTCTAGTATTTTGATTCTTGTTCTTCTTGTCCTCTTGGTATTTTTCCAGATTTTCTTCCTCTTCTTTTCACTTGTTTTTTTCCTGATTTCCTATTCTTTGTGCTAGGTATTTTATTTGTGTCATGTACAATGTATAAGTAGAAAAATTTCTATAACCTATGGGAGGTGGAATGACAAGAGTTGGAGGGGAAATGAAAAGGGGGGAGGGGAGGGAAAGGGACGTGCATGCAGCCCTTTTGCCTTCTTTTTTTTTGTTTTAATTTTTATTTTCATTTTATCTATCTATTTATCTAACTTTAACACTAACTCCATCCCATGCAATTTATTCTTTGTTTTCTTATATATATATATATGTATTTTTATTAACCCAACCAACAACTATATATTATTATTTTTTTCCGGATTTTACATTCTCTCCTCCTTAAGCAACATTCGTCCTCGAATGTGAATAAGGCCGTAATCATAATCACATAGACACAATAATGTTTATTGTTATTGTAACACTAATTTGGGGCTTCACACTTCCCCAATTTTTTTGTGTTACAGGATCTCTTCACTGAGAAGGTGAAAGAGATTAGTAGAGAGGTGGATGGACTATACATGCTAGATTCTGGCAGAAGCTGCATTCAATCAACATTTGCACCAGTCAATACAGTCAAAGTGTCAACTTCATCACCAGAGATGCAGGCAGGAATATGGCATAAGAGGATGGGTCATGTACCTACAAGTGTACAGAGAAAGATAGATGAATTTGGTAATAAAGCTAGTTTTACAATAAGCCACTGTGAGATTTGTCCCAAAGCTAGGCAAGTCATATTACATTTTCCTATCAGTACTAATAGAACTGAATTACCTTTTGAATTGTTGCATATTGATGTGTGGGGACCTTATAGAGTTTCCAATTATAATGGAATGAGCTATTTTCTCACAATAGTTGATGATCACACTATATGGACCTGGATTAATTTGATGAATGTCAAATCAGATGTGTCTTCTGTTTTGAGAAGTTTGTTTGCAGTCATTAAAACACAGTTCAATATAAGAGTTACAAAAATCAGATCAGATGATGGATTTGAGTTTTTCAATCATACTTGTGCTGAATTGTTCAAGCAGCTTGGGATTATACATCAAACTTTCTGCCCATATACACCACAACAGAATGTAGTAGTGGAAAGAAGGCATAGACATATTCTTGAATTTGCAAGGGCCATTAAATTTCAAAATCATTTGCCTGCAAGGTTTTGGGGTGATTGTATTGAGTCTGTTGTGTATATTATCAACAGAGTGCCCTCTGTGGTTATTGGGAATGTGTCACCATATGAGTAGTTATTTAAAAAAAATCTTAACTGTCTCACTTAAGGGTGATAGGGTGCTTGTGTTATGCAACAAATCTTGTCAAGAATGACAAGTTTGATATCAGGGCAATCAAGTCAATTTTGCTTAGGTATTCTATCAGGCACAAGGGATACAAACTTTTGAATTTGGTGAATAAGACCATATTCATAAGTAGATATGTAACATTTTATGAGGATATATTTCCATTTGACCAGGCCAAGCAATCTGAGGTGCTGCAGCAGACCTCTGATCATGATGAAAACTATTTTCCTGATCTTGAATCAAATGTAGATGAAGTAGGAGATCATATGACTCAAAAGAATGGAGCAGACAATCAAGTTATACACAATACTGAGCTGGATTGTATACCAGCAGAGCAATATGTGCCAGAAGAGCAGGTTATTTTAGAGCCAAGGAGACCAACTGGAGTTGTGATGCAGAAAGGAGATCATGATGAAAATCTGGATATAGGGGGATGTATTGAGGCTCACCTTGATGTTCATACAAGAAGTCCAGTTAGAGAGATAAGCCCCCTACATGGTTAAAGGATTATATTCACAGTACAACAAATTTCAGGACCATATAAGTCAAATATTTATTAGCTAGTACAGTTGATTATAGTGGACTTTCCAAATCTTATCATAGCTTTTTGGCCAATATTTCAGTGAATCATGAACCAACCTCCTATACAGCGACAGTAAGGGATAAAGGGTGGATATAGTCAATGAAGACTGAGATTCAAGCTTTGGAAGATAACCAGACCTTACAGTTTGTGGACTTACCCGCTGACAAGAAGGCTATTAGTTGTAAGTGGGTATACAAAATTAAATATAAAGCCTCAGCAGAGATTGAAAGATTCAAGGCAAGGCTAATAACTAAAGGATATAATCAAAGAGAAGAGATTCACTATCAAGACACCTTCTCACCAGTGGCCAAGATGGTCACTATTAGATCAGTTATATCAATTGTTGCATAAAGGAGGTGGATTATTCACCAGATGGATGTTTTTAATGCTTTTTTGCAAGGAGATCTTAATGAGAAAGTATACATGCAGTTACCACAGAGATTCAATTACAGTCAGAAAAAGGTTTGAAGATTGCTTAAGTCATTGTATGGACTTAAGCAAACATCTAGGCAATGGAACATCAAGCTGACCACTTCCTTGCTGGCCTCTGGTTTCACTCAAAGTCACTATGACTATTCCCTTCTAGCCAAGAAAGAAAGAGATAAAATAGTGATGATACTAATTTATGTTGATGATCTTCTCATTACTGGGAATGATAAGTTGCTCATTAATTCAACTAAGGAGATACTACAACAACATTTCAAGATAAAAGATCTTGGTGAGTTAAGGTACTTCTTGGGGTTTGAGTTTTCTAGGAACAATGATGGCATTGTGATGCATCAGAGAAAGTATATATTAGAACTGTTGGCAGACTTGAAGTTAACAGAAGCTAAGCCATATGGCTCACCTATGGAGCTGAATGTCCAGTTGACATATGTGGTGTTTGATAGGTACTTGCAGGATTTGGTTGTGGCAAATGGGAATGAAGTTGATTCTGGCATCAGTGATCCCTTAATGTAGGATATTTCACAGTACCAGAGACTTATTGGCAGACTTTTGTATTTAACTAATACTAGGCCTGACATAACTTTTGTTGTGCAGTGTCTAAGTCAGTTTATGCAAGCTCCAAAGGCCTCTCACATGGCAGAAGCTGGCAGAATAGTCAGGTATCTCAAGTTGTCTCCAGGGCTAGGAATTTTCATGCCCAAGGGAGACTTTCATGATCTATCAACTTATTGTGATGCTGACTGGGGATCCTGCCTCAATACCAAAAGATCGTGACTGGCTATGTGGTTTTCTTTGGTGGTTCTTTAATCTCTTGAAGGCCAAGAAATAGCCTACAATCTCCAGAAGTTCAGCTAAGGCTGAGTATAAGAGCTTGGCTTCAGTGGTAGCAGAAATTGTATGGATTGATGGTCTGTTTTCTGAACTTGGAGTTTTCTTGAAACTGCCTGTTCCAGTGTTTTGCGATAGCAAGTCAGCCATTCAGATAGTTGTCAACCCCGTTTTTCATGAACATACCAAACACATTGATATTGATTGCCACTTCATTCGGGAGAAAGTGCAACAGGGGTTGGTGTCTACTTTTCATCTTGCTACTACTGAACAACATGTTGACTTGCTCATTAAGGGTCTTACACAGAAGTAACACTTGTATCTAATGTCCAAGCTAGGCCTGCAAAACATTTTCTCAGGTCCTAACTTAAGGGGGAGGGGGGGAGTGTTGAGATTGTTCCTACTGCTGAAGATTGAAGGATGAATTTGCTGATTATTGCTGCAGATATTGCTGATTGCTGCAGTATATTATGATAGTTAGTTTAGTTAGTTAAATGTAATGTTTCCTTTGTTTACTTTTCTCTTTGTAAGTTTTTTTTGTGCACTTTAGTCCACAAGTCTTACTACTATATAAGTGAGACATTTGTAGCATTTTACACTCTGAAAAAAGTACTACGGTGGATTGTTAAAAATCACATCGGAGTGGATGACGATTTTGTAAGTCATTATCAGAATGTCGCACACAGTAAGTCCTTCATAGATGACAGTTTAAATAACTGTCACATAATATGTGACGGGCATAAATCGTCACACATTGGTCGTCGACTTTAACTATTTCCCGATTTTTTTTATTTTTTTTCCCGGGAATTTACAAATTTTGGCGGTAAAATATTTAAATTTTATTAGTTTAATATATTTTTTGGAGGTAAATTTTTAAATTAATTTTAATTTTAATTAAATTTAAATATAAAACAATTGTGGAAAAAATTATTTTGACGCATTTTGTTTAAATTTAATTAATTGTTTTTTAATTTTGAATAATAGTTAAATTGGAGAGAAATAACATATTGTAACTAATTAATCAAGACACCTGTACAATGTATTGCCAATATGCAACGTGACAGAAAACTCAGAATACCAATTGATGCAACATACATCTGACTTTAATAGGACTCTAATATTACAAACAACAACAATAGTCTTAGCCATACTCTCCAAGGTGTTAGTTGTATGTTCAAACTTCCTCAAATTCCTTTCATCCATAAGCTATGCACAGTTTCAACATACACTAATTTGAACAACTTTGTTGAAATGGCCCATTCCGTTTGTAGTGTTGATCCCATCTTCAAAATGATGAATCCAGTTGATTCCATTTCAGGAGTTGCAATAACATCACAGTTTAAACAACTAGTAACATGTAGAAAAAGCATTGGAAAACACCAAGCACTGCAGAATATTTCTACTTAATATTTTTCAATTAGTTTATTCCAAAATGCACGTTAAAGGTTTATTAAAAGATATGTGAAGCCTTAGATTATATTAATGTAGTAAGAAGATTGGCTCTGGATTAAAAATGGCCTATTGCAGCATATTGATTCAAGCGAGAAGTTTATCACTTGCACAAGATGTTCTAAAAGTAATTCACATGCCCTTTATGAAACAGAAACATATTGCATCTGGAAACAGATGAATGGATATAAAAATTGTCCTTAGATTTGGCAGACAACTTAATATTTACTTCAGATTTTGATTAGAGTTAGGGGACTCTAAATGGAGATGTTCGTCTTTGTTTTAATAAAGATGGATAAATGGGCACTTGGGCCTGAAACTGATGAAAGTGAGGGAAAATATGGTCCTAAACTCGATTATTTCATAATAATCGTTGTACCTCATCAGTCACATTAATTGGTTGATCAAAAATATCCCGACCTTGAACTACAAATATAAGTATTTGGAAATATTACAACTTCGAAATGCCGAAAAAATTCCCTAGGACTGCTATAACTGGCATGATATAGACCATGAAATATATTAAGGTGAATCTAACCTGCATAATCTCCACTCCGATTTGCGTGAGGATGTAAAGATTGAAGAAGCCGAACTGGAGCCCATAGTCTCCTATAAGATGGACGCTGCCATGAGAAAGAGTTCCATCAGTAGCCAACAAAAATATGCATAATCAGCTCCATCAATGGCAAATTAACCATTCACACCCATTAGCAACCCCCCACGGCCCCACCCCCACAAAAAAACAGAATAACATGATCTATAGTTACTGCCATTAACTCAAGCAAGAAAATGCACCAGTCTAAAACAGGGATTTGAAACTCAAGAAAAGTTAGAAAATTAAAACAAGAAGAATTAAAGACGAGATCTTGGAGGAGTTTAAGAACATTTCATTACATTAGTAGAATTGGAGGGACATTACATTATTAATAGAGACATCTGATTTCTTGAATTTAGGAATTCATGAAATGATTGTAACAGAAGAGTGATACTAAAAAATAATCGCATTATTATATGTATGTTTAGCTAGAATAAAATTAGTGAAAGAGAAAGATGAGATAAAACTAGTCCAGCTAAAGCAACCAACTTCAATTTTGACTTGAATAACATCTTCCCTTCACTTTTCAATTAAACTAAAAATCAAATCAATGATACCTTCAAGTGAGCAGCAGCTTTGTCCTTGTCAGTGAAGACATCAGTTGACTCAACAACAAAGTCAGCACCAGCTTGAGACCATGGGATTTCCTTAGGGTTCTTTTAACAATTACAGAAAATATCATATATTTATTCAGCACCAAAACTGAAGTAAGTAGAAGCATACAACAGATTTGTACCTGATTCTAAAGACTGTGACAGACTTCTCACCGAATAGGTGCTTCCATTGTCCATGTACTGAAAAATACTTAAACATATATGCATGCACCAATAACAACGATCCAAGTTAAATTCCTCACGGATCTAACATCCTAACCTAAAGTACTTAACACAGGCTAATCAAACATGAACACCCAAATTAAACACTTACACTAAGCGCATAATTAACAAAATAACTAAACTAAGCACATAATTAACAAAGCAAATAAACTAAAACAAATAATTAACAAAGCAACTAAAGAATGTGATATTTAACTAAGAGGATCTCGTAATTACCTCTTTGATGCACAACCGTGAAGAGAATACAGAGTGGGATGCCTTCTCCAAATACACAAGCTCAGGCCACACAAGAAAAGAAATCGAAGAATTTAAACTATGATACCTTAGAAAATTTCTAGGGTTTTGAATTTGCTCAAATAGAGACTGTTTGATTTTTTTGGGTGAAAATACCACTGTCAAGACTTTATGCTTAATTTCAGGCATAAATTATCAATTTAACACCTTTTGCTTAATTTCCTAAAATCTGGATCTTAAGGCTTTTTCAAAAAAGAGAAGGGTATGGTTTCCTTTTTTGCTTCAAAATTCAAGGGTCGTTAAGACCCAAGAACCCCAAATTTTGAAAAGAAAATATTTGAAATCGACCAATGAAAATCGAACGAGGAAGAGGACGATGCCTCGTCCTTGACTATGCAAAAAAAGGCAAGAGGGGGGGGGGGTACCTTTGATGGTGGTGTGTTAGCGGAGAGAAGGGGTGAAGAAGATAAGGGTGCTCGAACCCTAGCCGAAAATGACAGCAGCACTGTACCGACGAAATTCTTCTGACTCTTTGTTATTTTGGTAAAGAGAATGAAGAGAGTGGAGGGCGGCGGCTAGGGTTCTCGAACCCTAGCAGAGTTATGAATGAAATGAGGGTATACCCCTCCTCTTTATTGAATTAAAAGTGAATATGAGTCGAGTCAGGTCTAAATTGGGTCGTGTTGGGTCGGGTCAATTAAAAACAAATGGGTCATCCCTATAAAACCGTCACACAACATGTGACGGTGCAAATACCCATCATATAACTGTCATAAATTTATTACAGTGTAAATAATTGTTACACATATGTCGTGTCTGTTGACCAAGAAGTCAAGAAAATAATTGTCACACTATGTGACAGTTGAAAAAACTGTCTGACTGTCACCGTAGGTCATTTTTCTTGTAGTGTTACTTTGAAGAAGTGAGATAAAAGCTCCCACAAATAATGTCCTTCCCCTTCTAGCTCCCTTCGACAATATGCCATCTGATGTGCAATTCTGATGCATGCAATGAGATTATCGACTTAATCTGAAAACTATCATATGGACACTTATCTGTGTGAGCATATATTTTCCATTTGATCAGTCACCTATTACATAGCAATAATGCATCACATTGGCACCTAGAACTTCGACATTCGTGGCATTTGACCGAGTCTTCTGTTAAGTGTTGTTATATGTTTGAAGTATTACTTAGTTTAAAGCTGCAGGTTCTAACTTGTACTGCAATACTGCTCTTCCTCCTGACATTATTACTTCCTCGTCTTACTTTCATTTTTACTAAATCAATCCTCATGCAACTAGTGTATTCCGATTTATAGTAAATCGTCCATATTACTGCTCTTTCTTGTTTTTTTATACTTTTTACCTAATGAAAGTTAGTAGGCTTATTTGGTACTAAGTTGTGCGGACTCTCTGTTTTGGTGCCGTCCCCGTACCGGATACGGGGATACAGGTGTAGGGTTTAGTCGGATTCGTACACGCAGCGAAATTTAAAAAATTGTGTTTCAAACCCGACGACGATCAAACTGTAGGATGATTATACAGTGTAAAACAACAAAGCAACAATGTAATACTTCGAACGAATACTTACATTGTAGATAGCAATCTAAAATTCTTAAACTTTATGTAGTCCGAGGGTGCGCACGCAATAATCTCTGGCGACGTGGTCTTGCTCCAGTTTTGCTTCGTTTCTATTTTATTCTAATGTCTCGGTCATCAACCGAACATTTATATACTCTCTAATTACATCTTTGAATCGACTGAACATTTACAATTGACATAGTGTTACCCTTCAGGCCTTTTCATAGTGACACTAATAACATTAGAGTCTACACGGAACTCCTAGACTGCGCCGGAAGACGAACTCAATATGTAAAGTTTAGCTACACGAAACATGTGAACTGAACCTCTATGTGGGAAGATAAAATCTTTTCATTCATGACACACACTCAATCAAGCTTAAGATTTGTCAAGTGTCTATCCAAATGGCTTGATTATTATAACTCATCTTTATTAGTTGACAACAAGACCATATCAATGACATGTCCACTGCATTGGCCAATGACTTAGTCAACCTAATATCATATGAGTATCTGAGTGTTCACTTAAATATACATTCAAGGAATGAATCCTAATCTTGGCTCACATACCACTTTTAATCTACTTCGTAATGTACCCAAAACAAGCCGCGTCTCAACCTATAAGGCATTTGAGCTTAGGACAGGATTAAAGTACATTACTCCATAAACAATGTGATATTGACCACAAGTCTAAGAACTTCTATCTCCCACATGCTGATGACGTTATAGACATTTAACAATACTGCACATCAGCAGGGTATACCAATACTTCAACAAGTATTCATGTGTCCATCACGAGTTGTCATAACTCGTAGCAAGTGAGACATACTACATCCCCTAAGAATATGATGCAGACCACATGTCGACGTATCGCATATCATCGATATCCCAATCGATGATCATTAGTCGAGGTAATTTAAGAGTTACGTTATAACATTAATTCTCACATCATTAATAAACACGTGAACTCTATGAATGCATTTATAAAATATTATAAACAATCAACTAATAATTCAACAAATGCAAATGTCATAATATTAACCATCATTAATATAAATACGAATGTGTATAAAATATATTTTGTCCTAATACAGATTGTCTCTACGACATACATATATTTTCAATCTCCCACTTGGCCTAGAGCAAATCACCAACATATCTAATACACATGTTCTCAAAATGACCATTATGCTTCATCAAGCTTAATGATTTAGTAAAAGGGTCTGCTAGATTATTGTCTGTGGGAACATAATCTATCATAATATCTTCAACCTCCACCATCTCTCGGAAAATGTGGTACTTCCTCGGTACATGATTGTTTCTGTTAGTTGATCTTGGTTTCTTTGCTTGTGCAATAGCACCAGTGTTGTCACAATAAATGGTTATTGGACAACCAACACTTGGAACAACCCCTAGTTCCTTCAGAAACTCAGAAATCGTGACAACTTCTTTAGCAGCTTTCGATCCAGCAATGTACTCCACTTCAGTAGTCGAATCAGCAATAATAGCTTGTTTGGAGCTCTTTCAGCTCACTGCTCCTCCATTGAAAATGAACGTGTAACCAGACTGAGATTTGAAATCATCATTATCTGTCTGAAAATTAGCATCGGTATACCCAGTGGCAACCATCTTATCTCCTCCACCATAGACTAAGAAGTAATCTTTAGTACGTCTAAATACTTAAGAATATTCTTGACTGCCTTCCAGTGATCCTCACCAGGATTCTGCTGGAATTTACAAGTCATACTAAGTGCAAATGCCACATCTGGCCTAGTACAAGTCATGACATACATGATTGATCCTATAGCCGAAGCATATGAGATCCTCTTCATGCGCTCAAGTTCTGCAGCACTAGAAGGGCAACCCTTCTTAGATAACTTGATGTCTTGACTCATTGGAAGACCACCTTTCTTGAAATTCTCCATCACTTTGTCTATGTAGATTGACTGTGACAGCCCCAACAATCTATTAGGTCTATCTCTATAGATCCTAATTCCCACAATGTAGCAGGCTTCACCTAAATCCTTCATCATGAAGGTCTTGGACAACCAATCCTTAACCGACTGCATGAGAGTCTTATTATCTCTCATTATCAATATGTCATCAACATATATAATAATGAAGACAATACCTTCATCATTGCGTTTGATATAAACACAAGGATCCTCTTTGCTTCTGACGAAATCAAAAGATGTGATAGCCTTGTCAAAGAAAATGTTCCAACTCCTAGAGGCTTGCTTAAGTCCATAAATGGACTTCTGTAGCATGCACACATCATTTGTTCTGGACTCGGATGAAAAACCCTCGGGTAATTTTATATACACTTCCTCAATTAGATCACCATTGAGGAATGCAGTTTTGACGTCCATCTGCCAAATGTCATAATCATAATGTGCAGTTATCGCAAGCAAAATCCGAATAGACTTTATCTTAGCCACTGGTGAAAAGGTCTCATCATAATCCATGCCAGGACGCTGAGTGAAACCTTTAGCCACTAGTCTAGCTTTATAAGTCTGAACCTTGCGAGATGCATCAATCTTCTTCTTGAAGACTCATTTGCATCCTATGGGTTTAACCCCATTCGGCAAATCAACCAAGTTCCACACTTGATTGATATACATAGATTCCATTTCAGATTTCATGGCTTCTTGTCATCTCTTCGAATCAATGTCTAGCATTGCTTCGCTGTAGGTTCTAGGCTCGTCATCATCTGGAATATCTAGTTCATTTTGTGTCTCCACAAGTAGATTTAGTCTTTCCGAAGGACAATGAGTTTTAACAAACCTACGAAGTTGAGTGTCTTATAGTTCAGTTACATGTATGTTCTGACTGTGAGTAGTTTCTTGTGCATTGGTCGATCCACCAGCATTAGAGCTTTCAGGAATATCATTTTCATGTCTTTCCTGAATGGGAGGAGGTGCAACTGGTGCACTAGCTCCCAAGGTTTGTGCAGGAGGATCTTGCATTTCTGCATATCTCTTCGTAGCACTCCTACTGGACAAATGGCGTACCCTGAGTACCCAATCTTCCCCATAAGCTCCTACGGATTTCTTGTCTTGTTGACTCAGCAAGGGTTCAACCTCTATGTTACTTTGTTCTTGAATTTCTTCAAGTTCTATCTTTGTGCAACTCACTTCCTTGTAGACATATTCATCTTCAAGAAAAGTAGCGTTCCTAGAAACAAATATCTTATGTTCTCCAGGAAGATAGAAATAGTATCCCTTAGTTTCCTTTGTATACCCAACGAAGTAACATTTCTCACTTTTAGACTCCAACTTATCAGTGATCAACTTCTTGACATATGCAGGACACCTCCAGGGCCTCATGTGTCTAAGTGATGGCTTCTTGCCACACCATACCTCATATGGTGTCTTTTCAACTGATTTAGAAGGAACTCTGTTCAGAACATATATCGAGGTTAGAATAGTGTATCCCCAAAGGTATGTAGGAAGAGCTGAAAAACACATCATAGAACGAACCATGTTAAGCAAGGTTATGTTTCTCCTCTCGGCAACACCATTCATCTGAGGTGTTCCGGGAGGTGTCCATTCGGAATGAACTCCATGTAGCTTTAAGTAGTCAAGAAATTCTTTACTCATGTATTCACCCCCTCAATCAGATCGGAGAGTCTTGATACTCTTTGAGGGCTGTTTCTCAACTTCACACTTAAACTCCTTAAACTTTTCGAAAGCCTCGGATTTGTGTCTCGTAAGATACACATATTCATACCTCGATAAGTCGTCTGTAAAAGTAATGAAGTAAGAGAAACCTTCTCTAGCTTGAGTCGAAAATGGTCCACATACGTCAGTATGTACCAACTCAAGCACCTCCTTGGCATGGATCCCCTTTCCAGAAACAGGTTTAATGGTCATCTTACCTTTCAAACAGGATTCACAGTTACCATAAGATTGTAAGTCAAATGGTTCAAGGTAATTTAATTTCCTCAATCGTTTTATCCTGGTTTGATTGATATGACCAAGTCTGCAATGCCACAAGTAGGTAGAATTTCTTTCATTTAACTTAGCTCTTTTATTTTGTACATTGAAAATTTCCCTGCGGCAGTTTAATGTATACAATCCATTCACAAGAGGCGCAATTTCATACACAACATTATCATAAGCCAAAATCATATTGCTATTATTAATTCTTGAGGAAAAGCCCTCAGTGTCAAGAACAGGAATGGAAATAATATTCTTTGTCAAAGAAGGAACATAATAACAATTGCTTAACATTAAAATATTGCCGGAAGGTAAATCTAATCTATAATCTCCCACGCGCTCATCATCAACTCATGCTCTGTTTCCGACGCGCAGGTCCACCTCGCGAGGTCTGACCTTCCTGCTATTAGTTAGCCCATGTACATTTGTACAAATGTGTGAGCCACAAGCGATATCTATTAACCAGGAATGAAAATCATTTATAGATAGATTAATTTCAATTACAAACATACCTTGTCCACTAGAAGATGGTGCACCTGGTGCCATCCCTCCTCCTGGAGATGTACAGTCCTTCTTCCAATGCCCCTTCCTGTTGCAGTTTATGCACACATCTAATGCTGAAAGTTTCTTCTTCTTCACCCCTCCTTTGGGCTTCATTGCTTCTGCCAGAGCAATAGTTTTACCCTTCCTCTTCTGTTGTCCCTTACCTTTCGGTTTGGGATAACTAGAGGCCTTTACTCGCCCTCGAGTAAAGTAATAAACAAAAAATAAAAACGAAAACAAAATCAAATAAAAGACTCAATAAAATGGATCAAATAGTTATAGCAATGCTCTTTCAAAATCATGGATGAAATATAGGATAATATGTTAGAACATATATAGCATGCGTAATTAGCAATTTAGAATTTCAAGTTAGATATTCCGCAAATTCACTTGGATCATAGTCACTGAAAATACAAACACATAACCTATGCATGTCAGTTTCATTCCATCTTTTCCAAACGCTATAGACCTGTTTACTTGTTATTCTCCACTAATCATAGACATACACATTAGAGATCATCAGGACTTTCAAGGGTTGTAATGTAGGCTTAGGCAGAGGTAGGTAAAAATAGACATTTTAGGCTCAAATTACGTACCATAAGCATTTTTCATTCAAACTCCATTTTTTTCATTCTTTTTACTTTCTTTTTAGGCTCATACCTATTTGTCCCCTCTTTTATTTTGAGAGAATGAGACATATTACTCAAGAACACGCACCCCAAACTTAGGCTTTTGCATATTTTTCATTGGGGTGCATCAAATTTTTCATTCTCTTCTTATCTCTTTTTCAACACTTTTCATTCCAAAAATCTTCAATTACCACTTATGGCACATACATGGAATCATAAGGTGTCAAACAAAGATATTATTTTAGGCTCAAAGGGACAGACTAGAGATACAATTTATGTCAGGGTAGGTAATGACTGGTCAGAAGGGCTATCAAAGAAATGTCTGAATCATCTCCCTAAACATGTACATCTTAACTATTTTGCCTCAAATAACAAGCAAACATATTTTTTAGACATTTTTCAACTTTTCTTTTCATAACTGACACACATAGGCTAAGCACAAATATCCCAAATAATTAGATGTCATAAATTTTTGGCATATCTAACTTAAGCACACAGATTGTCGCTTTTAATTCAATTATATTATCTCACTTTATCCATTCAATATCTTTAGCAACTACAACATGCATGATCCATAAAAAATATTATGACTCAAAAATACATGGAGCAACACAAAGACAAATCAAAAAGACTCAAAAATAAAACAATGAAACAAAATAAGACACCCTCCAAACTTAATCGACACACTGTCCCAAATGTGTGAAGACTAAAAATAAAGGGACAACTTACTGACACAACACAGTGGTCATAACAGAGGTCTGGGAGGAAAAATTCTGAAATTTACATAGTTTTCAGAATTTCAGCATTTTTGACACTTTTTTCTTCAGAGTTAGCTTCCAGTCCACCTGTCATCCAAAAACACAAGACAAGAAACTAAGACCGTGAGACTGTTCAAGATAAAATAAAACAAACTAAAACAGAAAATCAAACTAACATAATTAATAAATATTGGGTTGCCTCCCAACAAGCGTTGTCTTTAACGTCTTTTAGCCGGACGCAGTTAATCTTTACTAATGCCTAGTGGATCCTTCTGCGAACGGCTTGCAATTCGGACAATTATTGTTGTGGGTCTCACTTCACCTACAACATTTTTTTCAAACAAGGGTCTCAGATTTAAGATTGCCCCCATTTACACAATGCAGACTTGCCTTCAAGACTCTCTATAATGTAGGGATCAGTGAAACTCCCTCATCTCTCAACTTTTGGGGGTGCCCATGAGGGTATGGACTTTCTGGTTGGGGCTCAGCAATGATAGTTGGTGGTGTCTTTTCTGCAATGGGTATAAGAAAAATAAATTCCAAGGAATCCAAAAAGGTGAAAAATTGGATCTCAGTAACCTCTTCTTTCTCTACACCAACTATCTCTCTCAATTCCTCATTATTCTCAACAACTTGTTGTGGTTCAGGTTCCTCACTCTGCTTATCACTCCCCACAACTGTGTCGCTAGACAGATTTTCTTGATGTACATTGATCACCATATCCATCAGCTACCCTATTTGTCTCTTCAAATTTTTGAGGGACACTTATGTTTCAGCCATAAACTGAGTCTGGAACTTGGTGAGCCTGAGTATGGCTGCCTGCAACTTATTTTGATCTTCCTGTGGAACTTGTGGGTTAGGTTGTTGTTGACGATTCCACTGCCTCTGATAGTAGTAGTAGTCCATTGTTTTTTCAACTTTACCTACAAAATAAGATAAATAAAAAGTGATAAAAAAAATGCTCGCAGAACAAGTTAGAAACTTGTTCCTGGAGCAACCAAATTAGAAATAAAATAACATAATCAAATATATACAAACCAAATTAGAAATAAGAATAGATAATTCGATATTGAAAGTACGTCAATCCCCGACAACGGCGCCAAAAACATGTTAGGCCGATTTCCAATTGCTCAAGCAAGTGTACGTATCGTTACAAGTAATATAGTCTGTAAGACTGAATATCGTCCACAGAGACTAGTTATCAAGTACCGATTATCTAAGTTTTAGTTTCTATTTGGTGAACGTTAATTTGTTTGTATTTTTATCTAATAACTAAGACTAAGTAATTACAGAAAATAAACTAATTATGATAATACTTGGTTTAAATCAGTTATGATGAAAATAAGGCTTCCAATAACCTCAACTATCCACTCTTTTCAATCCTTAATGCAACAAGAATGACCTCTTCTTCTACGTTAAGATAACAGGTTAGCTAAACTGTCTTATATTCCGGTTAGGATATATAATCTCTCAACCCCAGTGCAGAAACCTTCTATATTTCTATGATAGGTTTTACCACATATGAGGATTAAGAACAATAACCTACAATGCTACACAAGTATCGGGGTACTTTCGTCCACGATTTTAACCTATGTCTATTCAATTACAGCATATCCAAATCTCTCCTCTCGGTTCTTGATTCGAAATCATATAAATTGTGATAATTAGTGATTAGTTAACTATCAAACATTCATACCAGTATTGAATAAATCTTAATCAAGTGAAGAAGAAACAAATCTACTGCATTAATTCATGAATAAGAGTTTCAAGTGTTTCAATAGGAAACCCCTAATAAAGTGTTTAGTTCCTAGTCATAGACATGCTAAGAACTAATTCAATATCCAACATGAACTGAAATAAATAAAAGAGAAAAGGAAAGAACTTGAACAAAGTTATCTCCAATCTTGTAGCTTGTGACCTCCTTTTCCTCTCCAAAGTAGAATGTAGAATTATGTACAAGATGCTTCATTTAGGTCAGAGTTTTAGGGATTATATAGTTGAGAAAAATTGCGCTTCGGACCCTTTTAACCCTCTGAAATTCGACCAAAAATATCAGATTTTTCGCGTCGGTGTCGAAAATACTGAAGCAAAATCAGACTCCGCAGGACAATTAGCGCTGCTGGCAGGCGCCGAGGCACTGATGCGCGAAAAGATGCACACACTTAAACGCAAGTGCACGTTATCGTGACAAGTAATATAGTCTTAGCAAGACCGAATATCGCCCATGCGATTAGGTTCAAGTACCAAATATCTATCTTTTGGTATTTATTTGGTAAATTGATATTTGATTTTGTGGTTTATAACTACAATTATAAAGGCTAATTTAACTAATGAGTTTACTTGATTGTGATGAATAGGCTTCCACGCCTCCTCACTATCCGCTTATGTCACTTATTAATGCAATAACTTACGGTCTTCTTCTTTGGGAGAAAGCAGTTCACTAAATCGCTTTATACTCCCGTTAGGGTTATATAAACACTCAACCCCAGTATTGCACATTACCTACCTTTCGGTGATAAGGATAACTCTATAGGAGGATTAAGACTAATAACCTAGTTAACCGTCACGCACAATGCGTAAAATTGTGTCATAAGCCTCTCGTTAACGCTTACATAAATAATTGAGGTATTTTCATCCCCAATCCAAGAATGTCTACCCAACTTACAGCATATTCACAATCCCCTCCTTTCGCAGTCTGATTAGAAATCATATAGTGATAATTAGTTGTCAATTAACTACCAAACATTCAATTTAATTATTGGATAGATCTCAACAAGAAGAATAACCATAAGCGTCATTAAATCATAACATAAGTTTCTAGAGATTCAACATGGAAATTTATAGAGGAATTAGTTCCTAGCCATTGACATGACAAGAACTAATTCCATGTTCTTCATAAACCAAATAAAAACAAGAAAAGAAAAGAAAATACTTAAAATGAGTCTCAAGCCAAAGATCCAGGTTGTGTTGTGGAATATTTACAATATGGATTGGTGGAAGGATGGATGTAGAATGGTGAATGGTGGAATGGAGAATGAATAATTCTTCTAATGATGTAGAGTATTTATAGCCAAAGAATCCTTTAGGTGAAGGGTTAGGGATTTTGTAGGTAGGAAAAGTTATTAGAATCCTTTTAGGTAAGGGTTTTAAGGTAGGAAAAGTTATCCCTTTAGGTAGGAAAAGTGTTATACCCCGTAGTTCCAGGGTATGTATGTGAGGATGTACGTACGAGAATACGACAGAAAATTTGGAAAGAAAGAAAGATGTGATTTTTCGACGGAAAAGTTTCCGGTTTTTGTGAAGAAAAAGGTTCGTTAATGGGAATTGGATTCCCAGATTTGGTATTTGGACTTCTTGGATTATATTAGAATTTTGAGATTTTATTTTCGGAAATGGTCACGTGGGGCCCACGGGAGAAATTTACGGTTTTGTGGGGCCCGCTTTGTTTTTGAGATTTCCGGTATTTTGGATATTACATGTTGTAGTAGTTATACTTGAGTATATTATATTGGAAGGATTGAACTGTATTTACATCGACTGCATCTTACGATGAGACTTGTAGTATTATTGTGAGAATTGAACACGTCCCGGTTAGACGTGTAATCCTCGAGAGTTGTTGGCCCGTAGCAGCCTTGGTAGGAGGAGATTTATGTGATAAGCGGGGAGGTCTTAGAATTTTTGTAGAATAAGGAACCATGCATTTAGAATATTCTACGAAGAGAACTAGAAGTTGATAGATGTATTGTGGTTGTTATAGGTGGATCTTCTACGCGCGACATACTTGACTTGGCTTGTGGTTTAAGCTAAAAAGGTATGTGATTCTTCCTATACTCTTGAGCATGATTATTGTGAACTATATAGTACGGTAGACGTACGTGTGTGAAATGAGTTTTGTTTGTTTTAAACATAAAGTGTCATAATGGCTTTATGGGAAGTTAGTTATAACGACTTTATGAAAATAAAAGAAAGATTTGATTTTGAAAGTTAAGAGACTTGATCTTGAAAGATAAGAGACTTGACTTATAACCGACTTGTTTTCAGAAAAGGAGAAGTAACTTGATTTAAGTATAGGTTACTTGTTTTGGAAAGAGTAAGTTATTGGGTTTTAAAGAGTATACTTGATGTTGTTTAAAAGAAAAGCACTTGGTTTTAAAAGTATAGAGTTCTTGATTTTAAATCTTATAAAGATTTTCGGAAGGTGTAGTAATTTGGTTTGAAAGGAAAACGTGTTTTTAATACTACAGTATTAGTATCACGTGGCTTTTACGTAAAAGAGATCTTTTTGAAGAACGAAAGTATGTAGTATTTTGGGTTTGAAACCGGATTGTTGATTAAAATGAATGTATGTTGAACTTGCCTACGCTTGTTGTGATAGTCTTTGATGTGCAAATGTTTTGTTGATATCGCCGTGACTCGTGGTGGCTATCCGATTGATTGATTGACATACCGACGTTGGGTGGTCCACGAGTATCGTCCACTTTGAGTATCGATCGTTGTTCGCATCGCCGACTCTCAGGAGGGCCGGCTTATCCGATTGATTTCCTTTGGACACGCCGACGCGATGGATGTTCCACGCACGCGCCCAGAGGATGGTTTCACGCCATGACTTCCGAGTGAGACGCCGGTACGCGGTCATTTGAGGTTCAGTTGTTAGTCCACGGACCGCTAATCCATGGTTAGCCGCGGTGACGAGCGATCACGGCTTGATTTGTACGTGTGGTTCGTGCACACTTTAGATACTTGTTCGTCATTTTCTCGCACCAGAGCCTCGGTAGATAGCTTAAGATACTTGCCTTGGCCATATCTTGTGAGACGGTAGGCTATCAGACGTTAGCTTAAGATACTTGCCTCGGCCAGTTGCGTGGCTAGCTTTTGGACTGGTAGTTGGCTTCCGTACCTTGCCCGTGATGGGATATGACTAGCTTTTGGACTGGTAGTTGGCTTCCGTACCTTGCCCGTGATGGGATATGACTAGCTTTTGGACTGGTAGTTGGCTATTCTACTTGGCCCGATCGGTTTTGATGACGACGCAGGATCTAGTGTTCGTGTTCACATACGGGTGTTGTTTTACACCATGTACTGCCGGCGAGGAATGAGTTCCACGCGCACGAGTGGTATTATGGGCGTGAGACCCATAGTTATGTGAGTGATTATTCGGGATATCGTGCCCTTACTTGACATAATCGCACTTTATTGCGAAATGGTTTTATAAAATGATGAAATGTGATTTCATTCTGATTTTCGCCACATACTTAGTACTGTTATCGACCTCTTCGGCCGCTCATGCCGCAGTGAGGTACATCGGTTGTGGATCCTCGCCATGGATCACGACAACAGATTGGAAGCTCCGCTTTCTCCGAGGCTTATCTTTTGTATGTTTCCGAGTTGTAGGTTCTTGTACATTCTGGTATGGCGGCCCCGTCCCGTCATAGTTGTTGTTACATTCTTAAGTCCGTAGAAATCTTGTTGCAAGGTGGTTGTAAAGGATCAGAATCGTTCGGTTTGATATATATACGAGGCGCACCGCTTTGGTTGGCCTATTTTCTTATGATGTATCTTGTTTCTGTTTAAGTTTTTATTTTCACTGATTTTCTCCGATGTTGTATCACTAGGGTGCCGGGTAAGGCACGATCGCGCCCGAGGTCGGGTCGTGACAAAAGTTATCCTTTAGGAAGGAAAATTATCCCTTTAGGATTCTCAAACATGTCACCCGCCCAACACTTCATAACTCCGCCGGCGCCATGGCCTCGCAGATCAGCCGGGCGCTACCAAAATCAAAAATCTGACGGCTTGAGTCAGGCCACAAGCGCCGCTGCCAGCGCCGCGCTCAGTGACGGAATTCTTCGGATTTTTCGCTTCTTCGCCCTTTGTTCGTCCTGGCCTTCGTCGATCTCCTCTATAATTTCCGGAACTTCTTAGACTTCCTTTCTTGGCCCTTTTTGTGTGCAATTCCATCTCAATTAAGCTCATTTTCTCTTCTTTTCGCCATTTCTCCATTTCTGACCGCTGTGACACAAAAGAAAGGAAAACGACCCTAATATTATACTAAACATAAACAAAATGAGTAAAATACTAACTAAAATTGACTCAAAAAGTGTATATAAAATACACCGATCAGGCGCCTGAGGCGTTAATTTCTCGAATTTTCGGTTCTTCGTCCTTTTTTCCTCCAGACTTCGTCTAATTTCTTCTATACTTCCCGGGACTTCTTAGGCTTCATTTCTTGGTCTTTTATTCTTCAATTTCATCTTAATTATTCTCATTTCATCTTCTTTTTGTCATTTCTCCATTTAGGACCGTTGTGAGTCAAAAAAAAGAAAAACGACCCTAATACTATACTAAACACAAATGAAATGAGTAAAATACTAACTAAAAATGACTAAAAAGTGTATATAAAATATGCCTAACAAGGTCCACCTCGCGAGGTCCGACCTTCCTACTATTAGTTAGCCCCTGAGCCACAAGCGGTATCTAATACCCAAGAATGAAAATCATTTATAGATAGATTAATTTCAATTACAAACATACCTTGTCCACTAGAAGATGGTGCACTGTGCCATCCTCCTCCCGAGTCAGCATAATCCTTCTTCCAATGCCCCTTCCTGTTGCAGTTCATGCACACATCTGATGCTGGAAGTTTCTTCTTCTTCGCCCTTCCTTTGGGCTTCATTACTGCTACCGGAGCAATAGCTTTTCCCTTCCTCTTCTGTTGTCTGTTACCTTTCGGTTTGGGATAACTAGAGGAGCCAACCATCAGGATAGGTTTGCTCTTGGAGACCGAAGATTCAAAAGTTTTCAAAGATATCAGGTACTCGCAACTTCGCCTTAGTTCCATTCATATTGTAATTTATAATGAAACTCTCGAACGAATATGGAAGTGAATGGCGGATGAGTGTGGTAGCGACTCTGTCATGAAACTTGATTTCAATGGATCCCAACCTTTCTATCAACTCAATCATTTTCAAAACATGAGGTGACACTTGACCCCCTTCAATGAGTTTACATTTGAAAAGTTCTATGAGCAGTTCATACTCCATTGTCTGAGACTGCGAGTCATAGAGACTCTTTAAATGTATCAACATCTCATTGGGCTCCATGTTCTCATGTTGTCTTTGTAATGTAGGTGACATAGAAGACAACATCAAACACTGAGCTGAAATGACATCATCATAATGTTTTTGATAAGCCACTTTATCAAAGGTTGCATATTCGGCAGAGTCCTCCGCATGCACTGAAGGGAATACCTGGTCCAATGTATATTCAATTTTCTCTTGTCTCAGGACTATTCTCACATTCCTGAGCCAATCTATAAAGTTGGGTCCAGTCAATCTATTGAATTCCATTAGCATTTTCATTGAGAAGTTCGACATTCTGAATATCTAAAGATATAGGTAGATAAGAAAAATGCAATCAAAATTTTATTCTACTAATTATACACATTCATAATATGCTAATTTAACATGACCTTTTTGTTTAATTAACTCTCACTATTTTACATACTTCTACGACCCCAAGGTAGAATACGGACTTAGAACATTTTAAAGTCATGATGGGCCAAGATCCAAACATATGTTATATCCGCGTTTGCTTTGGCTGATAACTTCAATAGCATACTTTGGTAGGTCCTCAACCAATTGTAAAGCTTATTCACAACTCTTGGTTTGATTAATATCTTTCATTTTAATCTTACGTCTTTAGACTAGTCCGACACTTTGGCGCCAAGATTTATCTAAACAAGTCAACCCCATTACACGATTGCGTTTAAATGCCTAAGTAAATTTAGCCTTTGCAAGAAAATACTTTGGTGTAAACACCTACAAAAGTTTATTATCAACTTTCATTTTAACACTTCTATGAAAGGGTCTGAGTCCTCGTAGACTTAGAACAAATGCTTTGACATAAATACTCATATCGCCGAAAATGATTTTGCACACTAACAATTATAATGGACGACACATTTTACTTAGACTTATATTTTAATGTTTGAGGAACATTTTCAGTTTTTGGGATTTTAACCAAGATCAACAATTATGTTATACATTTTATGACACCTTATCATGCAATTTCTAAACACATTTAGATGGGTAACCATCAAACCCAATGTGTATGATATAAGATGGTTTTAATCACATACTGGGTGTCGTCTACCAGACAGTTATAGCGATCACTGAAAGTAAATAATTACTGGGCGCCGCCTACCCAGACAATAATTGCGAACGCTATGCTAATAATTTAAATGCATCACATTCAATCATTTAACACATTTTGTATATTATAGAATAATATATCATTAATGACAATCATGAGTTTATTTGTCTAAACTTTAAAACTATGTCTATGTCAAACAATCCCTAAATATTTTCTGATTTAAAGTTATGATTTTCAGGATTTCTGCAACTTTTAAAATTTACAGTATAGTCCCTTAAGAATTTAAATGTTTAATTCGAACCCCAATAAATTTTAAAAAATGCAATTTTAACTCTTATAAAATATTTTCAGGTTTCAAGGACCTGTTTGCAATTTTCAGAACTCAAAAATCAAATTTTCAGAAAGTTTCTTTAATTACAGATTTGCCCGAAAGGACCAAATCTGTTCAATTTAAAATTTTATTTTCAGATTCTGAAATTCTAAAACTTTCAGAATCAGATTATGAAACTTTGAAAACTTCAGTTTCTGATTTCGAAATTCTGAAAGTTTTAGAATTTCAGTTTCTGATTTCGAAAAAAAATTAATATTTTCGTCGACGGCGTCGCGACGCCTTTAGAGACGGGAAATTCAGCAGTTTTCTCGAAAATTTATTTTAAGCTTCTGGATGAACAATGTCATGACCCTATTGAACAGAGTCATGGCGCCGCCGCAAAAACCCTAGTCAGCGCCATGGCGCTCCATGATGGAGTCGTGCCACCTTGACCCCAAAAACACAATTTCTGCAATTTCAGATTTGCATATCCATTTCATACCCCTTTCACTATTTTACAGCACGTTCATCGATCATTATCAGATTCCGTCTCGTTCCTCGTTTCAATGCACCATGTTCGAATCGAACCGGTCACGCATATCAACTTAGATGAGTTAGATCTGAATGACTTCCTCGATTACATCACTGTTCAACAGATCTGGAGACAAAACTATGTGTTCTTGAGTTTTAAAGGTTCTTAAAGCTTTTAAACGACATAAATTAAATTTAAACAAATCCTAACCCATATTATCATTAATATTCATTGTATAATCACACAAAACAACCCAGGCTTTGATACCACTGTAGGGTTTTGTCGGGTTCGTACACGCAGCGAAATTTGAAAATTTATGTTTCAAACCCGACGACAGTCAAACTGTAGGATGATTATATAATGTAAAATAACAAATCAACAATGTAATACTTCGAACGAATACTTATATTGTAGATAGCAATCTGAAATCCTTAAACTTTGTGTAGTCCGAGGGTGCGCACGCAATAGTCCCTCGATTTGTAAGTCATGAACTGTAATGTAATTCTCCTTTGGAATGCTAGGAATTCCAGCAGAGTTTCAGTATAGTTAATCTTATGAAAAGATGGTATATGAAATATGAGGCAAAACCCTGTATATATAGCTGAATAAATAAGCTAGGGTTTCCTCAGGGCCGTGCCCGTAAACCGGCAGTGGGTCATTCGAACCCACCGACGCTGCGGTCAGCCGCCGCTGAGTAAGTGGCGCCACGACGTTGTGGCGTCGTGGTCCTGCTCCAATTTTGCTTCGTTTCTATTTTATTCTAATGTCTCGGTCATCAACCGAACATTTATATACTCTCTAATTACATCTTTGAATCGACAGAACAATTGACTTAGTGTTACCCTTCAGGACTTTTCATATTGACACTAATAATATTAGGGTCTACACGGAACTCCTAGACAGCGCCGGAAGACAAACTCAATATGTAAAGTTTAGCTACACGAAACATGTGAACTGAACCTCTATGTGGGAAGATAAATCCTTTCATTCATGACACATACTCAATCAAGCTTAGGATTTGTCAAGTGTCTATCCAAATGGCTTGATCATTATGACTCATCTATATTAGTTGACAATAGGACCATATCAACGACATGTCCATTGCATTGGGCAATGACTTAGTCAACCTAATACCATATGAGTATTTGAGTGTTCACTTGAATATACATTCAAGGAATGAATCCTAATCTTGGCTCACATACCACCTTTAATCTACTTCGTAATGTACCCAAAACAAGCCGCGTCTCAACCTATAAGACATTTGAGCTTAGGACAGGATCAAAGTACATTACTCCATAAACAAGGTGATATTGACCTCAAGTCTAAGGACTTCTATCTCCCACATGCCGATGACGTTATAGACATATAACAAAACAGTACATCAGCAAGGTATACCAATACTTCAACAAGTATCCATGTGTCCATCACGAGTTGTCATAACTAGTAGCAAGTGAGACATACTACATCCCCTAAGGATATGATGCAGACCACATGTCGACGTATCGCATATCATCGATATCCCAATCTCGATGATCATTAGTCGAGGTAATTTAAGAGTTACGTTATAACATTAATTCTCACATCATTAATAAACACGTGAACTCTAGGAATGCATTTATAGAATATTATAAACAATCAACTAATAATTCAATAAATGCAAATGCTATAATATTAACCATCATTAGTATAAATACGAATGTGTATAAAGTACATTTTGTCCTAATACAGATTGTCTCTAGGACATACATATACTTTCAACAGGTGCGGGATACGTCCCGGATACGGTCAACCAACTTCGGATACTTTGACTGGGGTAGATAAAAAATTTGGGGGGAAATTGAGATTTGATTTCTCGAAATTAAAGATAAAACAGATTTAAGAGAAGGGTAATGACATACCTTCAATATTATAGTATTTTGTCTCATTTTTACTGCTTCGTGTTTCAAAGAAATTAAGATTTTAAGTTCGTGTTCTGAGTTTGGATGGTAGACAGTAATAGTGATATATCTTTATAGCTCTATTTTTATAATTTTGAATTTTCTTAGCCGAATCTCCGCACCCGTATTCATATCTGTATACGGA
Organism: Przewalskia tangutica; assembly: GCA_029844215.1. Classification (NCBI taxonomy): domain Eukaryota; kingdom Viridiplantae; phylum Streptophyta; class Magnoliopsida; order Solanales; family Solanaceae; genus Przewalskia; species Przewalskia tangutica. The sequence continues at coordinate 46,398,592 of CM056723.1, forward strand.
CCCCCGGATCTTAAAATTTAGATTTTTCCGAATTCGACACTTGGATATGTACCCGTATTGGATACCCGCACCCGAGTCTGAGCAACTTAGATTTGTTGTAGGACTAGATTTTTTAACCTTTTATGGTTTTGTTTATTTTTGTGTATTCTATTTTATAAAGTCTAATGAATCTTTTCAGACGTCATAGTGCTTGGATAAGTAAGAATTTTTCTTATACTAAACTTTTGATGCTCGTGAATATTATTCTTGATTCTCCTTGAAGTTGTCCACACAATGGATTATTCATTACGGTATGCAATTCGAGTAAAAAAAGTAAAAATTCTCATAAACATAAGTCGAGATGATTGATGAAGTGTAGTATGCATATGAGAAATGTCTACAAATATTTCCTATTTGATAAAATAAAATGTAAAATTTATTACGTATATGTTAGAGAGTAAGGTTTTAGGATAGGTGGAAGTACGACGGAATAAATGCATTGCAAGTTTAATCAGAAACAGAAGCTGAGATGAGTGCGGTGTCAAAATGCAAACACTTTAGATATTTATGTTCATTTCAATAGGATGGAATGGTAGATGAAGTTTCTACTCATAGGATTAGAACCGGATTGTTGAAATGGAGAAGTGCCGGTGGGGTGTTATGAGATAGAAGAATGCCTACCAAAATGAAAGGTAAGTTTTATAGAACAAGTATAAGACTGACAATGTTATATGGTAGCGAATGTTAGATACGGCTGTGCGTTCATATCATTTTACATAAGATTAGAAATGACCACATTTGCTAAAAGGTACAAGTAGCGCAAAATTTAGATAGAATTCGAGGTCACTTTAGATAGTTTGGGCATGTTTTGCGTCGACCTATATACCTACTTCGTTAAAAGGGGACGGGGTAAACCTTATATTACATGAAAGAAGTGGTCTCGATAAACCTACATATGCTTGGAATCAATGCAAACTTAGCCAAAGATAGAGCAGTAAGACAAGAAAAAGATCCCATAATAGTTATTTGTTGAGGCTTGGTTTTAGACTTGTTGAAGAACTTCTAATATTACTATTACTACTATTATATTAAATTTATTTCATGTTTAGTTACTTAGTATGATTATGATATAAGCTTAAATGAAGAGGTGAGGATACATATTACCGATTCATACAATGGAAATGGAACTCTATGGAATAGTGACTAAGCACAATTACCATTTACTTGTAAAAAAGGGACAACACAAATTCGGGTGTTAATAGTGAACTTAAAATTAGTTTGGATTTATGACCTGTATATCTAAAATATACTTTCTCCGTCCCAATTTAAGTGTCTTAGTTTGACTTAGCACCGAGTTAAGAAATAAAGGGAGATTTTAAATCTTATAATCTTAAATTAAAGATGTGTGGGTCTTTTAAATCTTGTGGTCTTAAATTTGCCTTGGAATTGGAAAACTTACTATATATAGAAAATGACACTCTTTTTGGGATAAACTATAAAGAAAAGTAAGACACTTAAATTGAGATGGACGGAGTATATTTTATGTATGTGAAGATGACTGATGTAAATTTATAGGTATAGCAAAGTACTGGTGGAGGAAGAACTTATTAGGCGGAGGTGACAGTCTTACTTTTTTAAACTCTTGAATGAAAAAGGAAAAAGGAGATGGAGACATTGTACTGGGAGATCTAGAGTATTCTGGTAGGTACCGAGATTTTGAGTATTGTAGAAGCATTAAGGTTGAGGAGGTTACGGATGTTATTCGCAAGATGAGCAGGGGACGAGCGATCGGGCCTGATGAAATCCCAGTTGAATTTTGGAAGAGCACATGCAGGGAAGATTTGAAGTGGCTGACTGAGTTGTTTAACGTCATTTTTAAGACGACAAGAATTTTCGAAGAATGGAGGTGGAGTACAATGATTCTCTTGTACAAAAACAAAAGTGATATTCAGAGTTGCAACAACTATAGGGGTATCAAGCTGCTGAGCCACACTATGAAAGTTTGGAAAAGGATCGTGGAGATGAGGGTGAGGAGATGCATGTCTATTTTCGAGAACCAGTTTGGATTCCTGTCATGGCGTTCGACTATTGAAGTCATTCATCTTATTAGGAGGTTGGTGGAGCAGTATAGAGAGAGGAAGGGAGACTTACATATGATTTTCATCGACCCCGAGAAGGCATACGACAAAGTCCATATAGAGGTTCTATGGAGATGTTTGAAGGCTTGAGGTGTACCTGTGGCGTACACTAGGGCGATCAAGGATATGTATGATGGAGCCAAGACTAGGGTACAGACAGTAGAAGGAGACTCGGAGCACTTCCCAGTGATGATGGGGCTGCACCAAGGATTATCTCTTAGCCATTCTTATTTGCCTTGGTGATGGACGGGCTGACGCGACAAATCCAAGGGAGGTACCATTGTGTATGTTATTCGTAGACGACATAGTCCTGATTAATGAGACTCACATCGGAGTGAACGCCAAGCTGAATGTTTGGAGATAAATTCTAGAGTCTAAAGGGTTCAGGTTGAGTAGGATCAAGACAAAATATTTGGAGAGTAAGTTCAGCAACGGACGGGACCTGAGACTAGCGTGGAGGTGAGACTTAGTACTCATGTCATTCCAAAAAAAGGAAGCGTCAAGTACCTTGGGTCTATTATTCAAGGGAATGAATAAATTGATGACGATGCACACATCGTATTGTGGCAGGGTGGATGAAATGAAGGCTCGCATCTGGAGTTTTGTGTTACAAGAAGGTGCCACCAAAACTTAAAGACAAGTTCTATAGGGTGGTGGTTAGATTGACTATGTTGTATGGTGCGGAGTGCTGACTAGTCAAGACTTCGCATATACAAAAAATGAAAGTTACGGAGATGAGGATGATGTGATGGATGTGTGGGAATACAGTGATAGATAAGATTAGAAATAAAGATATCCAAGATAAAGTGGGAGTGGCCTCGGTGGAGGATAAGATGCCGAAAGCGAGGTTGAGATGGTTCAGACATGTGCAGAGGAGAGACACATATGTTCCAGTGCGGAGGTGTGTGGATATGGACAGGTTCAAAAGGGGTAGAGGTAGGCCGAAAAAGTATTGGGTAGAGGTGATTAGACGGGATATGACGCAGATGTTACTTACTGAGGACATAACCTTAGATAGGCGGTTGTGGAGGACACGGATTAGGGTAGAAGGGTTGTAGGTAGTTGAGCGTAGTCCTACTTACGTTTACAAAATGATAGTTGTAGTGTTATTACTGAAGGCTCGATTAGCCTATCACACTTATAGGCGTAATATTGTTTTATAGTCTCCTATAGTTTGATTTCTGCTGTTGTGTTCCCTAGTGTACTTTGTTGATATTATTTATCCAAGTTAGCTATTGCTTCCTTCCGTCATAATTCCCTACCATGGCGTATTCGATTTTGTTATCATCGTTCATATTTCTTTAATTTCTTGTTTGAGTCTGACCGTTTCTCTTGCGTTGTTTTACTTGCTTTACTTGTGATTATGTTTTGTCTTAAGCCGAGAGTCTCCCGGAAACAGTCGCTCTACCTACCAAGGTAGAAGTAAGGTTTGTGTACACTATACACTCCCCAAACCTCACATTGTGGGATTTCACTGGGTATATTGTTGTTGTTTTGGAAGAAATAAATGTTTGAAAGGATAGAAGAACAGAAAAGAAGAGCACAAGCATCAGAAATCAGAACCTTAACACTTGTTTTTTTTTGGATGAAGTAATTCAGAAACTTAACACTTGTTGAGCCTAATAAGATGCTAGACATGAAAATGGAGATTAAGAGGAATGCTAAGGATGAGGAAATCTCTGAAAACAGAAATCCAGAAGCTTATGGCTACTAAATATTTTCAAAAAGTGGCAAGCTCCAATAGAAGATACAATCATATTGTCAGAATACAAGTAGGGACTGCAAAAAATGCAGTCAAAAAAACAAGTAGGGACTAAAATAATAGATGAAAAGGACCAGATCAAGGAGGAAATCCTAGACTTCTATCAACACCTGTACACAGAGAATGACTACCGGAGACCTACATCAGAATTTGAGAACATTCCCACTATCACAGAGGAAAGCAATGAGCTAGAAAGGCCATTTGAAGAGGAGGAAATTCTGAAACTATCTGGTCCTGTGCTCCTTACAAGGCACATAGAGCTGATGGTTTATACCTTGACATCATTCTAGAAGGCTTGGGAAATCATCAAAGTTGATGTCATAGGCAGCTTGAACCACTTTCAATAGAACTGCCACATGGTCAGGTCAAACAATGTTTTTTTCATTCCTCTAATCCCTAAGAAGAAAGGTGCTATTGAACTTAAAGAGTATAGGCCAATAAGCCTAATTTATAGAATTACAGCAGTCTACTGGCTGAGAGAATAAAAAAGGTGATTGGGGAACTCATTTCAGGACATCAAAATGCCTTTATAACAGGAAGACAAAGCATTGATGCCTCTTTAGTTGCTAATGAAGTGCTAGATTGGAGGATGAAGAGTGATGAAGCTAGTATTCTATGCAAGTTAGATATAGAATAGACATTTGATCAACATAACTGAAATTTCTAATTACAATGCTAAAAAAAGGGGATTAGGGCACAGGTGGACCAGATGGATACAATTCTGTATCAGAACAGTCAAGTACTCAGTTCTAGTCAACTTTAAGCCCTGTTCGATTTTTCTCCTCTCAGGTAAGGGGGTTCTCTCTCCCCTTATATATTTGGGCCATGGAAGGCCTGAGTCGGATGCTGGACAACGCAAGAAGTTTGCAATGGATAAAAGAATTTATTGTGGGGAACAGTCCAGGAAATGTCATCATTGTGAATAAAGCATATGATACCCTTACAGTTTGTGAGCATAGGAATCAGAGGTGCTATACTTGGATCTAGCACTTTTATGCTTCAGGTACTATCAGTTGTTTATATTAATATACTGAAAAGCATCATATACCCTGTCAATAAATTGAACAACTTGGAGGCTCTAGCAGATACCTTATGTTGCAGAACCTAGCCAACCACCTACCTTGGCCTACCACTAGGTACTAAGTTCAGATCCTTCATGAAATATGGAATGGTATCACTGAGAACTTTGAAAAGAAGGTTGATATTCATTTATGGTGTGTTGGACAACATACCAACTTACACTATGTCCCTATTCACTATTTGTAAAAAGACAACGATTTGTTGCTCCAAAACACACGCGCAAGTATACGCGGTCGTACAAGTAATATAGGATTGAAGTCCACATCATACCCACAGGGACTTATGATCAGTGTTTAGGAAGGCGAGTGCCTCATGCCTTTTGGCGTGAGACGAGGCGTGGCGAGCCTTCATCCCATTAACAGCCAAGGTGTGGCGTTTTGTAAAAGGCGACGTTGAGGCGAGAATAACGAGTAAGGCGAGCTTTGGCAAATGGCGAGCATGGCGACGACTTTTAATTAAAAAAAACGTGTCTAACTTAAATCAAAACAGAATAAAGAGGGAAAAAGATTATTTTTACTTAGGGTTTCTCTAGTTTAGAGAATAGCTAATTTAAAAAAACAAATTACTAAGCAGTGAAATGATTTAGGCCGAAGAGGATTAGAGCTAGGGCTCGGCATAACTATCGAAAATCGAATTATCGAATCGAACTGAGAATTTTGGTAATTCAGGTATTCGAGGGTAAAATTTCATAAATACGGTATTCTGGTTTGGTACGAGACATTAGTACGTTCGGTATTCGGTATTTCCTGAATATCGAATTATTTATTAAATGCCATCGAAATTATTATTACTAACAAAGCCCAAAGACAAATTAGGTTGATTCTAAGGAAGTTCAAGGAGAAATTAAGGACCAAAACAACCTAAATAGGCTAATACGTTTAATTTCTCAAATAGGAAAACTCTCTGATTTATTTTGAATTACTAAATCAGCAAGAGAAGAGGGACCGACAAGCGAGATGAGCGAAGGAAAAACACTCCTTTCTTCTATGTCTGGTGGAGCTATCCCAGACTGAGAGCTGAGTGAGGACCTTATTTGACATGTTTTTTTCCTTCAAGTCCCGGAAGAGGCAGCTAGCCCCCCGGCGGTTAACCCCTACCGAAAACTATTACACACGCCCCCCATTCGCCCTTATACCAGGGCAGGCAGGGAAAGACTGAGACTACCGATACGTATCAATACGTACCGATACCGAACCGGGGTTGATGAACTTTTTTTTTTAGTAAGATAGTAGTGGATCGAGAAAGCAAAGCTTAAAAGGCAAAAGTGCTCTACCTATCCTCTCTTGTTTCAGGTATTCCACTCGTTCTCAAAGTATATAGCTCTAGTAGTCCTTTCAATGAGAAAGGAAAAGAGCTTTGTTGCGTGCTTCTTCGGGTGTGGTTAGCGGAAGAGGGGATTTCTTTCTCTTTCTGGCTTTCCGCGCCTCTCCTTATAGTCGAGCGGTTTTCAGCTCCTTTCTTATTCTTTTTCTCTCTCTTTGAAGTGAGTGAAGTCAAGCTTTTTTCAGAAGCGGCACCTGAGAGAAGGCAGAATTAGACAAATAGCTGCTTTTCCGATCTCAAATGTCTCCATAGGTTCAGGTAGGGCTACATTTGGTTTACCGGTCTTTTAACGGTATGCGGCAAAGACTTCGAACTTTCGAGATCTAATATAATATACCTATAATAAAGTAGACACACAATGGATTTGACTTGCTTTCACTTACTATGAAGTTGATAGCTTAAAATGGTATGACTTGTACTTGGTACTTGTCCCTATTCTATATGGATTTAGATGCCAATGACACTTAACAGTAGAATGTAGTACAGGAACATATATTGATTATTCCAATCAGCAGAATGATAAGTCTATGTGTGCTCATTTTTTTTATTGATGCCAGTTAATAATTGAATCGCGAGATAAGTTATACAGCTACTCTTTGTCAATTGAAGTTAATACTGTAGTGACCATGATTTTCCGAGGGAATCATCAACTCATTATACGCCAAGGGACAGGGAAACAGAATTCTACTTTATTCTTAGCTGCATTTTGTCGCGAAGCTCGAAAGAATGTGCTCTATTATTATCATATCAAACAAGTAATATGTTCCCTAGCAGCACAGTCAGCCAGAGGTATGTAGTCCTACTCTCTCACTTGTAAAGTCAAGCTATGTGAGACCCATTTTTGACTTGCTTTTGCATACTCATTGCGATATTCACCGTCCAGTAAAGAAAACAGACCAAACGAATTCTTTAAAGATCTGGTTGGAATTGAAAAAATAGTATATTTGAAATTAAAGTTGAAAAAAGTATTTAAAAGCTCATGTTATAGTTGGAGGTGAATTTCACTTTAAAATAGAGTTAAGGGTGTGAATGAAAAATATTATTTTTACTTGAAATAATTTTCGAATAACTTATTTTAATACTCAAAGAATTTAGTTTTCATTATTTTATCACTTGTTACCAAGCTTCCTATGGGCAAAGTACACATATATTCAATTTTATTGTCGGTCATTTAACTTGTTAGAATTCATATAATTTATGAATCCTTATAAGACAATAACAAGAGTAAAAAAAAAGAGAATAAAAATATTATTGATAGTGAATTAGTAAGTAAAAGAAAAGCAACTACATCCATTTATATAAGGGGAAATAACAAAACAAAGTTAACTCTTGTCCGATGTGGGACAAGAGTATGTTAACATCCTCTCTCAAGCTCGCGATAGTGTAGAGAGAAACATCGAGAATTTGCCAAGAAAGAACCGGTGACGCTGTAAAGTATGTGCCTTTGTGAAGAAATCTGCAAGTTGCATCGAAGATGAGACAAATGGCAAGGATAAAGTGTCTTGTTGAAGATGATATCGAATAATATGACAATCAATCTCAATATGCTTGGTACGTTCATGAAAGACTGCGTTTTATGCAATCTGAATAGAACTCTTACTATCGCAGTACATCGGTGTTGGTGAGGAAATAGAGACACTCATATAAGTCAATAACCAACGTAACCATATAATCTCACACGTAGTAGAAGCCATAACACGATAATATGCCTTGAAGAGCGAGAAACAACATCGTGTTTCTTACTTTTCCATGAAATGAGTGAATATCCTAAAAATACACAATAACCAGTAGTGGATTTACGATTAGTCGGGTTACTAGCCCAATCTGCATCAGAAAATGCACAAAGCTCTAATGATGAGGTTAATGGAAACAAGAGACTTTGATAAATCATTCCTCGGAGATAGCGAAGAATACGTATAACCGCAACCCAATGTACAGATGTAGGAGAACAAACAAACTGACAATGTGAACAACATATGCAATGTCAGGGAGAGTAATGGTAAGGTACACCAGGCTGCCCACAACTGAACGATATAAAGTGGGATCAGGAAGAGGATCCCCGTCAGTAGGGGTATAACGAATATTGACCTCAAGAGGAGAGTCAACAATACGAGTATCTGTGAGACGAGCCCGCTCAATAATATCTGCAGTGTACTTAGACTGAGAAAGAAGATACCCCTTCTCAGAATAAGCTACATCACTGCCTAAAAAGTAACGTAGGTGACCTAAATCTTTCATCTCAAATCGACTAGACAAAGTGGATTTTAGGTTTGTGATACCATCAATATCATCACCTGTAAATGATCATATCATCAACATACAACAAAAGAAAAATATGGCCTGCCGGGGACGATCTAACAAATAACACCTAATCTTGAAGCTGGAAATAAACCCAAGAGAAGATACTACAATAGAAAACTTGTCGAACCAAGCTCTTGGGGCTTGTTTGAGATCATACAAAGCCTTCTTAAGCCTGCATACCTATCCTGGATTATGTGACACACCAGGTGGAGGGACCATGTAGACTTTCTCTTGAAGATCCCCATTCAAAAAGACATTTTTAACATCCATTTGTGAAATATGCCAACGACGAACAGAGGCTACTGCAATAAGAACCCAGACAGATGTCATCTTTGCAACAGGTGCAAAAGTCTCCTCATAATTCATACCGTACTCTTGAGCAAAGCCCTTTGCAACTAAACGAGCTTTATATCGTTCAATAGAATCATCATACTTGGTTTTAATCTCGTACACCCATCGAGAACCAATAGTTTTCTTACTAGATGGTAGAGAAATCAAATCCCAAGTACCAGTTCTGTCCAAAGCAGACAATTTCTCACTCATACCTTTTGCCAAAGAGGATCACGAGTTGCCTCAGAGTAAGAGGTAGGCTCACAAAGAGAATTAATAGAAATTAAAAAGAGGCAAATGATGAAGAATAGCAAGAACAATCATAATTGGATACCTGGGTAGATCGAGTAGTGCGTTTAGGATAGCGATGTGGATATGGATATGCAATCACTAGAGGTTCTGGAACAGTCATAAGAGGGGTGAGTATCAATATCATGGGACCTGCCAGAAGACTGAGAAGGAATAGACGATATAGATGTAAAATCATATGGAAAATCAATAGTAAAATGATCAATATCAATAAGGTCAGATTTTGATATGCCATGTGAAGTAGATGAGATGGAGAAGAAAGGAACATGCTCAATAAAGGAAACATTACGAGAAGCATACAATTTTCCAGAAACTGGATCATGACAACTATAACCTTTTTGCCCAACCTCATATCCAAGAAAAACACAAATAGCGACACGAGATGATAAGTTAGTACGCTCTGCATGTCGATGCAGAACAAAACATATTGAGCAAAAAACTCTCAAATGGGAATACAGTGGGGTGTGACCAAATAGTCTAGCCTACGGAGAAATTTCAGAATTATGAGAGGTAAGAATCCTATTAATAAGATAAACAGATGTTAGGACAACTTCTCCCCAAAATTCGCTAGGAACACTAGCAGACAAAAGCATAGATCGAGCGGTTTCAATAATATGCATATGCTTTCTCTCTGCTATCCCATTTTGTTGTGGGGGTATCAGTACAAAAAGATTGTTGTATTGTAACATCAGCTTTGAAGATACCAGAAAGATCTCCACTAGTATATTCACCCCTAAATCAGCTCAAAAATATTTAATAGTTTCAAAATGTTGAGTTTTTACATAGGCTTGAAATCAGTATAAATATGAACAAGATCAGAACATTGTTTTAGTAAATAAACCCAACAATAACGAGTATAATCATCAATAAAAGAAACATAATATTTGGAGCCCCCTTAGTAGGGATAAGTGTCGGCCCCCAAACATCAGAATGAACTAGATCAAATGGTGCAGAAGAAGTAGAAGTACTGTGATTAAAATGCAAAACAGAATTTTTTTCCAAATTTACATCCACTACAGTCAGAAATATCATCGGCTTGTAAATCACCAATAATACCAGAAATACACATAAAATTTAGGCGAGAGCCTGATATATGACCGAGTCTAGAGTGCCACAAATAAAATTTTGAAGAATAAGGCGTCAAATGGAAATAAGACAAATTAACAGGCATAGCCACTGCATGAGTAGGAAGATGCAACTCATCCAAAACATATAGACTTTTCCCCTTCCTACGCCCTGTCCCAATCACTCTCTTGGATTTTAGATCCTGCACATAATAAGAATTGGGAAAAAGGACAATAAAACAGCCAGAGTCACATATTTGACCAGCAGAAGCAAGATTCATATGTAATTTCCTTCTCGTTATCCAAGCCGCGGTTGAACAGTTCGAATCTCGACTAAGAATCTACGCTTTTGCAGTCGATTGATGATACAGAGAGATTGGGAATGCAATAAACATTAGGTAAAGATATATTGGATGTATGAATGGTACTAATGTCTGTCAATGACATATGTGTGCCATCAGCAGTCACAACAGAAGTGGATGGGGGTCACAAGATATAGATATAAAAGCAGAAAAATCAGGAGACATTTGATTTCCAGCTCCAGAGTCCAAAATACAAGAAGACGAATTGATACCTGAACCAATAAATGGTGATAAACCGGAAGGAGCAGAAAAGGCATAAGACTGTGGATTACTTTGAAACCGTTGGAAGGCAAAAAACTTCTTAAATTGGTCAGCTACATAATTAGTATTGGGACTCACATGATTTCCTGAAGCTGAGTGATCAATAGAGGGAACAAAGGCAGCCTGAATATTTGGATATGAGTTATGGGATTGACCCACAGGGTAAGACTTTTGTTGCCCGCTATGATATTATTGTGGAGGCTTCCAACCTTGTGACCTTGACTGTGGATACTTCCAACCTTGAGGCTTCCAACCTAACATATTTCGTAGCTCAGGACATTGATCTTTCCAGTGTCCTGGTTCCTTGCAATAATTACAATTACCTATGGAAGATGTTTTATAATTGTGTGTAGGAGCTGCAAATACTGATATAGATGGAGAAGCTTTAAAGACGGAGGTAGAAGCATTTTTCCCCCTTTAGAGTCTTCAAACAAGTTTCTTCGGTCATGAGTTCATTTACCACATCTTTAACAGATGATAAGGGTTTGCGGTGCAAAAGGCATGAACGACAATTTTCAAATTCTGGGCGAAGACCCATCAATAGCTGAACAAGACGGTCTTCATCTCTACATTTAATATAAGCACCACATGCTTGTAATTCAATAGATTCCGTCGAAGCTAATTGATCCCAAAGAGTAGTCATTGCACAGAAAAAATCTTGAATACTCAAATCATTCTGTACTAGTGCACGGATTTCAGATTGTAATTGATATTTAACAGCAAAATTATTCTGTACAAACAATCTTGACAAATAATCCCAAATCTCTTTAGCATTTTTTAACTTAGCCAATTGGACACCAATTCTTTGTTCAACAGAATTATTTATCCAAGTAATAATTTTTGAATTACTCGTCTCCCAAATATGAAATAATTCATCAAAATTTTCATCTTCAATTTTAGGACATTTGACTTTTCCTGAAATATAATCCCAAAGTCCCTTACCCTTCAAAAAATTTATCATTACATAACTCCAATATGAATATTTTTTTCCATATAAACGAACACCAATAGATTGTAATGAATCGTCACCTCCAGCCATCGAAAATAATTTAAACAGAAAAATTTCAAATAACAAGCAACAATCTCAATCTCACCAATCAAAATACAGAAGTGGTGGAACCGATCAGAACAAGAACCCAAGTTTAATAAGAACGAACACAAATAGCGAAAACAAGATAGGCAGTAGAAACGACCAATATTATAATGCAATAATTTATGTAATAGGCGGTAGAACCGACCAATATCATAATGCGAGAATTTATATAATAGGCGGTAGAATCGGCCAATAATTTAAAATAATATTAATTTAAAATTAATACTATTTTATTTTTTCTGATTTTATGTTAGAATTCATATAATTTATGAATTCTAACAAAGCAATAACAAGAGTAAATAAAAGAGAATAAAAATATTATTGATAGTGAATTAGTAAGTAAAATAAAAACAAATACATTCCTTTATATAAGGAAAAATAACAAAACAAAGTCGGACAAGAGTATGTTAACAGTGTCAACTTTTAAATTTTTGTCATGTGTACTCACTTCGAAAACTGCAGACACAATATTTGAGGTTCATTAATTTTTGCTTGACTTCAACCATCTTTGTTCTAAAGTTTATGCATATATGGTTGAAGTTTAAATAAAAACAATTGAAATTCATTCATTTTTGTCTAAATTTCTGGAAGAAATGTACGAACTTCACTTATATGTAGTGTCAAATATTGTGTTTGAAGTTTGATTCTATAAAATTTAACTTTAGACACAGCATATTTGAAGTATATATATATGCCAAAATTTTAAAAGTTGGGTATAGATTACATGGCTGTGATCCTTCCTACCTAGGAATAGAATTTTCAGCCATTTTGGACCAACCGAAAGGGCAACTTCAACTCCTCAAGGGGTACCACCAGTAAGCCTCTCATTCATTCTAATGCAATGCTTTCTGAACCGTTCGGGGAAATTTCCAACACACTGCTTACCTCATTATTTGCAAATCCTGATGACAAAATCAATATTTAGCTATATCAATCTTCAGTATTTGCAAATATTAAAATATTATCTATGGCCTAAAGCTAACAAATTCCGTTGAGAGTTTTTCTTCAGCCTCGCCTGCGACAAAAGGTTGCTGTTTCAGTCGCATGACATATAAAAAGAGGTCCACTAACTTAACTATTACGTGGTAGCTAAATAGGATATTAATTGGTGCCCCTGTCGGCAAATTAAAAAATTGGAAATGGAACCAGTGGGCGAGCATTGAAAAACTTTGTGGAGAAATTTTAGGTAATAATAACAGAGGAACAAATAAAATGAATGAATGATGTCTATAAATAGTTATAATGTCTTAAAAGAGCAGCTGGAGAAAGGGACACCAGCACTGATTTTAAGTGGATTTTTAACTTGTCAACTGAAGTTACGCGCTTGACAAGTTGCTATCATTTGTGAGGTGCTGATGTAGCATGGTCATTAATCACATATAAATTCGGTTGATGTATATAAGTAGACCTGTCAATCGGATTCGGATCCAGCCGACCCGATCCGAAAAAATCAGGGTCAGGATCAGCTTATATCTGATCGGTGAGCCACCTGACCCGAAAAAGCAGGGATCTGTTCATATGAAGGGTCGGACCATGATCAGAATTTTTTACACGATCCGACCCAATCACCGACCCGCGTATCTTTTTAATATAATTTATATTATTTTTTCTTTATTAAAATGCCCTTTCAAAATACTATTGTTTAGATTTCTAAAATAGTAAAAAAAAACGTTATTTCCATTCTTGATAGTGTATGATTTACGATTATAGATTTAAAAATGTAGCCAAACAACAATTCTTTAGTGGAATTAAAGTCCAAGATATTTAACAAAATCCTAATATAATTACGTTGGTTTTAAGATTTTAGTTTTAGTTCAGTACAAAGTCTTAGATATTAGGGAAAAAATTAACATTAAAATTTTACCCAATATGTTATTATTTTCTAGAGAAAATTTTAACTTAAAAGAGTATAAAGAATTGTTCCAAAGAACGAATTGGGGGCAGTCGTGGTCCGAAAATTAAAAATAAAGCAGTCGAAATTCGTGGCGGAAAAAAGCCACGACGGCGAGCTTTGGACACGTCTATGTATAAGTAAAGAAGATAGAGATTTGTTATGACACGAGAGTGTCACGTACGGTTCCTTTGAGAAGGGTGTGATACCATCACCTATCAGGCCCGACGAGCGGTCCACGGAGCTGCATCCCTACTCACCTGGTCTATGCACATGGCTCTCTCCAGGAGGTTGGCCACCTATCCTAGATCTTCCCATTTTCAAGAAGATCCCGGGCTCGATCTGATTTAGTATCAAAGTGATTCTTTTTCTGTTTGATGGGGCGTTCAACCACTTGACTCGTTATAAAGGGGTTCGACTTAATACTCTTATGTATTTTTCGGAAAGCGGGTCATTGCTTGTGTCGTGTGACTCTTTATTTTTCGCGTATCAAGCGCACATTAACCAGTTTAGTTGATTTTGAGATTGATATAATTTATATTTGTAAAAAAAACCTCGGTTTCTTATTTTGTTTTTACTGACGCCATTTCAAAGTTAACTATGATCTTAGCTAGTTTCAAAATTCCTAATGCCATGGGTTAGTAACAGTGCAACTTCAATCACTAGAAAGAAAATGGTGCAAGAAGTGGTCCAAAACTAGTTAAATAATAAGGTCCGTAGTTTGTCATCTTTCTTGATTTGTCTGCTCAAAAGCCTTTTGCCTTGTGCCGACAGTCTTGCGGGGCCACCTTCTGGCAATGTAAAAATTTCAAACATTTCCACTTTGTTACCAAAAAAAAGCAAATACACACACCCATGCACGAACGACCAAAAACAAAAAAGGAAAAAAGAATGATGTTTTAATTTTTTTTCTAATCCCCGCAACTGTTATTTTTTGGGTGCGCACGGGTAAACTCCACTTTTGTATAATAATATGCAAACCACACATGAAAGATAATCTGTATTAGACTAGCCCCGTGTGCAACGAGCTTAACCCAGAAGGCAAATCCCCCGCTGTCATAGGCAGGGGATTTTGAACCTGAAACCTTCGTTATGAAAGCTTTATGCTCAAAATGTTTTAATATTTTTCGTTGCCTTCCATCATATGAAACAACCGGAAGAAATCTGAAAGTAGTTGTTCGAATAAAAACACAATAGCATTTTCACATGATAAACATTGCTCATTTATAATCATTATATAATTAACAGACGAAGGAAAAGCAGGAGGAGAGCATTTCTTGAGACTGAAACCGTACACCTAAATGATGATGAAGGATAAAGTTACAAACACATTGATTTTTCGCAACATTCTTTTCTTCACCATTCTGAGTGACACACAACACTAGGAAACTTGGGAACAAAAAAGAAAAAGTTGTACCTTTTCTGGTGTGATTCTTAATCAAGTGGTCAACAATCACCTGATAAATATAATAATCAATTCTAAAATTTAGGCTACTACACTTGTTATTGCTTAAATCAAGCCTAAATCATCCCAAAATCCGTGGTGAAGTGCAATAATCGCGTCCAGCTACCAATCGCACAGTATATACTAAAATTAAACATGATACCTGGATTATAATTAGTCAAGCACCTAAATCATTACCAATGAATCAATCAAGTTGACATTTGTCCATTGGAAATACATATACAATCGATCAATAACAATCAACCAACATGTATTGGGTGAAAAATACATCAAACATTCAGGGAATCAGCGTATCCGAAGGTTCGGGTAACCCGGGAACGCCCTACAACTGTCCTCCATCCCTACCAACTCGTGTCACATCCTTCAGTTTCGATCAGAGCGTCGCGGCGCGCGTGGGCATTCGTACGGCAGTAGGGCCACGTCATCATGGCCTTTTGGGCTGAAATTGCCTAAGTCTTGGCTTATATATGTAACTTAGTAGGAAGCATCATCATCTTGTTCACTTTGTAACCCTAGCGTTATTTTCTCTCTCAAAGCAATATACTCGAGGATTCATTTGTCTATTTTACTTATTACTTTTCTTGAATCATAGTTTATTTATTAATTTTGCCTTACATACTTATTTTTACTACTTAAAACGGACTCGATTAAGGAGTTTTCCGGACCGGATACAACTCACTTGTCTTTAAACCCTATAAAACAAATCTCTAACTGTGTTTCTAGTTAGAACTTATTTCACTAGAAAATAGTTTGACGTCGTCTGTGGGGATAGACAGTTGTAGTGTTGTGTCGATTCGTAGACATAATTTGATACTATTTTTCCAATTGTCTCAAATCACGTGATGGCATGTGAACACATCATGTGGTATGATTGCCACTTACCACAGTTGCACATTTTCGTAATCTCATAAATGGCATAAATGTTGCCTGCCCGACCTTGTTAAGAACTTGTCTTGATTTCAAATACACATTCAGCATGGTTATAATTTATCATCGTGTGTTGCTCAGATTTTTTCCTATGATGCTTGAACATTTTTGCAGGATTTGTCATCCATTTTTCACCATCTGCTAATATGTCTTTGGCCTGTTTTGTTCTAGCGATAAACTGCTCCACAACTTGCTTGTAAGTCATTCTCTTCATTGTAGTAACAGGCAGTCTCTATGTATATTTTAGCAAATCACTGAATGACTCCGAGCTGTTTGTCGTTAGCATCATCTATCTTTTGAATTCATCCGCACGTAATGTCCATTTGTCAATATCGATTGCCTTTAACCAATAATTTGCTTCCGGCTTCGCTGCCTTGATCATCTCTATCCGTAAAAGAAACCTTTTTATGCTTTATTGCAGTCGTCCACATCCATTTGTTTAGTGTGCTGTTTCTAAATGTCGTTTGAAAATTTGTCTTTATATGCCTTAAACAATAGCGATAGTAAGCAAAGGGAGGTTGTCACCCCTCAAAACGAAATATATTGTTCAATATGCCATAATTTCGGTCAGATAGCACACATATTCTCATTCTATCCTTAATAACATATCACCTCAAATATGTAAAAAAAAAATCCCCCATGTCTCGTTGATCTCATTAGCGGCAATGGCGAAAGCAAGAGGGAATATCGACTCATTAATATTCATTCCTACTGCAATTAGTTGCTTGATGTCGTATATATCTCGTACACATGTGTGTCACCTATGAATATTACTGACCGGCAATAAGCAAAACCATCAATGCATGATTTGAATGTCTAAAACACTAAATTGAAAATATTATCGGACACACCAGATTGGGTGTTAAGCTTCCACTCTACAACAGTATCAGGATTGAAGTATTGTAAAGCTGTCATATGCTTCGAAAATTGATGGAAAAAACTCTCTCGGGTACCATAAATAATCTCAAAAGTACGCCTACGCCTGAGATATATCTTTCTCGTACTTATCGTTTTATGATACTCTCTCAAAATTGTTCTAATGCACTCTTTGATGGGGAACCTGGACAAGTTTAAACAAACAACATTTAGCAATGATAATTTAATTAATTTCAAATTATAATGAACTTGGTCGAATAGGGTACCTTGGGGTTTTGACAATGTCAGCAACTAACATTTGAGCAATCATACTTGTATCTAAATTAAAATGATCTGCTCGATTGTCAATCATATCACAAGTGTGCCGTGAGCGAAATTTTGAGATAGTCCACATACTATCTTGAGTCTCCTTATCCCAAAGAATCCATTGACAACCTTGATACTCACGACTGCAGACCAATCGCCATAACTTTCGGGCAGATACATCAAATCTGAACTCTCTCATTTCTTTGATGCTATAAATTTAAACGGCCCTTGATCGGTGTATTTTATATACACCTTTTGAGTCATTTTTAATTAGTATTTTACTCATTTCATTTATGTTTAGTATAATATTAGGGTCGTTTTCCTTTCTTTTGTGTCACAGCGGTCAGAAATGGAGAAATGACAAAAAGGAGATGAAATGAGCATAAATGAGATGGAATTACACACTAAAAGGACCAAGAAATGAAGCCTAAGAAGTTCCGGGAAGTATAGAAGAATTCAGACGAAGACCGGACGAAAAAAGGACAATGAAACGAAAATCCGCCAGAAAAACGCCTCAGGCGCCACGGCGCTGAATGTTCCAAAAGTTGATTTCGCTGCAGGTTTTTCAGCGCCGTGGCGCCAGTCTGCAGGGCCACGACGCCGACGCGGGATTTCTGAGTTTTGGACCGAATTTGACACGTTTTCAGGGTCCAAAAGGGATAACTTTTCCAACCTACATAATCCTTAACCCTTTACCTAAAGGATTCTATAACTTTTCCTACCTACATAATCCTTAACCCTTTACCTAAAGGATTCTATAACTTTTCCTACCTACATAATCCCTAACCCTTACCTAAAGGATTCTTGGGGCTATAAATAGTCTCTACATCATTAGAAGAATTCATTCCATCCATTGTACATACAACACAACTTAGGAGGCTAAGATTTGAGGCTTTTCAAGTATTTTCTTTTTTTCTTTTGCTTTGTTTATTTCAGTTCATGTATGGAGATTGTATTAGTTCTTAGCGTGACTATGGCTAGGAGCTAATTACTTTATTAGGAATTTCCTTGTGATTCTCTTGAAAATCTTATTCATGAATTAATACATTAGTTGATTTCTTCTTCACTTGCTTAAGATTTATTCAATAATTGCTTTGATTGCTTGATAATTAATTGATCACTAGTTATCATCACTTATATGAGCTCTAATCAAAATCCGAAAGGGGAGATTGTGAATATGCTATAGTTGAATAAACATAGTTTAAATCGTGGACGAAAGTACCCCGATACTTTGTGTAGCTTAATAGGTTATTTCTCTTAATCCTCTTTTGTAGTCAATCTTGTCATCGAAAGATAGAAGGGTTCTCCATTGGGGTTGAGTGTTTATATTACCTTAACATGAGTATAAAACGGTCTAGTTAACCTGTTATCTTAACGTAGAAGAAGAAGTTAGTATAATTGTATTAAGGATTGAATAGAGTGGATAGTTGATGATCTTGGAAGCCCTAATTCTCCATCATAACTGATTTAAATCAAAGTATTTTCATAATTAGTTTATTTCCTGCATTATTAGTTTAGAATTCTAACTCAATTAACGTTAACCAAATAGAAACTAAAGCATAGATAATCGGTACTTGAAAAACAGTCTCTGAGGACGATATTCGGTCTTACCTAGACTATATTACTTGTCACGACACGTGCACTTACGTTTAGTGTGTGCATAAATCGCGCATCAAGTTTTTGGCGCCGTTGCCGGGGATTGGCGTACTTTCAATATCGATTTATCTATTCTTATTTCTAATTTGGTTGCTCCAAGAACAAGTTTCTAACTTGTTATGCGAGCATCTTTTTATCACCTTTTGTTGTTTTCTTATTTTGCAGGTTAAATTCGAAGAAAAAAAAATTAAAATTCAGGACACATGGACTACTACTATCAGAGACAGTGGAGTCATCAACAACAGCTTAACCCACAGGTTCTAGAGGAAGATCTAGATGAGTTGCAGGCAAGCATACTCAGGCTCACCAAGTGCCAGACTCAGTTTATGGCTGAGACAAGGAAGTCTCTCAAAAATTTGGAGACCCACATAGAACAACTGATGGATAAGATGAGCAATACAACTCAAGCAAATCTGCCTAGCGACATCATTATGGGAGGTAGTAAGCAAATTGAGGAGCCTGAACCACACCCAGCTAGTGAGGAATTTGGAGAGATAATTGATGTAGAGAAGGAAAAAGTTACTGAGATCCAATCATTCATCTTTTTGGATTCCTTGGAAAATCTTTTTCTTGTACCTATTGCAGAAGAAACACCACCAGCTATCACTGTTGATCCCCAAATAGAAAGTTCATACCTTCAAGGGCACCCCCTGGAGTTGAGATATGTTGGGAATCTCACTGATCCCTACATTATAGAGAGCTTAGAAGACAAGCATGTCTTGTGTACTTGGGGGATAATCTTATATCTGAAGCCCTTAGTTGAAAAGAGTGTTGTAGGAAAAGTGAGACCTGCAACAATAACTATGCGGATTGCAAGCAGTTCGCAGAAGGATCCAATGGGCACTCGTAAAGGTTAATCTGCGTCCGCTAAAAGACGTTAAAGACAAACATTGGGAGGCAACCCAATGTTTTTAATTATGTTAGTTTGATTTTTGTCTTTAGTTTGTTTTATTTTGTCTTGAACAGTCTCACGGTCTTGGGTTCTTGTTTTGTGTTGTTGGATGACAGGTGGATTGAAAGCTAACTCTGAGGAAAAGGAGCAAAACGCAAAAAAGGAAAAGCGTTGCCGCCGCAACGACGCCTTAATCGATGTCGTGGCGCGGAACTCAGAGAGCCACAAGATTGGCGCCACGGCGCCGAATCTCAGGGTCGTGGCGCCGAAAGTTCCGAGAGTCAGACGCAGTGCAAATTCCAGAATTTTTCCTCCCAGAGCTCCGTTATGACCGATGTGTTGTGTCAGTAAGTTGTCCCTATTTTTAGTCTACACACATTGGGGACAATGTGTCGATTAAGTTTGGGGGGGTGTCTTATTGTTTTTGAGTCTTTTTGATTTGTTTTGTGTATTTTTGAGTATTTTTGAGTCATTATTTTTTATTATTATTATTTTTATTATTTTTTTATTTTTTATTTTTTGATTTGATGGATCATGCATGTTGTAGTTACTAAAGATATTGAGTGGATAAAGTGGGATAATGTAATAGAATTAAAAGCGACAATCTGTGTGCTTAAGTTAGATATACCAAAAATTCCTGACATCTAATTATTTGGAATATTTGTGCTTAGCTTATGTGTGTCAGTTATGGAAAGAAGGTTGAAAAAATATCTAGAAAATCTGTTTGCTTGTTATTTGAGGTGAAATAGTTAAGATGTACATGTTTAGGGAGATGATTCAGACATTTATTTGATAGCTCTTCTGACCATTCATTACCTACCCTGACATAAAATGTATCACTAGTCAGCCCCTTTTGAGCCTAAAATAAAGATCTTTCTTTGATACCCTATGATTCCTTTGTTGTGCCATAAGTAATAATGGAAAAGTATTGGAATGAAAAGTGTTGAAAAAGAAATAAAAAGAGAGTGAAAAATTTGATGCACCCCAATGAAAAATATGCAAAAGCCTAAGTTTGGGGGTGCCTGTTAGTTATAATACATATCATTCTCTCAAAATAAAAGTGGGGAGAAGGTGGGTACAAAACTAAAAAGAAAGCCAAAAAGAAGAAAAAATGAGTTGAATGAAAAATGCTTATGGTATGTAACTGAGCCTAAATGCCTATTTTTACATACCCCTGCCTAAGCCTACATTACAACCCTTGAAAGTCCTGATGATCTTTAATGTGTATGTCTATGATTAGTGGAGGATAGCAAGTAAACAGGTCTATAGAATTTGGAAAAGATGGAATGAAATTGACATGCATAAGTTAGGTATTTGTATTTCCATTGACCATGATCTAAGTGAATTTGCGAAATATCTAACTTGAAATTCTAGATTGCTGATTATTCATGCTATATACGTTCTAACATATTATCCCATCTTTCATCCATAATTTTGAAGAAGCAATATTATAACTACTTGATCCATCTCTTTGAGTCTTTGTTCGTTTAGTTTTATTTTTGTTTTGAGCTTTACTCGAGGGCGAGCAAAGTTTAAGTTTGAGGGTGTTTGATCGATGTATTTTATATACACCTTTTGAGTCTTTTTTAGTTAGTATTTTACCCATTTCATTTAAGTTTAGTATAGTATTAGGGTCATTTTCCTTTCTTTTGTGTCACAACGGTCAGACATGGAGAAATGACAAAAAGGAGATGAAATGAGCATAAATGAGATGAAATTACACACTAAAAGGGCCAAGAAATGAAGCCTAAGAAGTTCCGGGAAGTATAGAAGAATTCAGACGAAGACCGGACGAAAAAAGGACGACGAAACGAAAATCCGCCAGAAAAACGCCTCAGGCGCCACGGCGCTGAATGTTCCGAAAGTTGATTTCGCTGCAGGTTTTTCAGCGTCGTGGCGCCAGTCTGCAGGGCCACGGCGCCGACGCGGGATTTCTGAGTTTTGGGCCGAATTTGACACGTTTTCAGAGTCCAAAAGGGATAACTTTTCCTACCTACATAATCCTTAACCCTTTACCTAAAAGATTCTATAACTTTTCCAACCTACATAATCCTTAACCCTTTACCTAAATGATTCTATAACTTTTTCTACCTACATAATCCCTAACCCTTTACCTAAAGGATTCTTGAGCTATAAATAGTCTCTACATCATTAGAAGAATTCATTCCATCCATTGTACATACAACACAACTTAGGAGGCTAAGATTTGAGGCTTTTCAAGTATTTTCTTTTTTTCTTTTGCTTTGTTTATTTCAGTTCATGTATGGAGATTGTATTAGTTCTTAGCGTGACTATGTCTAGGAGTTAATTACTTTATTAGGAATTTCCTTGTGATTCTCTTGAAACTCTTATTCATGAATTAATACATTAGTTGATTTCTTCTTCACTTGCTTAAGATTTATTCGATAATTGCTTTGATTGCTTGATAATTAATTGATCACTAGTTATCATCACTTATATGAGTTCTAATCAAAATCCGAAAGGGGAGATTGTGAATATGCTATAGTTGAATAAATATAGGTTTAAATCGTGGACGAAAGTACCCCGATACTTGTGTAGCTTAATAGGTTATTGTTCTTAATCCTCCTTTGTAGTCAATCTTGTCATCGAAAGATAGAAGGGTTCTCCATTGGGGTTGAATGTTTATATTACCTTAACATGAGTATAAAGCGGTCTAGTTAACCTGCTATCTTAACGTAGAAGAAGAAGTTAGTCTAATTGTATTAAGGATTGAATAGAGTGGATAATTGATGATCTTGGAAGCCCTAATTCTCCATCATAACTTTTAAATCAAAGTATTTTCATAATTAGTTTATTTCATGCGTTATAAGTTTAGAATTCCAACTCAATTAACGTTAACCAAATAGAAACTAAAACATAGATAATCGGTACTTGAAAATCAGTCCCTGAGGACGATATTCGGTCTTACCTAGACTATATTACTTGTCACGACACGTGCACTTGCGTTTAGTGTGTGCATAAATCGAGCATCATCCCTTTGCAGTGCCTTTTTGGAATAGAAAATCATGTCTTTTGCAAGTTGAACAATACCATTTACAAGATCGTACAGTTCTTTCAACATTGCTTGACGAATATGATCATATTGTCCAGTAAAGACAAAGGCATCAGGACGACTTTAAAGATTATCAGGATATGAAATCAAATCAGAATGACACTCGATTGGGGATGCTTGCGGAACCGATTGTTGTTGGTGAATTGGGCTTTACGTCATTCGCTCTTGCCGCGACCGGGCTTTCGCGCCACGTTCGCTGATACCGCTTCGATATATCATCGTTATCACTTGATGATGTTTCTATATGATTTGGATAATCTTCACCATCTAGTAAAAGCCTCTTTCTACACGAAAAATAGGTAATATATTTTAAATACCAACGTCATAATATAGATGGATTATTTAATATCAAGATGATGAACCTACCGATAATAATCAATATTATCTGGGTTTGAAGTAAATATCAACTGCACCAAAATCAACATTTTGTACCATTGACGCGCTTTGTGAATAATTTTCACTACAGAGGCAATTCAAGTATTGTAAATACTCAACATCAAATCACTTATATTATTTAATTATTAAAAAGTATACCTATCGATAATAATCAATTGTACCGAACTGAGAGGATTGCCCAATATTACTCATATCAGGTGTATAGTCCCTAAAAAGATACAAAAAATATTATTATTACCATATTTATAATAAACATGTGCTATTACACAAAATAAAATAAAAAAATGAATATTTATCAATTTTCCCCGTAATTTTGATTAAATTACTGGCTTAAAGTTTCCAGCGACATTTGACCACTCAAAATTTCTCCATAAGAACTGATGTCTGGATAAATATTACTATGAGTACGCTGAACTTTAGAGATTTGAGTACGATGCACAGTCGGCATTTCTGGGACTTTCTGACGAGTCCTGACCAATACTTCACTACGACTAATAAGTATCTTTTCAACATACATTTTAAGAACATTCAGGGTAATTAAGCCCCTATATTCTTCTGGCGCCCTCAAATATTCACTTATCGTCAATGATATTCCACTCGTCATAAAACACTAAATCTTGCGGTGTAATGAAAATTGGATATCCGCCTATTACAAATAATGCAAACTCGCACTTACTAACTTTCATTTTTTTTTATGTATGACAGTGAGTAATGTTGAGTAATTCAAATTAATTGAAAAATTAACATGGTATTTTAGTGGAATACTATAACGAACAATATTATTATCATGAAGAATATCTCCTTCCCAAAATAAAGAAACCTTAACAGTTGAAGGATGAGACACCATTTTTTTATGAAATTTAGAGTTGGATAATTTTTTCAAGAATTTGAAATTTTGATGACTTAAACTTTGGAAATTGATGAGTCTTTACCTCATCCAAAATTCATGTTAAATAGAAAAATAGATGGATTCTTGAAATAATTGTCATAGTGTCATGACAAATCAAGTACAAATAAGTAGATAAATAATTGATTGTAAAACGCAATAAATTATTGCGTAATTGAACTAAAAGTAACCTTTAAAAAACGTGGGCTGCTAAGGTTATAATAACTTATTTTGCGCAGAAAATTCGTGCGCAAAAAATAGTTTTGTGACACTTTTTTTTAATATTTTAGTTCACTTCATTAATTTTTGGGTTATTTAAAGACCGGACTCCTCCTATTAAAGCTGTGGACCACCAACCTTGTATTCCTTATTCTTTATACATAATGATAAGCATCACGTGATTACCCACTTGCTTCTTTAATTCATAAAGTTAACAATAGCGTGAATTGAGGAACAACAGTTACTTACATCTTGGCTGCCAAAATATTTTACTTCACAGTCGTTTTGCATATATAGGCGTCTATATTTGAGGATCTTAGTAGCCAATTGAATACCTTAATTTTCATTTTATAGGTGAGAGTTAGATTCTCACCTTATAACTCCCTCCCTCATTAACCTTTTTCCTACCCTTATGTAATTAAACAAATAAAAAAGATATATACGCGTCCAAATCAAATAACCACAATGTCAGTCGGACACCAATTGATTAAGTTATATATTTTGATAATTCGAAAAAAAACTATATCAGAATAGTCTAAATTACTTTAATTCTTTTATAGTCAAGAAATCTCCGTTGATTAGTTGTTGTTGTTTTAGTTAAATTTCCGGCGATTTTTCTCCACTTAAACTCTAGGTGCATGATTCGAAAACGAAACTTGATACAAAATATACTTATCCTTCTTGTTAAAACATATATTCTATAATTACAGTGTTGCATGTTCGATCCAGAGGAAATCGCAGAAGAAACTATGGAAGATAAGGAAGAAAGAAAGAAGAAGGGGAGAGATAGAGAGTGAGAGAGAGTATGGTAGATATTTTTTGTGGGAACTTTTCTGAATAATATTTCTCCAAGGCACTAAAAGCCTATTTATACAAGTCCAGCCAGTCTTTTCTATTAACTACAACTACTACCATTAATAACTACTAACCACAATAGCTAATACATTATAATTAACTAGTAGACTAATCTTTAACATCCATAAGTAATCACGTAATCTCAACATCCCCCGCAAGCTAGGTGCTAAAAATAGATTTTTGACACCTAGCTTGGATAATAGATGAGTGTGTTGCCCTTGCAAAGAATCCTTTCAGATGCAGTCCGCTGGTTCAAAGAAGAGTAATATGCAGGGTCGATACCAAACCTTGCTGAACCTTCTCCCGTATAAAATGACAGTCAATATCGATATGCTTCGTTCGCTCGTGGAAAACTGAATTTGCTGCTATTTAGATAACTGATTTGCTATCATCAGATATGGAATAGTAATCGCACTTCTATACCAAGCTCACCAAACAGGCCAGAAATCCATACAATTTCAGAAACCACAGAAGCAATACTCATATATTCTGCCTCAGCCGAACTTCGAGAGATAATATGTTGCTTCTTTGACTTCCATGAGATAAGTGTGGATCCAAAGAACACCAAATACCCTGTAACTGACCTCCTAGTATTGAGACAGGAAGCTCAATCAGCATCACAGTATGCAAAAATGACTCCAGAGTCCACAACAGGCATGAAAATGCCCAACCCTGGTGTTTGCTTCACGTATCTGACCACCCTCTCTGATGCTGTCATGTGCGAAGTCTTAGGAGCTTGCATGTACTGGCTGAGACACTGAACTGCAAAAGCTATATCTGGCCTTGTATTGGTCAGATACAATAATCTCTCAATAAGCCTTTGATACTCAGAAGGATTCTTCAAAAGATGGTCTGAATCTTGTTTTCCAGGAGGAAGATCTGAACCAACAGTTGATTTTTCTCGCAAATGCAGGTCATATGCATAAGATGTTAAATTTGTATTCCACTCCATTGGAGACCCTGCTGGCTTAGCTCATGTCAGCCCTATATCAACAATCAACTCCATAGAGTACTTTCTTTTGTGCATTACGATTCCACTCTTATTTCTAGCAATTCAAAACGTAGAAAGTACCTTAATTCACCCAAGTCTTTAATTTTGAAGTGTTGTTGCAATGTGGTCTTGGTCTCTGCAATAAATGTCTCATCATCTCCTGTGATGAGCAAATCATCCACATATACCAAGATTACCACTATTCTCCCATTTACCTTCTTTGTAAGAAGTGAATAATCTAGGTGACTCTGCTGGAAACCAGCAGACAGTAATGCAGTGACTAACTTTATGTTCCACTGCCTTGAAGCCTGCTTTAAACCATATAATGACCTGATGAGCTTACAAACCTTGCCTTGCTTCTGTGCCACCCCTTGTGTGATGTTCATATATACCTCTTCATGTAAATCCCCCTGCAAGAAAGCATTGAATACATCCATTTGATGTATATTCCATCATTTTGCTGCAGCAATTGATATAACAGCCCTCACAGTAACCATCTTAACTACTGGTGAGAATGTATCCCGGTAGTCTATCCCTTCCCTTTGGTTGTATCCTTTGACAACTAGTCTTGCCTTGAACCTTTCTATTTCCCCATTGGCCTTGTACGTAATCTTATATACACATTTACATCCAATATCTTTCTTTCCAGTGGGCAAATCCACTATCTCCCAAGTATTGTTGTCTTCCAAAGCTTTGATCTCTGCCTCCATGGCATCAACCCATCTCTTGTCCCCTGCTGCCTCAGAATAAGTCTGTGGTTCATAATCCTCAAACATCTTTGCCACACAATTATGGTAAGATACTGACAGGTTAGCATAACTGAGATTGTTAGACGATGGGTATATAACAGCATCTGATGGAGACACAAAATCTTTCATCCACATGGGAGTTCTTGATCGGTGTATTTTATATACACTTTTCGAGTCATTTTTAGTTAGTCTTTTGTCCCTTTTTGTACAAATAAGTGTCGTATTAGGATATTTTTCCTTTCTTTTGAGTCAAAGTGGTTAAAATGACCAAATGGCGGAAAAGGAGCCAAAAGAGGGCAAAAGAGGAGGTTCCAAAGCTAAAAACAGAGAAATTGGCGAACGAGGCTGAAACCCAGATCAGCGCCGCGGCGCCCCGCAGATGTACTGTGCCGCGCGCCCAATGTCCAGAGAGGCTGCAGAAGACCCAGAGCCGGGGCGCCTCATGTCAACAGGTGCAGGGCGGCGACGCCTAATCATGAGAGAGGCTACAGTTGCAGGCCGCGCCCATGACCGCAGACTGGCCGCGCGCCAAATCACCCGGCACGAGTTCCGCTGCGCGCCGACGCTGAAAATCGTGGTTTTGACGATTTTCTGGGCCAGGCCTGCAGTGAAAAGAGAGAGGCGGTTTTCAAATTTATAAAAGGAGAACCCTAGGCAGATTTTAAGGGTTCCCCTTCTTGCACAACACAAGATTTTCTTGCTTGGAGATTGGAGACCTAAACTTAGTAATTTCTTTCCTTTTTTTTCTTTATTTCAGTTTTTGCATGATGAACTTTGAATTAGTTCTTGTCATATCTATGGCTAGGAACTAATTCTCTTATAGGGCTTTCCATGTTGATTTACTAGAAACTTATGTTATGAATTAATACATGTTTATGGTTATTATTCTTCTTTGAGAGATCTATCCAATAATTGCGTTGAATGCTTGGTAATTAATTGACAACTAATTATCCTTATATGATTTCTAATTTACTTCGAAAGGAGAGATTGTGAATATGCTGTAAGTTGGGTATACATTCTTGGATTGGGGATGACAATACCTCAATTATTTATGTAGCGTTAATGAGAGGCTTAAAAACCCTAATTTTGCGCATGGTGCGTGACGATTAACTAGGTTTTTGTTCTTAATCCTCATATAGAGTTATCCTTATCACCGAAAGGTAGGTAAGGTGCAATACTGGGGTTGAGTGTTTATATATCCTTAACGAGAATATAAAACGATTTCGTAAACCTGCTTTCTCCGAGAGAAGAAGACCATAATTCGTTGTATTAATAAATAACATAAGCGGATAGTTGAGGAGACATGGAAGCCCTATTCCCATCACATCTGAAGTAAACTCATTAGATAAATTAGTCTTTATAATTCGTAGTTATAAACAACAAAATCAAATATTAATTTACCAAATAGATACCCAAAGATAGATAATTGGTACTTGAACCCTAATCCTTGTGGACGATATTCGGTCTTATCAAGACTATATTACTTGTCACGATAACGTGCACTTGCGTTAAAGTGTGTGCATCTTTTCGCGCATCAAGTTTTTGGCGCCGTTGCCGGGGATTAGGCATTAGTTCAATATCAAATTTATCTATTTTTAATTTCTAATTTGGTTTTTATTTTTATTTTTAATTTTCACGTTTTTTTTTCATTATTTATTTATTTCAAAAATCAGGGTGCCGTGATTTGTTGTCTGTTTTTGATCTATTTCAGGAAATCAGTTTATGCGAAGGAGAAGAGGAGCAGACACTCTTGTTCCCTTCAATCCAGAAATTGAGAAAACCTGTAAAATGTAAGCGTAAAGAATCGGATTGCAACTTTGATAGAGATGGATGGTGTCCAAAACAACAACATGATGAGAGAAGGGTTAGGAGAAAATCAACCCAATCCAGCCATACCTCGGCAAGTACCTATGGATGTCGAGGAAAGAGTTCAAGTCCGTGCAGTTAAGCTTGGGAGACTATGTACGCCAGAGTGAATGGAGCACGATGCATTAGGCTCCCGCACAGAGCCAACAACTTCGAGATAAAACGGTGATTACGAGCACGGTACAAAGACACTGCAATTCGAGGATCGCCATCAGAGGATCCACATATGCACATAACTAATTTCTTGGAGCTATGTGCAACTTTCAGATATAACGGCGTTACTGATGATGCCGTCAGATTGAGGCTCTTCCCCTTCTCACTTAGGGATAGAGCAAAAGTATGGTTGAATTCCCTGCCGGCTGATTCAATTTTTACATGGCACGAGCTGGCACAGAAATTCCTAGCCAAGTTCTTCCCCCCATTAAAAGCAGCAAAACTGAGAGGGGAGTTGAACAACTTCTACCAAGCAGATGGAGAGTCCTTATATGAAGCTTGGGAAAGGTTCAAAGACTTGTAGAGAAAATTCCCACACCATTGCATTGAGTTGTGGAACTTGGTCCACATCTTCTACAACGGGCTGAGCAGTACAACCAGAACCATCATAGATGCAGCAGCAGGTGGGGCATTCATGAGGAAAACAGCCCACGATGCTCATGAGTTATTAGAAGATATGGCCACTAACAACCATGTCACATAAGAGAGGTCGACAAGTGGGAGGAGAACAGTGGGAGTCCACGAAATAGATGCTATTGCTGCCTTGAATGCCCAAGTGGCCCTTCTAGCAAAACAGTTGCAGCAACATACAGTGTCAGTGAATGCGGTGCAGATGCCTAAAAGCTGTGAGATATGTGGTGGCCCACATACATTCGATAGGTGTCCTTCAGCTGATCCCAATAATATACCAATGGAGCAGGCAGAGTGTCAGGCCGTGGGTAATTATCAGAGGCAACAGAACAACCCCTACTCCAACACTTATAATCCAGGGTGGAGGAATCACCCAAATTTCTCATGGAGAGGAGACCAGGGGCAGCAGAATCAATACCAGGGGCAGCAGAATCAATACATGGCGATCGTAACCGCAGAACCAGAGTCGCACTCTTCATTCAATCCCCACACCTCAGCCAATGCACCGCTCAAAGAAGAAAACCAGACGAGGTAAAAGCAGCTGTGACAACACTCGCAACGCCTGCACTCGCCACGACAAGCTAGATCCTCATTCAGGAACTTGGAGACACAAGTGGGTCAGCTAGCAAAGCAGGCAAACAGCAGGCCACAAGGTACATTGCCAAGCAACACAGAGGTAAATCCAAGGGAGCAATGCCAGGCAGTGCAATTGAGAAGCGGCAAACAATGGAGCAGCGATCACCTCACCAAGAGTTGAGAAGAAGGCAGAGATAGAAAAAGAGAAGGTGATTGAGCCTAGCCCAGTAGTAGAGAAAACTCCAGAGCAGGAGTATACAGAGAAGATCCCATTCTCTCAGAGACTACAGCGAAAGGCGGTTGATAAACAATTTTCCAAATTTTTGGAGACATTCAGGAAGCTGCATATCAACATACCTTTCATAGAAGCATTAGAGCAGATGCCCTCCTATTTCAAGTTCATGAAGGAGATCTTGGGGAAGAAGAAGAAGCTGGCAGAATACGAAATAGTAGCACTAACAGAAGAGTGTAGTGCGATCTTGCAGAAGAAATTGCCACCAAAACTAAAGGATCCAGGAAGCTTTACACTACCTTGCACAGTGGGCAGGGTGACTTGCAACAAAGCTTTGTGTTATTTAGGAGCAAGTATAAATCTGATGCCCTTATCAGTATTTAAGCGATTGGAGTTGGGAGAGGCCAAACCAACCACTGTGAGTCTGCAACTAGCCGATAGGACAGTGGTTCATCCAAGAGGAAAAATTGAGGACGTGATTGTGAAAGTAGGAAAATTCTTCTTTCCCGCAGACTTCCTCATTCTTGATATGGAAGAAGATGCGGAAATCTCTATCATATTGGGGAGACCATTCCTAGCAACGGGGAGAGCTTTAATTGATGTTGAAAGGGGGGAGCTAACAATAAGGGTGGAGAAGGAAGAAATGGTGTTTAAGGTTTTTAAACATGTCATCGAGCCACCAACCATGAGCAGGTGCTTTGCAATCAGCACCATCAAGCCCCCTGTGAGCCATTACAAGTCAACCAAAGGGAGATGAGCCAGCGGTGCATGGTTTGCCAAACCCCACCGACGCAGGTATGTGTTCTGAACTCCCCACCGATAATGCTAAGAAAAGAAAACGCAAAATGTGGAGAAATGGATTAGTTGGGGCTTGATCCACCACGGTTATTAAAACAAAGGAACTTGCGTCCGCTAAAAGGCGTTAAAGACAACGCTACTTGGGAGGCAACCCAAGGTATTTGATTTATTTTATTTTAATATAGTAGTTTTTATTAAGAAACGGTCTCACGGAGGTAGTGTTTGTCTTTGTGATTGACAGTGCAGGCCAATAAAGCGAAGGCGGCGAAGAAAAGCCAGGATTTCCAGGAAAACGGGTTAGCGCGCGGCTGAAAGCGAGGCGCGAAATCGAGAAAAATGCCAAGTCTAAAGCGCGTATTTCCAGTAACAAGGCATGGCGCTGAAAGTCCCGAAGGAGTACAGAAGATTGGGCGCCGCGGCGCCGAAGCGGAAATCCAGAAACTTAAAACGCCCAGAAATCAGATTTTCCCCAATTCCAATTTCAAAAACCTAACCCTTCTTCTCACAAAACCCACGAAAAATTCGAAAATTTGCCCACAAATCCTCCACAAATCCAACCCAACCACAACCAAAACTCCTAAATTCCTAAAAACCCTTAGCTATCTCAACCAACAAAGCTCCATTCCATAGCCTCAAACCACCATTAGAAACAAGAACAACTTGAATCTTCTCATAAAAAAAGGTAATCTTTTTCTGTTCTTGAGATCCTTATTGAAGTCACAGGAGGTAGTAGTTTGAAGGAGTATTGTAGTTGTGAAGTAGTTTGGGTGCTGAAAAATTGATTGTGAAGTTAGGAGAAAGAGTAGAAAAGGAGGGTGTGGGTATTGGGTAGTAGAGTTGAAGTTTGGGGGTGTTGTGTTTAGCTGCTAGTTGTTGATTGTGTTGGGAAACATTTGTGCCACTAAGTTGTAAGCCAGCAGAAATTGTTTTAACCATGGCCACCAGGAAGAGAAGAACCTCCACATCTACCCCAGCCCCACAATACGATGATACTAGGTTTGTGAGCTACCAAGCCTACCAAAGATACAAAAAGCTTGACACCAGACCTTTAATCCCTGAAAGGGGAATGGACTATCAGAGGGAGTCGTTTGGGGAAGATGATGTTTATGAGCCCATTCGGGCAATGATTGAGTTAAGGGGGTGGAGGAGATTTGTAAATCCGGAGAAAATAGCACCAATGAACACAAAAATAGTGCGTGAATTCTATGCCAACTTTCCGGAGAAGGTGGAAAGGGGATGCTTTGTGAGGGGAAGATATATGCCTGTGACGGCAGACGCGATAAATATGGCCCTAAAGACGGTTGATGTTGAAGAAAGTGGTGATTGGAACCATTTTAGAACATGGTCTAGGAGCATCAACCACATCGACTGGAATGCCGTTGCAGACACAGTAAGCTACCCTGGGGCTGCATTTGATATTGGAAGAAATGGATCAAGAGCACTGAGCAGGTGCCAATTCAACAAAGCAGCTAAGGGTTGGCTATATTTCGTCAGCGCCCGCATGATTCCATCCACGCACTTCGCCAGAGTGCCAGAAGATAGGATTAAATTGGTATATGGAATCATGACGGGGAAAACGATTGACGTGGGGAAAGAGATAGCACAGAGCATTGAAGAAATTAGCAGGTTGGTGACAACAGGTGGATTGGGACATGGCTCACTTATCACAAATTTGTGCCACATGAATGGGGTCCCAACCCTACCCACTGACACTCATGAGAGAAACCAACTGCCGGTGTCCTGTGGGATAGTGCACTCTTTCCTGCACTCCAAGCCCCACAAAGAATGTGACGAAGAGTACAACCAGCAACAGCAGCAGTAGAGGCCGCAATGAACGAAGATGATCCTGAAATAGGGGCTCAATATGAGGCAGGACCTAGCCACCAGCCAACCACAGAATCAGAACCTCCAGTGCCTATGATGGAGCAAGTGCTCGCAACTGCAGAAGGATGATGCAACATTTCGACACAATGATACAAGGACAAAATGAGTTGAGACAGGGACAACATGAGTTGAGACAAGGGTAACAAGATTTGAGGCAGGAGCAACAACAATTGCACCAGCAGTTTGACGAGATGAGTTCCCTGTTCAACCAATGGTCGATGCACTATCCACCGCCACCACCACCATTTTAGCCAAAGTCTGTAAGTGTCTTATTTCTTTTATTGTCTTTGAGTCTACACACATTGGGGACAATGTGTGATTTAAGTTTGGGGGTGTTTTATTTGTGTCATGTTATGTTTATTTAAGTCTTTTGATTGTTTTTATGTATTTTTGAGTCACAATTTTTTTTCTTTTTGAGTCATAATTGCCTGTCAAAGATCATGTATGCTGTAGTTGCTAGAAACACCTAGTGAAAGAAGGTGGAATAATGTAATGGAATAAAAGCAACTATCTAAACACTTAGGTTAAATATGCCAAAAACTCACAAAATCTGTCTATTTGGAGTTTCTTGCCTAAATTATGCATGCTAAATGATGAAAACTTATGTGTTATGATTGCTTGCTATTTGAGGCGAAATAGTTAGGATATGCATGTTAGGGAGATGACTCAGGTATTTCTTTGATAGCCAATTCTTATCATTCTTTTCTATCCCGGACTTTAAAAGTATCCCTAGTCAGCCCCATTGAGCCTAAAAATTGAAACTTCTTCTTTGACACCCTATATTCCCACAAATTGTGCCATAAGTAAAAATGTGAAGTAGAGGAATAAAATGTGTTAAAAAAAAGAGACAAAAAGAGTGAATGAGCTTGTTGCACCCCAATAAAAAAGTAATAAGAAATAGACAAAAGCCTAAGTTTGGGGGTGCTTGTCATTATTATATACTTCACTCTCCCAAAACAAAAGAGGGAAAAGATAGAATCAAAGTGAAGGAAAGAACACAAAGAAAAAGGGAAATACAGAAAAGCTAATGAGCTTATGGTACACGAAATGAGCCAAAAATGCCTATTTTTACCTACCTATACCTAAGCCTACATTACAACCCTTAAAGTCCTGAAGATCTCTTTTATGCATATCCAGGATTAGTGGAGAATAGCAAGTAAGCATGCCATTAGGATTTTTGAATTTATATGCATGATTTAGTATATTGACTTCCATTAAGCATGATAAATATGAGTTTGCGTAATATCTAGCTTAATGTGTTTAGTGTGCTAAAAATTTCATGCTATATGTTCCTACATATTATTCTGCTAACCTTCATGTTTTTCTAGTTAACACTAATGCAGCAAAGTGATCAATGTCAGTGAGTCTTTTATTTTCGTTTCTTGAGTCTTTTATTTCTTTCTTTCTATCTTTGCTCGAGGGCGAGCAAAGGTTAAGTTTGAGGGTATTTGATCGGTGTATTTTATATACACTTTTCGAGTCATTTTTAGTTAGTCTTTTGTCCCTTTTTGTACAAATAAGTGTCGTATTAAGATAGTTTTCCTTTCTTTTGAGTCAAAGTGGTTAAAATGGCCAAATGGCGGAAAATGAGCCAAAAGAGGGAAAAAGAGGAGGTTCCAAAGCTAAAAACAGAGAAATTGGCGAACGAGGCTGAAACCCAGATCAGCGCCGCGGCGTCTCCTGCAGACAGAAGCAGGTCCGCGACGCCCAATGTCCAGAGAGACTGCAGAAGACCCAGAGCCGCGACGCCTCATGTCAACAGGTGCAGGGCCGCGGCGCCTAATCATCAGAGAGGCTACAGAAGTTGCAGCGCCGCGGCGCCCACAGACAGCAGAGATCAGGGCCGCGGCGCCAAATCACCCGAAGTACCACAGAAGTTCCGGCGCCGCGGCGCCGAAAGCAGGGCCGCGGCGCCGACGCGGGAAAAATCAGGGTTTTGACGATTTTCTGGGCCAGGCCTGCAGGGAAAAGAGAGAGGCGGTTTTCAGCCTATAAAAGGAGAACCCTAGGCAGATTTTAAGGGTTCCCCTTCTTGCACAACACAAGATTTTCTTGCTTGGAGATTGGAGACCTAAACTTAGTAATTTCTTTCCTTTTTCTTTTCTTTATTTCAGTTTTTGCATGATGAACTTTGAATTAGTTCTTGTCATATCTATGGCTAGGAACTAATTCTCTTATCGGACTTTTCATGTTGATTCACTAGAAACTTATGTTATGAATTAATACATGTTTATGGTTATTATTCTTCTTTGAGAGATCTATCCAATAATTGCGTTGAATGCTTAGTAATTAATTGACAACTAATTATCCTTATATGATTTCTAATTTACTTCGAAAGGAGAGATTGTGAATATGCTGTAAGTTGGGTAGACATTCTTGGATTGGGGATGAAAATACCTCAATTATTTATGTAGCGTTAATGAGAGGCTTAAAAACCCTAATTTTGCGCGGTGCGTGATTTGCTAACTAGGTTTTTGTTCTTAATCCTCCTATTATGTTATCATTATCACCGAAAGGTAGGTAAGGTGCAATACTGGGGTTGAGTGTTTATATATCCTTAACGGGAATATAAAACGATTTCGTAAACCTGCTTTCTCCGAGAGAAGAAGTCCATAATTCATTGCATTAATAAATAACATAAGCGGATAGTTGAAGAGACATGGAAGCCCTATTCCCATCACATCTGAAGTAAACTCATTAGTTAAATTAGGCTTTATAATTCTTAGTTATAAACAACAAAATCAAACAACAATTTACCAAATAGATACCAAAAGATAGATAGTTGGTACTTGAACCCTAATCCTTGTGGACGATATTCAGTCTTACCAGGACTATACTACTTGTCACGATAACGTGCACTTGCGTTAAAGTGTGTGCATCTTTTCGCGCATCAATTCACCCCAGAACTCTGCTGGTAAGTACCCCTGAAACTTAATGGCCCTTGCAACTTCTAGAATATATCTATGTCTCCTCTCAACTACATCATTTTGCTGAGGAGTATAAACACAGAAACTTTGGTGTATAATACCAAGCTAATTAAACAACTCAGAACAAGCAGGATTAAAAAATTATGTCCCATTATCAGATCTCACACACTTAACAATCCTGTCAAACCGAGTCTTTATTTCTGCAAATAAATTCTTAAGAATGGTGATTACATCAGACTTGACACACAATAGAAACACCCAAGTCCATCTGGTGAAATCATCTACTATGGTAAAAAAATACCTCATACCACTGTGAGTGTGATCGGTGTATTTTATATACACTTTTCGAGTCATTTTAGTTAATCTTTTGTCCCTTTTTGTACAAATACGTGTCGTATTAGGATAGATTTTCTTTCTTTTGAGTCAAAGTGGTTAAAATGGTCCAATGGCGGAAAAGGAGCGAAAAGAGGGCAAAAACGGAGGTTCCAGAGCTTGAAATGCGAGAAAGGTGCGAGCCGGGCAGAAACACTGCGGCGCGACGCCTCCAATCAGAGTCATGCGCGCGCCAATATTCAGGCGTCGCAGAGCAGTGGCCGCGCGCTCTAGACAGCAGAGTGCAGGGCCGCGGCGTCAAATCTCCAGAAACATCGCAGAACTTCCGGCGCCGACGCGGGAAAATCAGGTTTAATCACGATTTTTTGGGCCAGGCCTGATGGGAAAAGTTAGAGGCGGTTTTGAGCCTATAAAAGGAGAACGCTAGGCAGTTTTAAAGGGTTCCCTTTCTTGCATAAACACAAGGCTTCTTGGAGTTGAAGATTGGAGACCATAACTTAGTAATTTTCTTTTCTTTCTTTCTTTATTTCAGTTTTGATGTTGAATATTGAATTAGTTCTTGTCATGTCAATGGCTAGGAACTAATTCCATTATAGGGCTTTCCATGTCAAATCACTAGAAACTTATGTTATGAATTGATGCATGTTTATGGTTATTCTTCTTATTGTTGAGATTTATCCAATAATTGCTTTGAATGCTTGGTAATTAATTGATCACTAATTATCATTATTTATATGATTTCTAATCAAACTTCGAAAGGAGGAGGTTGTGAATATGCTGTAAGTTGGGTAGACATATTTTGGATTGGGGATGAAAATACCTCAATTACTTGTGTAGCGTTAACGAGAGGTCTAAACACCTAATTTTACGCATGGCGCGTGATGGTTAACTAGGTTTTTGGTCTTAATCCTCCTATAGAGTCATCCTTATCACCGAAAGGTAGAAAGGAGCAATACTGAGGTTGAGTGTTTATATAGCCTTAACGGGAGTATAAAACGATTTAGTAAACCTGCTAGCTCCAAAAGAAGAAGAACCATAATTCATTGCATTAATAAGTAACATAAGCGGATAGTTGAGGAGACTTGGAAGCCCTATTTCCATCACTACTGAAGTAAACACATAGTTAATTAGTATTTATAATTGTTAGTTATAAACAACAAAATTAAATATCGGTTACCAAATAGATACCAAAAGATAGATAATTGGTACTTGAACCCTAATCCTTGTGGACGATATTCGGTCTTACCTAGACTATATTACTTGTCACGATAAC
Organism: Przewalskia tangutica; assembly: GCA_029844215.1. Classification (NCBI taxonomy): domain Eukaryota; kingdom Viridiplantae; phylum Streptophyta; class Magnoliopsida; order Solanales; family Solanaceae; genus Przewalskia; species Przewalskia tangutica. The sequence goes on from CM056723.1 coordinate 46,436,289, forward strand.
GTGCACTTGCGTTAAAGTGTGTGCATTTTTTCGCGCATCAGAGTGGGAGCCCTATAAGACCCCCATACATCAAGATGTAAAAGATGAAAATGAAACTCAGTTGTGCTCACACTAATAGGGAATGCCTTCCTAGTCTGTATAGCCATATGATAGATATCACAGTGCCTTATTGAAAACTTGGACTGATTACTAAAACTCATTTATTTTCCTTAGCATAGTCATTGGAACATGCCCCATCCTTTTATGTCATAACTCTGCCTGCATCTCTTCCTTTGTATGCCTGATGGCTGAATGAACTCTTGCAGTTAGCACTCTCCTGGATTGCAGCATGTAAAGCCCATCTACTTCTTTACCAATCTCCTTCACCTTCCCAGTGAGGAGATCCTGTAAATCAAAGAAATCAGGGAAGAATCTGACACTACAATTTAGTTCTCTAGTCAGTTTTGAAACTGACAACAAGTTAAAGTGGAAACTTGGCACACACAAAACATTCTTAATGAGATCACCTCCATTTAATCTACAACTATCAGTCTGTGTTATTGCTGCTCTAGCACCAGTGGGTAATTGCACATGACCTATATTATCTGTAATATCATGTTTTTTAATTAGACTCCTATCAGTCACCATGTGGTTAGTTGCCCCAGAATCAACAATCCAACTTTGACTATCATCAGTTACAGATTTATCTTCTATGTGAGCTTTAGGAATAGACAAATTACCATAGGATCCACCAGCTTGCTGAGACAACATTGTGACTACCTGCTGATACTTCTCAAGAGAACATGATCTCAGCATGCTGTTGAGTTGATCATGTTGTTCCTGTGATAGCTGTGATACTCCTGCTTGATATTTCATAGGTTGTTTGGTGTGCTGAACATTCTCTCTATGTGGCTGCTGAACATACTGTCCTGTGGCCATATAAACCTTCTTCATGCTCTTTGGCTCATCCAGATAACCATTGAGTTTGTAGCATTTCTCCCTTATGTGGTCATTCTTCTTACAATAGTCGTAATACATCAATTTATAGCACATCTCTCTATTATGTCCCTTCATGTTGCAGAAATCACAATATAGTCTCGACTTATTCTGTGGAGCTGAATTCTTACTAAACATAGCTGAATGTTCTGTGACTTCACCACCAGCAAATCTTCCCGTAATTAATCTCTGACTTTCATCCTGAGCGACCATAGCATATGCCTGATTTACACTTGGAATAGGTGTCATTAGAAGAATGTGACTTCGAACTTGATTATAACCGTCATTTAATCCCATTAAGAATTCCATCAGCCTTTGATGTCCTAAATATGCTACATATTTCTTAGGACTAGTACAATCGCAAAATGGAACAGGAACTATAGAATCGACCTCATTCCATATATCTTGTAATTTACAATAGTAGCTAGACACAGGGGACACGCCTTGGTGAAGCATATCTAACTCCTTCCTCAATTGATAGACTCGAGAGAGGTTTATTTTTTCAATCCTTTCTCGCAAATCCTTCCAAACAACGCATGCAGAAGATTTATATAAAATTCCACTAAGCAAGTTCTTATTAACATTCCTGATGATCCACAAAATTACCATCGCATCACATCGCTCTCACTGCTTAACTAAACTAGCACCGAACGTATCTCGTTTAATCGATCCATAAATAAAACCAATTTTGTTCTTCGTCAACAGATTTAATCTCATTATTCTGCTCCATAATGTATAATTCTCCATTCATGTTAGCTGTATTTCGATTTGAAATCCAGCAACAGAATCAAATCCACTAAAAAATAGTGGATGATTGTGATCCACTACAATCAATGTCGAATTCAAATTCTCATCCACACCTTGAGTTACAGTCGAATCCATAGCACATACAAAGTATTCGACTAATTGACAGAATATCAAAACAAAATTAACAAAATAAGGATGCAAACCTCACTGTAGAGATCGACACTATAGGAATCGATCACGGATAAAAAAAATATAGACAAATCAGAATCACGATCGCAAATCACTGGATTTCTACCAGAAAATCTCTCGATTTGCCATGCCAAGCTCTGATATCATGTTAAAACATATATTCTATGCAATTACAATGTTGCATGTTCGATCTAGAGGAAATCGCAGAAGAAACTATGGAAGATAATGAAGAAAGAAGAAGAAAAAAGAAGGCGAGAGATAGAGAGTGAGAGAGAGTATGGTAGATATTTTTTTGTGGGAACTTTTCTGAATAATATTTCTCCAAGGCACTAAAGGCCTATTTATACAAGTCCAACCAGTCTTTTCTACTAACTACAACTACTACCATTAATAACTACTAACCACAATAGCTAATACATTTTGTAATTAACTAGTAGACTAATCTTTAACATCCATAAGTAATCACGTAATCTCAACACTTCTACTATTCTACACTTAGTTTGTCACATGATTTATACCCAACAACTTATTGCAACCTGCCTATACAAATTAAGATTTTATACACATCACAAAAAAGGCCAAAGGAACGAGGCAGTCAGTTGCCTGCTTTTTTGACATGGTGCGATTACTATGCTTGCTCCATTACTTCGCGTTACACTATGTTATAGAAGAGAAACCAAATTATGTGAAAGGCAAGAACAAACAATAAAAAGGATAATTTCAGGTGAGCTGCTGCTACTAGAAAATAATGAAAAAATAGTTAAAAGAAAGAAGTACAAAGGAGGATCCTATAGAACCTAAAGGATGAGGAGCAGGGAGAGTCATTTTTCTTTGAAGATCGAAGAACATAGTGTTGACCGATCCGAAGAAGTAACTGTTGGAAATTTACTAATGTGGAATTAAGATTATCCCATTATTTGTGACTCGAAAAATTGGGATCCCGCACGTCGGAAACGTTGTTTCCACACACGTGTACACGTAGTGCCAAATATCATAAATTTCATTAGTGAAAGAGATATTGGTACATAAGTAAATGTTTGAGACATAGAATGATAGCCGGTTGTTGGTTAAACGATGAGTGTTTCATGTTCGTAAATGAAGGAAGAAGTGTACGACGTGTAAAAGATGAAATGAGTCAAAAATTATCGCGGAGCCGCGAAGGGATGCGACACAGAACCGTCGGAGCTGCGGCGCCTCCAGCCAAGAGCCGCGACGCTAATTAATTGGTAGCCACTGGATCTTAGGCGACAGGAAGTGTTAGGCATATTTTATATACACTTTTTGAGTCATTTTTAGTTAGTATTTTACTGATTTTATTGATGTTTAGTATAGTATTAGGGTCGTTTTTCTTTCTTTTGAGTCACAACGGACAAAAATGGAGAAATGGCAAAAAGAAGAGGAAATGAGCATATTTGAGATGGAATTGCACAAGAAAAGGCCAAAGAAATGAAGTCTAAAAAAGTCCCGGGAAGCATAGAAGAAATCAGACGAAGCCCGAATGAAAAAAGGACGAAGAAACGAAACCCGCCGAAAAAAATGCTACAGGCGCCGCGGCGCCAGCCCAGCAGGGCCGCGGTGCCCCAACCCTTGCGAGCCTATATTTCAGTAATTTTAGAGTCGCGGCGCCGGTCTGCAGGGCCGCGGCGCCAACGCGGGATTTTTGAGTTTCTGGGCTGAATTTGACACGTTTTCAGGGTCCGAAAGAGACAACTTTTCCTAGCTATATAATCCCTAAACCCAGCTGATTCCACATCATATTCCATCATTGTACATACAACACAACTCTTGAAGGCTTGGAGGCTAGTTCTAAGTATTTTCTTTCTCTTTTCTTTGTTTTTATTTCAGTTCATGTTGGAGATTGTATTAGTTCTTAGCGTGACTATGGCTAGGAGCTAATTACTTTGTTAGGGATTTTCCTATTGAATCGCTTGAAACTCTTATTCATGACTTAATGCATTAATTTAGTTTCTTCTTCATGTAGTTAAGATTTATTCAATAGTTGTTTTGATCGCTTGGTAATTAACTGATCACTAGTTATCATCACTTATATGATTTCGAATCGAAATCCGAAAGGGGAGATTTGAATATGCTATAGTTGAATAAACATAGGTTAAAATCGCGGATGAAAGTACCCCAATACTTGTGTAGCATTATAGGTTATTGTTCTTAATCCTCCTATGTAGTAAATCACGTCATAGAAATATAGAAGGGTTCTGCACTGGGTTGAGTGATTATATATCCTAACCGAAATATAAGACAATTTAGTTAACCGCTATCTTAACGTAGAAGAAGAAGTCAGCCTAGTTGTATTAAGGATGAATAGAGTGGATAGTTGATGATCTTGGAAGCCTTAATTCTCCATCATAACTGATTTAAACCAAAGTATTTTCATAATTAGTTTATTTCATGCAGTAGTTTTAATTATTAGTCTAAAAATCCAAACCAATTTACGTTCACCAAATAGAAACTAAAGCTTAGATAATCGGTAATTGAAAACCAGTTTTTGAGGACGATATTCGGTCTTACCTAGACTATATTACTTGTAACGATACGTACACTTGCGTTAAGCGTGTGGATAAATCGCGATCAAGTTTTTGGCGCCGTTGCCGGGGAATAGCGTACTTTCAATATCGATTTATCTATTCTTATTTCTAATTTATTTGCTCCAAGAACAAGTTTCTAACTTGTTCTGCGAGCATCTTGTTATCATTTTTTGTTGTTTTTCTTATTTTGTAGGTAAAACAAAAGGGCACATGGACTACTACTACTATCAGGGGCAGCAGTACTACGACTACTATCCACAATAGCAGTATCATCAACAGTAAGTTAACCCACAGGCTCCACAGGAAGATCGAAATGAGCTGCAGGAAGCCTTACTCAGGCTCACCCAGTGCCAGAATTCTCAAGAGCAATTTCAACAGCCACAGATTCAGGCCCCATTCGAGGAGCCAGACGAATTAAGAGCAGCATTGTTGGCACTCACAACCGTTCAAACTCAATTCATGGTGGAAGTAAGACCCTCTCTTCAGAACTTGGAAACTCCAATGGAACAGATTCTGAATTGGGATCCACAAATCGGGCAACTGATGGACATGGTAACAATTACACCTCAAGAAAGTCCACCAAGTGACCCAGTTACGAGGAATGGTGAGCAGATTGTGGAACCTGAACCACAATAAGTTGTTGAAGAATTTGGAGAGATAGTAAGTGTAGATAAAGAAGAGGTCACTGAGGACCACCTCATTGCGGAATAGACTACACCAAAGGTCATTGCTGACCCTCAACCAGAAAGTCCATACCCTCAAGGGCACCCCCAAAAGTTGAGAGATGTAGGGAATTTTACTAATCCCTACATTATAGAGAGCCTTGAAGACAAGTCTGCCTTGTGTGAATGGGTGATAATCTTACATCTGAATCCATTGTTTGGAAATATGGTTGTAGTTGAAGTGACACCTACAAAAATGACTGTGCGGATTGCAAGCAGTTCGCAGAAGGATCCATCGGGCACTAGTAAAGGTTAACTGCGTCTGGCTACAAGACGTTAAAGACAACGCTTATTGGGAGACAACCCAATGTTTTAAATTATGTTAGTTTTATTATCTGTTTTTTAGTTTGTTTTATTTTGTCTTGAACAGTCTCACGGTCTTGGATTCTTGTCTTGTGTTGTTGGATGACAGATGGATTGGAAACTGACATCGAATGAAAAAAGGAGCAAAAACACTGAGAAAAGGGAAAAGTCGTCATCAGCGCCACGGCGCCAACATCAGAGCCGCTACGCCAGAAGTTCTAAAACTTCAGAGACCCAGACACAGTGCAAATTCTAGAATTTTTCCTTCCATACCTCCGTTATGACCACCGTGTTGTGTCAGTAAGTTGTCCCTATTTTTAGTCTTCACACATTGGGGACAATGTGTCGATTAAGTTTGGGGGGGGGGGTGTCTTATTGTTTTATTATTTTGCTTTTGAGTCCTTTTGATTTGTTTTGTGTGTGTTTGAGTATTTTTAAGTCATAATTTTTTATTTTTTTTATGGATCATGTAGGTTATAGTTGCTAAAGATATTGAGTGGATAAAGTGTGATAATGTAATGGAATTGAAAGCTAAAATCTGTGTGCTTAAGTTAGATATGCCAAAAATTCATGACATCTAATTCTTTGGGATACTTGTGCTTAGCTTATATGTGTCAGTTATGGAAAGAAGGTTGAAAAATGTCTAGAAAATCTGTTTGCTTGTTATTTCAGGCGAAATAGTTAAGATGTACATGTTTAGGGAGATGATTCAGACATTTCTTTGGTAGCCCTTCTGACCATTCATTACCTACCCTGACAGAAAATGTATCATTAGTCAGCCCCTTTGAGCCTAAAATAAATATTTTTCTTTGACACCCTATGATTCTTTGTTGTGCCATAAGTAATAATGGAAAAGTATTGGGATGAAAAGCGTGAAAAAAGAAACAAAAAGAGAGTGAACAAATTTGATGCACCCCAATGTAAAATATGCAAAAGTTTAAGTTTGGGGGTGCTTGTTATTTATAATACATATCATTCTCTCAAAAGAAAAGAGGGGAGAAAGTGGGTACGAAACTAAAAAGGAAATCAAAAAGAAGGAAAAAGAGTTGAATGAAAAAGTGCTTATGGTACGTAATTGAGCCTAAATGCCTATTTTTACCTACCCCTGCCTAAGCCTACCTTACAACCCTTGAAAGTCCTGATGATCTTTAATATGTATGTCTATGATTAGTGGAGAATAGCAAGTAAACAGGTCTATAAGCATTTGGGAAAGATGGAATGAAATTGACATGCATAGGTTAAATGTTTGTATTTCCATTGATTTTGATCTAAGTGAATTTGCGAAATATCTAACTTGAAATTCTAGATTGCTGATTATTTATGCTATATATGTTCTAACATATTATCCCATCTTTCATCCATGATTTTGAAGAAGCATTGCTATGGCTACAAAATCCATTTCATAGAGTATTCGTTTGTTTTGTTTTTGTTTAATGCTTTACTCGAGGGCGAGTAAAGGTTAAGTTTGGGGTATTTGTTAGGCATATTTTATATACAACTTTTTGAGTCATTTTTAGTTAGTATTTTACTCATTTTGTTGATGTTTACTATAGTATTAGGGTCATTTTTCTTTCTTTTGAGTCACAATGGTCAAAAATGGAGAAATGACAAAAAGAAGAGGAAATGAACATATTTGAGATGGAATTGCACAAGAAAGGCCAAAGAAATAAAGTCTAAAAAGTCCCGGGAAGCATAGAAGAAATCAGACGAAGCCCGAACAAAAAAGGGACGAAGAAACGAAACTCGCCGAAAAAGATGCTACAGGCGCCGCGATACCAGCTCAGCAGGGCCGCGGCGCCCCAACCCCTGCGAGCCTACATTTCAGTAATTTTAGAGTCGCGGCGCCGGTCTGCAGGACCGCGGCGCCAACGCGAGATTTTTTGAGTTTCTGAGCCGAATTTGACACGTTTTCAGGGTCCGAAAGGGACAACTTTCCTAGCTATATAATCCCTAAACCCTGCTGATTCCACATCATTGTACATACAACACAACTCTTGGAGGCTAGTTCTAAGTATTTTCTTTCTCATTTCTTTGTTTTTATTTCAGTTCATGTTGGAGATTGTATTAGTTCTTAGCGTGACTATGACTAGGAACTAATTACTTTATTAGGGTTTTTCCTATTGAATCACTTGAAACTCTTATTCATGACTTAATGCATTAATTTAGTTTCTTCTTCATATAGTTAAGATTTATTCAATAGTTGTTTTGATCGCTTGGTAATTAACTGATCACTAGTTATCATCACTTATATGATTTCGAATCGAAATCCGAAAGGGGAGATTTGAATATGCTATAGTTGAATAAACATAGGTTAAAATCGCGGACGAAAGTACCCCGATACTTGTGTAGCATTATAGGTTATTGTTCTTAATCCTCCTATGTAGTAAATCCTGTCATAGAAATATAGAAGGGTTCTGCACTGAGGTTGAGTGATTATATATCCTAACCGGAATATAAGACAATTTAGTTAACCGCTATCTTAATGTAGAAGAAGAAGTCAGTCTAGTTGTATTAATGATTTAATAGAGTGGATAGTTGATGATCTTGGAAGCCCTAATTCTCCATCATAACTGATTTAAACCAAAGTATTTTCATAATTAGTTTATTTCCTGCAGTAGTTTTAAATTTTAGTCTAAAAACACAATCCAATTTACGTTCACCGAATAGAAACTAAAGCTTAGATAATCGATAATTGAAAACCAGTCTCTGAGGACGATATTCGGTCTTACCTAGACTATATTACTTGTAATGATATGTACACTTGCGTTAAGCGTGTGGATAAATCGCGATCATAAATTTTATTAGTGAAAGAGATATTGGTATGTAAGTAAATGTTTGAGCATAGAATGATGGACAGTTGTTGGTTAAACGACGAGTGTTCCATGTTCGTAAATGAAGGGAGAAGTGTACGACGTGTAAAAGATGAAACGAGTCAGAAATTGCCGCGGAGCCACGAAGGGCTGCGACGCAGAACCGTCTGAGCTGCGGCGCCTCCAGCCAAGAGCCGCGACGCTAATTAATTGGTTAGCCACTGGATCTTAGGCGACAGGAAGCTGGAAAGTTTCTAACTTTTGGGCTGGTTTGGGGCATTGATTTTCCATTACTTGGCACATGAATTTAGCCATTATTTGGCAGATTGAAATCTCTCAATAAGTATCATTACATGTCTATTGAATTCCATTAGTTGGCTAGATGAGAGGTTATCTTTCTTACACTATAAATTGAGGCCCTTGGCTCAATTGAAGATTCATTCTCAGATTTTCTGAACTACTTCCTCTCTAAGTATTCTTTCACACACTAAAATGTTCATTTTTTAGTAAACACTTGAGTTTCTTTTGCTCATTTGTTTGTTGTTATTTTATCTTGGGAGACAGTTGCTCATAAACGTAAAAAGATATATACGAGGCAATAATGTCTTTAGGAATGGGTGCTAACACTCGACTCAACACAGTTGTAACAAGTAGAGATTTAATGTCTCTTGATTTCAGGCTATCAAGATCAAGGAGCTTGTTGTAATAGGAACTGTTACACCCTGTAGTTCAGGTCATGGTTTTGAGAACGTACGAAAGGAATTGAGACTTAATTTGAGAATGATGGGTGGACGAAATATTTCGGACGGGTTGTTAGTCAACTTTGAGGCGGGTTATGGCCCGTTACATTGAGGATTCCCAGGTGTTTCAAAGGCCTAGTACATAGTTCGTTGAGTCTAGTTTCCAGCACAACCAACCGTTCGTCGATAGGACATCAGAGTAGGAAGTTATGGAAGGTACAAGTTCAGCGCACTGTTGGGCAGAAATGAATTTGCGGTCAGGGGCCACAGCGCCGCGGCGCCGGATGCAGGGCCGCGGCGCCGGATATTCTGAGGGTTCGCTGAAGTTGCAGCGCCGCGGCGCCGGAGGGCAGGGCCGCGGCGCCGGAAGTTCTGATAGTTGGCAGAGGTTTCAGCGCCGCGGCGCCGGCTGCAGGGCCGCGGCGCCAAGGCGGAGTTTTTGCGGAAAACTGAGGAAAAGTCAGATATTTTCTTTTTAAAAGGCCATGGGAGAGTGACAAGTGCCCCCCCCCCCCTCCATCTGATTGTTTGCATGTCCTATTTATTGACCAAGTCTTCAAGACTTGGTCATTCTTGAAAGATCCTTCTTCTCTCTAAAAGCTCTTCCTTCTCTCTAAAATCCCTCTCCATTCTCTCTAGAAATAAAAGAAGAAACCAAGGCCTAGAGGAAAATTTCAGAAAAGTGGCAAGAAGAAAACTTGTTGGCAATCTTGTAGGAGTTTTTGTGGAGGTGATTGTGGAAAGAAGACAAGTGAAAGTTGTTGGATTAATTTGGGTAAGCTCTAAGGTAACAATCTCTTCTTTATTCTTGAGTAAATTGTGTTGCATGTGAGGAAGAAAAGATTTGTAGTGGACAATATTGCCTTTAGGAATATTGCATGTAGGAATAACGATTTGGATTTGAAAGGATTAGATAAGGATGTTATGTGAGTATGTTGTAGCCAACATACTACCTTAAATTTATTGAATTAGTTGATATGTATTGTGGGGCAGAATTTTACACGCCCAAGATTAGGCGTGTAATCCCCTTTGTATTGTTGGATTATTGGGCCTTAAGTGGCGTTTGGATATTGAATTCGAGCCTTGGAAAGGTGGAAAAGTACGTAGAAACAAAGGAAGTGCTGTCCAATTTTCCGTAGAATAAGGAACTTTATGCTAGAATATTCGACGAAGAAGTTTAGACGTTAATAGAAGTATTTGATTATTATAGGTTGATACTCTACGCGCGACATATTCGACTTGGCAAGTGGACTTAGCCGAGGAGGTATGTGATTCTTCCTATCCTCTTGAGCATGATATTTGTAAAATATATAGTACGGTAGACGTACGTGTTTCACTAAATTTGGTTGCACCTTGAGGTCTTTTGACTTGAGTCAAAAATGTTAAGAATCTTGAAATACTTCAAAAAGAATTATGAACCATTATTTTAAAAGGAAATTAATACTTGGGTTCAAAATAATAAGTTTCCTTTGGTTTTCCAAACAAGTGTGGATGCTTTGTGTTATTACAAAGTTTAAGTGTTATACTAGCTTTATGGGAAGTTAGTCAAAACGACTTAAGAAAGATAAAAAGAATGGTTTACTTACTCGCTTTATAGTAGCCTTGTAATGATTTCTGAATGTGTGGTAAGTTGGCTTGATAAGTAAATATGTTGTGATACTACGGACGTTAGTGTCTTGAGATTTGTTGTGGTAAGGGGGTTTCTCTTATTGTGCTTATGTTGTTTACGATGAGCCGGTTGTGCCTGTGTTATATCACTTACCCCCATGACTTGTTAAGTTATCGCGGGTTAGCTACCCCCGATGCGAGGAGTACCTCATGCGGGTCCATGCTACCTATGCGGACTACAGTAGTCCAGGAATCACTTCGGGTGTGTTACACCGATGCGAGGAATACCTCATGCGGTCCAAGTGGCCATGCGGACTGCTCGAGTCCAGGAAAATGCCGCGGGTTAGCTACCCCCGATGCGAGGAGTACCTCATGCGGGCCCAGGTGGCCTATGCGGACTACGGAAGTCCAGGATTAGGCTCGCGTAATGATACCATGGGCGAATGGCCCTGCTTCGATCATTAGCGGCCTAGGAAAGACCGGTTACGTTACACCTAATTGTTCTTGCTTATGTTGTGGCACCATGTGCGGTTAATTGGCTTTTCATACATATCTGTGGATTTTGGTTTGGAAATGTTATGATTTCATTACAGTATTTTCAGTTTCACATACTTGGTACCTGTTGTACTGACCTCCTTCGGGGGGCTGCGTTCATGCCGCAGGTCGAGGTACATCGGTTGTTGATCCTCGCTCTTAGGATCACCGTTCTGCTTTTGGGAAGCCCCGTTTCTCCGGAGGCTTATCTTTTGGTATGTTTTCCTGTCATTGTAGATTCAGGTACATTCAGGGGTATGACGGGGCCCTGTCCCGTCATAGTTGTTACAACTCTTAGAGGTCTGTAGTCCTGTTGTAATTGGGTTTCGTAAAGGATGTAACTGTTCAGTTTTGTTATGTATAGTTACCGAAAGGTAACCATTTTGGGTTAGCCTGTTTCTTAATTTATATTGTTTCATGTTTATGAGTTTACTTCCGCTGGTTTTTCTCTGATGTTGTATCACTAGGGTGCCCGGGGTAAGGCACCAGTCACGGGCCCGAGGTCGGGTCGTGACAAAAGTGGTATCAGAGCAGTTAATCCTCGGGAAGGGTCTACAGGCCGTATCTAGTAGAGTCTTGATTATCGGTGTGTTGTGCACCACATCTATAATCAGGAGGCTACAGGATATTTAGGATTGGTTTCCATTCTTTCACTCTAAGATCGTGCAATAGAGCTGTGTTATAGGTTGAACTTCCTCTGACATATTTTTATGTATCAGTTATGCCTCCACGCAAGGCAACCGCGGCCCAGAAGGGCAAGGCAACTGACGGAGCTGCTAGTAGGATACAGAGGGTTACGAGGGCACATGCACAGTCCTTACCTGAGGTGATGTTTCGGACGGCGAGTTCCACGACGTCGCCATTCAATCTGATTTGGAGCGAAGAATGGCCATCGAGACCGCAGTACACGAGCCTCCGCCATTACACCGGAGCAGAGGATATGGACTACAAGGAGATGGCCCAGTTATTAGCCAGGATCGTGGCAAGGCAGAAGGACAGACGGGAGGCAGCGGTTCCAGTTGTACCCATAGTTCACCCCAGATCTGATAGCTTGAGACTTCGAGACTTTTTGAGTTGCAGCCCACCAGAGTTCTATGGGTCGAGGCCTGAGGATGATCCTTAGGAGTTTATCAAGCGATTCTGACGGATCATGAGAGTGATCAAGGCCTCGGAGACAGAGTCGGTAGTATTGGGTTCACATCGGCCGCGGTTATCGCAGCTTGATTGGTTTGATTCACGGAAGCCCCGGGGAGCATGCGCTTCCAGCTGTTTGAGACGAGTTCTCAGAGGCATTTCTTAACCATTTCTTGCCCCCGAAGATGAGGAGAGCTCAGGCTGATAGATTTCTGACGTTGAGACAGAGCGGGCGGACGGTCCGGGAGTACAACGTGGAGTTTGACTCGTTGGCTCGGTACGTCCCCGCTTTAGTGGCAGACATGGAGGACAGAGTGCACCGCTATGTCACAGGGCTCGATGATTACTTAGCAGAGAGTTGCACGGGAGTAGATCTTCAGCCGGGCATGGACATTGCCCGCATGCAGGCTTATGCACTTGGGTGTGAGGAACGTAGGGGCCGACGGATTGATAGATATCGCGAAGAGGCCGTGACGGAGAGTCCTCTGGTAGTTTTCAAGGTAGACAACGTCAGCAGCAGACCGGGTTTGCACCTCACCGGTTGAGCGCCTCCACCGCCTTACGGGCGTTCAGGTATTCGAGGCACGCCGGGGCCTCAGGCTTCAGCTTCAGGAAGGCGGGGATGCTACTCGATCGAGACCACCCCTCTCTCGGTGTGGCCGATGTGGTAGATCCCATTTCGGAAGTTGTGGTAATACTGTGGGGCCTTGCTACACTTGTGGCCAGCAGGGTCATATTTCGAGGGACTGTCCGACCAGAGGCAGCGCATATGGTAGGGTTCAGCCTACAGGGTCATTCGCCGGGTCTTCATCTCCTACGGTTACTCACCCCAGAGGGCAAGGTGCTCATGGGCCAGCAGGTCGTGGCAAGGGTCCCAGTTCCAGCGGTCCTCAGAACCGCATTTATGTTATGTCCAGCCGTCACATTATTGGTTTCATGTTGTGATGTATATGCTTTGACAGATCCAGGTTCTACCTTGTCCTATATATCCCCTCATATTGCTGGTAGAATAGGGGTAGATCCCGAGTCCATAAAACCTTTTGAGGTCGCTACGCCAGTAGGTGATTCGGTGGTAGCTGAGCGGGTATATAAGGCTTGCCCAGTGACTATATCTGATCGTCGACCTAGTCGACTTGATAGAGTTGGATATGACGGACTTCGATGTGATTATGGGTATGGATTGGCTAGCGTCTTGCTATGCCAATGTGGACTGCAGAGAGAGGTTGGTACGGTTCCAGTTTCTTGGTGAGCCGGTTATCGAGTGGAAAGGGAATACTGCGTCGCCGAGGGGTAGGTTTATTTCTTACCTCAAGGCTAGGAAGATGGTGCAGAAAGTGTATATCTACCATATGGTTCGGGTATTCGATACTGAGGCCAAGATACCAGACCTTCAGTTAGTTTCGGTTGTCAGAGAGTTTCCAGACATATTCCCAGACGATCTCCCGGGTATCCCTCCTGAGAGGGAGATTGAGTTTTGCATTGATATGTGACCAGACACTCGGCCGATATCTATTCCACCATTCAGGATGGCACCTGCTGAGTTGCGGGAGTTGAAGGACCAGCTGAAAGATTTGCTGGAAAAAGGCTTTATCAGGCCTAGTGTTTCTCCCTGGGGAGCGCCAGTGTTATTTGTGAAGAAGAATGATGGGACGCTACATATGTGTGTTGATTACAGACAGCAGAATAAGGTAACTATCAAGAACAAATATCCCCTTCCCAGGATTGATGATTTGTTTGACCAGTTGCAGGGTGCGAGCTGTTTCTCCAAGATAGACCTGCGGTCTGGTTACCATCAGATGCGAGTTAGAGAGGCAGATATCCCGAAGACTGCATTCAGGACCCGATTGATGCGCGATTTAATGCACACACTTTAACGCAAGTGCACGTTGTCGAATCAAGTAATATAGTCTAGGTAAGACTGAGTTATCGTCCTCAAGGATTGGTTTTCAAGTACCGATTATCTACCATATGGTATCTATTTGGTTAACGTAAATTGATTTGGAATTCTAACTAATAATGCAGAAGATAAACTAATTATAAAAATACTTTGATTTAAATCAGTTATGATGGATAATTAGGGCTTCCAAGATCATCAACTATCCACTCTATTCAATTCTTAATACAATTAGACTGACTTCTTCTTCTACGTTAAAATAGCAGGTTTACTAATCCGTTTTATACTCCCGTTAAGGCTATATAAACACTCAACCCCAGTAGCGCTCCTTTCTACCTTTCGGTGATAAGGATGACTCTATAGGAGGATTAAGAACAAAAACCCCTGTTAACGTTACGCAAATAACATAAATTTAGGTATTTAAACCCCTATTAACGCTACACAAGTAATTGAGGTATTTTCATCCCCAATCAGACTTATGTCTACCCAACTTACATCATAGTCACAACCTCCTCCTTTCGATGTTTGATTAGAAATCATATAAGTAATGATAATTAATGATCAAGTAATTACCAAGCATTCAAAACAATTATTGGATAAATCTTAAATAAGTGAAGAAGAAATCAACTAATATATTAATTCATGAATAGAGTTTCAAGTGAATCACAAGGAAATCCCTAATAAAGTAATTAGCTCCTAGCCATTGTCACGCTAAGAACTATTACAATCTCCATGCATGAACTGAAATAAATAAAGCAAAAAGAAAGAAAAGAAAATACTCAAGAACGAGTCTCCAAGCCTTCTAGCATCCAAGGGTTGTGTTGTGGAATATTTACAAGATGGATTGGTGGATGGATGTAGAATGGTGAATGGTAGAATGGAGAATGAATTCTTCTAATGATGTAGAGACTATTTATAGACCAAGAATCCTTTAGGTGAAGGGTTAAAGATTATGTAGGTAGGAAAAGTTATTAGAATCCTTTTAGGTAAGGGTTTTAAGGTAGGAAAAGTTATCCCTTTAGGTAGGAAAAGTTATCCCTTTAGGACTCTGAAAACATGTCAAATTTGGCCCAGAACTTCATAAATCCCGCGTTCATAGATCAGCCAAGCGCGGTGACATTTTTCTGGCGAATTTCCGTTTCGTCGTCTTTTTCTCGTCCGGACTTCGTCTGATCTCCTCTATAATTCCCGGAACTTCTTAGACTTCATTTCTTGGCCCTTTTTGTGTGTAATTCCATCTCATTTATGCTCATTTCATCTCATTTTCTCAATTTCTCCATTTCTGACCGCTGTGACACAAAATAAAGAAAAACGACCCTAATACTATACTAAACATAAATAAAATGAGTAAAATACTAACTAAAAATGACTCAAAAGGTGTATATAAAATACACCGATCAAATACCCCCAAACTTAACCTTTACTCGCCCTCGAGTAAAGCATTAAACAAAAACAAAACAAACGAATACTCTATGAAATGGATTTTGTAGCCATAGCAATGCTTCTTCAAAATCATGGATGAAAGATGGGATAATATGTTAGAACATATATAGCATAAATAATCAGCAATCTAGAATTTCAAGTTAGATATTTCGCAAATTCACTTAGATCAAAATCAATGGAAATACAAACATTTAACCTATGCATGTCAATTTCATTCCATCTTTCCCAAATGCTTATAGACTGCTTTGCTATTCTCCACTAATCATAGACATACATATTAAAGATCATCAGGACTTTCAAGGGTTGTAAGGTAGGCTTAGGCAGGGGTAGGTAAAAATAGGCATTTAGGCTCAATTACGTACCATAAGCACTTTTTCATTCAACTCTTTTTCCTTCTTTTTGATTTCCTTTTTAGTTTCGTACCCACTTTCTCCCCTCTTTTCTTTTGAGAGAATGATATGTATTATAAATAACAAGCACCCCCAAACTTAAACTTTTGCATATTTTACATCAGTGCATCAAATTTGTTCACTCTCTTTTGTTTCTTTTTCACGCTTTTCATCCCAATACTTTTCCATTATTACTTATGGCACAACAAAGAATCATAGGGTGTCAAAGAAAATATTTATTTTAGCTCAAAGGGTGACTAATGATACATTTTCTGGTAGGTAATGAATGGTCGTAAGGGCTATCAAAGAAATGCCTGAATCATCTCCCTAAACATGTACATCTTAACTATTTCGCCTCAAATAACAAGCAAACAGATTTTCTAGACATTTTTTTTCAACCTTCTTTCCATAACTGACACACATAAGCTAAGCACAAATATTCCAAATAATTAGATGTCAGGAATTTTTGGTATATCTAACTTAAGCACACAGATTGTCGCTTTTAATTCTATTACATTATCCCAATTTATCCACTTAATATCTTTAGCAATTACAACATGCATGATCCATCAAATCAAAAAAATAATAATAATAAAAAAAAAAAATATGACTCAAAAATAAAAAATAAAAAAAACACACAAAACAAATCAAAAAGACTCAAAAACAATAAAACCTCCCCCCAAACTTAAATCACACATTGTCCCCAATGTGTGCACGACTCAAAAAAAATATGGACAACTTACTGACACAACACAGCGGTCATAACGGAGGTCTAGGAGGAAAAATTCTGGAATTTGCACTAACTGGTTTCAACTTTCGCCACGCAGAATCAGCCATGGCTACATGTTCTGTGGCTCTCTGAAGATTTGGCGCCGCGACGCTGACGACTGCTTTTCCTTTTTTTCAGCGTTTTTGCTCATTTTTCCTTCGGTTTTAGCTTTCAGTCCACCTGTCATCCAACAACGCAAAACAAAAACCCAAGACCGTGAGACTGTTCAAGACAAAATAAAATAAAATAAAGACAAAAATTAAAATAACATAATTAAAAACATTGGGTTGCCTCCCAACAAGCGCTGTCTTTAACGTCTTTTAGCCGGACGCAATTAACCTGTACGAGTGCCCATTGGATCTTTCTGCGAACTGCTTGCAATCCGCAGAGTTATTGTTGCAGGTCTCACTTCAACTACAACAATTGCTTCAAACAAGGGCCTCAGATATACGATTATCCCCCAAGTACACAAGACATGCTTGTCTTTTAGGCTCTCTCTAATGTAGGGATCAGTAAGATTCCCAACATCTCTCAACTCTAGGGGGTGCCCTTGATGGTATGGACTTTCTTTTTGGGGATCATCATTGACAGTTGGTGGTGTTTCTTCTGCAATAGGTACATGAAAAAGATTTTCCAAGGAATCCAAAAAGATGAATGATTGGATCTCAGTAACCTTTTCCTTATCTACACCAATTATCCGCCAGATTCCTCAACAGCTGGGTGTGGTTCAGGCTCCTCAATTTGCTTTCCACCTCCCATAATGATGTCGCTAGGCAGATTTACTTGAGGTGTATTGCTCATCTCATCCATCAGTTGCCTTATGCGGGTCTCCAAATTTTTTAGGGACTCCATTGTCTTAGCCATAAACTGCGTATGGCACTTGGTGAACATAAGTATGTCTGCCCGCAACTCATTTCGATCTTCCTCTAGTACCTGTGGGTTAAGCTGTTGTTGATGACTCCACTGTCTTTGATAGTAGTAGTCCATATAATTTATTTTTTTCGATTTTTTTTTCGAATTTAACCTGCAAAATAAGAAAAACAAAAAAAAAGTGATCAAAAAATGCTCGCAGAACAAGTTATAAACTTGTTCTTGGAGCAACCAAATTAGAAATAAGAATAGATAAATCGATATTGAAAGTAAGCCAATCCCCGACAACGACGCCAAAAACTTGATGCACGATTTAATGCACACACTTTAACGCAAGTGCACGTTGTCGAATCAAGTAATATAGTCTAGGTAAGACTGAGTTATCGTCCTCAAGGATTGGTTTTCAAGTACCGATTATCTACCCTATGGTATCTATTTGGTTAACGTAAATTGATTTGGAATTCTAACTAATAATGCAGAAGATAAACTAATTATAAAAATACTTTGATTTAAATCAGTTATGATGGATAATTAGGGCTTCCAAGATCATCAACTATCCACTCTATTCAATTCTTAATACAATTAGACTGACTTCTTCTTCTACGTTAAGATAGTAGGTTTACTAATCCGTTTTATACTCTCGTTAAGGCTATATAAACACTCAACCCCAGTAGCGCTCCTTTCTACCTTTCGGTGATAAGGATGACTCTATAGGAGGATTAAGAACAAAAACCCTGTTAACGTTACGCAAATAGCATAAATTTAGGTATTTAAACCCCTATTAACGCTACACAAGTAATTGAGGTATTTTCATCCCCAATCCGACTTATGTCTACCCAACTTATAGCATAGTCACAACCTTCTCCTTTCGAAATTTGATTAGAAATCATATAAGTAATGATAATTAATGATCAAGTAATTACCAAGCATTCAAAACAATTATTGGATAAATCTTAAATAAGTGAAGAAGAAATCAACTAATATATTAATTCATGAATAGAGTTTCAAGTGAATCACAAGGAAATCCCTAATAAAGTAATTAGCTCCTAGCCATTGTCACGCTAAGAACTAATACAATCTTCATGCATGAACTGAAATAAATAAAGCAAAAAGAAAGAAAAGAAAATACTCAAGAACGAGTCTCCAAGCCTTCTAGCATCCAAGGGTTGTGTTGTGGAATATTTACAAGATGGATTGGTGGATGGATGTAGAATGGTGAATGGTAGAATGGAGAATGAATTCTTCTAATGATGTAGAGACTATTTATAGACCAAGAATCCTTTAGGTGAAGGGTTAAGGATTATGTAGGTAGGAAAAGTTATTAGAATCCTTTTAGGTAAGGGTTTTAAGGTAGGAAAAGTTATCCCTTTAGGTAGGAAAAATTATCCCTTTAGGACTCTGAAAACATGTCAAATTTGGCCCAGAACTTCATAAATCCCACATCGCGCCATGTTCAGATCAGCCATGGCGCTGGTGACATTTTTCTCGCGAATTCCGTTTGGCTGCCTTTTTCTCGTCCGACTTGCCTCGATCTCCTCTATAATTCCCGGAACTTCTTAGACTTCATTTCTTGGCCCTTTTTGTGTGTAATTTCATCTCATTTATGCTCATTTCATCTCTTTTTCGTCATTTCTCCATTTCTGACCGCTGTGACACAAAAGAAAGGAAAACGACCCTAATACTATACTAAACATAAATAAAATGAGTAAAATACTAACTAAAAATGACTCAAAAGGTGTATATAAAATACACCTATCATCGATATGGGCACTATGAGTTCAGGGTGATGTCTTTCGGGTTGACCAACGCCCCAACAGTATTTATGGATTTGATGAACCGGGTTTTCAAGCCATTCCTGGATATGTTCGTTATAGTATTCATTGATGATATCTTGGTTTATTCGCGCGAGCAGAACATACGCACCACTGGCGGCGGTATCGAGTCCTCCGGGACCGGCAGTTGTATGCCAAGTTCTCGAAATGCGAGTTTTGGTTGGCTTCAGTGGCTTTCTTAGTGCATGTTATCGGGGCCGATGGTATTCGGGTTGATACAACAAAGATTGAGGCAGTCAAGACTTGGCCTAGACCCACTACACCAACGGAGGTGCGTAGCTTTTTGGGCCTTGCGGGTTATTATCGGAGATTTGTGGAGAAGTTTGCTTCCATTTCAGCACCTTTGACTAGGCTGACTCAGAAAGCAGCTATGTTCCGGTGGACGGATACTTGTGAGGAGAGTTTCCAGTTACTGAAGGAGAAGTTGACAACCGCCCCAGTTCTTACTCTTCCAGAGGGTTTAGACGGATATGTGGTTTATTGTGATGCGTCGGGAGTCGGGCTTGGGTGCGTGCTGATGCAACACGGTAAAGTTATAGCTTACGCATCTCGACAACTCAGGAAGCATGAGAAGAACTATCCCACACATGACTTAGAGTTGGCAGCAGTGATTCATGCCTTGAAGATCTGGAGACATTATTTATATGGAGTTCATGTGGATATTTACACAGACCACAAGAGCCTCCAATATATCTTCAGCCAGAGGGAGCTAAACTTACGGCAGAGACGGTGGTTAGAGCTGCTTAAGGACTATGATGTCGATATCTTATACCACCCAGGGAAGGCCAATGTAGTTGCAGATACCCTTAGTCGCAGGTCGATAGGTAGTCTGTCAGGTGTGCCGCCGGAGAAGATGGGCATGGTCCGCGAGTTACACCAGCTAGCGAGCCTTGGGGTCCGATTGGTTAGTTCTGATAGTAGTGGGGTTCGGGTTCGAGAGGTTGCCGAGTCTTCCATCGTCGAGGAGGTGAAGAGGCGGCAGTATGAGGATCCGACACAGATGCAGATCGAGATACGACTCTTCGGGAAAAGAAGAGTCTATTTGAGGTAGCGCCTGATGGGGTGCTAAGGTTTGAGGGCAGGTTATGTGTTCCCGATGTAGCAGGACTTCGTCAGCAGATTCTGGGGGAGGCGCACAATGCTAGTTACTCTATTCATCCGCGGTCGACTAAGATGTACCATGACCTCAGGTGTATATATTGGTGGGACACCGATAGGCTGGTTTGAGGTGGGAGAAGTTCAGTTAGTCGGGCCAGACTTGATTCAGCAGACAGTGGATAAGGTGAAGCTTATCCAGGAGCGGTTATTGTCAGCTTAGAGTCGACAAAAGTCGTATGCAGATCATCGGCGTCGACACTTGGAGTTTGAGGTGGATGATTGGGTCTTCCTGAAAGTATCACCCATGAAGGGAGTAATGAGGTTTGGAAAGAAAGGGAAACTTAGCCCAAGGTACATTGGGCCTTATCAGATTATCTGTAGGGTAGGCAAGGTTGCCTATGAGTTGGATCTGCCGTCCGATCTGGAGGCAGTACATCCAGTCTTTCATGTGTTTATGTTGCGGAAGTGTATTGGAGATCCATCTAGAGTGCACCCGATTGGTGATGTCCAGGTGACAGAGGGGCTATCATATGAGGAGAGTCCCATAGCGATACTCGATCATCAAGTTAGGCGACTGCGGACGAAGGATGTGGCTTCCGTCAAGGTCTTATGGCGGAACGAGAACAGGGAAGAAATGACATGGGAAGCAGAAGAGGACATGATGAAGAAGTATCCTCACTTGTTCCCTACACCTCCAGGTTACCCACTTTCCTGCTTATTATTTTAATTCAGCGTATATGCTTAAGTATTGTTGTGGCCATGTGGAGCGTCTTTATTTGCAAGAAGAGTAGTTAAGAGGGTCTATGTTGA
This sequence comes from Przewalskia tangutica, assembly GCA_029844215.1. Lineage (NCBI taxonomy): Eukaryota > Viridiplantae > Streptophyta > Magnoliopsida > Solanales > Solanaceae > Przewalskia > Przewalskia tangutica. The sequence continues at coordinate 46,457,699 of CM056723.1, forward strand.
TATTGTGATATGAGTAAGCCTAGAAGGAACATTCGGGACGAATGTTTCTAAGGGAGGGAGAATGTTACACCCCGTAGTTCAGATCATGCTTTTGAGAACGTACGAAAAGAATTGAGACTTAATTTGAGAATGATGGGGTGGACGAAATATTTCGAACGGGTTGTTAGTCAACTTTGAGGCGGGTTATGGCCCGTTACATTGAGGATTCCTAGGTGTTTCAAAGGCCTAGTACGTAGTTCGTTGAGTCTAGTTTCCAGCACAACCAACCGTTCGCCTATAGGACATCGGAGTAGGAAGTTATGGAAGGTACAAGTTTAGCGCACTGTTGGGCAGAAATGAATTTGCGGTCAGGGGCCACAGCGCCGCGGCGCCGGATGCAGGGCCGCGATGCCGGAGATTCTGAGGGTTCGCTGAAGTTGCAGCGCGCCGGCCGAGGCGTGGTCGCGCGGAAGTTCTGATAGTTGGCAGAGGTTTCAGCGCCGCGACGCCGGCTGCAGGGCCGCGGCGCCAAGGCGGAGTTTTTGCGGAAAACTAAGGAAAAGTCAGATATTTTATTTTAAAAAGGCCATGGGAGGGTGACAAGTGTCCCCCCCATCTGATTGTTTGCATGTCCTATTTATTGACCAAGTCTTGAAGACTTGGTCATTCTTGAAAGCTCCTTCTTCTCTCTAAAGCTCTTCCTTCTCTCTAAAATCCCTCTCCCTTCTCTCTAGAAATTCAAGAAGAAACAAAGGCCTAGAGGAAAATTTCAGAAAAGTGGCAAGAAGGAAACTTGTTGGCAAGCTTGTAGGAGTTTTTGTGGAGGTGATTGTGGAAAGAAGACAAGTGAAAGTTGTTGGATTAATTTGGGTAAGCTCTAAGGTAACAATCTCTTCTTTATTTTTGAGTAAATTGTGTTGCATGTGAGGAAGAAAAGACTTGTAGTGGACAATATTGCCTTTAGGAATATTGCATGTAGGAATAACGATTTGGATTTGAAAGGATTAGATAATGATGTTATGTGAGCATGTTGTAGCCAACATACTACCTTAAATTTATTGAATTAGTTGATATGTATTGTGGGGCAGAATTTTACACGCCCAATATTAGGCGTGTAATCCCCTTTATATTGTTGGATTATTGGGCCTTAAGTGGCGTTTGGATATTGAATTCGAGCCTTGGAAAGGTGGAAAAGTACGTAAAAACAAAGGAAGTGTTGTCCAATTTTCCGTAGAATAAAGAACTTTATGCTAGAATATTCGACGAAGAAGTTTAGACGTTAATAGAAGTATTTGATTATTATAGGTTGATACTCTACGCGCAGCATATTCGACTTGGCAAGTGGACTTAGCCGAGGAGGTATGTGATTCTTCCTATCCTCTTGAGCATGATATTTGTAAAATATATAGTACGGTAGACGTACATGTTTCACTAAATTTGGTTGCACCTTGAGGTCTTTTGACTTGAGTCCAAAATATTAAGAATCTTGAAATACTTCAAAAAGAATTATGAACCATTATTTTAAAAGGAAATTAATACTTGGGTTCAAAAGAATAAGTTTCCTTTGGTTTTCCAAACAAGTGTGGATGTTTTGTGTTATTACAAAGTTTAAGTGTTATACTAGCTTTATGGGAAGTTAGTCATAACGACTTAAGAAAGATAAAAAGAATGGATAACTTACTCCCTTTATAGTAGCCTTGTAATGATTTCTGAATGTGTGGTAAGTTGGCTTGATAAGTAAATATGTTGTGATACTACGGGCGTTAGTGTCTTGAGATTTATTGTGGTAAGGGGGTTTATCTTATTGTGCTTATGTTGTTTACGATGAGCCGGTTGTGCCTGTGTTATATCACTTACCCCCCTGACTTGTTAAGTTATCGCGGGTTAGCTACCCCCGATGCGAGGAGTACCTCATGCGGGTCCATGCGACCTATGCAGACTACGGTAGTCCAGGAATCACTCTGGGTGTGTTACGCCGATGCGAGGAATACCTCATGCGGTCCAAGTGGCCATGCGGACTGCGGGAGTCCAGGAAAATGTCGCGGGTTAGCTACCCCCGATGCGAGGAGTACCTCATGCGGGCCCAGGTGGCCTATGCGGACTACGGAAGTCCAGGATTAGGCTCGCGTAATGATACCATGGGCGAATGGCCCTGCTTCGATCATTAGCGGCCTAGGAAAGACCGGTTATGTTATACCTAATTGTTCTTGCTTATGTTGTGGCACCATGTGCGGTTAATTGGATTTTCATACATATCTGTGGATTTTGGTTTGGAAATGTTTTGATTTCATTACAGTATTTTCAGTTTCACATACTTGGTACCTGTTGTACTGACCTCCTTCGGGGGGCTGCGTTCATGCCGCAGGTCGAGGTACATCGGTTGTTGATCCTCGCTCTTAGGATCACCGTTCTGTTTTTGGGAAGCCCCGTTTCTCCGGAGGCTTATCTTTTGGTATGTTCTCCTGTCATTGTAGATTCAGGTACATTCAGAGGTATGACGGGGCCCTGTCCCGTCATAGTTGTTACAACTCTTAGAGGTCTGTAGTCCTGTTGTAATTGAGTTTCGTAAAAGATGTAACTGTTCAGTTTTGTTATGTATAGTTACCGAAAGGTAACCATTTTGGGTTAGCCTGTTTCTTAATTTATATTGTTTCATGTTTATGAGTTTACTTCCGCTGGTTTTTCTCTGATGTTGGATCACTAGGGTGCCCGGGGTAAGGCACCAGTCACGGGCCCGAGATCGGGTCGTGACAGGAACGAAGATCCAGGACGGCAGATCCAAGATTAATACAAGACAGAAGATTAAGATCATAAAAATCATTGTTGTTGTCATAACTCTTGTTAGCCTTCAAGCCTGTTGTATTGTAATGCATTATTGTTTATCCTTTTGAAGCACTAGTAATAGTTAGTTACTATTCCCGTACATCCACCATTGTACTCATAATCTTAAGACATTATTTGTACTAGTGGTAGAAAGAAGTTTGCCAGCAGATATGATCTCAAATCTAGTTATGGTTTTCTTGTTGAAATCAGTTTTGTTGACAGTTCTGTAAACAGTTCAACCACTCTCTGTCAACAAATATGGTCCTAGTTATAGGTCTCTCTTTGATGATAGCTGCAGATCTATTTCCGTCAAAGGTGAGACATTTGTCTCTCTTAGGATGAGCTTAAAGACACTGTTGATAGTCATGCTAGCAAGGCTGAAGATTAAGGAAGAGTTGTTGTCACCACTCCCGAGAGTGGTAGAAATAAGCTCCCACAAGAGGTTGAGGATGTCAACTGGGACATGAGGAGAAGGTTGAAGATGATGTTCCTTCTTGTAGCAGAAAGCCTACATCTTATGGTAAGGAGGATTTGGACACGCAGTACAACAACGTGACTGGCGTGGGCCAGAATTCAAAAGGTCTAGGGTACTTATTCTTCCTTGTCAAAGATAAGATTAAAATATGTCAATAATGAGATTAAAAATGAGTATAGTAAGGCTGGGAATATGAAGAGATTTTTGATGCGCGATTTAATGCACACACTTTAACGCAAGTGCACGTTGTCGACTCAAGTAATATAGTCTTGAAGACCGAGTTATCGTCCTCAGGGATTAGTGCTCAAGTACCAACTTCTATTCTTTGTTATCTATTTGGTAACCGTTATTTGAGTTGTTGATTATGATTCTAATTATGAAAGCTAATTAAACTATGTGTTTACTTCAATAGTGGTGGAAATAGGGCTTCCAAGTCGCCTCAACTATCCGCTTATATTACTTATTAATGCAATAAATTATGGTTCTTCTTCCTTTGGAGATAGCAGGTTTACTAATCCGTTTTATACTCCCGTTAAGGCTATATAAACACTCAACCCCAGTAGCGCTCCTTTCTACCTTTCGGTGATAAGGATGACTCTATAGGAGGATTAAGAACAAAAACCCATGTTTAACGCTACACAAGTAATTGGGGTATTTTCATCCCCAATTCGACCTATGATTACCCAACTACAACATAGTCACAACCTCCTACTTTCGAAGTTTGATTAGAAATCATATAAATAATGATAATTAATGATCAAGTAATTATCAAGCATTCAAAACAACTATTGGATAAATCTCAACAATAAGAAGAACAACCATAAACATGCATAAATTCATAAAATAAGGTTCAAGTGAATTGACATGGAAAGCCCTATAATAGAATTAGTTCATAGCCATTGACATGACAAGAACTAATTCAATATCCAACATAAAAACTGAAATAAAGTAAAAGAAAGAAAGAAAATTACAATAGAATGGTCTCCAATCTTGAACTCCAAGATGTGTTGTGGTTTTGCAAGAAAGGGAACCCTTAAAAACTGCCCAGGGTTCTCTTTTTATAGCTTCAAAACCGCCCTTAAGGTTTTCCTTCAGGCCTGGCCCATAAATTCGTCAAAAATCTGATTTTTTTCCACGTCGGCGCCATGTTCGCTATCAGCGCGCGGAACTTCTGAAACTCTCTGATGATGAGGCGCCGCGGCTGCAACTCGTTGAACCGAGTAGCCGCGCTGGAACTTCTGAAGGCCTCTGGATATTGGGCGCCGGGCGCTCGACTGATGGTCGGAGGCGCGCTGGCCGCAATGTCTCGCTGCAGTTCGCCACTTTCTCGCATTTTAAGCTCTGGAACCTCCACTTTTGCCCTCTTTTCGCTCCTTTTCCGCCAAAGAGCCATTTTAACCAATTTGACTCAAAAGAAAGAAAATCTATCCTAAGACGACACGTATTTGTACAAAAAAGGACAAAAGACTCACTAAAAACGACTCAAAAAGTGTATATAAAATACACTGATCAATTTTCCAGAAAAGAAAATTATATTCCTCATGCTTTAAAATTAAAAGCTTAATCTCACTTTCTGTCCCGCTTAAAGATTGGACTATTATAAACAACGGCTTAAACGATATGGACTTAGGTTGTAATAAATTGGATTAATGGACAATCCAAAGTAAGGGAAGAGAACTAGAGGACTAGATACAAACCTGTCACTATTTCCGACAGAAGATTCGTCTTTTGACATAATAGTATTGGACACTCATTCATACAAAGCCTACGGGTGACTAGAGTGGGCCAGAGTTTTACAGATCTTAAACGATCCGAAGGCCAAAAGAAAGGCAGAAAAGAAATTGGACACTGAGTCTGCCAAGGCAACTGGAGTAGGCCAGAACATCTAGATCACATATGATCCGACGATGCCCTAACCACGGGAAAAAGGCTATTCATGTGAAGCAACGCCACCTCTAAAGTAGAAGGGTTGCAGAGGTTGTCCTCAAAAGGACTTAAGGGAATGTGATCACTCTAAAAGAGGTGATACATATCCCAAACTTGGTTTCAAGAACGCTGTCTAGTCCAACAGGTTTGTAATAACTAAGAATGGTACAGTACGTCTGTAGCCAAGAGAATGATATATTTGTAATCCGTGCATCTATGTGATCATAGATTAAGACACGTTAAATTGAGAGTCATTCAAAATCTAACTGAGTTGAGATTGTTGTCTTCTGTCGACATAAACTCTCAAAATAAACTTGAGGTAGACGAAGAGGCAAAATCAAATTTCCATTCCATCAAAGGAATAACGGAAGAAGCACCGCTCCTCTACAATTTAGTCACACCTACATGGGTGATTTAAATCTTGTACAAAATAGATGGGGGAGACGAGTACTTTGTGACCTTCATTAACGATGGTACAAAGTATTACATCCTTTGTTTATCGATAAACAAAGATGAAGTTGTTGAAGCGGATAAGCACTACAAAGCAGAAGTTGAAAAGCCTACAGATTGAGGAATTCGTAGTGATAGAGGGGAAGAATGTGAAGCATCGTTCATCAAATGACTGCTCCTTACTAATCTCATTCTAAAGGTGGTTAGCAAAGCGTAAAACCAAACGCCTAAAATATGTGGGGGCAAGGAGATCCTTACCGCTAATGTGATTCTCAACAGAACTCTGCATAAGGATAAGAATGACCCTCCATGTGAAACATGGAACAGATCTCATCTACAAATGTTGTGTTATAGAGTAGTGTGACAAGGGTTGAAGTACCTAAACCAAAGTAGGTCACGATTAGACCTAAGACTATAGATTTTATATCCACTGGATCTGCAAAAAATAGTAGTGCTTATCGCATCTTGGTTCTAAAGAATGTTGAATTCTTTGAAGATAACTTTCCTTAAGAAGGAAAAAGAAGTAATTGATCAAGGTTAACAAGAACTTGTGAGTGCCTGATTGTACGGAACTAGACGTTCCAGATCTACAGGACTCGAAAGTTGCTGAATATTTGGAACTTAATGTTCCATGTCTACAGAACTCAGAGATTCTAGATGTTAAACTAAACCGGAGCAAAAGAGGGAACAAAAACTTGTTCCAGGCCTTCTAGCTTGTATGGTTGGATATAAACCATGGAAAATTAACAAAGAATTGTCATCTCCAGAAGCACTACTTTGGAAAGAAGCTAAAAAGAGAGATAGACTCCATCGAATAGAACCACACTTGTGTGATGGTTAATCTTTCTCCGGGAAAAGAACCTATGGATTGTAAAAGTGGATACTCAAATTGAGTACAAAGTAGATGGATCTACTGACAAGTATAAGGCCTCGGCTACTTGTACGTGTGCTCCACTGTGAATAGCTTAACATCCAGGGTCATTACATTCTTGTGTGACATGGATGATTGAGACAACCTTCCTAACCGGAGAGTTGGTTTAGTGTTCTATTGGGCTTCTTCCTGAACTTCTTTGTTGGTACCTGAAATGTGTACATTTTGGTCCTGGAAATTTCAAATAAAACAGAAATAATGAATCTGACTACAGAAACATTGAGTCTGAAGTTAGAAAATCAACAGTCCAAAAATTGAAGAGGAAAGTAATACGGAATAACCCAGGGGTATGTGGTTCCATGGCTAGAGAAGAAAGTCTGTTGACTTGTAAAATTTCTGTGCGGGCTGAAACAGGCCCAAAACAATGGCACAAAAACCTTGATAATACTCTGCTATTGAAGGGCTTCTCCATTAATGAGTGTGACAAATGTGTCTACATGAAAGGTAATTCTAACTCGTTGATGATATGTCTTTACGTAGACGACATGTTGATCACAAGTAGTAGTCCTAGTTTGATCCTAGAGACTAAGATTATGTTAGAATGATGTTTCGATATGAAGGATATAGGTATTGCAGATGACATCTTAGGAATTGTGATTTCTAAGACATCTAACGGACTGGTCTAATTCCAAACTTATCTGTGAGGTATTTTGACAGTCTCATTGAAGTTACCAATGGATATGAATCATGGGAAGTGATTGGAATCATGGTGCACCCATATACCAGGAGCGATATGCGCAGGTCATATGTAGTTATATGTATTTTACACACCACAAACGACCTGGTATCGGCTCATAAAGTAGATCAGTTGAACTAAGGTTCACTCGTAATTCTGTAAATAGTTAATGGAAGGCGTTAACTCGGATATGATGATATCTGAGATATTCGTTTATCTATGGATTATGGTATTCCGAATGTCCATCGGTTCTGGGAGAATACAGGGATGCATACTGGACATCGGACAAGAAGAACACTAAGGCCATACGTGGATGTGTATGGTGCATCTTTGAAAATCCTCTAATCAAACTTGCATCTGCCGATTCATGATGGAATCAGAGTTTATCACTTTGTACAAAGTATGAAGAGAAATTGAGTAACATCACTACCTCTTAGAGGATGTCCCTTATGGGGAAAAGTATGTGCCTTCGTCAGTTATACACTGTGAGTAGCCAGTTGGCATCAAGAAGGGCACGAATGACGGTGTCTGAACGTATCTATCGGAGACATAAGACCGTATGACAGTTGATCATCATGGGTGTCACTTCCTTGATTATTAATCAAAGGATCCAACAGTCCCTTTAATTAAGGGATTACCCAAAGATCAAAAGTTCTGTCGGTCTAGGGAAATTGGCATAAAACCCAAACTATAAGAACTGATATGGTGGAAACCCAACCATACTGATTGGAGATCCCAAGAATTTGGTTTAATGGGAAAACTAAATCGTAAAGGTTCAGTTGAGCGCTTCAGTGGAAGCAAGAGCACTTCGGATGATGATTCTATAAAGAAACACGAGTCCAAAGTCGTTCCCGTGATAGAACTTAACGTGTTTCCTGTATGGTGGGTAAAGGCTAAGTTTTCAAAACCTTTAATGATCCTCAACAACTGAGGTTAGGTTTGGGGAAACATTTAATGGTGCCTAACACTTGTGAAGTGGGGTATAGCAGGATATCTTGTAGGAGACCACCTATTTAAGTACGAGGACTGGCCGCCTCAGATGAACACACTTAAGAATCCAAGTGTGTCCACGACCACAACAGATAAAATATTAAGAAGAACAGAGTAAGGAAAGTTGTTGTGTTGGTACCTTGTCTTGGCTTACACTAAACAATGACAGTTCAAGACATCATGTGCACCGAGCAGTAAGTAAGTCCGATGGTATTTAACTATGAAAGATTCAAAGTTACGACTACCTATCCAGATGCAACATTGGTCCGCCGAAAGATTGCTAGAAAGACACCTTGTAAGTGCGCCAAAATCTCTTTCAAGAGGGGATTGTTGGGAATTTACTAATGTAGAATTAATATTATCCCATTATTTGTGACTTGAACAATTGGGCTCCCGCACGTCGGAAACGTCATTTTCACACACGTGCACACGTAGTGCCAAGTATCGTAAATTTCATTAGTTAAAGAGATATGGGTACGTAAGTAAATGTTTAAGAGATAGAATGATAGAAGTTTGTTGGTTAAATGATGAGTATTCCATGTTGGTAAATGAAGGAAGATGTGTACGATGTGTAAAAGATGAAATGAGTCAGAAATTACCGCGGCGCAGAACGGTCAGAGCCGTTGTAGCGCCTCCATCCAAGAGTCGCGACGCTAATTAATTAGTTAGCCACTGGAGCTTAGGCACCGCGGCGCCTCCCAGGCAGAGCCACGGCGCTTCGGAGGAAGAATGATCGACAGGAAGCTGAAAAGTTTCTGACTTTTGGGCTGGTATGGGGCATTTATTCTCCATTACTTGGCACATGAATTCAACCATTATTTGGCTGATTGAAACCTCTCAATAAGTGTCATTACATGGCTATTGAATGTCATTAGTTGGCTAGATGAGAGGTCATCTTTCTTACACTATAAATTAAGGCCCTTGGCTCAATTGAAGATTCATTCTCAGATTTTCTGAACTAATTCCTCTCTAAGCATTCTTTCACACACTCAAAGGTTTTTCTTTTAGTCAACACTTGAGTTTCCTTTGCTCATTTGTTTGATGTTGTTTTATCTTGGGAGACATTTGCCCATAAATGTAAAAGGATACATACGGGGCAATAATGTCTTATGGACAGAGTGCTAACACTCGACTCAGCACAGTTGTAACAAGTAGAGATTTAGTGTCTCTTGGTTTCAGGCTATCAAGATCAATGAGCTTGTTCCAATAGGAACGAAGATCCAGGACGTCAGATTCAAGATTGATACAAGACAGAAGATCAAGATCACAAAACTCATTGTTGTTGTCACAACTCTTGTTAGACTTCAAGCATGTTGTATTGTACTTCATTATTGTTTATCCTTTCGAAGCACTAGTAATAGTTAGTTACTATTTTCGTACATCCATCATTGTACTCACAGTAACCTACGCAAGAAAAGCATGTTACGATTAAACAAGGAGGATATATATATCCAAAAATTCTTAGTATCTCATTCTATTTTAGTGGCTCAATCAGTAATTAGTTAACGGGTGAGATGCACAGTCTAACCTATTATAAACATGCAATCTACTAGATTTCTTAATATTACCGGTCAGGACGATTATAAAAAGTTACATAGTCTTCTTACTGGTCTAATTATATAAATATTTAAACATATCACGAGTTCCACCGTGCTACGAGAAGTTTAATTCCGGCAAATTGCCCAGGGAGCACTCGGTAAAGAAAGACGGCGGTGAAAAGATAGAATAAATAGGTTGGTGGTATAGTGTTGGAATGAAGATACTATGTGTATCCCTTTTGTGTATTGAATCGTAAAATACTAACTTAGAAGATTTATGGATTTGTCCTTTAACAAAAGGAGATTTACAACAATCAAGACTTGGTGTCATTGATCATAAGCGATATTCACAAAATTAATGAATTTTTATTGTTCACAAACTAGATATCCTCATAAGATTCAAAGCATTTTTTATTTTTACTTGAATAGCTAATCATAGCATATTATGGTGGAAAAAAACTCTTTTTTCAATGTTGATAAAGGTATATTTATACGTCATAGGTAGGATTTAAGGGAAGATAAACTAATAGCCTAAAGGGCTAATTAGCACATCTTATGAACTATTCCCAACCTTTTATGATATTTTTAGTTCGTTGAAAATGATTTGAAATCATGATGTGGTATTAATGATTTTAAAATAAAGATTTGAAACTAAAGTTATTTGGACATGTAATTTGAATTTCTTAAATTGTATTTTTTCCCATAAATATAAGAACCCCACGGGTAGTGCAAAGCATCAAAACTTCCTCAATTTTTATGCAATCTTTCAAAATGAGCAAATCATAGTTCATAACAAAGTTAATATGCTACTAAATGATCGATAAGAGTAAATTTGTTATAAACATACTAGCAACTTGCAATTGTATTTTTTATATATTTGATATAAATGATTGATAAATATGTCTACCAACTCATGGATCCATTTTTTACAAAATATAAACTTATGAGTCAAATTTTATATTTAAAAAAATTTAAAATCGTGATTTGGAACCCCAAATCATTCTTTTTGGAGAATTTGAGATTTGAATCATGATATGAAATTGAAGTTTGAAATTTTATACTTATATCACAAATAAATACAGATTTGAAATCAAAATATGAAATCCAGGCCAAATGCCTACTTAGTTTCCTAATTGCCAAACTATTAGTACCATTACTTTTTAGTACTAGTACCTGTACCAGATAAAGAAAAGATCACCTCAAATTCTGGCCGAGTTGTTGTCTTTTCTACGTAAAGGCAGAACCAAGTAAACTGAGAATAACAACAGCACATCACCAAAGAGGTAGGAAGGAATCGCCCTTTTGTTTTTGCCATGTATCAACCCTACTCGAGCCAGCCATGTGGTTGTTGAGATAATTGACACACATTGATTAGCATGCATTGTAGTTAATAGTGAAGTAGATATTAGTGAAAGAAGATATTTGTTGGAAGAAGGTGTTTAGTTAGTTAGATTAATGATTAGGGAATTTTAGTCATTTTACAACTCTTACTTTTGTATATAAGAAAACTTTCAGAAGAGGATCAATAACAATTTCATTTCCTCCCATTTCTTTTCTTCCTCACCGACTTCGTCTCTTCATTGCAAAACCATAACTGCTCCATCACCGACTCAATGGTGATGTAGCAGATCTCTTTTAATTCGTGTGTTTCATCATGGTATTAGAGCCTACAGATTACACATTACAATTTTAGGTTCTAGGAAAGGAGAAGAATTTCTAATTGATTACGATTTTCGATCGGGAAGCAATAATTACATATAATTGTAGATCGAGCTTTGTGGAGGCTGGAAGAGTGACAATTAATCACATGCAATGACTTCGGTGGAGATCGAAACTCTCGCTCTTATCAATTGAGATCGAGAATTTTCGAGGATTAATTTGAGGAGATTGAAGTTTTTTTTTCTCTCTTTTGATTATATTTGAAGAGATTGAAGCAAGGGACAGTATGGAGACAATTGAGGAGTCGACAACATCTACGGTGATCGATCACAATCATCCACTGTACCTTTTCCCTTCAGATGCACCAGGATCGCTGTCTATTGAGGTAATTCTAACAGGTATGGACAACTATACCTTATGGAGTAGAGCTATGAAACTTGTTTTTTTAGGAAAGAACAAAATAGGTTTCATAGATGGAAGTGTGAAGAAGGAGTCATATCAGAGATCCTTATCTGGTTTGTGGGAGAGATGCAACGCCATAGTAATATCGTGGTTAATGGGTAATGCGAGTAAGAATTTACTCACAGAAATGTTATATAATGCGGATTCATATGTCATTTGGAAGGACTTGAAAGAAAGGTTCGACAAGATTAATAGTTCGAGGGCCTTCCATTTACACAAGGAGGTAGTTTCACTACGACAAGGCACTCTGTCAGTCTCGATGTATTACTCGAAATTGAAGGATTTATGGGATGAATATGACTCAATAATACCACTGCCATCATGCTGCGACAAGTCGAGAGAATTTGTGGATCATCTACAATATCAAAGAATGTTACAGTTCTTAATGGGATTGAGTGATAGCTTTAGTCAAGCTAAGAGTCAAGTACTTATGATGCAACTAGTATCTAGCTTAAATCAAGTTTATGCTATGATTAACCAAGACGAGAGTCAGAGATTGATGCAGGACTCAATGGAACCCGTAGCTATGTTCACAACAAAGAATAAGAATAATTTTCAGAAACAAAGGAAGCCATACAATCTCAATGCAGTGTGTGATTTTTGCCATGTCAAAGGACATTTGAAAGTGGATTGTTTTAAGCTAATGAAGTGTGACTATTGTCACAAGACATGGAATATTCAGGATGATTGCTACCAATTAAATTGATATCTTGAGGATTTTAAAGGGAAGTCAAAGAAAGTAAATGCAGTAATGGGAGAGGGCTCATACAACGAAGACAGTGGACATAGAAGGAATTATCAGAAGACTGCTGCACTGCTGGGAAATCTTACTCTCAAACAGCAACAAAGGTTGCTGAGGATACTGGATGGTGATGATACAACAGGGAATATTTCTGATATTGTTGCCAATATGGCAGGTATGTCAGTCACAAAATCAGATAGATTCATTAAATGGATTGTAGACACAGGTGCTACAAACCACATGGTGAACAATGAAAAGTTATTGAAGGCTAATCACTTAATAGGGAATGCAGGGAAGGTTCAGATGCCCACAGGGGATTCAGCAAATATTGCACATGTTTGAGATTGTCATCTAGGAGGAGGTGATGTGCTTAAGAATGTCTTGTGCATACCTACATTCAAGTTCAATCTCATGTCTGTTTCGAAAGTAACCAAGGAGTTTGTCACGACCCGACCCCGGGCCCGCGACTGGTGCCCTACCTGGGCACCCTTACAGGTAACCATCAGAGAAAACCAGTGGAACAAACATAAAACACACAACTTTAATCAGTAAGAATAAAACAACTGGCTAGCCGATAAGGCTGCCTTCCTGGGTAGATATACATAACGATACAAAAGCAGTTACATCATTTTTCCTTGCAAATCGACCAACATACATGACTACAGACCTCTAAGAATTTTGACATAGCAACGGTGACGGGACAGGGCCCCGCCATACCCCTGAATGTACAACAACCGACAATACCAGGGATATGTACCAATGACAAGTCTCCGGAGTAATGGGGCTTCTCAACAGCTGAACAGTGATCCTAAGAGTGAGGATCATCAACCTGTAATTCTACCTGCGGCATGAACGCAGCCCGAAAGGAGTCGAGACAACATGTACCAAGTATGTGGCGAAAATGCGTAATGAAATCATAAAGTATAAAATAAAGCTAGAGACATGTATGATAACTCAAATAACAGTACACTGTGCCTTACTAACAATGAGAGTAAACAAGAGTATACCTTACTGCATAAAAATATGAGGCTCATGAACAAAGTAGGGCCACCCGCCCGTAATATCATTAAGCAATTCTACTCCTGGGACTATTTCACCCGCATAGGCCGTATGGACCCACATAAGGTAATTTCCTCGCATAGACTGTATCCGCCCGCATAGGTCGTATGGACCCGCATGAGGTAATCTCCTCTCATAGGACTGATCCGCCCCGCATATGACTATTTCACCCGCATGAGCCCTACGGACTCGCATGAGGTATTCCTCGCATCATGGGTAGCAAATCCACGGAATATGCAAATGCCACAACCCCGGGGAATGACCCCGTAATGAACAATATATCACTAGCACAACCGGCTATCATACATAACATAAGCATTACCAGCTTATCATACATAATATAAGCACTACCAGCTTATCATACTTATCATAAGCATGTTAAGAAATCTCCTAACTTCTTATTAGCTTTGATCATATACACTCTCATTTTAGTTTACCTAAGGCACTAATCATGTCATTATAAAATCCGGGAATTTAACCCAAAGTACTACGTACTTCTATCCTTTTAAAATGACTCATTTTCATATAAACTTCCAAGATACTACTAACCGTAGTATCAAGTCATATTTACTTTTCAAAACAAGTCACAACACCTTTTAGAACTACATTTAAAGACTTCTAAATCAAGTGACTTCTTTCTTTAAAACCTTAAACAATTGATGCCTTCAAATCAATTTGCCATTCTTCATTTCAAGTCATTTATCATTATTTACATTACTTAGAGTAACCCACTCTTTCATCTTTCCATAAAGCTTTTATAACCAACTTCCCATAAAGTCGTTATACTAACTTTATACTTAGGCAATTACATTCTTCTTTATATCTAAGAGACTTATACTTTCAAAACGAGCAAGTATCATATACTTTCAAGTCTCTTAACTTTAGAAACTAAGATGTCCTTAATCTTTAAAACAAGTGAGTTAATTTCCTAACTCAATCAATTTGGACATTCTTAAAACAAGTCAAGGATACCAAATGAAATTAAATTCATTTAAATCTCGTACGTCCAACGTACTATACATTTATAGCTACTCATGCTCAAGAGATAAGAAAGTTTCCACATACCTCTCCGGCTTAATCCACTTGCCAAGTCCAATAGGTCGTCCATAATATGTCAACCTATAATGACCATAATACGTCTATTAGCTTCTAGCTTCAACGTAGAATATTCAAATTGTAAAGTCCCTTATTCTACGGAAAATTGGACAACACTTCCTTTGTTTCTACGTACTTTTCCACCTTTTTCAAGGCCCGAATTCAATAATCAAACGCCACATTTAAGGCTCAATAATTCAGCTAATCAAAGGGGATTACACACCTTAAAGGACGTCTAAAATTCTGCCCCACAAATTTATACAAAACAGTCTAACAACTTAAGTCTCATTCCAGGCAACTATCAATATCAACAACAGTATCAATTTCCGTTCAATTCCTTTTAATCCAAGTTGTTATTCCACATACCCTATAACAACTACAAATCCTTTCTTTCTTAACAAGCGACGATTGTAACTATCGACTAAATTGATTACAACATAAATGGCTAACATGCCCATTTTCGATTTATAACAAGTCGACATGATCCAAATCTTTTCAAACTTCAATATATTTACCACATGCTCATTTACCAACTACTATAACATGTAATCTTTAATTTACATCCAAGAGGAGAGAGAATTTACCTTTAGGATTTCGCCCAAAGCAACAAAATCTCGCCCACTGTAGCCCTTTTTCCGCAACTCCTTTTCACGTCAAAATTATCCACACGAACCCTCTACAAGTTTATCAACATCTTATCTTCTTGCCGCACTTCCAAAAGTTCATCTAGGCCTAGGGTTTCTTTCAATTTTTGAGAGAGAAGGGAAAAGCAATTTCTTGGAATGAAATCTTGCAAATGGTCAAGTCTTGCAAGACTTTGGCCATAATATAAGGTCTAGCTTGCCTTGCAAGTTGGGGGGGGGGGGGGACACTTTTCACCCTCTCATAGGCCCTCTACAAAAATATCTTCTGACTTTACCCTTTTTCCGCGAAAAATCCTGCCTTGGCGCCGCGGCGCTGCAACTTCAGAGGGGTTCAGGACTTACGACGCCGCGGCCCTGCAGCCGGCGCCGTGGCGCTGTGGCGCCTGACTAAAACATTTTTCCATCTCTTCTGCCAGCTGGTCTTGTAACGTCCATAGCTTTCTACTCCGATGTCCAATCGACGAGCGGCTTGTTGCGTCGGAAACTACACTCAATGAACTTCATACTAGGCCTTTGAAACACCTAAAAACTTCTTATATACTAGGAGATATACCGCTCCAAAGTTGACTGAAAATTTGTTCAAAAACATTCTGTCAACTTATCTTTCCAAATTCAAATCTTATTTCCTTTCGTACGTTCTCAAATACATGACCTGGAATTTACGGGGTGTAACATTCTTCCCCCCTTAGAAATATTCGTCCCCGAATGTTCTTTCGGAGTCAATCAAACAGGTAGTGCCATAGTTTCCTTTTACAACCCCTACATACCAATTGTGCCACAACTTGGCCACATAACGACATTTAAACAATTACTTAAATTAAAACTGACAAGTAAGGAGAATGAATTTCCAGAAGGTGTAGGGTTGTGAGGGTACTCTTCCTCATGTCTTCCTTGGCTCCCCAAATCATCTTCTCTTTCAATATTATTCCGCCACAAGACTTTGACGGGAGCCCCGTCCTTAGTCTGTATTCGTCTGCCCTGGCGATCAAGTATCGCTATGGGACTCTCCTTAACGACAATCCCTCTGTCACTTGGACAATCTGATAAGGCCCAATGTACCTTGGGTTTAGTTTCCTCTTCTTTCCGAAACTCATCACACCCTTCGTGGGTGATACCTTCAAGAAGACCCAACCGTCTACCTGAAATTCCAAATGTCGACTCCGATTATTTGCATAAGATTTCTGCTGACTCTGAGCTTGCTAATAATCTTTCCTGGATAAGCTTCACCTTATCCACAGCCCGCTGAATCAAGTCCAGGCTAATTAGCTGAACCTCGCCTACGTTGAACCAACCAATCGGCGATTCTACAATTTCTTCATACAAGGCCTCATACAGGGCCATCTGGATACTGGAATGGTAACTTTTGTTACACGCAAACTCAACAAGAGGTAAATAATTCTTCCAGCTAACTCTGAAATCAGTAACACCGGCCCGCAACCTATCCTCAAGTGCCTGGATAGTATGCTCTGGCTGCCCGTCGGTCTGAGGGTAAAATGCCACACTGGGATTCACTTGTGTCCCTAATACATTTTGGAAAACCTCCAAAAGTTAGCCGTAAACTGAGCTCATCTGTCTGACATCATAAACGTAGGAACACCGTGAAGTCTCATAATCTCCCTGCTATATAATCTAGCATAAACCTCAGCCGAGTAAGTGGTCATGACCGGAAGAAAATGGGCTGATGTCGTCAGCCTGTTTACCATAACCCATAAGGAGTCGCACTTCCTCTGAGTACGATATAACCCTGTAACAAGATCCATATTAATTACCTCCCATTTCTAAGTCGGGATCTCAATCGCCTGTAATAGCCCACTGGGCTTCTGGTGCTCAACCTTGACCTGCTACTAATTTTGACACTAAGCAACAAACTCTGCTACGTCCCCCTTCAGGCCATCTTACCAATACATACATCTGAGGTCATGATACATCTTAGTCGACCCCGAACAAATTGAGCAATAAGCACTGCGTGCCTCCCCTTAAAATCTGCTAACAAGTATTGCAGCATCGGGTACACACAATCTCTTCTCATATCACATCACTCTATCCGGTGCTACCCAAATAGGTTCTTCTCCTCTTGGAGAGCAGTATGTCAGATTTGCCCTAGAATTGGATCTTCATATTGTCGCCTCTTCACCTCCTCAACGAGGGAAGACTTGGCAACCTCTCGAATCTGAACTCCACTATCATGCTCCCGTAGCTGCCGGGAACTATAGGTTGTTACCTTATCGTGTTGCATCCACACATAACCCAACCAAACACTCAAAGTGTTACCATAATAACCTAACCCTCTAGTCATTCAGGCCTCAGGAGGGGTTAGAACTGTAGTCGTAGTCAGCTTATCTTCCCATCACTGGAAGCCTGCCACATATTTCCGAAATATTCGGGGATATAATCTCAATTATGATTCCTGTTTCCATATCTCTGTTGCAACCCACTTGGTCACTATACTTAGATTATATTCCTTTGTTTGTCTCATGGCTAAGACTTCCTGCCAATCACAACTTAGGGGAGACTTCCTTGTTCTCGTCAAGTAGTAATCCTATTATTCTCTCCCAGCTCGTAGAGCTCAATAGCCAGGTGTCACGACCCGACCCCGGGGCCGCGACTGGTGCCCTACCGGGGCACCCCGTCAGGTATACATCAGAGAATAGCAGCGGAACATACATAACACATAAACCTGTATAAAGTAAACATCACTGGCTAGCCGACAAGGTCGCCTTTCAAAGAAATATACTTAATCAAAAGTATAACAGTACAACTATGTCTTTACAGCCCAAACCACAAACGTGACTACAGACCTCTATGAATAACAACTGTGGCGGGACAGGGCCCTGCCATACCCCTGAATGTACATAATACCTATAGCATCAGGGAAAAACTGTACCAACAAAACAAGCCTCCGGAAGAATGGGGCTTCTGACACCAGCCCAGTGATCATAAGAATGAGGATCCACCACCTTCTTACCCCTACCTGCGGCATGAACGCAGCCCCCGAGGAAGGGGGTCAGTACACAATATGTACTAAGTATGCGAAACTGGAAAATACTGAAAATACCTCATAAGTCAAAAATAACTGGAGACATGTATGAAAATCAGTTTACAGAACACTGTGCCTTACTAATAATGAGAATATCAAACATATACTATAATGCATGAAATTAGGAAGCTCATGGTCAAAGCAAGGTCATCCGCCCCGCAGTATCATTAAGCACTCCTACTCCTGGGACTATTTCACCCGCATGGGTCATGTGGACCCGCATGAGGTATTCCTCGCATAGGCTGTACTCACCCGCATGGGACTATTTCACCCACATGAGCCCTACGGACTCGCATGAGGTATTCCTCGCATCGTGGGTAGCAAATCCACGGAATATGCAAATGCCACAACCCGTGGAATGACCCCGTAATAAATAATAATATATCATTAGCACAAACCGGCTACCATACATAATACAAACAATTTAAGAAACCCCTTAACTTCTTATTAATCTTGTTCATACACCTTCTCATTTTAGTTTACTTAAGGCACTAACATGTCTTTATGAAATCCGGGAGTTTAACCCAAAGTACTATACTATGTGCTTCTACTCTTTTAAAACCTTAGGCAATTAATGCATTAAAAATCAATTTGTCTTTCACAACCTCAAATCATTTATCCGTACTCATTTTACTTAGAGTAAATCTTCCTTTGTTAACTTTCCATAAAGCTAATATAACCAAATTCCCATAAAGTCATTATATTAACGTTATACCTTAATCAAATACATTTTCCTAAAATTCAAGGGACTTACACCTTTAAAAAGAGACAAGAATCATATACTTAAACACATCAAGTCCCTTAACTTTGAAAACTCAAGACATCCTTAATACTTTTAAAGAAATGAGTAAATCCCCCCTTACTCACCAAACTTGGCCATCCTTTAAAACAAGTAAGAGATATCAAAACCTTGTACGTCTATCGTACTATATAGGCAAAACTATTCATGCTCAAGAGATAGGAAAGTTCCACATACCTCTTCGGTCAATCCACTTGCTAAGTCCAAAATACCGCACGTAGTATGTCAACCTATAATGACCATAATACGTTTATTAACCTCTAGTTTCAACGTAGAATATTCCAAGTGCAAAGTCACTAAATTCTATGGAAAATTGGGCAGCATTTCCTTTGTTTCTACATACTTTGCCACCTTTTTCAAGGCCGAATTCAACATCCAAACGCCACTTTTAAGGCCCAACAATCCAAACATTTCAAAGGGGATTACACACCTAATCTTGGGTGTGTAAAATTCTGCCCCACAATGCATAACAACTAATTAACAAGTTTAAGGTGGTATTTTGGCTACAACATGCTTACATAACCTTCTTATCCAATTCCTTCATATCCAAACCATATTTCTTACATGCAAAGTATCTAAGAACAATATTTACTACTACAAGTTCTTTCTTCTTCACATGCAACACCAAAAACTAGCAACAAGAGAAAGAAGTGTTACCTTTGAGCTTTAGCCAAATCAATCCAACAAATACACTAGCCTCCTTTCCACAAACACCACCACAATAACTCCTACAAGCTTGCCAACAAGTTTCCTTCTTGCCACAATTTTCAGATTTTTCTCAATCCTTGATTTCCTCTTAATTTTCTAAAGAGAAGGAAGAGCTTCTAATTTAGAGAGAGAGAAGAGCTTGAAGAATGACCAAGTCTTCAAGACTTGGTCAATAAGTAGTGCATGCAAAATCAGATGGGGGGGACACTTGTCACCCTCCCATGGCCTTTTTTAAAACAAAACAGTTCAGATTTTTCCACTTAACCTCGCAGAACCAGACGGCGCGCGCCTGCAGCCAGCGGCGCTGAAACCTCTCGCCAACCTCGATCTTCCGCGGCCCTCGCTTCCCGCGCCCCGTGGCTCTGTCCGAATTATCTTTCTCGTCCGATCACGACCGAACTTGTAACTTCCATAACTTTCTACTCCGATGTCCTATCGACGAACGGTTGGCTGCGTTGGAAACTAGACTCAACGAACTACGTACTAGGCTTTTGAAACACCTAGGAACTCTCAATGTAACGGGTCATAACCCGCCTCAATGTTGACCAAAAACCCGTCCGAAACAATCCGTGGACCTATCCTTCCAAAATTTACGTCTTAATCCCTTTTGTACGATCTCATACGCATGACCAGAACCACGGGGTATAAAATTCTCCCCCCTTAGAAACATTCGTCCCGAATGTTCCTTCTAGGCTTACTCAAATCACAATCTCAACATAGACCCTCTTAAATATTTCTCTTGCACATAAAGACGCTCCACATAGCCACAACATTACTCAAGCATAATTGCTAAATTAAAACTAATAATCAGGAAAGTGGGTTACCTGGAGGTGTAGGGAACAAGTGATGATACTTCTTCATCATGTCCTCCTCTGCTTCCCACGTCATTTCTTCCCTGTTCTCGTTCCTCCATAATACCTTGACGGAAGCCACATCCTTTGTCCGAAGTAGCCTAACCTGACGATCGAGTATCGCTATGGGACTCTCCTCATACGATAACCCATCTGTCACTTGGACATCACAAATCGGGTGCACTCTAGATGGATCTCCAATACATTTCCGCAACATAGATACATGAAAAACTGGGTGTACTACCTCCAGCTCGGACGGCAGGTCCAACTCATAGGCAACCTTGCCTACCCTACGGACAATCTGATAAGGCCCAATGTACCTTGGGCTAAGTTTCCCCTTCTTCCCAAATCTCATCACGCCCTTCATGGGTGATACCTTTAGGAAGACCCAATCATCTACCTCAAACTCCAAGTGTCGACGCCGATGATCTGCATACGACTTCTGTCGACTCTGAGCTGCCAACAACCGCTCCTGGATAAGCTTCACCTTATCCATCGTCACTGAATCAAGTCTGGCCCGACTAACTGAACTTCTCCCACCTCAAATCAGCCTATCGGTGATCTGCACTTCCTCCCGTATAAGGCCTCATAAGGCGCCATCTGGATACTCGAATGGTAGTTGTTGTTATATGTAAACTCCACAAGAGGTAAATGATCCTCCCAGCTACCCCTGAAATCAATAACACAAGCCCGCAACATATCCTCGCGGTGCGGATAGTACGCTACCGTCCGTCGGTCCGAGGATGAAACGCGATCGAGACTCACTGTGTCCCTAATCCTTCTCGAAAGACCTCGATAAGTTAGCCGAACCGGGCTCGCCTGCGAAATGATCGATATAGCACTCCGCAAGCCTCACAATCTCTCGGATATACAATCTAGCATAATCCTCAGCCGAAAAAGTCATCCTGACTGGCAGAAAGTGGGCTGATTTCGTCAGCCTGTCGACAATAACCCAGATGGAATCATGCTTCCTCTGAGTGTGAGGTAATCCTGTAATAAAGTCCATATTTACCACCTCCCACTTCCAAGTCGGAATATCAATAGCCTGCAATAGCCCACCGGGCTTCTGGTGCTCAACCTTGACCTGCTGACAATTCGGGCACTGCGCCACAAACTCCGCAACGTCCCTCTTCAGGCCATCCCACCAATAGATACACCTGAGGTCATGGTACATCTTAGTCGACCCCGGATGAATAGAATAACGAGCACTGTGTGCCTCCCCCAGAATCTGCTGACGAAGTCCTGTCACATCGGGAACACACAACCGACCCTCAAATCTTAGCACCCCATCAGGCGCTACCTCAAATAGACTCTTCTCTTCCTGAAGAGCCGCATCGCGATATCGTACCATAATCGGATCCTCATACTGTCGCCTCTTCACCTCCTCGACGATGGAAGACTCGGCAACCTCTCGAACCCGAACTCCATCACCATCAGAACCAATCAAACGAACCCCAAGGCTCGCTAGCTGATGTAACTCTCGGACCATATCCCTTCTCTCGTCAGACATCGCATGCACTACCCATCGATCTGCGACTAAGGGCATCTGCAACTACATTGGCCTTCCCTGGGTGGTATAGAATATCGACATCATAATCCTTAAGTAGTTCCAACCACCGTCTCTGCCGCAAGTTCAGTTCCCTCTGGCTGAAGATATACTTGAGACTCTTGTGGTCTGTGTAAATATCCACATGAACTCCATATAAATAATGTCTCCAGATCTTCAAGGCATGAACCATTGCTGCCAACTCTAAGTCATGTGTGAGATAGTTCTTCTCATGCTTCCTGAGCTATCGAGATGCGTAAGCTATAACTTTGTCGTGCTGCATCAGCACGCACCCAAGCCCGACACCCGACGCATCACAATAAACCACATATCCGCTTCAAACCTGCGGAAGAGTAAGGATCTGGGCGATCGTCAATTTCTCCTTCAAGAATCGGAAACTCTCTCACAAGCATCCGTCCACCGAACATAATCGCTACGAGTCGGCTAGTCAAAGGTGCTGAGATGGAAGCAAACTTCTCCACAAATCTCCGATAATAACCCGCAAGGCCCAAAAAGCTGCGCACCTCCGTTGGTGTAGTGGGTCTAGGCCAAGTCTTGACTGTCTCAATCTTTCTTTGATCAACGAATACCATCGGCCCCGATAACATGCCCTAAGAAAGCCATCAAGCCAACCAAAACTCGCATTTTGAGAACTTGGCATACAATCGCGGTCCCGAGGACTCTAATACCGCCTCGCCGTGGTGCATGTTCTCGCTTCTGCGCGAATAAACCAGGATATCATCAATGAATACTATAACGAACATATCCAAGAATGGCTTGAACACCCGATTCATCAAATCCATGAATACTGCCGGGGCGTTGGTCAACCCGAAAGACATCACCCTGAACTCATAGTGCCCATACCGGGTCCTGAATGCAGTCTTTGGGATATCTTCCTCTCTAACTCGCACCTGATGATAACCAGACCGCAGATCTATCTTGGAGAAACACCTTGCACCCTGCAACTGGTCAAACAAATCATCAATCCTGGGGAGGGGATATCTGTTCTTGATAGTTACCTTGTTCAGCTGCCTGTAATCAATACACATACGCAGCGTCCCATCATTCTTCTTTACAAATAACACTGGCGCTCCCCAGGGAGAAACACTTGGCCTGATAAAACCTTTTTCCAGCAAATCCTTCATCTGGTCTTTCAATTCCCTCAACTCAGCAGGTGTCATCCTGTATGGCGGAATAGATATCGGTCGAGTATCTGGCGACATATCAATGCAAAACTCAATCTCCCTCTCACGAGGGATACCCTAAGCTTCGTGCGGGAATACGTCCGAAACTCTCTAACGGCCGAATCGATCAAGGTCCGGATCCCACCTCGATGTCGAATACCCGAACCATATGGTAGATATACCCCTTCCGCACCATCTTCCTAGCCTTGAGGTAAGAAATAAACCTACCCCTCGGCGATGCAGTAATCATGTGACGGTCTAGCCCCATCACATATCGATGAACCCTGTCTGACATGTCAGCTACAATGGTGTGCGCATACCTAGCCAATGAGTCAAACTCCAGGCTGTACTCTCTAATAGTCCTCCCGTTCTGCCTCAAGGTCAAAAATCTATCCACACGGGCTCTCCTCATCTCAGGAGGAAAGAAGTGATCCAGGAAGGACTCTGTGAACTCCTCCTAAACAGCTGGAAGAGCATCCTCACCTCTAGACAATTCCCATGACTCAAACCAGTTCAACGCAATATCGCGTAACCGGTAAGAGGTTAGCATGACGGAATCAGCCTCCGAGGCCCTAAGCACCTGCATAGTCCGCTGTAACTGCCGAACAAACTCCTGAGGATCCTCCTCGGACCTCGAACCATAGAACTCGGGTGGATGACAACCCAGGAAATCCCGAATCCGTAAACTGTCGACTCTAGGGTTGGCCGCCTGCTCCTGTCGGCGCTGCCCTGCTACTATGCTGGTCAATAACCGGATATGCTACCCGTAATCTCTATACTCGGCCCCTGGTTGTGGATCGAGGCTCGCATCGCGGTCTCGATGAGCCGCTGCCGCCTCGAACTCCGAGGCCGGGCGACGTCGTGGAACTTCGCCGCCCAAACATCATCTCCAGAAAGACTGGGTGCAGGCCCTCGTGACCCTCCGCGTCCTACTAGCAGCCTCACCGCTTTGCCGCTTCGCGGCCGCGTTGCTCATGTGGAGGCATAATTGATACATAAAGGAAAATATCAGAGGGAGTTCAACCTATAACACAGATCTATTGCACGATCTTAGAGTGAAAGAATGGAAACCAATCCTAAAATATCCTGCAACCTCCTGATTATAGATGTGGTTCACAACACACCGATAATCAAGACTCTACTAGACACGGTCTGTAGACACTTTCCGATGACTAAGTGCTCTGATACCACTTTTGTCACGACCCGACCCCGGGGCCGCGACTGGTGCCCTACCGGGGCACCCTGTCAGGTATACATCAGAGAATAGCAGCGGAACATACATAACATATAAACCTGTATAAAGTAAACATCACTGGCTAGCCGACAAGGCCGCCTTTCATAGAAATATACTTAATCAAAAGTATAACAGTAAAACTATGTCTTTACAGCCCAAACCACAAACGTGACTACAGACCTCTAGGAATAACAAATGTGGTGGGACAGGGCCCCGCCATACCCCTGAATGTACATAATACCTATAGCATCAGGGAAAAACCGTACCAACAAAACAAGCCTCCGGAAGAATGGAGCTTCTGACACCAGCCCAGTGATCCTAAGAATGAGGATCCACCACCTGCTTACCCCTACCTGCGGCATGAATGCAGCCCCCGAGGAAGGGGGTCAGTACACAATATGTACTAAGTATGCGAAATTGGAAAATACCTCAAAAGTCAAAAATAACTGGAGACATGTATGAAAATCAGTTTACAGAACACCGTGCCTTACTAATAATGAGAATATCAAACATATACTATAATGCATGAAAATAGGAAGCTCATGGTCAAAGCAAGGTCATCCGCCCCGCAGTATCATTAAGCACTCCTACTTCTGGGACTATTTCACCCACATGGGTCATGTGGACCCGCATGAGGTATTCCTCGCATAGGTTGTACTCACCCGCATGAGACTATTTCACTCGCATGAGCCCTACGGACTCGCATGAGGTATTCCTCGCATTGTGGGTAGCAAATCCACGGAATATGCAAATGCCACAACCCGGGGAATGACTCCGTAATAAATAATAATATATCATTAGCACAAACCGGTTACCATACATAATACAAGCAAGTTAAGAAACCCCTTAACTTTTTATTAATCTTGTTCATACACTTTCTCATTTTAGTTTACTTAATGCACTAACATGTCTTTATGAAATCCGGGAGTTTAACCCAAAGTACTATACTATGTGATTCTACTCTTTTAAAACCTTAGGCAATTAATGCCTTAAAAATCAATTTGCCTTTCACAACCTCAAATCATTTATCCGTACTCATTTTACTTAGAGTAAATCTTCCTTTGTTAACTTTCCATAAAGCTAATATAACCAACTTCCCATAAAATCATTATATTAACATTATACCTTAATCAAATACATTTTCCTAAAACTCAAGGGACTTACACCTTTAAAAATAGACAAGAATCATATACTTAAACACATCAAGTCCCTTAACTTTGAAAACTCAAGACATCCTTGATACTTTTAAAGAAATGAGTAAATCCCCCCTTACTCACCAAACTTGGCCATCCTTTAAAACAAGTAAGGGATATCAAAACCTTGTACGTCTATCGTACTATATAGGCAAAACTATTCATGCTCAAGAGATAGGAAAGTTCCACATACCTCTTCGATCAATCCACTTGCTAAGTCCAAAATACCGCACGTAGTATGTCAACCTATAATGATCATAATATGTTTATTAACCTCTAGTTTCAACGTAGAATATTCCAAGTGCAAAGTCACTAAATTCTATGGAAAATTGGGCAGCATTTCCTTTGTTTCTACATACTTTGCCACCTTTTTCAAGGCTGAATTCAACATCCAAACGCCACTTTTAAGGCCCAACAATCCAAACATTTCAAAGGGGATTACACACCTAATCTTGGGTGTGTAAAATTCTGCCCCACAATGCATAACAACTAATTAACAAGTTTAAGGTAGTATTTTGGCTACAACATGCTTACATAACCTTCTTATCCAATTCCTTCATATCCAAACCATATTTCTTACATGCAAAGTATCTAAGAGCAATATTTACTACTACAAGTTCTTTCTTCTTCACATGAAACACCAAAAACTAGCAACAAGAGAAAGAATTGTTACCTTTGAGCTTTAGCCAAATTAATCCAACAAATACACTAGCCTCCTTTCCACAAACACCACCACAATAACTCCTACAAGCTTGCCAACAAGTTTCCTTCTTGCCACAATTTTCAGATTTTTCTCAATCCTTGATTTCCTCTTAATTTTCTAGAGAGAATGAAGAGCTTCTAATTTAGAGAGAGAGAAGAGCTTGAAGAATGACCAAGTCTTCAAGACTTGGTCAATAAGTAGTGCATGCAAAATCAGATGGGGGGGACACTTGTCACCCTCCCATGACTTTTTTTAAAACAAAACAGTTCAGATTTTTCCACTTAACCTCGCATAACCCACCTCGGCGCCGCGGCCCTGCAGCCGGCGCCGCGGCGCTGAAACATCTGCCAACCCTTGGATCTTCCGGCGCCGCGGCCCTGCTTCCCGGCGCCGCGGCCCTGTGGCTCCTGTCCGAATTATTTTTCTGTCCGACTGCGCACTGAACTTGTAACTTCCATAACTTTCTACTCCGATGTCCTATCGACGAACGGTTGTTTGTGTTGGAAACTAGACTCAACGAACTACGTACTAGGATTTTGAAACACATAGGAACTCTCAATGTAACGAGTCATAACCCGCCTCAAAGTTGACCAAAAACCCGTCCGAAACAATCCGTCGACCTATCCTTCCAAAATTTACGTCTTAATCCCTTTTGTACGTTCTCATACGCATGACCAGAACCACGGGGTATAACACCAGGTGTTCAACCTCAATTCATGGTACTACATAATCCAACGGCTTGCCAATATTTCTTATCGTTCGAGTGTCTACTCGTCTTACCTTTATTTATTTTTCCATTTCATGTTGCCCTGGGGTCTCTTACCTCCCCGTATATATACGGTCTGGCCCGTCATTATCGGCTTGCCACCTTTCGTCTAGGTGTTCCTAACTGCCCATCATTTCTAATTGTCTTTACCCAAGTCTGGGTAATTATGCCTTGGGAAACCTTCATAACTGTAATTGTATTCTCCTTATTATTCTGGTCATAACCCTTCATCATACTAATTACTGACCCAGAATATTTTTACCTCGCTCCTGGGTCATATATTTCCATTTATGCTTATAACCAACATTTATATCCTTAAGACACATCCTCTACCATTTCCTAAAGTCGTTCTCAATTACCCCAACACAATACCTTTTTCCCAGGTTATTTAAAATTGTAACTTATTGCATAACGAAGCTGGGGGCTTTACCAGTCCCATATCTATGACTTAAATAAAAGGTACGCATAACTCTCAATAATACGTACAACTATCCTGTTACGTGGGGGGGAGAGCTTATCTCCTTTTAATAATCTTTCCTTGAAGTCACAACCCAAATCACAGGGTCCTCTTGCGGTCCTGTAAATATCTAATCATCAAGCACCGCCTTAAAAATCGTGTAGATTCTCAAAACCTACCTAGGGATGTCTTCTATTTTCCGCAGGCAACACTCGTACTTATCTTATTCTTGCTTGCGCGCTTTCCTGAAATTACCCGGAAGGTCGTGGCCCTGACCGCCACACCAAACCATCTCCAAGCACCTCCAAGGGCACTTAACATAACTCCTTCAAATTCAAGTATTACTTACTTTCTGCATCAATTTACCTCAAATGAACAAGTCATACAAACTCATTAAAAACAATGATGTCAACGAAGGAAGGATAATTCACTGGTTACCACCACTTCCCTTCCTTTCCACTCGATAATCGGCTTACCGGAAAATTGGAATCGAACAAATCTCTCTCTGCAGTCAACGTTGGCATATCAAGAGGCCAACTAGCCCGTACCTATAATGTCCTCAAAGTCTGTAATAACAGCTCTGCTAGGGTCCGACGACTGTATCGTCACCGGGCAATTATTATATACCCGCTCAGCTGCCACCCATCACTCACGGGTGTAGTCACCTCGAAAGGTTCTCATGGATTCAGGCTCTATTCCTTTACACTTGGTTGCTCTCTTTCTCACTAGTCGTACTCTTTCCGTACTTCCAAACTTATACTAGCATACGTACATAACTTCCATACTAATTCTGTCCTCCAATCTTTGGAGCTACCTACATTGAACAATTTAAGGCCATTTCCGACTCTCACGACCTGGTTCCGGTGGAATGCGTCCACGAACCTGTAAAACAACTAACTAGACTTGGGTCTGGCATCCTTGTGACCCTGTCACGTAGCGGAACTACCAATTGACCCCACTCCAATTCAGACTATGGGGCGACCTGCAATAGGTCCTCAACCCGACCCACCGTCGTACTTAACTCTTACCATAATTCTGATTTAAATCTTATTGCCGAGAAGGCCTTACATACCTAAGGTCTCGGCGGTTTTCAATATTCTTAGGCTCGCACTTTCCATGCTCCAAGCCTACCTTATCAGTCCCCCGTAACCGGGTAAAATAACTTTTCATAATCCATAATCGTGTTGTCTTAATCATAACGACCATACTTACTCCATACGGATCTCATTCGTACAATTCTCTTAAGTATACTACGTAGATTAATCTATTAACATAGTCTTCCCTTAAGTCTCTTAATCATAACTTCTTAAGGGTTCATTTCCTTCTCAGACAACTCATCATCTCCTAATTTCTCAAATTAGTACGTAAAACCTTGATGAGAATTCATTAAACTGTTTTATACCCTTCTGGTATCTATTTAATCCTTACCAATTCTTGGTAATCTAAAATTATTCTAGGCAACACGCGTCTGACCCTCATACATAAATCCGTATAGTTGTATGTCATAATACCAACTATACAATAATTATTACCAACCTGGATACGCAATCTACATAATCCTTCCTGGGTCATCACGCTTTCTCGTGTTTGCAATCAACATAACTCGTTAGGGAGACGACCACTAACAACACTACATGCACGATATTAGAGTGAGAAGAATGGAAACCAATCCTAAATGTCCAGCAGTCTCCTGATTATAGATGTGGTGCACAACACATCGATAATCAAGACTCTACTAGACACGGTCTGTAGACACTTTTCGAGGACTAACTGCTCTGATACCACTTTTGTCACGACCCGACCCCGGGCCCGCGACTGGTGCCCTACCTGGGCACCCTTACAGGTAACCATCAGAGAAAATCAGCGGAACAAACATAAAACACACAACTTTAATCAGTAAGAATTAAACAATTGGCTAGCCGATAAGGCTGCCTTCCTGGGTAGATATACATAACTATACAAAAGAAGTTACATCATTTTTCCTTGCAAACCGACCCACATATATGACTACAGACCTCTAAGAATTTTGACATAGCAACTGTGACGGGACAGGGCCCCGCCATACCCCTGAATGTACAACAACCGACAATACCAGGGATTTGTACCAATGACAAGCCTCCGGAGTAATGGGGCTTCTCAACAGCTGAACAGTGATCCTAAGAGTGAGGATCAACAACCTGTAATTCTACCTGCGGCATGAACACAGCCCCCCGAAGGAGGTCAGTACAACATGTACCAAGTATGTGAAACTGAAAGTACTGTAATGAAATCATAAAGTCTAAAATAAAGTTAGAGACATGTATGATAACTCAAATAACAGTACACTGTGCCTTACTAACAATGAGAGTAAACAAGAGTATACCTTACTGCATAAAATTAGGAGGCTCATGAACAAAGTAGGGCCACCCGCCCGTAATATCATTAAGCAATTCTACTCCTGGGACTATTTCACCCGCATAGGCCGTATGGACCCGCATGAGGTAATTTCCTCGCATAGACTGTATTCGCCCGCATAGGTCGTATGGACCCGCATGAGGTAATCTCCTCGCATAGGACTGGTCCGCCCCGCATAGGACTATCTCACCCGCATGAGCCCTACGGACTCGCATGAGGTATTCCTCGCATCATGGGTAACAAATCCACGGAATATGCAAATGCCACAACCCCGGGGAATGACCCCGCAATGAACAATATATCACTAGCACAACCGGCTATCATACATAACATAAGCACTACCAGCTTATCATACATAACATAAGCACTACCAGCTTATCATACTTATCATAAGCAAGTTAAGAAATCTCCTAACTTCTTATTATCTTTGATCATATACACTCTCATTTTAGTTTACATAAGGCACTAATCATGTCATTATAAAATCCAGAAATTTAACCCAAAGTACTACGTACTTCTATCCTTTTAAAATGACTCTTTTTCATATAAACTTCCAAGATACTACTAACCGTAGTATCAAGTCATATTTACTTTTCAAAACAAGTCACAACACCTTTTAAAATTACATTTAAATACTTCTAAATCAAGTGACTTCTTTCTTTAAAACCTTAAACAATTGATGCCTTCAAATCAATTTGTCATTCTTCATTTCAAGTCATTTATCATTATTTACATTACTTAGAGTAATCCACTCTTTTATCTTTCCATAAAGCTATTATAACCAACTTCCCATAAAGTCGTTATACTAACTTTATACTTAGGCAATTACATTTTTCTTTATATATAAGAGACTTATACTTTCAAAACGGGCAAGTATCATATACTTTCAAGTCTCTTAACTTTAGAAACTAAGATATCCTTAATCTTTAAAACAAGTGAGTTAATTCCCTAACTCAACCAACTTGGACATTCTTAAAACAAGTCAAGAATACCAAATGAAATTAAATTCATTTAAATCTCGTATGTCCACCGTACTATACATTTATAGCTACTCATGCTCAAGAGATAAGAAAGTTTTCACATACCTCTCCGGCTTAATCCACTTGCCAAGTCCAATATGTCGTTCGTAGTATGTCAACCTATAATGACCATAATACGTCTATTAGTTTCTAGCTTCAACGTAGAATATTCAAATTGTAAAGTCCATTATTCTACGAAAAATTGGACATCACTTCCTTCGTTTCTACGTACTTTTCCACATTTTTCAAGGCCCGAATTCAATAATCAAACGCCACATTTAAGGCTCAGTAATTCAGCTAATCAAAGAAAATTACACACCTTAACAGGACGTGTAAAATTCTGCCCCACAAATTTATACAAAACAGTCTAACAACTTAAGCCTCATTCCCGGCAACTATCAATATCAACAACAATATCAATTTCGGTTCAATTCCTTTTTAATCCAAGTTGTTATTCCAATATGTTATATACTGTTACACCCCATAGTTCGGGTCCTGCTTATGGGGACGTACGAAAGGAGTTAAGATTTAAATTTTTGAAAGATAGGTCGACAGAATGTTTCGGACGGGTTTTTAGTCAACTTTGAGGCGGTTTATGTCCAGTTGCATTGAGAGTTCCTAGGTGTTCAAAGGCCTAGTACGTAGTTCGTTGAGTCTAGTTTCCAACGCAACCAACCGTTCGTCGATAGGACATCGGAGTAGAAAGTTATGGAAATTACAAGTTCAGTGCGCAGTCGAGCAGAAAACATTTTCGGTCAGGGGCCACAGCGCCGCGGCGCCGGTTATGCTGAGAATTCTCTGAGGTTGCAGCGCCGCGGCGCCGGAAAGCAGGGCCGCGGCGCCGGAAGTTCTGAAAATTCGCGGAGGTTTCAGCGCCGCGGCCCTAGAGTTTTTGCGAAAACAGAGGGAAAAATCAGATAAGTGTCCCCCCCCCCCCCCCATCTGATTTTTGCATGTCCTATTTATTGACCAAGTATTGAAGACTTGGTCATTCTTCAAAGCTCTCCCTTCTTTCTAAAATTAAAAGCTCTCCCTTCTCTCTAGAAATTCAAGGAGAAAACAAAGCTTAGAGAAAAATTTGAAAAGGTGGCAAGAAGGAAACTTGTTGGCAAGCTTGTATGAGATTTTGTGGAGGTGATTGTGGAAAGAAGACAAGTGAAATTTATTGGATTAATTTGTGTAAGCTCTAAGGTAACAATCCTTTCTCTTTTTGCTAGTAAATTATGTTGCATGTGAAGAAGAAAGGACTTGTAGTTGTCAATATTGCTCTTAGATATATTGCATGTAAGAAATATGATTTGGATTTGAAATGATTGAATAAGGTTAGTATGTGAACATGTTATAGCCAAGATACTACCTTAAACTTATTAAATTTGTTGTTATGTATTGTGGGGCAGAATTTTACACGTCCAAGTTTGGGCGTGTAATCCCCTTTGTGTTGGTTGGATTGTTGGGCCTTAAAAGTGGCGTTTGGATGTTGAATTCGGACATTGAAAAGGTGGAAAAGTATGTAGAAACAAAGGAAGTGATGTCCAATTTTTCGTAGAATAAGGAACTTTGCAATTAGAATGTTCTACGTTGAGGCTAGAAGCTAATAGGCGTGTTATGGTCATTATAGGTTGACATAATATGTGCGGTATATTGGACTTAGCAAGTGGATTGACCCGAAGAGGTATGTGGAACTTTCCTATCTCTTGAGCATGAATAGTTGTACTTATATAGTACGGTAGACGTACAATACTTTGATATCCTTTACTTATTTAAGAATGGCCAAGTTGGGCGAGTTAGAAGATTAACCCACTTCTTTAAAACTATTAAGGATGTTTTAAGTTTTCAAAGTTAAGGGACTTGAAGTGTTTTAAGTATATGATACTTGTTTTGTTTTAAATGTTTAAGTCCATTGGATATAGGAAAATGTAATTGACTAAGGTATAAGGTTAATATAACGACTTTATGGGAAGTTGGTTATATTCGCTTTATGGAAAGTTAAAAGGAGAGATTTACTTTAAGTAAGATAAGTAAGGACAAGTGACTTGATGTTATGGTTATTAGTATCTTGGAAGTATTATATAAAAAGAAAAGAGTCATTCGTTTAAAAGAGTAGAAGTATGTAGTACTTGAGATTAAATTCCCGGATTCTTTTATTAAGATATGTTGGTGCCTTAAGTGAACTAAAATGAGAGGATATATTAATAATGTTAATAAGAAGTTAGGGGATTTCTTAACTTACTTATGTTATGTATGATAGCCGGTTGAGCTAGGGTAAGAGTATAAATGAGGGGTAAACCCCCAAGACGTTATACCACCTTCTCCAGGGTAAGAGTATAAATGAGGGGTAAACCCCCAAGACGTTATACCACCTTCTCCAGGGTAAGAGTATAAATGAGGGGTAAACCCCCAAGACGTTATACCACATTCTCCAGGGTAAGAGTATAAATGAGGGATAAACCCCCAAGACGTTATACCACCTTCTGAGTATGATTGCGGGGTAAACCCCCAAGACATTATACCACTCCATGGATTTGCTACCCATGATTTGATCGTGAGTCTCCTATTTTTATGTTGTAGGTATACTCTTATTTACTCTCATTATTAGTAAGGAACAGTGAACTGTAATTTGATTTTCATACATGTCTCCGGCTCCGTTTTAGACTCATGATGTAATTACAGTATTTTCCAGTTTTACATACTTAGTACATATTGTGTGCGACCCCTTCCGAGGCTGCGTTCATGTCGCGGTAGGTGGTAAGCAGTGGTGGATCCTCATTCTTAGGATCACCGATCAGTGTCGAAGCTCCATTTCTCAGGAGGCTTATTACTTTATTCACGGTTTTCCACGATGTTGTAGATATTATGTACATTCAGTGTATGGTGGGGCCTGTCCACTGTTGTGTATCCTGAAGTGCAGTAGTAACATTTGTGGTTTGGGTTTGTAAGAACAAGTTATCTTGTCTTACTTTTGGCTATGTATATTTTATGGAAGACGGCACTTGCTCGGCCTTTGTGATGTTATCGTCTAAAGCATGCTTATGTGTTGTGTATGTTCATTGCTATCCTCCGATGTTTACATGAGAGGGTGCCAGTAGGGCACGATCGCGGCCGAGGGTCAGTCGTGACAAAAGTGGTATCAAAGCAGTTAGTCCTCGGAAAGTGTCTACAGACCGTGTCTAGTAGAGTCTTGATTATCGGTGTGTTGTGCACCACATCAATAATCAGGAGGCTATAGGATATTTAGGATGGTTTCCATTCTTTCACTCTAAGATCGTGCAATAGAGTTGTGTTATAGGTTGAATCCCCTCTGACATATTTTTATGTATCAGTTATTCCTCCACGCAAGGCAACCGCGACCCAGAAGGCAAAGCGGTGAGGAGCCGCAAGTAGGACGCAGAGGTCACGAGGCACAGCCCAATCTTTACTTGAGGTGATGCTTCGGAAGGCGAGTTCCACGACATCGCCAACCCGTAAGAGCTCGGGCGGCGGCGGCCGCGAGACATGATACTGAGCCTTGA
This sequence comes from Przewalskia tangutica, assembly GCA_029844215.1. Classification (NCBI taxonomy): domain Eukaryota; kingdom Viridiplantae; phylum Streptophyta; class Magnoliopsida; order Solanales; family Solanaceae; genus Przewalskia; species Przewalskia tangutica. Next base: position 46,492,548 of record CM056723.1, read on the forward strand.
TTCCACGGCCGGTGAGTATAGAAGATTACAGAGAGCGGATCGGTTATTGACGGCGTAGTAGCAGCGGCAAGCGGGAAGCAGGTGGCCAACCCTAGAGCCGACAATTTACGAATTCGGGACTTTCTGGGTTGTCATCCACCCGAGTTCTATGGTTCGAGATCCGAGGAGGATCCTCAGGAGTTTGTTCGGCAGTTGCAGCAGACTATGCAGGTGCTTAGGGCCTCGGAGGCTGAGTCAGTCATGCTAGCCTCTTACCGGTTACGCGATATTGCGTTGAACTGGTTTGAGTCATGGGAGCGGTCTAGAGGTGAGGGTGCTTTTCCAGCTGGTTGGGAGGAGTTCACAGAGGCCTTCCTGGATCACTTTTTGCCTCCTGAGATGAGGAGAGCCCGCGTGGATAGGTTCTTGATCTTGAGGCAGAATGGGAGGACTATCAGAGAGTACAGCCTGGAGTTTGACTCGTTGGCCAGGTATGCGCACATCATTATAGCTGACATGGCAGACAGGGTTCATCGCTATGTGATGGGGCTAGACCGTCATATGATTATTGCATGCTTGGGGGTGGCTCTTCAGCCAGGTATGGATATTGCCAGGATACAGGCGTATGCGCAAGGGATAGAGGATAGAGAGAGAGAGGATCAGCTTGACTCAGGTCAGCCCAAGAGGGCCAGGATAGCAGGGTCTCAGGGCAGGTTTCGAGGTGGACAGCCTCAACAGCAGACTAGATCCACATTTCAGCCGGCACAAAGTGCCCCTTCCCGGTTTTCTGGCAGGAAGGTTGATCAGTCGGGACTTCAGGGAGGCAGAGACCGTCACCAATCGAGACCACCCACATCTCGATGCGTTCGATGCGGTGGGTCTCACCCGGGTGAGTGTCGTATGGCTTCGGGAGCTTGTTACTCTTGTGGTCAGCAGGGCCATTTGAAGAGGGACTCTCCGTCCAGAGGCGGCAGGAGTGTTATGGTTCACCGGTAAGCGGTCGATTCTTTGGATCTTCGTCTTCGGTGGTTATGCGCCCGACGGCGGTGTTCGCGAACCCGGTAGCGCGGCGGTCGTGGTGGGGTCCCGATTCGGCGATCCTCGAACGCATTTATGCTATGTCCAGCCTTCAGGACCAGGAGGCGTCACCAGATGTCATCACAGGTACATTGTTGGTTTCATGTTGTGATGTATATGCTTTGATAGATCCAGTTCTACCTTGTCTATATATCTCCTCATATTGCGGTAGAATAGGGATAGAGCGAGTCCATAAAACCTTTTGAGATGGCTACGCGATGGTGATTCGGTGGTAGGCGGCGGGTATATAAGGCTTGTCGATGACTATATCGATCGTCGGACCACTGGCGACTTGATAGAGTTGGATATGACTTTGATGTGATTATGGGTATGGATTGGCTAGCGTCTTGCTATGCCAATATGGGTATGAGAGAGATTGATGCGGTTCCGATTTCTAGGAGCCAGGTTATCGAGTGGAAGGGGAATACTGCGTCGTCGAGGGGTAGGTTTATTTCTTACCTCAAGGATAGGAAGATGGTGCGGAAGGGGTATATCTACCATATGGTTCGGGTCTTCGATACTGAGGCCGAGATACCAGACCTTCAGTCAGTTCCACTTGTTAGAGAGTTTCCAGACGTATTCCCAGACGATCTCCCGGGTATCCCTCCTGAGAGGGATATTGAGTTTTGCATTGATACATCGCCAGAAACTCGACCTATATCTATTCCACCCTACAGGATGGCACCTGCTGAGTTGAGGGAGTTGAAAGACCAGCTGAAGGATTTGCTGGAAAAAGGCTTTATCAGGCCTAGTGTTTCTCTCTGGGGAGCGCCGGTTTTATTTGTAAAGAAGAAGGATGTGATGCTGCGTATGTGTGTTGATTACAGGCAGCTAAATAAGGTAACTATAAAGAACAGATACCCCCTTCCCAGTATTGATGATTTGTTTGACCAGTTGCAGGGTGCGAGGTGTTTCTCCAAGATAGACCTACGGTCTGGTTATCATCAGGTGCGAGTTAGAGAGGCAGATATCCCAAAGACTGCATTCAGGACCCGGTATGGGCACTATGAGTTCAGGGTGATGTCTTTCCGGTTGACCACCGCCCCAGCAGTATTCATGGATTTGATGAACCGGGTGTTCAAGCCATTCTTGGATATGTTCGTTATAGTATTCATTGATGATATCCTGGTTTATTCGCGCATGAGCGAGAACATGCGAACGGCGAGGCGGTATTGGAATGCCGGGGCCGGCAGTTGTATGCCAAGTTCTCGAAATGCGAGTTTTGGTTGGCTTCAGTGGCTTTCTTAGGGAATGTTATCGGGGCCGATGGTATTCGAGTTGATCTGGCAGATTGGCGGTCAAGACTTGGCCTAGACCCACTACAGAGCGGAGTCTTGCGCTTTTGGGCCTTGCGGGTTATTATCGGAGATTTGTGGAGAAGTTTGCTTCCATCTCAGCACCTTTGACTAGGCTGACTCATAAAGCAGCTATGTTCCGGTGGACGGATGCTTGTGAGGAGAGCTTCCAGTTACTGAAGGAGAAATTGACAACCGCCCCAGTTCTTACTCTTCCAGAGGGTTTAGATAGATATGTGGTTTATTGTGATGCGTCGGGTGTCGGGCTTGGGTGCGTGCTGATGCAGCACGACAAAGTTATAGCTTACGCATCTCGACAGCTCAGAAAGCATGAGAAGAACTATCCCACACATGACTTAGAGTTGGCAGAAGTGATTCATGCCTTGAAGATCTGGAGACATTATTTAAATGGAGTTCATGTGGATATTTACACAGACCACAAGAGTCTCCAGTATATCTTCAGCCAAAGGGAGCTGAACTTGCGGCAGAGACGGTGGTTAGAGCTACTTAAGGATTATGATGTCGATATCCTATACCACCCAGAGAAGGCCAATGTAGTTGCAGATGCCCTTAGTCGCAGATCGATGGGTAGTCATCGGATGTCTGACGGAGAAAAGGGGCATGGTCCGCGAGTTACATCAGCTAGCAAACCTTGGGGTTCGTTTGGTTGATTCTGATACTAATGAAGTTCGGGTTCGAGAGGTTGTCGAGTCTTCCATCGTCGAAGAGGTGAAGAGGCGACAGTGTGAGGATCCGATTATGGTACGGTATCGAGATACGGCTCTTCGGGAAGAGAAGAGTCTATTTGAGGTAGCACCTGATGGGGTGCTAAGATTTGAGGGCAGGTTATGTGTACCCGATGTAGCGAGACCGTCGGCAGATTGCAGGGGAGGCTGCGGTGCTCGTTACTCTATTCACCCGGTCGACTAAGATGTACCATGACCTCGGTGTATCTATTGGTGGGATGGCACGAAGAGGGGCGTTGCGAGTTTGTTGCGCGATGTCCGAATTGTCGGCAGTCAATGTTGAGCACGAAGCGGTGGGCTATTGCAGCTATTGATATTCGACTTGGAAGTGGGAGGTGATCAATATGGACTTTATTACAGATTACCTCACACTCGGAGGAAGCATGATTCCATCCGGTTATTGTCGACAGTGACGAAATCGATCCACTTTCTTCCGATCGGGGCCGAATTTTTGGAGGATTATGCTAGATTGTATATCAGAGAGATTGTGAGACTGCACGGAGTGCCTATATCGATCATTTAAGACAGGGGAGCCCAGTTCTCGGCTAACTTCTGGAGGTCTTTCCAGAAGGGATTAGGGACACAGGTGAGTCTCAGTACTGCGTTTCATCCTCAAACCGACGGACAGGCCGAGCGTACTATCCAGACACTTGAGGATTTGCTGCGGGCCTATGTGATTAATTTCAGGGGTAGCTGGGAGGATCATTTACCTCTTGTGGAGTTTGCTTATAACAACAACTACCATTCTAGTATCCAGATGGCGCCTTATGAGGACTTGTACGGGAGGAAGTGCAGGTCACCGACAGGCTGGTTTGATGTGGGAGAAGTTCAGTTAGTCGGGCGGACTTGATTCGACGATGGATAAGGTGAAGCTTATCCAGAGCGGTTATGTCACTCAAAGTCGGCCAGTCGTATGCAGATCATCGGCGTCGACCCTTGGAGTTTGAAGTGGATGATTGGGTCTTCCTGAAGGTATCACCCATGAAGGGTGTGATGAGATTTGGGAAGAAGGGGAAACTTAGTCCAAGGTACATTGGGCTTTACCATATTGTCCGTAGGGTAGGCAAGGTTGCCTATGAGTTGGATCTGCCGTCCGATCTGGAGGCAGTACATCCAGTTTTTCATGTGTCTATGTTGTGGAAGTGTATCGGAGATCCATCTAGAGTGCACCCGATTCGTGATGTCCAGGTGACAGAGGGGTTATCATATGAGGAGAGACCCATAGCGATACTCGGTCGCCAGGTTAGGCGACTGTGGACAAAGGATGTGGCTTCCGTCAAGGTCTTATGGCGGAACGAGAACAGGGAAGAAATGACATGAGAAGCAGAAGAGGACATGATGAAGAAGTATCCTCACTTGTTCCCTACACCTCCAGGTAACCCACTTTCCTGCTTATTAGTTTTAATTTGGCGTATATGCTTAAGTATTGTTGTGGCCATGTGGAGCGTCCTTATTTGCAAGAAGAATAATTAAGAGGGTCTATGTCAATATTGTGATTTGAGAAGGCCTAGAAGGAACATTCGGGACGAATGTTTCTAAGGGGGGGAGAATGTTACACCCCGTAATTCGGGTCATGCTTATGAGGACGTACGAAAAGAGTTAATATTTAAATTTTTGAAAGATAGGTCGACAGAATGTTTCGGACGGGTTTTTAGTCAACTTTGAGGCGGTTTATGTCCAGTTGCATTGCGAGTTCCTAGGTGTTCAAAGGCCTAGTACGTAGTTCGTTGAGTGTAGTTTCCAGCGCAACCAACCGTTCGTCGATAGGACATCGGAGTAGAAAGTTATGGAAATTACAAATGCAGTCTTGTGATCGTAAAACATTTTCGGTCGAGGGCCAGTGGCGCGGCCGGATCTGAGGCAGCGGCGCGGTTATCTTGAGAATTCTCACGAGGTTGCAGCGCCACGGCGCCGGAAGCGGCCGCGCGGAAGTTCTGTAAATTCGCGGAGGTTTCAGGCCATGGCCGGTTTTGCGAAGCAGAGGAAAATCGGATATTTTCTTTTAAAAAATGTAATGGGAGGGTGCCAAGTGGCCCCCCCCCCCCCCCCATCTGATTTTTGCATGTCCTATTTATTGACCAAGTCTTCAAGTCATTCTTCAAAGCTCTCCCTTCTCTCTAAAATTAAAAGCTCTCCCTTCTCTCTAGAAATTCAAGGAGAAAACAAAGCTTAGAGAAAAATTTGAAAAGGTGGCAAGAAGGAAACTTGTTGGCAAGCTTGTAGGAGTTTTTGTGGAGGTGATTGTGGAAAGAAGACAAGTGAAATTTGTTGGATTAATTTGGGTAAGCTCTAAGGTAACAATCCTTTCTCTTTTTGCTAGTAAATTATGTTGCATGTGAAGAAGAAAGGACTTGTAGTTGTCAATATTGCTCTTAGATATATTGCATGTAAGAAATATGATTTGGATTTGAAAGAATTGAATAAGGTTAGTATGTGAACATGTTATAGCCAAGATACTACCTTAAACTTATTAAATTTGTTGTTATGTATTGTGGGGCAAAATTTTACACGTCCAAGTTTGGGCGTGTAATCCCCTTTGTGTTGGTTGGATTGTTGGGCCTTAAAAGTGGCGTTTGGATGTTGAATTCGGACCTTGAAAAGGGGGAAAAGTATGTAGAAACAAAGGAAGTGATGTCCAATTTTTCGTAGAATAAGGAACTTTGCAATTAGAATGTTCTACGTTGAGGCTAGAAGCTAATAGACGTGTTATGGTCATTATAGGTTGACATAATATGTGCGGTATATTGGACTTAGCAAGTGGATTGACCCGAAGAGGTATGTGGAACTTTCCTATCTCTTGAGCATGAATAGTTGTACTTATATAGTACGGTAGACGTACAATACTTTGATATCCTTTACTTATTTAAGAATGGCCAAGTTGGGCGAGTTAGAAGATTAACCCACTTTTATAAAACTATTAAGGATGTTTTAAGTTTTCAAAGTTAAGGGACTTGAAGTGTTTTAAGTATATGATACTTGTTTTGTTTTAAAAGTTTAAGTCCATTGGATATAGGAAAATGTAATTGACTAAGGTATAAGGTTAATATAACGACTTTATGAGAAGTTGGTTATATTCGCTTTATGGAAAGTTAAAAGGAGAGATTTACTTTAAGTAAGATAAGTAAGGACAAGTGACTTGATGCTATGGTTATTAGTATCTTGGAAGTATTATATAAAAAGAAAAGAGTCATTCGTTTAAAAGAGTAGAAGTATGTAGTACTTGAGATTAAATTCCCGGATTCTTTTATTAAGATATGTTGGTGCCTTAAGTGAACTAAAATGAGAGGATATATTAATAATGTTAATAAGAAGTTAGGGGATTTCTTAACTTACTTATGTTATGTATGATAGCCGGTTGAGCTAGGGTAAGAGTATAAATGAGGGGTAAACCCCCAAGACGTTATACCACCTTCTCCAGGGTAAGAGTATAAATGAGGGGTAAACCCCCAAGACGTTATACCACCTTCTCCAGGGTAAGAGTATAAATGAGGGGTAAACCCCCAAGACGTTATACTACCCTCGGGGTAAGAGTATAAATGAGGGTAAACCCCAAGACGTTATACCACCTTCTCGGGGTAAGAGTATAAATGAGGATAAACCCCAAGACGTTATACCACCTACGAGTATGATTGCGGGGGTAAACCCCAAGACATTATATCACTCGTGGATTTGCTACCCATGATTTGATCGCGTGTCTCCTATTTTTATACTCTTATTTACTCTCATTATTAGTAAGGCACAGTGAACTGTAATTTGATTTTCATACATGTCTCCGGCTCCGTTTTAGACTCATGATGTAATTACAGTATTTTCTAGTTTTACATACTTAGTACATATTGTGTACTGACCCTTCTCTGGCCGCGTTAAATGTCGCGGTAGGGGTAGCGGTGGTGGATCCTCATTCTTAGGATCACCGATCAGTGTCGAAGCTCCATTTCTCGGAGGCTTATTACTTTTAGTGCAGTTTTCCACGATGTTGTAGATATTATGCATTCGGGGTATGGCGAGCCTGTCCCTCCATTGTTGTGTATCTGAAGTGCAGTAACATTTGTGGTTTGGGCTGTAAGAACAAGTTGTACTGTCTTACTTTTGGCTATGTATATTTTATGGAAGGCGGCCTTATCGGCTAGCCTGTGATGTTATCGTCTAAAGCATGCTTATGTGTTGTGTATGTTCCGCTGCTATCCTCTGATGTTTAATTGAGAGGGGTGCCCAGGTAGGACACCAGTCGCGGCCCGGGGTCGGGTCGTGACATATACTCTATAACAAGTATAACAACTACAAATCCTTTATTTCTTAACAAGCGACGATTGTAACTATCGACTAAATTGATTACAACATAAATGGCTAACATGCCCATTTTCGGTTTATAACAAGTCGACATGATCCAAATCTTTTCAAACTTCAATCTATTTACCACATGCTCATTTACCAACTACTATAACATGTAATCTTTAATTTACATCCAAGAGGAGAGAGAATTTACCTTTAGGATTTCGCCCAAACCAGCAAAATCTCGCCCACTGTAGCCCTTTTTCCGCAACTCCTTTTCACGTCAAAATTATCCACACGAACCCTCTACAAGTTTATCAACATCTTATCTTTTTGCCGCACTTCCAAAAGTCCATCTAGGCCTAGGGTTTCTTTCAATTTTTGAGAGAAAAGGGAAAAGCAATTTCTTGGAATGAAATCTTGCAAATGGTCAAGTCTTGCAAGACTTTGGCCATAATATAAGGTCTAGCTTGCCTTGCAAGTTGGGGGGGACACTTGTCGCCCTCCCATAGGCCCTCTACAAAAATATCTTCTGACTTTACCCTTTTTCCGCGAAAAATCTTGTCTTGGCGCCGCGGCGCTACAACTTCAGAGGGGTTCAGGACTTACGGCGCCGCGGCCCTGCAGCCGGCGCCGTGGCGCTGTGGCGCCTGACTGAAACATTTTTCCATCTCTTCTGCCAGCTAGTCTTGTAACGTCCATAGCTTTCTACTCCGATGTCCAATCGACGAGCGGCTTGTTGCGTTGGAAACTAGACTCAATGAACTTCATACTAGGCCTTTGAAACACCTAAAAACTCCTTATATACTAGGAGATATACCACTCCAAATTTGACTGAAAATCTGTCCAAAAACATTCTGTCAACTTATCTTTCCAAATTCAAATCTTATTTCCTTTCGTACGTTCTCAAATACATGACCTGAAATTTACGGGGTGTAACAGAGTTGCACTGCAGTGTTACATTTTTTCCCACATGTTGTGTGTTTCAGGATCTCTTATCTGGGAAGGCGAGAGCGATTGGTAATGAAGAAGGTGGATTGTACATCCTGAATATTGATTCAGAAAGGAATAAATGAGGGGTGATCAAGGCTCTGGCAGCTTCACAGCAAGTTGATGCCACCACTTGGCATCTCAGACTGTGTCATGTGCCTATGAGTATATTGAAGAAGATGCCACAGTTAAGTAATAATGATTCTATTACTATGACTGATTGTGAGGTATGTCCAATGGCTAGGCAAATTAGACTATCTTTTCCTGTTAGCAATAATAGAAGATCTGAATCAATTCACCTATTACATATGGATGTATGGGGTCCTTATAAGGTTGATACTTACAATGGAATGAAATATTTTTTGACCATTGTGGATGATTGTTCAAGATGGACTTGAGTGTTCTTATTAAGACTAAAATCAGATGTTATACTGTATTAAAGAATTTCTTTCGTGAAGAACCAGTTTGACATGTCCATAAAAACTGTGAGATCAGACAATGGCTCAGAGTTCTTCAATTCCAGTTGTAAGCAGCTATTTCAAGCTTATGGTGTAGTGCATGAAAGTTCTTGTCCATATACACCCTAACAAAATGGTGTAGTGAAAAGAAAACATAGACATTTGCTTGAAACAACCAGAGCTATAAAAATCCAGGCTAATCTACCAGACAGATTTTGGGGATTTTGTATTAAGAATGCAGCCTACATTATCAACAGAATACCATCCACTACTTTGAAAAATAAGTCTCCATTTGAAGTGTTGTATAAGAAGACACCTTCACTCACACATTTGAGGGTGACAGGATGTTTGTGCTTTGCAACCAGGTTTCCTAAGATGGATAAGCTTGGGCCCAGGATAGTGAGAGCTGTGTTGTTGGGATATGGGACTTCACAAAAGGGTTATAAGTTGTATGATATGGAGAATATGATAATTTTCATGAGTAGAGATGTGATGTTTATGGAGTCAATATTACCTTTTAAAAATGAGGAAGTAGATAGAACTGAATTTAAGACATCACAAGAACATTTCTGCTTTGAGGATCTGCTAATATCTTCAAATCAGAGAGGTATGGAAGAAAGGCCAATAATACAGGAATCAAATGCTGGACCCTGATATGGAGAATGATTCTGAACAATCCATAACATAATCAGTTGTAGAGTCTGTCTTTAGGCCTGAGGAATCTGAAGCAGAAATTCCTGGAGATCATGTAGTCAGAAAATCTATCAGGAAATTCAAACCACCTATTTGGCATAAGGACTATGTCACTGATCAGGGATTCTCTAAATGCTTGCATTCTATCTCTAATACTGTGGATTATACAGGATTGTCACTTCCATATCAAAACTTTGTGGGACAAGTTTCTAAGGAAGTTGAGCCACTAAGTTACAGAGAGGCAGTGACTGATAAAAGGTGGATAGAGGCAATGAAGGTTGAAATTCAAGCTTTGCATGACAACAAGACATGGGAATTGGTGGAGTTGCCAAAAGGGAAGAAGCAATAGGATGTATGTGGGTGTATAAAGTGAAATACACAGCTTCAGGTAAAATTGAGAGGTTTAAGGTCAGGTTAGTGACAAAAGGGTATAATCAGAAGGAGGGGCTTGATTATACTGAAACTTTCTCCCCTGTGGTCAAAATGACCACTGTGAGAGTTGTGGTGGCTATAGCAGAATTTTCCAAATGGATGTGTACAATGCATTCCTAGAAGGGGATTTATATGAATAAGTATACATGTTACCTCCAGAAGATTTTCAACCTAAGGATCAGGGGCAAGTGTGTAGACTGCTGAAGTTTTTGTATGGTTTAAAACAAGCTTCTAGACAGTGGAATATCAAGCTTACTGATATCAGAGCCACAGGGATTATTCCTTATTTGTTAAACAGGGGTGGGAAAAATAGTGGTCATAATTGTGTATGTTGATGACTTGTTAATCACAGGTAATGACTCAGAGATGATCTAACACACTAAGAAAACATTGCAGACAACATTCAAGATCAAAGATTTGGGAGAGCTCAGGTATTTACTTGGCATTGAGTTTGCTAGGAGCAGTGAAGAAATTATCATGCACCAGAGAAAGTATGCTCTGGATTTGTTATCAGTTATGGGATTGTCTGGATCAAAGAGCACTTCTTCACCAATGGAGGTCAACCAGAAGCTTACTACAGTGACCTATGATCAGCACATGTTGACAAAAGATACTGAGCAGAGTACTGATCAGAAGGAAGAAAGGGAACTGGAAAATCACCTGTTGAAGGATCCTGGAATCTATAAGAGATTGATTGGGAGGTTGTTGTGTCTCACCAATACAAGACCTGATATATCTTTTGCTGTGCAATTCCTTAATCAATTTATGCAATCACCTAAGGATTCACACTTGGAGGCAGGAATAAGATTAGTGAGATATCTGAAACAAGCACCTGGAGCAGGAATTTTACTATCCAGCAGTAGCAATCTCACACTTCAAATGTATTATGATACAGATTGGGGAGCATGTATCAATACTAGGAGGTCGCGCTTTTTATTTGTGAAGATCTACTGAAGTACCAAAGGCGGACGGATCCTGTGCCGGCGTCTGCGAGAATGCTTCTTCTGCGTTAGGCGAGACCGGCGTCACTGAATTCTTAGTATTGTGTGGAAAGTCCCCTATTTCATGGAGGTCGAAGAAACAAGCTACTGTGTCCAGAAGTTCTGCTGAGGCAAAGTACATGGCCATGGCAGCCTCTGCTGCAGAAGTGGTTTCGATCACTGATTTATATGCAGAATTGGGAATACAGGTACATCAGCCCATAGATGTGTTTACAGACATCAAGTCAGCACTTCAAATAGCTGTGAATCCAGTATTCCATGAGCGGACAAAGCACATCGATATAGATTGTCACTTTGTGAGAAAATGAATACATGAGGGGCTGATCAAAACAATTTACATGCCTTCGAATGAGCAATCGGCTGATGTTCTAACTAAGGCACTTGGGAGTCCACAACATGGTCGAATAATATCCAAGCTGGGATTGAAGAACATCTTAATAACTCCTAGCTTGAGGGAGGGTGTTGAGATAATTGACACACATTCATTGTAATTAATAGTGAAGTAGATATTAGTGAAAGAAGATTTTGTTGGAAGAAGGTGTTTAGTTAGTTAGATTAATGATTAGAGCATTTTAATCATTTTACAACTCTTTTGTATATAAGAAAACTTTCAGCCATAACTGCTCCATCACCGACTCAATGGTGATGTAGCAGATCTCTCGTTCAATTCGTGTGTTTCATCAGTGGTGAGTTGACCTTCTGTTACCATTGCTGAGGAGAAATGAAAGGAACATATCTGCCCCTCTCCACAGTAGATTCAAAGTAGAAATATCACATTCTTGATTGCAGACAAATCAAAGCAAACCCCACCTTGCTGGCTTAGATGTTTAAGCTAATATCCCACCACGACAGGAGAGCCATGTGGAACAATTATTTCACAAATACTACTACTAATAAAAATAATTTAATGGAACCAATCACAATCTTTTTGCTAGTATATGAGGCCACGAGCCCACAAGGTCACAATTCTTCTGCTAGACTAGATATGCAAGCAATCACCTAGATGAACCATGTGCCATGTATTATGAATCAAACTAAAAGACCATGGATCTTCTTATTTATACAAAAAAGCTCCCTCATAGTAAATTATTCACAATGACTATTACTTGTAAATCTCAGATAGAATGTACAAAATGGAAGGTTGCAAACGAACCACAACATGCCTCAATATATTTTATGAAAGGAAAAAGGCCAAGGTTGGAACCAGAATTTACAGATTTTGTGCTTGAAACTGCTGGCTTGTTTATGCAGTATGGGTAAGATTGACAGCCCTGTTCAATCTGTCAAGAATACCATTGGCCTTCCTCTTGGCTCTTGCTGTACCATTTTGAGCGAGTTGAGATATCGTCCCGTAGGTTTTCTCCTCGTCCCTTATTGTCTTCCATTTGGTTCGATCACAGTAACAGATTGTGTAAAGGACTGCAATACAATTTTCCTTGCTTCGAGAACACGTGGTCTCCCTTATTATATTAAGCAGACATGGAACTGCCCCAAGGTCTCCCATCTCCTCAACTGCCTTTTGATTATTTGATAGCATAGCTAGTATAGCTAGCAATTCATCCACGTGCACATTACTCATTATCTTTTTCAGTATAGTCCTCACAGCACCATCTCTAACTGCTCTCGCCTTATTGTCATGGATAATACATAAACTAAAAAGAGCTGAAGCAACATCTTTCATCGCCACCGGGTTCCCTTCATCTAGAAGTTCTATTAGCGGTTTCAGGGCACCAAATTTTCCGATAAGTTCCTTATTAGAGTCGAGTGCAGATAGTGTGAAAAGAGCAGCTGCTGCATTGCTCCTTGTTTCAATCTTTCCTGATCTTAATGCATCCACAAGAAGTGGAATAACCTTTGGAGTCTTCGCGACAAGCTTCTTGTTATTGTCATGGATGGAGAGATTCAAAAGTGTTGTGATTATGTCTTCTTGGAGATTAGGATGAAGAAAGTTGCTGTTGCTTCGAGAGAGGGGATGAACAAGTTGAGGAATCGCGTCTGCAGATTCTCCAAATAGTGCCCGAAAAGAAGGCATTTTCTTCGTTAACAAACGCAATTCTCTTGCAGCAACCTTTTGATCAGATAAGGTCGAAGAAGACATCTTCTCAAGCAAAGAGAAGAATAAATCACGGTCAGCTTCAGTCAACCCTTCATCATTCAAATACTGAACAGAGTGTTCTGGCATTTGAATCCCATTATTTTTACACCATTGCGAGATCATTTCCCAAATTAAGTGATTAGGTGTAAGAATTGTATGTGAAAGTACTTGTTGCGTTCGAGGGCACGTCCTATTCCCGGCCTTTAGCCATTTCTGAATGAAAGGTCTATCATAAGTCTGCAAAATTCCAACAACATATCAGCAAAACATGTCTATAATAGTAACTCACAACCTACAAATCAACAATCTCTTGGGAAAACTAACTAAACACGGACATTTTAACACTTCCTCACTACAAGTCCATTAAAATTGAGGCAATCATCAAATATCAATGAGACAGCATAATTGGAATTACATGAAACTCAACTCTAATCACACCGATTTTTTTAACCCTCCCCAGGAGCTCCCCTTTGCTCTCTTGGTGACTCGAACCCACACCCTTCGGGTTGGAGGTGCTTAACATCTAAGCAACCCCTAATGATACCGAATAAAGTAAACATTGTAAAAATAAAACAAAAACAGAGAAGAAAGATAAATACACACTGATGCACCTTATAATCCCCATCCACAAGAACTAATTAACCAGATATCACATAATTAACTTTTAAACATAATTAACACTAACCCAAGTATAAACTCCCACAATTCATTACAATGATGACAATATTGAAGAAAAATTAAAGAAGTGCGATAACCCCACAATTCCACTAACCTCCAAAATCAATCAAACAAATCATAAAATTGGGGGGATCACAATTGTGGTCATGACAACTAAACAAACAACCACAAAAAGATTATATTTTTTTAAGGACAAGAGAACCCGCAGCGGCTACCTGAAGGGTAATGCACAGGATACAACCCACACGTAAGAGATAACCCGCACTAGGCAACGAGCTCGACCCAGAAGTCAAATCCCAACAAAAAATATTATCTTCAAAAGGGTTGAAGAATTATGAAAGTGAATGTGCTAACCTGACCGGTGGAAAGGATAACAGGATCCCTCATGAGTTCTTTAGAAAGAGGGCAGCGAAATTCATCGGGAAAAGGAAGAGTGTTGAAGGAGGAGAGGCGTTTATTATTAAGCTTTAAGGCTAAAAGGGTTTGATGGGTTTTATCAATGACATCCACATTGATGTCTTCTTCAGACAAAATTGCTTTAACTAGTCTCTGTAACTCTCTTTTCAACTCACTTGCCTTAGCCGCCGTGGCTGTGGCTGTGGGTGGATTGCCTTCAACAACACCACTCTTCGCCATCTACCAGAATCTTCTTCTTGAAATTACTTGATAAAATGTTAGATCTCTTAGATTTTACAATGAGCAGCCAAACACAGTTCTATCTTCCATCTTTATTTTCCCTCTTAGTGTGAGAATTGAGTTATGTCATTCTGGGTCCAGGGGCAATCCGGGGAATGTGGCAGAACAGCTGGCACCTACGCGGAAGAGTCTTAGGAGGGACGCGTCATCATGCACCGTGCTCTCTTGCCTTTGCCCATTTTATTTGAAAAACTTTCATTATGTGAATACATCATCATTATAAGTTTTCATTCCCTTGATTTGTATAAAGTGGTGACGAAATATTAACATTTATTTATGTGATATACATATCTTTTGAGAATTAATTTGAATCTTTTATAACATTTAAGGAATGAAAGATAACGCTTCTTTTGGATAATTTTTACCTATAAATATAAAATATTGTTATAGGTCTATAACACTAAATTAATATAATATTAAAAAAATATATTATAGAGAGGTTTATATCAATCTGTCTCTCTCTGTTTATATATATATATATATATACACACTAGTTTCAGTGTGCTTACCTCATTTGGCAAAAAAACATTAGAGAAAAAATTGCGCTTAACTAAGAACTTCCTTGTTAAGTCGTTACTAAATTATATATATAGTTTCAATGTCGGGTGGAATCATTTTTTTATTTGATTTTAAATTAAATAAATAAATAACACACACATATAACAAGATAGTTTAATAAAAACATCTCAAGGTTGTTTTTGTGTGTCACATCCTGACTTTTCTTAGGGCGTGATGACATCTGGACAACTATTCATTTTCCAGGTGAACCATTAACTTATTTTCTTTCTAAATTAGACATGTATTTAAATGCGAAAATAATATATATAATAAGCAATTCGAAGTTTGCGAAGAAAGACAATCTCATATGGAGCATTTCCCGAGATAACAACAACTTAGTTCTTTAGACATACTTAATCTAAAATAATTTCCACCAAATCCGAAGTAATGAATTTGTGGGACAATAAGACTGCAGAACGATTGCTAGCCTTGTTGCGGAGCTTTTTCATTGTTGCGCTTTCCTGAAATATGTTAAATAAAAGAATCAGCTCTATCATCCGAGGCTGAGGGAGAACTTCGCCTTAGTTCAAAGTAACCTCACAGTATTCTAAGTACAATCATATTATGAACATAATAAGCATGTTATGAAAACAGATTTCAGCATTTTCAGTGTACAAGCCAACAAATATTCGCACCCCAACCTCCTTCCAACTCGTCCTAGAGAGGTACTTAGTTAATCTGTACCTCTGCTTTATCCTATATAACATATTATATGATTGTTGCGGTACGTGCAACCCGATCCAGTGCATTTATATATTTATTGTGGTACGTGCAACCCGATCCAGTGCATTTATTTATTTATTTGTTGTGGTCTGTGCAACCCGATCCAATGCACTTATTTGTTGCGGTCCGTGCAACCCGATCCAATGCATATATATATTTATTGCGGTCCGTGCAACCCGACCCAATGCATTTATTTATTTGTATATATATATGTTATATGTTCAAAAGGCTCAATTAATATTTCCTTCATTCAATATTTCGCCCTTCCCACTTGTAAAGGTTAAAACTCTCAAATCGTAAGTCGAATTTATTCCCATAAAGTCTCAAACTGTCGAGGACAGAGTAATCTAGAACTTTTATTCAGCACAAACTTTCATATTCCTCACCGAAACATTCAATTTTTCATTTTTAACAACCCCTCTAAAACTGTTTCACCGGATTTATTGTAAGAACGATACAAAATGTTAAAATAGTCATAACTTTTTATCCGTAAGTCGGATCAAGCCCCGTAAATTTTTAAACTAACTAGAAAAGATAATTCTAGGACTTTCATTTTAATCAACATTTCATATTCTGTACCAATTGCTACAGTTTTACCATTTTACCCTCTGCCTTACGAATTTCAATCGATCCGGGGCAGAATATTTAAAGTGTGATAACTCTCAAACCATATGTCTTTCTTATCCCCTCTTTAGCTCTACCTGTCCGTAACAGGGAGATTTACAACCATACAAAATTTGGTCTAATTCTAATAAGTATAACTCAGAAAAACAGTTCATTAAGTTATGTCTTCCCGAATCTCGTCCAAATCTATGGCAGAAAGTTTAAACTATGATAACTCTTAAATCGTAAGTCCGTTTTAACCCCTATTTGGCTAGATATGTCGGTAACAGAGATATTTACAATCATGTAAGTTTTTATCTAATTCTAATAAGTACAACTCAGAAAAATAGTTCGTAAAGTTCATGACTCGAACTAGTTGTTTAAACAATCAAAGTTCATGTTTTTTCTTTTAACACCCAAATTATATTCTAGCATGTATAGCACTTAAAATATAGGATTTCACTAAGAATTTTCGAGTGAGAAAACTCACTTTTGTTGCTTCGTAATTGCGAATGAACTTTAACTCCAACTTATCCTTCAACCAAGCCTTTTATTTGAGACTCCTTAATTGCTTTCTTTTATCTTTGTTCTCTGAATTTTCTGATTTCTTTTTGTGATATCAACAGAATATGATAAAAATATATATATATAGTTCATTGTGTGCTATGAGAGTGGAGGAAGTTATGGGAGTGGAGGGAGTGAAAGAAGGGGTTGAGGGAGAGGGGTTAGTTTAGGGGGAAAATGTGCAGATTTTTATTTATTTACTTATTTTTCTATTTTTTTTTAATTTTTTAATTATATATTATTATTTTTTGGGACGTTACATTCTACCATCCTTAAACAACATTCGTCCTCGAATGTGAATAAGGTCGTAACACATGCACATAGACATGCAAGCTGCACACACATGAAGCACAACATAACATATTTTTAAATTTCCAAGACTTTACATTCTCCCCCCCTTAAACAGCATTCGTCCTCGAATGTGAATAAGGTTTAACACATGCACATAGACATGTAAATTGCACACACATGAAGTACAACATAACACATTTTATTACCTTACTAAAAAAGGAATGGATATTTGACTTTCATCGCGTCTTCGGCTTCCCAATTTGCTTCTTTTGTGGAGTGGTTTCTTCATAGGACTTTCACGGAAACAATATCTTTATTCCTAAGACGTTTATTCTGTCTATCAAGTATTTTTAACTGAATTTATTCATATTGAAGCTCTTCATTCAGGACTATCTCTTGGGGTTGGATGACGTGACTTGGATCGTGCAAGTATTTCGTAACATTGACATATGAAACACCGGATGCACCTCTTCTAATTCTTGTGGAAGGGCTAGTTCGTAAGCCACATTCCCCACTCTTCGTAAGATTTAATATGGTCCAATAAACATTGGGCTCAACTTTCCTTTCTTGCCAAATCGCATCACTCCCTTCATTGGAGAGACTTTTAAAAATATTTTCTCCCCTTCTTGAAATTCGAGATCTCTTTTGCGATGATCCACATAAAACTTATGGCGGCTATGAGTTGTCTTGATCTGCTCCCGAATTATCTGCACTTTATCGTTTGTTTCTTGAATGTCTTCGGGTTCGAACACTAGTGTTTCGCCCACCCCGAACCACCCAAGTGGAGATCTACATTTTCGCTCTTACATGCTTCGAACGGAGCCATCTATATACTAGCATGAAAACTGTTGTTGTAAGCGAACTCAATTAGACATAGATGGTCCAACCAGTTGCCCTGTAAGTCCAACACACAAGACCGCATCATGTCTTTCAATGTTTGAATTGTTCGTTCAGCTTGTCCATCGGTTTGTGGATGGAATGCCGTACTCAACTTGACCATTGTCCCGAGGCCCTGCTGAAAACTTTGTCAAAAGTGTGAGATGAACTGTGAACCCCTATCCGAAATAATTTGTACTGGAATCACGTGTAACCTCACTATTTCTTTCAAATAAATTTGTGCATACTGCAGTGCCCGATATGTAGTCTTGACCGGTAGGAAATGGGCTGACTTTGTAAGCCGATCCACAATCACCCATATAGAATCATAACTTTCTCGTGATTTTGGTAGACCAGTCACAAAATCCATATGAATCGTCTTCCATTTCCACATGGAGACGCCAATATCCTGAAGTAGTCCGCCGGGTTTTTTATGTTCAGCTTTCACCTATTGACACGTAATACATCTTCCGACAAACTCTGCAACATCTCTCTTCATTCATTCCCACCAGTAATTTACCTTGAGATCATGATACATTTTCGTTGATCTTGGATGAACGGAATACCTGGTGTTGTGACCTTCATCTAAGATCTTTCTTCTTAGATCTTTTACCTTAGGAATACATAACCTACCATTATACCGAAGGGTACCGTCATTTTCTCCTAATGTAAATTGTGAAGGTTTTCCCTGTTGAATCATCTCCCGAAATCTAACAAATTTCATGTCCTCAAACTGACTTTCTTTTATTTCTGAAGCTAAGGCAGACTGCGAGGTATCATGTACCACCACCATACCTTCATAGACCTCAGTTAAACTAACCCTGATGTTTTCCAATTCTTGTACCTCTGAGCATTACCACTCTTTTGTACTACCAAGTGGGCCAAGCTGCTCATGGATCTCCTACTGAGTGCGTCAGCCACTACGTTAGCTTTTCCAGGATGGTAAAGAATGCTAAGGTCATAATCCTTAAGCAACTCTAACCATCTTCTTTGTCGGAGATTCAAATTCTTTTGCATAGTTATGTACTGTAAACTCTTATGATCTGTAAATATATCTACATGCACCCCATACAAATAGTGTCTCCATATTCGTAAGGCAAACACTACCGCGGCCAATTCCAAGTCATGAGTTGGATAATTCTTTTCATGTATATTCAATTGTCGAGATGCATACGCAATAACTTTTTCAAAATGCATCAAGACACATCATAACTCAACCCTAGAGGCATCACAATAGAATGTGAACCTTTCTTATCCCGATGGTAAGGTTAGAACTGGTGCAGTAGTCAACAATTTCTTCAGTTTCTGAAAACTTGCTTCACATGCTTCTGACCACGGGTACTTAACCGTTTTCTGAGTCAATCGGGTCAAGGGAGCAGCAAAACTAGAAAAACCTTCTAAATCTTCTATAATATCCAGCCAAACCCAAGAAACTTCTAACTTCTGTTGGAGTGGTCGATTTTGGCTAGTTCTTCACTGCTTCTATCTTTTGGGGGTCTACCATAATTTCATCCTTAACAAAACATGGCCCAAGAAGGCTACATTTTCCAACCAAAATTCACACTTTGAAAATTTAGCATCAGTTTCTCCTGTTTTAAGATTTGAAGCACTACCCTCAGTTGCTCTTCATGTTCTTCAACACTCTTGTTGTAAATTAGGATATCATCTATGAATACAATCACGAATAAATCTAATAATGGTATGAAGATTCTGTCCATGAGATTCATAAAAGCTGATGGGACATTGGTTAACCCGAAAGACATGACCAATAATTCATAATGACCATATTGGGTTCTGAAGGCTGTTTTGGATATATCGTCAGAAATTTATTTTCAGCTGGTGATATCCCGAACGAATGTCAATCTTGGAAAAATAATGATAAGAGTCCAACCACTTAGTTAGGGACTATTGTCATCCCTACACTTAGTTTCTAGATTGTTTTAAGGCATGCACCCTTTTATTCCAATTATAGAAATCTTTGATTTGATTCGAATTGCACGGCATGGATTCCACAAATTGTAAACGAAAAAAAATTAGGCATTTAATTTCATAAGAAACACAATGAAACACGTACCGACATATATTGTAAAGGAAGAAATGGTAAATAGTGTGATAGGTATCATATAAAATGAGATAATAAATTCACTTTTTGTTGAATAAAAGTAACGATATCTAGCTTATTTTGTCAAGGGGTACGTATGCTTACATGGTCCCTTAGGTAAAGTACGACTTTCATAGTAGATGAGAAAAGAAGAAGCGGGCAAGGAGAGATTTGGTCAGAATGAGTTTGGTATGGTCCGTGGTATTTATAACACAGCAATATTAGGGGTTGGCTGCACTACTGCTGATAGATTGAAGTGCTTACATTAGTAAACGTGAAGTATTGCCACTACTAAAAGTCTTTCTTTTTCCATGAAAAATGTTAAGTGGTTATTTCACACTAAATGTTGGTTGGGAAAATCAAAATAGAAGTATTTTCACACAAAAAAATTAAGAAGTTTCTCACCGTTTAAATGAGAATATGTTTTCCACCATGCGCTTTTTCAGTGAGTTGGTTCGGGGGAATGAAATTGAAAAATCATATTTTATAGCACAAATTTCTCACTAAATGTCGATGAAAAAATATTTGTTTCTAGTAGTGTATCTGACAAATATACCGTGTATATTAGGATTGTAATTAAACTAGTGTACAAATTTACCATAGTTGTAGAATTCTTGTACAAGTATGATTAAGATTTAGAAGTATAGTATGAATAGGACTTTCCATAATTGGAAACTATAACTTGTATATATACCTCATTCATTAATGAAAATAATCAAGAGATTGTTTCTTTCATGATATCAGAAGTCTAGGTCTAAAATACCTCCTCCCAAAAACACTTCCGCTTCTCTCAAAATTGTCTTGGTTTCCGTGCCTCTTTTTCCTCCTCTCTTCCAAAATTTTCTTTCGAATCCCTCATTCACCTATTGTTCTTTTGTTATGTCTACGTCAAAGAACATGTTTCATCCATCCCTTACTGTTTCCAACATCAAGAACCACATCCCTATTGTTTTTTAGATGGAAAACGTCCAATACGCGATGTGGGCGAAATTATTCAAAGTTCACGCACGCTCGCAATCACGTTATGGACGACCCTTGATGTTACCGTTCTCCAGTGGATTTACTCCACTATCTCTACCGACCTCTTTCAGGCGATAATTGAACCCGACGCGATGACAATGGCTACCTGGAATAGGGTGCGTGATATATTCCAGGATAACAAAAATTTCAGCGCTGTCACTCTTGAGCAGGAATTTTCACATGTCAACATGGAAGATTTTCCTAACGTTTTGGCCTATTGTCAACGGATCAAGAAATTGGCGGACTAACTCTGCAATGTTGGTGCGCCCGTTACCAATGATCGTCTTATTCTTCAAATGGGTGCAGGCCTATCTGAGGCCTTTAACGGCGTTGGAACACTGTTTCGTCAGATGATTATGATGACCACGTCAGATGAACTTCATTAATTCTCTGAAAATTCAGGCCAAAACCGTAACAACGGTGGCGGCAAAAAGGGTTAAAATTGTAAAAATAATGGCAAAAACCACGTCGACAATCGCTGTGAAAGCAGTGGAGGACTGAACAGTGGCGGTAACAGAAGTAGGCCTCGGGGTAGTGGTCCATATCCTTTAATTGATCGAACAGCCCAAAATTCAGTTATTTCAACTACATTAAATGATCTTTCAAATTGGTCAAGACTCTCTATCTTGCTCTTCCTATTCCATACCATAAACATACACCTTTGATTCATCGACATTGGCGCTAGAGGATCTACCCCCACCCACCAGCCCTTTATGGAGTTAGCGGACCAAGAGCAAAAATTCCCCGATATAATAAAGAAAGTAAGAAGGGTTCCAAACTATTGAAACAGAAAGCACGTCAAACTGTTATGACGTGGCAGAAATGATCACCGTCAAGCACAAGATTCAAAGTGGCCAACTGGTCCCAGTCTTGGGCCCCTTGGTCGTGGAACTGGGCCAGTGGCTATTGGCCCAACAACCCCTATTTTCCACCTAACCAAATTTTGAGAAATCGGGCTCGATTTGGCCGATCGAGCGGTCTCGGCGATGGCGAATAAGTACATTAATGGGTCGGGGCAGCAGACAGACCTTCTTGAACCTCGGCCTCCGCAGGACTTCCATGATGTGGGCCCAAATTAGATTCCGACGCCTACAAATAT
This sequence comes from Przewalskia tangutica, assembly GCA_029844215.1. Classification (NCBI taxonomy): domain Eukaryota; kingdom Viridiplantae; phylum Streptophyta; class Magnoliopsida; order Solanales; family Solanaceae; genus Przewalskia; species Przewalskia tangutica. The sequence goes on from CM056723.1 coordinate 46,514,795, forward strand.
TGAGACCGCAATGCATACACTTTGATTAACTCCTCCGGATGCAAATTGGTACATGGACACCAGTGCCACTTCTCATATGACGTCCAATCAAGGTGCTTTCTCGTCTTATTCAAATTTGAGCAAAAATTGTGGTATAATTGTTGGTAATGGAAACTTAATTTCAATTCGCGGTTATGGACATACAAATTTGTCTCCCCCACGTCCACCTCTAGTTTTGAAAAATACCCTTCATGCCCTTAACTTAATTAAAATTTTGGTGTCTATCCAAAAATTCACCACTGATAATTGAGTTTCTGTTAATTTTGATCCCTTTAAGTTTTCTGTGAAGGATTTCAAAACGGGGATATCTCTAATGAGATGCAATAGTATGGGAGAGCTTTATCCAATCACAACTACCACCACTTCCACGAGTCAAGCCATGTCGTCTACTTTTGTCGCCCTTGCTCTTTCCTTGTGGCATGCATGTTTGGGTCCTCCGGGATCGTCTATTATTTCTTGTTTGCATAAAAATAATTTTATTTCTTGTAAGGGTACATGTAGTACTCCACTTTGTCCTTCTTGTCCGTTAGGGAAACATGTTCGATTACTATTGTAGCCTCTACTTCTCATACTTTGATGCCTTTTGATGTTATTTATAGTGATTTATGGACATATCCCGTTTTAAGTTCTTTGGGTCATTGTTATTATGTCTTATATTTGGATGATTATTTTAATTTTTTGTGGACCCGTTATCCAAAAAGCTCAAGTTTTTTCCATTTTTTTAAAATTTAGAGCATTCATCTGTACCTAATTCGAACGAAAAATTAAAAATATTCAATGTGATAATTGCAAGGAATACGATAATGGGTTGTTCGGGAATTTTGTGATGCTAATGTCATAGTTTTTCATTTTTCTTGTCCTTATACATCCTCACAAAATGGGAAAGTCGAACGGAAAATTCGTACCATTAATAATATTGTCCGAACATTATTAGCCCATGCTTCCGTACCCCGTCCTTTTGGCATCATGCACTACAAAATGCTACTTACCTCCTTAACGTACTTCTTACCAAAGGGTTAGCATATGAACCCCCCCTTAAAATTCTCTATAATAAGAATCTTTCGTATTCACATCTTAGGGTCTTTGGGTGTTTATGCTATCCATTTTTTCCATCAACTACAATTAGCAAACTTCAAGCCCGTTCTACCGCTTGTGTATTTTTTAGTTATCCATCTAATCATCGTAGTTACAAATATTTTGATTTATCGTCTAATAAAATCATAATTATTCGTCATGTTATTTTTTATGAAACCCAATTTCCGTTTGCTAAATTGAGTAGTCTCGTGCCTAGTTCGTATAATGTTTAGATGAAGAAGTGTCACCATATATTATCCAATATTAATCGGACTTATCACATGACCAAAAATGGCAGCAGACCCACTGCTTGCTGGCCCACACAGTCCGGTTACCTCTGTTCCGCCGATTCTGCCTTGTGGGGCAAAAATACGACCAATCATCGATCTCGATCGTTTCTAGTATTCCACCCACTCCAAAGACGCCGTCCCTACTTCGCTTATTGGGCAAGCGGGCGACGTCATTGTCCACCCGTCACACCGTCCCGCACATTGCCCCAAATCCACCCAACTCTACCTCGAGTCAAGGGTCTGTTACTCGTAGTCAAATGGGTATTTCAAAACCAAAATAGTATTCTAATCTCAATTGTAATGTCTCTAAATTCCCACTACCACGTAACCCTGTGTCTGCACTACATGATCCGAATTTGAAATTGGCTATGACCGATGAATATAATGCTCTTATTGAAAATAAGACGTGTGAGTTAGTACCTCGTCCATCTGGTGTTAATATTATTCGGTCTATGTGGATTTTTACTCATAAAGAAAATTCTGACGGTTCTTTTTAGAGGCATAAGGCTCGTCTTGTAGGTGATGGTAAAACTCAACAAGTTGGAGTGGATTGTGGTGAGACGTTTAGTCCAGTGGTCAAACCGGCTACCATTCGTATTGTTATTAGTTTGGCTCTCTCAAAAGCATGACACATTCATCAGTTTAATGTGAAGAATGTTTTCTTAAACGGTGATCTTAAGTAGATAATATATATACATCAGCCCTTGGATTTTCTAGACACCGATCACACCCACTATCGCAGCCGTGTAGGAGCACTTCAGTATCTTACTTTCACAATGCCTGACATTATGTATGCAGTTCAGCATGTGTGTTTATTTATGCATGATATATGGATTGAGAACATGCATACGCTCAAACACATTATATGATACAGGGCACACATGATTATGACTTGCATTTATATCCTTAATCCATTTTCACACTTGTGTCTTATACAGATGATGATTGGGGTGACTGTACTGATACCAGATGCTCAACATATGGTTACTGTATATTTCTTAGTGATAACTTGGTCTCATGGTCCGAAAAACACCACGTTACATTATCGAGATCCAGTACAAAGGCCGAGTATCGAGAGGTAGCCAATGTGGTGTCTGAATTATGTTGGTTGCGTAATCTTCTGTTAAAACTTCACTTTCCCATTTAGAATGCTACCTTGGTCTACTGTGATAATGTTAGTGTAGTCTATCTTTCTAGTTATGCGGTCCAATATCAGTGCACTAAATATATTTCGAGATGGATATCCACTTTGTTCACAAAAAATAGTTCATGGACAAGTACGCGTCTTGCATGTCCATTCCAGGTACCAAATTACATACATCTTTACTAAGGGACTTCTCTCGATTTTATTTGAAGATTTTAGGGACAGTCTCAACGTACGACAACCGCCCGCTATGACTGTGGGGGTGTGATAAAAATATACCGTGTATATTAGGATTGTAATTAAACTAATGTACAAACTTACCATAGTTGTTGAATTCTTTTAAAAGTATGATTATGATTTAAAAGTATAGTATGAATAGAATTTTCCATATTTGGAGATTGTAACTTGTATATATACTTCATTCATTGATGAAAATAATCAAGAGATTATTTTTTTCAGTATCATATGCATGTTCATTGGTCGGTTTAGATCAGATTTAGCACATTTCGGATTGTAATTTTGGTTTTCGGATTTCGCAGCATGTAATTGTTGTCAAATTTCTAGATGCTACGCAAGTGTACGTATCGCAATTTGTAATAATTTGTTAAAACCGAGTATCATCCACATAGACAGATTTATCAAGTACCAATTAACTAATAATTAGTTTCTATTTGGAAAACGAATATAAGTGGTGATTTCTAAACTAAAGAATTAACAAACTAAAATAGATTGCGGGAATAAAATAGCAGTGAAAACACACGAAGTTTAATTCAGTAATGAAGGCAATTAGAATTTCCAATCTCGTCAACTTTCCACTCTATCATTCATTAATGCATGACTAACGATTCTTCTTCTTATTAAGATAGTAGGTTAACTGAGATGTTCTATATTCCGGTTAAGATATATAAAAATGCAACCTAAGTGAGAATTTTCTATATTTCTATGATAAATTCAATCACAATAGGAGAATTAAGTTCAATAACCTAAAAAGCTACACAGGCAATCATGATACTCTCGTTCAAGATTAAACCTACGTCTAATCAACTATAGCATATTCAAATCTCACTTTTCAGATCTTGATTTAAAATCATATAGGTAATGAAAACTAATAACCAATTAATTCTCATTCAATAAACGCAAGTTGAATAGATCTTAATAGGTGAAGAAGAAACACTAGCGATGTATTAAATCATAACAGAGTTTCAAGTGATTCAACGGAAAATCCTAATAAAAGAAATTAGCTCATAGACATGCTAATAAACTAATTAACTTAATATCCAACATAAACTGAATTAAAATAAAGAAAATAAAAAGAACTTGAACAATTGATGTCTCTAATTGCTTCTTGCTCTCTTGTTCCTTGCCTCCAATGTGAGATAATCCTACAAAATTCGCCTCTATAAGCACATATCACGAAAAACCCCAGAATGAACCTTTTTGCCCTTGTTAAATTTAGGTTTTTCGATGCCTTGACGTCTTCGGCGCCGCGACTCAGCTATTAGAGCGTCGCGGCGCTAATCTCTTCTGAACTCTCTGTCGGTGGGGTGTGGCGGCTCTATTGTTGGGCGCCGCAACCCTAATTTCGATCAACTTTTTCCAGCCTTCAGCCAGTCAGGCGCCTCGGCTCCATCTTCCCGCGCTGCGGAACAACGACTCCTTCCACTGAGCGCCGCGAATCTACAACGTTCTTCGTCCGAAATTTGTTTAAACTGCTTTCCGAGGTTCTCAGGGCTTCTTTGACTTATTTATTGTGACCATATATGCATTTTTATCCTCAATAATCACCTATTTCCTTTGGACTCGCCTTATTCCTTTCTGAATCGCTTAAAACCTGAAAACACAAAATAACACGCATAATACTGCAAAAAATAACTAAAAGACAAACAAAAGACTCCCTAAAACACACTCTAAAACAGTACTAAAATCTACCTAACAAAAACACCCCCAAACTTAAAATTTAATCGTCCTCGAGTAAAGAACTCTAAACACCATAAAAAGAAAAACATACAAAATCTAAAAATGAATCAAGTAAACCACAATAGATTATGCCTCGAAGTTGATGATCAACATGCAATAAAAATCTTTAGAAACTTTTAGCCACTATTGTGCTATCTAGAATTTCAAGTCAGGTATCCCTCAAATTTGCTTAGAGTTATTAGTGCATATGATCACTCAATCATGATTATTGACTTAAAAATGTATTCAATATTAGTTTTTGCACAACGAATTCTCACCACTGGTCCATCAGTCCAAAATTCAATAGGCTTGCTAATATCCACTAATTTAGACAAACATGCTCAAGCATCAATAGGATTTTTATAGGTTATAATTATAGTCTTAGGCACGAGTAGATGGAATATTATTTAGGCTCAAACATTACCATAAGCATATAAACCAATCGACCAACTCTATATCCACGTTACAAACCAAGAGCAATCCCCAATTTTTCTTTACCCAATTTTTCTTTTCTTTTTGAACTATACCCCCCCCCCCCCCCCAAACTTGTTTTTCAATGTACGTACAAGGGGTGTAGTTTATTCACTTTTTTTACTCTTCTACTGATAGCACCCAATTTAAAATACCAATTACAAAGTTCCAATCTCCCAATCATGTACTTATATGCTTATGGTAGAATTCAAGGGAAGGAAAAATAATAAATGGTTTCAAGTAGGCTCAGAATGGGCGTCAATCAACAAAGGATTATTTAAGGCTCAAAAAGGGTAACTAGGGATTAAATTAGTCAAGGTTGGCTTGAAAAGCTCAATTGTTCTAAAAATGGTCTAAACCATCTTCCTAAGCATGCATCATCTAGAATTTCATCTCATGTAGCAAGCAAGCAAGTTCTAGATTTTTCCACCATCTTTTCTCAAACCAAAATTCAATCATGCATAACCCAATATTTGAGTACAAGAAATTCACCAGTCATGATCAAGTTTTCATACTTGTTAATAATTAAAAATAACTCAAGACCTATCCAACTTAAGCACACAGATTTATGCATTTCATGGCTATCAATTTCATCCAATTTTATCACATGTGCTCACTCAATCTCATGGGATATTATTATTAACTTGATTCATTGATACAAGATACTCAAACACAGACACTAACAATAAACAAACAACTGAACATAAACAATTAAAGACTACTAACACAAAACAGTAAGACTCCCCCCAAACTTAATTAACACATTATCCCCAATATGAAAAAGGAAAGCAAGAGAACGAAGACTTATAGAAACAAAAACAATGATCTCAGTATGGTGGTGGTGGCGGCGGTGGCTGATAAGGTTGGTACTGTAGAGGATAGCTAAAGTAGGGCTCATTTGGGACATCACCCATTGACCAACGATCGACCAAAGAGTTGAGTTAGTCGATGTAGCGGATCTCATAATCATGTCATTGCTTCATATAGTTTCTTAAATGTTGATTTTGAGCATGGTGCGACTGGATCATATATTGATACTGTCGAATGATATAGTCCAACTAATTATGAGTCTTTTGGGTGTTTGAATCACTAGAACCCTCAAGAGCAAAAATTTGTGCATTGTTGCTCTGTCCTGGATCACCCACTTCAGCTGCTACATTCTCATCATCTGTCCCCCTCTACTGGCGCTTTGGCTGGGTTTGACTAACTTTTCCAAGTGTATGCGTTGGTGTAGGGTCTGGGTATGCATTGATCATAGTCCGGGTTAGAGGCTACTACACTTTGCATTTTATATCATTATTACCCTCAGACACTCCATGTGCAACAAATAGGGAAGTGGTCAACGATCCATGCCCCAACCCTGCTATTATGTTCAATTGCATATCCAACTGAGACTATTTCTGACAGCTCGACCCATATCTACTGAAAATCCCTTCATGATAGCATAAACCAGCTTGATATGATCCACTGGTATATCAGAGAAGTGTGTGGAGGTGTAACGACCCGTTTGGTCATTTAGCACTTTAAAATTTCAAAAAGGGTATGGGACTATAGGGTATTTAATTATATGATTTTAATATATGAAATTATGCATGAATTTAATTAAGTAAGTAAGTGGGCCAAACCCACTACCCTTTTGGTAGGGCACGGAAATTACAAAAGAAAGGGGGGAGGAGGAACGACGAGCAGCCAGTAGGAGAGGAAAGAAAGAAAGGAAAAGAAAAGGGGAGTGGGAGAAACACACGCAGCAGTAGGCAGACGGAAAGAAAGAAGGAAGGAAAGAAAATAAGAAAAAACCTTACTAGTTAGAAGGGGAACGCAACAGGGAGAGGGAAAGAAAGAAAAAAAAACCTAGTAGCTAGAGAGGAGAAGGACGACATCAACTAAGGGATGAAGAAGATACCTTCATGGTTGTGTAGTCCCTGTTCTTTGTCATTTAATCCACCATAGAAAGAGCATCCTTGAACATCACCACACTACACCAAATTTAAGAGTCAAATTCAGAGGTTCTACGCAAAGGAAGGGCACTAGTTTGATTGTTCGTGGCACCCGATCGGCATTGAGGTAGGTTATGGTTTACTTTAGTTAGACTTTGATTAGAAAATCATATGTAGATGTAGGAATTGACAGGGATAGCATGATAGAACGTCGTACAGGAAGGGTCAACACCGCGGTACCAGTCTGCAGGACCGCGGTGCCGAATGTTCAGAGAGGCTACATAAATTTAGACACCGCGGTGCCGTTCTGCAGGACCGCGGTGCCGAAGGGTTTGTCTCTATATGTGTTATTTTCTGTGATTATCACCTTATTGTATCTCCGTCGCATACTAGCTCACTTGTCACGTAGAAATAAAAGAATTGTAATGTTGATAACTGAACATAGGACAGTGATATGATTTGTACTTGTCGATTGTATATTTGTGATATATATTTAGACTGATATCATTCCTGACATGCTTTCCATATTATATTTGGTGATGTTGGTTAGGGGAGTGCTTGAGGGACTCCGAGGTCTTTGCCGGAGGTTGAGAGTGATTGAGGGACTCCGAGGTCTTTGCCGGAGATTGAGAGTGACTGAGGGACTCTGAGGTCTTTGTCGGAGATTGAGAGTGATTGATAGCCTCCGAGGTTTATGCCAGAGAGCATGAGTGGTACATGGACTTCGCGGATCCCCCATGGGTCATGGCTTTGAGGCACTGCCCTTAGCATGCGTGTACCGGAGTGATGAGAGAAGTGACTATTGCATTGCATTGCATTCATCCACTTGTATATTTGACTGCTCATTTGGTGAATTATATATGTCTTGGTTGATTCATGATTTCTTTACACGTTACTTGTATATGATATGTGACCATACTTGTTGCTCTATGTGCTACTTGTTAGTTTCAACTTCTTCATGCGTTATCTAATCATTGTCGGCCTATGATGCTTACCGGTACTAGTGTTTTACTGATACTACTCTTGCTGCACTTTTGTTGAGTGCAGAGTACGATTCAGGTCCTAGCTCTACGCCCCGTGGCTGATTCGCGAGGGTGATATCTTTCAGTCATTCAGGGTGAGCTACTTGGTCATCCGTGGCCCCTGAAGGGCTTCTTAGTTAATTCCATTTTCGTTGTTATTTTCCAGACAATATGTAGCCTTCGGGAATTTTCCAGACTTCTATTCCAGACCATGTTTAGCGCTCTTGTACCCGTTTGACCATATTTTAGGGATTGTCGTGACATATCTAGTGATGAGAATATTTAAGACTTTATAACTTCATTTTCTTTATTTATTTTCCGCTGATTTAACTTGTTAATGAGAATGTGGTTCGCCTACGCGGGGGAATAGGGTAGGTGCCATCATGACTCGTGAGTTGGGTCGTGACAAAGTTGCTATCAGAGCTCCTAGGTTAATCGGTCTAATGAGTACAAGAGCAATGGCTAGTAGAGTCTTGCAGATTGGTACGTAGACGTCCGTACCCATCCTCGAGAGGCTATACAATATTTAGGAAACACTCTACTTCTTTTCTCTTTTCGTGCTAGTTCAAGCCGATTGGTATTTGGTTCATTCTTTTCGTGCGAGATTGTTCAGATTTGTATCTTAAAATAATTTCTATGTTCTCTCACAGATGGTGAGGACACGATCGATCACATCGAGGCCGTGAGATCTGACCAACTCGCACTCCGCATCCATACAGGTTCGAGCAGTGTCCGGCGAGGCATGGGACATGGTAGGGGCAGAGGCCGTGCAACTATTTCGGATAGGGACTAAGCACTAGCACCTACTCAGGACCCTAGAAGAGAGTTGACTCTGGAGCTTGGCGACATTCCGGAGGAGGAGATTAGAGATGCTGAGGCACAGCCTGGGGTCGCTGCTACTCCGGATTTTCAGGAGGCTGTGTTTCGGGTGTTGGGATACTTAGACAGTTTGGCTCAGGCGGGCGTGCTTCCAGTTGTTCCAGATGGCTCGCAGACTAGAGTAGGAGGTCATACCTCCGATGCTGCGATTGCTCCAAGTTTTCGGACCTCGAGGGTATTGCCGACGGCAGTAGTGGATCCCCGTATTGTTGATACGCTAGCGCCTGATTTTCTTCTAAGACCTATGGATGGGCCAGTGTTGACCACTGAAGAGCGGAAATTGTTCGAAGGGTTTACTAAAATGACTCCTCATTGGTTATATGGTACCCCCGGAGATGATGCGTATGAGTTTATTGTTAGTTGTCATGAGATGCTTCATAAGTTGGGTATAGTGGAGTCTCACGGGGTCGATTATGTTTCTTTTCAGTTAGTTAGTTGGAGATGCCAAGCAGTGGTGGAGATCGTACATAGAGTGTCGACCAGCTGGGTCGCCACCTTTGACCTGGACCCAGTTCTATCAGGTGTTTCTGGAGAAGTATGTCCCTCATACTCTGAGAGACAACATGGAGGATGAACTTTCGACATTGGAGCAGCGGGGTAGGTCAGTTGCAGAGTATGAGACCAGATTTCTCGTGTTGTCCCGTTATGCGACAACATTACTTCCCATAGAGGCAGAGAGAGTGAGGAGATTTGTGAAGGGTTTGGACCTTCCGCTTTGGCTGGCGACCTTGCAGTTGGAGGCTTCTGGGGCTTCATTCCAGTCAATAGTAGAACATGCCAGGAGGGTTGAGTCAGATATGGGTCGGCATACAGTGGGGGTGGCAATAAGACAACTCGTAGATTTGATAGTTTCAAAGCTCCTGTTAGAGGTGAGGGACACCATGATAGGGTTCATCATCATCCCTATAGCCACCCCATCCAGTCATCACTACAAGCTTCAGCAGGTGGTTCTTCAGGTTATAGCGGACACAATTGTGAGCAGACTTCCCGAGGGTCTTACTCTCGACCTTCAAACCATGTAGGGTATTATGGTTCTTCTATGACAGTTCAATAACCTATGGCTAAAGGAGTATGTTTTGAGTGTGGTGAGACAGGGCATTTTGCGAGAGAGTGTTCTGGATCCAGGCAGGGTTCCAGAGTTCAGACATCTAGGCCTCCAGCACTGCCAGCTAGAGGAGAGGGACATTCTAGTAGAGGGGGTTCGCAGTCTGGCAGGGGTGGCCATCAGCCTGGTAGAGGTGATCACCAGTCAGGTAGGGGCAACGCTCAGTTAGTGAGAAGAGGATCTCAGGCAGTCCATGGTGGTCGTGGAGGCACACAATCTGAGGGTGGACATGCCCATTTTTATGCTTTTCCGGGTAGACCAGAAGCCGAGGCCTCTGATGTGGTTATCATAGGTTTTATTTCGGTTTGTCACCGATCAGCTTCTGTCTTATTTGATCCAGATTCTACTTTATCTTATGTGTCCACCTACTTCTCTACTAGTTTGGATATGCTTTGTAATATGATTTATGCACCTATTCATGTCTCTACTCCTGTCGGGGATTCTGTGATAGTAGATCGGTTCTATAGGTATTATGTGGTCACGTTCATGGGGTATGATATTTGGGTAGACTTGGTTATTTTGAATATGATGGACTTTGATATTATTTTGGGCATGGACTGGTTATCTCCTTATCATGCTATTTTAGACTGTCATGCCAAGACAGTCACGTTGTCCATGTCAGGTACCCCACGATTAGAGTGGAAGGGTACTCCTAGTCCAGCACCTAATAAAATCATATCAGTTATTCGGACGAAGAGGTTAGTGGATTAGGGATGTTTAGCATATTTGGCGCATATTCGGGATACTAGGATGGATATTCCTTTCGTAGAGTCAGTGCCAGTTGTTTGTGAGTTCTCAGAGGTTTTCCCTACAGATTTTCCTGGTATGCCGCCTGATCGAGATATTGACTTTTGCATTGACTTGGAGCCAGGCACCCAACCTATTTCTATTCCACCCTATCGTATGGCTCTGGCAGAGTTGAGAGAATTGAAGGAGCAGCTACAAGACTTGTTGAGCAAAGGATTTATTAGACCCAATATTTCTCCTTGGGGTGTTCCCGTTCTGTTCGTGAAGAAGAAAGATGATACCATGAGAATGTGTATCGATTACCGAAAATTAAACAAGGTTACAATCAGAAATAAGTATCTAATACCCCACACTAATGACTTATTTGATCAGCTTCAGGGTGCGTCGATCTTTTCTAAGATTGATTTAAGATCAGGCTATCATCAGTTGAAGATCCGAGCGGAGGATGTTCCGAAGACCGCTTTCAGGACCCGTTATGGTCATTATGAGTTCTTGGTGATGTCCTTCGGGCTTACTAATGCCCCTGCAGCCTTTATGAGTTTGATAAATGGGATCTTCAAGCCTTACTTGGATTCATTTGTAATCGTGTTTATTGATGACATCCTGGTTACTCTCGGAGTAAGGAAGATCATGAGAGGCATATGAGGATCGTTCTTGTCCTGTTGAAGGATAAAGAATTGTATGCCAAGTTTTCCAAGTGTGAGTTCTGGCTCAGTTCGTAGTATTTTTGGGACATGTCGTGTCCAAGGATGAGATTATGGTTGATCCCAAAAATATCGAGGCAGTCAGATATTGGGCCAGGCCTACTTCGGTGACTGAGATCTGGAGCTTCGTAGGCCTTGTGAGTTATTATCGCCGATTTGTGAAAGGATTTTCATCTATTGCTTCCCATTTGACTAGGTTGACTCAAAAGGGTGTGCCCTTCCATTGGTCCAATGAGTGTGATAAGAGCTTCCAGAAGCTTAAGGCTTTATTGACCCCAACCCCGATTTTGGCCTTACCAAAGGAAGGGAAGGACTTTACTGTTTATTGAGATGTTTCACGCATTGGCTTGGGATGCGTGTTGATGCAAGAGGGTAATGTGATCGCGTACACTTCGAGACAGTTGAAGGTTCACGAGAAGAACTACCCCACTCATGACCTGGAGTTGGCTGTAGTAGTCTTCGCTCTGAAAATTTGGAGGCATTACTTATTGTGAGGTCTTCACAGATCAACGTAGCCTTCAGCATGTGTTTAGTAAGAGAGATTTGAACTCGAAGTAGCGTAGATGGATGGAGTTGCTCAAAGATTATGATATCACTATCCTTTATCATCCGGGAAAAGTGAATGTGGTAGCTGATGCGTTGAGCCGAAAGGCAGTAAACATGGGCATCTTGGCGCGTTTGACTATGGGGGAGCATCTTTTAGCCATGGAGGTTCAATGTTTGGCTAATAGTATGGTGAGACTCGATATTTCGGAACCTGGTAAGGTTCTAGCTTGTGTAGAGGCGAGGTCGTCTCTTTTAGGGCGGATTAGGGCCCAGCAGTTTGAGGACGTGAAATTGTGCAAGATTCGGGATAAAGTGCTAAGTGGAGAAGCCAAAGAGGCTATTCTTGATGATGAGGGTGTTTTGAGGATTAAGGAGCGCATTTGCGTTCCTAGAGTTGGTGATTTGATTCCGCTGATCTTGAAAGAGGCTCATAGTTCTAGATACTCCATTCATCCGGGAGCAACAAAGATGTATCGCGACTTGATGCAACACTATTGGTGGGGTAGAATGAAGAGATACATTGTGGATTTCATTGCTCAGTGTTCGAATTGCCATAAGGTTAAGTATGAGCACCAGAGATCAGGTGATGTGCTTCAGAGGATGCCCATTCCCAAATGGAAATGGGAAAGGGTCGCTATGGATTTCGTGGTTGGTCTTCTGAAGACTCTGGGCAAGTTTGATTCGATTTGGGTTATCGTGGATAGGTTGACTAAGTCTGCGCATTTCATTCCGGTTCAGACTACTTATAACGCGGAGAAGTTGGCCAGGATCTACATCCGAGTTCGCTCTTGCCTATAATAAGAGGTCAAGGATCGAGAGATAGTGCGATTGTACGGGGTTCCTATTTCCATCATTTCCGACAGAGGCACTCAGTTTACTTCCCATTTCTGGAGGACTTTGCAGAAGGTACTGGGAACTCAGTTAGATCTTAGCACCGCATTCCACCCACAGACAGATGGTCAGTCCGAGAGGACCATTCAGGTGCTTGAGGATATGTTGACAGCTTGTGTTATTGATTTTGGTGGTCATTGGGATAATTTCTTACCCTTGACATAGTTCGCGTACAACAATATCTACCATTCCAGTATTGACATGGCGCCATTCGAGGCTTTATATGGTAGGAGGTGTCGTTCTCCTATTGGGTGGTTTGATGCTTTTGAGGTTCGACCTTGGGGTACGGATTTGCTGAGGGAGTCTTTGGACAAGGTGAAGATTATTCAGGAAAAGCTTCTGGCAGCTCAGAGTAGGCAAATGGAGTATGCGGGCCGGAAGGTTCGTGATACAGATTTCATGGTTGGTGAGCAGGTCCTATTGAAGGTTTCACCCATGAAGGGGGTAATGCGGTTCGGGAAGAAGGGCAAGTTGATCCCTAGGTTCATTGGCCCTTTTGAGATTCTTCGTCGGGTTGGCGAGGTGGCATACGAGATAGCTTTGCCACCAGGTTTGGCAGGTGTCCACCCGGTATTCCATGTTTCCATGCTGAAGAAGTACCATTCAGATGGGTCTTATATCATTAGGTAGGATTCATTATTATTTTATTAGAATCTGTCCTTCGAGGAAGAGCCGATAGCAATCTTGGATAGGCAAGTGAGAAAGTTGAGGTCCAAGGAAATTGCTTCAGTCAAGGTGCAGTGGAAGCACCGTCCGGTTGAGGAGGCCACTTGGGAGACCGAGGCGGATATGCGGAGTAGATATCCTCATTTGTTCGACAGTTCAGGTACCTCTTTTCCTCAAACCCTACCTAGTCGCTCGAGGACGAGCGATTATTTGATTTGTATCTAATGTAACGACCCGTTTGGTCGTTTAGCACTTTAAATTTTTAAAAAGGGTATGAGACTATAGGGTATTTAATTATATGATTTTAATATATGAAATTGTGCATGAGTTTAATTAAGTAAGTAAGTGGGCCAAGCCCACTACCCTTTTGGTAGGGTACGGAAATTACAAAAGAAAGGGGGAGAGGGAACGGCGAGCAACCAGCAGGAGAGGAAAAAAAGAAGGAAAAGAAAAGGGGAGGGGGGAGAAACGCGCGCAACAACATGTGGAAGGAGAGAAAGGAAGAAGTAAGGAACGAAAATAAGAAAAAACCCTACTAGTTAGAAGGGGAACGCAGCACGCAGCAGCAGCAGGGAGAGGGAAAGAAAGAAGAAAAAGAAAAGAAATCCTAGTAGCTAGAGAGGAGAAGGACGGCAGCAACTAAGGGAGGAAGAGGATACCTTCATGGCTGCGTAGTCCCTGTTCTTCGTCATTTAATCCACCATAGAAAAATCAGCCTTGAACATCACCACACTACACCAAATTTAAGAGTCAAATTCAGAGGTTCTACGCAAAGGAAGGGCACTAGTTTGATTGTTCATGGCACCCGCTGATATCATGCCTGACATGCTTTCCATATTATATTTAGTGATGTTAGTGAGGGGAGTGCTTGAGGGACTCCGAGGTCTTTGCCGGAGGTTGAGAGTGATTGAGGGACTCCGAGGTCTTTGTCGGAGATTGAGAGTGACTGAGGGACTCCGAGGTCTTTGCCGGAGATTGAGAGTGATTGATAGCCTCCGAGGTTTATGCCGGAGAGCACGAGTGGTACATGGACTTCGTGGGCCCCCCATGGGTCATGGCTTTGAGGCACTGCCCTTAGCATGTGTGTACGGGAGTGATGAGAAAGGTGACTATTGCATTGCATTGCATTCATCCACTTGTATATTTGACTGCTCATTTGGTGAATTATATCTATCTTGGTTTATTCATGATTTTTTTACACTTTACTTGTATATGATACGTGACCATACTTGTTGCTCTATGTGCTACTTGTTGGTTTCAACTTTTTCATGTGTTATCTAATCATTGTCGGCCTATGATGCTTACCGGTACTAGTGTTGTACTGATACTACTCTTGCTGCACTTTTGTTGAGTGCAGAGTACGATCCAGGTTCCAGCTCTTCGCCCCGTGGATGATTCACGATGATGAAATTTTTCAGTCATTCAAGGTGAGCTACTTGGTCATCTGTGGCCCCTGAAGGGCTTTTTAGTTAATTCCATTTCCGTTGTTATTTTCCAGACAATATGTAGCCTTTGGGCACTTTTCATACTTCTATTCCAGACCATGTTTAGCGCTCTTGTACCCGTTTGACCATATTTTAGGGATTGTCGTGACATGTCTAGTGATGAGAATATTTAAGACTTTATAACTTCGTTTTCATTATTTATTTTCTACTGATTTAACTTGTTAATGAGAATGTGGTTCGCCTACACGGGGGAATAGGGTATGTGTCATCACGACTCGTGAGTTGGGTCGTGACAAGAGGGA
Source organism: Przewalskia tangutica (assembly GCA_029844215.1). NCBI lineage: Eukaryota > Viridiplantae > Streptophyta > Magnoliopsida > Solanales > Solanaceae > Przewalskia > Przewalskia tangutica. The sequence goes on from CM056723.1 coordinate 46,530,013, forward strand.
ATCAGGTGGGCACTCACAAAGTAGATCCAAGCTTTGGCAACTTTGTTGAATTGGCTGCGGAACATGCCTTTGGACTCGTCGTATGTATATGTGCAATGTGCCCCTAGGCATCCTACTGTCTCAGCCACCTCCACTCAATCAATTTCTGAACACTTCCAAATGGTAAAGTCATCATCTTCATCCAGAAAATTTGTAACCCCACATATGGCATTTATAGCTGCAGCCCCAACTGGGTACCCTTCTCCCTTGTATGAAACAAGTGTTGTCTTACTTCTCTGGATAGTTGGCGTAGAATTTGTAGACTAGGGAGGTGTTTGAATTTGCCAAATAAGGATTGAGAAATTCCCCCCAACATCAAGAAGCAATCATGGCCCTAATGGGTCCAATTAATATACCTCATCCTCGTATGTAATAGTCTGGAATTCCATCCCCCTTTCTAGTATCAGGGAACAAGTACATAGCTTGTTATACCTATCTTGGGCAGCCTTGTTGGCAAACCTAGTTTCAACACAGACAGGTATGGGGTTTCTAGAAGCGGATGCCCTAGAACTAACTTTTCTCGGACCCATGTCAAACTTGGAAGCACTTTTTTAAGAAACAATTGGTAGAGTTTCCCCTTAATTCCTATGTTTTTCAGCAAGCAAATAACTCAATTCAACACGCAATCTCAAACAACAATAATTTCAGCCCATACCCCACAAATATCAACAATTCTTAGCACCTCACAGTATAAATTTTTAGTCCAACACAAACCTTCCACAACAACACAATCTACTACAAACTTCAACCCCCAAACTGAAAATTCTTCCAATTTTTACAATAGAACACAAGAACTTCAAAAAAGAAATCTTGAATGCAATGTTTACCTTATGAAGGTGAACTCTTATAATGATGTATTACACCAAGATTTAGAGATGTTATGTATGAATTTATATAGGATTGGGTTTGTAGGGTTTTGAGAGAGGAAAATTTATGGAATTTGTGAGGATTTTTGGGAGGGGATTTTCAGAGAAGAGGTATTGTGGAATATTTGTTAAATTGGGAGAGAATGTGAAGAAAGGCTTTATTCTAGAACCCGATACGGTATCGAAGCCCTAATAAAGAGCACCGCGATGCTAATTCGACATTTTTTCACGATTTTACAGGGCCCGCGGCGCTTCTCTTGTGGCTCCCCGGCGCTAATTCCTGCCTACAAGGCACCACGGCTTTGTCTCTATGTGCCGCAGATCTAATTCATCTCAAATTTGCATATCTTTCTGCCAACACGGAGCCTCGGCCCTAATGTAGAGCGTCGCGTCTCTAATTCGTATTCGAACATTCTGATTTTTGCTTTTGATTTCAACATCGCGCGACACTTTTTTCACTCCAGAGTTGGCTCACAATTCACGTAACATAAAAAACACAGACCAATAAACAACAAGACAACGAGATTGTTCAAAATAACATAACACAATTAAGATGTTGGGTTGCCTCCTAATAGCGTTGTCGTTAACATAATTTAGCCGGACACATATTTTCTCTTTATATTGATTTTAAGAGGATAACAGACTTTGCCTGCTCACTAGGACCACCCACGTATGGCTTCAATCTTTATCAGTTCACTTTGAATGGTGCATCTTCCTTCCCTTGCACCTCGAGTAAACCGTATGGAAAATATTTCTCAACAGTAAATGGACCCGACCATCTGGACTTCAACTTGCCTAGAAATAGCCTCAATCTAGAATTGAATAAAAGTACCTATTGTCCAGGTTGAAACTCTTTTCGGACTAAATTCTTCTCATGCCATGCTTTAGTGCGTTACTGATGCGCGATTTATGCACACACTAAACGCAAGTGCACGTGTCGTGACAAGTAATATAGTCTAGAAGACCGAGTTATCGTCCTTAGGGATTAGTGCCGAATTATCAATCTCTATTCTGTGGTATCTATTTGGTAATCGATAATTTGATGAATTGTTTGTAGCTATGATTATAGATGCTAACTAAATTACTTTATTTTAATTCAGATATAGTGGAAATAGGGCTTCCAAATCTCCTCAACTATCCGCTCGCTTTACTTGTTAATGCAAATAATTATGGTTCTTCTTCTATTTTTAGATAGCAGGTTAACTAAGCCGTTTTATATTCCTGTTAAGGTAATATAAACACTCAACCCCAATGTAGAACCCTTCTATCTTTCGATGACAAGATTGACTACAAGGGAGGATTAAGAGCAATAACCTATTAAGCAACACAAGTATCGGGGTACTTTCGTCCACGATTTAAACCTATATTTATTCACCTATAGCATATTCACAATCTCCCCTTTCGGATTTTGATTAGAAATTATATAAGTTATGATAATTAGTGATCAATTAATTACCAAGCAATCAAAACAAATATTGAATAAATCTCAACAATAATAAGAAGAAACCAAAACATGCATTAATTCATAAAAACGAGGTTCAAGTGATTCGACAAGAAAAACCCTAAATTAAGTTAGTTCCTAGCCATAGACATGCCAAGAACTAAACTAATATCCAACATAAACTAGAAAGAAATAAAATAAAGAACAAGAAATTACACAAAAGTAAGTCTCCAATCTTGATCTCCAAGTTGTGATGAATTCTCAAGTGTGGCATCCCTCAAAATCTGACCTAAAGGTCCTTTTTATATCACCAAAAACGTTCCAAAACTTTTCCTTCTTGGCCTTGGAACATTCCAATTCGGATTTGACAATTTTCCCGCCTTGGCGCCGCGCCGCCGAAACTTCTGCGGCTCTCTGCTCTTTGGGCGCCTTGGCGCTCTGCTGCTGGTTGGAGGCGCCGCGGCTCCGCCCTGTCTCTCGCTCGGGTTTCCAACTTTTCAGTTTTTTGAGCTCTGGAACCTCTGTTTCTGCCCTCTTTTCGCTCCTTTTCGCCAATGTGTCATTTTAAACCATTGTGACTCAAAAGAAAGAAAATATATCCTAACATGACACATATTTGTACAAAGATGGGCAAAAGACTAACTAAAAATGACGCAAAAGGTGTATATAAAATACACCGATCAAACACCCCCAAACTTAACCTTTGCTCGCCCTCGAGCAAAGATAAAAAAATAAAAACAAAGACACGAAAGAAACCAAAATAAAAAGACTCAAAGACATTGATCAGATTGCTGCATCATTGTTACTTAGAAAAGCATGAAGGTTAGTAGAATAATATGCAAGAACATATAACATGGATTTTTAGCATTTTAAACACATCAAGTCAAATATTTCGCAAATTCAATTTAATCATGCTCAATGGAAGTAAGAATACCTAACTATGCATGTTAATTTCAAAATCCTATGACATGTTTACTTGTTATTCTCCACTAATCATAGATACACATATTAGAGATCTTCAGGTCTTTTCAGGGTTGTAATGTAGGCTTAGGCAGAGTAGGTAAAAATAGGCATTTAGGCTCAATTTACGTACCATAAGCTCTTTTGCTTTCGATTCTTCCCTTTTCTTTTGATTTTCTTTTTATCCTCATACCTATCTTTCCCCTCTTTTGTTTTGAGAGAGTGAGGTGTATTATGAATAGCATACACCCCCAAACTTAGGCTTTTGCCTATTTTTTATTACATTTCATTGGGGTGCATCAAAATTGCTCTCTCTTTTGTCTCTTTTTTCAACACTTTGTATTCCAAGCATCTCAATTTTTCCACTTATGGCACAAATATGGAATTATAGGGTGTCAAAAAAAAGATCTTATTTTAGGCTCAAAGGGACTGACTAGGGATACAATTTTAATGTCAGGGATAGACAAAGAATGGTAAGAAAGGGCTAACAAATAAATGCCTGAATCATCTCCCTAACATGCATATCCTAACTATTTCACCTCAAATAGCAAGCAAGCAGACACATAGGTTTAATCACTTAACAATGCATAAATCAAGCAAGATACCCCAAATAGTTTGATTTCATGAATTTTTGGCATATCTAACCTAAGTGTTCAGATGTTTGCTTCTAATTCCATTACATTATTCAACCTTACTTCACTAGGCGTTTCAAGTAACTACAGCATGCATGATCTTAAAAAAATATTATGACTAAAAAATACTCAAAAACACACAAAACAAATCACAAAGACTTAAAACAATAAAATACCCCCCCCCCCCCAAACTTAAATCACACATTGTCCCTAATGTGTGTAAGACTCAAAAATAAAAGAAAAACGGGACAACTTACAAACTTGGTTTAAAATGGTGGCGGTGGCGGCGGATAATGCATGGCCCACTGGTTGAACAAGGAACTCATCTCATCAAATCTCAAGTTCAACTGTTGTTGCTCCTGTCTTATTTCTTGTTGTCCTTGCCTCAGGTCCTGTTGACCTTGGATCATTGTGTCAAAACTCTGTATCATCCTCCGCTGGTTCATGAGCAACTGCTCCATCATAGGCACCGGAAGTTCCAATTCCAGGGGCTGCTGGCGGCTGCTACCTGCCTCATGCTGAGCCTCTGTCTCAGGCTCATCTTCATCCATGGTAGTCTCTGCTGCTACTGCTGGTGCTGGTCTCCTTCTTCTTCTTCTTTGGAGGACAGTTCAGGAAGGCATGCACTATCCCATATGACACAGGAGGTTGGCCCTTCTCATATGTATCAGTAGCTAGGGTTGGAACTCCATGTCTAGAACATAAACTGCAAATAAGTGATCCATATCCCAACCCACATGTAGTGACCAACCTACTGGTTTCTCCAATGTTCTGCAATATCTCCTTCCCAACATCAATCGTCTTCCCTTCCATAATTTCATATATCATTTTTATTCTATCCGCTGGCACTCTGGTGAAGTGCGTCGATAGAATCAGGCGGGCACTGACGAAATATAACTAACCCTTGGCTGTTTTGTTGAACTGACATCTGCTCAGTCCTCTTGAACCTCCGGCGCCGTGGCGCTCTGATTTGGCGCCGCGACGCCCAAACTTCAGAGACCTTCTGGACATTCGGCGCCGCGGTCCTGCAACCGGCGTCGTGGCGCCCAACCTCCTGCACCTTTCTGCATTTCTCGGTGCCATGGCCCTCTGCTCTTCACGTTTTCGTCCTCCAATTTCTGGCTCTGTACCTGTCATCACAACATGCAAACAATACCTCCCGTGAGACTGTTCTAACTAAAACTAAATTGCATAAAATAAAATAAAATAACCTTGGGTTGCCTCCCAAGTAGCGATGTCTGTAACGTCTTTTAGCCGGACTCAAGTTCCTTATCAAGAGGCATGGGGTAAATTAACCGCACAGCCTACCCATTTCATAATCATTTTCTCTTCCGCCTTCTGTTTTTCTTTTTCTCTTTTTTCTCAAGAGAAGGTTTAGCGTTGCTCACCTATACTGGCGGACTGATTTCCTTTGCTTTGGCCTGTGCTGGCTCAACCGATGTGCTAACGGTGCTGACTGTAAAACATTTGCTTATGACTGGGGGTTCAACAGTATGTTTAAACACCTTGAACACCATCTCTTCTTCCTTAACTCTGAGTTTCAACTCGCTTTTTTCCACATCAATCAAGGCTCTCCCAGTTGCCAAGAATGGTCTTCCCAAGATGATAGGGATTTCATCATCTTCCTCCATATCAAGGATGAGGAAGTCTGCAGGAAATAAAAAATTTCCCACCTTAACCAATACATCTTCAATTACTCCCCTGGGATGCACCACTGTCCTATCCGCCAACTGCAAGCTCACAGTGGTTAGTTTGGCTTCACCCAAACCCAACCTCTTGAAAACGGACAAGGGCATGAGATTTATGCTGACCCTCAAATCACACAGGGCCCTGTTACATGTCACCCTGCCAATTGTGCAAGGCAATGTGAAGCTCCCTGGATCCTTAAGCTTGGGGGGGGGGGGAGTTTCTTCTGCAATATGACACTGCATTCCTATGTCAATGCCACTGTCTCATACTCAGCTAGCTTATTCTTCTTCCCAAGAATTTCCTTCATAAATTTGAAATAATTTGGAATTTGCCCAAACGCTTCAATGAAAGGGATGTTGATGTGCAGCTTTCTAAATACCTCCAAAAAACTTGGAGAATTGCTTATCAACTGCTTTCCTTTGCAACCTCTGAGGGTAAGGAATCTTCTCTGTGTATTCCCTCACTGGAACTGTTGGAGCTTTCTCTAAAGTAGGGCGGCCCTCAGTAACCCCCTCCTTCTCTGCATCTACTCTCTGTTCTACCACGGGCTGGGGTGTAGGCTGTTCTAGCTGCTTTCCACTTCTCAACTGCACTGCTTGACACTGCTCTCTGAGATTCATCTCTGTATTACTAGAAAGAGTGCCCTATGACCTGTTATTTGCCATCTTTGCTAGTTGTCTCACCTACATCTCCAAGTTCCTGATAGAGGATCTTGTCTCTGCCATGAACTGGGTCTGTGAGTTGGTGAGTGTCAACAGGGCTGCTCTCAACTCATCTGGCTTTTCTTGTTGAGCAGGTGCACTGAATTGTTGTGAAGATGAGGCCTGAGTGAATGGTTGTTGACTCTGGTATTGACCTCAGAACTGGTTCTGTTGTCCTTGATCACCCCTCCATGAAAAGTTAAGGTGATTCCTCCACATTGGATTGTAGGTATTTGAGTAGGGGTTGTTCTGGGGCCTTTGGTAATTCCCCACTGCCTGACATTCTGCTTGCTCAATAGGGATGTTGTTGGGGTCTGCTGATGGACACCTATCAAAGGTATGAGGACCCCCACACATCTCACAACTCAATGACATCTGAACTGCATTCACTGACACTGTATTCTGCTGCAGTTGCTTGGTCAAGAAAGCAACATGTGCATTTAACGCGGTGATGGCATCAATCTCATGAACTCCTATTGCTCTCCTTCCACTTACCCCTCTGTCATCTGTCACATGGTTATTGGTGGCCATGTCTTCTAGTAAATCATGGGCCTCATGTGCTGTCTTCTTCATGAAGGTTCCACCTGCAGCTGCGTCAATGATGGTTCTTGTGGTCCCACTTAACCCATTGTAGAAAATATGGACCAAATTCCACAGCTCAATGCTATGATGTGAACACTTTCTTTGAAGATCTTTAAATCTCTCCCAAGCCTCATAGAGTGACTCTCCATCAGCCTGGTAAAAATTGTTCAGCTCTCCTCTCAGCTTAGCGGCTTTGGACGGTGGAAAGAACTTTGCCAAGAACTTCTGTACCAACTCCTGCCATGTGAATATAGAATCTGTAGGCAGGGAATTCAACCAAACTTTTGCTCTATCCCTGAGTGAGAAGGGAAAGAGCCTCAATCGGATGGCGGCATCAGTAACGCCATTATACTTGAAAGTTGCGCATAGCTCCAAGAAATTTGCTATGTGCATATGAGGATCTTCAGATGCCAACCCTCCGAATTGAACTGTATTCTGCACCATACTCAGGATCGCAGGCTTGATTTCGAAATTATTTGCTCCTATTGCTGGGAGCCTGATGCAAGTCTGTGCTCCATTCACTCTTGGCAGCACATAATCTCCCAAGCTTCTCTCAGCTTGGACCTGGACCCTTTCTTCCACATCCATTGGTAACCGCCGGGGCATCCTCGGGTTAGGTTGGTGATCACCTAACCCTTCGTTCATCTAATTGTTATTCTGTAAGCCTCCCATTGCTATTAAGGCCAAAATTCGTTTGTTTCTCCGATTCTGCTTGCAAGTCTTTTCAATCTCCGGGATGAAGGGAACAAGTGTATCTGCTCCTCTTCTCCTTCGCATAAACTAGATGCCTGCAACAGATCAAAATCAACAAACAGATCACGGCGCACGGTTTCACCAATAAAAAAATAATAATAACAATAATAATAATAATAAAAAAAATAAAAACCAAATTAGAAATTAAGAATAGATAGAATGATATTGAACTACGCCGATCCCCGACAACGGCGCCAAAAACTTGATGCGCGATTTATGCACACACTAAACGCAAGTGCACGTGTCGTGACAAGTAATATAGTCTAGAAGACCGAGTTATCGTCCTCAGGGATTAGTGTCCAATTATCAATCTCTATTCTGTGGTATCTATTTGGTAATCGATAATTTGATGAATTGTTTGTAGCTATGATTATAGATGCTAACTATATTACTTTATTTTAATTCAGATATGGTGAAAATAGGGTTTCCAAATCTCCTCAACTATCCGCTCGCTTTACTTGTTAATGCAAATAATTATGGTTCTTCTTCTATTTTGAGATATCAGATTAACTAAGCCGTTTTATACTCTTGTTAAGGTAATATAAACACTCAACCCCAATGTAGAACCCTTCTATCTTTCGATGACAAGATTGACTACAAGGGAGGATTAAGAGCAATAACCTATTAAGCAACACAAGTATCGGGGTACTTTCGTCCACGATTTAAACCTATATTTATTCAACTATAGCATATTCACAATCTCCCCTTTCGGATTTTGATTAGAAATCATATAAGTTATGATAATTAGTGATCAATTAATTACCAAGCAATCAAAACAAATATTGAATAAATCTCAACAATAATAAGAAGAAACCAAAACATGCATTAATTCATAAAAACGAGGTTCAAGTGATTCGACAAGAAAAGCCCTAAATTAAGTTAGTTCCTAGCCATAGACATGCCAAGAACTAAACTAATATCCAACATAAACTAGAAAGAAATAAAATAAAGAACAAGAAATTACACAAAAGTAAGTCTCCAATCTTGATCTCCAAGTTGTGATGAATTCTCAAGTGTGGCATCCCTCAACATCTGACCTAAAGGTCCTTTTTATATCACCAAAAACGTTCCAAAACTTTTCCTTCTTGGCCTTGGCACATTCCAATTCGAATTTGACAATTTTCCCGCCTTGGCGCCGCGGCGCCGAAACTTCTGCGGATCTCTGCTCTTTGGGCGCCTTGGCGCTCTGCTGCTGGTTGGAGGCGCCGCGGCTCCGCCCTGTCTCTCGCTCGGGTTGCCAACTTTTCAGTTTTTTGAGCTCTGGAACCTCTGTTTCTGCCCTCTTTTCGCTCCTTTTCGCCAATGTGCCATTTTAAACCATTGTGACTCAAAAGAAAGAAAATATATCCTAACATGACACATATTTGTACAAAGATGGGCAAAAGACTAACTAAAAATGACGCAAAAGGTGTATATAAAATACACCGATCAAACACCCCCAAACTTAACCTTTGCTCGCCCTCGAGCAAAGATAAAAAAATAAAAACAAAGACACGAAAGAAACCAAAATAAAAAGACTCAAAGACATTGATCAGATTGCTGCATCATTGTTACTTAGAAAAGCATGAAGGTTAGTAGAATAATATGCAAGAACATATAACATGGATTTTTAGCATTTTAAACACATCAAGTCAAATATTTCGCAAATTCAATTTAATCATGCTCAATGGAAGTAAGAATACCTAACTATGCATGTTAATTTCAAAATCCTATGACATGTTTACTTGTTATTCTCCACTAATCATAGATACACATATTAGAGATCTTCAGGTCTTTTCAGGGTTGTAATGTAGGCTTAGGCAGAGTAGGTAAAAATAGGCATTTAGGCTCAATTTACGTACCATAAGCTCTTTTGCTTTCGATTCTTCCCCTTTTCTTTTGATTTTCTTTTTATCCTCATACCTATCTTTCCCCTCTTTTGTTTTGAGAGAGTGAGGTGTATTATGAATAGCATACACCCCCAAACTTAGGCTTTTGCCTATTTTTTATTACATTTCATTGGGGTGCATCAAAATTGCTCTCTCTTTTGTCTCTTTTTCAACACTTTGTATTCCAAGCATCTCAATTTTTCCACTTATGGCACAAATATGGAATTATAGGGTGTCAAAAAAAAGATCTTATTTTAGGCTCAAAGGGACTGACTAGGGATACAATTTTAATGTCAGGGATAGACAAAGAATGGTAAGAAAGGGCTAACAAATAAATGCCTGAATCATCTCCCTAACATGCATATCCTAACTATTTCACCTCAAATAGCAAGCAAGCAGACACATAGGTTTAATCACTTAACAATGCATAAATCAAGCAAGATACCCCAAATAGTTTGATTTCATGAATTTTTGGCATATCTAACCTAAGTGTTCAGATGGTTGCTTCTAATTCCATTACATTATTCAACCTTACTTCACTAGGCGTTTCAAGTAACTACAGCATGCATGATCTTAAAAAAATATTATGACTAAAAAATACTCAAAAACACACAAAACAAATCACAAAGACTTAAAACAATAAAATACCCCCCCAAACTTAAATCACACATTGCCCCACTGCTCTTTGGGCGCCGTGGCGCTCACATCGGGTTGAGGCGCCACGCCGCTCGCTCTCGCTTCGGGTTTCCAACTTTTCGCCTTTTGAGCTCGAACCTCTGCTTTCGCCTCTTTTCGCTCCTTTTCGCCAATGTGCCATTTTAAACCATTGTGACTCAAAAGAAAGAAAATCTATCCTAACACGACACATATTTGTACAAAAAAGGACAAAAGACTAACTAAAAATGACTCAAAAGGTGTATATAAAATACACCGATCATTTACTTATAAATCTTGGCATTCTCATAGGCTTCATTTCGAAACTCATCAAGCTCATTCAATTATAGTAGCCTCTTCTGTCCGGCGACTCCCTCATCCATATTCAACTTTCTCATGGCCCAATACGCTCGATGCTACAGCTCTATTGGTAGATGACATGTTATACCAACAACCAATCTATAGAGAGACAATCCAATAGGAGTTTTGAATGTCGTCCGATAGGCCCAAAGTGTAGCATCCAAATTCGTAAACCAATTCTTCCTCGAGCTATCCACTGTCTTTTCAAGTATAATCTTTACCTCTCTGTTTGAAATTTTAGCTTGACCATTTGTCTGAGGTGGATATGGCAAGGCAATGTGATGGTAGACTCTATAGCGAGCAAGGAGGGCATCAAGCCACTTGTTACAAAAATGACTCCCTTCATCACTAATGAGAGCTCTGGAGTACCAAACCTTGTGAATATGTGATTGTGCTGGAAGTTCAAGACTGTCTTACCGTCATTCTCTTTAGTAGCCACTACTTCAACCCATTTAGACACATAATCCATGTCTAGCAAGATGTATTGATTATTGAAGTATAGTGTAAAAGGGCTCATAAAGTCAATGCCCCAGACATCAAAGAGTTCAACTTCTAAGATCCCATTCAGCGGCATTTCATTCATTCTTGAGATGTTCCCAGTGCGTTGACAACGATCACAGGCTTTCACAAAGGTATTACCATATTTGAACAGTTCTGGCCAATAGAACCCGCTTTGCATCACCTTAGCAGTTTTCCTTGAAGCCCCGAAATGCCCACCACATTGTAAAGTGTGACAATGAGTGAGAATTTAGTGCATTTCATCCTCTGGCACATAGCGTCTAATGACTTGATCTGCACAATGTATGCAAAGAATAGACTTCTCCCAGTAGTAGTGCTTCACCTCAGAGTAGAACTTCTTCAATTATTGATTTGTCATCTCAGGGGGCACAATCTTAGCTGCAAGAAAATTAACAAAGTCAGAATATCACGACACAATTGAACTGGCACTAACCTCAAAAAGTTGCTTGTCTGGGAAGTGGTCATTAATCTGCACATCTTTGGCATTCTGGCTCTCTTCCACCTCAAGTCTTGATAGGTGATCTGCAATTAAATTTTTTGTTTCCTTCTTTTCAAGAATCTCCATGTCAAATTCTTGCAGTAAAAGCACCCATCGAATAAGACGGGGTTTTGCATCCTTCTTTGTCATCAAGTACTTGATATCAGCATGATCAATGTACACAATTATATTGTTCCCAATAAGATATGGCTTGAATATATCAAATGCAAATATTATGGCTAGCAACTTTTTCTGTTGTGGAATAATTCAATTGTGCATCATTGAGAGTTCTAGTAGCATAGTAAATGGATCCAAATACCTTGTCAATTCGCTGCCCAAGAACTACTCCAACTGCATAATCACAAACATCACACATTAGTTTAAATGGAAGCTCCCAATCTGGTGCAATAACAATTGGTGCTGAAATTAACTTATCCTTAAGTGACTTAAAAGCATTTAGGTACTCTTCATTAAAATCAAACGCAACACCATTCATCAACAAGGTTGAAATAGTCTTTGAATTTTTTGAGAAGTCTTTAATGAATCTCCTGTAGAAACCAGTATGCCCAAGAAAACTTCTAACCCCTTTCACTAACACTGGAGGCGGTAGATTTTCAATAGCAGAAATCTTAGCTCGGTCTACCTCAATGCCTTGGCTAGAAATTTTGTGTCCAAGGACAATACCCTCATTCAGCATAAGATTTGACTCTTCACAACGCTGCAACACTGCTTCCAAGTGCCTCAAACACTCATCAAAGGATGACCCAAAAACTGAAAAATCATCCATTAAAATTTTGATAGTTCTCCCCACCATGTCAGAAAAAAGGGTCATCATACATCATTGGAAGGTAGCAGGGGCATTGCAAAGCCCAAATGACATTCTTCTGCAAGCAAACGTACCATAGGGACAAGTAAAAGTGGGTTTCTCTTGATATTCTGGTGAAATTTCAATCTGATGATACCCAGAATAACTATCCAAGAAACAGTAGTAGTTATGGCCTGCCAGTCAATCAAGAATCTGGTCTAGAAAAGGCAAAGGAAAATGATCTTTCCTGGTTGCCTTGTTCAACTTGCGGTAGTCAATGCAAATCCTCCATCATGTCACTGTTCTTGATGGAATAAGCTTATTTTTTTAATTCTTCACCACATTCATACCACCCTTCTTAGGCACTACTTGCACTGGACTCACCCATGCACTATCAGAAATAGGGTAAATAACCCCAGCATCAAGCCATTTAAGAATATATTTTCTCACTACCTCTTTCAAAGTTGGGTTTAGCCTAATTTGCGCCTCAATTAAAGGCCTACTCTCATCTTCCAAACGGATTTTATGCATCACTGTAGAAGGATTTATTCCTCTAATATCCGTCAATGTCCACCCAATAGCAAGCTTGTGAGCCCTTAAGACTCTCAACAATTTTTCATCTTCCTCTTTAGACAGGTAAGCAGACACAATCATTGGTAAAGTTTCTTTTTCACCTAGATAATTATAGTGCAAATAATTTAGTAAGGTATTCAATTCTAACACTGGAGCTTTTTTATGGAAGGCAATGGTCTCTCTGGCATTTTTCCCAATTCCTCATATTTCTTCCTATAAAAGGGTTCGTAAGAGTTCACCCACTTGACATACTCCACAAGCCCTGTTTATTCACTGCCATCTTCCTCGTATTGTATATCAGTGCTACTTCAAGAGCATCAATACTCTTAAAGCCTTTCTAAGAAATAGTTTTTTCAATTACATAAATGGAAAAACATTTGTCACTTGCTCTTGGATAAGTTGTTGCCCTGAATACATTGAAAAAAACTTCTTCTCCCTGGACTCGAAGTTTTAACTCGCCCTTCTGAACATCTATAAGTGTTTTTCCTGTAGCTAAGAATGGTCTCCCCATGATGATAGGCACATTCTCATTTTTTGTCCATATCTAGAATAATGAAAATCAGCAGGAAATATGAACTTATCTACTTTTACCCGCACATCTTCAATGATACCTCGTGGATGCTTGATTGAACGATCTGCTAAGTGCAAAGTAATGGTTGTAGGCCTTGCTTCCCCTACACCTAGTCTACAAAATACATAATATGGCATCAAGTTGATACTTGCCCCCAAATCACATAGAGCATGTTGGCACTCAAGATTTCCTATAGTGCATGGAATGGTGAAGCTTCCTGGGTCAATCAACTTCTGGGGAAGCTTCCTTTGTAGAATAGCATTGTACTCCTCAGTTAATGCCACAGTTTCATATTCTTCCAGCTTTCTCTTTTTAAAGAGAATCTCCTTCATAAATTTGACTTAACTGGGCATCTACTCCAGGGCCTCAATAAAAGGGATATTTATAAGCAGCTTCTTGAAAACCTCAAAAAACTTAGAAAATTGTTAGCCAGAGAATTTTTCCTAAGCCTCTGAGGATATGGAACTCTGATTTGAGTCTCAATACTCACTGTTGCTGGTTCGTTTTCTATTGTGAGGTGGTCTTCAGTAACCACTGCCTTTTCTGAATTATATGTCTCAACCAATTTGTTCGTCTTCTTTGCAGATGGTAGAGGTGCAGCTGGTTCAACTTGCTCACCGCTTCTCAAATTTATAGCCTGACATTACTCATTCGAATTTACAATAATATTACTAGGGAGATTCCACTGCAATCTGTTGTTCAACATATTTGCTACTTGTCCCACATGTGTCTCTAAGTTCCTGATGGATGATCTCATTAAAGTCATGAATTGAGTTTGAGAATTGGTTAGAGTCAACAAGGCTGCTTGCAATTCATTGGGACCAGCTTGTTGAACTTGTGGTTTGGGCTACTGAGACGACGACGCTTGACTCATGGACTGTTGTTGATTACCCGCTGATCACGCCTCGAAGCTGGCGGTTCCGCCGCTTTCTCCATGAAAAATTAGGGTGACTCCCCCACCCAGGATTGTAAGTGTTGGATAATGGGTTGTTGTAGGGCTTCTGAAAGTTTCCAACTGCCTGAAATTGTGCTTGATCCATTGGGACGTTGTTGGGATCCACTACTATGCAATGATCAAAAGTATGTGGTCCCCCACAAATTTCACATCCCACATGTGTCTGAACAATTGCTGCCATAGTATTCTGCTGTAATTGCTTTGTCAAAAAGCAACTTGAGCAGTCAATACAGTGATAGCATCCAACTCATGGACTCCAACCACCTTTATGATGTTGGCAGTTCTTTCATCGGACCACTGATGATTATTTGTTGTCATATCTTCCAACAGTTCATACGCTTCATTAGCACTCTTGCTCATAAAGGTTCCTCCGCAGCAGCATCAATGATAGTATGAGTAGGACCATACAAACCATTATAAAAATTATAGACCAACATCCACTATTTCAGTCCATGATGAGGACACTTTCTTTGTAACTCTTTGAATTTTTCCCAAGCATCATACAGAGATTCTCCTTCCAGTTAATAGAAGTTGTTTAGTTCTCCCCTTAGCTTTGCAACCTTTGATGGAGGGAAGAATTTTGTAAGAAACTTCTGAGTCATGTCTTGCCATGTAGTGATAGAGTTAGCTTGCAGAGAGTTCAACCAGCTTTTGTCTCGATCCCTTAGTGAGAAAGCCTCAACCTAATGGCATCATCAGTAACACCATTATACTTAAATATAACACATAACTCCAGAAAGTTTGTCAAATGCATGTGGGGACCTTCTGAGGGCAACCCACCAAACTGAATGGTGTTATGGACCATTTGCAGGATTGATGTCTTAATCTCGAAATTATTTGCCCCCACAGTTGGTGGCCTTATGCATGTCTGCACTCCTGTAATAGTTGACAATATATAGTCTCGTAAGCTCCCCGCGGCAGGATTCTGAGCTGGGTGTATCATCCCTGCTGGTACTCTTCCATTCAACCCATCATTATCATGTTGATTTGCCATAGCAGTTGAAACAACAATTCTTTTGTTCTTTCGGTTCTGCTTGGATGCTTTTTCAATCTCCGGATTCAGAGGAACAAGGCTTTCTGCTCCTCTTCTGCTACGCATACAACAAAGCTACCTAAAATTGATCAAAATAATGTACGTATATCAAGTTACAATGTGTTCTAGAAACAACCAAATTAGAAATAAGATTAATTATTTTTATATTGATAATACTTCAGTCCCGGGCAACGGCGCCAAAAATTTGTTACGAAATTTCTAGATGCTACGCAAGTGTACATATCGCAAGTTGTAATAATTTGGTAAAACCGAGTATCGTCCACAAAGATTGATTTATCAAGTACCTATTAACTAATCTTTAGTTTCTATTTGAAAAACGAATATAAGTGGTGATTTCTAAACTAAAGAATTAACAAACTAAAATAGATTGCGGGAATAAAATAGCAGTGAAAACACACGAAGTTTAATTCAGTAATGAAGACAATTAGAATTTCCAATCTCGCCAACTTTCCACTCTATCATTCATTAATGCATGACTAACGATTCTTCTTCTTATTAAGATAGTAGGTTAACTGAGATGTTCTATATTCCGGTTAGGATATATAAAAATGCAACCTAAGTGAGAATTTTCTATATTTCTATGATAAATTCAATCACAATAGGAGAATTAAGTTCAATAACCAAAAAAGCTACACAGGCAATCGTGATACTCTCGTTCAAGATTAAACCTACGTCTAATCAACTACAACATATTCAAATCTCACTTTTCAGATCTTGATTTAAAATCATATAGGTAATGAAACTAATAACCAATTAATTCTCATTCAATAAACGCAAGTTGAATAGATCTTAATAGGTGAAGAAGAAACACTAGCGATGTATTAAATCATAACAGAGTTTCAAGTGATTCAACGGAAAATCCTAATAAAAGTAATTAGCTCATAGACACGCTAATAAACTAATTAACTTAATATCCAACATAAACAGAATTAAAATAAAGAAAAGGAAAAGAACTTGAACAATTGATGTCTCTAATTGCTTCTTGCTCTCTTGTTCCTTGCCTCCAATGTGAGATAATCCTCCAAAATTCACCTCCTTCAGCATATATCACGGAAAACCCCATAATAGACCTTTTTGCCCTTGTAAAATTTAGGTTTTTTGCTGCCTTAACGTCGTCGGCGCTGCGATGCTAATTCTCTTCTGAACTCTCTGCCAGTGGGGCATCGTGGCTCTAAAGTTGGACGACGCGGCCCTATTTCTGATCAACTTCTTCCAGCCTTCTGCCAGTTAAGCGCCTCGACTCCATCTTCCTATGGCGCCTCAGTGTCGCAGCTCCTTCTACTAAGCGTCGCGGCTCTACAACTTTACATGGGTCATTGGCAGTGGTGGTGGTGGTGTTGGCAGTGGTGGAGGTGGAGGTGGAGGTGGAAGTGGCGGCGATGGTAGCTGTGGAAGATGAAGGTGGGTCCCACCCTCCACGTGGCATTTCCATCCAAAGAGGGCATATGTGATAACTTTGCTAACGTTGAGGGCATTTTTTACCCCAAACTTTAATGGAGGGCAAATATGACTCTTTTCCGAAAGTATAATGGTAAATATGACTCTTTTCCCTTAAAATTAACAAATCTAAATATATTGAAATAAGTAATTTTTAATATAGGGTATTATTTGACTTATTATATTGGATATATAGGTAATGACTAATATATTAATGGATAGTGGGGTAGCCTAAACATAAGGTACAAGAAATTTGGTTTTCAGATTTCCAAAAATCTGAATCCGGTCCAATATTCAAAAAATTTAAAAATTAAATCTGAAACCCAATTAAAAATCTTAAAATTTCAAAATATAAGTCCAAAATATTCAAATTTCGGTTTTGAGATTTTCCAAACTATGCACACCTCTAGTGTATTATGTCTACTATTCATTTGTGATAATCATATACTTAATAATCAATTTAATTATATATAGTTTAAGTCTATAGCAATGAGAGTGTATTTACACCCGTCACAATGTGTACGTACATCCACTCAAGTTGAGGATGATGTACACCAATACATACGTCAACGATGGCTCAAGAGATGAGAGATGTATACTTTTTTTTTATTTGGACATGGAGAGAGAGGTATAATTGATTGATCGAGAAAGGCATATGAGAATATTATTCTTAATTCTACTGACGAAAAATTAAGAGAAATTACTAAGCAAACATCAGATGAAATAGATAATTAATGGTTGTTCGCTAACTAATCAATCTAACTTAATATTTCAACAAATTAAGCTTTTAATCCACCGTAACAATCACAAACTGAGGGTGTGTTTGTTAACACTAGGATGCATATCATATTTACGGAAATGAAAGAGGAAGCCTAGTTATACGAAAGGAAAGATAAAGAGGATAGACATACAAGTCTATCGTATTACATAAAAGAATTTCCAAAATATCTCATCACTATTAATAGTTGTACGATTAAAGATGAGCTAAAATTAAAAACTAATATAGCTGAGCTGGGTTAACTTCCAGTCGGGCTCATAGTTGGGCCTGCTTTAATCTTCACACACCCCTCAAGCTAGAGGGTGAAAACACACCAAGCTTCGATAGAAAATCATAGTGGAGAGGACCTGGGAGAGCCTTGGTCATAATATATTCCAACTGATTAGAACTGATGATAAAATATAGAGAAATAAGGTCATCATTCAAACATGTGCACACATAATGACAATCAATCTCGATATGTTTCATGTGTTCATGAGAATGCAAAGCAGCTTGGCTGTCACAATGAACTGAAACAGGACTGAAAATGGATAGACCTAGATCACCAAGTAAGAACACAAGCCAAGAAATTACTTCAACTGTCTTTCTGAGAGCTCTGTATTCAGCTTCAGCTGAAGATTAAGATACAATAGGTTGTTTCTTGACTTTCCATGAAACAAGACTGCCTCTAAGGGTGATAAAAAATCCAGTAACAGAATAGCTAGACATGGGACCGGCAACCCAGTCAGAATCTGAATAAGAATTGAGGGTGAAATCAAGAGAACTTGATAATAAAATACCTTGAGTTATGTCGTTCATGAGATATCTAAAAACATGTAGACCAGCCAACATATGTGGAACTCTTGTCTGTTGTAAGAACCGACTTAAATGTTGGACTGAGAAGGCAATGTCAGGTCTGGTATGTTGTAAAAAATTGAGCTTGCCTACCAATCTCCTAAACATACTAGGATCAGCAAGAGACTCACCTGAGTCTATAGTTAGTTTGATAGAAGGATCTAAAGGGGTGGAAACATAACTGAAACGTTGGAACTTGAATTCATCCATCAAATTAGTAGTGTATTCTTGTTGATTCATGATATAGACTTGGGAATGAGTAGAGATTTATATTCCAAAAATGGACTGAACCTAATTTTTTGATTTTGAACTTGTCATTAAGAAACATTTTCAGAGAATACAGCTCATGAATATTATCACCAGCTAGCAAGATATCATCAACATAAACTGCTAGCACAATCAAAGAACATGAGACTGATTTGGTAAACAATGAGTTGTTATTTTTGTTGGAGGTATAACTTATGAACAGTAATGTCTCAGACAACTTTGAAAGTCACTGTCTCGATGCATGTCTAATGCCATAGAGTGACTATTTAAGTCTGCAAACTAGTTAATAAGAAGTGTAAGAAGAGGAAATCTCTAGACCAGGAGGCACTTTCATGTAGACCTCTTCATGGAGAGTTCCATGAAGAAAAGCATTATTCATATCCATTTGGAAAATAGTCCAGCTCTCTAGCGATGCATTAAACCATAACAGAGTTTCAAGTGATTTAATGGAAAACCCTAATAAAAGTAATTAGCTCATAGACATGCTAAGAAAACTAATTAACTTAATATCCAACATAAATTGAATTAAAATAATGAAAAGGAAAATAACTTGAACAATTAATGTCTCTAATTATTTCTTGCTCTCTTGTTCCTTGCCTCCAATGTGAGATAATCCTCCAAAATTCACCTCCTTTAGCATAAATCATGGAAAACCCCATAATGGACTTTTTTGCCCTTGTTAAATTTAGGTTTTTCGCTGCCGTGATGTCGTCATCGCTAATTCTCTTCTGAACTCTCGGCCAGTGGGGCGCCGCAACTCTAAAGTTAGGCGACGCGGCCCTAATTTTGATCAACTTCTTTCGGCCTTCTGCCAGTTAAGCGCCTCGGCTCCATCTTCATGCGGCGCCTCAGTGCCGCGACTCTTTCTACTGAGTGTCGTGGCTCTACAACGTTCTTCGTCCGGAATTTATTTAAACTGCTTTTCGAGGTTCCCAGGGCTTCTTTGACTTATTTCTTGTGACCAGATATGCATTTTTATCCTTAATAACTGCCTATTTCCTTTGGATTCACCTTATTCATTTCTGAATCGCTTAAAACCTGAAAACACAAAACAACACACATAATACTACACAAAACAACTAAAAGACAAACAAAAGACTCCCTAAAACACACTCTAAAATAGTATTAAAATCTACCTAACAGTAATACGAATCTGATCCAAATATGTTCGGATTGGATCGGGTTTTTTTTAGTTTAATTTCGGATAAATCGATTTGAATAATTCAGATTTTAAGTTCATCTTATAAGTTGAATTGCTTCTTCTTCTCCTTCTTACAAAATGAACAATCCAATAAAATATTTATACCAAATTGCCTTAATATATAGTTCCTCGTTGCTATCACAATTATGTAAATAAAGTATGAATACAAGCAATAACATCATTGCCAAAAATACAACATAAGAATTGATTCTATGAATTAACAAGTCCAATTTAAAAAAATAATCTCATACATAGAATATATACTGACAATGAAAACAAGAAAGAAAATCTAAAAAGTAGTCAGTTTTAAAATTAGGGAAAAGGGTCATATTTTCCCTCCGTTAAAGTTTCGGGTCAAATATGCCCTCAACGTTAGCAAAGTTGTCACATATGCCCTCTTTGGACGAAAATGCCACATGGCTGCCATGTTGGATCCACGTGGACGCCACGTTGGATCCATGTGGAGGGTGGGACCCACCTTCATCTTCAACAGCTACCGTCGCCACCGTCGCCATTTCCACTGCCACCACCACCACCACCACTGCCAATTGACACCTGCCACCGATACTCACAACCCGTCGCCATCATCCACCCACCGGCAAACCCTCACACTGACACCGCCTGACGCCTAAAACCCGTCACCAACCCGTCGCCATCATCTACCCATCGACAAACCGTCAAACCTCCACCGCCGCCTCCACGAATTTCAGAATATCTGAAAATCCCTAATTTCTTCCTTCTCAAAGTCGTGAAGCTATGCCCATCTCCAACACACAAAACCAACATAAATAAATAGATCTTGGATGGATCTATCATTTGACATCGATTTCATACGAAACTCCAGCTACTATTTTTTTCGGCTGCTCGTCGGTAACCACCCTAAAGCTCCACATTCGTTTGTTGTAAAATTTGCTCATATTACAAGATGAAACATTCCAAAAAGACAAGATTGACATCTAACAACACCATTCCACTACTTTCCAACCGTCACAATCTCATTCCTTACTTCAAAATCTGATTTTTTTCATAGCAATTAGTGTAGATATTTGTCTAAGTGTTACTCAAATTTGGGTTGTTTTGGGTTTTCATGATATGAAGTTTTCATGATAGGTGTTACATGGGTCATTTGGCAGTAGTGGTGGTGGTGGCGGCGGTGGAGGTGGAGGTGGCGACGGTGGTAGCTGTTGAAGATGAAGGTGGGTCCCACCCTCCATGTGGATCCAACGCAGCGGCCAAGTGGCATTTCCGTCCAAAGAGGGCATATGAGACAACTTTGCTAACGTTGAGGGCATATTTGACTTCACACTTTAACGGAGGGCAAATATAACCCTTTCTCAAAAGTATGATGACAAATATAACCCTTTTCCCTTAAAATTAACAAATCTAAATATATTGAAATTAGTAATTTTTTAATATAGGGTTGATATATAATGAGTAGGGTATTATTTGACTTATTAGATTGAACATATATGTAATGAACTAATATATTAATGGATAGTGGGGTAGCCTAAACATAAGGTATAAGAATTTGGTTTTCGGATATCCAAAAATCCGAATCCGATCCAATATTCAAAAATTTAAAAATTAAATCCGAAACCTAATTAAAAATCTTAAAATTTCAAATATAAGTTCAAAATATTCAATTTCGATTTTGAGTTTATCCAAACTATGCACACCCCTAGTGTATCACGTCTACTATTCATTTGTGATAATCATATACTTAATAATCGATTTAATTATATATAGTTTAAGTCGATAACAATGAGAGTGTATTTACACCCGTCACAATATGTACGTACATCCACTCAAGTTGAGGATGATGTACATCGATACATACATCAATGGTGGCTCAAGAGATGAGAGGGGTATGCATTTTATATTTGGACATGGAGATAGAGGTATAATTGATTGATCGAGAAAGGCGTATGAGAATATTATTCTTGTTTCTACTGACGAATTTCATAATTACTGACTAAATAATTAAGAGAAATTACTAAGCAAACTCAGATGAAATAGATAATTAAAGGTTGTTCTAGCTATCTAATCAATCTAACTTAATATTTCAACAAATTAAACTTCTAATCCACCGTAACAATCACAAACTGTGGGTGTGTTTGTTAACACTAGGATTCATACCATATTTACGGAAATGAAAGAGGAACCCTAGTTATACGAAAGGAAAGAGAAAGTGGAAAGACATAGAAGTGTATCGTATTACATAAAAGAATTTCCAAAATCTCACATTAAAAATATCTCATCACTATTTATAGTTGTACAATTAAAGATGAGCTGAAATTAAAAACTAATATAGCTTGGCCCGGTCAGCTTCCCGTTTGGCTCACAGTTGGGCCTTCTTTAATCTTCACAGTGTTCGGTATGAAGAAAATATTTGGGCTGGGTTAACTTCCAGTTGGGCTCATAGTTGGGCCTGATTTAATCTTCACACACCCCTTAAACTAGAGGGTGAAAACACACCAAGCTTGGATAGAATGCCATAGTGGAGAGGACCTGGGAGAGCCTTTGTCATAATATCTTCCAACTGATTAGCACTGATGATAAAATATAGAGAAATAAGGTCATCATTCAAACATGTGCGCACATACTGACAATCAATCTTGATATGTTTCGTGTGTTCATGAAATTGCAAAGTAGCTTGGCTGTCATAATGAACTGAAATGGATAGACCTAGATCACCAAGTATGCACACAAGCCAAGAAATTTCTTCAACTCTCTTTCTGAGAGCTCTGTATTCAGCTTTAGCTGAAGATAAATATGCAATAGGTTGTTTCTTGCCTTTCCATTAAACGAGACTGCCTATAAGGGTGATAAAAAATCCAGTAACAGACTTGCTAGACATGGGTCCGGCAGCCCAATCAGAATCTGAATAAGAATTGAGGGTGAAATCAGGAGAACTTGATAATAAAATACCTTGAGTTATGTCGTTCATGAGATATCTAAAAACATGTAGACCAGCCAACATATGTGGAACTCTTGTCTGTTGTAAGAACCGACTTAAATGTTGGACTGAGAAGGCAATGTCAGATCTGGTGTGTTGTAAAAATTGAGCTTGCCTACCAATCTCCGAACATACTAGATCGCAAAGAGACTCACCTGAGTCCATAGTGAGTTTGACAGAAGGATCTAAAGGGGTGGAAACATAATCAAACGTTGGAACTTGAATTCAACCATCAAATCGAGTGTATTCTTGTTGATTCATGATATAGACTTGGAAATGAGTAGAGATTTATATACCAAAAATGGATTGAACCTAATTTTTTGATTTTGAACTTGTCATTAAGAAACTTTTTCAGAGATTTCAACTCATGAATATTATCACCAGCTAGCAAGATATCATCAACATAAACTGCTAGCAAAATCAAAGAACATGAGACTGATTTGGTAAACAATGAGTAGTCATTTTTGCTGGAGGTATAACTTATGAACAGTAATGTCTCAGACAGCTTTGAAAGTCACTGTCTCGATGTCTGTCTAATGCCATAGAGTGACTTTGTAAGTATGCAAACTGGTTAATAGGAAGCGGAAGAAGAGGAAATCTGAAGACCAGGAGGCACTTTCATGTAGACCTCTTCATGGAGAGTTCCATTAAGAAAAACATTATTCACATCCATTTGGAAAATAGTCCAAATTTCTTTTTAACAAAGAAGATCCATTAAACACTTGATAGTAGTAAGTTTGATGACTGTAGAGAAAGTTTCAGTGAAGTAAATTCTCTTCCTTTGAGTATCTCCCATAATGACTAGTCTGGCTTTATATCTCTCAATGGTCTCATCTGTTTTTTTTCTTAATTTTGTAAACCCATTTACAAAGGATAGCTTTCATGTTAGGAGGAAGAAGGGTAATATCCCAGGTCTGATTTTTATCAAGGGACTAAATATTTTAGTCATCCCTTCCTACCATGTAGGATGTCCAGTACTTTCTGGTAAAACTGAGATTCATGCAATCCATAGAAACCTTGCAAGAAACAGTAGCACTAGAACAAAAATAATCAGAAAGATAAGTAGGTTGTTGCTTTAGTCTAGCAGACTGTCTCTGAGGAGGAGGTGGAGGAAGGACATGAAATGATGTAGGATAAGGAACTGGAGTAGTAGAAGTAGGAAGACTTGAAGGACCAAAATTAAAATCAGGGATAAGTTGACTGGAAGGAGATGAAGAATGAGTAGGATAAGGTATAGTAGGAGTGTCCACAAAAGTAGGGACTGAACTAGAAGGAAAAAGGATGGGGAGGATCTAGTTTGATAGTGAAAAATGTTCTCATGGAAGATAACATCCTTAGAATAGAAATTGAATGAGAAGTGAGATTGAACAGTTTATATCCCTTCTTACCGGTTGGGTAGCCTAGAAACTGTTACACCTCGTAGCTTCGCCTTCTGCCATATTGTCAATAAATATCGAAGTCTCGAGAAGTGGTACGACCTTACAGAAGGGTAATGAAGGTTTACAACTTATTTATGGAAGTACAAGAGTATTTGGAAGTTAAACGGGTTGAAGAAAGTATGTTTTAATGAAATTGGGAACCTGTGTATTTTGACGGGAAGATTGACGGATCGTCAAAGAACAAGAATCCATCATCAAATTGTTTGAAATTTTTGGTTCTCAGGGTTGTATCGATGGTCCAAGTTGACGGGTCACAAACCGTCACCAATCTATGGCGGAATTTTTGACGTTAATCTTGGGTTTTCCAAATGCTTCATATTTCCTCAACAACAAACCCTAACACTCTCCCTAGACCCTCTATAAGTTACCGCAACACCCTAAGTCGAAATCAAATCCAATTCATGCAAGGATAACGTAATAAATCTCGTAATTATCATAGAACCTATCTTCTCTGCATTAGGCTGATCTTGGAAAACCTTGGAAAAGGGACAAGCTCACTGTTTTATTAGGATTTAGATGTTTAAAGATAAATTTCATCCTCCTCTACTCATGTATATAATTAATTGTTAGTTTGGAGAAAGTTATGAAAAAAGTTTCATAGTCAAAAATTCGTAAACTTATGAAATCCTCGTAGTAGAAATCGTTGGCCTGTTTCACTCTAAGCATGAATGGAATTTGATAATTGGATTTATTATGTATGTTATGGATTAATAAGAATGTAGTTTTAAGGATTGTGAAATTGAATCACCTAAGACTTTTCGTATAAGCAAAGCTTAAAGAATCGTTTAAGCTTAAAGAATCGTTTATGCTTAAAATTATCGAATAATACCTGCATAAGCTTTATGTGGAAATTGTGTTAGGAAAATCATGGGATTGAATTACATGAGTATCTCTTGTAAAAGAATCTAAGAATCCGAGGTGTTCGAAGTTGTCGATAAGATACCCACATGAATCTTTCTATGTAATTTGTATTCAATATTGATATCAATTTTTATGTGATATAAATAATCATCCGTATGAAGTGTGAGGACTTGTATGACGATTGTAGCGTCAAGAACAAGGTATGTTAAGGCTCATTTCTTCATTCTTTGGTCATGATCTATGAATAACATAATCATAATGACAGCATATCAAAAAGGAACTCTATTCGTATGATTGAGAGCATGTGAACCTCATTGTTTCATGTTGACATATAGTTCCTGAATTTTATAGTTGTTTCTCGTCAAAGACAGTGCTCATATTGTTTTCCTTTGAAGCTTATATTTTCCCTATGATTCTTGTCGGTTCTTAAATAATTGATACATACATAATTACATAATGATAATAGGAGGATAACGACCTTGATTCACTCTGATTTGATTTCATAAGGCCCTTCAGAGTCTATCTTGCATTGCATTTATATATTTGTAGCTATTTTCTTACTGAGTTGCGCCATAGTCGATCAGGTATTACACGTAGATGTGCACCCAGTTGTAGTTAGTTTCGATATTATCCAGTCCCATATCGAGGTCGGATACGACTGAGTCCTCATCATGGCCAGTACGATATATATATATATATATATATATATATTGTGATATGATTTTCCCCACAGAGAGGATGGATTTACTTTATATGGCCCCACTGAGCGGTTCGGTTTTTACAAACATGCATTCATTTTCATGGTTTTGTCAGGTAGGCCCACAGAGGCTTGCTATGAGTTTTAGTTTTACTTCTATACCCTTATCTCTTATTATATGTCTTCTGTCTACATTAGTTATTAGTTATCTACCTGACATATTCAGTACATGTACCGATGTCCCTTTCCGGGGACACTCTGTTTCATGCTTGCAGGTACAGATAGAGACTAATTAAACTTCTAATCCACCGTAACAATCACAAACTGTGGGTGTGTTTGTTAACACTAGAATTCATACCATATTTACGGAAATGAAAAAGGAACCCTAGTTATACGAAAGGAAAGAGAAAGAGGAAAGACATAGAAGTCTATCGTATTACATAAAAGAATTTCCAAAATCTCTCATTAAAAATATCTCATCACTATTTATAGGTGTACAATTAAAGATGAGCTGAAATTAAAAACTAATATAGCTTGGCCCGGTCAGCTTCCCGTTCGGCTCACAGTTGGGCCTGCTTTAATCTTCACAGTGTTCGGTATGAAGAAAATATTTGGGCTGGGGTAACTTCCAGTTGGGCTCATAGTTGTGCCTGGTTTAATCTTCACACACCCCTTAAACTAGAGGGTGAAAACACACCAAGCTTGGATAGAATGCCATAGTGGAGAGGACCTGGGAGAGCCTTTGTCATAATATCTTCCAACTGATTAGCACTGATGATAAAATATAGAGAAATAAGGTCATCATTCAAACATGTGCGCACATACTGACAATCAATCTTGATATGTTTCGTGTGTTCATGAAATTGCAAAGTAGCTTGGCTGTCATAATGAACTGAAATGGATAGACCTAGATCACCAAGTATGCACACAAGCCAAGAAATTTCTTCAACTCTCTTTCTGAGAGCTCTGTATTCAGCTTTAGCTGAAGATAAATATGCAATAGGTTGTTTCTTGCCTTTCCATTAAACGAGACTGCCTATAAGGGTGATAAAAAATCCAGTAACAGACTTGCTAGACATGGGTCCGGCAGCCCAATCAGAATCTGAATAAGAATTGAGGGTGAAATCAGGAGAACTTGATAATAAAATACCTTGAGTTATGTCGTTCATGAGATATCTAAAAACATGTAGACCAGCCAACATATGTGGAACTCTTGTCTGTTGTAAGAACCGACTTAAATGTTGGACTGAGAAGGCAATGTCAGATCTGGTGTGTTGTAAAAAATTGAGCTTGCCTACCAATCTCCTGAACATACTAGGATCAGCAAGAGACTCACCTGAGTCCATAGTGAGTTTGACAGAAGGATCTAAAGGGGTGGAAACATAACTGAAACGTTGGAACTTGAATTCAACCATCAAATCAGTAGTGTATTCTTGTTGATTCATGATATAGACTTGGAAATGAGTAGAGATTTATATACCAAAAATGGATTGAACCTAATTTTTTGATTTTGAACTTGTCATTAAGAAACTTTTTCAGAGATTTCAACTCATGAATATTATCACCAACTAGCAAGATATCATCAACATAAACTGCTAGCACAATCAAAGAACATGAGACTGATTTGGTAAACAATGAGTAGTCATTTTTGCTGGAGGTATAACTTATGAACAGTAATGTCTCAAACAGCTTTGAAAGTCACTGTCTCGATGTCTGTCTAATGCCATAGAGTGACTTTTTAAGTATGCAAACTGGTTAATAGGAAGCGGAAGAAGAGGAAATCTGAAGACCAGGAGGCACTTTCATGTAGACCTCTTCATGGAGAGTTCCATTAAGAAAAACATTATTCACATCCATTTGGAAAATAGTCCAGGTCTTTTTAACAGCAAGATCCATTAAACACTTGATAGTAGTAAGTTTGATGACTGTAGAGAAAGTTTCAGTGAAGTAAATTCTCTTCCTTTGAGTATCTCCCATAATGACTAGTCTGACTTTATATCTCTCAGTGGTCTCATCTGTTTTTTTTCTTAATTTTGTAAACCCATTTACAAAGGATAGCTTTCATGTTAGGAGGAAGAAGGGTAATATCCCAGGTCTGATTTGTATCAAGGGACTAAATATTTTAGTCATCCCTTCCTACCATGTAGGATGTCCAGTACTTTCTGGTAAAACTGAGATTCATGCAATCCATAGAAACCTTGCAAGAAACAGTAGCACTAGAACAAAAATAATCAGAAAGATAAGTAGGTTGTTGCTTTAGTCTAGCAGACTGTCTCTGAGGAGGAGGTGGAGGAAGGACATGAAATGATGTAGGATAAGGAACTGGAGTAGTAGAAGTAGGAAGACTTGAAGGACCAAAATTAAAATCAGGGATAAGTTGACTGGAAGGAGATGAAGAATGAGTAGGATAAGGTATAGTAGGAGTGTCCACAAAAGTAGGGACTGAACTAGAAGGAAAAAGGATGGGGAGGATCTAGTTTGATAGTGAAAAATGTTCTCATGGAAGATAACATCCTTAGAATAGAAATTGAATGAGAAGTGAGATTGAACAGTTTATATCCCTTCTTACCGGTTGGGTAGCCTAGAAACTGTTACACCTCGTAGCTTCGCCTTCTGCCATATTGTCAATAAATATCGAAGTCTCGAGAAGTGGTACGACCTTACAGAAGGGTAATGAAGGTTTACAACTTATTTATGGAAGTACAAGAGTATTTGGAAGTTAAACGGGTTGAAGAAAGTATGTTTTAATGAAATTGGGAACCTGTGTATTTTGAAGGGAAGATTGACGGATCGTCAAAGAACAAGAATCCATCATCAAATTGTTTGAAATTTTTGGTTCTCAGGGTTGTATCGATGGTCCAAGTTGACGGGCTGTCAAACTGGTCGTCAATCTATGGCGGTGGAATTCTTTTGACGGGTTAATCTTGGGTTTTCTCGAAATGCAGTTCATATTTCCTCAACAACAAACCCTAACACTCTCCCTAGACCCTCTATAAGTTACCGCAACACCCTAAGTCGAAATCAAATCCAATTCATGCAAGGATAACGTAATAAATCTCGTAATTATCATAGAACCTATCTTCTCTGCATTAGGCTGATCTTGGAAAACCTTGGAAAAGGGACAAGCTCACTGTTTTATTAGGATTTAGATGTTTAAAGATAAATTTCATCCTCCTCTACTCATGTATATAATTAATTGTTAGTTTGGAGAAAGTTATGAAAAAAGTTTCATAGTCAAAAATTCGTAAACTTATGAAATCCTCGTAGTAGAAATCGTTGGCCTGTTTCACTCTAAGCATGAATGGAATTTGATAATTGGATTGATTATGTATGTTATGGATTAATAAGAATGTAGTTTTAAGGATTGTGAAATTGAATCACCTAAGACTTTTCGTATAAGCAAAGCTTAAAGAATCGTTTAAGCTTAAAGAATCGTTTATGCTTAAAATTATCGAATAATACCTGCATAAGATTTATGTGGAAATTGTGTTAGGAAAATCATGGGATTGAATTACATGAGTATCTCTTGTAAAAGAATCTAAGAATCCGAGGTGTTCGAAGTTGTCGATAAGATACCCACATGAATCTTTCTATGTAATTTGTATTCAATATTGATATCAATTTTTATGTTATATAAATAATCATCCGTATGAAGTGTGAGGACTTGTATGACGATTGTAGCGTCAAGAACAAGGTATGTTAAGGCTCATTTCTTCATTCTTTGGTCATGATCTATGAATAACATAATCATAATGACAGCATATCAAAAAGGAACTCTATTCGTATGATTGAGAGCATGTGAACCTCATTGTTTCATGTTGACATATAGTTCCTGAATTTTATAGTTGTTTCTCGTCAAAGACAGTGCTCATATTGTTTTCCTTTGAAGCTTATATTTTCCCTATGATTCTTGTCGGTTCTTAAATAATTGATACATACATAATTACATAATGATAATAGGAGGATAACGACCTTGATTCACTCTGATTTGATTTCATAAGGCCCTTCAGAGTCTATCTTGCATTGCATTTATATATTTGTAGCTATTTTCTTACTGAGTTGCGCCATAGTCGATCAGGTATTACACGTAGATGTGCACCCAGTTGTAGTTAGTTTCGATATTATCCAGTCCCATATCGAGGTCGGATACGACTGAGTCCTCATCATGGCCAGTACGATATATATATATATATATATATATATATATATATATATATATATATATTGTGATATGATTTTCCCCACAGAGAGGATGGATTTACTTTATATGGCCCCACTGAGCGGTTCGGTTTTTACAAACATGCATTCATTTTCATGGTTTTGTCAGGTAGGCCCACAGAGGCTTGCTATGAGTTTTAGTTTTACTTCTATACCCTTATCTCTTATTATATGTCTTCTGTCTACATTAGTTATTAGTTATCTACCTGACATATTCAAGACATATGCACCGATGTCCTTTCAGGGACACTCTGTTTCATGCTTGCAGGTACAGATAGAGACTAATTAAACTTCTAATCCACCGTAACAATCACAAACTGTGGGTGTGTTTGTTAACACTAGGATTCATACCATATTTACGGAAATGAAAAAGGAACCCTAGTTATACGAAAGGAAAGAGAAAGAGGAAAGACATAGAAGTCTATCGTATTACATAAAAGAATTTCCAAAATCTCTCATTAAAAATATCTCATCACTATTTATAGGTGTACAATTAAAGATGAGCTGAAATTAAAAACTAATATAGCTTGGCCCGGTCAGCTTCCCGTTCGGCTCACAGTTGGGCCTGCTTTAATCTTCACAGTGTTCGGTATGAAGAAAATATTTGGGCTGGGTTAACTTCCAGTTGGGCTCATAGTTGTGCCTGGTTTAATCTTCACACACCCCTTAAACTAGAGGGTGAAAACACACCAAGCTTGGATAGAATGCCATAGTGGAGAGGACCTGGGAGAGCCTTTGTCATAATATCTTCCAACTGATTAGCACTGATGATAAAATATAGAGAAATAAGGTCATCATTCAAACATGTGCGCACATACTGACAATCAATCTTGATATGTTTCGTGTGTTCATGAAATTGCAAAGTAGCTTGGCTGTCATAATGAACTGAAATGGATAGACCTAGATCACCAAGTATGCACACAAGCCAAGAAATTTCTTCAACTCTCTTTCTGGGAGCTCTGTATTCAGCTTTAGCTAAAGATAAAGATGCAATAGGTTGTTTCTTGCCTTTCCATTAAACGAGACTGCCTCTAAGGGTGATAAAAAATCCAGTAACAGACTTGCTAGACATGGGTCCGGCAGCCCAATCAAAATCTGAATAAGAATTGAGGGTGAAATCAAGAGAACTTGATAATAAAATACCTTGAGTTATGTCGTTCATGAGATATCTAAAAACATGTAGACCAGCCAACATATGTGGAACTCTTGTCTGTTGTAAGAACCGACTTAAATGTTGGACTGAGAAGGCAATGTCAGGTCTGGTGTGTTGTAAAAAATTGAGCTTGCCTACCAATCTCCTGAACATACTAGGATCAGCAAGAGACTCACCTGAGTCCATAGTACGTTTGACAGAAGGATCTAAAGGGGTGGAAACATAACTGAAACGTTGGAACTTGAATTCAACCATCAAATCAGTAGTGTATTCTTGTTGATTCATGATATAGACTTGGGAATGAGTAGAGATTTATATACCAAAAATGGATTGAACCTAATTTTTTGATTTTGAACTTGTCATTAAGAAACTTTTTCAGAGATTTCAACTCATGAATATTATCACCAGCTAGCAAGATATCATCAACATAAACTGCTAGCACAATCAAAGAACATGAGACTGATTTGGTAAACAATGAGTAGTCATTTTTGCTGGAGGTATAACTTATGAACAGTAATGTCTCAAACAGCTTTGAAAGTCACTGTCTCGATGTCTGTCTAATGCCATAGAGTGACTTTTTAAGTATGCAAACTGGTTAATAGGAAGCGGAAGAAGAGGAAATTTCAAGACCAGGAGGCACTTTCATGTAGACCTCTTGATGAAGAGTTCCATTAAGAAAAACATTATTCACATCCATTTGGAAAATAGTCCAGCTCTTTTTAACAGCAAGATCCATTAAACACTTGATAGTAGTAAGTTTGATGACTGTAGAGAATGTTTCAGTGAAGTAAATTCTCTTCCTTTGAGTATCTCCCATAATGACTAGTCTGGCTTTATATCTCTCAATGGTCTCATCTGCTTTTTTTCTTAATTTTGTAAACCCATTTACAAAGGATAGCTTTCCTGTTAGGAGGAAGAGGGGTAATATCCCAGGTCTGATTTGTATCAAGGGACTAAATATTTTGGTCATCGCTTCCTACCATGTTGGATATCCAGTACTTTCTGGTAAAACTTAGATTCATGCAATCCAGAGAAACCTTGCAAGAAACAGTAGCACTAGAAAAAAAAAAATCATAAAGATAAGTAGGTTGTTGCTTTAGTCTAGCAGACTGCCTCTGAGGAGTAGGTGGAGGAAGGACAGGAAATGATGTAGGATAAGGAACTGGAGTAGTAGAAGTAGGAAGACTTGAAGGACCAAAATTAAAATAAGGGATATGATGACTGGAAGGAGATGAAGAATGAGTAGGATAAGGTATCGTAGGAGTGTCCACAAAAGTAGGGACTGAACTAGAAGGAAAAAGGATGGGGTGGATCTAGTTTGATAGTGAAAAATGTTCTCATGGAAGATAATATCCCTAGAATAGAAATTGAATGAGAAGTGAGATTGAAAAGTTTATATCCCTTTTTATCGGTTGGGTAGCCTAGAAACTGTTACACCTCGTAGCTACGCCTTCCACCATATTGTCAATAAATACCGAAGTCTCGAGAAGTGGTACGACCTTACAGAAGGGTAATGAAGGTTTACAACTTATTTATGGAAGTACCAGAGTATTTGGAAGTTAAACGGGTTGAAGAAAGTATGTTTTAATGAAATTGGGAACCTGTGTATTTTGACGGAAAGATTGACGGATCGTCAAAGAACAAGAATCCATCATCAAATTGTTTGAAATTTTTGGTTCTCAGGGTTATATCGATGGTCCAAGTTGACGGGCTGTCAAACTGGCCGTCAATCTATGGCGGTGGAATTCTTTTGACGGGTTCATCTTGGGTTTTCTCGAAATGCAGTTCATATTTCCTCAACAACAAACCCTAACACTCTCCCTAGACCCTCTATAAGTTACCGCAACACCCTAAGTCGAAATCAAATCCAATTCATGCAAGGATAACGTAATAAATCCCGTAATTATCATAGAACCTATCTTCTCTGCATTAGGTTGATCTTGGAAAACCTTGGAAAAGAGACAAGCTCACTATTTTATTAGGATTTAGATGTTTAAAGGTAAATTTCATCCTCCTCTACTCGTGTATATAATTAATTGTTAGTTTGGAGAAAGTTATGAAAAGAGTTTCATAGTCAAAAATTCGTACACTTATGAAATCCTCATAGTAGAAATCGTTGGCCTGTTTCACTCTAAGCATGAATGGAATTTGATAATTGGATTGATTATGTATGTTATGGATTAATAAGAATATGGTTTTAAGGATTGTGAAATTGAATCACCTAAGACTTTTCGTATAAGCAAAGCTTAAAGAATCGTTTATGCTTAAAATTATCGAATAATACCTGTATAAGCTTTATGTGGAAACTGTGTTAGGAAAATCATGGGATTGAATTACATGAGTATCTCTTGTAAAAGAATCTAAGAATCTGAGGTGTTCGAAGTTGTCGATAAGATACCCACATGAATCTTTCTATGTAATTTGGATTCAATATTGATATCAATTTTTATGTGATATAGATAATCATCCGTATGAAGTGTGAGGACTTGTATGACGATTGTAGCGTCAAGGACAAGGTATGTTAAGGCTCATTTCTTCATTCTTTTGTCATGATCTATGAATAACATAATCATAATGACAACATATCAAAAAGGAACTCTACTCGTACGATTGAGAGCATGTGAACCTCATTGTTTCATGTTGACATATAGTTCCTGGATTTTATAGTTGTTTCTCGTCAAAGACACTACTCGTCTTGTTTTCCTTTGAAGCTTATATTTTCCCTATGATTCTTGTCGGCTCTTAAATAATTGATACATACATAATTACATAATGATAATAGGAGGATAACGACCTTGAGTCACTCTGATTTGATTTCATAAGGCCCTTCAGAGTCTATCTTGCATTGCATTTATTTATATGTAGCTATTTTCTTACTGAGTTGCGCCATATTCGATCAGTTATTACACGTAGATGTGCACCCAGTTGTAGTTAGTTTTGATATTATCGAGTCTCACATATGGGTCGGGTACGACTGAGTCCTCCTAATGGCCAGTACGATATATATATATATATATATATATATATATTGTGATATGATTCTCCCCACAGAGAGGATGGATTTACTTTATATGGCCCCACTGAGCGGTTCGATTTTTACAAACATGCATACATTTTCATGGTTATGCCAGGTAGGCCCACAGAGGCTTGTTATGAGTTTTAGTTTAACTTCTATACTCTTATCTCTTATGATATGTCTTCTGTCTACATTAGTTATTAGTTATCTACCTGACATATTCAGTACATGTACCGATGTCCCTTTCCGGGGACACTGCATTTCATGCTTGCAGGTACAGATAGAGATGCAGATAATTTCCTCACAATAGGACTCAACTCAACTGGAGTTCATCACGCTCCACTCTTCCGGAGTTGTATAGTAAGCTGAAAGGTATGATGGATATGCATATGCATAAATTTGGGTATAAAAGGCCATATCCCGATAAGTTATTGTTAGTATACTCTTTAGAGGCTTGTAGACAGTCATGTTGTGTATGATGGTCGTGTTTGGCCTTGTCAACCTCTCCAGTAGATTTACTATGCTTATGTAGGCCTTGTTATATATATAGATGTATGGTTTTGAGCCTTTTTTGAGTGCATGTGACTATGTCCTTATTAAGTTGAGTATGTGTCAGAGGCCTCGTCGGCCCATGAGTGGTTGTATATCTCTCAGATATCAGGATCGGTACGCTCGATCCTTAGGGCGTCGGGTTCCAGGCACGCCCCCTGATGTTGGGGTGTGACAGAAACACACAAGAGATAGACCTTGGTTGAAACTCGTCTCTGTTAACCTTTGGAAAAATGGCAAAGCAAAAACAACCAAATGATCTAAGGTGTGAATAAGAAGGTGGATAATTGTGTTGTTTTTCATAAGGAAAAAGGTTATTTCGGAGAGGAGAATGCATTTTATTTATGAGATACGTGGTTGTGAGGACACAATCACCCCACTATTTAAGGGAAAGATGAGACTGGAATATAAGGGCTCTTAAAATTTCTAAGAGGTGCTTATATTTTCTTCCACAACATCATTTTGTTGAGGAGTATGTGGAATGGTTGTTTGGTGTAAAATGCCTTGTTGGCAAAGAAAATAGATGCTTCAGAACCACATCCCAATTCAAAAGCATTATCTGATTTAAAATTTTAAACAAGAGAGTGAAAATGAACCTTGACCATGGAAGTGAAAGATTTAAGAATGAACAATCCATTGCTTTTGCAAGAAATAAGATGAGTCTAGTTGGCTCTAGTATAATCATCAACTAGAGTTAAAAAATATCTAAAACCGTTATATTGTCCTTGTATTATAAGCGCCCCAAATATCCACATGGACTAAATGAAAAGGGGAATTGGATTAAATAGTACTATCTTGGAAAGGCAATCTTTGTTGCCTGGTCATAGGGAAAATGACAAATAAAAGGTTGTTTAGGAGATACTTGATGTGAAATGTGAGAAATAGATTTTATTTTGTTAAAAGGCATCTGCCCAAGTCTTTGGAGTCAAATCAGATCTATTTGATTCACAATATGAATGGAATTACATGTAGAAACAGTGAAATGGGGAGTAGATGATGAACTATTACAAGTAGGAACAAAATTTACAAAAACAGAATCAGAATCAGAATCTGAGTGGTTATTACAAATAAAATGAATGGGGTCAGAAGTCTTATTACAAGCAACATGAATGAAACTAGAGACAAAATGTTCTGCGACATTAGAGAGTGGGGAAAATATGGAAGAAAACAGATCATCATTAGGATGTAGGTAGTATAATCTACTACCCGCAGCCTTACCAATAACCAGTGGTCTCTTCAGAGAAGGGCCTTGTAAATAATAATTATACTTGGTAAGTATTGATATACAATTCACCTGAGAAATAAGATGATGAATGGAAATGAGATTGAAATGGAAGGAAGGTACAATAAGAACATTGAGTAAAGTAATATCATTCCTGAGACTTAAAGATCCAGTTCATAAAACTTTTACTTTATATCCATTAAAAAGTGTAACAAGAAAAGGTTTGGGCAAATGTACAAGATTTTTAAGAGATGTTTGTGAGGGATCATGTGATTAGTAGCTCCTGAATCCAAAATTCAATGATTTACACCTACTTGGGAACTAGCACATATAAAATCTACAGAATTAACAGCATAGGCACTGAACAAACCTGCAAAATGGGCAAATCCAGAATTGTCTACAACCTGATCAGCAGGGATCTGATTTTGTTAGAATATGGTCAAAAGATGATGATACTGTTATGGAGTGAACTCGTGAGGATAAGTGGAATTAGCAAAGTGTTGAGGTATGGTAGGAGATGCAACATGTGCATGAAATAGAGTTTCAGTCTGAACAAGTGAGACTGACTTCTTATCCTTGGTGAACTTGAAATCAGAAGGAAATCCATATAGCCTATAACACTTGTCAATGATGCGGTTTGTCTTCTTGCAGTACTTACAGAATAGACCACTACCATGCATACCATTTGATCTTGAATTTTTCTTAGGATCAAAATTCACTCTCTGGTTGTAGACTCTGGAATTGTTAGTAGATGAGGAAGGAATAGAACTAGGAAATCTGTTAGAAGTGGAGGGTGTAAGGAAGGCAGGAGAACTACTTGAGAAATTGAGAGCAGAAGAATGGTCCTTCTGACTCTCATCTTGTTGTAAAAGGGAGTAAGCTTTACTGATATCTGGGAGTGAGTTCATCATCAAGTTAGTGCTTTTCACAGTAGAGTAAGACTCATTCAAACCATTCAAAAACTGAAATAGTTGATGGTCGGCTATGAATTTATGTAGTGCACCACATGTGCAGACTGGGCCTACATATGTACAATTCAACTCATCCCATAAGGTTTTAAGTTTGGTGAAATAGGTAGCTATATCGTATGAACCCTGAACAATGGAAGATATTTCCCTTTGAAATTAGATATATTTAGATCTATTAGAGTTCCCAAATCTATCATCTATATCTTTCCAGACTTTACTAGCAGTTTTAAGACATATTACACTTGTGGCTATCTCCCTAGACACAGAGTTGGTGATCCAGGACTTCACCATGTCATTTCACCTCTCTCTATAGGGATAGTATGGTAAATCTGGAGTCGTAAGAGGTACCCTACCATCTATGAGTCCTATTTTATTTTTAGCGGAAAGAGAAGTCAACATACTACTTCTCCAGGTGACAAAGCCATTTCCATTGAAGGGAACATATACCAATTGACTTCCCGAATTATCCGAGGGATGTACATAGAAAGAATGAGAAGGATCGAGAGTGAAAGGGACAAAACCCGCAGTGTTAGGTGTGGAACTTGTGTTCCCGTTGACACCAACACTAGTCATGATAATATAGCAGATCAAAAT
Source organism: Przewalskia tangutica (assembly GCA_029844215.1). NCBI lineage: Eukaryota > Viridiplantae > Streptophyta > Magnoliopsida > Solanales > Solanaceae > Przewalskia > Przewalskia tangutica. The sequence continues at coordinate 46,567,703 of CM056723.1, forward strand.
TTGAAATCAATGATATACAAAAAGCAACAACCAACAATATAGAGATAATATACTGCAAGGCTCTAATCTGAGAGATAAAAGATGAAAATACCACACTTCTTCTTAAACCTGAAGAAGAAAGGTTTTGCTCAACCGAAACACTAAACACTAGTCGAACCTTTCGTACATTTCTTCAAAAATCACCAATTGAACCAACAAACCGGACCATTAATGACCTTCGCAACTCAAAATTAGTAGAAACCGCTGATTGAACCAACAAATCGGACCATTAACGACATTCACAACTCGAAAACAGAAAAAATCGAAGAAGAAACTCAATTTAGTGCTTTGTATAGTGAAACCCTAATTTGAACAGTGAAGCCCTAACTCTGGCAAAACTAAAAAAAACTTAGAAACTCCGGTGGAGGGTACTATCGGAGGATAGATCGGAGATCGGTTGTTCCGATTCACCGCTCTGATACCATGTTAACACAAGTATTCATACCAAATTTGCAAAAATGAAAGAGGAACCCTAGTTATACGAAAGGAAAGAGAGAGAAGTATGTCGTATTTACATAAAATTTTGTCAAAATCTCTCATTAAATATATCTCATCACTATTTATATTAAAGATGAGCTGAAATAAAAAATTAATATAGCTTGGCCCGGTCAGCTTCCCGTTCGGCTCACAGTTGGGCCTGCTTTAATCTTCACAGTGTTCGGTATGAAAAAAATATTTTCTAGAAAAATAAGTGAATTTCTTACTTATTTTCTTGTGTTCGTTACATAATATCTTAAAAGTTATTGTAAGTAATTTAGATAAATATTATAGAATGTGGGGTGGTGGGGTATGGTGTGGGGTGGTGGGGATGGGGGCTACGATACGGTGGTCTCGTGAAGGTGTGTTTAAGGGTGGGGAGGACACAATCAACATTGAATGCCATTGTAGAACTTGTTTACCCTACTTTTACTAGAGAAGTTATTTTCGTTATCTTTAAAGAATTTCTTTTCCTAGAGAAAAATATTTTTCAAAAAAATTGACAGAACATCAAAGTATTTTCCTTTATACAAAACACGTCGTTAATGTATTTTGTTTTTTGTTTTTTCGGGTTTAGACACTATAAAAAAAAGGTCTACCGTGACGATTTTTAACCGTCATGAAAGGCCTTTCGTGACGGTTTTTCTAAGTGTCACGGTAGGTACTGTCACAAATTCGTGACGGTTGTTGTGACGGTTTTTTGTGACGGTTATTGTAACGATTTTTGTGACGGTTATAAAAACCGTCACAAAATGTGATGTTTGACTTTGACTTTACCCTCTCTTTTTTTAAATTTTCCCGCGAAATTGTTAATTAAATAATATTTTTTGGCAGAAAATTTTAAATAAAATTAATTTAAATTGGCGGAATTTTTTTATTAAATTTGATTTAAATTGCCATCCACATAATGAAAATTTTCTAATACATTAAATCGAAACATTACAAATTGTTTTACAAAACACCTAATGTTATCATCAAATACAATAAAAAATATAATATGAGAATCTCATCCATTGGAAACTTGTGCGATTCGAATAAATCTTCATCTCTGTAGAATTCCACTTTGCTATGTCGTATTGTTCGAATGTTCCTCGCAAAGTGTAAAAGAAAGGAAGTTAGAAAAATAAATAAATGCGAGTAAAACCTTCAGATCCGTATAAAACAATAGGAGTTTTAATTACGGAAGACTCAAACTTATTAAACTAACTAAAAGATATTTAAACTAGACATGCAAACATTTAAATAAGATATATATTTCACAAGGTTGTAACTAAAGCAAAAATCATATAAAGAGGGAGTGAAGAGAACTTAGCGGTATTTCGCTTTTATTTTCCTTTTCTGCGCAGGCTTTAACTTCGGGATGCGTCTCCGGGTACCTGCAAAAATACTTAGTAAAAGAGTTAGTAAAATAATAAATAAATGCGAGTAAAACCTCCGGATCCGTATAAAACAATAGGAGTTTTGATTACAGAGGGCTCAGATCTATATTTTTTGTAAAGGGACATCCCAAACAAGTCATGACTGCGAACAAGTGACTCGTCAGTCAATCTAGTCGCCCCGCCAAGTATGTTGGTATCCGGTATATATGTGAAAAATCCATAAGTGTCATCATCGCCCTTTTTTTTCCGAAGGAAAGCAAACAGAGGGACAACCTTTCCGGAAGGGTCATGACCTCAAATTAATTATTCTCATCAGCCCAAGTGTAGTATCTTGTTCAAATCAGTAAATAACCATAACCGAAGGGACGCGACCTCAATTTCAATTTCATTGGCCTAAGTGTAGTATCTTGTTCAAATCAGTAAGTAACCAAAACCGAAGGGACGCAACCTCAATTTCAATTTCATTGGCCTAAGTGTAGCATCGTGTTCAAATCAGGGAAGTATTCAAAGTACAACAGTTGTATGAAACAACCTCAAAGTAACAGAATGACCAAGAAATCAATAGCAAATGGCCAAGAAATCAGTAGCAAAATGGCCCAAAATACAGCAGTGAAATGGCCAAAATCATAAGAGAAAATGGCCCAAGCAAAATGACCAAGAAATCAGCAGCAAAATAGCCAAGAAATCAGTAGCAAATGGCCAAGAAATCAGTAGCAAAACGACCCAAAATACAGCAGCGAAATGGCCAAGAAATAGTAGCGAAATGGCCCAAAATCAGTAGCAAATGGCCAAAAATTAGCAGCAAAATGGCCAAGAAAATCAGTAGCTAAATGACCAAGAAATCAGTAGCAAAATGGCCCAAAATACAACAGTGAAATGGCGAAAATCAGAAGTGAAAATGGCCAAGAGTCAGTAGCAAAATGGCTAGAAATCAGCAGTAAAATAGCCAAGAAATCAGTAGCAAATGACCAAAAATCAGTAGCGAAATGGCCCAAAACTACAATTGATAAGTGGTACCTGTTCTAAATATAATTTTAGTCCAAAATTATAAGCTTCATCTTTTATCCAACTCCCTTTTGGGGCAGATAAGAAAATCTCCAAACATGATGACCCTTCCACAAACCTCCCCACCCCCAACCTCCAACCTCTCTGCACGAACAAAAATATCTATGAGATGGACAGTGTTAAAATATCAGTCAAACAAGTGAACTCAATATTCCGTAGAAGAGGGTTGGAATATGGGGCCTTGATTGTACATGAAGTGTACCTCCGGCAATATCATTAGGTTGTAAAAGCTAGCATGTGAAAGCTCATGCACAAGAAGGGTTCTGTTTACTTGCTTAATTAGTTATTCCATTCACTTCAAACGACTTTGCAAGAAATATTTAGAACAGGATAAATTCCAGTTGATCTACCATTTTATTTTGGAAATCACAGACCATTGAATGGATCACTCGTAACTATTAGTGGCCCTACTTGAAATATAATGTTAAGTTCGAAACTAGCTAAAGCATAAAGCAAGTTAATAACATCATAAACTCATAAAATTAAAAGTATACTTTGATACTGGCAGGTGCCCACTATAAAACTCTTAAAGTAAAGCTATTCACACTCCCACAACTGCAGGATGTAAAGTATACTTTCGGTGTATCTGCAGGCTGTAAACGATGAAGATAGCATGATGGATTTCATAGAATCATTACACGAATAGGACTTCCACATCAGGAATCATCCTTATTGTTTTTGTACAGTGGGTTTACTAATATGTTTACTCACTTAGCACTATCTTAACGCTAATTTGTTCCTCTTTCTGATATCTAACTTATTTAATCTTTCCGAGGAAGAAAACAAAATCCTTCTACAAGAGAAATGCATTTTGAGTTGCGAACACAAAAATATGACTTCACGTTTGGTGTATAAGGAAAGTATAGCATCTAAATACATTATAAAGCAACAAAAGAAAGTAATCTGACCTTTCATAGCTTGGTCACTCTCCTTCCTAAGCCCTTTAAGGCTCACATAATTTAGCCAGTTCAATTCCTTTCCCCATCTGGATGAATATTCCACTAATGACCTCAACCGGGAGACGTCGATTTAATCTCTGAGCTCTGGTGCTCCCAAAAATCAGTGGCTCACGTTTTTCTAGTCATCCCTGGGTTTCTTCAAATTCCTTATGGTGTATATGAAATATTATTGTATCAAGAAAAAATTCCTTAGCAGTATAAGCCTTCATAATATAATATTATTGTTAAAGTATATATGGGCTTAGCCGTGTGAGCCCATCAGCCGTGGGGTCCTTCCCCTTTTTCATTGTATATTTGGTAAATATTAGACTTAGGTTTGTACCTAAATTAGTAGTGTAATATTACCATAATTGTAAAGTTAGTATTCTTATAGAATAGGGATTCCTAGGTAGAATAGGAAGAAGAGTTTCCTTGTAACTTGTATATATATACCTTTCATTAATAAAAATAATCAAGAGATTATTTCTTTCATGATATCAAGAGTCTAGGTTCTTTTCCTTGCTTTCGCTTCTCAATTTCTTCTAAAAAATACCGTGCAAATCCCTCCCAAATTCTCGATTTTTTCAGCAAAAATTCGAGACCTCCTTCTTCTTTTCTAAAAATTTCATTCTCTGAATCTTGTTTGTTCTATCCTTATGGCTAATAAGAACAATTTTCATCCTGCCCTCTCAGTTTCTAACATCAAGAGCGTCATCCCTATTATTCTTGATCTTGAAAACGTCCAATATGAAACATGGGCGGAGTTATTCAAGATTCATGTTAAAGCACATAAAGTTTTTCACCACATCATCCTTCCTGCTCCTTCAAAAGAGGGTGATAAGGCGACTACATCTAATGTGCTCACTAAAGAAGCAGACCGAGAATTATGGGACATGCTTGATTCCAAGGTTCTTCAGTGGATTTATGCCACTATTTTCTTAGACCTTTTGCAGACGATTATGGAACCCAACTACACAACTATGTCGGTCTGGGATCGATTGCGAGATATGTTCCAAGATAACAGTCATTCTCGGATTGTTATCCTTGAGTGGGAATTTTCACAGGAGGCTATGGTGAATTTTCAAAACGTTTCTTCTTATTGCAAACGTCTCAAGGACTTGGCAGACCAACTCAGCAATGTGGGTTCTCCTATTTCTAATAGTAGTGTAGTTCTTCAGATGGTTGCAGGCCTGTCAGAGGCCTATATCGGTGTTGCTTCAGTTATTCGTCAGAGTAACCCCCTGCCAGGATTTTATCAAGCCCGTTCTATGCTCACTTTGGAAGAAGCCGGTTTGGCTAAGAAAGTAGCGTTTGGGGCCAGTCCTGTCGGCATGATGAATGCTTCCAACTTTCTCCTTTCAATCCAGCCAACGTGACCCAAAATCACAACAACAGGGGTAGGAAGAAATGCCAAAATCAAAAGAATAATGGCAAGAACCGTGGCGGCAAAAACGGGGGCAACCGTCAACAAAGAAGAATAACAGAATCTCGAACCCACGAGGCCCCCTCGATGGCCAAGTGGTCCCAAAGACTTAACGGCTTTACAGTACATGGCGCGCCAACATATAGTGCCGCGGCGCCAACATACAGCACAAGGGCGCCAAGATCAGCCGTATACCCGCCGCGCCCAGCCTTTCTCCCACCTGCACTCGTGGTTCAGACCAACGTATGGGCAGTCCCAGCAATCTAGTATACTTGGGCCTCACCCCCATTAGGCCCACCACGCAGTGGGACACACTCAGACCGATATTGAAGCAGCGATGCACACACTTGGCCTGACTCAACCAGACCCTAATTGGTACATGGACACCGACGCCACTACCCACATGACATCCGATCAAGGTATTCTCTCGTCTTATTACAATTTGAGCACTAATCGTGGTATAACTGTTGGTAATGGCAGTTCTATTCCAATTAAGGGTTATGGTCATAAAACTTTGTCCCCTCCTCATCCACCACTTATCCTGAAAAATACCCTTCATGCCCCAAAATTAATTAAAAATTTAGTATTTGTCCGTAAATTCACAACTGATAACTGGGTTTCTATTAATTTTGATCCATTTGGATTTTCTGTGAAGGATTTCAAGACGGGGAGTCATCTCATGAGGTGTAACAGTGGGGGGGACCTCTATCCAATCACACCAAGTCTCAGCGTCTCGCGTCAAGCTATGACATCCACATTTGCAGCTCTTGCTCCTTCCTTGTGGCATTCTCGTCTAGGTCATCCGGGGTCGTCTATTTTATCTTCTTTAGATAGACAGAAGTTTATTTCTTGTAAGGGTACGCATAGTACTCCACTTTGTCAATCCTGTTGATGCGCGACTTATACACACGCTAAACGCAAGTGCACGTAGCGTGACAAGTAATATAGTCTTAGAAGACCGAGTTATCGCTCAAGGATTAGTGTTCAATTACCAACCTCTATTCTGTAGTATCTATTTGGTGACCGATAATTTGATGATTTGTTTATAGATATGATTATAGATGCTAACTGAATTACTTTACTTTACTTCAGATATGGTGGAAATAGGGCTTCCAAATCTCCTCGACTATCCGCTCGCTTTACTCGTTAATGCAAATAATTAAGGTTCTTCTTCTATTTTGAGATAACAGGTTAACTAAGCCGTTTTATACTCCTGTTAAGGTAATATAAACATTCAACCCCAATGTAGAACCCTTCTATCTTTCGATGACAAGATTGACTACAAATGAGGATTAAGAGCAATAACCTATTACGCTACACAAGTATCGGGGTACTTTCGTCCACGATTTAAACCTATGTTTATTCAACTATAACATATTCACAATCTCCCCTTTCGGCTTTCGATTAGAAATCATACAAGTTATGATAATTAGTGATCAGTTAATTACCAAACAATCAAAACAATTATTGAATAAATCTCAACAATAATAAGAAGAAACCAAAACATGCATTAATTCATAAGAACGAGGTTCAAGCGATTCGACATGGAAAGTCCTAAATTAAGTTAGTTCCTAGTCATAGACATGTCAAGAACTAAAATAATATCCAACATATACTAAAAAGAAATAAAATAAAGAACAAGAAATTACTCAAAAATAAGTCTTCAATCTTGATCTCAAGTTGTGATGAATGGTAAGGTGTGGTACTCCTTCAAATCTGACCTAAAAGGTCCTTTTATATCACCCAAAACGTGCAAAACCTTTTCCTTCTTGGCCTTGGCCAAATCATATTCGGATCTGTCAATTTTCCCGCGTCGACGCCGCGGCCCTACAACCGGCGCCGCGGTGCCGATACTTCTACGGCCGCTTCTTGGCGCGTGGCTCTCTTCTTCTTGATTGGTTGGCCATGGCAACCCTGTTTCTTGCCCGGGTTGCCAACTTTTTAGCTTTTTGAGCTCTGGAACCTCTGTTGCTGCCCTCTTTTCGCTCCTTCTCACCAATGTGCCACTTTAAACCATTGTGACTCAAAAGAAAGAAAATCTTTCCTAACACGATACATATTTGTACAAAAATGGACAATAAACTAACTAAAAATGACTCAAAAGGTGTATATAAAATACACCGATCAAACACCCCCAAACTTAACCTTTGCTCGCCCTCGAGTAAAGATAAAAAAATAGAAACAAAGACACGAAAGAAAAGAAGATAAAATGACTCAAAGACGTTGATCAATTTGCTGCATCATTGTTACTTAGAAAAGCATGAAGGTTAGTAGAATAATATGTAGGAACATATAGCATGGATTTTTAGCATTCTAAACACATCAAGTTAGATATTTCGCAAATTCAATTTAATCATGCTCAATGGAAGTAAGAATACCTAACTATGCATGTTAATTTCAAAATCCTATGGCATGTTTACTTGTTATTCTCCACTAATCATGGATACACACATTAGAGATATTCAGGGCTTTTCAGGGTTGTAATGTAGGCTTAGGCAGGGGTATGTAAAAATAGGCTTTTAGGCTCAATCTTACGTACCATAAGCTCTTTTTCTTTCGATTCTTCCCTTTTATTTTGATTTTTTTCTTTTTAACCTCATACCTATCTTTCCCCTCTTTTGTTTTGAGAGAATAAGGTGTCTGTTGAATAGTAGGAACCCCTAAACTTAGGCTTTTGCCTATTTATGATTACTTTTCATTTGGGTGCATCAAAATTGTTCACTCTCTTTTTGTCTCTTTTCAACACTTTATATTCCAAACACATCAATTTCTTCACTTATGGCACAAGTATGGCATTATAGAGTGTCAAAGAAAGATCTTATTTTTAGGCTCAAAGAGGCTGATTAGGGATACAATTTTTATGTCAGGGATAGGTAAAAATGGGTAAGAAAGGGCTAACAAAGAAATGTCTGAGTCATCTCCCTAACATGTATATCCTAACTATTTCGCCTCAAATAGCAAGCAAGAAGACACATAGGTTTAATCACTAACAATGCATAAATCAAGCAGATACCCCAAATCGTTTGACTTCATGAATTTTTGACATATCTAACCTAAGTGGTCAGATGGTTGCTTCTAATTCCATTACATTATTCAACCTTACTTCACTAGGCGTTTCAAGTAACTACAACATGCATGATCTTAAAAAAAATTAGACTCAAATAAACATAGAAAATAACACAAAAATACATCAAAAATAACTAAGAACTCCCCGCCAAACTTAAATCACACATTGTCCCTAATATGTGCAAGACTAAAAAATAAAAGGAAAACGGGACAACTTACAAACTTGGTTTAAAATGGTGGCGGTGGCGGCGGATAATGCATGGCAGATAACGTCAGAAATCCTGTCAGAATGGAAGAGGGAAATCGTTTCTAGGGCTCTTTATTTTTCAGATTTTTCGTCGCGGCGCCGCGGCGCTCTGAGATTGGCGTCGTGGTGCCCAAACATCTGCGACCCTCTGAACTTCCGGCGCCGTGGCGCCGAGTCGATTTCCTTCATCTCTCACGTTTTTCGTCCTCCACTTTTAGCCCTGTACCTCTCATCACAACATGTAAGCAATACCTTCCGTGAGACTGTTCTAACTAAAACTAAATTGCTTAAATTTAAAAACCTTGGGTTGCCTCCCAAGTAGCGCTGTCTTTACCGTCTTTTAGTCGGACGCAAGTTCCCTATTCATTTTGGAATGAGATAGGCTTATGTATTCCATTTCATTGATCAAATAGGGTTTCAACCTTTGTCCGTTTATCTTGAAAGGGGCTCCCTCTCTCCCTCTCACTTCAACTGCACCATAGGGGAATGCTCTTACAACAGTGTACGGTCCTGACCAACGCGATTTGAGCTTGCCTGGGAACAGCCTCAACCTTGAGTTGAATAAAAGTACTTGTTGTCCTGCTTGGAAGTCTTTTGGGATCAACATCTTATCATGTCATACTTTGGTTCGTTCCTTGTAGATCATTGCATTCTCATAGGCATTGTGTCTGAATTCATCCAACTCGCTCAGCTGTAGCAACCTCTTCTGCCCTGCTGCCTTGACATCCATGTTCAGCTTTCTCATTGCCCAATAAGCCCTGTGTTCCAACTCTACTGGCAGATGACATGCTTTACCAAAAACTAACTTATATGGTAACATTCCAATGGGGGTTTTGAATGATGTTCTGTATGCCCATAGTGCGTCATCCAATTTGATAGACCAATCCTTCCTTGAGCCATCCACCGTATTTTCCAATATACTCTTCACTTCCCTGTTTGAAACTTCTGCTTGTCCATTCGCTTGAGGGTGATAGGGCAATGTGGTGCGGTGGTAGACTCCATATCGGGAAAGCAGTGTATCAAGCTGCTTGTTGCAAAAGTGGCTTCCTTCATCACTAATGATGGCCCTAGGAGTACCAAACCTTGTGAATATTTTTTTTTGGAGGAACCTTTGGACAATCTTACTGTCATTTTCTTTAGTGGCTACCGCTTCTACCCATTTGGACACATAATCCACTTCTAAAAGAATGTATTGATTCCCAAAGGACGACGGGAATGGACCCATGAAGTCGATCCCCCATACATCAAATAGTTCCACCTCCAAGATCTCATTCGAAGGCATTTCATTTCGTCTTGATATGTTCCCTGTTCTTTGACAACGATCATAGCTCTTCACAAAGGTGTGGGCATCCTTGAAGAGGGTTGTCCAATAGAACCCACTTTGTAGTACCTTCGCAGCTATTCTTGATGCCCCAAAATGTCCACCACATTGTAAGGTGTGGCAATGGGTGAGAATCTGGTGCATCTCATCCTCTGGTATACATCGCCTGATGACTTGGTCGGCGCAATATTTGTATAACATTGGCTCCTCCGAATAGTAGTGTTTTACTTCAGAGTAGAACCTCTTCACTTGCTGTCTTGTCAATCCTGGGGGTACTACCTTAGCTGCGAGAAAATTAACAAAATCAGCGTACCAAGGTAACTTAAAGACAGCACTTACTTGAAACAATTGCTCATCTGGGAAGTGATCATTTATCTGCACATCCTTGGTGTTCTGGCTCTCTATGTTTTCCAGCCTTGACAAGTGGTCAGCAACTGAGTTTTCTGTCCCCTTCTTGTCACAGATATCCCTGTCAAATTCTTGTAATAGCAGAACCCATCGGATAAGGCGAGGTTTTGCATCCTTCTTTGTCATTAAGTACTTTATGGCAGAGTGGTCAGTGTATACTATCACTTTATTCCCAATTAAGTATGGCCTAAATTTCTCGAATGCATATACTATTGCTAGCAATTCTTTTTCTGTAGTGGCATAATTCAACTGTGCATCATTAAGAGTTTTACTAGCATAGTAAATGGATCTGAATACCTTATCGACCCTCTGCCCAAGCACTGCTCCCACTGCATAATCACTTGCATCACACATTAGTTCAAATGGGAGCTCCCAGTTTGGTGCAATGACTATAGGTGTTGAGATAAGCTTCTCCTTGAGTTTCCGAAAAGCGGTCATGCATTCCTTATTGAATTCAAAAGCAACCCCAGTCATTAGCAAGGTGGAAAGAGGTTTTGAAACTTTTGAGAAGTCCTTGATGAATCTTCTATAAAAATTGGCATGCCCAAGGAAACTTCTGACCCCTTTTGTTGATACTGGAGGTGGTAGATTTTTCGATTACTGAAATCTTTGCTTTGTCCACCTCAATACCTTGGTTGGATATTTTGTGTCCAAGGACAATCCCCTCTTTTACCATAAAGTGACACTTCTCCCAATTCAGCACAAGGTTAGACTCTTCACACCGTTTCAACACTGCTTCCAAGTGTCTCAAACACTCGTCGAACGAGGACCCAAATACCGAGAAATCATCCATAAAAATCTCTATATTCCTCTCCACCATATCAGAGAAAATTGCCACCATACACCTCTGAAAGGTCGCAGGTGCATTGCAAAGCCCAAATGACATCCTTCTGAATGCAAACGTACCAAAGGGGCAGGTGAATGTTGTATTTTCCTGATATTCTGGTGCTATGGCAATCTGATGATACCTTGAGCAACCATCCAAAAAACAGTAGTAATTGTGCCCTGCAAGATTGTCCAACATCTGATCTAGAAATGGCAACGAGAAGTGGTCTTTTCTGGTTGCCTTATTCAACTTGCGATAGTCAATGCAAATTCTCCACCCAGTAACTGTTCTAGATGGAATGAGTTCATTCCTTTCATTGGTCACTACTGTCATACCACCCTTTTTAGGCACCACTTGCACCGGACTCACCCATGCACTGTCAGAGATATGATAAATTACCCCAGCATCAAGCCATTTCATGATCTCTTTTCTGACTACCTCCTTCATATTTGGATTCAATCTCCTATGTGCCTCAATGGAGGGTCTGCTCTCCTCATCTAGACGGATCTTATGCATCACTATTGACGGACTTATCCGCCTTATGTATGCTAATGTCCACCCAATGGCACGTTTGTGAGCCCTCAGTATTCTCAGCAGCTTCTCAACCTCTACTGTGGATAGATGACATGAGATGATCACTGGTACGGATTGATTCTCACCTAGATATCGATCGCGAATGATCCGCAGAGTCTTCAACTCTAACTCGAGCTTTTACGTGGATGGTGCCGATCTCTCCGCATCCGCCAAGCTCTTCATATCTCTTCTTATCACACTGCTCATAAGAATTCATCCAATTTGCATACTCCATCAGATTCGGGTCATTGCCACTATTATCATCTCATCGTGTCAGCACTTCTTCAAGCACATCAGTATTTTTGAACTCATTTTCCGACACTGCTTCTTCAATCACATCAATGGCGAAGCAGTTGTCACTTGCCTCTAGGAAGGTTGCTGCTTTAAAAACATTGAAAATCACCTCTTCTTCTTCCACATGAAGTCTCAACTCACCTTTTCGAACATCAATGAGTGTCTGTCCTGTGGCTAGGAAGGGTCTGCCAAGAATAATGGGGATCATATCATTATCTCTCATGTCTAAGATGATGAAATCATCGGGAAAGATGAACTTGTCCACCTTAACCAACACATCCTTGATGACTCCTCTAGGGTGGACGATGAAGCGGTCAGCTAGATGCAAAGTGATGTTTGTAGGTCTGGCTTCTCCCATTCCAAGTTTGCAAAACACCAGATAGGGCATCAAATTTATACCTGCCCCCAGATCACACAACGCCTTCTGACAATCAAACTTTCCTATAGTTCATGGGATGGTGAAACTCCCTGGATCTTTCAACTTCTGAGGTAGCTTTCTCTGTAGGATGACACTGCATTCTTCAGTCAATACCACTATTTCGTAGTCATCTATCCTCCTCTTTTTGCTGAGAATCTCCTTCATAAACTTTACATATGTCGGCATCTGCTCTAGTGCCTCAGCAAACGGGATGTTGAGTTGCAATTGTTTGAGAATTTCCAGGAATTTAGAGAACTGTTTGTCAAGAGAACTTGTTTTTAGCCTCTGGGGGTACGGTATCTTCACCTGGGGTGCGTCCACAACCGCTCCCAAACTCATTGTATCCTCTGAGCCCTGGGCGCCGCGGCCCTGAGATTCGGCGCCGTGGCGCCCAAATTTCTGCAATGTCTCAGAATTATCGGCGCCGTGGCGCTGCAACTTCTGCGAGAAGTCTAGGCCCTTCTTTTCTAGACACGGTGGTGGTGAGTTTGCTTCCACTGGTTCGCCATTTCTCAGGTCAATCGCCTGGCATTGCTCTTTTATATTCTCTCCAATATGTTCAGGGTGATTCCCTTGTATTATGTTGCTTGGCATGCCCGCGAGTTGTCCTATTTGCGTTTCCAACTTCTTTAGGGACACTCTCGTCTCATCCATAAACTGAGTTTGGTGCCTAGTTAGCCTGAGTATGGCTGCTTGTAGCCCATCCTGCTCTTCATGTGGGGCATGGGGATTACATTGCTGTTGATAGTTCTGTAACCCTTGATAGTGGTAATCCATGTTTGCAGGGTCCCTGAGATAAATCAAAACCAACAAACGGATCACGGCGCACGATTCCACCAATAAAAAGAATAATAAAAAGAAAAATAAAAACCAAATTAGAAATTAAGAATAGATAGAATGATATCGAACTATGCCAATCCCCGGCAACGGCGCCAAAAACTTGATGCGCGACTTATACACACGCTAAACGCAAGTGCACGTATCGTGACAAGTAATATAGTCTTAGAAGACCGAGTTATCGTTCTCAGGGATTAGTGTCCAATTACCAACCTCTATTCTGTAGTATCTATTTGGTGACCGATAATTTGATGATTTGTTTATAGCTATGATTATAGATGCTAACTAAATTACTCTACTTTACTTCAGATATGGTGGAAATAGGGCTTCCAAATCTCCTCGATTATCCGCTCGCTTTACTCGTTAATGCAAATAATTAAGGTTCTTCTTATATTTTGAGATAGCAGGTTAACTAAGCCGTTTTATACTCCTGTTAAGGTAATATAAAACTCAACCCCAATGTAGAACCCTTCTATCTTTCGATGACACGATTGACTACAAAGGAGGATTAAGAGCAATAATCTATTACGCTACACAAGTATCGGGGTACTTTCGTCCACGATTTAAACCTATGTTTATTCAACTATAGCATATTCACAATCTCCCCTTTCGGCTTTCGATTAGAAATCATATAAGTTATGATAATTAGTGATCAGTTAATTACCAAGCAATCAAAACAATTATTGAATAAATCTCAACAATAATAAGAAGAAACCAAAACATGCTTTAATTCATAAGAACGAGGTTCAAACGATTCGACATGGAAAACCCTAAATTAAGTTAGTTCTTAGCCATAGACATGCCAAAAACTAAAATAATATCCAACATATACTAAAAAGAAATAAAATAAAGAACAAGAAATTACTCAAAAATAAGTCTTCAATCTTGATCTCAAGTTGTGATGAATGGTAAGGTGTGGTACTCCTTTAAATCTGACCTAAAAGGTCCTTTTATATCACCCATAACGTGCAAAACCTTTTCCTTCTTGGCCTTGGTCCAATCCTATTCGGATCTGTCAATTTTCCCGCGTCGGGGTCGCGGTCAGAATCAGCGCGCCGATACTTCGCGCTTTCGCTTAGGCCATGGCTCTGCTTGCCGATTGGTTGGCGCACGCCTATTTTGTGCTCGGGTTGCCAACTTTTTAGCTTTTTGAGCTCTGGAACCTCTGTTTCTGCCCTCTTTTCGCTCTTTCTCACCAATGTGCCACTTTAAACCATTGTGACTCAAAAGAAAGAAAATATATCCTAACACGACACATATTTGTACAAAAATGGGCAATAGACTAACTAAAAATGACTCAAAAGGTGTATATAAAATACACCGATCACCTGTGCTTTGGGAAAGATTATTAAATTACCATTTGTAGCTTCGAATTCTAATACTTCAATGCCATTTGAAATTATTTATACTGATTTATGGACATCTCCGGTTCTCAGTTCTATGGGTCATCGTTATTATGTTCTATTCTTAGAAGACTATTCTAAATATTTATGGACGTTTTCAATTGCGAAAAAATCTCAAGTTTTTTCCATTTTCATAAAATTTAGAGCTTTCATAAGAACACAATTCGAACTGTAAATCAAAAACATCCAATGTGATAATGGCAAAGAGTATGATAATGGAGAATTTAGGGAGTTTTGTGCTCAAAATGAGATAAATTTTCGTTTTCTTGTCCTCATACGTCTTCACAAATTGGGAAACTGAGTGAAAAAATCGTATCATTAATTATATTGTCCGCACTTTATTGGTTCATTCTTCTGTTCCTCCATTATTTTGGCGTCATGCACTACAAATGGATACCGATCTCCTCAATATCTTCCCTCTAAAGGTTTGACATATTCATCCCCTCTAAAAGTGTTATACAATAAGACTCCGTCATACACTCATCTTAGGGTCTTCGAATGCTTATGTTATCCACTGTTTCCATCCACTACAATCAATAAACTTCAGGCACGTTTTACTCCTTGTGTATTTTTGGGTTTTCCGTCAAATCACCATGGTTATAAATGTTTTAATTTGTACTCTAAACGAATCATCATTAGTCGTCATGTCCTCTTTGATGAATCTCAATTTCACTTCTCTAAAGTAGAAAAACCAGTGTCTAGCTCTTATGATTTTCTGGATGATGCTATCTCCCTGATCGGTGTATTTTATATACACTTTTTGAGTCAGTTTTAGTTAGTCTTTTGTCCCTTTTTGTACAAATAAGTGTTGTATTAGGATAGTTTTCCTTTCTTTTGAGTCAAAGTGGTTAAAATGGCCAAATGGCAGAAAAGGAGCTAAAAGAGGGCAAAAGAGGAGGTTCCAGAGCTAAAAACAGAGAAAGTGGCGAACGAGGCAAAAACCCGGACCAGCGCCGCGGCGCCTCATGCCAACAAAAGCAGGGCCGCGACGCCTAATCATCAGAGAGGCTACAGAAGTTGCAGCGCCGCGACGCATGCCAGAGATCGGGCCGCGCGCCAAATCACCCGGCAAGTACCAGGTTCCGCGCGCCGAAGCAGGTCGCGCGCCGACGCGGAAAAAATCAGGGTTTTGACGATTTTCTGGGTCAGGCCTGCAGGGAAAAGAGAGAGGCGGTTTTCAGCCTATAAAAGGAGAACCCTATGCAGATTTTAAGGGTTCCCCTTCTTGCACAACACAAGATTTACTTGCTTGGAGATTGGAGACCTAAACTTAGTAATTTCTTTCCTTTTTCTTTTCTTTATTTCAGTTTTTGCATGATGAACTTTGAGTTAGTTCTTGTCATATCTATGGCTAGAAACTAATTCTCTTATAGGGCTTTCCATGTTGATTCTCTAGAAACTTATGTTATGAATTGATGCATGTTTATGGTTATTATTCTTCTTTGAGAGATTTATCCAATAATTGTTTTGAATGCTTGGTAATTAATTAACACCTAATTATCACTATATGATTTCTAATTTACTTCGAAAGGAGAGATTGTGAATATGCTGTAAGTTGGGTATACATTCTTGGATTGGGGATGGAAATACCTCAATTATTTATGTAGCGTTAATGAGAGGCTTAAAAACCCTAATTTTGCGCATGGTGCGTGACGGTTAACTAGGTTTTTGTTCTTAATCCTCCTATAGAGTTATCCTTATCACCGAAAGGTAGGTAAGGTGCGACTTTGGGTTGAGTGTTTATATATCCTTAACGGGAATATAAAACGATTTCGTAAACCTGCTAGCTCCGAGAGAAGAAGACCATATTTCATTGCATTAATAAATAACATAAGCGGATAGTTGAGGAGACGTGAAATCCCTATTCCCATCACAACTGAAGTAAACTTATAGTTAAATAGCTTTTATAATTCTTAGTTATAAACAACAAATCCAAATATCAATTGCCAAATAGATACCAAAAGATAGATAGTTGGTACTTGAACCCTAATCCTTGTGGACGATATTCGGTCTTACCAGGACTATATTACTTGTCACGATAACGTGCACTTGCGTTAAAGTGTGTGCATCTTTTCGCGCATCACTCCCTCTATGTTCTCCGATATTTTTCAGGTTTGCCAGAAAATACGAAGGTTCCCCAAAACCAGTCCTTAGCGCCGCGGCCATGCACAGGGGCACCGCGGCGCCAAAACTCCTGCGACCTTCCCAATGCTTCTGGCGCCGCGACCCTCACCCCTAGCACCGCGGCGCCCTCGACGGTAATTCCTGGAGTTTCCAAAAATTCACAAAATTCACCAAATCCAGCCCAGAGTCATGGTCCAGTCACTCGTAGTCAACGGGGTATTTTTAAACCAAAAAGACATTTTAATTTGAATTCAAATGTTCTTAAATCCTCATTACCCCGTAATCACGTGTCTGCTTTAAATGACCCTAATTGGAAAATTTTCATGACCGAGGAATATAATTCTCTTATTGATAATAAGACGTGAGAGTTGGTACCCCGTCCATCTGGTGTTAATATTATTCGGTCTATGTAGATTTTTGTTCATAAGGAAAATTCTGATGGTTCATTTGCAAGGCATAAGGCTAGACTTGTAGGTGATGGTAAGACTCGGCAGGTTGGTGTGGATTGTGGTGAGACATTTAGCCCAGTGATCAAGTCGGCTACCATTCGCACTGTGCTCAACTTGACTCTTTCAAAATCATGGTTCATTCATCAGCTAGATGTGAAGAATGTTTTCCTACATGATGATCTTCAGGAGACAGTGTATATGCATCAACCTTTGGGGTTTAGGGATACTAGATATCCTCATCATGTCTGTCTATTGAAGAAGTCTTTGTATGGACTTAAGCAGTCTCTACGAGCTTGGTATAAGAGGTTTGCTGATTTTGTTTCGACTATGGGTTTTTCTCACAACAGGTCAGATAATTCATTATTTATATATCATCGGGGTTCGTCCATGGCTTATATACTACTATATGTTGATGATATTATCTTGACTACCTCTTCCGATGCCTTGCGCAAGTCCATTATGACAATGCTCAGTGTTGAGTTTGTCATGAAGGACTTGGGCCCATTGAGTTACTTTTTGAGGATTGCTGTAACTCGTCATGCAGGTGGATTGTTCTTGTCACAGAGAAAGTATGCAGCAGATATCATTGAGAGGGCTGAGATGTCATCCTGTAAGTCCACTTCTACTCCAGTTGATACTAAACCCAAGTTGGGTGCTGCGGCTAGCTCTCCATATGAGTATCCGACCCGCTATCGCAGTCTTGCAGGCGCCCTTCAGTATCTGACGTTCACGCGACCTGATATTACATATGTCGTACAGTAGGTGTGTTTGTTTATGCATAATCCTAGAGTGGAACATATGAATGCGCTCAAACACATTCTTAGGTACATTCAGGGTACACTTGAGTATGGTTTACATTTGTATCCTTCGTCGACGTCTACACTTGTCTCCTACACAGATGCTGATTGAGGTGGTTGTCCTGACACCATACGGTCTACGTCTGGCTATTGCATGTGTTTAGGTAATAACTTGGTCTCATGGTCTGCCAAGCGTCAATCCACGCTTTCACGTTCAAGTGCAGAGGCCGAGTATAGACGGGTAGCCAATGTGGTTTCTGAGTCATGTTGGTTACGAAATCTACTGTTAGAGCTTCATTGTCCTATTGAGAAGGCTTCCATGGTGTATTGTGATAATATAAGTGTCATCTACCTTTCTGGTAATCCAGTTCAGCACCAGCGTACTAAACACATAGAGATGGATATTCACTTTGTTCGAGAGAAGGTAGCCAAAGGACAAGTACGCGTCTGCCATGTTCCTTCAAGATACCAAATTGTAGACATCTTTACAAAGGGTCTTCCCTCGGTCCTTTTTGAAGATTTTAGAGACAGTCTCAGCGTACGAAGACCGCCCGCTATGACTGCGAGGGTGTGTTAAAGTATATATGGGCTTAGCCGTGTGAGCCTATCAGTCGTGGGGTCCTTTCCCTTTTCCATTGTATATTTGGTAAATATTAGACTTAGGTTTGTACCTAAATTAGTAGTGTAATATTACCATAATTGTAAAGTTAATATTCTTATAGAATAGGATTCCTAGGTAGAATAGAAAGAGGATCTTCCTTGTAACTTGTATATATATGTCTTTTATTAATAAGAATAATCAAGAAATTATTTCTTTCAATTATAATAGTGATGGGGAAAACCACAAAAAATCAAATCAGACCTGCAGTCTATGTATAACAATAAGCTTGTGAATAGAAGATTGGATAAAAATGGTGAAGTCCTCTCCAAGAGCATGAGCTAGACAACGTGCATCAATAGCATCCTTCCTGAGCTCTTCTTTGTTCCTGTGAATGTAAGGGAGCACCCACAATTTATCAACACAAAACTTAAAGTATCACATAAATCACATAGTACAAAGCTTTTATCAGGTACAAACTCACAATTCAATATGCTTCAGAATTAAAACACAAATTGAAGGATAAGGTAAAAAACGAGAAGATAAAATCACTGATTTTTCTAAAACAATAGTAATAGAATCATCTAGTAATTGTTCATCATAAAAGGAAAGAAATTGCATTCTAAATGAAAGACAAAACTATAGGTTTGACAGAACATAAGAAAAACTCTTGTGATATTGACTAAAATTGAAACACTAATAAAATGATATAAATTTTAATGTTTGCTTCACAAATTTCCAGTCATTTGTGCCAAATATTACTGGATGACCTGAAGTAAAGGAAATCAGAAGATGCAATTAGTATACACTCCAAGGTATAAAAATCAAAATTCAAGGTTCAGTTTCATATATGTGTGTGTGGATACACATGGATCAGAATTTGATATCTGAGAGTGTACTCACTAGAGTCTAACATCAAAACCACGCAAAACAGTTAATCTTTGTCACTTCATTTGTTATTTATCAATTCGGAGAAATAAGTCTCATATATTCTAAGTGATTAATGATTAATGTGAGGGAGAAAAATCAGACCCGTCCAAGACAAGCTTCAAGTGATGCACAAGAGAAGAAGATATGTGTCAAGTAACCTGCAAAATGGAAATGAAAAGGAGGTTAGGAAAACAAGAAATCAAATGGAAACAATGAAACTTGGAAGCACTCCCTTTTACACCAACATGTACACGAGGTATCAACCTTGTAAGAGTTTTGATTGCACCACGACTTACTTCTACTGAAGCGTCCACTTTAAACAACCGAATAAGTGCAGGAAAAAGCAGATGCATATGCTCATCTAATGTCCCTGCACAGTAAGGTGAGACCAATACCCTCAACATAAAAGTGATACTAACCAAGAAATGGACAACAAACAACCAAGGAAGACTGACCACCAAAAACTTCAAGGGTGTGGAGAATAGGAATAATACGTGTAGTCATTAAACCGCTCGGCATCAGTAAGAACTTGAATACAACAGGGAAGTATATCAGGAAGATACTTTCTGAATTCATCTTGAGTGCCACGTAAAGTTGCTCCACGAGATGCAGAATCTAAAATAACAAAAGAAAACGACCAGTGCAATCATTAACCAAAGCATCTGTTCTATAATTCCCTACACCAAAAGTATGTGCAGTATTATAATACCAACTGAAACTCTACTGTTCTTACAGGAACAATGTGAACGGGTCTGTTAGCAACAGGCAAGCTGAACGATGACCATAATTCTGATATCAGAAAGAGCAACTCTGGCAGCTATTTACGGTTGAGCTATCAGCAACAAATCATTTAAAAGACCTCAAGAAAATTGCAAATCCAAAAAAATTACAAGGGTAAGGTCCTTTAAATAAATAAAATGGTCTTTTTTTTGTAGTGAGAGGCCATGCACCAATGTGATAATATTCTGTGAAAGTATGTATGTCCTAGAAACAATCATTTTAGGAGCAGATGTACTTGAACACATTCATATTATTAATAAGATTAATATGTACTTGGCATTTGCAATTATTGAATTATTATTTGATTGTTTATATTATTCATTAATGTGCATCCCTTGAACTTACATTGTCATTGATAGTGTGAGATATTAATGATAGAATGTAGTTCTTAAAATAGCTTAGACTGATGATCATTGAGAATGAGATATCAATGATATGTTGTAAGTCGACATGTGGTCTGCATCACATTCTTAGAGAATGTAGTATATCTTACTTACTACTAGCAATAGTTGCTAGTGATGGACACATGGATACTCTTAGAGGAGTATTGACATACCCTACTGATAAACTATTTGTTATATATGTCTAGAGTATTATCAGCATGTGGGAGATAGAGGTCCTTAGACTTGAGGTCAATATCGCCTTGTTTACGAAGCAATTCACTTTGATCCTGTCCTAAGCTCAAATGTCTTATAGGTTGAGACGAGACTTGTGTTGAGTGCATTACGAAGTAGATTGAAGGTGGTAGTTGAGCCAAGAATAGGATTCATTCCTTGATTGGAATTTCGAGAGAACACTCAGCTTCTCAGAGATGTTAGGTCGACCAAGTCATTGGCCAATGCAAGAGACATATCTAGGATATGGTCTAGTTGTCGACTAATATAGATGAGATAAAGTGATCAAGTCATTTGGATAGACACTTGGCAAATCTTAAGCTTGATCGAGTGTGTCGCGAATGAAAGGAATTTATCATCTCATATAGAGGGTTGTTTACTTGAGTCTTGTAAACGTACTTCACATATTCGTCCACACCGCGCGCTGCAGAGTTCTGTGTGAACCTTGATTTGATCAAGTGCCGATGTGTGAAGACCTAAAGGGTCACACTAAATCGATTGTCTTTTCGGTCTAAGGATATATTGAGATAATGTAAAATATCGGATTTACAATCAAGATATTTTATTTAATAATAAATTATGGGATAATTTTCATTTGATGAAAATTATATGATTAAGTCAAAATTAAATCTTGGATTTAATTAGAACTAAAACGTGCAGAAAATAAATAGAGAGTCGCGACAACAATGGCCCATTCGATCGCCCACTGCAATTTGGATTTGGGTCAGGTCTTGAAGCCTGATCCAAATCTGATTTGGTTTAGAGTTTCCTCCACTATATATTTGACACTTAACCCATAATTTCATAACTCACTTCCATTTTCTGAACTCAGAGTTTAGAGAATAAAATTCTCTCAAACCTCTGCCAAGATTTCTTAGCTTTCTTGGGCAAAGGAATAAACCGAAGCAAGGCTTGCACCCGAATTGACAATCGTGTGCGCTCCCTTTAGTAAAGACTAACAAAGCTTAAACTGTAAGTTTTCTCCATGTCTTTGCAGATTTGAATTATCGCATAATCATACCAGAAACGTTTGTTGGGGCAAGTAAGTTTACTCAAAATTTTAAACTTCCATTGTGCCTTACTTGTGTGTTTTACACCAAACAAATCCCTACAGTGGTATCAGAGCTCCGGCTGGTTTAATGGTTATACGATAATCTTTAATAACGATATGTGAGATAATTAATTGTTTTGATTTAAAAATGATTTTCGGAATTTATAAATAAAAATTGGCGTGAGCGAATGTGTCATCGGCGATCGTCCGCGGCGTGAAACGTCATCGTCATGATCCGCGTCTTCGGCGGAACGATGATTTCCGATAAAAAAAAATTGGCGACTCGACGTGTACTAACACCGTCTTCACTATTATCATGAAATCCACTTCTTAAGATGGTCGATAAAGGTGTTGAGAGGTGGCGGAACGCGATGAAGACGCCATAAAAATCGCCGGAAACCGCCGACGGCGGGACTGTTTCCGGCCACCACGGGCGACGAAATCATTAAGTAATAATACCAGCGTGTTCGTCTCGACGAGAGAAATCTAATGATGGTAGTGTTGCTCGGCAACGATGACCGAAAAAGAAGCACCACCGACGGTTTTAGAAACCGCCGCCGGCAACACCAATTCCGGCCACCGTGGGCCACCAAATCGGTGGTGAAAACCACCGGTGAGTTCGTCCCGATGTGTGCCATCGTTTGGTGGGTTTTAATTCCGTCAATTTCGCCCCAAAATCCGAATCCCAAATTTGATTTGGGGTTGGAATTGGTTTTGAAAATTTAAAATAGTTTGAGGACCTTTTTGCAATTAAATTAGGGTTTTAAAATTTAAGATTGGTCCTTAAACAAATCTGAAAATATTTTAAGTTCTGAAAATTACAAATTAGTCCCTGAGATATTTTCTGGAATTTTAAAAGTTTTAAAATCAGCAGATTCAGTCCCTGAGTCAATCAGAATTTTAAAAGCGATTTGGTCCCCGGGTAAATCAGAAATATTTTAAGGTTCAAAATTGCGAAATATCCTCAAAATTAAATTTTAATTTCTGAATTATTAAGGGACTGTTTGGATGAGCAGAAAATTCCGAAAATTGAAAATTGAGTTTAAATTTTGAATTTAAATATTTTCTAAATTGAAACAAATTAATTAACCCACAATTATTGTTATTTAGCATATTAGTTGATGATGTGTGCATAAATTAATTGTTTCTCTTAATTGTTTAATTGATTGTCATTTAAATAATTAGAATAGAATCCGCATATATATGTCTGGGTAGGCGGCGCCCAGTAATTGTTTACTTTCAATGACCGATATAATTGTCTGGGTAGACGGCGCCCAGTATGTGATTAAAACCATCTTATATCATGCCTATTGGGTTTGATGGTTTCCCATCTAAATGTGTTTAGAAATTGCATGATAGGATGTCATATGATGTATGATATAATAGTTGATCTTGGTCATAACCCTGAATTAAAATGTTCCCCAAATTTAATACAAGTCTCATTTAAAATGAACGCGTCGTCCGTTATAATTGATTGTGGTGCAAAATCCTTTTCGGCGAGATGAGTATTTATGCCCCAACATTTTCTCTAAGTCTACGAGGACTCAGACCCTTTCATAGATGCATATAAATGTTGTAGTAGGTGATAAACCTTCGTAAGTATTTACACCCCAGTGTTTGCTTGATGAAGGCTAAGCCCGCTTAGATGCATAATTGCAGTCGCATAACGAGATTGACTTGCTAGGCTGTCTTGGCGCCCCAGTGTCGGACAACTGAGGGACACAGATAGAATTATTTAGAACATTCGGTCAACCAAGAGTTGCAAATTGTTTTCAATTGGTTTAGAGACCTACCAGATCGTGTTGTTGAAGTTATCAGCCTCAGCAAACGCGGAGACAACATGAGTTTGGATCTTGGCCCATTATGACCGTATTTGATATGAGTCTGTATTTTTTATGGGGTAAAATAGTATGTTAAAATAGCGGGAGCTAATTAAACTAAAGACCATGTTAGTTAGTTAATGAATGTGTTCAATAGAAATTATATTAAAGTATTAATTTCAAGTCTATCTTTTCTTCAGTTACAATGTCGAATCTGTCACTTAAAATGTTGGTTGAAACGAACAAGTTGAATGAAGCCAATTTTCCTGACTGGTTAAGAAACCTGCATTTGGTACTGCGATTAGAAAAGATTGAGTATGTATTGGATACATCACTCCCTACAGTCCCTGCTGAAGATTCTGAAGAGTATGCTCTGTTTGACAAAGCAACCTATCAGAAATATCTTGATGATCTTTGTTGCAGCCTGATGTGTTATGCTATCTTCTATGACTCTAGAGTTACAAAGACAGCATGAAAATATGGGCCCCAACGAGATGCTAGAACACTTGAAGAGTCTCTATGACTCACAGTCTCAGACAATGGAGTATGAACTGTTGAGAGATCTCTTTAAGTGTAAGCTGAACGAAGAGGGTCAGGTGTCACAACATGTTTTGAAGATGATTGGATTAATTGAGAGGTTGGCTTCGATTGGAACGAAGCTGCCTGCAAATGTTTCTGTTAATCTAATCTTGAACACGCTTTCTGGTTTCTTTGAGAACTTCATTTTGAATTACAACATGAATGAAACGAAAGCAAGTCTCCCAGAACTTCATAATATGTTGAAGACCTTCGAGTCGTCCACCTCCAAATGTAAAGTTCT
This sequence comes from Przewalskia tangutica, assembly GCA_029844215.1. Taxonomy (NCBI): domain Eukaryota; kingdom Viridiplantae; phylum Streptophyta; class Magnoliopsida; order Solanales; family Solanaceae; genus Przewalskia; species Przewalskia tangutica. The sequence goes on from CM056723.1 coordinate 46,592,400, forward strand.
GCTCATGGTGGGCTCATCTAGCAAGTTCAAACCTAAGGGTAAGAATATGTAAAAGAAGAAGGGTAAGGTGGTTGCCGCCAAACCCACAGCTATGAAACCTAAAGGAGTTGTTCGAAAGAAGGCCAAGATAGCTGCTGATGTTTGCCTCAATTGTAAGAGAAAGGGACATTGGAAGAAGGACTGTACAGCCCCAGGGGGAGACAAGGCACAAGGTGTTGGCCCTGCTGGACAAGGTATGTTTGTTATTGAAATAAATATGTCTATAACTAATTCTCACTGTTGGGTATTGGATACCGCTTGTGGCTCACACATTTGTAATAATGTGCAGGGGCTAATTGACAACAGAAAGGTTGGACCTTGGGAAGTAGATCTACGCGTTGGCAATGGAGCTAGAGTTGATGCGGAACGCGTGGGGACTTATAAACTAGATTTACCTTCAGGCTTTTGTTTAGAACTTAATAATTGTTATTTTGTTCCGTCTTTGACGAGAAATATTATTTCTATCCCTATGTTAGACATTGAGGGGTTTTCCTCACATATTACTTATGGAAATTATGTTTTATCTTATGATGGTTTTATTTGTGGAAATGCTCCGCTTGTGGATGGATTGTATGTTCTAAACTGTAGCCATGAAATTTTCAATATACAAAATAAAATAGCTTAAATAAGTAATCAAAGAAATCCCACCTACTTATGGCATTGCAGACTTGGTCACATCAATGAATCAAGGATAGCAAGATTGAGGAAATTAGATTACTTAGAACCATTTGACTTAGAGTCATATGGTGATTGCGAATCTTGTTTGAGAAGAAAGATGACAACCAAATCACTTTCTGGGAAAGGAGTACGTGTCAAAGAGGTGCTTGAGTTAGTCCATACCGATGTATATGGGCCTTTTCCAACTCAAGATAAAGGAGGCTTTCTTTATTTCATCATTTTTACAGACGATTTCTCAAGGTTCGGGCATGTGTATCTTATGAAACATAAGTCTGAAGCTTTTGAGAAATTCATGGAGTACAAGTCAGAAATAGAGAAGCAACTTGAAATAAGTATTAAAACTCTTCGATCAGATCGAGGAAGTGAGTACTTAAGTAAAGAATTTCTAGATTACTTGAAGCTTCACGGAGTCCATTCAGAATGGACACCTCCCGGAACGCCACAAATGAATGGTGTTGCTGAGAGGAGAAATCGTACTTTATTAGATATGGTTAGATCCATGATGAGCTTCTCAACTCTACCAACATACCTATGGGGATATGCATTGCAAAGCTCAATCTATATTTTGAATAGAGTTCCATCAAAGTCAGTAGAGAAAACTCCATATGAGATATGGAATGGCAAGAAGTCAGCACTTAGACACATGCGACCCTGGGGGTGCCCTGCATATGTAAAGAAGTTGCTCACTGACAAATTGGAATCTAAAAGTGAGAAGTATTATCTTGTAGGGTATCCTAAGGAAACAAGAGGGTACTACTTCTATCTTCCTGAGGAACATAAAGTAATTGTTTCCAGAAATGCAACTTTCCTTGAAGAAGACTATGTCTACAAGGAACAGAGTTGCAACAAGATAGAACTTGAAGAAATTCAAGAAGTACAAAATAATGTAGAGAATGACCCCTGTCAAATGACCTAGACAAGGATTCAGTGAGAGTATTTGATGATGATTGGATACTTAGAGTACACCCTTCAGCCAGTGGGAGTGTTGTGAGGATCGCAAAATGCAAGACCTCATGCACGATGGTAGATGACACAATAGTTATGCATCATCCTATTCAAAATGATATTCCTGAAAGTTCTCAAGGTGGTGGATTGTCCAACACACAAACATCTTCTCAAAATCAAAATACAAAGAAACATCAAACGCAGAATGTTCAACTCAGTAGATCACTAGGACTCATCATGCACTGAAAGACTTAATCTCCTTGTTGAAACATATAATGAGATAGATATTCACGATGATGATGAGCACATTATTTACTGAATCAATGTTAGACATTGATTCACAGAGATGGCAAGAAGCCATGAAATCCGAAATTGAGTCTATGTACATAAACCAAGTATGAAACTTGATTGACTTGCCAACATGGGTTAGACCCATAGGATGTAAATGGGTCCTCAAGAAGAAGATTGATTCATATGGCAAAATACAGACTTAAAAAGCAAGATTGGTGGCTAAAGGTTATAATCAACGGTCTGGGGTCGATTATGATGAAACTTTTTCGCCTGTTGCAAAGATTAAGTCCATTCGGATTTTGCTTGCAATAGCTGCATACTATGATTATGATATTTGGCAAATGAATGTTAAAACTGTCTTCCTCAATGGTAATCTAATTGAGGAGGTGTATATGATACAGCCAGAGGGTTTTACATCCAAGACTCAACCCAAAGCAGTATGCAAACTACAAAAGTCCATTTATGGACTTAAGCAAGCCTCAAGGAGTTGGAATATTTGCTTTAACAAAGTAGTCCAATCGTTTGACATTGTTAGAAGCGAAGATGATCCATGTGTTTATAGTAAACACACAGATGAGAGTATTGTCTTCATTGTCATATATGTAGATGACATATTGATAATGAGAGATAATAATACTCTCATGCAATCAGTCAAGCAATTGTTATCCAGTACCTTCATGATGAAGGACTTAAGTGAAGTCTGCTAAATTCTTGAAATTAGGATCTACAAGAGATAGACTTAGTAGATTGTTGGAACTGTCACAATCTGTATACATAGACAAAGTGCTAAGACATCTCTCTATGGAGAAATCCAAGAAGGGGGATCTTCCTATAGATCAATGCATCAAGTTATCAAAGAAAGATAGTCTTTCTGCAGTTGCAGAACTTGAACGCCTGAAAAGAATGCCATATGTCTCAGCTATAGGATAAATCATGTATGTCATGGCCTGTATAAGGCCAGATAAGCCATGTGCACTTAGTATGATAACACTGTTAATCGACAACTTAAACCGAGTACATTGCTTAATCGAAAACTTATAAAGAAGTTGTTACGATATCTGAGTTCTTAAAGGAACTAAGGGTTGTTCCAAGTGCCAGATGTGCAATAACGATTTATTGTGACAACACTGGTGCGATTGCGCAAGCTAAGGAACCAAGATCAACCAAGAGAAACAAGCATGTACCAAGGAAATACCACATACTTAGAGTCGTGGTAGAGACAGAAGAAATAAAGATAGACTATATTCCCATAGATGAAAATCTAGCAGACCCATTTACTAGATCATTAAGCTTAGTCAAGCATAATGGTCATTTCGAAAACATGGGCATTAGATACATTGGTGATTGGATCTAGGCCAAGTGGGAGATTGAAAGTATGTATGTCCTAGAAACAATCATTTTAGGAGCAGATGTACTTGAACACATTCATAATATTAATAAGATTAATATGTACTTGGCATTTGCAATTATTGAATTATTATTTGATTGTTTATATTATTTATTAATATGCATCCCTTGAACTTACATTGTCATTGATAGTGTGAGATATTAATGATAGAATGTAGTTCTTAAAATAGCCTAGACTGATGATCATTGAGAATGGGATATCAATGATATATTGTAAGTCGACATGTGGTCTGCATCACATTCTTAGAGAATGTAGTATATCTCACTTACTAAAACTAGCAATAGTTGCTAGTGATGGACACATGGATACTCTTAGAGGAGTATTGGCATACCCTGCTGATAAACTATTTGTTATACATGTCTAGAGTATTATCAGCATGTGGGAGATAGAGGTCCTTAGACTTGAGGTCAATATCGCCTTGTTTACAGAGCAATGCACTTTGATCCTGTCCTAAGCTCAAATGCCTTATAGGTTGAGACGCGGCTTGTGTTGGGTGCATTACGAAGTAGATTGAAGGTGGTAGTTGAGCCATGAATAGGATTCATTCCTCGATTGGAATTTCGAGAGAACACTTAGCTTCTCAGAGATGTTAGGTCGACCAAGTCATTGGCCAATGCAAGAGACATATCTAGGATATGGTCTAGTTGTCGACTAATATAGATGAGATAAAGTGATCAAGTCATTTGGATAGATACTTGGCAAATCTTAAGCTTGATCGAGTGTGTCGCGAATGAAAGGAATTTATCATCTCACAGAGAGGTCTGTTTACTTGAGTCTTGTAAACGTACTTCACATATTGGGTCCGTCACCTGGGTCGTCTAGGAGTTCCGTGTGAACCTTGATTTGATCAAGTGCCGATGTGTGAAGGCCTAAAGGGTCACACTAAGTCGATTGTCTTTTCAGTCTAATGGTATATTAAGAGAATTGATGCGCGATTTATGCACACACTTAAACGCAAGTGCACGTGTCGAGTCAAGTAATATAGTCTTGGAAGACCGAGTTATCGTCCTCAGGGATTAGTGCTCAAGTACCAAATTCTATTCTTTGTTATCTATTTGGTGACCGATAATTGATTTGTTTTTTATAATTCTAATTATGAAAACTAATTAACTATGTTGTTTTACTCAGTAATGATGGAAATAAGGCTTCCAAATCTCCTCAACTATCCGCTTAACTTACTTATTAATGCAATTGACTATGGTTCTTCTTCTATTGGAGATAGCAGGTTTACTAATCCGTTTTATACTCCTGTTAAGGTTATATAAACACTCAACCCCAGTACAACACCTTTCTATCTTTCGGTGATAAGGTTGACTCTAGAGGAGGATTAAGAACAAAAACCTTATTAATGCTACACAAGTAATTGGGGTATTTTCATCCACGATTCAACCTATGTATATCCAACTACAACATATTCACAACATCTCCTTTCGGATTTCGGTTAGAAATCATAAGAATTATGATAATTAATGATCAGGTAATTACCAAGCAATCAAAACATATATTGAATAAATCTCAACAATAAGAAGAAGAACCAAGAACATGCATTAATTCATAAAAAAAAGGTTCAAGTGAATTGACATGGAAAGCCCTATATTAAAGTTAGTTCCTAGCCATAGACATGACAAGAACTAGTTTAACATCTAACATAAACTGAAAATAAATAAATAAGAACAAGAAAATTACTAAGAGATTGGTCTCCAATCTTGATTCCAAGAATGTGTGAATTGCCAAGAAAGGGAACCCTTAAAACTGCTATAGGGTTCTCCTTTTATAGTTTAAAAAATGAGTGCAGAGTTTTCCTTCAGGCCTGGCCCATTATTGATCGAAATTGATTTTCCAGCGTCGGCGGCTGTGTCAGCCATGGCTGGAACTCGCAAGCCTCGGAAATTAGGCGCCGTGGCGCCAGCCCTGGCTGGAGCGCCATGTGACCTGTGTTTGTGCCTGGTTTGCCACTTTCTCGCATTTCGAGCTCGGGAACCTCCGTTTTTGCCCTCTTTTTGCTCCTTTTCCGCCAATGGGCCACTTTAACCAATATGACTCAAAAGAAAGAAAATATATCCTAAGACGACACGTATTTGTACAAAAATGGACAAAAGACTAACTAAAAATGACTCAAAAGTGTATATAAAATACACCGATCAAATACCCCCAAACTTAACCTTTGCTCGCCCTCGAGCAAAGATCAAAAAGAAAGAAATAAAGACACACAGAGAAAGAAAAATAGAAGACTCAACGACATTGATCACTTTGCTGCATTGGTGTTACTTAGAAAAACATGAAGATTAACAGAATAATATGCAGGAACATATAGCATGAATTTTTAGCATTCTAAACACATTAAGCTAGATATTTGGCAAACTCATTTTAATCATGGTTAATGGAAGTAAGAATACTGAATTATGCATGTAAATGATCAAAGTCCTATGGCATGTTTACTTGTTATTCTCCACTAATCATGGATATGCATATAAGAGATCTTCAGGACTTTTCAGGGTTGTAATGTAGGCTTAGGCATGAGTAGGTAAAAATAAGCATTTAGGCTCACTTCTTTGTACCATAAGTTTTTTTGCTTTTCAATTCTTCCCTTTTCTTATGATTTCCATTCTTCACTTCATATCTATCTTTCCCCTCTTTTGTTTTGAGAGAGTGAAGTGTATTATGAATAACAAGCACCCCCAAACTTAGGCTTTTGCCTATTTCTTATTACTTTTTTATTGGGGTGCATCAAACTTGTTCACTCTTTTTGTCTCTTTTTTTTTAACACTTTCTATTCCAATCATTTCACATTTTCACTAATGGCACAGGTGTGGAATTAGAGGGTGTCAAATAAAAAGTTCAATTTTTAGGTTCAACGGGGCTGACTAGGGATATTTTTAGTGTCAGGGATAGAAAAGAGTGGTAAGAATTGGCTTAACAAAGAAATGCCTAAGTCATCTCCCCTAACATGCATATCCTAACTATTTCGCCTCAAGTAGCAAGCAATCATACACATAGGTTTTACTCATTTAACAGTGCACAATTCAAGCAGAAACCCCAAATAGACAGATTTTATGAGTTTTTGGCATATCTAACCTAAGTGTTTAGATAGTTGCTTCTAATTCCATTACATTATTCCACCTTACTTCACTAGGTATTTCTAGTAACTACAGCATGCATGATCTTTGACAGAAAATTATGACTCAAAAAGAAAAAAAATTATGACTAAAAAATACACAAAATAATTTAAAAAGACTCAACATACTAAAACAATAAGACACAAATAAAACACCCCCCCAAACTTAAATCACACATTGTCCCCAATGTGTGCAAGACTCAAAGAAAATAAAAGAAACAGGACACTTACAGACTTGGTTTAAAATGGTGGCGGTGGATAGTGCATTGACCACTGGTTGAACAAGGAACTCATCTCGTCAATTCTCTGCCTTAATTCTTGTTGTCCTTGTATCACCGTGTCAAAATTCTGCATCATCCTTCTCTGGTTCTGGAGCAACTGCTCCATCATAGGCACTGAAGGTTCTGATTCTGTGGGTGGCTGATGGTTGCTTCCTGCCTCATAGTGAGCCTCTGTTTCAGACTCATCTTCATCCGTGGCAGCCTCTGCTGGTGCTGCTGGTGGTGTTGGTCTCCTTCTCGCTGTTGCTGGAGGGATTGGGTCTGGGAAGAAGTGCACTATCCCGTATGACACAGGAAGTTGGTTTTTCTCATATGTATCAGTGGGTAGGGTTGGGACCCCATTTATGGAGCATAAACATGTAATAAGTGAGCCATGTCCCAACCCACCTGTTGTTACCAACCTGCTGGTCTCTCCAATATTTTGCACTATCTCCTTCCCGACATCAATCGTCTTCCCTGACATAATTCCATATATCAATTTGATTCTGTCTTCTGGCACTCTGGTAAAGTGCATTGATGGAATCAGGCGGACACTGATGAAATACAACCAACCGCCTTGTTTTGTTGAGCGACACCGCCGATCCTCTTGACCCATTTCTGGCAAATTCATATGCAGCCCCAGGGTAGCTCACTGTGCTTGCGACGACATTCCAGTCGATGTTGTTGGTGTTTCTGGACCATGTTCTAAAATAGCTCCAATCGTCATCTCCTCCTTCAACATCAACTGTTTTCAATAACACATTCACTACTTCTGACGTCACAGGCACATATCGTCCCCTCACGAAGCATCTATCGTCCACCTTCTCCGGAAAGTTAGCATAGAATTATCTCACCATCACTGTGTTCATTGGTGCTATCTTTTCCGGGTTAACAAATCTTTTCCACCCCATCATCTCAATCATCGCCCGAATGGGCTCATAGACATCCCCCTCCCCAAGCGACTCCCTTTGATAATCCATTCCTCTTTCAGGGATTAAGGGCCTAGTACTAAGTTTTTTGTATCTATCATGAGCTCTTTGGCTGACAAACCTAGTATCATCATATTGAGGGGCTGAGGTGGATGTGGAAGCTCTTTTCTTTCTGGCAGACATTTTTAGATAACTTTTTTTTTCAACGTTTCCTTTGTATCTACAATGTTACCCAACACTATCACCCAACAATCAGCAGCTACAACACCTATCACCCCCAAACTTCACTTAAGAAGCTCCTGCACAACACCCACACTCACCTCGTATACTCTTCCTCGAAATCTCACAACCAATTTCAACACCCCAACACACCCTCACAGATACAACACCTCCTCCAATCTACTACCTCCTCTGACTACAGTAAAGCTTTCAAGAAAAGACGAAGGTTACCTTTGACGGTGTTCTTCAAGATTCTCTTGCTCCTAATGATGATTTGAGGCAATGGGGTGAGGGTAGTTGTTTAGGATGGTTAAGGGTTTAGGGAATTTAAGAACTTTGGTGTGATTGGGTTTAGTTTATGGAAGGTTTTTAGGTAAAGTATGGATTTTTCGTGGGTTTTTGTGGAGAGGAGAGGTTTAGGTTTTGATTTGGAATGGGAAAAATCGGATTTAGGGCGTCTTTAATTTCTGGATTTCCGTCTCGGCGCCGCGGCCCTACAACTGGCGCCGCGGCGCCTAAATTACTGCTCCCTTCTGAACTTCCTGTGCCGCGGCCCTGCTGATGGGGGCCGCGGCGCCTAGACTTCAAAATTTTCTGGATTATTGGCGCCGCGACCCTGCTCCTGGGTGTCGCGACGCTGAATTTCCTGCGCATTTCTGCTCTTTTGGCGCCGCGGCCCTGCTCCTGGGTGCCGCGGCGCTAACCCGATTTTCTAGAAATCCTTGGCTTATCTTCAGTTTTCGCCCTCCAAATTGTTGGCCCTGCACCTGTCATCACAACACATAACCAAAACATCCGTGAGACTGTTCTAAGTAAAAATTAACTGCATTAACATAAATAATTTAAAATACATTGGGTTGCCTCCCAAGTAGCGCTGTATTTAACGTCTTTTAGCTGGACACAAGTTCGTTAAATCAAGAGGTGTGGGGTAGATTAACCCCACAACCAATCCATTTTTTCTACATTTTTCTTTTTCTCCTTCTGTTTTTCTTCTTATAATTATTTTCAAGAGAAGGTTCAGTATCACATACCTGCTTTGGCTGAGGTTCAGTATCACATACCTGCTCTGGTGGGCTTATCTCCTTTGTTGTGGCTTGCACTGGCTCACAAGAAGTTCTGACAGTGCTGATTGTAAAGAACCTGCTCATGATCGGGGGTTCAATAACGTGTTTGAACACTTTGAACACCATTTCTTCACTTTCTACCCTCAGTGTTAGATCTCCCTTCTCTACATCAATCAGGGCTCTCCCTGTTTCCAAGCACGGTCTCCCCAATATGATGGGAATCTCCGCATCCTCCTCCATATCAAGAATGAGGAAATTCGCAGGGAAAAAGAATTTTCCTACTTTAACAAGAACGTCCTCAATCTTCCCCCTGGGGTGCACCACCGTTCTGTCCGCTAATTGCAAGCTCACCGTGGTTGGTTTTGCCTCACCTAACTCCAACCTCTTAAACACCGACAAAGGCATCAAATTTATACTCGCCCCCAAATCACAAAGGGCCCTATTGCATGTTACCCTGCCAACTGTGCAAGGCAATGTAAAGCTCCCTGGGTCCTTGAGTTTAGGGGGCAATTTCTTCTGCAGGATAGCACTGCACTCCTCAGTCAGTGCCACCATCTCATATTCTCCCAATTTCTTCTTCTTCCCCAAAATTTCCTTCATGAATTTGAAATAAGAAGGCATTTGCTCCAACGCCTCGATGAAGGGTATGTTGATATGTAACTTTCTGAACGTCTCCAAAAACTTGGAGAATTGCTTATCAACTACTTTCCTTTGCAATCTTTGTGGGAAAGGAATCTTCTCAGTGTACTCCTTCTCTGGAGCTTTCTCTAATATTGGGCGATCTTCAACAACCCTTTCTCTCTCTGTTTCCACCCTCTGTTCAACCACAGGCTGAGGTGCAAGCTGTTCTAACTGTTTGCCACTTCTTAGCTGCACTGCCTGGCATTGTTCTCTAGGGTTCATCTCTGTGTTTCTCGGCAGGGTACCCTGTGGCCTGTTGTTCGCTAGCTTTGCTAGTTGCCCCACCTGTTCTCCAAGCTCCTGAGAGAGGATCTAGTCTCTGCCATGAACTGGGTCTGGGAGTTAGTGAGTGTCAACAAAGCTGCTCTCAGCTCATCCGCTTTTACGGTTGGACGGGGCCCGAATTGAGAAGATGAGGCCTGAGTGAATGGCTGCTGATTTTGGTACTGGCCTCTAAACTGGTTCTGCTGCCCTTGTTCACCCCTCCATGAGAAATTTGGGTGATTCCTCCACCCTGGATTGTTGGTGTTTGAGTATGGGTTGTTCTGGGGCCTCTGATAGTTCCCTACAGCTTGGCACTCTGCTTGCTCGATCGAGATGTTGTTAGGATCAACTGATGGGCATCTGTCGAAGGTATGTGGACCACTACACATTTCACAACTCATTGGCATTTGCACTGCATTTACAGACATTGTATTTTGTTGCAGCTGCTTGGTCAAAAGGGAAACTTGGGCATTCAGGGCAGTGATGGCATCAATCTCATGAACTCCCACTGTTCTTCTGCCACTCACTTGTCTATCCTCTGTGACATGATTGTTGGTGGCCATGTCTTCCAATAAGTCATGAGCTTCATGGGCTGTTTTTCTCATAAAGGTTCCACCTGCGGCTGCATCAATGATTGTTCTGGTCGTTCCGCTCAGCCCATTATAGAAAATGTGGACCAAATTCCACAACTCAATGCTGTGGTGTGGACACTTCCTTTGCAAGTCCTTGAATCTCTCCCAAGCTTCATATAATGATTCTCCATCGGCTTGATAGAAATTATTCAACTCCCCTCTCAGCTTCGCTGCTTTGCATGGTGGGAAGAACTTGCTAAAAATTTCTGTGTCAACTCTTGCCATGTAAATATCGAATCTGCTAGCAAAGAATTCAACCACACTTTCGCTCTGTCCCTGAGTGAGAAGGGAAAGAGCCTCAATCTGACGGCGTCATCAGTAACGCCATTGTATCTGAATGTTGCACACAACTCCAAGAAATTAGCTATATGCATGTGAGGATCCTCCGACGACAATCCTCCAAACTGAACCGTATTCTGCACCATACTTTCTGCACCATACTTAATATTGCAGGTTTTATCTCAAAATTATTTGTTCCTATTGTTGGGAGCCTAATGCAAGTTTGTGCCCCGTTCACCCTCGGCAGCACATAATCCCCCAAGCTTCTCTCCGCTTGGACCTGAACTCTCTCCTCTACATCCATTGACACTCTCCGAGGCATTCTTTGGTTAGGCTGATGATCACCTAACCCCTCATTCATCTCGTTGTTGTTTTGTACGCTTTCCATCTCAATTAACAAATTTGAAGTCGTTGGCTCATACATTACATTTACAAGTTTTCTCAATTTCTGGGTTGAAGGGAACAAGAGTGTCTGCTCCTCTTCTCCTTCGCATAAACTGGGTTCCTGAAACAGATCAAAATAAACAAACGGATCACGGCACACTGGTTTTCACAAAAATAAAAAAATAAAAAAATAAAAAAATAATAACTAAAAACAAAAATAAAAACCAAATTAGAAATTAAGAATAGATAAAATTGATATTGAACTACGCCAATCTCCGGCAACGGCGCCAAAAACTTGATGCGCGATTTATGCACACACTTAAACGCAAGTGCACGTGTCGAGTCAAGTAATATAGTCTTGGAAGACCGAGTTATCGTCTTCAGGGATTAGTGCTCAAGTACCAAATTCTATTCTTTGTTATCTATTTGGTGACCGATAATTGATTTGTTGTTTATGATTCTAATTATGAAAACTAATTAACTATGTTGTTTTACTCAGTAATGATGGAAATAGGGCTTCCAAATCTCCTCAACTATCCGCTTAACTTACTTATTAATGCAATTGACTATGGTTCTTCTTCTATTAGAGATAGCAGATTTACTAATCCGTTTTATACTCCTGTTAAGGTTATATAAACACTCAACCCCAGTACAACACCTTTCTACCTTTCGGTGATAAGGTTGACTCTAGAGGAGGATTAAGAACAAAAACCTTATTAATGCTACACAAGTAATCGGGGTATTTTCATCCACGATTCAACCTATGTCTATCCAACTACAAAGATATTCACAACCTCACTTTCGGATTTCGGTTAGAAATCATAAGAATTATGATAATTAATGATCAGGTAATTACCAAGCAATCAAAACATATATTGAATAAATCTCAACAATAAGAAGAAGAACCAAGAACATGCATTAATTCATAAAGAAAAGGTTCAAGTGAATTGACATGGAAAGCCCTATATTAAAGTTAGTTCCTAGCCATAGACATGACAAAAACTAGTTTAACATCCAATATAAACTGAAAATAAATAAATAAGAACAAGAAAATTACTAAGAGATTGGTCTCCAATCTTGATTCCAAGAATGTGTGAATTGCCAAGAAAGGGAACCCTTAAAACTGCTCTAGGGTTCTCCTTTTATAGTTTAAAAAACGAGTGCAGGGTTTTCCTTCAGGCCTGGCCCATTATTCAGTCGAAATTTTGATTTTTCCCGCGTCGGCGCCGCGACGCCGGAACTTCTGCAAGCCTCTGGAAATTAGCGCCAGTGGCTCGCCCTTGTTTGGAGCGCCATGTGTCGACTGTGTCACAATGCTGGTTCGCCACTTTCTCGCATTTCGAGCTCTGGAACCTCCGTTTTTGCCCTCTTTTTGCTCCTTTTCCACCAATGGGCCACTTTAACCAATATGACTCAAAAAAAAGAAAATATATCCTAAGACGACACGTATTTGTACAAAAATGGACAAAAGACTAACTAAAAATGACTCAAAAAGTGTATATAAAATACACCGATCAAGAATGTAAAATATCGGATTTAGAATCAAGATATTTTATTTAATAATAAATTATAGGATAATTTTCATTTGATGAAAATTATATGATTAAGTCAAAATTAAATCTTGGATTTAATTAGAACTAAAACGTGCAGAAAATGAGTAGAGGAGTCAAGATGGTAGTGGGCCGATTCGGCCCACTGCAATTTGGATTTGGGTCAGGTCTTGAAGCCTGATCCAAATCTGATTTGTTTTAAGGTTTCCTCCACTATATATTTGACACTTAACCCATAATTTCATAACTCACTTCCACTTTCTGAACTCAGAGTTCAGAGAATAAAATTCTCTAAACCTCTGCCAAGATTTCCTAGCTTTCTTGGGCAAATGAATATACCGAAGTAAGGCTTGCACCCGGATTGACAATCGCGTGCGCTCCCTTTAGTAAAGACTAACAAAGCTTAAACTGTAAGTTTTCTTCCTGTCTTTGCAGATTTGAATTATCGCATAATCATACCAAAAACGTTTGTTGAGACAAGTAAGTTTACTCAAAATTTTAAACTTTCGTTGTGCCTTACTTGTGTGTTTTACACCCAACAAATCCCTACATTCTGAAACCATAAGTAGGAAAGATTTTGTTTGGTGGTTGCACCAATATTGTAATACTTTGAATCCATAAGATACTCGTGATGTCTACCATAAATGTTTCATGATAAATGAACATCCTATGTTTTGAATGGGTTAATATGATGAGAGAATTGTGACATGGACGACACAAATATTCTACTCTTCGAGACTTCGACCATCCTTCTCTTGAGCTCCAAAGAGATTTTTAGACTTAAAAATTAATTCACGAATAGGTTAAATCTATATGAGATGATAAATATTGTACAAAGTAATTATAATATTTCAAAAATTACTGTAAGTTTTACCTAGAAAATACAACAGAGCGAAAGGGATTGCTTTATGTCTTCATATAATACATTAAAATTAAATTTATTTATATCAACCTAGATTAATAGATGATAGGTTCAATAGGATTAACCAATACTATCATCTTTGGAAAGGAATTTCTGTATGATGAATACGTTCTCCTTACGATACTCGTGAATGGAAAAAGGCAAGTAGCCCATTATCTTCAGTTGATTTTCCTTTGATTAGCATAGTAAGTATTTGTACTTTTTTGCTTTTGTAGAATATAATTTATTCTCCATCCCCCTATATATCCTATTTTGAGCCAACATTTTACTTTAACTTGTTATAAGGTAGTCTTATCCTTCAAATTGCTACTTTTAACTTGCATATTATATATGGACGGACGGTTACATTTTTCAGGTTATATATATATAGGTTATATCATTGTTTTTCTTACACTACGTTAAATTGAAATTTAATCTCTTACTTATTTTGTGGGTCTTGGGGGTAAGATGGAGGCGTATAACAATTGGTGATTGTCGCTTTCCTTCCTTTCAAGTAGATAACTGACTAGTTGCAAAGTTAAAAGAAACAGTTGCTAGTTCTCAGAATCACTTCTTTCTTAGTGAAGTTGTTTCTTCAGTATTAAGAAATAGAGTATATATTAGTCACTAGTAAAATCGAAGTCAATGGGACACTATGAAGAATTGAAACCTCAAGCTCGGGCACTTGGTTTTCGATAAAAAATTGATATGTCGTATAAGTATTGTAATAATATATATATATATATATATTCATGTGAAGCTCCTACAATATAATAAATGTGTAGTTGAGATGGTAGAAATTTGAATTTTTACCCCAATGAAGTCCGGTTCGATCCTCGGCAAAGTCATTATTTTCTTCATTTATCATCTTTTTGCTCTTTTAAAAAAAATTAATATTGGGCCATGAAAGATGGATGTACAAGCCCATACCAAAAAAACTCAATCCAAAATTTAAAAAATAATTGACTGAGTCCATTAAAACCAACGCAGACTCCCAAGTCCCAAATAAATAGATCTATAAATTAAAAAGAAAAAGGCAAAAAAAATGAAAAAGAAGAAAACACAGTTGGCTTGGTGCACATACCGCAAAAGGGTCAGTTAGACCACTACGATAAGCCCTTCAGGTAAAAATATCTCCAAAAGTACTTTCTCTTTGTTTTTTTTTTTAAAATAATAATTAATTTAGGAATTTTCTTTTATGTGTATAATTTTATTTATTTATGTATGAATCGAAAGTGGGATTTTGATGCTTTAATTAATGTTGTCTTTGGATATTTTAAAGTGATTATGCTTCTTCTATGTTGTTAGTTTAGTTTTTGTATGAGAAGTGCTCGTTTGTATTTACTGTTTGTTTAGTTTTGTATTTATTGTTAGTATAGATTCATTATTCTATTTATTGATATTTGTTATTTTAATCTAATTTTTTTATTATTATTTTAGGATGCTTAAGTTTCTAACTAAATAATCAAGACACATTGAGTCAAGTACTCCACCGAACCCCCCAAATGAAGCTCCAATTCCAATTGAAGCACCGATTTCAATTGAGGCTCCAATTTCAAACGAAACTTATGTGAAAGGGGCATATTTGGAGTCTGATCCCGCAAAAAGAAATCAAATTTTAGAATTTCATCCAAATCAGCAAGATGAGGTAAGACGAGCTTACCTTTTGAAAGGTGTTGTGATAAAATTGGTGAAGCAATAAAAAATGCTTGAGGTAATCTTAAGATGACTTCACCTAAGATTCAAAAAGATCTTACTAATGCATGTGCAGTTGAAACTGTTAAGAAGATTGTAAAAGAAATTGGGGATGGGGTTTTTTAGTGTACTTGTTGATGAGTCTGGTGATTGTTCAGGAAAAGAACAAATGGATATTGTTGTGCATTTTGTTGATGGTATAAGATATGTCGTTGAGAGATTAATATGAATTGTGAAGAGACAAGTGCAATACCACTTAAAAAGGGCTCCTGAGACTTTGTTGTGTGGATTTGAATTGTGCATTTCTAATATTCGAGGACAGGGGTATGATGGGGCAAGTAACATGAATGGTTGCTTTGGTGGTTTGAAAACACTAATTCAAAAGAAAAATTCACAAGCGTACTATGTCCATTGCTTTGCACACCAACTTCAGTTAGCTCTTATTTCAATTGTGAGATGTCATGATGATGTTCATTCATTTTTACTGAAGTTACTCGCATTGTTAATTTGATTCGGTCATCTAATAATAGTCAAGCTTTGCTTCGTAGAAAATAAATGGCTCATTTTGAGGATTTAATTGAAAATGATATGGTGGAAACTGGTAAGGGATTGAATCAGGAGTTATCTCTTGCAAGAGCTGGTGATACACGTTGGGGTTCCCACTTTAGAGTTCTTGTTAGGTTAAAAAATTATTTACTCCCATTGTTGAAGTGTAGGAAGAACTGAAATGTGATAGAACTTCAAATGGTGAAGCAAAAGGTTTGTTATTGATGATGCAATAATTTGATTTTGTGTTCATGTTGCATTTGATGATTCATATTTTGGCGGTGACAAATGAATTGTCAGAAGCATTGCAAAAAAGTGACCAAGACATTTCAAATGCCATGAACCTTTTCCAAGCCAACAATAATATGTTCCAAAAAATGAGAGAATGTTGATGGAAAGAATTTTATGATAAGGTTCATCTTGTGGTAATCTCGAGATTTATGTGTCTGACATGGAATCGCGATATGTAAAAGATAATAAGTCCAAACGTAAGACTCCTTTTGTGACCACTTTGCATTATTTTAAACATGATTGCTTCTTTCATATCATTGATTTGATATTGAAAGAGTGGAATGAAAGGTTTACTCCTGAAAACATGGAGTTGTTGAATTGTCTTGCATGTTTGAGTCCTTGTTCATCATTTGAATCTTTTGACACTAAAACACTTGTGAGTATGTCGAGATTGTATCCAAATGATATTGTGAATGTTGAAGAATGTTGAAGATGAAGAGTTGTCTGCCCAACTAGAATCCTATATTAATTGTGTACAGATAGATGATAACTTTTCCAATTTGAAAGGACTCTCGGATCCTTGCAAGACTCTTGTGCGAACAAAGAAGCACAAGACTTTCAGATTTGTGTACAAGCTTGTGAAGTTGGCTTTGACTTTACCAGTAGCAACTGCAACTGTTGAGAGGACTTTTTCAGGGATGCAATATGTGAAGGATAAACTAAGAAACAAAATGGCGAATCAATGGCTTAATGATTGCTTGGTTACTTTTATTGAGAAAAATGTATTTAGTACAATTGTTGATCGAGATATTATCAGTCGGTTTCAAGAAATGAGAGTCAGAAGAATGCAAATAGATTTGAAGTTATTTGAGTGACTTATATTTTAATTATGTAATATACATCTTTTAATAGACGTTTATCATTATTGTTAGCATTGAACATTTTTTTTAATATAGTAGTATTAATATTGAATGGTTGAATGAATCTCCTGTTTTTGAATCCTGGGTCTATATATATATATATATATATATATATATATATATATATATATATATATATATCGCCCTTTTCATGTCTTTTCGGTTCTTAATTATGTCGCTAGATATTTCACTTGAAGGGATGGAATAAACTATATATTCATGCTTTATATATGTTTATAGGTCAAAAGATATATAGGACGTATTTTCCTTTTTCTCTTTGATATATATATATATATATATATATTGGCAAGTTCTTTAATTTGTCCATAAAAGAAAGAAAGTACTCTTTGTGATCTATTTCAATTTTTATGTTTTACTTTCTTTTAAAATTTATTTAATTTCTTAATATTTGTTAGTAACTATATAATTTCAATATCTCATAATTGTTTAAAATGATAAGATTCAAATGGTACTTTGATTTGCGGTTCACATTTTTGGGGTCAGCTCGTAGCTTGTGTTTTATTAGAGGTAGTCATTCCCCCGTCGACCACTATATAAGCGGTTGGCGAAGAAAGCTCGAATAACTTCCCTTCATTCATTACTAAGCCAAGGTCTCAGGTCTCCGAGTCATCCCGCATTTTTTTGAAAGAATCCTTCACCCATGGGTAGTGAGATCAGAGAGGGAAGTGACACCCAACTTGGGAAGCTCGGTACCACTATTAAGCGGAGTGGCGAAAGGAAGAGAATCAAGCATGTCTACATGAGGCAAGAGATTTAGGGCATAATTCTGATGACAAAAGATAAGAGTCTGCTCCTGCCGATATAAAAAAATTAGTGGAGTAGGTCTAAGTCTTTTATATTTTCATGAGCATGCAAGAGGGAAAGAAGAACAAGTGTTCCCTGTTGTGCACTCCCTGTGAGAAAAATATCATAGACGTATAAAAGAAGGTAGTTATTATTCCCAGATGTGTGACAAATTAATAAAGAGGTATCACAGGCACTACCCATACAATGATAAAAAATCTTCCTTCTCTGCTTAACTGTCAATATATTTTCGCGTGAACAAAATTGTAACGGAGAATGTACGCGAGGATCAAACACGGCTTTGTCAGCTGCCTGTTGATCGGTGTATTTTATATACACTTTTTGAGTCAGTTTTAGTTAGTCTTTTGTCCCTTTTTGTACAAATAAGTGTCGTATTATGATAGTTTTTCTTTCTTTTGAGTCAAAGTGGTTAAAATGGCCAAATGGCGGAAAAGGAGCTAAAAGAGGGCAAAAGAGGAGGTTCCAGAGCTAAAAACAGAGGAAGTGGCGAACGAGGCAAAAACCCGGACCAGCGCCGCGGCGCCTCCTGCAGACAAAAGCAGGGCCGCGGCGCCCAATATCCAGAGATGCTGCAGAAGTCCCAGCGCCGCGGCGCCTCATGCCAACAAAAGCAGGGCCGCGGCGCCCAATATTCAGAGAGGCTACAGAAGTTGCAGTGGCCGCGCGCCACGCATGCCAGAAATCGTGGTCGCGCGCCAAATCACCCGGAGACCACGAGTTCCGGCGCCGCGGCGCCGATAGCAGGGCCGCGGCGCCGACGCGGGAAAAATCAGGGTTTTGACGATTTTCTGGGCCAGGCCTGCAGGGAAAAGTTAAGGGCGGTTTTCAGCCTATAAAAGGAGAACCCTAGGCAGATTTTAAGGGTTCCCCTTCTTGCACAACACAAGATTTCTTGCCTGGAGACCATAATTTAGTACTTTCTTTCCCTTTTTCTTTTCTTTATTTCAGTTTTTGTATGATGACTTTTGAATTAGTTCTTGTCATGTCAATGACTAGGAACTAATTCTCTTATAGGGCTTTCCATGTTAATTCTCTAGAAACTTATGTTATGATTTAATGCATATGTCTATGGTTATTCTTCTTTGAGAGATCTATCCAATAATTGTGTTGAATGTTTGGTAATTAATTGACAACTAATTATCACTATATGATTTCTAATTGACTTCGAAAGGAGAGATTGTGAATATGCTGTAAGTTGGGTAGACATTCTTGGATTGGGGATGAAAATACCTCAATTATTTATGTAGCGTTAATGAGAGGCTTAACAACCCTAATTTTGCGCATGGTGCGTGACGGTTAACTAGGTTTTTGCTCTTAATCCTCCTATAGAGTTATCCTTATCACCGAAAGGTAGGTAAGGTGCGATACTGGGGTTGAGTGTTTATATAACCCTAGCGGGAGTATAAAACGATTTCGTAAACCTGCTTTCTCCGAAAGAAGAAGACCATAGTTCGTTGCATTAATAAATAACATAAGCAGATAGTTGAAGAGACATGGAAGCCCTATTCCCATCACAACTGAAGTAAACTCATTAGATAAATTAGTCTTTATAATTCCTAGTTATAAACAACAAATCAAATATCGATTGCCAAATAGATACCAAAAGATAGATAGTTGGTACTTGAACCCTAATCCTTGTGGACGATATTCGGTCTTACCAGGACTATATTACTTGTCACGATAACGTGCACTTGCGTTAAAGTGTGTGCATCTTTTCGCGCATCAAGTTTTTGGCGCCGTTGCCGGGGATTAGGCATTAGTTCAATATCGAATTTATCTATTTTTAATTTCTAATTTGGTTTTTATTTTTATTTTACTTTTACGACGTTATTTTTATTTTTATTTCTTTACATTGTTTATTTTATTTTCTTTTCTTTTGTACAAACAAGTGTGCCGTGATTCGTTGTTGGTTTTGATTCATCTCAGGAACCCTCTAGATATGGATTTTTACTGTCAATATGATAGAGAGCCAACCATAGAGGAAGAGAGGGAGGAATTACGAGAAGCTATACTCAGTTTCACGAGGTACCAAAATCAGTTCATGGACGAAACGAGAATGGCCATGAAGAAGTTGGAAATGCAAATAGCAGAAATCGCGATCATATTCAACAGCGAAACACAAAAAGAGCAATCTGCACCTGGGGTAAGCAATGAGGAGACACAATGTCAGGCAATTGACCTGAAGGATGCCGAATCAGGGGAGATAGAGAGTTCACAAAGAATAGTGCGCGCCGATGAGCGAGGTGGCGTCGAAAATTCGAGACGATAGAGAGTGAGGCCGCGGCGCCAGAGCGGCCGCGCGCCGTAACCAATCGAGAATTCGGTAGAGCAATCGCACCCGGTGATAATACCATATCCCCAGAAGTTAAAAACATGTACTCTTGACAAGCAATTCTCTAGATTCATGGAGGTCCTCAAACAATTGCAACTCAATATCCCGTTTGCTGAAGCATTAGAGCAAATGCCGAGCTACGTCAAGTTCATGAAGGATGTGCTTAGCAAAAAGAGGAGGATAGAGGACTACGAAACAGTGATGTTGACTGAGGAATGTAGTGCCATCCTACAGAGACAACTACCTCAGAAGTTACAAGATCAAGGGAGCTTCACCATCCCATGCACCATTGGAAAGTTTGAATGTCAGAAAGCATTGTGCGACTTGGGAGCAGGCATAAATCTGATGCGTTATCTAGTTTTCTGCAAACTAGGAATGAGAGAAGTCAAACCTACAAACATCACTTTGCAGTTAGCTGACCGCTCAATAGTTCATCCGAGATGAGTCATCGAAGATGTATTAGTGAAAGTGGACAAGTTCATCTTTCCCGCCGACTTCGTTATCTTAGACATACAAGATAACGATGGAATCCCCATCATACTTGGCAGGCCCTTCTTAGCTACAGGACAAGCTCTTATTGATGTTCACAAAGGGGAGTTGAAGCTTCGAGTAGATGAAGAAGAGGTGATTTTCAATGTTTTTCAAGCAGCAACTTTTCCAGATGCCAAGGATAACTGCTCAGCCATTGATCTTATCGAAGAAGCAGTGTCAGCCAAGGAGTTCGGACAGGATGATATGCTTGAAGAAGTGCTGACCAAATGGGATGATGATAGTAGTAACGATCCAGATCTGATGGAATATGCAAATTGGATGAATGTTTATGGAAAATGGGATACGAGGAAGTACGAAGAGCTTGGACAGATGCCGAAAGATCATTACCATCCACAGAGAAGGCTCCAGAGTTAGAGTTAAAAACCCTACCCAATCATCTACAATACCAATACCTAGGTGAAGAGAAAACCTTACCAGTAATCATTTCATGCCACCTATCCACCGAAGAGATTGATAAACTGCTAAGAGTACTGAAGAATCACAAGCGGGCCATTGGATGGACATTAGCAGACATAAGAGGGATATGTCCACAATCCGGTAATGCATAAGATCCGTCTAGATGAGAGAGCGGACCATCCATCGGCCCGAGGCGACTAAACCCAAACATGAAAGAGGTAGTCGAAAGGAAATCCTGAAATGGCTCGATGCAGGAGTAATTTACCCTATATCTGACAGCACATGGGTGAGTCCAGTACAAGTGGTACCCAAAAAGGGTGGAATAACAGTGGTAACCAACGAAAGGAACGAACTCATTCCTTCTAGAAACCATCATTGGATGGCGAATCTGCGTTGACTATCGCAAGTTGAACAAGGCAACGAGAAAGACCACTCACTTCCCGTTGCCATTTCTAGATCAAATGTTGGACAGACTTGCAGGGCATAACTACTACTGCTTTTTGGATGGATACTCAGGGTATCACCAGATTGCAATAACACCAGAAGATCAAGAAAAGACAACATTTACTTGTCCTTTTGGTACATTTGCATTTAGAAGGATGCCATTCGGTCTTTGCAATGCACCTGCAACCTTTCAGATGTGTATGATGGCAATTTTCTCAGACATGGTGGAGAGGACTATAGAGATCTTTATGGATGACTTTTCGGTCTTTGGAACATCGTTCGATGAGTGTTTAAAGCACACAGAAGCGATGTTAGCCGGTGTGAAGAGTCTAACCTTGTGCTAAACTGGGAGAAGTGTCACTTCATGGTAACAGAGGGAATTGTCTTGGGACACAAAATATCAAGCCAAGGCATTGAGGTGGACAAAGCAAAGATTTCAGTGATCGAAGATCTACCACCTCCAGTATCAACAAAAGGAGTGAAGTTTCTCGACATGCGAGTTTCTATAGAAGATTCATCAAGGATTTCTCAAAGGTCTCAAAGCCCCTTTCCACATTGCTAATGACGGGGGTTGCCTTCAACTTCAATAAAGAATTCTTATCCGCATTCCGCACGCCGCGAGAAGCTTATTTCAAGACCCATAGTCATTGCACCAAACCGAGCTCCCATTTGAACTAATGTGCGATGCAAGCGATTATGCAGTGGGAGCAGTGCTTGGACAGAGAATCGACAAGGTATTTAGATCCATTTACTATGCTAGTAAAACTCTAAATGACGCACAGTTAAATTATGCAACTACCGAAAAGGAACTACTAGCTATAGTATATGCATTTGAGAAATTCAGGCCATACTTGATTGGGAATAAAGTGATAGTATACACTGACCACTCTGCTATAAAGTACTTGATGACAAAGAAGGATGCAAAGCCTCGCCTCATTCGATGGGTCCTGCTTCTACAAGAATTCGACGTGGAGATTCGTGACAAGAAAGGAACAGAGAATTCAGTTGCAGACCACTTGTCAAGGCTGGAGAACACAGAGAGCCAGAACACCAAGGATGTGCAAATAAATGATCACTTTCCAGACGAACAACTTGTTATACCCCGTAGTTCTGACCCTACGTATGAGAGCGTACGAAAGCATGTAAGACTTAAAATTTTCAAAGGATAGGTTGACGGATTATTCCGGACGGGTTTTAGTCAACTTTAAGGCGGGTTATGACCCGGTACATTGAGAGTTCCTAAGTGGTTCAAAGGCCTAGGGCGTAGTTCGTTGAGTCTAGATTCCAACGCAACCAACCGTTCGTCGATAGGACGTTGGAGTAGAAAGATATGAGAGTTACAAGTTCAGTGCGCAGTCGGACAGAAATATGTTTTGGACAAAGGCGACAGGGCCGCGGCACCGGATGCAGGGCCGCGGCGCCGAAAGTGCTGAGAGGTCGCTGAAGTTGCAGCGCCAGATGGTGCAGCGGGCACGCGAAAGTTCGAAGAGGTCATGGGGTTTCAGCAGCGCCGAGGCGGATTTTTGGGCGGAAAAACTTAGAAAGTCGATTTTTCTTTTAAAAGACCTTGGGAGGTGACAAGTGTCCCCATCTGATTTCTTGCATGCAATATATTGACCAAGTCTTCAAGACTTGGTCATCTTCCAATTTCTCTCTCTCTCTAAAGCAAAAGCTCCTCCTTCTCTCTACATTTCCAAAGGAAATCCAAGCCTAAGAAAATCTGAAAAATTAAGAACAAGAAAATGAAGCTTGTGGCTAGCTTGTGGTGGTGTTCTTGGCAAGGAAGCTAGCAAAATCTTTGGAATAAGTTTGACTAAAACTTTAAGGTAACATTTCTTCCTTTAGAATTAGTTCTAGTGTTGCATGCTTAGAAGAAAGAACTTGTGGTAGTAAAATAATGCTCTTAGAGTCATTGCATGCTAGAAAATGTGGTTTGGATATGAAGAATGGGTTAAGAAGAGATTATGAGCATGTTGTAGCCTAAAAACTACCTTAGAATTGTTAAGTGAGTTGTTGTAAACTTATGGGGCAGAATTTTGGGTGTGTAATCCCCTTTGAATTGTTGGATTGATTGAGCCTTAAATGTGGCAATTGGATGATAAATTCGGCCTTGAGGAAGGTGGCATAGTAAGTAGAAACAAAGGAAATGCTGCCCAATTTTCCATAGAATTTAGTGACTTTGAACTTGGATTGTTCTACATTAAGATTAGAAGTTAATAAACGTATCATGGTTATTTTAGGTTGACATATTACTTGCGGTAGTGTGGACTTAGCAAGTGGATTGACCAAAGAGGTATGTGAAGAT
This sequence comes from Przewalskia tangutica, assembly GCA_029844215.1. Taxonomy (NCBI): domain Eukaryota; kingdom Viridiplantae; phylum Streptophyta; class Magnoliopsida; order Solanales; family Solanaceae; genus Przewalskia; species Przewalskia tangutica. Next base: position 46,616,285 of record CM056723.1, read on the forward strand.
TTCCTATCTCTTGAGCATGAATAGATGAAACTATGTAGTACGGTAGACGTACAAGATTTGGTATTCTTACTTGTTTGAGTATATAATGACTTGTTTCGTTTTAAGAATGTATAAATCCCTTGGTTAGGGAAAAAGTATGATTTTACTTAAGTATAGAGTTAATATAACAACTTTATGGGAAGTTGGTTTATTAGCTTCATAAAAGGTTAATGAGAAGAGATTTACTCTAAAAGTAAGATAAGTATATGAAGAGGCAAATTGGTTTAAGGCATCAATTGCCCAAGAGTTTTATAGTATAAAGAGTCATTTTTAAAAGAGTTGAAGTATGTAGTACTTGGGTTAAATTCCCGGTTTTCTTTTATTAAAGATATGATTAAGTGCCTTAAGTAAACTAAAATGAGAGGGTATATGAACAAGACTAATAAGAAGTTATAAGTTTTCTTAACTTATGTATGATTATGATATGATGACATTTTGAGCTAGGGTAAGAGTATATCTGAGGGGCAAGCCCCAAGATCGTTATACCACATTCTCCAGGGTAAGAGTATGTCTGAGGGGCCAGCCCCAAGATCGTCATACCACCTTATTCAGTGTAAGAGTATATCTGAGGGGCAAGCCCCAAGATCGTTATACCAGGCCGCTGTAAAGAGTATATCTGAGGGGAAAGTCCCCAAGATCGTTATACCATCTGCTTCGGGGTAAGAGTATATCTGAGGGGTAAGTCCCCAAGATCGTTATACCACATGTTCCGTGGATTTGCTACCCATGATGCGAGGAATACCTCATGCGAGTCCTTATGGGCTTATGCGGTGAAATAGTCCCACGCGGGCGGTACACCTATGCGAGGAATACCTCACGCGGGTCCACAGGACCTATGCGGTGAAATAGTCCAGGAGTAGGGTGCTTATTGATACTACCTGGCGAGGTACCGCTTTTGATCCTAAGGCCCCTATTTTATGCGATTGTATATATATATACTTGTCACTCTCATTGTTAGTAAGGCACAGTAAAAAGGTATTTTATTGACTTCCATGACTCCAGCTTACTTTTAGACTTGTGATATCATTATTATAGTATTTTCCAGCTTTACATACTTGGTACATATCAGGTAATCGACCCCTTCCTGGCTGCTCATGCCGCGGTAAGGGTAAATAGATTGAGGATCCTCGTTCTTAGGATCACTACTCCAAAGGTCGAAGCTCCATCCTCCTAAGCTTGTCTATTGGTACGGATATTCCCGATGCTATAGGTATTTTGTACATTCAGGGTATGGCGGGCCCCGCCACACGATTGTTATCTTTAGAGGTCCGTGGTCACCTATGTGTTTTGGGCTATAAGAACCAGGTTGTATTACTATACTTTTGTTTAAGTATGTTTTATAGAAAATACCTTATCTACCGCCATGATGTTTACCCTTTTCTCTAAGTTATGTGTTATGTATGTTCCACGCTATTCTCTCGACATATACGGCGGTACCCGATAGGTACCGCCGTGGCCCCGGCCGGGTCGTGACAAAAGTGGTATCAGAGCGATTAGTCCTCGAAAAGTGTCCATGCATCGCAGTTCAGTAGTCCCGATTATCGGTGTCGTGCACCACATCTATAATCAGGAGGCTGCAGGATATATAGGATTGGTTTCAATTTTTTCACTATAAGATCGTGCAATAGAGTTGAGTTATAGGTTGAACCCCCTCTGATGTTTTCCCTTTATGTATCAGTTATGACTCCACGCAAGGCAACCGCGCCCGTGGCAAGGCGGTGAGAGTGTCGCTAGTGGACGCGGAGAGTCACGAGGCACAGCCCGATCCTACGAGATGATTTTGTGGCGGCGAGTTCCACGTCGCCGCCAAATTTCGCAGATTTTGAGGCTGGAAGCGCCATCGAGACCGCAGACGAGCCTCGATCCCACACCGTGGTCCGAGTACGAGATTACGGGAATGATTCGCCATCGACCAAAGATAGTGGCGAGGAAGCGCCGACAGAGCGCGCCAACCCTAGAGCCGACAGTTTACGGATTCGGGATTTCCTGGGTTGTCACCCACCCGAGTTCTATGGTTCGAGATTTGATGAGGATCCGCAGGAGTTTGTCCGGCGATTCTGGACTACGCAGTGCTTAGGGCATCGGAGACCGAGTCGTTATACTAGCTTCTACCTAAGCATGCGATATTGCGTTGAACTGGTTCGAGTCATGGGTGTTGTCGAGAGGTGAGGATGCTCTTCCAGCTGTTTGGGAGGAGTTCACAGAGGCGTTCCTAGACCACTTCTTGCCTCCTGAGGTGAGGAGAGCCCGCGTAGATAGGTTCTTGACCTTGAGACAGGACGGGAGGACTATCAGGGAGTACAGCCTGGAGTTCGACTCCTTGGCCAGATATGCACACACCATAGTAGCTGACATGGCAGACAGGGTTCATCGGTTTGTGATGGGGTTAGACCGTCATATGATTACTGCATGCTTGGGGGTGGCTCTTCAGCCAGGGATGGATATTGCCAGGATGCAGGCGTACGCACAGGGGATTGAGGACAGAGAGAGGCAGGATCAGCTAGATTTGGGCCAGCCCAAGAGGGCCAGGACAACAGGCTCTCAGGGCAGTTTTCGAGGCGGCCTCGGCAGACTAGGTCCACATTCCAGCCAGCACAGAGTGCTCCTTCTCAGTTTTCCGGCAGGAGGTCTGATCAGCAGGGTTATTCAGGAGCAGGTCAGGGCTCCAGGACTTCAGGTTTTCAGGGAGGCAGAGACCAGCACCAATCGAGACCACCTACCTCTCGGTGCGTTCGATGTGGTAGGTCTCATCCGGGCGAGTGCCGTATGGGTTCGAGAGCATGTTACTCTTGTGGCCAACAGGGCCATCTGAAGAAGGATTCTCCGTCCTTAGGCGGGAGCATTACGTCACCGACGGGTCCATTGGATCTTCATCTTTGATGGTTAGACGCCCGAGGCGGTGTACTTATGGCCAAAGAGCGCGGCAGCAGGTCGTGGTAGGGTTCGATTCTAGCGGTCCTCGAACCGCATATATGCTATGTCCATCGACAGACCGAGGCGTCGCGGATGTCGCCACGTACATTGTTGGTTTCTTCGTGATGTTTATGCTTTGATAGATCCAGTTCTACCTTGTCCTACATATCTCCTCATATTGCGGTAGAATAGGGATAGAGCCCGAGTCCATAAGACCTTTTGAGGTGGCTACGCCATGAGTGATTCATGGTAGCCGAGCGTGTATAAGGCTTGCCTGCGGACTATAGATAGCCGCCGACTAGCCGACTTGATAGAGTTGGTTATGACAGACTTTGATGTGATTATGGGTATGGATTGGCTAGCATCTTGCTATGCCAACGTGGATGTAGAGAGATTAGTTCGGTTCCGCTTTCTGGTGAGGTTATCGAGTGGAAGGAATCTCAGATCGCCAGGGGTAAGTTTATTTCTTACCTCAAGGCTAGGAAGATGGTGCGGAAGGGTATATCTACCATCCGGTTCGTATTCGACATCGAGGTCGAGGTACCGACCTTGATCGACCAGGGTGTCGAGAGTTTCCGCACGTATTCCCGCACGAAGCTCGTATCCTCCCGAGAGGAGATTGAGTTTTGTATTGATTTGGCGCCAGAAACTCGACCGATATCTATTCCACCATACAGGATGTCACCTGCCGAGTTGAAGGAATCAAGGACCAACCAAAGATTTCTTTGGAGAAGGGCTTTATTAGGCGAGTGTTTCTCCTCGGGAGCACGGTGTTGTTTGTAAAAAAAGGATGGGACGCCTGCGTATGTGTATTGATTACAGCGATTAAACAAGGTAACTATCAAGAAGATATCCTCCTCAGGATTGACGATTTGTTTGACCGCCATGTGGTGCAAAGTGTTTTTCAAGATAGACTGCGGTCCGGTTATCATCAAAGCGAGTTAGAGAGACAGATATCCCAAAGATCGCATTCAGACCGGTATGGCACTATGAGTTCAGGTGATGTCTTTCGTTGACAACGCCCCAAAGAAGATTCATGGATTTGATGAATAGGGTGTTGAGCCATTCTTGGATATGTTCGTTATAGTGTTTATTGATGATATCTTGGTGTATTCGCGCAGAGCAGAGCATCTGATCATTTGAGGACGGTTTCGAGTCCTCCGAGATAAGCAACAGATGCCAAGTTCGCTGGCGAAGTTCGTTAGCTTCAGTAGCTTTCTTAGGGCATGTGATTGGGGCCGACTATTCGTTGATACAACTAAGATCGAGGCGTCAAGACTTGGCCTGCACTCCACCACACCGGCGGAGTGCGCGGCTTGGGCCTCGCAGTTATTATCGGAGGTTTGTAGAGAAATTTGCTTCTATTTCAAAGACCTTTGACTAAGTCGACTCGAAGGCGGCCATGTTCCGGACGGATACTTGTGAGGAAAGTTTCCATTGCTAAAGGAGAAGTTGACGACCGCCTCAGCTTCTACTCTTCCGCAGGCTTAGATGGATATGTGGTTTCTCGTGACGCCAAAGTGTGCGGGCTGAGTGCCGACGCAAAGACGCAGAGTTATAACTTATGCATCTCGACAAATTAGGAAGCATGAGAAGAACTATCTCACACATGACTTGGAGTCGGCAGATGATTCATGCCTCAAGATGCGGAGACATTATCTATATGGAGTTCATGTGACATTTACGCACCACAAGAGTCTCCAGATATCTTGACGCAGGAGCCGAACTTGCGCAGACGGTGGTTGGAGCTACTTAAGGATTACGATGTTGATATTCGCACCACCCGGGGAAGGCCAATGTAGTTGCAGATGCCCTTAGTCGCAGATCGATGGGTAGTCCGTCTGATGTTCACCAGAGAAGAGGATATGGTCCGAGAGTTACATCGCCATGAGCCTGGGGTTCGCTTGGTTGATTCCGATAGTAACGACGGGTTCGAGAGGTTGCGAGTCTTCCATCGCCGGCGAGGTGAAGAGGCAACAGATATGAAGATCCGATTTTGGTACGCATCGAGACGCAGCTCTCCGTATGAGAAGAGTCTATTTGAGGTAGCTACCACGGGTGCTAAGATTCGAGGGCCGGCCAGTGTTCCCGATGTGGACAGACTTCGCCGCCAGATTCTAGCGGAGGCACACAGTGCTAGTTATTCTATTCATCCGGGGTCGACTAAGATGTATCATGACCTCAGATGCGTGTATTGGTGGGATGGCCTAAAGAGGGACGTTGCGGAGTTCGTGGCACGCGTGCGAATTGTCGTGAGTTAAGATTGAGCACGAAGCGGTGGTACATTGCAGCTATTGATATTCGACTGGAAGTGGGAGGTGATAAATATGGATTTTATTACGGGGCTACCTACCACCGGAGGAAGCATGATTCCATTTGGGTGATTGTCGACAGTCGACGAAATCAGCCCATTTTCTTCCTACGTAACGACGTTCACCGAGGACTATGCCGATTATATATTAGAGAGATTGTGAGACCGCACGAGTCGGTGTCGATTATATCGAGATAGAGGAGCCCGCTTCGCTAACTTCGGAGGTCTTTTCGTGGCGGATTAGGACACAGTGAGTCTCAAGACGGCGCTTCATCCTCGTGATCGACGGACAGCCGAGCGCACTATCCGCACACTCGAGGATATCCGCGGGCTTGTGTTATTGATTTCGTGGGTAGCCGAGGATCATTTGCCTCTTGTGGAGTTTGCTTACAACAACGGCTACCATTCCAGATTGAGATGGCGCCTTATGAGGCCTTGTACGAGGAATTGCAGTTACCGATAGTCGGTTCGAGTGGGAGAAGTTCGATTAGTCGGGCCGCACTTAGTTCGTGACGATGGATAAGTGAAGCTTATCCAGAGCGGTTGTTGGCGCTCGTAGTCGGCAGGTCGATGCAGATCATCGGCCGACACTTGGAATTTGAGATAGATGATTGGGTTTTCCTAGGTATCGCCACGGCGGCGTGATGAGATTTGGAAAGAAGGGAATCTTAGCCCAAGGTACATCAGATCGGATTGTCCGTAGGCAGGGTTTCCTACGAGTTAGATCTGCCGTCCGACTTGGAGGTGGTACATCCAGTCTTCCATGTGTCCATGTTGCGGAAATGTATTGGAGATCCATCTAGAGTGCACCCGGTTCATGATGTCCAAGTGACAGAGGAGTTATCGTATGAGGAGAGTCCCATAGCGATACTCGATCGTCAGGTTAGACGACTTCGGACGAAAGACGTGGCTTCCGTCAAGGTTCTATGGCGGAACGAGAACAGGGAGGAAATGACGTGGGAAGCAGAGGATGACATGATGAAGAAGTACCCTCACCTATTTCCTATACCTCCAGGTAACCCACTTTCCTTCTTGTTAGTTTTGACTTGGCATTTACGCTTCAGTATGTTGTGGCTCGTGGAGCTTCCTTATTTGCAAAATGATAGTTAAGAGGGTCTATGTCGATGTTGTGTTTCGAGTAAGCCTAGAAGGAACATTCGGGACGAATGTTTCTAAGGAGGGGAGAATGTTATACCCCGTAGTTCTGACCCTACGTATGAGAGCGTACGAAAGCATGTAAGACTTAAAATTTTCAAAGGATAGGTTGACGGATTATTCCGGATGGGTTTTAGTCAACTTTAAGGCGGGTTATGACCTGGTACATTGAGAGTTCCTAAGTGGTTCAAAGGCCAAGGGCGTAGTTCGTTGAGTCTAGATTCCAACGCAACCAACCGTTCGTCGATAGGACGTCGGAGTAGAAAGATATGAGAGTTACAAGTTCAGTGCGCAGTCGGACAGAAATATGTTTCGGACAAAGGCGACAGGGCCGCGGCGCCGAAAGTGCTGAGAGGTCGCTGAAGTTGCAGCGCCGCGGCGCCGAAAGTTCAGAGAGGCTGCGGGGGTTTCCGCATCGCGGCGCCGGCGGCGGGGCCGCGGCGCCGAGGCGGATTTTTGGGCGGAAAAACTTAGAAAAGTCAGATTTTTCTTTTAAAAGACATTGGGAGGGTGACAAGTGTCCCCCCCCCATCTGATTTCTTGCATGCAATATATTGACCAAGTCTTCAAGACTTGGTCATCTTCCAATTTCTCTCTCTCTCTAAAGCAAAAGCTCCTCCTTCTCTCTACATTTCCAAAGGAAATCCAAGCCTAAGAAAATCTGAAAAATTAAGAACAAGAAAAGGAAGCTTGTGGCTAGCTTGTGGTGGTGTTCTTGGCAAGGAAGCTAGCAAAATCTTTGGAATAAGTTTGACTAAAACTTTAAGGTAACATTTCTTCCTTTAGAATTAGTTCTAGTGTTGCATGCTTAGAAGAAAGAACTTGTGGTAGTAAAATAATGCTCTTAGAGTCATTGCATGCTAGAAAATGTGGTTTGGATATGAAGAATGGGTTAAGAAGAGATTATGAGCATGTTGTAGCCTAAAAACTACCTTAGAATTGTTAAGTGAGTTGTTGTAAACTTATGGGGCAGAATTTTGGGTGTGTAATCCCCTTTGAATTGTTGGATTGATTGATCCTTAAATGTGGCAATTGGATGATAAATTCGGCCTTGAGGAAGGTGGCATAGTGAGTAGAAACAAAGGAAATGCTGCCCAATTTTCCATAGAATTTAGTGACTTTGAACTTGGATTGTTCTACATTAATATTAGAAGTTAATAAACGTATCATGGTTATTTTAGGTTGACATATTACTTGCGGTAGTGTGGACTTAGCAAGTGGATTGACCAAAGAGGTATGTGAAACTTTCCTATCTCTTGAGCATGAATAGATGAAACTATGTAGTACGGTAGACGTACAAGATTTGGTATTCTTACTTGTTTGAGTATATAATGACTTGGTTAGGGAAAAAGTATGATTTTACTAAAGTATAGAGTTAATATAACAACTTTATGGGAAGTTGGTTTATTAGCTTCATAAAAGGTTAATGAGAAGAGATTTACTCTAAAAGTAAGATAAGTATATGAAGAGGCAAATTGGTTTAAGGCATCAATTGCCCAAGAGTTTTATGTATAAAGAGTCATTTTTAAAAGAGTTGAAGTATGTAGTACTTGGGTTAAATTCCCGGTTTTCTTTTATTAAAGATATGATTAAGTGCCTTAAGTAAACTAAAATGAGAGGGTATATGAACAAGACTAATAAAAAGTTATAAGTTTTCTTAACTTATGTATGATTATGATATGATGACAGTTTGAGATAGGGTAAGAGTATATCTGAGGGGCAAGCCCCAAGATCGTTATACCACCTTCTCCAGGGTAAGAGTATGTCTGAGGGGCCAGCCCCAAGATCGGCATACCACCTTCTTCAGTGTAAGAGTATATCTGAGGGGCAAGCCCCAAGATCGTTATACCAGCTGCTTCAGTGTAAGAGTATATCTGAGGGGAAAGTCCCCAAGATCGTTATACCATCTGCTTCGGGGTAAGAGTATATCTGAGGGGTAAGTCCCCAAGATCGTTATACCACATGTTCCGTGGATTTGCTACCCATGATGCGAGGAATACCTCATGCGAGTCCTTATGGGCTTATGCGGGTGAAATAGTCTCATGCGGGCGGGTACAGCCTATGCGAGGAATACCTCACGCGGTCCACGGGACCTATGCGTGAAATAGTCCCGCGAGTAGGGTGCTTATTGATACTACTGGCGAGGTACCGCTTTGATCCTAAGGCCCTATTTTATGCAAAGATTGTATATATATATACTTGTCACTCATTGTTAGTAAGGCAAGAAAAGGTATTTTATTGACTTCCATGACTCAAATTACTTTTAGACTTGTGATATCATTATTATAGTATTTTCCACTTTACATACTTGGTACATATGTGTATCGACCCTTCCTGGGCTGCGTCATGCCACAGGTGGTAAGCGATTGAGGATCCTCGTTCTTAGGATCACTACTCCAAAGGTCGTAAGCTCCATCCTCCTAAGCTTGTCTATTGGTACGGATATTCCCTGATGCTATAGGTATTTTGTACATTCAGGGGTATGGCGGGGCCCTGTCCCGCCACAGTTGTTATCTTTAGAGGTCTGTTGTCACCTATGTGTTTTGGGCTATAAGAACCAGTTGTATTACTATACTTTTGTTTAAGTATGTTTTATAGAAGGCAGCCTTATCGGCTGGCCAGTGATGTTTACCCTTTTCTCTAAGTTATGTGTTATGTATGTTCCGCTGCTATTCTCTGACATATACCTGACAGGGTACCTCGGTAGGGTACCAGTCGTGGCCCCGGGGCTGGGTCGTGACACAACTATTTCAAGTAAGTGTGAATTCTAATTTACCTTGGTACGCTGATTTTGTTAACTTTCTTGCAGCTAAGGTACTACCCCCAGACTTGTCAAGACAACAAGTGAAGAGGTTTTATTAAGAAGTAAAGCATTACTTTTGGGAGGAAACTATGTTATACAAACACTATGCCGATCAAGTTATCAGGCGATGTATACCATAGGAAGAGATGCACCAGGTTCTCACCCATTGCCACACCTTATCATGTGGTGGACACTTTGGGGCATCAAGAACAGCGGCAAAGGTACTGCAATGCGGATTCTATTGGCCAACACTTTTCAAGGATTCCCATACCTTTGTGAAGAAATGTGATAGTTGCCAGAGAACAGGGAACATCTCAAGACGAAACGAGATGCCTTCGCAAGGGATATTGGAAGTGGAACTCTTTGACGTGTGGGGAATCGATTTCATGGGACCATTCCCACTATCCTTTGGAAATCAATATATCCTTCTGGCGGTAGACTATGTGTCCAAATGGGTAGAAGCAGTGGCCACAAAAGAGAACGACAGTAAGACTGTTCAAAAATTCCTTCAAAAAGAATATTTTCACAAGGTTCGGCACTCCAAGAGCCATCATCAGTGACGAAGGAAGTCACTTTTGCAACAAGCAGCTGAAGTCATTGCTTTCCCGATATGGAGTCTACCACCGCACTACAACTGCCTACCACCCTCAAGCTAATGGGCAAGCAGAAGTATCAAATAGAGAAGTGAAGAGCATATTGGAAAAGACGGTGATGCGCTCAAGGAAAGACTGGTCTATCAAATTGGATGACGCATTGTGGGCATACCGGACAGCATTTAAAACACCAATTGGTATGTCCCCTTATAAATTAGTTTTTGGTAAAGCATGTCATTTGCCAGTAGAGTTGGAACACAGAGCGTATTGGGCAATGAAGAAGTTAAACATGGACGCCACGACAGCAGGACAGAGAAGGCTACTACAGCTAAACGAGTTGGAGGAATTCAGGCACAATGCCTATGAGAATGCAAAGATCTACAAGGAGCGAACGAAAGCATGGCACGACAAGAAGTTGATACCAAAAGATTTTCAAGAAGGACAACAAGTGCTTTTATTCAACTCAAGGTTGCGATTATTTACAGGAAAGTTAAAATCACGTTGGACAGGACCATACACGGTGGTAAGAGTATTCTCATATGGAGCGATTGAAATAAAAGGGAGAGAGGGAGTTGCCTTCAAGGTAAACGGACAGAGGTTAAAACCCTAACTGATCAATGAAATGGAATACATGAACTTAGTAACCTCTCATACCTTAGAATAATAAGGAACTTGCGTCCGGCTAAAAGACGTTAAAGACAGCGCTATTGGGAGGCAACCCAACGTTTTCAATTATGTTATTTCAATTCCTGTATTTAGTTTATTTTATTTTGTCTTGAACAGTCTCACAGTCTTGGGTTCTTGTGTCTGTGTTGTGTTGACAGGTGAAAGCCAAGGACCTGGAAGGCGAAAACTGAAGAGAAGCCAAGGACCTCCAGAAAATCGCCAGAGCGCCGCGCTCTCGCAGCAGTGTGGTCGCGAAAGATCAGAAGACGCCCAGAAGTCTGAGCGCCACGGCTCCCATTTGCAGGGCCGCGGCGCAGGAAGTTCAGAACCAGCACAGGAGTTTGGGCGCCGCGGCGCCCATTTGCAGGGCCGCGGCGCCACAACGGAAAATATGAATTCTGAAAGACGCCCTGATCCGAAGGCCCCGTCGCCAAATCAAACACCAAGAGCTCTCCTCCCCTCACGGAATACAAAGTACTATCCACCGCCACCACCACCATTTTAGCCAAAGTTTGTAAGTGTCTTATTTCTTTTACTGTCTTTGAGTCTACACACATTGGGGACAATGTGTGATTTAAGTTTGGGGGTGTTTTATTTGTGTCTTGTTTTATTTGTGTCTTGTTATGTTTTATTTAAGTCTTTTTATTATTTTTATGTATTTTTGGAGTCACCAAAATTTTTTCTTTTTGAGTCATAATTGCCTGTCAAAGATCATGTATGCTGTAGTTGCTAGAAACACCTAGTGAAGTAAGGTGGAATAATGTAACGGAATTGAAGCAACTCTCTAAACAATTAGGTCAGATATGCCAAAAAACTCACAGAATCTGTTTATTTGGAGTTTCTTGCTTAAATTGTGCATGCTAAAGAATGAAAACTTATGTGTTATGATTGCTTGCTATTTGAGGCGAAATAGTTAGGATATGCATGCTAGGGAGATGACTCAGGCATTTCTTTGATAGCCAATTCTTACCATTCTTTTCTATCCCGGACTTTAAATATATCCCTAGTCAGCCCCGTTGAGCCTAAAAATTGAAACTTCTTCTTTGACACCCTATATTCCCACAAATTGTGCCATAAGTAAAAATGTGAAGTAGTGGAATAAATTGTGTTAAAAAAAAGAGACAAAAAGAGTGAATGAGCTTGTTGCACCCCAATTAAAAAGTAATAAGAAATATGCAAAAGCCTAAGTTTGGGGGTGCTTGTCATTATTATATACTTCACTCTCCCAAAACAAAAGAGGGAAAAAGATAGAATTGAAGTGAAGAAAAGAACCAAAAGAAAAGGAAAATACTGAAAAGCTAAAGAGATTATGGTACACGAAATGAGCCTAAAATGCCTATTTTTACCTACCTATACCTAAGCCTACATTACAACCCTTAAAGACCTGAAGATCTCTTTTATGCATATCCAGGATTAGTGGAAAATAGCAAGTAAGCATGCCATTAGGATTTTTGAATTTATATGCATGATTGAGTATATTGACTTCCATTAAGCATGATGAATATGAGTTTGCGAAATATCTAGCTTAATGTGTTTAGTGTGCTGAAATTTCATGCTATATGTTCCTGCATATTATTTTGCTAACTTTCTTGTTTTTCTAGTTAACACTAATGCAGCAAAAGTGATCAATGTCAGTGAGTCTTTTATTTTTCGTTTCTTGATTCTTTTATTTCTTTCTTTTTATCTTTGCTCGAGGGCGAGCAAAGGTTAAGTTTGGGGGTATTGATCGGTGTATTTTATATACACTTTTTGAGTCAGTTTTAGTTAGTCTTTTGTCCCTTTTTGTACAAATAAGTGTCGTATTAGGATAGTTTTTCTTTCTTTTGAGTCAAAGTGGTTAAAATGGCCAAATAGCGGAAAAGGAGCTAAAAGATGGCAAAAGAGGAGGTTCCAGAGCTAAAAACAGAGGAAGTGGTGAACGAGGCAAAAACCCGAACCAGCGCCGCGGCGCCTCCTGCAGACAAAAGCAGGGCCGCGGCGCCCAATATCCAGAGATGATGCAGAAGTCCCAGCGCCGCGGCGCCTCATGCCAACAAAAGCAGGGCCGCGGCACCCAATATTCAGAGAGGCTACGAGTTGCAGGCCGCGCGCCACGGCATGCAGAACTGGCCGCGCGCCAAATCACCCGGCGACCACAGAAATGGCCGCGGCGCCGATAGCAGGGCCGCGGCGCCTACGCGGGAAAAATCAGGGTTTTGACGATTTTCTGGGCCAGGCCTGCAGGGAAAAGTTATGGGCGGTTTTCAGCCTATAAAAGGAGAACCCTAGACAGATTTTAAGGGTTCCCCTTCTTGCACAACACAAGATTTCTTGCTTGGAGATTGGAGACCATAATTTAGAACTTTCTTTCCCTTTTTCTTTTCTTTATTTCAGTTTTTGTATGATGACTTTTGAATTAGTTCTTGTCATGTCAATGACTAGGAACTAATTCTCTTATAGGGCTTTCAATGTTAATTCTCTAGAAACTTATGTTATGATTTAATGCATATGTCTATGGTTATTCTTCTTTGAGAGATCTATCCAATAATTGTGTTGAATGCTTGGTAATTAATTGACAACTACTTATCACTATATGATTTCTAATTGACTTCGAAAGGAGAGATTGTGAATATGCTGTAAGTTGGGTAGACATTCTTGGATTGGGGATGAAAATACCTCAATTATTTATGTAGCGTTAATGAGAGGCTTAACAACCCTAATTTTGCGCATGGTGCGTGACGGTTAACTAGGTTTTGCTCTAATCCTCCTATAGAGTTATCCTTATCACCGAAAGGTAGGTAAGGTGCGACATCTGGGTTGAGTGTTTATATAACCTAACGGAGTATAAAACGATTTAGAAACCTGCTTTCTCCGAAAGAAGAAGACCATAGTTCGTTGCATTAATAAATAACATAAGCAGATAGTTGAAGAGACATGGAAGCCCTATTCCCATCACAACTGAAGTAAACTCATTAGATAAATTAGTCTTTATAATTCCTAGTTATAAACAACAAATCAAATATCGATTTCCAAATAGATACCAAAAGATAGATAGTTGGTACTTGAACCCTAATCCTTGTGGACGATATTCGGTCTTACCAGGACTATATTACTTGTCACGATAACGTGCACTTGCGTTTAAGTGTGTGCATCTTTTCGCGCATCATCTGTGTCAAAGTCTAGTATAAGGAAGAAGTGAAAGGCTAGCTACCAGGTACGAAACAAAGTATGACTATAATAAATCATAGAGTTGTGGGGATGCCCACCAGCAGGAAAAAGCGTGATACAGTTACCCCTCTAAGTAACAGTAAGATTCTTAGCCATGTAGATGACTTCATATAAAATACAATAGGGACAGACTCAGACAAAAACAAAATGTATTTTATCATGAAAACTCCGCTATTAATGTCGTCTGCCCTGTTGCCCCAACTGGACTTAACCATTTGACTTCTGACAATAAGAGAAAGAGAAATCCTCTTGAGTAAGGGATCTTGAGTTAGAGTTTGAACTCACCTTCTTTCTTAGATTTCATAGCCTCTTTCATATTCTCAATCGAAATAGACATCAGCAGGTCAGACACTGGACTTTCTATCTTCTGGTTGTTCCCAGAAGAAATTTGCGAGCTTTTGAAATAATAGTTGTGTCTCAATAAATTCAGATTGTTTCTCTAAACAAGTGAGCTTATTGAATATCATATTGGTTTGACTTTGTTCACTTTTATTTTATTAGCAGTAATATTTTTGGTTGTCTTGTACTCTCTCCTTCCCAAAAAGATTATCTTAGTTTGACTTGACACGGATTGGAGTTTAAAAAATAAAGAAAGACTATTAAAATGTGTGGTCTAAAAAAGTTTTAGATATTTGGTGGTTGTAAATCATCTCATAAAGTTAAATTATTTCTAAATATAGGAATGTGTCAATCATTTTAGAACAAACTATTAAGGAAAGTAAGATAATATTTTTGGGTTGAGGGAATAGCTCTTTGTGAGAAGGTTTATGTACTTTTTTATGGGTAATCTTGAAAGTCTTTATTACTTCCTTAAACTCTTTATTCAGTTAAACAAAGACATATTATTTCAGTATTTCATATAATTGTTTAAAATGATAAGATACAAAGGGTACTTTGGTTTATGGTTCACATTTTGGCTGACTGTTTTTTTTGGAACTATGTATTTGAATACATCCAAATACACGCAAAATAGGTAAAACATAGCTACAAATTATAATTACAAAAATAGTAGTTACAGTTGGTCAGAAACCTAGAAACAATAACTATTTATGTAAGTTACTCTTCATTTTATGTGTCATTGTTTAACTTGATAAGGAGTTTAAGAAAACAATAAAAAATTTCATATCTTATTGTCCTAAATTGACTAAACCTAAACCCTTATTTAAAAAAATAGCTCTAACACACTATATATAGTAAGAGCCCTTTTCAATTCAATATCTCAAGCCCTAGGTTGCGCCTATTCCACATGCCGTTTTGGTTATGAAATTAGAATAATCTCTTTTTCCTGATATTCAAAGGAGGGCAGAGCTTCAAGAGAGGTTGTCCTTTCATTTCATCTCGAAGAACGAGCACAGATATGTTACACCCCGTAGTCCGGGGCATTAAGGGAGAACGTAAGTAAGGAAATAAGATTTGAATGTTAAAAGGATAGTGTATTTATATTTTTGATAAGGAAAATTTTTTGATACAATAAAGGTGACGACGAGAAGTAGTACTAGAAATTGAGTTCTTTCCAATAGAGTGTGGGTAGAAAAGGAGCTCCCGAAACATAAAGGACAAATACCGCGATCAAAGGAAGATCGAAGATCATGGCGTACAACCATCGGGAGGCTTCATATCTTACCCTCATTGTTGTTGGAATATGGACTGTTTTAGTAAGGATTATGAGGCTGTTTTTACGTGAGAAATAGGTGTGTGAATCACCTTGGTTAACTGTTTGGTAGTGCCCTTAATTGGTGTTTGGTTATTGATGAAATTGGCCTTTTTGAAAGGTGGAAAAGTACGTATAAATAGGGGAAGTGCTGTCAAAATATTTATATGAAAAGATAGCCATTACTTGGTATATAACCTACTCTAGTGAGCATGGAGTTGATATACGTGTTATGGTATTTATAGGTTGATGTACTACTTGAGGCGAATTCTAGATTGTTGAGTTGGTTAGTTCGCCGATAAGGTATGTGAACCTCTTCCTTCTCTCGTTTGCCATGTTCTACGTATGAGCCATAACTGTGGTAATGTTTCAGAAGTTATTCTACTCTTAGAAGTTAATGAGTATTCATGTTATTGATTCTATACTAAAGGCATGTCTAAATTATTCTTAAGTCCTTACCAAGTCTTATGGGAGATGTTGGTGAGAGTTTTTAGTAAGCATTGGAGTCGAGTTGATCTTGCTAAGTTACAACACTAATGAGAAAATGTATCGAACAAGTCATTGCAGCGTTAAATGGAAAAGGTATCGATAATCAATTATATTGAAATGAGTAGAATTTACATCTGCATAGAAGCTAAGATATAACCAGTTCGTTTTACACTTTCTAGGTTCACAACTGATTAAATAAGATCATTATTAATATATAACATGCTAAAGGCTCATAAAATGGATTAATTTGACAATACGGATCGGTTATCACTATGCAAATGTTTCCATAATGTTAGCCAGAAGAGCGAGACAAATTTAGATTATCGAGTCGGTACAGACGACAAGCGGTGTGTGAACTATCATTTCTTCTTTTAAAAGTTGTTTATTTGAAGTAAGTGTACGGTAGACGTACGAAGTTTTATTGGATCTTGATTTCAAAGTGATACTTGATTTGATAAGTATCTTGATTTACCAAATGAGGTTTTAAAGTGATACTTGATTTGATAAGTATCTTGATTTACCAAATGAGGTTTTAAAGTGATACTTGATTCGATAAGTGTCTTGATTTTCCAAATGAAGATTTAAAATGAAAGTTATGAGAGTGCCTTGGTATTTCTAAAAAAGGAAGGCATGGTATTGTCTTGGTTTTTCTAAAAAGTAAGGCATGGTATTGCCTTGGTTATTCTAAAAAGGAAGACATGGTATTGCCTTGATTTTTCTAAAATGAAAGATGTGTTTGGTACATGATATGTTGGTACCACACATTTCTAAAAGGGGAAGTTTATTATATGCGATTGGTACATGATATGTTGGTACCATGCATTTCTAAAAGGAAAATTCATTTTAATATTGGGTACATGAGATGTTGGTACCTAGGTTTGGTTAAAATGAAAGATTTTATATGTGTTTGATACATGATATGTTGGTACCTTGGCATAGCTAAAATGAAAGATTTTATATGTGTTTGGTACATGATATGTTAGTACCTTGGCAAAGCTAAAATGAAAGATTTTATATGTGTTTGGTACATGATATGTTGGTACCTTGGCATAGCTAAAATGAAATATTTTATATGTGTTTGGTACATAATATGTTGGTACCTTGGCATAGCTAAAATGAAAGATTTTATATGTGTTTGGTACATGAAGTTTTGGTACCTTGGCATAGTTAAAATGAAAGTTCGTATATGTGATTGGTACATGAGATGTTGGTACCTTGGTTTTATTCCTTTGAGAGTCAAAAGATGAGTTAATTTGCACAAAGTTGCTTATGGTAGCTATTCGTGCAAGTGTTATTATTTCATTTCACCGAGTCCCTCACTAAAGGACCGGGATACATTATAGTGAGTTCACCGAGTCCCTCACTAAAGGGTCGGATCACGTTATAGGAATAAAGACATGATAGTTACATCATTCCACCGAGTTCCAAAATAGGCTGAGATACGTTATGTGGTACAATGGTACAGTGGTACAGGGGTACAGTAGTACAGTGATACAAGGTACAGTTGGCTCTTATTTTATATGGCACGGTTGGATCTGGTATTTGATTTTCATACTTGTCTCTGTCATCTTTTGTATAGTTATGATCTTATTTATTGTACTTAATGTTTATATACTTGGTACCTTGTTGTACTGACGCCCTTCGGGGGCCTGCGTTCATGCCCGCAAGTAGTACTCAGTTTGGTGATCCGCGTGCTTAGGATCATTGCCCAGCTTTTTGAGATAGCTCCACTGTTCCGGAGTTTGTCATTTTGGTACATTCTTTGATTTTAGACTTATGTATATTCAGAGGTACGGCGGGGCCTTGTACCGTCATAGTTATTGTAAACTCTTAGAGGTTTGTATTCATGTGTGGGCTGGACTTGCGTGAGTTGTATATATGTGATAGGTGTATTTTATATACACTTTTTGAGTCGTTTTTAGTGAGTCTTTTGTCTCTTTTGTACAAATACGTGTCGTCTTAGGATAAATTTTCTTTCTTTTGAGTCAAATTGGTTAAAGTGGCTCTTTGGCGGAAAAGGAGCGAAAAAAGGGCAAAAGTGGAGGTTCCAGAGCTTAAAATGCGAGAAAGTGGCGAACCAGACACGAATACGCCAGGCTTGGCGGCCAGCCGAACGAGCGCCCGGCGCCAACATTCGTGAGGTGTGAAGTTCCAGCTCATGGCGCCTACAGACAAGAGTCCAGTAGCGCGGCTAATCTCCAGAACAACACAGAACTTCCGGCCGCGGCTGGGTTGCAGGCGCTGGCGCCGACGCTGAAAATCAGGTTTTAGACGATTTTATGGGCGTGCTGAAGGAAAACCTTAAGGGCGGTTTGGAGGCTATAAAAAGAGAACCCTAGGCAGTTTTAAAGGGTTCCCTGCTTGCCAATTCACAACACATTCTTGGAGTTCAAGATTGGAGACCATTACTTAGTAATTTCTTTTCTTTCTTTTACTTTATTTCAGTTTTTATGTTGGATATTGAATTAGTTCTTGTCATGTCTATGACTAGGAACTAATTCTATTATAGGGCTTTCCATGTCAATTCACTTGAACCTTATGTTATGAATTAATGCATGTTATGGTTGTTCTTCTTATTGTTGAGATTTATCCAATAGATGATTTGATTGCTTGGTAATTAATTGATCACTAATTATCATTATTTATATGATTTCTAATCAAACTTCGAAAGGAAGAGGTTGTGACTATGTTGTAGTTGGGTAGACATAGGTCGAATTGGGGATGAAAATACCTCAATTACTTGTGTAACATTAATAGGGGTTTTGTCCTTAATCCTCCTATAGAGTCATCCTTATCACCGAAAGGTAGAAAGGAGCGCTACTGGGGTTGAGTGTTTATATAGCCTTAACGGGAGTATAAAACGAATTAGCAAACCCGCTATCTCCAAAAGAAGAAGAACCATAGTTAGTTGCATTAATAAGTAATATAAGTGGATAGTTGAGGAGACTTGGAAGCCCTATTTCAATCATCACTGAAGTAAACACATAGTTAATTAGTCTTTATAATTGTTAGTTATAATCAACAACTCAAATATCGGTCACCAAATAGATAACAAATAATAGAAGTTGGTACTTGAACACTAATCCCTGAGGACGATAACTCGGTCTTCAAGACTATATTACTTGACTCGACAACGTGCACTTGCGTTAAAGTGTGTGCATTAAATCGTGCATCAAGTTTTTGGCGCCGTTGCCGGGGATTGGCGTAGTTCAATATCAATTTTATCTATTCTTAATTTCTAATTTGGTTATTTTTATTTTTATTATTTTATTACGTTTTTTTTAAATTTTTTTCTTGAGAATCAGTTGCCGTGATCCGTTGTTGGTTTTGATTCATCTCAGGAATCCTGAAGACATGGATTACTACTATCAATATGATAAAGCTCCAACCCCACAAGAAAAGAGGGAGGAGTTACGAGCAGCCATACTCAGTTTGACTAGGTATCAAACTCAGTTCATGGACGAAACAAGAATGTCCCTGAAAAAGTTGGAGACACAAATAGGACAACTCGCGGTCATGTTGACCAGCGAAATGCAAGAAAAGCAATCTGCACCTGTGGGAGGCAATATGAAAGCACAATGTCAGGCGATCGACCTGAAGAATGCCGAATCAGTGGAGATGGAAAGTTCGCAGCAGCAGCAGCGCCGCGGCGCCGATGAGCAGGGCCGCGGCGTCGAAGACTCTGGGACAGGGAAGAAGTTTGAGCGTCGCGGCGCCCAGAGCCCAGAAGCCGAAAAGTTGGTGGAAGCTGTTGTGAACGCACCCCAGGTGAAGATACCATATCCCCAGAGGCTAAAAACATGTGCTCTTGACAAGCAATTCTCTAAATTTGTGGAAGTTCTCAAACAATTGCAACTCAATATCCCGTTTGCTGAAGCACTAGAGCAGATGTCGAGCTATGTAGAGGACTACGAAACAGTGGCGTTGACTGAAGAATGTAGTGCCATCCTATAGAGAAAACTACCTCAGAAACTACAAGATCCAGGGAGCTTCAACATACCATGCACCATTAGAAAGTTTGAATGTCAGCAAGCATTGTGCCATCTGGGGGCAGACATAAATCTGATGCCTTATCTAGTTTTCTGCAAACTTGGAATGGGAGAAGTCAAACCTACAAACATCATTTTGCAGTTAGCTGACCGCTCCATAGTCCATCCTAGAGGAGTCATCGAGGATGTATTGGTGAAGGTGGACAAGTTCATTTTTCCCGCTGATTTCGTTATCTTAGACATAAAAGATAACGACATAATCCCCATCATACTTGGCAGACCCTTCTTAGCTACATGACAGGCTCTCATCGATGTTCACAAAGGGGAGTTGAAGCTTCGGGTGGAAGAAGAAGAGGTGATCTTCAATGTTTTTCGAGCAGCAACTTTTCTAGATTTCAATGATAACTGCTCGACCATTGAGATTATCGAAGATGCAGTGTCGGCCAAAGGGTTCAGAAATGAGGATACGCTTGAAGAAGTACTGACCAAATGGGATGATAGTAGTGGAAGTGACCCAAAGCTGATGGAGTATGCAAATTGGATGAATGCTTATGAAAAATGGGATAGGAGGAGGTATGAAGAGCTTGGGCAGATGCCAGAAAGATCAATACCATCCACAAAGAAGGCTCCAGAGTTAGAGTTAAAAATCCTACCCAATCATTTACAATACCAATATCTAGGTGAAGATAAAACCTTACCAGTGATCATTTCATGCCACCTATCCACAAAGCAGACCGATAAGTCACGAGAGTGCCGGTGGCTCACAAGCGTGCCATTGGGTGGACATTAGCAGACATAAAGGGGATAAGTCCGTCAACAGTAATGCATAAGATCCGTCTAGATGAGGAGAGCAGACCATCCATCGAGGCACAAAGGCGGCTAAACCCAAACATGAAAGAGGTAGTCAGAAAGGAAATCCTGAAATGGCTCGATGCGGAAGTAATTTATCCTATATCTGACAGCGCGTGGGTGAGTCCAGTACAAGTGGTACCCAAAAAGGGTGGAATGACAGTGGTGACCAACGAAAGGAACGAGCTCATTCCTTCTAGAACAGTTACTGGATGGAGAATCTGCATCGACTATCGCAAGTTGAACAAGGCTACCAGAAAAGACCACTTCCCGTTGCCATTTCTAGATCAGATGTTGGATAGACTTGCGGGGCACAACTACTACTGTTTTCTGGATGGTTACTCAGGGTATCATCAGATTGCAATAGCACCAGAAGATCAGGAAAAGACAACATTCACCTGCCCGTTTGGTACATTTGCATTCAGAAGGATGCCATTCTGACTTTGCAATGCACCTGCGACCTTTCAGAGGTGTATGATGACAATTTTCTCAGACATGGTAGAGAGGACCATAGATATCTTTATGGATGATTTTTCGGTCTTTGGAGCATCGTTCGATGAATGTTTGAGGCACTTAGAAGCAGTGTTAAGCCGATGTGAAGAATCTAACTCAGTGCTAAATCGAGAAATGTCATTTCATGGTAACAGAAGGGATTGTCCTGGGACACAAAATATCAAACCAAGGTATTGAGGTAGACAAAGCAAAGATTTCAATAATCGAAAATCTCCCACCTCCAGTATCAACAAAAGGAGTCAGAAGTTTCCTTGGGCATGCGGGTTTCTATAGAAGATTCATCAAAGATTTTTCAAAGGTTTCAAAAACCCTGAACACATAGCTAATGAAGGGGGTTGCTTTTTACTTCAATAAAGAATGCTTGACCGCTTTGGACACTCGCGAGAAGCTTATTTCAGCACCCATAGTCATTGCACCAAACTGGGAGCTCCCATTTGAACTAATGTGCGATGCAAGCGATTATGCAGTGGGAGCAGTGCTTGGACAGAGAATCGATAAGGTATTTAGATCCATTTACTATGCTAGTAAAACTCTGAATGACGCACAGTTAAATTACGCAACTACAGAAAAAGAATTACTAGCAATAGTGTATGCATTTGAAAAATTCAGGTCATACTTGATTGGAAATAAGGTGATAGTATACACTGACCACTCTGCCATAAAGTACTTGATGACAAAGAAGGATGCAAAACCTCGCCTCATTCGATGAGTCTTGCTACTACAAGAATTCGACGTAGAAATTCGTGACAAGAAAGGGACAGAGAATTCAGTTGCAGACCACTTGTCAAGGTTGGAGAACACAGAGAGCCAGAACACCAAGGATGTGCAGATAAATGATCACTTCCCAGATGAGCAACTGTTACAAGTAAGTGCGAATTTTAATTTACCTTGGTACGCTGATTTTGTGAATTTTCTTGCAGCTAAGGTAATACCCCCAGAATTGACAAGACAGCAAGTGAAGAGGTTTTACTCCGAAGTAAAACACTACTATTGGGAGGAGCCGATGTTATACAAACACTGTGTCGATCAAGTCATCAGGCGATGTATACCAGAGGAGGAAATGCACCAGGTTCCCACTCATTGCCATACCCTATCATGTGGTAGACACTTTGGGGCATCAAGAACAGCGACAAAGGTACTGCAAAACGGGTTCTATTGGCCAACACTTTTTAAGGATGCCCATGCCTTTGTGAAGAGATGTGATAGTTGTCAAAGAACAAGGAACATTTCAAGACGAAATGAAATGCCTTCGCAAGGGATATTGGAAGTGGAACTATTTGATGTGTGGGGAATCGATTTCATGGGTCCATTCCCGCCGTCCTTTGGAAATCAATATATCCTTCTGGCGGTGGACTATGTGTCCAAATGGGTAGAAGCAGTAGTCACAAAAGAAAACGACAGTAAGACTGTGCAAAGGTTCCTTCAAAAGAATATTTTCACAAGGTTCGACACTCCGAGGGCCATCATCAGTGACGAAGGAAGTCACTTTTGCAACAAGCAGCTGAATTCATTGCTTTCCCGATATGGAGTTTACCACCGCACCACAACTGCCTACCACCCTCAAGCGAATGGTCAAGCAGAAATGTCAAATAGGGAAGTGAAGAGCATATTGGAAAAGACAGTGAATAGCTCAAGGAAAGATTGGTCTATCAAATTGGATGACGCATTATGGGCATACAGAACAGCATTCAAAACACCAATAGGAATGTCACCATATAAGTTAGTTTTTGGTAAGGCATGTCACTTGCCAGTAGAGTTGGAACATAGAGCGTATAGGGCAATGAGGAAGCTAAACATGGATGCCAAAGCAGCAGGGCAGAAGAGGCTACTACAGTTGAGCGAGTTGGATGAATTCAGGCACAACGCCTATGAGAATGCAAAGATCTACAAGGAACGAACGAAAGTGTGGCACGACAAGAGGTTGATACCAAAAGACTTCCAAGAAGGACAACAAGTGCTTTTATTCAACTCAAGGTTAAAATTGTTTCCAGGCAAGTTAAAATCGCGTTGGACTGGACCATACACGGTGGTAAGAGTATTCCCATATGGTGCAGTTGAAATAAAAGGGAGAGAGGGAGACTCATTCAAGGTAAACGGACAGAGGTTAAAACCATATTTGATCAATGAAATGGAATATATGAACTTAGTAACCTCTCTCACCCTAGAATGATAAGGAACTTGCGTCCGGCTAAAAGACATTAAAGACAGCGCTACTTGGGAGGCAACCCAAGGTATTTCAATTTATTTACTTTAAATGCAATTAATATTTACTTAGAATAGTCTCACGGAGGTAGTGCTATGTGCTGTGATGACAGGTGCAAGGCCAAGAACTTGGAGGGAGAAAACTGAAGATAAGCCAAGGATTTCCAGAAAAAAACGGCAGAGCGCCATGCGCCAGAGCATGCGCGCGCCAAAAGATCGAAAGTCCAGAGTTTGAGGCCGCGCCACGGAAAAATCTAAATTTTTGGACAACGCCCTAATCCGACGACCCTTTCTCCAAATCAAAAATCCTGAGCCCCTCCCCTCTCACGGGATTCAATGCATTATCCACCGCCACCGCCACCGCCACCATTTTGAACCAAGTCTTTAAGTGTCTTGTTTCTTTTTATTGTCTTTGAGTCTTGCACACATTGGGGAAAATGTGTGATTTAAGTTTGGGGGGTGTCTTATTTTGTGTCTTATTGTGGTAGTATGTTGAGTCTTTTGAATTGTTTTGTGTATTTGAGTCATAATTTTTTTCTTTTTGAGTCATAAGTGTCTGTCAAAGATCATGCATGCTGTAGTTACTAGAAACACCTAGTGAAATAAGGTGGAATAATGTGATGGAATTAGAAGCAACCATCTAAACACTTAGGTTAGATATGCCAAAAACTCATGAAATTTGTCTATTTGGAGTTTCTAATTGAATTGTGCATTGTAAATGATTAAAACCTATGTGTTATGATTGCTTGCTATTTGAGGCGAAATAGTTAGGATATGCATGTTAGGGAGATGACTCAGGCGTTTCTTTGTTAGCCAATTCTTACCACTCTTTTCTATCCCTGACATTAAAAATATCCCTAGTCAGCCCCATTGAGCCTAAACATGAAACTTTTTCTTTGACACCCTATATTCCCACACTTGTGTCATAAGTAAAAATGTGAAATAGTTGGAATAACATGTGTTAAAAAAGAGACAAAAAGAGCAAACAAATTTGATGCACCCCAATAAAAAAGTAATAAGAAATAGGCAAAAGCCTAAGTTTGGGGGTGCTTGTTATTATAATACACTTCACGCTCTCAAAACAAAAGAGGGGAAAGATAGACTTGAAGTGAAGGAAAGAATCAAAAGAAAAGGGAAACAGTGAAAAGCTAAAGAGCTTATGGTACACAAAATGAGCCTAAATGCCTATTTTTACCTACCCATGCCTAAGCCTACATTACAACCCTGAAAAGTCCTGAAGATCTCTTAGATGCATATCCATGATTAGTGGAGAATAGCAAGTAAAAATGCCATAGGATTTTTGAAATTAACATGCATGATTCAGTATTTTGACTTCCATTAAGTATGATAAAAATGAGTTTGCGAAATATCTAGCTTAATGTGTTTAGAGTGCTAAAATTTCATGCTATATGTTCCTGCATATTATTCTGCCAATCTTCATGTTTTTCTAAGTAACACCAATGCAGCAAAGTGATCAATGTCATTGAGTCTTTTTATTTTTCTTTTACTTGAGTTTTTACTTCTTTCTTTTTGATCTTTGCTCAAGGGCGAGTAAAGGTTAAGTTTGGGGGTATTTGATCGGTGTATTTTATATACACTTTTTGAGTCGTTTTTAGTGAGTCTTTTGTCCATTTTTGTACAAATATGTGTCGTCTTAGGATAGATTTTCTTTCTTTTGAGTCAAATTGGTTAAAGTGTCTCTTTGGCGAAAAAGGAGCGAAAAAAGGGCAAAAGTGGAGGTTCCAGAGCTTAAAATGCGAGAAAGTGGCGAACCAGGCACGGATACGGGCGCCACGCGACGCCTACTCAAGAGAACCAGGCGCCTACCAACATTCGTGAGGTGTGAAGAAGTTCCAGCGCCGCGGCGCCTACAGACAGCAGAGTCCAGCGCCGCGACGTCTAATCTCCAAAACAAAGACAGACTTCCGGCCAAGGCGCCAGGTGGTCGCGCCTGACGCTGAAAATCAGGTTTTAGACGATTTTATGGGCCAGGCCTGAAGGAAAACCTTAAGGGCGGTTTGGAGGCTATAAAAAGAGAACCCTAGGCAAAGGGTTCCCTGCTTGCCAATTCACAACACATTCTTGAAGTTCAAGATTGGAGACCATTACTTAGTAATTTCTTTTCTTTCTTTTACTTTATTTCAGTTTTTATGTTGGATATTGAATTAGTTCTTGTCATGTCTATGGCTAGGAACTAATTCTATTATAGGGCTTTCCATGTCAATTCACTTGAACTTTATGTTATGAATTAATGCATGTTATGGTTGTTCTTCTTATTGTTGAGATTTATCCAATAGATGATTTGATTGCTTGGTAATTAATTGATCAATAATTATCATTATTTATATGATTTCTAATCAAACTTCGAAAGGAGGAGGTTGTGACTATGCTGTAGTTGGGTAGACATAAGTCGAATTGGGGATGAAAATACCTCAATTACTTGTGTAGCATTAATAGGGTTTTTGTCCTTAATCCTCCTATAGAGTCATCCTTATCACCGAAAGGTAGAAAGGAGCGCTACTGAGGTTGAGTGTTTATATAGTCTTAACGGGAGTATAAAACGAATTAGCAAACCCGCTATCTCCAAAAGAAGAAGAACCATAGTTAGTTGCATTAATAAGTAATATAAGTGGATAGTTGAGGAGATTTGGAAGCCCTATTTCCATCATCACTGAAGTAAACACATAGTTAATTAGTCTTTATAATTGTTAGTTATAATCAACAACTCAAATATCATCACCAAATAAATAACAAAGAATAGAAGTTGGTACTTGAACACTAATCCCTGAGGACGATAACTCGGTCTTTAAGACTATATTACTTGACTCGACAATGTGCACTTGCGTTAAAGTGTGTGCATTAAATCGTGCATCAATATGTTGTTGGCCAGTTGTACTACTGTGTTGTTGAGATGTTCCCGTTTATATATAGCGGCAGCCTCATCGGCTTGCCTATTTTTATAACATGAGTTTTCTTAGAGTTTCCGCTGATTTTATGTGATGTATGGGTAGAAGGGTGCCCAGGTAGGGCACCAGTCGCGGGTCCGGGGTTTGGGTCGTGACAAGAGTGGTATCAGAGCAGTTAGTCCTCGGAATTTCTACATACCGTGTGCAGTAGAGTCTTGGTTATTGGTGTGTTGTGCACCACACCTATAAACATGAGGCTACAGTACATTTAGGATTGATTTCTATTTTTCTTACTCTAAGATCGTGCGTTAGAGATATATTGTTAGGGTAGTCCCTCCCTAACGTATTATTGTGATTGCAGATATGAGAAAGCGACAGCGGCCCCGAAGGAGAATATATGGACTTGGTATACAGGTTGGTAAAATTGGTGTATAGTTGGTATGATGATGTACATCTATACAGATATATTTATTAGGGCCATGTGTGTGTTGCCTGAAATGATTATGGGTTATCGTGAGATGGTTAAGCTTTATAAATTGCTTGGAAGATATAAAACAGTTTAATGAATCCACATCAAAGTTATACATGTGCTAATTTGGAGTAATTAGGAGGTGATGAGCTGTTTGAGAGGGTGATGAACCCTTAAGAGATCATGTTTAATTGACATACGGACATACCATTAAGATGTGTTGTACGCTTAAGTGAGATGCACGAATAATTTTGGTATGGATTAAATAGGGTTGTTGTGATTAAGACAACATGATTTTGAGATATTGAGAAGCTATCTTGCCCATACGGGGAGAGATAATGTAAGTTTGGGACATGGAATACTTGAGGATCTTAGAGTATTTGATAATCGTTGAGACCTTAGTTAGACGAGGCCATCTTGAGAAAAGTATTTTATGTGTGATCTTGGCTAAAGTATATAGTATATGTGAAGTATACTGGTGGTGATGATTCCTTGGTTTGAATATAAACCACTTGTGATTGTCGTTGATGATTGTTGAGCCGATTGGAAATAGTATTATCGATTTTAAGGAACTGCAATAGGACCTTATGAATGTGACCTTGATTCCAAAGGAAGTACAATGTGCTAAGGACTATCAGAAGTAGAATGAGACTATTTGTTATATTCTGGCCATGTGAGGCATCCTTGAGTTTGTTGAGTATTGTTGGAACTAGTAGAAAAAGAAGAGATTAAGTGATAAATGCGTGCTGTGAAATTCAGGCATAGCTCCGCGGTACCAAAGGACAGGACCGCGGTGCTGAAACTTCAGAGAGGTTGCAGGAATTACGACACCACAGTGTCGAAGTGCAGGACCGCGGTGCTGAAGCTTTAAAGGAGCGACAGTAATTTAAGGCCGCGGTGTCGACTATAACGAGTATTGGTTGATAGGTATAGTTAAAGGAGACTATGCCGAAATTTGTATAGCTTGAGACCTTTGATGAACATTCGATGACGAATGTGGGAAGAATGTTACACCCCGTAGTTCGGGGCATTAAGGGAGAACGTAAGTAATGAAATAAGATTTAAATATTGGAAGGATAGTGTATTTACATTCTCGATAAGGAATTTTTTTGGATACAATAAAGGTGACGATGAGAATTAGTACTTGAAATTGAGTTCTTCCCAATAGAGTGTGGGCAGAAAAGGAGCTCCCGAAACATAAAGGACAAAAGTTGGCAGATCAGGTGCGAAAGACTGCAGCACCGCGGTGCCACAACTACTGGGAGGCTGCAGGACTTTCGGCACCGCGGTGCTTATGCGGAATTTTCCAATCCGAAGATATTTTGTGACAAGTGGACTAGTGGGGTTCATGGGTCCCCTTACACTTGTCCTACATGGCACCAAATAACCTACAAGTCTTGAAAGACTTAGATCAAAAAGATCTTCATCTTTCAAACCCTTATCCCTCTCCCTTGTTGTTCAAGTTTTCGAAATCCCTTGGCCAATTGAAGATGAAAGACAACTTATTTTCCAAGAGTAAGCCCTCTGCCTAAGTTCTAATCAAGGTTAACTCTCCATAACAGTGGGTTACGATTTTGACGAGAAAGGAGTTTACCTTCGCCCGGCCCGGTGAGATCAGATTTCTTGAACGAAGTGCCTTAACACACCATCACTATATAGGTGCGGACTTGCGTATGGTATCACTTGCCTATTCTAAGGCTAATTGCTACGCTATTCTAAGTTTCTAGTCTCCGCCGAGGTGGGGCAGTTACAGGGTCATAGAGGGTGAATCTCCTAATCTTCTTTCTTATACGTCTAATCAGGAGGTTGAATTTGATATGAGAAATTTTTATATTGTTTTTTTTTCAAAACATTAGATTCTATAACCAAAGCCTCATGACAACATAAAATTAGCGTGAGAAGATGGTAAAAGTAAAGCGGTTCAATGAAGATGAGGGAAAAACAAGTAGTCAGAAGGGGCTTCCATGACAATGAGGTCATTCTTGCATGGGATTGGGCTTGCTTTGATGATGGGTAGGCTTGTTGTGCTTTGGCCCTTTTGTGGGCTTTCATCGAGGTTTCATCGAAACAGGCCCGAGTCCCTTACAGTAAAAGCGAGCAATCAACACGACGAGACAAAAAGGAAAGGATATACTGGTATTTCAATAGGTCAAGCAAGTCCGCTGGAAAGTCTGTAAGCTATTGTCTTCTTCCTATATCCTATTTTTGCGTCTTTCTTCCAGAAACTTACGAGATCGAAACAAGAAAACAGTACCAGAAGGGGGTTGCATCAGGCGAGGGTAGTGAAGTGGTCCGTGAAGGTTAAATAAGTTACTAGCGTATAGTAATGGACATATTCACTCTTTATCTAATATAGTAACAAAACAAAAAGAAAGTAGGTTTTTAGTAATAGTTCATGAGACCTCGAATTCCCATATTCCAGCGTGCATTATGCCAATAGGTCC
This sequence comes from Przewalskia tangutica, assembly GCA_029844215.1. Taxonomy (NCBI): domain Eukaryota; kingdom Viridiplantae; phylum Streptophyta; class Magnoliopsida; order Solanales; family Solanaceae; genus Przewalskia; species Przewalskia tangutica. Next base: position 46,645,484 of record CM056723.1, read on the forward strand.
CACCACCAACTCTAGCTGAGAAACGTGAAAGAGTGGTGTGAAAGTGAAACAGTTGTAGCCGAGACTTGTGGACTGTTTTGGCTAAAAGTGAAGGTAATATTTCCTCTTCCACTTTAAGATTAATGGAAGTTACATGATATTATAGTTATAAGATGAACTTGTGTTAAGTAAAATGGAGAATAAGAAGTGTATATGACAGTTTGGCATGTTAGCCGATTTTGAGACTATTTTGTTACATTGGATTCATTGGATATTGTAGTGCGGTTTTAAGGGTTGTTTTATGTATGTTTAAGATGTGGTAATTGCTAAACGTATGTCCTAAAGGAACGAGGGTGTAGAAAGGTGTAGAAATACTTCATATCTTACCCTCATTGTTGTTGAAATATGGATTGTTTTTATGAACTATTTTAGTAAGGATTATGAGGTTGTTTTTACGTGAGAAATAGGTGTGTGAATCACCTTGGTTAACTGTTTGGTAGTGCCCTTAATTGGTGTTTGGTTATTGATGAAATTGGCCTTTTTGAAAGGTGGAAAAGTACGTATAAATAGGGGAAGTGTTGTCCAAATATTTATAAGAAAAGATAACCATTACTTGGTATATAACCTACTCTAGTGAGCATGGAGTTGATATACGTGTTATGGTATTTATAGGTTGAAGTATTACTTGAGGTGGATTCTAGATTGTTGAGTTGGTTAGTTCGTCGATAAGGTATGTGAACCTATTCCTTCTCTCTTTTGGCATGTTCTACGTATGAGCCATAACTGTGGTAATGTTTCAAAAGTTATTCTACTCTTAGAAGTTAAGGAGTATTCATGTTATTGATTCTATGCTAAAGGCATGTCTAAATTATTCCTAAGTCCTTACCAAGTCTTATGAGAGATGTTGGTGAGAGTTTTTAGTAAGCATTGGAGTCGATTTGATCTTGCTAAGTTACATCACTAATGATAAAAGGTATCGAACAAGCCATTGCAGCGTTAAATGGAAAAGGTATCGATAATCAATTATATTGAAATGAGTAGAATTTTCATCTGCATAGAAGCTAAGATATAACCAGTTTGTTTTACACTTTCTAGGTTCACAGCTAATTAGATAAGATCATTATTAATATATAACCTGTTAAAGGCTCATAAAATGGAATAATTTGGCAATTCGGATCGGTTATCACTATGAAAATGTTTCCATAATGTTAGCCAGAGGAGCGAGACAAATTTAGATTATCGAGTCGGTACAGACGACAAGCTGTGTGTGAATTATCCTTTCTTCTTTTAAAAGTTATTTATTTGAAGTAAGTGTACGGTGGACGTACGTAGTTTTATTGGATATTAATCTCAAAGTGATACTTGATTTACCAAATGAGGTTTTAAAGTGATACTTGATTTGATAAGTATCTTGATTTACCAAATGATGTTTTAAAGTGATACTTGATTCGATAAGTGTCTTGATTTTCCAAATGAGGATTTAAAATGAAAGATATGAGAGTGTCTTGGTATTTCTAAAAAAGGAAGGCATGGTATTGCCTTGGTTTTTCTAAAAAGGAAGGCATTGTATTACCTTGGTTTTTCTAAAATGAAAGATGTGATTGGTACATGATATATTGGTACCACGCATTTCTAAAAGGGAAATTTTATTATATGTGATTGGTACATGATATGTTGGTACCACGCATTTCTAAAAGGAAAGTTCATTTTAATATTGGGTACACGAGATGTTGGTACCTAGGTTTGGTTAAAATGAAAGATTTTATATGTGTTTGGTACATGATATGTTGGTACATGGCATAGCTAAAATGAAAGATTTTATATGTGTTTGGTACATGATATGTTGGTACCTTGGCATAGCTAAAATGAAAGATTTTACATTTGTTTGGTACATGATATGTTGGTACCTTGGCATAACTAAAATGAAAGATTTTATATGTGTTTGGTACATGATATGTTGGTGATACACGATTTATAAACACGCTAAACGCAAGTGCACGTATCGTGACAAGTAATATAGTCCAGAAGATCGAGTTATCGTCCTCAGGGATTAGTGTCCAATTACCAACCTCTATTATATAGTATCTATTTGGTGACCGGCAATTTGATGGTTTGTTTATAGCTATGATTATAGACACTAACTAAATTACTTTACTTTACTTCAGATATGGTGGAAATAGGGCTTCCAAATCTCCTCGACTATCCGCTCGCTTTACTCGTTAATGCAAATAATTAAGGTTCTTCTTCTATGGTGAGATAGCAGGTTAACTAAGCCGTTTTATACTACTGTTAAGGTAATATAAACACTCAACCCCAATGGAGAACCCTTCTATATTTCGATGACAAGATTGACTACAAAGGAGGATTAAAAGCAATAACCTATTAAGCTACACAAGTATCGGGGTACTTTCGTCCACGATTTAAACCTATGTTTATTCAACTATAGCATATTCACAATCTCCCCTTTCGGATTTCGATTAGAAATCATATAAGTGATGATAATTAGTGATCAATTAATTACCAAGCAATCAAAACAATTATTGAATAAATCTCAACAATAATAAGAAGAAACCAAAACCTTGCATTAATTCATAAAACGAGGTTCAAGCGATTCGACATGGAAAGCCCTAAATTAAGTTAGTTCCTAGCCATAGACATGCCAAGAACTAAAATAGTATCCAACAAATACTAGAAAGAAATAAAGTAAAGAACAAGAAATTACTCAAAATTAAGTCTCCAATCTTGATCTAATGTTGTGATGAATGGTAAGGTGTGACACTCCTCAAATCTGACCTAAAAGGTCCTTTTATATCCCCAAAAACGTGCAAAACCTTTTCCTCTTTGGCCTTGGCCCAATCCTATTCGGATTTGGCAGATTTCCCGCGTCGGCGCCACGGCCCTGCAACAGGCGCCGTGGCGCCGAAACTATTGTGACTGGCTCTGCTTCTTGGGCGTCGTGGCCCCGCTGCTGCTGATGGGTTGGCGCCACGGCGCCGCCCTTTTTCTCGCCCGGGTTGCCAACTTTTCAGCTTTTTGAGCTCTGGAACCTCTGTTTCTGCCCTCTTTTCGCTCATTTTCACCAATGTGCCACTTTAAACCACTGTGACTCAAAAGAAGGAAAATCTATCCTAACACGACACATATTTGTACAAAAATGGGCAAAAGACTAACTAAAAATGACTCAAAAGGTGTATATAAAATACACCGATCAAACACCCTCTAACTTAACCTTTGCTCGCCCTCGAGTAAAGATCAATAATAGAAACAAAGACACGAAAGAAAAGAAAATAAAATGACTCAAAGACATTGATCAATTTGTTGCATCATTGTTACTTAGAAAAGCATGAAGGTTAGTAGAATAATATGCAAGAACATATAGCATGGATTTTTAGCATTATAAACACTCAAGTCAGATATTTCGCAAATTCAATTTAATCATGCTCAATGGAAGTAAGAATACCTAACTATGGATGTTAATTTCAAAATCATATGGTCTGTTCACTTGCTATTCTCCACTAATCATAGATACACATATTAGAGATCTTCAGGTCTTTTCAGTGTTGTAATGTAGACTTAGGCAGGGGTAGGTAAAAATAGACATCTAGGCTCAACGTACGTACCATAAGCTCTTTTGCTTTCAACTCTTCCCTTTTCTTTTGATTCTCTTTTTAACCTCATACCTATCTTTCCCCTCTTTTGTTTTGAGAGAATGAGGTGTGTCACACTCTTTTTCGGCCGCGACATTTTCTAACTCCTGCTTAGAAAATGTTAGAAAATAAAATAAAAATGCTAAAAAGTGTTAAAATGCTAAAGGTGCTAAAAGGGTGCTAAAATAATACTAGAAAAGTAAAAGGCGCTAAGTGCTAAAGGGTTCGCGGAGACGCCACCTAATTATTTTGGGTGAATTAGGACACCTAAAAGTTAATTAGGTTAAAGTCAACATTAACTCCATTTTTATGGTCTGCGAAACTAGTGTGAGATTCTGGATAAGAGTTCTTTAATAATCTAGAGGGAAGAGGTTAGGCACCTTCTAAGATCCGCTAACTCGCGGTTGTCCGTTCAGACTTAGGGTAATTATTGCCAGCAAAATGCGTGTTTTTAAAGTACTTTGGCAAAGGATAAGTATAAGTGTACTTTGACCTGCATAAAAAGAGTAAGATTTGTTTAAAATATAAAGCTAATTTTTAGTTGAAGACATGCATTTAAAAAGCAATTAGAAGAATTATTCCATAAGATATATATGTTGTTTAATATAATATAGAGGTAATAATGCAAGATCTACTATGAATAAGATGGGTTGCAAAGACATATATTATGCATAGGCTAATAATCCTACAGTTCAAATAATTGTTCTTTGCAATGTGAGTGCTAATAGAGATTTATAAAAAAAGAGCTTCTTATGTTAGGATTTAGTAATAAATAATGTCTTGACTGCTTAAATAATTATGCGAACGAAAACTACTAAATGGTTTAATGATAATTTAAGCAGGCTAAATAATTAGCTTAAAGGGGGAAAGCAAATCTCTAATGTCAAGTTATTTTCTAATCTATTGGTTCAAGGTTTGGCTATTATGAGTATTCTACTAGTAGCGTAATGTTAGACAAATAGTTACAATAAATAAACGGGGAAAGGGGAATCAATAATAAAGACTCGAAGGAATGGCGAAGTCATTTCGCCTATGGCTTGGAATTTCTGATGCGGAGAGGATAAAACACATAAATGCGGGTCTTCGTGAGTTGCGATGAGTCTCGTATTGAGACTCTTCCTTTTGCTCCAAGGCATTGCATTTCATGTAAAAAATAAGAAAATGATAAGTATTAGTATATGCACTAAACTAGACGAACAATCCTGTAAACTCAAACGAGTTAACATGAAAATTAGAATACACAGATTAGTAGCACGTAAACATGATCGACCTAGAGACCTTACTCAAGCTAGACTTACGAAATTGCTGGAAATTTTAGGGATTCTCATCTGTTACAAGATTAGGAGCAAGCACTGAGATATTATCGTATTCGGTATTGAAGTCTTTTAGACTTAAGCTAGAACGTGATTACTGGTTTATTTTAACAGAAGCCAAATAAGCATATTGATCTTTTATCTACCTCTTTAAACTAAAAGATATGATGCAATTCATTTCCTAGCCAAAATACACATTAATCCATTCAGCCCCGATTTCAACAAATGGGCATATTAAACTTAAGCTAGCACGGGATTAATCTATACATGTGATTCAAAGTAGGAAACATGATACACATATGTAAGAAAAAACTTCAATAGGGATGCATGGCTACTTGGTTTAAAATTAACAGTTAGCAGACCTAAGATTGACATGAATGAACTCATATAAACTTTCAGAGGCTCCATATGCATCATCTCAAACAAAAACATCAATCGGGTTACTTAACAAAGTTTAAATCTATATGAATGTATACATAGCATATTTGTATATGGCACTAGGTTATTATACATAAAAAAAAAACAAAGTGTACACAAACAAAGCCAAAATATAGCATACAACTGATTACTTGGCTTAGGCCATTACTAGAGACCCTAAGGTAGACAACTCAACCTATTGACGGTCCAGGTATAAAAATGAGCACAATATGGGTTCTGAACTTGACAAGAAATACAAAGTAAACGCATACAAGCCACCATAACTTGGACACAATAAGGTTTGGAGATCATAAAACATATGGCGAGTTTAACTATCATAACTTATAAATACTAACATCTTACTAGGGTGAATCAATTAGAAAGAGTAGCAAAATAAGGCATGATTCCATATTATCTAACTCTAATATAATCGGCAAGTATCCAGAACCTCATTTAGTTGAGACTAGCATTAAACACTGTATCGACTTAATACACCACAGGTCATGCTACTTAAATCTAAGCCATACACTCAATCCAATCACACAATTGCAACTAAACAGACCACACTTTAATCTTTCTTTGCTTGAACAACAAATAACGTCTCCCCAACATATAGGCAGTTTAGCATATATCGACAGTCACTAAATTAACTCAAACTGTATCGACAAGATACATCATATACGTATGTCGATGAACAGAATACTATAAACAGAGGAGAGCAAGTTTAACACGCGAAACCAAATGTCGAAATACAGAGATGCAACGAAATCGATAGAGAGTTGAATTTTACCATCTCCGGGCGGCGAACTGAGGCTGCGTATCAAGTCGTCGATCCACTCGGAGATTTGGGCTTATGCGATAAAGAAGGACGAAGCTTCGATGCTACTGATTGCTCTATTTTACTGGATATTGATCCATGCCCATTTCCTAATGAATTGCTTCTCTATTTATACAACCATTGCTAGGGTTTGAAAAGATGGTAAAAAATCCCCCAGATTCGATCTTTGATTCTGAAACTTTGGAGATCATTTGGGTGTAATTAGTGCGATTTGGATATGGTAAAAATCTGATTCTTTTCGGGGATTTCGTGGTTTAGGAGGTGATTTTATGACGATTCGCATAATATTTGGTGTAATTTTTCGGGGTATGATCGCTAGAGATTCTTACCTTAACTTTCAGCGAATTTTGGTGCTTATTAACGCGATTTGAGGATTCATTTTGGTATGGTTCTCGCTATGGCAAGTGTTAAGAAAGGAAACATGGAATTTTGGTTGTGATCTGGTGGGATTTAGGGCGTGCGGGTAGGGAAGGCGACGACTTAGGAAATTTTTTAGGGTTCTTGGGTTTCTAGGTTTGGCTACGCTTAAGGGTTGTTGAGGGGGAGAAAGGGCTATTAAGCTTGGGTGAGTTGTGGGCCGCCGGGTTGGGTTTTAATATTGGGCTTAGGCGAGTTTATTAGGTAGGGAGTGGATTGGTAATTATTTAATTAGGTATTAGTTTTAGGTGTGTTATTAGTTTTAATGTAAATAAGTGGGAGTTTAAATTATTTATGATATTATTAAAATGCTAAATGCGGATATAATATTTAAGGATTGCTTAATGTTTTTATAAATGCGACGCTATTATTAAAACGCATGTATTAGATTAAGATTAGTTTAATAAGAGTTTAAATTACAAATAATAATTATGAAATTCCTTTGAGTATTAATAAATGTGAATATGATTTTTTAAAGAGTACTTAATGCTTTTATAAATGCAACGCTATTATTTAAAATCTTATTTATTGCGCATATTTATCATTATTTAAGTTAAAGTTAAATTATCTTAATATGACTTTAGGTGCTTCATTAATTTTAGCTTGAGTTTAAATTATTACAATAATAAATGCGGGCGTGCTATTTAATTAGTGCTTAATATTTTATAATGCGATGTCGTTATTAAAATATTATTTATCATGTATGCTTTGCGATGTTAAATAAAAATTGAATTAATGGAGGGTTTAAATTGCAGCTAATAATTATGAAATTGTTTTGAGTATTAATAAATGTAGATATAATTTTACGGAATGTTTGAAGAGACGACATTATTAAATTATTTATTTATTTAAGTATTTAGCATTATTAAAATTATTAAGAATTAATGGAAATAGAATAAGGCTTAAATTATGAATATTATTCATGAAATTGCTTGTTATTAAAATGACGAATGTGGACGTGAAACTCAAGGTGTGCTTAATACTCTACGTAAAATGCGATGTCATTATTAAATCGCTTATTTATGCATGTATTAACGTTTATATTGTTGCATTTCATTATTATAAAATTATAAAAATTATTTTTGAAAATTAATGTAATTTTATAGTTAATGGTTGGACGAGAGGGTCAAAATTGGGTGTCAACAACTTGTCCCTCTTTTTATGGAGTGATGGAAGCATCTTCAGACAAAGACGTTGACTTATAGTCAATTTTGTCTCGATCCTCAGAATTAAAAAATGTTGGGCAATTAACACAAGGCTGACGCAATTTCAACATTTTGTCCCAGTGTCGAGTTATGACGACACTGGGTCGACGTGATGTTAAAATAAAAATAAACTAGCTCGAACTTAGGGGTGTACCGGTATCGACTTATGATGATGCTGGGTTTATTGGTGATGTGGGATGAGTGGACCGACACTCGAGGCCGCTTCTGTCATTCGTTGGGAAGGTTGGCCCCCCAACAAATTGCCCCGGTTCGCTGTAAGAGAAAATTCACGTTGTGCTCCTGCTCCTGCATGCTAAGACTTAAGCAAACGGTTAGTGCATAACTGTTAAGGCAAAATGATAGCGCATGAATTTATAAGCAATGTAATTCTAAGAATAGAAAGGTTATTCTGGGTAGCGTGCTGATGATGCTGTTGACGTTGTCCTTGCGTTAATGCGATATTGCCAATGCCGAGATGCTGCTATTGTGAATGCGAACATGTTGTCCTTGCATAGACGTGCTGCAACTACTCTGTAGGCTAAAGCTCAAGAAAAAGTTAGTGCATAACTGCTAATGAATATAAGAAACGCAATCAGGTGGATAGGAATATCATCATGTGTAACGTGATGACGATGTGATGCTTCAAATACTGAGATACGTTGAATGATGCGAGTGTTGATGTCATCCCTTCCCGAATTTGCTGGATGTTGCGAATGCTGATGTCGTCATTGCGTAGACGTACTGCGAATGTTGATGTCGTCGTTGTGTAGACGTGCTGGATATTGTGAATGCTGATGTCATCATTACGTAGACGTAATGCTGATGATGTCATTGCATGGACGTAATGTTGATAACGTCGTTGTCTGGACGTGTTGCTGCTGACGTCGTTGCCTGGACGTGTTGTTGCTGGCGTCGTTGCGTAGACGTAATACTGTCGGCGTCGTTGTGTGGATGTGATGCTGATGGCGTCAATGCGTAGACGTAATGTTGATGACGTCATTGCCTGGACGTGTTGCTGCTGGCGTCGTTGCGTAGACGTAGTGCTGATAACGTCGTTGCGTTGACGTAATACTGATGGCATCATTGCGTAGACGTAATGATGATGACGTCTTTGCGTGGACGTAATACTGACAACATCGTTGCCTGGACGTATTGCTGCTGGCGTCGTTGCGTAGATGTAATGTTGATGACGTTGTTGCACGGGCGTACGCGACGACGCCGCCGCTCGACGTGTTGCTACCGACGCCGCTTTCTCGGATGTGCCGCCGAGTCATTGCGTAGGCGACGCCGATGGCATCATTGCTTAGACGTAATGCTGATGACGTCGTTGCGTGAACGTAATGCTGATGACGTTGTTGCCTGGACGTGTTGATGTTGTTCCTGTAGCATAAATGTTCTTGTAAGCTAAGTTTGAGAAATAATTAGTGCATAACTGTTAAAATGACAAAATGAAATATATGAAAAGATGTTATTCTGTGAGTAGAGATGTCGTCCCTGTACGATGTGTGGGATGATGTGAATGCTGAGATGTTGTCCTTGGGCGGACGTGCTAAATGCCAGAATGGCCGAGATGTTCAGAATGCGTTGCGGAACCGTACGTTTGTGCACCGCATGGATTACAATTTGACTCTATGCCCGAGCTGATGCGCTAGACTTTGTTGTGGAATTTGAACTTTGATTGTTGATTGTCGATGTCCCTTTCTCCTTCTGTCGCTTCTACTGCGAACTTTGAACTTTGGGTTGTTGTCATATCCTCTGCCTTTGCTGCTTCTTTCTGCTTCTGCTAATATGAAGAAACTTTTTGCCATATTTTCTGCTTCGGCTGTTGCATTTTCTGCTTCTGTTAATATGAAAAACCTGCGCTCAAAGAAAATTTGTAAGTTTTGGGGGAGGGTCGGTTCATATTGACTCTGCGGTCTTGATCCTTTCTGTCCATGCGCCTGATTTGTTTGGACCTGTAACCCCTGCCTGATCTCGTTGAGATGTTTGGTAGCAAAAATTTTGACGTAGCGTCCCAAAAGTATTTTCCAAAACGAAACATTTTCATGAGGTATACACAAAACATCTTTTAGAAATAAATATTTATATGACATGCGTATAAAATATAAAAGTCTTGTCAAATTTGCTGAATATGACACGTATTCTGACCAAATGAACATCTTTTGGAGTCCTTACTATGATCTCTTCATGGTGCGTTTCCCAAAATTGTCCCAGTTTCATTATGCGGGGCGCGTGGGCAAGACTTAACTCTGGCGGGAATTGCTCATATCGCTTTTTGGAATAACCAAACACATTTTATTGCACGCGAGCCAATGAAAAAATTTCTAATGGTGTGACCGAAGCCGATTTAGGCCGCCTACGTATCCTCATGAGGGAATCAGGCCATGACGTAGTTCATTACAAGCGAAATTTGGTAAAACTAAAATTTCTAAAGGTGGGACCGAGACCGATATGGCCTCCTACGTATCCGCCAAGGGAATCAGGTCGAACGTAGTTCCAATTAAAAGTAAAGGGGCTTTCTAATTTGAAGCGGCGAGACCCTATATGGGCTCTATGCATATCTCACCGAGGGAATGCAGCTTTTTTACAATGCAAAGGGAATTACATGGAAAACAAATGTTCCTAAACGTAGTATCTCTTTACCGCATCTGCGTTGATAGCTTTAGGCCATACTTCGTCATCCATCTAAGCTAAGATTAAAGCTCCTCCACTTAATACTCGATGAACCATGTAGGTCCCTTGCCAATTAGATGCGAACTTTCCTTTAGCTTCACTTTGATTCGGAAATATGCGTTTCAAAACCAATTGTCCCGGTTTGAATAACATTGGCCTTACTCTCTTATTAAAAGCTCTAGCCATTCTGTTCTGATAAAGCTGCCCATGACAGACTGCATTCAACCTCTTTTCATCAATCAGCATCAGTTGTTCACACCGATCATGTATCCACTCGACTTCGCTCAACTCGGATTCTTGGATAATTCTCAACGATGGTATTTCCACCTCTGCTGGTAGCACAACTTCTGTTCTATAGACCAAAAGGTATGGCGTTGCCCCGGTAGAAGTCCGGATTGTGGTGCGATAACCCAAAAGTGCAAAAGGCAAATGTTCATGCCAATGTTTGTAATTATCAACCATCTTCCGCAATATCCTCTTGATGTTCTTGTTGGCTGCTTCTACTGCTCCATTCATCTGAGGTCGATACGGAGTGGAATTACGGTGAGTGATCTTAAAATTCCCACATATCTCACGCATCAAGTTACTGTTGAGATTGGTTCCGTTATCTGTTACAATTGACTCAGGAATTCCAAATCGGCAAATGATGTTGTTGCGAACGAAATCGACTACTACTTTCTTCGTCACCGATCTGTGTGATGATGCTTCTACCCATTTAGTGAAATATTCAATTGTTACGAGGATGAATCTGTGCCCGTTTGAGGCAGCGGGTTCGATAGGGCCGATGACATACATGCCCCAAGCTGCGAACGGCCAAGGAGAACTCGTCATATTAAGTTCGTTCGAAGGTACTCGAATCAAGTCCCCATGAATCTGGCACTGATGACATTTCTGCACAAAGTGGATACAATCTGTTTCCATCGTCATCCAAAAATAACCTGCTCGCTGAATTTTTTCCGCTAAAGTGAAGCCATTCATATGAGGTCCACATGTTCCCCCGTGTATCTCTTCTACTAGCTTGCTCGCCTCTTGAGCGTCGACACATCTCAATAAGCCCAGATATGTAGTCCTTCGGTATACAACCTCCCCATTCAAAAAGAAATGGTTTGCTAATCTTCGAAGTGTTTTCTTCTGAATGTTGGTTATGCCTTCCGGATACTCTCCTGCTTTGAGGTATCTTTTGATGTCATGGTACCAAGGATTCCCGTCTGTTTCTTCATCTATATGAGGAGAAATAAGCAGGCTGTTCCAGCACACTCATTGTGATCGGATCGATGTAATTCTTGTCCGGATGTTGAATCATGGAGGATAAGGTTGTCAACGCATCAGCGAATTTATTATGGATCCTTGGTACATGCTTAAATTCTATATTACAGAACTTCTTCTGCAATTCCTTCACGCAATGCAGGTAGGGGAGTATCTTCATATTCTTGGTTGCCCATTCACCCTGTACTTGATGGATCAGCAAGTCTGAATCACATATGACCAGTAACTCTTGTATATTCATATCTACGGCCATTCTGAGTCCCAATATGCAAGCTTCATATTCTGCCATATTGTTGGTGCATGGAAATCTGAGCTTTACGGAGATCGGGTAATGCTGACCTGATTCTGAAACCAAAACTGCTCCAATGCCAACTCCCTTAAAGTTTTCCGCTCCATCGAAGAACATTCTACAACCTGGGTAATCCTCCGAGATATCTTCTCCGACAAACAATACCTCTTCATCAGGGAAATAGGTTCGGAGGGGCTCATATTCCTCATCGACCGGGTTCTCAGCAAGATGGTCAGCTAATGCCTGTCCTTTTACGGCTTTACGTGGCGACGATACGATATCAAACTCGCTCAGCATAATTTGCCATTTTGCTAGTTTTCCAGTGGGAATGGGCTTCTGAAGGATATACTTAAGCGGGTTCATCCTCGAGATAAGGTAAGTGGTGTATGCTGATAGATAATGCCTGAATTTCTGGGCAACGCAAGTTAATGCGCAACAAGTACGTTCCAGTAGAGTGTAGCGAGCTTCATACACTGTGAACTTCTTACTTAGGTAATATATGGCCTGCTCCCTTTTCCCTATTTCATTGTGTTGCCCTAACACGCATCCAAAAGCATTCTCTAATGCAGACAGGTAGAGTAACAAAGGCCTCCTAGGTTCTGGTGGTACTAAAATCGACGGATTAGACAAGTATTCTTTGATTCTATCAAAAGCCTGCTGACAATCCATTGTCCATTTGGTAGCGGCATCCTTCTTCAACAATCTGAATATCGGCTCGCATATCACGGTGGACTGAGCTATGAACCTGCTGATGTAGTTGAGACGACTAAGGAAGCTCATCATGTCTTTTCTGCTTTACGGAGGAGGTAAACCTTGGATACCCTTTATTTTCGAAGGGTCCAGCTCAATCCCTCTTCTACTTACTATAAAACCTAACAGCTTCCCAGCAGGGACGCTAAATGCACACTTTGCAGGATTCAGTTTCAGATTATACCGTCTTAGCCGCTCAAAGAACTTCTTCAAGTTTGCCAAATGGCCTTCTGCTCTTCGCGACTTGATGATAACATCATCCACATAGACTTCAATTTCCTTATGGATCATGTCATGAAAGATGGTAGTTATGGCTCTCATGTATGTAGCGCCCGCGTTCTTGAGACCGAACGACATTACTCGATAATAATACACCCCCCACGGGGTAGTGAATGTTGTCTTTTCTGCGTCCTCCTCTGTCATAAGGATCTGATCATAACCAGCAAAACAGTCGACGAACGACTGTAGTTCATGCTTCGCACAATTGTCGATGAGTATATGAATGTTTGGAAGAGGAAAGTCATCCTTCGGGCTAGCTCTGTTGAGGTCTCTATAATCCACACAGACTCGGACCCTCCCATCTTTCTTCTTTACCGGCACGATATTTGCTAACCAAGTAGGGTACTTTGCAACTCGAATTACCTTTGCGTCGAACTGCTTAGACACCTCCTCTTAGACTTTCAAACTCATGTCTGGTTCGATATTTCTTGGCCTTTGTTTTACAGGAAGGTAAGATGGCTCGATAGGCAACCTGTGTGCGACGATATCCGTACTCAACCCTGGCATGTCGTCATACGACCAAGCAAACACGTCGGTGTATTGTTTCAGGAGCTCAATCAACTCTTTCTTCTGTGTGATACTTAGGTGGGCGTTGACCCTAGTCTCTTTTGCAATTTCCTCATCGCCTAAGTTTATCAACTCAGTTTCTTCTAAATTCGGTTTAGGCCTATTCTCAAAGTTTTCCAGCTCTTGGGCAAGCTCTGATTGTGGACATTCTTCCTATTTCTCGGGGTTATGCTCGCCATTTGTACTTTGTTCTCTGGTTTCATTACATGTCATATTCGCATTATCGACAGGTTTACTAATAAGATCGCTGAAAGAAGAATGTGTAAAACTTAATTTAACACAAGCAAGTTTAAAGCTACAAAAATATCCTGGAATTTATGATGAAAGCAAAATACGAGATTTAAAACATATTAAAAAACGTAAATGCAGGTCTGTTTTTTTTAAAAAAAAAAACATAGAGTCATATCGCTAGAATTATCATAAACTCTACCAAGCTCCTTGGAAGGTCAGGGCAGGGGTGCAAGTCCAATTGTTCAGGCTGTATCCATGTTCTGCATCCCAAAATAATGGGTTCTTCCTCGTGATCCCCTGGAATCATACAACATTCTGCTTCATCTTCACCTACGAACATATTCTGGAACCCTGCTGCAAGATCCTCTGGATCATCTTCTTTCTGCATCTGGATGGTGCAGGCTTTGACGAACGACTGACTCAGGGGTGGAATGGGCATGGGCAAGGGAATGTCTCTTTTTTTCCGGAGGTTCGCAGTTACCAAATCCTTTGAGGTGGGCTGGTACCCCAAACCAAAAGTGTCCTTCTTCCCAAACAACTGGATCGGCTCTGTGATCCCCTTCATACCAGATCCAAGACCAATACCTGGTTCGAACCCATTTCTTAACATTTCCTTGGATACCATTGTGAGAGAACGTGGCAATTGCAACGGTATGACCCTGCTGGCGCTCTTGATATCGCTAACATGGAAGACTGAACCATCCAACTGGCTTATGTCCTCTATGACAGGGACTGCATGATCTGTATTGATGTTTTCCTTTTTATCCCCAAGTACTACTACTTCGCAGTGGTTCCATATAAACTTTAGGCACTGATGCAAGGTGGACGGGACTACACCAGCTTTGTGAATCCACGACCTTCCTATCAACAGATTGTAACATGTGGCAATATCTAATACTTGAAACTCCACAACAAATTCTGCATGTCCGATCAGCAGCGTGAGATCAATTTCGCCCTCGACACCCCTATGGACTCCGTCGAAACCTTTGACCCTGATATGACTTTTACGAATTCTTCTGCAGTTTGTCCCCAATTTTTGCAGTGTCGACATGGGACAAATATTGACGACCGAGCCTCCGTCAATCAGCACAATTGAAACAATCTTGTTTGTGACCTGGATGGTAATATTCAATGCAAGATTGTGTCCGACGCCCCTAGCAGGTAACTCGTCATCGTGAAAGGCGATTCTGCGGGCCTCTAGCACTTGCCCGACTAAGGCTGTCAAGTTCTCGTCTGTTGTACCTTCTGGGACATATGCATCTTTCAGCACTTCCAATAACGCCACCCTGTATGGGACCGAATGCATTAACAGTGAAAATAGAGAGATATGCGCTGATGTTTTCTTCAACTGCTCCACGACAGAATAATCCTTAGTGGGCATCTTCCTTCAAAACTCCTCAACTTCAGCCTTTGTCACGAGTTTCTTTTGTGGTACCTCCCTGACTGCCTCTACAGGTGCGTAATATCTCTCTGACCTGGTTATACCTGCAGCGGTGACTTTTATGGCTTGCTTCCCAATTTCTCTACAATTTACTCTGATTGGTGGCTCCCAGTCGGGTATCTGAGCAACTATGATTGAACTATTATGTTTCGGCGGCGCCCTTTCCAGCTCAAAGACCGTTTTTTCGAATATTGGCAATAGGGGCGACAAAAGCAGAAGGTTCAGTTTTTCCTTCACTTCGAACTGATCGGATGGTTCCCTCCAAGTCGTACTCCTCATCTAAGTTTATCAAGTGCACATTGGTGTTGCCGTGGTTTGGCAAGGGTTTATCATGCACGTTTGGGGCAGGATCATTTAGCTGAATTACCCCTTCTTTAATCAATGCTTCAATTTTGTCCCTGAGGGAATAACAACTTTCAGTGTCATGTCCAGGGATATTGGAGTGATATGCGCAGCGCTTATTCTCATCATACCATCTTGGGATAGGGTTAGGAATCCTTCCTGGAATCGGTTGGATTAAGCCTACAGTTCGCAGCCTTTCGTATACTTGGGGTATGGGCTCAGCCAGTGAGGTGCGAACTTTGGGTGGTCTTCCTTCAAAATTTGTGTTTAGTCTGGGTACATTGGGCGTTCTATTTTGTTGGTGGGCTTGATGGGTGGGTCGATGTGGGGCAGGATAAATGGGTTCTTGGGAAGCGTTATATATAGGTTGTGTGTGGTAGTTGGGGTGTGGGGCAGGTGTATAGTGAGGTGTGAAGTTTTGGTTACTTGTGTGGTAGTATGGGGTTTGATAGGATGGGGTTTGGTATGTTATAAATTCTTCAGTTTTACGTTCTTGTATGAACATGGAAGGGGATATTTTTTTTTTTTTTGTGAAGTACCCCCGATCGTCCCTGACTGAATTGTCTTATTAGTTGCCTGCAATGCTGCCAAATTCGTAATCCTACCAGTTTTAATACCTTCCTCCACGAAATCGCCCATTCTGACAACCTCTGCAAAATTCCGTCCGATGACGCTTATCATCCGCTCATAGTAGGTTGCGTCCTTCAAAGATTGTACGAATAGAGTGGTCATCTCACAATCCTCCATGGGTGGTTGTACCTTTGCTTCTTCTGAACGCCATCTCATGGCGTACTCTCTGAACGTCTCGGTAGACTTCTTTTCTAACTTCATCAAATAAAATATGTCTACGACGGTTTCTGTATTGAACTTGAATCGCTCCACAAAGTCTTGGGCCAATGCATTCCAGCTATGCCATTTCCGCGGGTCTTGGCTAGTATACCAATCTAATGCCTCGCCGATCAAACTTCGAATGAATAACTTCATAACGATTGCTGGGTTCTTTTCCACTCCGATCAGCTTGTCACAATATGACCTCAAATGTGCTCGGGGGTTCCCTTTCCCATCGAATAAGTCAAACTTGGGCACCTTGTACCCCACAGATATCTCCACATCTGGATGCATGCAAAGATCCTCATAATCTAATCCTTCATGACCCTTATCCGACCACATGCTCCGAACAGCTTCTTTTAAGCTATGAATCTCTTTGGCCACGTCCTCGTCCATTTTGGCTCGAGCTTCCCTCTCCATTTCTTCGTAATGATCTGTTTCCTGGGAAGCACGGGGATGGTAAAAGGCTGGGTTTCTGTTGTGTATGTTGGTGGTCTGGGTTGTTTGTTGGGGCTGGTAATAGGTATGGTGCGTGGGTGTTGGGTAGTTTGGCCATTCGGGCAGATTGGGGTGAAGTAAGTAGGCGGGGGCTGAGATATGTGGGTGGTAAAATGATCACTTTGAGTTTGAGGATTGGCTGGGCGAGGGATAGTTTGACATGAATCGGTAACTGGCATTTTTTGTGAGGGGCTTTGAGAGATATGTGGTGGCGGAGGTCGATCCGGGATAGTTTGTGAGGTAGTGGCCCTTTGTTCTGGTATAGGGGTATTCAAACTAATGGATAAATTTGTCAGATTCCGCAGTCTTTCCATCTCAACCTGCATATCGACAATTTGTTGTAGTAGTTGTGCGATGCATTCTTCTTGACTAGTGACATTTCTCCCTTCTGAAGTTTCTGTTTCGCCGACAGGAATAATTCCCAAACCATTTGGCGCAGATACCTCCGAGCCAGTCATGTCATCATTTCGTGCCTTAGACCTGGTAAAGTGTTGATGCTCTGACATTGTCGAATCAAATACGAACCGACCCTTTTTTGGGGAAATAATAAATCCTTCTACAATGCAACAAACGGAGTTAGCATAAAGAACATAATTTGCAATCATGTAGCAGATATATTGCACATAACACATTAAAACGTTTCCTAACATGCAGGGGAACCTCCTTATGCCAGAGGTAGGCCGAAGCGTCAAATATGAGATAATGATAAATTGGTCCGATCCATCGGATCGAAATGCTTTTATTGGGAATAAAAACTAAGATTAAATCGCAACAATGAAATGTCAAAACTTAGATATAAAGATCATTCCTAATGCTACATTATGCTGACGGAGAATGCGGTGGTGGTGTAATGGTATTGCTAGGTCCTGCTCCTGCATTTTCCAAATATTGCATGATATTTTGTAGTTGATCCCACATCTCAGGGGAGATGGCGTTGCTATCTAATCTGCAAACTTTCACCCAATTGGTCATGTCGATATCCTCGAAACCCTGTTTGCCTTTGGGACTCGGACTGCCATAATCTTCCTTGAACCATGCATAGTATTCAGGCGTACCTCCTGCTTGCTCATATTTGACATCTATTTTCTCAATGTTGTTCCATTCATCAAGGATTTGCTTTTCTCGAAAGGTGCAATTTTCTCCAAATGCAACCTCAATCCTTCATGTCCGCCGAGAGGATTACTTGTTCTTGACCAAATGGCGGAGTACACGCAATGGAGCATATGGTCAAGTCCCTTAATCCGATGAGCTCGATGTAATAACGTCTTTGCTCCTTACATAAGCCTTGTTGATACGGATAGCGATGGTACCTCCATTGTACTTGGTTGCTAGCGGGACGCCGTAAATTCACACGATCCACGGTACCGACCATGACACAAATCGCTTCATCCTGTCGTAAAAACTCACAATCCTATAATCATTGCTAAAACAAATGTCTGTCATATTCAATCGCTGATAAAAGTGTTCCACGGCCCACATCTGTAAGATGAGATTGCATCCCTCGAAGAAATTGGTTTCCCTTCGCTTGCATTTTCCTAGAGCTCGAAATATCTCAGCTAGTATCATGGGGACCAAAATAAGTTGTGTGCCATTAATACCTTCAAAAACCATTCGGGTCACAAAACATATGCAAGTGATGATCCGTCCATGCTCGAGTGGAAACACTAGAGTGCCTAACAGAGCAACAACGAACGCGGTATGTCGTTTAGTTTTCCACTGTCCCAGACTGCAAGAGAACTCTTTCCTAAACGACTGATAGCTATCTTGGCGACCATATCTCTCGTACAGATAGTCTAAGGAAACCCAATTATTTTCAAAACAACGGAGTTCCTTTGCGTTCTTTAGGCCCATGTAATGCAAGAATCTCTTTCCAGATTGACTATAAGGGATGATTTGTCCTCTGTCTTGGTAAGCTAAGCTCGTGAAGTAGTTGATTTCTTCCAAAGTGGGGGTGAGTTCGAAGTCTTGAAATCTGAATCTCGCTTCTATCCGATCCTAATCGAATCAAGGCCCTAACTATATGCTGATCTGGTGCGATGTCAAACAAAGCCATGAGACAACCTAATTTGCTTCTGATGGTCATTTTGCTGCTGCCGTCGAAATTCTCCCACCAAATCTTTAGCTTTTTCGGAACACCACTCACCATTCTGATTTCAGGGATTGCTGAAATACTGCTCATCTTATACATAAAAAAAAAAATACAAAATTTCCCAATGCTAGCATGTCATGTTAGGCTCGGATTCGTCCATCATTATCATGTAACACATAATATGTTGTTGGTCGTTGGGTTGTGAAAAACCCTTCGACAATTGGGTAGGCTTCCTAACTGTGGAGATGATGCCAATGATCGACCCACCTAAGGTATATGCATGCATGCCTTAAAATAAAGGGTGGTATAGCTCTATCCTAAGTTTTTAAGATTTGGCTTACTAGACGCAAGGTCTCCGAGCGGACAACTCGAGTGAGAAGGCTACGCGGCCACCGGTTAGACCGGACACTCCACGTATATTACCAGTTCTCCTAAATTTGGGTTTTGAAGAAAGAATTTTGCTGATGCACCAAGCGCACCTCGCATGTAGTGTGTGATTGTGTGCATTTTCCAGAGTGGAAGAAGTATGAGCGGAATGTCAGTTTAAGGGAAGCAATAAAACAAATAGCAATTAAAACAATTAAACATACAAAATTAAAGCAAACAATTTTAAGGCATTTAAAACAAATAAAGTCAAGCAATAATAAACCTAGGTTTGCTATGGTCAAGAACCTCAAATCCCCAGCGGAGTCGCCATTTCTATCACGTCCTTTTTCGGCCGCGACATTTTCTAACTCCTGCTTAGAAAATGTTAGAAAATAAAATAAAAATGCTAAAAAGTGCTAAAATGGTAAAGGTGCTAAAATAATACTAGAAAAGTAAAAGGTGCTAAGTGCTAAAGGGTTCGCGGAGTCGCCACCTAATTAGTTTGGGTGAATTAGGACACCTACATGTTAACTAGGTTAAAGTCAACATTAACTCCATTTTTATGGTCTGCGAAACTAGTGTGAGATTCTGGATAAGGGTTTTTTTATTAATCTAGAGGGAATAGGTTAGGCACCTTCTAAGATCCGCTAACTCGCGGTTGTCCGTTCAGACCTGGGGTAATTATTGTCAGAAAAATGAGTGTTTTTAAAGTACTTTGGTAAAGGATAAGTATAAGTGTACTTTGACCTGCATAAAAAGAGTAAGATTTGTTTAAAATATAAAGCTAATTTTTAGTTGAAGACATGCATTTAAAAAGCAATTAGAAGAATTATTCCATAATATATATATGTTGTTTAATATAATATAGAGGTAATAATGCAAGATCTACTATGAATAAGATGGGTTGCAAAGACATATATTATGCAAAGGCTAATAATCCTACAGTTCAAATAATTGTTCTTTGCTATGTGAGTGCTAATAGAGATTTATAAAAAAGGAGCTTCTTATGTTAGGATTTAGTAATAAATAATGTCTTGACTGCTTAAATAATTATGCGAACGAAAATTACTAAATGGTTTAATGATAATTTAAGCAGGCTAAATAATTAGCTTAAAGGGGGAAAGCAAATCTCTAATGTCAAGTAATTTTCTAATTTATTGGTTCAAGGTTTGGCTATTATGAGTATTCTACTAGTAGCGTAATGTTAGACAAATAGTTACAATAAATAATGGGGAAAGGGGAATCAATAATAAAGACTCGAATGAATGGCGAAGTCATTTCGCCTATGGCTTGGAATTTCTGATGCGGAGAGGATAAAGCACATAAATGCGGGTCTTTGTGAGTTGTGACGAGTCTCGTATTGAGACTCTTCCTTTTGCTCCAAGGCATTGCATTTCATGTAAGAAATAGGAAAATGATAAGGATTAGTATATGCACTAAACTAGACGAACAATCCTGTAAACTCAAACGAGTTAACATGAAAATAAGAATACACAAATTAGTAGCACGTAAACATGATCGACCTAAAGACCTTACTCAATCTAGACTTACGAAATTGCTGGAAATTTTAGGGATTCTCATCTGTTACAAGATTAGGAGCAATCACTAAGATATTATCGTATTAGGCATTGAAGTCTTTTAGACTTAAGCTAGAACGTGATTACTGGTTTATTTTAACAGAAGCCAAATAAGCATATTGATCTTTTATTTACCTCTTTCAACTAAAAGATATGATGCAATTCATTTCCTAGCCAAAATACACATTAATGCATTCAGCCCTGATTTCAACAAATGAGCATATTAAACTTAAGCTAGCACGGGATTAATCTATACATGTGATTCAAAGTAGGAAACATGATACACATATGTAAGACAAAACTTCAATAGGGATGCATGGCTACTTGGTTTAAAATTAACAGTTAGCAGACCTAAGATTGGCATGAATGAACTCATATAAACTTTCAGAGGCTCCATATGCATCATCTCAAACAAAAACATCAATCGGGTTACTTAACAAAGTTTAAATCTATATGAATGTATACATAACATATTTGTATATGGCACTAGGCTATTATACATAAAAAAAACAAAGTGTACACAAACAAAGCCAAAATATAGCATACAACTGATTACTTGGCTTAGGCCATTACTAGAGACCCTAAAGTAGACAACTCAACCTATTGACGGTCCAGGTATAAAAATGAGCACAATATGGGTTCTGAACTTGACAAGAAATACAAAGTAAACGCATACAATCCACCATAACTTGGACACAATAAGGTTTAGAGATCATAAACCATATGGCGAGTTTAACTATGATATCTTATAAATACTAACATCTTACTAGGGTGAATCAATTAGGAAGAGTAGCAAAATAAGACATGATTCTGTATTATCTAACTCTAATATAATCGGCAAGTATCCAGAACCTCATTTAGTTGAGACTAGCATTAAACACTGTATCGACTTAATACACCACAGGTCATGCTACTTAAATCTAAGCCATACACTTAATTCAATCACACAATTACAACTAAACAGACCACACTTTAATCTTGCTTTGCTGGAAAAACAAATAACGTCTCCCCAACATATAAGCAGTTTAGCATATATCGACAGTCAGTAAATGAACTCAAACTGTATCGACAAGATACATCATATACGTATGTCGATGAACAGAATACTATAAACAGAGGAGCGCAAGTTTAACATGCGAAACCAAATGCCGAAATACAGAGATGCGACGAAATCGATAGAGAGTTGAATTTTACCTTCTCCGGGCAGCGAACCGAGGCAGCGTATCAAGTCGTCGATCCACTCGGAGATTTGGGCTTATGCGATAAAGAAGGACGAGGCTTCGATGCTACTAATTGCTCTATTTTTCTGGATATTGGTCCATGTCCATTCATAATGAATTGCTTCTGTATTTATACAGCCATTGTTAGGGTTTGAAAAGATGATAAGAAATCCCCAAGATTCGATCTTTGATTCTGAAACTTTGGAGATGATTTGAGTGTAATTAGTGCAATTTGGATATGGTAAAAATCTGATTCTTTTCGGGGATTTCGTGGTTTAGGAGGTGATTTTATGACGATTCGCAGAAGATTTGGTGTAATTTTTTGGGGTATGATCGCTAGAGATTCTTACCTTAACTTTCAGTGAATTTTGGTGCTTATTAGAGCGATTTGAGGATTCGTTTTGGTATGGTTCTCTCTATGGCAAGTGTTAAGAAATGAAACATGGAATTTTGGTTGTGATCTAGTGGGATTTAGGGCGTGCGGGTAGGGAAGGCGGCGACTTAGGAAATTTTTTAGGGTTCTTGGGTTTCTAGGTTTGGCTACGCTTAAGGGTTGTTGAGGGGGAGAAAGGGTTATTAAGCTTGGGTGAGTTGTGGGCCGCCGGGTTGGGTTTTAATATTGGGCTTGGGCGAGTTTATTAGGTAGGGAGTGGACTGGTAATTATTTAATTAGGTATTAGTTTTAGGTGTGTTATTAGTTTTAATGTAAATAAGTGGGAGTTTAAATTATTTATGATATTATTAAAATGCTAAATGCAGATATAATATTTAAGGATTGCTTAATGCTTTTATAAATGTGACGCTATTATTAAACGCATGTATTAGATTAAGATTAGTTTAATAGGAGTTTAAATTACAAATAATAATTATGAAATTCATTTGAGTATTAATAAATGCGGATATGATTTTTTAAAGAGTATTTAATGCTTTTATAAATGCAACACTATTATTTAAAATCTTATTTATTGCGCATATTTATCATTATTTAAGTTAAAGTTAAATTATCTTAATATGACTTTAGGTGTTTCATTAATTTTAGCTTGAGTTTAAATTATTACAATAATAAATGCGGGCGTGATATTTAATTAGTGCTTAATATTTTATAATGCGATGTCGTTATTAAAATCTTATTTATCATGTATGCTTTGCGATGTTAAATAAAAATTGAATTAATGGGGGGTTTAAATTGCAGCTAATAATTATGAAATTGTTTTGAGTATTAATAAATGTGGATATAATTTTACGGAATGCTTGAAGAGACGCCATTATTAAATTATTTATTTATTTAAGTATTTATCATTATTAAAATTATTAAGAATTAATGGAAATAGAATAGGGCTTAAATTATGAATAATATTCATGAAACTGCTTGTTATTAAAATGACGAATGCGGACGTGAAACTCAAGGTGTGTTTAATACTCTACGTAAAATGCGATGTCATTATTAAATCGAGTATTTATGCATGTATTAACGTTTTTATTGTTGCATTTCATTATTATATAATTATAAAAATTATTTTTGAAAATTAATGTAATTTTATAGTTAATGGTTGGATGAGAGGGTCAAAATTGGGTGTCAACAAGGTGTCTGATGAATAGTAAGCACCCCCAAACTTAGGCTTTTGCCTATTTATTATTACATTTCATTGTGGTGCATCAAAATTGTTCACTCTCTTTTGTCTCTTTTTTTTCAACACTTTGTATTCCAAGCATCTCAATTTTTTCACTTATGGCACAAGTATGGAATTACAGGGTGTCAAAGAAAATATCTTATTTTTAGGCTCAAATGGGCTGACTAGGGATACAATTTATTGTCAGGGATAGGAAATGAATGGTAAGAAAGGGCTTAACAAAGAAATGTCTGAATCATCTCCCTAACATGAATATCCTAACTATTTCGTCTCAAATAGCAACCAAGCAGACACATAGGCTTAATTATTAACCATGCATAAATCAAGCAAGATACCCCAAATAGTTTGATTTCATGAATTCTTGGCATATCTAACTTAAATGTACAGATGGTTGCTTCGAATTCCATTATATTATTCCACTTGACTTTACTAGGCGTTTCAAGTAGCTACAGCATGCATGATCTTAAAAAAAACTTAGACTCAAATAAACATAGAAATAACAACAAAAAGACATCAAAAATAAACTAAGAACTCCCCCCAAACTTAAATCACACATTGTCCCTAATGTGTGCAAGACACAAAAATAAAAGAAAGACGGAACAACTTACAGACTTGTGGTTTAAAATGGTGGCGGTGGCGACGGATAATGCATGGCAGATAACGTCAGAAATCCCGTCAGATTGGAAGAGGGAAATCGTTTCTAGGGCTCTTTATTTTTCAGATTTTTCGTCGCAGCGCCGGGGCCCTGAGACCGGCGCCGTGACGCCCAAACATCCGCGACTTTCTGAGCTTCTGGCGCCATAGCGCCCAACTTCCTGCGGCTTTCTGCATTCTCGGCGCCATGGCCCTCTGCTAGGCGTTGTGGCGCCGAGCCGATTTCCTTCCTCTTTCACGTTTTTCGTCCTCCACTTTTTTTGTCATGTACCTGTCATCACAACATGTAAACAATACCTTCCGTGAGACTGTTCTAACTAAAACTAAATTGCATAAATTTAAAAACCTTGGGTTGGCTCCCAAGTAGCGCTGTCTTTAACGTCTTTTAGCCGGACGCAGGTTCTCATTCATTTTGGAATAAGATGGGTCACTAGGCTCATGTATTCCATTTCATTGATCAAATAGGGTTTCAACCTCTGTCCGTTTACCTTGAAAGGGGCTCCCTCTCTCCCTCTCACTTCAACTGCACCATAGGGGAATGCTCTTACAACAGTGTACGGTCCTGACCAACGCGATTTTAGCTTTCCTGGGAACAGCCTCAACCTTGAGTTGAATAAAAGAACTTGTTGTCCTGCTTGGAAGTCTTTTGGGATCAATATCTTATCATGTCATACTTTGGTTCGTTTCTTGTAGATCCTTGCATTCTCATAGGCATTGTGTCTGAATTCATCCAACTCGCTCATCTGTAGCAACCTCTTCTGCCCTGCTGCCTTGGCATCCATGTTCAGCTTCCTTATTGCCCAATAAGCCCTGTGTTCTAACTCTACTGGAAGATGACATGCTTTATCAAAAACTAACTTATATGGTGACATTCCAATGGGGGTTTTGAATGCTATTATGTATGCCCATAGTGCGTCATCCAATTTGATAAACCAATCCTTCCTTCAGCCATCTACCGTCTTTTCCAATATGCTCTTCACTTCCCTGTTTGAAACATCTGCTTGCCCATTCGCTTGAGGGTGATAGGGCAATGTGGTGCGGTGGTAGACTCCATATCGGGAAAGCAATGTATCAAGCTTCTTGTTGCAAAAGTGGCTTCCTTCATCACTGATGATGGCCCTGGGAGTACCAAACCTTGTGAATATATTCTTTTGGAGGAACCTTTGGACATTCTTACTGTCATTTTCTTTAGTGGCTACCGCTTCTACCCATTTGGACACATAATCCACTGCAAGAAGAATGTACTGATTCCAAAAGGACGATGGGAATGGACCCATGAAGTCGATCCCCCATACATCAAATAGTTCCACCTCCAAGATCCCATTCGAAGGCATTTCATTTCGTCTTGATATGTTCCCTGTTCTTTGACAACGATCACAGCTCTTCACAAAGCGCTGGCATCCTTGAAGAGGGTTGGCCAATAGAACCCACTTTGCGATACCTTCAAGAATGCTCGATGCTCCAAAATATCCACCACATTGTAGGTGTGACAATGGGTGAGAATCAGTGCATCTCACTCCGTATACATCGCCTGATGACTTGGTCGTCGCAATGCTTGTATAGCATTGGCTCCTCCCAATAGTAGTGTTTTACTTCAGAGTAGAACCTCTTCACTTGTTGTCTTGTCAATCCTTGTGGTACTACCTTGGCTGCGAGGAAATTAACAAAATCAGCGTACCAAGGTAACTTAAAGACAACACTTACTTAAAACAATTGTTCATCTGGGAAGTGATCATTTATCTGCACATCCTTGGTGTTCTGGCTCTCTATGTTTTCAAGCCTCGACAAGTGGTCAGCAACTGAGTTCTCTGTCCCCTTCTTGTCACAGATCTCCATGTCAAATTCTTGTAATAGCAGAACCCATCGGATAAGGCGAGGTTTTGCATCCTTCTTTGTCATCAAGTACTTTATGGCAGAGTGGTCAATGTATACTATCACATTATTCCCAATTAAGTATGGCCTGAATTTCTCGAATGCATACACTATTGCTAGTAATTCTTTTTCTGTAATGGCATAATTCAATTGTGCATCATTAAGAGTTTTACTAGCATAGTAAATGGATTTGAATACCTTATCGACCCTCTGCCCAAGCACTGCTCCCACTGCATAATCACTTGCATCACACATTAATTCAAATGGGAGCTCCCAGTTTGGTGCAATGACTAAAGGTGCTGAGATAAGCCTCTCCTTGAGTGTCTGAAAAGCGGTCATGCATTCCTTATTGAATTCAAAAGCAACCCCAATCATTAGCAAGGTGGAAAGAGGTTTTGAAACTTTTGAGAAGTCCTTGATGAATCTTCTATAAAAACCGACATGCCCAAGGAAACTTCTGACCCCTTTTGTTGATACTGGAGGTATTAGATTTTCGATTACTAAAATCTTTGCTTTGTCCACCTCAATACTTTGGTTGGATATTTTGTGTCCAAGGATAATCCCCTTTTTTACCATGATCTGACACTTCTCCCAATTCAGCACAAGGTTGGACTCTTCACACCGTTTCAACACTGCTTCCAAGTGCCTCAAACACTCGTCGAACGAGGATACAAAGACCGAGAAATCATCCATGAAATCTCTATAGTCCTCTCCACCATATCAGAGAAAATTGTCATCATACACCTCTGAAAGGTCGCAGGTGCATTGCAAAGCCCAAATGACATCATTCTGAATGCAAACGTACCAAAGGGGCAGGTGAATGTTGTATTTTCCTGATCTTCTGGTGCTATGGCAATCTGATGATACCCTAAGTAACCATCCAAGAAGCAGTAGTAATTGTGCCCTGCAAATCTATCCAATATCTGGTCTAGAAATGGCAACGAGAAGTGGTCTTTTCTGGTTGCCTTGTTCAACTTGCGATAGTCAATGCAAATTCTCCACCCAGTAACTGTTCTAGATGGAATGAGCTCATTCCTTTCGTTGGTCACTACTGTCATACCACCCTTTTTGGGCACTACTTGCACCGGACTCACTCATGCACTGTCAGATATAGGATAAATTACCCCAGCATCAAGCCATTTCATGATTTCTTTTCTGACTACCTCCTTCATGTTTGGATTCAGTCTCCTCTGTGCCTCAATGGAGGGTCTGCTCTCCTCATCTAGACGGATCTTATGCATCACTGTTGACGGACTTATCCCCCTTATGTCTGCTAATGTCCACCCAATGGCACGCTTGTGAGCCCTCAGTACTCTCAGCAGCTTCTCAACCTCCACTGTGGATAGATGACATGAGATGATCACTGGTAAAGATTGATTCTCACCTAGATATCGGTACTGCAAATGATCTGGTAGAGTCTTCAACTCTAACTCTGGAGCTTTTTCTGTGGATGGTACTGATCTCTCTGGCATCTGCCCAAGCTCTTCATATCTTTTTTTATCACACTGCTCATAAGAATTCATCCAATTTGCATACTCCATCAGATTCGGGTCATTGCCACTACTCTCATCCCATCGAGTCAGCACTTCTTCAAGCGCATCAGCATTTTTGAACCCATTTTCCGACACTGCTTCTTCGATCACATCAATGGCGAAGCAGTTGTCACTCGCCTCTGGGAATGTTGCTGCTCAAAAAACATTGAAAATCACCTCTTCTTCTTTCACACGAAGTCTCAACTCACCTTTTCGAACATCAATGAGTGTTTGTCCTGTGGCTAGTAAGGGTTTGCCAAGGATAATGGGGATCATGTCATTATATCTCATGTCTAAGATGATGAAATCAGCGGGAAAGATGAACTTGTCTACCTTAACCAACACATCCTCGATGACTCCTCTAGGGTGGACGATTGAGCGGTCAGCAAGCTACAAAGTGATGTTTGTAGGTCTGGCTTCTCCCATTCCAAGTTTGCAAAACACCAGATAGGGCATCAAATTTATACCTGCCCCCAGATCACACAACGTCTTCTGACACTCAAACTTTCATATAGTGCATGGGATGGTGAAACTCCCTGAATCTTTCAACTTCTGAGGTAGCTTTCTATGTAGGAGGGCACTGCATTCTTCAGTAAACACCACTGTTTCGTAGTCATCTATCATCCTCTTTTTGCTGAGAATCTCCTTCATGAACTTTACATAACTCGGCATCTGCTCTAGTGCCTCAGCAAACAGGATGTTGAGTTGCAATTGTTTGAGAACTTCCAGGAATTTAGAGAACTGTTTGTCAAGAGAACTTGTTTTTAGCCTCTAGGGGTATGGTATCTTCACCTGGGTGCGTCCATAACTGCTCCTGAAATTATAGTACCTTTTGAGCCTGGGCGCCACGACCCTAAGATTCGGCGTCGTGGCGCCCAAACTTCTGTAATGTCTCAGGATTATCGGCGTCGTGGCGCTACTCAGTGGCGCCGTGGCGCTGCAACTTCTGTGAGTAATCTGGGCCCTTCTTTTCTGGACACGGTGGTGGTGAGTTTTCTTCCACTGGTTCGCCATTT
Source organism: Przewalskia tangutica (assembly GCA_029844215.1). Classification (NCBI taxonomy): domain Eukaryota; kingdom Viridiplantae; phylum Streptophyta; class Magnoliopsida; order Solanales; family Solanaceae; genus Przewalskia; species Przewalskia tangutica. The sequence goes on from CM056723.1 coordinate 46,674,421, forward strand.
CTCAGGTCAATCGCCTGACATTGCTCTTTTATATTCTCCCTAATATGTTCACGGTGATTCTCTTGTATTATGTTGCTTAGCATGCCCGCGAGTTGTCCTATTTGTGTTTCTAAATTCTTTAGGGACACTTTCGTCTCATCCATGAACTGAGTTTGGTGCCTAGTTAGCCCGAGTATGGCTGCTCGTAGCCCATCCTGCTCTTCCTGTGGGGCATGGGGGTTACATTGTTGTTGATAGTTCTATAACCCTTGATAGTGGTAATCCATGTTTGCAGGGTCCCTGAGATGAATCAAAACCAACAAACGGATCACGGCGTACGGTTCCACAATAAAAATAAAATAAACGAAAAATAAAAACCAAATTAGAAATTAAGAATAGAAAGATTGATGTTGAACTATGCCAAACCACGGCAACGGCGCCAAAAACTTGATGCGTGATTTATACACACGCTAAACGCAAGTGCATGTATCGTGACAAGTAATATAGTCTAGAAAACTGAGTTTTCGTCTTCAGGGATTAGTGTCCAATTACCAACCTCTATTCTGTAGTATCTATTTGGTGACCGATAATTTGATGGTTTGTTTATAGCTATGATTATAGACGCTAACTAAATTACTTTACTTTACTTCAGCTATGGTGGAAATAGGGCTTCCAAATCTCCTCGACTATCGCTCGCTTTACTCGTTAATGCAAATAATTAAGGTTCTTCTTCTATGGTGAGATAGCAGGTTAACTAAGTCGTTTTATACTCCTGTTAAGTTAATATAAACACTCAACCCCAATGGAGAACCCTTCTATCTTTCGATGACAAGATTGACTACAAAGGAGGATTAAGAGCAATAACCTATTAAGCTACACAAGTATTGGGGTACTTTCGTCCACGATTTAAACCTATTTTTATTCAACTATAGCATATTCACAATCTCCCCTTTCAGTTTGATTAGAAATCATATAAGTGATGATAATTAGTGATCAATTAATTACCAAGCAATCAAAACAATTATTGAATAAATCTCAACAATAATAAGAAGAAACCAAAATCTTGCATTAATTCATAAAACGAGGTTCAAGCGATTCGACATGGAAATCCCTAAATTAAGTTAGTTCCTAGCCATAGACAGGCCAAGAACTAAAATAGTATACAACATATACTAGAAAGAAATAAAGTAAAGAACAAGAAATTACTCAAAATTAAGTCTCCAATCTTGATCTAATGTTGTGATGAATGGTAAGGTGTGACACTCCTCAAATCTGACCTAAAAGGTCCTTTTATATCCCCAAAAACGTGCAAAACTTTTTCCTCTTTGGCCTTGGCCCAATCTGTCGGTTGGCGATTTCCGATGTCGATTACTCTGGCCTGCAGCGTCGTGGCGCCGAAACTTCTACGACTGGCTCTTCTTCTTGGGCGTCGTGGCCCCGCTGCTGCTGATGGGTTGGTGATCGGTGTATTTTATAAACACTTTTTGAGTCATTTTTAGTTAGTCTTTTGTCCCTTTTTGTACAAATACGTGTCGTCTTAGGATAGATTTTCTTTCTTTTGAGTCAAATTGGTTAAAATGGCTATTTGTCGGAAAATGAGCTAAAAGAGGGCAAAAGTGGAGGTTCTAGAGCTTAAAAGACGAGAAAGTGGCGAACTGTGCACGGACGGGCGGGCAGCCGGCGCCCGACAACAGTCCAGCGCCCGGCGCCCAATATCCAGAAAGTCTCAGAAGTTGCAGCGCGCATGGCTGACAAACCAGAGTGCAGGGCCGCGACGCCTAATTACCAGAACAGCGCAGAAGTTCCGTGGCGCGCGCAGCGCTGGAAAATCGGGGTTTTAGGCGATTTACAGGCGGGCACGAAGGAAAAGTTGAGGGCGGTTTGGAGGCTATAAAAATAAAACCCTAGGCAGTTTTCAAGGGTTCCCTTTCATGCACAAACACAAGACTTCTTGGAGTTGAAGATTGGAGACCTTTACTTAGTAATTTTCTTTTCTTTTCTTTACTTTACTTTCAGTTTTTATGTTGGATATTGAATTAGTTCTTGTCATGTCAATGGCTAGGAACTAATTCCATTATAGGGCTTTCCATGTTAAATCACTTGAACCTTATGTTATGAATTGATGCATGTTTATGGTTGTTCTTCTTATTGTTGAGATTTACCCAATAATTGCTTTGAATGCTTGGTAATTAATTGATCACTAATTATCATTATTTATATAATTTCTAATCAAACTTCGAAAGGATGAGGTTGTGACTATGCTGTAAGTTGGGTAGACATAGGTTGGATTGGGGATGAAAATACCTCAATTATTTGTGTCGCGTTAATAAGAGGTTTAAACACCTAATTTCACGCATGGCGTGTGACGATTAACAAGGTTTTTGGTCTTAATCCTTCTATAGAGTCATCCTTATCACCGAAAGGTAGAAAGGAGCGCTACTGGGGTTGAGTGTTTATATAGCCTTAACGGGAGTATAAAACGAATTAGTAAACCTGTTAACTCCAAAAGAAGAAGAACCATAATTCATTGCATTAATAAGTAATATAAGCGGATAGTTGAAGCGACTTGGAAGCCCTATTTCCATCACTACTGAAGTAAACAAATAGTTAATTAGTATTTATAATTGTTAGTATAATCAACAAACTCAAATATCGGTTACCAAATAGATAACAAAAGATAGATAGTTGGTACTTGAACACTAATCCTTAAGGACGATATTCGGTCTTACCTAGACTATATTACTTGTCACGATAACGTACACTTGCGTTAAAGTGTGTGCATTAAATCGCGCATCAAGTTTTTGGCGCTGTTGCCGGGGATTAGGCATAGTTCAATATCAATTTTATCTATTTTTAATTTCTAATTTGGTTTTTAATTTTTTATTTTATTTTTACGTTTTTAATTTTTATTTCGATAAAAATCGAGTGTAAATGATCTGTTTATGCATTTTTGATCCATTTGAAATCGGTTTATGCGAAGGAGAAGAGGCGAACACTCTTGTTCCTTCAATCCAGATTGAGAAAACACATGTGAGCAGAAAGAACCAGCGGATTGCAGCCTTAATTAAAATGGACGGCGTCCAAAACAACAATGTGCTGAGAGAGGGGTTAGGTGAAAATCAACCTAACCAAGGAATGCCTCGGCGAGTACCTATGGATGTCGAGGAGAGAGTTCAAGTCGGCGAGAAATAAGCTTGGGAGACTACGTCTTTGCAGGGTGAGCGAACGCACAGACATGTATTAGGCTCCCAACAATAGGAGCGAATAACTTTGAGATCAAACCGGCGATTCTAAGCATGGTGCAGAACACAGTGCAGTTTGGAGGGTTGCCATCAGAGGATCCACATATGCACATAGCTAATTTCTTGGAGCTATGTGCAACATTCAGATATAACGGCGTTACTGATGATGCCGTCAGATTGAGGCTGTTTCCCTTCTCACTCAGGGATAGAGCAAAAGTATGGTTAAATTCCCTGCCAGCTGATTCGATTTTTACATGGCAAGAGCTGGCACAGAAATTTTTGGCCAAATTCTTTCCACCGTGCAAAGCAGCGAAATTGAGAGGGGAGCTGAATAATTTCTACCAAGCAGATGGAGAGTCATTATACGAAGCTTGGGAGAGGTTCAAGGATTTGCAGAGAAAATGCCCACACCACTGTATTGAGTTGTGGAACTTGGTCCACATCTTCTATAACGGGCTGAGCGGAACAACCAGAACAATTATAGATCGTGGCGGGTGGGACATTTATGAGAAAACACTCGAAGCTCATGAATTATTAGAAGATATGGCCACCAACAACCATGTCACAGAAGATAGACCAATGAGTGGTAGGAGAACAGTGGGAGTTCATGAGATAGATGCCATCGCTGCCCTGAATGCCCAAGTGGCCGCCCTTTTGGCCAAGCGATTCAGCAACATCTGATGTCGATAAATGCGGTCACAGATGCCAAGAGGCGTGAAATATGTGGTGGTCCATATATTCGGTAGATGTCCTTGGTGATCCTAATAATATGCCAATCGAGCGGCGAGTGCAGTCGTGGGTAACTATCGAGGCCCCAAAACAACCCATACTCCAACACATACAATCCAGGTTGAGAATCACCCAAATTTCTCATGGAGAGGAGACCGAGCGGCGAGAATCAATATAGGGGCGATGCAAAACCAACGGCACGAGAATCGCAGCCGCTTTACTCAGGCCCACCTCTCAGCGATTCAATGCACCTGTTCAGCCAGAAAAGCAAGATGAGCTGAGAGCAGCTTTGTTAGCACTCACCAACGCCCTGACCCCAGTTCGTGACAGAAACTAGATCCTCGTTCAGAAACTTGGAAACACAAGTGGGTCAACTAGCAAAGCAATCGAACAGCAGGCCACAGGGTACACTGCCAAGCAACACAGAGTTGAATCCGAAAGAACAATGCCAGGCAGTACAACTGAGAAGTGGTAAACAGTTGGAGCAACATTCACATCAGTCAGTAGTTGAACAAAGGGCAGAAATAGAGAAGGAGAAGGTGATTGAAGCTCTCCCAGTGGTAGAGAAAACTCCAGAGAATGAGTATACTGAGAAAATTTCGTTCCCACAGAGATTGCAGTGGAAGGCAGTTGATAAACAATTCTCCAAATTTTTGGAGACGTTCAGAAAGCTGCATATCAACATACCCTTTATAGAGGCGTTGGAGCAGATGCCCTCTTATTTTAAATTCATGAAGGAGATTTTAGGGAAGAAGAAGAAACTGGCAGAGTATGAGATGGTAGCACTAACGGAGGAGTGCAGTGCTATCCTGCAGAAGAAGTTGCCCCCTAAACTAAAAGACCCAGGGAGATTTACACTACCTTGCACAGTTGACAGGGTGACATGCAACAGGGCTCTTTGCGACTTAGGGGCAAGTATAAATTTGATGCCTTTGTCAGTATTTAAATGGTTGGAGTTGGGTGAGGCAAAACCAACCACTGTAAGCCTGCAACTAGCCGATAGGACAGTGGTTCACCCAAGAGGGAAGATTGAGGACGTGATTGTTAGGGCATCAAATTTATACCTGCCCCCAGATCACACAACGTCTTCTGACACTCAAACTTTCCTATAGTGCATGGGATGGTGAAACTCCCTAGATCTTTCAACTTTTGAGGTAGCTTTCTCTGTAGGAGGGCACTGCATTCTTCAGTCAACACCACTGTTTCGTAGTCATCTATCCTCCTCTTTTTGCTGAGAATCTCCTTCATGAACTTTACATAACTCGGCATCTGCTCTAGTGCCTCAGCAAACGGGATGTTGAGTTGCAATTGTTTGAGAACTTCCAGGAATTTAGAGAACTGTTTGTCAAGAGAACTTGTTTTTAGCCTCTAGGGGTATGGTATCTTCACCTGGTTGCGTCCACAACTGCTCCTGAAATCATTGTACCTTCTGAGCCCTGGGCGCCACGGCCCTAAGATTTGGCGTCGTGGCGCCCAAACTTCTTCAATGTCTCAGGATTATCGGCGTCGTGGCGCTAATCAGTGGCGCCGTGGCGCTGCAACTTCTGTGAGGAATCTGGGCCCTTCTTTTCTGGACACGGTGGTGGTGAGTTTTCTTCCACTGGTTCGCCATTTCTCAGGTCAATCGCCTGACATTGCTCTTTTATATTCTCCCTAATATGTTCACGGTGATTCTCTTGTATTATGTTGCTTAGCATGCCCGCGAGTTGTCCTATTTGTGTTTCTAAATTCTTTAGGGACACTTTCGTCTCATCCATGAACTGAGTTTGGTGCCTAGTTAGCCTGAGTATGGCTGCTCGTAGCCCATCCTGCTCTTCCTGTGGGGCATGGAGGTTACATTGTTGTTGATAGTTCTATAACCCTTGATAGTGGTAATCCATGTTTGCAGGGTCCCTGAGATGAATCAAAACCAACAAACGGATCACGGCGTACGGTTCCACAATAAAAATAAAATAAACGAAAAATAAAAACCAAATTAGAAATTAAGAATAGAAAGATTGATATTGAACTATGTCAAACCACGGCAACGGCGCCAAAAACTTGATGCGTGATTTATACACACGCTAAACGCAAGTGCATGTATCGTGACAAGTAATATAGTCTAGAAGACCGAGTTTTCATCCTCAGGGATTAGTGTCCAATTACCAACCTCTATTCTGTAGTATCTATTTGGTGACCGATAATTTGATGGTTTGTTTATAGCTATGATTATAGACGCTAACTAAATTACTTTACTTTACTTCAGCTATGGTGGAAATAGGGCTTCCAAATCTCCTCGACTATCGCTCGCTTTACTCGTTAATGCAAATAATTAAGGTTCTTCTTCTATGGTGAGATAGCAGGTTAACTAAGTCGTTTTATACTCCTGTTAAGTTAATATAAACACTCAACCCCAATGGAGAACCCTTCTATCTTTCGATGACAAGATTGACTACAAAGGAGGATTAAGAGCAATAACCTATTAAGCTACACAAGTATTGGGGTACTTTCGTCCACGATTTAAACCTATTTTTATTCAACTATAGCATATTCACAATCTCCCCTTTCGGATTTCGATTAGAAATCATATAAGTGATGATAATTAGTGATCAATTAATTACCAAGCAATCAAAACAATTATTGAATAAATCTCAACAATAATAAGAAGAAACCAAAATCTTGCATTAATTCATAAAACGAGGTTCAAGCGATTCGACATGGAAAGCCCTAAATTAAGTTAGTTTCTAGCCATAGACAGGCCAAGAACTAAAATAGTATACAACATATACTAGAAAGAAATAAAGTAAAGAACAAGAAATTACTCAAAATTAAGTCTCCAATCTTGATCTAATGTTGTGATGAATGGTAAGGTGTGACACTCCTCAAATCTGACCTAAAAGGTCCTTTTATATCCCCAAAAACGTGCAAAACTTTTTCCTCTTTGGCCTTGGCCCAATCCTATTCGGATTTGGCAGATTTCCCGTGTCGGTGCTACGGCCCTGCAACCGGCGTCGTGGCGCCGAAACTTCTACGACTGGCTCTTCTTCTTGGGCGTCGTGGCCCCGCTGCTGCTGATGGGTTGGCGCCACGGCGCCGCCCTGTTTCTTTCCCGGGTTGCCAACTTTTCAGCTTTTTGAGCTCTGGAACCTCTGTTTCTGCCCTCTTTTCGCTCCTTTTCACCAATGTGCCACTTTAAACCACTGTGACTCAAAAGAAAGAAAATATATCCTAACACGACACATATTTTTACAAAAATGGGCAAAAGACTAACTAAAAATGACTCAAAAGGTGTATATAAAATACACCGATCAGTTGGTACCTTGGCATAGCTAAAATGAAATCTTTTATATGTGTTTGGTACATGATGTTTTAGTACCTTGGCATAGTTAAAATGAAGGTTCGTATATGTGATTGGTACATGAGATGTTGGTACCTTAAATCAGCCAATTTTCTTCCAGTAAGAACTACGTTTTCAGCTGAAGACTATGCGAGATTATATATCAGAGAGATAGTGAGACTTCATGGGGTTCCCACATCTATCATATCGGACAGAGGAGATCAGTTTACAACTAACTTTTGGAGATCGTTCCAGAAAGGATTGGGGACACATGTGAGTCTTAGCACAGTATTTCATCCTCATACTGATGGGCAGACTGAGCGTACTATTCATACACTAGAGGATATGTTGAGAGCCTGTATTTTTTACTTCAGAGTTATTCCATTTCTCTGAGTCCCTCACTAAAGGACCGGAATACGTTATAGTGAGTTCACCGTGTCCCTCACTAAAGGGTCGGATCACGTTATAGGCATAAAGACATGATGGTTACATGATTCCACTGAATTCCAGAATGGGTCGGGATACGTTATATGATATAGTGGTACAGAGGTACAGTGGTACAGTGATACAAGGTATAGTTGGCTCTTATTTTATATGGCACGGTTGGATCTGGTATTTGATTTTCATACTTGTCCATGTCATCTTTTGTACAGTTATGATCTTGTTTAATGTACTTCATGTTTATATACTTAGTACCTTGTTGTACTGACCCCCTTAGGGGGGCTGCGTTCATGCCCGCAAATGGTACTCAGTTTGGTGATCCGCGTGCTTAGGATCATTTCCCAGCTTTTTGAGATAGCTCCACTGTTCCGGAGTTTGTCATTTTGGTACAGTCTTTGATTTTAGACTTATGTATATTCAGGGGTACGGCGGGGCCTTGTCCCGCCTTGTCCCGTCATAGTTATTGTAAACTCTTAGAGGTCTGTATCATGTGTGGGTTGGACTTGTGTGAGTTGTATATATGTTGTTGGCCAGTTATACTACTGTGTTGTCGGGATGTTCCTATTTATATATAGCGGCAGCCTCATCGGTTTGCCTGTTTTTATAACATGAGTTTTCTTAGAGTTTCCGCTGATTTTATGTGATGTATGGGTAGAAGGGTGTCCAGGTAGGGAACCAGTCGCGGGCCCGGGGTTTGGGTCGTGACAAGATACCTCCCACTCTTTTTAGGAATTTTGGAAAATTCATGAAGTGCCGTCGGACTTTCATGTAGTTCCGTCTAATCATGTTATAAAAGAAAAAGAAAAGCTAGCTTTAGAAGAGAACTAAAACCGTGACTAACTCTATCGGGCACTGGTTTCCACCTACTCTCCATCATTCACTCCAGGCTTAGAAAACTAGGTAATAGTATTCCGATCAAAGAATTGATGAAGGGGATAAGCATAAAACGGAGTCTACTGGACGTGGTTCAATTATTATCTCTTTTCATATTCAAAAAAGGAAGTCTTCTTCTATCAGCTAATTCAACTACATCAGTTATTACTAAAGTGTTAAATGTGTTTTAATATAAAATCAAAAAGAGCTCTGGCCCACAAAGAAACGAAAATGAAGTCTTTATTACTTTCTTAAATTTCTTATCCAGTTAAACAAAGATATATAATTTCAATATCTCATATATTATTTAAAATGATAAGATTCAAAGGTTACTTTGATTAATTGTTCACATTTTTGGTTTAAGACAATAAGATATGAAAGTCTTTATTACTTTCTTAAATTCCTTATCCAGTTAATTAAAGACACATAAAATAAAGAATATAACAACTACAATATGCTCAGTGAAATCCCACAAAATGGGGTCTGGGGAGTATAGCTTTTGTTTTTGTAATTATAATATGTAGTTATGTTTCATTTGGTTCGTGTGTATTTGAGTGTATTCAAATACACAGTTCCAAAATACAGTCAGAAAAATATAAGTATGTATATAGATCAGTCAAACAACACATACAATCAAAGTAGCTATGTTTTACCTGTTTCGTGTGTATTCAAATAGACGGTTCCAAAATAAAATCATTCAAATACATATGTATACAGATAAATCAAATAACACATTCAATTAAATACATCTAGTTTTCCCAACGATACAGTTAGACAAATATATATATCGTATAGCTACGAGCTGTAAATATAAATACCTTATATATAACTACAATATGTAATAAAATCAAAGTATAGTTATTATACTTAATACATACCTCTTATATGTTAGTTACACTTACACCAAGTAAAAATTGTTGGAAATTTATTAAACGTGAAATAAAGTTAATACTATTAATTATGACTCGAACAATTAGGGCCCGCACGTCGGAAACGTCGTTTCCACACACGTGTACACGTTGTACCAAGGATCGTAAATTTATTTAGTGGAAGAGATATTGATACGTATACAAAATGTTTGGGACATAAGATAATAGACGGTTATTGGTCAAATGATAATGATTTCACGTTGGTAAATGAAGGAAGAAGTGTATAATGTGTTAAAAGATGAAACGAGTCATGAATCGCCGCAGAGCCAAGAAGGGCCGCGGCGCAATGTCGTCAGGGCCACGACGCTGCAAGCGTCGCGGCGCCTCCTCCCTTTAGTCGCGGCGCCTACGACAATTTGGTTACTGGAATTGAGGCGCCGCGATTCCTCGAAATAGAGCCGCAGCGCTAAATGAAATTTTGTGTTCCAGTGATTTACTGGACGTACAGCGCCGCGGCGCCCCCAGTGAGGGTCGTGGCGCTTGTCTTCCAGAAGTCACGAATGGGAGACGAAAAGATATGACTCTTTAACTGATTTTGAGGCATTAAACCTCCATTATTTCCCACATGAATTCAACCATTATTTGGCAGAATTGTAACTCCACATTCAAGGCCATTACATGGTCATTCAAAGCCTTTACTTGGATAGGTGGAAGGTCATCTTCTCCACACTATAAAATGAGGTCATTGGCTCATTTGCAAAACACACTTCATAAATTATCTTTCACTCTTGCAATCTTCCACACACTCAAAAATCTTTCTTTTCTTGAGTCTCTTTTGCTTACTTGTTTTATTGTTGTTTTATCTTGGAAGATAAGTTTCCAACACACCGTTAAAGGATTATACAAGGCAATATTATCTTAAGGAAAAACTGAATATCAATCGACTCAGCAAGCCATTTACTTTGTTCTTATTTCCAGATTTAGTATCTTTTGGGTTTAGGTGACAAACGATCAAGGAGCTTGTTGCAATCAAAGGAAGATCCAAGGCGGGAGATTCAAGACGGATTCTCAGAGAGAAGATCAAGTTCACAAAAACTTGTTGTAGTAGCCACAACTCTTGTTGGCTACAAGATTGCTAATCATTGTAATTGTAGTTTATCCTTTCAAAGCACTAGTGGTAGTTGTATACTATTTCCGTACATCCATTATGTAACTCACAATCTTAAGATAATAAATGTACTAGTGCTAGAAAGATGTATGTGATCGGTGTATTTTATATACATCTTTTGAGTCATTTTTAGTTAGTCTTTTACCCATTTTTGTACAAATATGTATCGTGTTAGGATAGATTTTCTTTCTTTTGAGTCACAGTGGTTTAAAGTGGCACATTGGTGAGAAGGAGCAAAAAGAGGGCAGAAAAAGAGGTTCCACAACTCAAAAAGCTGAAAAGTTGGCAACCCGGGCGAGAAACAGGGCGGCGCCGTGGCGCCAGACCATCAGCAGCAGCGGAGCCACGGCGCCCAAGAAGCAGACCAACCGCAGAAGTTTCGACGCCGCGGCGCCGGTTGCAGGGTCGTGGCGCCAACGCGGGAAATTTGACAAATCCGAATAGGATTGGGCCAAAGCCAAAGAGGAAAAGGTTTTGCACGTTTTTGGGGATATAAAAGGACTTTTTAGGTCAGATTTGAGGAGTTACACACCTTACCATTCATCACAACATTAGATCAAGATTGGAGACTTATTTTTGAGTAATTTATTGTTCTTTACTTTATTTCTTTCTAGTATATGTTGGATACTATTTTAGTTCTTGGCATGTCTATGACTAGGAACTAACTTAATTTAGGGTTTTCCATGTCGAATCTCTTGAACCTCGTTTTATGAATTAATGCAAGATTTTGGTTTCTTCTTATTATTGTTGAGATTTATTCAATAATTATTTTGATTGCTTGGTAATTAATTGATCACTAATTATCATCACTTATATGATTTCTAATCGAAATCCAAAAGGGAAGATTGTGAATATGCTATAGTTGAATAAACATAGGTTTAAATCGTGGACGAAAGTATCCCGAGACTTGTGTAGTTTAATAGGTTATTGCTCTTGATCCTCCTTTGTAGTCAATCTTGTCATCGAAAGATAGAAGGGTTATACATTGGGGTTGAGTGTTTATATTACCTTAACATGAGTATAAAATGGCTTAGTTAACCTGTTATCTCAACATAGAAGAAGAACCTTAATTATTTGCATTAACAAGTAAAGCGAGCGGATAGTCGAGGAGATTTGGAAGCCCTATTTCCACCATATCTGAAGTAAAGTAAAGTAATTTAGTTAGCGTCTATAATCATTAGCTATAAACAAACCATCAAATTATCGGTCACCAAATAGATACTACAGAATAGAGGTTGGTAATTGGACACTAATCCCTGAGGACGATAACTCGGTCTTCTAGACTATATTACTTGTCACGATACGTGCACTTGCGTTTAGCGTGTGTATAAATCGAGCATCAAGTTTTTGGCGCCGTTGCCGGGGATTGGCGTAGTTCAATATCAATCTTTCTATTCTTAATTTATAATTTGGTTTTTATTTTTCGTTTATTTTATTTTTATTGTGAAATCATACGCCGTGATCCGTTTGTTGGTTTTGATTCATCTCAGGGACCCTGCAAACATGGATTACCACTAACAAGGGTTACAGAACTATCAACAGTAATGTAACTCATATGCCCCACATGAAGAGCAGGATGGGATACGAGCAGCCATACTCAGGCTAACTAGGCACCAAACTCAATTTATGGATGAGACGAGAGTATCCCTAAAAAAATTGGAAACGCAAATAGGACAACTCGCGGGCATGCTAAGCAACAGAATATAAGGGAATCACCCTGAACATATTGGGGAGAATATAAAAGAGCAATGTCAGGCGATTGACCTGAGAAATGGCGAACCAGTGAAAGAAAACTCACCACCACCGTGTCCAGAAAAGAAGGGCCAGACTTCTTGCAGAAGTTGCAGCGCCACAGCGCCGCTGAGCAGCGCCACGGCGCCGATAATCCTGAGACATTGCAGAAGTTTGGGCGCCACGGTGCCGAATCTCAGAGCCACGGTGCCCAGGGCTCGGAAGGTACAATGATTTCGGGAGCAGTTGTGGACGCACCCCAGGTGAAGATACCATACCCCCAGAGGCTAAAAACAAGTTCTCTTGACAAACAGTTCTCTAAATTCCTGAAAGTTCTCAAACAATTGCAACTCAACATCCCGTTTGCTGAGGCACTAGAGCAGATACCGAGTTATGTAAAGTTCATGAAGGAGATTCTCAGCAAAAAGAGAAGGATAGATGACTACGAAAGCTTGATGGTGTTGGTGAAGAATGCAGTGTCATCCTACAGAGAAAGCTACCTCAGAAGTTGAAAGATCCGGGGAGTTTCACCATCCCATGCACTATAGGAAAGTTTGAGTGTCAGAAGGCGTTGTGTGATCTGGGGGCAGGTATAAATTTGATGCCTTATCTGGTGTTTTGCAAACTTGGAATGGGAGAAGCCAGACCTACAAACATCACTTTGCAGCTAGCTGACCGTTTCATCGTCCACCCTAGAGGAGTCATCGAGGATGTGTTGGTTAAGGTGGACAAGTTCATCTTTCCCGCTGATTTCATCATCTTAGACATGATAGATAATGACATGATCCCCATTATCCTTGGCAGACCCTTCCTATCCACAGAACAGACACCCATTGATGTTCAAAAAGGTGAGTTGATACTTCGTGTGGAAGAAGAAGAGGTAATTTTCAATGTTTTTCGAGCAGCAACCTTCCCAGAGGCAAGTGACAACTGCTTCGCCATTGAAGTGATCGAAGAAGCAGTGTCGGAAAACGGGTTCAGAAATGCTGATGCGCTTGAAGAAGTGCTGACATGATGGGATGAGAGTAGTGGCAATGACCCGAATCTGATGGAGTATGCAAATTAGATGAATTCTTATGAGCAGTGTGGTAAGAAAAGATATGAAGAGCTTGGGCAGATGCCAGAGAGATCAGTACCATCCACAGAAAAAGCTCCACAGTTAGAGTTGAAGACTCTACCAGATCATTTGCAGTACCGATATCTAGGTGAGAATCAATATTTACCAGTGATCATCTCATATCATCTATCTACAGTAGAGGTTGAGAAGCTTCTGAGAGTACTGAGGGCTCACAAGCGTGCCATTGGGTGGACATTAGCAGACATAAAGGGGATAAGTCTGTCAATAATGATGCATAAGATCCGTCTAGATGAAGAGAGCATACCCTCCATTGAGGCACAGAGGAGACTGAATCCAAATATGAAGGAGGTAGTCTGGAAAGAAATCATGAAATGGCTTGATGTTGGGGTAATTTATACTATCTCTGACAGTGTATGGGTGAGTCATGTGCAAGTGGTGCCCAAAAATGGTAGTATGACAGTAGTGACCAATGAAATGAATGAGCTCATTCCATCTAGGACAGTTACTGGGTGGAGAATTTGTATTGACTATCGCAAGTTGAACAAGGCAACCAGAAAAGACCACTTCCCGTTGCCATTTCTAGATCAGATGTTGGATAGACTTGCAGGGCATAATTACTACTGCTTCTTGGATGGTTACTCAGGGTATCATCAGATTGTCATATCACCAGAAGATCAGGAAAAGACAGCATTCACCTGCCCTTTTGGTACGTTTGCATTCAGAAGGATACCATTTGGGCTTTGCAATGCACCTGCGACCTTTCAGAGGTGTATGATGGCAATTTTCTCTGATATAGTGGAGAGGACTATAGAGATTTTCATGGATGATTTCTCGGTCTTTGGGTCCTCATTCGACGAGTGTTTGAGGCACTTAGGCGATGTTGAAGCGGTGTGAAGAGTCGACCTTGTCTTTGAATTGGGAGAAGTGTCACTTCATGGTAAAAGAGGGAATTGTCCTTGGACACAAAATATCTAACCAAGGTATTGAGGTGGACAAAGCAAAGATTTCAGTAATCGAAAATCTACCACCTCCAGTATCAACAAAAGGGGTCAGAAGCTTCCTTGGGCATGCCGATTTTTATAGAAGATTCATCAAGGACTTCTCAAAAGCTTCAAACCTCTTTCCACCTTGATAATGACTGGGGTTGCTTTTGAATTCAATAAGGAATGCATGACCGCTTTTCAGACACTCAAGGAGAGGCTTATCTCAGCACCTATAGTCATTGCACCGAATTGGGAGCTCCCATTTGAACTAATGTGTGATGCAAGTGATTATGCAGTGGGAGCAATGCTCGGGAAGAGGGTCGATAAGGTATTCAGATCCATTTACTATGCTAGTAAAACTCTTAATGATGCACAGTTGAATTATGCCACTACAGAAAAAGAATTGCTAGCAATAGTATACGCATTCGAGAAATTCAGGCCATACTTAATTGGGAATAAGGTGATAGTATACACTGACCACTCTGCCATAAAGTACTTGATGATAAAGAAGGATGCAAAACCTCGCCTAATCCGATGGGTCCTGCTATTACAAGAATTTGACATGGAGATTCGTGACAAGAAAGGGACAGAGAACTCAGTTGCTGACCACTTGTCGAGGCTTGAAAACATAGAGAGCCAGAACACCAAGGATGTGCAGATAAATGATCACTTTCCAGATGAGCAATTGTTTCAAGTAAGTGTTGTCTTTAAGTTACCTTGATACGCTGATTTTGTTAATTTTCTCACAGCCAAGGTAGTACCCCCAGGATTGACAAGACAACAAGTGAAGAAGTTCTACTCTGAAGTAAAACACTACTATTGGGAAGAGCCAATGTTATTCAAGCATTGCGTCGACCAAGTCATCAGGCAATGTATACCAGAGGATGAGATGCACCAGATTCTCACTCATTGTCACACCTTACAATGTGGTGGACATTTTGGGGCATCAAGAACAGCTACGAAGGTATTGCAAAGTGGGTTCTATTGGCCAACCCTCTTCAAGGATGCCCACACCTTTGTGAAGAGCTGTGATCATTGTCAAAGAATAGGGAACATATCAAGACGAAATGAAATGCCGTCGAATGGGATCTTGGAGGTGGAACTATTTTATATATGGGGGATCGACTTCATGGGTCTATTCCCGTCGTCCTTTGGGAATCAGTACATTCTTCTTGCAGTGGATTATGTGTCCAAATGGGTAGAAGCGGTAGCCACTAAAGAAAATGACAGTAAGATTGTCCAAAGGTTCCTCCAAAAGAATATATTCACAAGGTTTGGTACTCCCAGGGCCATTATCAGTGATGAAGGAAGCCACTTTTGCAACAAGCATCTTGATACATTTATTTCCCGATATGGAGTCTACCACAGCACCACATTGCCCTATCACCCTCAAGCGAATGGGCAAGCAGAAGTGTCAAACAGGGAAGTGAAGAGCATATTGTAAAAGACGGTAGATGGCTCAAGGAAGGGTTGGTCTATCAAATTGGATGACGCACTATGGGCATACAGAACAACATTCAAAACCCCCATTGGAATGTCACCATATAAGTTAGTTTTTGGTAAAGCATGTCATCTGCCAGTAGAGTTAGAACATAGGGCTTATTGGGCAATGAGGAAGCTGAACATGGATGTCAAGGCAGCAGGGTAGAAGAGGTTGCTACAGCTGAGCGAGTTGGATGAATTCAGACACAACGCCTATGAGAATGCAAGGATCTATAAGGAACGAACCAAAGTATGGCATGATAAGATGTTGATCCCAAAAGACTTCCAAGCAGGATAACAAGTGTTTTTATTTAACTCAAGGTTGAGGCTGTTCCCAGGAAAGCTCAAATCGCGTTGGTCAGGACCGTACACTGTTGTAAGAGCACTCCCCTATGGTGCAGTTGAAGTGAGAGGAATAGAGGGAGCCCCTTTCAAGGTAAACGGACAGAGGTTAAAACCCTATTTGATCAATGAAATGGAACAGATGAGCCTAGTGACCCATCTCATTTCAAAATGAATGGGAACCTGCGTCCGGCTAAAAGACATTAAAGACAGCGCTGCTTGGGAGGCAACCCAATGTTGTTAAATTTATGCAATTTAGTTTTAGTTAGAACAGTATCACGGGAGGTATTGTTTATGTTGTGATGACAGGTACAGGGCCAAAAATTGGAG
Source organism: Przewalskia tangutica (assembly GCA_029844215.1). Taxonomy (NCBI): domain Eukaryota; kingdom Viridiplantae; phylum Streptophyta; class Magnoliopsida; order Solanales; family Solanaceae; genus Przewalskia; species Przewalskia tangutica. The sequence continues at coordinate 46,690,984 of CM056723.1, forward strand.
GACAATAAACGCGAGAGGGGAAGAAATCGGCTCGGCGCCACGGCGCCGGTCTCAGGGCCGCGGCGCTGCGATGAAAAATCTGAAAAATGAAGAGCCCTAGAAACGAATTCCCTCTCCCATTCTGACGGGATTTCTGACGTTATCTGCCATGCATTATCCGCCGCCACCATTTTAAACCAAGTCTGTGAGTTGTCCCGTCTCTGTTTTATTTTTGAGTCTTGCACACATTAGGGACAATGTGTGATTTATGTTTGGGAGGGAGTTCTTAGTTTATTTTTGATGTGTTTTTGAGTCTTTTTGCGTTATTTTCTATGTTTATTTGAGTCTAATTTTTTTTATGATCATGCATGTTGTAGTTACTTGAAACGCCTAGTGAAGTAAAGCTGAATAATGTAATAGAATTAGAAGCAATCATCTGAACACTTAGGTTAGATATGCCAAAAATTTATGAAGTCAAACTATTTGGGGGCATCTTGCTTGATTTATGCATTGTTAGTGATTAAACCTATGTGTCTGCTTGCTTGCTATTTGAGGAGAAATAGTTAGGATATGCATGTTAGGGAGATGACTCATGCATTTCTTTGTTATCCCTTTCTTACCATTTTTTGCCTATCCCTGACATTAAAATTGTATCCCTAGTCAGCTCATTTGAGCCTAAAAATAAGATCTTTCTTTGACACCCTAAAATTCCATACTTGTGCCATAAGTGAAGAAATTGATGTGTTTGGAATATAACGTGTTGAAAAGAGACAAAAAGAGAGTGAACAATTTTGATGCACCCCAATGAAAAGTAATCATAAATATGAAAAAGCCTAAGTTTGGGGGTGCTTACTATTCATCAGACACCTCATTCTCTCAAAACAAAAGAGGGGAAAGATAGGTATGAGGTTAAAAAGAAAATCAAAAGAAAAGGGAAGAATCGAAAACAAAAGAGCTTATGGTACGTAAGATTGAGCCTAAAAGCCTATTTTTACCTACCCCTGCCTAAGCCTACATTACAACCCTGAAAAGCCCTGAAGATCTCTAATGTGTGTATCCATAATTAGTGGAGAATAGCAAGTGAACATGTCATAGGATTTTGAAATTAACATGCATAGTTAGGTATTCTTACTTCCATTGAGTATGATTAAATTGAATTTGCGAAATATCTGACTTGATGTGTTTAGAATGCTAAATATTCATGTTATATGTTCTTGCATATTATTCTACTAACCTTCATGTTTTTCTAAGTAACAATGATGCAGCAAATTGATCAATGTCTTTAAGTCATGTTATTTTCTTTCCTTTCGTGTCTTTGTTCTATTTTTTATCTTTACTCGAGGGCGAGCAAAGGTTAAGTTTGGGGGTGTTTGATCGGTGTATTTTATAAATACCTTTTGAGTCATTTTTAGTTAGTCTTTTGCCCATTTTTGTACAAATATGTGTCGTGTTAGGATAGATTTTCTTTCTTTTGAGTCACAGTGGTTTAAAATGACACATTGGTGAGAAGGTGCGAAAAGAGGGAAGAAAAAGAGGTTCCAGAGCTCAAAAAACTGAAAAGTTGGCAACCCGGGCGAGAAACAGGGCGGCGCCGTGGCGCCAGACCATCAGCAGCAGCGGAGCCACGGTGCCCAAGCGAACCAGCGCGAAGTTTTGGCGCATGGCTGATTCTGGTCGTGGCGCCGACGCGGGAAATTTGACAAATCCGAATAAGATTGGGTCAAAGCCAAAGAGGAAAAGGTTTTGCACGTTTTTGGGGATATAAAAGGACCTTTTAGGTCAGATTTGAGGAGTTACACACCTTACCATTCATCACAACATTAGATCAAGATTGGAGACTTATTTTTGAGTAATTTCTTGTTCTTTACTTTATTTCTTTCTAGTATATATTGGATATTATTTTAGTTCTTGGCATGTATATGGCTAGGAACTAACTTTATTTAGGGTTTTCTATGTCGAATCGCTTGAACCTCGTTTTATGAATTAATGCAAGATTTTGGTTTCTTCTTATTATTGTTGAAATTTATTCAATAATTGTTTTGATTGCTTGGTAATTAATTGATCACTAATTATCATCACTTATATGATTTCTAATCAAAATCTGAAAGGGAAGATTGTGAATATGCTATAGTTGAATAAATATAGGTTTAAATCGTGGACGAAAGTACCCCGAGACTTGTGTAGTTTAATAGGTTATTGCTCTTAATCCTCATTTGTAGTCAATCTTGTCATCGAAAGATAGAAGGGTTCTACATTGGGGTTGAGTATTTATATTACCTTAACAGGAGTATAAAACGGCTTAGTTAACCTGATATCTCAACATAGAAGAAGAACCTTAATTATTTGCATTAACAAGTAAAGCGAGCGGATAGTCGAGGAGATTTGGAAGCCCTATTTCCACCATATCTGAAGTAAAATAAAGTAATTTAGTTAGAGTCTATAATCATTAGCTATAAACAAACCATCAAATTATCGGTCACCAAATAGATACTACAGAATAGAGATTGGTAATTGGACACCAATCCCTGAGGACGATAACTCGGTCTTCTAGACTATATTACTTGTCACGATACGTGCACTTGCATTTAGCGTGTGTATAAATTGCGCATCAGTATTCCAGTGATCTAGCTGTTGGTTTCTTGTTGAAACCAGTTCTATTGACAGTTCTAACATTGTCTCTATCAACATCATATGTAGTAGACTTGGTTCTATGTTTGGGTCTCTCTTTGACGGTAGTTACTTATCTGTTTCCGTCAAAGAGGAGATGTATGTCTCTGATGATGAACTTGAAGATACTGCTGATAGTCATGCCAACAAGGCAAATGGTCAATGAAGAGTTGCTATCACCGCTCCCAAGAGTGGTGGAAATAAGCGTCCACACGAGGTTGAGGATGTCAACTGGGACATGAGGAGAAGGCTGAAGATGATGTTCTATCTTATAGCAGAAAGCCTACATCTTATGATAAGGAGGATTTGGACACGTGACTGGCATGGGCCAGAATCCCAAAGGTATGAGTTAACTATTTATTCCTTGTCCATAATATGTTTAGAGAATTTCTGAATAAAAGGGAATAAAGCAAGGCTAGGAATATGAAGTGTTGTCATTAAAAACTTATATTCCCTACACCCTAAAATCAGAAATTGGACTACTCACCTTCCCGTTTAAAGATTGGACTGTTATAAACAACGGCCTAAAAGAAAAGGATTTCGATTGTAATAAACTCAATTTATGGGCAATCCTAAGCAAGAGAAGAAGACTAAAGACAAGGACTGGAGGACCAGAGATAAACTTGTCATCGTTTCGACAGAAGATCCGTCTCTTGACAGGATAACAGTGGACACTCAGTCATACAAAGCCTACGGGCGACTGGAGTAGGCCAGATCCGTCATATGACATGACGATGTTGGACACGCAGTCATACCAAGCCTATGGGCGACTGGAGTGGGTTAGAGTTTCCATGTCTTAATAGATTTGAATGCCAAAAGAAAGGCATAAGAGAAGTTGGACACTCACTCTGCCAAGGCAACTGGAGTTGGCCAGAATATCTAGATCACTTATGATCTGGTTACACCCTAATCACGGGAAAGAGGTTGTTCATGTGAAGCAACGCCACCTCCAAAGTAAAAGGAGTTGAAGAGGTTGTCTTCTAAAGGACTTAAGGGAATGAGATCATTCTAACAAGAGGTGATACATGCCCAAACTTGATTTCAATGACACTGTTGGTCAAGCTAGTTTGAGACTGGTGTAACAGGTCTATAATAACTAAGAGTGAATCTTTATATACCCGTATTTCCAGTATGCGAGGGCGTGCGTAGGAAATTCGAACTTCAAGTAAGGCTTGGCGAATTAATGTTTGTTCACAACACCCGTTTGGAGTCGTTTTTGAAAGCGTTTTCCACGACTTTCGTAGGGAATTTCCGGCTATGTCATTTTTAATTTTTGCGGATTTTTCCGAGAGGCGAAACATTTTGGACCAACAAGAGGCGCCACTTGGCACCTCTCATTGGTGGACTTGAAGCGTCCTTAGGGCCGAAATGGACAAGGGTGGAGCACGTTTTTGTGCCTTTGAAAAGTCAAGGGTTGGTAGGATATTTGTGTTTGGTAAATCCTAGCCCTACACTTGCCTAACACATGGATTGATCTTGGCCTTTGGTTGGCCATCCCTTGACCTATAAATACCCCTTAGGTTGAAGACTTCTTCATCCAAAATGCCTAAGTCTTGAGCCTTCTCCTCCCCTTTGTGTGAGTTCGGTAGAGCACCCACTCTAGGGGTGCTAGCCGAGTGTACCCTCCCCTTGGCGAGTACCCCCAGTGGGGTAGGCAGAGGGTATACACCACTAGCCTAGTTGTTTCGTATAATACCCCTTTGTGGTATAGAAATACTCTCCAAAGTATTGTTATAATGCCCTAATACCTTAGCCTTATACCTTGTAGTATTCTAAGGTTATACCTATCTGAAAAGCCAGTAAATACTATTATACCTTCCTTGATCACTAAACGAAACCCTAAGGAAAATCTCCATTGTTGGTTGGAGTATTATTAAGAAGTTGAGTAGAACTTCTAAGGGTTATTTGGAGCGGGTTGGAGCACCGGAGTAGAGCGAAACATTGCTAAGGATCGACTTTTAACTCGGATAATTATGGGCTTATCGAGGTAATTATCTTGTCCCCTATTGTAATTGGATATTACATGTTGTTAGAATATATAGTTGAAGTATACTATATATAGAATGAACGTAGTTAGTTGGCAATGTCTTTTGACTTAAGCTGAAGAATAAAGAATCGAGCTGTAATTACATGGGGTGTATTACGATGAGACTTGTGTAGTGATGCTTGTGGAGTAGAATTGTACACGTCCAGGTTAGGCGTGTAGAACCCCTGGTTGGCTTGATGGCGGCCTCGATAGAGGAGGAGATTTCTGTTGTGGCGGAGAGTCTTTGCGAATTTTACGTAGAATGATCTACGATAAGATCTAGATGTTAATAAGCGCCTTGTGGCCTTATAGGTTGAAGTACTACGTGTGGCGCGATCTACTTGGCTTAGGAGTAGCCGGCGTTTGGAAGTACTTGGGCGTTTTGCTATTAGTCGATACTCGCGGTATGTGGACCTCTTCCTATCTCTTCTAGCATGATATGTGTGAACTATGTAGTACGGTGAGCGTCATGTGCTAAATGTATTTGATTGATTTAAAACATAAAGTGTTGTAACGGCTTTATGGGAAGTTGGTTATAATAGCTTTATGTGGATAAGCACATACTTTGTGGGTTTTAAAAAGGTAAGCGATTTGAATAATAGCGGCTTGATATGTGTTAATACAGAACTTGAAGCATTTCAAAAGATCTATGAATCGTTTTGAAAGAATGAGTATTACTTGGGTTTTGAAAGCTTAAGAGTTATACTAGCTTTATGGGAAGTTAGGTATAACGGCTTAAGAATGTTTCTTGATTTGAAATCGAATGTGTATCGACAAACCACTGCAGCGTTAATAAAAGGAAAATGTATTGACTAAAGAAGTATTATTAAAACCAGTAGAAACCTCCATCCGCATAGAAGCTAAGATGAGACAAAATGATATTACATTTCCTAGATCATGGCTGCTTAATAAGATTGATTATAAACAAGAATACCTACTCACTTATAAGACATAGGTTTCTCAAAACGTTTAAAGGAGAATTATGCTTTAAAGGATTTAAAACTATGAACTCTGAAACCTTTTTCTAAAATGAGAAACTTGAGCATTGAAATTAGGCAACGAGCGTTTGGAAAATAAGGTTGTCACTTGATTTTACAAAGGAAAGCATTTTGGTTTACTTAACAATGTTAGTCACTCAAATCTTATACTACGGGTATCGGGTGACCTTTGTAAAAGGAATGGATCTTAAAAGGAATTTAACGGACGTAGTACTTTAAGGTTAAAAATCCGGACTTTGATATAAAATGAAAGTACCTTGAGTCGTGTGTAACTTGCTTATACTTGTTGTTATGAAACTTGACCATGTTACGTGTGATAGCCTTGTTGTGTAAATCGTGTTCTACTCGACTCAAGGTCATCAGGGAATGTATTTCACTCGATTACGGTTCATCCGGAATGTATTTCACTTGATTACGGTTCATCCGGAATGTATTTCACTCGATTACGGTTCATCAGAATGTATTTCACTTGAGACCAGGTTCATCAGAATGTATTTCACTTGAGGACCGGTTCATCCGGAATGTATTTCACTTGAGGCCGGTTCATCAGAATGTATTTCACTTGACTACGGTTCATCCGGAATGTATTCCACTCGACTCTGGTTCGTAGGATGAGCAGGAATGTATTCCACCATTTTCTATATTGGGTCCATAAGGCGGGCGAGACACATTATACGTATCACATGATTTGTACCTAGGCTGCCGGTGAGGAAGGAGTCCCAGGGCATGAGGATGACTTTTAGAGGCGTGAGTCACGACTTGACATGGCCTTCTATGATGTGACTTGTAGTTTGGTTATCATACATGTCTCCTGCTTTATATAGACTACTATGATTTCATTCTGATATTTATTTTGATTTCACATACTAAATTTTTGTTATCTTGACCTCGCCCGAAGTGCGTTCATGCCGCGAGTAAAGGTACACGATCATTGATCCTCGCTCTTGGAGTCACTGATTCGGCATTTGAAAGCTCGTTTCTCGGAGGCTTATCGATGGTATAGTCCCTGTTGTTGTAGGTGTTTACATTCGAGGTATGGCGGGCCTGTCCGCCATTGTTGTCGTATCATTTCTTAAGTGCATGTAATCTTATCGTGGGCAGGGTTTGTGAAAAGGATTAAACTGTTCATTTGTAAAAGTTGTTATTTATATATGCCAAAAGGCAAGTTTTCCTCAGATTACTGTTTTGTACTTCACTTGTTTCATGTATATGTTTTATGTTCCGCTGATTACTCTGATGTTGTGTCACTAGGGTGCCCGGGGTAAGGCACGATCCACGCCCGATTTGGTCGTGACAAAAGTGGTATCAGAGCAGTTAATCCTCGGAAAGTGTCTACAGACCGTATCCAGTAGAGTCTTGATTATCGGTGTGTTGTGCACCACGCCAATAATCAGGAGGCTATAGGATATTTAGGATTGGTTTCTATTCTTCTCACTCTGAGATCGTGCCTTAGAAGTGAGTTGTAAGTTGGACCCTACGATGAAATTCTTTCCACTTATCATTATGCCTCGCGTGGCAACCCGCCGGGAGGCAAAGCGGTAGAGGCTGCGAGTAGAGTTCAGAGGGTTACGTGGGCACAGGCCAATCATTACCTAGGGTAATGCTTCATTCGGGGATTTCTGCGACGTCACTAGCCCAGCAGAGTTTAAGCACGGCGACGGCAGTTCCTACTGCGGCCATGATATTTGAACGCCCGGTTCCACGACCAGAGCAGTATGGATTGCAAAGAGGCAACCACATTACTAGCTATGGATTTGGCTACGGAGAGTATACCGTTGTATGCGCAAGTCTTGATGACTACCAAGAGAAGATTGTGCAAGAGTAATCCTTGATTGAAGCGAGCATGGCACGTATGCGGGCTTATGCGCGTGGCGAAGCGTAGAGATTGTGGGTTAACGAAGGACAACGAGAAGAGGCGAGCGGCAAGGTCCTTTGGTAACTTTGGCGAGTCGCCTCGCAGGCGATTAGGTTATGCACATCCACGGTGCGAGTGGTCTTCCACGGGGTTCGGGGCGTTCGGGTTATGAAGGAGTTGGTGAACTCGGGGCTTAGGTTCACTATGTGGCGGACGTCATCGGGAATGTCGTCTTTTAGTTGGTACTTATTGTACCTATGGCCGTCGAGTGCAGTGTCGAAGAGTGTCCTTGTAGGAGGACTTAGCCTTGAGGATCGGTGGGTAGTTTGTCATCTTCTAGCTATCGCCTACAGGCGAGTTTGTTTAGAACGACTAAGGGAGTGAAGCGATAGATATAGATATATCTTTAACCCTCAGAGTTTTGTTTATGTGATAAGGTGAGTATACCTTAAGTGCTATGTTACGATAGCGGTGTGTTGGTTAGTTAACCAAGTAAGATTCGGGGAATAGAAGGTGTGAACCTTAGAGTTTTGTTACGTAGAGACCTTAGAGGTAAGGTCATCTAGAGTAAAAGGCGTATGGGTATGTTGATCCTTATCGGGGTGCCTAGTGCGTGAGCGATGGTTGTGAGATAAGTCCACGAGTAGTGTGGGATGAAAGAGGGTAGTTGAGCTAAGAAAACCGCTAGGTTTTCGTAACGTGTTTAGTGAGATTGTTCCTTCGGGGAGCTAGTATTGTGCGGCGTTGCGGTCGGGTTGAGGCCGTTGGTCAACCAGCGGTAGGTTTGGTGGTGGGTCAGGTTGTGGTGGTCCCGCTTGTGTTAGGGTTGTGAGGTGTTAGGCCCAAGTTTAGTTAACCAACGTCTGAGTTCGTGGATGCGTTCGACCGGTGGTCGGGCGATGAGCAGCCCATCGTGTTCTTGGTCGAGACCATTCACTCGGCAGTGTTGATTTATCAGAAAGGTTGTAAGGCTGCACGGGGTGCCTACCTTCACCTTATGACAGACAGTGGAGCCCAGGTTACGGCTGTTTTTGTTTCTGGAAGTTTTACCAGGCAAGATTAAGAACTCAGGTGAGTCTCAGAATCGCATTCGCCCTCGGGCCAGTGTTGGATTTCAGGGGTAGTTGTAGGGATTTTTGTCTCCAGTGGAGTGAGTGTTTAAGCTAACAGTTCAGTGTTCGGATGTCGCCTTTTGAAACCTTGTAGGGGCAGAAGTGTAAGTTGTCGGTCGATTGGTTCGATGTTGGCAAGGTTCAGATAGTTGGTTCAGGCTTGTTCCAGCAAATTGTGGGTAGTGAGAAGCTTGTCTAGAAGAGGTTCTGGCAGCTCAGAGATATCGTGCGGATAATCGGCGACGACGCTTAGAGTTCAGGTTGACGGTCGGTCCTCTTGAAGGTACCACCCCGGTTAGGGTGTGACGAGTTGTGGAAAAGCGAGGAACTTAGCGAGTTACTTTGGGCCTTTGTGAGTTCATGTGAAGAATAGGCGGGTTGCCTATATGTTAGCATTTGCCGTCCGACTTAGGAGGAAGGGCGTCCGTCTTCGTATTGTTATGTTCGGAAAGTATCGAAGATCCATCCAGAATGTTCCAAGTTAATGATGACCACGTTAGAGATAGTAACCCCGAGTTTTGGATACTAAAGCAGTATCAGAAATGTGGTAATAATTCGAGTGTCACGGCGAACGGATGATCGCATGGCGGCCGGTACCATTTGTTGGGTCGTCGGAGCAAGGCTCGCGACAAAGTGACAAAGTGGTATCCCAGACAAAGTGACAAAGTAGTATTATTTGTGGTGATGTTAGAGGTGTTTCCTCGTGGACTTAGATGTAAGTATTGTGCGTGATTGTTTACGTGGCCATGTGTGGCGAGTTTGTTCTCGTAAGTATAGTAGTGAAGACTATCTTGGCGCGTTGTTGTGAGACTTAGAAGGAACATTCGGGGCGAATGTTTCTAAGAGAGGAGAATGTTATACCGTATTTCCGAGTATGTACGCGAGGGCGTGCGTAGGAAATTCGAACTTCAAGTAAGGCTTGGCGAATTAATGTTTGTTCACAACACGTTTGGAGTCGTTTTTAAATGAAGCGTTTTCCACGACTTTCGTAGGGAATTTCGGCTATGTCATTTTTAATTTTTGCGGATTTTTCCGAGAGGCGAAACATTTTGGACCAACGAGGCGCGCCACTTGGCACCCTCTCATTAGTGGACTTGAAACGTCCTTGGGGCGAAATGGACAAGGGTGGAGCACGTTTTTGTGCCTTTGAAAAGTCAAGGGTTGGTAGGATATTTGTGTTTGGTAAATCCTAGCCCTACACTTGCCTAACACGTGGATTGATCTTGGCCTTTGGTTGGCCATCCCTTGACCTATAAATACCCCCAGGTTGAAGACTTCTTCATCCAAAATGCCTAAGTCTTGAGAGCCTTCTCCTCCTTTGTGTGAGTTCGAGAGCACCCACTCTAGGGGTGCTAGCCAGAGTGTACCCTCCCCTTGGCCGAGAGTACCCACAGTGGGGTAGTAGAGGTATACACCCCACAGCCTAGTTGTTTTCGTATAATACCCCTTTGTGGTATAGAAATACTCTCCAAAATATTGTTATAATGCCTAATACCTTAGCCTTATACCTTGTAGTATTCTAAGGTTATACTATCTGAAAAGCCCGAAATACTATTATACCTTCCTTCATCACTAAACGAAACCCAAGGAAAATCTCCATTGTTGGTTGGAGTATTATTAAGAAGTTGAGTAGAACTTCTAAGGGTTATATTGATCCGGATGTAGCAACCGGAGTAGGAGCGAAACATTGCTAAGGATCGACTTTTAACTAGGATAATTATGGGCTTATAGAGGTAATTATCTTGTCCCTATTGTAATTGGATATTACATGTTGTTAGAATATATAGTTGTAGTATAATATATATAGAACTGAACGTAGTTAGTTGGCAATGTCTTTTGACTTAAGCCTGAAGAATAAAGAATCGAACTGTAATTACATGGGTGTATTACGATAGACTTGTGTAGTGGTGCTGTGGAGTAGAATTGTACGTCAGGTTAGGCGTGTAGAACCCCCGGTTGGCTTGATGGCGGCCTCGATAGAGGAGGAGATTTCTGTTGGCGGGGGGGAGGTCTTGCGAATTTTACGTAGAATGATCTACGATAAGATCTAGATGTTAATAAGCGCGCGTGGCCTTATAGGTTGAAGTACTACGTGTGGCGCGATCTACTTGGCAGGAGTAGCGGCGTTTGGAAGTACTTGAGCGTTTTGCTATTAGTCGATACTCGTCGCGAGGTATGTGGACCTCTTCCTATCTCTTCTAGCATGATATGTGTGAACTATGTAGTACGGTGAGCGTACGTGCTAAATGTATTTGATTGATTTAAAACATAAAGTGTTATGGCTTTATGGGAAGTTGGTTATAATAGCTTTATGTGGATAAGCACATACTTTGTGGGTTTTAAAAAGGTAATCGATTTGAATAATAGCGGCTTGATATGTGTTAATAAAGAACTTGAAGCATTTCAAAAGATCTATGAATCGTTTTGAAAGAATGAGTATTACTTGGTTTTGAAAGCTTAAGAGTTATACTAGCTTTATGGGAAGTTAGGTATAACGGCTTAAGAATGTTTCTTGATTTGAATCGAATGTGTATCGACAAACCACTGCAGCGTTAATAAAAGGAAAATGTATTGACTAAAGAAGTATTATTAAAACCAGTGAAACCTCCATCCGCATAGAAGCTAAGATGAGACAAAATGATATTACATTTCCTAGATCATGGTCTTAATAAGATTGATTATAAACAAGAATACCTACTCACTTATAAGACATAGGTTTCTCAAAACGCGTTTAAAGGAGAATTATGCTTTAAAGGATTTAAAACTATGAACTACGAAACCTTTTCTAAAATGAGAAACTTGAGCATTGAAATTAGGCAACTTGAGCGTTTGGAAAATAAGGTTGTCACTTGATTTTACAAAGGAAAGCATTTTGGTTTACTTAACAATGTTAGTCACTCAAATCTTATACTACGGGTATCGGGTGACCTTTGTAAAGGAATGGATCTTAAAAGGAATTTAACGGACGTAGTACTTTAAGGTTAAAAATCCGGACTTTGATATAAAATGAAAGTACCTTGAGTCGTGTGTAACTTGCTTATACTTGTTGTTATGAAACTTGACCATGTTACGTGTGATAGCCTTGTTGTGTAAATCTTGTTCTACTCGACTACCGGTCATCCGAATGTATTTCACTCGACACGGTTCATCCGAATGTATTTCACTTGATTCGGTTCATCCGGGAATGTATTTCACTCGACACGGTTCATCCGGAATGTATTTCACTTGAGGACCGGTTCATCCGAATGTATTTCACTTGAGGACCGGTTCATCCGGAATGTATTTCACTTGAGGACCGGTTCATCCGGAATGTATTTCACTTGACTACCGGTTCATCCGAATGTATTCCATTCGACTACGGTTCGTGGGATGAGCAGAATGTATTCCACCATTTTCTATATTGGGTCCATAAGACGGGCCGAGACACATTTACGTATCACATGATTTGTACCTAGGCTGGCGGTGAGGAAGGAGTTCCACGGGCATGAGGATGACTTTTAGGCGTGAGTCACGACTTGACATATCGCTTCTATGTTGTGAATCAGTAGTTTGGTTATCATACATGTCTCTGCTTTATATAGACTACTATGATTTCATTTACGATGTTATTTTGATTTCACATACTCGGTACATTTTTGTTATCGACCTCGCCGAGGCTGCGTTCATCTGCGAGTAAAGGTACACGATCATTGATCCTCGCTCTTAGGGTCACAGTTCAGCATTTGGGAAAGCTCCGTTTCTCCGGAGGCTTATCAGTGGTATAGTCCCCTGTTGTTGTAGGTGTTTACATTCAGGGGTATGGCGGGGCCCTGTCCCGCCATTGTTGTCGTATCATTTCTTAGAGGTCTGTAGTACTGTCGTGGGCAGGGTTTGTGAAAAGGATTAAACTGTTCATTTGTAAAAGTTGTTATTTATATATGCCAAAAGGCAAGTTTTCCTCAGATTACTGTTTTGTACTTCACTTGTTTCATGTATATGTTTTATGTTCCGCTGATTACTCTGATGTTGTGTCACTAGGGTGCCCGGGGTAAGGCACCAGTCACGGGCCCAGTTTCGGGTCGTGACAGGTACACTAAGATTGTAGCCAAATGGATGATATATTTGCAATGCGTGCATCTATACCTTCATAGATTAAGAAAGGTTAAATAAAAATTCAGTCTAAACTAATTATGTTGAGATTATTGTCGTCTATTGACATAAACCCTCAAATGAATGTGAGGTAGGCAAAAAGGCAAAATCACTTTCCATTCCATCAAAGGAATAGCGAAAGAAGCACCGCTCCTTTATAACATAGTCACGCCTACGTGGGTGATTTGGCGCTTGTACAAATAGAGGGGGGAGACAAGTTTGTTGTGATCTTCATCGACGATGGTACAACATATTGGTTCCTTTGTTTGTTGGAAAGCGAGGATGAAATTGTTGAATCCCGATTGGCTACTATAGTTTATGCACCGCGGCGCCTCCCAGTATGGGTCGCAACGTTTGTTAGCGATTTTCCAAGTGCTTAACGGAAGTGTACGTATCGTTCACAAGTAATATAGTTTGTTAAGACCGAATATCGTCCTCAGAGACTGGTTATCAAGTACCGATTATCTAAGCTTTAGTTTCTATTTGGTGAACGTTAATTTATTTGTGTTTTTATCTAATAACTAAGACTAAGTGCAGAAATTAAACTAACTTACTAGGGTTTAATCAGTTATGATGGAGATAGGGCTTCCAAAATCCTCAACTATCCACTCTTTTCAATCCTTAATGCGACTAGAATGATTCTTCTTCTTCGTTAAGATAGCGGTTAACTAAGTTGTTATTATATTCGGTTAAGACATATAATCCCTCAACCCCAGTGCAGAACCCTTCTATATTTCTATGATAGGATTTACCACATAGGAGGATTAAGAACAGTAACATGTAATGCTACACAAGTATTGGGGTACTTTCGTCTGCGATTTTAACATATGTTTAGTCAATTACAGCATATCAAAATCTCTCCTTTCGATTTTTTATTCGAAATCATATGAGTTATGATAATTAGTAATCAATTAACTATCAAGCATTCAAACTAATTATTGACTAAATCTTAATCAAGCGAAGAAGAAATCAAACTACTGCATTAATTCATAAATAAAGCTTCAAGTGATTCATAAGGAAAGCCCTAAATAAAGTGTTTAGCTCCTAGCCATAGTCACTCTAAGAACTAACACAAAATACATACATAAACTGAATTAAAAAAAAAAGAAAATATTAGAACTAGGTCTCCAATCTTGTGGCCACCAAGAGTTGTGTTGTGGAATATGTACATGGATTGACTCCCCTCCTAAAAACTGATCCCTAGGGCTTTAAATATGTATCAATTTCGTGCCCTAGGGACCCTATTGCCCTTGGCCAATTCCAACTCGGAACTGGAAAATTCCATCTGCGCGGTCTGCAGTCAAGGCCGTGTCAAAACTCTCTGACTCTTTAAATAAATGGCACCGGATTACATGCGAATGCACCCCGGTGCTGAAAGTCTGTGGGTTTCTGCTGTTTTGGCACCGCGGTCCTGCCTCTGGGCACCGCGGTGCTGCTGTGGTTTTTCCGAGTCATCGATTTTCGACCTTTTTCTGCCTCGTGACCTCCTTTTATGCCCACTTTTCGCTCCTTTTTGCCATTTTCCTTTTTGAACCGCTGTGACTCAAAAGAAATAAAAACAACCCTAAAATTGTACTAGACGCAACGAAAATGGATAAAATACTAATCGAAAATGATTCAAAATAGGTATATGAAATATGCCTAACAAACCCCCAAACTTAAACTTTGCTCGCCCTCGAGCAAAGAAGAAAACAAAACAAAGCAATAAAATCAAAAAGACTCAAAGACTCACGTCAAGCAGTTGCAAAATGTCACTTAGAAACACATGAGCGTTAGTTAGGACAATATGTAGGAATAGATGTAGCATGCATTGAACAATCTAGAATTTCAAGTTAGATATTTCGCAGATTCATTTCAGTTACAATCACTGAAAGCATGAATACCTAACTTATGCATTTCAATGTCATTGCATTTTTGTCAAGGTACTATAGTCTGTTTACTTGTTATTCTCTACTAATCATGGACATACATATTAAAGATCATCAGAACTTTCAAGGGTTGTAATGTAGGTTTAGGCAGGGGTAGGTAAAAATAGGCATTTAGGCTCCAATTACGTACCATAAACTATTTTCATTCAACTCCTTCTTCCTTCTTTTTGATTTTCTTTTTAGTCTCATACCTATTTTTCCCCTCTTTTATTTTGAGAGAATGAGAAACATTATAACAATCACCCCCAAACTTAAATTTTTGCATATTTTTCATTGGGGTGCATCAAATTTTTATTCTCTTTTTATCTCTTTTTCAACACATTTTATTCCAAGAATCTTCAAATATCACTTATGGCACAAACATGGAATCATAGGGTGTCAAACAAAGATATTATTTTAGGCTCAACGGGGCTAACTAAGGATACAATTTAAGTCAGGGTATGTAATGAATAGTCAGAAGGGCTATCAAAGAAATGTCTGAATCCTCCCCCTAACATGTACATCCTAATTATTTCGCCTCACATAGCAAGCATGCAGGACATTTTTTCGCAATTGACATACACATGCTAAGCACACAATATTCCAACTAATCAGGTTTTCATGAATCTTTGGCATATTTAACTTAAGCACACAGATTTTTGCATATCATTTCATTACATTATCCTACTTAATTCACTAGGTGTTTCAAGCAACTACAACGTGCATGATAAAAAAAATGTGACTCATATAGACACATAAAAGACACAAATCAACGACTCAAAATTATAAGAAAATACAAATACCCCCCCCCCCCCCACTTAACTGACACATTGTCCCAAATGTGTATGACTCAAAGATGAAACAGGGACGACTTACAGACGTACATCGGTTCAAAATGGTGGTAGTGGCGGAGGATATTGCATTGTGACGTATCTGTGGGAAAAGATTTGGCGATTCTGGGCCTTTTCATATTTTCGGGGATCGTGGCGGCATCGAGTTCTACTGCGTGGCACGCGGCATAAAATCGAGGCTTTCACGAAGATTCGGCACCGCGGTCTGCGGTCGATCTGCATGATCTTGACTCGATTTCGTGTCTTTTCGCCCTTTCCTTCATGCTCCATCCTCTGAGTCCTTCACCTGGCATCACAACATAACAAACACACCAAAAGTGAGACTGTCCTAATTAAAATAAATTGCAGAATTTAAACATTGGGTTGTCTCCCAAGTAGCGATGTCTTTAACGTCTTTTAGCCGGACGCAATTAATCTTTACTAGTGCCTGGTGGATCATTCTGCGAACGGCTTGCAATCTGAATAGTTATTTTTGTCGGCCTCACTTCACCTAAACCATTTCTATAGAACACAGAAAAGGGTAGTACTTTTATGCTTACCTCCAAATCGCCCAATACTTGCTTGCATTCAAAATTCCCTATAGTGCAGGGAATAATGAAACTCCATGGATCTATAGACTTTTGGGGGTTCTCTTGAGGGTATGAACTTTCTGTTTGAGGGTCAGCAAAGACATCTGGTGATGTTTCTTCTGTAATGGTAACAACAAAAAGGAACTCCAAGGAATTCAAAAAGGTGAAAATTGGATTCTAATAACTCATTCTTTCTCTACACCAACCACCTTTCTCAATTCTTCAACAGCTTGGTGTGGTTCAGGCTCTTCACTTTTCTTACCACTTCCCACAATGGTGTCGCTAGGCAGACTTTCTTGAGGTGTATTGATCACCATATCCATCAGCTGCCCTATTTGTCTCCAAATATTTTATTGACACCCTTGTCTCATCCATAAACTGAGTCTGGCAATTGGTGAGCTCATGTATGGCTGCCAGCAACCCATTTTGATCTTCCTGTGGAACATGTGGGTTAGGTTGTTGTTGATGATTCCACTGCCCCTGATAGTAGTAGTAGTCCATATTTTTTCAACTTTACCTACAAAATAAGAAAAACAACAAATTGTGATAAAAAGATGCTCACAGAACAAGTTAGAAACTTGTTCCTGGAGCAACCAAATTAGAAATAAATAACATAATCATTTATATACAAACCAAATTAGAAATAAGATTAGATAATTCGATATTGAAAGTATGTCAGTCCCCGGCAACGGCGCCAAAAACTTGTTAGCGATTTTCCAAATGCTTAACGCAAGTGTACGTATCGTTCACAAGTAATATAGTCTGGTATGATCGAATATCGTCCTTAGAGACTGGTTATCAAGTACCGATTATCTAAGCTTTAGTTTTATTTGGTGAACGTTAATTTGTTTGTATTTTTATCTAATAACTAAGACTAAGTGCAGAAATTAAACTAACTTACTAGGGTTTAATTAGTTATGATGGAGATATGGCTTCCAAAATCCTCAACTATCCACTCTTTTCAATCCTTAATGCGACTATAATGATTCTTCTTCTTCGTTAAGATAGCGGTTAACTAAGTTGTTATTATATTCGGTTAAGACATATAATCCCTCAACCCCAGTGCAGAATCCTTCTATATTTCTATGATAGGATTTACCACATAGGAGGATTAAGAACAGTAACCTATAATGCTACACAAGTATCGGGGTACTTTCGTCCACGATTTTAACCTATGTCGAGTCAATTACAGCATATCCAAGTCTCTCCTTTCGATTTTTTATTCGAAATCATATGAGTTATGATAATTAGTGATCAATTAACTATCAAACATTCAAACTAATTATTGACTAAATCTTAATCAAGCGAAGAAGAAATCAAACTACTGCATTAATTTATAAATAAAGCTTCAAGTGATTCATAAGGAAAGCCCTAAATAAAATGTTTAGCTCATATTCATAGTCACGCTAAGAACTAACACAAAATCCATACATAAACTGAATTAAAAAGAAAGAAAGAGAAAAGAAAATACTAGAACCAGGTCTCCAATCTTGTGGCCTCCAAGAGTTGTGTTGTGGAATATGTATAAGGATTGACTCCCCTCCTAAAAACTGATCCCTAGGGCTTTAAATAGGTATAAATTTCATTCCCTAGGGACTCTATTGCCCTTGGCCAATTCCAACTCAGAACTGAAAAATTTCGTCCGTGTGCATGATCTGCAGTCGGCAGCGTGCAAAACTCTGCGTCTCTCTGAATAAATGGCACCGCGGTTTTGTCTTAATGCACCCCGGTGCTGAAAGTCCTGCGGTTTTCTGTTGTTTTGGCACCGCGGTCCTGCCTCTGGGCACCGCGGTGCTACTGTGATTTTTTTGAATCATCGATTTTCGACCTTTTTCTGTCTCGGGACCTCCTTTTATGCCCATTTTTTGCTCTTTTTTGCCATTTTGCTGCTGTGACTCAAAAGAAAGAAAAACAACCCTAAAATTGTACTAGACGCAACAAAAATGGGTAAAATACTAATCGAAAATAACTCAAAATAGGTATATTAAATATGCCTAACATCGCTTCGAAAGCCGGAGTTGAAAGCCTACTGATTGAGGAATTCGTAGGGATAGATGGGGAGAATGTGAAGCATCGTTCATCAAACGACTGCTCTTTACTCACCTTAGTCTAACAGTATTAGCCAAGCGCAGATCTGTACGCCAAATACATTTGGGGCAAGGTGATCCTTACCGCTAATGCGATTCTCAATAGAACTTCGCATAAGGATAAATATAACCCTCCATGTGAAACATAGAAAGAATCACATATACAAATGTTGTGACATGGGGTAGTGTGGCAAGTGTTGAGACACTAAAGCCAAAATAGGTCAAAGTCAGACCTAAGACTGTAGATTGTATATCAACTGGATATGCAAAGAACGGTAGTGATTATCGCATCCTGATGCTAAAGAATGCTGAATTCTTTGAAGATTACTTTCCTTGAAAAGGAAAAAGTAGTAGTTTCTCAAGGTTAATAAGAATCCGCGAGTGCCTGATTGTCCGGAACTAGGCGTTCCAGATCTATAGGACTCGAAAGTTGTTGACTATCCGGAGCCCAATGCTCCAGATCTATAGAATCAGGGATTCTAGATGTTAACCGAGACCGAGCAAAAAGAGGGGACAAAAACTTATTTCAGGCCTTTTAGCTTATATGATTGAGAATGAACCATGGACAAATTGAGAACTGTCATCTCCAGAAGCGATGCTTTGGAAATAAGCTAAAAGAGAGAAATAGAATCCATCAGATAGAACCACACTTGTGTGATAATTGATCTTCCTCCGGGAAAAGAGCCTTTGGGTGGTAAAAGTGGATACTCAAATTGAGTACAAAGTGGATGGATTACTGACAAGTATAAGGTTTCGGCTACTTGGACATGTACTCCTATATGAATATCTTAACATCCAGGGTCACAGCAGTCTTGCATGACATGGATGTTGAGACAACCTTCCTAACCGGAATGTTGGTTTGATGAACTGTTGGGCTTCTTCCTGAGCTTGTATGGTCCCTGAAATGTTTATATTTTGGTCCTGGAAGGTTCAGATAAAACAAAAACAAAGAATCTGACTACAGAAATATTGACTCTGAAGCTAGAAATCCAACAGTTGGAAAACCAAAAGTCCGAAAGTGGAAGAAGAAAATAATACGGAACAACCCGAGGGGTATGTGGTTCCAGGGAATAGAAGAAAGTCTGTCGACTTGTCAAATCTATGTGCGGGCTGAAATAGGCCCCGAAGAAATGGCACAAAAACCTTGATAGTACTCTACTATCGAAGGGCTTCTCCATTAAAGAGTATGACAAAAGTGTCCACATGAAAAGGTTTTTCTAACTCGTTTATAATATGTCTTTACATAAACGACATGTTGATCACAAAGAGTAATCCTAGTTTGATCCTAGAAGTACGTTGAAATAATATTTCGACGTGGATAATATGGGTGTTACAGATGACATCTTAGAAATTGGGAATTCCAAGACATCTAACAGAATGGTCTAAACCAAATTCACTTGTGAGGTATTTTGACAGTCTCGTTGAAGTCACCAATGGATATGAATCATAGAATTGATTGGAACCATGGTGCACCCATATATCAGGAACGATATGCGCAGGTCACATGTAGTTCAAGGTATTTTACACACTACGACTAACCTACTAAGATTCATTCGTGATTCTGAAAATGATCAATAGAAGGTTTTAAATAAGATGTGACGGCATCTGAATTATCCGTTTATCTATGGATTATGATATTATGGATGTCCAGTGGTTCTGAAAGAACATAATGATGCAAAATGGACATCAGACTTGAAGAACACCAACGCCACAAGTGAGTGTGCATGGTGTGTCTTTGCGAAATCCTCTAAGCAAACTTGCATCAGCTGATTTGTAATGGAATCGGAGTTTATCGCTTTGTACAAAGCATGATGAGAAGTTGAGTAACTTCATGATCTCTTAGAGGATGTCCTTTATTGCGAGTAACTTGTGCCTTTGTCAGTTATACACTGTAAGGGCATGGATGACGGCATCTGGACATATCTATTACACATCGTAAGTTTAAGGCAATAATTAGAGAACGTAATTAAGGAAGTAAGATTTGAATATTGGATATAAAGTATAGTTATATATGCTAGTCTGGAATTTTTTTGGCTACACGAGTGTGACGTTGGAAACTTATTATGATAGTTGTATATTCCCGTAATGGACTAGTGTCGTATTATATATAAGTTATGACAACGAGGATACAAGGTCTTATGGAATTTTCAAGATTTAAAAGAAGTGAGACATAAGGTTGATTAATTATGGGAACATGGACTAAGTATGCAATAAAAAAATCAGCACACTAACACACCTTAAGACCTATCATCTTCCAAACCTTAATTCAAAAATACCTCTCTCCTCCTTCTCTCTAACCAGCCGATACACCCCCCTACTCTATTGCCAAAAAATTGAAGCTTTCATCTCCTTCTTTCTAGATTAAGTCTTCTACAAAATTATAAGCCAATGTAGACACCAAAACAGTGGGTCACGACATTATCAGCTGGACCGAGAATTTCTCCTAGAAATTCCAGTTTTGAGGATGAATTTTTGGAAGAAAAACGTGTAAGAATGATGGATTAAACTTGTAGATTACATGCATGTCACTTTGAGTTGAAGAAATGGTGAAAATGATGAAGCAAATTGGAGCAGTTGGACCGTGCATATATGGACTGTTTTGGGCTAAATATTAAGGTAAGAATTCTTCTTTTTATGGAGTATTTGGAAGATTAAATGATGTTGTAGTTAAGAGATAAACTCATGTTAAAGAATAATTGAAAATAAGAGATTGCATGTGATTGTTGTTGATGTTGTTGAGCCGAATGGAATGGCTATTACCGACTTTGGGGACTGTTTTGGTATACATTGGCTTTGATTGTTGTTGTTATTATTGTCACTAATTGCATGTTGGAATTGAAAAGACATCTGGATATTTAAGTTGCAATTAGCTATATGGAAGTATTGAAATATGAAATTGGATTTTAGGAATTAAGAGAAGAGTTATGGAATTATGACATGTTGTGGCCGAGAGCTTCATGAAATTATTGGACATTGTCGTGATGTATTAGGGGTTGTTTTGTTAAGATTATAATGCTGGAAATTAAGTTATGAACATGTATATACATTGTAGTAATTACTAATACATGTCTTAAAGGAATTAAAGTGTAGAAAGGTGTTACTTTGTATTCTCGTTATTGTTGGTATATGAACTGTTTTAGGGGCTGATTTGATATGGATTAATAGGATGGATTAACATGAGAAATAGGTGTATGAGTCATCTTGGTTGCTGTTTTGGTTGTACTTCATGAATGTAAGGAAAAAAAATGTATATGGGACTGTTTTGGTACATTCTTTAAGTTACATCTTGTTATTGGTATTGTTGACTTTGTTTGTGAGTTGTGGATGTGCATATAAACAGGGGAAGTGCTGCCCGATTTTTTATAGAAAAGAGAGTCGTCATTCGATATAAAGTGTGCTAGTAATCATAAAATTGACGGACGTATTACCATTATTATATGTTGAAGTACTAGACGAGACGTATTCTAATATTGAGTTGGTTAGTTCGACTAAAAGATATGTGAAACTATCCCTTCTTTCTTTTGGCATGATTTATATAAATGAGTGTACGGCGGACGTACATAATTCTATTGAATCTTAATTCTTAATGATACATGATATGATAGTGCCTTGATTTTCTAAAGTAATAATTATTCTATTTATTCCATTGAGAGTCAAATGATGATTTAATTTGTATAAAGTTACTCATGATACTCTATTCGTGCGGATATGACTATATGATTTCACCGAGTCCGGGCCCGGGTATGTATATAAATATGATGATTTCACCGAGTCTCAGAATGGGTCGGATACGATATAAGTGGACAGGTATCCACAGTTTATGGACAGGTATCCATATATATGACTTTATTCACCTAGTCCCATAATGGGCCGGGTACGGCATATGATATGATTTCACAAAGACCATCACTAGGGGGCCAGGTACGGTATGTATACGTACATGATGATTCTATGGAAAGGCATCCATGATTTTGATATGATTCTCATTTATGAGGCACAGTGATTCTCATTTTATGAGGCACAATGATTCTCATTTTATAAGGCACAGTTGATTCTCATTTCATAAGGCACAGTTGTATTGATATTTGGATTATTATATTTGTCTCCTGACATCTCTTGGCCAGTTATGATCTTATTTACAGTACTTCATGTTTTACATACTCGAGACATTATTTAGATCGACCCCCTTTCCTCGGGGGGCTGCGTTTCATGCCCGCAGGTATAGGTACTCAGTTTGGTGATCCTCCAGTCTAGGATTCCTGTTCAGCTGTTGGAGAGCTCCATTGATTCGGAGCTCAGTCGTTTTGGTACAGAACCTTATTTTTGACTTATGCGTATTTAGGGGCACGACGGGGCCCTGTCCCGTCATATTTCATTATCGTACTCTTAGAGGTCTGTAGACAGTTGTGGGTGGTAGATGTGTTTTTGGACTTGTGTGGATTGTATATGCGTTTTGGTCAGCTGTATTGTTGTACTCATTTTGGAATGTTCACGTATGTAGTGGCAGCCTTGCCGGCTTGTCTATTTTGATATGATTTATAGATTACTACATTATCCTTGGTATCCGTGTGATTATATGTGACAGGTGGGTATAAGGGTTCCCAGGTAGGGCACCAGATCGCGGCCCGTCGGATCGGGTCATGACAATATCTGTCGCAGACATAAGTCCATATGGCAGTTGATCGGGTAACACATCCTTGATTAATAAATCAAAGGATATAACGAACCCTTTAAATTAAGGGACTACCCTAAGATCAAGAGTTCTGTCTGTCCAGGGGAATGGGCTTAAAACCCAAATCTATAAAAACTGATACGGAGGATACCCAACCTTACAGACTGGAGATCCCAAGAATAAGGTTCAATGGGAAAACTAAGTCGTAAAAGTTTAGTTGAGCGCTTCGGTAGAAGCAAGAGCACTTCGGATAATGTTTTTTTTCTAGAAACATAAATCCAAGGTCGTTCCCGAGATAGACATTAAGTGCCACATGTAGAGTGGGTAAAGGTTAAGTTTCCAAAATCATTCATGATCCTCAACAATTGAGGTTAGGTTTGGGGGAACTTTTAATGATTTCTAACACTTGTGTAGTGAGGTATTGCAGGATACCTTGTAGGAGACACATATTTAAGTGTGAGGACAGGATGCCTCAAACGAACGCACTTAAGAAACCAAGAAGTGTTCCACGGCCACAGCGGACAAAACCTTAAAGAAGGATAAAGTAAGGAAAGATGTTGTGTTGGTACTATTGTCTTGGCTTACACTAAATACTGACGGTTCAAGACATCACGTTCACCACGAAGTAAGTAAGTCTGATGGTATTCTACTATGGAAGGTTCAATGATACGGCTACTTATCCAGATGCAACATTAATCCGCCGGAAGGTTGCTAGAAAGGCACCATGTATGTGAGCCAAAATCTCTTCCAAGAGGAATTGTTGGAAATTTATTAAACGTGAAATAAAGTTAATCTTATTAACTATGACTCAAACAATTGGGGCCCCGCACGTCGGAAACGTCGTTTCCACACACGTGTACACGTTGTACCAAGGATCGTAAATTTCCTTAGTGGAAGAGATATTGGTACGTATACAAAATGTTTGGGACATAAGATAATAGACGGTTATTGGCCAAATGACAATGGCTTCACGTTGGTAAATGAAGGAAGAAGTATACAATATGTTAAAAGATGAAACGAGTCATGAATCACCACGGAGCCAAGAAGGGCCGCGACGCAACGTCGTCAGGGCCGCGGCGCTCCAAGCGCTTTAGAGCCTCCTACCTTGAGCCGCGGCGCCTACGACGGGTTTGGTTACTGGAATTGAGGCACCGCGGTGCCTCGATTTAGAGCCGCGCCACCTAAGTTTCAGTAGTTACTGGAATTTTGGCATCGCGACGCCTTCCTGAAGGGCCGCGACGCTAAATAATGTTTTGTGTTCCAGTGATTTACTAGATGTACAGCGCCACGGCGCCCCCAGTGAGGGTAGCGACTCTTGGCTTCCAGAAGTCACGAACGGGAGACGAAAAAACATGACTCTTGGGATGGTTTTGAGGCATTAAACCTCCATTACTTTCCACATGAATTCAGCCATTATTTAGCTGAATTATAACCCCACATTCAAGACCATTAAATGGTCATTCAAAGCCTTTACTTGGCTAGGTGGAAGGTCATCTTCTCCACACTATAAAATCAGGTCATTGGCTCATTTGCAAAACACACTTCAGAAATTATCTTCCTCTCTTGCAATCTTCCACACTCAAAGATCCTTCTTTTCTAGCGAATACTTGAGTCTTCTTTGCTGACTTGTTTGATTGTTGTTTTATCTTGGGAGATAAGTTGCCAACACACCGTTAAAGGATTATATGGGGCAATATTATCTTAAGGAAAGATTGAATATCAATCGACTCAACAAGCCATTTACTTTGTTTTTATTTCCAGATTTAGTATCTTTTGAGTTCAAGTGACAAAGATCAAGGAGTTTGCTGCAATCAAAGGAAGATCCAAGGCGGGAGATTCAAGACGAATTCTCAGACAGAAGATCAAGTTCACAAAAACTTGTTGTATTAGTCATAACTCTTGTTGGCTATAAGATTGCTAATCATTGTAATTGTAGTTTATCCTTTCAAAGCATTAGTGATAGTTATATATTATTTCCGTACATTCATTGTGTAACTCATAAAAATTCCTAAAATGAAATAGAGAAAATGTGTATATGAAACGATAAAGAATTGTTAAATGCATAAATTCGAAAATATTTCAAGTGTAACTTTCAGTTGTACTAATTAAAAGGAGAGGTTATCAATGAAATACTCTTGTAAGCTATTAAGGCACCGTCAGTGTAACCTAATTTTGGAAGAAATATACAACTCTTTGTGGGCTCTGCTCTGCTCCATAGTCAAAATAGTCTATTTTCACCAAACGTAATTAGCTCCTGCCATGCCTTGATACAAAATAGTCAAAGACCAACTGGCTTGCCATCCTATTATTTGCGCCAAAAGGTGGAATCTCCACCCAGGAGCCCCACACTCCGGTCCGACAGGTCTGTGAAGGAAATAAATCATGGTGACTCAATTGATTTCAAATATTAGATTAGTACCACGATGCGTACAAGGGACCATGCATTATTTCAAAAAGAAACTCACACTGCCGCTGACGGGATTCGATCTTTGGTCATTGCTTCAAATATCCTCTTGAAACCAATTGATATGTGATATACGTTTGACTTGATCCTGTATTTATTTTCAACTATAGAAATAAATGCTTATTTTCTATTCAGTGATTTAGACCGTATTTATGCATCAAGACGTGTCGAAAAAATGAAAAAAATTATGACCCATTTTTTCATTTTTTATTAAGTAGTATTAGCCAAAATTTACTGTAAAGACCCATAATTCGCAGGTCTTATCCCAATTAAAGACCCACTTTTACGAATTAGAACAGGACTCCCAAAATATTTGAGACGACCCTGTTTCTACCAACTATCTTTTTTGAGCTTCATCGTAGAGATGATTTGGTTAGTAATGTTTAATCTCCTTATTAACCTCTTCAAATGGTAAATACATAACCACATCGAGTGTTTATACGAAATCAACAGTTTACTACATTTGAGTGATTTAATGAAGGAACATGCATTAATGTCTACCAACTATCTTTTTTGAGCTTCATCGTAGAGGTGATTTGGTTAGTAATGTTTAATCTCCGTATTAACCTCTTCAAATGGTAAATACTTAACTATTCGTTTACTATATTTGAGTGATTTAATGAAGGAACATGCATTAATAACTATAATTAAATGATAAATATGTATCTTTCGACATATATATGTATTCATGGATCAAAATGAAGCAACAGTTAGATTTTAGAAAATAGTTTTTTTTTTTTTCAACTTGGTGTTACTATCTTTTAAAGAATGGAAAGATTATATCATAGTTTTATGAGGAAATAAAAGTCTTAATTTTACGCATGGTAAGGTAATAAAAGCTAAGTAGAGCGCATTAATAATTTAATATAGCTACATATCGTGTAATGAAATCAAGATCCTATTTTGTAGATTTGTACCAAATTTTAGCAAAATGGTGGATGGACATCTTTGGCCTTGTAGTATTCATAACTCAAATTTTTGCAATCAGATTTGATAGTTCAATATAATGATATCCAATTTATTACTCCCTCCATTCTAAAATACTTGTCACGTTTTTCTTTTTAAAAATTAAATTGACTAAATTTCAAAATTAGATTAAATTAATATAATATTTTAAAATTAAAATTTAGATATTCAGAAATTATACCAAGATATTATAAGTTATAATTCTTATTATATTAATATAATGAAAAAATATAGCTTAAATTATTGATCAAATTTCATATAATTTGACAGTTGAAAAGCGTAATACGACAAATATTTTGATACTAATCGAGTAAAAGATTACACTCATGAATGTGATACCTAACAAACATCAATTTATTGGGTATATATGATTGGGAAATGTTTATTAAAACATTTTATTTGTATTGTCCTTGTTTTATAGTCTTTTAATTGCATTTTGTAATGAGTCATATAATACTTCAATTATACATCAAATTAATTTTTAACATTGTATATGTATCCAATTAATATCAACATATAAAATCGAAAATAGACACGTGTTTAGATTATGCCAGAAACATCCAGCTCAATGGAATGAGTCAATCATAGTAGTTTATAATTCTAAATCTAGACTCGGTGTTCATAGTTTCCTGCCAGTTCTTACAAATAATATATATATAAAGAAAAGCAGTGAAAATCTAATTAGATTAATTAGTACGTAAGAATAATGAAAAGTTTTTTGAATTTTATTCATCAATTCAATTTAAAAAATTGGATTTAATGAGGAAGAGAATTATTATGTAACTAGTAATAATGAAGGATTCTCGAATTTCATTCATCAAATGCAATTAAAAAGTGAATTTAATGAGGAGGAGAATTATGTAATTAGGAATGATAAAAGATTCTCGAATATCATGTTAAGTAATATTAGTCAGAATTTAATGTAAATACTCATAATTCGCAGATCTTAATTTAATTAAGGATTCATTTTTACAAATTAAAACAGGCCCACAAAATATTTGAAACGACTCTAACTAGTTAAATACTTCTATATATCAAGAAAGGAGAACATCAATATAATCAAGTATTATTTTAGTACTTCACATGGAAAAAACATTAAATACACTTAAAGTTATGTAAGACAATTTGAGATAGCTAGATTAGTCAAAGAAATTAATCAAAGCGCGTATATTTGATTATATTCGGTGCACTCGTTATAGTTTGAGTAAAGATTGAACAAAAAATATACAGTGAGAATAAATAATTAGTCATTACTGGTAATAATAAAATTAAATATACTTACATACGTGATTTGGTTTTGGAGGGAAGGTCATGTTGGCTGTCGGAAATTTGTAACTACTACATACTAATTAGGTTGACAATTGGAGGGTCGGATCTTGGATCTATCACGTTCCATCCTGGGAGAAATGAGGTGGCAGTGGGTCCTCTCTGCCAACTTGGGTTGACGTGTCCATACATATACAACCTGGGCTCCACCTGGGACTTGACGTGTCATTTTCTCACACTTTCTCCGACATATACCTTGTCCTTTTCGGTCGTGTACAAACCACAGCCAGATGGATTTTAAACCCATCCACGTTCTACTGTATAATTGTTTGAATTATTATAATTTCATTTGAATTAATGAGATTGGAGAGGGAGAGGTAACTGAAATATAAATATATAAATAAATAAATCATTTTTTTAGGGATGCAATTTCTGTTCTTTTTTTCAAGTGGTAAAATTATTATGGAGTCGAAAGTTGGATTCCAACTGTTGGAACATCTTTTGTTTGTGTCTCATAGGATATTTTTTAATATTCTTTTATTAATTATATATATTTTATTTTAGATAAAATTATAATTTTTTTATAATTATGTTAATTAGTCACCTAGTTTGTATTAAAGTAAATATTCTTACAACCTTATATATATTGTAAATCATTCATCAATAAAATCAAGGAAAATATTCTTTTATGGTACCAGTAGTTTAAAACTACAAACCCTACTTTAACTGCCGATACACCTTTCGGACGCCACTTTTTTTCCACATCGGGACCTAGCCCACGTCGGAACCCTAGCCGGCGACCTCACCCCCCCCCCCCCCCTTTTTTCCTCACGACGGAATCCTAGTTTTTCCGGCCATTCTCCCTCCCTCTTCCTCCTAAATTTCCTCTTCCATGACTGACAAAATCAAATTTTATCCGGCACTTACCGTAAATAACATTAAAAACTTCATCCATGTGACTCTTGAGATGAAAAAATGTCAATACTCATCGTGGGCGGAGCTTCTTAAGATTCATTATCGTGTTTATGAAGTTATCGACAACATCATCCCTCCCACGCCGAAGTCCACAAATGTACCATCGGCTTCGACTTCTGATGATGCACTCTAATCTCGTTTGCACGCAGACGTCCTCTAGTGGATATATGACACGATATCTAATGATCTGTTGCACGCCATCATTTAGACCGATGCCACTGCCCACCAAACGGGGGAACGTTTGCATAGTATTTTCTACGACAACAAAACTCAACGAGTGTTTTACCTTGAAAAGTAGTTCAAGGAAGTTCATCAGGACGATGTCCCAAACGTATCTGCCATTGTCAAGGACTCAAGATGTTTGCCGACCAACTCTCCAACGTCAGTGCACTAGTCACTAATCAGCGATTGGTCATGCAATTTATTGCATGTTTGAACGAATCATATGACAGTGTTGCCACCATCCTTCAGTAATACACATTGTTACCTCCGTCTTATGAGGCTCGTTCGAAGCTCATCCTTAAGGAAACACATAAAATCAAGTGCAACACCACTCGGGCCAGCATTCCTAATGCTTCACTCACCACCACCATTGGGCTTTCCGCCAACGGTAAGGCCTCCTAGTCCGGCAACTAGAACCGTCGGCTAAAGGACCCATAATAGTCTGCTTCATCCCGTAACAACCGTCGGAGAAGGCAGTCCGGCAAGGGTCACAACGAAAGAAATCGACAACAACAGCGGCGTGAAGAGGCAGTCCCCATTGGACAGAAACAACCAACAACAACTGCGGTAGTTGCAGTAGCCTCCGTCGTGGGCTGCCTACCCCTTGTGGGTCACTGATCGGTGTATTTTATATACACTTTTTGAGTCGTTTTTAGTGAGTCTTTTGTCCCTTTTTGTACAAATATGTGTCGTCTTAGGATAGATTTTCTTTCTTTTGAGTCAAATTGGTTAAAGTGGCTCTTTGGCGGAAAAGGAGCGAAAAGAGGGCAAAAATGGAGGTTCTAGAGCTCGAAATGCGAGAAAGCGGCAAAACCAGGCACGGACACGAGTCGTGGCAGCCTCCCGGCCAGCGAGGGCGAGCGCCCGGCGCGAAGATTGAAGGGTTGCGAAGTCCCGTCGCGGCGCCTCTGCAAACAGCGAGTGCGGCGCGGCGCCGACGCGGGAAAAATCAGGGTTTTGAACGAATTATGGGCCAGGCCTGAAGGAAAACCTTAATGTCGGTTTGGAGGCTATAAAAAGATAACCCTAGGTCAGAATTAAGGGTTCCCCTTCTTGCAAATTCACAACACATCTTGGAGTTCAAGATTGGAGACCATTCTTTAGTAATTTTTTTCTTTTCTTTTACTTTATTTTCAGTTTTATGTTGGATATTGAATTAGTTCTTGTCATGTCTATGGCTAGGAACTAATTCTATTATAGGGCTTTCCATGTCAATTCACTTGAACCTTTATTTATGAATTAATGCATAATTGTGGTTGTTCTTCTTATTGCTGAGATTTATCCAATATATGTTTTGATTGCTTGGTAATTACTTGATCATTAATTATCATTATTTATATGATTTCTAACCGAAATCCGAAAGGGGAGGTTGTGACTATGCTGTAGTTGGGTAGACATCGGTTGAATCGTGGATGAAAATACCCCGATTACTTGTGTAGCATTAATAAGGGTTTTTGTTCTTAATCCTCCTCTAGAGTCAACCTTATCACCGAAAGGTAGAAAGATGTTGTACTGGGGTTGAGTGTTTATATAACCTTAACAGGAGTATAAAACGAATTAGTAAACCTTCTATCTCCAAAAGAGGAAGAACCATAGTTAATTGCATTAATAAGTAAATTAAGCGGATAGTTGAGGAGATTTGGAAGCCCTATTTCCATCATTACTAAAGTAAACAACATAGTTAATTAGTTTTTATAATTATTAGTCATAAACAACAAATCAATATTCGGTCACCAAATAGATAACAAAGAGTAGAAATTGGTAATTGAGCACTAATCCCTCAGGACGATAACTCGGTCTTCAAAGACTATATTACTTGACTCGACACGTGCACTTGCGTTAAAGTGTGTGCATAAATCGCGCATCAGTCACTTGGGCCCTACCATCATAGGCCTCCCCTCATGCCCGTATACTATAGCCTCGTGTACTCCACCTTAGAACCGACAGGCCCAACCTGACATATTTGGCTCACATCCATAATAGGCTACATAAGCCGACATCGACTTATGTACTAACTGACATTGAAGCAGATATGAGCAAAATGTCACTTAACACTCCAGATGAAAATTGGTATATAGACACAGGCGCCACATCTCACATAACGACATCACAAGGTACTCTCTCGTCTTATTCAAATTTGAGTAATTGAAATCAGAATATTATTGTTGGTAGTGGACAAGGCACTCACATCCATGGTTATGGTCATTCCTTCCTATCACCACCACATCTACCACTAATCTTAAAAAATGTCCTTCATACTCCTAAACTCATTAAAAATCTAATCTCCGTGAGACGTTTCACAACTGATAATTGAGTTTTCTTTGACTTTGATCCTTTTGGTTTTATTGTAAAGGATTTTACGACAGGGAGGCGAATAATGAGATGTGATATCACCAAAGATCTCTACCCTATTTCAAACGTCATCAACAATCCAGTCTCAGTTCCATCACGCTTTGCTGCTCTTTCGTCTTCCTTATGATATTCTAGATTAGGACATCCGGGAGACTCTGTTTTACGCTCCCTTAGAAAAAATAATTGTATTAACTGCAACCGTATTTCTAGGACTCCTATATGTGAATCTTGTATTTTTGGAAAACATGTCAAATTACCATTTTCTGCATCCACAAATTGTACTTTAATGCCTTTCGATATCATACATAGTGATTTGTGGACATCTCTTATTTTAAGTATGGCTGACCATCGGTATTATGTGTTATTTTTGGACGATTATTCCCACTTTATATGGACTTTTCCAATTGTAAATAAATCACATGTCTACCCCATTTTTTCTTCATTTAGTACTTTTGTAAATATATAATTTGAAAAGAGCATTAAATATTTTCAATGTGAAAATGGTAGGGAATTCGATAATAACCAATTCAAACAGTTTTTCTCCAAAAATGGTCTTACCTTTCATTTTTTAGCCCTCACACATCCTCCCAAAGTGATAAAGTCGAATGGAAAATACGAACCATAAACAACCTCATTCGTGCCCTACTTGCTCACGCCTCAATTCTTCTCAATTCTGGCATTACGCACTCTTCATGGCCACATATCTCCTACACAAAATCCCAAACAAATCTCTAGCTCAGCGGTCGCCCACCCAAGTTCTCTCCATCCGACCACTCACAAACTCCAATTCCGTTATTCCCCGTGTGTATTTTTGGGTTACCCTGTCAATCATTGTGGTTACTCGCGTTATGACTTATCGAGCCGTAAAATTATTATTTCATGTCATGTCCTATTTGATGGCGTAAACCCTCGCCACATCAACATTCCAACGACTTCCTAGATGATGGTCTAAACCCTCTTCTAATTCACCATTTACATAGTCGTCGTCCCAGTTCGGGACTAGCTGCGCACCCGGTTCTACCGACGGTGGCCCAGAATAGCCCGACTCAGGGTAATTCCGTAGCACCTCTTGACAAACTGAGGTTCGTCCAGCCATTACTATCACCCATACCCTTCTTTTTTTTCTCGGTAGTCCCACGGCAAACCCCCGTACCATCCCGCATCCCGAGACACACTATCGGACCATGGAAACCCGTGTCATGCACGTAATTCATAAACCTAAATGGTTGTTTAACCTTTCTGTTTCAGTTGTCCCTTCCCCTGTCCCTCATAACCTGAAGGATGCCTTGTCCAACCCTAATTAGAAAGTCACAATGATTGACGAATATAATGCTCTTATTGATAATAAGATGTGGGACCTAGCACACCATCCATCTGATGCTAACATTATTCATTCTATGTGGATTTTTATACATAAAAAAAATCTGATGATTCTTTTGAGAGGTACAAGGCTCGTCTTGTAGGTGATAATAGGTCTCAACAGGTGGGAGTGGACTGTGATGAAATGTTTAGCCTGATCGTAAAGCCCGCAACCATCCGGACCGTCCTCTGCATTGCCATATCCAAGTCCTGGCTCATTCATAAGCTTGATGTCAAGAATGTCTTCTTACATGAGGATCTTTATGAAATGGTATATATGCATCAGTCTATGGGTTTCAGGGATCCTATTCATCTGGATTATGTGTGTCTGTTGCGAAAATCGCTCTATGGACTGAAACAAGCCTCTCGAGCATGGTACCATCGGTTTGCCTATTATGTTTCCACTATCATTTTTTCACACAACATATCTGATCATTCCTTGTTCATATATAACAAGAGTACATACATGGCTTACCTATTATTATATGCTGATGACATAATCCTCACTACATTATCTGATGCTCTCCGTTGATCCATATGTCTCTCATTTCGTTTGAGTTTGCTATGAAAGATATGGGGCCCTGAGTTATTTCATGGGCATCTCTGTCACTCGATATTCTTACAGCCTATTTCTATGTCAGAAGAAGTACGCCGAAGAGATCCTTGACCGTGTATGCATGACATCTTGCAATTCATCCCACACGCCTATAGACACCAATTCCAAGCTCAACCTTGATTTCGACCCTTCCTATTCAGACCTGACTCACTATCGTAGCCTATCTGGGGCACTGTAGTACCTCACATTCACGAGACCAGACATATTATATGTCGTGCAACAAATCTTTTTGAACATGTACAGTCCGGCGGAAGCACACATGTATGCCCTCAAACGTATTTTATGATACGTCCAAGGTATATTTCACTTAGGATTACATATATACAAGTCTTCGCTCACTGGTCTCACTACTTATTCTGATGCTGACTAGGATGAATGTCCTGACACCCGACGCTCTATGTCTTGTTATTGCGTTTTCCTCAGAGATTATCTATTGTCTTGGTCTTCCAAAAGGCAACCTACACTATTCCGATCCAGTGCAGAAGCAGAATACAGAGGTGTTGTCAACGTCGTATTTGAGTCTTGTTGGATCCGTAACCTTCTACTTGATCTTCACTGCCTGATTCAAAAGGCAATAATGGTATACTACGATAATATTAATGCGATATATCTTTCCGGCAATCTCATCCAACATCATCGCACTAAATGCATTGAGATGGACATTCATTTCGTTCACAAAAAAATGGCTCGTGGTCAAATTCGTGTCCTTCATGTTCCTTCCATATATCATATTGCCGACATCTTCATCAAATTAGGACTTCCACGCATATTATGTGATGATTTTTGAGTCAGTATCAGTGTTCGAAAACCTCCCACTTCAACTGCGGGGGTGTAATAGAATATTTCCCAATATTCTTTCATTAATTGTATTAATTGTATTAATTGTACATCTCATATTTTAGATAGAATTATAATTTTTTTGTAATTAGGTTAATTAGTTACTTAGTTTTTATCAAAGTAAGTATTGTTGAAACCTTATATATATTGTAAATCATTCATCAATAAAATCAAAGAACAATTCTTTTAGTGTCTGCACTTATTTATTCTAATTATGGATGAACAGAGGAACAACATAGCGTTAATTGGTGAAATTAGCAGGGGTGCAACGAAAAACCTGAATTTAGAGAAATACTTTAGAAAAGTAATAGTTTTATGGAAACTAAATGTAATTAGACAGAATGAACTATATGTTTTAGTTAATATAAAAGAAAGTGTTCAAAGAACCTATAATCTCCCAGAATCCATTCAATATTACTCGTGAAAACTTGAACACAATGAATTTTGGCGCATTTTTTATTTAATAATTAATTTAATTTAATTAATTTAAAAAAAAATCAATAATAGTAAAATTGGTGGAAAATAGCATATTATAACGAAAATGTAACTAATTAATCAAATCATTTTAATACATAATATTAAAACATTTACGAATTGTTTTACAAAACAAAATGTTTCCAAAACAAAAAAAATGCATGGTCTCGGCCAAGACCAACAAGAAGGCCGAAAATACAATGTCTTGAACCTTCACGTAATTACTCCAACACCATTCGTCCCTAACAATCTCCAAGAAATCAGAAATGGAAGTATTGCTTCAAAAATTAAAACTAAGAATCACTCACCATTTTATGTTATTATCATGTAATTGACTTATTTCTTTCTAAGAATCTTCAACTTTTTTTATCCGTTTCCGATTTCATTGTTCGACCATTTTTCGATGTGTTTTTTCCAACAGCAGCAGCATCAACAAGAAGCAGAAGCCGCAAGCAGCACAAACAACAGCAAGCAGCAGACACGTTAAAACTCTGTTTGAGTGTTAAGTGTTGAAACCTTTTTTTTAAGATTTTAAACTCAATTTTCAAAGCTTTCAAAACTCAAAAACTAGTTTTAGAGTTTTTCAGCTTTTTAAAAATGCGAAACTTTTGGATATCTTCATAAAAGAGTAATTCTTTTTCAAGATTTAGCTTACAAACACGTTAAAACTCTAAACTTGATGTTGCAAACTCAAAAACTTTTACAAATATCCCCTTAATCCATGTGAGCAAGTTATTGGCATTGACCGTCAAACATTTTCATGAATCCAATTTTCCTTCAAATAACATCATATTTGTATTCCTTATATGCCATTTACTTTCACAAATTTCTTTACTCTTTGATACTTTTGAAAACAATATATTAGCGTCACATTTAACATGTCAAGTGATGTCAAATAGAAAAGACAGAAAAATAGTATCTATACTTACGTGCTAGTAGTTGAAGGGCGATAAAGTCTATCTATGGCTAAACCGATTCTCAAGATCAATTTTGTCCATAACGAGTCTTGCATATCCTGTACGCACATAACAATGATAAGTACAACAATTTTGGATGAAGGCACCAATTAAAAAGGAAGATAACTAAATCAAGTAGAAAGTAATTAGTTAACCTTCAAGTCCAACAGTAAACAAGATCAGATTAGCAAACTCGCTAAGTTGCTTTAGAAACTCGCGTAATCCAGGACGTTCAAAAACTGTGACATAGTTGATCTTAGGTTTTCCATCATATTCCTAAAACCTCCAAGAAAAGAATTAGCACGGATTTTAAAGAAACTTGCTATAATATTTTAAAGAAAAGTATGCCTTTTGTGAAGATACGCACTCGAGCTCAAACCAATTCAACCCAACCTCTGTTTCCTGGGTGTAAATTATGGTAGGCAAACTTGATGTCTCATAAGCACAAATTAAAGTTCCATCCAAGTCAAGTACCACCTGCATCCAGCATCTAAGAACTTGAGAAAAACATAAACAGAAGGCATTTAGAATCATTCAAGTTGCAACTAAGCACCTAAATCATGCAATACAAATAGGAATACTCATTTGTTATACTTATATTCAACATTTAATCTTCCTAGGTCAGATTGATAACATTCAAACTAAATATTTTTATTATCTAAACTAAAACAGGTTTAGGGGTCCTCAAGACATGGTAATTTGAGATAATTCTTAACTGAACTAACCTAAAACAATTAATAAAACACACATATCTCATAGAAAAAATTAAACAGTCTTATAGTTATACATGGAAGTTTATGTTTTGCTTCTTTTAGATATAATTAACTATCATAACATCTATAAAGGCATAAATTCACCCAAAATAAGTTCATAACGTATAAATGCACAAGTAATTGAACTCAAATTAAAGAAACATAAATGGATGAGAAAATACCTTTTTCTGATGCTTGAATCGTCAACTCCACACCCAATTGCACTCGCACACACAAAAATGAAAAGATTTTAGAACTAACAGACTAATTTCGAGATTAAGGACTCCTCAAGTACGAGGCATAGAGGCTACAAATAATAATCTAATAAGTTTTCCTAACGGACAAGAAGGACAAAGTGAAGTACTACGGTACCCTTACAAGAAATAAAATTACTTTTATGTAAAGAAGAAATAACAGACGACCCCGGATGACCCAAATGTGCATGCCACAAGGATGGAGCAAGGGCGACAAAGGTAGACGATATGACTTGACTCGTAGAAGTGGTGGTGATTGTGAGTGGACAAAGCTCTCCCATACTATTGCATCGCATTAGAGGTATCCCCGTCTTGAAATCTGTCACAGAAAACCCAAAAGATCAAAATTAACAGAAACTCAATTATAAGTGGTGAATTTTTGGAGCAATAAAAGGCTTTTTTGTGGCCTCTTCCAAATCGTTGGATCGGCCACTCGACTTTACTATAAAAGGAGAGGAGCGAAAAGTCATACGAACACCAAATTTTTAATTAAGTTAGGGGCATGAAGAGTATTTTTCAAAACTAGAGGTGGATCTGGGGAAGACAAAGTAGTATGTCCATAACATCGAATTGGAATTGTGTTTCCATTACCAATAATAATACCACGGTTGTTGTTCAAATTGAAATAAGATGAGAGAGTACCTTGATCATACGTCATATGAGAAGTGACGTTGGTGTCCATGTACCAATTCGCATCTGGAGGAGTTAATCCAAGTGTATGCATTATTGCTGCAATATCTGTAGGTGTCGGGATCTGATTTGGACCCACAACATGAAAAACATGTGAAGGCCTCGGCCCAAGCAGGCCTGCATGTGGCCTAGGCCCAGAAAAGTATATGTCGTCACTGTTTGGACCCGAGAAGCTGGGCCTGGACTGTTGCTGAAATTGGGCCCAGTTACCCGGATATGGACTATTGAGAAATAAGGGTTGTTGGGCCAATGTCCACTGGCCCAGCTCCACGGCCAGGGAGCCCACGACTGGGATTAGTTGGCCTGCGGTCCACTGCTGCTGCCACCATTATTCCATCCACCGTCGTTACCACCGCGATTGCCACCGTAATTTTTGCCATTATTTTTACGATTTCGACCATTTTTGTCGCCACCGTTGCTGCAGTTTTGGCTTGAATTTTCAGAGAATGAATGAGGGTCACCTGACGTTGTCATTATCACGACGAAATTTGCTCCGGTAGCCGCCTTTTTAGACAAGCCGACTTCTTCTAACATGCGTATGAAACGAGCCTGATAAAATGGTGGTAGATGATTACTTTGACGAAGTAGTGTGCCAACACTATTATAGGCCTCAGATAGGCCAGCAACCATCTGGAGAACAAGACGATCATTGGTAACAAGCGCACCAACGTTGCGGAGTTGGTCCGTCAATTCCTTGAGTCGTTTACAATAGGTTGAAACATTAGGAAAATCTTCCATGTGGAGAGTGACAACTCGAGAATTTTTGTTATCCTGGAATATATTACGCACCCTATTACAGGTAGCCATTGTCGTAGCGTCAGGTTCAATTATCGTCTGTAAGAGGTCTGTAGAGATAGTGGAGTAAATCCACTGGAGAACGGTAGCATAAAGGGTTGTCCATAACGTAGGATTTTCCTCGGGGGTAGGCACCTTCTCCGCGCCAGGTACCGAGGGGATTATGTGATGGAGCACTTGATGCGAGTGTGCGTGAACTTGGAATAATTCAGCCCATGTCGCGTATTGGACTTTATCCATTTCAAGAACAATAGAGATGTAGTTCTTGATGTTGGAAATTATAAGGGCATGATAAAACATGTTTTTTGACGTAGACATAACGAAAAAACAATAGGTGAATTAGGGATTGGGAAGAAAATTTGGGAATATAGGAGGAGAAAAAATCCACGGAATTCGAGAGGAATTCACGAAACCGAGAAAAGAAGGGGGCAGCGGAAGTGTTTGAGAGTAGGTATTTTAGCACTAGACTTCTGATACCATGAAAGAAATAATTAATTGATTATTCTTATTGAATGAATAGGTATATATACAATTATAATATCCAAATATGGAAAATCTTATTCCTACTATACTTTTAATATTCTAATTCTACTTGTATAATAATTCTACAATTATGGTAATTATACAACATAATTATACACGGTATTTATCATCCTCCCATCTATTTTTCTTAAGTTGAGCATCCAAACACAACGATCTTTACGAGAGTTTGCAGAATCAGAGTCAATAGGCATTGATAAAGCTTTGAAACTTCTAATATGAAATTCGGGTGTGTGAAATCAGAATCATTTTTAACGTTACGCGCACTAAAAGACTGTGTTATTGTGGCGGTTATTTCATACATTGGCGGCAGTTTCGAACCGCTGCTACATACATTAATGACGGGTTTCTTATACGTTGTAATTACGTCCGCCATAAACTTATTGAGGCGGTTTTTCAAGTACCGCATTAATTATACAAGTGATAATCAGGGCCGTATTTGGGTCATGCGAGCCGTGCAACTGCATAGGACTCCCGAAAAACTGAAAATTTTAGAGGCTCTTTTTTTAATTTTTTACTAAGTTGTATTAGCCAGAATTTAGTGTAAAGACTCATAATTCGTAGGTCTTAGCTCAATCAAAGTAAGAGTTGAATAACTTGAAGTTGTATTGGGTTGTTATTTACAATTTAAAATAATTTCTAATTATTGAAATCGTATATTTACTTATATTAAGGGTCCGATTTTACGAATTAGAACAGAGCCCCAAAATATTTACGGTCGTGGTGATAATACAACGGGTTTTCTCCATATCAGGGCAGTTTTTAACCGCCACAATTGTATAGAATACCATATTCAGACTTCTTTGTTAATGTTAAGTTTTGTGTCATGACATTTTTCTTAACATATCATTTTCAGAGCTAATCAGAAAATGTTGGACCAAATGTTTTGACATTCGGGATAACATTCCGTTAACTGTTTTGCCTCTCTTCACGGACAGAAACGAAAATTGTGTGACCTTTTTACCACATGGTAATTGACTTGGCAAGGAGTCTTTGAAGCAGATTGTAAAACGTCGAAGACCAATTCCAAGGAGTAGCTTCGCGTGAAGAGCAAGATGCGTGAAGAACAAGTCCAATCAGTTGAGGATTTCGTGCCTCAAGCTACTGCCACACGTGACCAGTTTTTCCTCAACTTCTACAATCAATTGATGAGCTTTTCAAGAAAGACTCTCTACTATAAATAGAGAGGGCAGAAGAGTGAATCAATATCCAGAATTTCAAGAGTAAAAGATATAGAGAGATCTCCACAAAAATCGATCAAGTAGACTGGATCGTTGTGTTGTCTGTATTTGTGACGACATTATGTCATACATTATAATTGCTCCTTAGATTCTAGATTTGTTCTTTCATTGAAGCAATTGTAATGAGACGTTGTTCACTTCTATTTAGATAGATTTTTCAGGCATAAGTCATCTGCGACTTAACCTTTTTTATTCCTTTGTATTATTTTGTAAATCTTGTAAGAGAAGGAATATAATCAATTGTATATATATATATATATATATATATATATATATATATATATATATATACACAATACGTTTGGTCATTGACCATCATGGGTTATATTAATATATAACTTGTGAAAATTAAATTTTTGTGTTCTTTATTTATTTCCGCTGCACTTTAACTCTTTCAAAGGTTTTCTGTTTTTATCCAAATGTCATTACTTATGTTAGACGACATTTCAGCTGATATTTGAAACTGTGTACTGCATACGTTTCTGTTCTACTTTGCTGTTTGATTTTATTTATTACATAGTAGTAACCCCCGGGACCCAACAAGTGGTATCAGAGCCGACACTTAACATAATAAGTGCTAAGGTCCTTTTACTATGGATCCGGCTAATCCAAATATTGGCAGACTTCCTATATTAGATGGATCAAATTATCCTTATTGGAAAATTCGCCTACGTTCTCATATCAAATCCATTGATGTGAGAGCATGGAGATCAATTACAAATGAATATATTGTTCCTATGCTCCCACCGTACGAGGAAGGCGACATACTACCTAAGCCTGAGGCCGAATGGAGTGTGGAAGAAACCAATAGTGCAGGCTTCAATGAAAAGGCTCGAAATGCTATTTTTGGATGGGTAGATCTTTATATGTTCAAACTTATCCAAAATTGCTCCACAGTCAAGGAAGCTTGGATTACCCTACAAACTCATTGTGAAGGTAGCTCAAGTGTTCAACGAACGAAGCTCCGCCTGCTCATGAATAAATATGAACGTTTAAGGATGAAAGAGACGGAGGATATAAAAACTTATTTTGAAAAGTTGATCGACATTTCTAATGAATGTCATGTTCTTGGCTCTCCACTGACCAACAATCAACTTGTAGAAAAGACATTTCGTTCCCTTCCTGAAAAGTTCTATATTAAGATATGTGCGATTGAAGAAGCCCACATCCTTGCTACAATGGACCTCTATACGTTAATGAGCATTCTCACAACATATGAGATGAATATGGAAAACCAAAGGACATTGTATAAAAGAAAAGATGTTGCACTTCAAGCAAAATCCTTAGAGATGCAAGTCAATGAAGAGGATGAAAGTCTTGAAGAAATCGGTGATAGTGCTAACATTTCCCTTCTTACTCGAAAATTCAATACGATGTTAAGGAGGTTCAACGAGGATAAAAATAAATCTAAACCCAAAGAGCACCAAAGTCAAGGCTTCAATCCCAGATTCACTAAAACCCTTCCTACAGTGCAAAAAGGAAATCAACTTAGGAGGACCAACTCAGACCATACCAAG
The DNA here is from genome assembly GCA_029844215.1 of Przewalskia tangutica. Classification (NCBI taxonomy): domain Eukaryota; kingdom Viridiplantae; phylum Streptophyta; class Magnoliopsida; order Solanales; family Solanaceae; genus Przewalskia; species Przewalskia tangutica. The sequence goes on from CM056723.1 coordinate 46,732,111, forward strand.
TTTGATCCCAAGCAGCTTGAAAGTATACAATACCATGCTTGCTCGGGATGGGGCTATTATGCCAACGTGTGTGCAAACACCTTAAGAAAATTTGGGAAGAGTCTATGGGTTTCTCTAAGTGATGATGAAGACGAAGAGGAAGAAGATCCAGAAATGGAATCACAAGCTATGTTGGCCACTGTTTTCGAACAGTCACTGTCAGATGATGAATATGTCGCTGACTGTGTTTTCCCGAATGTCACAACATTTTCAGCAACATCAGCGATGACATCTGCAGGTCCAGTAACATCCGACAGGTATGAATTTTTTAACTATCCAGATGTTAACTGTTTTAGTTGTTTTATTTCTAGTTGTGAATCTAACTTTGAGACTCAAGTCGACTCAAAGGCCGGCATGATTAAATAATTGAAAAAACTTTGCAAGAACTTAATTGTTGAATCCAAGCAACTTGACTCAAAGTTCAAATTTTTAACTCTTGAGAATGTAGGTTTGAAAGGCACAATAACTCGACTAGATGTTACCCTTAGCAAAAAGGATCTTGAATTTGGTAAGATCAGTGTGAAGTTGGATCTAGCCGAAGCAACCTTCCGAAAGCTCAACACCGGTACTTCCAAACTAAATGAAATCCTAAGTGTTAGTCAACCACAACATGTAGATTTGGGTTACAAGAACTCCTTTAATGATGTATGCTCCAACTTGTTTGACAAAAATGAGAAAGTGGGCTTCGTAAAAAAGAGGAATTTTGTGTGTCATCACTGTAACAAGACTGGCCATTTAAAACCTTACTGCTTTATATTGCAAAAGTTCAGGAGCAGAATGTCATCGAAAATGCTGTCCAACATTCCGCATAAAGACTCGGCGACTTTCGGTCCGTGCGGAAAAAGGTAAAGATAGTCTGAATTCCCAGAATGAATGTGAGATGTAATGTAGCTATAATTCCGTTGAAGACTAACATTTCAGGATCGTGGTACTTCGACAGTGGATGTTCTCGACACATGACGGGGACAAAAGAGTGTCTAAAGAACTACGAGGCTCTAAGTGGAGGTAATGTTACATACGGAGGTGGAGGAAAAAGAAGAGGAACCTTAAGTGTTCCTGGAGTTCCAGCACTGAAAAATGTCTTGCACGTTGATGGTTTGATGGCTAACATAGTCAGTATAAGTCAATTGTGTGATGACGATGCTTGTACATTTACTAATGAAGCTAACCAATGTGTAATGACAGGTACAAGAACAAGCGATAATTGTTTTCTTGTTGGAGAACAAGAGATTTGCAATAGTGTTAGGACCGATGACACGACCTTGTGGCATAAAAAAATAGGGCACGTCAATTACCGTAATCTTGAAAGATTAATTTCTTATGAGGTAGTAAGAGACATCCCTAAACTAAGTCCTAAGGATAAAATAGTGGTTTTTGAAGATTGTCTCAAAGGTAAGCAAACCCGTGTCTCCCACAATGTTGCTTAAAATGATGGACAACATTCAGGTACGTCTCATTGCTTTCAGCCTTTGCACATGGATCTTATGGGTCCAATCGAGGTAGACAACCTAGGAGGCATGAGGTACTCATATGTTATTGTGGATGACTTTTCTAGGTATTCTTGGATATTCTTTTTAAAGGAAAAGTCTCAAACGTTTGACATGTTCAAGGTACTACACTCTAGAATAAGAAATCTGTAACATTCCTCTATTTTTTGAATTAGGTCCGACCATGGAAAAGAGTTTGAGAATAGTCAGTTCTCTACATTTTGTGAGAAAAAAAGGTATTTTTCATGAGTTTTCTGCTCCCAAAACCTCACAGCAAAATGGTGTAGCAGTGAGGAAAAATAGGACTTTACAAAAGATGGCAAGAGTCATGCTAAGTTCTAAGAAGTTGTTAAAATGTTTTGGGCAGAGACTCTAAATACTGCAAGTCACATCATGAATAGAGTTTATCTTAGGCATGGAACTAAAATGACACCCTATGAGCTTTTGAATGGAAAGAAACTCAATTTGCGTTACTTTCATGTGTTTGGGTGTGTGTGTTATGTTCTCAATGATAGAGATTACCTAGCTAAATTTGACTCTAAAAGTGATAAGGGAATCTTTGTAGGCTATTCCCAAAATAGTCATGCTTACCGAGTGTATAATCTTTGAACCAAAATCGTACAAGAATCTGTTAACATTGTCTTTGATGATTTTGCTGATCTTACATGAAATAGGCCAGTAGATGATGTTATAATAACAATAGAGAATGTGAAGAATGTTGAAAATACAAATGTTTCCCCAAATGTCACGACATTCGAAGCAACACCTGAAGCAGAAACTGAGAACACTGCAGGTACAGACGAGGAATCAGAAGATGAACTTCATGATCCAGTACGCAGGGATCCCTCATCCAGGATTAGGAGAAATCATCCTACAGAACAAGTGATAGGAGAGGTGTTCGAAGGTGTTAGAACAAGAAGGAAGGAACCATGAAATTATCGAGATATGGTGAGATATGTGTGTATGTCCACCGTATATCAGAAGGTAAGTCATTCTTGTTATGTATCTACATTGGAACCAAAGAATGTAAATGAAGCACTCAAGGATAATTGGTGGATACAAGCTATGCAAGAAGAGTTAGAACAGTTCACCAGAAATGAAGTCTGGGATTTAGTTCCTCGCCCAAATGATACTAATGTAATTGGAACTAAATGGATCTTTAAAAAAAAATCAGATAAATCTGGAACTGTTGTGAAAAATAAGTCTAGACTAGTTGCTCAAGGATACACTCAATTTGAAGGAATTGACTATGATGAAACTTTCGCTCCTGTTGCAAGAATTGAGTCAATTAGATTGTTGCTTGTCATAGCTTGTTTCTTGAAGATTACTCTCCATCAAATGGATGTCAAATGTGCTTTCTTGAATGGATATCTTGATAAGGAAGTGTATGTTGAACAACCTAAAGGATTCGAAGATCCCCACCATCCACAATTTGTATACAAGCTGAAAAAGGCCTTGTATGGATTAAAACAAGCTCCACGTGCATGATATGGTCGTTTAACTCAGTTTCTTCTTAAATTTGGTTTCAAACATGGTGTAGCTGATTATACTTTGTTTATAAAACACCACGGAGTAGATATGGTCATTGCTCAAATCTATGTAGATGGCATAGTTTTTGGTTCGACTTCACAGTCTCATCTTAAGACATTTGTCGAAGCTATGTCCTCAACATTTGAGATGAGCATGATAGGGGAATTAACCTTTTTCTTAGGCTTGCAGATAAAGCAAAATGAGGAGGGAATCTGCATCTCCCAGAGTAAGTATGCCATGAATTTGGTCAAGAAGTTTGTATTGGAGAATGTTAAACATATGAGGACTCCAATGGGATCAACACAAACTATATGCAAAGACGATGTTGGGGAGAATGTCGACCCAATATTGTATCGTTCAATGAAAGGTAGTCTCCTGTATCTCACTGCTAGTCGTCCTGATCTAATGTTTAGTGTATGTGTTGTCCCAAAATCTCCCACTTACATTCCATAAAACGTGTCATCAGATATGTTGCCGGCACATGTGAGTTGGGAATTTGGTATTCCAAAGACACTAATCCTAATTTAATAGGATATAGTGACTCTGACTGGGCTGGTGATATGGAGGACATAAAGAGTACAAGTGGAGGATGTTTTTACCTTGGCAATAATTTAGTTTCTTGGTATAGTCGCAAACAAAACTGTGTCTCACTCTCAATTGTTGAATCTGAATATGTAGCAGTTGTGAGTTGTTGTTCTCAATTAATATGGTTAAGACACATTTTAGACGACTATGGTTTTTCAAATAATATCTTAGTTTTGTATTGTGATAATATGAGTGTCATTAACATTTCAAAAAATCCAGTTCAGCACTCTCGTACAAAACATATAGATATTAGACATCATTTTTAAAGAGATTTGGTTGAAAAACAGCTAGTTCAAATTGATTATGTTGACACACTTCATCAACTAGCTAATATCTTTACAATAGCTTTAGATAATGAGAGATTTTCTAGTTTGAAAAGCTCTCTTGGTCTCTGTACTTTTTGAATTCGGCATTGTTGGGCGAATGTTGTCTGAAATGTCTCTAATATTAAGGGTGACATTTACCCTTGTAATATCAGAATCTGATTTTCAGTATTTTGTTATGACTGATTTTTGTTCATACGGGTATGGTTTTGAAATAAGAACATGATTTTAATGTGATACCGTTCTATGCGATGAAATTAGATATCATAAAAAGAGAGTATCAAAATGAGGCAAAGCTTTTGTAATTCTCGGCAATTGTGAAAATTGGGCAAAGCCTGTTACACCCCGTTATACCATGGCACGTAAGTGAGAACGTGACTAAGAATATACGGTTTGAAAGTCGAAAAAAAAGTGTAGGTACATTTTCGTTAAGGAAAAAGTTTGGTCACGACGAACGTGACGTCGTAATTTCTTCACGAGGGGTCGGATTCGACCCAAATTTGGTATGTGGGCCTAGTATATGATTATGAAGGCTTGGAGCTAATAAAATAGGGCCCGCCAAAATTTCACAATTTCGCGGGGCACACCGGAAAATAAAATGATTTCTTCAAGTCTTGAGATTTATTACTATTTTATGAAGAATTATTAATTACGGACCTATAGGAGGGTGACATGTGTCACTCCCACATGTCTTGGAAGACTTTGACTCTCTCTAGATATTTTGAGGACAAGTGGTTTGTGGGGCCCACTCCACTTGGCTATATCTATCAAAGTCTTGCAAGACTTGGATTCACTTTACACTTAGCCAAATATTGCTCTTATCTTTCTTTCCTTTGAGCTCAAGAACACCAAAAACACCTAGTGTGATTCGATTATTTTATCTCAAAGATTAAGGTCCCTAACCAAGTGTTAAACCAAATTAACTCTCCAAGAACCTCTTAGTTTGTGTGTTGGTCGAAAATGGTGATGAAACCCTAGGGGTTTCTGTCGATTTTTTGGAAGCAAAACGTGAAGAGAAGTTGCTCCTAAGGTTGTAGGGGATACATATATGTGATTGGATCTTGAAGAAGTGGAGCCAAACGAAAATTGCGGACCAATAAAGATCGGACTATTTTGGGGCATTTTTGGGAACAAAATGAGGTAAAAGTCCTTCTTCTTTTAAAGTAATTGGATATTACATATTGATATAATATATGGATGAGCTTGTGCTAAAAAGAATGAAGAATAAAAAGCGTTTGAACCATTTTTGGGGCTAAAACCGTGAATGGACAGGTTTGGTGATTATCGAGTTTCGTTGGTTATTGTCGTTATTAACGTCGCCTATTGCATGTTATAATGGAGTAATATTATTTTTAATAAGTTGTTATAACTTATATGGAAGTTTTGGAATTTGAATTAGATTAAAAAGGATTAAGGAAAGGGTAGTTGGATTGTAGTTGTTGATCGAGATTTGCCTAAAACTGTGGGGTATCATTATGCAGTTGTCACGACCCGACCCCGGGGCCGCGACTAGTACCCTACTGGGGTACCCTGTCAGGTATATGTCAGAGAATAGCAGCGGAACATACATAACTTTATAAAAGGGTAAAACATCACTGGCCAGCCGATAAGGCTGCCTTCCATAAACATACTTAAACAAAGTATTTATAATACAACTGGTTCTTGTAGCCCAAAACACATACGTGACCACAGACCTCTAAAGATAACAACTGTGGCGGGACAGGGCCCCGCCATACCCCTGAATGTACAAATACCTATAGCATCAGGGAATATCCGTACCAAAATAATAAGCTTCCGGAGGAATGGAGCTTCTGACGCCGGAAGAGTGATCCTAAGAATGAGGATCCACAATCTGCTTACCCTTACCTGCGGCATGAACGCAGCCCCCGAGGAAGGGGGTCAGTACACAATATGTACCAAGTATGTAAAGCTGGAAAAATAATGTAATACTGATATCAAGTCTAAAAGCAAGCTGGAGTCATGAAAGACAATAAAATACCTTTTACTGTGCCTTACTAACAATGAGAGTGACAAGTATATATATATAATACTGCATAAAATAGGAGGCTCATGATCAAAACAGGGTACCTCGCCCGTAGTATCAATAAAACCATCCTACTCCTGGGACTATTTCACCCGCATGGGTCCTGTGGACCCGCATGAGGTACTCCTCGCATCATGGGTAGCAAATCCACGGAACAGGTGGTATAACGATCTTGGGGACTTTCCCCTCAGATATACTCTTACCCTGAAACAGATGGTATAACGATCTTGGGGCTGAAATCCTCAGATATACTCTTACACTGGAGCAGATGGTATAACGATCTTGGGGCTTGCCCCTCAGATATACTCTTACACTGGTGCAGATGGTATAACGATCTTGGATCTGCCCGCCGGATATACTCTTTGCCGGAGAAGGTGGTATGACGATCTTGGGGCTTACCCCTCAGACATACTCTTACCCTGGAGAAGGTGGTATAACGATCTTGGGGCTTACCCCTCAGATATACTCTTACCCTAACTCAAACTGTCATCATATCATAATCATAAATAAGTTAAGAAAACTTATAATTTCCTATTAGCCTTGTTCATATACCCTCTCATTTTAGTTTACTTAAGGCACTTAATCATATCTTTAATAAAAGAAAACCGGGAATTTAACCCAAGTACCACATACTTCAACTCTTTTAAAAATGACTCTTTATACATAAAACTCTAGGGCAATTGATGCCTTAAACCAATTTGCCTCTTCATATACTTATCTTACTTTTAGAGTAAATCTCTTCTCATTAACCTTTTATGAAGCTAATAAACCAACTTCCCATAAAGTTGTTATATTAACTCTATACTTTAGTAAAATCATACTTTTTCCCTAACCAAGGGATTTATACATTCTTAAAACGAAACAAGTCATTATATACTCAAACAAGTAAGAATACCAAATCTTGTACGTCTACCGTACTACATAGTTTCATCTATTCATGCTCAAGAGATAGGAAAACTTCACATACCTCTTTGGTCAATCCACTTGCTAAGCTCAACTACCGCAAGTAATATTTCAACCTATAATAATCATGATACGTTTGTTAACCTCTAATCTCAAAGTAGAACAATCTAATTTCAAGGCCACTAAATTCTATGAAAATTTGGGCAGCATTTCCTTTGTTTCTACTCACTTTGCCACCTTTCTCAAGGCCGAATTTATCATCAAAAACACCACATTTAAGGTTCAATCAATCCAACAATTCAAAGGGGATTACATACCCAAAATTCTGCCCATATGTTTACAATAATTCACTTAACAATTCTAAGGTAGTTTTTAGGCTACAACATGCTCATAATCTCTTCTTAACTAATTCTTCATATCCAAACCACATTTTCTAGCATGCAATGACTCTAAGAGCATTATTTTACTACCACAAGTCCTTTCTTCTTAACATGCAAAACTAAATCTAAAGGAAGAATCATTACCTTAAAGTTTTAGCCAAAACTTACTCCAAATATTGCTAGCTTCCTTGCCAAGAACACCACCACAACAATGCCAACAAGCTAGCTACAAGCTTCTTTTTTGGTTCTAAACTATTTAGATTTTTCTTGGGTTTTTAGAGAGAAGGAGGAGCTGATTTTTAGAGAGAGGAAGGTGTTTGAGAGATGACCAAGTCTACAAGACTTGGTCAATATAAGCCATGCAAGCAAAATCAGATGGGGGGACCCTTGTCCCCCTCCCATGGCCTTTTTAAAAGAGACATCAGACTTACCTAAATTTTTCGCCCAAAAATCCCGCCTCGGCGCGTACAGCGCCACGGCGCCGCAACTCCTGCGGACCCTCGGATCTTCCGGCGCCGCGGCCCTGCTTCCCGGCGCCGCGACGCTGAAACTTCAGCGACCCTACAACACTTTAGCGCGCGGCCACGCCTCCGGCCCGCGGCCTGCCGCCGCTGTCGAAACACATTTACGTCCTCTTTGCTGAACTTGTAATTCTCATAACTTTCTACTCCGACGTCCTATCGACGAACGGTTGGTTGCGTTGGAATCTAGACTCAACGAACTACGCCTTAGGCCTTTGAACCACTTAGGAACTCTCAATTCACCGGGTCATAACCCGCCTTAAAGTTGACTAAAAACCCGCCCGAAATAATCCGTCAACCTATCCTTTGAAAATTTTAAGTCTTACATTCTTTCGTACGCTCTCATACGTAGGGTCAGAACTACGGGGTATAACATTCTCCCCTCCTTAGAAACATTCGTCCCGAATGTTCCTTCTAGGCTTACTCAAATCACAACATCAACATAGACCCTCTTACTATTCTCTTGCAAATAAAGAAGCTCCACGAGCCACAACATACTGAAGCGTAAAGGCTAAATCAAAACTAACAAGCAGGAAAGTGGGTTACCTGGAGGTATAGGAAATAGGTGAGGGTACTTCTTCCTCATGTCATCCTCTTCTTCCCACGTCATTTCCTCCCTGTTCTCGTTCCGCCATAGGACCTTGACGGAGGCCACGTCTTTCGTCCGAAGTCGTCTAACCTGACGATCGAGTATCGCTATGGGACTCTCCTCATACGATAACTGCTCTGTCACTTGGACATCCTGAACCGGGTGCACTCTAGATGGATCTCCAATACATTTCCGCAACATGGATACATGGAAAACTGGATGTACCACCTCTAAATTGGACGGAAGATCTAACTCATAGGCAACCTTGCCTACCTTACGGACAATCCGATACGGTCCAATGTACCTTGGGCTAAGCTTCCCTTCTTTCCAAATCTCATCACGCGCCGCCAGGCGATACGCTAGAAAAACCCAATCATCTATCTCAAATTCCAAGTGTCGGCGCGATGATCTGCATCGACTTCGCCGACTACGGCCGCCAACAACCGCTCACGGATAAGCTTCACCTTATCCATCTGCTGAACTAAGTGGCCCGACTAATCGAACCCCACTCGAACGACTATCGGTGACTGCACTTCCTCGTATAAGGCCTCATAAGGCGCCATCTGAATCCTGGAATGGTAGCTGTTGTTGTAAGCAAACTCCACAAGAGGCAAATGATCCTCCCAGCTACCCCTGAAATCAAGAACACAAGCCCGCAACATATCCTCAAGTGTCTGGATAGTGCGCTCGGCCTTCCGTCGGTCACGAGGTGAAGCAGCGTCGAGACTCACTGTGTCCCTAATCCTTACGAAAAGACCTCCAGAAGTTAGCCGAGAACTGGGCTCCTCTATCTGATATAATTGACACCGGGACTCCGTGCAGTCTCACAATCTCTCTAATATATAATCTGGCATAGTCCTCAGCTGAGAACGTCGTTCTGACCGGAAGAAAATGGGCTGATTTAAATCGACTGTCGACAATCACCCAAATGGAATCATGCTTCCTCGAGTGGTAGGTAGTCTGTAATAAAATCCATATTTATCACCTCCCACTTCCAGTCGGATTATCAATGGCTCGCAATGACCCCACTTACGGTGCTCAATCTTAACTGCGACAATTTGGGCCTTTGTGCCACGAACTCCATGGCGTCCCTCTTTAGGCCATCCCACCAATACACGCATCTGAGGTCATGATACATCTTAGTCGACTCCGGATGAATAGAATAACGAGCACTGTGTGCTTCCGAAATCTGGCGGCGAAGTCTGTCCACATCGGGAACATGGCCGCCCTCGAATCTTAGCACCCCATCAGGCGCTACCTCAAATAGACTCTTCTCCTTCTAGAGAGCTGCATCTCGGTACCGTACCAACACCGGATCCTCATACTGTTGGCTCTTCACCTCCTCGGCGATGGAAGACTCGGCAACCTCTCGAATCCGAATTCCGTCACTATCAGAATCAACCAAACGAACCCGGGCTCGCTAGGCGATGTAACTCTCGGACCATATCCTCTTCTTTGGTGAACATCGACGGACTACCCATCGATATGCGACTAAGGGCATCTGCGACTCGTTGGCCTTCGGGTGGTATAGAATATCAACATCGTAATCCTTAAGTAGCTCCACCACGCCTCGGCGCAAGTTCGGCTCCTCCGTGAAGATGTCTTGGAGACTCTTGTGGTGCGTGTAAATGTCCACATGAACTCCATATAAATAATGCCTCCAGGATCTTTAAAGCATGAATCACTGCGCGACTCCAGTCATGTGTGGGATAGTTCTTCTCATGCTTCCTAAGTCGAGATGCATAAGTTATAACTCTGCCGTCTTTGCGTCGGCCGCATCCAAGCCCGACACTGGCGTCACAATAAACCACGTATCCATCTAAGCCTGCGGAAGAGTAAGCGGGCGTTCGTCAACTTCTCCTTTAGCAACCGGAAACTTTTCTCACAAGTATTCGCCCATCGAACATAGCTGCCACGAGTCGGCTTAGTCAAAATCTTTGAAATAGAAGCAAACTTCTACAAACGTAGATAATAACTGCAAGGCCCAAGGCTGCGACTCCGTCGGTGTAGTGGAGTGCAGGCCAGTCTTGATCGCCTCAATCTTAGCAGTATCAACGAATACCATCGGCCAGATGACATGCCCTAAGAAAGCCATTGAAGCTAACGAACTTCGCGCCGAGAACTTGGCATACAATTGCGGTCTCGGAGGACTCGTAATACCGTCCTCAAATGATCAGTATGCTTCTGCTCTGTGCGCGAATATACCAAGATATCATCAATAAACACTATAACGAACATATCCAAGTATGGCCTGAACACCCTATTCATCAAATCCATGAATACTGCTGGGGCGTTGGTCAACCCGAAAGACATCACCCTGAACTCATAGTGCCCATACCGGGTCCTGAATGCAGTCTTTGGGATATCTATCTCTAACTCGCACTTTGATGATAACGGACGCAGTCTATCTTGAAAAACACTTTGCACCACGCTGTTGGTCAAACAAATCGTCAATCACGGGGAGGATACTGTTCTTGATAGTTACCTTGTTCACCGCTATAATCAATACATCTGCGGCGTCCCATCCTTCTTCTTTACAAATAACACTGGTGCTCCCCAAGGAGAAACACTTGGCCTAATAAAGCCCTTCTCCAGCAAATCTTTCAACTGGTCCTTCAATTCCTTCAACTCGACAGGTGCCATCCTGTAAGGCGGAATAGATATCGGTCGAGTGTCTGGCGCCAAATCAATACAAAACTCAATCTCCCTCTCGGGAGGGATACCCGGAAGCTCGTCTGGGAATACGTCTGAAACTCTCTAACGGCCGGATCGATGAAGGTCGGTACCTCGACCTCGATGTCGAATACGAACGGATGGTAGATATACCCTTCCGCACCATCTTCCAGCCTTGAGGTAAGAAATAAACTTACCGCCGGCGTCACGATTCCTCCACTCGATAACCGGCTCACCAGGAAACTGGAACCGAACTAATCTCTCTCTACAGTCCATGTTGGCATAGCAAGATGCTAGCCAATCCATCCCCATAATCACATCAAAGTCTGTCATATCCAACTCTATCAAGTCGGCTAGAGTCTGACGGCTATCTATAGTCACAGGGCAAGCCTTATACACCCGCTCAGCTACCACCGAATCACCTACTGGCGTAGCCACCTCAAAAGGTCTTATGGACTCGGGCTCTATCCCTATTCTACCGACAATATGAGGAGATATGTAGGACAAGGTAGAACCTGGATCTATCAAAGCATATACATCACAGCAAGAAACCAACAATGTACCTGTGACGACATCCGCGGCGCCTCACGGTCTGTCATTTGGGACATAACATATATGCGATTCGAGGATCGCTAGGCTGGAACCCCTACCACGACCTCTGCGCGGCCTGGCTGGCCATAAGTACCACGCCTCGGGGCGTCGACCATCGAAGATGAAGATCCAAAGAACCGTCGGTGAACGTAATGCTCCGCCGCTGGGGCGGAAAATCATTCTTGGATGGCCTGCGTCCACAAGAGTAACATGCTCTCAAACCCATCGGCACTCGCCGGATGAGACCTACCGCATCAGCGCACCGAGAGGTAGGTGGTCTCGACAGTCTTGGTCTCGCCTCGCGAAAACCGAAGTCTGGAGCACGACTGCTCGAATAACCTGCTGATCGGACCTCCCGCGGAAAAGCGAGAAGGAGCACTGCTGTCTTGGTGGAATGTGGACCTAGTCTGCTGAAATTTGCCCGGCCAGCGCCATGAGAACGATGTCTTGGCCTCTTGGTGGCCCAAATCTAGCGATCTGCCTCTCTGTCCTCAATACCACGTGCGTATGCTGCATCACGGAAATATCCATCCTCGGTGAAGAGCCACTCCTAAGCGATGTCATGTGACGGTCCAGCCCCATCACGTATCTATGAACCACATGCGCCGTATACTGCTACGATGGTGTGCGTATCTCGGCCAGGAGTCAAACTCAGTGTACTCACGATAGTCCTCCCGTCTGTCTCAAGGTCAAGAACCTATCTCGCGGGCTCTCCTCACCTCGGGAGGCAAGAAGTGGTCTAGGAACGCCTCGTGAACTCCTCCCAATCAGGTGGAAGAGCATCCTCACCTCGCCAATACCCATGACTCAAACGGTTCAATGCAATATCGCGTAACGTGCGAAGCTAGTATAATGGACTCGTCCACGATGCCCTAAGGACTGCGTAGTGCTGTCAGCTTCGGACGAACTCTGCGGATCCTCCTCAAATCTCGAACCATAGAACTTCGGGTGGGTGACAACCCAAGAAATCCGAATCCGTGGCTATCGGCTCTAGGGTTGGCGTGCTCTGTCGTACGCCGCCGCCACTATCTTTGGTCGATAAGAATCTGTTCCCGTAATCTCGTACTCGGGCCACGCGTGGGATGGAGGCTCGTCTGCGCGGTCTCAATAGCGCGTCGGCGCCTCGAACTTTCTTGAAATTGGCGGCGGCGTGGAACTCGCCGCCTAAATATCATCTCTGGTAAGGATCGGGCACGTGCCTCGTGACTCTCCGCGTCCACTAGCGGCACCTCGGTGCGCTTGCCGCCTCGGGACGAGGTTGCCTTGCGTGGAGGCATAACTGATACATAAAGGAAAACATCAGAGGAGGTTCAACCTATAACTCAGCTCTATTGCACGATCTTAGAGTGAAAGAATGGAAACCAATCCTAAATATCCATGACCTCACGATTATAGATGTGGTGCGCGACACACCGATAATCAAGACTCTACTAGACACGGTCTGTGGACACTTTCCGAGGACTAACTGCTCTGATACCACTTTTGTCACGACCCGACCCCGGGGCCGCGACTAGTACCCTACTGGGGTACCCTGTCAGGTATATGTCAGAGAATAGCAGCGGAACATACATAACTTTATAAAAGGGTAAAACATCACCGGCGGTAGATAAAGTGCTTCCATAAACATACTTAAACAAAGTATTTATAATACAAGGTTCTTGTAGCCCAAAACACATACGTGACCACGGACTTAAAGATAACAAGCGTGGCGGGACGGGGCCCGCCATACCCCTGAATGTACAAATACCTATAGCATCAGGGAATATCCGTACCAAAATAATAAGCTTCCGGAGGAATGGAGCTTCTGACGCCGGAAGAGTGATCCTAAGAATGAGGATCCACAATCTGCTTACCCTTACCTGCGGCATGAACGCAGCCCCCGAGGAAGGGGGTCAGTACACAATATGTACCAAGTATGTAAAGCTGGAAAAATACTGTAATAATGATATCATAAGTCTGAAAGTAAGCTGGAGTCATGAAAGTCAATAAAATACCTTTTACTGTGCCTTACTAACAATGAGAGTGACAAGTATATATATATATGATACTGCATAAAATAGGAGGCTCATGATCAAGACGGGGTACCTCGCCCGTAGTATCAATAAAACCATCCTACTCCTGGGACTGTTTCACCCGCATGGGTCTTGTGGACCCGCATGAGGTACTCCTCGCATCATGGGTAGCAAATACACGGAACAGGTGGTATAACGATCTTGGGGACTTTCCCCTCAGATATACTCTTACCCTGAAGCAGATGGTATAACGATCTTGGGGCTGTAATCCTCAGATATACTCTTACACTGGAGCAGATGGTATAACGATCTTGGGGCTTGCCCCTCAGATATACTCTTACACTGGTGCAGATGGTATAACGATCTTGGATCTGCCCCTCAGATATACTCTTACACTGGAGAAGGTGGTATGACGATCTTGGGGCTTACCCCTCAGACATACTCTTACCCTGGAGAAGGTGGTATAACGATCTTGGGGCTTACCCCTCAGATATACTCTTACCCTAACTCAAACTGTCATCATATCATAATCATAAATAAGTTAAGAAAACTTATAACTTCTTATTAGCCTTGTTCATATACCCTCTCATTTTAGTTTACTTAAGGCACTTAATCATATCTTTAATAAAAGAAAACCAGAATTTAACCCAGTACCACATACTTGACTCTTTTAAAAATGACTCTTTATACATAAAACTCTTGGGCAATTGATGCCTTAAACCAATTTGCCTCTTCATATACTTATCTTACTTTTAGAGTAAATCTCTTCTCATTAACCTTTTATGAAGCTAATAAACCAACTTCCCATAAAGTTGTTATATTAACTCTATACTTTAGTAAAATCATACTTTTTCCCTAACCAAGGGATTTATACATTCTTAAAACGAAACAAGTCATTATATACTCAAACAAGTAAGAATACCAAATCTTGTACGTCTACCATACTACATAGTTTCATCTATTCATGCTCAAGAGATAGGAAAACTTCACATACCTCTTTGGTCAATCCACTTGCTAAGCTCAACTACCGCAAGTAATATTTCAACCTATAATAATCATGATACGTTTGTTAACCTCTAATCTCAAAGTAGAACAATCTAATTTCAAGGCCACTAAATTCTATGGAAAATTGGGCAGCATTTCCTTTGTTTCTACTCACTTTGCCACCTTTCTCAAGGCCGAATTTATCATCAAAAACACCACATTTAAGGTTCAATCAATCCAACAATTCAAAGGGGATTACATACCCAAAATTCTGCCCATATGTTTACAATAATTCACTTAACAATTCTAAGGTAGTTTTTAGGCTACAACATGCTCATAATCTCTTCTTAACCCATTCTTCATATCCAAACCACATTTTCTAGCATGCAATGACTCTAAGAGCATTATTTTACTACCACAAGTCCTTTCTTCTTAACATGCAAAACTAAATCTAAAGGAAGAATCATTACCTTAAAGTTTTAGCCAAAACTTACTCCAAATATTGCTAGCTTCCTTGCCAAGAACACCACCACAACAATGCCAACAAGCTAGCTACAAGCTTCTTTTTTGGTTCTAAACTATTCAGATTTTTCTTGGGTTTTTAGAGAGAAGGAGGAGCTGATTTTTAGAGAGAGGAAGGTGTTTGAGAGATGACCAAGTCTACAAGACTTGGCCAATATAAGCCATGCAAGCAAAATCAGATGGGGACACTTGTCACCCTCCCATGGCCTTTTAAAGAGAAATCAGACTTACCTAGTTTTCGCCCAAAATCGCCTCGGCGCGCGGCCTGCGCGCGCGGCTGCGACTCTGCGGACCCTCGGATCTTCGGCGCGCCTGCTTCCGGCGCCGCGGCGCTGAAACTTCAGCGACCCTACAGCACTTTAGGCGCCGCGGCCCTGTCGCCCTTGTCCGAAACACATTTCTGTCCGACTGCGCGCTGAACTTGTAATTCTCATAACTTTCTACTCCGACGTCCTATCGACGAACGGTTGGTTGCGTTGGAATCTAGACTCAACGAACTACGCCTTAGGCCTTTGAACCACTTAGGAACTCTCAATGCACCGGGTCATAACCCGCCTTAAAGTTGACTAAAAACCCGCACGGAATAATCCGTCAACCTATCCTTTGAAAATTTTAAGTCTTACATTCTTTCGTACGCTCTCATACGTAGGGTCAGAACTACGGGGTATAACAGCAGTTTTGATGGACTGTTTTGTGGTATAAAATTGCTAGAAAATCAGCCACCAACATGTATGTTTAATGTGGATAAATGGTTAATGAAAGTCCTAAAGAGTAAGGGTGTTAAAGGCTTCACATTGTACCCTTAATGTTGTTAATTTATGGACTATTATTGTGGACTGTTTTAATGTGATTGTAGGGCAAAATTTTACACGTCAAGTTAGGCGTGTAATCCCCTTTGGTTAACTGTTGGTTATGCCCTTAAATGTGGTTTGTTGGTTGATGAATTCGGGCATTGGAAAAGGTGGAAAAGTACGTAGAAACAAAGAAAGTGCTACCCAAATTTCCGTAGAATAAGAGGGAAATTTTTTGGTATAAGTCTTATACTAGTAAGTATGATATTGATAGAAGTGTTATCGTCATTATAGGTTGAAGTACTACGTGTAGCATATTCTACTTGGAATGTGAAATAGAAGATAAGGTTGAAGTACATTGGAGCGTATTGCTACTTGTCATGTTGGTTAGTCGTCACGAGGTATGTGAACTATCCTTCCTTCTTTTGACATGATTATTTGGAAAGCCTATGTGACTTGATTTCTAAAGTTAAGAGATTTTATTTAAAGTTATGAGACTTGATTTCTTTAAAAGATTATGAGACTTTATTTTTTAAGTTGTGGGACTTATTTCTAGAGTTAAGAGATTTGATTTATTTTGAAAGTTATAGTACTTGATTTTAAAGAGATAAGAGTAACGTGATAGGAAAGAACGAGTCCTTGACATGAAAAGAGACTAAGTGATAAGGCAAAAATCTAGATTTCGGGTACAGGGCCGCGGCTCCAAGTGTCAGGGCCGCGGTCGGTAACTTCAGAGGACTGCAGATGTTTCGACGCCGCGGCGCCCTAGTACAGGGCCGCGGTGCTGCCTCTTCTGAAGGGGGGGGGGAGGTTCGTCAGGGGGCGGGATGGTGTTTCAATGCCACTGTATAGACCCTAGTGAGTACAAGTGACTTGATGATTAAAAGAATAGGTTACTTGAAGTTAAACGTACACTTAACTTGATTTTAGAAAGTGGAAGTGTCTTGATATTACGGGTGTTAGAATCTTGGGGTCTTATAAAGGAAAGAATGTACGGTGAATGTACATAGTACTTTTGGGTTTAACACCCTTATATTGCATGATGTGATTCTTTGTATAAAGAATAGATGTACGTAGTACTTTGGGTTCAACTCCCTTACATGACGTGATAATGCCTTGGTTGTATTAAAAGGAAAGATGTGGTAGTGCTTTAGTTTTCTAGAAATGAAAGTGTTATAACAGCTTTATGGGAAGTTTGTTATAACAAGGTTTGTGGAAAGTCAAGAGAGGGTTTAAAATGTTGAAAGGAAATCATGTGAGAATGTCCATGATTAAGTCCTTAATATAGTACATGATACGCGACACTTTGATTTTCAAAGATGTTTTAAAGTAATACGTGATGGGTAGTGCCTTGATTTGCCAAAATCATGTCTTAGAAAGATACTTGGTATGATAAGTGTCTTGATTTTCTAAACGATGGTTTCAAAATGATACATGTATTGGATCCTACTTCCTAGTGATACATGTAGTACTTGGCTTTTCTAAATGGAAATTTAGTTTATAAAGTGAATGTACGACGGACGTACAATTGTTATAATGGACTTTAATCCTTAGTGATGCAAGGTGTGATAGTGCCTTGGTGTTATAAAATGAACGACTTGTTAGTGTCTTGTTTGTTTTAGAAAAGAAGGCATGATATTGTCTTGGTTATTTTAGAAAGGAAGGCATGATATTGTCTTGTTTGTTTTAAAAGGAAGGCATGGTATTGTCTTGATTATTTTAGAAAGGAAGGCATGGTATTGTCTTGTTTGTTTTAAAAGGAAGGCATGGTATTTCCTTGGTTGTTTAAAAAGATGGTGCATTCATTTTGTCTAATGAGAGTTAAAGATTACTTAACTTGCGTATGTTGTTCATGATAGCCATTAGTGCTAGTGTTATAAGTATAATTGCGGGGTAAAACCCCAAGACATTATACATATCTGTGGATTTGCTCTCCACGATGCGAGTATTGCGTATATGCTCATTGCGGGGTCCGTAGGGCCTAAGCGGGTGAAATAGTCCTGTGCGGGTGAAATAGTCCTATGCGGGGCAAATTATCCTATGCGGGTCCACAAAGTTGGTCGTCCGTGGCCCCTGAAGGGCTTCTTAGTTATTTCCATTTTTTCCGTTGGTTATTGATAGACTATGTGTAGCCTTCGGGTATTATTAGACTTCTATTTTCATACTTGTTAGTGCTCTTGTACCCGTTTGACCAGATTTTGGTGGATTTCGTATTTAAGACTTAATAACTTCTTTTCGTTATTTTATTTTCCGCTGATTAATTTGTTATTGAGGATGTGGTTCGCCTACTCGGGGGAATAGGGTAGGTGTCATCACGACTCGTGATTTGGGTCGTGACAAAGTTGGTATCAGATGTAACGATCCGTTTGGTCGTTTAACACTTTAAAACTACGAAAAGGGTGTGGGACTACGTGGTAATTATTTATATGATTTTTTTAATATATGAAATGGGGCATGAAATTAATTAAGTGAGTAAGTGGGCCAAGACCACTACTCTGTGGGTAGGGCACGGTGTTGTACAAAAGAAAAGAGAGGGGAGAACGCAGCAAGCAACAAAACAAAGGGACGAGAAGGACAAAAATAATAATAGCTGGTGTAAAAATATAGACGATAAGAAACATAGGAACGTTATTAGGTATATAATTAAAATATAGAAGAAAGAATATAAGGTAAAACAACAAGAAACATAAAGAGGTAAAATTATACAATAATAAAACGTGAGCAGGAGCAAAAAACGTGAAGAGCAAAAAGAAAGAAAAGAAAGAGGCGAAAAAAGGAAAAGGGGGAGGATAAAACCCTAGCAGCAAAAGAAAATAAAGAAAACTCTAGTAGCTAGACGAGGAGAAAACGCTCAATTAAATTCAGGTTAGATTATATGTTCTATGGTTGAGTTAATATATTCATGATCTTTATAATGATGTGTTGTAGAATGAAATAAAATTTCTAAAGAAGTCATTACACGAAAATTCCATAATCAGTTTGAACAAGAGAAACTTGAGGAATTATCATGGAATAATGATTGCAGCAGCTTGTAAAACGTGAAAACTGTATAAATCTGTAGAAAAATATATAAGTATGGGCTGAATGAAAGATGGATATTACTCTGTTCCCGTCAGTTTGATATCTTACAGATATAAATCCGACTTATGGTTTGAAAGTTATGACTGTATAAATTTTCTGCCTCGTTTTACCGAAACCCAGGGGACATAGAATATAAAACGTTAAACTGTACAATTTCGTAAGGAATATGAAAATATGTGTTATACCCCGTAGTTCTGACCCTACGTATGAGAGCGTACAAAAGCATGTAAGACTTAAAATTTTCAAATGATAGGTTGACGGATTATTCCGGACGGGTTTTAGCCAACTTTGGGGCGGGTTATGACCCGATTTATTGAGAGTTCCTAAGTATTTTTAAAGCCTAGGGCGTAGTTCGTTGAGTCTAGATTCCAACGCAACCAACCGTTCGTCGATAGGACGTCGGAGTAGAAAGTTATGAGAGTTACAAGTTCAGCGCCGCGATCGCGTAAATGCGTTTCGAGCAAAGCGGCGAGGCGCGGCGCCGGATCTGACGCGGCGCCTAAAGTCTTGAGGGTCGCTGAAGTTTCAGCGCCGCGCCTGAGCAGCAGCGGCGCGAAAGTCCAGAGCCGGAGGTTTGGCGCTTGGCCGTGGCAGCATGGCGCAGGCGGGATTTTTGGGCGGAAAAAACTTAGAAAAGTCGATTTCTCTTTTAAAAGGCCATGGGAGGGTGATAAGTGTCCCCATCCGATTTTGCTTGCATGGCATATTGACCAAGTCTTGTAGACTTGGTCATCTCTCAAACATCTTCCTCTCTCTAAAAATCAGCTCCTTCTCTCTAAAAACCCAAGAAAAATCTGAAAGTTAAGAACAAGAAAAGGAAGCTTGTAGCTAGCTTGTTGGCATTATTGTGGTGGTGTTCTTGGCAAGGAAGCTAGCAATATTTGGGATAAGTTTTGGCTAAACTTTAAGGTAACATTTCTTCATTTAGATTTAGTTCTAGTGTTGCATGCTTAGAAGAAAGATCTTGTGGTAGTAAAATAATGCACTTAGAGTCATTGCATGCTAGAAAATGTGGTTTGGATATGAAGAATGGGTTAAGAAGAGATTATGAGCATGTTGTAGCCTAAAAACTACCTTAGAATTGTTAAGTGAATTGTTGTAAACTTATTGGGCAGAATTTTGGGTGTGAAATCCCCTTTGAATTGTTGGATTGATTGAGCCTTAAATGTGGTGTTTTGGATGATAAATTTGGCCTTGAGAAAGGTGGCAAAGTGAGTAGAAACAAAGGAAATGCTGCCCAATTTTCCTTAGAATTTAGTGACTTTGAACTTGGATTGTTCTACATTAAGATTAAAGGTTAATAAACGTATCATGACTATTATAGGTTGAAATATTACTTGCGGTAGTTTGGACTTGGCAAGTGGATTGACCAAAGAGGTATGTGAAGCTTTCCTATCTCTTGAGCATGAATAGATGAAACTATGTAGTATGGTGAGCGACAAGATTTGGTATTCTTACTTGATTTAAGTATATAATGATTTGTTTCATTTTAAGAATGTATAATTCCCTTAGTTAGGAAAAAGTATGATTTTACTAAAGTATAGAGTTAATATAACAACTTTATGGGAAGTTGGTTTATTAGCTTCATAAAAGGTTAATGAGAAGAGATTTTCTCTAAATAAGATAAGTATGTGAAGAGGCAAATTGATTTTAAGGTATCAATTGTCCAAAGGTTCTTATGTATAAAGAAGAGTCATTGTTGAAAGAGTTGAAGCATATAGTACTTGGGTTAAACTCCCGGTGTTCTTTTATTAAAGATATGATTAAGTGCCTTAAGTAAACTAAAATGAGAGAGTATATGAACAAGACTAAAAGAAGTTATAAGTTTCTTAACTTATTTATGATATGATGTGATTTGAGATAGGGTAAGAGTATGTATGCGAGGAGCCCCAGATCGTCATACCACCTCCCGGTGTAAGAGTATGTCGAGGCGGCCCAAGATCGCCATACCATCGCTTGGTGTAAGAGTATATCGAGGCGGATCCAAGATCGTTATACCATCCGCACCGCGATATAAGAGTATATCGAGGCAAGCCCAAGATCGTTATACCATCCGCTCTAGTGTAAGAGTATATCGAGTCTGACCCAAGATCGTTATACCATCCGCCGAGGGTAAGAGTATATCGAGGAAAGTCCCCAAGATCGTTATACCACCTGTTCCGTGGATTTGCTACCCATGATGCGAGGAATACCTCATGCGAGTCCTTATGGGCTTATGCGGGTGAAATAGTCCCATGCCGGCGGGTACAGCCGATGCGAGGAGTACCTCATGCGGGTGAAATAGTCCCAGGAGTAGGATGGTTTTATTGATACTACGGGCGAGGTACCCTGTTTTGATCATGAGCCTCCTATTTTATGCAGTATTATATATATATACTTGTCACTCTCATTGTTAGTAAGACACAGTAAAAGGTATTTTATTGTCTTTCATGACTCCAGCTTGCTTTTAGACTTGATATCAGTATTACAGTATTTTTCCAGCTTTACATACTTGGTACATATTGTGTACTGACCCCCTTCCTCGGGGGCTGCGTTCATGCCGCAGGTAAGGGTAAGCAGATTGTGGATCCTCATTCTTAGGATCACTCTTCCAGTGTCAGAAGCTCCATCCCTCCGGACGCTTGTTATTTTGGTACGGATTTCCCTGATGCTATAGGTACTTTGTATATTCAGGGGGTATGGCGGGGCCCTGTCATACCGATTGATATCTTTAAGTGCGTGGTCACATTTATGTTTTGGGCTATAAGAACCGGTTGTACTATTATACTTTTGTTAAGTATGTTTTATGGAAGCGGCACTACCGTGGCGGTGATATTACCTTTTATACGTATGTGTTATGTATGTTCATTGCTATTCTCTCGACATATACACGGCGGTACCGGTAAGTACCGATCATGGCCCGAGTGGGTCGTGACAAAAGTGGTATCGAAGCGATTAGTCCTCGGAAAGTGTCCTGACCGTGTAATACAGTAGAGTCTTGATTATCGGTGTGTCGTGCACCACATCTATAATCAGGAGGCTGCAGGATATTTAGGATTGGTTTCCATTCTTTCACTCTAAGATCGTGCAATAGAGCTGAGTTATAGGTTGAATCTCCCCTGATGTTTTCCTTTATGTATCAGTTATGCCTCCACGCAAGGCAACCGCGCCCCGAGAAGGCAAAGCGGTGAGAGTCTTGCTAGTGGGGCGGAGAGTCACGAGGCACAGGCCCAATCCTTACGAAGATGATGTTTAGGCGGCGAGTTCCGTCGTCGCCCGACCTCAGCAGTTCAAAGCGTGACGCGGCCACGAGACCGCGATGCGGAGCCTCGGCTCGCGAGCAGGGAACTGTACGAGATTACGAGAGCAGTTCGATTCTTGACGGCAGCGTAGTGGCGGCGGCGCGAGCGAGCGGCCAACCCTAGGCCGACGGTTCTGGATTCGGGATTTCTGGGTTGTCACCCGAGTTCTATTGTTCGAGATTTGATGAGATCGCAGGAGTTTGTCGGTTCTGACGGACCATGCGAGTTCTTAGGGCATCGAGAGTGATGCATTATACTAGCTTCTACCGGTTCTGCGATATTGCGTTGAACTGGTTTGAGTCATGGGTATTGTCGAGGGTGAGGACGCTCTTCCGGTGATTGGGAGGAGTTCACGAGGCGTTCTAGACCACTTCTTGCCTCACGAGGTGAGAGAGCCGCGTGAATAGGTTCTTGACCTTGAGGCAGGGCGGGAGGACTATCGGGAGTCTGACACAGAGTTTGACTCCTTGGCGGATATGCACACACCATTGTGATATGGCGACGGGGTTCATAGATACGTGATGGGGCCGGACCGTCACATGATTCTGCATGCTTGGGGTGGCTCTTGGCCGAGGATGGATATTGCCAGGATGCAGCGTACGCGAGATTGAGGCGAGAGCGGGATCGCTAGATTTGGGCGGCCTAAGAGGCGAGACATCGGGTTCTCGTGGCGATTTTGGCGGGCGGCCTCGGCGAACTAGACCCACCTTCCGGCCCGGCCAGAGTGCTCCTTCCGCGATTTCCGGCGGGAGGTCGTCAGCGAGGTTATTGAGAGCGGTCGAGGGCTCGGGGCGTCGAGTTTTCGGAGGCGAGAGACCGGCGACTGTCGAGACCACCTACCTCTCGGTGCGTTCGATCGCGGTAGGTCTCATCCGGCGAGTGCCGTATGGGTTCGAGATCATGTTACTCTTGTGGCGGCAGGCCCGTCGAAGAAGATTGTCCGTCCTTGGCGGCGGAGCATTACTGTTCAGCGGCGGTGCATTCTTTGGATCTTCATCTTCGATGGTTAGACGCCGGAGCGAGTACTTATGGGCGGCCAGCGGCGAGAGGTCGTGGTAGGGGTTCGATTCTAGCGGTCCTCGAGCGCATATATGCTATGTCGGTCGACAGACCGTGAGGCGTCGCGGATGTAAATCCGCAGTACATTATTGGTTTCTTCTTTGTGATGTATATGCTTTGATAGATCCGAGTTCTACCTTGTCCTACATATCTCCTCATATTGCGGTAGAATAGGGATAGAGCACGAGTCCATAAGACCTTTTGAGGTGGCTACGCCCGATAGGTGATTCGATGGTAGGCGGCGAGTGTATAAGGCTTGTCTGTGACTATAGATAGCCGTCGGACTCTGGACTTGATAGAGTTGGATATGACGGACTTTGATGTGATTATGGGTATGGATTGGCTAGCATCTTGCTATGCTAACGTGGGTATGAGAGAGATTAGTTCGGTTCGGTTTCGTGGCCGATTATCGAGTGGAAGGGAATCTGCATCGCCAGGGTAAGTTTATTTCTTACCTCAAGGCTAGGAAGATGGTGCGAAAAGGGTACATCTATCATATGGTTCGGTATTAGACATCGAGAAGTCGAGGACCTTGATCGATTCCGTCGTTAGAGTGTTTCGGGCGTATTCGGATGAGCTTGGGTATCCTCCCGAGAGGAGATTGAGTTTTGCATTGACTTGGCGCGGATACTCGACCGATATCTATTCCGCCATACGAGGATGGCACCCGGTGAAGAGTTGAAGGACCGGTGAAAGATTTCTTTGGAGAAAGGCTTTATTAGGCCAAGTGTTTCTCCTTGGGAGCACCGATATTGTTTGTGAAGAAGAAGGATGGGGCCAGCTGCGTATGTGTATTGATTCTGACGGTGAACAAAGTGACTATCAAACAGATATCCTCCCCGGGATTGACGATTTGTTTGACCATTGCGGTGCAAAGTGTTTTCCAAGATAGACTGCGGTGCAGTTATCATCAGTGCGAGTTAGAGAGATAGATATCCCAAAGACTACATTCGGGACCGGTATGGGCACTATGAGTTGAGGTGATGTCTTTCGGGTTGACAACGCCAAAGGTATTCATGGATTTGATGAATAGGGTGTTGAGCCATTCTTGGATATGTTCGTTATAGTTTTCATTGATGATATCTTGGTGTATTCGCGCGAGCGAGAGCAAGCGGTCATTTGAGGCGGTATTAGAGTCCTCCGAGGCCGGCGATTGTATGCCAAGTTCTCGAAGTGTGAGTTAGTGGCGTCGGTGGCTTTCTTAGGGCATGTTATCGGGGCGATGGTATTCGGGTTGATCTGGCGAAGATTGAAGCGATCAAGACATGGCGGACCAGCTACCAAGCGGAGTGCGCAACTTTGGGCCTTGCGAGTTATTATCGGTTTGTAGAAGTTTGCTTCTATTTCACCTTTGACTAAAGCGACTCGGAAAGCGGCTATGTTCCTGGGCGGATACTTGTGAGAAAGTTTTGGTTGCTAAAGGAGAAGTTGGCGACCGCCCGGTTCTTACTCTTCGGAGGGCTTAGATGGATATGTGGTTTATTGTGACGCGTCAGGTGTCGGGCTTGGGTGCGTGCTGATGCAGCACGGCAGAGTTATAGCTTATGCATCTCGACAACTTAGGAAGCATGAGAAGAACTATCCCACGCATGACTTGAGTTAGCGTGATGATTCATGCCTTAAAGATCTGGAGACATTATTTATATGGAGTTCATGTGGACATTTACACAGACCACAAGAGTCTCCAGTACATCTTCAGCCAGAGGGAGCTGAACTTGCGGCAGAGACGGTGGTTGGAGCTACTTAAGGATTACGATGTTGATATTCTATACCACCTAGGGAAGGCGATGTGGTTGCGGATGCCCTTAGTCGCGGTCGATAGGTAGTGCATCGATGTTCAGCCAGAGAAGAGGGACATGGTCCGAGAGTTACATCAGTTAGCGAGCCTTGGGGTTCGTTTGGTTGATTCTGATAGTGAGGGAATTCGGGTTCGAGAGGTTGCCGAGTCTTCTATCGTCAAGGAGGTAAAGAGGCGACAATATGAGGATCCGATTTTGGTACGGTACCGAGATGCCGCTGTTCAGAAGGATAAGAGTTTGTTTGAGGTAGCACCTGATGGGGTGCTAAGATTTGAGGGCCGGTTGTGTGTTCCCGATGTAGCGAGGACTTCGTCGGCGGTGCAGAGGCACACGGTGCTCGTTATTCTATTCATCGGTCGACTAAGATGTACCATGACCTCGAATCGTGTATTGGTGGGATGGCCTAAAGAGGGGCGTTGCGGAGTTCGTGGCGCGTGCGAATTGTCGTGAGTTAAGATTGAGCACGAAGCGGTGGTACATTGCAGCTATTGATATTCCGACTTGGAAGTGGGAGGTGATAAATATGGATTGTATTACGGGGCTACCTACCACTCGGAGGAAGCATGATTCCATTTGGGTGATTGTCGACGGTGTGAAATCAGCCCATTTTCTTCGATCGAACAGCGTTCTCGGTGAGACTATGCGATTATATATTAGAGATTGTGAGGCGCACGGAGTCGGTGTCGATTATATCGAGATAGAGGAGCCGGTTCTCGGCTAACACGGAGGTCTTTTGAAGGATTAGGGACACATGTGAGTCTCGATGCGGCGTTTCACCTCGGTGATCGACGGACGGGCCGAGCGCACTATCGAACACGAGGATATGCTGCGGGCTTGTGTTATTGATTTCAGGGGTAGCTGGGAGGATCATTTGCCTCTTGTGGAGTTTGCTTACAACAACAGCTACCATTCCAGTATTCAGATGGCGCCTTATGAGGCCTTATATGGGAGAAAGTGCAGGTCACCGATAGGCTGGTTCGAGGTGGGAGAAGTCCAGTTAGTCGGGCCAGACTTAGTTCAGCAGGCAGTGGATAAGGTGAAGCTTATCCAGGAGCGATTGTTGGCAGCTCAGAGTCGGCAAAAGTCGTATCACGGATCATCGGCGCCGACACTTGGACTTCGAGATAGATGCTTGGGTTTGTCTAAAAGTATCGCCCATGAAGGGCGTGATGAGATTTGGAAAGAAGGGGAAGCTTAGCCCAAGGTACATTGGGCCGTATCAGATTGTCCGTAGGGTAGGCAAGGTTGCCTATGAGTTAGATCTTCCGTCCGATTTGGAGGCGGTGCATCCAGTTTTTCATGTGTCTATGTTGCGGAAATGTATTGGAGATCCATCTAGAGTGCACCCGGTTCAGGATGTCCAAGTGACAGAGGAGTTATCGTATGAGGAGAGTCCCATAGCGATACTCGATCGTCGAGTTAGCGACGAGCGAAAGATGTGGCTTCCGTCAAGGTCTATGGCGGAGCAACAGGAGGAAATGACATGGGAAGCGAGAGGGCGATATGATGAAGAAGTATCCTCACTTATTCCCTATACCTCGGGTAACCTACTTTCACCTTGTTAGTTTTGATTGATAAGTTCGCTTAAGTGCATTTGTGGCTCGTGGAGCTTATATTTTTTTGCAAAGGAGTAGTTGAGAGGGTCTATGTCGATAATATGATTTGTGTAAGCCTAGAAGGAACATTCGGGACGAATGTTTCTAAGGGGGGGAGAATGTTATACCCCGTAGTTCTGACCCTACGTATGAGAGCGTACGAAAGCATGTAAGACTTAAAATTTTCAAAGGATAGGTTGACGGATTATTCCGGACGGGTTTTAGTCAACTTTGGGGCGGGGTCTGACCCGATTCAGTGAGAGTTCCTAAGTATTTGTAAAGCCTAGGGCGGAGTTCATGGAGTCTAGAGTCCAACGCACCCAACCGTTAAATCGATAGGGCGTCAGTAGAAAGTTATGAGAGTTACAAGTTCGTGCGATCGGGCGAAATGCGTTTGAGCAAAGCGGCGAGCGCGCGCGGATGCGAGCGCGGCGCCTAAAAATCGAGGGTCGCTGAAGTTTCAGCGCCTGGCTGTAAGAAAGCGAGGGCGCGCCGAAAGTCCGCAGAGCCGGAGGTTTCAGTGCGCCCGAGGCGGATTTTGGGCGGAAAAACTTAGGAAAGTCTGATTTCTCTTTTAAAAAGGCCACGGGAGGGTGACAAGTGTCTCCCCCCCATCTGATTTTGCTTGCATGGCTTATATTGACCACGTCTTGTAGACTTGGTCATCTCTCAAACATCTTCCTCTCTCTAAAAATCAGCTCCTCCTTCTCTCTAAAAACCCAAGAAAAATCTGAAAGTTAAGAACAAGAAAAGGAAGCTTGTAGCTAGCTTGTTGGCATTATTGTGGTGGTGTTCTTGGCAAGGAAGCTAGCAATATTTGGGATAAGTTTTGGCTAAAACTTTAAGGTAACATTTCTTCCTTTAGATTTAGTTCTAGTGTTGCATGCTTAGAAGAATGATCTTGTGGTAGTAAAATAATGCACTTAGAGTCATTGCATGCTAGAAAATGTGGTTTGGATATGAAGAATGGGTTAAGAAGAGATTATGAGCTTGTTGTAGCCTAAAAACTACCTTAGAATTGTTAAGTGAATTGTTGTAAACTTATTGGGCAGAATTTTGGGTGTGAAATCCCCTTTGAATTGTTGGATTGATTGAGCCTTAAATGTGGTGTTTTGGATGATAAATTTGGCCTTGAGAAAGGTGGCAAAGTGAGTAGAAACAAAGGAAATGCTGCCCAATTTTCCTTAGAATTTAGTGACTTTGAACTTAGATTGTTCTACATTAAGATTAAAGGTTAATAAACGTATCATGACTATTATAGGTTGAAATATTACTTGCGGTAGTTTGGACTTGGCAAGTGGATTGACCAAAGAGGTATGTGAAGCTTTCCTATCTCTTGAGCATGAATAGATGAAACTATGTAGTACGGTGAGCGTCTGAGATTTGGTATTCTTACTTGATTTAAGTATATAATGACTTGTTTCATTTTAAGAATGTATAATTCCCTTAGTTAGGGAAAAGTATGATTTTACTAAAGTATAGAGTTAATATAACAACTTTATGGGAAGTTGGTTTATTAGCTTCATAAAAGGTTAATGAGAAGAGATTTTCTCTAAATAAGATAAGTATGTGAAGAGGCAAATTGATTTTAAGGTATCAATTGTCCAAAGGTTTTTATGTATAAAGAAGTCATTGTTGAAAGAGTTGAAGCATATAGTACTTAGGTTAAACTCCCGGTGTTCTTTTATTAAAGATATGATTAAGTGTCTTAAGTAAACTAAAATGAGAGAGTATATGAACAAGACTAAAAGAAGTTATAAGTTTCTTAACTTATTTATGATATGATGTGATTTGAGATAGGGTAAGAGTATATGCGAGGCAAGCCCCAGATCGTCATACCACCTCCTCGGATGTAAGAGTATGCGAGGGCCGGCCAGATCGTCATACCATCCGCCCGGTGTAGAGTATATCGAGGCGGATCCAAGATCGTTATACCATCCGCACCAAGATAAGAGTATATCGGGGCAAGCCCCAGATCGTTATACCATCTACTCTAGTGTAAGTATATCCGAGGTCTGACCCAAGATCGTTATACCATCCGCCTGGGGTAAGAGTATATCGAGGAAAGTCCCCAGATCGTTATACCACATTAGTGGATTTGCTACCCATGACGCGAGGAATACCTCACGCGAGTCCTTATGGGCTTACGCGGGTGAAATAGTCCCATGCGGCTGGTGCAGCCGATCGAGGAAGTACCTAAATGCGGGTCACGGGACCCGTGCGGGTGAAATAGTCCCGTGAGTAGGATGGTTTTTATTGATACTACAGGCGAGGTACCTGTTTTGATCATGAGCCTCTATTTTAAAGATTATATATATATACTTGTCACTCTCATTGTTAGTAAGGCACAGTAAAAGGTATTTTATTGTCTTTCATGACTCCAGCTTGCTTTTAGACTTGATATCAGTATTACAGTATTTTTCCAGCTTTACATACTTGGTACATATGTATGCGACCCCTTCCGGGCTGCGTTCACGCTGCGGTAAGGTATGATTGTGGATCCTCATTCTTAGGATCACTCTTCCGATGTCGAGCTCCATCCCTCGGACGCTTGTTATTTTGGTGGATTTCCACGATCTTATAGGTACTTTGTATATTCAGGGGGTATGGCGGGGCCCTGTCCCGCCACAGTTGATATCTTTAGAGGTCTGTGGTCACATTTATGTTTTGGGCTATAAGAACCAGTTGTACTATTATACTTTTGTTAAGTATGTTTTATGGAAGACAGTCTTACCGGCTGGCCAGTGATGTTACCTTTTTTATACGTATGTGTTATGTATGTTCCGCTGCTATTCTCTGACATATACCTGACAGGGTACCCCGGTAGGGTACCGGTCATGGCCCCGGGGATGGATCGTGACAATATGGAATACATGAAAGTTGTAGATATCTTTGTTCCCGTCAGTTTGATATCTTACATAGATAAATCCGACATGTGGTTTGAAAGATATGACTGTTCAAAGTTCAGTCTTGTTTTACCAAAAAATTCTGGAAAGTAGAAAGAAAGGAATGTTATTTGAAATTCCTGAAGTTATGCTAATATTTTTATATGTGTAGGGGTTTAGTCATATAATTGAAATGGTAAATAAATATTGTTGATATAAAGATAGAAATATGGGTGTCCTTAGATTCGTATTATAATGTAGGTCACATATTTTCTAGATTTTAATCGTTCAGAGACTCTACGCAATGGGAAGACATTGGTTGATTGTTCATGGAACCCGTTCGACATTGAGGTAGGTTATGGTTTACTTGAGTTAGACTCTGATTAGAAAATTGTATGTAGTTGTAGGAATTGACGGGGATAGCATGATAGGCCTTCGGGCATGAAGTGGAGTTGAATTATAATTACGTTGGTTTCGTCACTTTTATGTGACTTGTCTTCATATGTGTTACTTTTCTTTGATTATCATATGATTGTATGTTAGTGCTTGTGTTGAGACTTGATATCATGCCTGACATTCTTTTCATATTATTTGTGATAATTTATGGCCTCCGAGGTTTCTGCTGGAGAGCGTGAGTGATTGGCCTCCGAGGTTTTTGTCGGAGAGCGTGAGTGATTGGCCTCCGAGGTTTCTGTCGGAGAGCGTGAGTGATTGGCCTCCGAGGTTTCTGCCGGAGAGCGCGAGTGATTGGCCTCCGTGGTTTATGCCGGAGAGCATGAGTGATTGATGGCCTACGAGGTTCTATTCGAAGAGCACGAGTGGTACATGGACTTCGCGGGTCCTCCATACGTCATGGCTTGAAGGCACTGCCATAGCATGTGTGTACGAGAGTGGAGTGAGTGAGAGAAGTGACTATTGCATTGCATTGCATTCATCTACTCTTATAATTGACTGATCATTTGGTGAAATTATATCTATCTTGGTTGATTCACGATTTTTTTACACTTTACCTGTTTATGATACGTGACCATGCCTATTTGTTCTATGAGCTACTTGTTAGTTTCAACTTCTTCATGCGTTATCTAATCACTGTCGGCCTATGATGCTTACCGGTACTAGTGTTGTATTGATACTACTCTTGCTGCACTTTTGTTGAGTGCAGAGTACGATCCAGGTTCCAGTTCTACGCTCCGTGGCTGATTCGCGATGTGGACATATTCTAATCATTCAGGGTGAGCTACTTGGTCGTCCGTGGCCCCTGAAGGGCTTCTTAGTTATTTCCATTTTTTTCGTTGGTTATTGATAGACTATGTGTAGCCTTCGGGTATTATTAGACTTCTATTTTCGTACTTGTTAGTGCTCTTGTACCCGTTTGACCAGATTTTAGGGGATTTCGTATTTAAGACTTAATAACTTCTTTTCGTTATTTTATTTTCCGCTGATTAATTTGTTATTGAGGATGTGGTTCGCCTACTCGGGGGAATAGGGTAGGTGTCATCACGACTCGTGATTTGGATCGTGACAAAGTTGGTATCAGATGTAACGACCCGTTTGGTCGTTTAACACTTTAAAACTATGAAAAGGGTGTGGGACTACGTGGTAATTATTTATATGATTTTTTTAATTTATAAAATGGGGCATGAAATTAATTAAGTGAGTAAGTGGGCCAAGACCACTACTCTGTGGGTAGGGCACGGTGTTGTACAAAAGAAAAGAGAGGGGAGAACGCAGCAAGCAGCAAAACAAAGGGACGAGAAGGACAAAAATAATAATAGCTGGTGTAAAAATATAGACGATAAGAAACATAGGAACGTTATTAGGTATATAATTAAAATATAGCAGAAAGAATATAAGGTAAAACAACAAGAAACATAAAGAGGTAAAATTATACAATAATAAAACGTGAGCAGGAGCAAAAAACGTGAGGAGCAAAAAGAAAGAAAAGAAAGAGACAAAAAAGGAAAAGGGGGAGGATAAAACCCTAGCAGCAAAAGAAAATAAAGAAAACTCTAGTAGCTAGACGAGGAGAAAACGCTCAATTAAATTCATGTTAGATTATATGTTCTATGGTTGAGTTAATATATTCATGATCTTTATAATGATGTGTTGTAGAATGAAATAAAATTAATAAAGAAGTCATTATACGAAAATTCCATAATCAGTTTGAACAAGAGAAACTTGAGGGATTATCATGGAATAATGATTGCAGCAGCTTGTAAAACGTGAAAACTGTATAAATCTGTAAAGAATATATAAGTATGGGCTGAATGAAAGATGGATATTACTCTGTTCCCGTCAACTTGATATCTTACAGAGATAAATCCGACTTATGGTTTGAAAGTTATGATTGTTTAAATTTTCGGCCTCGTTTTACCGAAACCCAGTGGACATAGAATATAAAACGTGAAAACTGTACAATTTCGTAAGGAATATGAAAATATGGAATACATGAAAGTTGTAGATATCTTTGTTCCCGTCAGTTTGATATCTTACAGAGATAAATCCGACATGTGGTTTGAAAGATATGACTGTTCAAATTTCTGTCTTGTTTTACCAAAAAATTCTGGAAAGTAGAAAGAAAGGAATGTTATTTGAAATTCCTGAAGTTATGCTAATATTTTTATATGTGTAGGGGTTTAGTCATATAATTGAAATGGTAAATAAATATTGTTGATATAAAGATAGCAATATGGGTGTCCTTAGATTCGTATTATAATGCAGGTCATATATTTTTTAGATTTTAATCGTTCAGAGACTCTACGCAATGGGAAGACATTGGTTGATTGTTCATGGCACCCGTTCGGCATTGAGGTAGGTTATGGTTTACTTGAGTTAGACTCTGATTAGAAAATCGTATGTAGTTGTAGGAATTGACGGAGATAGCATGATAGGCCTTCGGGCATGAAGTGGAGTTGAATTATAATTACGTTGGTTTCGTCACTTTTATGTGACGTGTCTTCATATGTGTTACTTTTCTTTGATTATCATCTGATTGTATGTTAGTGCTTGTGTTGAGACTTGATATCATGCCTGACATACTTTTCATATTATTTGTGATAATTTATGGCCTCCGAGGTTTCTGCCGGAGAGCGTGAGTGATTGGCCTCCGAGGTTTTTGTCGGAGAGCGTGAGTGATTGGCCTACGAGGTTTCTGTCGGAGAGCGTGAGTGATTGGCCTCCGTGGTTTCTGCCGGAGAGCGTGAGTGATTGGCCTCCGTGGTTTATTCCGGAGAGCATGAGTGATTGATGGCCTACGAGGTTCTATTCGAAGAGCACGAGTGGTACATGGACTTCGCGGGTCCTCCATACGTCATGGCTTGAAGGCACTGCCATAGCATGTGTGTACGAGAGTGGAGTGAGTGAGAGAAGTGACTATTGCATTGCATTGCATTCATCTACTCTTATAATTGACTGATCATTTGGTGAAATTATATCTATCTTGCTTGATTCACGATTTTTTTACACTTTACCTGTTTATGATACGTGACCATGCCTGTTTGTTCTATGAGCTACTTGTTAGTTTCAACTTCTTCATGCGTTATCTAATCACTGTCGGCCTATGATGCTTACCGGTACTAGTGTTGTATTGATACTACTCTTGCTGCACTTTTGTTGAGTGCAGAGTACGATCCCGGTTCCAGTTCTACGCTCCATGGCTGATTCGCGAGGTGAACATCTTCTAATCATTCAGGGTGAGCTACTTGGTCGTCCGTGGCCCCTGAAGGGCTTCTTAGTTATTTCCATTTTTTTCGTTGGTTATTGATAGACTATGTGTAGCCTTCGGGTATTATTAGACTTCTATTTTCGTACTTGTTAGTGCTCTTGTACCCGTTTGACCAGATTTTAGGGGATTTCGTATTTAAGACTTAATAACTTCTTTTCGTTATTTTATTTTCCGCTGATTAATTTGTTATTGAGGATGTGGTTCGCCTACTCGGGGGAATAGGGTAGGTGTCATCACGACTCGAGATTTGAGTCGTGACAAAGTTGGTATCAGAGCTTCTAGGTTAGTCGGTCTAATGAGTACAAAATCAATGTCTAGTAGATTCTTGCGGATTGGTACGTAGGCGTCCGTACCCATCCTCGAGAGGCTATAGGACATTTAGGAAACACTCCACTTCTCTTCTCTTTTCGTGCGAGTTCAATCCGATTGGTATCTGACTCATTCCATTCGTGCTAGTTCAGTCTGATTGGTATCTGGTTCATTCTTTTCGTGCGAGTTTAATCAGATTGGTATTTTATCCTCGTTCTTCTTTTTTCTGACTGATAGTGGGGACATGTTTTTGGGTTTAGAAATGAGGAGTCAATTGTGACTTTTCTTGATTTGGAAAGTGTGTTTCAGTGTTGATGACACTTGATTAGATCCAAACCAGTGGGGTGGATTTATGGTTCTGACTCTTTGGTTTAGTGATATTCTGGAGAATGGTAGTAGCAGTGCAAAATATCGCATTAATCGACATACCCTCCAAATCTAGTTACTTGGGTGTTGGAGGAGTGTTTCTATGGTTTACTTGAGTTAGACTCTGATTAGATAATTGTATGTAGTTGTAGGAAGTGACGAGGATATCATGATATGCATTCGGGCATGAAGTGGAGCTGAATTATAATTACGTTGGTTTTATCACTTTTATGTGACTTGTCTTCATATGTGTTACTTTTTGTGATTATCATCTGATTGTATGTTAGTGCTTGTGTTGAGACTTGATATTATGCCTGACATACTTTCCATATTATTTGTGATGATTTATAGCCTACGAGGTTTCTGCCGGAGAGCGTGAGTGATTGGCCTCCGAGGTTTTTTACGAAGAGCGTGAGTGATTGGCCTTCGAGGTTTCTGCCGGAGAGCGTAAGTGATTGGCCTCCGAGGTTTCTGCCGGAGAGCGTGAGTGATTGGCCTCCGAGGTTTCTGCCGTAGAGCGTGAGTGATTGATGGCCTCCGAGGTTCTATCCGGAGAGCACGAGTGGTACATGGACTTCGCGGGTCCCCCATGGGTCATGGCTTGAAGGCACTGCCTTAGCATGTGTGTACGAGAGTGGAGTGAGAGAGAGAGGTGACTATTGCATTGCATTGCATTCATCCACTCTTATAATTGACTGATCATTTGGTGAAATTATATCTGTCTTGGTTGATTCTCAATTTCTTTACACTTTACCTGTTTTTGATACGTGACCATTCCTGTTTGTTCTATGAGCTACTTGTTAGTTTCAACTTCTTCATGCGTTATCTAATCACTGTCGGTCTATGATACTTACTGGTACTAGTGTTGTACTGATACTACTCTTGCTGCACTTTTTTTGAGTGCAGAGTACGATCCAGGTTCCAATTCTACGCCCCGTGGCTGATTCGCGAGGTGGACATCTTCTAGCCATTAAAGGGTGAGCTACTTGGTCGTCCGTGGCCCCTGAAGGGCTTCTTAGTTATTTCCATTTTTTTCATTGGTTATTGATAAACTATGTGTAGCCTTCGGGTACTATTAGACTTCTATTTTCAGACTTGTTAGTGTTGTTGTACCCATTTGACCAGATTTTGGGGGATTTCGTATTTAAGACTTAATAACTTCTTTTCGTTATTTTATTTTCCGCTGATTAATTTATTATTGAGGATGTGGTTTGCCTACTCGGGGGAATAGGGCAGGTGCCATCACGACTCATGATTTGGGTCGTGACAGAGTTGGTATCAGATGTAACGACCCGTTTGGTCGTTTAACACTTTAAAACTACGAAAAGGGTATGGGACTACGTGGTAATTATTTATATGATTTTTTTAATATATAGAAATGGGGCATGAAATTAATTAAGTGAGTAAGTGGGCCAAGCCCACTACCCTGTGGGTAGGGCACAGTGTTGTACAACTGAAAAAAGAGGGGAGAACGCAGCAAGCAGCAAAACAAAGGGACGAGAAGGACAAAAAATAATAATAGTTGGTGTAAAAATATAGTCGATAAGAAACATAGGAACGTTATTAGGTATATAATTAAAAGATAGCAGAAAAAATATAAGGTAAAACAACAAGAAACATAAAGAGGTAAAATTATACAATAATAAAACGTGAGCAAGAGCAAAAAACGTGAGGAGCAAAAAGTAAGAAAAGAAAGAGATGAAAAAGGAAAAGGGGAGGAGAAAACCCCAGCAACAAAAGAAAATAAAGAAAACCCTAGTAGCTAGACGAGGAGAAAACGCTCAATTAAATTCAGGTTAGATTCTATGTTCTATGGTTGAGTTAATAAATTCATGATCTTTATAATGATGTGTTGTAGAATGAAATAAAATTTCTAAAGAAGTCATTACATGGAAATTCCACAATCCGTTTGAACAAGAGAAACTTGAGGGATTATCATGGAATAATAATTACAGCAGCTTGTAAAACGTGAAAACTGTATAAATCTGTAAAGCATATATAAGTATGGGCTGAATGAAAGATGTAGAGTACCCTGTTCTCGTCAGTTTGATATCTTACGGAGAAAAATCTGACTTATGGTTTGAATGTTATAACTGTTTAAAGTTTCTGCCTCGTTTCACCGAAACCCAGGCGACACAGAATATAAACGTGAAAACAGTACAAATCCGTAAGGAATATGAAAATATGGGCTGAATGAAAGTTGTAGATCTCTTTGTTCCAGTCAGTTTGAGATCTTACAGAGATAAATCCGACCTGTGTTTTTTAAGATATGACTGTTCAAATTTCTGCCTTGTTTTACCAAAATATTCTGGAAAGTTGAAAGAAATGAATGTTATTTGAAATTCCTGAAGTTATGCTAATATTTTTATATGTGTAGGGGTTTAGTCATACAATTGAAATGGTAAATAAATATTGTTTATATAAAGATAGCAATATGGATGTCCTTAGATTCGTATTATAATGTAGTTCACATATTTTTTAGATTTTAATCGTTCAGAGGCTCTACGCAAGGGGAAGACATTGGTTGATTGTTCGTGGCACCCGTTCGACATTGAGGTAGGTTATGGTTTACTTGAGTTAGACTCTGATTAGAGAATCGTATGTAGTTGTATGAAGTGACGGGGATAGCATGATAGGCCTACGGGCATGAAGTGTAGCTGAATTATAATTACGTTGGTTTCGTCACTTTTATGTGACTTGTCTTCATATGTGTTACTTTTCTGTGATTATCATCTGATTGTATGTTAGTGATTGTGTTGAGACTTGATATCATGCCTGACATACTTTCCATATTATTTGTGATGATTTATAGCCTCCGAGGTTTCTGCCTAAGAGCGTGAGTGATTGGCCTCTGCGGTTTTTGTCGGAGAGCGTGAATGATTGGCCTCCGAGTTTTTCTGCCGTAGAGCGTGAGTGATTGGCCTCCGAGGTTTCTGTCAGAGAGCGTGAGAGATTGGCCTCCGAGGTTTCTGTCGGAGAGTGTGAGTGATTGATGGCCTCCGGGGTTCTATCCGGAGAGCACGAGTGGTACATGGACTTCGCGGGTCCCCCATGTGTCATGGCTTGAAGGCACTGCCTTAGCATGTGCGTACGAGAGTGGAGTGAGAGAGAGAGAGAGGTGACTATTACATTGTATTCATCCACTCTTATAATTGACTGATCATTTGGTGAAATTATATCTGTCTTGGTTGATTATCGATTTCTTTACACTTTACATATTTATGATACGTGACCATGCCTGTTTGTTCTATGAGTTACTTGTTAGTTTCAACTTCTTCATGCGTTATACCTATGATGCTTACCGGTACTAGTGTTGTACTGATACTACTCTTGCTGCACTTTTGTTGAGTGCAAAGTACGATCCAGGTTCCAGTTCTACGCCTCGTGGCTGATTCGCGAGGTGGACATCTTCTAGTCATTCAGGGTGAGCTACTTGGTCGTCTGTGGCCCCTGAAGGGCTTCTTAGTTATTTCCATTTTTTTTCGTTGGTTATTGATAGACTATGTGTAGCCTTCGGGTATTATTAGACTTCTTTTTCAGACTTGTTAGTGCTCTTGTACCCGTTTGACCAGATTTTGGGGGATTTCGTATTTAAAACTTAATAACTTCTTTTCGTTATTTTATTTTTCGCTGATTAATTTGTTATTGAGGATGTGGTTTGCCTACTCGGGGGAATAAGGTAGGTGCCATCACGACTCATGATTTGGGTCGAGACAGAGTTGGTATCAGATGTAACGACCCGTTTGGTCGTTTAACACTTTAAAACTACGAAAAGGGTATGGGACTACGTGGTAATTATTTATATGATTTTTTTTAATATATGAAATGGGGCATGAAATTATTTAAGTGAGTAAGTGGGCCAAGCCCACTACCCTGTGGGTAGGGCACGGTGCTGTACAAAAGAAAAGAGAGGGGAGAACGCAGCAAGAAGCAAAACAAAGGGACGAGATGGACAAAAAATAATAATAGTTGGTGTAAAAATATAGTCGATAAGAAACATTGGAACGTTATTAGGTATATAATTAAAAGATAGCAGAAAGAATATAAGGTAAAACAACAAGAAACATAAAGAGGTAAAATTATACAATAATAAAACGTGAGCAAGAGCAAAAAACGTGAGGAGCAAAAAGTAAGAAAAGAAAGAGAGGAAAAAGGAAAAGGGGAGGAGAAAACCCCAGCAACAAAAGAAAATAAAGAAAACCCTAGTAGCTAGACGAGGAGAAAACGCTCAATTAAATTCAGGTTAGATTCTATGTTCTATGGTTGAGTTAATAAATTCATTATCTTTATAATGATGTGTTGTAGAATGAAATAAAATTTCTAAAGAAGTCATTACATGGAAATTCCACAATCCGTTTGAACAAGAGAAACTTGAGGGATTATCATGGAATAATAATTACAGCAGCTTGTAAAACGTGAAAACTGTATAAATCTGTAAAGAATATATAAGTATGGGATGAATGAAAGATGTAGATTACTCTGTTCTCGTCAGTTTGATATCTTACGGAGAAAAATCCGACTGATGGTTTGAATGTTATGACTGTTTAAAATTTCTGCCTCGTTTTACCGAAACCTAGGCGACACAGAATATAAACGTGAAAACTGTACAAATCCGTAAGGAATATGAAAATATGGGCTGAATGAAAGTTGTAGATCTCTTTGTTCCAGTCAGTTTGAGATCTTACAGAGATAAATCCGACCTATGTTTTTAAAGATATGACTGTTCAAATTTCTGCCTTGTTTTACCAAAATATTCTCGAAAGTTGAAAGAAAGGAATGTTATTTGAAATTCCTGAAGTTATGCTAATATTTTTTATATGTGTAGGGGTTTAGTCATACAATTGAAATGGTAAATAAATATTGTTGATATAAAGATAGCAATATGAGTGTCCTTAGATTCGTATTATAATGTTGTTCACATATTTTCTAGATTTTAATCGTTCAGAGGCTCTACGCAAAGGGAAGACATTGGTTGATTGTTCGTGGCACCCGTTCGGCATTGAGATAGGTGATCGGTGTATTTTATATACACCTTTTGAGTCAGTTTTAGTTAGTCTTTTGTCCCGTTGTGCACATATAAGTGTTGTATTAGGATAGTTTTCTTTTCTATTGAGTCAAAGTAGTTAAAATGGTCAAATGGCGGAAAAGGAGCTAAAAGAGGGCAAAAGAGGAGATGCCAGAGCTGAAAACAGAGAAAGTGGCGAACGAGGGTGAAATCCAGACCAGCGCCGCGGCGCCTCCTGCAGTCAAAAGCAGGGCCGCGACGCCCACTATTCAGAGAGGCTGCAGAAGACTCAGCGCCGCGGCGCCAAAAGCAGGGCCGCGGCGCCTAAACACCCGAGAAGCTACAGGAGTTGCAGCGCCGCGGCGCCCTCAGACAGCAGATATCAGGGCCGCGGCGCCAAAACACCCGACGGATTGCAGAACTTCCGGCGCCGCGGCGCCGACGCGGAAAAATTAGGTTTTTGGACGAAATTCTGGGCCAGGCCTGAAGGAAAAGAGGGAGGCGGTTTTCAGCCTATAAAAGGAGAACCCTAGGCAGTTTTTAAGAGTTCCCCTTCTTGCACAACACAAGGCTTCTTGCTTAGAGATTGGAGACCATAGTATAGTAATTTCTTTTCCTTTTCTTTACTTTATTTCAGTTTTTGTATGATGAACTTTGAATTAGTTCTTGTCATATTTATGGCTAGGAACTAATTCTCTTATAGGGCTTTCCATGTTAAATCTCTAGAAACTTTTGTTATGAGTTAATGCATGCTTATGGTTATTTTTCTTATTGTGAGATATATCCAATATTTGAGTTGAATTCTTGGTAATTAATTGACAACTAATTATCACTATATGATTTCTAATCAGATTCCGAAAGGGGGGGATTGTGAATATGCTGTAAGTTGGGTAGACATTCTTGGATTGGGGATGAAAATACCTCAATTATTTATGTAGCGTTAATGAGAGGCTTAACAACCCTAATTTTGCGCATTGTGCGTGACGGTTAACTAGGTTCTTGTTCTTAATCCTCCTATAGAGTTATCCTTGTCACCGAAAGGTAGGTAAGGTGCAATACTGGGGTTGAGTGTTTATATAACCCAAACGGGAGTATAAAACGATTTAGTGAACCTGCTTTCTCCAAAAGAAGAAAACCATAAGTTATTGCATTAATAAGTAACATAAGCGGATAGAGAGGAGACGTGGAAGCCCTATTCTCATCACAACTGAAGTAAACCCTTATAGTTAAATAGCTTTTATAATTCTTAGTTATAAACAACAAATCAAAATATCAATCTACCAAATAGATACAAAAAAATAGATAGTTGGTACTTGAACCCTAATCCTTGAGGACGATATTCGGTCTTATCAAGACTATACTACTTGTCACGATAACGTGCACTTGCGTTTAAAGTGTGTGCATCTTACCGCGCATCAAGTTTTTGGCGCGTTGTCGGGATTAGGCATAGTTCAATATCAAATTTGTCTATTTTTAATTTCTAATTTGGTTTTTAATTTTATTTTAATTTTTAATTTTACGTTTTATTATTTTTGGAAAATTCGAGTGCGGTGATTGGTTGTTTGTTTTGATCTATTTCAGAAATTAGTTTCTGAAGGAGAAGAGGAGCGGACACTCTTGTTCCTACAATCAGAGATTGAGAAAACGCAAAGCGAGGCAGAAAGAATCGGATTGCAACTTTGATAGAAATGGACGGAGGTCAAAACAATAACATGATGAGAGAAGGGTTAGGTGAAAATCAACCTAACCCAGGAATGCCTCGGCAAATGCCAATAGACGTGGAGGAGAGAGTCCAAATCCATCCAGAAAGGAGTTTGGGGGACTATGTGCTGTCAATAGTGAATGGAGCACAGACGTGCATTAGGCTCCCTGCAATAGGAGCCAACAACTTCGAAATAAAACCGGCGATTCTGAGCATGATACGACCTGCTGCAATTCGGAGGCGCCATGGAGGATCCACATATGCACATAGCTAATTTCTTGGAGCTATGTGCAACTTTCGAATATAATGGCTTTGCGATGATGTCGTCAGTTGAGGCTCTTTCCTTCTCACTCGTGGATAGAGCAAAAGTATGGTTGAATTCCCTGCCGGCCGATTCGATTTTTACATGGCACGAGCTGGCACAGAAATTCTTAGCCAAGTTCTTTCCTCCGTGTAAAGCAGCAAAACTAAGAGGGGAGTTGAACAACTTCTACCAAGCAGATGGAGAGTCCTTATATGAAGCTTGGGAAGGTTCAAAGATCTACAGAGAAAGTGCCCACATCATTGCATTGAGTTGTGGAACTTGGTCCACATCTTCTACAATGCGAGCGGTACAACGTAACCATTATAGATGCGGCGTGGTGGAGCATTCATGAGGAAAAGCGACCCACGCTCATGAGTTATTAGAAGATATGGCCACTAACAACCATGTCACAGAAGAGAGGTCGACAAATGGGAGAAGAACAGTGGGAGTCCACGAAATAGATGTTATTGCTGCCTTGAATGCCCAAGTGGCCCTTTTAGCGAAACGATTGCAGCAACATCGATGTCGATAAATGCGGTGCAGATGCCTAGAAGTCATGAGATATGTGGTGGCCACATACATTTGAGTGTCCTTGGTGATCCCAACAATATACCAATGGAGCAGGCAGAGTGTCAGTCCATAGGTAATTATCAGAGGAAACAGAACAACCCTTACTCCAACACTTATAATCCAGGGTGGAGGAACCACCCAAATTTCTCATGGAGAGAGACCGAGGCGGCAGACCAGCAGCGTAACCAGCGAGAACCAATACCAAGCGCAGAATCAATACGAGCGGCAGAACCAATACGAGGGCGATGCAGAATCGGACCGCCATTCAAGCCGCGGCCTCAGCGATTCAATGCGGTTCGGCAAGAAAAGCGAGCAGTGGCATTGTGACAGCACTTGCCAATGCCCAGACCCAGTTCATGACAGAAGCTAGATCTTCATTCAGGAACTTGGAAACTCAAGTGGGTCAGCTAGCAAAGCAGGCAAACAGCAGGCCACAGGGGACATTGCCAAGCAACACAGAGGTAAATCCAAGGGAGCAATGCCAGGCAGTGCAATTGAGAAGCGGCAAACAGTTGGGCGTGATCACCTCGGCCGATAGTTGAGAAGAAGGCAGAGTTATAAAAAGAGAAGGTGATTGAGCCCAACCCTGTAGTAGAGAAAACTCCAGAGAATGAGTATACAGAGAAGATCCATTTTCCCCAGAGACTACAGAGAAAGGCGGTTGATAAACAATTCTCCAAATTTTTGGAGACATTCAGAAAGCTGCATATCAACATACCTTTCATAGAAGCATTAGAGCAGATGCCCTCCTATTTCAAGTTTATGAAGGAGATCTTGGGGAAAAAGAAGAAGCTGGCGGAATATGAGATAGTAGCACTAACAGAAGAGTGTAGTGCTATCTTGCAGAAGAAGTTGCCACAAAAACTAAAGGATCCTGGAAGCTTTACACTACCTTGCACAGTGGGCAGGGTGACTTGCAACAAAGCTTTATGTGATTTAGGGGCGAGTATAAATCTGATGCCCTTATCAGTATTTAAAAGATTGGAGTTGGGTGAGGCCAAACCAACCACGAAGCTGCTGTTGGCCGGCGGGGCGATGGTTCATCCAAGAGGCAAGATTGAGGACGTAATTGTGAAAGTAGGAAAATTCTTCTTTCCTGCAGATTTCCTCATTCTTGATATGGAAGAAGATGCGGAAATTCCTATCATATTAGGGAGGCCATTCCTAGCAACGGGGAGAGCGTTGATTGATGTTGAAAGAGGAGAGTTAACATTAAGGGTGGAGAATGAAGAAATGGTGTTTAAAGTTTTTAAACACGTCATTGAGCCACCAACAATGAGTGGGTGCTTCGCAATCAGCACCATCAAACCCCCATGCGAGCCAATACAAGTCAACCAAAGAGCAATGAGCCCAAGAAAGCAGGCATGGTTTGCTGAAATGCCACTAAAGGAGGTAAGTATTCCTGAACTCCCGTCGATAATGCTAAGAAGAAAAGAAGAAAAAGAAAACGCCAAATGTGGAGGAAATGGATTGGTTGGGGGCTTAATCCACCCCAGGGTTATTAAGGCTAAGGAACTTGCATCCGGCTAAAAGACGTTAAAGACAGCGCTACTTGGGAGGCAACCCAACGCTTTCAATTATGTTATTTTAATTTCTGTCTTTAGTTATTTTATTTTGTCTAGAACAATCTCACGGTCTTGGGTTCTTGTGTTTGTCTTTGTGATTGGCAGTCTGAGGAAATAAAGCGAAGGCGGCGAAGAAAAGCGAATATCCAGAAAAGCGGGTAAGCGCCGCGGCAGGGAAGCGAGGGCAGCGGTAGAATTCCAAAAATTTGCCAAGTTTAGGCGCGCATTTCAAATGCGAACATGCGCAGAAAGTCGAAGGCGAGAAGATTAGGCGCATGGCTAAAAGCGAACGCGGCGGCGAAATCGAAACTTAAAACGCCGAAGCAGTTTTCCCCAATTCCAATTTCAAAAACCTAACTCTCCCTCTCCAAAAACCCACGAAATTCCAAAAATTTGCCCACAAATTCTCCACAAATTAAACCCAACCACAACCAAAACTCTTAAATTCCTAAAAACCCTTAGCCATCTCAACCAACAAAGCTCCATTCCATAGCCTCAAACCACCAATTGAAACAAGAGCAGCTTGAATCTTCTCAGAAAAAGGTAATCTTTTTTTCTGTTCTTGAATCCTTTACTGAAGTCACAGGAGGTAGTTGTTTGAAGGAGTATTGTAGTTTAAGTAGTTGGGTACTGAAATGTTGATTGTAAAGTTTGGGGAAAAGAGTAGAAAAGGAGTGTGGGTATTGGGTAGAAAAGTTAAAGTTTGGGGGTATTGTGTTCGCTGCTAGTTGTTGATTGTGTAAGAAACATTGTGCCAGTAAATTGAAAGCTTCAGAAACTATTTTAAACCATGGCCACCAGGAAGAGAAGAGGCTCCACATCCACCCCAACCCCACATTATGATAATACTAGGTTTGTGAGCTACGAAGCCTTCCAAAGATACAAAAAGCTTGATACCAGACCCATAATACCAGAAAGAGGAATGGACTACCAGAGGGAGTCATATGGGGAGGAAGATGTTTATGAGCCCATCCGGGCTATGATTGAGTTAAGGGGGTGGAGGAGATTCGTAAATCCGGAGAAGATAGCACCAGTGAACACAACAATGGTGCGTGAATTTTATGCCAACTT
Organism: Przewalskia tangutica; assembly: GCA_029844215.1. NCBI lineage: Eukaryota > Viridiplantae > Streptophyta > Magnoliopsida > Solanales > Solanaceae > Przewalskia > Przewalskia tangutica. Next base: position 46,776,401 of record CM056723.1, read on the forward strand.
TCCGGAGAAGGTGGAAAGGGGATGCTTTGTTAGGGGAGCTTATGTGTCTGTGACAGCAGAGAATGTAAATTCACAATTGAAGACGGTTGATGTTGAAGAAAGAAGTGATTGGAATCACTTTAGAACATGGTCTAGAAGCACTGACCACATCGACTGGAATGTCGTTGCAGACACCGTGAGCTACCATGGGGCTGTTTTTGATATTGGGAGAAATGGATCAAGAGCACTGAACAGGTGCAATTCAACAAAGTGGCCAAAGGTTGGCTATATTTAAATCGGCCGCATGATTCCATCCACGCACTTCACCAGAGGATAGGATTAAACTGGTATATGGAATTATGAGGGGAATGACGATTGATGTGGGGAAAGAAATAGTGCAGAGCATTGAAGAAATCAGCAGGTTGGTGACAACAGGTGGATTGGGACACGGTTCACTCATTACCAGTCTTTGCCACATGAGTGCGGTCCCAAGACTACCCACTGACACTCATGAGAGAAACCAACTGCCGATGTCCTGTGGGATAGTGCACTCTTTCCTGCACCAAGCCCCAAAGTGACGGGCGGAGAGTACAACAACCACCAGCGGCAGCAGCAGAGGCCGCCATGGGCGAAGATGAGCACGAAATAAGTGGCTCAATATGAGGCGAGACCTAGCCACCGCCAACCACGCGAGCGTAACCTCCAACTCCCACGATGGAGCAATTGTTTCAAAATCGGATGAGGATGATGCGGACCTTGGACCGCGATAGTACAAGGGCGAAGAAACAAGACAACAAATCAACGAGTTGAGTTCCTTGTTCAACCAATGGTCGATGCATTATCCACCGCCACCACCACCATTTTAGCCAAAGTCTGTAAGTGTCTTATTTCTTTTATTGTCTTTGAGTCTACACACATTGGGGACAATGTGTGATTTAAGTTTGGGGGTGTTTTATTTGTGTTTTATTTTCTTTGTGTCATGTTATGTTTTACTTAAGTCTTTTTTATTGTTTTATGTTTATTTTGAGTCACCAATTTTTTTCCCCCTTTTTGAGTCATAATTGTCTGTCAAAGATCATAATTGTTGTAGTTGCTAGAAACACCTAGTGAAGTAAGGTGGAATAATGTAACGGAATTGAAGCAACTATCTAAACACCTAAGTTAGATATGCCAAAAACTCACAGAATCTGCCTATTTGGAGTTTCTTGCTTGAGTTATGCATGCTAAATGATAAATACTTATGTGTTATGATTGCTTGCTATTTGAGGCGAAATAGTTAGGATATGCATGTTAGGGAGATGACTCAGACATTTCTTTAATAGTCAATTCTTACCATTCTTTCTATCCCGTACTTTAAAAATATCCCTAGTCAGCCCCATTGAGCCTAAATTTGAAACTTCTTCTTTGACACCCTATATCCCCACAAATTGTACCATAAGTGAAAATATGAAATAGTGGAATACATTGTGTTAAAAAAGAGACAAAAAGAGTGAATAAGTCTGTCGCACCCCAATACAAAAGTAATAAGAAATAGGCAAAAGCCTAAGTTTGGGGGTACTTGTCATTATTATATACTTCACTCTCCCAAAACAAAAGAGGGGAAAGATAGAATCGAAATGAAGAAAAGAACAAAAAGAAAAATGGAAATACTGAAAAGCTGAAGAGCTTATGGTACACGAAATGAGCCTAAATTGTCTATTTTTACCTACCTATACCTAAGCCTACATTACAACCCTTAAAGTCCTGAAGATCTCTTCTATGCATATCCAGGATTAGTGGAGAATAGCAAGTAAGCATGTCATAGGATTTTTGAATTTATATGCATGATTTAATATATTGACTCCCATTAAGCATGATGAATATGAGTTTGCGAAATATCTAGCTTAATGTGCTGAAATGTCATGCTATATGTTCCTGCATATTATTTTGCTAACCTTCATGTTTTTCTAGTTAACACTAATGCAGCAAAAGCAATCAATGGCAGTGAGTCTTTTATTTTTGTTTCTTTGAGTCTTTTATTTTATTTCTTTCTATCTTTGCTCGAGGGCGAGCAAAGGTTAAGTTTCGGGGTATTTGATCGGTGTATTTTATATACACCTTTTGAGTCAGTTTTAGTTAGTCTTTTGTCCCGTTGTGCACATATAAGTGTTGTATTAGGATAGTTTTCCTTTCTATTGAGTCAAAGTGGTTAAAATGGCCAAATGGCGGAAAAGGAGCTAAAAGAGGGCAAAAGAGGAGATGCCAGTGAAAGCAGAAAGTGGCGAACGAGGTGAAATCAGACCAGCGCGCGCCATCGCGCAGCAAGCAGCGCGGCGCCACTATTCGTAGAGGCTGCGAAGACTGAGCCGCGGCGCCAAAGCGAGCCGCGCGCCAAACACCCGAGAAGCTGCAGGCCGCATGGCGCTACCGCAGCCAGATATCAGGGCCGCGGTGCCAAAACACCCGACGGATTGCAGGACTTCCAGCGCCGCGGCGCCTGTCTGCAGGGCCGCGGCGCCGACGCGGAAAAATTAGGTTTTTGGACGAAATTCTGGGCACGAAGGAAAGAGGAGGCGGTTTCACTATAAAAGGAGAACCCTAGGCAGTTTTTAAGGGTTCCCCTTCTTGCACAACACAAGGCTTCTTGCTTAGAGATTGGAGACCATAGTCTAGTAATTTCTTTTCCTTTTCTTTACTTTATTTCAGTTTTTGTATGATGAACTTTGAATTAGTTCTTGTCATATTTATGGCTAGGAACTAATTCTCTTATAGGGCTTTCCATGTAAAATCTCTAGAAACTTTTGTTATGAGTTAATGCATGCTTATGGTTATTTTTCTTATTGTGAGATCTATCCAATATTTGAGTTGAATTCTTGGTAATTAATTGACAACTAATTATCACTATATTATTTCTAATCATATTAAGAAAGGGGGGATTGTGAATATGTTGTAAGTTGGGTAGACATTCTTGGATTGGGGATGAAAATACCTCAATTATTTATGTAGCGTTAATGAGAGGCTTAACAACCCTAATTTTGCGTATTGTGCGTGACGGTTAACTAGGTTCTTGTTCTTAATCCTCCTATAGAGTTATCCTTATCACCGAAAGGTAGGTAAGGTGCAATACTGGGGTTGAGTGTTTATATAACCCTAACGGGAGTATAAAACGATTTAGTGAACCTGCTTTCTCCAAAAGAAGAAAACCATAAGTTATTGCATTAATAAGTAACATAAGCGGATAGAGAGGAGACGTGGAAGCCTTATTCTCATCACAACTGAAGTAAACCCTTATAGTTAAATAGCTTTTATAATTCTTAGTTATAAACAACAAATCAAAATATCAATCTACCAAATAGATACAAAAAAATAGATAGTTGGTACTTGAACCCTAATCCTTGAGGACGATATTCGGTCTTATCAAGACTATACTACTTGTCACGATAACGTGCACTTGCGTTTAAAGTGTGTGCATCTTACCGCGCATCAATAGGTTATGGTTTACTTGAGTTAGACTCTGATTAGAGAATCGTATGTAGTTGTAGGAAGTGACGGGGATAGCATGATAGGCCTACGGGCATGAAGTGCAGCTTAATTATAATTAAGTTGGTTTCGTCACTTTTATGTGACTTGTCTTCATATGTGTTACTTTTCTGTGATTATCATCTGATTGTATGTTAGTGCTTGTGTTGAGACTTGATATCATGCCTGACATACTTTTCATATTATTTGTGATGATTTATGGCCTCCGAGGTTTCTGCCGGAGAGCGTGAGTGATTGACCTCCGAGGTTTTTGTCGGAGTGCGTGAGTGATTGGCCTCCGAGGTTTCTGCCGGAGAGCGTGAGTGATTGGCCTCCGAGGTTTCTGCCGGAGAGCGTGAGAGATTGGCCTCCGAGGTTTTTGTCGGAGAGTGTGAGAGATTGATGGCCTCTGAGGTTCTATCCGGAGAGCACGAGTGTTACATGGACTTCGCGGGTCCCCCATGTGTCATGGCTTGAAGGCACTGCCTTAGCATGTGTGTACGAGAGTGGAGTGAGAGAGAGAGAAGTGACTATTGCATTGCATTTATCCACTCTTATAATTGACTGATCATTTGGTGAAATTATATCTGTCTTGGTTGATTATCGATTTCTTTACACTTTACCTGTTTATGATACGTGACTATGCCTTTTTGTTCTATGAGCTACTTGTTAGTTTCAACTTCTTCATGCGTTATCTAATCACTGTCGGCCTATGATGCTTACCGGTACTAGTGTTGTACTGATACTACTCTTGCTGCACTTTTGTTGAGTGCAGAGTACGATCCAGGTTACAGTTCTACGCCCCGTGGCTGATTCGCGAGGTGGACATCTTCTAGTCATTCAGGGTGAGCTACTTGGTCGTCTGTGGCCCCTGAAGGGCTTCTTAGTTATTTTCATTTTTTTTCGTTGGTTATTGATAGACTATGTGTAGCCTTCGGATATTATTAGACTTCTATTTTCAGACTTGTTAGTTCTATTGTACCCGTTTGACCAGATTTTGGGGGATTTCGTATTTAAGACTTAAAAACTTCTTTTCGTTATTTTATTTTCCGCTGATTAATTTGTTATTGAGGATGTGGTTCGCCTACTCGGGGGAATAGGGTAGGTGTCATCACGACTCGTGATTTGGGTTGTGACAAAGTTTGTATCAGATGTAACGATCCGTTTGGTCGTTTAACACTTTAATACTACGAAAATGGTGTGGGACTACGTGGTAATTATTTATATGATTTTTATAATATATGAAATGGGGAATAAAATGAATTAAGTGAGTAAGTGGGCCAAGACCACTACCTTGTGGGTAGGGCACGGTGTTGTACAAAAGAAAAGAGTGGGGAGAACGCAGCAAGCAACGAAACAAAGGGACGAGAAAGACAAAAAATAATAATAGCTGGTGTAAAAATATAGACGATAAGAAACATAGGAACATTATTAGGTATATAATTAAAAGATAGCAGAAAGAATATAAGGTAAAACAACAAGAAACATAAAGAGGTAAAATTATACAATAATAAAACGTGAGCAGGAGCAAAAAACGTGAGGAGCAAAAAGTAAGAAAAGAAAGAGGAAAAAGGAAAAGGGGAGGAGAAAACCCCAGCAACAAAAGAAAATAAAGAAAACCCTAGTAGCTAGACGAGGAGAAAACGCTCAATTAAATTCAGGTTAGATTCTATGTTCTATGATTGAGTTAATAAGTTCATGATCTTTATAATGTTGTGTTGTAGAATGAAATAAAATTTCTAAAGAAGTCATTACATGGAAATTCCACAATCCGTTTGAACAAGAGAAACTTGAGGGATTATCATGGAATAATAATTACAGCAGCTTGTAAAACGTGAAAACTGTATAAATCTGTAAAGCATATATAAGTATGGGCTGAATGAAAGATGTAGATTACTCTATTCTCGTCAGTTTGATATCTTACGGAGAAAAATCCGACTTATGATTTGAAAGTTATGACTGTTTAAAGTTTCTGCCTCGTTTTACCGAAACTCAGGCGACACGGAATATAAACGTGAAAACTGTACAAATCCGTAAGGAATATGAAAATATGGGCTGAATGAAAGTTGTAGATCTCTTTGTTCCAGTCAGTTTGAGATCTTACAGAGATAAATCAGACCTGTGTTTTTAAAGATATGACTGTTCAAATTTCTGCCTTGTTTTACCAAAATATTCTGGAAAGTTGAAAGAAATGAATGTTATTTGAAATTCCTGAAGTTATGCTAATATTTTTATATGTGTAGGGGTTTAGTCATACAATTGAAATGGTAAATAAATATTGTTGATATAAAGATAGCAATATGAGTGTCCTTAGATTCGTATTATAATGTAGTTCACATATTTTCTAGATTTTAATCGTTCAGAGGCTCTACGCAAGAGGAAGACATTGGTTGATTGTTCGTGGCACCCGTTCGACATTGAGGTAGGTTATGGTTTTCTTGAGTTAGACTCTGATTAGAGAATCGTATGTAGTTGTAGGAAGTGACGGGGATAGCATGATAGGCCTACGGGCATGAAGTGCAGCTGAATTATAATTACGTTAGTTTCGTCACTTTTATGTGACTTGTCTTCATATGTGTTACTTTTCTGTGATTATCATCTGATTGTATGTTAGTGTTTGTGTTGAGACTTGATATCATGCCTGACATACTTTTCATATTATTTGTGATGATTTATGGCCTCCGAGGTTTCTGCCGGAGAGCGTGAGTGATTGGCCTCCGAGGTTTCTGCCGGAGAGCGTGAGAGATTGGCCTCCGAGGTTTCTGTCGGAGAGCGTGAGTGATTGATGGCCTCTGAGGTTCTATCCGGAGAGCACAAGTGGTACTTGGACTTCGCGGGTCCCCCATGTGTCATGGCTTGAAGGCACTGCCTTAGCATGTGTGTACGAGAGTGGAGTGAGAGTGAGAGAGGTGACCATTGCATTGCATTTATCCACTCTTATAATTGACTGATCATTTGGTGAAATTATATCTGTCTTGGTTGATTATCGATTTCTTTACACTTTACCTGTTTATGATACGTGACCATGCCTTTTTGTTCTAGGAGCTACTTGTTAGTTTCAACTTCTTCATGCGTTATCTAATTACTGTCGGCCTATGATGCTTACCGGTACTAGTGTTGTACTGATACTACTCTTGCTGCACTTTTGTTGAGTGCAGAGTACGATCCAGGTTCCAGTTCTACGCCCCGTGGCTGATTCGCGAGGTGGACATCTTCTAGTCATTCAGGGTGAGCTACTTGGTCGTCTGTGGCCCCTGAAGGGCTTCTTAGTTATTTCCATTTTTTTCGTTAGTTATTGATAGACTATGTGTAGCCTTCGGGTATTATTAGACTTCTATTTTCAGACTTGTTAGTGCTTTTGTACCTGTTTGACCAGATTTTGGGGGATTTCGTATTTAAGACTTAATAACTTCTTTTCGTTATTTTATTTTCCGCTGATTAATTTGTTATTGAGGATGTGGTTCGCCTACTCGGGGGAATAGGGTAGGTGCCATTACGACTCGTGATTTGGGTCGTGACAAAGTTGGTATCAGATGTAACGACCCGTTTGGTCGTTTAACACTTTAAAACTACGAAAATAGTGTGGGACTACGTGGTAATTATTTATATGATTTTTAATAAATGAAATGGGGCATAAAATGAATTAAGTGAGTAAGTGGGCCAAGACCACTACCCTGTGGGTAGGGCATGGTGTTGTACAAAAGAAAATAGAGGGGAGAACGCAGCAAGCAATGAAACAAAGGGACGAGAAGGACAAAAAATAATATTAGCTGGTGTAAAAATATAGACGATAAGAAACATAGGAACGTTATTAGGTATATAATTAAAAGATAGCAGAAAGAATATAAGGTAAAACAACAAGAAACATAAAGAGGTAAAATTATACAATAATAAAACGTGAGCAGGAGCAAAAAAACATGAGGAGCAAAAAGAAAGAAATATGAAAATATGGGCTGAATGAAAGTTGTAGATCTCTTTGTTCCCGTCTGTTTGAAACTTACGGAGATAAATCCGACATGTGGTTTGAAAGATATGACTGTTCAAAGTTCTGCCTTGTTTTACCAAAATATTCTGGAAAGTTGAAAGAAATGAATGTTATTTGAAATTTCTGAAGTTATGCTAATAACTTTATATGTGTAGGGGTTTAGTCATACAATTGAAATGGTAAATAAATATTATTGATATAAAATAGCAATATGGGTGTCCTTAGATTCGTATTATAATGTAGTTCACATATTTTCTAGATTTTAATCGTTCAAAGGCTCTACGCAAGGGGAAGACATTGGTTGATTGTTCGTGGCAACCCGTTCGGCATTGGGGTAGGTTATGGTTTACTTGAGTTAGACTTTGATTAGAGAATCGTATGTAGTTGTAGGAAGTGACGGGGATAGCATGATAGGCCTTCAGGCATGAAGTGGAGCTGAATTATAATTACATTGGTTTCGTCACTTTTATGTGACTTGTCTTCATATGTGTTACTTTTCTGTGTGATTATCATCTGATTGTATGTTAGTGCTTGTGTTGAGACTTGATATCATGACTGACATACTTTCCATATTATTTATGATGATTTATGGCCTCCGAGGTTTCAGTCGGAGAGCGTGAGTGATTAGCTTCCGAGGTTTTTGCCGGAGAGTGTGAGTGATTGGCCTCCGAGGTTTCTGCCGGAGAGCGTGAGTGATTGGCCTCCGAGGTTTCTGCCGGAGAGCATGAGTGATTGGCCTCCGAGGTTTCTGTCGGAGAGCGTGAGTGATTGAAGGCCTCCGAAGTTCTATCCGGATAGCACGAGTGGTACATGGACTTTGCGGGGCCCCCATGTGTCTTGGCTTGAAGGCACTGCCTTAGCATGTGTGTACGAGAGTGGAATGAGAGAGAGAGAGGTGACTATTGCATTGCATTCATCCACTCTTATAATTGACTGATCATTTGGTGAAATTATATATGTCTTGGTTGATTATCGATTTCTTTACACTTTACTGTTTATGATACGTGACCATGCCTGTTTGTTCTATGAGCTACTTGTTAGTTTCAACTTCTTCATGCGTTATCTAATCACTGTCGGCTTATGATGCTTACCGGTACTAGTGTTGTATTGATACTACTTTTGCTGCACTTTTGTTGAGCGCAGAGTACGATCCACGTTCTAGTTCTACGCCTCGTGGCTGATTCGCGAGTTGGACATCTTCTAGTCATTCAGGGTGAGCTACTTGGTCGTCTGTGGCCCCTGAAGGGCTTCTTAGTTATTTCCATTTTTTTCCGTTGGTTATTGATAGATTATATGTAGCCTTCAGGTATTTTTAGACTTCTATTTTCAGACTTGTTAGTGCTCTTGTACCCGTTTGACCTGATTTTGGGGGATTTCATATTTAAGACTTAATAACTTCTTTTCGTTATTTTATTTTCCGGTGATTAATTTGTTATTGAGGATGTGGTTCGTATTTAAGGGGGATTTCGTATTTGATATTAATTTTCCGCTGATTAATAACTTAATAACTTTTTTTCGTATTTAAGACTTAATAATCTCTATTACTGGTTATATTTATCAAATTCAATGTTCTTGGTATTCTTAAGCTTTCTTGTTATTAATATTTCTCTTTTCATACTTAAGCTGGATCCTTCTATGTGTGGTTTTATTCTCTGTACCATTGTTGTAGTTCTATTACTAAAATCCATATGTATTTCTTCGGGTATTGTTATCTTTGAGTTTTCTTTATGTTCTATTTTTTCTAAAATGTCTTGGTACATTCTTGGTACTAAAATATTCATTTCGTGTTGTTTCTTTACATGATGATTACCTGTTAAGACATATATCATTTTTGTCTCTATACTTATGACTTTACTTCCTGGTGGCATCTTTATTCCATCTAGTTTATAGTATAATGTTAAAGCTAAATCTTTATGTTCATCTTTTAGCGAGATACTAAAATCTGGTTGTACTGTAAACTTTAATTTTTGGTATATTAAATTTTCTTTTATTACTGATATTAATGCATCTTGTAAATTTTCTAATATTCTGTCATCCAATATATATATATTTGTATAGGTGTATCTATATTTCTCTGAAAATATTCTTTTATTGTACATTCTACTCCTCCAAAGTATATATTTCTGTATTTTTTAGCTTCTTTTGTTGATAATTTTGATAATTCTCTTTATTATTTCATCAGTTATTATATTTATTCTGGCTTTTCCATTTACATTTGTGGTATCAATTATATTCTCATGTTTATGTACTATATACCGTACCTCTTTTATGACATCGTTTAAGTCTCTTATCTCACGATCTTATTTAATTATTTGTCCAAATTTTTCCTCTGTTATTTTCTTGATGTCTTCATCTTTTTGTCTTAATTGTTCTTCTTTTATAATTAGCCTAAATTTTAAATTTTTCATAATATTTTCTTGTTCAGCTATTTATTTAGTTTTTTCTTCTATAGCTCCATCTTTTTCTGTTATTAGATCAATACTCATTTTACAACTTATTATGTCTTCATTTATATCTTTGTTATATATTAATCTTTTTTCTGCTATATATTCTAATTGTCTCAACATATTCTGTTGTCTTCTTTTTATTTCTTCACCCATAGGAACTAGTAGTTGTGGATAATTCTATATCTATATCTTTTATAAATTTGTTCTGTAATCTTATTTGTGCTTGTAATTGTATTAACTCTATATACAATCTTGTTAATTCTTCTGAGCTTACAGTCTGTTGGGTCTGGTCTAGTTCTCTTTCTATAGTAAATATTATTATCTTATATTTTCTTACTAATTCTTTATGTTTCTTCATTTGTTTTAATAAAAGTTTTGCTTGTTGACATAACCATTTTGCTTGGTTTAACTTTTTAATAGGTCTAAAGGATGAGTTCATTTTTTAATACTGATTTGTTTCAAAACTTATATCTCTTACCAAATCTCTTATTATAAGTTCATGTACATTAATTTATGTATTCATTGTTTTTATTCTTCTTCTCGTTTCTCCAGCATCGGAGTATATATTAAATATTTCTCGTAATTCTTCATCGTTACATAATTTATTATCTCCTCTTTACTAGTTTAACCATTCGTTTTGTGCTTTCAATAGTTCTTCAGCTTTTCTTTTTGTTTCTATTAAAAGTCTTTTAATTTCTTTACACTATCAAATCATTTTGTTATATCTTACTATTCTTTTGAAATATTGAATTGTTTTCATTCTGAATTCCAATTTTTTGTATCAAATTGTTCTAAGTTGTTTTCGTTAGATCTGTCAGATTCGTATTCATAATGATTTAATCTATTATTTGAATCATATTCATAATTTTTCCATTCATGATCTATGTTGTAGATATTAGTCCTATTCATATTTCTAACATTGTTTAGATCTGGTTTTGTTCTATTTATGGCTTTGATACCATTTTCATGGGGATATTTTCATCACCTGACAACCATAAAGAGGGAAGAACGTCGGAGGTAATTTCACTAAAACTCTTTTATCAGTCTATAATCCTAACAGAGTAATATCATAATCTAAGAGGATCTACTAAAAGAAATCATTAGAACAAGGAACAAACTTTGAAGGATATATAGTTAAAGAACAAGGAACAAAGTTTAGATCTGGTTTTGTTCTATTTATGGCTTTGATACCATTTTCCTTGGTGGATATTTTCATCACCTGACAACCCGAAATAGGGAAGAACATCGGTGGTAATTTCACTATTATTATTATTATTGCGAAATTTTAGGTAATAACAAGTAAGTATTATACTGACAAGTATTATCAGCAAACTCATATGGAAATATTTATCCATTTTTAATTTCAATTTAAATCAATCTATAACCTTTTCCAGAATCATAATATCATAATCATAGAAATCCTACTTATTAAAAGCATAAGCATAGAAACTAACTTATCTGAAATATAATTAAAACATACAAGTATAGAAACCATACCTCTTGAAGTAATCTTTGGATCACCGGAAGTCTCAACTTCACCCTGGCAACTTTCCCCTTTGTCGCTTTCTCGCTGTATGGGTACTTTGGCCTAGATGCTTAGGAGTTTTCAACAGTTCTTTCCAAGTATTCCGACAAGAGTCACGGTTCCTGAACTAATATGCGTTTAACTATATATCCTTCAAAGTTTGTTCCTTGTTCTTATGATTTCTTTTAGTAGATCCTCTTAGATTATGATATTGCTCTATTAGGATTATAGACTGATAAAAGGATTTTATCTAGATATGATTTTTATGCTAATAGAAGGCTATTAGATTTCTGAATTTCTTTGAAGTAAGAAAGTATTTCGAGAGAGTATAGAGAGAGATTATCTTAAAGATTGAACTTTGATTTCAAAAACTGTTATCTTCCACTAATACAATGAGGCTCATTATAGATAACCTCGGGGTACTATAGTGCTTGACTCTTACTGTGCGACCTTTACTGTGGTGCTACAGTGTTCGACGACTTTTACTATTCCTACTACAGTGAATTGGCTCTTAATGTGCGACCTTTACTGTGTTGCTACAGTATTCGGCGGCTTTACTATTCCTGCTACAGTAAAAAGTACTATTCATGCTACAATATAAGCTAATAAATTACATTTTCTTTATCCTTTTGCTGAGACTTTTGTCCTTCTGTTATATGTTTGCTGATATCTTGTCCGTCCTGACTGATAATCTTTCGTCTTCTTGTCTTTCCTTTGAGCTCTGCTGATATTTTGTTCATCTTGATTGTTCCTCTTTGGCTGCTATCTTGTTTGTTTTTGTTGCTTTCGTCTTTTTGCTTTTGAGATTCCTTTTCCTCTTTTGCTTTTTCCAAAGGCTGACATGTTTGGTATCTTTTTCCTGATGCTGTCACTTTTGCTGTCATTTCCTTGTTTCCTTTTTTTTTGTTGTTATCTCAGTTTTTGGGCTTGTGCGATAAATCGCATTGGGCCAGTTTGTTATACTGTTATCTCATATCTCATATTTGGACTTATGTGATAAATCACATTGAGCCTGCTGTTATCTCATATCTCATATTTTTGGCTTATGTGATAAATCACATTGGGCATGCTATTATCTCATATGATGGGTTTCATGTAGTAAAACTACATGATCCCCACGGATTGTTATCTCATATGATGGGTTTCATGCAGTAAAACTACATTATCCCCACTGATCAGAAGATCCTTCGTCTTTTATACTCATAACTTGCTATTACTTACGCTCATATCTCTAAAAGTCATTGGCTTCCTTTTTTGTTTTGTTATGGCTTGATATTGTTCTATCGTTTTCTTGGCGCGTTTGTGTTTTAAGTTTATTATCCTGTTCATCATATTAGTAAGTTCTATTGTATCTTGGTTTCCATGGCTTGGTTGCTGCTGATAACTTCGCTTATTACGTTGCTAATATAATCGTCGAAACTGTCGATGTTAACTGACATCCTGATATCTGTTTAAAATAGCTAGGAAATTCTTAGTCTCAGATATATAGAATCACAAAAGTATGATTGCCTTGATACCTTTTTATTCCAATTTTTTCCGCTAATATCTCATGGTGTGTGGATACATGTTGGCTCATGTTGAGTTTATATTTCATATGGGTTTCTATTTAACTTTCGGTTGAGTTCTTCATCATGTTCATATTCCCTTACTTCTTTTTCTAATCCTAATTCTTTTATTTCATTTAGTAATTCTTGCTTATTTATTTCAGCTAACCTTTGTCTTATCTTATTAAGGTTTTTTATAAGCTTTTTGTACCTATCATGATAGTATTTTCTTCCTGTTTCATTAGTAATTGTAATAATCTTATGACGAGTATATTCTTCATATTGTATCCAGTAATTCCTTTCTTCTATTAATTTTCTTTTTTCCTCCTGTAAAGTCATTTATTCTGAACTATCTTCGCTATCCGAATGTTGATTAATAAAGTTAATATTTCCTGTTTATGTATCACTTTCGTCTTCGATTTGATTAATATAAAATTGTTCATCCCTATACCACTTAGTGTTTTCTTCTTTTATCTTTTCTAGACTCATAATAAATTGTGTAGTATTAATATATTTTACTTCTTGTTTCTTTAATTTTGGGCACTTGTTAGCAGTGTCCTTTTTCATTACAATTCCAGCATTTACATTCTTTGGGTGCTTCTTTTGCTTCTAGTGGCTTTACATATTTTCTCCTAAATTTTATGGAGAAATTCTACTAGGCCAAAGTACCCATACAGCGAGGAAGCGACAAAGGGGAAAGTTGTCAGGGTGAAGTTGAAACTTCCGGTGATCCAAAGATTACTTCAAGAGGTATGGTTTCTATACTTGTATGTTTTAATTATATTTCAGATAAGTTAGTTTCTATGCTTATGCTTTTAATAAGTAGAAAAAGAAAATACAAAACTACTTTCGAATCCCCAAAGTAGAATTTACAATAAAAGCATATTTTCAGAGAAATATAGATACACCTATACAAATATATATATTGGATGACAGAATATTAGAAAATTTACAAGATGCATTAATATCAGTAATAAAAGGAAATTTAATATACCAAAAATTAAAGTTTACAGTACAATCAGATTTTAGTATCTCGCTAAAAGATGAACATAAAGATTTAGCTTTAACATTATACTATAAACTAGATGAAATAAAGATGCCACCAGGAAGTAAAGTCACAAGTATAGAGAAAAAAATGGTATATGCCTTTACAGGTAATCATCATGTAAAGAAACAACACGAAATGAATATTTTAGTACCAAGAATGTACCAAGACATTTTAGAAAAAATAGAACATAAAGAAAACTCAAAGATAACAATACCCGAAGAAATACATATGGATTTTATTAATAGAACTACAATAATGGTACAAAGAATAAAACCACAGATAAAATACTTAGAAAAAGTGAGCCACCGGTTCAGGTACAAGATACTATCATTACCGCCTGGACAATTAGACATCCAACCCGTAATCGCAACGACCCAATTGCAAGAGCGGAGCTCTACCAACTGAGCTATATCCCCCCGAGCCAAGTGGAGCATGCATGAAGTAGTCAGATGCTTCTTCTATTCTCTTCCCTGGCGCAACTGGGCCATCCTGGACTTGAACCAGAGACCTCGCCCGTGAAGTACCAGGTTAAGTATGAAAAGAGAAATATTAATAAAACAAGAAAGCTTAAGAATACCAAGAACATTGGATTTGATAAATATAACCAGTAATAGATTAAGTATTAAAGTAGTTATATTTAACGGAATTACAACAATCGATTGTATAACAGAAATCAATACAGGAGCTGTAAAAAACTTTGTACATATAAGTAAAATAAATGAAAAAGATGGTCAATTAATTCCACCAGAGACCTTCCATTACCCTGAAAATGATAGAGAAATAATAGTTACCAGAAGCATTAATCTAAGATTCAAAATTCAAGATCTATAGTACAAGATAAATATAGCAATCGTAGAATACGATAGTTTTAATGAATTACTATTAGGAAGTGACTTTTTGACTATGATAGACTATAGAATTACTAATAGTGGAATAGAAATTAATGATCAAGGTAAAACAAGATTTATTAATAAAATATGAATATTCAAGATAAGATTAATAAAAAGAAACAACAGTGGAAAACAATAAAATGAATGTTGTTAGAAGAAGTTATAGATTCACAACTAAAATATTTAGAATATAGTGCTAAAGAAATGGAGCTCGAAAATGAGATAAAACAGCTGGAAACAATAGAAAATAATAAACCCAATAAGAAATGGATAGACATAGGAGACAGATGGATAAAGAGAATAATTAACGCTGAGTAATTTTAACGAAAAAGTCGATCAAATATGGACAGAGTTAATAGTAAAAGAAAAACTAAACAACCTTTTTAAAAAAATGAGTGAAATAAAAGAAAGTCAAGATCAAACACGCGAACTAATAAGAGAAGAATTAACAAAACTATGGAATGTATCTGAAGTACCAACACTCAAGTTAATATTAGAACAGCTTAATACAATAGTAACACATATAAACAAAGATAAGGGTAAAGAGAAACAAGTAGATGAAGGAGAACCCAGTGACCCAGAATTAACAATAGGAAATATAGTTGAAGTGCGAACCATACAACCTGAAATAGTACCAATAGATGCATGGAGAAGGAGTAAAACCCCGATAATGATAGATATTAGTCAAATAAAACCAAAAATACCAGAAGAAGTAGCAAAAACATTAGACGGCTTAAAAGCATTAAGTAAAAAATGACAATTTTAATGAGTAACAGTGAACATAACGTAGTTACATTTATTAGAACTCATGCGAAAGATATATTAGAACGAGAAAGGTATAAATATGAACCTATGAAAAAACCGGATCCGAAAGATCCTAAAGAAACCCTAATAAAAAATGAAGATAATTTAAAAGAAAGAAACATTTGTGTTAAATTAGAACTTGAAAATAAAGCCCAAAGTCAAAAGATAGTAGAACTAGAAAAAGAAATTACAAAACTAAAGCTAGCTATTAATGAAGAATGGTTTACAAAGTATAAAAAATACAAGACCAAGTATAAAGATATGAAACATGAATTAAACAAAACTAAAGTAATAGTAAAGGAAACAAAAAAGGAATTGGAGCTAGTTAAACAAGAAATGAGTGAATTAAAAGAAGAATTACATATTATGAAAGGTTAAAAAGAAAATAAAAGGTAAAAAGAATACACAACACCAGTGATGATAATAATAAAAATAGTAATAATAAAAGCAGTAGTACAGATAAAGAAGAAAAAAGTACTGATAAAGAAGATAATAATACATATAATGAAGGACAAGTAGCAAAGATTACAGAAGAAATAGAAGAAGAAAATAATTCTGAAGTAGTACAAGAAAATACTCAAATACTAGAAGAACTATAAAAAATGCAAAGAGTAAATGCAATAATAGAAGAGGAACCTGGAAGTGATTTAGAAGACGAATATAATGAACCTTTTGAAACAGAAATCGAATCAGATAACATAGTAAATGAAGATACTAATGACTACCCTGAAGAAGAAATGTTAGATCCAACCCTAGAAGTTATAACAAGAAAACCTACTAGATTACCACCACATATACCAGTAGGACATCAAACAGAATTTAGTGAATTCATAGGATCAATGACACAAGGAATAAATATGAACGGATATTTTCTAGACCTAGATAACGTTTATGATGAACAAGAACTAAGCATAAGAATAAATGATTGGAATGTAGGAATCTCTTTAGCATTAATGAGTTCAGCACATACTAGTGATTTAGACTATATGTATGAATTAATATCTAAAACAATGATAGGAAAAGTAGCATTTTGGTTTGAAACCATAGCTTATCAAATGAAAGGAGAAATATTTCATCATTTTAAAGATTAGAAAGAAATATTAATGTTATTCGACATGGTATTAAAAAGAAAATTTCTAGGAGAAAGATGGCTAGTAGCAAGAGAAAACGTATTAGCGGAAAGAAAATATGAAATAATAATGAATTTAAATAATATGAAATGTTGTAAGATCAATAAACTATCAGAATATACGATAAGTTTTACTAAATTCTATTATGAGGCAAGATTCTTACAAGATGAAGGAATGATATACCAACAACTTTATTATGATCATTTACCAGAACTAAATAATACAGAAATAACTAAAGAATATAAACAGTTAGAACCAAAAGAAAATACTTTAGGAGAAAAAATAAGAGTATTAAGAGCATATTTAATGAGAAAATGTGAAGAATATAGGTTGCAACAAAAGATCAAAAAAGATAAAAAACTAGGATTAAAAGAAATATGTGGATTTACAGAAAAGTGACTAAGATTTGGATGTGAAAACCAGGAAAAGGAACGCATGTACGAAAAATCTTAAAATAGATATAGAAAATATAAAAATAAGGCGTATAATAAAAAGAAAAATTACAAAGAAAAGTATGGTCAACCATATTACAAAAAGAATTATGATAGACCTTATAATAAACCTTATAGGAGAAGGCAATATAAAAGATTCAGAAGATATAATAATACTCCAGATACTAGAAGAAGATTTAAGGATAAACGAAAATTTAGGAGAAAATACGTAAAGCCACTAGAAGCAAAAGAAGCACCCAAAGAATGTAAATGCTGAAATTGTAATGAAAAATGACACTATGCTAACAAGTGCCCAAAATTAAAGAAGCAAAGAGTAAAATATATTAATACCACACAATTTATTATGAGTCTAGAAAAGATAAAAGAAGAAAAAACTAAGTGGTATAGTGATGAACAATTTTATATTAGTCAAACCGAAGATGAAAGTGATACAGAAACAGGAAATATTAACTTTATTAATCAACATTCGGATAGCGAAGATAGTTCAGAATAAATGACTTTACAGGAGGAAAAAAGAAAATTAATAGAAGAAAAGAATTACTAGATACAATATGAAGAATATACTCGTCATAAGATTATTACAATTACTAATGAAACAAGAAGAAAATACTATCATGATAGGTACAAAAAGCTTATAAAAAACCTTAGTAAGATAAGACAAAGGTTAGCTGAAATAAATAAGCAAGAGTTACTAAATGAAATAAAAGAATTAGGATTAGAAAAAGAAGTAAGGGAATATGAACAAGATGAAGAACTCAACCGAAAGTTAAATAGAAACCCATATGAAATATAAACTCAACATGAGCCAACATGTATCCACACACCATGAGATATTAGCCGAAAAAATTGGAATAAAAAGGTAACAAGGAAATCATTCTTTTGTGATTCTATATATCTGAGACTAAGAATTTTCTAGCTATTTTAAACAGATATCAGGATATCAGTTAACAACGACAGTTTCGACGATTATATCAGCAACGTAATAAGCGAAGTTATCCGCAGCAACCAAGTCATGGAAACCAAGATACAAGAACTAGAAGAAATACTCAAACGAAATAACAACCTCGTAGATCAGTTAAAAGAATGCTTAGCTGATTACCAATCATACAGGAGCCTGAGAAACTCTCCAAAAGATATCATGGAAACCACAAACTTTCCTACTCTCAGCTCAAGACTACTCAAAATGCCACCAACATCCCAGATACCAACATCACAAATAACATCAATGGCTGAAAAGTTAACATTTCCCCCGGATATCATTACCGCTTATGAAACCATTACCACATACTACACTTATAAATCCAATCCCAACATATTACGAGCCTCGAGATTTAGCAAATACCCAAGGTACCTATGTCTTGAAAAAATCGATCCAAATGTAGTCCATAAACTTTTCAAGTATGGATTCCTAGATAAAATCATGACAGATGATACCCTTAGTAACATATCAAAACTATCAAATACCATAATCCAATCCATCCAATCTATGAGAGAAACATTCGGACCAGGAATATACGGAATACAAGTATTTGATGCTTCATCAGACTTAACAGGCAAACCTATCATATAATGTCAGCTCTTCAAATCTGGAAGGAATAATACCATTACTGGAGATAGCACAGATTCCAAAAAATAAATGCCATGAAAAATCAATCAATTTCAGGAATGGCTGAGCAACAAAAGAGCTATTGGACTAACAACCCCAGCAGGAAGATTGGAAGATATGAACAGGATGGGAAAGGCAAGCATTATTGGGACTACTAAAGGAGGAGAAGTAGAAGAGTTAATCACCATATACTATAACCACGAGATAATAGTCCAAGATACAGTAGAACTTACTAATATGATGAACATGATAATAAACTTAAAACACAAACACGCCAAGGAAACGATAGAACAATATCAAGCCATAACAAAACAAAAAAGGAAGCCAATGAATTTTAGAGATATGAGCGTAAGTAATAAGCAAGTTATGAGTATAAAAGACGAAGAATCTTCTGATCCGTGGGGATAATGTAGTTTTACTGCATGAAACCCATCATAAGAGATAACAATCCGTGGGGATAATGTAGTTTTACTACACGAAACTCATCATATGAGATAATAGCAGGCCCAATGTGATTTATCACATAAGCCCAAATATGAGATATGAGATAACAATATAACAAACTGGCCCAATGCGATTTATCGCACAAGCCCAAAAACATATGAGATAACAACAAAGAAAAAGGAAATAAGGAAATGACAGCAAAAGTGACAGCAACAAGAAAAAGATACCAAACATATTAGCCTTTGGAAAAAGCAAAAGAGGACAAGGAATCTCAAAAGCAAAAAGACGAAAATCAACCAAAACAAACAAGATAGCAGCCAAGGAGGAACATTCAAGATGAACAAAATATCAGCAGAGCTCAAAGGAAAGACAAGAAGACGAAAGAGTATCAGTCAGGATAGACAAAATATCAGCAAACATATAATAGAAGGACAAAAATCTCAGCAAAAGGATAAAGAAAATGTAATTTATTAGCTTATACTGTAGCATGAATAGTACTTTTTACTGTAGCAGGAATAGTAAAGCCGCCGAATATTGTAGCAACACAATAAAGGTCGCACAGTAAGAGTCAATTCACTGTAGCAGGAATAGTAAAAGTCGTCGAACACTGTAGCACCACAGTAAAGGTCGCACAGTAAGAGTCAAACACTATAGCACCCCGAGGTTATCTATATAAAGAGCCTTATTGTATCAGTGGAAGATAACAATTTTTGAAATCAAAGTTCAATCTTTAAGATAATCTCTCTCTATACTCTTTCTAAATACTTTCTTACTTCAAAGAAATTCAGAAATATCTAATAGCCTTCTATTAGCCTAAAAATCATGTCTAGCTAAAACCCTTTTATCACTCTATAATCCTAACAGAGTAATATCATAATCTAAGAGGATCTACTAAAACAAATCATAAGAACAAGGAACAAACTTTGAAGGATATATAGTTAAACGCATATAAGTTCGAGGCAGTGACTCTTGTCGGAATACTTGAAAAGAACTGTTGAAAACTCCTAAGCATCTAGGCCAAAGTACCCATGCAACGAGGAAGCGACAAAGGGGAAAGTTGTCAGGGTGAAGTTGAGACTTCCGGTGATCCAAAGATTACTTCAGGATGTATGATTTCTATACTTGTATGTTTTAATTATATTTCAGATAAGTTAGTTCTATGCTTATGCTTTTAATAAGTATGATTTCTATGATTATGATATTATGATTCTGGAAAAGGTTATAGATTGATTTAAATTGAAATTAAAAATGGATAAAGACTTCCATATAAGTTTGCTGATAATATTTGTCAGTATAATACTTACCTGTTATTACCTAAAATTCCGCAATAATAGTAATAATAGTGAAATTACCACCGACGTTCTTTCCTCTTTAGGATTGTCAGGTGATGAAAAGATTCCCCAGAAAAATGGTATCAGAGCATTTTCACTAGGACATTAAAATCCCTCTGTAGCAGGAATAATAAAAGTCGCCGAACACAGTAAAGGTCGCACTGTAACCCCTTTTAAATCAATTTAAATCCCTCTGTACTGATTCTGGAAAAGGTTATAAATTGATTTAAATTGAAATTAAAAATGAATAAAGACTTCCATATCAGTTTACTGATAATACTTGTCAGTATAATACTTACCTGTTATTACCTAAAATTCCGCAATAATAGTAATAATAGTGAAATTACCATCGACGTTCTTCCCTCTTTAGGGTTGAAAATTTTGAAAACCCGAGATTGCAAAACCCGACTTTTATTGAGTTGATTTGGTTTATAAATTTTAAAATCCGACACAATTGATTTGGTTTGGTACTTAAGAAACATGAACCAACCCGATCCATGTACATTCCTAAGGGTGAGTGTAAGAATTATTTGAAATGATAAATCTTCCTTAAGCTTTATTCATCTCAATGGTAACAATATATACACTTAACTAATAATTAATAGGAAGATTAAGTCTTCCCTAAAATCCTCCTACATATCCCATAATATATTCCTACATAATATTACTTACCATATACATAAGATTCTACATAATGATATTATTAATTGTAATTAATAATAAATATTCTAACACTCCATGATCGAATGGGAGGAAGGCGAATCTTGAGGCGTCAAATTCTTCAAATAATATCAGTGGAAGCCCTTTTGTGAAGACATCTGCAATCTGATGTCGTGGTCGACATGTAACACTCGCACTGTCCCGAGCTACCTTTTCACGGACAAAATGAATATCTAACTCAATATGCTTAGTGCGTTGATGATGGATTGGATTTCGAGAGATAAATCGCACTAATGTTATCACAAAGATACCATAGTGGTGTCGGAATAGACAATGAAGCTCAGTAAAAGATTCGAATCGGCATGAGTCGACACAACATTGGCTACCGCGCGTATTCGGTTCAGCCTTTGGAACGTGATACAGTGGGTTGCCTTTTGGAGGACCATGATACTAAATTATCACCGAGGAAGACGCAATATCCGGAGGTGGAGCGTCTGGTGTCTGAACATCCTGCCCAATCTGCATCTGTGTAGGTGACAAGCTTGGTCATGGAAGAAGGGTACATATGTAATCCATAATTCATAGTGCCCTGAATATAACGTACAATACGTTTGAGTGCCTGCATATGTTCTTCCATTGGATTGTGCATGAACAAACACACTTGTTGTACTGCATATGTAATATCTGGCCTGGTGAATGTGAGATATTGCAAAGCTCCTGCCAAGCTGCAATACAATGTCGGATTGTCAAAAGGACTACTGGATATGGCACTCAATTTTGACTTGGTATCTACTGGAGTTGCAGAAGGTTTGCAAGATGACATTCCAGCCCGTTCTACAATTTCTGATGCATACTTCTTCTGGGAAAGAAATAAACCACCTGCATGACGTGTCACCGCAATTCCTAGAAAGTAGTGAAGTGGACCAAGATCCTTCATAGCAAATTCGGAACTTAGCTGGGTCATGATATTCTTGCGAAGAGAGTCTGAAGAGGCTGTTAGGATAATATCATCTACATATAAGAGAATATAAGCAGTATGATTACCCTGTTGATAAATAAATAGTGAATTATCCGAACGGCTGTTTGAGAAACCCATGTTGAACACAAAATCTGCAAACCGCTTGTACCAAGTCCTGGGAGCCTGTTTGAGGCCATATAATGATTTTTTAAGTAAACACACATGATTGGGATATCGAGCATCTCTGTACCCCAATGGTTGGTGCATGTATACAGTCTCACTCAAGTGTCCATGTAAGAAGGCATTCTTGACATCCAATTGATGAAGTAACCATCCTTTTGAGAGGGCTAGACTGAGAACAATTCTGATGGTTGCTGGTTTAACCACTGGACTGAATGTCTCGCCGCAATCTAATCCCACCTGTTGAGTCTTGCCATCACCTACAAGTCGGGCCTTATGCCGCTCAAAAGAACCATCAGATTTTTCTTTATGGCTAAAAATCCACATAGAACGAATTATATTAGCATTAGATGGACGAGGTACTAATTCCCATGTCCTATTTTTAATTAGAGCATGATATTCATCATCCATGGCCATTTTCCAATTAAGATCTTTTAGAGCAGACACAGGGTTACAAGGCAAAGGTGATTTCGAGACTTGAGTGTGTAGACTGTATTTGGCATTGGGTTTTGTAATTCCATGTTGACTACGGGTGACTGGCCGGTTTAGTGGGCCAGTGGACTGGACGCCACTGGCCGGGAGTGAGACAGTGGGTTGAACGCCACTGCCCAGATTATTGCCATTCTCTCCACTTTGGTTTGCCGGCCGTTTGGGCCGAGTAGTTTGTGTGTAGTTGGGCCTGGATTTGGAGGTTGGCCCAACTGAAGGGGCAGCTGGTGTGAGGTAGGGGATTCTCGTGCACTGGGCCTTGGAGGCCCGATGGCCCGGATCAGATTTTTTTTTGGACCATCGGTCCTTGGTCCAGTGGGCCCAACTGCGTTTGTCCAGGAGGAACATTCAAGATGAACAAAATATCAGCAGAGCTCAAAGGAAAGACAAGAAGACGAAAGAGTATCAGTCAGGATAGACAAGATATCAGCAAACATATAATAGAAGGACAAAAATCTCAGCAAAAGGATAAAGAAAATGTAATTTATTAGCTTATACTGTAGCATGAATAGTACTTTTTACTGTAGCAGGAATAGTAAAGCCGCCGAATATTGTAGCAACACAGTAAAGGTCGCACAGTAAGAGTCAATTCACTGTAGCAGGAATAGTAAAAGCCGCCGAACACTGTAGCACCACAGTAAAGGTCGCACAATAAGAGTCAAACACTATAGCACCCCGAGGTTATCTATATAAAGAGCCTCATTGTATCAGTGGAAGATAACAATTTTTGAAATCAAAGTTCAATCTTTAAGATAATCTCTCTGTATACTCTTTCTAAATACTTTCTTACTTCAAAGAAATTCAGAAATATCTAATAGCCTTCTATTAGCCTAAAAATCATGTCTAGCTAAAACCCTTTTATCAGTCTATAATCCTAACAGAGTAATATCATAATCTAAGAGGATCTACTAAAAGAAATCATAAGAACAAGGAACAAACTTTGAAGGATATATAGTTAAACGCATATAAGTTCAGGAACCGTGACTCTTGTCGGAATACTTGAAAAGAGCTGTTGAAAACTCCTAAGCATCTAGGCCAAAGTACCCATGCAACGAGGAAGCGACAAAGGGGAAAGTTGCCAGGGTGAAGTTGAGACTTCCGGTGATCCAAAGATTACTTCAGGATGTATGATTTCTATACTTGTATGTTTTAATTATATTTCAGATAAGTTAGTTCTATGCTTATGCTTTTAATAAGTATGATTTCTATGATTATGATATTATGATTCTGGAAAAGGTTATAGATTGATTTAAATTGAAATTAAAAATGGATAAAGACTTCCATATAAGTTTGCTGATAATACTTGTCAGTATAATACTTACCTGTTATTACCTAAAATTCCGCAATAATAGTAATAATAGTAAAATTACCACCGACGTTCTTTCCTCTTTAGGATTGTCAGGTGATGAAAAGATTCCCCAGAAAAATGGTATCAGAGCATTTTCACTAGGACATTTAAATCCCTCTGTAGCAGGAATAATAAAAGTCGCCGAACACAGTAAAAGGTCGTGATCAGTAACCCCTTTTAAATCAATTTAAATCCCTCTGTACTGATTCTGGAAAAGGTTATAGATTGATTTAAATTGAAATTAAAAATGAATAAAGACTTTCATATCAGTTTACTGATAATACTTGTCAGTATAATACTTACCTGTTATTACCTAAAATTCCGCAATAATAGTAATAATAGTGAAATTACCATCGACGTTCTTCCCTCTTTAGGGTTGAAAATTTTGAAAACCCGAGATTGCAAAACCCGACTTTTATTGAGTTGATTTGGTTTATAAATTTTAAAATCCGACACAATTGATTTGGTTTGGTACTTAAGAAACGTGAACCAACCCGATCCATGTACATTCCTAAGGGTGAGTGTAAGAATTATTTGAAATGATAAATCTTCCTTAAGCTTTATTCATCTCAATGGTAACAATATATACACTTAACTAATAATTAATAGGAAGATTAAGTCTTCCCTAAAATCCTCCTACATATCCCATAATATATTCCTACATAATATTACTTACCATATACATAAGATTCTACATAATGATATTATTAATTGTAATTAATAATAAATATTCTAACACTCCCCCGCAGTCGAAGCCGGAGGAAGGCGAATGCTGAGACTGTCCCGAAATTCTTCAAATAATATCAACGGAAGCCCTTTTGTGAAGACATCTGCAATCTGATGTCGTGTCGGGACATGTAACACTCGCACCTGTCCGCGAGCTACCTTTTCACGGACAAAATGAATATCTAACTCAATATGCTTAGTGCGTTGATGATGGATTGGATTTCCGGAGAGATAAATCGCACTAATGTTATCACAGTATACCATAGTGGCTGTCGGAATAGGACAATGAAGCTCAAGTAAAAGATTCCGAATCCAGCATGAGTCAGACACAACATTGGCTACCGCACGGTATTCAGTTTCAGCACTGGAACGTGATACGGTGGGTTGCCTTTTAGAGGACCATGATACTAAATTATCACCGAGGAAGACGCAATATCCGGAGGTGGAGCGTCTGGTGTCTGAACATCCTGCCCAATCTGCATCTGTGTAGGTGACAAGCTTGGTCATGGAAGAAGGGTACAGATGTAATCCATAATTCAGAGTGCCCTGAATATAACGTACAATACGTTTGAGTGCCTGCATATGTTCTTCCATTGGATTGTGCATGAACAAACACACTTGTTGTACTGCATATGTAATATCTGGCCTGGTGAATGTGAGATATTGCAAAGCTCCTGCCAAGCTGCGATACAATGTCGGATTGGCAAAAGGACTACTGGATATGGCACTCAATTTTGACTTGGTATCTACTGGAGTTGCAGAAGGTTTGCAAGATGACATTCCAGCCCGTTCTACAATTTCTGATGCATACTTCTTCTGGGAAAGAAATAAACCACCTGCATGACGTGTCACCGCAATTCCTAGAAAGTAGTGAAGTGGACCAAGATCCTTCATAGCAAATTCGGAACTTAGCTGGGTCATGATATTCTTGCGAAGAGAGTCTGAAGAGGCTGTTAGGATAATATCATCTACATATAAGAGAATATAAGCAGTATGATTACCCTGTTGATAAATAAATAGTGAATTATCCGAACGGCTGTTTGAGAAACCCATGTTGAACACAAAATCTGCAAACCGCTTGTACCAAGTCCTGGGAGCCTGTTTGAGGCCATATAATGATTTTTTAAGTAAACACACATGATTGGGATATCGAGCATCTCTGTACCCCAATGGTTGGTGCATGTATACAGTCTCACTCAAGTGTCCATGTAAGAAGGCATTCTTGACATCCAATTGATGAAGTAACCATCCTTTTGAGAGGGCTAGACTGAGAACAATTCTGATGGTTGCTGGTTTAACCACTGGACTGAATGTCTCGCCGCAATCTAATCCCACCTGTTGAGTCTTGTCATCACCTACAAGTCGGGCCTTAGGCCGCTCAAAAGAACCATCAGATTTTTCTTTATGGCTAAAAATCTACATAGAACTAATTATATTAGCATTAGATGGACGCGGTACTAATTCCCATGTCCTATTTTTAATTAGAGCATGATATTCATCATTCATGGCCATTTTCCAATTAAGATCTTTTAGAGCAGACACAGGGTTACAATGCAAAGGTGATTTCGAGACTTGAGTGTGTAGACTGTATTTGGCATTGGGTTTTGTAATTCCATGTTGACTACGGGTGACTGGCCGGTTTAGTGGGCGATGGATCGACGCCATCGGCGGGAGTGAGACAGTGGGCTGAACGCCACTGCCCAGATTATTTTCATTCTCTCCACTGGTTGCACTGGGCTGGACGAGTAGTTTTTGTGTAGTTGGGCCTGGATTTGGAGGTTGGCCAAACTGAAGGGGCAGCTGGTGTGAGGTAGGGGATTCTCGTGCAGGCCTTGGGCCCGATGGCGATTCGGGACTGTATTTTCCAGTGGCTGGACCATCGGTCCTTGGTCCAGTGGGCCCAACTGCGTTTGTCCAGGAGGAACATTCAAGATGAACAAAATATCAGCAGAGCTCAAAGGAAAGACAAGAAGACGAAAGAGTATCAGTCAGGATAGACAAGATATCAGCAAACATATAATAGAAGGACAAAAATCTCAGCAAAAGGATAAAGAAAATGTAATTTATTAGCTTATACCAGTGGCGGTGGCGGGGCGGGCCACCGGGTCGGGTTTGGCGGGGTCGGCGTAGAAAAGGCGGGGTCGGTGGGCGGGCTGGAGGGTCGGGTCGGGCGGGACCATACCATGTCCGTCCGATCCGATCCGCTGGGTAGTCGGGACGGGTGGGGACGGGTGGGTTTGGCGGTTTTTTTTTTTTTTTTTTTTAATTTTTTCACTAAATTAAAAATAATAAATTACTAAGTACTAACAAAGTAACATTAACATATACTTGTCATATAGTCATAATGTCATATACATATACTATAATATTATAGACTTATAGTATTATAATTTATAATTATAGTATTATAGTATTATACTCATATATATAATATATTTATAAAGTATAAACTATAAACTATAAAGTATAAAGTTATAAACTAAATAATTAAACAAAGACAAGAATAGTGTAAAAAAACATCCCAAGGCTGTTTTTGTGTCTTTTATATTATTAATTTCATTGAAATATCAAATATACAAGATTCAAAATTACATTGTAGTGTACTGTTGTTGAAAAAAATTGCAAAAGAGTGAAAGACATAGAAAAATTTAAAAATTGCAATGAAATAAATTACCAATTTGAAAATATTTTTTCTAATTTCTTTATAATTTCTTGTGGTTCTTCGGTTGGAATTGGTATATCTTGATCAAATTGTTCCACGTCGCTACTCATGCCTTCAGATAAAATGTCGTTGTAGTTGTCGTCATCTTCTTCGTTAATCTCTGGTTGACCGCACCTCCTTCGCTCCGCTCGTATCCAATCTCTGAATAGTACCGCCATCTTGGCCGCTCAGGCTAATGAGTGTCCGTGCTCTCTATTTGAAATCACTGCGAAAAAGCGCTTTCGAAGCGATGACGGCTTGAATGTTCAAAATATCTCGCCATCATTGAAAGTGTCGAAATGTCTTCTCATTCGCTCCAATATTTCAAAAGTCTTCCTTTCCTTCTTCATTGATAATCGCTTGGTAAGGTAAATTACCTGCAAAACAAAAACATCGAACTCACTAATTTGGTTAGCACTGCTACCACATTTTATTTCCGAGGCTTTCAATAGAATTAATATTAGGCCTAGCCACGTAAACCGCTTGTCTTTTTAGGTTGTGTTGAAGAAGAAGATGATACAAAAGTCGGTTGGTTACTAGCACTTTCTTCTGTAATGCCGATATACTTTTTTGCATTCATCTTCTACGCTATTCAACACTTCTTCTAGCGTTAGTTCAATAGGTGGTTCAACATTTAAATTTTTGGGAGTTGGAGGTGGTAGTACGTCCATACAGTTATATATATTTTCAATAAGACTTTTACAACCTCTACTTTAATAGTCGGGTTTAATACAGCACCAATAATATAAAAAGGCGGAAAAGGAATAAAATATTATTTTAATATCATAAACATTTTTTAATAAATGCAGATATAAGGTGTTTTCCATATATTCTTTAAGAAGTAAAAATATTATAGCTATATAAAACAACATAGTTGAAATAGTAGGATAATATAAAGTAGAAAATTCTTTTGTTGCTCGTTGAAAATTTTCTAAAAATACAATAAGTTCTCTAATTTTCTCCCAATCAGTATCCACAATCATATCATTTGGATTTTGATTATGGGCGTTAAAAAATAAAGTAATAGGTTTTCTATAGTCATAAGCAACAACTAGTTGGTCATATAAAGAATTCCACCTAGTTGGTACTTCTCTGAATTTTTACGTAAGATAGTCCACAATCGTGGCAAGTTTTTATATTCTTTTCTTTGTTGAATTCTATTATTTTTAAAAATAAAGTGTATAGCAAATTGTATTTTTTCAAGAATATCTTGAAAAAGTGAAAGACCATCCTTTACAACTAAGTTATAAATATGGCACGCACATTTGATATGAAAATGTTTTGGAAAAGACGGAGTTAAAACATTTCTTAAAATACTAATAGCAGAATTGTTAGAAGATGCATTATCTAATGTAATACTCATAACTTTATCGGTTATTCCGTAATAATCGCACGAATAAATATTTTCTGAAATAAACTCACCAGTGTGCCTACTATCTATATATCTATATGCTAAAATACGTTTTTGCATAGACCATTTATAATCTATCCAATGACAGGTTACCGTTAAATAATCATGACCGTTAGTACTACGACCTATATCAGAAGTTAAAGCAACTTTGCAATTTAAATGATATAATGCATAACGTAAATACTGTTGATATTCATGTGCAAATTTAAATACATCTCTTTTAACAGTTGATCTAGGAAAACCTTTATAAGCAGGATTATACATATCTCTAATATAATGAATAAAACAGGAGATTCAGGAAATGAAAAAGGCAAACCCTCCACAGCAACTAATTTTGTTAGTGCTTCCCTATCTTTATGTTTATCATATTTAGGGCCTACAACTCCCCCCGTCATAGGGTTAATTTGACCCTGTACTTTGTCCGGGACAGTATGTGAACCTTGTCCCGATTGAGAGGACGCTTGCTCACCAGTTTTTTCAATCATGTATTGGGCATGCAAGGCTTTGTGTTTTTGCAACAGGTGTCTTCCTAAACCCCCCGTCCCACCATGACCTTGTCCAGTTTTAAAAGAATAAACATTTTTACAAGTTTTACATACAGCTACTTGATTAGCTACGTCCCTGTCAAAATATTTCCATACAACTGATTTTAATGGTCGTTTTGCCGGACCTCGTCTCATAGTAGGGGGGATAGGAGGCATTTCACTAGTGGGTGTATCATCATCTTCATTAATAGGTGTATCATCAACTAGAGTGTCATCTAAATTAAATTCTTCTTCAATTTCAGGATAATCATTTGTGTCAAGATCATATGGTATTTCAGGAAACATTTCAGGATCTATAAAATCATCTTGTCTAGGAATAACTGGAACAGGAATACTAGAAGAAGTACCCTTGCCCTTGTTACCACCCCTACTAGAAGAAGTCTGACCCTTACCCTTACCCAACATGCCTCTTAGTCCTTTCATTTTAATTATGCTAATAAATAGTTAAAGATAATGAAATTAAATGTGCTAAATGAAATAAAGACAAAATAATAATTTAATGAGAGAACGAATGTACCAAGCCGACGTGAAGTCGGCGTGTAATCGAGAGGTTGAAAATTGAAACTTTGCTCGATAGATAATCCTCAAGCTAGTTGCCACTTCACTCCCAATTCTCAAATTAATAAATAGATTGAATATGTAGACAATGTTGCAGAATTAGAGATTGATTGAGCGATTAGAGTGTAGATAGTTTTGTGAAAATAATAAGAAGAGGAATGAGGTATTTAGATGGGTTAAAAATAAATATAAAAGGCGGGGTTGGGGGGAGAGGCCTAAAATGGCCGTTGTCAATGGCCAAAATGTAAAATGGCGTTGGACAACGGCTATTTTGCAGGTCGGCCCAGGCGGGATTTGGGCGGGTCGGGAGGGTCGGGGCGGGATCGGGGCACGGCGGGTCGGGCTGGCGGGACCATACTGTCCATGTTCGAGCTCCAGTCCATTTTTTTTTTTTTGGGGTGTCGTGTCGGGGTCGGTCGGGTCGGGGCGGGTCGGGTCGGCAGGCCATCGCCGACCAGCTTATACTGTAGCATGAATAGTACTTTTTACTGTAGCAGGAATAGTAAAGCCGCCGAATATTGTAGCAACACAGTAAAGGTCGCACAGTAAGAGTCAATTCACTGTAGCAGGAATAGTAAAAGCCGCCGAACACTGTAGCACCATAGCAAAGGTCGCACAGTAAGAGTCAAACACTATAGCACCCCGAGGTTATCTATATAAAGAGCCTCATTGTATCAGTGGAAGATAACAATTTTTGAAATCAAAGTTCAATCTTTAAGATAATCTCTCTCTATACTCTTTCTAAATACTTTCTTACTTCAAAGAAATTCAGAAATATCTAATAGCCTTCTATTAGCCTAAAAATCATGTCTACCTAAAACCCTTTTATCAGTCTATAATCCTAACAGAGTAATATCATAATCTAAGAGGATCTACTAAAAGAAATCATAAGAACAAGGAACAAACTTTGAAGGATATATAGTTAAACGCATATAAGTTCAGGAACCGTGACTCTTGTCGGAATACTTGAAAAGAACTGTTGAAAACTCCTAAGCATCTAGGCCAAAGTACCCATGCAACGAGGAAGCGACAAAGGGGAAAGTTGCCAGGGTGAAGTTGAGACTTCCGGTGATCCAAAGATTACTTCAGGATGTATGATTTCTATACTTGTATGTTTTAATTATATTTCAGATAAGTTAGTTCTATGCTTATGCTTTTAATAAGTATGATTTCTATGATTATGATATTATGATTCTGGAAAAGGTTATAGATTGATTTAAATTGAAATTAAAAATGGATAAAGACTTCCATATAAGTTTGCTGATAATACTTGTCAGTATAATACTTACCTGTTATTACCTAAAATTCCGCAATAATAGTAATAATAGTGAAATTACCACCGACGTTCTTTCCTCTTTAGGATTGTCAGGTGATGAAAAGATTCCCCAGAAAAATGGTATCAGAGCATTTTCACTAGGACATTTAAATCCCTCATGCGGGAATAATAAAAGTCGTAGAACACAAGAAAGGTCGACCAGAACCCCTTTTAAATCAATTTAAATCCCTCTGTACTGATTCTGGAAAAGGTTATAGATTGATTTAAATTGAAATTAAAAATGAATAAAGACTTTCATATCGGTTCGATAATACTTGTCGAGATAATACTTACATTATTACCTAAAATTCGCAATAATAGTAATAATAGTGAAATTACCATCGACGTTCTTCCTCTTAAGGGTTGAAAATTTTGAAAACCGAGATTGCAAAACCGACTTTTATTGAGTTGATTTGGTTTATAAATTTTAAAATCCGACACAATTGATTTGGTTTGGTACTTAAGAAACGTGAACCAACCCGATCCATGTACATTCCTAAGGGTGAGTGTAAGAATTATTTGAAATGATAAATCTTCCTTAAGCTTTATTCATCTCAATGGTAACAATATATACACTTAACTAATAATTAATAGGAAGATTAAGTCTTCCCTAAAATCCTCCTACATATCCCATAATATATTCCTACATAATATTACTTACCATATACATAAGATTCTACATAATGATATTATTAATTGTAATTAATAATAAATATTCTAACACTCTCAATGATCGAAGCGGAGGAAGGCGAATCTTTGATCGTCGAAATTCTTCAAATAATATCAACGAAGCCCTTTTGTGAAGACATCGCAATCGATGTCGTGTGGGACATGTAACACTCGCACTGTCATGAGCTACCTTTTCACGGACAAAATAAATATCTAACTCAATATGCTTAGTGCGTTGATGATGGATTGGATTTAGGAGAGATAAATCGCACTAATGTTATCACAAGATACCATAGTGGTTGTCGAATAGGACAATGAAGCTCAAGTAAAAGATTCGAATCGGCATAGTCGGACACAACATTGGCTACCGCGGTATTCGATTTCAGCCTTTGGGCGTGATACGGTGGGTTGCCTTTAGAGACCATGATACTAAATTATCACCGAGGAAGACGCAATATCCGGAGGTGGAGCGTCTGGTGTCTGAACATCCTGCCCAATCTGCATCTGTGTAGGTGACAAGCTTGGTCATGGAAGAAGGATACAGATGTAATCCATAATTCAGAGTGCCCTGAATATAACGTACAATACGTTTGAGTGCCTGCATATGTTCTTCCATTGGATTGTGCATGAACAAACACACTTGTTGTACTGCATATGTAATATCTGGCCTGGTGAATATGAGATATTGCAAAGCTCCTGCCAAGCTGCGATACAATGTCGGATTGGCAAAAGGACTACTGGATATGGCACTCAATTTTGACTTGGTATCTACTGGAGTTGCAGAAGGTTTGCAAGATGACATTCGGCCCGTTCTACAATTTACGATGCATACTTCTCCGGGAAAGAAATAAACCACCGCATGGCGTGTCACCGCAATTCCTAGAAAGTAGTGAAGTGGATCAAGATCCTTCATAGCAAATTCGAACTTAATGGGTCATGATATTCTCGCGAAGAGAGTCCGAAGAGGTCATAGGATAATATCATCTACATATAAGAGAATATAAGAAGTATGATTACCTGTTGATAAATAAATAGTGAATTATCCGAGCAATTT
Source organism: Przewalskia tangutica (assembly GCA_029844215.1). Taxonomy (NCBI): domain Eukaryota; kingdom Viridiplantae; phylum Streptophyta; class Magnoliopsida; order Solanales; family Solanaceae; genus Przewalskia; species Przewalskia tangutica. The sequence continues at coordinate 46,809,698 of CM056723.1, forward strand.
GTTTGAGAAACCCATGTTGAACACAAAATCGCAAATCGCTTGACTAGTCTTGGGAGCTGTTGAGGCCATATAATGATTTTTAAGTAAACACACATGATTGGGATATCGAGCATCTGTACTGATGGTTGGTACATGTATCTGATCTCGCTCAGTGTCCGTAAGAAGGCATTCTCGACATCCAATTGATGAAGTAACCATCCTTTTGAGAGGGCTAGACTAAGAACAATTCGATGGTTCGGTTTAACCACCGGATCGAATGTCTCGCAATCTAATCCCACTGTTGAGTCTTGCCATCACCTACAAGTCGGGCCTTATGCGCTCAAAAGAACCATCGATTTTTCTTTATGGCTAAAAATCCACATAGAACTAATTATATTAGCATTAGATGGACCAGTACTAATTCCCATGTCCTATTTTTAATTAGAGCACGATATTCATCATCCATGGCCATTTTCCAATTAAGATCTTTTAGAGCGCATACAGGGTTACGCGCAAAGGTGATTTGAGACTTGAGTGTGTAGATCGTATTTGGCATCGGGTTTTGTAATTCCATGTCGACTACGGGTGTGGCCGGTTTAGTGGGCGATGGATCGACGCCATCGGCCGGGAGTGAGACATGGGTGAACGCCATCGCTGCCAGTTATTGCCATTCTTCCATCGTTTGACTGGGCCGAGTAGTTTGTGTGTAGTTGGGCCTGGATTTGGAGGTTGGCCCAACTGAAGGGGCAGCTGGTGTGAGGTAGGGGATTCTCGTGCGGGCCTTGGGGCCCGATGGCGATTGGCTGGATGTATTTTCGATGGGTGGACCATCGGTCGCGTCGATGGGCCCAACTGCGTTTGTCCAGGAGGAACATTCAAGATGAACAAAATATCAGCAGAGCTCAAAGGAAAGACAAGAAGACGAAAGAGTATCAGTCAGGATATACAAGATATCAGCAAACATATAATAGAAGGATAAAAATCTCAGCAAAAGGATAAAGAAAATGTAATTTATTAGCTTATACTGTAGCATGAATAGTACTTTTTACTGTAGCAGGAATAGTAAAGCCGCCGAATATTGTAGCAACACGAAAGTCGCAAGAAGAGTCAATTCATCAGAGCAGAATAGTAAAAGCGCGAACACCGTAGCACCATAGTAAAGGTCGCATGAAGTCAAACACTATATCAACCCGAGGTTATCTATATAAAGAGCCTCATTGTATCAGTGGAAGATAACAATTTTTGAAATCAAAGTTCAATCTTTAAGATAATCTCTCTCTATACTCTTTCTAAATACTTTCTTACTTCAAAGAAATTCAGAAATATCTAATAGCCTTCTATTAGCCTAAAAATCATGTCTAGCTAAAACCCTTTTATCACTCTATAATCCTAACAGAGTAATATCATAATCTAAGAGGATCTACTAAAACAAATCATAAGAACAAGGAACAAACTTTGAAGGATATATAGTTAAACGCATATAAGTTCAGGAACCGTGACTCTTGTCGGAATACTTGAAAAGAACTGTTGAAAACTCCTAAGCATCTAGGCCAAAGTACCCATGCAACGAGGAAGCGACAAAGGGGAAAGTTGCCAGGGTGAAGTTGAGACTTCCGGTGATCCAAAGATTACTTCAGGATGTATGATTTCTATACTTGTATGTTTTAATTATATTTCAGATAAGTTAGTTCTATGTTTATGCTTTTAATAAGTATGATTTCTATGATTATGATATTATGATTCTGGAAAAGGTTATAGATTGATTTAAATTGAAATTAAAAATGGATAAAGACTTCCATATAAGTTTGCTGATAATACTTGTCAGTATAATACTTACCTGTTATTACCTAAAATTCCGCAATAATAGTAATAATAGTGAAATTACCACCGACGTTCTTTCCTCTTTAGGATTGTCAGGTGATGAAAAGATTCCCCAGAAAAATGGTATCAGAGCATTTTCACTAGGACATTTAAATCCCTCTGTAGCAGGAATAATAAAAGTCGCCGAACACAGTAAAGGTCGCACTGTAACCCCTTTTAAATCAATTTAAATCCCTCTGTACTGATTCTGGAAAAGGTTATAGATTGATTTAAATTGAAATTAAAAATGAATAAAGACTTCCATATCAGTTTACTGATAATACTTGTCAGTATAATACTTACCTGTTATTACCTAAAATTCCGCAATAATAGTAATAATAGTGAAATTACCATCGACGTTCTTCCCTCTTTAGGGTTGAAAATTTTGAAAACCCGAGATCGCAAAACCCGACTTTTATTAAGTTGATTTGGTTTATAAATTTTAAAATCCGACACAATTGATTTGGTTTGGTACTTAAGAAACGTGAACCAACCCGATCCATGTACATTTCTAAGGGTGAGTGTAAGAATTATTTGAAATGATAAATCTTCCTTAAGCTTTATTCATCTCAATGGTAACAATATATACACTTAACTAATAATTAATAGGAAGATTAAGTCTTCCCTAAAATCCTCCTACATATCCCATAATATATTCCTACATAATACTACTTACCATATACATAAGATTCTACATAATGATATTATTAATTGTAATTAATAATAAATATTCTAACAGTGAGCATAGTGAATTAACTCTTAGTTGTGTTAATTTAAAATGGGTTTTTGTTTGGTTGGATCATAAATGGGTCAGTCTTTTTACATTGGGTTAAATTTATAGTGAACCAATAATAAAATGTCACGTGTTTAAATAAAATTTATTTAAGTGTCATATAATTGTGTCGTTAACGGATGGATAATTTTAAACCTAAAAGTAACGTTAGGGGCAAAATTTATTCAATAAATGTATTATTTTTGAGTCATTTCTAATACGTTAAAAATATTTTTATCCGATAAGTGAAAAAGGACAAATTTGATCCAAATAGGTGGACAAAGACATTTTAAGTTATTTCTAACACGTTAAGAACATTTTTTTTATCCTTTTCCGTATAATGAATCATCATATTTATGATACATCATCTTAAATAAAACTAGTTGTTAATACAAGAAAGAATAAATTGTTAAAATTATCCGGACTTGCACAAAACATACAAAAGAATAAGAATAAATTACATTGTTAGAACTTTTGGCAGTTTCACTAGTTGTTGATGTAAAGAAAAAGAGGAATTTCGTAAAACTTTATTTTCACTCAAGGAATAGTCTTAAAGTACATTAGAATGGGCCCAACTTAAAGAGAGAGAATCATAAATTTGGTGACAAATGAGTGATGGAATGATGAGGTAGCTAAAGTGTAGACTCAAAATGGTCTTAGAGACACGCTTTATAAATAAAAATTGGTCAAATTTGTTCTTATTAGAAATTGAGCAACTTCATCTTAGGTTAAACTTTTTTGTCTAGTATTTTTCCCGCTATAAAAAAGAAGTATTTTTTTCCCTTGATTTCTAGATTTAGAGTAACTTTAAACTATTTGAATGGTACACTTGAGTTCGAGTTCGCTCATTCACCCTGAGTTTCTATCAATGACAAGAGCAAATTAATGTGAGGATTCCTATTGGCACGAGTATGAGTGGACCAACAATTTAACCGAGAGTAAACTTAATTTCCAATGATACAAAAATAAATTTAAACAACAACAATATATTCAGTGAAATTTCACGTGGGGTATAAAAATAAATTTAGACATTTCCTCTATTATATGTAACTATCAATATGATTTTATTTGCGGCCCAATTTCCGAAAGTCATGCAGTCCGCCCCAGACAATTTGATGGGCCACATTCATACGACCCACTTTCATGCTGCCTAGCGGCGGCCCAGCAATCTGGGAGCACAGCCAACATGCCAAAACAATCAGGCCCAATTTCCTAGATTACAATCCGCTCTGGAACTTCCCTAATCCAATTTACGCCATGCTTTCGACACTTTGACTCATCGGCAGCCCGATAATGTGTGGTATATGGATACGGGTGTCACGTCTCACATCACAAACAATTATGGTAATCTTCCTCAACTGCGCAATTTAAATAATCCTCAATCTATTATAGTCGGAAACGATCATAACAATCCAATTCAATGGTTTGGCCATACACTAACTCCACCACCACATCCCCGCTTCTCCCTAAATAACGTCCTATATGCCCCAAATATTATCAAAAATCTTATCTCTGTTAGGAAATTTGCCACGAATAATTCAGTGTCAATAAATTTTGACCCCTTTGGATTCTCTGTAACGGACATACGTACTGGAAAACTCCTTACGAGATGCAATAGTAAGGAGGACTCTATCCTTTCCTATCTACGTCCGTTACCAGTGTCACCCCTCCCACATCTCCAACTTTCCTTGTCTCTCCTCCCACTGCTTTAGCAACAATCTCCCCGTTAACATGACACAATAGACTTGGACACCCAGGAGCTACTGTTTTTAATTTTCTTCGAAACAACAATTTAATTCGTTGTAATGATGGGAAATTTGCCCAACAATGTCTTTCTTGACCCTTGGGCAAACATGTTCGCCTTCCTTTTCAATCTTCTTTAAGTGTTACGTTTTCTCCCTTTGACATTAGTCATACAGGTATATGGACATCTCCCATTACTATCTCCCTGGGTCATAAATTCTATATCGTCTTATTAGATGACTATTCTCACTTTCTCTTGGTCTATCCCCTTAAATTTAAGTCTGAAGTGTTTGTCAAGTTTCTTGCATTCCGTTTCTATGTCAAAATGCAATTTGTAAAAGACATAAAATCATTTCAATGTGATAATGGTCGTGAGTTCAATAATTTCGCGTTTCATAATTTTTGCTCCACTAATGGCATAGTTTTCGGGTTCTCATGTCCCCATACCTCCTGCCAAAATGGTAAGCCAACGAATCATTCACATTATCAATAACATGTACGATCCTTTTCCATGCCTCCCTCCCCCTCCCTTTTTGGGTTTATGCTGTTAAATTGGTTGAATATATTCTAAATATTTTGCCCACCCAAACTCTCCAGAATAGAAAACCCACCAAAATTATATACCGTAGGATCCCAACTTATAAGAACTTACGGATTTTCAGCTGTCTGTGCTACCAGAATCTTACCTCCACGGCCCCGCATAAACTTGCACCCCGCACCACTCCTTGTATGTTCTTAGGTTTCCCGCCTAGTCATAGGGGATATATGTGCTATGATGTGTCTTCCCGCAAAATTATTGTGTCTCGTCATGTCACGTTTAATGAAGCTATCTTTCCCTTTTCAAATATCCAAAAATTTCAAAACACGGATTATATGTTTCTACGAGTCCACAGTCTCCCCATCTACAACACGTTACTCGCGTGGCATCTTTGTTCGTCACGGCGGAACCACCGCTCTGCATCGCCAATTTCGCGGCCGCCACCGTCTGTCACCGGTCACTCCAGTCACCCCATATCTCTCCTGTTCCGACAGTCACCAACAATCACTGTTTCGGTCGATCGCTGCACCAAGTCACTGTTTCGTCTCTACCAACAGATCCTTGTGGTCTGGCCCTTTTCCGGACACCGCGCATAGCGAATGCTTAGTGCACTAGGCTGCTTTTTAATATGATTTTATCTAACATATTATTTGTCATTTTGTAAGTAACCATGCCATGTTTAATATCAATTGTTACACGTGAATACTTTGCAAGTACTTGCACATTAATTTAATCATCCTAACATCATCATGACACCCATAATAAAATAACTACTCCTTTCACGATCATAGCAACGTTTGCATCTGGACACTCCATATCGCTCCGTCTCGTGGGGCTACATGTTGGCCTTTTTCCTCCTTAACACATGGAAGATTAATAATATTTTAACTCGTAGCTTGGTTAATCTTTTTTTACTTTTAAGAGGATTTCTTTTAATACTAATAAAGAGGCAAAGTTAAGCTTAAGTACCACTTTTCGGATCAAAATCCATTCTTGGGAGATACTTCATTCGACCTAATTTCATTATTTCAATTCATCCTATGGTCTTCCTATTCTGATTTTAGGTGTCTAATTTTATTTGAGTAAGGTTTTAAGTGTTATAATCCACAATCCACACTCGAATGAGAAATGCACATCACCATGAACTGCGGCAATGAAGCAGTGCTCGAGAACAATGAGAAAGAGAAGAGAGATATTTGTCAAAACTTTTCTCAATCACTTTATTCCTCCACAAGACACATATTTATACTACGAAGTTTGCACTATTGTTAAGCGTATTGTGTATACGCCTTTTGAGTCATTTTTAGTTAGTATTTTACTCGTTTTTGTTGTGTTTAGTATAGTAGTAGGTTTGTTTTTCTTTCTTTTGAGTCACAGCGGTTCAAAAAGGCAAAATGACAAAAAGGAGCGCAAAGTGGGCATAAAAAGAGGTCCCGAAGCAGAAAAATGTTGAAAATTGATGACTCGGAAAAAGGCAAAGAAGCATCGCGGTGCCCAGAAGCAGAACCGGGGTGCTAAAAGATCAGAGACCCGCAGGACTTTCGGCACCGGGGTTCCATTCAGACAGAACCGCGGTGCCATTTGTACTGAGAGCTGCAGGACTTTCAGCACCGCGGTGCCGACCTGCAGGACCGCGGTGCCGAGACGCAAATTGTCAGATCCGAGTTAGAATTGGCCAAGGGAAGAAGGGTCCATAGAGCTCGAATTTGCAACATATTTAAGCCCTAGGGATTAGTTTAATGAAGAGAGTTGGTCATTCTACAACACAAGAAAATACAAGGCAGATTTGAAGCGAAAATTGGAGACTTTGTTCTACGTAATATTCTTTCTTTCGTCTTTAATTCAGTTTATGTATGGATATTGTGTTAGTTCTTAGCGTGACTATGGCTAGGAGCTAAACACTTTATTAGGGTTTTCCTTATGAATCACTTGAAGCTTTTATTTATGAATTAATGCAGTAGTTTGATTTCTTCTTCGCTTGATTAAGATCTATTCAATATTTGGTATGAATGTTTGATAGTTAACTGGCCATTAATTATAATAATCTATATGATTTCGAATCAAAAGCCGAGAGGAGAGATTTGGATATGTTGTAATTGAATAGACATAAGTTAAAATCGCGGACGAAAGTACTGATGCGCGTTAAGATGCACACACTCAAACGCAAGTGCACGTTATCGTATCAAGTAGTATAGTCTTAGATAAGACCGAATATCGTCCTCTGGGATTAGGGTTCAAGTACCAACTATCTATTTTCTAGTATCTATTTGGCGAATTGATAATTGATTTGGTTGTTTATAACTACGAATTATAAAAGCTATTTAATTATAAAGGTTTACTTCAGTTGTGATGAGAATAGGGCTTCTATGTATCCTCACTATCCGCTTATGCTACTTGTTAATGCATTACTTATGGTATTCTTCTTTTGGAGAAAGCAGGTTTACGAAATCGTTTTATACTCCCGTCAGGGTTATATAAACACTCAACCCCAGTATCGTTCCTTACCTAACTTTCGCTGATAAGGGTAACTTTATAGGAGGATTAAGAACAAAAACCTAGTTGACCGTCACGCACAATGCGCAAAATTAGGGTTGTTAAGCCTCTCATCAACGCTACATACTAATTGAGGTATTTTCATCCCCAATTCAAGAATGTCTACCCAACTTACAAAGATATTCACAATCCCCTTTCGAATCGATTAGATATCATATAGTGATAATTAGTTGTCAATTAATTACCAAGAATTCAACTCAATTATTGGATAGATCTCTCAATAAGAACAATAACCATAAGCATGCATTAATTTATAACATAAGTTTCAAGAAGTTCAACATAGAAAGCCCTATAAGAGAATTAGTTCCTAGCCATAAAGATGACAAGAACTAATTTCATGCTCATCACTGGCGAAATAAAGTAAAGAAAAGGAAAAAATTACTAAACTAATGATGTCCAATCTCCAAGCAAAAGTCTTGTGTTGTGCAAGAAGGGAACACTCAAAAACTGCCTAGGGTTCTCCTTTTATAGGCTGCAAACCGCCTCCCTCTTTTCCTTCAGGCCTGGCCCAGAAATTCGTCCAAAAACCTAATTTTTCCGCGTCGGCGCGCGCCTGCAGACAGCGCGCGGCGGAAGTTCTGTCTGTCGGGTGTTTTGGCGCCGCCTCGCTATCTCTGTCATGCGAGGCGCGCTGAATCTTCTAGCTCGCCGGATGTTTAGGCGCCGCGGCCGCTTCGGTCTTCGAGGCGCGCGGCCAGAGTCTTCTGTCTCTCGGATAGTGGGCGCCACGCTTTAAGCGCGCGCTGGATCTTCGCACCTTCTTCGAATGACGGCGCGCCGCACCTTTGATGCAGGAGGCCTTGCCGGTCCGGATTTTAGCCTTGTTCGCCACTTTCTGCTACCGCATCTCCTCTTTTGCCCTATTTTTGCTCCTTTTCCGCCATTTGGACATTTTAACCACTTTGACTCAAAGGAAAGAAAAACTATCCTAATACGACAATTATATGTGCAAAATGGGACAAAAGACTAACTAAAACTGACTCGAAAGGTGTATATAAAATACAGATCAAATACCCCAAACTTAACCTTTGCTCGCCTCGAGCAAAGATAGAAAGAAATAAAATAAAAGACTCAAAGAACGAAAAATAAAAGGACTCCTGCCATCGATCACTTTTCTTTGCATAAATGTTAACTAGAAAAACATGAAGGTTAGCTGAATAATATGCAGGAATCATATAGCATGAAATTTTCAGCACACTAACCACATGAAGCTAAATATTTCGCAAACTCATATTCATCATGCTTAATGGAAGTTAATATACTAAATCATGCATATAAATTCAAGAATTCCTATGGCTTGCTTACTTGCTATTCTCCACTAATTCTAGATATGCATAAAAGAGATCTTCAGGACTTTAAGGGTTGTAATGTAGGCTTAGGTAGGGGTTGGTAAAGATAGGCATTTATGCTCATTTTTCTGTACCATAAGCTCTTTTGGCTTTTCAATTTTTTCCTTTTTCTTTTGATTCTTTCCTTCACTTCAATTCTATCCTTCCCCTCTTTTGTTTTGGGAGAGTGAAGTGTATTATACTAATAGGCACCCCCAAACTTAGGCTTTTGCCTCTTTCTTATTACTTTTCCATTGGGGTGCATCAAACTTGTTCATTCTTTTTGTTTCTTCTTTTTAACACAATGTATCCATTATTTCATATTTTCACTTATGGCACAATTTGTGAGAATATATGGTGTCAAAGAAGAAGTTTCAAATTTAGGCTCAATGGGGCTGACTAGGGATATTTTTAAAGTCCGGGATAGAAAAGAGTGGTAAGAATTGGCTATCAAAGAAGTGCATGAGTCATTTCCCTAACATGCATATCCTAACTATTTCGCCTCAAATAGCAAGCAATCATAACACATAAGCATTTATCATTTAGTATGCGTAATTCGAGCAAGAAACTCCAAATAGACAGATTCTATGAGTTTTTGGCATATCTAACCTAAGTGTTTAGATAGTTGCTTCAATTCCTTTACATTATTCCACCTTACTTCACTAGGTGTTTCTAGCAACTATAGCATACATGATCTTTGACAGGCAATTATGACTCAAAAAAGAAAAAATTTTGGTGACTCAAAATAAACATAAAACAAATAACAAGACTTAAATAAAACATAACATGACACACAGATAAAACACCCCCAAACTTAAATCACACATTGTCCCCAATGTGTGCAAGACTCAAAGAAAATAAAAGAAAGGACACTTACAGACTTTGGCTAAAATGGTGGTGGTGGCGGTGGATAATGCGTCGACCATTGGTGGAACAAGACACTCAACTCGTCGATTTGTTGTCTTGTTTCTTGCTGTCCTTGTACTACTGTTTGCAAGGTCTGCATCATCTCCCTCTGATGTTGGTACAATTGCCCCATTGTGGGCTCTGAAGGTTCTGCTCCTGATGTTGTGAAAGTTAGGTTTTTGATATTGGAATTTGGGGAAAATCTGATTTTTGGGCGTTTTAAGTTTCTGGATTCCCGCTTCGGCGCCGCGGCGCCCAATCATCTGCGCTCGCCGGGACTTCTGCGCGCGCCACGGTAATGGAGCCGCGACGCAAACTTCAAAGACTCTCGGATATTTTGGCGCGCGGCATGCTCTGGCGCATGGCCTACCTTCTCTCGAAATCCTTGCTTGTCTTGATTTATTTCCACTGTGCACATCAATCACCCAACACAAACCCCCAATACCGTGAGATTGTTCTAAACAAAATAAAATAAACAAAGGACAGAAATTAAAATGATATAATTGAAAAACGTTGGGTTGCCTCCCAATTAGCGCTGTCTTTAACGTCTTTTAGCCGGACGCAAGTTCCTTAGCCTTAATAACCTTGGGGAGGATTAAGCCCCCAACCTATCCATTTCCTCCACATTTGGCGTTTTCTTTTTCTTCTTTTCTTTTTAGCATTATCAGTAATAGGGAGTTCAGGAACACTTACCTCCTTTAGTGGCATTTCGGCAAACCATGCCTGCTTTCTTGGGCTCATCGCTCTTTGGTTGACTTGTAATGGCTGGCATGGGGGTTCGATGGTGCTGATTGCAAAGCACCCACTTATTGTTGGTGGCTCAATGATGTGTTTAAAAACTTTGAACATCATTTCTTCATTCTCCACCCTTAGTGTTAGTTCCCCTCTTTCTACATCAATCAAAGCTCTCCCCGTTGCTAGGAATGGCCTCCCCAATATGATCGGGATTTCCGCGTCTTCTTCCATATCGAGGATGAGGAAATCTGCAGGGAAGAAGAATTTCCCTACTTTCACAATCACGTCCTCAATTTTTCCTCGTGGATGAACCACTGTCCTGTCAGCTAGTTGCAGACTCACAGTGGTTGGTTTGGCCTCTCCCAACTCCAATCTTTTAAAAACTGATAAGGGCATCAGGTTTATACTTGCCCCTAAATCGCATAGAGCTCTGTTGCAAGTCACCCTTCCCACTGTGCAAGGTAGTGTAAAGCTGCCAGGATCCTTTAGCTTGGGTGGCAACTTCTTTTGCAGGATAGCACTACACTCTTCTGTTAGTGCTATTATCTCATATTCCATGACTTCTTCTTTTCCCCAAGATTTCTTTCATGAACTTGAAATAGGGCGGCATCTGCTCCAAAGCCTCTATAAAAGGTATGTTGATACGCGAACTTCGAATACTTCCAAAAATTTGGAAAATTGTTTATCGACCGCTCTGTAATCTCCGGGAAAGAGATCTTTCTGTATACTCCTTCTCTGGAGTTTTCTATCACCGGGCTAGGCTCAATCACCTTCTCTTTTCTAACTCGACTTCTTCTCAACCATCGGTGAGGTGCCGCTCCAATTGTTTGCTTCACCGATTCTGTTGCACCGCCTTCGCTCCCTTGGATTTACCTCTGTGTTACTTGGCAATGCCCCCTGTGGTCTGATGTTTGCCTGCTTTGCTAGCTGACCCACTTGAGTTTCCAAGTTCCTGAATGAGGATCTAGCCACATCATGGCTGAGTGCAGGCATTGCGAAGTCTTTACACCGCTTTCAGCTCATCTGGATTTTCTTTACGAGCGGTGCATTGAGCTGATCTTTGTGGGGCTTGAATGAAGAAATCGTTGATTACGATGCTGTTGGTTACGATCATCGCCTATACCGATTCTCGCCCACGATATTGGTTCTGCGCCACGATATTGATTCTGCTGGCCCTGATCTCCTTTCCATGAGAAATTTGGGTGATTCCTCCACCCTGGATTATAAGTGTTTGAGTAGGGGTTGTTCTGTTGCCTCTGGTAATTACCTACTGCTTGACACTCTGCCTGCTCCATTGGTATATTGTTGGGATCCGCTGAAGGACACCTATCAAATGTATGTGGGCCACCACATATCTCACAGCTTTTAGGCATCTGTACGGCATTTACTGACACTGTATGTTGCTGCAACTGTTTCGCTAGAAGAGCCACTTGGGCATTCAAGGCAGCAATAGCATCTATCTCGTGGACTCCCACGGTTCTTCTCCCACTAGTCGCCCTCTCTTCAGTGACATGGTTGTTAGTGGCCATATCTTCTAATAACTCATGAGCGTCGTGGGCTGTTTTCCTCATGAATGCTCCACCTGCTGCTGCATCAATGATGGTTCTGGTTGTACTGCTCAGCCCGTTGTAGAAGATGTGTACCAAGTTCCACAACTCAATTCAATGGTGTGGACACTTCCTTTGTAGATCCTTGAACCTTTCCCAAGCTTCATATAAGGACTCTCCATCAGCTTGGTAGAAGTTGTTCAACTCCCCTCGCAATTTTGCTGCTTTACATGGGGGAAAGAACTTGGCTAGGAATTTCTGTGCCAGCTCGTGCCATGTGAATATCGAATCGGCTGGCAGGGAATTCAACCATACTTTTGCTCTATCCCTGAGTGAGAAGGGAAAGAGCCTCAATCTGACGGCATCATCAGTAACGCCGTTATATCTGAACGTGGCACATAGCTCCAAGAAATTAGCTATGTGCATATGTGGATCCTCCGATGGCAGTCCTCCGAATTACACTGTGTGTTGTACCATGCTCAGAATCGCCGGTTTTATTTCGAAATTGTTGGCTCTTATTGTAGGGAGCCTAATGCAAGTCTGTGCTCCATTCACTGTTGGCAGCACATAATCTCCCAAACTTCTTTCTGGCTGGATTTGGACTCTCTCTTCCACGTCTATTGGCGCTTGCCTAGGTATTCCTGGATGGGGTTGATTCTCTCCTAACCCTTCTCCCATCCCGTTGTTGTTCTGCACGCCGTTCATCTCTAACACGGTTGCACTCCGCTGATTCTTTCTGTTCTATTTGCAGATTTTCTCAATTTCTGGATTGAAGGGAACAAGAGTGTCTGCTCCTCTTCTCCTTCGTGTAAACTGACTTCCTGAAATAGATCAAAAACAGACAACAAATCACGGCACCTCGAATTTTTAAAAGAAAAACGTAAAAATTAAAAATTAAAAGAAAAATTAAAAACCAAATTAGAAATTAAAAATAGACAACTTTGATATTGAACTATGCCTAATCCCCGGCAACGGCGCCAAAAACTTGATGCGCGTTAAGATGCACACACTCAAACGCAAGTGCACGTTATCGTATCAAGTAGTATAGTCTTAGATAAGACCGAATATCGTCCTCTGGGATTAGGGTTCAAGTACTAACTATCTATTTTCTAGTATCTATTTGGCGAATTGATAATTGATTTGGTTGTTTATAACTACGAATTATAAAAGCTATTTAATTATAAAGGTTTACTTCAGTTGTGATGAGAATAGGGCTTCTATGTATCCTCACTATCCGCTTATGCTACTTGCTAATGCATTACTTATGGTATTCTTCTTTTGGAGAAAGCAGGTTTACGAAATCGTTTTATACTCCCGTTAGGGTTATATAAACACTCACTGATGACGCTCCTTACCTAACTTTCACGATAAGGGTAACTTTATAGGAGGATTAAGAACAAAAACCTAGTTGACCGTCACGCACAATGCGCAAAATTAGGGTTGTTAAGCCTCTCATCAACGCTACATACTAATTGAGGTATTTTCATCCCCAATTCAAGAATGTCTATCCAACTTACAGCATATTCACAATCCCCCCTTTTCAGAATCTTATTAGAAATCATATAGTGATAATTAGTTGTCAATTAATTACCAAGAATTTAACTCAATTATTGGATAGATCTCTCAATAAGAACAATAACCATAAGCATGCATTAATGTATAACATAAGTTTCAAGAAGTTCAACATAGAAAGCCCTATAAGAGAATTAGTTCCTAGCCATAAAGATGACAAGAACTAATTCCATGTTCATCATGCAAAACTGAAATAAAGTAAAGAAAAGGAAAAAAAATTACTAAACTAATGGTGTCCAATCTCCAAGCAAAAAGTCTTGAGTTGTGCAAGAAGGGGAACCCTCAAAAACTGCCTAGGGTTCTCCTTTTATAGGCTGCAAACCGCCTCCCTCTTTTCCTTCAGGCCTGACCCAGAAATTCGTCCAAAAACCTAATTTTTCCGCGTCGGCGCCGCGGCCCTGCAGACAGGCGCCGCGGCGCCGGAAGTTCTGCAATCCGTCGGGTGTTTTGGCGTCGCGGCCCTGCTATCTGCTGTCTGAGGGCGCCGCGGCGCTGAATCTTCTGTAGCTCCTCGGATGTTTAGGCGCCGCGGCCGCCAGTCTTCTGGCGCCGCGCTGAGTCTTCTCTTCGGATAGTGGCGCGCGGCCACCTTTGGCGCCCGCGCTGGAGCTTCTGCACCTTCTCTGAAAGATGGGCGCGCGGCCGCTTTGCTGCGGGGCGCGGCTGGGTCCGGATTTTAGCCTTGTTCGCCACTTTCTGTTTTGACTCGCATCTCCTCTTTTGCCCTCTTTTTGCTCCTTTTCCGCCATTTGGCCATTTTAACCACTTTGACTCAAAGGAAAGAAAAACTATCCTAATATGACAATTATATGTGCAAAATGGGACAAAAGACTAACTAAAACTGACTCGAAAGGTGTATATAAAATACACCGATCAAGTACTCCGATACTTGTGAAGCATTAGAGGTTATTGCTCTTAATCCTCTGTAGTAAATCCTATCATAAAAATATAGAAGGGTTCTGCACTGGGGTTGAGTGATTATATTGCCCTAACCGGAATATAAGACAGTCTAGTTAACCGCTATCTTAACAAAGAAGAAGAATCATTCTAGTTGCATTAAGGATTGAATAAAGTGAATAGTCGAGGATTTTGGAAGCCCTAATTCATTCATAACTGATTACAATTTTATTAGTTTAAATCGTGCAAATATTCTAGTAGTTAAACAAAACCCCAATCAAATATCGATTGCCAAATAGATAACATAAAATAGATGAACGATACTTAGAAACCAGTCTCTGTGGACGATATTCGGTCTTACAGACTATATTACATGTGAACGATGCGTACGCTTGCGTGAGCAGTCGAAATATCGCTAACAAGTTTTTGGCGCCGTTACCGGAGACTGGCGTACATCTAATATCGAATCATCTATTTTTAATTTCTAATTTGGTCGCTCCCAGAACAAGTTTCTAACTCGTTCTGAGAGCAAATATTTGTTATCATTTTTGTTGTTTGTGTAATCTTACAGGCAAGGTGAAGTATAGGTACATGGACTATCAATATCAGGGAATGTTGGACTATGACATTTGTCCCCCGTAGCAACTTAGACCACAGGCTCCGCAAGAGGAGCGAAATGAGCTACAGGAAGCCTTATTCAGGCTCACCGAGTACCAAAATTCTCAAGGACTAACTCATCCACCACAGAATCAGGCTCCACCAGGAAGACTAGATGACATGAGAGCAACTCTCTGTGCACTCTCAAACGCCCAGAATCAGTTCATAGAGGAAACAAGATTAACCATCAGGAATCTAGATATGCAACTGGGGCAGCTAGCTAGCAAGCTGAAAAATGGTGTACAAGGGAACTGCCCTATCAATACTAGTACAAACCCACAAAAGTAGTGCCAAGCAATTGAGGTGACGGATGACAAACAAATAGAGACAGGTTCATCCCCAATATGTCCAAAAAATGAGGGTGAACCCAGTGAAGTGAGAGAGTCAACAGTCATTGACACACCGCAGGTGAAGATACCATATCCTCAGAAACTTAGAAAGAATTCTCTTGACAAGCAGTTTTCTAAGTTTTTGGAGTTCTTTAAAAAACTGCATATCAACATTCAATTTGCTGAAGTCTTAGAACAAATGTCGAGTTATGTAAAGTTCATGAAGGAAATCCTCTGTAAAAAAAAGAGGTTGGAGGAGTATGAAAATGTGGTGTTGACTGAAGAATGCAGTGTCATCCTACAGAGAAAGTTACCTCAGAAGTTGAAAGATCCAGGAAGCTTCACCATCCCTTGCACTATAGGGAAGTTTGAATGTCAGCAGGCTCTATGTGATTTGGGGGCAAGTATAAATTTGATGTCATATTATGTGTTCTGCAAACTTGGAGTGGGGGAAGCAAGACCTACAACCATCACCTTACAGCTAGCCGATCACTCCATCGTCCACCCTAGAGGAATCATCGAGGACGTGTTGGTTAAAGTAGACAAGTTCATCGTCCCCGCTGATTTCATCATCGTAGACATGGAAGAAGATGAAGAAATGCCCATTATCCTTGGTAGGCCATTCTTAGCCACAGGACAGGCACTCATTGATGTTCAGAAAGGTGAGCTGAGACTTCGTGTTCAGGGAGAAGAAGTGATTTTCAATGTATTCAGGGCAGCAACTTACCTAAGGGCAAGTGATAACTGTTATGCTATTGAAGTGGTTGATGAAGCAGTTTCCGAAAATGGGTTCAGGAGTGCGGATGCTCTTGAGGTGATGATGACACAAGGGGATGAAAATAGTGGTAATGACACCGAATTAATAGAGCATGCGAATTGGTTGGATTCTCATGAGCCCTCCTCTAAAAGAAAATACGAGGAGCTTGGAACCATGCCAGAGAGACCAGTACCATCCACAGAACAAGCTCCAGAACTCGAGTTGAAGACTCTGCCAGATCATTTGCACTTAATATCTAGGTGAGAACCAATCCTTACCAGTGATCGTATCAGGTCATCTATCCAAAGTGGAGGTTGAAAAGTTGTTGACAGTATTGAGGGCTCACAAGATCACAACTGGGTGGACACTAGCAGACATTAGAGGGACAAGTCCTTCTACAGTAATGCACAAAATTCATCTAGAAGTTGAGACAGACCCTCCATTGAAGCACAGATGAGACTAAATCCAACCATGAAAGAGGTGGTGCGAAAAGAGATCCTGAAATGGCTCGATGCTGGGGTGATTTATCCTATCTCTGACAGTGCATGGGTGAGCCCTGTGCAAATGGTACCCAATAAAGGTGGCATGAATGTGGTGACTAACGAAAAGAATGAGCTTATTCCATCCAGAACAACTACATGGTGGAGAATGTGTATTGACTACCGCAAGTTGAACAAAACAACCAGGAAGGATCATTTTCCTTTGCTTTTTCTTGACCAAATGCTTGACAGGCTTGCAGGACACAACTATTATTGCTTCCTGGATGGCTATTCAGGGTATTATCAAATAGTCATCTCTCCAAAAGATCAGGAGGAGACAACCTTCACATGCCCCTTTGGTACGTTTGCTTTCAGAAGAATGCCATTTGGGCTTTGCAATGCACCCGCCACCTTTCAGCGTTGTATAATGGCTATCTTTTCTGACACGGTGGAAAGGACCATAGAAATCTTCATGGATGATTTTTCTGTTTTTGGGTCCTCCTTTGATGAATGCTTAAATCATTTGGAAACAATGTCGCAGCGGTGCAAGGACTCGAATCTGGTGCTGAACTGGGAGAAGTGTCACTTTATGGTACAAGAAGGTATTGTGCTTGGCCACAAGATTTCCAACAAAGGCATTGAGGTAGACAAGGCTAAGGTTTCAGTGATTGAAAATCTGCCACCTCCAGTCTCGGTGAAAGGGATCAGAAGTTTCCTTGGGCACGCTGATTTCTACAGAAGATTCATCAAGGACTTCTCAAAGATCTCTAAACCTCTGTCCACCTTGTTGATGAATGGGGTTGCTTTTGAATTCAATGAAGAATGTCTGACTGCCTTTCAGACACTTAATGAGAAGCTAACCTCAGCACCTATAGTCACTGCACCTGACTGGACACTCTCATTTGAATTGATGTGCGATGCAAGCGCTACGTGATGGAGCGTTCGACAGAGAATTGACAAGGTATTCAGGTCAATTTACTATGCTAGCAAAACCCTCAATGATGCTCAGCTGAATTATGCGACGACAGAGAAAGAGGTGCTAGCCATAGTATACGCATTCGAGAAATTCAGGCCATACCTCATTGGGAATAAGGTGATAGTGTACACTGACCACTCAGTGATCAAGTATTTGATGACTAAGAAGGATGCAAAACCTCGACTTATACGATGGGTGTTGCTACTGCAAGAGTTTGACATGGAGATTTGCAATAAAAAGGGGACTGAGAACGTGGTAGGAGACCACTTGTCAAGGATTGAAGTGGAAGAGAGCCAGAACACAATGGATGTGTAAATAAATTACTACTTTCCAGACGAGCAACTATTCAAGGTACCAGTGCAATTTTACCTTGGTTCGCTGACTTTGTTAATTTTCTTGCGGCAAAAGTATTGCCTTCAGGAATGTCAAGGCAACAGGTGAAAAAGTTTTATTCAGAGGTAAAACACTACTATTGGGATGAGCCGATTCTCTACAAGCATTGTGCTGATCAAGTCATAAGGAGGTGCATACCCGAGGATGAAATGCACTAAATTCTCACTCATTGTCACACCTTGCAATGTGGTGGGCATTTTGGAGAATCATGGACAGCAGCCAAGGTATTACAGAGTGGATTCTATTGGTCAACCCTATTCAAGGATGTCAACACCTTCGTGAGTGGCTGTGATCGTTGCCAAAGAACGGGGAACATGACAAGGCGAAACGAAATGCCCCTGACTGAGATCTTAGAAGTGGAGATGTTTGATGTATTGGGGATTGATTTCATGGGCCCGTTCCCAACGTCCTTTGGGAACCAATACATTCTCCTGACAGTGGATTATTTGTCCAAATGGGTCGAGGCAGTGGCTACTAAAGAGAATGATAGTAAACCTGTCTTGAAATTCCTGCAGAAAAACATATTCACAAGGTTTGACACCCCAAGAGCCCTCATCAGCGATGAAGGGAGTCATTTTTGCAACAAGCAGCTTGATGCCTTGCTGGCACGTTATGGAGTCTACCACAAGACTGCCTTGCCATACCACCCGCAAGCCAATGGGCAGGCATAAATTTCAAACAGGGCAGTGAAAAACAAACTGGAAAAGACAGTGGATGACTCAAGGAAGAATTGGTCTACGAAGCTGGATGATGCACTATGGGCCTATAGGACAACTTTCAAGACTCCCATTGGGATGTCACCATACATGATGGTCTATGAGAAGGCATGTCATCTACCGGTGGAGTTGGAAAATAGGGCATACTGGGAAACGAGAAAGCTGAACATGGATGCCAAAGCAGCAGGGCATAATAGGTTGCTGCAACTGAATGAGTTAGATGTATTTCGGAACAACGCTTATGAGAACGCAAAAATCTACAAGGAGAGGGTCAAAGCATGGCATGACAAGAACTTGATCCTTAAAGAGCTACAACCTGGTCGACAAGTACTCCTATTCAATTCAAGGCTGAGATTGTTCCCAGGCAAGTTAAAGTCCAGATGGTCAGGACCATATGTTGTGGACAAAGTGTTCCCTTATGGTGCAGTCGAGTTGAGAGGAAAAGAGGGAGCACCATTCAAAGTGAACGGACAGAGAGTGAAGCCATATTTGTTGAATGACATAGAACAAATCAACTTTGTGGTCTATTTGGAGGCACAATGATAAGGAACCTGCGTCCGGCTATAAGACGTTAAAGACAGCGCTACTTGGTAGGCAACCCAAGTTTTAAATTATGCAATTTAGTTTAATTAGAACAGTCTCACTTTTGGTATTTTTGTTGTGTTGTGATGCCAGGTAAAGAAATGGGACAGGCGGAGGAAAACGCCGAAAACGCCGAATCATGAGTTTCAAAGCACGCGATCATACGTAACCGCTGCCGTGCTAATGCAGAGGTCGCAGGAATTTAGGCACCGCGGTGCCACGATGCAGAACCGCGGTGCCGATAGCGATTTCTGGAAAAAAAAGCCATGAATCGCCAAATCTCCTCTCACAGATACCGTTTCAGTGCAATATCCGCCGCCACCACCACTATTTTGAGCCGATGTATGTCTGTAAGTCGTCCCATTTTAATTTTAGAGTCTTTTACACATTAGGGACAATGTGTAGTTTAAGTTTGGGGGGAGTTTTATTTTATTTATTTTATTTTTATGTCTATTTTTGAGTCTTTTGTTTGTTTTTGCGTTTTATATGAGTCAATTTTTTTTATGAGTCATGAATGTTGTAGTTAATTGAAAATGCCTAGTGAACTAAGTGGGATAATGTAGTGGAATGAGAAGCTAAAATCTGTGTGATTAAGTTAGATATGCCAAAAATTCATGAAAATCTGATTATTTGAAATATTTGATGCTTAGCTTATGTGTTGTCAATTGAAAAATGTCTTTGAAGTCTGCTTGCTTGCTATTTGAGGCGAAATAGTTAGGATGTACATGTTTAGGGAGATGATTCAGACATTTCTTTGCTAGCCCTTCTTACCATTCAGTGTCTACCTTGCACTAAATTGTATCACTAGTCAGCTCCGTTGAGCCTAAAATAAGATGTTTTCTTTGACACCTCATGATTCCCTCATGTGCCATAAGCAATAATTGAATAAAGGGATGAAAAAGAGTGAAAAAGAAATATAAAAAGAGAGTAAAAATTTGATGCACCCCAATGAAAAAGAACGTAAAAACTTAAGTTTGGGGGTGCCTATTGTTAGGCATATTTCATATACCTATTTTGAGTCATTTTCGATTAGTATTTTACCTATTTTCGTTGCGTCTAGTACAATTTTATTGTTGTTTTTCTTTCTTTTGAGTCACAACGATTCAAAAAGGCAAAATGGCAAAAAAGAGCGAAAAGTGGGCATAAAAGGAGGTCCCGAGGCAGAAAAAGGTTGAAAATCGATGACTCGGAAAAACCACAGCAGCACCGCGAGGCGCAGAGGCAGGACCGCGGTGCCAAAACAGCAGAAACCCGCAGGACTTTCAAAGACCGCGCATTCGCATGTAATCGCGGTGCCATTTATTCAGAGAGTTGCAGGAGTTTCGGCACCGCGATACTGACCTGTAGAAACGCGGTGCCGGTACGAAATTTTTCAGTTCCGAGTTGGAATTGGCCAAGGGCAATAGGGTCCCTAGGGCACGAAATTGATACCTATTTAAAGCCCTAGGGATCAGTTTTTAGGAAGGGAGTCCATTCTTGAACACAAGAACAACACAAGGCACTTGGAGCAACAATTGAAGATTTTAATCTTCGTAATTTTCTATCTTTAGTTTTTATTTCAGTTTTATGTTGGATATTGGGTTAGTTCGTAGAATGTCCATGGCTAGGAACTAAACACTTAATTAGGGTTTTCCTTATGATTCACTTGAACTTTTATTCATGATTTGATGCAATAGTTTGATTACTTCTTCAGTTGTTAAGATCTATTCAATAATTGATGTGAATGCTTGATAGTTAATTGATCACTAAATATCATAACATATATGATTTCGAATCAACAACCGAGATGAGAGATTTGGATATCTTTGTCAGAGTTGAATAGACATAGGTTAAAATCGTGACGATAGTACCGATACTTGTAGCTTTATAGGTTCTCGCTCTTAATCCTCGTATGTGGTAAATCATATCATAGAAATATAGAAGGGTTCTGCACTGGGGTTGAGTGATTATATATCCTAACCGAAATATAAGACAGTCTAGTTAACCGCTATCTTAACATAGAAGAAGAATCATTCTAGAACGCATTAAGGATTGAATAAAGTGGATAGTTGATGATTTTGGAAGCCCCAATTCCATCATAATCTGAATACAACCTAATTAGTTTACTTATTTTTTGCAATCATTCCAATAGTTAAATAAAAAACCCAATCATTATTCGTTCGCCAAATAGATAACACAAAATAGATGCTCGGTACTTAGAAACCAGTCTCTGTGGACGATATTCGGTCTTACAGACTATATTACTTGAGACGATACGTACACTTGCGTTTTGCGTGTGTGGAAATCGCCTAACAAGTTTTTGGCGCCGTTGCCGGGGACTGGCGTATATCTAATATCGAACTATCTATTTTTATTTCTAATTTGGCTTTATTTTTATTTTTATTATTAGAATCGTGTGTCGTGATCTGTTTGTTGATTGTGATATATTTCAAGAATCTAGTGTATGCGAAGTAGGAGATGCGCATACACTCCTATCCCTCTGAACCCTGAGATTGAGAGACTTTGCAGACAAAATAGGAAAGATAAAAGAACTGCTGAATTGTTAGCAATGGGAGATCAGCAGAACAACAATGGGATACCAGTAGAGGGGTTGAATAATGAGGTACCAGTTGCCCTGGGACAAGTCCCACCACCTGCGGAGATGAGTTTGGGAGACTATGTTCTTCCCACAGTCACGGGAGCATAGACTTGCATCAGGCTCCCAGCTATAGGAGCTAACAATTTTGAGATCAAGCCAGCCATCCTGAGCATGGTCCAAAACACAGTACAGTTTGGGGGACTGTCATCTGAAGATCCCCACATGCACATTGCAAACTTTCTGGAGCTATGTGCTACTTTCAAATACAATGGTTTCACTGACGATGCCATCAGACTGAGGCTCTTCCCATTCTCACTTAGGGATAGAGCCAAAAGTTGGTTGAACTCACTGCCTGCCAACTCTGTCACTACCTGGCCCAAAAGTTTTTAGCAAAGTTCTTCCCTCCTTCCAAAATAGCAAAGTTAAGAGGAGAGTTGAACAATTATTACCAGGTGGATGATGAGTCGCTCTATGATGCATGGGAGCGATTTAAGGATCTGAAGAGGAAGTGTCCACATCATGGCATAGAGAAGTGGATGTTGGTCCACATCTTTTATAATGGGCTGAGTGGTACTACGCGTACCATCATTGATGCAGCAGCAGGGGGTGCCTTCATGAAAAAGAGTGTCAATGAGGCACATGATTTACTAGAGGATATGGCAGCCAACAACCATCAGGGAGCAGATGACAGGTCAGTGACCAGCAGGAAGGCCATGGGTATTCATGAATTAGATGCAATCACTGCCCTGAATGCACAGGTAGCCCTTCTGACAAAGCAACTGCAGCAGAACACCATGACTGCGAATGCAGTTCAGATGCCTGTAAATTGTGAGATTTGTGGGGGCCCGCATTATTTTGACAGATGCACAGCAGTTGATCCCAACAATGTGCCAATGGAGCAGATTCAGGTGGTTGGGAACTTTCATAGGCCTTACAACTCCAACACGTACAATCCAGGGTGGAGAAATCACCCTAACTTTTCGTGGAGGAATGACCAATCCCAGCAGCAGACATATCAAAGTGGTTACCAGAACCAGCAGGGACACAATCAGGCCACTTCATCTCGATTTAGGCCACCGCATGCAGCAGAAAGCTCGATGAACACCGACCAACTCGCGTAATCGCTCATGTCAGAAACCAGGTCCTCTCTTAGGAACTTGGAAACACAGGTTGGGCAGCTTGCAAAGATGGTAACCAACAGGCCACAGGGCGCTCTCCCAAGCAATATAGAGGTGAATCCTAGAGAACAATGTCAAGCAGTATTATTGAGGAATGGAAAGCAGTTGGAGCACGTTGCTCCCCAGCCCACAGTAGTAAGTGAGAATGAGGGTGAAAAGGTAGTTGAAGTAGAGAAAGAGGGGGTCACTGAGGACCGCTCTACAGTTGAAAAAGCTCCACCATCACCTTTGAGGGAATATGTTGATAAAATCCCTTACCCTCAGAGGCTACAAAGGAAGGCAGTTGACAAGCAGTTCTCCAAGTTCTTGGAGGTGCTCAAAAAGCTACACATCAATATTCTCTTCATTAAGGCGCTCGAGCAGATGCCCGCATACTTCAAGTTCATGAAGGAGATACTTGGTAAAAATAGGAGGCTAGTGGATTATGAGACAGTATCATTGATAGATGAGTGCAGTGTCATCTTGCAAAAGAAACTGCCTCCTAAGCTTAAGGATCCAAGGAGCTTACATTTCCCTGCACTATTGGTAGGGTGACATGCAAAAGGGAGATGTGTGATCTAGGGGCTAACATCAATCTAATTCCCCTATCTGTCTTCAAGAGGCTGGGTTTGGGGGAAGACAAACCGACCACAGTAAATCTGCAGCTAGTCGACCGAACTGTGGTGCATCCCAGAGGCATAATCGAAGATGTGTTGGTTAAGGTAGGAAAGTTCTTCTTCCATGCAGACTTTCTTATTCTTGATATGGAAGAAAATGATGAGAAACCAATTATCTTGGGGAGACCATTCCTTGCTACTGGGAGAGCCTTGATTAATGTGGAAAAGGGGGAACTGAGACTCAGGGTTCAGGAGGAGGAGATAGTGTTCAAGGTGTTCAAATCCGTCATTGAGTCACATACCATTGACAAGTGTTTCGCAGCAAGCACAGCTGCCCCAGCAGTTCAGCCAGCGCAGGACAAAGCTAGGGAGACCATCCCTACATCATTAAACCCACAGGTCAGCAAGGTGGCAGGAATAAAAAAGGATGAGATGAAAGCCCTCAAAAAGGTAAGCATTACTGAACCCCCTCTGGTGAAGAAAAAAATAGAATGAGAAAGAGGAGGATGATTATAAAATGGATAGGTTGTGGGGTTAAATTACCCAATGATTTTTGATAAGTAACATGCATCCGGCTAAAAGACGTTAAAGACAGCGCTACTTGGGAGGCAACCCAATGTTTAAATTCTGCAATTTATTTTAATTAGGACAGTCTCACTTTTGGTGTGTTTGTTATGTTGTGATGTCAGGTGAAGGACTCAGAGGATGGAGAATGAAGGAAAGGGCGAAAAGATATGAAATCGAGTCAAGATCGCAGACGATGCCGCAAAGACCGCAAAGGTCAGATCTTCGTGAAATCCTCGATTACTTTATGCATCGCGGTGCCACAGAGGCAGAACTGTGGTGTCAGTTCACGATCTCCGAAAATATGAAAAGTCCCGGAATCGCCAAATCTCCTCCCACAGATACCGTCACAATGCAATATCCACCGCCACCACCATTTTGAGCCGCTGTACATCTGTAAGTCGTCCCTATTTCATCTTTGAGTCATACACATTTGGGACAATGTGTCAGTTAAGTTTGGGGAGGGGGGGGGGGGGGGCTACTTGTATTTTCTTATAATTTTGAGTCGTTGATTTGTGTCTTTTATGTGTCTATATGAGTCACATTTTTTTTTTATCATGCATGTTGTAGTTGCTTGAAACGCCTAGTGAATTAAGTAGGATAATGTAAATGATATGCAAAAATCTGTGTGCTTAAGTTAAATATGTTAAAGATTCATGAAAACCTAATTAGTTGGAATATTGTGTGTTTAGCCTGTGTATGTCAATTGCGAAAAATGTCCTGCATGCTTGCTATTTGAGGCGAAATAATAAGGATGTATGGGAAGGATTCATGCATTTCTTTGTTAGCCCTTCTTACCTTTCATTACCTACCCTGACAATGAATTGTATCCCTAGTCAACCCTTTGAGCCTAAAATGAAAAGCTATTTCTTTGACACCCCAATTCTCTCATGTGTCATAAGCAATAACTGATGATACGGAGGAAAAAGAAAGTGAAAAAGAAATACAAAAGAGAGCAAAAATAAATTATGCACCCCAATTAAAATATGAAAAAGCTTAAGTTTGGGGGTGCCAATGCGAATGTGTATGTTCCGCTCTCAACAAAAAGAGAAAGGGGAGTAATGGGTATGAACTAAAAAGAATACAGCAAGGAAGAGAAACAAGTTGAATGGAAAGCACTTATGGTACGTAATTTGAGCCTAAATGCCTATTTTTACCTACCTCTGCCTAAGCCTACATTACAACCATGAAAAGTCCTGATGATCCCTAGTATGTATGTCCATGATTAGTGGAGAATAACAAGTAAACATGATATAGTACCTTGATAAAAATGTAATGACATTGACATGCATATGTTAGGTATTCATGCTTCCAGTGATTGTGACTGAAATGAACCTGCGAAATATCTAACTTGAAATTCTAGATTGTTCAATGCATGCTACATCTATTTCTACATATTGTCCTAACTAACGTTCATGTGTTTCTAAGTGACATTTTGCAACTGCTTGACGTGAGTCTTTGAGTCTTTTTTATTTTATTTCTTTGTTTTGTTTTCTTCTTTGCTCGAGGGCGAGCAAATTTTAAGTTTGGGGGGTTTGATAGGCATATTTCATATACCTATTTTGAGTCATTTTCGATTAGTATTTTACCATTTTCATTGCTTCTAGTACAGTTTTAGGGTTATTTTTCTTTCTTTTGAGTCACAGCGGTTCAAAATGGCAAAATGGCAAAAAAAAGAGAAAAGTGGGCATAAAAGGAGGTCCCGAGGCAGAAAAAGGTTGAAAATCAATGACTTAATAACTACAAGAAGACCACTTGCACAGAGGCGTGGATCATGCCAAAACAAAGAAACCCGTAGGACTTTCAAAGACCGTGCATTCGCATGTAATCATGGTGCCATTTATTCAGAGAGTCGCAGAGTTTTGACCGCAGGTCGACTCTACGAATCGCGGTGCAGACGGAATTTTTCGCCCGAGTTGGAATTGGCCAAGGGCAATAGGGTCCCTAGGGCACGAAATTGATACCTATTTAAAGCCCTAGAGATCAGTTTTTAGGAGGGGAGTCCATTCTTGAACATAAGAACAACACAAGGCACTTGGAGCAACAATTGGAGACTTTAATCTTCATAATTTTCTATATTTAGTTTTTATTTCAGTTTTATGTTGGATATTATGTTAGTTCATAGCATGTCTATGGCTAGGAACTAAACACTTAATTAGGGTTTTCCTTATGATTCACTTGAACCTTTATTCATAATTTGATGCAATAGTTTGATTACTTCTGCAGTTGTTAAGATCTATTCAATAATTGATGTGAATGCTTGATAGTTAATTGATCACTAAATATCATAACATATATGATTTCGAATCAACAACCGAGATGAGAGATTTTGATATGCTGTAGTTGAATAGACATAGGTTAAAATCGTGGACGACAGCACCCCGATACTTGTGTAGCTTTATAGGTTACTGTTCTTAATCCTCATATGTGTTAAATCCTATCATAGAAATATAGAAGGGTTTTGCACTGGGGTTGTGATTATATATCCTAACTGGAATATAAGACAGTCTAGTTAACCGTTATCTTAACATAGAAAATGAAATCATTCTAGAACGCATTAAAGATTGAATAAAGTGGATAGATGATGATTTTGGAAGCCCTAATTCCTTCATAATCTGAATGCAACCTAATTAATTTACTTATTTCTTGCAATCATTCCAGTAGTTAAATAAAAACTCCAATCAATATTCGTTCGCCAAATAGATAACACAAAATAGATGTTCGGTACTTAGAAATCAGTCTCTGTGGACGATATTCGGTCTTACAGACTATATTACTTGAGACGATACATACACTTGCGTTTTGCGCGTGTGGAAATCGCCTAACACCTATATGAATTGATTCATGCTCTAAAAAAAGGAAATGATAGGTATGAACTGAAAAGAATACCAAAAAGAAGGACAAAATGGTTGAATGAGAAAAACGCTTATGGTACGTAAATTGAGCCTAAATGTCTAATTTTACCTACCCCTACCTAAGCCTACATTACAACTTTGAAAAGTCCTGAAGATCTCTAGTATGTATGTCTATGATTAGTGGAGAATAGAAAGTACACAGGCCCGTAGAAATAAATAAAATTGACATGCATATGTTAGGTGTTCATGCTTCCATTACTTGTGATTGAAATGAATTTGCGAAATATCTGATTTGAAATTCTAGATTGCTGAATTCATGTTATATCTGTTCCTGCATATTATCCCAACTGACGTTCATGTGTTTCTAAGTATTTGTGCAACTGCTTGGTTTGAGTCTTTGAGTCTTTTATGTTTGTGTCTTTGTCCTTGTTTTGATCTTTGCTCGAGGGCGAGCAAAGGTTAAGTTTGGGGGTGTTAGGTGTATTGTGTATACGCCTTTTGAGTCATTTTTAGTTGGTATTTTACTCGTTTTTGTTGTGTTTAGTATAGTAGTAGGTTTTTTTTTATTTCTTTTGAGTCACAGCGGTTCAAAATGTCAAAATGACAAAAAGTAGCGCAAAGTGGGCATAAAAGGAGGTCCCGAGGCAGAAAAATGTTAAAAATTGATGACTCAGAAAAAGGCAAAGAAGACCATGCGTTCGTGGCGTAACCGGTGCTAAAAGATCAGAGACCCGCAGAACTTTCGCACCGGTTCCATTCGCATGAACCGCGGTGCCATTTATCGAGAGTCGCAGACTTTCATCACGCATGCCAGACGCGAATTGTCAGATCCGAGTTAGAATTGGCCAAGGGCAGAAGGGTCCATAGGGCACGAATTTGCAACATATTTAAGACATAGGGATTAGTTTAATGAAGAGAGTTGGTCATTCTACAACACAAGAAAACACAAGGAAGATTTAGAGCGAAAATTGGAGACTTTATTCTACGTAATTTTCTTTCTTTCATCTTTAATTCAGTTTATGTATGGATATTGTGTTAGTTCTTAGCGTGACTATGGCTAGGAGCTAAACACTTTATTAGAGCTTTTCTTATGAATCACTTGAAGCTTTTATTCATGAATTAATGCATTAGTTTGATTTCTTCTTCGTTTGATTAAGATCTATTCAATATTTGGTATGAATGTTTGATAGTTAACTGGCCATTAATTATCATAATCTATATGATTTCGAATCAAAAGCTGAGAGGAGAGATTTGGATATACTGTAATTGAATAGACATAGGTTAAAATTGCGGATGAAAGTACCCCGATACTTGTGTAGCATTATAGGTTATTGTTCTTAATCCTCCTATGTGGTAAATCCTATCATAAAAATATAGAAGGGTCCTGCACTGGGGTTGAGTGATTATATTGCCCTAACCGAAATATAAGACAGCCTAGTTAACCGCTATCTTAACAAAGAAGAAGAATCATTCTAGTTGCATTAAGGATTGAATAAAGTGGATAGTCGAGGATTTTGGAAGCCATAATTCATTCATAACTGATTACAACTTTATTAGTTTAAATCTTGCAAATATTTTAGTAGTTAAACAAAAACCCCAATCAAATATCGATTGTCAAATAGATAACATAAAATAGATGAACGGTACTTAGAAATCAGTCTCTGTGGATGATATTCGGTATTACAGACTATATTACTTGTGAACGATGTGTACGCGTCAAAATATCGCTAACAAATATATAGCACTATTACAAATATAACCAACAGATATGAAATGTAGCCTAACTTGTAACATAATATGAAATATAACCAGTGTATGTAACCAGTATATCTATCGTATATCTTCAACACACCCTCTCAAGCTAGGGATTGAAAACACGTTTTTAAGCCCTAGCTTGGAGAATAGATAATCATGTTGCCCATAAGTCAAACCCTTCGTAAGAACATCAGTCGGCTGGTCTTCAGTGGGGAGATAAATTGTGTGAACCAATCCTTGTTGCAATTTCTCTCTGATAAAATGACAATCAATGTCGATGTGCTTGGTCCTTTCATGAAAGACAGGGTTGGCTGCTATCTGAATGGCGGATTTACTGTCACTGTGCAAAGGGACATGAATCACAACAGGAATATGTAACTCAGAGAGTAGCCCAGAAATCCACACCACCTCTACCAATGTAGTGGTCATGCTTCTGTATTCAGCCTCTGCCGAAATTCTCGATACAGTGGACTGTTTCTTCGACTTCCATGAGATGAGAGATGATCCAAAGAATACCAAGTGGCCTGTAATGGATCTCCTAGTATTGAGGCAAGAATCCCAATCATCATCACAGTAGGCAGTGAGGCTATTGGTATCACCTGTTGGCAAGAATAGGCCCAGGCCTGGTACCTGTTTGATGTATCTTGCCACTCGATGTGCATCTAAAAGATGAGATGTTTTGGGACTCTGCATGAACTGACTGAGACATTGAACAGCAAAAGATATATCAGGTCTAGTATTCATCAAATACAACAACCTGCCAATTAATCTTTGATAACTTGTTGGATCCTCCAGCAATGGATCATCTGTCTTCAAAACATCTTCTTTTGTGTTGATCATATACTACAAATGTCAACTTTGTATTCAGCTCCATGGGTGACCTGACTGTCTTTCCAGCAGACAACCCAAGATCAGAAATAAACTCCACTGCATATTTCTTTTGATGCATAACTATACCACTGCTATTTCGAGCAAATTCAAATCCCAAGAAATACCTCAAAATACTCAAATCCTTGATCTTGAAATTATGTTGAAGAGCCAGTTTTATCTCCTGGATAAGTCCTCATCATTACTAGTGATGAAAAGATCATCTACATATATGAGTACCACCACAATCCTGTCACCAACCCTTTTTGTTAGGAGAGAATGATCTAAATGACTCTGATTGAATCCTGAAACCTTCAAGGCAGTAAGTTAGTTTAATGTTCCACTGCCTAGAGGCTTGTTTTAATCCATATAGTGACTTCAATAACTTGCATACCTTCTCTTGCTTGTGATCAAACCCTTATGGCATTGTCATGTAAACTTTCTCATTGATATCACCTTGCAAGACTGCATTATACACATCCATTTGATTTATGGACCATCCCTTGGAAGAAACAACTGATAGCACTGCCCTTACAGTCACCATCTTTGCAAATGGTGAAAAGGTGTTTTGATAATCAATTCCTTCCTTTTGATTGTAACCCTTGGCTACTAGTCTTGCTTTGAATCTTTCCACTTCACCATTTGCCTTATACTTGATCTTATAGACCCATATACATCCAATTGTCTTCTTGTGTTTGGGGTAAATGAGTCACTTCCCAGGTATGATTGTCTTCTAAAGCTTGCATCTCAACCTTCATAACAGCAACCCATCTGATGTCCTTTACTGATGTAGAGTATGGAGTTGGCTCATGTTCAACTTCAATTTTGGCAATGTAACTATTGTATCTTGCAGTCAGTCCAGTGTAGCTGATATTACTGGACATAGGATACATCACTCTTGTCTGCTCCCTGCACCATCTGTATGGTGTACCTGTACAAAGTCTTTCATCCATGCATGTTGTCTCATGCTCTTGTCTGATCTTCTTAATGGAGGTTCAGCATCAGAAGTGATATATTCAGCATCAGAAGTAATATTGTTCTCTGTTGGAATTGTGGACTGAACACCTTGGGGGGCCTCCTCAATTGTTGTAACATCATCAGGTTGTTCAGTGTGATCTACTGCATCATCATTCCCAGGAACTTGCTGAAAGAGATCTCCCTCAGCCTCTACCTCCACTTGTTGTGGCTGTTCTAAGCTCAGTCTGCCATCACCATCAGGAGATGTCTTCTGCTGAAAAGGAAATATGTCCTCATAGAATGTAACATCCCTACTTACAAAGAGAACATTATTAGATAGATTCAACTATCTATATCTTTTCTGTCTAGAAGAATATCCAAGCAGCACTGCTTTTATGGCTCTAGTGTCAAACTTCTCAGCCATCACTAGATTGGTCGCATAACAAAGACATCCAACAACTCTTAAGTGGGACAAAACAGGAGCCTTCTTATAGAGTTTCTCATATGGTGAGATGTTCCCCAATATCACAGAGGGCAATCTGTTCATGATGTAGACAACAACTTCCACACAATCTCCCCAAAATCTGGCTGGTAAATAACTCTGAAACTTGATAGCTCTTGCAAACTCTAGGATATGTCTATTCCTTCTTTCAACTATACCACTCGGCTGAGGACTATAAGGACAGGAGCTTTGATGTATAATACCCAAATTTACAAACAAGTCTCTACAAGAACTATTAATAAATTTTGATCCATTATCAGTCCTGACACACTTAACATGTGCACCAAATTGTGTCTTAATCATCAAACACAATTCCTTAAGCATAGTAGTAACATCAGACTTAATATGTAAAAGAAACACCCATGTCCATCTAGTGAAATCATCAACTGTAGTCAAGAACTATCTCATTCTAGTGTAAGTGGGAACCTTATATGGTCCTCAAACATCAATATATAACAAATCAAATGGAAATTCAGTCATACTTCTACTAGTAGGAATAGGTAGCACTTATTTTCCTCAGTACACTTATTGGTACATGTCCTAATCTTTTATGCCACATAGCAGCCTTCAACTCTCTTGCACTTATCTTGGACATGTGTGCCTGGGCTATCCTCATTCTGCTTTGTTTACCTGCATATTCCAATACATAGAGACCATCCACCTCTCTACCAATCTCCTTCACATTTCCAGTGAAGAGATCCTGTAGCACAAAGAAATCAGGAAAAAATCTTGCACTACAATTCAGTTCTTTAATTAATTTTGATACTGAAAGCAAATTAAATTGAAAACTGGGCACACATAGCACATGTTTATGAGTTCACCTCCTATCAATCTACATTCCTCAGTTTGAGTAATTGAAGCCATACCTCCATTAGGCAGTTGTACATGCCCTAGTTTTTTTGACAAATCAGGCATTTCTATCATATTTTCATTCTTAACCATATGGTAAGTAGCTCCTGAATCTACTATCCAAGGACTACTTTTGCTTTCATTATGAATGTATTTACCTGGCATATGCACTTTAGCTGCAATGGCATGATTTGCACCTATTTCTTTGTTTTGATTCATTATGGACATCATCTTTTTCAGCTTGTCTGGAGTGCAGGTTCTCAGCATGTGTTGCAGCTGCTCCTGTTGGTCTCTAGAAAGTTGATGATTGCTACCTTCACAGTACCTCTGACTGATCTCACCATCTGCATATCCACCATGAACCACTCCATATCCCTGCATATGCTGCTGAGTTATCCCTTTTCCTTCCATCCGTGGAACCATAACTGCATTGGTTTTATTCTTTCCCTTGGAATCTGAAGGGTATCCTATGAGTTTATAGCATTTGTCTCTGATGTGTCCCTGTTTCTTGCAGTAATCACAGTACATTAGTTTGTAGCAGCCTTCTCTGTTATGTCCTTCATGTGACAGTGATCACAAAATGCGTATGTATTATACTTCTTAGGTTTGTTGAATGAGGCTTTTCTGGTCAGTGTTATATTTTCACCATAATTTCCTCCCAGTGATGAGATGTGTTTCTGACTTTCATCTTGTGCTATCATGGCATAGGCTTGATTCACACTAGGCGTGGGTGACATCAACAAGATATGACTCCTTTCTTGATTATATCCATCATTTAATCCCATGAGAAACTCCAGAAGTCTCTGGTTCCCCAGATGTGCTATACTCTCTAGGATTCGAGCATTCACATGTAGGTGGTGGTATTATCGAGTCTATTTCGTCCCATAGGTCCTTCATTCTGGAGTAATACTTAAAGACTGGTGATGCTCCCTGGTTCAGCAATGTCAATTCCTTCTTTAGTTGATACACTCTAGAGAGATTTATCTTATTGAACCTCTCCTTCAAGTCCTTCCAAACAGCAGCTGCATTAGACCTATTTAATATTCCACTCAGCAGATTTTTGTCGACATTCCTCATTATCCATCACATCACCAACGCATTACATCTATCCCATTGTCTTGTGTGATTAGGTCTGTATGTGTAGCGTCTTATAGATCCATCGATGAATCCAATTTTATTGTTCGTCAATAGTGTTAATTTCATTGCTCTAATCCATAGTGTATAATTTCCATCCCTATCAGTTGAATATCAACATGTATTGCTCCTACACTGTCTGATGCACTCAAGAACAAGAGATAGTTATGATCAATTATATCTGAACTGGAATTCGAACTCTCATCTAATATCCCCGATGGTATCGTTGTTGTATTTTTCATTGATTTTAATTTCTCACATCTAATAGTTATATAACCAGTAGAAATTCTGGATCGAGATTGTAAATGCGGTGTTGATCGATCGAGTGATAGATCGATCGACAATCAGTCAAATTCAGAAGAAATTACAAACAGAGACACAAATGCAGAGATCGATCTCCAAAATAAAATCGATCCTATTGAATACAAAAAAATGCAATGTCGAACCTTTACAAGCTGAATCCCTCGGTTTCTGCTCTTAAACTTGACAGCATACTCCTTGATTCACCTTGCATGGCTCTGATATCATGTTATAATCCATAATTCACACTCAATTGACACTGCATGTATGAGAAATGCACATCACCATGAACTGCGGCAATGAAGCAGTGCTCGAGAACAATGAGAAAGAGAAGAGAGAGATATTTTGTCCAAGCTTTTCTCAATCACTTTATTCCTCCACAAGACACATATTTATACTATGAAGTTTGCACTATATAGCACTATTACAAATGTAACCAACAGATATGAAATGTAGCCTAACTAGTAACATAATATGAAATATAACCAGTAACCAGTACATCTTCAACATTAAGGCAAGATCAGATCAAGTTTCGTTGTATTTATTGGGTTATGGGAGGGAGCCCAGAAGTGTATTAAAGTCAATGAAAGTGTAATAAAGTTAATTTTTGTTATATTAGAATTTTATAAACTTATCGAATTATATAGGAAGTATGTTTAGAAAACTACAACGTTAAAAATATGAGTGTCAGTGGAGAATAGAAGCAATAAAAAAGTAGCAATCAAAATAATTAACATTGGCCTTACATGATCTTATAAATATATTACATAATTTATTTTAAGAATTATGGACAATAGTGTCTAATAAAGTATAAATTCAAGGGCATGCAGTATGGTGGGAGAACCGTTCACTATCCTATTTCCTTTGCCATAATCATTAAAACAGCATTTTAGTAGCTTTATATCGTTCCAACTTCCGTCCAAAATCTTTTTTAATGTCTTTTTCATGAATTTATTCTTTCCTTCGGTCCAATTGAGTCGTTTTCTGGAGCTTAAAAGAAGAAATGCAAATAATACTTTCTCTCGACTTTTTTCTTCTCATGCATAATAATTTCGTTAGAACGTTAATGTTAGCAATAAGCATCACGCAAGATATTTAAAGGATGAATCGGATATGGAATGGAACATGGACTTCTTATATGGACTTGAACAATCTCATCCTACAAGCTATCTTTTGGAGTTGAGTTAGACCCAAGATTCATTTTTACATGGTATCAAAATCAGACTCATTCCAATTCTTTGTTCACCGATGTCGGGTCCACAAATTATATTGTCCACGCTCCAGTTAACGAGGTTTGGGCGTGCGGGGGAGTGTTAAGAGTCCCACATCGGATATGGAATGAGAACATGGACTCCTTATATGGACTTGGACAATCCTCATCCTACAAGCTAGCTTTTGGTGTTAAGTTAGGCCAAAGATTCATTCTTTACCGGTAGAAATTTGCTAAATTTTGTTAATTAATCTAAACGTTTCTATGAAAGAAGTATTTTAGATCTGTAACACGCTCCTGATGTTCAAGAACTAATTTTATTTTATTTTTAGGATCACATGGAACTATTCTTTTGATAAGCCCCCGTGACATTTTGTAACTAGTTGAGACTTGCTTAAGGGTAACAAAGTGCTTGGGAACATGTTAACGGATATGCAAAACAATATGGGACTTAGTTAAAGCGATATTGTGGCTTAAAATAATCAAAACGAACAAAATAAAACGTCCTAGGACCTGAACAAGAGTCGTGTCACATGGCCAACAATCAAAATAATTCTAGTGTAACGACGCTATAAAAATACATTACACAAGACTTAGAAAAAAATCAGGTTGACTTGTGCAATACACAAGGAGAGCGTATGGCTCAAAATATGAATAAATTAAATTAAATTTCAGAGAAAAAGAAAATACATTATTTTTACACTTTTTTTTTTCAAAAGGTGGATTTCCCACCCCAGGAGTCCTCACACCCCGATCCGACAGGATTGTGAAGGAGTTAATCATGTAACTCAACTGGTTTCAAAGGTTAGACCACTACCACGCTGCGCACAAGGAACCCTCCTTTATTTCAAGAAGTAGTTTATTTTTGCACTTCCTTAAGAACATTTTGAAGGGAGAAACAGGCCAGGGTCAACACCACATTCCAAAGTAAAAATTTCACCATAATTTTGTGTTAATTTAGAAAAATTAATAATTTAATATTAGTTAATGTTGAGATATACATAGATATACCATTAGTATACATATACAATGTTAGTAAAATATTAGTAAGTGGTATGTTAGTAAGTGGTTATTTCTGCAAGGTCATATTTGCAAGTTTAGATAGTTATTATAAATAGGACATTAGTTGTATATTTTACTTGAGCAATTAATAAGAATAGATATACTAAAGAGCATTTGCTCCCAACTATCCTCTCTGTACGCATCCTTCTTCTTCTCCAAAACTTCTTCCCTTCTATCTTCATCTTCTCGATTGGCTAGCTGCTGCAGATTTTAACATGGTATCAAAGCGGGATTAACAGATCCGAGGCGCGACAGATTACTGCAATTAAGTGTCTTGATCGAAACAGAAATTTGATCGATCATTCTGAAAAATCAAAATTGTGAATGAACTGATTATCGACGAGCAGAATTGAAGGAACTGAAGAAAATCAGAAGCAATTGAAACCTGAAAATCAAAGTCGCGGTTTCTTCTGGAAATATAGAGAATCGAAACTTTTGTGAAGATTGAAAGTGACCGGGAGTAACATTTGATCGATTGAAGGAGATTCAATTTTAATTGCGTGCGATTTCCTTCTGAATCAAAAATTGCGAAGGAATCGAAATCACTGAAAACAGAGTCATATGGAGATGTTATTATTTTCGGCGGATACACTCCGCCTTTGACTATCGTTGCGACGTCGTAGATCGCTGAGGATGTATGTGCGTCTGAGGTATATTAGTCGAATTAATGGAAATTCAATTTCATTTTTGTATTGGTTATGTTTTGGTGAATCAATTTTGTGGCGGTGAGATGAATCTGCATCGTTTCCTCGTTTCTTTAATGCTGAATCTGTATATAGAAACAGAGAACATATAATAGAAAAGCTGCGAAAATATTTCTAAATTATGTTGGAGAATTGGAGAAAAATGACGTTGTGGTTGTTTCTGTTGGTGAGAATGCAGGAGCACTGCTCACTATGGTGAGTCATGTTAGTTTCTATTTCGTTGTTGCTGTTGGTGAGAATGCAGGAGCACTGCTCATTGATATTTTGAAATATGTAGTTACTGCTGCTGGAATATAGTTTTACTGCTGCTAGTGTTTCTTAATGATGCAGTGTTGTTGTTTTACGGAAAATATTTTACTTTCCTTGTCGGCTAAGAACAAGGATGGAACAAAAGATCGATAGAAGGATCGAGGAGTTTTTTCAGCGACAAATAGACTGAGAACCGAGGGATACTTCGTCGACGACAATATGGATTGAGTTGAAACTCAATTCAAAGAATAGCTTGTGTGATGATAATCGAGAGATTCTCTAGTCCAAGCTAGACTAGAGAACGAGGGGTTATTGCCGCTTATTAAAATAGTTGGCGTGATGAGAATCGAGAGATTCTCTAGTCCGAATGAGACTAGAGAACGAGGGGTTCTTGTCGTTGTTTTTACATAAGGAGAATCGAGGGATTCTCTAGTCCGAGTGAGACTAGAGAAAGAGGTTCTTCGTTGTTATTGTGGGAGTTGAAAGCTCCTACTTGAAAAGTATTGAAGTTGCTGCTATCGTTGCTTCTAAAGAAGAGATGAACTGCAGGACTGATTTCTGATTTCTGCACCGCTAATTTGCCGGGTCTAAACTTGCTGCATTGTGTTGCATATTGTGTGGATTGCTATGTTGTTCCCGCCATGCTGCGCAAGGTCAGCTTGGAATTTTGGTTCATGCATAATGTCGCACCTATTGATGTTCCGCTATTATCACAGTTGCAGACTGATTTTGTTCCTACTTGTTCTCGCCGCTATTGTTGTTTTGTCGCTTGTTTTTGCAAGTCGTGTTGCTACTTTATATTTCTCGCACCGCAGGATCGTTTTCTTTCGTGTGTATTGTTGGTGCCACTGATGTACCTGTTGTACCTGCACTCAAATCCAAAATCAGAGGCAAGGATAGAGATATCTATGATGGAGGGGATTATCTTGTATTGAATTTTCCAGGATCGTTATTCGTTGTTTAATTAAGAGAAGTGTGAGCGATGTGTTCCGCTAAGAATGCAAGTGATGCACTAGAAATTTCAGGAATGTGGCCAAAGAAAAACAATATTGTTGTGTTGCTGCTCACTGCTTGCTATTATTGCTGATGTTTGGAGCTGTTGTTGTTGCTAATGTGGTGGCAAGTTACTATTATCGCCGCAGACACACCATTTCGCTTGGAATTCTTTGTTGAGCCTTTGCCAAGGTCGCTGTGGTGATTAATTTCTTATCTTAGAACAAAGAAAGAAATCTCGAACAAAGAAATGTTGTTCTTGGACATGATGCGCAATCTATGGTCAAGTTGCTTCACGATGTTGGCTTTGTCAGAAGCTTTCCAACTTCCAAGCTGTGAT
The DNA here is from genome assembly GCA_029844215.1 of Przewalskia tangutica. Taxonomy (NCBI): domain Eukaryota; kingdom Viridiplantae; phylum Streptophyta; class Magnoliopsida; order Solanales; family Solanaceae; genus Przewalskia; species Przewalskia tangutica. The sequence goes on from CM056723.1 coordinate 46,847,710, forward strand.
CAAACCGATGTTTTCCGCCTAGATTGAGGGGTGAGATATACATAGATATACCATTAGTATACATATACAATGTTAGTAAAATGTTAGTAAGTAGGGCTGCACAAAAGTCGGTCCGGACCGAACCGGATCGAGAAATTCGATCCGGTCTTCGGTCCTAATGATCTGAGTTTTCGGTTTTCGGTCCGGTCTGGACCAAAATTTTTAATTTTTTTTAATAATATATATAATTCCTAATATATATTGAATTATATAATTCCTAATATATATAATTCCTAATTTTCTAAATTCCTAATATATAATATATATAATTCCGGGTCGGGTTTCGAGGCCCGATTTTTTTTTAAAAATTGAATTTTCAATACTGAAATTGACATTTTCGGACACATTACCATGAAATTTTTACGTTGAAATCTATTGTACATCGCGAGATATTTAGATTTGAAAAGGGGAAAAACGTAACGATTTGGGGGAAAAGTGAAATTGAGGTGCAAGATGGACGTTTTTTGAGAAATTGGCTGAATCAAACTGCTTTTACAGTTTGCCCACCCCGTATAGAAAAAATACGCGAAATAAAAAAAAATTAGGTAAAACGGACGTCCAAGCGCAAAGCTATGACCATATAAAGTTTGATCAATTTACAACTTATATTTGATATGTCAATACGTCCGGGCTGGCGGGGGCTGGCTGGGGCCTGGGGGGGGGGGCAAATGCATTCGGTCCATTCGGTCCGAAAAATCGAACCGAAAATGACCTGGAGCGGACCGGACCGGACCGAGAAATTCGGTCCGGTCTTCGGTCCTAGTGATCTGGGTTTTCGGTCTTCGGTCCGGTCCGGTTTTAACCTTTTGTGCACCCCTATTAGTAAGTGGTATGTTAGTAAGTGGTTATTTTTGTAAGGTCATATTTGCAAGTTTAGATAGTTATTATAAATAGGGCATTAGTTGTATATTTTACTTGAGCAATTAATAAGAATACATATACTAAAGAGCATTTGCTCCCAAATATCCTCTCTGTACGCATCCTTCTTCTTCTCCAAAACTTCTTCCCTTCTATCTTCATCTTCTCGATTGGCTAGCTGCTGCAAATTTTAACAGTTAACCCCCTTAAATCCCCAATTCTAGATTTTTTCCAGTAATTATAGGAGTTCTCCAAGAACCCAAACCTAGGGTTTTTTGAACTTTTCAGTCAAGACAATTCCCAGCAATTCCTACTACTAAATTAGTAGTTTTAGAACGTATGACGATTATGAATTGTAAAGTTGGTGGGATTTAAGGATTGAAGTGGCACAAAAGTCATTATTAGGCTATGTAAGAACTTGGGTTAGATGGTGTGAATTGGGTTAATGATTTGAATTAATCAATTGTAGATTCTAAAGATTTGAGTGCTCAGATAAATTGAAGAAAGTGAACTTGAATAATCGTTTGGAGGTAAGTTGAGGTGAACTTTTCAAAATGGTTGTTTTGATAAAAAGATGTATGATACATATTCGACTAATTGTGCAATCAAGTAGTTTTGAGCTTAAGTGTCTGAGAGAGTAAGCATTTAAAACTTCATGTTTCAAGTTGTTAGCTTATTTTCATAATGAAATTCAGAAAATAAGAAGATACATACGCCTATCTATAGTTAGCTCAAATTTCAGAAAAGTAATTGAATTATCCGACTTGACTTGATTACTTGTTTGTGTACAATTGCTTGTATTTCTCATACTCAATTCTGATCTATGTGATCACTTTGAGTTTGGGAGAAGTAGTCAACCTCCCCAAGTGTGACTGAAAGTATGTATGTCCTAGAAACAATTATTTTAGGAGCAGATGTACTTGAACACATTTATATTATTAATAAGATTAATATATACTTGACATTTGCAATTATTAAATTATTATTTGATTGTTTATATTATTCATTAATGTGCATCTCTTGAACTTACATTGTCATTAATAATGTGAGATATTAATGATAGAGTGTAGTTCTTAAAATAGCCTAGACTAATGATCATTGAGAATGAGATATCAATGATATGTTATAAGTTGACATGTGGTCTGCATCACATTCTTAGAGAATGTAGTATATCTCACTTACTGCTAGCAATAGTTGCTAGTGATGGACACATGGATACTCTTAGAGGAGTATTGGCATACCCTGCTGATAAACTATTTGTTATACATGTCTAGAGTATTATCGCACGCTGGAGATAGAGGTCCTTGGACTTGAGGTCAATATCGTCTTGTTTACGGAGCAATGCACTTTGATCCTGTCCTAAGCTCAAATGTCTTATAGGTTGAGACGCGGCTTGTATTGGGTGCATTACGAAGTTGATTGAAGGTGGTAGTTGAGCCAAGAATAGGATTCATTTCTCGATTGGAATTTCGAGAGAACACTCAGCTTCTCAGAGATGTTAGGTCGACCAAGTCATTGGCCAATGCAAGAGACATATCTAGGATAAGGTCTAGTTGTCGACTAATATAGATGAGATAAAGTGATCAAGCCATTTGGATAGACACTTGGCAAATCTTAAGCTTGATCGAGTGTGTCGCGAATGAAAAGAATTTATCATCTCACATAGTTCGCTTACTCGAGTCTTGTAAACGATTTCACATATCGGGTCCGGCACGGCCGCCTAGAGTTCCGTGAACCTCGATTTGATCAAGTGCCAATGTGTGGGCGCTAAAGCGGTCACACTAAGTCGATTGTCTTTTCGGTCTAAGGGTATATTGAGAGAATGTAAAATATCGGATTTTGAATCAAGATATTTTATTTTATAATAAATTATGGGATAATTTTCATTTGATGAAAATTAATTAATTAAGTTAAAATTAAATCTTGGATTTAATTAGAACTAAAACGTGCAGAAAATAAATAGAGGAATCAAGATAACATGGGCCCGATTGATCGCCCACTGCAATTTGGATTTGGGTCAGGTCTTGAAGTCTGATCCAAATCTGATTTGGTTTAGGGTTTCCTCCACTATATATTTGACACTTAACCCATAATTTCACAACAACTCACTTTCCACTTTTTGAACTCAGAGTTCAGGAAATAAAATTCTCTCAAACCTCTGCCAAGATTTCCTAGCTTTCTTGGGCAAAAGAATATACCGAAGCAAGACTTGCACCCGGATTGACAATCGCGTGCGCTCCCTTTAGTAAAGACTAACAAAAGCTTAAACTGTAAGTTTTCTTCCTGTCTTTGCAGATTTGAATTATCGCATAATCATACCAGAAACGTTTGTTGGGGCAAGTAAGTTTACTCAAAATTTTAAACTTCTGTTGTGCCTTACTTGTGTGTTTTACACCCAACAAATCCCTACAGTGGTATCAGAGCTCAGACTGATTTAATGATTATACGATAATCTTTAATAACGATATGTGGGATAATTAATTGTTTTGATTTAAAACTGATTTTCGGAATTTATAAATTTAAAAAAAAATTGAACAAAGGAATGCGAATCGACATCGTTCGCGTGAACAAAGGTCACACATCGTTCAAGAATGCAGATGCTTTCGATGAAATTTCGATGTTTTAATGTGTTCTAACACCGTCTCCACTATTATCGAGAAATCCACTTTTAAGATGGTCGATAAAGGTGTTGAGAGGTGACGGAACGTGATGTAAACGCCGGAAAAGTCACCGAATGCGCCGCCAGTGGTCGCTTTCCGGCCACCACGGACGTCGAAATTCTTAAGTAATACCACCACCGTGTTCGTCTCGACGAAGGGAATCTAATGGTGGTAGTGTTACACGGCAACGATGACCGGAAAAGGAGCACCACCAACGGTTTTAGAACCCGCTGGCAGCGTCTCAGATTCCGGCCACCGTGGGCCACCAAATCGGTGGTGAAAACCACCGGTGAGTTCGTCCCGATGTGTGCCATCGTTTGGTGGGTTTTAATTCCGTCAATTTCGCCCCGAAATCTGAATCCCAAATTTGATTTGGGGTTGGAATTGATTTTGAAAATTTAAAATAGTTTGAGGACCTTTTTGCAATTAAAATTAGGGTTTTAAAATTGAAGATTGGTCCTTAAACAAATTTGAAAATATTTTAAGTTCTGAAAATTACAAATTAGTCCCTGAGATATTTTCTAACAATTTTAAAAGTTTTTAAAATCAGCAGATTCATCCGATCAATCAGAATTTTAAAAGCGCATTGGTCCATGGGTAAATCTGTAAATATTTTAAGGTTCTGAAAATTGCAGAAATATCCCTGAAAATTAAATTTTAATTTCTGAATTATTAAGGGACTGTTTGGATGAGCAGAAAATTCCGAAAATTGAAAATTGAGTTTAAATTTTGAATTTAAATATTTTCTAAATTGAAACAAATTAATTAACCCATAATTATTGTTATTTGACATATTATTTGATAATGCGTGCAAAAATTAATTGTTTAATTGATTGTCATTTAAATAATTAGAATAGAGTCCGCATATATATAACCGCAGGCGCCCGTGATTTGTTAGTCCGCAGCTATTGTCCAGGTAGCGCGCCCAGTAATTGTTTACTTTCAATGACCGCTATAATTGTCTGGGTAGACGGCGCCCAGTATGTGATTAAAACCATCTTATATCATGCCTAATGGGTTTGATGGTTTTCCATCTAAATGTGTTTAGAAATTGCATGATAGGATGTCATATGATGTATGATATAATAGTTGATCTTGGTCATAACCCTGAATTAAAATATTCCCCAAATTTAATACAAGTCTCATTTAAAATGAACGCTACGTCCGTTATAATTGATTGTGGTGCAAAATCCTTTTCTACGAGATGAGTATTTATGCCCCAAAGATTTGCTCTAAGTCTACGAGGACTCGCACTTTCATAGATGCATATAAATGTCAGTAGGTGATAAATCTTCGTAAGTATTTACACCCCGTTGTTTGCTTGATGAAGGCTAAGCCCGCTTAGATGCATAATTGCGCCGCATAACGGGTTGACTTGCAGTCGCTCGCGCCCTAGTGTCGGACGGTGAGGACGCAGATCGAATTGTTTAGAACATTCGATCAACCAAGAGTTGCAAATTGTTTGCAATTGGTTTAGACCTACCAGATCGTGTTGTTGAAGTTATCACCTCAAAGAAACGCGAGACAACATTAGTTTGGATCTTGGCCCATTATGACCGTATTTGATATGAGTCCGTATTCTTTGGGGTAAAAGAGTATGTTAAAATAGTGAGCTAATTAAACTAAAGACCATGTTAGTTAGTTAATGAATGTGTTCAATGAAATTATATTAAAGTATTAATTTCAAGTCTATCTTTTCTTCGCCATAATGTCGAACTGGCCACTTAAAATGTTGGTCAAACGAACAAGTTGAATGGAGCCAATTTTTCCGATCGTTAAGAAATTTGTGTTTGCATCGCGATTAGAAAAGATTGAGTATGTATTGATACATCACTCCCTACGATCCCATTGAAGATTCTCAAGAGTATGCTCGCTTTACAAAGCAACCTAGCGTAAATATCTTGATGATCTTTGTTGCAAAGACAATGTGTTATGCTATCTTCTATGACTCGAGTTACAAATACAAAGATGAAAATACGGGCCCCAACGAGATGCTAGAACACTCAAGAGTTCTATGACTCACGCCTCATACAACTGAGTATGAACCGTTGAGAGATCTCTTTAAGTGTAAGTCGAACGGGCGGGTCGTGTCACAACATGTTTTGAAGATGATTGGATTAATTGAGAGGTTGGCTTCGATTGGAACGAAGCTGCCTGCAAATGTTTCTGTTAATCTAATCTTGAACTCGCTTCCTGGTTTCTTTGAGAACGTCATTGTGAATTACAACATGAATGGAACGAAAGCAAGTCTCCCAGAAATTCATAATATGTTGAAGACCTTCGAGTCGTCCACCTCCAAAGGTAAAGTTGTGCTCATGGTGGGCTCATCTAGCAAGTTCAAACCTAGGGGTAAGAATATGCAGAATAAGAAGGGTAAGGCGGTTGCCGCCAAACCCACAACTATGAAACCTAAAGGAGTTGTTCGAAAGAAGGCCAAGATAGCTGCTGATGTTTGTCTCAATTGTAAGAGAAATGGACATTGGAAGAAGGACTGTACAGCCCCAGGGGGAGACAAGGCACAAGGTGTTGGCCCTACTGGACAAGGTATGTTTGTTATTGAAATAAATATGTTTATAACTAATTCTCAATGTTAGGTATTGAATACCGTTTGTGGCTCACACATTTGTAATAATGTGCAGGGGCTAATTGATAGCAGAAAGTTTGGACCTTGGGAAGTAGATCTACGCGTTGGCAATGGAGCTAGAGTTGATGCGGAACGCGTGAGGACTTATAGACTAGATTTACCTTCAGGCTTTTGTTTAGAACTTAATAATTGTTATTTTGTTCCGTCTTTGACGAGAAATATTATTTCTATCCTTATGTTATACATTGAGGGGTTTTCCTCACATATTACCAATGGAAATTATGTTTTATCTTATGAAGGTTTTATTTGTGGAAATGCTCCGCTTGTGGATGGATTGTATGTTCTAAACTGTAGCCATGAAATTTTCAATTTACAAAATAAAAGAGCTAAAATAAGTAATCAAAGAAATCTCACCTACTTATGGCATTGCAGACTTGGTCACATCAATGAATCAAGGATAACAAGATTGAGGAAATTAGATTACTTAGAACCATTTGACTTAGAGTCATATGTGTCACGACCCGACCCCGGATCCGTGACCGGTGCCTTAACCCGGGCACCCTTGTGACACAACATCAGAGAAAACCAGCGGAATATAAACTCACAATAAACAACCATAATGATATAAAATAGTCTAGCCCAAAATGGCTACCCCAAAAGTACATAAAACTGAACAGTTACATCCTTAAACAAACCAAGTTAGGACAAGGCTACAGGCCTCTAAGAAGGAGTAACACTATGACGGGACAGGGCCCCGTCATGCCCCTGAATGTACAAAACATCAACAACACCAGGGAGAACCATACCAAAAGTCGAGCCTCCGAAGAAATGGAGCTCCTGACACCTGAGTAAAAGATCCTAGGAATGAGGATCTACCACCTGCTTCCTTACCGCGCATTTAACGCATCCCCGGCGAAGGGGTCAAGACACAACGTACCAAGTATGGAAAACTGGAAAATAATGTAGTAATATCATAAGACCAAAATACACTGAAGTGATAGATAAAAATCAAATTATGTTGCAGATCGTGCCTTACTAACAATGAGTAACAAGTATAAGTATAATATCGCATAAAAATAGAGGCTCATGATCAAACAGGATCTCTCGCCCGTAGTATCATTAAGCAATCCTACTCCTGGGACTGTTTCACCCGCATGGATCCTGTGGATCCGCATAAGGCCATCCGCCTCGCATGGGACTATTTCACCCGCATGGATCCTGTGGACCCGCATGGGACTATTTCACCCGCATGGACCCAGTGGGCCCGCATGAGTACAAGCGCCGCACTCGCATCATGGGTAGCAAATCCATGGAATACGCAGTAATAACAATGATAATACATAAATCAGCACAACCGGCTAGTATACATAACATAAGCGCTACCGGCTTATCAGAATACTCAGTGATAACAATAATAATACATAAATCAGCACAACCGGCTAGTATACATAACATAAGCGCTACCGGCTTATCATAACATAAACAAGATAAGAAATCTTCTAACTTCTTATGAACATTATTAATATAAATCCTCTCATTTTAGCTCATTAAGGCACTACATGTCTTTTTAAGAGAAATCCGGGAATTTAACCCAAGTATCACATACCGTAAACCTTTTTCGAAATGACTCTTTTTTATATAAACTTTCAAGATACTAATACCCATAGTATCATGTCACAACCACTTTCAAAACAAGTCACAATTTTCCATTTAGAAAATATCCCAAGCTTCTAAATCAAGTGACTTCATTTCCTTTAAAACCTTAGGCCATTTATGCCTTAAAACAATTTACCTTCCACAAATTCAACTCATTTTCCCCTTGCTTATTTTATGTAAAGTAAACCCTTCTGTATTTACCTTTTTCCCAAACTAATGTAACCAACTTCCCATAAAGCCGTTATATTAACATTTTACGTTAGTCAAACACATTTCCCTATATCCAAGGGACTTATACCTTTAAAACGAAACAAGTATCATATACTTCAAAACAAGTGAAGATTATCAAATCTTGTACGTATACCGTACTACATAGATACAACTACTCATGCTCAAGAGATAGGAAAGCTCTACATACCTCTTCGGTCAATCCACTTGTTAATTCCAACTATCGCACGTAATACGTCAACCTATAATGACCATAATACGTTTATTAACTTCTAGTTTCAAAGTAGAATATTTTCAAGTTCAAGGTTACTAATTCCTATGGAAAATTGGGCAGCATTTCCTTTGTTTCTACTCACTTTGCCACATTTTCAAAGGCCGGTTTTTAACACTCAAACGCCACATTTAAGGCCCAACATCCAAACCAACACAAAGGGGATTACACACCTAAACTTGGGTGTGTAAAATTCTGCCCCATAAGTTATAACAATTAATCTTAACAAGTTTAAGGTAATTTTTAGGCTACCACATGCTCACATAACCTCTTTAGCCAAATCCTTCAAACCCAAACCACATTTCTTGCATGCAATGACTCTAAGAACATAATTTACTATCACAAGTTCTTTCTTCTTAACATGCAACACTAAAACTAATTCTAAAGGAAGAATCATTACCTTAGAGCTTTAGCCAAATTTTTCCAACAACTTGCTAGCTTCCTTTCCAAGAATACCACCACAACAACCTTCACAAGCTAGCCACAAGCTTCCTTCTTGCCTTTACTTTTCAGATTTTTCCTAAGGCTAGAATATCTCTTGGAAATTTAGAGAGAAGGAGGAGCTTGAAATTTTAAGAGAGAAGGAAGAGCTTTTGTCTAAGAGAGAGATGAAAGATGACCAAGTCTTCAAGACTTGGTCAATATAATGCATGCAACATCAGATGGGGGGGACACTTGTCACCCTCCCAAGGCCTTTTTAAAAGAAAAGATCAGATTTTCCTAAGTTTTTCCGCCAGATTTCCCGCCTACGCTGCCCTCGCAGCGCGGCTACTAAACTCCTGCCGCCTTCTTAGGACTTTCCGACGCCGCGGCCCTGCTTCCCGGCGCCGCGGCGCTGAAACTTCAACGACCCTTCAGATCTTCCGGAGTCGCAGCCCTGTCTTCCGGCGCCGCGGCCCTACAATCACCCGCCTTGGCGCCGCGGCCCGACTCAGCGCGCTGAGGCCCCCGATCAGCGTCCGCACGAACCACGGGGTATAACATTCTCCCCCCCCTTAGAAACATTCGTCCCGAATATTCCTTCTAGGCTTACTCGAATCACAAATCGACGTAGACGCTCTTAACTACTCCTTTGCAAATAAAGACGTTCCCCACGGCCACAACAATACTTAAGCACAATTGCTAAATCAAAACTAACAAGCAGGAAAGTGGGTTACCTGGAGGTGTAGGGAATAAGTGAGGATATTTTTTCATCATGTCATCCTCTGCTTCCCACGTCATCTCCTCTCTGTTCTCGTTCCGCCATAAGACCTTGACGGAAGCCACATCCTTTGTCCGTGTCGCTTAACTCGACGATCGAGTATCGCTATGGGACTCTCCTCATACGATAACTCCTCTGTTACTTGAACCTCATGAATCGGATGTACTCTAGATGGGTCTCCAATACATTTCCGCAACATAGACACATGAAACACTGGATGTACCGCCTCCAAATCGGACGGCAGATCTAACTCATAGGCAACCTTGCCTACCTTACAGATAATCTGATAAGGCCCGATGTACCTTGGGCTAAGTTTCCCCTTCTTCCCGAATCTCATCACACCCTTCATGGGTGACACATTCAGGAAAACCCAATCATGTACCTCAAACTCCAAGTGTCGACGCCACGATCTGATAATACGACTTCGCCGACTGGGTCGCTAATAACCGCTCTGGATAAGCTTCACCTTATCCATCGCTGAACCAAGTCCGCCCGACTAATCAACCTCTCCTACTCGAACCAGCCTATCGGTGACTGCACTTCCTCCCGTATAAGGCCTCATGGCGCCATCCGAATACTAGAATGGTAGGCATTGTTATAAGCAAACTCCACGAGAGGTAAATGATCCTCCCAGCTACCTCGAAATCAATAACACAAGCCCGCAAAGATATCCTCGTTGTCTAGATAGTGCGCTCGCCCGTCGGTACCGAGGGTGAAATGCGATCGAGACTCATCTGTGTTCCTAATCCTTCCAAAAGACCTCCGTGGTTAGCCGAGAACCGGGCTCTCTATCCGATATAATCGACACCGACTCGTGCGCCTCACAATCTCTCTAATATATAATCGCATAGTCCTCACCGAGAACGTCGTCCCGATCGAAGAAAATGGGCTGATTTCACACCGCCGACAATCACCCAAATGGAATCATGCTTCCTCCGAGTGGTAGGTAGCCCGTAATAAAATCCATATTTATCACCTCTCACTTCCAAGTCGAATATCAATAGCCGCAATACCCCACCGGCTTTTGGTGCTCAACTTGACTCGACAATTAGGACACATGCAACAAAACCTCGCCACGCCCATCTTCGTGCCATCCCACCAATACACACACCGAGGTCATGGTACATCTTAGTCGACCCGTGAATAGAATAACGAACTGTGTGCCTCCCCAAAATCACGACGAAGTCCTGTCACATCGGGAACACACAATCGGCCCTCAAACCTTAGCACCCCATCAGGCGTTACCTCAAATAGACTCTTCTCTCTCTGAAGAGCGGCATCTCGATACCGCACCATAATCGGATCCTCATACTGTCGCCTCTTCACCTCCTCGACGATGGAAGACTCGGCAACCTCTCGAACCCGAACTCCATCACTATCAGAATCAAACAAACGAACCCCAAGGCTCGCTAGTCGAATTAATCTCTGACCATATCCTGTTTCCTAACAGACATCGGATAGACTACCCATCGATCTGCGACTAAGGGCATCTGCAACTACATTGGCCTTTCTTGGGTGGTATAGAATATCAACATCATAATCCTTAAGCAGCTCCAACCACCGTCTCTGTCGCAAGATATACTGGAGGCTTTTGTGGTATGTGTAAATATCCACATGAACTCCATACAAATAGTGTCTCCAGATCTTCAAGGCATGAATCAATGCTGGCAACTCCAAATCATGTGTGGGATAGTTTTTCTCGTGCTTCCTAAGCTGTCGAGATGCGTAAGCTATATGTTATACCCCGTAGTTTTGACCCTACGTATGAGAGCGTACGAAAGCATGTAAGACTTAAAATTTTCTAAGGATAGGTTGACGGATTGTTCCGGACGGGTTTTAGTCAATTTTGAGGCGGGTTATAACCCGATACATTGAGAGTTCCTAAGTGTTTCAAAGTCCTAGGGCGTAGTTCGTGGAGTCTAGATTCCAACGCAACCAACCATTCGTCGATAGGACGTCGGAGTAGAAAGTTATGAGAGTTACAAGTTCGGCGCAATCGGACAGAAATGTGTTTGGACAAAGCGCGGCCGCGCCGGATGCAGGTCGCGGCGCCGAAAGTAATCGGGCGGTCGCTGAAGTTGCAGCGCCGCGCGCCAGACGCGGCGCGCTGGAAGTTCAGAGGTCGCGAGGTTTCAGTACGCGCCGAGGCGGGATTTTTGGGCGGAAAACTTAGGAAAGTCTGATTTCTCTTTTAAAAAGGCCATGGGAGGGTGACAAGTGTCCCCCCCCCCATCTGATTTTTCTTGCATGTCTTATATTGACCAAGTCTTGAAGACTTGGTCATCTTTCAAACCTCTCCCTCTCTCTAAATTAGCTCCTCCTTCTCTCTACATTTCCAAAGGAAATTCAAAGCCTAAGAAAAATATGAAAAGTAAAGAACAAGAAGGAAGCTTGTGGCTAGCTTGTTGGTATTGTTGTGGTGGTGTTCTTGGCAAGGAAGCTAGCGAAATATTTGGAATAAGTTTGGCTAAAACTTTAAGGTAACATTTCTTCCTTTAGAATTAGTTTCTAGTGTTGCATGTTAAGAAGAAAGAACTTGTGGTAGTAAATAATGCTCTTAGAGTCATTGCATGCAAGAAATGTGATTTGAATATGAAAGAATTGGTTAAGAAGATATTATGAGCATGTTGTAGCCTAAAAACTACTTTAGAATTGTTAAGTGAATTGTTGTACCTTTTGGGGCAGAATTTTACACACCCAAGTTTAGGTGTGTGATCCCCTTTGATATGTTTGGATTGTTGAGCCTTAAATGTGACATTTGGATGTTGAATTCGGCCTTGAGAAAGGTGGCAAAGTATGTAGAAATAAAGGAAATGCTGCCCAATTTTCCATAGAATTAGGGGCTTTGAACTTAGATTATTTCTACATTGAAATTAGAGGTTAATAAACGCACTATGGTTATTATAGGTTGACTTATTACTTGCGGTAGTTGGACTTAGCAAGTGGATTGACCGAAGAGGTATGTGGAACTTTCCTATCTCTTGAGCATGAGTAGTTGTACCTATGTAGTACGGTAGACGTACAAGATTTGATATCTTTCACTTGTTTTAAAGTATATGATACTTGTTTCATTTCAAAAGTATAAGTCCCTTGGATTTAGGAAAAATGTATTTGACAAAGGGATAACGCTAATATAATGACTTTATGGGAAGTTGGTTATATTAGTTTTCTTGAAAGTTTCACAAAGAAAGGTTTACTCTAATTAAAACAAGTACGGGTAAAGGATTTGAAACTAAGAAAGGTGAATTGATTTTTAGGCATTGGTTGTGTTATACCCCGTATTCTCAGGGTATGTATGCGAGGACGTGCGTACGAGAGCACGACAGAAAATTTTTTTGGAAAGAAAGAAAGATGTGAGTTTTCGACGGAAAAGTTTCCGGTTATTTGTGAAGAAAAAGGTTCGTTAATGGGAATTGGATTCCCAGATTTGGTATTTGGACTTCTTAGATTATATTAGAATTTTGAGATTTTATTTTCGGGAATGGTCACGTGGGGCCCACGGGAGAAATTTACGGTTTTGTGGGGCCCACTTTGTTTTCGAGATTTTGGCCATTGTGGATATTTTTCGGAAGACGTTTTATGAGGGCCATTAGGAGGGTGACACGTGTCACCCCCGCCTAGGTGGCTTGGCCGAATGGCATTTGTGCACAACACCCGGTTAGAGTCGTTCGACTAAACGCTTTCGTAACTTCAGGAGGAAAATTCCGGCTATGTCGCTTTTGTATTTTTGCGGATTTTTCCGAGAGACGAAACATTTTGGACCAACGGAGGGTGATACGTGTCACCTCACATCGAAGTGCTTTGGGCGATTGGGGCGTCCAAGAGGGACGTTTGGCCTGGCACAATTGGGTCCTGGTTTTGGCCTTGTTTTGTGCCTTGTTTTGTGGCTTGGTTGGTGCAATGTTTTGTGGAGTAGGGTTAGGGTGTACTTGGCTTGATCAAGGCCATACACTTGCCTCAACATGGCTTGATTCGCCATTGTGGCCTTTGGCTTTCCTATAAATACCCTCTCTTGAAGACTTCATTCATCCAAAATCTTCCAAGTCTTGGAAACCCTCCTCCCTCTTGTTGACTCTCGCCCAAGAGCCCCTCTCCCCTTAAAATTGGCCTTGCCGAAACCCTCCCCCCCTTTGTGGTGCTAGCCGTGGGGTACCCCCCCCTAGCCGAGTTGGTTTCGGATAATACCCCCGGGTTGTGGTTTAGAAATACTCTCCTAGTATTGTTATAATGCCCAAAATACCTTAGCCTTTACCTAGTAGTATTTCAAAAGTTACCTCTTTACGTAGAGCCCTAAATACTACCTTTGTCCTTTAGTCTCAAAACCGAAACCCTAAGGAAATCTTCATAGTTGGTCAAGTATTTGAGTAGAAGTTAGTTAGAACTTCTAAGGGTTGTTTGGAGCGGATTGAGCGCACGGAGTAGAGCTAAACCTTGCTCGGATCGACATTATAACTTGGATAATTTTGGGCTTGTCGAGGTAAATAAACTTGTCCCTTTTGTAATTGGAAATTACATGTTAGAATATATAGTTGAAGTATACTATATATGTAATCAACATTATTGTGCGGCAATGTCTTTTGACTTAAGATGAATGTAAAGAAAGAATCGAATCAGATTTACATAGGATCAGATTGCGATGAGACTTGTGTAGTATTCTTGAGTAGAATTGTACACGCCAGGTTAGGCGTGTAAACCCCTCGTTGGCTTGGTAGCCACTCGATAGAGAGGAGATTTACGCTGCCATGTGAGGTGCCGAATTTTCTGTAGAAAGATAGAAGCTTGTGTTTGGGGTTAATAGACGTTTGTGACCTTTATAGGTGGAAGACTATGAGTAGCGTATTCTACTCGAGTGGAAAGGGAGCAGTGCGTCAGAGTACTTGGAGCATTTTGCTTATTGTCGATAAATCGTCGCGAGGTATGTGAACCTCTTCCTATCTCTTCTAGCATGATATGTGTGAACTATGTAGTACGGTAGACGTACATATGTTAACTGTGTTTGATTGTTCTTAAAACATAAAGTGTTATAACGGCTTTATGGGAAGTTGGTTATAACAGCTTTATGAGGTAAGAAAATACTTTGTGGTTTTAAAAAGAGTTATACTAGCTTTATGGGAGTTAGGTATAATGTCTTAAGAGAGGTAAAAAAATGGTTTATCATGTTAGAGGTTAAGGGACTTGATCTTATAAGATAAGAGACTTAACTTATTTGTTTTAATGTGAATGTTTGTGTGAAACCTCATTCGTGAGTAATGAGTACTTGGTTTTATTTAAAGGGATAATGTTTCTTGATTTGGAAATCGAATGTGTATCGACAGCACCACCGCAGCGTTAATAAAGGAAAATGTATTGAATAATGATGTATCGTATTAAAACCGGTAGAAACCTACATCCGCATAGAAACTAAGATGAGACAAAATGATATTACATTTTCTAGATCATGGTCATTGTAATAAGAATGTTGTAAACAAGAATAACCTACTCTCACGTGAGACATATATTACTCAATTGTTCTAAAAAGGAATCAAGTGATTAAGTTTGGGAACTATGAAACCATTTGAAAATGAGAAGCTTGAGTAATCAAACTAGGCAAACCGAACTTAGGAAAAGAATGTTGTTACTTGATTTTGAAAAGGAATGTGGGTTGGTCGCTCTAATACTACGTATCGGGTGACTTTTATAAGTAATGGATCTCTTTAAAAGAACTTAACGTATGTAGTACTTTGGGGTTAAAAACCCGACTTTGGCATAAAATGAAAGTACTTTGAGTTGTGTGAAACTTGCTATGCTTGTTGTTGTGAAACTTGCCTACGCCGTGATGATAGCCTTTGTTGTGCAAGTGTGGTATTTCGTGTTACCGCTCTCGATAGAGGCGGTTGACTTGTTGAGAACTTACTTGACGTCTTTGGCGGTGATGGAGAATTCCACGTATGTTTCCATTTTGATTATCGCTTGTTGTTGATGTCATACGGACATGTCTACACCGACGCAGATTCCGGTACGCGGCCACGCGCCGTTGATTACCCGATATATGGTTATTACCGCAACATGGACGCGTTCTACACCGACGCAAGATTCGGCATGTGGCTACGCGCAGGCGACCACCCAAGATATTGTTATTGAGGTTACGGGGCATGCCTACACCGGCGCAGATTCGGTACGTGCCACGCGGCCTTGTTATTATTGTTGCATCATGGACATGTCTACACCGATGCAAGATTCGGTACGTGGGCCATGCGATGCGAACATGATGGATGTGGTGGGCGTGAGACCCATAGTTATATTTGAGTGGTGACTTTGAGGCGTGAGTCCCCGACTTGATCGCTTTATGTTGCGTGATCGTATTTTGGTTATCATACATGTCTCCCGCTTTATATAGATCGTTATGATTTAATCGCAGATTTATAGTTTCACATACTGTACTGGCCAGATCGACCTCCTTCGGGCCGCGTTCATGCCGCAGTAGAGGTACATCGGTCGTGGATCCTCGCCTAGGATCTCGGGCCGTTGGGAAGCTCCGCTTTCTCCGAGGCTTATCTTTTGCATGTGTTCCCGAGTTGTAGGTTCTTGTACATTCGTGGTATGGCGGTGGCCTGTCCGTCATAGTCGTTGTAAATCTTAGAGGTCCAGAGTACGGGCAGTGTGGTTGTAAAAGGATTAAACTGCCTGTGTTTTATGTATATACCAAGGCAATCGCTTTGGTTGGCCTGCTTGTTATTATATCTATCTGCATGTCTAAGTTTTTATTTCCGCTGGTTTTTCTCTCGATGTTGTATCACTAGGTGCGCCGGTAAAGCACGACCACGCCCGAATTTCGGGGTGTGACAAAGTGGTATCGAGCGATTAGTCCTCGGAAAGTGTCTACAGACCGTGTTCAGTAGAGTCTTGATTATCGGTGCAGGCACCACATCTATAATCGTGAGGCTATAGGACATGTAGGATTGGTTTCTATTCTTCTCATTCCGAGATCGTGCCTTAGAGCCGAGTTGTAAGTTGGACCCTCCGATGTGTTTCATTTTACCGCTTATGCCTCCGCGCAGCGAAAGTGCCTGAGGCGGCAAGGCAGCCGAGGAGTCGCTAGTGGGATACAGAGGAGTACGAGGCGCAGCCCTGGCCAAGACTGAGATTCTTCCGACGGCGAAGTTTCGCGACGCCGCCAAAGACCAGAGGTTTAGAGCCGCAGCTGGTCGATGAGACTACAAGACTGAGCCTCCACCCCACACCGGAGCAGGAGATGGGTCGCGCGAGATGGCCCGATTATTGGCCGTGGTTGTGGCCGATATGAGACAGCCGGACGCGGCAGCCTGCCCAGCAGACCGTGGTGCACCCGAGAGCAGATAGTTTGAGGCTACGGACTTTACGAGTTGTAGCCCGCCGAGTTTTATGGGTCGAGGCACGAGGATGATCCGCAGGAGTTCATCCGTCGCCATAAAGGATCACGCGGTGATCAAGGCTTCAGAGACCGAGTCAGGATCTTCGGTTCAGACGGCCGCGTGATACCGCAATCGATTGGTTTATTCGCGGAGCTTTCCCGGGAGAGCATGCACCTCCAGCAGATGGGATGAGTTTTCGGGCTTTTTCACGCACTTCTTGCCTCCGCAGATGGAGGGCACGGGCCGACAAATTTTTGTTATCGAGACAGAGAGGCGACCGTCGTGAGTACAATGTCGAAGTTCGATTCTTCGCTCGATATGTCCCTCGCGCTTTGCAGATATGGAGGATAGGTGCATCGCTACGCCACCGGCTAGATGATTATATGGCCGAGTCTTGCGGGTGTTTCTCTTCACCGCATGGACATTGCCCGCATTCGTGCTCATGCACTGGGTGCGGCGAGCGCAGATCGACGCAGCGGACTGCCACAGGAAGGCCAAGACGGCCGGATATTTTGGCGACTTTCGAGGCGGACCGCCAAGAAGCAGACTAGTTATGTACCTCCGCCATTGCAGAGTGGTCCTCCGCAGCCTTCGAGACCCTTGGGATATTCAGGAGCAGTCGTGGCTCCTGTGTTTCAGATGTTCGGGAGTAGGGCGCTGCCGATGCAATACCCCTACCTCGGTGTAGTCGATGGTAGACCGAATTTCGTGGAGTGTCGTAGTACCAAGAGAGCTTGTTATTCTTGGCGCCAACAGGCCATATGACGAGAGACTCCCGACTGTGGGTAGCGCTGTAGGATAGCACAGACTACTAGAGCGATGGGCCACCAGAGGTCGCGGTGGAAGTTCCGCTTTAGCGCCTTGAACCGCCTAGTTTGTGTATATCCTTAACCCTTTAGATACTTGTATGTATTGATGTTAATGATGTGTTAAGTGTTATGTTCGGATAGCTTTGTGCTAAACGTGATTTAGACACCGGTTATTGTAGAAGGGGTAAGTGGGGGCATGGTAAGTGTGAACCCTAGACTGTCACGATTGAGACCTTAGAGGTAAGGTCGTCTTGAGTAAAAGATTCGTTTTATGTTTGACCTTTATCAGAGTGCGGAGTATACGTGGGTTTTATTTGTGTGATAAGTCCATGGGTAGTGTGAGATGGAAGTGGTAGCTTTCATGATGTGATTCACAGGATTGTTCCGTGTCGGAACGAGGGCTTGACGCGATTGTGGTCGGGTTGAGGACGTGATACGGGTCAACCCGTAGCCCGGATTAAGGTGGGGTCAGTTCTGGGTGGTCCCGCCAGGTGGTAGGGTCACGAGGATGCTAGGCCCAAGTTTGTATGATCATCGTATGAGTTCGTGGACGCGTTCGACCAGAAGCGGTTCGTAAAGGCCGGAATGGCCTTAGGAAGTTCGAGGTTAGTAAGATGACCAAGTTCGAGGTAGTGACTCGCAGATTTTTGGGAACGGAAGTAATGACTGAAGTATGGTACGTCGGGAGAGTTCAAGTGTTCGAGAAGGGCACGACGAGTAAGGAAGGAAGAGGACGTGTGTTATTTTGCGCTGCCGTGGCGTTGGCAACTTGTTAGAGGAACTTCATCGATATCCGTCTTGAGAAGGAACATTCGGGACGAATGTTTCTAAGGAGGGGAGAATGTTATACCCCGTATTCTCAGGGTATGTATGCGAGGACGTACGTACGAGAGCACGACAGAAAAAATTTTTGGAAAGAAAGAAAGATGTGAGTTTTCGACGGAAAAGTTTCCGGTTATTTGTGAAGAAAAAGGTTCGTTGATGGGAATTGGATTCCCATATTTGGTATTTGGACTTCTTAGATTATATTAGAATTTTGAGATTTTATTTTCGGAATGGTCACGTGGGCCCACGGAGAAATTTACTGCTTGTGGCCCACTTTGTTTTCTAGATTTTGGCCATTGTGGATATTTTTGGAAGACGTTTTATGAGGGCCATTAGGAGGGTGACACGTGTCACCCCGCCTAGTGGCTCGGGCCGAATGGCATTTGTGCACAACACCCTGCCAGAGTCGTTTTCGACGAAACGCTTGCAGAATCATGAGGAAAATTCCGCTATGTCGCTTTGTATTTTTGCGAATTTTTCCGAGAGACGAAACATTTTGGACCAACGGGAGGGTGATACGTGTCACCTCACATCAAGCAGTGGGGTGCTTTCGATTTATTTGGGCGCCCAAGAGGACGCTTGGCCTCGCATAATGGTTCCTTGTTTGGCCTTGTTTTGTGCCTTGTTTTGTGGCTTGTTTGGTGCAATGTTTTGTGGAGTAGGTTAGGGTGTACTTGGCTTGATCAAGGCCATACACTTGCCTCAACATGGCTTGATCTTCGCCATCGTCGCCTTTGGCTTTCCTATAAATACCCTCTCTTGAAGACTTCATTCATCCAAAAATCTTCCAAGTCTTGAAACCCCTCCTCCCTCTTGTCGACTCGCCCAAGAGCCCTCTCCCTTAAAATTGGCCTCGCCGAAACCTCCTCCCCTCTGTGGTGCTAGCTGGGTACCCCCCCTAGCCTAGGTGTTTTAGTATAATAACCCCTTTTGTGGTTTAGAAATACACTACTAGTATTGTTATAATGCCCAAAATACCTTAGCCTTTACCTAGTAGTATTTCAAAAGTTACCTCTTTACGTAGAGCCCTAAATACTACCTTTTGTCCTTTAGTCTCAAAACCGAAACCCTAAGGAAATCTTCATAGTTGGTTGAAGTATTTGAGTAGAAGTTGGTTAGAACTTCTAAGGGTTGTTTGGAGCGGATTGGAGCGCACGGAGTAGGAGCTAAACCTTGCTCAGGATCGACATTATAACTTGGATAATTTTGGGCTTGTCGAGGTAAATAAACTTGTCCCCCTTTTGTAATTGGAAATTACATGTTAGAATATATAGTTGAAGTATACTATATATAGAACTGAACAGTATTGCGCAAATGTCTTTTGACTTAAGATCGAATGTAAAGAAAGAATCGAATCAGATTTACATAGGACTGTATTGCAGTAGACTTGAGTAGTATTGCTGAGTAGAATTGTACACGTCCGGTTAGACATAAACCCCCTCGTTGGCTTGGTAGCCTACCGATAGAGAGGAGATTTACGCTGCCATGTGAGGTGCTGCCGAATTTTCTGTAGAAAGATAGAAGCTTGTGTTTTGGGGTTAATAGACGTTTGTGACCTTTATAGGTGGAAGTACTATGAGTAGCGTATTCTACTCGAGGAGTGGAAAGGGCTAGCAAGGTTGTAGTACTTGGAGCATTTTGCTTATTGTCGATAAATCGTCGCGAGGTATGTGAACCTCTTCCTATCTCTTCTAGCATGATATGTGTGAACTATGTAGTACGGTAGACGTACATGTGTTAACTGTGTTTGATTGTTCTTAAAACATAAAGTGTTATAACGGCTTTATGGGAAGTTGGTTATAACAGCTTTATGTAGGTAAGAAAATACTTTGTGGTTTTAAAAAGAGTTATACTAGCTTTATGGGGAGTTAGGTATAATGTCTTAAGAGGTAAAAAAATGGTTTACTGATGTTAGAAGTTAAGGGACTTGATCTTATAAGATAAGAGACTTAACTTATTTGTTTTAATGTGAATGTTTGTGTGAAACCTCATTCGTGAGTAATGAGTACTTGGTTTTATTTAAAGGGATAATGTTTCTTGATTTGGAAATCGAATGTGTATCGACAGCACCACTGCGGCGTTAATAAAGGAAAATGTATTGAATAATGATGTATCGTATTAAAACCGGTAGAAACCTCCATCTGCATAGAAACTAAGATGAGACAAAATGATATTACATTTTCTAGATCATGGTCTTTGTAATAAGAATGTTGTAAACAAGAATAACCTACTCTCACGTGAGACATATATTACTCAATTGTTCTAAAAGGAATCAGTGATTAAGTTTGGGAACTATGAAACCATTTGAAAATGAGAAGCTTGAGTAATTGAAACTAGGCAACCGGAACTTAGGAAAAGAATGTTGTTACTTGATTTTGAAAAGGAATGTGGGTTGGTCATTCTAATACTACGTATCGGGTGACTTTAATAAGTAAAGGATCTCTTTTAAAAAGAACTTAACGTACGTAGTACTTTAGGGTTGAAAACCCGGACTTTGGCATAAAATGAAAGTACTTTGAGTTGTGTGAAACTTGCCTATGCTTGTTGTTGTGAAACTTGCCTACGCTTGTGATGATAGCCTTTGTTGTGCAAGTGTGGTATTTCTGTGTTACCGCGTCTCGATAGAGGCGGTTGACTTGTTGAGAACTTACTTGGGCGTCTTTGGCGGTGATGGAGAATTCCACGGGTATGTTTCCATTTTGATTCTTGTCTTGTTGTTGATGTCACATGGACGTATCTCTACCGTCTGAGATTCGGGGCACGCGGCCGTGCGGCGGGTTGATTACCCGATATATGGTTATTCGCAACATGGGCGTGTCTACACCGTCGCAGATTCCGGGGCACGTGGCGTGCGGCGGGGTTGACCACCCGATATATTGTTATTGAGGTTACATGGGCGTACACCGGCGCAGATTCGGGGCATGTGGCCACGCGGCCTTATTATTGTTGCATCATGGACATGTCTACACCGTCACGATTCCGGGCATGTGGCCATGATGCGAACATGATGGATGTGGTGGGCGTGAGACCCATAGTTATATTTGAGTGGTGACTTTGAGGCGTGAGTCACGACTTGATCGCTTTATGTTGCATCTTGTATTTTGGTTATCATACATGTCTCCCGCTTTATATAGATTATGATTTAAGCTGCGAGATTTATAGTTTCACATACTTGGTACTGTTATCGACCTCGCCCGGGGCTGCGTTCATGCCGCAGTAGAGGTACATCGGCCGTGGATCCTCGCCTTAGGATCTCGATTCAGCGTTTTGGAAGCTCCGTTTCTCGGAGGCTTATCTTTTGGTATGTGTTCCTGAGTTGTAGGTTCTTGTACATTCTGGGGTATGGCGGGCCACTGTCCGTCATAGTCGTTGTAAATCTTAAGTGCTGTAATCTTGTTGTGGGCGGGGTTGTAAAAGGATTAAACTGCTCGTGTTTTATGTATATCTTGAAGGCAAGCTGTTTTGGTTGCTTTGTTGTTATTATATCTATTGTGCATGTCTAAGTTTTTATTTCCGCTGGTTTTTCTCTGATGTTGTATCACTAGGGTGCCCGGGGTAAGGCACCAGTCACGGGCCCGAATTTCGGGGTGTGACAGGTTGCCTAAGGTTTTAAAGGAAATGAAGTCACTTGATTTAGAAGCCTATTATATTTCTAAAAGGAAATGTGACTTGTCTTGAAAAGAAATCGTAACTTGATACTATGGTGATTAGTATCTTGGAATTTTTGTATAAAAAGAGTTATTTCTTAAAAAGTTAGAAGTACATGGTACTTGGGTTGAATTCCCGGATTTTCTATTAAAAGACATGTTAGTGCCTTAGGATACTAAAATGAGAGGATATATTAATAATGTTAATAAGAAGTTAGGGGATTTCTTAACTTGCTTATGATATGATAGGCCGGTAGTGCTTATGTTGTGATATGATAGGCCGGTAGTGCTTATGTATGATATGATAGGCCGGTAGTGCTTATGTTATGTATGATAGCCGGATGAGCTATGTTATATATTTGTATTATTACGGGGTAAACCCCGGGTTATTATCTATGCCATGGATTTGCTACCCATGACGCGAGTCGTGCGCTTGCACTCACGCGGATCCGGACCACGTGATCCATGCGGGTGAAATAGTCCCACGCGAGTCCCGCGACGGTACTCATGCGGGTCCACATGCTCCATGCGGGTGAACTAGTCCCATGCGGGTGAAATAGGCCCACGACGAGGCGGATGACCTCAAGCGGGTCCACAGGACCCATGCGGGTGAACTAGTCCCGAGTAGGATTGCTTAATGATACTGCAGGCGAGTACCTGCTTTGATCGCGAGCCTCCTATTTTTATGCTATAAGATTTATACTTGTTACTCATTGTTAGTAAGACACGGTCTGAAAAATTGATTTTTATCTATGACTCGGCTTATTTTGACTTATGATATTACTACGGTATTTTCCGCTTTTACATACTTGGTACGTTGTAATCGACCCCTTCCTCGGGGCTGCGTTCATGCCGCAGTAAGGAAGCAGGTGGTAGATCCTCATTCCTAGGATCTTTTACTCAGGTGTCAGGAGCTCCATTTCTTTCGGAGGCTCGACTTTTGGTATGGTTCTCCCTGGTGTTGTTGATGTTTTGTACATTCAGGGGCATGACGGGGCCCTGTCCCGTCATAGTGTTACTCCTTCTTAGAGGCCTGTAGTCTTGTCATAACTTGGTTTGTTTAAGGATGTAATCGCTCGGTTTATGTACTTTTGGGGTAGCCATTTTGGGCTAGACTATTTTATATTATTATAGTTGTTTATTGTGAGTTTATATTCATTGGTTTTCTCGATGTTGTGTCACAAGGGTGCCCGGGTCAAGGCACCGGTCACGGATCCGGGGTCGGGTCGTGACAAAAGTGGTATCAGAGCAGTTAATCCTCGAAAAGGGTCTACAGGCCGTATCTAGTAGAGTCTTGATTATTGGTGTGTTGTGCACCACATCTATAATCAGGAGGCTGCAGGATATTTAGGATTGGTTTCCATTCTTTCACTCTAAGATCGTGCAATATAGATGTGTTATAGGTTGAATTTCCTCTGATGTATTTTTCCTGTATCAGTTATGCCTCCACGCAAGGCAACCGCGCGGCGAAGGGCAAGCGATGAGAACTACTAGTAGGGCACCGAGGTTACGAGGCACGAGCCCGATCCTTACCGGATGAGGTGTTTCGGACGACGAGTTCTACAACGTCGCTAACCCCAAAGATGCAGCGGCGGCAGCTGCCATCGAGACGCGGTACGAGCCTCGATCCAGCGGCCGAGGCGCAGGATATGGGCTACAAGGAGATGACCGATTCGGCGGGATCGTGGCGAACGCGAGATAGATCGGAGGCAGCGATTCATGTACCGTAGTTCGACAGAAGCTGCTTAGGAGGCGAGGACTTTTGAGTTGCATCCCACCGAGTTTTATGGGTGAGGCCCGAGATGATCCTCGGGAGTTTATCAAGCGATTCTGACGGATCATGAGGTGATCGGGGCTTGGAGACCGAGTCGGTGGTACTAGGTTCGTGATTTGCGCGGACACCTGCGATTGATTGGTATGATTCATAGGAACCGTCCCTGGGAGCATATGCTTCCATTTGTTTGGGACGAGTTCTCGAGGCGTTGCAGCCATTTCTTGCCTCCGCAGATGAGAGGGCTCGCCGATAGATTTTTGACAGAGGCGAGTGGGCGGACGGTCCGAATACAACGTGGAGTTTGACTCATTGGCTCGGTATGTGCCGCTTTGGTAGTAGACATGGAGGGCGGGTGCACCGCTATGTCACAGACTCGATGATCACTTGGCGAGGGTTGCAGGAGTGGCTCTTCAGGGCATGGACATTGCCGCATGCAGCATATGCACTGGTGTGAGAACGCGGTGGCGGATCGGCAGTATCGCCAGAAGGGCGGGGCGAGGTCCTCTGGTAGTTTAGGGTAGACAACCCAAGCCAGACCGATTTGCACCACGGCGGTCGCAGCGCTCCACCATCTTCGGGACGTCTGAGTATTGAGAGCGGGGCGAGGGTTTCAAGGCTTGGGTTTCGGAGGACGAGTTCGGTCGGATGAGGCCACCTATGCCTCGGTGTGGTCGATGTGGTGATTGCCATTATGGGGGGTGTCGTGTTTCTCCACGAGCTTGTTACTCTTGTGGCCAGCAGGGCCATTTGAAGAGAGATTGTCCGACCAGAGGCGGCGAAAATGCTATGGCTCAGCCGACCAGTTCAGTTGTTGGGTCTTCATCTTCAGTAGTTGTGCGCCCCGGAGGGCAGGGTGTTCACGGGCCAGCAGGCCGCGGCAGGGGTCGTGGCAGGGGTTCTAGTTCCAGCGGTCCTCAGAACCGCATCTATGCTATGTCGATCGTCAGACCGGAGGCGTCACCGATGTCGCGCAGTACATTATTGGTTTCTTGCTGTGATGTATATGCTTTGATAGATCCAGGTTCTACCTTGTCCTATATATCTCCTCATATTGCTGGTAGAATAGGGATAGAGCCCGAGTCCATAGAATTGTTTGAGGTGGCTACGCCGGTAGGTGCTTCGGTGGTAGCTGAGCGGGTATATAAGGCTTGCCCAGTGACTATAGATGGTCGTCAGACTCTAGCTGACTTGATAGAGTTGGATATGACATACTTTGATGTGATTATGAGTATGGATTGGCTAGCGTCTTGCTATGCCAATGTGGACTGTAGAGAGAGACTAGTACGGTTCAGGTTTCCCGGTGAGCCGGTTATCGAGTGGAAAGGGAATACTGCATCGCCGAGGGGTAGGTTTATTTCTTACCTCAAGGCTAGGAAGATGGTACGGAAGGGGTATATTTACCATTTGGTTCGGGTATTCGATACTGAGGCTGAGATACCGGACCTTCAGTCAGTTCCGGTTGTTAGAGAGTTTCCAGACGTATTCTCAGACGAGCTTCCGGGTATCCCTCCTGAGAGGGAAATTGAGTTTTGCATTGATTTGGCGCCAGATACTCGACCGATATCTATTCCGCCATACAGGATGGCACCTGCCGAGTTGAAGGAATTGAAGGACCAGCTGAAAGATTTGCTGGAGAAAGGCTTTATCAGGCCAAGTGTTTCTCCCTGGGGAGCGCCAGTGTTATTTGTAAAGAAGAAGGATGGGACGCTGCGTATGTGTATTGATTACAGGCAGCTGAACAAGGTAACTATCAAATGTATATCCTCCCGGGATTGACGATTTGTTTGACCATTTGCAGGGAGCAAGGTGTTTTTCCAAGATAGACCTGCGGTCTGGTTACCATCAGGTACGAGTTAGAGAAGCGGATATCCCAAGATCGCATTCGGGACCGGTATGGGCCTATGAGTTGAGTAATGTCTTTCGGTTTGACCAACGCCCGTGATATTCATGGATTTGATGAATAGGGTGTTCAGCCGTTCTTGGATATGTTCGTTATAGTTTTCATTGATGATATCTTGGTGTATTCGCGCGGGCGTGAGCATCTGGTCATTTGAGGGCGGTATTGGGAGTCCTCCGAGACCGGCGATTATATGCCAAGTTCTCGAAGTGTGAGTTCCGTTAGCTTGATGGCTTTCTTAGGGCATGTTATCGGGGCGATGGTATTGGGTTGTCTGACTAAGATTGAGGCAGTCAAGACTTGGCCCAGACCCACTACACCGACGGAGGTGCGCAGCTTTTTGGGCCTTGCAGGTTATTATCAGAGGTTTGTGGAAAAGTTCGCTTCTATTTCAGCACCTTTGACTAAGCTGACTCAGAAGACGGCTATGTTCCGGTGGACGGATACTTGTGAGGAAAGTTTCCAGTTGCTAAAGGAGAAGTTGGCATCGCCCGATTCTTACTCTTCCGGAGGTTTAGATGGATATGTGGTTTATTGTGACGCCGGTGTCGGGCTTGGAGTGCGTCTTGATGCGACGGCAGCGTTATAGCTTATGCATCGGCGGCTTAGGAAGCATGAGAAGAACTATCCCACACATGACTTGGAGTTGGCGGTGTGATTCATGTCTTGAAGATCGGAGACATTATTTATATGGAGTTCATGTGGACATTTACACGGACCACAAGAGTCTCGGTATATCTTCACGGAGGAGCTGAACTTGCGGCGAGGCGGTGGTTGGAGCTACTTAAGGATTACGATGTTGATATTCTATACCACCCGGGAAGGCCAATGTAGTTGCAGATGCCCAGTCGCAGATCGATGGGTAGTCCATGCGATGTTCAGCCAGAGAAGAGGGATATGGTCCGAGAGTTACATCAGCTAGCGAGCCTTGGGGTTCGTTTGGTTGATTCTGATAGTGATGGAGTTCGGGTTCGAGAGGTTGCCGAATCTTCTATCGTCGAGGAGGTGAAGAGGCGACAGTATGAGGATCCGATTTTGGTACGGTACCGAGATGCCGCTGCTCGAAGAGAGGAGTCTATTTGAGGTAGCGCCTGATGGGGTGCTAAGGTTTGAGGGCCGGTTGTGTGTTCCCGATGTGACAGGACTTCGTCAGCAGATTCTGGGGGAGGCACACAGTGCTCGTTATTCCATTCATCCGGGGTCGACTAAGATGTATCATGACCTCAGATGCGTGTATTGGTGGGATGGCCTAAAGAGGGACGTTGCGGAGTTCGTGGCACAGTGCCCGAATTGTCAGCAGGTTAAGATTGAGCACCAGAAGCCCGGTGGGCTGTTGCAGGCTATTGACATTCCGACTTGGAAGTGGGAGGTGGTAAATATGGATTTTATTACAGGATTACCTTCCACTCAGAGGAAGCATGATTCCATTTGGGTTATCGTCGACAGGCTGACGAAATCAGCCCATTTTCTTCCAGTCAGGACGACGCACCGGCCGAGGATTACGCGATACTGTATATCAGGGAGATTGTGAGACTGCACGGTGTGCCTGTATCGATTATTTCAGACAGAGGAGCCCAGTTTACGGCTAAATTCTGGAGGTCTTTCCAGAAGGGATTAGGGACACGGGTGAGTCTCAGTACGGCGTTTCATCCTCGGGCCGAGCGAGCAGCCGATCGCACTATCCGCACAACGAGGATATGCTGCAGGCTTGTGTTATTGATTTCAGGGGTAGCTGGGAGGATCATTTGCCTCTTGTGGAGTTTGCTTATAACAACAGCTATCATTCTAGTATCCAGATGGCACCTTATGAGGCCTTATACGGGAGGAAGTGCAGGTCACCGATAGGCTGGTTCGAGGTGGGAGAAGTTCAGTTAGTCGGGCGGACTTAGTTCGTGACGATAGATAAGGTGAAGCTTATCCAGGAGCGGTTGTTGGCAGCTCAGAGTCGGCAGAAGTCGTACGCAGATCATCGGCGTTGACACTTGGAATTTGAGATAGATGATTGGTTTTTTCTAAAGGTATCGCCCATGAAGGGCGTGATGAGGTTTGGTAAGAAAGGAAAACTTAGCCCAAGGTACATTGGGCCTTATCAGATTGTCTGTAGGGTAGGCAGGGTTGCCTATGAGTTAGATCTTCCGTCCGATCTGGAGGCGGTGCATCCAATTTTTCATGTGTCTATGTTGCGGAAATATATTGGAGATCCATCTAGAGTGCACCCGATTCATGATGTCCAGGTGACAGAGGAGTTATCGTATGAGGAGAGTCCCATAGCGATACTCGATCGTCAGGTTAGGCGACTTCGGACGAAAGACGTGGCTTCCGTCAAGTCTATGGCGGAGCGAGCGAGGAGGAAATGACGTGGGAAGCGAGAGGATGACATGATGAAGAAGTACTCTCACTATTTCCTATACCTCCGGGTAACCCACTTTCCCGCTTGTTAGTTTTGATTTAGCATTTACGCTTGGTATGTTGTGGCTCGTGGAGCTTCTTTATTTGCAAAAGAATAGTTAAGAGGGTCTATGTCGATGTTGTGATTTGAGTAAGCCTAGAAGGAACATTCGGACGAATGTTTCTAAGAGAGAATGTTATACCAGTAGTTCTAACCTGCGTATGAGCGCTTAAAGCATGTAAGACTTAAAATTTTCTAAGGATAGGTTGACGATTGTTCGGACGGGTTTTAGTCAACTTTGAGGCGGGTTATGACCCGATACATTGAGTTCCTAAGTGTTTCAAAGGCATAGGCGTAGTTCGTGGAGTCTAGATTCCAACGCAACCAACTATTAAATCGATAGGGCGTCGGAGTAGAAAGTTATGAGAGTTACAAGTTCGGCGTGATCGGACAGAAATGTGTTTCGGACAAAGCGGCGAGGCGCTGGCGCGGATCACGAGCGGCGCGAAATCTTGAAGGTCGCTAAAGTTGCAGCACCGCGGCGCCAGACGGGGCAGCGGTCTTGGAAGTTGAGAGGCTGCGGAGGTTTCAGTGGCCTGAGGCGAGATTTTAGGCGGAAAAACTTAGGAAAGTCGATTTCTCTTTTAAAAGGCCATGGGAGGGTGACAAGTGTCCCCCCCCCCCATCTGATTTTTCTTGCATGCCTTATATTGACCAAGTCTTGAAGACTTGGTCATCTTTCAAACCTCTCCCTCTCTCTAAATTAGCTCCTCCTTCTCTCTACATTTCCAAAGGAAATTCAAAACCTAAGAAAAATCTGAAAAGTTAAGAACAAGAAGGAAGTTTGTGGCTAGCTTGTTGGTATTGTTGTGGTGGTGTTCTTGGCAAGGAAGCTAGCAAAATATTTGGAATAAGTTTGGCTAAAACTTTAAGGTAACATTTCTTCCTTTAGAATTAGTTTCTAGTGTTGCATGTTAAGAAGAAAGAACTTGTAGTAGTAAATAATGCTCTTAGAGTCATTGCATGCAAGAAATGTGGTTTGGATATGAAAGAATTGGTTAAGAAGATATTATGAGCATGTTGTAGCCTAAAAACTACTTTAGAATTGTTAAGTGAATTGTTGTACCTTTTGGGGCAAAATTTTACACACCCAAGTTTAGGTGTGTAATCCCTTTTGATATGTTTGGATAGTTGAGCCTTAAATGTGGCATTTGGATGTTGAATTCGGCCTTGAGAAAGGTGGCAAAGTATGTAGAAACAAAGGAAATGATACCCAATTTTCCATAGAATTAGGGGCTTTGAACTTAGATTATTTCTACATTGAAATTAGAGGTTAATAAACGCACTATGGTTATTATAGGTTGACATATTACTTGCGGTAGTTGGACTTAGCAAGTGGATTGACCGAAGAGGTATGTGGAACTTTCCTATCTCTTGAGCATGAGTAGTTGTACCTATGTAGTACGGTAGACGTACAAGATTTGATATCTTTCACTTGTTTTAAAGTATATGATACTTGTTTCATTTCAAAAGTATAAGTCCCTTGGATTTAGGGAAAATGCATTTGACAAAGGGATAACGCTAATATAATGACTTTATGGGAAGTTGGTTATATTAGTTTTCTTGAAAGTTTCACAAAGAAAGGTTTACTCTAATTAAAACAAGTACGGGTAAAGGATTTGAAACTAAGAAAGGTGAATTGATTTTTAGGCATTGGTTGCCTAAGGTTTTAAAGGAAATGAAGTCACTTGATTTAGAAGCCTATTATATTTCTAAAAGGAAATGTGACTTGTCTTGAAAAGAAATCGTAACTTGATACTATGGTGATTAGTATCTTGGAATTTTTGTATAAAAAGAGTTATTTCTTAAAAAGTTAGAAGTACATGGTACTTGGGTTGAATTCCCGGATTTTCTATTAAAAGACATGTTAGTGCCTTAGGATACTAAAATGAGAGGATATATTAATAATGTTAATAAGAAGTTAGGGGATTTCTTAACTTGCTTATGATATGATAGGCCGGTAGTGCTTATGTTGTGATATGATAGGCCGGTAGTGCTTATGTATGATATGATAGGCCGGTAGTGCTTATGTTATGTATGATAGCCGGATGAGCTATGTTATATATTTGTATTATTACGGGGTAAACCCCGGGTTATTATCTATGCCATGGATTTGCTACCCATGATGCGAGTGCGGCGCTTGCACTCATGCGGATCCGGACCACAGGATCCATGCGGGTGAAATAGTCCCATGCGAGTACGGCGATGGTACTCATGCGGGTCCACAGGATCCATGCGGGTGAAATAGTCTCATGCGGGTGA
This sequence comes from Przewalskia tangutica, assembly GCA_029844215.1. Taxonomy (NCBI): domain Eukaryota; kingdom Viridiplantae; phylum Streptophyta; class Magnoliopsida; order Solanales; family Solanaceae; genus Przewalskia; species Przewalskia tangutica. Next base: position 46,878,240 of record CM056723.1, read on the forward strand.
AATAGTCCCACGACAGGCGGATGACCTCATGCGGGTCCACATGACCCATCTTTGGTGAAATAGTCCCGAGTAGGATTGCTTAATGATACTACAGGCGAGGTACCTGTTTTGATCGTGAGCCTCCTATTTTTATGCTATAAGATTTATACTTGTTACTCTCATTGTTAGTAAGGCACGGTCTGAGAAATTGATTTTTATCTATGACTCCGGCTTATTTTGACTTATGATATTCTGCGATATTTTCGATTTACATACTTGAGTACGTTGTGTCTTGACCCTTCCGCCGGGCTGCGTTATCTGCGCAGGTAATGGAAAGAAGGTGGTAGATCCTCATTCCTAGGATCTTTTACTCAGGTGTCAGGAGCTCCATTTCTTTCGGAGGCTCGACTTTTGGTATGGTTCTCCCTGGTGTTGTTGATGTTTTGTACATTCAGGGGCATGAAGGGGCCCTGTCCCGTCATAGTGTTACTCCTTCTTAGAGGCCTGTAGTCTTGTCATAACTTGATTTGTTTAAGGATGTAACTGTTCGGTTTTATGTACTTTTGGGGTAGCCATTTTGGGCTAGACTATTTTATATCATTATAGTTGTTTATTGTGAGTTTATATTCCGCTGGTTTTCTCTGATGTTGTGTCGCGGTGCCTGAGTCAAGGCAGGCCACGGATCCGGTCGGTCGTGACACTATAACTCTGCCGTCTTTGCATCACGCACGCGCAGCCAAACAAGCTGGGGGCGGTCGTTAATTTCTCCTTTAATCGGAAACTCTCCTGGGCATCCGTCCACGAAATATAGGCGCCTCGAGTCAGCCTAGTCAAAGGCGCTGACATGGAAGCAAACTTCTCCACAAACCTCCGATAATAACCTGCAAGGCCCAAAAAGCTGCGCACCTCCGTCGGTGTAGTGGGTCTAGGCCAAGTCTTGACTGCCTCAATCTTTGCTGTATCAACCCGAATACCATCGGCCCCGATAACATGCCCTAAGAAAGCCACTGAAGCCAACCAAAACTCGCATTTCGAGAACTTGGCATACAACTGCCGGTCCCGGAGGACTCCCAATACCATCCTCAAATGATCCGCATGTTCCTGCTCTGTGCGCGAATAAACCAGGATATCATCAATGAATACTATAACGAACATATCCAAGAATGGCCTGAACACCCGGTTCATCAAATCCATGAACACTGCTGGGGCGTTGGTCAACCCGAAAGACATCACCCTAAACTCATAGTGCCCATAAGGTCCCGAATGCGATCTTGGGATATCGCCTTTCTAACTCGCACTGATGATAACGTAACGCAGGTCTATCTTGGAAAAACATCTCGCACCCTGCAACTGGTCAAACAAATCATCAATCCTGGGGAGGGGATATCTGTTCTTGATAGTTACCTTATTCAGCTGCCTGTAATCAACACACATACGCAGCGTTCCATCCTTCTTCTTTACAAACAACACTGGCGCTCCCCAGGGAGAAACACTAGGCCTGATAAAGCCTTTCTCCAGCAAATCTTTCAGCTGGTCCTTCAACTCTTTTAACTCGGCAGGTGCCATTCTGTATGGCGGAATAGATATCGGTCGAGTGTCAGGCGCCAAATCAATGCAAAACTCAATCTCCCTCTCAGGAGGGATACCCGGAAGCTCGTCTGGGAATACGTCTGGAAACTCGCTAACAACCGGAACCGACTGAAGGTCCGGTATCTCAGCCTCAGTATCAAACACCCGAACCAAATGGTAAATATACCCTTTCCGCACCATCTTCCTAGCCTTGAGGTAAGAAATAAACCTACCCCTCGGCGATGCAGTATTCCATTTCCACTCGATCACCGGCTCACCAGGAAACTGGAACCGTACTAGTCTCTCTCTACAGTCCACATTGGCATAGCAAGACGCTAGCCAATCCATACCCATAATCACATCAAAGTCTGTCATATCCAACTCTATCAAGTCGGCTAGAGTCTGACGACTATCTATAGTCACTGGGCAAGCCTTATATACCCGCTCAGCTACCGAAGCACCTGCAGCGTAGCCACCTCAAAAGATTCTATGGACTCGGGCTCTATCCCTATTCTACCGGCAATGCGAGGAGATATATAGGACAAGGTAGAACCCGGATCTATCAAAGCATATACATCACAGCAAGAAACCAATAATGTACCTGTGACGACATCGGGTGACGCCTCCTGGTCCTGACGACTGGACATAGCATAGATGCGGTTCTGAGGACCGCTAGAACTGGAACCCCTGCCACGACCCCTGTCGCGGCCTGCTGGCACGTGAACACCACGCCTGCAGGGCGATTGCCACCGAAGGCGAAGATCCGACCATCGACCGCTTCGGTGAGCCATCATATTCCCGCCGCCTCTGGTCGGATAATCTCTCCTCAAATGGCCCTCCTGGCCGCAAGAATAACAAGATCCTGGAGTAACACGGCAACCCCCATAATGGAAATCGCCACATCGACCACACCGAGGTATAGGTGGCCTTATCTGACCGGAACTCTGGTCCTGCAGGAACCGAAGCCACGGAACCTGTCCCGCTCCCGAATACTCAGACGTCCGAAGATGTTGGAGAGCGCTCGACCGGCTGTGGTGCAAATCTGGTCTTGCTTTGGGGTTGTCTACCCTAAAACTACCAGAGGACCTGTTGTCTGACCTTCCTGGCGATGCACTGCCGATCCGTCGGCCCTGCGTTCACACGCGCAGTGCATATGCTGCGCATGCGGGCAATGTCCATGCCCGGCTGAAGAGCCAATCCCGTTCAACTCTCGGCCAAGTGATCATCGATTCATGTGACATAGCGGTGCACCTGTCCTCCGTATGCGCTACCAGCGGGCACATCTGCGAGCCAATGAGTCAAACTCCACGTTGTACTCCCAACCGTCCGCCCACTCGCCTCGGTGTCAAAATCTATCGGCCGAGCCCTTCTCATCTGTGGAGGCAAGAAATGGCCAAATGCGCCTCGAGAACTCGTCCCAAGCGGTGAAGCGCATGCTCCCCGGGGCCAGTTCCATGAATCATACCGATCCAAGCTGCGGTGTCCGCGGCCGATGCGAACCTAGTACCACCGACTCGGTCTCCGAAGCCTCGATCACCCTCATGATCCGTAATCGCCGGATAAACTCACGAGGATCATCCTCGTGCCTCGACCATAAAACTCTGGGGGGCTGCAACTCAAAAAGTCCATCAGTCTCAAGCTAGCGACTCTGTCTTTGAACTACGGTGCAATGGAGCTGCATCTCCGACTATCCTCGTATGCGCCACGATCACGGCGATGGCGGGCCATCTCCTTGTAGCCCATATCCTGTGCCCCTGGCTGCTGGACTGGAGGCTCGGTACGCGGTCTCGATGGCGGTGGTCGCCTCGGACTTCTGGGGTTGGCGGCGTTGTAGAACTCGCCGTCCAAACACCTCATCCGTAGGTGGGCACGTGCCACTGGTAACCCTCGATTGCACTACTAGTAGTTCCTCTGCGCCTTGCCCTTCTAGGCGCGGTTGCCTTGCGTGAGGCATAAGCGTCTGAGGAAAAATACGTCGGAGGAAATTCAACCTATAACACAACTCTATTGCACGATTTTAGAGTGAAAGATTGAAACCAATCCGAAATATCCTGCAGCCTCCTGATTATAGATGTGGTGCACAACACACCGATAATCAAGACTCTACTAGATACGGCTTGTAGACCCTTTCCGAGGATTAACTGCTCTGATACCACTTTTGTCACGACCCGACCCCGGATCCGTGACCGGTGCCTTAACCCGGGCACCCTTGTGACACAACATCAGAGAAAACCGGCGGAATATAAACTCACAATAAACAACCATAATGATATAAAATAGACTAGCCCAAAATGGCTACCCCCAAAAGTACATAAAACCGACGATTACATCCTTAAACAAACCAAGTTATGACAAGGCTACAGGCCTGCAGAAGGAAGTAACACTATGACGGAGACGGGGCCGTCATGCCCCTGAATGTACAAAACATCAACAACACCAGGGAGAACCATACCAAAAGTCGAGCCTCCGAAGAAATGGAGCTCCTGACACCCGAGTAAAAGATCCTAGGAATGAGGATCTACCACCTGCTTTCCCTTACCTGCGGCATGAACGGCCCAGGAAGAAGTCGATCTGACGTGCCAAGTATGTAAAGCGGAAAATCGTAGTAATATCATAAGTCCAAAATACTGAAGTTATAGATAAAAATCAAATTATGTTGCCTTTGTGCCTTACTAACAATGAGAGTAACAAGTATAAGTATAATCTTTGCATAAAAATAGGAGGCTCATGATCAAAACAGGATCTCTCGCCCGTAGTATCATTAAGCAATCCTACTCCTGGGACTGTTTCACCCGCATGGATCCTGTGGATCCGCATAAGGCCATCCGCCTCGCATGGGACTATTTCACCCGCATGGGACTATTTCACCCGCATGGATCCTGTGGACCCGCATGGGACTATTTCACCCGCATGGACCCAGTGGGCCCGCATGAGTACAAGCGTCGCACTCGCATCATGGGTAGCAAATCCATGGAATACGCAGTAATAACAATGATAATACATAAATCAGCACAACCGGCTAGTATACATAACATAAGCGCTACCGGCTTATCAGAATACTCAGTGATAACAACAATAATAATACATAAATCAGCACAACCGGCTAGTATACATAACATAAGCGCTACCGGCTTATCATAACATAAACAAGATAAGAAATCTTCTAACTTCTTATGAACATTATTAATATAAATCCTCTCATTTTAGCTCATTAAGGCACTACATGTCTTTTTAAGAGAAATCCGGGAATTTAACCCAAGTATCACATACCGTAAACCTTTTTCGAAATGACTCTTTTTTTTATATAAACTTTCAAGATACTAATACCCATAGTATCATGTCACAACCACTTTCAAAACAAGTCACAATTTTCCATTTAGAAAATATCCCAAGCTTCTAAATCAAGTGACTTCATTTCCTTTAAAACCTTAGGCCATTTATGCCTTAAAACAATTTACCTTCCACAAATTCAACTCATTTTCCCCTTGCTTATTTTATGTAAAGTAAACCCTTCTTTATTTACCTTTTTCCCAAACTAATGTAACCAACTTCCCATAAAGCCGTTATATTAACATTTTACGTTAGTCAAACACATTTCCCTATGTCCAAGGGACTTATACCTTTAAAACGAAACAAGTATCATATACTTTAAAACAAGTGAAGATTATCAAATCTTGACATTATACCGCACTACATAGATACAACTACTCATGCTCAAGAGATAGGAAAGCTCTACATACCTCTTGGTCAATCCACTTGTTAATTCCAACTATCGCGTAATACGGCAACCTATAATGACCATAATACGTTTATTAACTTCTAGTTTCAAAGTAGAATATTTCCAAGTTCAAGGTTACTAATTCCTATGGAAAATTGGGCAGCATTTCCTTTGTTTCTACTCACTTTGCCACCTTTTCAAAGGCCGATTTTTAACACTCAAACGCCACATTTAAGGCCCAACATCCAAACCAACACAAAGGGGATTACACACCTAAACTTGGGTGTGTAAAATTCTGCCCCATAAGTTATAACAATTAATCTTAACAAGTTTAAGGTAATTTTTAGGCTACCACATGCTCACATAACCTCTTTAGCCAAATCCTTCAAACCCAAACCACATTTCTTGCATGCAATGACTCTAAGAACATAATTTACTATCACAAGTTCTTTCTTCTTAACATGCAACACTAAAAACTAATTCTAAAGGAAGAATCATTACCTTAGAGCTTTAGCCAAATTTTTCCAACAACTTGCTAGCTTCCTTTCCAAGAATACCACCACAACAACCTTCACAAGCTAGCCACAAGCTTCCTTCTTGCCTTTACTTTTCAGATTTTTTCTAAGGCTAGAATATCTCTTGAAATTTAGAGAGAAGGAGAAGCTTGAAATTTTAAGAGAGAAGGAAGAGCTTTTGTCTAAGAGAGAGATGAAAGATGACCAAGTATTCAAGACTTGGTCAATATAATGCATGCAACATCAGATGGGGGGGACACTTGTCACCCTCTCATGGCCTTTTTAAAAGAAAAGATCAGATTTTTCTAAGTTTTTCCGCCAGATTTCCCGCCTCGGCGCCGCGGCCCTGCAGTCGGCGTCGCGGCGCTGAAACTCCTGCCGCCTTCTTAGGACTTTCCGGCGCCGCGGCCCTGCTTCCGGCGCGCTGAAAACTCAGCGACCGCACATCTTCCGGAGCCTCGGCCTGTCTTCGGCGCGCCCTACAATCACCCGCGCCGCGCGGCCCGACTCAGCCGCGCGGCTGAGGCCCCGATCGCGACCAGTCGGACCACGGGGTATAACAATATGGTGATTGCGAATCTTGCTTAAAAGGAAAGATGACAACCAAATCACTTTCTGGGAAAGGAGTATGTGCCAAAGAGGTGCTTGAGTTAGTCATACCGATGTATGTGGGCCTTTTCCAACTCAAGCTAAGGGAGGCTTTCTTTATTTCATCACTTTTACAGACGATTTCTCAAGGTTTGGGCATGTGTATCTTATGAAACATAAGTCTGAAGCTTTTGAGAAATTCATGGAGTACAAATCAGAAGTAGAGAAGCAACTTGAAACAAGTATTAAAACTCTTCGATCAGATCGAGGAGGTGAGTACTTAAGTAAAGAATTTCTAGATTACTTGAAGCTTCATGGAGTCCATTCAGAATGGACACCTCCTGGAATGCCACAAATGAATGGTATTGCTGAGAGAAGAAATCATACCTTATTAGATATGGTTAGATCCATGATGAGATTCTCAGCTCTACCAACATACCTATGGGGATATGCATTGCAAAGCTCAATCTACATTTTGAATAGAGTTCTATCAAAGTCAGTAGAGAAAACTCCATATGAGATATGGAATGACAAGAAGTCAGCACTTAAACACATGCGACCCTGGGGGTGCCCTGCATATGTAAAGAAGTTGCTCACTGGAAAATTGGAATCTAAAAGTGAGAAGTATTATTTTGTAGGGTATCCTAAGGAAACAAGAGGGTACTACTTCTATCTTCCTGAGGAACATAAAGTAATTGTTTCCAGAAATGCAACTTTTCTTGAAGAAGACTATGTCTACAAGGAACACAGTTGCAACAAGATAGAACTTGAAGAAATTCAAGAAGTACAAAATAATGTAGAGAATGACCCCTTGTCAAATAACCTAGACAAGGATTCAGTGGGAGTATTTGATGATGATTGGGTACTTAGAGTACGCCCTTGGCCCGATGGGAGTGTTGTGAGGATCTGCGAAATGCAAGACCCTCATGCACAACCAATGGTAGATGACACAATAGTTGTGCATCATCCTATTCAAAATGATATTCCTGAAAGTTCTCAAGGTGGTGGATTGTCCAACACACAAACATCTTCTCAAAATCAAAATACAGCAAACACAAAAACGCAGAATGTTCAACTCCGAGGACCACTAGGACTCATCGTGCACCTGAAAGACTTAATCTCCTTGTTAAAACACATAATGAGATAGATATTCCTGATGATGATGAGCCTACTACCTACAGCGAAGCAATGTTAGACATTGATTCACAGAGATGGCAAGAAGCCATAAAATCCGAAATGGAGTCTATGTACATAAACCAAGTATGGAATTTGGTTGACTTGCCAACAGGGGTTAGACCCATAGGATGCAAATGGGTCTTCAAGAAGAAGATTGATGCATATGGCAAAATACAGACTTATAAAGCAAGATTGGTGGCTAAAGTTTATAATCAACGGCCTGGAGTCGATTAAGAAGAAACATTTTACAATGTTGCAAAGATTAAGTCCATTCGGATTTTGCTTGCAATAGCTGCATACTATGATTATGATATTTGGCAAATGGATGTTAAAACTGTCTTCCTCAATGGTTATCTAATTGAGAAGGTGTATATGATACAGCCAGAGGGTTTTACATCTAAGACTCAACCCAAAGCAGTATGCAAACTACAAAAGTCCATTTATGGACTTAAGCAAGCCTCAAGGAGTTGGAACATTTGTTTTGACAAAGCAGTCAAATCGTTTGACTTTGTTAGAAGCAAGGAAGATCCGTGCGTTTATAGTAAACGCACAAATGAGAGCATTGTCTTCATTGTTATATATGTAGATGACATATTGATAATGAGAGACAATAAGACTCTCATGCAATCAGTCAAAGAATGGTTATCCAGAACCTTCATGATGAAGGACTTGGGTTAAGCCTGCTACTTTCTTGGAATTAGAATCTACAGAGATAGACCTAATAGATTGTTGGGGCTGTCACAGTCCGTATACATAGACAAAGTGCTAAAACGTTTCTCTATGGAAAATTCCAAGAAAGGGAATCTTCTTATGGGTAAAGGCATCAAGTTGTCAAGGAAGGATTGTCCTTCCACGATTCTGAGAACAGGCATGAAGAGAATCTCATATGCTTCAGCTATAGGATCAATCATGTATGTCATGACATGTACAAGGCCAGATGTGGCCTATGCACTTAGCATGACTTGCAAATTCCAGCAGAATCCTGGGGAGGAACACTGGAAAGCAGTCAAGAGTATTCTTAAGTATCTTAGATGAACAAAAGAATACTTCTTAGTCTATGGTTGACAAGAAGAGCTAGTAGCTACTGGGTACACTGATGCTAGCTTCCAGACAGATCTTGATGCCTTCAAATCTCAGTCTGGTTATGCCTTCATTTTAAATGGTGGAGTTGTTAGTTGGAAGAGTTCCAAGCAAGCTACAACTGCCGATTCGACAACAGAAGACGAGTACATTGCTGGATCAGAAGCTGGTAAAGAAGCTGTCGCGATATCCGAGTTCTTAAAGGAATTAGGGGTTGTTCAAAGTACCAGTTGTCCAATAACGATTTATTGTGACAACACTGATGCGATTGCTCAAGCTAAGGAACCAAGATCAACGAATAGAAACAAGCATGTACCAAGGAAATACCACATACTCAGGGAGATGGTGGATACAGAAGAAATAAAGATAAACTACATTCCCACCGAAAATAATCTAGCAGACCCATTTACTAAACCATTAAGCTTAGTCAAGCATAATGGTTATTTCGAAAACATGGGCATTAGATACATTGGTGATTGACTCTAGGCCAAGTGGGAGATTGAAAGTATGTATGTCCTAGAAACAATCATTTTAGGAGCAGATGTACTTGAACACATTCATATTATTAATAAGATTAATATATACTTGGCATTTGCAATTATTAAATTATTATTTGATTGTTTATATTATTCATTAATGTGGATCCCTTGAACTTACACTGTCATTAATAATGTGAGATATTAATGATAGAGTGTAGTTCTTAAAATAGCCTAGACTAATGATCATTGAGAATGTGATATCAATGATATGTTATAAGTCGACATGTGGTCTGCATCACATTCTTAGAGAATGTAGTATATCTCACTTACTGCTAGCAATAGTTGCTAGTGATAGACACATGGATACTCTTAGAGGAGTATTGGCATACCCTGCTGATAAACTATTTGTTATACATGTCTAGAGTATTATCAGCATGTGGGAGATAGAGGTCCTTAGACATGAGGTCAATATCACCTTGTTTACGGAGCAATGCACTTTGATCCTGTCCTAAGCTCAAATTCCTTATAGGTTGAGACGCGGCTTGTATTTGGTGCATTACGAAGTAGATTGAAGGTGGTAGTCGAGCCAAGAATAGGATTCATTCCTCGATTGGAATTTCGAGAGAACACTCAGCTTCTCAGAGATGTTAGGTCGACCAATGCAAGAGACATATCTAGGATAAGGTCTAGTTGTCGACTAATATAGATGAGATAAAGTGATCAAGCCATTTGGATAGACACTTGGCAAATCTTAAGCTTGATCGAGTGTGTCGCGAATGAAAGGAATTTATCATCTCACATAGAGGTCTGTTTACTTGAGTCTTGTAAACGTACTTCACATATTGAGTTCGTCACCGGCGCCGTCTAGGAGTTCCGTGTGAACCTTGATTTGATCAAGTGTCAATGTGTGAAGGCCTAAAGGGTCACACTAAGTCGATTGTCTTTTCGGTCTAAGGGTATATTGAGAGAATGTAAAATATCGGATTTTGAATCAAGATATTTTATTTTATAATAAATTATGAGATAATTTTCATTTGATGAAAATTAATTAATTAAGTTAAAATTAAATCTTGGATTTAATTAGAACTAAAACGTGCAGAAAATAAATAGAGGAGCCGCATAATTGATGGGCGCCGTTCGCCCATCGCAATTTGGATTTGGGTCAGGTCTTGAAGCCTGATCCAAATCTGATTTGGTTTAGGGTTTCCTCCACTATATATTTGGCACTTAACCCATAATTTCACAACAACTCACTTTCCACTTTTTGAACTCAGAGTTCAGGAAATAAAATTCTCTCAAACCTCTGCTAAGATTTCCTAACTTTCTTGGGCAAAGGAATATACCGAAGCAAGGCTTGCACCCGGATTGACAATCGCGTGCGCTCCCTTTAGTAAAGACTAACAAAAGCTTAAACTGTAAGTTTTCTTCCTGTCTTTGCAGATTTGAATTATTGCATAATCATACCAGAAACGTTTGTTGGGGCAAGTAAGTTTACTCAAAATTCTAAATTTCCGTTGTGTCTTACTTGTGTGTTTTACACCCAACAAATCCCTACAGTGAGTACTACGAAACGTGAGTTAGCTATCACATACTTACAGGTGCTATTGTTTGCTTCAGGAGACACTCCATATACGCGAATCAGATTCACTTTCACCTTTCAGATTACAATATTAACTTATGAGTTGCTTATATTTATTTATTGCTTCTGTCGCGCCCGTTTTTTACCTCGAGGTCTGAACGGTATCCGCAACGTTGCTCTTTATCGCGGTTCCCTGGATGGAACAATAATGCTGATTTTGAGGAGTCGCCACCTAATTAATTAAGTGAATTATGACACTTGATTTATTGCAATAAAAATACTGTAATTAATCTCCATTTAATGGTCTGCGAAATTAATGAGATTCTGGATCAGGGTTCTTTATTATCCTAAAGGGAAGGGGTTAGGCATCATTTAAAATCCGCTAACTTGCGGTTATCCGTTCAAACCTAGGTAAATTATATATTGACTTTTATTCTACCTATTCTAAGCATTTTTACATAATTTACAATTAAAATAAAATGCAATACAAAATAGTAAAACTAAAATTAAATGCGACATAAGATAAAATTCCGGGACATCTTTAGCCCTGTCTTCTGCACAAGATGATCTCCGGGTACCTGCATAAACACTTAGTAAAAGTGTTAGTAATAAAATAAATAATTTTAAAGTAATAGCAATAATTAATAAATAAAGCCAAAAAAATAAATCCGTCTTTTGTACAGGGGATGCCTTTGAAATCAGACGGAGATTCCTTCATCGGCCAATATTGCTAAAAAATAATAAAATAAATAAAACTTTCAGATCCGCGCCAAAACAGTAATAGTTTTAAACACAGAGGGCTCAGATATATAAAAAATAAAGCGGGACAGCCTAAACAAGTGCGGCTGCGAGAATTTGCCTTGCCAGCGCATGTTGGTTATCCGGTGTAAGTGAAAGAAATCATCATTGCCCTGAAAGCTTCATTTATTTTATTTTTCGTCTTTGCAACTGTGGAGGCCTAAAAAATCGACGGATAACTTTTTCATTGGCCAATGTGTAGTATCATGTTCAAATCAGTTACCAACAGTGCAGTATTTGTTCTAAATCAGTAAGTACTTAAATCAAAGGGCAAAATTGTCCAGAATTGTCCAAAACCATAGCCAAGCAACAAAAACAGTAGACAAAAATCACAGCGACATAGATCTCCCAGAAACGCACCAAAGCGATAGCGAATTTGAGCGTCGCGGAAGCGACAAAAATCCGAAAATTAGTAACAATAAAATAGGCGACTAATCTCAATAATAAAAAAACCGAAATCTCCTGAATTTTAAAACTCCGGCGAGTATAAAATGTGAAGGGCCCACAGAAAACCCAAACACAGATTCTGAAAGATATAACCTACATAGGTCGCCGGAATTTTTAGAACTCCGGTAGAACACCCTATCCAAAAAAATCAGTCCAACAAAGGCCAACGACGACAGATAACCAACAAAATAAACCAACAATAGTCGCCGGAGATTTTAGAACTCAGGCAAGATATCAAAAATCAGAAGTAATCAGTCCACTGACCAAAACCAACAACATATATCAAGAAATAGAACCAACGTAGGTCGCAGGAGTTTTAGAACTCCGGTTAGATATAAAAATACGAAAAATAGTCCAGACGAAAACCAACACACAAAAGGGGGAACGGGTCGACGATGGCGACGGGGCAGTGGGTTCGACGGTGGTTCAGTGGGTAGTGGTGTGTCGATTGTGGTGGTTCGCCGGATAGTGGCGAGACTGTGGAGTAAGGAGATGGAGTTAGGGCGGCTGCTGAGTTAGGGATGAGAGTGAAGGTGAGGGTAGGGGTAAGTATGGAGAGGAGAGAAGGGTGTTGCGGCTGGTAAGGGTTTTTAAGAAAAGGAATTGGGCTGGGAATAGGGGCGGCTGATGTTAAATAATGGTGGGCTGAGGGTGTGAGGGGAAGAGGGTGTGCGGCTGGGGTGCTTTTTAAAATTGGTGGAGTGTTTATTTTATAGTGTGGGATTAGGTTTAGGGTTTTGGGTTTGGGTATTAGGTATTGGGGGGGAAAAGATGAAAGGAGTATTGGGCCTCAGTTTGGGCTTCGGTTTTTGGCGGATTGGACCGGTCCAGATTGTGCCTTGAACTGGACTGGCTTGACAAAAAATGCAAAACGGATTAATTATTTAAAAGAAAAAATTATTTAAAGGTACAAAATTATCTAAATAGAAATGCCGACGCTATAATAATAAAATACAATATTTAAGAAATGTTTAATGCCTAATTAAAAGAAAAAATGTGGTGTCAATTAATTATTTAAAGAGATGCAAACACTATTAAAATAAAACGACGGTGTAATAATAATAGACACATAATATTAACAAAGACATCATGCTTAATTTAAAATAAAAAGATGTCATGTCATTTTGTGAAGTAATAAACATAGAATATTATGTAAAAATGTAAAAAATGATGATTAAAATGCGGTGTCCTAAAATGCTCAAAATTGCAAAAAATGACTAAAAGATGGGTCAAAATTGTGTGTCAACGACTTGTCCCTCTTTGACCGAAGACGATGAAAGAGTTTTCGGACAAAAACGTTGACTTGTAGCCAATTTTATCCCCATCGTCAGAATTAAAACAAGGATCAAGAAAAGAATGGGCAAAAGCCGACACTGGGTCGTTGTGATGCCAAAATAAAACACAAAGCTGATGCAGATTTAAAATTTGTCCCAGTGTTGAATTATGAGAACACTGGGTTGTTGCAATGCTAGAAAATAAAAGCAGGCAGACGCCGATTCAAAATTGTCCCAGTGTCGAATCATGATGACACTGGGCTGCTGGGATGCTGCAAAATTAAAGACAATGCTGACGCATATTCAAAATTTATCCCAGTGTCGAAGTATAATTGACACTGGGTTGCGGGTGATGTGGTGCTGGAAAAGACATGGTGTTTGTAGATATTGATGACGTCATTATATGGACGCGATGCAGATGATCGTCGTTGCATAGACGAAACATAGATAAAGTCGTTGCATGGGCTTACATGAAATGACGTCGTTGCATAGACGCGATGTAGATGATCGTTGTTGCATGAACGAAACATTGATGAAGTCGTTGCATAGGCTTAGATGAGATGGCGTCGTTGCATAGACGCGATGCAGATGTTCGTCATTGCATAGACGAAACATGGATGAAGCCATTGCATAGGCTTACATGAGATGGCGTCGTTGCATAGACGCGATGCAGATGCTCGTCGTTGCGTAGACGAAACATAGATGAAGCTGTTGCATGGGCTTACATGAAATGACGTCGTTGCATAGACGCGATGCAGATATTCGTCGTTGCATGGACGAAACATTGATGAAGCTGTTGCATAGGCTTACATGAGATGACGTCGTTGCATAGACGCGATGCAGATGTTCGTCGTTGCATAGACGATATATGGATGAAGTTGTTGCATAGGCTTACATGAGATGGCGTCGTTGCATAGACGCGATGCAGATGCACGTCGTTGCGTAGACGAAACATAGATGAAGCCGTTGCATGGGCTTACATGAAATGACGTCGTTGCATAGACGCGATGCAGATGTTCGTCGTTGCATAGACGAAACATGGATGAAGCCGTTGCATGGGCTTACATGAAATGACGTCATTGCATAGACGCGATCACGGATGTTAAATCGTTGTATAAACGAAACACAGATGAAGCTTTGTTGCATAGCTTAGATGAAATAGCGTCGTTGCGTAAACGCGATCACGGATGTTAAATCGTTGCATAGACGAAACATGGATGAAATGCACATGACGCCTTGTGAGGGCGTTATTGTCTTGTAGGGACGAAGTGCAAATAACGCCTTGTATGGGCGTTATCGTCTTGTATGGACGAAATGCAAATGACGCCTTGTATGGGCGTTGTCGTCTTGTATGGACGAAATGCAAATGACGCCTTGCATGAGCGTTATCGTCTTGTATGGACGAAATACAAACGACGCTTTGTGTGGGCGTTATCGTCTTATATGGATGAAACATGGATGAAGTCGTTGCATAGGCTTAAATGAAATGGTGTCGTTTCATAGACGCGATGCAGATGCTCGTCGTTGCATAGACGAAACACAGATGAAGTTGTTGCATAGACTTGCAATGAAATAGTGTCATTTTATGGACGTACCTGCTTTGTGACTCGCCCGGGTTGAGATAACATCATTGCATAGACGTTGTGCGTTTGTAACCCGCATGAGCTTATTGTTGTGCTCCCGCCTTTGCTGATATGAAGATCTGTTAAGGCAAATGATAACGCCTAAATTTACAAGCAACGTGATGGCGGTTGTATTGATGTGATGCTGCAAATGCTGAGATTTCGTCCTTGCACGGACGTGTTGAATGTTGTGTGCTTGCTGAATGCTATGAGTGTTGATGCAGTCTCTGTGCAGACTTGCTGGATGCTGTGAATGCTTACTGAATGCTCTGCGCGGGCTTGCTGGATGCTGCGAATGTTTGTTGAATGTTGTTGATCGTTGATTGCTGATGTATCCCTGCACGGACTTGCTGAATGCTGCGAATTCTTGTTGAACGTTGTTGATTGTTGATTGCTGATGTAGCCCTGCACGGACTTGTTGGGTGCTGCGAATGCTTGTTGAACGCTGTTGATTGTTGGTTGCTGATGTAGCCTTGAACGAATTTGCCGGATGCTGCGACTGCTTGCTGAATGCTAGTCTCTGCACGGACTTAACCCTATGTTCAATGCATGCAATTGTGATACCATATGCTTGGTTATCATGTAAGTATCCACTAATGTGAGAACCCTCAGTATAAGATTATGTAGGGCTTGTCACGGGCTTGTAATGTAGGTTTGGGGAAGGGATGGATATCATTTGGGTAAAAAGTGTCTAATCCTTCCTCGAGCGTTGGACTACGTCCATGCTTGATATTTGTGTGCTTTAATGCTGATCTGTTTTTTTTTTGTCCCAGTTTTTCTGTACTGACTTCCCTTTGAATCTTTCGTCTGGAGCCCGCTTTTTCCAAAGTTATTCTCTCATTTCATTTTTTTTATAATGCCAGGGCTTTTGATTTCTTCTTTTGTGAAGTCGTCCTTTGTGTTTTTCTTTTCCCTTTTGGGACTTTGACAATTTTGCTTTTTGCAAACTTCGACGCAGAATTTGTCAGCCACTTGCACATTTTTAAAGCGCTCAAGGAGATCGGGTCAAGAGAGGAATGGTGCGTACGCACTCAGAAATGGTATATGTGTAATATGCGGTTGTCACAAGAATAGGCTTTAGGCTCAAAAGGGGTGTACTACGGATAATGTTATTTGGTAGGCTGAAAAGGCTCAAACGGGTCAAAAAAAGTCTACGATCATTTCCTACACCGAGTGTTACTCAGGATTTCGCCTCAACAAACTTTCAGGCCAAGTTCTAGATCACAATGCAATGCAATTGAACTTATTCTAAAACTCACCACACAATGCATATGAAACGATGAGGTTGGTTTCATTCTTATCTTGGAAACATGCAAGACAATGTCATTTACGGGTGAATAAGAGGTACCAAAAGAATTTATGGTTTACCACGAAGTCAACCCATATTGATTATTACTCGTTCTTTCCTATGCACACTCCCAACTGTGTTGGTATCAGCCAAGTCAAACAATGATACTTAAAGAGTTTTTTTTTTTTAAAGATATTTTATGCTTTTTGAATAAAATATTTTGTATTTTTGAATAAATGGTACCGAACCCGAGTAGGGCTGCCTACGTATCTCATCTTTGACGAGAATCAGGTGTGTGTAATTCGTTCAGATATGTTATAAAATGTATGATTTAAAAAGAATTTATTCATGAAAGAAATGTAAAAGTAAAAGTTGTGCAAAACAAATGATTGTTCGTTATAATACTAATGCAAAGTAAAAGGAATGTAATGAAAAAAATGCATGACTGTGATAGAATGAATGAATGTGCGTGATTGGATAAATGCAATGAATGGATGAACCAAATATGTCCCCCACTTTTTTTTTTATGTGGTGGTGTCGAACCCTAGATGGGTTGCCTACTGTTATACCCCGTATTTCCAGAGTATGTATGTAAGGACGTACGTACAAAAGTTTAAGCCTTAAGTAGGCAAATGGACGAAATTTGTGCACAACTACCGAAAAGAATTATTTTCCGACGAAACATTTTTCGGACTTTGCGAAGGGAAAATTACGGTTGTAACATTGATTATTTTTGCGGATTTTTCCGAGAGATGAAATATTTTGGACCAACGGGAGGGTGACATGTGTCACCCTCAAAGTGGACGACATTGTGGGCTCTTGTTGGACGATTTCTAGTCAAGGAGTTGGTAGGATATTTTGTGATATTTTGGTGGTAGATGGATAAGGTACACTTGCCCAAATCCTCACCCTACACTTGCCCACCACTTGTCTTAATCTTGGCCATTGATTGGCCTATAAATACCCCACTTGTTGAAGACTTCTTCATCCACAAATAATTTCAAGTCTTGAAAACCCTCCCCTCTTAGTAGAAGCTCTCGTCAAGAGCTTCCTCACATGAAGGCCCTGGCGAGTATCCCCTACCTTGAGTTGTTCTCGTAAATACACCCCCTCGCCCAAATACCTTGTAGTATTCCAAGGTTACCCCTATACTAAAAGCCGAAATACTATTATACTTCCGCTGGTCACAAACGAAACCACAGGAAAATCTTCATAGCGGTTGAAGTTTTAAGAAGGAGTTGCGTAGAACTTCTAAGGGTTGTTTGAGCGGGTTGGAGCACCAGTAGGAGCTAGGCGTTGCTCGGGATCGACATTTAAACTTGGATAATTTTGGGCTTATCGAGGTAAATACTTTTGTCCTTCAATTGTAATTGGAAATTACATCTGTAGTAGTATAGAAATGAATATAAGGCGATAGAAGGATATTCTGAGAAGAGAATTGAGCGTAATAGAAGGATATTCTGAGAAAAGAATTGAGCGTACTTACATATATTTGTATTCTGATGAGACTTGTGTAGCTTAACGGGTAGGGAAGTGCTTTGCGATTTTAGTAAATAGAGAACCTCGCTTAGAATATTCTGAGAGTAGTCTAGACGTTGATAGACGTATATGGCCTTTATAGGTTGAAAGTTCTGCGAGCAGCATGTTCTACTTGAAAGGTGAACAAGGCTAGCCGGGTTATAGCCGTGGAGCGTTTTGCTAATTGTCGATTATCGTCGCGAGGTATGTGATTCTTCCTATCCTCTTGAGCATGATATTTTAAAAGAATATATATATAGTACGGTGAGGCGACGTGTGTTAACTGAACGTGGTTTTACTCCGATGTCTTTTGACTTGAGTTTAAATAATAAGAATCTTGAAGTATTTCAAAAGAATTAAGAAACTTTTTTGAAAGAAGAGTAATACTTGGTTTTAAAAGCTTAAGAGTTATACTAGCTTTATGGGAAGTTAGGTATAACGACTTAAGAGAGATAAAAAGAATGGTTTATTGATTTTAAAAGTTAAGAGACTTGATCTTAAAAGATAAGAGACTTGACTTAATTGAATTAATATGAATTTTGTTAAAAAGTGTGAAACCTCATTCGTGAGTAATGAGTACTTGGTTTGTAAAGGAATAATGTTTTACTGATTTCGGAAATGAGAATAAGTATCGAACAAACCACAGCAGCGCTAATAAAGGGAAATGTTTTGACTAATAAAGTATTATGAAAACCAGTAGAAACCTCCATCTGCATAGAAGCTAAGATGAGACAAAATGATATTACATTTCCTAGATCATGGCTGCTTTAATAAGATTGTTATAAACAAGAATAACCTACTCACACATAAGGCATATGTTTCTCAAATTGTTTTAAAGGAGAATTATATTATTAAGTGATTAACTATGAACTACGAAACCTTTCGAAAATGAGAAACTTGAGCATTTGAAATTAGGTAAACTTGAACGTTTGGAAAATAATGTTGTTACTTGATTTTACAAAGGAAAGTGTTTTGGGTTACTTAAAAAGATAGTCACTCTATTTTTATACTACGGGTATTGTGTGACTTTTGTGAAAGAAACGGATCTTTTAAAGAGTTAATGTATGAAGTACTTTGGGGATAAAAACCCGAACTTGTTAACATAAAGTAGAAAGTACCTTGTGTGAATAACTTGATTGTGTTGGTTTGTGATAGCCTTGTAATACTTTCTTGATGATTTGATAAGTAAACATGTTAGGATGCTACGTGTGTTAGTATCTTGTGATGTTTGTGTAAAGGGGTTTCCCTTGTTGTGCTTATGTTGTTTAACGATAAGCTGTTATGTTAGTATTATATCACTCACCTCTTGACATGATCTGGGGGTTAAGCGCCCTCCGTCTGAGGTAGACTCGGTGATGCAGGACCATGATTCGAGAATATCTCATGCGGGTCCAGGGGACCTATGCGGAACTACGAGAGTTCCAGGTTAGTGTGCGGCCTATATGGTCATGCGGTCTTGATCGGTGTATTTTATATACACTTTTTGAGTCATTTTTAGTTAGTATTTTTCTCATTTCATTTATATTTAGTACAGTATTAGGGTCGTTTTTCCTTCTTTTGTGTCACAGCGGTGAAAAATTGAGAAATAGCGAAAAGAGAATGAAATGAGCATAAAAGAGATGAAATTGCACACAAAGGGCCAAGAAATGAAGTCTAAGAAGTTAGAATTATAGAGAAAATCGACGAAGTCGGACGAAAAAACACGACGAAAGCGAATTCGCGAGAAAAATGTCACCGGCGCCTTGTGGCAGCATGGCTGTGGCGCCCAAAGTGCTTAATGTCGAGAGTTGCTGAATTTCAGCGCATGGCTGATCTGCGATGCAGCGCCGCTGGATTTGTGAAGTCTTTGGGCGAATTTGACATGTTTCAGAATCCTAAAGGGATAACTTTTCCTTCTTAAAGGGATAACTTTTCCTACCTAAAGGGAAACCTTTTCCTACCTAAAAACCCTTACCTAAAAGGATTCTAATAACTTTTCCTACCTACACAAATCCTTAACCCTTCACCTAAAGGATTCTTTGGCTATAAATACTCTACATCATTAGAAGAATTATTCATTCTCCATTCTACCATTCACCATTCTACATCCATCCTTCCACCAATCCACCTTGTAAATATTCCACAACACAACCCTTGGATGCTTGGCTTGGAGACTCATTCTTAGTAATTTTCTTTTCTTTCTTTTACTTTATTTCAGTTTTGATGTTGGATATTGAATTAGTTCTTGTCATATTTATGGCTAGGAACTAATTCTCCTATAGGGCTTTCTATGTTGAACTTCTTGAAACTTATGTTATAAATTAATGCATGCTTATGGTTATTTTTCTTATTGAGAGATCTATCCAATAATTGAGTTGAATTCTTGGTAGCTAATTGACAACTAGTTATCACTATATGATTTCTAATCAGATTCTGAAAAGGGGGGATTGTGAATATGTTGTAAGTTGGGTAAGCAGGACTTGAATTGGGGATGAAAATACCTCAATTAGTTTTGTAAGCGTTGATGAGAGGCTTAACAACCTAATTTTGCGCATTGTGTGTGACGGTCAACTAGGTTTTGTGCTTAATCCTCCTATA
Source organism: Przewalskia tangutica (assembly GCA_029844215.1). Taxonomy (NCBI): domain Eukaryota; kingdom Viridiplantae; phylum Streptophyta; class Magnoliopsida; order Solanales; family Solanaceae; genus Przewalskia; species Przewalskia tangutica. The sequence goes on from CM056723.1 coordinate 46,898,447, forward strand.
GAGTTACCTTATCGTGAAAGTTAGGTAAGGAACAATACTGGGGTTGAGTGTTTATATAACCCTAACGGGAGTATAAAACGATTTCGTAAACCTGCTTTCTCCAAAAGAAGAATACCATAAGTAATGCATTAGTAAGTAGCATAAGCGGATAGTAAGGATACATAGAAGCCCTATTCTCATCACATCTGAATTAAATCTTTATATTTAATTAGCTTTCATAATTCTTAGTTATAAACAACCAATCAATCATTAATCCACCAAATAGATACTAGAAAATGGATAACTGATACTTGGACCCTAATCCTAGAGGACGATATTCGGTCTTATCCAAGACTATACTACTTGACACGATAACGTGCACTTGCGTTTAAAAGTGTGTGCATCTTACCGCGCATCAGGTCTATGTGGCCATGCGGACTGCGAGTCCAGGACGATGCCGGGGAGTAGCTACCCTCGATGCGGGGAATACCTCATGCGGGCCTATGTGAGTGGCCTATGCGGAGCTGCGGGAAGTTCCAGGATTAGACGCGCACATTTGATACTGCGGGAGAGTGGCCAGCTTCGATCATGTGGCGGTCTAGACAGACCTCGTGATACAGTTTATGACCTTGTTGGTACTGTGGGTTTTGGTAGTCGGCTATGCCTTCGTACTTACCCCGTACGGTTTTATTATGACACAGGTGGGACCTGGTGTTCATGTGTATTCCTTGGTGCTTTTATATCATAGACTGCCGACAGTGAAGAAGGTATTCCACGGGCATGATTGATGTTGTGGGCGTGAGACCCATAGTTATGTTTGAGTGATGACTTTGAGGGCGTGAGTCCCTGACTTGACATGACTGTTTATTTATTGTGAACTGTAGTTTGGTTATCATACATGTCTCTTGCTTTATATAGACTACTATGATTTCATTTACAGTATTTTCAGTTTCACATACTTGGTACCTGTTATCGACCTCCTTCGGGGCTGCGTTCAATCTGCGGTAGAAGTACACCAGTCGTCGATCCTCGCTCTTAGGATCACAGTTCAGCGTTTTGGGAAGCTCCGTTTCTCCGGAGGCTTATCTTGGTTATAGTCCCCTGTCGTTGTAGGTACTTACATTCAGGGGTATGGCGGGGCCCTGTCCCGCCATTGTTGTTATATAATTCTTAGAGGTCTGTAGTACTGTTGTGGGCAGAGTTTGTAAAAAGGATGTAACTGTTCGAATTTAAGTTTTTTTTTATATATATATATGCCGAAAGGCAACTTTTCTTCAGATAAACTGTGTCTCTTTTACATTGTTTCATGTTGTGTTTTATATTCCGCTGATTACTCTAATGTATGTCTACTTGGGTGCCTGGGTAAGGCACGATCCTGAGCTTGGTTGGTCGTGACAAAAGTGGTATCGAGCGATTAATCCTCGGAAAGTGTCTGAGCCGTATCTAGTAGAGTCTTGATTATCGGTGTGTTGTGCACCACACCAATAATCGAGAGGCTATAGGATATTTAGGATTGGTTTCCATTCTTCTCACTCGAGATCGTGCTTAGAGGCGTGTTATAAGTTGGACCCTCTAACGTATTTCTTTCCACTAGGTATGCCTCGCGTAAAGGCAACTGGCTTGGAAGGGCAAGCGGCCGAGGAGGCTGCGAGTAGAGCACGAGGGGTTACGAGGGCACAGGCCCAATCATCACTGGGTGGTGCTTATTCGGGAGTTCTGCGGCAGCGCCCGGCCCAATGAGTTTAGCAATGCGGCGATTCTCTGCGGCCATGATATCTGGACCTTGATTCCACGACCCGATGTGAAAGAATATATTGCAAAGACGACCACGTTACTAGCTAGGAGTTAGCAACGAGTATATTATGTACCGATTTATCACGGGTCTTGATGACTATCTAAGAGAGGTTGTGCAAGAGTAGCTCTTCAATCGAGCTTGAGCATGGCTGCGTGCGGGCTTATACTGTGGTAGAAAGCGTAGAGATCGGCAGATTAATCAGGGCGCGAAGAGGGCCGATCGGCGGGATCCTTTGGTAATTTTCGAGGCAAACCGCCTCGGCCGAATTAGATATGTACCTCCACGATGCGAGAATGGTCCTCCACGGGGTTCGGGGCGTTCGGGTATCGGAGTTGGTCGAGCTCGAGCTTAGGTCACGCGACTACGTAGGTTCCGGCCGGCCGGATTGATTTTCCCAGTGTTCACGATGTGTGCAGCGTCATCGAGGAATGTCGTCTTTTAGTTGGTACTTGTTTTACCTGCGGCCGTCAGGGCCATGTGTCGAAAGGATGTCCTAGTAAGAGGGGTGTAAGTAGGAGGACTCAGCCTACCAGATCAGTTGCGGATTCAGTGGTTCGGAGAGGAAGGGGTGCTAGCCAGAGGAGGCCACCCAGCCGGTGTGGCGTTGTGGTATGTGTCATTGTGAAGTGTCGTACTTCTTGGCGGCTTGTTTTGCTTGCGCGGCAGGGCCATTTGCGAAATTGCCCGATCAGTAGCGGATGTAGAGACTCGGCCGAGGATCGGTGGCTAGTTCGTCACCTTCCTAGCTATGCGCCCGGTAGGCGGGATTGATTAGAACGACAAAGGGAAGTGAAGCGATGAATCTGAGATATATCTTTAACCCTCTAGAGATTAGTATGGGTGATAAGATGAGTATATCTTAAGTGTTATGTTTTGATAGCATTGTGTTAATGGTGTTTAGAAATCATGGTTAGTTAAAAGGGTAAAATTGGGGATAAGGGAAAGTGTGAGCCTTAGAATGTTATACATGGAGACCTTAGAGGCGAGGCCATCTCGAGTAAAAGATTTATTTTTATATTGACCTTTATCGGAGTGCATAGTACACGTGAGATATGTCTGTGTGATAAGTCCCAGGGTGGTATGAAATGAAAGAGGGTAGTTGATCTAAGAAGACCACTAGGTTTTAGTGACTTGATTGTGAGATTGTTCCGGATCGGGGAACAAGAGTTTTGCGCGTTAGCGGGTCGGGTTGCGGACCGATTGCGGGTCAACCCGCGGCCTGTAATGTGGTGGGGTCAGTTCGAGGTGGTCCTGCCAGGTGGTGGGGTCACGAAGGTGTTAGGCGCAAGTTTAGTTAACCCGCGTACGAGTTCGTGGATGCGTTCGACCAGTAGTCGGGCCGATGAGGTCAGCCCATCTTGTCTTTCAGTCAGGACCGTTTACTCGGAAGAGGGTTATGTGAGATGTTATTTATCGGGAAGATTGTAAGGCTGCACGAGGTGCCTACTTTAACCTTATGACAGACAGTGAAGCCCAAGTTATGGCTATCTCTTTTCGGGGAAGTGTTACGAGCGGGGTTAGGAACTTCGAGGTGAGTCTCGTATCGCATTCATCCTCGGGCGATGTTTTGACTTGAGAGATAGCAGCGAGATTATGTGCCTCTTGTTGAGGAGTGTTTTATAGCTACCGTTTGATTCGGATATCGCCTTATGACGCCTTGTAGGGGCGGAAGTGTAAGTTCACGGTCGATTGGTTCGATGTTGGCAAGGTTGGATAAATTTGGTTCATTCTTGTTTCAGCAGGATGTGGATAGGGTGAAGCCTATCCGGAGAGGTTATCGGCGGCTGAGTCAGCGAATTCGTGCGGATAATCGGCGGCGGCAGGTTGAGTTGGCGGTGGGTCTTCGAAGGTACCACCGGAAAGGTGTGACGAGTTTTGGAAAACAGAGAAACTTAGCCGAGGTACTTTGGCGCTTTCGGATCATTTGGAAAATAGGCCAAGTTGCCATAGGTTAGCATTGTCGTCCGGCGTAGGAAGCGATATGTCGGTCTTTCGTGTTGCTATGATCGCAAAATATCGGAGATCCATCAGTGTTCCCGATTAATGATGACCAAGTTGGAGGTAGTAACCCGGAGATTTTGAAGGCGAAGCGATGAAATGTGGTAAGTTATGAGAAAGAGTTCGAGTGTGCGAGAAGAGTGCAGTAAGGAAGAAGCGAACATGTGTTAAGAACATAGGAGTGATCATTACTTTTGCGAAGTAAGTGTGCGATGGAAATATATTTTAGACCTCGGGTGGGAGCTTTTGTAGTGTTGGAGGTGATTCCTCGTGGACTTGGATTAAGTATTTGCGCGTGTGTTATTTTGTGGCAGTGTGGCATATTTGTTTCGTAAGTATAGTAGTGAAGACTATCTTGGCGCAGTATGTTTTGAGACTTAGAAGGAACATTCGGGACGAATGTTTCTAAGGAGGAGAATGTTATACCGTATTTCAGTAGTATGCGTGGGGCGTGCGTCTGAGTTAAGCCTTAAGTAGGCAAAGGGACGAAATTTGTGCACAACTACCGAAAAGAATTGTTTTCCGACGAAACATTTTTCGGACTTTGCGAAGGGAAAATTACGGTTGTAACATTGATTATTTTTGCGGATTTTTCCGAGAGATGAAATATTTTGGACCAACGGGAGGGTGACATGTGTCACCCTCAAAGTGGACGGCATTGTGGGCTCTTGTTGGACGATTTCTAGTCAAGGAGTTGGTAGGATATTTTGTGATATTTTGGTGGTAGATGGATAAGGTACACTTGCCCAAATCCTCACCCTACACTTGCCCACCACTTGTCTTAATCTTGGCCATTGATTGGCCTATAAATACCCCCCCCCCCCTTGTTGAAGACTTCTTCATCCACAAATAATTTCCAAGTCTTGAAAACCCTCCCCCCTCTTAGTAGAAGCTCTCGTCCAAGAGCACCTCCCATGAGAAGGCCATGGCGAGAGTATCCACTACCTTGAGTTGTTCTCGTAAATACACCCCCCCCCCCTTGGTAGAAAATTATTCTCCAAGTATTGTTACTATTCCAAAATACCTTGGCCCAAATACCTTGTAGTATTCCAAGGTTACCGCTATACTAAAAGCCCAGAAATACTATTATACTTCCTTTCGGTCACAAAACGAAATCCTAAGGAAAATCTTCATAGCCGGTTGAAGTTTTAAGAAGGAGTTGCGTAGAACTTCTAAGGGTTGTTTGGAGCGGGTTGGAGCACCCAGAGTAGGAGCTAGACGTTGCTCAGGATCGACATTTAAACTTGGATAATTTTGGGCTTATCGAGGTAAATACTTTTGTCCTTCAATTGTAATTGGAAATTACATACTGTAGTAGTATAGAAATGAATATAAGACGCATAGAAGGATATTCTGAGAGAGAATTGAGCGTAATAGAAGGATATTCTGAGAAAGAATTGAACTGTACTTACATAGGACTATATTCTGATGAGACTTTTGTAGCTTTACGTGTAGGGAAGTGCTGCCCTATTTTCCGTAAATAGAGAAACTAGTGCTTAGAATATTCTACAGTGTAGTCTAGACGTTGATAGAAGTATATGGCCTTTATAGTTTGAATGTTCTGCTAGTAGCATGTTCTACTTGAAGGTGAACAAGGCTAGCGGGTTATAGCGAGTGGGCGTTTTGCTAATAGTCGATTATCGTCGCGAGGTATGTGATTCTTCCTATCCTCTTGAGCATGATATTTTAAAAGAATATATATATAGTACGGTGAGCGTCGTGTGTTAACCGAACGTGGTTTTACTCCGATGTCTTTTGACTTGAGTTTAAATAATAAGAATCTTGAAGTATTTCAAAAGAATTAAGAAACTTTTTAGAAAGAAGAGTAATACTTGGTTTTAAAAGCTTAAGAGTTATACTAGCTTTATGGGAACATAGCTATAACGACTTAATAGAGATAAAAAGAATGGTTTATTGAGTTTAAAAGTTAAGAGACTTGATCTTAAAAGATAAGAGACTTGACTTAATTGAATTAATATGAATTTTGTTAAAAGTGTGAAACCTCATTCGTGAGTAATGAGTACTTGGTTTGTAAAGGAATAATGTTTCTTGATTTGGAAATGAGAATAAGTATCGAACAAACCACAGCAGCGCTAATAAAGGGAAATGTTTTGACTAATAAAGTATTATGAAAACCAGTAGAAACCTCCATCTGCATAGAAGCTAAGATGAGACAAAATGATATTACATTTCCTAGATCATGGTTGCTTTAATAAGATTGTTATAAACAAGAATAACCTACTCACATAAGGCATATGTTTCTCAAATTGTTTTAAAGGAGAATTATATTATTAAGTGATTAACTATGAACTACGAAACCTTTCGAAAATGAGAAACTTGAGCATTTGAAATTAGGCAAACTTGAACGTTTGGAAAATAATGTTGTTACTTGATTTTACAAAGGAAAGTGTTTTGGGTTACTTAAAAAGATAGTCACTCTATTTTTATACTACGTATTGTGTGACTTTTGTGAAAAGCGGATCTTTTAAAGAGTTAATGTATGAAGTACTTTGGGGTTAAAAACCCGAACTTGTTAACATAAAGTAGAAAGTACCTTGTGTGAATAACTTGATTGTGTTGGTTTGTGATAGCCTTGTAATACTTTCTTGATGATTTGATAAGTAAACATGTTAGGATCTACGTGTGTTAGTATCTTGTGATGTTTGTGTAAAGGGGTTTCCACTTGTTGTGCTTATGTTGTTTAACGATAAGTTTGTTATGTTGGTATTATATCACTCACCTCTTGACATGATCACGGGGTTAAGCCTCCGACGCGGGGTAGACTCGAGTGATGCAGGACCGTGATTCGAGAATACCTCATGCGGGTCCGAGGACCTATGCGGAGCTACGAGAGTTCCAGGTTAGTGTGCGGCCTATATGGTCATGCGGTCTATGTGGCCGTGCGGACTGCGAGTCCAGGACGATGTCGGGGAGTAGCTACCCTCGATGCGAGGAATACCTCATGCGGGACCATGTGAGTGGCCTATCTGCGCGGGAAGTTCGAGGATTAGACGCGCACATTTGATCTGCGGGCGAGTGGCGGCCGATCATGTGGCGGTCTAGACAGACCTCGTGATCTGATTTATGACCTTGTTGATGCGTGGGTTTTGGTAGTCGGCTATGCCTTCGTACTTACCGTGCGGTTTTATTATGACACAGTGGGACACGGTGTTCATGTATTCCTTGGTGCTTTTATATCATGAAGCTGGCGGTGAGAAGGTATTCCATGGGCATGATTGATGTTGTGGGCGTGAGACCCATAGTTATGTTTGAATGATGACTTTGAGGGCGTGAGTCCCTGACTTGACATGACTGTTTATTTATTGTGAACTGTAGTTTGGTTATCATACATGTCTCCTGCTTTATATAGACTACTATGATTTCATTTCTGATATTTTGATTTCACATACTTGGTACTGTTATCGACCTCCTTGAGGCTGCGTTCATGCCGCGGTAGAAGTACACGATCGTCGATCCTCGCTCTTAGGATCACGATTCGGCGTTTTGGGAAGCTCCGTTTCTCGGAGGCTTATCTTGGGTATAGTCCTGTCGTTGTAGGTACTTACATTCGAGGGTATGGCGGGCCCTGTCGCCATTGTTGTTATATCATTCTTAAGTGCATGAAATCTTTATTGTGGGCAGTGTTTGTAAAAAGGATCTAACTGTTCCAATTTAAGTTTTTTTTTATATATATATATGCCGAAAGGCAACTTTTCTTCAGATAAACTGTGTCTCTTTTACATTGTTTCATGTTGTGTTTTATATTCCGCTGATTACTCTGATGTATGTCTACTTGGGTGCACGGTAAGGCACGATCCAGGCTTGGTTGGTCGTGACAAAAGTGGTATCGAGCGATTAATCCTCGGAAAGTGTCTGACCGTATCTAGTAAGTCTTGATTATCGGTGTGTTGTGCACCACACCAATAATCGTGAGGCTATAGGATATTTAGGATTGGTTTCCATTCTTCTCACTCTGAGATCGTGCTTAGAGTTGTGTTATAAGTTGGACCCTCTAACGTATTTCTTTCCACTACCGTTATGCCTCGCGTAAAGCAACCCGGGCCGGAAGGGCAAGGCGGTGAGGAGAGCTGCGAGTAGAGCAAAGAGGATTACGAGGCACAGCCCAATCATCACAGGTGGTGCTTCATTCGGGAGTTCTGCGGCGTCGCGGCCCAGTGAGTTTAGCACGCAGCGGCGATTCCTCTGCGGCCATGATATCTGGACCTTGGTTACGACCCGATGCGAAAGAATTGATTGCAAAGACGACCCATTACTAGCTAGGAGTTAGCAACTGCAGAGTATATTATGTATCGATTTATCACGGGTCTTGATGACTATCTAAGAGGTTGTGCAAGAGTAGCTCTTGATCGAGCTTGAGCATGGCTGCGTGCGGGCTTATCTTGCGGCCGAAAGCGTAGAGATCGGCAGATTAATCAGGGCGAGAAGAGGGCGTCGGCGAGATCCTTTGGTAATTTTGAGGCAAACCGCCTCGGCCAGATTAGATATGCGCCTCCACGATGCGAGAATGGTCCTCGCGAGTTCAGGACGTTCGGGGTATGCCGGAGTTGGTCAGAGCTCCAGGGCTTCCGGGTCACAGCTACACGTAGGTTCCAGCCAGCCGGATTCAGTTTTTCCCCAGTGTTCACAGTGTGACATGCGTCATCCCGGGGAATCTCGTCTTTTAGTTGGTACTTGTTTTACCTGCGGCCGTCAGGGCCATGTATCGAAAGGATGTCCTAGTAAGAGGGGTGTAAGTAGGAGGACTCAGCCTACCAGATCAGTTGCGGATTCAGTGGTTCGGAGAGGAAGGGGTGCTAGCCAGAGGAGGCCACCCCCACCTCAGTGTGGCCGTTGTGGTATGTGTCATTGTGGGGAGTGTCGTACTTCTTCGACAGCTTGTTTTGCTTGCGGCCAGCAGGGCCATTTTGCGAGAAATTGCCCGACCAGAGGTAGCGCGGATGTAGAGACTCAGCCTTCAGGATCAGTGGCTAGTTCGTCACCTTCCCTAGCTATGCGCCCAGCCGGGCAGGATTGATTAGAACGACAAAGGGGAAGTGAAGCAGTAGATACAGGTATATCTTTAACCCTCTAGAGATTAGTATGGGTGATAAGATGAGTATATCTTAAGTGTTATGTTCTGATAGCATTGTGTTAATGGTGTTTAGAAATCATGGTTAGTTAAAAGGGTAAGATTGGGGATAAGGGAAAGTGTGAGCCTTAGAATGTTATACATGGAGACCTTAGAGGCGAGGCCATCTCGAGTAAAAGATTTATTTTTATATAGACCTTTATCGGAGTGCATAGTATATGTGAGATATGTCTGTGTGATAAGTCCCAGGGTGGTATGAAATGAAAGAGGGTAGTTGATCTAAGAAGACCACTAGGTTTTAGTGACTTGATTGTGAGATTGTTCCGGATCGGGGAACAAGAGTTTTGCGCGTTAGCGGGTCGGGTTGCAGACCGATTGCGGGTCAACCCGCGGCCTGTAATGTGGTGGGGTCAGTTCGAGGTGGTCCTGCCAGGTGGTGGGGTCACGAAGGTGTTAGGCCCAAGTTTAGTTAACCAGCGTACGAGTTCGTGGATGCGTTCGACGATGGTCGGGCGATGAGGTCGACCCATCTTGTCTTTGATCGGACCGTTTACTCGGCAGAGGGTTATGCGAGATGTTATTTATCGGGAAGATTGTAAGGCTGCACGAGGTGCCTACTTTCACCTTATGACAGACAGTGAAGCCCAGGTTATGGCTATCTCTTTTTTTGGAAGTGTTACCAGGCAGGGTTAGAAACTCAGGTGAGTCTCCGTATCGCATTCATCCTCGGGCCAGTGTTTTGACTTCAGAGATAGCAGCAAGGATTATGTGCCTCTTGTTGAGGGAGAGTTTTATAGCTACCGTTTCAGTATTCGGATATCGCCTTATGACGCCTTGTAGGGGCGGAAGTGTAAGTTGTCGGTCGATTGGTTCGATGTTGGCAAGGTTCAGATAGCTGGTTCATTCTTGTTTCAGCAGGATGTGGATAGGGTGAAGCCTATCCAGGAGAGGTTATCGGCAGCTCAGAGTCAACAGAATTTGTGCGGATAATCGGCGGCGACAGGTTGAGTTGGCGGTGGAGTCTTGAAGGTACCACCCCGGAAAGGGTGTGACGAGTTTTGGAAAACAGAGGAAACTTAGCCGAGGTACTTTGAGCGCTTTTAGATCATTTGGAAAATAGGCCAAGTTGCCTATAGGTTAGCATTGTCGTCCGACGTAGGAGACAGTATGTCCGGTCTTTCGTGTTGCTATGATCGCAAAATATCAGAGAGCCATCCAGAGTGTTCCCAGTTAATGATGACCAAGTTAGAGGTAGTAACCCAGAGATTTTGGAAACTGAAGCAGTAACAGAAATGTGGTAAGTTATGAGAAAGAGTTCGAGTGTACGAGAAAGTGCGACGAGTAAGGGAAGAAGCGAGCATGTGTTAAGAACATAGGAGTGATCATTACTTTTGTGAAGTAAGGGTGCGATGGAAATATATTTTAGACCTCGGGTGGGAGCTTTTGTAGTGTTGGAGGTGATTCCTCGTGGACTTGGATTAAGTATTTGCGCGTGTGTTATTTTGTGGCCAGGTGTGGCATATTTGTTTTCGTAAGTATAGTAGTGAAGACTATCTTTGGCGCAAGTATGTTTGAGACTTAGAAGGAACATTCGGGACGAATGTTTCTAAGGAGGGAGAATGTTATACCGTATTTCAGTATATGCGTGGGGCGTGCGTACAAAGTTTAAGCCTTAAGTAGGCAAAGGGACGAAATTTGTGCACAACTACCGAAAAGAATTATTTTCCGACGAAACGTTTTCCGGACTTTGCGAAGGGAAAATTACGGTTGTAACATTGATTATTTTTGCGGATTTTTCCGAGAGATGAAATATTTTGGACCAACGGGAGGGTGACATGTGTCACCCTCAAAGTGGACGGCATTGTGGGCTCTTGTTGGACGATTTCTAGTCAAGGAGTTGGTAGGATATTTTGTGATATTTTGGTGGTAGATGGATAAGGTACACTTGCCCAAATCCTCACCCTACACTTGCCCACCACTTGTCTTAATCTTGGCCATTGATTGGCCTATAAATACCCCCCCCCCTTGTTGAAGACTTCTTCATCCACAAATAATTTCCAAGTCTTGAAAACCCTCCCCCCTCTTAGTAGAAGCTCTCGTCCAAGAGCTTCCCCTCCCCCTTGAGAAGGCCCTTGGCCGAGAGTATCCCCCCCTACCTTGAGTTGTTCTCGTAAATACACCCCCCCCCCCTTGGTAGAAAAGTATTCTCCAAGTATTGTTACTATTCCAAAATACCTTGGCCCAAATACCTTGTAGTATTCCAAGGTTACCACATACTAAAAGCCCAGAAATACTATTATACTTCCCTTCGGTCACAAAACGAAACCCTAAGGAAAATCTTCATAGCCGGTTGAAGTTTTAAGAAGGAGTTGCGTAGAACTTCTAAGGGTTGTTTGGAGCGGGTTGGAGCACCCAGAGTAGGAGCTAGACGTTGCTCAGGATCGACATTTAAACTTGGATAATTTTGGGCTTATCGAGGTAAATACTTTTGTCCTTGATTGTAATTGGAAATTACATCGTAGTAGTATAGAAATGAATATAAGGCATAGAAGGATATTCTGAAGAGAATTGAGCGTAATAGAAGGATATTCTGAGAAAAGAATTGAGCTGTACTTACATGGGATTTGTATTCTGATGAGACTTGTGTAACAACGGGTAGGAAGTCTTGCCCGATTTTTAAATAAATAGAGAACATCTTTGCTTAGAATATTCTACAGAGTAGTCTAGACGTTGATAGACGTATATGGCCTTTATAGGTTGAATGTTCTGCGAGTAGCATGTTCTACTTGAAAGGTGAACAAGACTAGTCGGGTTATAGCCGTGGAGCGCTTTGCTAATAGTCGATTATCGTCGCGAGGTATGTGATTCTTCCTATCCTCTTGAGCATGATATTTTAAAAGAATATATATATAGTACGGTGACGTGCGTGTGTTAGCGAGCGTGGTTTTACTCCGATGTCTTTTGACTTGAGTTTAAATAATAAGAATCTTGAAGTATTTCAAAAGAATTAAGAAACCTTTTTGAAAGAAGAGTAATACTTGGTTTTAAAAGCTTAAGAGTTATACTAGCTTTATGGGAAGTTAGGTATAACGACTTAAGAGAGATAAAAAGAATGGTTTATTGATTTTAAAAGTTAAGAGACTTGATCTTAAAAGATAAGAGACTTGACTTAATTGAATTAATATGAATTTTGTTAAAAAGTGTGAAACCTCATTCGTGAGTAATGAGTACTTGGTTTGTAAAGGAATAATGTTTCTTGATTTGGAAATGAGAATAAGTATCGAACAAACCACTGGCGCTAATAAAGGGAAATGTTTTGACTAATAAAGTATTATGAAAACCAGTAGAAACCTCCATCTGCATAGAAGCTAAGATGAGACAAAATGATATTACATTTTCTAGATCATGGCTGCTTTAATAAGATTGTTATAAACAAGAATAACTTACTCACACATAAGGCATATGTTTCTCAAATTGTTTTAAAGGAGAATTATATTATTAAGTGATTAACTATGAACTACGAAACCTTTCGAAAATGAGAAACTTGAGCATTTGAAATTAGGCAAACTTGAACGTTTGGAAAATAATGTTGTTACTTGATTTTACAAAGGAAAGTGTTTTGGGTTACTTAAAAAGATAGTCACTCTATTTTTATACTACGGGTATTGTGTGACTTTTGTGAAAGAAACGGATCTTTTAAAGAGTTAATGTATGAAGTACTTTGGGGATAAAAACCCGAACTTGTTAACATAAAGTAGAAAGTACCTTGTGTGAATAACTTGATTGTGTTGGTTTATGATAGCCTTGTAATACTTTCTTGATGATTTGATAAGTAAACATGTTAGGATGCTACGTGTGTTAGTATCTTGTGATGTTTGTGTAAAGGGGTTTCCCTTGTTGTGCTTATGTTGTTTAACGATAAGTTGTTATGTTAGTATTATATCACTCACCTCTTGACATGATACCGGGGGTTAAGCGCCTCCGACGGGGTAGACTCGGTGATGCAGGACCGTGATTCGAGAATACCTAATGCGGGTCGGGGACCTATGCGGAACTACGAGTTCAGGTTAGTGTCGCGGCCTATATGGTCATGCGGTCTATATGGCCATGCGATTTGCGAGTCGGGGCGATCTTGGGAGTAGCTACCCTCGATGCGTGGAAGACCTCATGCGGTCCTATGTGAGTGGCCTATGCGGAGCTGCGGGAAGTTATAGGATTAGACGCGCACATTTGATACTGCGGGCGAGTGGCCAGCTTCGATCATGTGGCGGTCCAGACGGACCTCGTGATCTGATTTATGACCTTGTTGGTGCGTAGGTTTTGGTAGTCGGCTATGCCTTCACTTACCGTGCGGTTTTATTATGACACAGGTGGGACACGGTGTTCATGTGTATTCCTTGGTGCTTTTATATCATAAATGAAGCGGTGAGGAAGGTATTCCACGGGCATGATTGATGTTGTGGGCGTGAGACCCATAGTTATGTTTGAGTGATGACTTTGAGGCGTGACTCACGACTTGACATATTTGTTTATTTATTGTGGCTGTAGTTTGGTTATCATACATGTCTCCCTTTATATAGACTACTATGATTTCATTTACAGTATTTTCGTTTCACATACTTGGTACTGTTATCGACCTCGCCCGGGCTGCGTTCATCTGCATGGTAGAAGTACACCAGTCGTCGATCCTCGCTCTTAGGATCACAGTTCAGCGTTTTGGGAAGCTCCGTTTCTCCGGAGGCTTATCTTGGGTATAGTCCCCTGTCGTTGTAGGTACTTACATTCAGGGGTATGACGGGGCCCTGTCCCACCATTGTTGTTATATCATTCTTAAGTGCATGTAATCTTGTTGTGGGCAGAGTTTGTAAAAAGGATGTAACTGTTCGGATTTAAGTTTTTTTTTATATATATATATGCCGAAAGGCAACTTTTCTTCAAATAAAATGTGTCTCTTTTACATTGTTTCATGTTGTGTTTTATATTCCGCTGATTACTCTGATGTATGTCTACTTGGGTGCCCGGGTAAGGCACCAGTCACGGGCCCGGGTTCGGGTCGTGACACCTACGTATCACACTGTATGGTGAGAATCAGACACGCGTAGTTCGGGATGATTATGTTGTAAAATGCATGATATTAAAGAATTATGTAATCAACATTAAACATATCAATTGGATTTGCAAATATGTATAAAAATGCAAAATGTAAGACCCAGAGCGATGCTTTGTTGAATCTGGTATAAGTTGACTTCTTTCCGTCAACATAACTCAGCTCATTCTTGGGATGATTTTTTTTTCTTTTCTTTTTCTTCCTCTTTTTGTTGTTGTCTGTCCTCGACTATTTGCTAGGACGGTCTTCCTGCAAAAAATATGACAAATGGGTGAGAGTAGGCAAGCCATAAAAATAGTAAAATGTAAGGGTGCAACAATATAGTCAAAGACTCCACTGCTTGGTTCGACCGGACTGGTGGTTGATGCTTCACAAATCCAAATCGCGTTGTTCAAGAGCGATTTACGCAGTAGAAATCCTGATTGCAATGTGACAACAAAAAGTGCAAAAATGCAAATGCTCGTGGCCGGAATTATAAGCATGATATGTACAGGGGTTAAAAGGGTAATTATTGCATTAAATAATATGTACAGAATTGCTAGCGACAATAATAGTAAACAAAAGCATGCAAATCAAGCGCGCGCCTAATATGCATGGGACCTCTCTTGTGCCAGAGGTCGGCCTAAACGCCAAATATGCGAGATTATGACAAATAGGTCCAAGCCGTCAAACTGTAATGTTTTGTTGGAAATGACGACCAAATGACGGTGCACTTTTCCAATTTTGGCGTGTCATGACCAGGATTGGATCCGTCTATCATCAACACGCTATACATAGTATGCTAATGGGTCGTTGGGTTGTGAAACCCGTCGACAAGTTTGGTGGATTTCTAATTGTGGCGTTAATACCAATGATTAACCCACCTAAGGTTTATGCATGCATGACTTGAATAAAAAAAATGTGGTATAGCTCTATCTTAAGCTTTCTAAGATTTGGCTTACTAGGCCTTGAGTTCAGGCGGACAACTCGAGTGAGAAGGCTCTGCCACCGGTTAGACCGGACACTCCACGTATATTACCAACTCTCCTAAATTTGGGTTTTGAAGAAAGAATTTTGCTGATGCACCCAGCGCACCTCGCATGTAGTGTGTGATAGTGTGGATTTTCCAGAGTGGAAGAAATATGAGCGGAATGCCAGCTTAAGGAAAGCAGTAAAAGTAAATAGCAATTAAAACAGCTAAGTATACAAGATTAAAGCAAGCAATTTTAAGGCATTTAAAACAAATAAAAATAAAGCTAAGCAATAATAAACATAGGTTTGCTATGGTCAAGAACCTGCTAAGTACATGGGGTTTCCCCAGTGGAGTCGTCATTCTGTCGCGCCCGTTTGACCTCGGGGTCTGAACGGTATTTGTAACGTTGCTCTTTGTCGCGGTTCCCTGGATGGAACAATAATGCTGATTTTGATGAGTCGTCACCTAATTAATTAAGTGAATTAGGACACTTGATTTATTGCAATAAAAATACTGCAATTAATCTCCATTTAATGATCTGCGAAATTAATGAGATTCTGGATCAGGGTTCTTTATTATCCTAAAGGAAAGGGGTTAGGCATCATTTAAGATCCGCTAACTTGCGGTTATCCGTTCAAACCTAGGTAAATTATATATTGACTTTTATTCTACCTATTCTAAGCATTTTTACATAATTTACAATTAAAATAAAATGCAATACAAAATAGTAAAACTAAAATTAAATGCGACATAAGATAAAATTTCGGGACATCTTTAGCCCTTTTTAGGCCTTCTGCACAAGATGATCTCCGGATACCTGCATAAACACTTAGTAAAAGTGTTAGTAATAAAATAAATAATTTTAAAGTAATAGCAATAATTAATAAATAAAGCCAAAAAAATAAATCCATCTTTTGTACAGGGGATGCCTTGGAAATCAGACGGAGATTCCTTCATCGGCCAATATTGCTAAAAAATAATAAAATAAATAAAACTTTCAGATCCGCGCCAAAACAGTAATAGTTTTAAACACAAAGGGCTCAGATATATAAAAAATAAAGCGGGACAGCCTAAACAAGTGCGGCTGCGAGAATTTGCCTTGCCAGCGCATGTTGGTTATCCGGTGTAAGTGAAAGAAATCATCATTGCCCTGAAAGCTTCATTTATTTTATTTTCCGTCTTTGCAACTGTGGAGGCCTAAAAAATCGACGGATAACTTTTTCATTGGCCAATGTGTAGTATCATGTTCAAATCAGTTACCAACAGTGCAGTATTTGTTCTAAATCAGTAAGTACTTAAATCAAAGGGCAAAATTGTCCAGAATTGTCCAAAACCATAGCCAAGCAACACAAACAGTAGACAAAAATCACAGCGACATAGATCTCCCAGAAACGCACCAAAACAGCCAACAGAATTTCAGAACGTCGCGGAAGAGACCAAAATCCGAAAATTAGTAACAATAAAATAGGCGACTAATCCCAATAATAAAACAACCGAAATCTCCTGAATTTTAAAACTCTGACGAGTATAAAAATGTGAAGGGCCCACAGAAAACCCAAACACAGATTCTGAAAGATATAACCGACATAGGTCGCCGGAATTTTTAGAACTCCGGTAGAACACCCTATCCAAAAAAATCAGTCCAACAAAGGCCAACGACGACAGATAACCAACAAAATAAACCAACAATAGTCGCCGGAGCTTTTAGAACTCAGGCAAGATATCAAAAATCAGAAGTAATCAGTCCACTGACCAAAACCAACAACATATATCAAGAAATAGAACCAACGTAGGTCGCCGGAGTTTTAGAACTCCGGTTAGATATAAAAATACGAAAAATAGTCCAGACGGAAACCAACACACAAAAGGGGGAACGGGTCGACGATGGAGACGGGGCAGTGGGTTCGACGGTGGTTCAGTGGGTAGTGGTGTGTCGGTTGTGGTGGTTCGTCGGATGGTGGCGAGACTGTGGAGTAAGAAGAGGGAGTTAGGGCGGCTGCTGAGTTAGGGGTGAGAGTGGAGGTGAGGGTAGGGGTAAGTATGGAGCGTAGAGAAGGGTGTTGCAGCTGGTAAGAGTTTTTAAGAAAAGGAATTGGGCTGGGAATAGGGGCGGCTGATGTTAAAGAATGGTGGGCTGAGGGTGTGAGGGGAAGAGGGTGTGCGGCTAGGGTGTTTTTTAAAATGGGTGGAGTGTTTATTTTATAGTGTGGGATTAGGTTTAGGGTTTTGGGTTTGGGTATTAGGTATTGGGGGGGGGAAGATGAAAAGAGTATTAGGCCTCAGTTTGGGCTTTGATTTTTGGCGGATTGGACTGGTCCAGATTGTGCCTTGAACTGGAATGGCTTGACAAAAAATGCAAAACGGATTAATTATTTAAAAGAAAAAATTATTTAAAGGTACAAAATTATCAAAATAAAAATGCCGACGCTATAATAATAAAATGCAATATTTAAGAAATGTTTAATGCCTAATTAAAAGAAAAAATGTGGTGCCAATTAATTATTTAAAGAGATGCCAACACTATTAAAATAAAACGACGGTGTAATAACAATAGACACATAATATTAACAAAGACATCATGCTTAATTTAAAATAAAAAGATGTCATGTCATTTTGTGAAGAAATAAACATAGAATATTATGTAAAAATGCAAAAAATGATGATTAAAATGTGGTGTCCTAAAATGCTCAAAATTGCAAGAAATGACTAAAAGATGGGTCAAAATTGGGTGTCAACAGCTTCATAATATTAGTTTCACTTATAAAGTCTTGTACCGCCTCTTAGAGGGTTGTCAATGAGACTTACTAGGTACACTTTATTAGTGTCAATCTAGTACCATCAATGAATAATCACAATAATATAATAATAATTCAATATAACTTGAAATCAACAACAATGAATTCAACAAATCGAAAACACATACTAACTTGATGTCGAATGAAGGTCTGCAATACAGTGTCCTAAGACAAAAAATAGCCCCCACTTGTGTTGTAGTTTTACGGCTGTCTAGAGGATACAACTATCTAAGTGAGAGTTCTAGCACAAGAACTTCACCTCTGGCGAATTTAATACATGTGTTCTTCAGAAATTTATTTTCAAGAGGAAGAAGAAGAAGCTAGTAATAATCTTAAATGATTTTGATTCTCAAATCATAAGATTAGTTTTTGTTGATTGTATACTTCAAACAAGTGATCATCATCTTTATAGAGAGATATTTTCGACCATTGCAGCCTTTCATACCAAAGGTTGTGACTTTAGGGAAGAGACACAACTTTTGGACATTTCTAGAAAATGACAGTTGCCCAAGCGTCGCGGCTCTTGCCCTCGGCACCGCGACGCTAGCCCTCGGCGCCGCGGCCCTAATTCATGTTCGGATTCCAGTAGCTCACTGCCAATCAGGCGCCGCAGCCCTTTCGACGGTAAAATAATTTTGCTCACTGGACGAGAGGCGTTGCGGCCCTAATTCCAGGCGCTGCGGCGCTTCGGCAAAAAATCTGAGGCCACTTTTGATCACTTATTTCTTCTTAATCCCATACAAGTTCCAACAATACCCCATATTTTATATTCAAACATCAACAATACCCCTCATTTGGATAGAAAATAAGATAATAAGGAACTTTTCTTGATTTCTGAACAACACGATATGACATGCATCGGAAAAGGTGTGTTTTGGACTTGAACCGTTCGTAGTTAATACTTATCGGATCTACTTTGTGAAATAATGGATGTATGCCTTGAACTATTCACGTTTTGTAGTAAACCAAGACAATAAGTATCACACATATCATATCAACATATTTCAATTCTTACAGTTGTGTTCATTTCGGTCGTGAACAACTCCTTCTTCATGAGATTTTCTAGAGAACGTAGTCATATCGGTTCTCTCAGATGCGACCCCACATCAATATCATATAGGTAATACCAAACAAGAATAGTCCGTACTATCCCACCATAAAGGCTTTTGAGTATTATTAAGAATAATATGCATCCCTTAATCATCACCGGATTAACACACTTAGTACACCATAGGAATGAGCATATGTGTGTTTTATGCTCCTTGAGTCTTCCCCAACTAGTTTTCCTATTGAATCTAAACCATGGGATCTCCAATTCTGATAGGTTAGGTTTCCGCCAGTTAATGACTTATTATATTGTCTTTAAGCCCGTTCTCCTCGATGTAAATACGATTTGCTCTCTGTTAAGGCCTTTTGTCAAAGGATCCGCTATATTGTCCTTTGATTTTACATAATCAATGGAAATGATTTCATTCTTCAGCAAGCTTCGTATTGTATTATGACGTCGCTTTATATGTATTGACTTGCCATTGTATATTTGATTATTTGCCCTCGTCAGGGCAGCCATACTATCATAATGTATGCAAATGGCTGTCACAGGCTTCGTCCACAACGGATTACCTTCTAGGAAGTTTCTGAGCCATTGTGTCTCTTCGTCAGATTCGTCTAAGGCTACAAACTCAGCTTCCATAGTTGATCACGTATTTACCATTTGTTTTGATGATTTCCATAATAATGATGCTCCACCAAGTGTAAATACATAACTACTTGTTGACTTAATTTCCGACTGGTTGGAAATCCAATTAGTATCACAATATCCTTCTAACACATGAGGATATTTTTGTATAATGCAATCCATAATACACTACATAACCAATATATATGCAATCCACCATTTTTTGTTCAAGTTTAGTTCTCTTTGGCAAGGGAACTTGAACTTTCGCTAGGCAACCCCACACTTTTATCCTTTTGAAAGTAGGCAATCTTCCTTTCCACGATTCATAAGGAGATTGATCATTCTGCTTTTGAGGAATTTTGTTCAATATCATATTTGCAGTAATTAACGCCTCACCCCATAGACTAAGGGGTGCCCCCGAACTAATCAACATTGAATTTATCATGTTCTTCAATGTTCTATTCTTACGTTCGACAACTCCATTTTGTTTTGGACTATATGGCGCAGTGATTTGATGAACTATACCATGAGTAGAAAAAAAATTGTACTCATTCGATTGATATTCACCACCTCTGTCTGACCTTAGAATTTTGATTCGTTTGTCAAGTTGGTTTTTCCACTTCTGTTTTGTATGTTTTAAACATATTCAAAGCCTCGTCTTTGGTATGTATTAAGTATACATAGCAAAATTTATTGCAATCATCTATGAATGATTTGTAATAATTCTTTCTTCTACGCGAAGGGGTTGCTTGGTAATCACACAAATCACTATGAATTAAACCAAGCACTTCATTTGATTTCACAACAGATTTATGAGGATGACTTCCATATTTTGATTCTATGCAAACTCCACACTTAGTCATTTTGTTCAATGAGAATTTTGGCAACATGCCTAACTTTACCATTTTTGTAAAGAGCGATAATTAACATGGCTTAATCTTGAATGTCATAAAGAAGGGGAATCAACCATAGAAGCAGTGTTGGTGCCTGCATTTTCATTAATAACGACAATTACCTGAGTAGGTACAATAGATAGTTTGAAGAGTCCCTCACTGAGGTAACCCTTCCCTACATACACCCCACCTTTGGTGAGTACAAATTTGTCAGATTCAAATACAATTTTGAAACCTTTGTTACTTAAAACAGGCCCAGAAATTAAATTCTTACAAATTTCAGATACGTGCAACACATTAGTGAGCACAAGATCATTGCCGGAAGTGAGTTTCAAAGTCACTTTCTCTTTCCCTTCGAACAATGGTTCTCCATCCTTGATAGCCTGGTAGGATGAAAACATGTCTTTGTCAGAATATACGTGCATTGTAGCACCCGTATCCATCCACCAATTGGTTGAATTTGTAACCAGGTTTGCTTGAGCAACCACAACCCCAATGAATTAGTTTTTAGTTTCAGCCCGGTTGGATTGGTTGACATTACTCGAACCTCCAACACCACCACCTTGACTCTAGCAAAGGCGACAATCTTTTGCTTTGTGCCCAGGTCTGCCACATACCCAACAGAGTCCTGGTTGTGGTTTCTTGAATGCATTGGTCCTTTGTGGGCCGAGTGTATTCCTCCCGGTTGCAAAAGATGGCTTGGCACCAACAAATTTGTCCTTGCATTTCTGAAACTTGGTCTTAGAATCATTGCCTTCAACCATGTTGGCATTAGGCTCCAATGAAACAGCATCAGCTCTTTCATTCTTCTGGTTGTCCTCTTCAACACGAATTTTCAGAACCAGTTGCTCAAGACTCATTTCCTTGGTTAGATGCTTCAGATAAATCTTAAAATCCTTCCAATAAGGAGGTAATTTCTCAATAATAGAACCAACAAGGAAATTTGGGTTAAGGACCATACCTTCAACCTCTAGTTCATGAACAATGACTTGGAGTTCCTCCACTTTCTTGACAACCGTCTTGGCATCACTCATCTTAAAGTTCAGAAACTTTCCGATGACGAACTTCTTGGAACAAGTAACCTCAGTTTTGTACTTGTTCTTCAATTATTGCCACAACTGAGAAAGAGATATTTGTGGGTCGTTAAACGACCTCTCGTGTTGTTCTGAACGTGGAGTGGATGTCATAGAGAGAATCATCCAATGCATTGAGAATATAGTTTCTATAAAGAAACTCCTGACTTTTCCAAGTTTGAATATCTTTCAGCCTTTCAGCCTTCTCCGCATCAGTCAGAGCATTCTCCCCTTCTCCTTCTGGCAAAGTCATAGGAGCCTCAACAATCAATACATTTGTCACGTGAAGAATTGTCAAGTAGAACAACATATTCTGTTGCCAGCGTTTGAAATCAGAGCCTTTGAATTTATCAGGCTTCTCAACATGGTTTTTCACGATTGACGATCCAGATTGATCCATCTTTGCAAATCAGGAAATTGAATTCTCTGAAAAATTTTGCAAGCTCAACAAATCAGAAACCATTTCTGAGAATTTTTTGTCTTAGATTGTTAGTGTCAATCTAGTATCATCAATAAATAATCACAATAATATAATAATAATCCAATATAACTTGAAATGAACAACAATGAATTCAGCAAATCGAAAACACATACTAACTTGATGTCGATAGAGACCTGCAATGCAGTGTCCTAAGACAAAAATTTGTCCTCACTTGTGTTGTAGTTTTACGGACATCTGTTTAGAGGATACAACTATCTAAGTGAGAGTTCTAGCACAAGAACTTCACCTCTGGAGAATTTACTATATGTGTTCTTCAGAAATTTGTTTTCAAGAGGAAGAAGAAGAAGTCAGTAATAATCTTAAATGATTTTGATTCTCAAATCATAAGATTAGTTTTTGTTGATTGTATACTTCAAACAAGTGATCATCATCTTTATAAAGATATATTTTCGACCATTGCAACCTTTCATACCAAAGGTTGTGACTTTAGGGAAGAGACACAACTTTTGGCCATTTCCAGAAAATGACCGGTGCCCAAGCGTCGCGGCGCTAGCCCCCGGCGCCGTGGCTCTTGCCCTAAGTCGCCGCTGCCCTAGTTCATGTTCGGATTTCAGTAGCTCACTGCCAATCAGGCGCCGCGGCCCTTCCATCAGGCATCGCGACTCTAATTTCAGGCGCCGTGGCGCTTCGGCAAAAAATCCGAGGCCAACTTTGATCACTTATTTTTTCTTAATCTCATACAAGTTTCAACACGCGGTTGGTGATACTTAGTTCATTTGGGTCTACCTACTTTTTGGTGGCAGGTGTTGAGTCTTAATGGGTACCCGTCCATCGATTCTCTCTAGCGGTCGCCAATTCCTTTTAGTTCGGCTAGTTATTTTTTATTTCTTTTATATAATCTAAAATTTACTCAAATTGTTTGGTACAATTATAGTTCAGTAAAATTTGAATTGGTGGGATCGATGTTCTTAAAGAAACATTAACACACATAAGAATAGTGACTAACCTTCTATAACCTATATATCTAATCATATCTAAGATGATCATGACATACACGTATGGAATATGAACTTTATACAATTGATATATACAAATTGCGACACTGTTGCACTACCAAAAAAAAAATTGTGATAGAATATTTATGACAAACAAGTTCGTCATTTGAGACGAATTTGTGACGAAATTAACTTATTTGCAGCAAATTTGTGATGGAAATGTATGTCACGGTCTGTCACAAATTTAAGATGAAAAAAATAATCTATCACAATTTTTGTTAAGAGTCTCACATCGGATATAGAATGGGAACATGAATTCCTTATATGGACTTGGACAATTCTCATCCTATGAGCTAGCTTTTGGGGTTGAGTTGGCCCAAGTTCCATTCTTTACATGGCATCAGAGTCGACTCATTTCAATTCCTTGTTCACCGATGTTGGCCCCCGAATTATATTATTCACACTCAAGTTAACAAGGTTTGGATGTGCAGGGGAGTGTTAAGAGTCTCACGTCGGATATAGATTGGAAACATGAAATCTTTATATGGACATAGACAATTCTAACTCTACAAGTTAGCCTTTGAGGTTGAGTTAGGCCCAAGATTCATTCTTTACAATTTTATCACAAATTTATGGTTAAAATAACGATTTGTCATAAATCCTTCTAAAATTTATAACGGAAATGAAGATCTCTCACAAATCAGTCATAAATTTTATGAAGATAATTTCTTTATTTCAAAAATAAAATTTATGACGATCTTGTCCGTCACAAATTTGTGACGAATGAGTTATCCCTCACAAATTTGTGACCGATGAGTTATCCCTCACAAATTTGTGATGGAAATAAAATTTTCATCACAAATTATTTAACAATATAAATATAATTAATTTTATGACGAAAACATCCGTCCTGAAATTAGTGACGGACTAACTCCGTCACAAAAATTAGCAGAACAAACCTCCCACATCGGAAGACAAGCACAGGCAATGTTGTGTGTATACTATAAAGGAGTAAGATGGGTAGCCTTTAGAAACATGATTTTTCAATTAAGTTATTATTAATTTAATCATCAGTTAATAATAAATAATAAATAACAAATAAACAGTTAAATTAATTATATTTATATTGATAATAAATAAAAATATTAATTAATTTTTATATATTTTAAAAATAAATTTTTGTGACGGAATTTGTCCGTCACAAATTTATCGGGGAATTTTCTGTCATTAATCCATCACAATATGTGATGATCTTAATATATTTTATGTCTAATATTTTTGAGATGGAATAACACATTCGTCACAATTTTGTGACGGACAGGTCCGTCATAAATCCGTCACTAAAATTTATGATGAAATAAATTTTCGTCACAAAAATTTACGACGAGCGACTATGTGATGGCCCAAAATTCGTCACAAACACAAATTTGTGACGGAATCTTCCATCACAAATTTGTAATTTTATTCTAGTGTAATTAATTTCGAGGGAAATTTTACATTTCCTTGATGACATTAATTAATTAAATTATTAAACGGGGTTTCTTGTGCAAACAGGATTGTGCGCAGGGGCGGAGCTACATTGTATCCAGGAGTTCAGCATGAACCCCTTCATCGGAAAATTACACTACGTAGATATGATTAAATTATCATTTTAGGAGTATGTATCAAATGTTGAACCTGTTGGTATAATAATCTGTATTTGGCTAAATAATGTTTCAACACAATCTGTTAATCACTTAGTGAAACAGATAACATTAATGAAAACGATGAAAGCGAGAATATGTTTTTGGAAAATAATTTCAGAATGTAATCGAGCCCACTTAGTTCAAAGTGTGTCCTTAAGGAAATTATTCCCCTCACAGTACTCGAGGTTAACGGAATATCGTCTCCCAGAATAGAACGATTATCTTACCAGAATAGTAGTACTCCAAATTTGTGAAATGAACCACTCAAGCGAGATATCACACAGAATGAAGACAAAAGTATTTTTGACTTGAAGACTTTGATTCAGAATGAAAATGAATCAATAATTCTTGAAATAATCAAGAATTTATAGGGTTGGAGGTACTGATTCTGAATGTTTGCAACCATTCAGAATAGTCACCTAATATTTGGAGGGAAATTCGAAAAAAAAGAGGGAGAGTCGGTCGGTCGCGGGTCGATCCGATTGGATTTGTTTTTAATTAAATAATTAATTAATTAATTTAATTAAAGAAACGTTTGTCCAAAGAGATTATCAATCAATCAATCCAATCCAATCCAATCCAATCCAAATCCAAATCCAAAGCCGAGCCGAGCGAGCGACGACGACGGCGCGAGGGGTCCTTGCCCTCTCAACCCTTTTATCAGCTAGAGAAGGTGTAATGTAATATATACACCTCTCTTTCCTTCTTCTTTTTCGATGTGGGACAAAAGAGCATTTTCCCTTTAATTTTCATCCCATCATTTCCCATTCACCAATATCAAAACCCAACAATCCCCCACATGAATGGGGAATGGTTATAAGATAAAAGAATGTACGGACGAGTGTGATATACAAGCGAGAATTGACTGCATCTAGATAAGTAGGTTTCCCTTTGAACTTTCCGTAGTGAACTTATATCGGATATACTCGATCAATCGGTAGATTTGATATCTTTGAACCGTCGAACTTTGTTGTATACCTAGACAACATAAGACACACAATCAACCCTCAACCGTTTATGGTTCTCACGGTTGTGTTCGTTTTAGCCATGAACAAATGCGGTCTCGTGAGTGCATAGAGAATGGGCCTTTACTGTCATTCCCCTTTAAAACGGCTTACACTTAACACTCACATAAGTGATTTCTAAACATGTGGTCCTATAGCCACATTATCTGGTCATACATCGCCAGATTTAGATAACCATTAAAAAATTTAATGCTTTATTAACTCATTAACAAGCCATAAAGTCTTATCCTTATTTCTGAACATTGTCTTCATCCGAGAATGGGTTGAGTTATTTGACAATGTTGAACCGTCAGTCACAACTTTGTTTGATCTCCTTGAACCTAGCTCTTGGGATCTCCAGTCTGTTAGGTAGAGTTACCGCCATGATGACTTGTCCTTGGCCTTAACCCCATTCCCATTGATGATCTACCAACTCCCTCTCTAGATAAGACTTTTGTAAGCGGATCCGCCACGTTATCTCTTGACTTTACATAATCAATTGTGATAATGCCACTAGAGAGGAGTTGTCTAACGGTATTGTGTCTCCGTCGTATGTGACGAGATTTCCCGTTATACATTACGCTCTCTGCCCTACCTATTGTTGCTTGACTGTCACAATGTATACATGTAGGAGCCAAAGGTTTGGGACAGAATGGAATATCTTCTAAGAAATTCCGGAGCCATTCAGCTTCTTCACCGGCCTTTTCTAAAGCTATAAATTCTGATTCCATTGTAGAGCGGGCGATGCATGTCTGTTTTGATGATTTTCAAGACACTGCTCCTCCGCCAATGGTGAAAACATATCCACTCGTGGATTTAACTTCAAACGATCCTGTGATCCAATTTGCATCACTATATCCTCGAAATCTGCGGGATATTTATTATAATGCAAAGCATAGTTTTGGGTGTGTTGTAAATATCCCAAGACTCGTTTCATTGTCATCCAATGAGTTTGATTGGGATTACTCGTGAATCGACTCAGCTTGCTTATAGCACATGTTATATCTTGTCGTGTACAATTCATAGTATACATCAAACTTCCCAAAACTCGTGCAAAGTCCAATTGTGAGTCACTTTCACCTTCATTCTTTTGAAGGGCAAAACTTACATCAATTGGAGTCTTTGCAACATTGAAATTTAAATACTTGAACTTGTCAAGTACTTTTTCAATATAATGTGACTGTGATAATGCTAGACCTTGTGGAGTTTTATGAATCCTAATTCCTAAGATCAAATCTGCAACCCCTAAGTCTTTCATGTCAAATTTGCTAGCGAGCATACGCTTCGTAACATTTATATCGACAATATCTTTACTCATTATCAACATGTCATCAACATACAAACAAACAATGACTTCATGATTTGGAGTATTTTTAATGTAAACACATTTGTCACACTCATTAATCTTAAATCCATTTGCCAACATTGTTTGATCAAATTTTGTATGCCATTGTTTGGGTGCTTGTTTAAGTCCATAAAGTGACTTAACAAGTCTGCACACTTTTCTTTCTTTACCAGGAACCACAAAATCCTCAGGTTGTTCCATGTAAATTTCTTCCTCCAATTCTCCATTTAAGAAAGCTGTCTTGACATCCATTTGATGGATTTCAAGACCATATACGGCCGTCAGTGCCACTAACACCCGAATAGATGTTAGTCTTGTTACCGAGTAGTATGTCAAAGTAATCAAGACCTTCTTTTTGTCTATAACCTTTGACCACAAGTCTTGCCTTATATTTGTCAATAGTGTCATCAGCTTTCATTTTCCTTTTAAAGATCCATTTTGATCCTAAAGGTTTATTTCCAGGAGGAAGATCAACTAATTCCCGTATGGTTGTTTAAAATTGATTCAATCTCACTATTGATCGCTTCTTTCCAAAATGTTGAATCGAAGATGATATTCCGCTTTAAATGTTTGAGGCTCATTTTCAAGCAAGAATGTTACAAAGTCCGGTCCAAGGAAGTAGATGTCTTTTGGCGTTTGCTACGCCTTAGATCCTCTTTGCTTGGTATACTTTCCTTTGGTTCTTCCATGATCGTTTAGATCTTTCACTTGACGACTTACATTCAGTTTATACGGATAGATGTTTTCAAAGAATTCAGCATTATCGATTCAATTATTGTATTAACATGAATTTGGGATTGTCGATTTGTGAACCAAAACCGACAAGCTTTCTTTGTTTGTAGCATAGCCAATAAAAACACAATCCACGCTTTTGGTCCAATTTTTACCCTTTTGGGCAAAGGAACTTGGACTCGCTAAACACCCCACACTTTGAAATGAAATATTTCAAGTTGGGTTTTCTTCTTTCCATAGATCATATGGAATAGATTGTGTTTTGTTGTGGGGTACTCTGTTGAGTATTCGATTAGTCATGAGATAGCTTCCCCAAAACTCTGCATGGCAGGAACTAATTAGTAAGACATTCATCATTTCCTTTAATGTTCGGTTTTTCCTTTCCGCAATTCCATTTGATTGTGGTGTGTAAGGGGCAGTAGTTTGACATGTCTCTGCAAAAGGAGATTCGTACTCTCCACCCCTATCACTTCTAATCATTTTGATCTTTTTATTCAATTGATTTTCCACTTCGTTCTTGTATTGCTTAAATGCATTAATTGCTTCATCCTTACTATTAAGCAAATACACGTAACAGTATCGAGTGCAATCGTCAATGAAAGTTATAAAATACTTTTTTCCACCACGAGATGGTATTGACTTCATATCACATATATTTGTGTGAATTAAGTCTAAAGGATTTGAATTCCTATCAATAGACTTATATGGATGTTTAACAAACTTAGATTCAACACAAATTTCACATTTTGATTTGTTACACTTGAATTTAGGCAATACTTCTAAATTAATCAATTTTCGCAAGGTTTTATAATTGGCATGTCCTAAATGAACATGCCATAAATCATTTGACTCCAATAAGTAAGACGAAGCTGAATTTTTATTAATATTGTCAACAACCATTACATTGAGTTTGAAAAGGTCCTCGGTGAGGTAGCCATTTCCTATGAACATATCATTCTTACTTATTACAATTTTCTCACTAACCAACACGCACTTAAATCTGTTTTTGACGAGTAGTCCGGCTGAAATTAAATTCTTCCGAATTATTGGAACGTGCAGAACATTGTTGAGAGTCGGGACCTTGCCGGAAGTCATCTTCAGAAGTATCTTCCCATATCCTTCAACCTTGGCTGTTGCAGTATTTCCCATAAACAGTACCTCTTCGGGTCCTGCGGGAGCATAGGTTGCAAATGCTTCTTTTGCAGCGCAAACATGTCGACTGACACCAGAATCCAGCCACCACTCCTTTGGGTTTCCAACCAAATTGCACTTTGTGACGTGCACACGGATCATTGGATCATCATTCATTTCCACCGTATTGGCTTGTCTTTTCCCTTGTCCTTTTCTGAGGCAGCGTCCCAGGCTTTTGTGGCTTTCCCACAATTCGCGATTGCCCTTGAACTTTTTCTTGTTAGAAACCTTCTTTTCCGTAAGGCCTCTTTCTTTTCTTGTTCATTTTGAGCAAAGATCTTCAACGATGTTGGCCTCTTCAATTGGTGAACTCTTACGATACCTCTTTTCAGCGGTTTTGTTATCTTCCTCGATCTTGAGACGAATCACAAGATCCTCCAACTTCATTTCCTTTCTTTTGTGCTTAAGATAATTCTTGAAATCTTTCCACGAAGACGGCAATTTCTCAATCATTGCAGCCACTTGGAATGCTTCATTCACTACCATACCTTCAGCAATAAGGTCATGGAAGATAAGTTGAAGCTCTTGAACTTGGGTTCCAACGGTTTTTCCATCAACCATTTTATAGTCTAGGAATTTGGCAACCACAAACTTCTTCAAGCAAGCATCTTCTGTCTTGTACTTATTTTCAAGTGCACTCCATAGTTCTTTGGAAGTTTCTCTTTGCCTTTGTAGACATTGTACAAGTCATCTTCTAAGGCACTTAAAATGTAGCCTTTGCACAAAAAATCAGTCTGTTTCCAAGCCTCAGTAACCATGAACTGCTGGTTGTCAGGCATGTCGGCGGCAGGCACGGGAGGGTCCTCACTGGTGAACTTTTGCAAACCAATGGTGGTAAGCCAAAAGAACATTCTTTGCTGCCATCCTTTAAAGTTGGTACCGGTGAACTTCGCAGTTTCTCGGTAGGTGAATGCTGATGCGGGTTGTAGTAATGCGCGATGCGATATTTGCAGAGGTAGTTCGGCTTTCAATTGCCATTGTTTGTCACTGTCAAATCGACAAACTGTTTTAATTAATAAAACCAAAATAACAATTAATTCACAGACTTTAACGATGAAGATTTTATTTCTTCAAATCGCAGTCGAATTATAAACTTAAACGATCAAGATTTTATTTCTTCAAATCGTAGTATAATTATGAAACTTTAGTATTTCAACGAAGTTTTTATATCTTCGAGTCAGAATACTAATATTCATATGGAGTAGAAAACTACACAAGTTTTAATCTCCTTAAACAGAACGATGAAGTTTTTATATTCTTCAAATCGTTGCAACAAATATCATACACAACGGTGAAGATTTTATTTCTTCAAACCGAATCAATTTTGATAGCAACAAATATAATACACAACGGTGAAGATTTTATTTCTTCAAACCGAATCAAAATTGATAGAAACGAAGTGCAGTAGATTGTATGTTGTATACTTGATGAAGTTTTTATATCTTCAAATCAAGTATTCAAATGAGTAGAAAGTTATGAAAACTTTAATCTCAACCGGAGTAGAAAATCCGAAGATTTTAGTCTCCAAACAACATACAAGAAAAATACTTTCTTTTTTTTTTCTTCTGAAAAAACACTTTTTTTTTTCTTTTGGAAAACACTTTTTCCTGGACTTTTAATATTCCAACGAAGTTTTTATGTCTTCAAGTTAGAATATGAAATCTCATACGGAGTAGAAAACCACACATGTTTTAATCTCCAAAGCAGGATACAGATTAAAATACAATAATATAATTTCCTTAAGATTGTTGGTATAATAATCTGTATTTGGTTAAATAATATTTCAACACAATCTGTTAATCACTTAGTGAAACAGATAACATTAATGAAACGATGTAAAACGAATATGTTTTGGAAAATAATTCGAGAATGTAATCGAGCCCACTTAGTTCAAAGTGTGTCCTTGAAATTATTCCTCTCGCGATGCTCGAGGTTAACGGAATATCGCCTCCCAGGATAGAACGATTATCTTACCAGAATAGTAGTACTCCAAATTCCGGTAGCAGCGAACCACTCAACGGCAGTATATCACACAGAATGAAGACAAAAGTATTTTCGACTTGAAGACTTTGATTCAGAATGAAAATGAATCAATTAAAAAATGAATCAATAATTCTTGGAATAATCAAGAATTTATAGGGTTGGGGGTACTGATTCTGAATGTTTACAACCATTCAGAATAGTCAACTAATATTTGGAGGGAAATTCGAAAAAAGAGAGGGAGAGTCGGACGGGTCGGGTCGGGTCGGTCGTGGGTCGAATTTAATTAAATAAACGTTTGTCCAAAAAGATTATCAATCAATCTTTTGACAAATCCGAATCCGAATCCGAATCCGAAGCCGAGCGAGCAACGACGACGGCGCGAGAGGTCCTTGCCCTCTCAACCCTTTTATCAGCTAGAGAAGGTGTAATGTAATATATACACCTCTCTTTCCTTCTTCTTTTTCGATGTGGGACAAAAGAGCATTTTCCCTTTAATTTTCATCCCATCATTTCTCATTCACCAATATCAAAATCGAACAGAACCCCTAACACAAATTAAAAGCTTAGCTTAGTGGTAAGGAGGATTCATTTGCATAGAGCACCTAGGTAGGTCCAAGTCTTGCTAACAATAATTTTTTTTTTTTTGAACATCTTAAGTAAAATACCATCCTCCACCACTAATTGTGCGTACACTATATCATAGATGTAAGTAAAATTTTCGTTAGAACTTATTTATGTAACGTGTTAAACTTCTTTAAAAAGTAAGGGACGCGTGTAATTAGTGGAAAGGTTATCTACACGGCCGGCCTTAGGGGTAAGCGACATAGACAGTCGCCTAGGGCAACACATTGCAGGGGCAACAAAACGTAACGAGATACTGTATATATAGTATATATTTTATTTTACAAATTATAATATAAATTAATCAGTAGCTTAGCTGGTAAGAGCTATGTTCTTATTAAGGTGTAGATTGCAGGTTTGAAACCTACTTGAGATAATTTACTAAACAATTTTATTCTTCTTTTAATAAGACACAATCTAATTTTTTCATAACAAAACAGAAAGGGCACAACTAGCAATTTCTTCTTCTCTAAATTCAACACTTCTCCAAAGTCTAAAACTTTCCATAAACTATTCTCTTATTATCTAGCAAAGACTATTCTCCAACAAATTTCTTCTCTTCTTCAAATTTAACAAACCCAAATGTCTTCTCAATCTCCTTAATCTAATTGGCTATTCCAAAAAAAGCATAGCAAGATTTCTTCAACGACCTTTCTACTTTCTAGGATTTATATTTATATTGGGTATATTTCTTTTATCTCTATAATTGCCAATTTTCCTTGCTATTGCATTATACCTTGAAAGTAAATGTTGTTATCTAAATCTATAATTTGAATTAGTTGCTTTGTTTCAAAATGTAGTTTGAGTAATTCTGATTTAATCGATAATTTAAAATGCATATTGTTGAGTCATTTTTATATGAGGAGAATTCTTCCAATCATTTTATCAATTAGGGGCTGATATTAAGTAATTGATGGTCTTTTAGACAGAAGTTTTACTTGCGTTACAAGTCTAGATGTCTTGGAAAATTCTTGAAAACAGTCATAGATCACTTTGAAAGAAGCTATCCCCCTTTACTGGAGTCTGTTTAATTAGTTCATTTTCAGGTGTATCATTCTTAGAGGCAGGGGTAGAGCTCACTTGTATGTTAGTTTTATTGTAATTATTAGTTAATTTTTTTAAGTCTTTTGTATTGTATGTTAATTTTATTGTAATTTTTTTTTTGCGAGGGAAAAAAAAATTAAACCGCATAGGACATCATTTTTCTGAGGACGGCCCCGGTTATCTCCCCCTGTATTGACTCATGAATGCAATGAAAGGAAAAAAAACGAAAGCACTACTAATACCAGAGTCCCTAAACAAAGAGTCTGAAAGAAGAACAGCAACAAGGTGGAGAATGATGAAAAGGTGAAAGCATTGGGGATACAGGGAAACAATTGAGAAGCTGTGGACCACCATTCCTCTTTAACTTTATAAAGCAAACGGCTTTCATTAAAATTGAGTATGTTGGTTAGTATCGCCGACGATAGAGTGAAGGATTCTTTTGGGTCTAGTCTAATCCAACTTTAAAAAAAAATAGCCAGACTTATTTTGATAAAGAATTAGCGGAAGAAAGATAAAGTTAGAGAGATCTTCTGTTAGTCCAAAATCGTTAATTAAGAACGGAAGATTCAATTAAAGAAGAGAAAGATATGAAAAAGAGAATGAAGAATTTTAGATAAGAGAGGTTTGTTATGCAATGACTTCTTGTATTGCTTGAATGACTTTGAATTGAGTTGATTACAAATGACTAGGTCATCCCCTATTTATACTTTATGTAGGGATTGTTCAAGAAATTATTCTAGATTCATCTACAAAAATATCTAGTTACTCTTAACTTCTAGAACTACTCTAAAACATCTAGATATTATTCTAGATTCAAAAGAATCTAGATAATTCTATCATCTACTACAAATATATAAGCCTCTAAAATTTCTAGATATTTCCTCAATACAATATCACTTTCTATAAATATCTATCCATTCTTCCAAAAAAATAACTTTAATTTTTCACACTCCCCCTTAAAGTAAGTTTTTAGAAATTACTCCAAGCTTGATGCGAAAGATCTCGAAAGAAGCTTTAGGAAGTGACTTGGTAAAGATATCAACAATATTTTTCTGACTTCGCACTTCCAAAGTATTTATAGTTCAATCAAGAACTTTTTTCCGGATGAAATGATGTTCCACCTCAATGTGCTTAGTTCTTGTATGAAAAACTGATTGTTTGCGAGCTTGCTGGCACTTTTATTGTCTCCGAAAATCGCAGTTGGCTTTGATATTGATTGATCCAAATCTTCGGCAAGTCTTTGAAGCCATACACATTCTTGAACAGTAAGAGCTGCTACTTTATATTCCTCATCCGTAGTAGATAAGGAAACTGAGTTGTGCTTCTTGTTGCACCAAGAAACACTTATTCCACCACAGAGAAAAATATAGCTTGATGTAGATCTTCGATCATCCAGATCACTACCAAAATCGACATCAGTATAACCAGTTAATACCAAATCATTCTTCTTTTCAAAGAATAGGACCATCTCTGATGTTGAGTTGATATATTTCAGAATCCTCTTTGCAGCTTCCAAGCGAGGTTTTCTTGGTGATTGCATAAATTTGTTGACATATCCAATAGAAAAAGCAATATTTGGCCTTATAATATTCAAATACAGAAGACTTTCAACCAGAGCTCGAAAAAATCTTGGGATCTGCAAGAAGAGAGCCTTCTTCACGGTTGAACCTCGTGCAAGTCTCAAGAGGATTAGAGCACTTTTTGCTTTGTTTTACTCCAAACTTGTCAACAAGCTTCTTGGCGTACCCTTCTTGAGTAACAAAGATCACTTTACTCGTGTTTGTAACCTCTAAGTCTAGAAAATAACGTAGCTCTACCAACTTCTTAATATCAAATCTTATGGCAAGCTGCTCTTGAAGCCTCTCAACTTCATCATCATTGTTTTCTGTTATTATCATACCATCCACGTAAAAACAAAACCACATGCAAGTCTCCATGTTTCTTAACAAATAAACTAGGATCTGAATGCAATACAACATAACAAAAAAATATTGATATTGAGCAATATTACCATACCATGCTTGTGGAGCCTGCTTGAGTCCATAAAGTGCTTTCTTAAGTTTGCAGACATAATCAGGATGTAAGTTAGAAACATACCCGGGTGGTTGCTCCATATAGATATCTTTATCAAGTTACACATACAAGAAGACATTCTTCACGTTAAGTTTCCATAATCTCCAACTATAAGAGGATGCCATGGCTAGTACAACTCGAACTGAGTTCATCTTAGCCACCGGGCTGAAGGTTTCTTCGTAGTCTTCACCATACTTTTGGGAAAATCCTTCGAGCAACCATCATTGCTTTATATTTGTCTATGGTGACTTTTCTTTTATTTTTGTAAACCTATTTGCAAGATATGGGTTGTACATCTTTGGGCTTTGGTACAAGGCTCCAAGTTTGATTTTTCATGAGAACCTTCATTTCATCATCCATAACAAGCTCTCACTCATTGACTCCTTTAGCTTCTTCAAAGGAGGAAGGTTCTTCATCGCCAATTGGTCCTACAAAAAAATAAGAATATGTACTAATAAAGTTTTCATCTCTGAAGCGGGCTAGCTTAACAATAGTTCTTTTTTGTCTTTGTGAATCATCTTCTTGTTGAGTTTTCTGACTCCCCCTTTCTCTTAGCTCCTCGACAGATGTACTATCCGAACAAACACATGTTTTGGCATGTTTGGAACTGCAGGGATCAAGTTTTTAGAACCCTCTCCTTCTGATGCAACTCCATAATACAAATATACTTCATCAAATATGACATCTTGAGAAAAAACAAAGTGGTGAGTTTTCGGGAACTTCCAACCCTTTTTCCTTTCGTCATGTCCAACAAAGATGCATTTTCTTGCCTTGGAATCCAACGTGCTCTGTTGAGAATTCGGGATATGAACATAAAATATATAACCAAAAACTCTCAGATATTTAACACTTGACTTCTCTCCAAATATCAATTCATAGGGTGACTTTATGTTGTTAGGAGAAAGTGGCATTCTGTTAATCACATATGCTGCACATTTTATACCTTCATCCCATAAGGCTCTAGGTAAATTTTTGGCATGAAGAAAACTCTTACAAGTCTCTGTTAAGTATTAAATCTTTACTTCAACCACTCAATTTTGTTGTGGCATATCAGCATAGGTGAGTTCTCTTTTATTACCATGTTGACGACAAAAAGAGAGAAATTCTTCGAAATTAAACTCGCCTCCATTATCCGTTCCCAACCGCCTTATCCTCGAACCAAGCTCACCTTCAATTGTTTCCTTAAATTCCATAAACTTATTGAAGACTTCTGACTTGTGCTTCACAAAATAAACCCACGTGAATCTAGAAAAGTCATCAATGAAAATTAGCATATAAGAGTAGCCGGAGAACGAAGGAGTTCTTGTTTGCCCCATTAAATCACTATGAATTAGTTCTAGAGGAGAATTGCATCTTGACAATGATCTATCAAATGAAAGACGTTGGCCTTTCCGTATTGACATCCATCACAAATCTCTCCTCCAACAAAGTTGCTTAAGTTAAGGTAATCATTTTACTAGATTCAATTTCACCATGGATTTTAATTAATCCATGTTGAGATGTCCAAGTCTAGAATGTCATATATATGTGTTATCATTACTACTCATCTTCTTAATATACGGATTAGAGGCAGATAAGACATATGAATTATCAACTCTCTTACCGGTATGAATGATGTCTGCCTTGGGTTCTTTGATATTTTGAAGGAACTTCACATCATGTGGGCCAAATAGTAGATAATGTCCCGCATTAACGGCATTTGCAATTGCAAAAATATTCTTCCTCATACCTGGAACATGAAAGACACTGTTGAGAGTGATAGAGTCTTCTTGCTTCTCGTTGATGATAACAATGTCTTCCTTCTCCACCTTCTCCACGTTATGAATTGTATTATCTGCTGTTATAATGACATCACGACCATTGTATTTTCGGAAGTTGGAAAATTTGGATTCATCTCCAGTGAGATGGTGCCACATCCTGAATCCACGATCCAGTCTCTTTCAAAATTGATGGAAGTCATGGCATTTACTGCTCGAGTCTCAGCTATAAAGCACCTTCCCCATCTTCTTCTTCAAAAAACTTTCTCATTTTGAAGTTTGAACCATATTGCTCTCTTTAGCTCGGTAATATATTTTTATGTGTCCTATTTGTCTGCACCGATAGCATTTGAAAGGCTTCTTTTCATGATTATTAGAAGACTCTTCTTTCTTTCCTGGTGAGCTTGAACCACCTGAAGATCGAGAGTGTTGCATATCTCTTGGTTTTCCTTTAAAGATCCTCGTGTCGGCTACTAGAGCATTTCTTTCCCCCTTCTTTAACAGATACACCAACCAACTATTTGGCTGGTAGCTCCTGTGATGATAACAAATACTCAAATTTATCCAAGGATGATTGTTGATCCCATCCTTGAATTGATGTAACAAAAGGAATATATGTTTGATTCAAATCACGAATGATAATTCTTCTTGTCGCGCCCATTTTCGACCGCGGCATTTATTTTCTAAAAACTCCTGCTGCTCAAATATGCAAATGTTAGAAAATAAAATAAATAATAAAATGTTTTAAAAGAATGCTAAAAGTTCTAAAAGTGCAAAAGGATGCTAACATATTAGAAGGGTTGCTAAAGTGTTAAAAATGCTAAAGGATGCTAAAGTTTAAAAGAGGCTAAAATTTAAAAGGATTAATTTTTAAGCTAAAGAGTGCTAAAATGCTAAAGGGTTGCTAGAATGCTAAGGGTTCGCGGAGTCGCCACCTAATTAATTTGGGTGAATTAGGACACCTAAATGTTTAACTAGCTTAAAGTAAAACATTAACTCCATTTTAATGGTCTGCTAAACTTAATGAGATTCTGGGTAAGGGTTCTTTATTAATCTAGAGGGAAGGGATTAGGCACCCTCTAAGATCCGCTAACTTGCGGTTGTCCTGCCAAACCTAGGGTAATTATTATATTTAAGAAATGCAAAATAAAAGCTCCTCCCGCTTAATAGAAATGTTGAAGTTAAAATGTTTAAAAGGTGCTTAAAGTATAAAAGGGCAAATAAAAGGTGCTTAAGTCTAAAAAGGGCAAAGGCGTTATAAATAAATAAAAGAGTCAAATGCTAAATGTTTAAAGTGCTTAAAATACTAAAGGTTGCTAAAATGTGCTAAAAGATTGATTTTAAAGCTAAAAGCGCTAAAGGTGCTAAGAGGTGCTTGATTGCTAAATGCTAAAATGCTGAAAATAATGCTAATATGCCTAAAATAGAAGGTGCTAAAATGTTAAGGACAAAATGTGCCAAAGGCGATATTTAAAGATGCTTAAAGGATTGCTAGAATATTAAAAGTGCTAAAATGTTTAAGTAATTTTAAAATAAAGGGGTGCTAAATATTAAAGGGTGATTGAAGAATGTTAAAAGGGCTAGAAATGCTAAAGAATGCTAGGAAGGCGCTTTATGGGCCATAGATTTATCTGCGCAATTAAAGAAGTGAGGCGTTAGTTTTAAAACTGTGCAGTTAGGATGCCTAAATACTATCTTAGTTAGGAATATAATAGAAGTAAAATGTATGCCAGTATTCCTTTACCTAAGGGGGTATATATTGCTTAGCATGAGGATATAATATTTTGTGATAAGAGGGAAGACGTGTCTATTATGCAAAAGCAGTATTTCTTATTCTGTATTAATAGGAAATTATACCACGATTTTAAGGATATCTAGGTAAATAATATTTCAGCCTATTATGCAAGTGTAGGATGCTAAATGATTTATTATAACTATTAAACAAGGCGAGGCAAGCCTAAAGTACGTAAATCAAACTAATTTCTAGCTATTGATTCAGGGTTTAACTATTATAAATGCTAATTAATTAGTAGCGTTTAGACAATTAATTACAATCAATGAATAGGGAGAGGATATGAATTAACAATGGCGACTCGAAAAAAGGCGATGTAATTCCGCCTATAGCTTTGGAATCTCTGATGCGGAGTGGAAATGCACATAGATGCGGGTGAATGCAAATCTTCAATTGATTGAAGACATAATGAGTCTCGCTATGAGACTCCTCCTTTTGCTCCGATGCATTTCATGTAAAATAAGAGAAGATAAGGATTAGTATATATTCCAAACAATATAAATGAACATGTGCATATTTTAGCTAACATTTAATTAAATTAATCTCTAAAAGTAATAGAAATCGACCAAGGGCCCAACGTTATTCATCCCAAACTGGGCCTTGGTAACTGGCAGCAACCGACAACACAGAATGTTGGGTTTCAGATTTTAAAAGAGGGCGTACACAATGGACTAATGACAACACAGAGATGAGTACAAAATGGGGACCAGTCCAGGACATATACACCAAATTTTCCTGACTACTAATTGATTTCCATGCAGGTCCAAGGTTTTAACACTATTTTCTACAAGTGTGCTCACAAGGACAGATTCTAGAACTAGGTATACCAAAGACAATAATGAAAACTCAAATATATGCATAACCAGGACTCGCGATGGACATGAATGTGGGCACATGTACCATTCGACAAACATGGCGTAGGGGAGTTTTAAGGAATACTACAAGGTGTCATAGAGTTGTTTTATGATGGATACAGTGGAGTAGTATTCGGGTGTATATGATGGGTACATGATGGTGGATTCAAAACAAAGAAAATTCAGCAGACTTGTCGTAGCACTAAGAATGCTTTGACGACGTTAGATACTCTATCGGGGACTATTCTAGGACTTAGACAAGTGTCCGATCGCCTCGATAATGCGGTATATACATAAAAATAGAAACCGGACTAAACAAGAAAGAATTTTGGTTATTTTGGCATCATCCATGCATGCTTACGAGTAAAGGAAACAAGAATCATAAATTTGAACTCATGCGGTAGGAGATGATTCAAATAGACTCAACTTATGACCAACGGTGGTTGTGAAGTGAATCCTTATGGCCTTGGACATTAAGGGGAATAGGAAGGAAAAATATGGTAGTCAAGAGATATAGGGGGATTATTTAGACCAACACCCTACCCAAAACAGTGACGAAATCAGTGGCCGAAATGGCTAAAATCAGTCTAGAAAAATATAGCCAAAATCAGTAGCGGAATGCTCCCTTAAGCTAATCTAACAAACATTAATATCAGCCCGACGACAGTGAAGTTAGTTCAACCAGTAAATCCATCCGACAAAGTGTTTAAATCATTTTTTAGGCCTTAAACTAGTGTTATTGGATGTAGAAAGATCATTTTCTAGTTATACTAACAGGTTTTCAAAGAACAAAATAGCTTTGAACTCTTACATAACGGACAACAAACAAAAGCCCACATAGTGCGAGTAGTTACCCCCCTTCTATTTTAGTCTAGATAGATTGGCGGATATTTATACTCAGGTAAGAAAAATAAACCACAAGTTAGCTTATTTATTATTCATTTCACAAATCAAGCTTAACGGTAACTGAAGAGACCAACAAACGTCTCGACATATTAATATTCGGATTAATCAATATAACCAACATACATAATAACCAATCTGATAAACACTTTAACAACTCAACACTCACTTAGACATATTAAAATCGACTAAACAGTCGAACATGATGAATAATAATAGTAAACAAACAGTAAACAAACAATGTCAAATTACGCAGACCACACAATACATATTAAACAGCAAGAATTCTAAAAGAGTGAGTTTACCTTCTCCGGACAGCGACCCGGGGCAGCTTATCAAGTCGCCGGTCCAATCGACGGGTTTTGGGTTTGCGATGCGAATAAGGGCAAGGTTTGTTTGCTGATTCTTGGCTTGAATTGAAAGAAGGGGTCTGAACTTTCTATTGGTGCTAATGGTCTAAGTGCTGAACCCTAACTCTCGATACTCTGTCGATTCTTGCTACTGAACCCCCCTCTGAGTTTCTGAATCGATGCCCTGCTCTCTTCTCTTTCTTTTACGATTGTTGACTGCTGCTAAGGGATGTCCCAATCGATGCCTATGTTCTGCCTTTGCATGTGCTATATATAGCCTCCTTTTGGGTTCTAAACCTGGTAAGTAATCAAGGCTGCCTTGTATATTGATTTGTATTGATTCTTACTGTTTTTATTTTGGACGAATCTTGGTATTAATGATTTGTTAAGGTAAGATTTGATGCGGTTCTTGGAGATGGTAAAGGAAAGTCGCCGGATTTCCACCCTGAAAATCCGGCGAGATTTGTGGGTAAAAATGAGAGGAGCATGCGGCGGCTTTAGGTTAGGTTTAGGGCGTGTGTTTTCTTTTAGGAAGACTAAGTGATGTGGGTTTGGGTGATATAAGGTAAGTGGGCTGCGGGTTTGGGCTATGGGTCGCGGGTTTTGGGCTGGGCGACGGGTTTTGGGCTGGGTAGATATTAAGTGTATTATTAGTATTAGTTTTAGGCGTTTTAATTAGTTTAATTAGTTTTTAGGCTAGTTAATTAATTAGCTAATTAATTCTAGGCAAGTGTATTAATTAATTAGTGCTAAATAAACTAATAAATTGTGATTAAATTATTTAGGCGCTTTAAAATTATCTAGGTGCTACATTAGTCTAATTATTTAGGTGCTAAATTAGTCTAATTATTTAGGTGCTAAATTAGTCTAATTTCGAGTTATAAAGCTATTACGATAATAAATGCGGGCGTGTTGTTTAATTAATGCTTAATGCTTTAGAATGCGACGCTATTATTTAAAATCTTATTGTTATGCATTATTGCGAAGTTAAATTAAAATTAAAATGAGCTTAGATTGAATTATTTAAATGCTAAATGCAAATATGATTTTTAAGAATTGTTTTAAAGCTTTTATAAATGCGACGCTATAAAATGCATGTATTAGATAAAAATAGATTTTAAAGTTACCGATGATTACTAATAAATGCGGCTATGCTACCTGACACGACGTTATCGCTAAATTATTTATTTTATGCATTTATTAATTATTTAAGAAATACGACAAAGCTTAAAGTTAATTAACGCGGGCGCGAGACTCTAAGTGCTTAAAACTCTGCGTAAGATGCGATGTCGTTATTAAATTAATTCTTAATGCCTGTATTTATGTTTTATTGTTGTATTTTATTATAAAAAATCCTAAAAAATTATTTTACCAAATTAGTGTAATTTTATAGTTAATGGCTGGACGGGAGGGTCAAAATTGGGTGTCAACAGATGTCCCTCTTTGTATGGAGATGATGGAAGAATCTTCGGACAAAGACGTTGACTCATAGCCAATTTTGTCTCGATCTTCAGAATTGCAAAAAATGCTGGGCAAGTGGACAAGGCTGACGCAAAAAATCAAAATCTGTCCCAGTGTCGAGTTATGACGACACTGGGCTACCATGGTCAAAACACCAAGGCGGGCTAACGCGGACTTAAAGCTGTCCCAGTGTCGAGTTATGATGACACTGGGTTATGGTGCAAAAAGTAAAAGAAAATAACTGGCTTGAACACGGGTGTCGCTATGGCTTGTGGTCTGGGTTACATGGTGATGTGAGCGAGTGGACCGACGCTGAGGCCGCTACGCGATCGTTGGGAAAGTTGGCCCCCAGATTGCCGGTTATTTGAAGAGTAAATCCACGTTGTGCTCCCGCTCTGCATGCTAAGACTTAAACAAGCGGTTAGTGCATAGCGCTAAGGCAAAGTAATTTTAAAAACAATGTAGCGTGAATAGAAAAGGTTATCTGCAAAAATATGATGCTGCTTTGTGTTGACGCGATCTTTGCAAATCTTTGTGATTTCGCCCTTGCACGGACGTGTTGCGATTGTGAATGCGGATACGTTGTCCTTGCTGCAATTGTCCCTGTATACTAAAGCTCAAGAAAGAGGTTAGTGCATAACTGTTAAGACAGAATATTATACGAGAAACAAAATGCAATTATGAGAATAGAGAAATCGTCCCTGCGTAGATGTGATATGCTGACTTGTCGTCGTTTTTGGACTTGTCGTCGTTTTCGGACTCGTCGTCGTTTTCGGACTTGTCGTCGTTTTCGGACTTGTCGTCGTTTTCGGACTTGGCGTCGTTTTCGGACTTGTCGTCGTTTTCGGACTTGGCGTCGTTTTCGGACTTGGCGTCGTTTTCGGACCTGGCGTCGTTTTCGGACTTGTTGCTGCTGCTCCTGTAGACTAAAGCTCAGGGAAGAGTTAGTGCATAACTGCTAAGACAGAATAATAAAGCATGAATGATAAAAATGCAATTTTGAGAACAGAGAAAATCTTCCTTGTGTAGATGTAACATGCTGATGATGGCGTCGTTTTCGGACTTGCTGTGCTGATAACGTCGTTGTCTGGACGTGTTGCTGTTGGCGTCGTTGCATGGA
Organism: Przewalskia tangutica; assembly: GCA_029844215.1. Lineage (NCBI taxonomy): Eukaryota > Viridiplantae > Streptophyta > Magnoliopsida > Solanales > Solanaceae > Przewalskia > Przewalskia tangutica. The sequence goes on from CM056723.1 coordinate 46,941,155, forward strand.
CTTGTTGCTGCTGGCGTCGTTGCGTAGACGCAATGCTGATGACGTCGTTGCTTGGACGTGTTGCTGCTGGCGTCGTTGCGTAGACGCAATGCTGATGGTGTCGTTGCCTGGACACGATGCTGAATACGTCGTTGCCTGGACGTATTGTTGGGGGCGTCGTTGCGTAGACGCAATCGCGACGCGTCGTTGCACGGGCGTGTTCTTCGGGCGCCGTTGCGTAGACGCAATTCTGATGGTGTCGTTGCCTGGACACAATGCTGATAACGTCGTTGCATGGACGTATTGCTGCTGGCGTCGTTGCGTAGACGCAATGCTGATGGTGTCGTTGCCTGGACACAATGTTGATAACGTCGTTGCCTGGACGTGTTGCTGCTGGCGTCGTTGCGTAGACGCGATGCTGATGGTGTCGTTGCCTGGACACAATGCTGGTAACGTCGTTGCATGGACGTATTGCTGCTGGCGTCGTTGCGTGGACGCAATGCTGATGGTGTCGTTGCTTGGACCGCAATCGCGTGCGTCGTTGCACGGGCGTATTCTTCTTTGGCGTCGTTGCGTAGACGCGATGCTGAGGGTGTCGTTGCCTGGACATAATGCTGATAACGTCGTTGCCTGGACGTATTGCTGCTGGCGTCGTTGCGTAGACGCGATGCTGATGGTGTCGTTGCTTGGACACAATGCTGATGGTGTCGTTGCCTGGACACAATGCTGATAACGTCGTTGCCTGGACGTATTTGCTGCTGCTCCTGTAGAATAAATGCTCCTGCGAACTAAGCTTGAGAAAACGTTAGTGTATACCTGTTTAAACAAAATGATGAATATATATGAGAAATGCAATTATGTGAATAAGGATGTCTTCCCTGTATGATATGTGGGGTGTTGTGAATGCTGAGATGTTGTCCTTGTGCGGACATGCTAAATGCTGCCACTGACGAATTGTCATGATGCCTTTGTTGTGATGCATTCGTGAACCATGTGGATTGTCATGATGTCTTTGTTGTGCGTTTGTGCACTGCATGAGTTGCAATTTGACTCTAGGCCCGAGCTGATGCGCTATAATTTGTTGCGGACTTTTGAATTCTGAATGTTGATTGTCGGTGCCTCTATCCCTCGAGCGTATGGAATCATATTTGTCGGTGTCCTTTCGTGGCGAAGTCCTTAAAGATGTCCCAGTTTGGTATGGCCGAGTCGGATATATGTCGCTGGACATAATCGATAACGTCGTTGCACGGACGTCTTTGCCGCTTCCTATAGGATAGATGCTCGCAAGCTTGAGAAAACATTAGGGTATACCGTTTAAATGAAATGGTAAACACATACGAGAAGTGCAATTTTATGGGTAGAGATGTTGTCCTGCTACGCGGATGAATGCGAGATGTCGCCTTGCATGGACATGCTAAATCTCGCCATCGGAATTGTCATGATGCTTCTGTTGGGTGTGATGCATTGGTTGCCAATTTGACTTTGTGCCCTAGTTAATGCGCTAGGTTTTGTTGCGGAACTCTGTACTTTGATTTCCGATTGTTGATGCCACTTTCTGCCGCTCACGACGCGGACTTTGGATTGTTGTCATCCTCTGCCTTTGTTGCTTTCGCTTCTACGCTATCTGAAGAAACCTTTCGTCGTATTTTCCATTTCGGCTATTGCACTTTCTGCTTTTGTTAATATGAAAAGACCTGCGCTCAAAGAAAATTTGTGAGTTTTGGGGGGGGTCGATTCGTATCTGACTTTGCTGCCTTGTTCCTTGACATCTGCGTGCCTGGCTTGTTTGGACCTGCAACCCCTGTCTGTCCCAGTTTTGAAAAGGGGGTTTGGCCTAAAATGGGTCTCAATGTAGTTGTTTGTAGGCTACGTCATTTTCAAAGCAAAGGGAAAGTTTCCTAATGGTGTGACCGAAGCCGATTTAGGCCGCCTACGTATCCCCATGAGGGAATCAGGTCGAACGTAGTTCATTACAAGCGAATATTGGGAAAATTACAAATCTAGGTGTGGGACCGAAGCCGAGACGGCCGCCTACGTATCCACTAAGGGAATCAGGTCAAACGTAGTTCATTACAAGCAAACGAAAGAAAACATTATTAAAGCTTAAAAATGAGTTCATAAATTATTCTGCTAAAATAAATTGTTTTTCCTATCCCGGCTCTAGGAGGACCAAGACAAGGGTGCAAATCCAACCAATACACCTTCTTGTTCTGCATCGTGGCTGGCTGGGTCTTCGTGCTCTGCTGTCAGTATCTCCTTCTTTTGGCTTCTGCGTGGTGCCTGCTTGGATAAATAACTGATTCAGGCGGAGCGGGTTCTGGCAAGGGAACACCTCTCTTCCTTTGGGGTTCATTGTACTCATTGGGGTAAGCCTCCTCCACCTGAATGACTCCCTCCTTGATCGCCTCCTTACTTTGTCTCTCGAGTGTATAACACCTTCCCACGCCGTGTCCGATGGCTCCGAATGGTATCTGCGACTTTTGTTTCCATCACGAGCTTTGGACTTGGGATTGGGCACATTCTGGAATTGGTGGAGTATCCTGCAAACCTCACCTCTCATAACAAGCGCGATAAAGGCTCGGCTAAATGGGCGTATATTTTGGCTGGCCTTTCTGTGGTATTTAGGCGGGGTGTGAAGATATTTGGTGGGCGGGCTTGTGGCGTATACACATATGGGTATCGCAAAGGGTTGCCATATGCATTGCGAGAAAGGGTTTGTGGTGGCCTTTGGTTCGTGTTTAGCTGGAGTACGTTAGGCATTCGGTTTTGTGTGGGATATATGGGTGCATTGTATATTGGCTGAATGGGATATGTAGCAGTGCGGTAATAATTTGGAGATTTTTGATTTTGGTTATTTGCGATGTGAGTGCTCTGGTGAGGTTCTTGAGCCTTTTGATTTCGACTGCAGGGTTGCCATTTGTTGTGGTAATTGTGCGAGTTGCCCGTGGATCTATCTTTGTCTTTCTCTCCTGAGACCTCTGCTTTGCTTATAGGAACCAAGACAGGTTCCGACTCGTTCCGCTCAGATGTCCGTGCCTTTGATCTTGTGAAATATTGATGCTCTGCCATTGCTTAGTCAAATACGAACCGACCCTTTGGGGAGGATGATAAGTCTTTCTAAAAATGCAACAAACGGTGTTAGCATAAAGCACATAATTTGCAAGTATGTAGCAGATATATCGCACATAGCACATTCGAACGTTTCCTAACATGCAGGGGGACCTCCTTATGCCAGAGGTAAGCCTAAACGTCACTTATGCGAGATTATGACGGATTTGTCCAAATCGTCCAACTATAATGCCTTTGTTGGAAATGGCGACCAAATGACGGTGCACTTTTCCCAATTTCAGCATGTCATGATTGGGCTTGGATTTGTCTGTCATTGTCACGCTACACACAATATGCTGGTTGGTCGTTGGGTTGAGAAACCCGTCGACAAGTTTGGTGTCTTCCTAATTGTGGTGTCGATGCCAAGGACCGACCCACCTAAGGTAAATGCATGTATGCCCTAAAATAAGGGTGGTATAGCTCTATCCTGAGTTGCTAAGATTTGGCTTTTTTCTAGACGCAAGGTTCCCGAGCGGACAACTCGAGTGAGAAGGCTACGCGGCTGATCAGACGAACCGATCTAACTCCGCGCAGGCGCCAACTCTCTTAAAATTTGGGTATTTGAAGAAATTTGCGGGTGCGCGAAGCACACCAGCGCGTGAGTGTGTGATTGTGTGAATTTTCCAGAGTGGAAGAAATATGAGCGGAATGCCAGTTTAAGGAAAACAGTAAAGCAGGTAGCAATCAAAAAATAAATAAAACAAAATACAACACACAAAAATTAAATGCCAAATAATTATCCTAGATCTGTTGTGGTTAAGAACCTAAAATCCCCAGTGGAGTCGCCATTTCTGTCGCGCCCATTTTCGACCGCGGCATTTATTTTCTAAAAACTCCTGCTGCTCAAATATGCAAATGTTAGAAAATAAAATAAATAATAAAATGTTTTAAAAGAATGCTAAAAGTTCTAAAAGTGCAAAAGGATGCTAACATATTAGAAGGGTTGCTAAAGTGTTAAAAATGCTAAAGGATGCTAAAGTTTAAAAGAGGCTAAAATTTAAAAGGATTAATTTTTAAGCTAAAGAGTGCTAAAATGCTAAAGGGTTGCTAGAATGCTAAGGGTTCGCGGAGTCGCCACCTAATTAATTTGGGTGAATTAGGACACCTAAATGTTTAACTAGCTTAAAGTAAAACATTAACTCCATTTTAATGGTCTGCTAAACTTAATGAGATTCTGGGTAAGGGTTCTTTATTAATCTAGAGGGAAGGGATTAGGCACCCTCTAAGATCCGCTAACTTGCGGTTGTCCTGCCAAACCTAGGGTAATTATTATATTTAAGAAATGCAAAATAAAAGCTCCTCCCGCTTAATAGAAATGTTGAAGTTAAAATGTTTAAAAGGTGCTTAAAGTATAAAAGGGCAAATAAAAGGTGCTTAAGTCTAAAAAGGGCAAAGGCGTTATAAATAAATAAAAGAGTCAAATGCTAAATGTTTAAAGTGCTTAAAATACTAAAGGTTGCTAAAATGTGCTAAAAGATTGATTTTAAAGCTAAAAGGCGCTAAAGGTGCTAAGAGGTGCTTGACAGTGCTAAATGCTAAAATGCTGAAAATAATGCTAATATGCCTAAAATAGAAGGTGCTAAAATGTTAAGGACAAAATGTGCCAAAGGCGATATTTAAAGATGCTTAAAGGATTGCTAGAATATTAAAAGTGCTAAAATGTTTAAGTAATTTTAAAATAAAGGGGTGCTAAATATTAAAGGGTGATTGAAGAATGTTAAAAGGGCTAGAAATGCTAAAGAATGCTAGGAAGGCGCTTTATGGGCCATAGATTTATCTGCGCAATTAAAGAAGTGAGGCGTTAGTTTTAAAACTGTGCAGTTAGGATGCCTAAATACTATCTTAGTTAGGAATATAATAGAAGTAAAATGTATGCCAGTATTCCTTTACCTAAGGGGGTATATATTGCTTAGCATGAGGATATAATATTTTGTGATAAGAGGAAGACGTGTCTATTATGCAAAAGCGATATTTCTTATTACGTATTAATAGGAAATTATACCACGATTTTAAGGATATCTAGGTAAATAATATTTCAGCCTATTATGCAAGTGTAGGATGCTAAATGATTTATTATAACTATTAAACAAGGCGAGGCAAGCCTAAAGTACGTAAATCAAACTAATTTCTAGCTATTGATTCAGGGTTTAACTATTATAAATGCTAATTAATTAGTAGCGTTTAGACAATTAATTACAATCAATGAATAGGGAGAGGATATGAATTAACAATGGCGACTCGAAAAAAGGCGATGTAATTCCGCCTATAGCTTTGGAATCTCTGATGCGGAGTGGAAATGCACATAGATGCGGGTGAATGCAAATCTTCAATTGATTGAAGACATAATGAGTCTCGCTATGAGACTCCTCCTTTTGCTCCGATGCATTTCATGTAAAATAAGAGAAGATAAGGATTAGTATATATTCCAAACAATATAAATGAACATGTGCATATTTTAGCTAACATTTAATTAAATTAATCTCTAAAAGTAATAGAAATCGACCAAGGGCCCAACGTTATTCATCCCAAACTGGGCCTTGGTAACTGGCAGCAACCGACAACACAGAATGTTGGGTTTCAGATTTTAAAAGAGGGCGTACACAATGGACTAATGACAACACAGAGATGAGTACAAAATGGGGACCAGTCCAGGACATATACACCAAATTTTTCCTGACTACTAATTGATTTCCATGCAGGTCCAAGGTTTTAACACTATTTTCTACAAGTGTGCTCACAAGGACAGATTCTAGAGCTAGGTATACCAAAGACAATAATGAAAACTTAAATATATGCATAACCAGGACTCGCGATTGACATGAATGTGGGCACATGTACCATTCGACAAACATGGCGTAGGGGAGTTTTAAGGAATACTACAAGGTGTCATAGAGTTGTTTTATGATGGATACAGTGGAGTAGTATTCGGGTGTATATGATGGGTACATGATGGTGGACTCAAAACAGAGAAAATTCAGCAGACTTGTCGTAGCACTAAGAATGCTTTGACGACGTTAGATACTCTATCAGGGACCTATTCTAGGACTTAGACAAGTGTCCAGTCGCCTCAATAATGCAGGTATATACATAAAAATAGAAACCAGACTAAACAAGAAAGAATTTTGGTTATTTTGGCATCATCCATGCATGCTTACAGAGTAAAGGAAACAAGAATCATAAATTTGAACTCATGCAGTAGGGAGATGATTCAAATAGACTCAACTTATGACCAACCAGTGGTTCAACAGAAGTGAATCCTTATGGCCTTGGACATTAAGGGGAATAGGAAGGAAAAATATGGTAGTCAAGAGATATAGGGGGATTATTTAGACCAACACCCTACCCAAAACAGTGACGAAATCAGTGGCCGAAATGGCTAAAATCAGTCTAGAAAAATATAGCCAAAATCAGTAGCGGAATGCTCCCTTAAGCTAATCTAACAAACATTAATATCAGCCCGACGACAGTGAAGTTAGTTCAACCAGTAAATCCATCCGACAAAGTGTTTAAATCATTTTTTAGGCCTTAAACTAGTGTTATTGGATGTAGAAAGATCATTTTCTAGTTATACTAACAGGTTTTCAAAGAACAAAATAGCTTTGAACTCTTACATAACGGACAACAAACAAAAGCCCACATAGTGCGAGTAGTTACCCCCCTTCTATTTTAGTCTAGATAGATTGGCGGATATTTATACTGTGTAAGAAAAATAAACCACAAGTTAGCTTATTTATTATTCATTTCACAAATCAAGCTTAACGGTAACTGAAGAGACCAACAAACGTCTCGACATATTAATATTCGGATTAATCAATATAACCAACATACATAATAACCAATCTGATAAACACTTTAACAACTCAACACTCACTTAGACATATTAAAATCGACTAAACAGTCGAACATGATGAATAATAATAGTAAACAAACAGTAAACAAACAATGTCAAATTACGCAGACCACACAATACATATTAAACAAAGAATTCTAAAAGAGTGAGTTTACCTTCTCCGACAAACGACGGGCACTTATCAAGTCGCCGGTCCAATCGACGGGTTTTGGGTTTGCGATGCGAATAAGGGCAAGGTTTGTTTGCTGATTCTTGGCTTGAATTGAAAGAAGGGTCCGAACTTTCTATTGGTGCTAATGGTCTAAGTCTTGAACCCTAACTCTCGATACTCTGTCGATTCTTGCATCTGAACCCCTCCGAGTTTACGAATCGATGCCGCTCTTCTCTTTCTTTTACGATTGTTGGCCGCTAAGGGATGTCCCAATCGATGCCTATGTTCGCTTTGCATGTGCTATATATAGCCTCCTTTTGGGTTCTAAACACGGTAAGTAATCAAGGTTTGCCTTGTATATTGATTTGTATTGATTCTACATGCTTTTATTTTGGACGAATCTTGGTATTAATGATTTGTTAAGGTAAGATTTGATGCGGTTCTTGGAGATGGTAAAGGAAAGTCGCCGGATTTCCACCCTGAAAATCCGGCGAGATTTGTGGGTAAAAATGAGAGGAGCATGCGGCGGCTTTAGGTTAGGTTTAGGGCGTGTGTTTTCTTTTAGGAAGACTAAGTGATGTGGGTTTGGGTGATATAAGGTAAGTGGGCTGCGGGTTTGGGCTATGGGTCGCGGGTTTTGGGCTGGGCGACGGGTTTTGGGCTGGGTAGATATTAAGTGTATTATTAGTATTAGTTTTAGGCGTTTTAATTAGTTTAATTAGTTTTTAGGCTAGTTAATTAATTAGCTAATTAATTCTAGGCAAGTGTATTAATTAATTAGTGCTAAATAAACTAATAAATTGTGATTAAATTATTTAGGCGCTTTAAAATTATCTAGGTGCTACATTAGTCTAATTATTTAGGTGCTAAATTAGTCTAATTATTTAGGTGCTAAATTAGTCTAATTTCGAGTTATAAAGCTATTACGATAATAAATGCGGGCGTGTTGTTTAATTAATGCTTAATGCTTTAGAATGCGACGCTATTATTTAAAATCTTATTGTTATGCATTATTGCGAAGTTAAATTAAAATTAAAATGAGCTTAGATTGAATTATTTAAATGCTAAATGCAAATATGATTTTTAAGAATTGTTTTAAAGCTTTTATAAATGCGACGCTATAAAATGCATGTATTAGATAAAAATAGATTTTAAAGTTACCGATGATTACTAATAAATGCGGCTATGCTACCTGACACGACGTTATCGCTAAATTATTTATTTTATGCATTTATTAATTATTTAAGAAATACGACAAAGCTTAAAGTTAATTAACGCGGGCGCGAGACTCTAAGTGCTTAAAACTCTGCGTAAGATGCGATGTCGTTATTAAATTAATTCTTAATGCCTGTATTTATGTTTTATTGTTGTATTTTATTATAAAAAATCCTAAAAAATTATTTTACCAAATTAGTGTAATTTTATAGTTAATGGCTGGACGGGAGGGTCAAAATTGGGTGTCAACACTTCTCATTCTTGCTTCAAAGATAGCCTCATCTGGATTTAATAGAGAGATTTTTCAGAACATAAGTTTTTTATCTTCAAGAAATACCCGATGATAGAGAGATTACCTTGAGTGGTGTTGGCCAATTTATTCTCCAAAATTTATAGTCGAGCTTCATCCTTCTTGTTGAACAAGCGATCAATGATTCTCCATATTTCCGGAGCTTATTTGCACCTTATAATATGATCAAATAAGCTGGGAGAGATGAAACTCTTCAAGATGAACTTCACCTTGGCATTAATCTACTTCCACTTCTTACGTGCATCACTATTTTCCGGTGCGTCGACAGGAGGACTTGTGTTACTCCTATTGACAACTTTCCACAAATCCTCGCATATAAGGTAGGACTCCAAACAGGTCTTCCATACCTTGTAGTTGTAAAGGTTCAATAATTCCATCCCCAGTCCATTAGCACGACCATACACATCCATTTTATAAAGACCAATTGAATCTACCACTAACCCGATCTTAAAAATAATACCCAGAAGCTAATTTATGGTTATGGCTCTGATACCATATAGAGAATTAACAGAAGAAAGCTAAAGTTGGAGAGATTTTTGCTAGCCCAAGATCGTTAACTAAAATCGAAAGATTCAATTAAAAAGAGGAAGCTATGGAAAAGAGAATGAAGAATTTTAGATAAGAGAAGTTTCTATGGAATAAGACTTCTTGTATTGCTTGAATGACTTTGAAGTGAGTTGGTTAAAAATGACTAGGCCATCCCTATTTATACTTGTGTAGGGATGGTTCTAGAAATTGTTCTAGATTCATCTACAAAAATATCTAGTTACTCTTATTTTCTAGCACTACTCTAAAACATCTAGATATTATTCTAGATTAAGAATCTAGATAATTCTATCATCTACTACAAATATCTAAGCCTCTAGAATTTCTAGACATTTTCTAAATACAATATCACTTTCTATAAATATCTATTAATTTTTCACACTTTTATCGCATATATTCCTCTTCATTCAAATAATAATCATTTTGTCAAACTGAAATTCGTTTAAAATATTTGGTGTTTTAGAAATCCGATAAGTTTTTTACTACTCCCTCCGTCCCAATTTATGTGATGTATGTTGATTGGGCACGAAGTTTAATAAATAAAGAATTTTTTTTAATTTTGTGGTCTAAAATAAGTCAAAGTTATTTGTGTAGTTATTTAATGTAAAAGGTAAAATTTAAAATTAAATTATTGTTAAACAAGGAACGTGTCATTCTTTTTTAGAATGATTAAAAAGAAAAATGTGTCATATAAATTGAAACGGATATTATCTCTCTTTCTCAAATCGTCCCTTACTTCTTAGATTGGTAGAATGTTACTTCTCCGTTCCAATTTATGTGACACAATTTGATTAAGCACGGAATTTAAGAAAAAAATGCAAAATTTTAAAAGTTGTGATATAAAATAAATTTTAGATATTTGTGTGACTGTAAATCATTTCATAAAATAAAACTATTTCTAAATATAGAAAGATAATATTCTTTTTAGAATAGATTAAAAATAAAACGTATCAAATAAAGTGGGACAAAAGGAGTATTCAGTAAATGGGATGTCTAAGGTAACGCCAAAGAATGATTTAAAAAAATACTATTATAATTAGAATTAATGTTTTACTTTTTAAATAACACGAAAAACTTTAAAAGACATATATTATGGTTTTGAGGGAGTAACCATAAAATCCCTCGACTTAAAAATGTGGATTTGTATTTTGTTTTCCATTCGGAATATATGTATTAAGGTCCAGATTAAATACGTTCTTCGTGAGGCTTATTAATAAGCTGGAACCACTTTCTAGTACTCCTTTCATTTTAAATATTTATCGTGGTTATTAAAAATAGTTATTTCAAATTATTTATCGTTTTAAAAGTTTAAGATATAATTAATTTTTTTTTGCTATTTTACTTTTTTTATTAATGAAGATGATACATTAATAGAGTAAACATTTAATAAAAAGAGATTATAACTTAGACATAAATAAGGATAAAGTATGTCAAATACTCTTTCTAATTAATATTTTTAACGGCATATAAACCAAAAAAATAATAAATAATTTGAGACGAAGGAAGTAGAATTTATTCACAATCAAAATTCGAATCCAAAATAATTAATTAAGAATGAAGGGATGTTACTATTGTAGGTGTTTACGTCGGGTTCGTACACGCAGCGGAATTTAAAAATTTATGTTTCAAACTCGACGACGGTCGAACTGCAGTATGATATGTAATGAAATACAAACACAAAGTATAATGTAAAACATCGATGGAAGACTTACATTCTCGAAGCAATCAGCCAAACAGTTGAATCTTCGGGAACTTTGTGTAGTCCGAGGGTGCACACGCAAACGTCCCTCTATTTGTAAGTTCTGAAATATGATGTAATTTGCTAAGTCAGGAATGGTAGGAATTCTGACAGAGCTTTAGAAGAGATATACCTCTCTTAGATTTGGTGTATTTGGAATGGGATGTAAGCCATCTATTTATAATTGCAAACAGAGGCTTTAGGGTTTCTGTGGGCCAAGGCCAGCAAAACCCTGGACTTACTAAAATTCGGACCGCCCGAAATCGGCTAGTCACCGCGGCCCAAAGTAAGTGGCACCGCGGTGCCTGTGCGTGTTTTCGGAACCGCGGTCCTAAATCAAAGGCACTGCGGTCCTGTCCCTATTTTCAACATTTTCCCATTTCTAATGTCCCGATCATCAACCGAGTATAAAGGTATAATCTCCTTCTAATTACATCATTCAATCGACGGAACATTTGACTTAGTGTTTCCCTTCAAGCCTTTACATATCGTCACTAATTACATTAGGATCTTCACGAAACTCCTAGACTGGGCCAGAAGACGAACCCAATATGTAAAATTTAGCTATACAAAATATGTGAACTGGACCTATATGTGAGAAGATAAAATTCTTTCATTCATAACACACTCAATCAAGCTTAGGATCTGTCAAGTGTCTATCCAAATGGCTTGATTATTATAACTCATCTATATTAGTTGACAACAAGACCATGTCACAGACATGTCCATTGCATTGGTCAATGACTTAGTCAACCTAATACCATATGAGTATCTGAGTGTTCACTCGAATATATATTTAAGGGGTGAATCATAATCTTGGCTCGCATACCACTTTTAATCTACTTCGTAATGCACCCAAAACAAGTCGCGTCTCAACCTATAAGGCATTTGAGCTTAGAACAGGATCACAGTACATCACTCTGTAAACAAGGTGATATTGACCTCAAGTCTGAGGACTTTTATATCCCACATGCCGATGACATTATAGACATATAACAAATAGTATATCAGCAGGGTATACCAATACTTCAACAAGTATCCATGTGTCCATCACGAGTTGCCATAACTCGTAGCAAGTGAGACACCTACATCCTCTAAGGATATGATGCAGACCACATGTCGACGTATCACATATCATCGATATCCCAATCTCAGTGATCATTAGTCGAGGTAATTCAAGAGTTATGTTATAACATTAATTCTCACATCATCAATAAACACGTAAACTCTATGGATGCATTTATGGAATATTATAAACAATCAATTAATAATTCAACAAATGCAAATGTCATAATATTAATCATCATTAATATAAATACAAATGTGCATAAAGTACATTGTGTCCTAATACAGATTGTCTCTAGGACATACATATACTTTCAATCTCCCACTTGGCCTATAGCCAATCACCAACATATCTAATACCCATGTTCTCAAAATGACCATTATGCTTCCCCAAGCTTAATGGTTTAGTAAACGAGTCTGCTAGATTATTGTCTGTGGGAATATATTCTATCTTGATATCTTCAGCTTCCACCATCTCTCTCAGGATGTGGTACTTTCTCGGTACAAGCTTGTTTCTGTTAGTTGATCTTGGTTCCTTTGCCTGTGCAATGGCACCAGTGTTGTCACAATAAATAGTTATTGGACAACTAGCACTTGGAACAACCCCTAGTTCCTTCAGAAACTCAGAAATCGCGACAGCTTCCTTAGCAGCTTCCGATCCAAAGAATGTATCGCTTGAGAGTCGAGTGCGCAGAGTAGCTTGTTTGGAACTCTTCCGCCATCGCTCCTCCGTTGAAAATGAACGTATAACCAGACTGAGATTTGAAATCATCAACATATGTCTGGAAACTAGCATCGGTATACCCAGTGTCAACCAGCTCATCAACTCCACCATAGACTAAAAAGTAATCTTTAGTACGCCTGAGGTACTTAAGAATACTCTTGACTGCCTTCCAGTGTTCCTCACCAGGATTCTGTTGGAACTTGCAAGTCATACTAAGTGCAAATGCCACATCTGGCCTAGTACAGGTCATGGCATACATGATTGATCCTATAGCGGAAGCATATGGGATCCTCTTCATGCGCTCAAGTTCAATAACATTAGAAGGGCAGCCCTTCTTTGACAACTTGATGCCTTGACCCATTGGAAGACCGCCTTTCTTGGAATTCTCCATTGAAAAACGTCTAAGCACTTTGTCTTTGTAGACTGACTGTGATAGCCCCAACAATCTATTAGGTCTATCTCTATAGATCCTAATTACCAAAATGTAACAGGCTTCACCTAAATCCTTCATCATGAAGATTTTGAACAACCAATCTTTAACTGACTGCATGAGGGTCTTATTATCTCCCATTATCAATATGTCATCAACATATATAATAATGAAGACAATACCCTCATCCTTGCGTTTGAAATAAACATAAGGATCATCTTTGCTTCTGACAAAATCAAAAGATTTGATAGTATTGTCAAAGCAAATGTTCCAACTCCTAGAGGCTTGCTTAAGTCCATAATTGGACTTCTGTAGCCTGCACACAGCATTGGTCTGGACTCACATGAAAAACCCTCGGGTTGTTTCATATACACTTTCTCAATTAGATTACCATTGAGGAATGCAGTTTTGACGTCCATCTGCCAAATGTCATAATCATAATGTGCAGTTATCGCAAGCAAAATCCAAATAGACTTTATATTAGCCACCGGTGAAAAAGTTTCATCATAATCCACACCAGGACGTTGAGTAAAACCTTTAGCCACTAGTCTAGCTTTATAAGTCTGAACCTTTCCAGATGCATCAATCTTCTTCTTAAAGACTCATTTACATCCTATGAGTTTAACCCCATTTGGCAAATCAACCAAGTTCCACACCTGATTGATATACATAGATTTCATTTCGGATTTCATGGCTTCTTGCCATCTCTTCGAATCAATGTCTAGCATTGCTTCGCTGTAGGTTCTAGTCTCGTCATCATCTGGAATATCTAGCTCATTTTGTGTTTTCACAAGTAGATTTAGTCTTTCCGGAGGACGATGAGATCTTGCATTTCCGGAGGACGATGAGATCTTGCATTTCTGCATTACTTCTCGTAGCACTCCCTCTGGCCGAAGGGGGTACCCTAAATACCCAATATTCGCCAAAATCTCCCACTGAATTCTTGCCTTCATCATCGGGCAAGGATTCAACCTCTTTGTTACCTTGTTCTTGAATTTCTTCAAGTTCTATCTCTGTGCAACTCTCATCCTTGTAGACATATTCATCTTCAAGGAAAGTTGCGTTCCTAGAAACAAATATCTTATGTTCTTCACGAAGATAGAAATAGTATCCCTTAGTTTCATTTGGATACCCAACAAAGTAACATTTCTCACTTTTAGATTCCAACTTATCAGTGATCAACTTCTTGACATATGCAGGACACCCCCAGGGCCTCATGTGTCTAAGTGATAGCTTCTTGCCACACCATACCTCATATGGTGTCTTTTCGACTGATTTAGATGGAACTCTGTTCAGAACATATATTGAGGTAAAAATAGCGTATCCCCAAAGATGTGTTGGAAAAGCTGAAAATCTCATCATGGAACGAACCATGTCAAGCAAGGTTCGGTTTCTCCTCTCGACAACACCATTCATCTGTGGTGTTCCAAGAGGTGTCCATTCGGAATGAACTTCATGAAGCTTTAAGTAGTCAAGAAATTATTTACTTAAGTATTCACCTCCACGATCAGATCGGAGAGTCTTGATACTCTTTGAGAGTTGTTTCTCAACTTCACACTTAAACTCCTTAAACTTCTCAAAAGCCTCGGATTTGTGTCTCATAAGATACACATATCCAAACCTTGATAAGTCATCTGTAAAAGTGATGAAGTACGAGAAACCTTCTCTAGCTTGAGTCGAAAATGGTCCACATACGTCCGTATGTACCAACTCAAGCACCTCCTTGGCACAGATCCCCTTTCCATGAGGAGGTTTAATGGTTATCTTACCTTTCAAACAGGATTCACCGATTTTAAGTCAAATGGTTCGAGGTAATTTAATTTCCTCAACCGTTCTATACTCTTTTGATTGATATGACCAAGTCTGCAATGCCACAAGTACGTAGAATTTCTTTCATTTAACTTAACTCTTTTATTTTGTACATTGAAAATTTCTCTGCCGCAGTTTAATGTATACAATCCATTCACAAGAGGCGCAATTCCATAGACAACATTATCTAAAGTCAAAACCATATTTCCATTAGACGTGTTTGAGGAAAAACCCTCTGAATCAAGTACATGAATAGAAATAATGTTATTTGTCAAAAGAAGGAACATAATAACAATTGTTTAACAACAAAATTCTGCCAGAAAGTAAATTTATCCTATAAGTCTCACGCGCTCAGCAGCAATTCGTGCTCCATTTTCGACGCGCAGGTCCACCTCGCGAGGCCCGACCTTCCTGCTATCAGTTAGCCCCTGCACATTTGTACAAATGTGTGAGCCACAAGTGGTATCAAGTACCCCAGGAGTGAGAATCATTTATAGATAGATTAATTTCAATTACAAACATACCTTACCCATTAGAGGTTGTAGCACCTGGTGTCATTCCTCCGCCTGGAGCAGTACAATCTTTTCTCCAATGCCCTTTTCTATTGCAATTCATGCAAACATCCGATGTCGATAGTTTCTTCTTCTTCGCCCCTCCCTTAGGCTTCATTGTTGCTGTCGGAGCAACAGTTTTGCCCTTCCCCTTCTGTTGTCCCTTACCTTTCGGTTTGGAGCGACTAGAGGAGCCAACCATCATAATAGGTTTGGTCTTGGAGGTCGAAGATTCAAAAGTTTTCAACATATTATGTAACTCCGGAAATGTCGTTTTAGTCTCATTCATATTATAATTAACAATGAAACTCTCAAACGACCTAGGAGTGAGTGCAGGATGAGGGTGGTGGAGACTCTGTCATGAAAAGTTCTATGAGCAGGTCATACTCCATTGTCTGACTCTGTGAATCATAAAGACTCTTCAAATGGGCTAACATTTCGTTGGGCCCCATAATTTCATGTTGTCTTTGCAATTGTGGTGACATAGAAGACAGCATTAAGCATTGAGTTAAGGTGGCATCCTTATAATGTTTCTCGTAGGCAGCTTTGTCAAAAGTAGCATACTCACCAGAGTTCTCCGCCGGAGCGGTTGGGAATATCTTGTCCAATGTGTACTCAATCTGTTCCTGTCTTAGAACAATTCTAACATTTCTTAGTCAGTCAATGAAGTTGGTCCCGGTGATCTGTTTGACTCCATGAGCATTTTCAACGAAAAGTTCGACATTTCTGAAGATCTGAAGATATAGATAGAATAGGAAAAATGCAATTAACAATTCATTCTTCCAATAATATACATTCATTATAAACTAATTTAACATGACTTTTTGTTTAATTAGCTCCCACTATTTTGCATACTTCTACGACCCCAAGGTAGAATACGGACCTAAATCAATATAAAGATCATAATGGGCCAAAATCCAAACATATGTTATATCCGTGTTTGCTTTGGCTGATAACTTCAATAGCACACTTTGGTAGGTCCTCAACCAATTGTAAAACAACTCTACAACTCTTGGTTTGATTAAATATCTTTCATTTTAATCTTACGTCTTTAGACTAGTCCGACACTTTGGCGTCAAGATTCATCTAAACAAGCCAAACCTCATTACACGACTGCGTTTAAATGCCTAAGTAAATTTAGCTTTGCAAGCAAACACTTTGGTGTAAATACCTACAAAAGTTTATTATATACTTTCATTTTAACATATCTATGAAAGGGTCTTGGTCCTCTTAGACTTAGAGCAAATGTTTTGGCATAAATACTTGTATCGTCGAAAAGGACTTAGCACCCTAACAATTACAATGGACGACGCGTTATAATTAGACTTGTATTTAATGTTTGGGGAACATTTTCAGTTTTCGGGGATTCATTCAAGATCAACAATCAAGTCATACATCATATGACATCCTATCATGCAATATCTAAACACAATTAGATGGGAAACCATCAAACCCAATATGCATGATAAAAAATGATTTTAATCACATACTGGGAGCCGTAAACCTGCATGCTTATAAGCGTCATTTGAAATTAAACAATCAAGGCCGCTACCTGCATAATAATTGTCGACGCTATGCTAATAATTTAAATGTATCACATTCAATTTTTGACACCCAATTTTGACCCATCTTTTAGTCATTTCTTACAATTTTAAGCATTTTAGGACACCGCATTTTTATCACCATTTTTGACATTTTTGTATATTTTTTACCTAAAATTCTATGTTGTTTTATTTTTTGTAAATTGACATCATGTTTTTACTTTAATTAGGTATTAAACATTTTTAAATATTATGTTATTATTGTTGCACGATCATTTTACTTTTACTAATTTTGTATCTCTTTAAATAATTAATTGACATCCCGTCTTTACTTTTAATTAGGCATTAAATATTTGCTAAATATTGTATTTTATTATTATTGCATCAACATTTGCATTTTTATAGTTTTGCATCTTTTTAAATAATTTTTCTTTTTAATAATTAACTCGTTTTGCATTTCATCAAACCACCCAAATTAAGGCACAACTGACCAAATCTAATCCAAAACCGAAGCCCAAACCGAGGCCCAAAAAAAATGAAGCCCAGTACACCTTTCATCTTTTCCCTTCAATACCCAATACCCAATACCCAATACTAATACCCAAAACCCAAACCCTAAACCTAATCCCACACTATAAATAAAAATCTTACCCCCCTTTTAAAATTCCTACTCACTTACCATAACAAAAGCAAATTTCTCTCCTCACCTCAAGACTCTCTCTCAAACCCTTCAGCCATCAGAACCTAAACTCACCCCAGCCGCCCAAAACTCACCCCCAGCCGCATAAACCTAAGCCCTATAATATCAGCAACACCCTTTCATCCGTAGACCCCTCTCTTTAAACCTAAGGGGCAGCCGCAACACAACCTCCTCCCCTTTCATTTTTTTCCCTCTCTCTAATCCCTCACCTTTTCTCCCTGCAACTCCCGTCGCCGCCGCCCATTCCCCAGATCCGGTGAACCCCCTCTAAACCCCTTCAACCGCCCAGAACCCCCCAGCCGTCTAAACCTCACCACCATCTCCATTCCCTAACCCTAAAATCCCTTCCAGTCGCACACTCATCTTCTCAACTCCAGCGACCTCGGTTTTATTTTGTTTCAAGATTTTTTATGTTTTGGTTGTTTGTTGGGATCAATTTCACGAGTTTAGCATCTGGCCGGAGTTTAAAATACTCCGGCGAATCTTGTTTTGTTTCTGAGATCCGTGGCTTGCTTTGGGTTATTGGACTCTTTTTGTTTTGCGTTTTATGGTTCTTGCCGGAGTTCTAAAACTCCGGCGATCTTGATTGCTTTATTTTCGGATATCTGTGCTTGATTTGGTTTAACCGGACTGATTTTCTGAGTTGTTGTATATAACTGGAATATAAAATTTCCGGCGACCTCTGTGGTTAACTGGACTGATTTCGGATTTTCTCTTGTTGGTCTGGCCAGAAATTAAATATTTCGGCGATCTTTATTGGCTCACTGTTTGGGGAGTTTGTTGGATTTCTGTCGAACTGTGCTGATTGTGTTTATTCTCGGGATGACATTGACATTTTACCCCTTTGTTTATTTTGTTTGAACTGGTTGGAACAGATTATGATTGCAAAAACGAACGTATTGCTACACTCAAATATGGTATTTTACTGATTTTGAACAGATACTGCGCATTTGGCCAATGAAAAAGTTATCCGTCGATTTTTGAGGCCTCCACAATTGCAAAGACGGAAAATAAAATAAATGAAGCTTTCTGGGCAATGATGATTTCTTCCACTTACACCGGATAACCAACATGCGCAGGCAAGGCGAATTCTCGCAGCCGCACTTGTTTAGGCTGTCCTACTTTATTTTTATATATATCTGAGCCCTCCGTGTTTAAAACTATTACTGTTTTGGCGCGGATCCGAAGGTTTTATCTATTTTATTATTTTCTAGCAATATTGGCCGATGAAGGAATCTCCGTCTGATTTCCAAGCCCTTTCCTGTACAAAGACGGATTTATTTTTGTCTTTACTTATTAATTCTTGTTATTGTTTTTTAAAATTATTTATTCTATTACTAACACTTTTACTAAGTGTTTATGCAGGTATCCGGAGATCATCTTGTGCAGAAAGCCTAAAAAGGGCTAAAAGATGTCCCGGAGTTTTATCTTATGTCACCTTTAATTTTAGTTTTTATTATTCTGTGTTGCATTTTATTTTAATTGTAAATTATGTAAAAATGCTTAGAATAGGTAGAATAAAAGCCAATACATAATTAATCTAGGTTTGAACGGATAACCGCAAGTTAGCGGATCTTAAAGGATGTCTAACCCCTTTCCTTTAGGATAATAAAGAACCCTGATCCAGAATCTCACATAGCTTAATTTCACAGACCATTAAATGGAGATCATTTATAACATTTTTATGCTATTTAATAAGTGTCTTAATTCACTATAATAATTAGGTGGCGACTCCTTAAAATAAATTTAGGAATCATACCATACGTAGTACTCCCGTTTCGACTACGGTTAAAATGGGGTGTTACAGATGGCGACTCTGCTGGGGACCATCAGGTTCTTGACCATAGCAAATCTAGGTTTATTATTGCTTGGCTTTATTTTTATTTGTTTTAAATGCCTTAAAATTGCTTGCTTTTATTTTGTATGCTTAACTGTTTTAATTGCTACTTGTTTTTATTGCTTTCCTTAAACTGGCATTCCGCTCATATTTCCTCAACTCTGGAAAATTCACATTGTCACACTACACGCGAGGTGCGCTTGGTGCATCAGCAAAATTCTTTCTTCAAAACCCAAATTTAAGAGAGTTGGCGTTTTGCGCGGAGAATCCGGTCCAACCGGTGGTCGCGTAGCCTTCTCACTCGAGTAGTCCGCTCGGGAATCTTGCGTCCAGTAAGTCAAATCTTAGAAACTTAGGATAGATCTATACCACCCTCTTATATTAAGTCATGCATGCATAAACCTTAGGTGGGTTAATCCTTGGTATTAACGCCACAATTAGAAATCCACCAAACTTGTCGACGGGTTTCATAACCCAACGACCCGTTAGCATACTATGTATAGCGTGACAATGATAGACGGATCCAAGCCTGGTCATGATACACCGAAATTGGGAAAAGTGCACCGTCATTTGGTCGCCATTTCCAAAGAAACATTGCGCTTTAACATTGACCTATTTATCATAATCTCGCATATCTGGCGTTTAGGCCTACCTCTGGCATAAGAAAGGTCCCATGCATATTAGGCGCGCACTTGATTTGCATATTTTTTTTTGTTTACTATTGTTGTCGCTAGCAATTATGTACATATTATTTAATGCAATAATTACTCTTTTAACCCCTGTACATATCATGCTTATAATTCCGGCCACAAGCATTTGCATTTTTGCACTTTTTGTTGTCACATTGCAATCAGGACTTCTATCACAGAAATCGCTTGAACAAAGACGATTTGGATTTTGTGAAGCATCAACCACCAGTCCGGTCGAACCAAGCAGGAGAGTCTTTGACTATATTGTCGCACCCTTACATTTTACTATTTTTATGGCTTGCCTACTCTCACCCATTTGTCATATTTTTGCAGGAAGACCGTCCTCGCAAATAGTCGAGGGCGGACAACAACAAAAAAAGAGGAAGAAAAAAAAATCATTCCAAGAATGAGTTGAGTTATGTTGACGGAAAGAAGTCAGTTTATACCAGATTCAACAAAGCATCGCTCTTGGTCTTTTATTTTGCATTTTTATACATATTTGCAAGTCTAATTGATATGTCTAGTATTGATTACATAATTCTTTATCATGCATTTTACAACATAATCTTCCGAACTACGCGTGTCTGATTCTCACCATACGGTGTGATACGTAGGCAACCCATCTAGGGTTCGACACCACCACATAAAAAAAAAAAAAAAGACATATTTGGTTCACTCATTCATTGCATTTATCCAATCACGGACATTCATTATTGCACTTCAATCATTCTATCACATACATTCATTCATGCATTTCATTCATTCTATCACAGCCATTCATTTTTTTCATTACATTCCGTTTACTTTTCATTAGTCTTATATTGAATAATCATTTGTTTTGCACAGCTTTTACCTTTGCATTTCTTTCATGAATGAATTCTTTTTCAAGCATACATTTTATAACGTATCTGAACGAACTACGCACACCTGATTCTCGTCAAAGATGAGAGACGTAGGCAGCCCTACTCGAGTTCGGTACCATTTATTCAAAAATACAAAAATATTTTATTCAAAAAGCATTAAAAAAAATACAAAAAGAAGGCTCTTTTAAGTATCATTGTTTGATTTGGTTGATACCAACACAGTTAGGAGTGTGCATGTCACGCCCCAAATTTTCCTAAGTCTTTACTTAGGGCGTGATGGCACCTGGACAATAATTTCCCACCAGGAGCACCATTTAATTCTCTTTATTTAGAAATTTGAACTTATATTCAAATACGGAGCGATTAATAAAAATAACAATAAAGAAATATGTTTATGACTTTATATGAAAAAAACATAACGCGAGCCCATGCTCGTGCAAATATTATTTCTACATAGACATACTGACAAAGATTATTCTAAGTTGGAAGGGAGATCATTCCACACGCATATCGAGACATTGAACCGACATTACGAACTCGACGAGTACCAACCCCAAACAATGGACTTGGTATGAAAAGAGGTCATGGACGATCGCTAGCCTTGACGTGGAGCCTTTCCTCTATCACCCTTTCCGAAACATGTTAAATAAAGAGTCACTACCATCCGGGTGGTGAGAACCTTACTGCAATTCAAAGTAACACCACAATATTCCAAGTGCAATCACATTATAACGTAATAAGCATATTGCAAAACATATCAAAGTTACAACATCTTTAAATATGCAACAACTCTTCATAGGAAATTCTTGGTTTAACTAACACTTCATTTTATCTCGTATTATACGTTAAGACATTCCCTGCATTTCCACATGTTTATTACATTTATATATTTGTGAACGCGTATTCACTTTTCATATTTATATATAGGTGAACATGTATTCATCTTTCATATTTGTTGCAGGCAACCCGATCCATTATGTTTACGTATTTGTGAACACGTATTCACTTTACGTTTTGTTGCGCGTGCAACCCGATCCATTATGTTTACGTATTTGTGAATATGTATTCACTTTACGCTTTGTTGCGTGTAACCCGATCCATTATATTTACGTATTTGTGAACATATATTCACTTTACGCTTTGTTGCGGCGTGCAACCCGATCCATTATGTTTACGTATTTGTGAACGCGTATTCACTTTACGCTTTGTTGCGTGCAACCCGATCCATTATATCTTTATATATTTATGTGAACACGTATTCACTTTTCATATTTTTCAGAAGATCAAATAAATACTATTCTCTTTTCTAACATTCTGTCATTCATACTTGTAACGATTATAACTTTTTAACCATAACTCCAACTAAGGTGTTTCTCAAGCGGAAACTAAGGTAAGACGGGGATCTTTCACTGTACCAAATTTCATTTAAAACTACTTTGGGTAACTAACACAAATTTATCCTCAAAACAGCCACATGAAATTTATTTCGGCAGAATATTTATTAAACAACACCCAATCTTAGAATAGTCATAACTCCTAATCTGTAAACCCGTTCAAGCCCCATAAAATCTCAAAACGACGAGAACAGAGAGCTACACGTCTCCATGTGAACCATCCTTTCATATTCTTTACCATTTGGTACAGTTTTACACTTTTATTCGCTGCCCTCCCTGGATCTCGATAGATCCGAGGCAGAAACTTTAAACAGTGATAACTCTCAATTCGTAAGTCGGATAGACCCCCGTAAGGTCTCAAAATGTCCACAACAAAGAGATCTAGAACTTTCATTTAGCAACAATTTTCATATTCCCCACAGATTAGTACAGGTTTACGTTTCAACGTCCTACCCTTCTGGATTCCGACGAATCCG
This sequence comes from Przewalskia tangutica, assembly GCA_029844215.1. Lineage (NCBI taxonomy): Eukaryota > Viridiplantae > Streptophyta > Magnoliopsida > Solanales > Solanaceae > Przewalskia > Przewalskia tangutica. The sequence continues at coordinate 46,964,131 of CM056723.1, forward strand.
AGGCAGCAACTTCAAACTACAATAACTCTCAACTCGTAAGTCCGTTTTAATAAATCTTTATATATATATGTCTGTAACAGAGAGATTTACAACCATGTAAATTTTCATATAATTCTAATAAGTAAAACTCAATAAAAACAGTCCGTAATTATGCATTTCCGAATTTCGACCAAATCTAAGGCAGGAACTTTGAACTATGATAACTTTCAAACCGTACGTCCATTTTACCTCATTTTTGGTTCTATATGATCATATTAGAGAGGTGTACAATTCCTCCGAATTTCATCAAATTCGAACAATTATAACTCAGTGAGAACAGTTCGTAAAGTTCATGACGTAACTAGTTGTCTAAACAATCAAAAGTTCAATATTTCTTTTCAACACTCAATTCTTATTCTAACATGTATTGAACTAAAAATAAAGGATGTTACCAAGAATTTCTGAGTGAGAAAACTCACCTTGTAAGTGTGAAAAAAAGATTATCGGTTGCTACAAGTGATCCTTGCTCCTTAGTGTTCCCTAATTTTCTTGTTCTCCTTCCTTGATATCTTCTTGATTTTTTTTCCCCTCTTGTTCACTTGATTATTTTCCTGATTTTCTAATCTTTGTGGTATGCACTTTTTTTTGTGTATAAGTATAATGTATAAGTGTAGATGGTTGTATAACTTATGGGAGATAGAAGGCCAAGGGTGGAGGGCATTAAAATGGGTTTGGGTTAAGGGGGGGTGGACGTGCATATCTCTGCATGCATCTTTATTTAATTTTTTTTTCTTTTGTTTCTTTTTTTTGTTTTTGTTTTTGTTTTCTTATTTTCATTTTATCTATCTATTTTATCCAACTTTAACACTAACTCTATCCCATGCAATTTATTCTTTGTTTTCTTCTATATATATATATATATATATATATGTATATATATATATTTATTAACCCAACCACAACTATATATTATTATTATTTTTTTTTCCGGATTTTACATTCTCTCCTCCTTAAGCAACATTCGTCCTCGAATGTGAATAAGGTCGTAACATAATCACATAGACCCAATAATGTTTATTGTTATTGTAACAAATTTGGGGCTTCACATTCTCCCTTCCTTAAGAAGCATTCGTCCTCGAATGAGAATAAGGTTGTAACACATGCATAAAGACACGCAAATGACACACATATGAAGTACTATGTAATGCATTTTTTTTTTTACCTTAGTCAAATAGGAACGGATATTTGACTTTCATCGCCTCTTCCGCTTCCCAGGTGGCTTCTGTGGAGTGGTTCCTCCATAGACCTTCACTAAGCAATATCTTTATTCCTAAGGCGCTTAACCTTCCTATCAAGTATTTCCACCGAACTTCTTCATATCAAGCTCCTCATTAAGAATTATCTCCGGGAAGGATGACGTGACTTGGATCGTGCAAGTATTTTCGTAACATTGACACACGGAATACCGGATGCACCGCTTCACTTGTGGAAGTGCTAATTCGTAAGCCACATCCCCACTCTTCGCAAGATCTCATATGGCCCAATAAACCTTGGGCTCAATTTCCTTTCTACCAAAGCGCATCACTCCTTCATTGGGGACACTTTTAAAAATACTTTCTCCCCTCTTGAATTCAAGATCTCTTTCCGATGATCCGCATAGGACTTATGACGACTATGAGCCGCTTTTGATCCGCTCCCGAATCATCTGTACCTTATCATTTGTTTCTTGAATGACTTCAGTCCGAACAAGTTGCTCTCACCCACCTCGAACCATCCAAGTGGAGACCTACATTTTCGCCCATATAATGCTTCAAACGGCCATTTGTATGCTAGAGTGAAAACTATTGTTGTAGGCGAACTCAATTAGACATAGATGGTCCAACCACTTCCCGAAAATCTAACACACAAGATCGCAACACGCCCTCGTGTTTGAATTGTTCGCTCACTTGCCCATCTGCTTCATGGGTGGAAAGTCGTGCTTAACTTAACTTTTGTTCCGAGACCTGCTGAAACTTTGCCAAAAGTGTGAGGTGAACTGGGAACCCCTATCTCAAATAATTTGTAAGGGAATCCCGTAACCGCACAATCTCCTCAAATAAATCTGTGTACTGTGGTGCGCGATACGTAGTCTAGACCGGTAAGAAATGGGCTGACTTTGTAAGCCGATCAACAATCACCCAAATAGAATCATACCCTTCTCGAGTTTTCGGTAGACCAGTAACGAAATCCATATGAATCGCCTCCCACTTCCACGGGACTCCAATGTCTCAAGTAATCCGCTGTTTTTGATGTTCACTTTTCACCACGACATATAAGACACCTTCAGACAAACTCCGTAACGTCTTTCTTCATTCCGTCCCACCAGTAATTTGCCTTGAGGTCCTGATACATTTTTGTTGACCCTGGATGAATGGAATATCTTGTGTTGTGACCCTCATCTAAGATCTTCCTCCTTAGATCCTTTACTTTAGGAACACATAACCTACCATTATACCGGGCGGTTCCGCCATTATCTCCCAATGTAAATCGTGAAGGTCTTCCCTGTTGATCTTCTCTAAATCCAACAAACTCCGTATCCTCAAACCGACTTTCTTTATTTCGAAGCTAAGGCATCATGAGGTATCATGTACCACCACCATACCTTCACCGATCTCGCTAAGCTAACCCCGAGGTTTCCCAATCTTTGTACCTCACGAACAATACCTCTTTGTATTGCCAAATGGGCTGTCGCCATTGATCTCCTATCGAGTGCATCACCACCACGCTGGCTTTCCTGTGATGGTAAAGAATACTAAGGTCATAATCCTTAAGCAACTCTAACCATCTTCTTTGTCGGAGATTCAGATCCTACTCTGTGGTTATGTACTGCAAACTCTTATGATCTGTAAATATGTCCACATGCACACCATACAAATAATGTCTCCATATTCGTAAGGCAAACACCACCGCAGCCTAATTCCAAGTCATGAGTTGGATAATTCTTCTCATGTATCTTCAATCGTCTAGATGCATACGCAATAACCTTTCCAAATCGCATCAAGACACATCCTAACCCAACTCGAGGCATCGCAATAGATCGTGAACCCTTCTTGTCCCGATGGTAAGGTTAGGATCGTGCGAGAGTCAACAATTCCTTCAGCTTCAAAACTTGCTTCACATGCTTCGACCATCGATACTTAACCGCTTTTGAGTCAATCGGTCAAAGGAGCAGAAGACTAGAAAACCTTTTACGAATCTTCTATAATACCCACCAAACCCAAGAAACTTCTAACCTCATTGAGTGGTCGGTTTGGCCGCTTCATCGCTTCTATCTTACGGGGTCTACCATAATTCCATCCTCGACACAACATGGCCCAAAAAGGTTACCTTTTCCAACCAAAATTCACACTTTGAAAATTTAGCATATAGTTTCTCCTGCTTTCAAGACTTCAAGCACTACACTCGGATGCTCTTCATGTTCTTCAACACTCATCAGTAAATTAGGATATCATCTATGAACACAATCACGAACAAATCTAGGAATGGTTTGAAGATTCTGCTCATTAAATCCATAAAAGTCGCTGGGGCATTGTTAACCCAAAAGACATGACCAAGAACTCATAATGGCCGTGACGGGTTCTAAAGGTTGTTTCGATATATCATCCGGATTTATTTTCACCGTGATATCCCGAACGAAGATCAATCTTGGAAAAATAGCTAGCTCCCGAAGTTGGTCAAAAGATCATCGATTCTTGGTAATGGGTAATCGGTTCTTGATTGTGACCTTATTGAGTCACGATAATCGATGCACATTCTGAGCGATCCGTCTTTCTTTTCACAAACAGATCGTGCACCCCAAGGGAAACACTAGGCCTTATAAAGCCTTTATCCGTAAGATCCTTCAATTGTTCTTTTAACTCCTCAATTCACCGGGCCATTCGATATGGAGGAATAGAAATAGGTCTTGTACCTAATTAACTCTATGGCAAACTCCACTTCTATCCGGAGGAAGGCATGGAAGATCTTCAGAAAACCTCCGAAAATTTGAACAATAGAACATCATTTCACGTGGGATTCTTTTTGGGTATCCACTATATTAGCCGATATGCATACTCCACTCTGTGACTTCTCAATAACTTTTGAGCCCCAAGGTAGGAAATAAACCGACTGAGGATATTCCAACCCTACCCTTATAACAACTTCGTTCTCCGAAAGTTAATCTCACTATCTTTCGTCGACAATCCAACATGGCATAACATGCCGACAACCAATCCATACCCAAAATGACGTCAAGTCTACCATATCAAGTAGTACTAGGTTCACCATTGTTCCCGCCATTCACTTTTAATGGAAAATTATTTACCACCCGAGAGGCCCAAATCGAGGCCCCATCGTGTCATAACCTCAACAGTTCACTTAAATAAGAAGGTTCTACATGTAAATTCTTAGCAAAGCTCATTGACACATATGAAAATGTAGAGCCGGATCGATAATACAAATGCAGGAATACTCGAGACTAGCAAAATACCGTGACCACCGCATTAGATGCTTCGCCTCATTCCTCCGGGGCAAAGCGTGAGCCGATTAATTGTTGGGTTGTTGACCTCCCCGACTCGGCGGGGTTGGTTTCACTGATTTCCACAGAGCGGTGTGGTTGCTTCGACCTCCCCGAATATATTGAGTTTGGGTCCTCTTCGCAATCTCGCATAGTGGCCCGACTCCACGATTATAACATGTCTTCGTTAAGAGCCGACATTCTCCAGTGTGTTTTCTTTGACAAATCTTACAAATCGGTTTGTCGCCTCCTGTGTTAGGGTGGCCTTGTCCTTGCTACCTTGGTAATTAGACCAACTGTGTCCCTTAGGCTTGAAATAAGACTGACCCACAGATTGGTTCGGTCCTGAAGATCCCTTACTAAACTCCTGCTTCTGATTTTGACTCTGGTTAAATGATCCTGACGTCCGAAATCTCTTCTGCGAATATTCTCTTTTTGCTTTAGCGAAACCTTCTACCCTCAAAGCCATATCGACAATCTGAAGATAAGTTCGATCGTTGGCTAACGCCACCACCTTCTCTGCTATGTTCGGATTAAACCTCTACAAATCGCTGACTCTATCCATTTCTCGTAGGACGACATGTGTGTCAGATGTCGATAACCTCACGAACTGTGTATCATATTCTTGTACACTGCGTCACCTTGCTTCAATTGTTCAAACTCCCGTCTGAGCGCATCCTTGCGCGTATTAGGCATAAACTTCTCAATGAATGCCGCTCTGAACCCTCCCCAAGTCATTGGTGGTGACATCGGGGGACGATTTTTCCTAAAATTCCTCCACCACACCCCTGCATCATCCACTAGTCATGCGCTACCAAGTTGGCGCCTGCCTCCACGCATCCCAATGTGAACATTAAGTCTTCAACTTCATCGAGAATACCATCGGCCGGCCTGGGGTCCTTCCCCGAGTACGATGGTTCTCTTCTCCTCATAAAATTTGCCCATGCCTATCGTGCATCGCTGGGATTCTACACTCCGTGATGTGTGCGATGCACCGGTCTCTGGGCCGTCTGGTTCTGGTTCGAGGCTATGACAGAGACACTAGGTGCGGGCGGAACTGCAGCTGTCATTAACTCTATGAGTCTATCTAATTTTTGTCCCACCGTTTCTTGGGCCATTTGACTCTCGTTCTCTCCAACATTTTCTCCGCTCCCTTCAGACATCACTACGTCAACTGGAGGTACATGAGCTTCGTGATGAACCTCCTCTTGAGCCCCCGGGATTTGTGAATTCACCATTTTCTGTGAAGACCACCCACGTTTTAGAAGACGGAATGTCTACTCTAGCTCTTAAAATTTTCTTATAGTTCATAAGCATGCAACACCACAATATGCCAACAAGAAAAATAATTTAATAAAACATATCCTTTCTTTCTTGTATTCATAGCACTTCATTCATCATATTTTAAAATAACAATGTCATGACTACAATACATCACATCAGGTCAACTCAGCCATTGTGCAACCCGCTATAGCCCTTGTACTGGAACAGACACGTACTATCACGCATTCTAAAGGGCTTAACCGCATGATTCGTCTATTCTGCAGGTTGGCATTCAACTCCCTGTGAACCTTCCTTTTTGCTTCTCTTTCCATATAGTTCATTTTATACCTTACTCCTCTTACATGATGCAGAAATTGGTGCAATGAATTTTCTGTAATATCTTCTCTTAGCATCCTTGCCTTTCTGAATGCGGAATGAAACTTTTCTGGGACGGAATTGACTATTATCTGTAGTATGACTCCAATTGGAAAGTTGAAGAAGGTCGGGTCGTATGAACGCCTTTTCCTTCTAGTCCTAAGCAAATATGTACATAGTACGATTGCGTCATCAATGTACTCATCAAAATCACCTTCTGAGTCCATCTTACGACGCATGAACTCCCTCTGAGCTCTCATTTCCTTTGCCTGTTCCATGAGTACTTCCCTTTTTGTTGGAACTCGCCTTATAATCGCCATCTACACAAATCATATTAGTCAGTATAACGTTGTACAATCCCCTTTTCTAACCCGTGTGAAGGAGGTAGTACGAGAAATCAAGTCTTTAAAAAGACTCAAGGTAGGCACGAGAAGAGTACGAAAGAAGGGAAACTTTAGGATGTTATTCCGTTCACTTATTACTAAGGTGGCGCGCACACCGTCGCAATAAGTAACCGTTCAAACACCCAACTCGAAGAAAACTTCCTAGAATCTCTTAACCTGGTGTAGCTTTGATACCAACTTGTCACGCCCCAAATTTTCCTAAGTCTTTACTTAGGGCGTGATGGCACCTGGACAATAATTTCCCACCAGGAGCACCATTTAATTCTCTTTATTTAGAAATTTGAACTTATATTCAAATACGGAGCGATTAATAAAAATAACAATAAAGAAATATGTTTATGACTTTATATGAAAAAAACATAACGCGAGCCCATGCTCGTGCAAATATTGTTTCTACATAGACATACTGACAAAGATTATTCTAAGTTGGAAGGGAGATCATTCCACACGGGCATATTCCGAGACATTGAACCGACATTACGAACTCGACGAGTACCAAGCCCAAACAATGGACTTGGTATGAAAAGAGGTCACGGACGATCGCTAGCCTCGACGTGGAGCCTTTCCTCTATCACCCTTTCGAAACATGTTAAATAAAGAGTCACCCTACCATCCAATGAGTGAGAACCTTACCCTGCAATTCAAAGTAACACCACAATATTCCAAGTGCAATCACATTATAACGTAATAAGCATATTGCAAAAACATATCAGGTTACAACATCTTTAAATATGCAACAACTCCTCATAGGAAATTCTTGGTTTAACTAACCCTTCATTTTATCTCGTATTATACGTTAAGACATTCCCCTGCATTTCCACATGTTTATTACATTTATATATTTGTGAACGCGTATTCACTTTTCATATTTATATATAGGTGAACATGTATTCATCTTTCATATTTGTTGCGGCGTGCAACCCGATCCATTATGTTTACGTATTTGTGAACACGTATTCACTTTACGTTTTGTTGCGGCGTGCAACCCGATATATTATGTTTACGTATTTGTGAATGTGTATTCACTTTACGTTTTGTTGCGGCGTGCAACCCGATCCATTATATTTACGTATTTGTGAACATATATTCACTTTACGTTTTGTTGCGGCGTGCAACCCGATCCATTATGTTTACGTATTTGTGAACGCGTATTCACTTTACGTTTTGTTGCGGCGTGCAACCCGATCCATTATATCTTTATATATTTATGTGAACACGTATTCACTTTTCATATTTTTCAGAAGATCAAATAAATACTATTCTCTTTTCTAACATTCTGTCATTCATACTTGTAACGATTATAACTTTTTAACCATAACTCCAACTAAGGTGTTTCTCAAGCGGAAACTAAGGTAAGACGGGGATCTTTCACTGTACCAAATTTCATTTAAAACTACTTTGGGTAACTAACACAAATTTATCCTCAAAACAGCCACATGAAATTTATTTCGGCAGAATATTTATTAAACAACACCCAATCTTAGAATAGTCATAACTCCTAATCTGTAAACCCGTTCAAGCCCCATAAAATCTCAAAACGACGAGAACAGAGAGCTACACGTCTCCATGTGAACCATTCATTCATATTCTGTACCATTTGGTACAGTTTTACACTTTTATTCGCTGCTCTCCCTGGATCTCGATAGATCCGAGGCAGAAACTTTAAACAGTGATAACTCTCAATCCGTAAGTCGGATAGACCCCCGTAAGGTCTCAAAATGTCCACAACAAAGAGATCTAGAACTTTCATTTAGCAACAATTTTCATATTCCCCACAGATTAGTACATTTTTACGTTTCAACGTCCTGCCCTTCTGGATTCCGACGAATCCGAGGCAGCAACTTCAAACTACAATAACTCTCAACTCGTAAGTCCGTTTTAATAAATATTTATATATATCTGTCTGTAACAGAGATATTTACAACCATGTAAATTTTCATATAATTCTAATAAGTAAAACTCAATAAAAACAGTCCGTAATTATGCCTTTCCGAATTTTGATCAAATCTAAGGCAGGAACTTTGAACTATGATAACTTTCAAACCGTACGTCCATTTTACCTCATTTTTGGTTCTATATGATCATATTAGAGAGGTGTATAATTCCTCCGAATTGCATCAAATTCTAACAATTATAACTCAGTGAGAACAGTTCGTAAAGTTCATGACGCAACTAGTTGTCTAAACAATCAAAAGTTCAATATTTCTTTTCAACACTCAATTCTTATTCTAACATGTATTGAACTAAAAATAAAGGATGTTACCAAGAATTTCTGAGTGAGAAAACTCACCTTGTAAGTGTGAAAAAAAAGATTATCGGTTGCTACAAGTGATCCTTGCTCCTTAGTGTTCCCTAATTTTCTTGTTCTCCTTCCTTGATATCTTCTTGATTTTTTTTCCCCTCTTGTTCACTTGATTATTTTCCTGATTTTCTAATCTTTGTGGTATGCACTTTTTTTTGTGTATAAGTATAATGTATAAGTGTAGATGGTTGTATAACTTATGGGAGATAGAAGGCCAAGGGTGGAGGGCATTAAAATGGGTTTGGGTTAAGGAGGGGTGGACGTGCATATCTCTGCATGCATCTTTATTTATTTTATTTTTTTTTCCTTTTGTTTCTTTTTTTTGTTTTTGTTTTTGTTTTCTTATTTTCATTTTATCTATCTATTTTATCCAACTTTAACACTAACTCTATCCCATGCAATTTATTCTTTGTTTTCTTCTATATATATATATATATATATGTATATATATATATTTATTAACCCAACCACAACTATATATTATTATTATTATTTTTTTTCCGGATTTTACAGTGCATAGGAAAGAACGAGTAATAATCAGTATGGGTGGACTTTGTGGTAAACCATAGATTCTTTTGGTACCTCTCACGCACACCTGTAATGACATTCTTGCATGCTTCTAAGATAAGAACGAAACCAACCTCATCGTTTCATGTGCATTGTGTGGTGAGTTTTAGAATCAGTTCAATTGCATTGCATTGTGATCTAGAACTTGTCCCGCGTGTTTGTTGAGGCGAAATCCTGAGTAACACTTGGTGTGGGAAATGATCGTAGGCTTTCTTTGACCCGTTTGAGCCTTTCTCAGCCTACCAAATAACATTATCCGTAGTACACCCCAATTGAGCCTAAAGCCTATTCTTTTGACAACCGCATATTACACCTATACCATTTCTAAGTGCGTACGCACTATCCCTCTCTTGGCCCGACCTCCTTGAGCGCTTTGGAAATGTGCAAGTGGCTGACGAAATTCTGCGTCGAAGTTTGCAAAGACAAAAGTTGTCAAAGTCCCAAAAGGGAAAAGAAAACACAAATGACGACTTCACAAAAGAAGAAATCAAAAGTCCCGACATTATAAACAAAAATGAATGAAATGAGAGAATAACTTTGGAAAAGCGGGCTCCAAACGAAAGATTCAAAAGGAAGTCAGTACAGAAAAATGGGACAAAAAAAAAAGAAAAAAAAAGGAGAAAGCAGATCAGCATTAAAGCACACAAATATCAAGCACGGACGTAGTCCAACGCTCGAGAAAGGATTAGTCACTTTTTACCCAAATGACATCCATCCCTTCCCCCTAACCAACATTACAAACCCGTAACAAGCCCTACATGATCTTATACCGAGGGTTCTCACATTAGTGGATACTTACATGACGGCCAAGCCTATGGTATCACAATTGCATGCATTGAACATCTTTTTGAGTGTGAGCGTACTTCTCTAAATGTCCCAAAATTCAAAATCTCGAATATATGAGAAATGGGACTTTCTTTCAAATGAGGGCATTTGAAGCGTGAGATTACGTGTAGTTCAAAACCTTGCCGCAAGCAGTGTGTCGATACTTAGGTGTCTGAGGTACCATTTGAAACTATAGGAATTACCCAGAAGTCAGTTTTGGTTAGACTGGAAGTGAATAACCGAATTCCTAAGCACAATACTAATTGTTGATATCAACTGAAGTCAGAACGTGATGTTGTCTTTCCACTTTTAAAAAAAAAATGCATATAAAATAATCATTTTTTGCATCATGAACTACGTCTTGACCTGATTCCCTCGACGGGATACGTAGGCGGCCACATTGGCTTCGGTCCACATTGTTTGAAAATTCATAAAAATCTTTATTCTTTGCATCACGAACTACGTCTTGACCTGATTCCTTCAGCGGGATACGTAGGCGGCCACATTGGTTTCGGTCTCATTCTTTTAAATTGTACAGTCATTCTTGCATCACGAACTACGTCTTGACCTGATTCCCTCAGCGGGATACGTAGGCGGCCTAAGTCGGCTTCGGTCACACCATTAGAAATCTTCTCATTAGCTCCCGCGCGACAAAATGCATTTGATTATTCCGAAAGGAGATATGAGCAATTTCCGCCAGGGTTAAGTCCGTGCAGGAGCTACATCAGCATCAACAACATTCAGCCAGCATTCACAACATTCAGCGAGCCCGCGCAGAGCATTCAGCAAGCATTCACAACATTCAACACGTACGTGCAAGGACGAAATCTCAGCATTTGCAGCATCACATCAATACAACCGCCATCACGTTTTAAAGGATCTTCATATCAGCAAAGGCGGGAGCACAACAAAGCCCATGCGGGTTATAAACACACAACGTCTATGCAATGATGTTATCTCAACCCGGGCGAGTCACAAAGCAGGTACGTCCATAAAATGACATCATTTCATTGCAAGCCTACGCAACGGCTTCATCTATGTTTCGTCTATACAACGATGAACATCTGCATCGCGTCTATGCAACGACGCCATTTCATGTAAGCCTATGCAACGGTTTCATCCATGTTTCGTTCATACAAGACGACAACGCCCATATAAGGCGTCATTTGCATTTCGTCCATACAAGACGAGAACGCCCATACAAGGCAACATTTGCATTTCGTCCATACAAGACGACAACGCCCATACAAGGCGTCATTTGCATTTCGTCCATACAAGACGACAACGCCCATACAAGGCGTCATTTGCATTTCGTCCATACAAGACGACAACGCCCATACAAGGCGTCAAGACAACATTTGCATTTCGTCCATACAAGACGATAACGCCCATACAAGGCGTCATTTGCATTTCGTCCATACAAGACGACAACGCTCATACAAGGCAACTTCTGCATTTCGTCCATACAAGACGACAACGCCCATACAAGACGTCATTTGCATTTCGTCCATACAAGACGACAACGCTCATACAAGGCAACATTTGCATTTCGTCCATACAAGACGACAACGCCCATACAAGGCAACATTTGCATTTCGTCCATACAAGACGATAACGCCCACACAAGGCGTCATTTGCATTTCGTCCATACAAGACAATAACGCCCACACAAGGCGTCATTTGCATTTCGTCCATACAAGACGAGAACGCCCACACAAGGCAACTTTTGCATTTCGTTCATACAAGACGACAACGCACATACAAGGCGTCATTTGCATTTCGTCCATACAAGACGAAAACACCCATACAATGCGTCATTTGCATTTCGTCCATACAAGACGACAACGCCCATACAAGGCGTCATTTGCATTTCGTCCATACAAGACGACAACGCCCACACAAGGCGTCATCTGCATCTCGCCTATACAAGACGGCGTATCATCACATCACTTCATCAACATCTACAAACACCATGTCTTTTTCAGCACCACATCACCTGCAACCCAGTGTCAATCATACTTCGACACTGGGACAAATTTTGAATTTTGCGTCTGCGTGCTTTTATTTTCTAGCATTGCAGCAACCCAGTGTTCTCATAATTCGACACTGGGACAAATTTTAAACCTGCATCAGCTTTGTCTTTTATCTTGGCATCACAACGACCCAGTGTCGGTTTTTGCCCATTCTTTTCTTGATCCTTGTTTTAATTCTGACGATGGGAACAAAATTGGCTACAAGTCAACGTCTTTATCCGAAAACTCTTTCATCGTCTTCGGTCAAAGAGGGACAACTGTTGACACCCAATTTTGACCAATCTTTTAGTCATTTCTTGCAATTTTAAGCATTTTAGGACACCGCATTTTTATCACCATTTTTGACATTTTTGTATATTTTTTACCTAACATTCTATGTTGTTTTATTTTTTGTAAATTGACATCATGTTTTTACTTTAATTAGGTATTAAACATTTTTTAAATATTATGTTATTATTGTTGCACGATCATTTTACTTTTACTAATTTTGTATCTATTTAAATAATTAATTGACATCCCGTCTTTACTTTTAATTAGACATTAAATATTTGCAAAATATTGTATTTTATTATTATTGCATCAACATTTGCATTTTTATAATTTTGCATCTTTTTAAATAATTTTTCTTTTTAATAATTAACTCGTTTTGCATTTCATCAAACCATCCAAATTAAGGCAATAACTGACCAGTCAATCCTAAAACCGAAGCCCAAACCGAGGCCCAAAAAAATGAAGCCCAGTACACCTTTCATCTTTTCCCTCCAATACCCAATACCCAATACCAATACCCAAAACCCAAACCCTAAACTTAATCCCACACTATAAATAAAAACCTTACCCCCCTTTTAAAATTCCTACTCAGCCGCCCATAACAAAAGCAGCCCTCTCCCTCACCTCAGCACCCCTCTCTCAAACCCTTCAGCCATCAGAACCTAAACTCACCCCAGCCGCCCAAAACTCACCCCCAGCCGCATAAACCTAAGCCCTATAATATCAGCAACACCCTTTCATCCGTCGACCCCTATCTTTAAACCTAAGGGGCAGCCGCAACACAGCCTCCTCCCCATTCATTTTTTTTCCCTCTCTCTAATCCCTCACCTTTTCTCCGTGCAACTCCCGTCGCCGCCGCCCATTCCCCAGATCCGGTGAACCCCCTCTAAACCCCTACAGCCGTCCAGAACCCCCCAGCCGTCTAAACCTCACCACCATCTCCATTCCCTAACCCTAAAATCCCTTCCAGTCGCACACTCATCTTCTCAACTCCAGCGACCTCGGTTTTATTTTGTTTCGAGATTTTTTATGTTTTGGTTGTTTGTTGGGATCGATTTCACGAGTTTATCATATGGCCGGAGTTTAAAAAACTCCGGCGAATCTTGTTTTGTTTCTGAGATCCGTGGCTTGCTTTGGGTTATTGGACTTTTTTTTTTGCGTTTTATGGTTCTTGCCGGAGTTCTAAAACTCCGGCGATCTTGATTGCTTTATTTTCGGATATCTGTGCTTGATTTGGTTTAACCGGACTGATTTTCTGAGTTGTTGTATATAACTGGAATATAAAATTTCCGGCGACCTCTGTGGTTAATCGGGTGATTTGGATTTTCTCTTTGTCCGGCGTAAATTAAATATTCCGGCGATCTTTATTGGCTCACTGTTTGGGGAGTTTGTTGGATTTCTGTCGAACTGTGCTGATTGTGTTTATTCTCGGGATGACATTGACATTTTACCCCTTTGTTTATTTTGTTTAAACTGGTTGGAACAGATTATGATTGCAAAAACGAACGTATTGCTACACTCGAATATGGTATTTTACTGATTTTGAACAGATACTGCGCATTTGGCCAATGAAAAAGTTATCCGTCGATTTTGTACGCCTCCACAATTGCAAAGACGAAAAATAAAATAAATGAAGCTTTCTGGGCAATGATTATTTCTTCCACTTACATCAGATAACCAACATGTGCAGGCAAGGCGAATTCTCGCAGCCGCACTTGTTTAGGCTGTCCTACTTTAATTTTATATATATATGAGCCCTCCGTGTTTAAAACTATTACTGTTTTGGCGCGGATACGAAGGTTTTATCTATTTTATTGTTTTCTAGCAATATTGGCCGATGAAGGAATCTCCGTCTGATTTCCAAGGCCTTTCCTGTACAAAGACGGATTTATTTGTGTCTTTACTTATTAATTCTTGTTATTGTTTTTTAAAATTATTTATTCTATTACTAACACTTTTACTAAGTGTTTATGCAGGTATCCGGAGATCATCTTGTGCAGAAAGCCTAAAAAGGGCTAAAACATATCCCGGAGTTTTATCTTATGTCACCTTTAATTTTAGTTTTTATTATTCTGTGTTGCATTTTATTTTAATTGTAAATTATGTAAAAATGCTTAGAATAGGTAGAATAAAAGCCAATACATAATTAATCTAGGTTTGAACGGATAACCGCAAGTTAGCGGATCTTAAAGGATGTCTAACCCCTTCCCTTTAGGATAATAAAGAACCCTGATCCAGAATCTCACATAGCTTAATTTCACAGACCATTAAATGGAGATCATTTATAGCATTTTTATGCTATTTAATAAGTGTCCTAATTCACTATAATAATTAGGTGGAGACTCCTTAAAATAAATTTAGGAATCATACCATACGTAGTACTCCCGTTTCGACTACGGTTAAAATGGGGTGTTACATCAATCACTTAGCACAATTGTATATTATACAATAATATATTATTAATGATAATCATGGGTCTATTTGTCTAAACTGTACAATCTATTTCAATGTCAAACAGTCCCTAAACATTTCTGATTCTGAAATTCTGATTTTCAGGATTTCTGTGAACTTTTAAAATTTATAGTTTAGTCCTTTAAGAATTTAAAAATTCAATTCTGAACTCCTATAAATTCAGAAAATACAATTTCAAAACTCAGAAAACATTTTCAAGTTTCTGGGACCTGTTTGCAATTTTCAGAACCTAAAATCAACTTTCAGAAAACTTTTTTTAATTACAGATTTGCCCGAAAGGACCAAATCTGTTCGATTCAAAACTTTATTTTCAGAAACTGAAATTTCTAAAACTTCAGATTTAGAATCTGAAACTTTTAAACCTTTGTTTCTGATTTTCGATTTTTTTTAAAATTAATCGTCGGCACCGCGGTTCCAACTAGTGGCACCGCGGTGCCTTCGAGGCAATAAGTCACTGGTTCTACAAAATTAATTTGCACCGCGGTTTCGTAATCACCATCACAGGCACCGCGGTCCTAACAAGTGGCACCGCGGTGCCTCGAAGGCAAAATTTTCGAAAATTAATTTTAAGCTTCTGGATGAACAGCACCGCGACTCCCATGAACAGGACCGTTGTGCCTCTGGCTTCATCTGGGCAGCACCGCAGTGCTCCATCATGGAACCGCGGTGTCGCCGCCAAAACTCTAGCAGGCACCGCGGTGCTCCATCGTGGAACCGCGGTGCCTTATCCCCAGAAACACAAAACTGAAATTTTCGAACCCCTAAAACTGGTTTAGGGCCAGGTATATCACTTATATAACCATCACCATTAAAACAAAATGTTCATCGACCATCAAATCCAATTTTCTTCTCGTCCTTCATTTCAATGCACCATTCTTTAAGCTGGATAACGCATATCAACTTAGAAGAGTTATTTATTGGATTGATTTTCTCGATTACATAATCGTTTTAACAGATTAGGGCACAAGGACCATGTGTTCTAAGAATTTAGGATTTTAAAGCTTTTAAATAGATAAAATATAGATCTACACAAATCATAACTCATATTATCATTATATCATTACAAATCACACGAAACAACACAGGCTCTGATACCACTATAGGTGTTTACGTCGGGTTGGTACACGCAGCGAAATTTAAAAATTTATGTTTCAAACCTGAAGACGGTCGAATTGTAGTATGATATGTAATGAAAAATACAAACACAAAGTATAATGTAAAACTTCGATGAAAGACTTACATTCTCGAAGCAATCAGCCAAGCAGTTGAATCTATTGGAACTTTATGTATTCCGAGGGTGCACACGCAAACATCCCTCGATTTGTAAGTTCTGAAACTATGATGTAATTTGCGAAGTCAGGAATGGTAGGGATTCTGACAGAGCTTTAGAAGAGATATACCTCTCTTAGGTTTGGTGTATTTGGAATGGGATGTAAGCCCTCTATTTATAGTTGCAAACAGAGGCTTTAGGGTTTACGGGCGGTACAACAAAACTCGGATGACTAAAATTCGCATCGCCAAATCGGCTAGGCACCGCGGCCCAAAGTAAGTGGCACCGCGGTGCCTGTGCATGTTTTCGGAATCGCAGTCCTAAATTAAAGGCATCGCGGTCCTGTCCCTATTTCTAGCCTTTTCCCATTTCTATTGTCCTGATCATCAACCGAGTATAGGTATAATCTCTTTCTAATTATATCCTTCAATCGACGGAATATTTGACTTAGTGTTACCCTTCAGGCCTTTACATATCGTCACTAACTACATTAGGATCTTCACGGAACTCCTACACTGCGCCGGAAGACGAACACAATATGTAAAGTTTAGCTACACAAAATATGTGAACTGAACCTATATGTGAGAAGATAAAATCCTTTCATTCATGACACACTCAATCAAGCTTAGGATCTGTCAAGTGTCTATCCAAATGGCTTGATTATTATAACTCATCTATATTAGTTGACAACAGGACCATGTCACGCATACGCCCATCAGATCGCCAATGACTTAGTCAATCTAATACCATATGAGTATCTGAGTGTTCACTCGAATATATATTCAAGGAATGAATCCTAATCTTGGCTCACATACCACCTTTAATCTACTTCCTAATGCACCCAAAACAAGTCGCGTCTCAACCTATAAGGCATTTGAGCTTAGGACAAGATCAAAGTACATCACTCCATAAACAAGGTGATATTGACCTCAAGTCTGGGGACTTTTATCTCCCACATGCCGATGACATTATATACATATAACAAATAGTGTATCAGCAAGGTATATCAATACTTCAACAAGTATCCATGTGTCCATCACGAGTTGTCATAACTCGTAGCAAGTGAGACATACTACATACCCTAAGGATATGATGCAGACCACATGTCGATGTATCGCATATCATCGATATCCCAATCTCGATGATCATTAGTCGAGGTAATTCAAGAGTTACGTTATAACATTAATTCTCACATCATCAATAAACACGTAAACTCTAGGGATGCATTTATGGAATATTATAAACAATCAATTAATAATTCAACAAATGCAAATGTCATAATATTAATCATCATTAATATAAATACAAATGTGCATAAAGTACATTGTGTCCTAATACAAATTATCTCTAGGACATACATATACTTTCAACTATTCACAATTATCTCTAGGACATACATATACTTTCAACTATCCACCACAAAACTCGTTGGTGGCACAAGAATGTAGATTGCAAAGGAAAAGAAAAAGTAAATGGTGCTGCTGATTAATTCTAATTAACTGAGGTGGCAGTTAGAATCCAATGATTTTAGTCCATCTTCAACCATTTAATCAAAAGATCTTACTTTTTTTTCGTCTCAATTTATATGATTAGTTTGACTGAATATATAGTTTAAGAAATAAAAAAAATATTTTTGAATCTTGTGATCTAAAATAAGTCAAAAGATATTTATGTGATTATACATTATTTCGTTAAGCGTAAAAAATAAAATTTAAAATTAAATTATTATCAAATAAAAAAATGTGTCATTTTGTTTGAAACTAACTAAAAAAAAAATTGTGTCATATAAATTGGGAAAAGGTCTTCCTCTTCCATGTTCACAGTTCCACTCTCACCTCAAAAATTCAAAAAATAAAAAGTACCAAGTAGCTTGGGTTGTGGTTTGTAGAGAGAAAATTAAACTGTTTTGTAAACCTTCAAAGAATGAACTTTTGTCACATGGCCGGTCAGTGCTTGCTTACTCAAGTATGTTAGCAAATGTGATTGCTTATGAGTGCTAATTTTATACAGTACATTCATGTGCCGAAGTGGATGTTACCATGTCAACTCTGCCTCCACAGTCCACTTAAAGCACAAACGACAAGTTGAAGGAAAGAAAAAGAAAGGCAGGTTTAGCATATGTTTCTAGCTTATGGTGTCACACAACTATCATTTTGTAGGGCCAACAATAGTTCTCGCATGCAATCACGAATGATTAGCTATGAAAAACAAAGAGCATATAATTCATTCAAGAAAGGCCTAAAAACACAGACAAAGTATTCTGTAACTGAAGTGGTCCAAGTCACGTATTTATACACATGAGAGTTTCGAAGCCATTGTACAATGAGGATAACTGAAGAGCTAGGGGATAAAGAAGAATCGCTTCAAGCTATATAAACTGATTTAGGCAATGATAACAGTAGCAACCGATCGTGGAAGTTAGAGTTTATAGTAAATCAACCATCATATGGTTTTGTGGATTTGTTAGATTTCCTCTTTAATACAACAATCCAGGTAATCACTTCCAGCAATAGGGCGATTACTCCTAACACCACTAGTATGCCAATGTATGCAGATGTCCACTTTGTCGCTGGATCTAGTATGTCGAGACCTTTGAATACATTAATCAAGCTGAGGATTAGCATAGTATAACCAACTCCGTGATGGTAGATATTCCAGTAAAATCTGTACTTATGGTCCTTCTTTGGCCTCAATAACAAGGCAAAAACCTACAGACAAACGCAAGATCAGCATATTCTCATAGAAATCTACTTTTGCCTATCTAAGGCGCATAAAACAAGTTTTTAGGTAAAGCTTAGGTTCAATAACATAAATGACATAATGAATAGCTAAAGGTAATGATTCGGATCTCAGGAACACAGAAGCAATTTTACCTGCAGTGTTGCAAGACAGAACAGCGCAATCCCGATATTACGATGGACATCATATGTGATACCCTTTGATTCACTTCCAAGCTTAAGACCAGTTGCCCAGCCAGCAACTCCAATAGCATAAGCAGAACATTGGCAGGAAACATGAAGATAAAACCATGCTGGATCTGCAGACTGGAAAGTTCTCAAGTACCTCGCGATGATGATCCCGATTGGAAACAGAATTCCCCAACTAATAGCATTAAGGATTCCATGGATCTGCAGTAATAGTTACAGAACTTTTTAAACACACTTCCAGGTAATGGATCCACCGTCAGCTAGTAATAACTGACTTTGTGCTAGTGATGATCCCCCCAAATATTTCACATAAAAGTCCAGAAATTGAAATGGAATAAGGGAGGTCTAAGATAAACTAACAGATGCTATATGAAATAAAGGGCAACCTAAACTAACCTGGTTTCTTATTCAAGTATACATAAAAATACGGTGTTTTCTCAAAAAATAAACCATTCTAGGTCCCCCTTAAGCCATATTTAGGCTTAGATTAACAACCATATTAGAGTCAGCAGGGTCTATAAGAACTCACATTTTTTCTCTTGACCCTTGAATTGCCAGAAGCACTGCTTTTGCTTTCTCCACTCAACAAATCAAGGGTACCTTTGGAGTTCAAATTAGCTGGCTGAAAATCATGTTTTGCAGGAAAACCATTGGTAACAGAGGGTCCGACCTGCCACACATGATTCAACGTCGTTTTACCCTTTTCCGGCAGCACAACCGTCGCAAATAACCGCATCAACCCACCGGAGAATTCCGCCGCAGCCTCTTTAACATCGAACCACAATTTCGATGACTCCTTAATGGAACTATAACTCGAAATATCATACGTCTTAACAACCATCTCCCCTTTGTGATTCTTGAATGCCAATAAAGTTTGGGCCCCAACCATACCTGCACCGTTGGGATTAATAGCCCACGCAATCCATCCGTCAGGTTTGTCTGGAGGTGCAATAAATGCGAAGGAAAGAGTGGAATTGTCGGCATCATATGTCCAATGAAGGAATGATTTGAGTTCCGGAAGATCGCTACAACGAGAGTAAACCTTGTTGTTGGTGAATTTCTGGGACGAACATGTTTGGGAAAGTGAAGGGGAGATTAATAAAGAAGAAATCACAAGGAAAATGGCAAAGGTGATGACCGGCGACGACGACGACGACATCGGGGCCGGAGATGCAGGGGAATCTGTAACGACAGGATTCCGGCGAATGTGGGAAATATATGTGAGAGAGTTAGCTGGGAGAGAATGGGAACCTCATAATTTGGAAGGTTATAAATGTTTTTTTCCGGAATATAGTTTTCTAACCTATTATAACAACAACATATTCAAAATGGGTAGAGTAAAGTGTACCTCTAACTTGTTAGATAACAGTTGTTTTCGAAAAACCTTCGGTTCAAGATAAAACATACATACAAGCAAAACAAGTTTGTTTTCGAAAGACCCTTGAGTGCGATTCGTTTGAGATATTTCTATCTCCCTATCTATCTGAGATGTTTGGATTTTTCAAAACTTCATGGACATGCAAAAGAAAAATGTTATTCCCACTGGGATCAAGGCTGCTCCTATTTTGCTTGCCGCTACTACTGAAATCACTTTCTTTTCCTCTTGTTACCCTCGGCTCAAGACCATCTGTTGTTTCCGAATATGGTTTTTTAACCCTTTTAAGTGTAAAGTTTATAACCTTCTACTGATATGCTTTTAATTTCTTGTTAACTTTTGACAAAAAAAATTGCCATTTAAGGGAAGAGAGAGGGGTAATACAAGTTCAATTCACGTGATAAACTCCCGCTGATATAACTGTGCTAAAATTCGCGTGATTAAATTTATAGTATTTGATTTCCAATTTTAGCTTAAAAATTACCATATAAATTCGTGCGATTAAATTTATTGTTTGATTTCCATATTTACCATATAAATCCGTCTGATTAAATTTGTTATTTGATTCCTAATTTTAGCATAGATTTACCATATGAATCAATCTGATTAAATTTGTTAGTTGATTTCCACTTTTTGCATAGAAGTTACCAAAAAAATGGATATTTGTGGCCGTGTTTGTATTGATTCAGTAGATTGTATGGGGTAAAATTCATATTGTATAGCTGGACGAATTGTATTATGAAACATGACAAAGAGGATGAGTCAGATTCGATTCAACCATAAATATCCTCGAATGTTCTTGCATTGTACCAGATGCACTGTAAGGTCGTTAGTACCAGGAAGTAGGATATGAAAAGGCATATTTAACTATCAACGGTCAATCGTTACGGAAATGGGTTTACACCTCCCACAGGGCATTAATTGCATTAATAATCACCTTTATTATCTGTTATTAATGTAACATTAATATGAAATATTAATAGGGGCATAATTCATGGAATGTGTATCCTTGAGTCCAAGTATAAATAGACTCACTATTTTGTTGCAAAACATCGAAAAAAAGAGATATAATACACATTTGATACTTGCAATTTTTTTAATTCTTGTCTCAATTTAGCATTCTAATATTGCAATTAAGAGGTTTTCCCAGAGACTCTAGCTCAAAGCTACTCTAAGGCTCAAGCTATTTTAACTCTTTACTTTCAATTATATTATGTTCATATTAGTTTCAATAGCTAATTATCTTGCTATTTTGGTCACTTGAGATCCACGTGTCATTGATCATGTATACAAATTTAACTGTACCAATTTACGGGCAAACAATTTGACATCCACTGTGGGGCCTGGGCAATAGTGGTGTCACAAGTGACCCTATCTATTAATCTAACTCTTTTTAAATTCTGTTTTTCCTTAAGCATCAATCTTTAGGTATGACAGAAGTTAACGATAGCTGAAATCCCAGAAACGACTTTGGTAAAGAGAAACTCAGACCGGATGGCCTCCCAATCTGATATCCTGCAATAGTTGATCCATGACCCAGAACGTGGACGGTGCAACCTCTGCAGAGGGTCAGACCAGTAATCTATGAGCGACCAAGTTCCTGTTGAAGAGACCCCCGAGGAGGCGATGCAGATCATAAGGGCACAAAATCATGCAATGAGCGAAGAGTTGGATGAGATGAGGCCATTCATCGCCTCACTTTCGTCCAATCTGGCCGTTGGCGCTTCTACACCTAGAGTGACACCTTTAGCCCCCGACAAATGGCAATAATACTATTGTGTTGGCTTGACATAGGCAAGAAACAGAGATCCATCAGGAAGTGAATCAGCTCCAGGAGATCCATTCCAAAAGCATGTCTTACAATTTATGAAGGAAATAACATGCAAGGTGGAAAAGAAACCCCAAGAATGACAAAGAATTTTAGCGTCGGCTGGACTTAATCCCAGGGACTCCACCGGTCATAGAGGGGCCGGACGCAAAGAAGTACATTCAATTTGCGTACAAGTCTGAGGCCGCACCAGAGTTGATCTCGAAGAGATTAAAAATGGCAAGTGTTGATACCCTCAAATTACAACTAAGTTATGGCGTAAAGCGGACGTTGTCAAATATAGTAACCCAACAAGGTGGGAGTCGAATCCCACAAGATATGGTGAGAAAAACTTACTATCGTAGTGTATCACTTGACGTAGGTCTTTGTTCTAGTTCTGTAAAGGTTGTGTAATACTAACAACTATATTAAATTGATTTAAATTCAGATAATTAAAGAACTAAGATTGTGTCCCCGCTTAGGCTAGATGCTATGCTCTATGTATTAACGTGATATATTCTTTATGAATTTCTTATTGTATGCACTTAATCTCTATGTGACCTCCTAATATTTCTCAATAGTTAGAAGGTATTTATTTTCATGATTTTTCCAAATATAGAAGATTGCCATTAAGAACGATTAATTATGCCAAGTTAAACTCCTTATCTCTAAGTGAGTTTATTAAACGAGAGTTAACGTCCCGAGTCCTTGATAATTACTTCTACCAAACCCTACTAACTTTTTCAAGAAATGTAAAATTTATTGGCTTAGATTGATATTTGCAACATGAATGAATAAGAAGTAATTAAATACTAACAATCCATAATTCATATATTACTATTAAAAACATATTGCATAACACCCACCATTGGGTTCACAAACTTTGATAAAGGTTTAGCTAATCATAATATTGATGATAACAAAAAGAATTGAAATTGTCATTAAATTTACAAACGAAGAATCGAAGATGAAAATAATGGAACTTGTTCTTGAAACTCTTGAAATATGCTAAGTAACTGATGATAATCTCATAATAAAATCCTACAAAGTATTTATACAAGTCAAAAACTCGGAATAAAACTTGACATAACAACCCCTGCTCGCTAAATTCGATGGACCGTCAAATCATTGATGGTGGAATTTCAATGGTGCAACCGACGGTCCATCAAGTGTTTGATGGTACCGTCAACCTTCCTGTCTCTTAACCTTTACAAAACAGTGAGCATCATATGACCCCTGATAAGAACCGGTGAGAATCGATGGACCGTCAAATATTCGACGATCCGTAGAATCTCCAAACTGTGGATTTTTCTTCAGTTTCCTTGTTCTTGCTTTCCAATTGCTAATTACCTGGAACATAAACAAAGCACATCAAAAAAACACAAACTTACTTAAAACAAGTAAAACTTATAGTTAAAAAGAATCAAATGTATCGTAATTCCACAGCACATCAACACCCCCAACTTAAAGTCTTTGTTTGTCCTAAAGAAAGTAAAACAACACAAAATACTACACAAATGCTTAGATATCACACAATAAAAATGTCGACAGTGGTTTTGACAAGTAACTACCGGCACGTTGCTCGTACAAATGTGACTCCCTCATATCCACAATAATAAACAAGACGTATGACTCAAGACCGTTGTAACTAACAATGAAGCCTCAATCAATGACAACTAGTTATTATAGGAACTATTGTGCGCATGAATATCAACGTACAAGAAATCAATCACTTTACAAATCCTTATGCCCTCACGTAGACCAAAGAATGTCCCAACACACATATATACAAATAAATGAGATAGAAGACTATAAAGAAGAGAAAACACTCACACTCACAAAGATATTCTCAAGTTACACATGCGGATATCATATGATTGCCCTTATTTTCAGTACCCTCATCTTCAGATAGTTCCTGTAACGCCCCGAAACCCGGGCCCGTCACTGGTGCCTTACCCCGGGCACCCTAGTGATACATACATCAGAGAAAATCAGCGGAACATAAAACATGAGTCACTAAACAAGAGATATAGTAAATAAACAAAGCAACCAAAAGCTTTTCAAGATATACATAAAACACGAACAGTTTAATCCTTTTACAACCCCGCCACACAACAAGATTACATGCACTCTAAGATATATTAACAACTATGACGGACAGGGCTCGCCATACCCCGAATGTACAAGAACCTACAACTCAGTGGAAACATACCAAAGATAAGCCTCCAAGGAACGAGCTTTCCGACACGCCGAAGTGAGATCCTAAGCGGGGATCCACGATCGATGTACTCTACTGCGGATTTAACGCAGCCTCGGGCGAGGTCGATAACAGTACCAAGTATGAAATCACAACATCAGAAATGAAATCATAATAGCTTAAAAATGCAGGAGACATGTATGATAACCAAAAATACAGTACGCAACATAAAAGCAGTCAAGTCAGGGACTCACGCCCTCAAAGTCACCACTCAAATATAACTATGGGTCTCACGCCCACCACATCCATCATGTTCGCATCGGCCACATGCCCCGAATATCAGACGGCAGACATGTCCATGATGCAACAATAATAAGGCCGCACGCCACGTACCGAATCTCAGACGGTGTAGATACGCCATGTACCTCAATAACAATATATCGTGGTCAACCACGCCGCACGCCACATGCCCGAATATCAGACGGTGTAGACATCGCCCATGTTGCGGTAATAACCATATATCGGTAATCAACCCGGCGCACGGCCGCGTGCCGAATCTTTGCGTCGGTGTACGCCCATGTGACATCAACAACAAGACAATAATCAAAATGGAAACATACCCGGAATTCTCCATCACCGCCAAAGACGCCCAAGTAAGTTCTCAACAAGTCAACCTACCTACCGAGACGCCAGAATACGTAAATACCACACTTGCACAACCAAGGCTATCATCACAAGCATAGGCAAGTTTCACACAACTCAAAGTACTTTCATTTTATGCCAAAGTCTGGGTTTGTAACCCCAAAGTACTACATACGTTAAGTTCTTTTAAAAGAGATCCATTACTTTTATAAAAGTCACCCGATACCCGTAGTATTAGAATGACCAACCCACATTCCTTTTCAAAATCAAGTAACAACATTCTTTTCCTAAGTTCCAGTTTGCCTAGTTTCAATTACTCAAGCTTCTCATTTTCAAATGGTTTCATAGTTCATAAACTTAATCACTTGATTTCTTGTTAGAACAATTGAGTAATATATGTCTCACGTGAGAGTAGGTTATTCTTGTTTACAACATTCTTATTACAGCAGCCATGATCTAGAAAATGTAATATCATTTTGTCTCATCTTAGTTTCTATGCAGATGGAGGTTTCTACTGGTTTTAATACGATACATCATTTATTCAATACATTTTCCTTTATTAACGCTGCAGTTGGTGCTGTTTGCATACATTACGATTTCCAAATCAAGAAACATTATCCCTTTAAATAAAACCAAGTACTCATTACTCACGAATGAGGTTTCACACAAACATTCACTTTAAAACAAATAAGTTAAGTCTCTTATCTTATAAGATCAAGTCTCTTAACTTCTAACATCAGTAAACCATTCTTAAGCCGTTATACCTAACTTCCCATAAAGCTAGTATAACTCTTAAGTTTTCAAAACACAATACTACACTTCGTTCAAAACGATTCATAAATCTTTTGAAATACTTCAAGTTTTATTATAACGCCCAAGCCGCTTATAAATCAAATCGATTATCTTTTAAAAACCACAACCCATTTTCTTACCTACATAAAGTCGTTATAACCAACTTCCCATAAAGCCGTTATAACACTTTATGTTTTACAACAATCAAATATAATTAACACACGTACGTCACCGCACTACATAGTTCACACATATCATGCTAGAAGAGATAGGAAGAGGTTCACATACCTCGCGACGGTTGTCGACTAATAGCAAAACGCCCAAGTACCTCAACCCGTCGGCCACTACCTTAGTCCGTAAGATTACGTCACACGTAGCACTTCAACCTATAAGGCCACAAGGCGCTTTATTAACATTTAGATCTCATCGCAGAACATTCTACCGGCAAAGACTCTCCCCGCAACAGCAGAAATCTCCTCCTCTATCGAGGCCTACCAAGCCAACCAGTGGGTTATACATCTAACCCTAACTGTACAATTCTACTCCACGGTACTACTACACAAGTCTACTGTAATACAACCCTATGTAATTACAGTTCAGTTCAGTTCTTCAGGCTTAAGTCGCAAGACATTGCCGATAACTACGTTCAGTACTATATATAGTATACAACAACTATATATTCAACACTTATGTAATTTCCAATTACAATAGAGGACAAGATAATTACCTCGATAAGCCCAAAATTATCCTAGTTTAAAGTCGCTCCTGAGCAAGGTTTAGCTCCAACTCCGTGCGCTCCAACCCGCTCCAAACTACCCTTAGAAGTTCTAACCAACTTCTACTTACAACTTCAACAACGGGTGAAGATTTCCTTAGGGTTTCGTTTTAGTGGTGAGGAAAGTATAACGGTATTTTACGGGCTTGTATAAGTGTAACTGGGAATACTACAAGGTATTTGGGCCAAGGTATTTGGACATTATAACAATACTAGGAGTATTTCTATACCACAAAGGGTATTTATACAAGACAACTAGGGTGGGGTACCCCGCCAGACACCACAGTGAGGGGAGGGTGGCTCTCGCCAAGGCTCACTCAGGGGGTAGTGTGGCGGACGAATTGCTCACAAGAGGAGGAGTATTTTCTTGGAATTTCACAAGTGTGGATGAAGAATAACTCTTTGCATTAGAGGGTATTTATAGGTCAAGTGAAGGCCAACCAATGGACAAGATTAAGCCAAGTGCTACACAAGTGTAAGGCCAAGATTCACCCAAGTACACCTTATCCATCTACCATGAAAATATCCTACCTACTACTTGACAAAAATCCAACCATTTCGTCCAAGCCACCGCCCAAGACGTCTTCCAATGAGAGGGTGCCAAGTGGCGCCCTCTTGTTGGTCTAAAATGTTTCGTCTCTCGGAAAAATCCGCAAAAATCAAAAATGACATAGCCGGAAATTCCCCTACGAAAGTGTGGAAACGCTTCGTTTAAAAACGACTCTAATAGGGTGTCAGGCAATTTAAATTCGGCCAAGCCAAATCTCAAGTTCCAAATTCCCTACGTACGTCCTTACGTACATACTCTGGAAATACGGGGTATAACATTCTCCCCTCCTTAGAAACATTCGTCCCGAATGTTCCTTCTAAAGACGGATTACGAAGAAGATCTTCTAACAAGTTGCCAATGCCACACATGGCCACAAACATAACACACGTTCTCTTCCTCCCTTACTCGTCGTGCCCTCCTCGAGCACTTGAACTCTTCTAGTATACGTACCATACTTCAGTCATCATTTCAGTTCCCAAAACTTTGGAGTCACTACCTCCAAACTTGGTCATCTTACTCGCCTCAATCTTCCTTAAGGCCATTCCCGGCCTTCACGATCTACTTCTGGTCGAACGTATCCACGAACTCATACGCTGGTCCTTTAAACTTGGGCCTAGCACCCTCGTGACTCGCCACCAAGTGACCACCCAGCCGACCTTCCTCGAACGGACGCGGGTTGGCCCGCAACACGGCCCCAACCCGACCCACTATCGCTACCAACTCTTGCTCCTCGACACGGAACAATCTTGCTAAATCACATCATGAAAGCTACCACTTTCATTTACTCAACCCAGGGACTTATCACACAATACATTCTAGGCATAAAATGTATTCCAACAAGGATCACTTGCAAAAACTTGTACTCAAAACGGCCTTACATCTAAGGTCTCCTCTGTAATATTCTAAGGTTCATCATTTTCTCACCCCAGGCTTACCCTTTCACTAAGCATGCTTCTAAGTCACATTTTAGCACAAAGCTATCCGAACATAACACTTAGCACATTATCATAACATACAAAACTTTAGATGGTTAAGGATATACCTGAAAGTAGGTGGTTCAAAGGACCGCTAGAACTGGGAACTCCCACCGTGACCTCTAGCGGGCTGCACTTCTGAACATTACGCCGATATGGAAGGTGAAGAACCCGCAAATCGCTCCGAGTCGGTGCTATCCTACCCGCTACCTGGTCGGACGGTCTCGTCATATGGCCCGCTGGCCGCAAGAATAACAAGCTCCCTTGGTACTACGACACTCCCCGAAATGCGGTCTACCACATCGACCACACCGAGGTAGGGTGATCGATCCGCCAACACCCTACTCCTCAACATTCAAGCTCGAGCCCCGACCGCCTCGAATATCCCAAGGGTCCCGGCGCGGGGACCACTCTGAATGGCGGAGGTACATAACTAGTCTGCCGAGGCGGTCCGCCTAAAGTCGCCAAAATATCCGACCGTCTTGCCTTCTTCTGAAAGCGGTCCTGCCGATCTTCGCGCCTCGCACCTGCGCATGAGCACGAATGCGGCAATGTCCATGCCCACAAGAGAAACACCAACAACTTCTTCGCTAGGTAATCATCGAGCCTCGTAACATATCGGTGCACTCGATCCTCCATACTAGCTACTAATGCGGAACATACCGCCAATGAGTCGAACTCCACATTGTACTCCGAATCAGACGCTCGCTTACGCCTCAACATCAAAAATGTTTACCGAGCCCTCTCATCCGCGAGGCAAGAAATGTGCCGAAGGCCCCAAAACTCGCCCCAAACGGCCGGAAGTGCATTCTCTCCCGACGGCTCCACGAATCAAACCGATCATGCGGTATCACGCACCGACGCGAACCTAGACCACCGACTCGGTCTCGAAGCTTGATCACTTACGATCCGTCAGAATCGCTTGGATGAACTCCTGCGGATCATCTCGGGCCTCGACCAGTAGAACTCGGCGCTACATCTCGTAAAGTCCTGTAGCCTCAAACTGCTCGCCGGTGAACTACGGCGCTACGGCCGGAATCGCTGATTCAAATATCTCTCATATTCGCCACGACCGCCGAATCGCCATCTCTTGTAACTCAACTCTTCGCCCCTGCATCGTGGACCGAGGCTCGTGTATCAGAGTCTCGGCAGCCATCGCCGCGCTCTAAACTCTTTGGCCGTGGCGGCGCGAAACCCGCCGCGTCAAGATCTGCTCATCGACGCCCGCGCTCGCACTCCTCTCGAATCACACTAGCAGCCTCTCGGCCGCTTTGCCTTCGCCTCGGCCTGGTTGCCTTCGCAGAGGCATAATCGGTAAAAACGAAACACGCCGAGAGGGTCCAACTTACAACACGGCTCTAAGGCACGATCTCGGAATGAGAAGAATGGAAACCAATCCTAAATGTCCTATAGCCTCGATTATAGATGTGGTGCGCATAACACACCGATAAGCAAGACTTACTAGACACGGTTCAGACACTTTCCGAGGACTAATCGCTCGATACCACTTTGTAACGCCCGAAACGGGCTCCATCGTGCCTTACCGGGCACCCTAGTGATACATACATCGTAGAAAATCAGCGAACATAAAACGAGTCACTAAACAAGAGATATAGTAAATAAACAGTCCAACCAAAACAGTTGCCTGCAGTATATACATAAAACCGGAACAGTTTAATCCTTTTCCAACCCTGCCCACAACAAGATTACTGCACTCTAAGATATATTAACAACTATGACGGACAGGGCTCGCCATACCCCGAATGTACAAGAACCTACAACTCGTGGAAACATACCAAAGATAAGCCTCCAAGGAACGGAGCTTTCGACACGCTGAAGTGAGATCCTAAGAGCGGGGATCCACGACCGATGTACTTCTACTGCAGATGAACGCAGCCTCGGGCGAGGTCAAGATAACAGTACTGGCATGTGAAATCACAACATCAGAATGAAATCATAATAGCTTAAAATGCAGAGACATGTATGATAACCAAAAATACAAGACGCAACATAAAAGTTAGCCAAGTCGTGACTCACGCCTCAAAGTCACCACTCAAATATAACTACGGGTCTCACGCCCACCACATCCATCATGTTCGCATCATGGCCACATGCCCCGGAATCGTGACGGTAGACATGTCCATGATGCAACACAATAAGCGCCGCACGGCCACACGCCCCGAATCGCGACGGTGTATACGCCATGTACCTCAATAACAATATATCGGTGGTCAACCCCGCCGCACGCCACATGCCCCGGACATCAGACGGTGTACACGCCCATGTTGCGAGAATAACCATATATCGTAATCAACTCCGCACGGCCGCACGCCCCGAATATCAGACGGCAGACACGCCCACGTGACATCAACAACAAGACAAGAATCAAAATGGAAACATACCCGTGGAATTCTCCATCACCGCCAAAGACGCCCAAGTAAGTTCTCAACAAGTCAACCGCCTACCGGCAGACGCCAGAATACGTAAATACCACACTTGCACAACCAAGGCTATCATCACAAGCATAGGCAAGTTTCACACAACTCAAAGTACTTTCATTTTATGCCAAAGTCCGGGTTTGTAACCCCAAAGTACTACATACGTTAAGTTCTTTTAACAGAGATCCATTACTTTTATAAAAGTCACCCGATACCCGTAGTATTAGAATGACCAACCCACATTCCTTTTCAAAATCAAGTAACAACATTCTTTTCCTAAGTTCCAGTTTGCCTAGTTTCAATTACTCAAGCTTCTCATTTTCAAATGGTTTCATAGTTCATAAACTTAATCACTTGATTTCTTGTTAGAACAATTGAGTACTATATGTCTCACGTGAGAGTAGGTTATTCTTGTTACAACATTCTTATTACAAAGACCATGATCTAGAAAATGTAATATCATTTTGTCTCATCTTAGTTTCTATGCAGATGGAGGTTTCTACTGGTTTTAATACGATACATCATTTATTCAATACATTTTCCTTTATTAACGCTGCAGTGGTCCTGTTTTACACATTCTCGATTTCCAAATCAAGAAACATTATCCCTTTAAATAAAACCAAGTACTCATTACTCACGAATGAGGTTTCACACAAACATTCACTTTAAAACAAATAAGTTAAGTCTCTTATCTTATAAGATCAAGTCTCTTAACTTCTAACATCAGTAAACCATTCTTAAGCCGTTATACCTAACTTCCCATAAAGCTAGTATAACTCTTAAGTTTTCAAAACACAATACTACACTTCGTTCAAAACGATTCATAAATCTTTTGAAATACTTCAAGTTTTATTATAACGCCCCAAGCCAGTTATAAATCAAATCGCTTATCTTTTAAAACCACAACCCATTTTCTTACCTACATAAAGTCGTATAACCAACTTCCCATAAAGCCGTTATAACACTTTATGTTTTACAACAATCAAATATAATTAACACACGTACGTCACCGTACTACATAGTTCACACATATCATGCTAGAAGAGATAGGAAGAGGTTCACATACCTCGCGACGGCTGTCGACTAATAGCAAAACGCCCAAGTACCTCAACCCGCTTGGCTACTCCTTAGTCCGTAAGATTACGTCACACGTAGCACTTCAACCTATAAGGCCACAAGCGCGCTTTATTAACATTTAGATCTCATCGCAGAACATTCTACCGAAATTCAAGAAGACTCTCCCGCAACAACAGAAATCTCCTCTCTATCGAGGCCGCCACCAAGCCAACCAGTGGGGTTATACATCTAACCCTAACGGTACAATTCTACTCCACTGCTACTACACAAGTCCATCGAATACAACCCTATGTAATTACAGTCATTCGATTCTTCAGCTTAAGTCGCAAGACATTGCGATAACTACGTTCAAGACTATATATAGTATACAACAACTATATATTCAACACTTATGTAATTTCCAATTACAATAGAGGACAAGATAATTACCTCGATAAGCCCAAAATTATCCTAGTTTAAAGTCGCTCCCGAGCAAGGTTTAGCTCCAACTCCAAGGCGCTCCAACCCGCTCCAAACTACCCTTAGAAGTTCTAACAAACTTCTACTTACAACTTCAACAACGGGTGAAGATTTCCTTAGGGTTTCGTTTTAGTGACTGAGGGAAAGTATAACGGTATTTTCTGGGCTTGTATAAGTGTAACCTTGGGAATACTACAAGGTATTTGGGCCAAGGTATTTGGACATTATAACAATACTAGGGGAGTATTTCTATACCACAAAGGGGGTATTTATACAAGACAACTAAGTGGGTACCCTACTGGCCAGACACCACAGGGGAGGGTGGCTCTCGCCAAGGCTCACTCGGGGTAGTGTGGCGGACGAATTGCTCACAAGAGGGAGGGAGTATTTTTCTTGGAATTTCACAAGTGTGGATGAAGAATAACTCTTGCATTAGAGGGTATTTATAGTCAAGTGCGCCAACCAACGGACAAGATTAAGCCAAGTGCTACACAAGTGTAAGGCCAAGATTCACCCAAGTACACCTTATCCATCTACCATGAAAATATCCTACCCACTACTTGACAAAAAATCCAACCATTTCGTCCAAGCCACCGCCCAAGACGTCTTCCAATGAGAGGGTGCCAAGTGGCGCCCTCTTGTTGGTCTAAAATGTTTCGTCTCTCGGAAAAATCCGCAAAAATCAAAAATGACATAGCCGGAAATTCCCCTACGAAAGCTGTGGAAACGTTTGCCGAAAAACGACTCTAATAGGGTGTCAGGCACAATTTAAATTCGCCAAGCCAAATCTCAAGTTCCAAATTCCTACGCACGCCCCACGCATATACTGAAATACGGTATAAATTCCGCTATGATCACATTAGGACTTTTTTTGGGTTGTAATGTAGGCTTAGGGACGGGTAGGATGTATATTTGGATAATAATGACTTACCTTCCTTGAACACTACACTTATTTCACCTTTTACGAATTATTTTCTTCATTTTTTTCTTTTATTGCCTCAGTGTGGTTTTATTGCTAGTCTAGTTCTTTTTGTACTACTTTTCAATATTTTCTTTTTTTTTTCCTACTAGTTACAATCACCACACCATTTTCATTAACTAGGCAACTCACGTCTACCTAAACTTTAGAAGCCTATTTTCCCACATTTCACCTCACTCCAACTTACGCTTTTAGCCTATTTTTCATTATTTTAAGTGTCAAGGAAGGACCTAGTGCAAGAAGAGGGATATTCAAAACAAAGGATATTGGCTCGTTAATGGCTAGTCAAAGAATAGGCTGATAGGCTCGAAATGGTAAATGTAAGGATATTTCTATACATAGGTTATGCTCATGAAAGGCTAAAAGGGTTCTATATCAACAAACAAGGGCTAAGATCACTTCACAGATCAACTTATCCTAAGACACAAGGCACGACTAACCAGACAAATTCTAGATTGCACATATGACAAGAGAATATATACACAACACACTATCATAATAATTTTTCACACATTGGCTTCCCCTATAATCATTCAACACACAAGGTAATGTAATACTCACAGAAAGAATCATACATGTCAATTAAGCAACAAGTTCCGAGTCTACATCACAAAATATTCGGAAAGGGGTATTTTTCAAATATCAACATCAAACATGTCTTAAGTTACTAAAACCACCACCACATAAGTCAAAGTTACTCTATTTTATCTAAACACGACCTAAACATTCCAGGTTCAATAAAAATAAAACCCCTCGGGAAAAGAACCATGGCAAAGAAAATGTGAGGGGTCCTAAACACATATATACACTACATAAAGTCAAGTAGCACCACCCCAACTGAAAAATCATGCATTGTCCCTAATGTAGTAAAATAAAGACAAATGAGCAAGAACAATCTGAGGCACTCTAAGCGAGCTGCTCATCTCGAGGAGATGTGGCCTCCGAGGCATCAACTGTATTTGCAGCAGCATCAGCAATAGCAATACCAACAAAATCTATCACTGGTAGAGGTAAAGGCGGAAGCAAGGTCACTCCGGCCAAAGCATTGTTGGATGAGGCACCAATAGTCCCACTGGGAACAACATTGGGGTAATTCTTGACAAGCGAATTTTGTGTGGCTAATCGGATATTCTGCTCCTCTATGTTCTGAACCCTTGGTTGAATCCTCGCTCATAGCTCGTTACTCAACTCATAGTCCTTATATATTGGTTTTTTCCCCCTATCATCTGCAGGAGTGGCAGGTGGAGACTCTTCATCATCAACTAACTGATAAACGGTGACAAATTCTAAAATGTCTACCTTTTTGGTCGTAGGCCTGTGTATCATCCCCAGTCTTAGATTAAGAAGCCTGCTTGGAGTTCCCATCATCATATCTATATGCAGACGATCCCTCTTCATCAGACTGGAAGGAACTGGAAGGTGAAGGCAATAATGAGACTGGTTGGTGTGGAGTGGGAGCAACGACCCTATTTTTCTTGGCTGGAATAACATTGGCTTTATGGTTTGAATCTTTATCTCTCATCATGGTTTTCACAAAAGTATTATTACTACTCTTTCTTTTCTCGGGTTGTTTTGAACCGACCCCTCGTTTGGTTTGCAATTTAGGAGGAGCTATACCTGTGAAGATAAGCCATATCCAATCAGTAGGCATAAGAAAATATCAAACAAATGCATTAAAACATGATGGCAGGTTCTCAGGTTTTCAATTCTCTATAGATCGTCGAATTTTCGATGGACCATCAAAGTAATTTGACAGTATCGTAAAATTGTTTATGGCCATGTCTTAGAACAAAAGTTTCAGGTCTACAATCTCTCTCAACTTCACAAATACAAGAATCAATCAACCAAGTATACATGCTTTTGAGGTGTCGGGGCATGTGTTACTCAGACTTCGCCCCTATTTCTCATAATTATGCTCATTGGTATATTATCCGATTTTTGGCAGGCATAACAACTTCAAACCAATGTTATCTATAGAGATTCTGTCCGACCCGTTGGAAGCTACTCAGACTTCACTCTCATTCATTAATCATAATTATCATAATCAATTTCACGAACAATTGGCGGACATAATGAATCGACATGAATATGGATCAAAATGCCAACCGACTCAACGGAGGTATGATATTCTTATCCCCATGAGCCCTAGACTATAGCACGCATACCAAATCCCTTACCCCCAGCCAATAATTGCCACCAATTTTAGAAACTAGCAAGAATCATAGTTCAATTTCAAACCCTAGGCAAATTTTCAACCAATCATCATCAAACAACAACAACAAACTCAGTTTACATGCTTAAAATTTACCAAAGAAGTGAGTAAAACATCAAAATACTTGATTGTAGCAAAATTTGCAAGCAAACAATTAGTGCACAAAGTAAATAGAGGATTGATGCTCTGTGGTTGGGTATTAAGGTTTTCGCAGGGGATGGGGATGAGTGGGTGGAGTGTGGGTGTTGAGATATGGAGGTTCAGTGAAGGATTAATGGAGGTTTGTTGATTATCGGTTATGGAAGAGGGAAATGGTGAAGATTTTTTATTTTGGAAGAAGTGGGAAAGAAAGAGCATCAGTCTAAGTTTTGTTATCTGTCACGTGAATTTGACGGACCATTAAATTGTTTATGGTACCGTCGAGTATTTTACGATCCCCAAAGTATGAAAACTTACTTGAGCTTTTGACGAAGTGGCAACAAATGACGGACTGTCAAAATTTAGACGGCCCGTATAATTCCACCATTTCTTAACCTTTACAAACTTGTGAGCACCCTTTGAGATGACGTAAGAACTGATAGGGATTGATGAACAATCGAACTTTATACGGTCCGTCACTTTTCCCCATGCCCTGAATTCTGCAAACTTTTAGTTTCTTTGAGCCCTGGAATTCTTGCAACACCAACACCCATTACATAGCCCACAAATACTAACACTACTGAAAACAACAAAAACAAATAAAATAAAGAAATTTAAACTTGGGTTGCCCCCCAAGAAGCGCTTGATTTAACATCACGACACGACAGTGATACCCGTCTATTCAGGATCGGGTTTAAGAGTGTATCCATGCTTCAGTCAGTGTCTATCCATGATATTATCACCATCAATGCAGTTATGGTAGTGTTTCACTGTAGCCATTTACTATAAAATTTCGAGTACCATCTCCAGATTTGAACTCCATCGAGTCATTAGGTGAAACACTCACCAATTGGAACGACCCAGATGATTTCGATTTCAGCTTGCCCGAGAAGAGTTTCAGCCTTGAATTGAAAAGCAAGACATCATCTTTCGGCTAAAAGTCCCGCTTCACAATCTTTTTATCATGATAATGATGCATTTTTTCCCTGTACAGGGATGCACTCTCATATGATTGATACTTGAACTCGTCCATCTCATTGAGTTGAAACAACCGAAGCTTGGCTATTTCATCTCAATCCATATTCAGCTTTTTAGAGCCCAGATGGCCTTGTGTTCAAGCTCAACAGGTAAGTGGCATGCCTTATCAAAAACCAATCGGTTAGGTAAAGTCCCAATGGGTGTCTTGAACGCCGTTCTATATGCCCAAATAGCATCATCTAGCTTCCTCGACCAGTCGATCCTGTTTGCTTTAGCTATTTTGCCTAGAATACTCTTGATATCTCGGTTCAAAACTTCAATTTGGCCACTCGTTTGAGGATGCTACAGAGTGGCCACTATGTGTTTAACCTCATACTTCTCTAGAATCCCGACAAATGATTTATTACAAAAATGTGAACCCCCATCACTGATGATTGCCCTTGGTGTGATTAAACAGGTGAAAATATTATTCTTTAAGACCCTGTCACACTCTTGGCTTTATTGTTAGGTAAAACCACTATTTCTACCCATTTAGAGATATAATCAACAACAACAAATATGTATTTCATCCCACAATAGCTCACAAAGGGACCCATGAAGTCGATCCCCCACACATTAAAATTTCTACCTCCATAAGAAAATTTAGAGGCATCTCATGCTTTCTCGCATTGCTTCCCTGCCAGTGGCATTGGTCACATGACCTAGCCATCATATTCTCATCTCGATACATGGTGGACCAGTAATACCCACATTCAAGAACTTTAGTTGTTGTTCTGTTTCCACTATGATGACCCCCAACCAGAGAGTCATGGCATACTTTCAGATCACTTTATCTTCAGACATACACCTCCGAATCATATTATCAGCACAAGTTCGGAACAAGTATGGCTCATTCCAGTGATACTGGCGATAATCTCGTAAGAATTTCGTCTTCTAATAATTTTTAAGCTCCTCAGACACAAAACCAGTACCCAATAAATTAGTAATATCAGCATACCAGAGAGTCGTGGCACAGGACAAGGCCAAAAGCCTCTCATCAGGAAAGGAATCATCAATATCTAAGCTCTTCCTTCAAACCACCAGCCTCTTCAAGTCGCAAAAGATGATCAGCACCCTGATTTTCAGACCCTTTCTTTATTTCACCTCAAAATCAAATTCTTATAGCAATAGCACCCAATGAATCAGTCTCGGTTTCACCTATTTCTTTAATATTATATTTATATACCTCAGCGTAGCATGGTATATATACATAACCACTTTTAAACCCAGCAAGTAGGCTCAAAATTTCTCGAAGGCATAAATAATAGCCAGAAATTTAGAGTCTTGCTAACATAATAAATCAGGTGCATGATTTTGTTATGCCTTTGACCAAGCACATCACCAATAGAAAAGACACTAGCATCACATATCAACTCAAAGAGCAAAGACTAGTCTGGCGAAATAATAATAGGAGCTGAAGTGAGTAGCTCCTTAAATTTTTCGAACACATGCATGCACCTCTCATCAAACACGAACTTAGCCTCTTTTTCAAGAAGCTTGCACATTGGATTAGCAATTTTAGAAAAGTTGATGTAAATCAGTCCGCAGACTTAACCTCTCAACCAAAGCCGAGAAGAGCTTTACCATGCCAACAATGACACGTCGCCCCACACTTAGATGCCTAACATGGCATGGAAAATGGAATGGCGTTGGAGTTATTACGTGAAGGTTCAAGAAGACATTGTATTTTCGGCCTTCTTATTTGGTCTTGGTCGAGACCATGCATATTATTTTAGCTTATCTTTATTTACTAGCTTAGCTATTAGCTTAGGACATAGTATGTTGTGTAATAACTACATTATGACACAATTAATAAGTTATGAAGATGACTAGGTCGAGAGTACACCATGGCAAGGACAAGTGATGACTTGGACGACAAGTTAGCAAGGACCAGGGACATCTAGAAGATGGGAATTTCAAGGAGTGAATTTATGGACTAACAAACTCATGAATTTGGCTACATTGAAGAGCTCAAAATCGGCCAAGGGGAGTACAAGTGTTGGTCGAATTGATCATCCAAACAAATAACAAGTATGGAAGCTTCCAACACATTCCAAGAAGATGAGGTTGTTGGAAAAATCAAGTTCATGAATATTGTTACATATGAGCCAATAATTTCGACCTAGAGAAGAGGAAGAGGTGGCCGAACTCCCTTGGTCACCAAGTCAATCCAAATGCGTCCACACTATGTGTTAGTTTGTGTCTTTTTATTTGCTTTGTAGAATAGTATATACTGTACTATAAATAGAGGCCTCTTAGGATATTGTATTAGGCAAAGTTTGATGAATGAAAAAGTTGAGTTTTACTCATGAAAACTAAGTCTCTCAATCCGGGATTGATATTCTTAATTGGTGGTCCGGGAGTACCTTTGGCTCTTGCGTGAACCAAATTCTTGTGCAAGTTTAGCTAAGATTGTGTGACTTAGTTGAACCCAAATTAAGATTTTTCTTTTGTGTAAGGTTAAGAGTGTGTAACTTAACTTATTTTTTCTTTTTTACTTTGATAACAATTTCAAAAAACGTTCAATTTCAAACTTCGTTATTCTCTTTAAGTCAAAAGCTCTGTTAACTCTCAATTTGTTTCTTTCACTAACCCAAATTCAGATTTGGCATTTTTAGATCTTTCAGATTTACTTTTAAAGTGTTACTTTCTTTCGTATATCTATCTATATTATTAAAGGAAATATCACAATGCAGTCACTTTTATGACCATTATTTAAATTTTATCCAATAATTATAAATTATTTAATATCTAAAACCCTACTTCCTCCCTTGTGCCGTAAGGGAAAGATGGCAAGCAGCACTACAGAGCCAAAATTGGAGAAGAAAGAAGAAGACCCTGGTGCTGGTGATGACGAAGACACTGGTGCTCAAATTGCTCCCATTGTTAACTTACAACCTGTTGATGTCTCCACTGGTGAAGAAAATGAACACGTTCTTCTTGATCTGTTAGTATCCCCTTTTATTTCACTTTCCCTAAAATAAATTCAAGACTGCATTACATAATATATTCATGTCGCTCCATCTGATTTCCCTGTTGGGTTCAGTTATATGAATCTATGTCGCTCCATTTAGAATTTTTCATTTGATTATGGTTTCAGATAGTCTAAAACAACTATAGTACCTTATATGTCCTTTTTAAATATGTCCCGTAAGGTTCAAGGGATATGGGATGAGTTTATTCTTCCAAACCCCCCAATTTTTCTTAGAGGGATTTAGTGGTACATTAAAATGTTGGCAAAAGATTCATTTTTTGGCTGCAATAAGAGGGAATGCTTATTGTTTGTGATTGTAATACTGATGTGATATTTTGTAGGAAGTCAAAGTTATACCGATTTGATAAGGAAAGTGGTCAATGGAAAGAGAGAGGTGTTGGGACTGTGAAGATTCTCAAGCACAAGGAAACTGGAAAGGTTAGGCTTGTCATGAGACAATCCAAGACACTCAAAATCTGTGCCAACCACTTGGGTCAGAATCCTTGTTTTCTCATTTTGCTGATTTTTTTGTTTTTCTATGTTTTGAGTATGTGAAGGGGAGCCTTGGTAAAGTTGATGTCATGTGACCAGCCTCTTGCATAAATGCAGGCTAAGACTGCGTACAACAGACCCTTGTGGTCCGGTCCTTCCGTGCATAGCGGAAGCTTAGTATACCGGGCTGCCCTTCTTTTAATGTTTTGGGTATGTGTTTGTACTTGTATTTTATTCTGAACTGTTGTTTGATGAAATATTTGTAGTCCTTCCTACTATGTCGATTCAAGAACATGCTGGGAATGAGAAGTCTTGTGTGTGGCATGCTGCTGATTTTGCTGATGGGGAAGTAAAAGAGGAGACTTTTTGCATTCGTTTTGCTTCAATTGAGAGTGAGTACTCTGTTTACCCATCTTTTGGATATTATTGTTGTGCTTTTAGTTAAGAGATGCTTTTCGAGTCATTTCTCTTCTTCGTATTTGATGTACTTTTAGCACATGGAAGTCCTTTGGATAGGATTTCCATTGCTATTTGTAATCGTCTTTTTTCAATCAAAATGTGATTTAACAAGTGCTAGATGAAAAATGAATTAAGTTCAACACATCCACAGATTGGATCACTAGTTAAATCACATGCAACCTCTTTTGTCGGTGTTGAGATTAGAGAACAGAATGGATCACTAGTTTAGAGTGCCCAAATTTGTATTAAAAGGCCTTATTCAATATTGAATTAAAACAGTTCCAACCAGAATGGAGTGGATATAGATTACTCATATTGCCGAGTTCAACTAGTTTGGGTTTGATGTGTAGTACTAACTGTTCAAGACTATCTCTTCTTTGCAACTTGATGGAGTAAAGTGTGAGTTTTCTTATAAAAGAGAACAAGGAGCGAGTGTAAAACCATGATTTTCTACTCCCTAGCACAAATAGTTGTTTGCTTAAAATATCTGGATTTATGTTTGCATTATGTTATAGTACCAAAAGAATTATTTCTGGTAGAAACCAATGAGCACAGTTTTTGGTTTATGGTAGAGAATTATGAGGTAGACTAGGTTTATGGTTTGAAGAGTGAGATAGCATAATTATGCTGACCTAGCTTGAAATGAGTATGATATCAACAACATGAAGAAAGATGAGCATTATCAACACCTAAAAATAGGGTTGACTATTTGCTCTTCCAAATAACTATTGCACGGCTGAGATAGCTCATACTAAAGAATGGTGTTTGCTACTGGTACTCAATGCAGGTTTAGATTGTTGATTATGATTTGTTGAATTATGGTAATTAACATATTTAATGTGGCACACACTCCATACATCCATGAATTGTACTCTTGCTAGTGCTTCTTCAGGAGTTGTCTAGCTAATTTTCCCTGAAAATGGCCTGAAGTCTCTTGCACAGTGGTTTATGTCGTGCAACATTCGGTATTCGCTAATCTTTCATTTGAGGTTAATGTATTGATTATCATAAATGATTTACTTGATATATTCTTTACTTGTAAACGACAATTTCTGAATTTCAAATTATAGTGTGATTACTGATTAATGACTCACAACCTCCTTGAATACATTCATTAAATTTGACAACACTCCTTGCATGTGCTTTAATCCTGTAAGTCATCTTAAATCAACACTGGACAAGTGTTTGGGATTAGTCTAGATTTGTAGAATTGAGTTATATGAGATAATTGGAGCAATTCTTAACATTAGCACTATGTGCTTTAATACTAGATTATAACGTCATTTTTATCTTGTCCGACAGATTGCAAAACTTTCAAAGAGAAAGTTGAAGAAATTGCTGAATCTCAACAGACAAAATCTGGAGAAAGTGAAGAAGCTGCTGCTGCTGCTGCTGAACTTATTGAAAAACTTAGTGTTGAAAGCAAAGATAAAACTGACAAGCCTGAAGACAAAGAAGCCACTGCACCTACAGAGGAAAAGGAAGATAAGAAGGAAGAGAATGCTGCGGGTGAGAAGAACTAATATGTTTGTATTTGTGGTTCAGAGTTTTCTTTTTTTTAAAGTTCATAGCATTCATTGTTTCTGTCTGATCCTATAGTTATGATAGATATAAGCAATGTGTCTCTTGTGGTCTAATTTGTTGGTTGTTGGGATGGATTGGATTTTTATTCGAGTCTTGAGTCGAGTGAAGCTTCATGTTTTATGGTCTTTGGTGTCTTATTGTACTTTTTATTGTGTTTGCAAATTTTGGTCACAGGTGTACACCCTGTATGTATAAGGGATTACATAAGTTAATACCTTAGTGCTGTTGCTATTATTATTGTTGTGTGATTTCTTCTGTGTTTGGAAAGCGGGTAAGGTACTGGTATCTCTCTTGTTTGGCTTTTTTAACAGGAGAGATGAAAGTTGAATTAATGGTTTCTTAATGGGCCTCTCTAAGCTCTGTTGTAAGAGATTCTTGACTTTACAATCATATTTCTGTAGTTTCCAACCCAAAGGTTCAAACGACTCTCAAAGCCATGGAGCCAATAGAATAATCAAATTTAAAATGTGAGAATCTTGGAGGGAAGATTAGGACAGTATGTTAGTATCCAAAGGTGTGGCTTAGCAGTCCATGCAAATTGGGGTAAGAGTTTAAATTCTCGCAGATGCTTATCTAGTTCTTGAATATGCGATAACACCGGCGTTTGGACATGAGTTGGTGGATATTAAAAAAGTGTAGTATTTGAAAATTTCATTAGCAGCTGTTTTTTTTATTACAGCTGATTTTAAAACTTCAAATTCTATATTTAAAAATAATAGGCCAATTTGATAAATAAACACTTGCTTGAAATAATCTCCAAATATTTTTTGGAACTTCATAAATAGAAAAATGGAAATATATATATTTAAACAAACACTTGCGTTTCTTAACGCTCGAGAAATCTGTTTTGCAATATCTTAACGCTTTTGTCCAAGAAGTCTAATATATCATTTATTTATCGTCAAAACATGTAACATATTATGATCCACACTCCACAGTAACTGCTTAGCCTCTCGAGAAAATGAGAAGAGAAAAGATACAACGGGATAGCAATATTTTCTGCTCTGCGCTATACATATAAAAACTTGAAAATACAACAGTATTAGCCCACAGACAGAAGAA
This sequence comes from Przewalskia tangutica, assembly GCA_029844215.1. NCBI lineage: Eukaryota > Viridiplantae > Streptophyta > Magnoliopsida > Solanales > Solanaceae > Przewalskia > Przewalskia tangutica. The sequence continues at coordinate 47,007,355 of CM056723.1, forward strand.
CAAAGTTTTGCCCCAAAAAACCACAGTATAATTGGTCCTGATAGTTAAATCTAATATGAGAAATTACCACAAGAGAAAGCATTTGATTGCCAACCTGGGCAATGGATGATATCAAGCAGCCTAAGTTTCTATTGCACAAACATTCCCTACAACAGTTTTCCATGTCCTACAAATCAACCAAGTTTCTCAAGCACTACTGTACACTTATCTGATGGTGCCGTGAAATGCTGAGGAACCACTTTGAATGCTGATGAAGAGGTGAGCAACCTGAATCAAATATAACAGGTGTATGCTACCACCCCTTAGGTAGTTGTTTTTCAATATAAAGCCGGCGGTATCATGGAGATATTGCATAACCGGTTGATGTTATCATCTCTGCATCTATTTATCCAGCTGTACCATTTGTTGAAGGATAGTCCTTAGAATTACCTGCAGACATATTAATTAGACTAGTAGAACAAAAAAATCGATATTTAATAATATTCAAGGTCATAACACTTACCGAATATGGAATCAATTGATGGCCGCCTAGGTGATGTGTCCCTTGTAGGATCTGGGGAAAAATTAAATAAGAATTAAATCACCCTCCGCACTTACCAGTAGACAAGGATAGGACTAACATTCTCTATTACATAAAGCAAATAGAAACATGACACCTACTGCTCGTTAGTTCAAGGCAAAAGAGAAGGTTCAAAATAGCAGAAGTTACCCATGCTGTCTTTTGAAGTTCTACTTGTTTCTTATTTTGGATTAAGTGCCATTGATGTTAAAAGGAAAGGTACATTGTCTAATGCCTGGATTTGCCTTCTGAAATAGTTTAAACATTCAGTCTGGTTTATTTTTAGTTGTAATTTCCATAAAACTTCTCGCAGGTAAGCATCACTAGATTATTATTGTTTTGAAACCCGGATCTGTGTAGAGCCAGGCCCTGAATTATCAAAAGGAAATTTAAGATGATCAATTCACAACCATCCTCTCCATATTCTGCAAATATACAAAATGCATCCTTAATATCAGAGAGCTTGGGAAAGGAAGCAAAGTAGTCGTAACGAAATGTCCATAAGACTATAAACAAACAAATAGCTTCAAAACATCATCCTCCACTAACATCATGAATAGTAACAATAACAATAATAAGTATTACTAAAATCAATCTATGAACTCTGAGGTGGTTTTATTTTGAGATAAGAACTTGCAGAGATTCCCACCAAAGATAGGGGGAAACCTGCAGTGCTTCTTTGGAATGTGCAATTACTGTAGTTCCAGGGAGGTTCTAGATAGGTGTCAGAGGTCCAGTTTTATGAAAGATGAAGCATGCACAAATGTCTAACTAAAGTATAATTACACACTAGTAGAAGGCCCCGGAAGGAGAGCAAATGACTTACCAGAAGAGTTGCGTAGTGCCTTGACAGCGTCAAAGTTTTTGTATGTATAGCCCACAAAACTTAGATCTTTGGGAGTCAATGACATCTGTATACATGAAATCTGAAGTCAGATAACTAACTTAGAATTCTGAGGTTGCAAAAACATATTAGTAGGATCTTATTTTGCATCAAATATTTCACCTCTTATAGTTTAGGTAGAAGAATACCAGGATGGGATCGTGTAAGGACATATATCCCAAGGAATGGACATATTTTCTGAATGCAAAATATCATAACTTTTAGGAAGACTAATGCAAGCTGAGGTGTACAATAAACAAAACAAGAAGGAAGATCGAAGTAAAAGATCAACTTTACTTTTTTTTCTTTTTGGTAGCAAAAGATATCGACAGTAAAGTACTTGATTAAAGTAAAAGATCTGGTTTACTGACAATTCATAGAGCATGTTATGCACATGTCCAGTCAGGTAGGTTTTATCCAAATGTCGTTATGCAATTATGTGGTGTCAATTGGATCTAAGGCTATTTATCTATTACTAAAAAAGAAAGAGATATATCAAAAATCTACAGGCCTCTGCATTATATATACATATTTTGAGAGCTATTGATTTGCAATATCCAACATAGTTTGCATATATATTTTGGATAAGAGTGGATGAAAACCGATTTAAATAGTTCTTTTGTTTGGCATGAAACCAAAACACGGTTCCACTGTATGTTCTGAGTAAACCCTTCTAAGCTTCCCTCTTTTGAGAGCTATTGATTTGCATTAGAGAGAAGTGGTTAAAACATCCCTAAACATAGCACGGATTGTAACTTTAGTCCCCAAACTATGGATAGTCTTCAAAACACCCTTAAGCGTGGCTAAGTGGATTTTAATACACCCCCAGCTGCCACATCTCACAGCAAGTGTGCTCAAACCCTTCCACGCGCGTGAGAGCTTCCATGTCAGCACATAAACGGTAAAAAGGCCATTTTTACATTTCCTTTTAATCTTTTCCTAATCCCAACAGCTATGAAGCCACCCTAAACCTTATTTACCCCCCCCCCCCCCCCATTAAAATACTCTACAACTTCAAAATTAAGATTTTTCTTCAACTTTGTTGCTAAATTTCTTAGTCTGCATCTAATTCTTAAATTTCTGTCTTCTTTGTTGGTTTCTATCTCAATTGTAGTATGACTAAAGTTTGTAGATGTGGAATTTCGGCGGCGGTGAGAATTTCATGATCCAATGACAATCCGAGAAGGAGATTTTAGGGTTGTCAAAACTATAAGGTATCTAATTTATATTTTTCATATGTCAATTTTCAAAAAACTTTGCTGGGTTTGTTCAATTTGCATCTAATTTTGCTGGATTTGTCAATTATTTTCGTTCAGTTTTTATAGGTGAGAGGTCGATGTTCTTGCAAATGTTTTGAGTGGTATGAACCACCATTCACGGAGCAAGCTAATATCGTTATTTGGGGTTTGTTGAAGAAGAAGAATAGATATGAGCAAGAGTTGAAGTGGTCAAGAGCATTGAAGATTTGCATATGTATTAGTGTGCTATTTAATTTGATGTCTTGGTGGAAAATCTGAATCTGGTTGAAGTAATACTAATTAGGTTGGGTTAATGGGTCGGGTAATTCCACTCTAATCCACAAAAGAACATTGAAGAAATGGACCAATTTAAATGACTGATGGGTTAATGGGTCGGGTTATTCACCCAATTAGATTTTAGATTAATTATTTTGCCATTTCACTTTACCACGTGGATGACACATTAGCTGGAAATGTCAGCTGGACCGCGAACTCAGGTGTATGAGCTCGGGGGCGTATTAAATCCACTTAGCCAATCTTAGGGGTGTTTTAAAGACTAGTCATAGGTTGGGGATTAAAGTTACAATTAGTGTCAAGTTCAGGGGTGTTTTAACCACTTCAGCCTTTGCATTATCCAACGTAGTTTGCATATATATTTTGGATAAGAGCGGATGAAACCGACTTAAATAGTTCTTTTGTTTGGCATGAAACCAAAACACGGTTCCACAATATGTTCTGAGTAAACCCTTCTAAGCTTCTCTCTTTTGCTTATTGCTGCAGAATTTCAGGCAAGTGGCGGTGTTAAGGATGCACATACTTTATCACTTTATTGGCCATAAAATACTACCATATTAAAAAGGTACTGAAATACATACAGAAAGAACCAGTGGTTACAAACCTTCCGAGAAGGTCCTGAACCAGATCTTGCTGATGTTGGAGTATCCATCTATGAAGAAGTCCAGAAGGTAAGAAGAGTTACTTACAAGGAGAAACAGACTACATTTGAACTAGAATGACATAGGTGACAGACTATAAATCCACGAAATCTAGTTTCAGAAGGCCAACATGTGAATCAAGCATATTCTTGCGAATAGGTAAACGAGAAAGTGAGGACTGCTAGTTTGAAAATCACAATCCAATCCCTCGGCATGAATTGTCTTAAAAAGATGCTAGGTAAAGACCGTGCACAATAATGTGCGACTAAGTTTGACTAGAAACAGAGATTAAGGAGAAAGCTTGACTTACCTAATACATGTGTAGCAGTAAGGATAAAGGATACAAATCAAACAGTAGATATGATTGCAAGCTTTTGCAATGACAGTTTCTTGAAAAACATTATTTCACTTAAACAAAAAAGTAAAAATCTCATGATTTGGTTATCGTCATACACAACTCAGTGCACTCCTGAGCTATGATTGTCATTTACACGGGTTGAATGGACAATATTCTAAGCAGACAGTGAAAAGAAGACGCATGTATTGTATCAGATGGTGGGACAGTAATGAATAAATAAAATAAGAAAAATGTTATAGGTGTTACAAATAGATATGAACTGTGCATTAGAAATTTAAAAGGATTAACTGGGTGTATGTCACTGGTTATGAAAGTCATTGACTTTCTCTACAAAAAAAATAAGTCGTGCACTTTCATGAAATACCTCATCATACTTCATAAAATTCTGGGTGTCCAGCTCTCCATTAACTTCTGGTTTGAAGGCAGCTTCCATTTCATACAGCCTATCCCATACAATATCCTTGAACCAAGGATGAGCCTGATACCAGCCACTTTTAATAGATTTAACAGAAGAAACATGAAAATTCCAGTGAAACTGATTGGATGTAAATGATTCAAATAGTACCTTTATTTGGTTTGAACCTCCGGTGCCCAGTCTATGTTCAACATCACATAGTAACCTGCAAATAAGATCCTCTGCCTCATGTGAGAGTTTGATATCTTCAGGAAACCTTAGGTGATTTCTCCAGTGAACTATCTGGCAACCACAAACACGGAGTCAGAATCTGATAGATTTGGCAGTAACAGTAGAGCCTGAAAAGAAGGTTAGCTTCAACAAGAAGGAAACTAGTACATTCTAGTTAGTGTAAGGCCTCGTTTGTTTTCATTAAGAATAAGACGTCTGGGCGGGGCTGGTGGTTAGTGATGGGTAGGGTGGGTGGGATGGGGTGGTGGTAGGGTGGGGTGGGTGTGGGGGGTGGAGCTGGTGGTTTGGATAATGTGGTGGTAAAAATCATCAATACAAAAATACAAAAATACATCTTAATGATATTAAAACTTTGTTCAAGATCTTAATGATTAAGACCTATTCAGACCAAATAAATGTTTAGATCTTATATAAATAAATGCACTTAATGACCTAAGATCTGAACCATTCAGATTCAGACCTCCATTAAGTGCAAACAAATGAGGCCTAATACAGAGATGGGTGTCACTAATGCTCCACATTCTAATAGTGAACATTTGATTTTAGAACTGGCAAGCATATCAATGTGAATGCAATTATCTGCTGAAACTTGTAGTGCAAAAGGTAGCAAACTTAAACCAAATTGACCAAATAACGCAGGCTAATGTAAGTGTGGTTAAGCATCAGGAGGAAAGGTCTCAGGCATCAGCTGTCCAAGTTGTCTTCCAATTCTCAGGCATCAGCGAAGAAAGGTGGTTTTACTTGGACGAGATTACATACAAAGCATTGTAGTTCTTTGAATGTGGGCATTTCGCAACAAGTTCTTGGCATTAAACTTTTCTATCATTCTCTATTGATTTTTAACAGTGAAAGAAGCAGGGCACTTTCTGTTATATCAGAAGCAGTAGATATCCTTGTCATACAAAAAAAAGCATATCTGAAGAAAACAGTAAGTAAAGAAGCTACCTTTCTGCAAGTAGTTATTGGATCATCAGCGTAGAATGGAGGGTAACCAATGAGCATTTCGTACATAATTGCACCAAGGGACCACCTGCATGTAGTATAGTAGGTAAAAGATGAGAAATAGATAAAGCACAGCATGGTTCATTTTTCTTTAGAGTAACAAGTAGATATTGTACAATGGGTTAGAGAACAAAAGCATTTTCTTGCAGTCCTCATCAAACTAAATTGAAAACATAGGTCTGTGGAAATGCTCTGATACCAACTAAAGACCTGAGGCCTACAAGGATCTTTATATTAAAAATACCAAGAATAGAACAAAACAAATCTACAATCCGGATGGAGCATAGTACAGTTCACAAATATAGAATTTATCTTAATTATACATCTATCAGTCATACTTAGACCAATACCTAAAATAACCCCAAAGAATGTCTTATGCCTAACATCAAACAGCGACGGCGAGTAGGGGCTCCCGGTAAGGCAAGTGTATAACTATTAGAGTACCTCAAGACCATCGTGATATGTACTGTAAATATCCTTCCTGGAATTTTAGTGTAGAATTCTATCTCTTTTTTTAATTAAACCATATCATCGCAGAGTATCTCAGACAGTAAAGGCTTATTAGCCTCTCATGAATAGAAAATAAAAAAGAGGTCAGGGGAAAGAATAGTACCTAAGATGTGCTCAAGAGAGAAAGTATATAAGAAAGTTGATTAATATTATTTAGAGTGTTTTTACAGTGCTCGGTTTCCCAAGGCTTAGTTTACAAAATGAATTGAAGTGGTCTTATATAGACAGGTGACCGACTTCAAAAGGAATTTAAATCTACAGAATAATCTAATAATTACATGCGGACAAACTACTTTACAGAAAGTAAAAGACTTTACAAAAAGTAAGATAAGAAAGCGACATATGTCGGGGAATCTTATCTTAAAAGAAGAAAACTTTTATTAAAGTTGAAAGGGACATTTGTCCTGCTCGGTCATTATTGATTCCGCGTGGCCTCCAATGTCACTTTATTATGACATTTTCATTTTCCCCTTTGAATTTGTTTCCTCCCTTTTGGATTTATGCTTCTGTTGTATTGCCTCTATTAGGCTATCAAACAGATCTTCTGTTGTTGGATGGTAAGTATAATCCTCCAACGATTGTGATTTTCCTCCTAGACAAGCATATTGGTTGTCACCGGGAACATCTTTCATGGATCCAGTAGATGTTTCAGAATAAGGACTATCATCTACCATCGTTTTGAAGTTTTTTATAAAATCTCCTTTTACCTTATCAAGGTATGCCGACTTGAGATCTTCTTCGGAGGCATGTGGATTTTTAATCCTGATAGATTTTTCTAATTTGGTAAAGAAATATAATTCACCTTTCTTGGACTGTTTCTCCATATAATGGATATTTTTCCTGATTACTCCCATCTCCTCTTATTTATGCATTTCAAATCAAATCATGATCCCATCTCGATCAATTTGCTTTTAACCAGAGAAGAATTTCCTCCTCCAATTCCCAATCATGTCATTTTGTTGGGTCCTTAGCATCTTTGTCTAGTAATTTAGACCAGAATCTACAAAGGAATTTTCTTTTAAGACAGAATGCCCTGCTGATTTCCAGGAATTCCATATCCATGGAACTCTTGTCTGCATGAAAAAGAATAACAATGTTGATCCCTATCGGAAGGATTATTTGGTGTAACACATGGTGTTACTTGTATCCATTCTTTATAGAACCCCATATAAGGTTCTGGTAATACCTGAATCTCAGGTCCAGTTATGCTCCACCATGGGAATATCCAACTGGGAGGCATTCGTCCATTCTAGTTATTCTTGAAAATTTCGGGATTAAATTTTATCCACCATGAGTGAGCATGCTTATGATTTTTATAATAAAACGTACAAAGACTAGACCGTGCCAAATGAATTCGGAATATTTAGAAATTTGTAAAAAGGAAATTGCTACTCTTATTGATAAAAGGTTAATTAGACCTTCATATTTCCCATGGAGTTGTACAACATTTTATGTTAATAAACATGCCAAATAGGAACGAGGAGTTTCAAGGTTAGTCATTAATTAAAAACCCTTAAACAAGGTTTTAAAATGGATTCGATATCCAATTCCTGATAAGAAGGATCTCCTTGACAGATTATATCAGTCAAATATATTCTCAAAATTTGAATCAAAATCAGGTTTTTGACAGATATAGATTAATGTATAAAACTGCTTTTACAGTACCATTCGGTCATTATGAATGGAATGTTATACCTTTTGGGCTGAAAAATGCCCCATATGAATTTCAACATATCATGAATGATATCTTCACTTCATATAGTGACTTTATCATTGTTTATATTGATGACATATTAGTCTTTTCAAATACTATACAGGATCATATCCGACATCTTGAAATTTTCAAAAAGATTATTATTACCAATGGATTAGTAATATCTAAACCCAAAATGAATATTTTCCAAACAAAAATTTGATTTCTTGGTCATAATATTGAACAAGGGAAAATTAATCCTATTACCAGAAGTATTGATTTTGCTTCAAAATTTTCTGATGAAATTCTTGATAAAACTCAATTACAGAGATTCTTAGGGAGTTTAAATTATATTTCTCCTTATTACAAGAACTTATCTCTAGACGCAGCTATCTTATATGATAGGTTGAAGAAGACTGCTACTCATTGGACAGATGCCCACACAGAAGCAGTTAGAAAAATTAAAGGAAAAGTATAAAGTTTGCCATGTCTTATGCTTGCTAACCCAAGTTGGGGAAAATCATTGAGACTGATGCCTCAGATATTGGTTATGGTGAAATTCTTAAACAGATAAATCCCCATACCAAACAGAATACCTTATTCGTTTCCACTCTGGAAAATGGACTAATAGTCAGAAGAATTATACAACTATAGCTAAAGAAATTCTTACTATAATTAAATGTGTCCTGAAATTCCAAGATGAACTTTATAATTCAAAGTTCTTAATAAGAACTGATTGTCATGTAGCTAAATTCATGTTTCAAAAGGACTTTAAGCATGATGTTTACAAACAAATGTTTGTAAGGTGGCAGGCTCATTTAGCCCCATTTGATTTTGAAATTCAATATCTTAAAAGTGAAAATAATTCACTCCCTGATTTTCTTACTCGTGAATATTTGCAAGGATAAGATGCGTCCAAATTGGACACCACCTACTCCTAATAGGAGTAAAGGCAGAGGTCGAGCCTCCGGAAGAGGCTCGGGAAAGTCAACATCAACGGGGGATAACATTCCCAAAAACACTCCAAGAGTTATACTCATGGATAGAGAAACAAGCTCATCTAGCCAAACAGGAGGCTCATACGCCCAAAAACTTCAACAATCAGAGAAAGAAGATAGAAACCAATATTTGGTCAAGACACATGAAGAAATAATCTTTCATTTGCATCACGAGGATAAAAATTATCTTAACGATCCATGGTTACTTAGAATCGTTATGTGGAGAATCTCTAATACCCTTTCAGAGAAAGGAAAAACAGAATGCATTATGAGTATATTCTGACTGCAACCAGCACTGCTGAGATCACTCCATTCCCGGATAATAAACCAGGGGCTGAAAGAAATTTCTCAAAATTTTATCTCAAATAAGATTATACCTCCATACGAGTGGGGAATTAGCCCATTCAAATCAATTCCTCGTACAACCATAATGATGGCGTTCAATTATTATATGATTATATCGATGCCTTTACTTATACGTTTTATTATGAATATCATAAGCATGCTCACTCATGGTGGATAAAATTTAATCCCGAAATTTTCAAGAATAGCCAGAATGGACGAATGCTTCCCAGTTGGATATTCCCATGGTGGAGCATAGTTGGACCTGAAATTCAGGTATTACCAGAATCTTATATGGGGTTCTACAAAGAATGAATACAAGTAACACCATGTGTAATAATCCTTCCGATTATATCGAGGGATCATTATTCTTTTTCATGCAGACAGGAGTTATATGGATATGGAAATGGAATTGGAAGAAATCAGCAGGGCATTCTATGTCTTATAATGAAATTCCTTTGTAGAATCTGGTCTAAATTACTAGACAAAGATGCTAAGGAACCAACAAACCGACATGCTTGGGAATTGGAGGAAGATATTTCTTCTCTGGTTAAAAACCTTTAAAATATCCACTATATGGAGAAACAGTCCAAGGAAGGTGAATTATCTTTCTTTACCAAATTAGAAAAATCTATCAGGATTTAAAATCCACATGCCTCAGAAGAAGATCTCATGTCGGCATACCTTGATAAGGTAAAAGAAGATTTTATAAAAAAACTCCAAAATGAAGGTAGATGATAGTCTCTATTCTGAAACATCTACTGCATCCATGAAAGATGTTCCCGATGACAACTAATATACTTGTCTAGGAGGAGAATCACAACTGGAAGATTATACTTACCATCCAACAGCAGAAGATCTGTTTGATAGCCTAATAGAGGCAATACAGCAGAAGCATAAATCCAAATGGAGGAAAAAATTCAAAGGGAAAAATGAAAATCTCAAAATAAAGTGACGTTGGAGGCCACGCGGAATCAATAAGGGCCGAGCAAGACAAATGTCCCTTTCAACTTTAATAAAGTTTTAACTTTTATAAAAGTTTTCTTTTAAGATAAGATTCCCCGACATATGTCACTTTCTTATCTTACTTTTTGTAAAGTCTTTTACTTTCTGTAAAGTAGTTTGTCCGCATGTAATTATTAGATTCTTCTACTGATTATTCTGTAGATTTAAATTCCTTTTGAAGTCGGTCACCTGTCTATATAAGACGACTTCAATTTATTTTGTAAACCAAGCCTTGGGAAACCGAGGTAAAAACACTCTAAATAATATTAATCAGCTTTCTTGTATACTTTCTCTCTTGAGCACATCTTAGGTACTATTCTCTCCCCTTCCCTTTTTAATTTTCTGTTCTTGATTATGAGAGACTAATAAACCTTTACTGTTTGAGACTCTGCGATGATATGATTTAATTAAAAAAAGGATAGAATGAGATAGAATTCTACACTTAAATTCAAGGAAGGATATTTACAATACACGATGGGTCTTGAGGTACTCTAATAGTTATACGCTTGCCGTACCGGGAGCCCCTACTCGTTGTCGCCGTTTGATGTTAGGCATAAGGCATTCTTTGGGGCCATTTTAGGTATTGGACTAACTATGACTGTTAGATGTATAATTAAGATAAATCCTATCTTTGTGAACCGTACTATGCTCCATCCGGGTTGTAGATTTTTTTTGTTTTGTTCTACTCTTGGAATTTTTAATATAAAGATCCTTGCAGGCCTACGCCTCAGGCCTTTAGTTGGTTACGAAATCCCAAACGACAAATGTGTCTCATTCCACTAGAGGTTGTTCTGCAGATGAGGTACTGGATCTGGTAGCATCAGATGTCCTACCAATTCCAGCCTATATCATCCCCAGAATGGTGAAGGCTTGAATGAGGTGGTGGTGGTGGGGAGGGGGTATTAGATTAAGCACCTAATTGACAGTTTTACACTTGGTCATAAAAGGAGGCAGCGGGAACCATTCACTGATGTTTCCTACTCCTTTCTTCCTTACTCTTTCCATGTCCCAGAATCAAGAAGCTCTTACTCCCTTTACCTTCATGTTAACATACTCTCTCCTCCAACAGAAAACTCTTTCTCTAGACTTCCACCTTCTCCAAAATCATTCTTTTCTCCCTCATCCCACTCCTATTCCCATTACCTCATGCAGAATCCTCCTCCGCTAACACTGATGTCCTCACTCCTCCCTACTTCTCCTTTGTCTACATCAACACAAGCAGGCAGCCCAGCCAGAAAACTCAGATAACCTTAGACTGCTTTCTCAATCTTCATAGGTATCTACTTTTCCTTTCTTTTCTGTTATCAGTGAAGTTATTTGACCATTCCATTCCTCGTCTACTAGTTTTTTTTGGCTGCTATATTTCTTTGTTGGCCGCTAATTGGTATTGATTGAATTTAATTAAGATGGACATAGAGGTGCCTTCCATCCTAGTAGGCGTAGTATTTTCTTGTAGTTTCTCGTCCTTCGAATTTTATTACTATCTGTTGTCTCTTGTACCTAGATTATCGTATTACTTTGCTGCAATTACTGTTACTTTTCTTCATAATACTTTTCTATAGTATTTTGCCATGACTTCTTTACTTTCGTCAATTCTTGTCTGACCTTCTTTGTCATGCTTTCTCTTGAACTGAGAGTCTTTCGAAAACAGTCTCTCTACCTCCAAAGGTAGGGTAAGGTTTGCGTACACTCTATCCTCCCAGACCCACTTGTAGGATTACACTGAGTATGTTGTTGTTGGACTATAGGTACCACAAAGTTTTCCTGCCTCAACATTTTATTATAGACGAGAGTTTAAGAAAAGAAAGATTTTTAACACATAGGCTGAACATGACATATTAGAAGTACCCTTAGTATCTAATGGTCTTAAACATGCCATGTCAATTAGGATAAAATCATAATGTTAAAACTAAAGAATTTCCGAATATAGAAATATGTCAATCTTTTCGGAGAAAAGAAAAGAGTATCTTCTAAAAGAAAACATGGAAAATACTGTTTTTTAATTATCATTAACAGTAAAAGGTGCCGCCGCATATGTTGGAAAGCCAACTAATCAAGAGAGAAATCCATCAATTAGTTGAATGATAAGTAAAGTCCTCTTGTCAGATTTATATACCAACTTGAACAGGGTCTCGCTATTGACATTTAGATATTTGTCACATAGATTCATAGCATAGCACAGACATGTATGAGCAGAGAATCCAAGATATCCTGGTGATATATTGCAAAAAAAACTAATTCTAATTTCGGAATAAACACTAACCAATCACATTCCATTCCATATCCTTTCTTCAATAGTACCTCAGGAGCAATATAGTCTGGTGTCCCAACTGTTGAAAATGCCTTTTAGATGATGAAAAAGGCAAAAATTAGTTTCAAATACATATAAAATTCAATACTAGCTAAACAACACTGAACTAGAATTGTCTACAAAAGTGAATATTAAGATTATATGACAGAGTTATTGATATATTGCAAAATAAAGTGCAAGTGTTTGGGACAAGATAACCTTGTTCAATTATAACACAACAAATTGCATTTTTACACACATCAAAAGTTATAAATTTATTTTAGGCTTAAGTCATCGACGGCCTTAGAGTTGTCCAAAGAATTCATTTAGACGCCTCAACCCAAATTTGTACCTATTAAACACTTTAACTATTCAAAAGTCGTTCCTATTAGACACAAGCTGACATGGCAAAATAAGTGTTATTCACTCTCTTTCCGTGTGCAAAACAATCCTAAATAATAATTTTCCTTTTTTTCAGTTTATCCGTTTACATAATCAAAAAAGGAAAAAAACAATTAAGTAAACGTAAAAAGAGGAAGACAAGTCGTCTTCCTCCTCAATCAGTCCATCCCCCTCCTCTCTATCAGCAATTCTTCTTCTTCTCTCTTCTTTTCTTTTTAGTTTCATTGTATTTGCAAATTAAAAAAGTAGTTAGATCTCGGTCTCAAAAAAGATTTGGCGAAGCTCTATTTTTCCCGCAAGAGTGTTACAAATTACTCCCTCCGTCCCAATTTATGTGGCACTTTTTGTTTCCCGATATTCAAACTGCATGAACTTTGACCAACATTTAAGATGATTTTTTTCACCAAATCGGTATGAGAAAAGTTGCAAATTATAGTAATTTTCATGTCGTTTTCAAATATATAAATTTTAACATTAACATATTAAGTTAATCTAATCTAATTTAGCTTCAAAGTTTAGTCAAATTGACTCTCGAAAAGCGAAAAGTTTCACATAAATTCGGACGGAGGGAGTAATTATTTTTTCCCGGTGAAAGTCCGTTCTTGCTCCTTGTAATTGTGGGAAATGGGATAGGGAAATGATTACTAGTTGGGAAGAAGGTGACATGGGGTGGCAGCGGGTTGTAGTTGCACCGGCGCAGGTGGAGAAGAAAATGGGGTGAGGGTTTGAGTTAAATAAAAATAAGAATCTTAAAATGTCTCTTTGAATTATTTAAATAGACTAACTTTTTATTTTTAATTTTTTTGGATCCAACTACCACGTGTCATAATTTCATTCGTCCATCTGTTATAATATTTGCGTGTTACATGCACCTTTTGTTCAATCAGATTGTCATGTTGTGTCTAATAGGAACAAATTTGTTAAGATTTAAGTGTTCAAATAGTATGCCAATTGATGTGATTTTTTTGAAACGGGTAATGTTGAAATATGCCAATGGATGTTATTTCAACAGGAAGTTCCATTGACCAAACCTTTTTACTTATAACATTAGCTGAAATAGAAGATACCCCCTGCTTCACACTTGATGTGCCATGCCTCTGAAAAATGATTTTCTTGAGGCGAGGGTCTATCATAAAGAGCCTCTCTGTCCCACAAAGGTAGGAGTAAGGCATGCGACTTTGCGTACACGTCACCCTCCCCAAACTCCACTTGTGTGATTATATTGGGTATGTTGTTGTTGTAAATTATTGTGATATATTGAATTATTCACTTTTTGGTCCAATGTATACTTTTATAAGGTAAATAAGATTATTTATGTGAAAGATATACCGCATACAAGAAGTACACCACCAAGTAGATAGCCTGCATGAAATATGGTTCTCTACAAAGTACACCAACGGTGACAAAAGGAAACTAGAAATAGGAGGTTATTCCTTGTAGATACAAAATTATTTTATGCACCATCAAAGTCTCTCATATTCCTACCTTTCCATAAGACCCCCATAAGAGCTAGTCTTGGGAGCATTTATTTTCAAGGTTTGGGTCAACAACATTATAACTAAATGTATTATGTGTAACAACTCGACCCTTAATTTTGAGCATTTATGATTTAGATTGTGTTTTGAAGCTTTGAACAAGTTTCTATAACCACTTGTCCGAATGGTCGGGGTTGAAACCCGACGGCTTAAGGGTGTTTCTGCACATGTTGAACCAAGTTGATGTTGCAAAAAATTTGTTGATATTTAGTGTGCACCACAATAACCAACAGGCCACGCGAAGAAGCGTGACATTGACCGGTCAAGAAGAACATTTTGTTCTCCGCGATCGTGAAAGTCAAGGAGACTACACATCGTGATCATAATGCTAGTACCGCATTCGCGAAGCATTAGCAGAGTATTGACTTTTTAATCGAGGGTCTTTCGAAAATAGCCTCTCGACCTACCAAGGTAGGGGTAAGGTCTATGTACATTCTATCCTCCACAGACCCCACGTTGTGGGATTTCACTGGTATGTTCTTGTTGTTGTTATTACTCGTCGTCATCGCTTAAAGGGGGCCATGCCCGTGATGGTCAAATCAAGTTGATCTCCCCAACCGCGTGGGAAGGGTTGAATCGCGATAAATGAACAAATACGGTATATATTTGAACAGTGAAGAATTTGAGACCTAAACATTGCCATTATTAGAAGGCGAGAGCTCATGGGAGTTGATCCAAACTGCGGATTTCAACTTGAATCATTAAGGTATTGATTCTCTAATACCCTATGATGTTTATACTTGATTTTGGTGTTACATGAGATTTGAAAACTAATTTGGGAGCTTTGACCTAGTTTCCTAATGAGGTAAATTGGGGATTTGACCTAGCTAATTAGGTAAAAATCAACTTGAACATAGAAATGCAATTTTGGGCTTATGGGTAATCCATCCATGTAATTTGTTTCAAGATTTGACCGAGTTGATCGAGGGTTAACTTTGACTTTTCCTAAAATTATGGAAATGGAGCATCTAGCCTAATTTGACATGTTATTCGATATTTTGCATAGATTGAGGCTAATTGAGGCCGTTTGGTAGGAGAATTAGACAGTGGTAGGTGGGGCATCTCGCCAGCTTCAAGTTGAGTGAGACTTTAACTTCTAGATTGCTTGCTTTTTCAAAAGCATGACTCGAAACTTGGAATACTCTCTTATGACTATAGCACGACATTGTCGAGACTTGAAGCAAGATTTAAGATTGTTTTTCTACAAATTAAGCATGACACCTTAGAGTTGCACTGATATAAATCATACAAGGGGTATTTGGAATTGCTACATGCACTGATTGATTTGGTTTCACAAGATATTTATTGATGATGTGATTTCTTGTATGGTAATTGTATGTCAATATTTGAGTTGATATCAATATAGGACGGTTAGGTCTAGCGCATCCTAGTATGAGAACCTGTATGATTAAGATCTAATGGATCTCAAAGATATCCACGAGGGCCCATGGCTAGATTATACGTCTAGTGGTCCCAATCCATAAGGGCCCATAGTTTGTTATTAGATTTGGTTTGACTTGTACCTGTCATGCTACTTATCTTACATGTTTTCATTAATGTATTGTTATATATAGTTGTTTTTGCTTTCACACATTATTTTGAAAGACTTGCTCCAATGGGTAAAGACGGAGGAGCGAGTCGATGATCTCACCGGGCTTAGGCTCACCAAATCCACTCATTGCTCCGTGCAGAGATCCGTCTACTAGTGCAGTTGAGCCATGCTGACCTTGGTCGAGGTGATGAGAGATTCCGGTAGAGGTGAGCCTCCCAGTTGGTTCGTGGAACAACTTTTATTCATCTTATATAGTTTCTCTTTTCCGACTATGTACTCTAGACTTATGTATTTGGTCTATTAAGATGCTCCTATAGTTGTATTTTGGGTCTGGGCTACCATTTCAGATATTGTATCTTATTTTAGACTTCCGCTTTTTTGATATATCCTTTTTATTATGTTACGGATTCCTATTAAGATGTTTCTTATTACAGTTCTTTGGATTGTATTATTGGTTCACCTAGCAGGTAGTGGCTTGTTGGGTGCCATGTCGCAGGCCATGAATTAGGGTCGTGACATTGTGATAGAATCCTCACACAACACAAAGAAGAAAAAACATATATTAGTAATATAACATACCAATTTCCTCCTGTTTATCTGCCAATGATGAAGTTTCTCGCGGGGACTTTTGCACTTATTTATTCATCTTATCTAGTTTCTCTTTTCCAACTATGTACTCTAGACTTATGTATTTGGTCTATTAAGATGCTCCTATAGTTGTATTTTGGGTCTGAGCTACCATTTCAGATATTGTATCTTATTTTAGACTTCCGCTATTTTGACATATCCTTTTTATTATGTTAGGGTTCCTATTAAGATGTTTCTTATTACTGTGCTTTGGATTGTATATTGGTTCACCTAGCAGGTAGTGGCTTGTTGGGTACTATGTCGCAAGCCCTGAATTAGGGTCGTGACATTGTGATAGAATCCTCACACAACACAAAGAAGAAAAAACATATATTAGTAATATAACATACCAATTTCCTCCTGTTTATCTGCCAATGATGAAGTTTCTCGCGGGGACTTTTCCACTTATTTCCATCACTGGTATCTGGGAAGCTGCTATCTATATCCATAGGATCCTTTATATTCTCATCATCCATAGCTTCATTTTCTTTTAATGTGGATAACGTTCTACAATCAAGAGGCTTACAGAGACCAAAATCAGAGAGCTTCATGTGACCATTTTTGTCCAAAAGAAGGTTGTCAGGTTTGATATCTCTGAAAAAATAAATGGAAAATATGAACACCAAAACAGTCACAACGTTGAAAGAACTATGCCTCAAGAAAGCTATTGCATAGTCGCATTCAATATTATGCATATAATTTATCTTTAAGTCTTTGTCATCTCATAACAATAACTTTTACAAATCAGAAGTTGATGCAACAAACCTGTGAATGTAATGATGCATAATATTGAAATAAGTCACAACGTTGAAAGAACTATGCCTCAAGAAAGCTATTGCATAGTCGCATTCAATATTATGCATATAATTTATCTTTAAGTCTTTATCATCTCATAACAATGATGGAAATAAGTTACAACGTTGAAAGAACTATGCCTCAAGAAAGCTATTGCATAGTCGCATTCAATATTATGCATATAATTTATCTTTAAGTCTTTATCATCTCATAACAATAACTTTTACAAATCAGAAGTTGATGCCAATGATGGAAATAAGTCACAACGTTGAAAGAACTATGCCTCAAGAAAGCTATTGCATAGTCGCATTCAATATTTGCATATAATTTATCTTTAAGTCTTTATCATCTCATAACAATAACTTTTAAAAATCAGAAGTTGATGCAACAAACCTGTGAATGTAATGATGCTTGTGAATGGACTCTATAGCTAGGACACTCTGAGCAATATAAAATTTAGCTACCCTTTCAGACAATGTGTCTTCTCTCATCAGCAGAGTCATCATGTCACCGCCAGGAAGATATTCCATGACAAGGTAAAGATATTCAGCATCTTGGAATGAGTAGTATAATTTTACAATGCAATGGCTGGCTACTTCTGCCAATAAATTTCTTTCAGCTCTCACATGCTCCACCTAAGAAAATAAAATTTTCATCAGGGAATACGCATTTTGGGGATATTACATTCGAGCACATTATGAAGAAGCAGATGTCACATGCAAACAGGATACAGACTCCACCCCTAAGTAGAGAAATAATGGAGGCATCATTCCTCTTCTTACCTGTCCTCTGATGAGCATTTCAGATTTCTTTAACTTCTTCATGGCATAAATATTGCCAGACTTCTTCTCCCTGCATAATCTTACCTGCAGAGCATAGTATCCACGTATTAGAATCAGGAATGTTCTGTAAGAAGATAAGTTCAATAGCACAATCCATGTACACAGAAGAGAAAGATATTGGTGAAGATAGTCATCTTGATTTTCTCCTCCAAGGATATTTGAATACTGACTCCAACTTCAACCATGGAAGCCAACAATGAGCATTAATGCTAACAATAGATATCGGATCAGATAGAGAAGAAGACACACATGGTCCTAAGAGGTGATTATAGTCCCCACTCGTCCCTAAAATAGAATAGATAGTTCTTCATAGGAAACGAGGTGCAACTTCATTCATTGAAAGCTTTGTTCTTGTGTAGTCAATTCATTGAAGAATTTGGGATGGGGTGATAGAAAGATGTAAGAGGAGGCTTACAACCTGGAAGAGCCAATACTTATCTCTGGGAGCAGAGTGGTTCTGATTAACAATGTGCTTGATCCTCTACCTACTTGTGGAAAAGTTTTATTATGTGCCTCACACAACTGACACTAGGTGTGTGAGGCTCTTTTTTGTGAGATAAAAAAATGGACCCACATCTTACACTTTTGGGTCCACAAAATTTGGGTCTACTTTTTTGTCTCTGTTCTAAATGCCCAGAAAGGTGAAGAAAAGAATAGATGCTCTAAGAAGGAATTTTCTATGGCAAGGAAATAGGGACAAGAAAACTTCACCTAGTAAGCCGGGATGATGTTATCTCTAGCAAAAGGAGGGGAGGCCTGGGTTTCAAAAACCTCAAGTTTCGAAACCAAAGTCTTAATGAAGTGGCGGTGAAGGTACAACAAGGAGATCAATGCTCTATGCAGAAGAGTCATCCATGATAAATATGGACAGATAGGTCACCGGTGCCCAAAACCTGTCAACTGTCCTTATGGTGTTGGAGTGTGGAGAGCTATCAGAAGCTACTGGAATTATTATACTCATGGTAATTCCTCTGTTATGGTAGGTAATGGTAGAAAGACACTATTTTGCTGTGATAATTGGTTGGGACATGGTCCTCTAAAGGACATCTTTCCTGAATTTTACAACATAGCTTCTTTCCCTGAAGCTAGCTTGGATGAAGTGTGGGGAGCTCAAGGTTGGAGCAGAAGTGGCAATGGGAAATTCTCAGTTAGCTCAGCTTATTACTCCCTGTTGAATACTGGACAGCAGACAAGCAACTGGCCTTGGAAGGCTATTTGGAAAGCTAGGGCCCCCTTCGAAGTTGTTTGTTCACTTGGTTAGTAGCAAGACAAGCCTGCTTGACTCAAGAAAATCTCAGAAGAAGAGGTGTCCAGCTATGCTATAGATGTTCTTTGTGTGGTGCAGCAGTGGAATCCAACAGCCATTTATTCCTTCACTACCCTATAACTGCCCAGTTGTGGCAGCTCTTCATTAGTATGGTGGGTTTTAATTGGGTGATGCCAGCTACCACTTCTGTGGTTTTGAACTCTTGAAATTCCAATGGAGGAGAGTGAAACAAAAGGGGTGGTGGAGAATGGTGCCAGCCTGTATATGGAGGTCAGTTTGGAAAGAAAGAAATGCTAAAAAAATTAAGGCAAGCAGAAATCAACACAGAAGCTCAAGATGAGTTGTATTCAGTTGTTCTATTTTTGGTGTAAAGAAAGTAGATTAGAGGAGACAGATTCCCTGATAGACTTGATAGGATCCCTGTAAATTCCTTTTTGCACATTACGGATATTGGCTTATTTTGTAATTATGGTGCTGCACTAGCTTAATGCTGATATATATATATATATATATATATATATATATATATATACATATACATATACATATGTTACCAATCTCAAAAAAAAGTCACGGTCCAAAGAAGTTCTAACCATTATAGTCCCACTCTTCCCTAAGTTTTTTCTCAGACAGGAAATGCAACTTTATTCATTGAAAACTTCATTCTTGTGTAGTCTGTTTTTGTAGAACAACGTTTCTTTTAAAAAAGTTCACTCTGATTTTTGGAAATTCCTGCAATCATTATTCAGGTTAGACTTTAGACAGGTTGTCTATACGTTGTTATTGACATCTAACATGGTAGGCGTTCATAAAATGGACCTTGGGCCTAGATCCCAAAAGTTTAACTCATGAGATGAGGATTCTCCAACATAATACAAGGAGACAAACACATAGCCTCGGGGATCATTCGGTTGGAGGGATTGGAAAAAGCAAAAATGTCCAGATCGCCTTGTACCCAGGATTTGTGTGTCATTTCAAATGTTTGCATACCAGGAAGAGTCTAAAGTGAGCGCTCAAAATAGCATGTACTTTCTACTCCCCCGTAAATTTTTATTGGACAAGATTTGACAGTATACAGAATTTAAAATAATTATTGACTTTTGTATTGTCAATTTATACTCTACTGGCTGAAAAGTTTGTTTTATAGAGAAACCATTCTTAAATTAAACTAGAGCATTAAATGAATTTGAACTTTTTTTAAACTGATGTACCAAATTGGGACAATTTGAACTTCTGCATTTTGTGAAATGGCAATTTTATAAATAGAAATGTCAAACCTTTTGGAATTTACCAAAATATAAAGTGTCAGACAGATGGTAGGAATAGACTTTCTATTATCAGTTTCTCTATATCCAAGCATTTGTATGAATATAATGCAAATACAGTATAAATGGAAACAGAAAATTATGAAAGCAAGTCCTTTACTTGCAACGTGAAAGGACAGCCCGGTGCACTAAGCTGGTCCGGGAAGGACCGAACCACAAGGGTCTATTGTAACCTGAACAAACAAAATTCAGACTATAAAGGGATAATACTGACCTCACCATAGGCTCCTCTGCCAATAATTGTTAGAAGTTCAAAATCATCCACACATATTTTGTGCCTCTTCAGTCTCATATACTCCGTCTCCTTTTGCTCTAGATCTTTGATTAGATGCATTTGCTCTTCTTTAGGCACATCTGAAGATGCTAGCTTTCTTTCTAGAACCCAACGCCTATTTTTAAACAATATTGTAATAAATATGAGACGAGAGATTGAGATAAATGAACCTAGGTTACACTCTCAAGCTATTTCGCTTTTGAATAGTGATCTACACATTCGAAAATAGGAAGGATTATCAAAATTACAGGAAATTAACATTCATAGTGATACTTATAGATCCTAAATGCATATATATATATATATATATATATAGAGAGAGAGAGAGAGAGGGAGAGAGAAATTTGATTTTCAAAAAGGTAATGATGAAAGATTAGTATAAAATGTCAGCAATAAAGTTCAGACAAAATACCGACAACAGAAAATGCCAGGAAAAAATACTTTCAAAAAGGTAATGATGAAAGTGGAGAAATTATGCAAAAAATTCTAGCAACAATGCAAGAAAATGCCAAACAACAAATTGCACTTGGATGATGTCATTGATGATGTATCTTTCCACTTGCACCTAGATGATGTATTTATTTTCCTTTCTATTTACAAGATGCCAGGTAAAATTTCTATAAAAGTAGACAATTTCTCCTTCCATTGGCAAGCTAAGTTTTAGAGAGTGAAAACAATCTAGAAAGAGAAACACCTTATCCCAAAACTCTCAAGATCTCCTCAAAATATTCAAGTCTAGATCTTTGTAAGTTATATATTTTTAATGCATTTGATTATGGATGGTAATACCACCTAATCTTTTTAAATTCTTGCATTGTGTTGTTATAAATTTGGTTGGTTCTATCACCTATCTCATAAATTCTATGTTGTTATAAATTTGGCCGGTGCCAATCTCTTTTGATTGTTATCCAAACTTTGTAATGGATTCTAAAGATTATAGGCGGTAGAACCGATCAAATTTATAACAATGTAATGCAAGAATTTAAACATATTAGGTGGTATTACCATCCATAATCAAATGCATTACAAAGATCTAGACTTGAATATTTTGAGGAGATCTTGGGAGTTTTGGGATAAGGTCTTTCTCTTTCTAGATTTTTTTGTATTTCACTCTCTAAAACTTAGCTTGCCAATGAAAGGAGAAATGGTCTCCTTTTATAGAAATTTTACATGGCAATCTTGTAAATAGAAGAAAAATAATTACATCATCAATGACATCATCTAGGTATCAATGACATCATCTAGGTGCAAGTGGAAAATACATCATCAATGACATCATTCAAATGCAAATTGTTGTTTGGCATTTTCTTGCATTGTTGCTGGAATTTTTTGCATAATTTCTCCACTTTCATCATTACCTTTTTGAAAGTATTTTTGTGGCATTTTCTGTTGTCGGTATTTTGTCCAAACACAACTCTCTCTAACGGCTCTATCTCCCCCCTCTCTTTCTAGCCTACCCAACAGCCATCATCCCCCTCCCCCCTTCCCATACATCCCCATTTATGACGATAAGTGCCACTCCGACCACTCACCGGAGGCGGCGACAGTGTTCGATTTGTTTTTTGTGAAACTTCCGGTGAACAATACACCTGCGTGTGAACAGTACCGGAAACAGTGACGTGAGTGTCGTGAACAGTGTCGGCGAACAATAATTTTCGCCGGCAACAGGTTCGATTCAACTAGAGTTGGTACCTCCGATTTCCCATATCCATTATTTGTCCTTAATCATCCTGTTAAATTTTGTCATTTATTGTCTTTAGTTATAGTATTCTTGGCGTAGTGATTTTACTTGCCTTTAGATTCTTGTTAACTTGTGCTTGCACTTTGATTCCTTCATGTTTTAGGGTAAACGTTTGAGTAGTTTATTATTTTGTATAGTGTTTTAGTGGCTTTAGTAACTGATGATAAACTAGGGTCATGTTCTCGGTCAGGACAGGGGCGAGGGTTAGAGGGGGTAAGTGGGGTAAGAGAGAGGTTAGACTTAGAATAGGGTCTTGGAACATTGGGACTTTAACGGGGAAGTCCATAGAGCTACTTAAGATTCTTAAGAAGAGGAGGATTAATATAGCTTGTGTCTAGGAGACCAAGTGGGTAGGACCTAAGGCTAAGGATGTGGACGTTCTCGGGTAGGTCACAGTATAGGAATGGGGTAGGCATCTTGGTAGACAACGAGCTAAGGGAACAGGTGGTAGAGGTGATGAGGGTCAATGACCGGATGATGACGATTAAGTTGGTAATTGGATGGTGCACTATGAACCTTATTAGTGTTTATGCGCCGCAGGCAGGCTTGGACGAAGAGGAGAAGAGACGCTTTTGGGAGGATTTGGACGAAGTGGTGGGAGGCATATCACCCACTGAAAAGTTATTTGTAGGAAGGAATTTCAATGGTCATATCGGATCACTTCCGGGGGTTATGACGACGTGCATGGAGGCTTTGGAAATGGAGACAGGAACGGGGGGAGGCGTCTCCCTTTTGGAGTTCGCTAGAGCTAGTGGGATGGTGATAGCCAATTCGAGGTTCCTGAAGAAGGAGGAACACTTGGTGACTTTCCGTAGTTCGTTGGCTAAGACTCAGATAGACTTTTTGCTCCTTAGGAAGGTTGACAAAGGTCTTTGTAAAGACTGCAAGGTTATTCCGAAGGAGAATCTTACAACCCGAGATAAGCTTTTGGTGATAGATTTGGAGATCAAGTTGGAGAAAAAGAAGAGGGTGGTGGAAAACAGGTTAAGAATCAAATGGGGGAGTTTGACCATTGCTAGTACAATGAGATGAGTGAGAGGTTGATGGCCAGTGGGGCTTGGGAGAGTAGTGGAGATGCGACCGGTATGTGGACAAGACGGACAGTTGCATTCGGGAGGTAGCTAAAGAAGTTTTAGGGGTCTCGCGGGGTAACAATGGTAGGCATCGAGGGGACTATTGGTGGAATAGTAAATCCAAGAGAAGGTGGAAGCGAAGAAATTGGCGTATGTGAGATAGGTAGAAAGAAAGGATGAGGTGGAGAAGTGGACGAATAGGGAACTGTATAAGATAGCGAGGAAGGAGGTAAAACAAGCGGTTACGGCGGCGAGAACGGCGACTTTTGAACGCATGTATGTGGAATTAGAGGAGAAAGGCGGGGGTAAAGCTTGAACCCCATTCCTACGGTAATGAATATGAGCGCAATTGAAATTTCTGGGGAGTTATACATTTGTGTATTGATAAGACCGTTTACTATTTCTTGAAGCTCAATCTCTCCCCCGGATGAACCATATAGCCAAGAGAAACCATGAACCAGAATAGAAGAGCTTGACCCATGAGTAAATATTTCATAGTAGCCTCATTAGACCTACCATCTTTCTTGGTATATCCAGATAATAGGTAGGAGCATAAACTGAAACATTCTGGGGCTACAAAGATAGTTATTAAATCGTTAGCACCGCATAAAAACATTCCCCCTAGAGTAGCTGTTAATATGAATAAGAGGAACTCTGTTATAGCCATTTCTGTAGATAAGAAGTTGTACAGACTAGCCAAGGCAAGGGAAAGAAGGGCCCGTGACTTGGATCACGTGAGGTGCATCAAGGACGAGGACGGCAAACTACTGGCGGAGGAAGTGCATATTAGGCGGATGTGGCAGTCTTACTTCCATAAACTCTTGAACGAAAAAAGGAGATGGAGACATTGTGCTAGGAGATCTGGAGTATTCTAGTATGTACCGGAATTTAGGGTATTGTAGAAACATTAAGGTAGAGAAGGTTAAGGGTGCTATTCGCAGGATGCGCAGGGGACGAACGACCGGAGCCTGATGAGATCCAAGTTGAATTTTGGAAGAGCACGGACAGTGCAGGTTTGAAGTGGCTGACTGAATTGTTTAACATCATTTTTAAGACGACAAGAATGCCCGAAGAATGGAGGTGGAGTACAATGATTACCTTGTACAAAAACAAAGGTGATATCTAGAGTTGCAACAACTATAGGGGTATCAAGTTGTTGAACCGCACTATGAAAGTTTGGGAAAGGGTCGTGGAGATGAGGGTGAGAAAATACGTGTCTAATTTCGAGAACCAATTTGGATTCATGCCGGGGCGTTCGACTAACGAAGTCATTTATCTTATTAGAAGGTTGGTGGAGCAGTATAGGGAGAGGAAGAAAGATTTACATATGATTTTCATCGACCTCGAGAAGGCATACGACAAAGTTCCTAGGGAGGTTCTATGGAGATGTTTGGAGGTTAGAGGTGTACATGTGGCACACTAGGTCTATCAAGAATATGTATGAACCAAGACTAGGGTACGGTAAGTAGGAGGAGACTCGGAGCACTTCTCAGTGACGATGGTCTGCATGCCTGCACCAGAGATCAGCTCTTAGCCCATTCCTATTTGCGTTGGTCATGGACGAATTGACACGACAAATCCAAGGGCAGGTACCATGGTGTATGTTATTCGCAGACGACATAGTCTTGATTGATGAAACTCGCAGTGAAGTGAACGCCAAGCTGGAGGTTTGGAGACTGGAGTCTAAAGGGTTCAAGTTGAGTAGGACCAAGACAAAATATTTGGAGTGCAAGTTCAGCAACGAGAGCGATCCTGAGACTGACGTGAAGGTAAGGCTTGGTACTCAGGTCATTCCGAATAAAGGAAGCTTCAAATACATAGGGTCTATTATCCAAGGGAATGGAGAGATTGATGACGATGTCACCCATCGTATTGGGGCAGGGTGGATGAAATGGAGGCTCGCATCTGTAGTCTTGTGCGACAAAAAGGTGTCAACTAAACTTAAAGGCAAGTTCTATAGGGCGATGATTAGACCAACTATGTTGTATGGGCAGAGTGTTGGCCAGACTTCGCACATACAAAAGATGAGAGTTGCGGAGATGAGGATGTTGAGATGGATGTGTGGGTATACAAGGAGAGATAGGATTAGGAATGATGATATTTGGGATAAAGTGAAAGTGGCTTCGGTGGAGGATAAGATGCGGGAAGTGAGGTTGAAATGGTTCGCGCATGTGGAGAGAAGAGACACAGATGCCCCAGTGCGGAGGTGTGAGAGGTTGTCTATGGACGGGTTCAGGAGAGGTAGAGGTAGGCCAAAGATGTATTGGAGAGAAGTGATTAGACGTGATATGACGCAGTGCAACTTACTGAGGACATGACCTTAGATAGAGGGTTGTGGAGGACACGGATTAGGGAAGAAGGGTAGTAGGTAGTCGAGCGTAGTCCTCTTTATGCTTACAAAATGATAGTTTAGTATTATTATTGTAGGCTCGATTAGCCTGTCACACTTATAGACGCATTATTGCTCTATAGTACTCTGTAATTTGATTTATACTGCTATGTGTTCTTTAGTGTAATTTATTTATCTTATTTAGTTGTGTTAGTTATTGTTCCCTCTTAATTACTGCTTCCTGTTGTTAGAACGTGCTACCATTGCGTATTTATTTTTTACTATCTGCATGTCCACAATGCTTTAATTTCTCATCTGAGTCTGACCGTTTCTCATATTTTGTTTTGTTTTGCTTGCTTTGCCTGATTATGCTTTGTCTTGAGCCGAAAGTCTTCCGGAAACAACCACTCTACCTACCAAGATAGAGGTGAGGTCTATGTACATTCTACCATTTTCAGACCCCACATTGTGGGATTTCACTGGGTATGTTGTTGTTGTTGTTGTTTATTGCTAGCATTTTTGTCTTCTTTTGGCAATCTTTTCAGAATTCACTATTGCCAAAAACTGCACCGTCTTCCAACTCAATCAACAATTCTTCTTCTGATGAAGAGTTTTGCTTTAATGAAGATAATGGTGCAAATTTAAAAAAATATCGCCTGCATTTCTTCTGGATTTTTTGTCGTTGTAAGCATTGTGGCCATTTGGGATTTCTGGGCAAGGAATTGGGTGTGCTCCGGTCTTTGCAATGGTATTTGTTTATGAATGATTTTTTGAGTACTTGACCATTATTGGACTTTTGATGTGGCTAAACTTAGTGGTATTTTAAAGATGTCCCACCATCTTATTTAAACTTTCTTCGAATTGTCGTAGTTTTATTTTCAGAGTAATCTACGAACTATGCGAATACCCACGACGACAGATGAAATCTGGTATGAAATAGATTTAGGGGCATGAATCTTTTTTTTCATCGATAGGTTTATAGAGAGATTTAAAGACGTTAAAGGATTGAATAATTTGGGATTTTAATATATCCAAGGTGGATCCAAATTGTTCCTACCATGAATTTCACCATGTAGGGAATTGGGATGGAATGCATGAGGTATCAAAATAAAAGAGTCAGGTATAGCTTCGCTTGACATTTTGAACAAAAGAGGAATTAAACCAAGTTTGTTGGTAATTCCAATAATTAAATGGAATATCAAAGAACGGGGTATTTTTATAGATATCAGGAAAATTAAGAAATTGAGAGATGTCATTTCCCCAATCACTTGGGGCAATTACTCTAACTATTTTGCAAGTGGAGTATGAGGGATCCTTGTTATCTTTATAAAAATTATTTTGTATTATGGCTAATCCTGATACTTCTAGGATAGCCTGGTATAAATAGGGGTTTTTGAGGATATCCCATGGTTTTATAAAACCATCCTAGTCCAAAATATTTTTGAATTGCCATAAAAGGATCTTTATCAAAAAAATCCTTTTTCAATAGTCACAATGTTTTTGAAAGAACGGTTTTATAAAGAATTCAGAAGTGGGTTTTATGGCAACTTGTGGTACCACAAATTGGTAATTTGAAAAGTGTTTTTGAGAAAAGATTTTTAAAGATTCCCCTTTCTATATTTTAAGAAAACTTTGAGAGGGTTTAACCTCTTTTGAATTCTGGATAATTTCATGTTTAAGAATCAGTAATTGCATTGTCTTCCGTAGCTTTGGGGATTTGACAAGGAGTTGTAAAAGGTTTTCAGTAGTCGTCTCCTGAGCGTGATTTTCTGGTGTGGTGTTTTTGTGTCCTTTTTTCTCTTTCATAACTGCATCATACCACGTCTTGGATTTTTCGGCAGGAGTTTGAGCAGGGATTTTATCTTTTTCCTCTTTGGAGGGTTTTCTAGGCATTTTTCCTGTTTTGGAGGAATTTACGGGTTAAGAAATCTGGAATAGAATTTATTTCTCCTACAATATATTCAATATCGAAATAAAAAATGCTAAGAATTGCTTGTAGTCTTGCAAAAATCTGTTTTGATGCAAGATTTTGAACATCTTTATGTAAAACTTCTTTGGCACTTTTGCAATCAATTCCAAGTAAAAAATATTATTTAGTAAATTACTTTGAAATTTTTGTATGCATAAAACAATGCTCAAAATTTCCTTTTTAATGGTAGAATAATTTTTCTGGGTGTCATTCCAATGGGCAGAAGTATATTGGACAATACATTCTCTCCCCCTGATTTTTGCTTCAAGATACCCCATATCCTAAGTCTGAGGTGTCTGTCTCTACTATTTTAGGTAGTTGAGGGGCTGCTATAGGAAGACACGGGATTTCTAGCACTTGCTTTTTAATCTTCTGGACACAGATAGTATGGTTATCGATCCATGGAGCTGGGTAGTCTATCATGAAGTGATTTTTCCATTCTATTTATCTCTGGATAAAAATCTAAAACATAATTTAAACTTCCTAAGAATCTTTGTAATTGAGTTTTATCAGGAAATTTATTTGTGAATTCTAAGGACCTTTCTATAAGGTGATCGTACCCTGGGATATATAATGTCCTAGAAATCTTATCTTAGTTTGAAATAGACTCATTTTTTATTTGAAAACTGCCAAACCAGTTTTCTTTGTAACATAAGAGAAGGTTTTATTTTATAAGGTGTGTTTATTACTTTAAGGAATTTGTGATTTTTCCTAAATCTAGGGTCTCTATAGAACATGTATCATCGTATCTATTACTCGTAGATTTTCTAAGGAATGATAGACTAACTCTACCATCCTGTTATTGGGTTACTTGTTTAAGTTGAGTATTTGGTTGGAAAGTTTCTAGTGGTTCAGGTTTAACTGCTCCTTCCAAGATCCATTCTTCGGGAAGGGTAATATCTTTCCATTTAATAGGTCTTGGTATTACAGTGTTAGATCTGGAAAGATATGTCTCTAATAGTAGTGTTTCACCTTTTTTGCCATGATATCTGACTTTCGTAGCAAAAGCAAAAAATAGCTTTGTAATGGATTCTAAAGATTATTGCTACTGGAATTGATCTTTCAAGCATTTGGGAATTATAGGTTTTTATTTGTAAGACAAGGGATTTTAGATATTTTTGCCATTAAGATATACTGAAAAGTTTGGATAACAATCAAAAGAGATTGGCCCGTGCAGAGCCTAGATTTAACAAAACTTAATAAGGAGTCTTCAAAGTTAGTGAATCTGGCATCTCTTAAGATCGCAAAAATTGAAGTATTTAATCCTTCTTTTGTTAAATGTTTTATCCGTACTTGAACTAAGCCAATATGGATGTACTTGAATTTCTTTCTTCTTGTTTCGTCAATGATCTTGAAAAAGTAATTGGATTGTTTCAAAGGGTTTTGTTAATTGAATATCTCTTTCTTCTGTAATAATTGTGTAATCTGTTTTAAAATTTTGGTATTTGGAATATTTGTAAATTTGATATCTAGTTACTCTCGTTATTTCTCAATTATCTATCGATTTTTCAAAGTCTTGTATAACTATTTCCTCAGAATTTATTATTGGAAACCATGGAAGATGTTGAAGCAAAATTATAAGTAGATCTATTGAAAAACGAATCCATTTTTATAAAATCTTATTTATGAAATTTAAGTTCTTTCTACAATCCTAAGTTATCCCGCGGTTAAACTACCCGGACCTTCCTACGCAAAAATACTCGAAAGAGCCTAAATCTCTCGACAAGAATTTTATAAATTTGAACAATTTTTTCTATAATCTATACCCCCTGGGGCTTTGATATCAACAACAGCCAATCTCTACCCAAGGGCGGTAGAACCGGCCAAATTTATATCAACATAGAATTTATGAGATAGACGGTAGAACCGGAAAAATTTATAACAACATAATGCAAGAATTTAAAAAGATTAGGTGGTATTACCATCCATAATCAAATGCATTTAAAATATCAAAACTTACAAAGGTCTAGACTTAAATATTTTGAGGAGATCTTGGGAGTTTTGGGATAATAATCTCTCATTATTTTTTGTGGACAAGGAATAAAGTTCACATAAAATACCGACAACAGAAAATGCCACAAAAAATACTTTCAAAAAGGTAATGATGAAAGTGGAGAAATTATGCAAAAAATTCCAGCAACAATGCAAGAAAATGCCAAACAACTTGCACACTTACACTTGGATGATGTATTTTTCCACTTGCACCTAGATGATGTATCTATTTTCCTTTCTATTTACAAGATTGCCATGTAAAATTCCTCTAAAAGGAGACCATTTCTCCATCCATTTGCAAGCTAAGTTTTAGAGAGGGAAAGAAGAGAAAAAAAATATAGAAAGAGAAAGACATTATCCCAAAACTCCCAAGATCTCCTCAAAATATTCATGTCTAGATCTTTGTAAGTTTTGATATTTTTAATGCATTTGATTATGGATGGTAATACCACCTAATCTTTATATATATATGTGTGTGTGTGAGAGAGTATATTTATAACATATTATTAACAAATATTATGCTAGTACACATAGCATGCTAAGCTTCTTTTACTTTCTCTTCTCTTTTTGAGTGGGAGTGGGAGGGAGGAGTAAGTGGAACACTGAGATGCTAGTCTTAGTGAAGTATACACAGAGAAATGTCAAGATTCAGAAGTGAACTCTGGGAAAGATCAACTTTAATAGTGTGCTTAAAATTTAAATATAGACCGTTGTGGTCCGGCCCTTTCCCGGACTCCGCGCATAGCGAGAGCTTAGTGCATCGGGCTGCCCTTTATGTGTTTCTCTTTTCTGATGAAATAATGTGATGGAGAAAATCCTTGCATACCAGATGTAACAAAAGCAAATAACATTGTACGAAACATGATTTTCTATAAAAAGCACCTAGTCTTTTGTAATGGGCATCTCGTATGTGCTCCTAGTGTATACTACTCCCTCCGTTCCAATTTATGTGGCACCATTTGACTTGACACAGTTTAAGAAAGAACGGAATACTATTGAAATGTGTGGTCTAAAACAAACCTTGTACATTTGTGTGGCTATAAATCATTTCATTAAGGGATACGGGGAATTTTAAAGTTAAGTTGTTTCTAATTGTAGAAAGGTGACATTCTTTTTGGGACAGACTAAAAAGGAAACGGTGCAACATAAATTGGGACAAAGGGAGCACTATATCAGAACGGTACCTCAAAACAAAATGTTGATCACCTTAATATTTTTCGGAAATTACATTAAACTACATTCCATGTTATATAAATTGTAATTACTCTTAACAGGCCCTCACTGTATGATTTAAACTGTAAATGTTTTCTGGATTTTATTACAAAACATTCATACCTATGGCACAAGAAGCCACAAAACTGCTGAATCTTTTTTTGGACGAAACTGCTCAGTCTAATAACTCTAATTGACTCCCAATTTCGCATTTGCGATTTATCCACTTTGCCAGCTGGTCCTCTGACCACATAAATGAACTAGTCAATCTGAACCTTTAAAACTCTGATCATCCACAAACAACCAGCTTAAAGTAGTGCTTTCAATATATGGATTTCACTACTTTCCAATACGTCAAAGCCAGATGCTTATCATGGATAACGGATGTGATCATCATAGTAAGCCGCTTAACTAAAGAGTTCATGATGTCAAGTGATACATTTAGGCATAATACTACAACAGCAACAATTGCCCCTCAGTCCTAGTTGGATCGCCTATGAATCCTCAATATTTAATCCTCTTCATCTGGACCTGTTTCATTCCACTACTCACAATGTAGCCAAATTGAAATAGTATACTCGTAACTAATGCATCATCAGCCTTGTGTCAAGTCACCACCGAAAGTCCAATTTACCTTTCAACGAATTTATTCCCCACCCAATCCATCAAAACTTGGGGATTGGACAGGTTACACTTTATTTTTTTTTAAACTGGTAATGTTGTATTCCTCAGCATTAAGGATATGTCGGAGACCTCCAAAAAGGTAGAAACAAGCTAAAGCAAGAAAGTAAGTAATTACTGTAAGCCTAAAAGATCTACTAGTTGTTCAGCATCTTCTATACAATGTTCTTTACACCAAAAGTAGAAAGTTTCAATGCAGCTCCCTTTGATTTTCATAATGTTGTTGAATCTATCTTCAAAGCTTCTCCCATTCCTCTCCCTCCAGATAGTCCACAGCCACTTCTTATGTGTCTTGCTTCCCCCTCTCCTAATCCAGAACCTTAACAAGTATGTTGTGTGCTCTGGCATTGACCATTTGGTCTCTGTTAGACTAAGGAATAAAGACCAAAGCTAAGATTTGACTTTGTAATGGAGAAACAGATGGTTATTTGCTTCTCTAGCCTCATTGCATAGCACGCATCTGGACACAATTTTCATTCCCTTTTTTTGTAGAATCTCATGAGTGAGGCAAGCTTTCCTGATTACTAATGAAGCAACACACTTAACTTTGGTAGGAGTCATACTTTTCCATACTTGCTTCCATGGACCTATTTTGTTCTCGGGCATCAGGGAGACCTTCCAATATATTCAGTTTACAGAGAACTTGCCATCCTTTCATGTTTCCATCTAATAGTGTCATCCCCTGTAGTAGTGCCTTTGAATCCATCAATCACCTGCAATAGCTCCACAAACCTGCCTACTTGCCAATCATTCAAATGCCTCCTAAAAAAGAAGTTCCATCCCTGAGGAGACCAGCTATCAGCCACTGTAACCTCAAGGTTAGTGCATATATTGGCCAGATCAGGGAAAGCTTGCATCAAAGCTTCCTGTCCAATTCATAAATCCTTCCAGAATAGTATTTTAGTACCAGCACCCACCTCATAAAAACTAAAAAGTATTCCTTGCTAATCTAGGCTAAAGATTCCTGATAGATCTCCATATTGATGTTCCATAGGTGGTAGCAACTACATTACCATAGCTCTGTCTGGCCATACTTATTCAAGATTACCTCCTTCCATAGAGCTTGTTCATTTCCATTGAATCTCCATAACCATTTCATGAGCAAGCAATCATTCTGCAATTTCAGATTCCTGACTCCTAACCACCAGCCTCCTTGTGTACTTGTGCAGTCTTCCATTCCACAAAGTGATACCCCTTTCCCTCCTGGTTCCCAACCAAAGAAAATTCCTTCTTAATCTGTCCAGCTTCTTGACAACACTAACTAGAATGGGAAACAAGGACACCACATATGTGGGAAGTGAGTCCAGAACAACATTTATCAGAGTGAGCCTACCTCCAAGAGATAAGTATTGTGTCTTCCAGTTGGTCAACTTTTTTTCAATCTTTTCCACAATACCATCCCAGATCACCAATTCTTTGTGTGTGTTGCCTAATGACATGTCCAAATACACTGTTGGTAATTTGTCTGCCTTACACCCCAATATCCCAGCTAGTTCCTTCATCTGCACCACTTCTCTAATAGGAAAGAGACTACTTTCCTCCAGTTAACACTCAAACCAGAAGTAGCTTCAAAAACAAGCAGTATCATCTTGTTAATCATCTTGATATAACAGATTTGTTCAAAAAAGGATACACTTTTTATTAGAAGGAGAACTTAGGGATTGGACAGGTTACACTTATATGGGTTCACCATATTGTTCTTTTTTGTGAAATAGATATCAGAGATGGCATCAAGAAGATGCCTGAAAGTAACAAAATAAAGATTGAGTCAACTCTAATACAGTTAAGCTAATACTAAGGAGCTGGAAAAAACCCATAAGATGATCAATGTTAGTTAAAGGGATCAAGTTGGACCAGCTAAATAGAAAATGTAAGCACTTAGCTTTTAGGGAGTGATTTGGAGTTGAGATTCCACTAAAATATATACGGTCTCTTTCTATCCAAATATTACACCAAGAAAATACTAGCAGGTCCCATTAATCAGATTTTCTTGATAGCTCTATCAACTTTCCATGAACTCCAGCTATCATAGGCATCCTTGATATGAGTGACATAACCACAATCAGTCCAAATATAGAATAAAACATGCTCGAGATCTCTACAGTACAGTGGAGGAGTAGGTGGTTAACACTTTGTGAACTAATCTGACACATATCACCTATTAACCAGCTGAATGTTCCTTTTGCTAAGGTTGCCTTGAGTGAACATGCTTTATTTAAGGTTGTCCAGATGTAGATGTTGAAGTTATTAATGTAGTAAGTAGTATTTAGTGTGATGATTAGTGGATAGTTATGGTTATGTTAGTTAGGTGTGGGACCATATTGGGCCACAGCCTCTTTTCCATTTCGTATAGCTTTCTACCTTTTTCTTTCATTTCTTCATTGTACAAATAAGTGCAT
Organism: Przewalskia tangutica; assembly: GCA_029844215.1. Taxonomy (NCBI): domain Eukaryota; kingdom Viridiplantae; phylum Streptophyta; class Magnoliopsida; order Solanales; family Solanaceae; genus Przewalskia; species Przewalskia tangutica. The sequence continues at coordinate 47,041,829 of CM056723.1, forward strand.
ACACAGCACTTTTGGTTCAAGCTTTCATAATAAGAAATCCCAGAAAAGCTTCCACAACTTCTCATCTCAATCCATAACTTCCATTGAACTGATCACTTTGTATCTCACATGCAATGAGAACACAGTGACGATTATCACTAACAATATATGGATTGTGTCAATTAGCATGGTATCAAAGTCCTAGGAAGAAGATCGGGGATATTGAATTCACGAGTTGCAACATCTGAGATTCTGCGATTCAAATTGAAATCGCGAGATCGAGAATAGCACAACATCTGGGATTTTGCGATTCAAATTGAAATCGCGAGATCGAGAGTAGCACAATTGAAGATCGATATCCTGAGTTGAAGTTTTCGATCTATTTGAGTTTCAAATCAAGGTGATATGGTACATGCAATACAATTTTTCAACAGTTGAAATCCTGTTTTTGTTGTTGTTGTTGATTAAAGTCGATCTACTGAGGAAGAATCAATCTATCGTTGTTGTTGTAGTTATCAATTAAGTCTGTTGATTAATTTTGGTTGATGGAGAGTACTTCGCAAAGTGTACCAGTTGCTACGGCCGAGACTTCGAATGTAGACTCAAACATAATGGATCATAATCATCCATTATATTTGAGCTCATCAGATACACATGTTGATATACAGTTAACAGGAATGGAAAACTACACATTGTGGTGTCGTGCAATGAAATTGAATTTATTAACGAAGAATAAGATTGGTTTTATTGACGGCACAGTGAGGAGAGACATGTATGATGGGAATCTAACGAGGCATTGGGATCGTTGTAACGCCATGGTAATTTCATGGATAATGAAGAATGTTAATAAGGATTTGTTGAGTGGAATTTTGTATAGATCTACTGCTCTTACAGTTTGGAGAGATTTGAAGGAGCGATTTGATAAGATTAACTTGTCTCGGGTATATCAATTGAAGAATGAGCTTGCTATGCTCCAACAAGGAGTGTCACCTGTGGCAAGTTATTATTCGAGAATGAAAGATCTATGGGATGAAATTGATTCAATTATTCCTCCACCTGCTTGCGACTGTGACAGTCCTCGAGCATATATTGATCATCTTGCTAATCAAAGATTATTAGAGTTTTTTATGGAATTAAATGATGGCTATAATCAGGCACGAAGCCACATTTTACTGTTATCACCTACACCTAGTGTCAATCAAGCATATGCTATGATTGCACAAGATGAAAGCCAGAAGGCTATTACGTGAAGATTTGGAGGATCTGATTTAGGTGAATCTATGGTTATGTATGGTAAGACAAATCAAAACACACAAAGGAAACCCAATCAATACAATCAAGGTGGATTCTATGATCATTGCCAAATGAAAGGCCACACCAGAGAAATCTGTTACAGGTTAATGTTCTGTGATCACTGCAAGAAGCAAGGACATCCAAGTTATAGATGCTACAGGGTTGTAGAAAAGTGAATGTGGCAGTAATCAGACTGGTGTGGGTGACAATTCTTATTGGCATGGTGATACAGCTAGTCATGAACACAGTACAAACATGAGGCAACTGTCTAAGGAACAACATGACTATCTCCAAAGTAGATTGGCTTCATGCACTCTGGATAGGTATGAGAAAACATTGCAGGTACTTGAGTCACAGGAGGAAGACAATAGCAAGGCACCAGTAGTCAAAGCTCATATGGAAGGTAACCTTGCATACCCTAAACATAGAGCTAATATCAATGAAGACTGGATAGCTGACTCAGGGGCAACTGATTCAGTAATAAGAACCTGATTGAGTAGAAAGATAAAGAAAATGCAGACCAGGTACAATTGCCCACCGGTGATGTTGTTGAGGTTACACAAACAGGAAGTTGTAGACTAAAGAATGGTGATGTTATTGAACATGTGTTATGTGTTCCCACTTTCAAATTTAACCTACTGTCAGTGTCAAAGCTAACCAGGGAATTGAATTGATGTGCAAGATTTTTTCCTGATTTCTTTAGGATCTGTTTACTGAAGGTCAAGGAGACTGGGTAGAGAGATTGATGGGCTATACATACTGGAGTCAGGAAGGAGTTACAGATAAGCAATAAAAGCACATGTTGCATCTGCATCAGCTGTGGTGTCCAAAGATGAGCTAGAGGCTGAACTATGGCATAGAAGAATGGGCCATGTGCCATTTAGCATGCTTAGGAAAATTTACTGTGTTTAGAAACAAGTCAGATTTTTCAATAAAGCATTGTGATGTGTGTCCATTAGCTAGACAGGCAAGGAAGCCTTTTCCCGATAGCAATAGAAAAACTGATTTTGTCTTTCAACTCTTACACCTAGATGTATGGGGACCTAATAAAGTGTCATCTTATAATAACATGAGATATTTTCTCACAGTGGTGGATGATTACAGTAGATGGACATGGGTTTTCCTGATGCATATTAAGTTTGATGCGATAACCATTCTTAAGAACCTACTTGTGATGATCAGAAATCAATTTGGTCTGAAAGTTAAAGGGGTTAGAACATACAATGGGACAAAGTTCCTCAATTCTGTCTGCTCTAATCTATTTGATCAATTAGGGATTATACACCAAAAGTCTTGTGCTTACTCTCCACAGCAAAATAGAGTAGTGGAGAGAAAACATAGATATACATTGGAGATAGCAAGGGCCATTAAGATACAAAGTCACTCACCCGGATTCTCAAAGCATCGTGTTGACTGCATGCATGTGATCAATAGAGTTCCCATTGGGAAATATTTCATGAGAAGCTATTTAAAAAGGTGCCATCACTTTCTCATCTAAAGGTGATTGGTTGCCTTTGCTATGCTTCCAACTTGGTGAGGAAATACAAGTTTGAGCCAAGAGCGGTTGTTCTACTTGGCTATGCAGTGAATAGAAAAGGTTACAAATTATTAGACTTGATTAATGAGACTGTGTTTATTGCAGAGATGTGACCTTCCATGAGAATATATTTCCTTATCAACAGATTAAGAAGATTGGAGACTCAGCTATTTCTCAACATTTTAACTTTGACCTGTGTGCTGATGATGAACAGATGATACCACATGCTATCCCAGTGGAAATTGGAAAGTGTGCATATTGACACTCATACAAAGGTTCCTGTCCATGCAGAGGAGCCAACAAATCCAGATGCAGGTTCAAATAATGATGTTACAGCTTCTCATGATGAATCTAATAATGAGGACACATTGTCCGGTAATGTAGCTGAGGGTGAAGATACTGCAGCCATCAGAAGAAGATCCACCAGAGAGAGGAGGACTCCAATATGGTTGAAGGACTTCATGCATCCAGTCAACCAAGCTGGATGTGCATATCATATGTCAGATGTGGTGAATTACACTGGATTGTCTGCTCAATATCATGGTTTCCTGGCTAAAATCTCAGCAGAGCATGAACCACAATCATTTCATGAAGCAGCCAAGGACCAAAGGTGGGTTGAGGCTATGCAGTCAGAGATTGAGATTAAGGCTCTAGAAGACAATAACACTTGGGAAATAGTGGACCTGTCTGAGAACAAGAGACCCATTGGATGTAAATGGGTGTTAAAAATCAAGTACAAAGCCACTGGGGAAGTAGAAAGGTTTAAAGGCTTGTAGCTAAGGGGTATAGCTAGAAAGAAGGAGTTGATTACCATGAGACCTTCTCACCTGTGGTTAAGATGGTGACTGTTAGAAGTGTCATCTCTGTGGCAGTTACTAAAGGATGGATAATTCAGCAAATGAATGTGTTTAATGCATTCTTACAGGGGATCTTAATGAAGAGGTGTATATGAACTTGCCACAAGGGATTGAACATAAACAAGGGAAGGTGTGTCGCTTGCTTAAGTCACTGTATGGGCTTAAGCAAGCCTCTAGACAGTGGAATATCAAGTTAATAACTGCCTTGGTTCCTCTGATTTTGTTCAAAGTAAATTTGATTACTCTTTGCTTATCAGAAGGGATGGAGACAAGATAGCTATGGTATTAATATATGTAGATGGCCTTCTTCTGACTGTGATCAGGGGATTATTGATGAGACAAAGGCCATATTGCAGCATCACTTTAAGATTAAGGATCTTGGTGAACTCAGATACTTAGGAATTGAGTTTGCCAGAAACAAAGAAGGGATAGTAATGCATCAACGAAAGTATACTTTAGAGCTCATTGAGGATATGGGTTTAACAGGTTCTAAGCCTGTTACCTCACCTATGGAGGCTAATGTGAAGTTCACTTCTGCTGATTATGATACTCACATTCAGAAAATGATGTCTGAGAAAGTTGCATCGCAGATGAGCCATCAAGAATCCAAAGAAGATATCGAGGTTGATTGGAAGCGTCGCTTTTGACCAATACCAGGCCAGACATTGCCTTTCCAGTGCAGTGCCTGAGTCAATTTATGCAAGCTCCAAAGCAGTCACATATGCTTGCAGCAGAGAGAGCGGTGAGATATGTAAAGCATGCTCCAGGTATGGGAGTGTTCATAGCAGCAGAGGGGAGTAATGTCTTGACTGCATATTGCGACGCGGACTGGGCTTCATTTCCAAATACTAGGAGATCAGTCTCGGGGTACTTAGTCTATTTTGGATCTTCTCTCATCTCTTGGAAGTCCAAGAAAAAACAAACTGTCTCGCAAAGTTCAGCAGAATCTGAATATAAGTCTGCATCGATGTGGCCGAGATTATGCGGATTATCGGGTTATTTTCGAATCGACGCCCTTTGCAAATCGCTTATCTCGGTTTCTTGTGATAGTAAGTCGCAATTCGGGACAACAATCTCGCTTTCCACGAGGATCAAGCATATCGAGATTGATTGCCATTTCATTCGAAAAAAGATCCAACTAGGCCTGATTTCCACCAGTTGCATCTGCCGACATGCATACTAAAGCTCTTTTGCCATGACACCATTCTCATCTCATTTCCAAGCTAGGGATGAAGAATCTATTCTTAACCCCTAGCTTGAGGGGGTGTTGAAGTTATTAATGTAGTAAGTAGTATTTAGTGTGATGATTAGTGGATAGTTATGGTTATGTTAGTTAGGTGTGGGGCCATATTGGGCCACAGCCTCTTTTCCATTTCGTATAGCTTTCTACCGTTTTCTTTCATTTCTTCATTGTATAAATAAGTGCATACACAACACTTTTAGTTTGAGCTTTCATAATAAGAAATCCCAGAAAAGCTTTCACAACTTCTCATCTCAATCTATAACTGCCATTGAACAGATCACTGTGTATCTCACATGCAATGAGAACACAGTGACAATTATCACTAACAATATCTGGATTGTGTCAATTAACAGTAGCATATTACTTTTGTTGGCAACTTTGTTCCATATTAATTTGAGAGGCTACGATCAATCATCCCATTGTTAGAGCATAGACGTGCATACCTATAAAAGTAGACAATTTCTCCTTCCATTGGCAAGCTAAGTTTTAGAGAGTGAAAGAAGTGAAAACAATCTAGAAAGAGAAACACCTTATCCCAAAACTCCCAAGATCTCCTCAAAATATTCAAGTCTAGATATTTGTAAGTTTTGATATTTTTAATGCATTTGATTATGGATGGTAATACCACCTAATATTTTTAAATTCTTGCATTAAGTTGTTATAAATTTGACCGGTTCTACCACCTATCTCATAAATTCTATGTTGTTATAAATTTGGTCGGTGTCAATCTCTTTTGATTGTTATCCACACTTTGTAATGGATTTTAAAGATTATAGGGAATAGAACCGACCAAATTCATAACAACGTAATGCAAGAATTTAAACAGATTAGGTATTACCCACAAGTGGGATGGTTTTTGGAATTCGACATCAGGAAGTTACGCAGATCCTACCTCTACCTTTGTGGGGCAGAGGTTGTTTAACTGATACATTCAGATATAGTACTAAAACATCAACTATGTATCCATCTCAAACTAGTTCTGGATCGGCTTTATGAATCTTCAATATCCATTATGTTGCACTCGGGCCAGTTTCATCTCAATACTGATAATGCAACAACATCAGAAAAGTATACTCGTGATTAATACATCATCAACCCCGTCCAAAATGACCCGTCTCTTTATTACAAAAATATTCCCTTAGTTCAACCAGCTGATCCAACTGAGTTTAACTAAATTTAAGTCAAATCCCACGAAAACCCGTAAATCTTTTTATCTACTTCCAGCTATGAACACATAAAAACCTCATGCTAACGACAAATCTTTGAACAAGCATAAATAAACAAGGTCATCTAACTAATTTGATCCCACATAAAATAAACAATAAATGTTATTTTTAATTTAAATGAAATTGAAGAAGTTACCTTTCTTTGCGTTGTTGAATACTCTTCATCTGGGTCTTGTAGTGATTTTCAATAAATTGCTTAGCAGCAGCAACTTTCTCCATTGTTAAGCTTGAACCAAGCACTTCCTCTTCACGGTGTCCTTCCTCCATGTTTTACACTCTCTGTCTCTCTACTCTCTCTCTCTATATATATATATATATATATGTATGTATATATATATATATATATATGTATGTATAGGTTGCAGAAATAGAGACCTGAAAACAGTGAAAAGTAAGTATATGCGCGGCAAAAAAGCCCTAATGACATTTTTTTACCATTTATATATCAAACTATCACTATTTTTTATTTAAGTAACAAAATATGACTCTTGAGTCTTTTCTTTCTTTTCTTTTGAATAATGATTTTTTTGCTTTTTTTTATTTGTTCTAACATATTTTATAAAGAATGTTTTGGTTTAAATTAATTTTCATGTTTTGTATTAGACAGTCAACTAAATTTTAATTAAATAATTAGCTACTTTAAATTCTTTTCTTTAAATAACTCATGTTTTGTATTAAATAACCAATCTAAATTTTAATAAGATAATCAACTACTTAATTTAATGGTCTAACTGAACAAAAAAATTTAGACACAAAATTTATTTATTTATTCAGTTTAAGATATAATTACTAAAGAACAAAGTGGAAACAAATTGCACACTTAAATAAATATTGTCGATTACAACAATTAGATAGTTAATTGCACACTTAAATAATTTTACAATGGTTTAGTTTCCTCTAGAAACATTGATACGGTTAGGGCAATTTCTATGGCTATGTCCCTCATTCCAAGCACTACATCATTAGGTGTCTACTCTTCTCCCTTTGATCCGTTTCAGTACGGATCCGAGTAGATTGGGGACGACCTTTTGGATCTCTCCTCATCGTTGGATCGTGGCACAATTCAGTTCCAGTGTATTCTGGCCAGTATGAATCATGAGGCACTGCTGGGAACTCTTCCAAGTAAGTGTTGAAAACATACTGTAATGTGTACTCGGGAGGCACATAAATCATGTAGTCATGGTGGATAGATGAACAAGCAGCGATGGCATGTGAACACGAATAGTGTAATGCTTGAAATTCGCCACAATCACACCTTCGCCTTTCGAGGTCTACCGTAAATGTTTTAGGTGGTCGGCCGCTTGGTGGGCGAACCAACTCTTTGACTCTGAAAACAGTTTGTGCTCGGTTGTGAATGTGGACTTCATGGGAGTTCGATATTGCTCGTTCTTTATCAAGGTATTCCATTACTTTGTCGGAGTAGATCATACCAGATGCCATCATTGTTTGTGCCTGCCTCCCTCTCTCGACAAATTTTTCGGTCAACCTGTAGTAGGTTACTGCGCGAACCGATAGGAAGATTGTGTGTCCCCTTTAATACGTTGTTGATGCACTCAGCAAGGTTAGTCGCCATGTGCCCCCAACGTCTCCCTTCATCATGTGCCTGAAGCCATTGTTCCTTAGGAATATTGTCGACTCACTTCACTGCATCTTCATTATCAAGTTCGCTCCGATAATAAGCAACGGTCGGTTTAGTCGTGGTGTATCCTGAAGTAGCAAAAGTTAATCCTCGTAAGGTTAGGGATAAAAAAAGTGTGAAATGTGTGTATATAGAAGACTAACCCATATTGATTACGGACTTCTTCATGTCTGTATTCTTGAATGTCTTTATGAAATTTTGTGAAATGTGACGAATGCAGAAGACATGATGTCAATTACTGTTTAATCGCCTAACAACACTCTTGATTTACTCGTGTCTATCAGAGATCAAGCAGAGGTCTGGCTGGGGTGTTACAAACGTTCGCAAGCGTTGGAGAAAGAAAAATCATGCATCAGATGTCTCACCCTCTACAAGGGCGTATGTTATTGGAATAGTGTTGTTCCTCCCATCCTGTGCGATCGCCATCAGCAACGTACCGCGATACTTCTCATACAACCATGTTCCATCAACTGAAATAACTGGCTTGCAGTAAGCAAACCCTTTAATGCATGGTTGAAAAGCCCAAAAAAAACGATGGAACACAACCTTGTGAGGAACTACATAGTCATTCTCGATGAGGGGCTTCACTTTGTGAAAGTGTCGGTCCAATCTGGACCATTGAAAGTGTCGGTCCAATCTGAACCACTACTTTTTCTTCTCTCCTCAACTCCACATCTTTTTCTGGCATATAGGACGAAGACATCAATATCTTTGGTCCTACACTCCTCACAACCACTACTTTTTCTGGCACATAGGACAAAGACATCAGTGTATTTGGCTCTACTCTTCTCACATATCCACATTTCAATAATTACATCCTTAACTAAATAAAATAATTAATTGTGTGTTTATTTTTTTATTTAATTAGACTATTAGTTAAGTAGCTAATTATTTAATTAAAATTTTAGTTGACTATCTAATACAAAACATGAATTTATTTAATTAATTAAGTAGTTAATTATTTAATTAAAATTTTAGTTGACTATCTAATACAAAACATAAAAATTAATTTAAACCAAAAACATTCTTTATAAAATATGTTGAATAAATAAAAAAAACAAAAAAGTCATTATTAAAAATAAAAGAAAGAAAAGACTCAGAGAGTGGTATTTTGGTACATAAATAGAAAATAGTGGTAGTTTGGTACATAAATGATAAAAAAATGGCATTAGGGTTTTTTGCCTATATGCGCGACCTTGCGGGGGAGAGGATTCGCTGCATTTCACAGCTATTTATCTAGGCTACAACATGTCACTTGACAACTGGCAATTCTTTGCGTCTTGTTTGGACGATCCATATTACTTTGTGTAGGTTTTCTAACTAAGACAAATATTTTTCAGTCCTTAATCCTGATTTTCGGGTTCGAGTTTTCATTCCAATATGGATATCAGATATTAAATAAAAAATTTAAAAAGTTAATTTTTACATTGTCAATCCAATACTTTTATAGATTTTCCTTTTCAATTCTGTATTGAGATACAAAATTTTAAATTTTGACCATGAATTCGGATATAAAAGTTTTAAGTTTTATCAAATAAAATTAATATATTTAAAAACTATGTAAAAAATATTATACATCACAATAATTAATTACTTAAATATATAAAAGACATAAAAAATCGGTCAAGGATAAATTTAATTAACTCTCAAAATTCAAACTATGTCAAATAAATTGAGACGAAAGCAGTAGTTAAAGTGATTGTATTAGAAACCATAGAGGTGCATTTCTTGAAGTTCAATAATCACTCTAAGCATTTATACTTGCTTTGTTAAAACTACTAAAATTTCTATATTTGAAAATCTAGTAATCTATTATGAAATTATGTTATAAAATGATAGCAATAGCAATATAAGATAGAAGATGTATACAAAGAAGTAAAGAGGAGGATGAGACTTTCTTCTTATTTCAAGTGTGTCTTAGTCTTCCTTCAAAGGTGAATAACATCTCAATTTATAGGATGAAACCATCCAATGGAGGTTATAAATATTAAGTGTCTAAATTAATAGGTACATGTAACATACAAAAAGGTTAGTAAATGTGTATGATCCATACAAAGGATATGTATTTCATAACACTCCCCTTTGGATGTCCATAGATAATGTGTCTTCGTTAAAACCTTACTAGAAAAAAATCAGGGGGAAAAAATTGTAGTGAAGGAAAAAGAGTATACATTTCTAATAATACATATTTTAGTTGCCTCATTAAAAATCTTACAAGGAAAATCCAGTGGAACCAAACCTTATACGGAAAAAAAAGTACAACATGTATTAACTCCCCCTGATGAGAATTTCATGTCAAATGCTTGAGTATTCAGATTCTAATCTTGTGTACCATCTTCTTGAAAGTTGCAGTTGACAGAGACTTAGTGAACAAATCTGTCATATTATCACTTGAACAAATCTGTTGCACGTTGATATCACCATTCTCTTGGAGCTCTTGTTGTGAAGAACAACTTTGGTGAAATGTGTTTTGTCCTCATTCCTTTTATGAATCCTACATCAATTGAATTTATTGATATTTCTTTATTTTTTTGTTTGCGGCTCATTGATTTCTTCAAGTATATCTGGATTGATTAAATCTTGCATCTCTTTATGAGATTCTTTCTTAGTGTCATCTTGACAATTTATTTTCCTTTTCTAGGATTTCGATCCTTAGAACCCAATGGTCTATCACGCTTAAGGCATGCTTTGGACTCATTTGCTATGACACTAGTAGATGGTCCTACAGGGACATCAATCCGAATTGCGATATTCTCTGCAGGGATATGTGATTTGGTAATTCCTTTCAAATATGTAAATGCGTCTGGCATTTGATTTGCTAATTTCTGGAAGTGAATAGTCTTTCTTGCTCACAAATAGAAGCATGTGGATCAAGATGAGACAATGATGGATTATTTCACAAAATTTTCTTTATCATGCTCATAGTTATAGCAAGACAAATAATGCATCAATTGAACAAATATATGGTACTTCAGGACCAATCTAATTTTCTCATTTCAACTTCTTTTCACTACTACAAAAATACCCTACGGTGATGGGTAAAAACCGTCATCTAACTCCTAAGATGACGGTTCTCGTAAGTGTCATCTTTGTCACTGTCACAAACAGATGACGATTCTGTATCTGTCACACGACATGTGACGGGTAAAAACCGTCACACAAATGTCACATACATGTGACGGTTCAAACCCGTTGCACAAATGACACATAAATTTTAATTTCCCGGTGTCAAATATTCATTTTTTAAAAAAATTTATTAAATTAATAATTTATTTTAATATGGCGGGAAAAATTAAATTTGGCGGATTTTGTTTTGACAATTTAATTTCAATATTGCAAATATACATTGAATTGCTTGAAGTGTTTCTTCCTCAAAATATACATTGAATTGCTACTTTACTATTTCGAACATTGATCTTTACTATTCATAACATGTTCGTCCGTCATGTTCCATTCTACATGTCTTGCAAATTTACAATTTAAGAAAAATAAGGAACAAAAGAGACACCTGCACTATCTGCAATCAGTCTTACGCATATCCGCGGGAGACTTTTTTACATTTTTAATGTGTGCAGGAGACTTGCATTATGTACGCACTTGTGTAATTTTATGCTGCAAATCTAGTAGCCCAACCAAGCAGATGGTACGGGTTGAAACTTTTGCTTGATACATGCTAAAAGATCACAGTACTCCACATGATTCAAACAGTCGCGGTAATCTGTGAAAAATCTTTCAAACACTTTCCATTGGACTTTATAAGACCTTGAATACGGGAAAGGTAGATCACCTGCAACAAATATTGAGGACGAGCACTATGTTACTAAAGAAAGCATAAAAATGTCTGAAGATAAAGTGAGATAATTGTGTCAAAAGACTGGAGAATAAGATGGAAATATTTCACATGCTCTATTTGTTTTTATGCTCTTACCTTCCATCATTAATTTTTGGATACGCTCCTACATTCAAACCCCTTACCACATAACAAATAAACTAGCAGATTAAACAGCACAAAGAACTATCACCACAGTTTGATTTAATAACTATTGGACACAATCACACATCAAGAACACTGATTTGCAGAACTCCAACCCCCTCTTTTGACCTTCAGAAAGACGATGCTCATCATAATAAGACCATCAATACAGGAGAGATACAATAATTATCAGAAATACGACAAGGAATAGAAGATTCTCCAATTTTGCTTACATCTCCTTCTGATGCAAGACGCTTTACTAAATTAAATATTTGTTCATTCTCCTCCATGTTGTCAATCCAGATTATTGAAGCAAGCTCATGTCCATGTCCCTTCAATTTATTTAGAAGCTTCAATCCTTCTAAGTTCAATCAATCCCATACCAGCAGCAGCAGTAGCAATCAGCTTCGCACATTTACTCTCTCCTTTAGCTCGAATAATAGCCACCCTTCTATTTGGTCAGCTTTCATCACCACAAATTTCGACCTCTCAGCCTCCTGCTGAGCTACCTGCTTCTGCTTCACAACTCTCGAAAACTCAGTACCTGCTTCTGCTCCACAACTCTCGAAAACTCAGTACCTGCTTTTGCTCCACAACTCTCGAAAATGCTAAGAACCAATGCAAAATTGAATTTAGTCAACAGTAGGACAAAGCAGAAAAGCAGAGAGGCAGAGTGGGTTTCGTACAACATAACACTCAAGAAGCCAACATTTTAAGTATTTTGAGCACCATAACAGCATTTGAAAATTTTAGCGGAGCTATCAACAAGTGAACTAGTTCAGTGAAACATACTAAATTGAAGAACAAGTGCAACACATTAGCCATAAAAGAAACTTAAACATTGGTGCAAACACAATAGTATAGCAACCTTCATATAAATCTTTCACAAAAGAAAAATTCAACCCCAATGTAGCCATACTGTTTCGAACCAAAATTTAGCACCACTGTCATCCATCGCAGGATTCACAACATCTCAGAACTCCCTCTTGGACCAAAGCCACACGCCAAAACTTACTTATATGCATTTTGTCGCTCGATTACTCAGACTTCACCAGCGAATGAACTCGTCTCTCAGATAATTTATCGAACAGGTTACGTGCATAACTAGCCACAGTCCAATAGGCAAATGAATTACCCTTCCAATTTGATTGTAACTATATTTTAAAGAATCACACTTTCATATAAATCAGCCAACAACAATAATTTCACAATTTGAGCTCTCAAACTCCACATCAAAAGAACCATAAAACAAATAAAAGAGAATAGAAAAATCTGTAAAACAAAGCGAGTGAGGGAGAGAGATAACTGAGACGAGGGAGCGAGACTTACCTGGTGCCTAAGAATGACGATTGAAGGTGAAAGAAAGAAGATTTGTTTTGCCATTTTGCGCAACGTGTATTGCATTCTGTTTCTCTTTGTGTGTAGCTGCTGATTTGTGCGTGCGTAAGGTGAAGTCGCAGGGTCAGGGGTGTGAGAGAGAGGGGCTAGGGTATTAGGAAGGAGAGTGTGCAGCAGAAGGGAAAGGGAGGTGTTGCGGCCTAGTGTTTGAAGTTTGCCGGAGCCCGGAGCTCCGACGAAGGGTGGCGGCTAATGGGTGTGTCGGCTGAGACTGTTTTGGGAGAAGCAAAAAAAAAATGAAAGGGGTCTAGAGTTGCGGCTCCTCTACCTTTGTGGTTGATAATGGCTGGTATTAAGCTCTTGTGCGGCAAAATATTAAGCAAGAGCAGAACAACATTAGATTTAGGCGTCGACGTCGATTCAAATTCCTATAGGTTATAGCTAAGATCAAATTAATGCACAACCGCTGCAACAAAGGATAGAAAGTGAGTACATGAAAAAAAATGTGACCCATGTGAGTCGAAATAACTCCCTTGCACAGACGTGATGCAATGTGAATGATGTCCTTGACCCGACGTAATGTAAGATGATGTCGTTGCTTGAACGTAATGCAGATGCCACCGTTGCATAAGCGTAATGAAGATGACGCCGATGTATAGGCGTAATGTAGATTGTGTGAGCGTAAAAACACTTAGTATTTTTACAAAGTTTTTTATCTTTTATTGTTACCTTAACATTTTACAGAAATTAAATTTATTTAATTCTCATTAATCACCATCTCAAATGTAACATCCATACCTTTAAACCAATTTATCAACTACTACAAATTAAATTCATTAATTTACATCAAATTATTCTATCCACATACCAAATATATACTCCGTACATAATATTTTCATACACCCAATAAACTGGCATTAAATACAGTAATACAAAATTATAAACATAGAACTATATATAAGCCAACGTTTCATTTTGAAATAAAATATAAGCCAACGATGGCTATTTAAGAAGTCAAATACGTTATCAACTGAATTGTAACAAATTCAAATGATATGTTAGAAACTGACAATATATTATTCATTATATATGACATTCAATTGTTTGAAGAAAATCATCTGGCAAACGGATCAAATATTCTCATAATAAATGTCATTAAAACAATTCAATATTGTATCAATTCAATTAAATACAAGGACTTAATGAAGGAATATTAAGACTCGTAATTGTATGATATTAGAATAAAGAATATGTTTAACTTATTTTGAGATATACTAATTAATTTATTAATATAATCGTCGCATATCTATCTGTGTAAATATAAAAATCACGATAATTGCATTATATATGATTGTGATTACTAATTTAAACAAAAATAAAAAGAACTCGAAGTGTTCAACTAATCATGTCATTATTTTTGTAAAGGAGAAACAAGTATACCTATTTTATTACTTTATGAGTAAAGTTCGAATGTTTACTATTTCAAAAGTAAAATTCAGAGTTCTGCTACTTCAAGAGTAGAGTTCAAACTTCTACTACATCGAGAGTAGAGTTTAAAATTTGCTACTCTGGGAGCAAATTTATGAGTTTACTACTTCGGGAGTAAAGCATAGAATATTCATATATTATTATTTTTTCTCAATCATTCTGCCTCTTTTGGAGGTGAGTCATGATAACTTTACAACCAAATACACATCCATTGAAGGGTTTTGTTGGGTTCGTGTACGCAGCGGAATTTGAATTTTAGTTTCAAACCCAACAAACGACGAACTGATGGATGATTATTCAATGATAATAAAATATGTAAACATACAACATGTAATATATATATAACTGTAACACTTCGAACAAAAACTTACGATTTGATTAAATATGGAATCTTTTCGTATATCCGAGGGTGAGGACGCAACTGTTCCTCGATTGCAAGTTCTAGACTCCGGTGTAATCCTCCTTCGAAAAGCTAGGAAATTCGGCGGAGGTTCGAGAGGATATTGTAAGACTATATATCTGAGACTTAGAATGATTTGTGAAAATCGAGTATATTAGAATAATGATAGGACCCCTCTATTTATAGTTGCATTTAGGTCACAAACCACAGTCAGGGTTTTTCGTGGGTCAGACCCAGAAAATGAGACGCAGTAGGTCAGTCTGACTGGCCCAATGCCAAGGTGGCGCTGCGGCTCTAAACCAATTTTGCCTTGTTTTCATTTTAATTAAATCTGAAATTCAATCTCGACTTAATTAAATAATCATTATTCATTTAAATGTCTCGATCATAAATCGAACATTTATATTCTGTCATTACATTCTTAGATCGACGGAATAATTAACTTAGTTTTACGCTTCAGGACTTCACATATCGACACTAATCATATTAGCGTCTACACGGAACTCTTAGACGACGTCGGAAGACGAACTCAATATGTGAAGTATAGTTACACGAATCTGGTAAACTGGACCTCTATGTGGGAAGATAAAATTCTTTCATTCACGACACACTCGATCAAGCTTAGGATCTGCCAAGTGTCTATCCAAATGACTTGATCATTATATCTCATCTATATTGATTGACAACAAGATTATATCGAAGATATGTCTACTGTGTTGGACAATGACTTAGTCAACCTAATATCATATGAGAATCTAAGTGTTCTCTCGAATATTTATTCGAGTAATGAATCATAATCTTGGCCCAACTACCACCTTTAATCCACTTCGTAACATACCAAATACAAGCCATATCAATGCATTTGAGCTTGGAACATAACTAAAGTATATTACTCTGTAGATAAGGTGTGTATCAACCTCAAGTCTAAGGACTTCTATCTCCCACACACTGATCTTACTTTAGACATTGTATATCAGCAGGGTATATCAATACTTCTAAAGTATTCATGTGTCCATCACGAGTAGTCATTACTCGTAGCAGGTGAGACATACTACATCCTCTAAGGATGTGATGCAGACCACATGTCGACTTATCACATATCATCAATATTCAATTCTCGATGATCATTAGTCGAGGCTATTAAGAGTTACGTTATAATATTAATATCTCACACAATATTAATAACGATGTAATCTCCAGGGATGCATATTATAGAATATTATAAACAATCAACTAATAATTTAATAATTGCAAATTCCATAATATTAATCTCTATTAATATAAATAAGAATGTGTATAAAGTACACTTGTCGTAATACAGATTGTCTCTAGGACATAAATATACTTTCATCCATATATATAAGTTTTACTATATACTATCACCACATTCACTTCGGTGAATAGATCTGTATTTGTAACATTTATCAAAATTTCTCATTCGTCGGGAATGAAACATAATCATCTGTAATGATATTACCACTTCTGATGGTTATTGACATATATAAATTTAATCATAACGAGATTTAAGAGAGATTATCACTTCTGATGATAATGTATTTCTTATAAACCTTCATTTTTAGCCATTAAGGAATAAGAAATTAATATCATAATTCCTCTTGTTAATATTGTTCTTTAGGAATAAACTTGATGCATAAATGATCAAGCGAACCATTTAAGATTCGGAGATCAAAAGAATCCATACGAATTAATGATAACATACATCAAAAATCCATTAAGGATGATATATAATACACTACTAATGCTATGAATTCATTAGCTCTTTTCCATAATATAACAATTTTACTTATGGCAAAATACTTATCAAAGATTTAGTCAGAAGTAACAAGTAATGTTGTAAACCATCTTTCTTCGAGCCACATAGTCAGAATATCAAATATCTCAGCAAAGAAAACTTATGTCCCTTACAATATTAGATACAACAGAGGAAATAATAAAAAGAAATGAAAGATTCTAAAAAGAAATACATGATGCAGTTCTTACTTTCGTCATATTTTTAAAATATTTTTCTAAGACGGCAGAGTCTCGTACTGATAATGTGTTATGAAATGATGTTATAAAATGATAGCAGTAGCAATAATATAAGACAAGAGATGTAGACAAAGAAGTAGAGAGGAGGAAGATACTTTCTTCTTATTTTAAGTGTATCTTAGTCTTCCTTCAAAGGTGAATAACATTCCAATTTATAGGATGAAACAATTCAATGGAGGTTACAAATATTAAGTGCCCAAATTAATAGGTACATGTAACATACAAAAGATTAATAAATGTGTATGGACATCCAAAGGATATGTATTTCATAACATAATCAAAATTGTATTGTTAAGTTAGAAATAAAAATTGTTGAATTTCCTTCATCCTTGCACTCCTCTCCTCTTTTTCTTTTTTGTAATTTTTTTAGTTTTATGTGTATATTACTATATGTTGATGAGTTATATATATATCAAAAATAGTCGCTCTATCTACATTATAAGACTTGCTTATATCCTACCCCTCAAACCCCATTTGTAGGATAACAAATAAAAAAGGTCCTGCAATTATTCAATTATTTGTTCACCAAAAATAAAAATCGTAATAAATCTCATATATTTACGTAACAAATATTCAAACAAAAATTGTTCTCTTAATAATATTGTACTTTTAAAAATCATTTTTCTATTTTTTATTACATAAATGTCATTCAATTTTAAAGTTTATCACGCAAAAAGTTTTTCTATTTTTCTATCACATAAACGTCAATTTTCTATTCTCGTCACATAAAAGTCATCCATCAAGTTAACTTAAAATTAAATTTCTTATTTTATATTTTGTTAAATGTATTTTCTTCCCTGCCTCCTACCTTCATTCTAGCATCACCAGGGAAGCATAATGGGAGCACTCTTAAATATTTATCAGAAGTGATATATTTCTTTCATGATCTTACTCTCAACTACGTAAAATGATTCAAATTTGCTTCTGAACATTGAAGAATAAGGTCATTATTTCGATAGCCCCTTTTATAAGCTACTATATCTATCCAAATAGTCATATAACCTAATGAATTTGTTGGGTCCCGGGGTATGCTATGGTAATAAAAATAAATTGAAAGTAAAAATAAATCGAATGCAAATACAATTTGCAAATGTCGACAACAATGTTGTCAGTCACACGTGACAACACTTCGATAAAACAGAAAAACACTTGAAGAGTAAATTGTCGCGGAAATAATAAAGAACACAAATGTTTAATATTTACATAGATTATATTGATAATATAACCTAGGACGGTCAGTGACAGAAAATATTGTATATATTTATATACAATTGAATAAATTTCTTCTTTTACAATTTTACAAAATGATACAAAAGAAATTAAAAGATTGAAGTCGCAGAAAAATCTACCTAAATATACATAGATAACATCTCATTATAATTACTTCAATAAATAACAAATCTAGAATCTAAGCAGCAATTATAATGTTTGACAGAATGTTGTCGACACACTCATGCAACACTTGTGATCCAATTTTCTTAGATGAATTCTCGAGAGCTCTCTTGATATTTTTACAATCTGATTCTAGATATCGATTCAATCTTCTTCCCTCTTTATTTATAGTAGAAAGTCTTCCTTGAAAATTTCTTCGACTTGTTGTAGAGGTTTAGAAAAAGGTGGGCAACCGATAATGTTTGTTGGAGAAGATCACGGAGCAAAATCCTCTAACTTTTTGGACTTGTTCCCCAAGTTTAGAACCAGCTTTGCTTGTTCTTCCCACATTTTTCATCAGCTCCTAATCACCTTGTCAAGTCACTTTTCCATCGTGGTAAAATTTTCACGAGATTTCCTTAAGACCGTGAAGTAAGACAAAACTGTTAGTTCGAATGTTATGACATTTGTTCCAACTTTTCTGAATTTTAACTTAGTACTAAAATGATATGTTGGACAAAATATCATAACATCAAACCCAACATTAACATTCTCCCCCTTTTGTTTTTCTTCACAAAATCTATTCTAATCTGTGCAAGTGACTTACGGCAATGTCATAGATGTTATCCCAACATCTATGATTACAATAATGCCCCCCCTTAACCTGTGATGACATACAAACAAACATATGTATACCAGTGTATATCACTATTACGATTAAATACAATGTTAGCACAAAGATATATATACACACATCATATAGGATTAGAAGAAATAACTTAGCATATTAACACATCATCCAAATATAGTCAGAATCATTGTCAGTTACATCACTCAATAACTAAACCCAAACAAATAACCAAACACAATCCATAACACAAATATCCATCAACATCAACATCTCCTCCTTTGCTCATCATGCAGCAGCAGCAACTTTCAGCAGCTTTATACTTATGCATAATGACTTTTCTGCACAGAACAACAGTCTCTAGCCTCTAGCCTTCTTCCTCTGCTCCCATGTATCAACACTTCCTCTTGCTTCAACAACTTCATCATTTTCTCCCATTTTTTGTAAATAAAGCAGTAACATGAAGTTGTCTCTAGCTTGAATCAAAGAATTCCGCACAACATCAACCTCCGAGATTTATTGGTTGATCTTTGCAATTTGATTCACAAGCCATTCAATAGACAGTGGAAATTGTCTGGGACCAGTATTGCCAAAAATATTTGTGACATTCCTGTCAACATCTGTACTATTTCATTCCTTATTACAGGGCAGATCAATGACTCTATATCTATTCTTCAAAACTGCTTTGTTTACTGTATACAGTTTATGATCCTTCCCTAATGTGTCATCTCTCTTAGGCTGAAGACCTTGGGTAGTTAACACTTTGAATATCAGAGACAGATAAATGAAGATTGAGGTTGATTCTTTCTGTGCCAAGTTAGCAACTTGATGGAAGATTATTGTGCCAAGATCAACCCTCAACCCTTTCCCTTTTCTATACAGTAGGGTGGCTTGTTTTGTAGTCATAATTGACTCATTCATCGAAGGAAGCCAATTGCGTATAGTAATTTTGTGAAGATGTTAATTTAGAGACATGATACCTAGAGATACACTTATGCATTATTACTCTTGTGAGGTACTCAATCACTTCATCTCTATTGTCCACTACAGAGTCTGCTTCTCTAACATCATCTTCAGGATTTACTCTCATACATTGGTTTATAATAGTAGGTGTGAAGAAATATTTATGTTATAGATATATATCTTCCCAAACTTCTTTTAGGAGGTATTCCCTATAGCAGTACTTAAATTCGCATAAAATAACCTAACTATTTTATCAACATATGGTCCATTTTCAGTAACAGATCATAGAAGTTGTATTTCATTCAAGAACTCTATCAAACCATATTCAGAGCATGAGGCAATGTCTAACACTTTTTCAGACCTAATAATTCTATTTTTGTACCAGTCCCAATTATCAGAGTTAGTTTTTGAATATAATTTGTCTGAGTAGATAGATACCTCAAGATCCGAACCAGACCTGTCTGAACTGCTGGAGGAAGTTGGGGTGTGTGCTTCTTTAGGCATTGGCTGGAATATTGCATGAGATGTTGTGGCAACATTTTGAGCAGCACTTGGCCTTGTAGTCCTGAGAACTCCCTATGGAAAGAATTGTTTCAAGGGAGTTTCATCTGGGATTTCCTTTCCAGAGGCACATTTTGTGGTACAGAAGTAGTCTGTTCTTCTCCACTTTCTTCAGTCGAGAGTTCAAAGGTCATTTCATCACTGTCACTGCTTGAACAAACAGGTGTAGGCATTCCAAATCTAGACCTTTTATTGCTTGGTTCCGCTCGAACTTATTTTTCAAACACTCTACTCGATCGACGAGTAGGAAATATGGAGGAGCTTGGTCGTTTGCCCAGGGCTGAAATATCAGATGTTTCATTTATATTTATCGGGTTGTTGTCATCACCTGAGTAGCTTATATCTAAAGGTTCCTCTAAATCTTTAAATACTATGGCATTCGATAAGTCCTCTGTGGACTGTGAAGAAGATGACTGGAAATGTTGTTGCGGTTTATTTGGCTTGGATGATTCAGTGTATAAAGGAGGGCTAGTACTCATGGGAATGTTGGTCGGTGTGTTGGCAGACATTGGTATTGACATAGAGGATGTGTCCATTGGAGAGTTTGGAGGAGAGGGTTTTGAAGGCTTAGGGTTTTTGGATGAAGGTGAAAGTGATGATTCCATCGGTTTGGTAGGGGTTTTACCGAGGTGATGTGCTCTTTTTTTTTTATTTTTTCTTACTTTTGAGAAAATACAATACAAATGAGATGAATATTTACATATTTGACAAGCCTTTCAAAACAAATCCTTAATTTTAGGTATTTGATATTTATTCAATAACTTACACCTAAAATTTTGGGATAAAAAGATAGACGTCATATTTGGAATTTTAATCTTATTCTTTTAAAGTTTGAATTCCAATTAAAAAAAATATGGCATAAAAATAGGAAAGATTAAAACTGAATTTTTGAAAGTCAGATACGTACAACATCCCAACAAATATCATTATCAGAAAATGTCAACAGCAATGTTGACAATATTTTGGACAACACAAGTATTATGATCCGCAAGAACCTTTCATTTTGACAACAAATCAAGACACATTATATATATATATATATATATATTTATGAGTTTAACCACTGGACCAATATAACAATTTTCCATCGTGTCCTTGATCTAATCATAAAACAATACAAAAAGATTTTCGTGTAAAAAAAATTAAGAATACTTATTTAGCATTCTCACAATTCTTTTATAATACTCGATACTCTATAGAATAGGAACAATATCTTTTCAATGGCTTAGACCATTTTGCACAATTGCCAACAATTTGTAAAGGCTTTGCCTTATTTTGATACTCCTTTTTATGATATCTAATATCATCACAGAGAACGATATCACTTTGGAGTCAGGTTCTTATTGAAGGATCATGTTTGTGTGACCAAAAGTGATGCACTATACAACAATAATAATCAGATTATGATATTACATAGGTAAATGTCACCCAAAATATTAGAGACATTTTAGTCGACATTCACCAAAAATGTCTTTTTAGATATTACAAAGACCAAGAGATTTCTTCAAACTAGAAAATTTCTCATGGTCCAAGGCTTTTGTAAAAATATCAGCTAGTTGATGAATAGTGTCAACATGTTCAATTTGAACTAGCTATTTTCCAACCAAATCTCTTAAAAAATGATGTCTAATATCAATATGTTTTGTACGTGAGTGCTGAACTGGATTTTTGAAAATATTTATGGCACTCAAACTATTACAATATAAAACTAAGATGTTATTTGAAAAACCATAGTCGTCTAACATGTGCCTTCGCTATATTAATTGAGAGCAACAACTTTCAGCTACTACATATTCAGATTCAACAGTTGAAAGAGAGACACCGTTTTATTTACGATTATACCATGAAACAAGATTATTGTCAAGATAAAACATATCCTCCACTAGTACTCTTTCTATCATCCACATCACCAGCCCAATCCGAGTCACTATACCCTATTAAATTAGGATTAGTGTCTTTGGAATACCAAATTCTCAACTCACATGTGCTAGCAACATATCTAATAATACATTTTACGACATTTAGTGAGAGATTTTGGAATATGCTTGGAACCGAGCACAAACACAAACACAAAACATTATATTAGAACGACTATCAGTGAGATATAGCAGGTTACCTATCATAGATCGATACAATGTTGGGTCGATATTTTCATCAACATTATCCTTACATATCTTCTGCGATGATCCCATTGGGTTTTCATCTGCTTAGCATTTTCCAATCCAAACCTCTTAACTAGATTCTTGGCATATTTGTTCTAGGAGATGCATATTACATCTTCACTTTGCTTAATCAGCAAACCTAAGAAAAAAGTTAGTTCACCAATCGTGTCCATCTCAAATGTTGATGACATTGCTTCAACAAATGTTGTTAGGTACGATTGTGAGGTCGAATAAAAAACTATGTCATCTACATAGATTTGAGCAATAATAATATCGTCACCATGATGTTTAATGAATAAAGTACGATCAGCTTCACCACAGTTAAAACCAAATTCAAGAAGAAAGTTAGTTAAACGATCATATCATGCATGAGTAGCTTGTTTCAATCATACAAAGCTTTTCTGAGATTGTATACATAATGTGGATGGTAAGGATCTTCAAATCCTTTTGGTTGTTCAACATAGACTTTCTTATCTAGAAAACCATTTAAGAATGCACCTTTTACATCCATTTGGTGTAAAGAAAATTTTAGAAAGCAGTCTAATTGATTCAATTCTAGCCACATGTGTGAAGGTTTCATCATAATTGATTCATTCGACCTGAGTATAGCCTTGTGCAACTAGACGAGCTTTGTTTCTAACAACGGTTCCCGATTCATCTGATTTATTTTAGAAATTCACTTAGTTCCAATTATATTTGTATTATTTGGACGTGGAACTAAGTCCCAAACTTCATTTCGAGAAAATTGTTCAAACTCTTCTTACATTGCTTGAATCCAAAAATCATCTTTAAGTGCTTCTAAAACATTTTTTAGTTATAAAGTAGATATAAAATAAGAAAAACTAACCTTTTGGTATATGGTAGACATACATATATACTTTATCATATCTATGTAATTGAGTGGTTCTTTCCCTCTTGTTCTAATTCCCTAAAAAACTCCCCTATCACCTGACCTCTTGGATGATTCTTCCTAATCCTTGATGAGGGGTCCCTTCGAACTTGGTCTAGCAATTCAGCATTTGACTCCTCATCCGCACCTTTTGTGATCTCTGGTTCAGGTTCAGATGTTGTTTCGGATGTGGTAACATTTGGGGCAACATCTGGTTTTTCTGCATTCTGCACATTTTCCACTGAAACTATAGTGTTATTTTCTTTTGCTTTCCTTGTAAAATCAGAAAAATCATCCAAAATAACATTTATAGACTCTTGTATAGTTTTTATCCTTAGATTGTACACTCGGTAAGCATGACTATTATGGGAATAGCCAACAAAAAATCATTTGGCACTCTTATAGTCAAACTTTTCCAATTGATCTCTATCATTTAAATGTAGCAAATACACCCAAAACATGAAAGTACACAACTTAGGTTTCTTTCCATTTATTAGCTCATAGGGTGTCATCTTTGTTTCAGGCCTTAGATAGACTGTATTAGTGATGTGACAAGAAGTAAAGCTTCAGCCCAAAAATGGTTCGATAGTTTTTTAGAACTAATCATAACTCTAGTCATTTCTTGCAATGTTCTATTCTTCCTTTCTGCTACCCCATTCTGTTGAGGAGTTTTGGGAGCAGAAAACTTATGGAAAATCTTCATTTTCTCACAAAATTTTGTGAAGGAGCTATTTTCAAATTATTTTCTATGGTCGGATCTAATCAGAAAGATAGGAGAATAGAACAAGTTCGTAATTCTAGAGTGCAAAATTTTAAACATGTCAAAAGTTTGTGATTTTTCTTTCAAAAAATATATCCAAGAGTAGCTAGAAAAATCATCTACTATCACATAGGAATACCTCATGCCTCATAAACTGTCTACCTCAATTGGACCCATAAGATCCATGTGCAATAGATGAAAACAGTTAGACTACCTGAATGTTGTCCGTCATTCTGGAGAACATTATGGGAAACATGGGTTTGCTTACCTTGGAGACAATCTGCACAGACTGTTTTACCTTTTTGGCTAAGGTTGGGTAAGCCTCTAACCGCTTCATATGAGACCAATTTTTCCAGATTGCGGTAGTTGACATGCCTAATTTTTGATGTCATAGTGTTGTGTCGTCTATCTTGATATTATTGCATGTTTCTTGTCTTGCAACAAGATAACAATTATCATCTGTTCTAGTACCTGACATGACATATTCATTAGCTTCATTCATAACTTTACAAGCATTCTTTTTAAATTTTACCTCAAGATTGTCATCACACAATTGACTAATATTAATCAAATTAGCCACTAAACCTTTAACGTGTAAGACATTTCTTAAGGCTGGAAATCCAGGAACATCCAAGATTCATTTTCTAATTATTTTGCTTTTACTGCTACCTCCGTAAGTTACGTTATCTCCATTGAATGACTCATAGTTCTTTAGAAATTCATTTGTACCTGTCATGTGGCGAGAACATCCACTATCAAAGTACCAAGAACCTGCAATGTTAGTTCTTAAATCAGTTATCGCGACATTACAAGTTATATCTATTTTGGGAACCCAAACTCTTTTAAATCATTTTTACCTTTCGGCTAAAAAATGTTGGTTCGAATGTTGTCCGAGATGTTAGACAACCTTTTAGGCAATATTTTGACCACAATAAGACCTGATACATAGGTCTGTAAGGATCTTTCCACTCAATAATTTCTGTACCAGTATAGGAAGTAGCATCAGATTTTAATGTTGTCTCTTCAGCTAAGACATCCATTGGAGTTGGTCTTGGATAATAATAATTATCCTGAGAGGATTTGGGATTCCAACCCGTCTTTTTGATAGCAACGACCTGTAAGGTTTTGTTATCTGTATCGGGATTGTTGGTGTTAATAACACCGATAACAGGACTAGAGGTAGTCTCTTTATCAGAAAAGATATTGAATTTATCACGAAATTATGATAATAGATCTTCAATACCCGTTTTTTCTTTCGACAAATCAATTTCATCCATAGATGGAGAAGGCTGGATATTAGCACGAACCTCTAAAGGTTTTGGAGGTTTATCTTTCTCAAGAATAACCTTAGCTCTACCATCTTCAATAAGACTATGGAGTCTATCGACTTTATTATGTAATAAAGTCATCTGTTCATTAAGAACTTTGAGACCAATGTTAGTATGATTGTTCTGTTTGAACAAATCATTCAAATGGTCATGTTGCATTCCCCACCCGGGTGAACCTTTAAGCAACTTCATATAGGACTGAGCCCTTAAATCATTGTTACTATCATCCTTTTTGAGGAAAATGGTTCATCTGGAGGATAAATACTTTTGAGGACTTTTTTAGAGTCCAGATGCCATTGTCTTTCTATACCATTGATATTAAGCAAAGCATAATCTTCAACAAACCAATTAACAAATCGTTTAAAAGTTTTTTTTCGTGCAAATCATCGTAAAATTGTTTTTTAATAGACTTGCGTTCTTCAGGAGTAAATAACTCAATAAACCATTTTCGAAAAGGAGCATAGTCCTCAGTATTCCAAAATTGTTTTGAAATGATTTTTCTTAAATCAGAACCTGGACCATAATACAGTCTACATTGAATATGTAGTTTTCAGCTGGAGTAAGTTCATCCATCATGAAAATAATTAGTATAATCAGGATTACTGTCGTCTGTCTGAACTTCAACAGGAATCTGATTTTCAACCTTAATCTTGTCAACCTTATCCTCCTGAGAGATTTATGAGGGGGTGGTGATTTTGTAAAGATTTCCATCTACTTGAGAGGTTGAAGCTCTAGCAGTAGACGCTGAAGGTGTGTCATCTAAGGGAGATAAATAATAATGAGATGACAATGATCTACATATTCTAGGTAGTTGTTTAGAAAACTGAAGACGAATATTGCCATCAGTGGTTTGGATCACATGAGCGATCTGAGAGTCAATCCTAGAATGAACAGGGACTGCTTTCTCAATTAGCCAATCATCTGGGTACTCTATTTCATCCCAGCTTATAGGTCTTCTTGTGGTTATTTTAGACCTTTTGGCTAAGTTAGTCTCAATCAAGACTGTTTATCTATTTCTCTTGTCATCCATTATCCTACAGTTAGGATTCATGGTATCTAACACAAGGAAATAGATACGGTAACAGATACATATAACTTCTGTTTCAGGCATGTAATTATACCCATTAGCTTTCACATATAACGTTAAATCATGCAATATATTAGGATCAGACAAAGATAAAGTAAGATTTGGTCTGACATTAAAATATACTGGGCCATAGGCTAAGCTTGACTACATAGCACTCATAAGAGATTGCTTATAGTTTAAGTTTATGACATCTCTTAGAACAGTCATAAAGCTTTTTGGAAAACCTTCTAAGGTTAAAGGTTTAAAGGCAATTTGCATTAAACGTATATGCAAAAATTTATAATGCAATTTTTGATATCTTTCAATATCAGAGTCAGAAAACAACTGAGCAAGAACGAGGAGTTCCAAGACTTGTTATTAACTACAAGCCTTTAAACAAAATTTTAAAATGAATTAGATATCCTATCCCTAATAAAGTCTATCTAATAAATCTTTTTTATTAGGGATAGGATATATAATCCATTTTAAAACTTTGTTTAAAGGCTTGTAGTTAATAACAAGTCTTGGAACTCCTCGTTCTTGCTCAGTATGCTCTGATACCACAATAAGACCTGATACATAGGTTTGTAAGGATCTTATCACGAAATAAGATAATAATAAGGAAGATAAGCAATTTAAATTGAAAAATTGACATGGACTTTCTACCCACTGGATTTAACCTCGTTTATACCAGTACGTTAGTCATACACCATACCTGAACAGTAAAAAAGGTCGAAAAACGCCATAACGCCTAACTTCGATAGGTTTAGTGCAAATTGTCTTTAAACCTTTAACCTTAGAAGGTTTGCCAAAAAACTTTATGACTGTTCTAAGAGATGCCAGAAACTTAAACTGGAAGCAATCTCTTATGAGTGCTATGCAGTCAAGTTTAGCCTATGGCCCAGTATAATTTAATGACAGACCAAATCTTACTTTATCTTTGTCTGATCCTAATATACTGCATGCTTTAACGTTATATGTGAAAGCTAATTGTATAATTACATGCCTGAAACAGAAGTTATGTGCATCTGTTACCGTATTTATTTTCGTGTGTTAGTTACCATGAATCCTAACTGTAGGATAATGGATGAAAAGAGAAATAGACAAACAGTCTTGATTGAGACTAACTTAGCCAAAAGGTCTAAAATAACCACAAGAAGACCTATAAGCTGGGATGAAATAGAGTACCCAGATGATTGGCTAATTGAGAAAATAGTCCCTGTTCATTCTAGGATTGACTCTCAGATCGCTCATGTGATCCAAACCACTGATGGCAATATTCGTCTTCAGTTTTCTAAACAACTACCTAGAATAGGTAGATCGTTGTCATTTCATTATTATTTATCTCCCTTAGATGACACACCTTCAGCGTCTACTGCTAGAGCTTCAACCTCTCAAGTAGATGAAAATCTTTACAAAATCACCAATACTGAGCAAGAACGAGGAGTTCCAAGACTTATTATTAACTACAAGCCTTTAAACAAAATTTGGAAAATATATTAGACTGATAAAGTCTATCTAATAAATCTTTTTATTAGAGATAGGATATCTAATCCATTTTAAAACTTTGTTAAAGGCTTGTAGTTAATAGCAAGTCTTGGAACTCCTCGTTCTTGCTCAGTAAGAAGCCGCCAAGAGGAGGGCCAGGAATGAAAGACAGAAGGATCGAAAACGTCCGAAGAAAGATCCCACTTATTTTGCATGTGGAGAACAAGGACATTACACCAATCGGTGTAAAAAGAAGAAAATCAATAAGATTAATAATCTTAAGATTGATGAAAGTATCAAGGATGCTTTGAAACAAATTATTGTTTCTTCAGATGAATCCAATGATTCAGAGTTATTAATAAGTACGGATTCAGATGACCCGTACTCATCTTCCTCGGAAGAAGACTCACTTTGTACCAAAGACAAATGTCAGACCATCAAAGATGATGAAGGTACAGATGATGAGTTTTATAAACTCCAAGCTCAATTCTCTAGTTTTTTTAATCAATGTTATCAATGGAGAAGAGATTAATGAGCTCCTTAAAGGATTTCCTGATGAAGCCCAGAAGGCTAAAATCATGAATGCTTTGCTAAAAGCCCAGGAGAAAGATAAAACTCCTGTAAGGATCAAAACTCGTATTGATCCCTCTTATGATTTTAAGGAAATACTCAATGAGTTACAGAAGAAAAGGAACGCTAAGAGTCCTCTAACAACTCAGGATTTGAAGGAAGAGATTCATAATCTCAAAAGAGAGATAACCCAACTGCATGAGAACTATAGCAGTTTAGACACCAGAGTTACTCTCCTAGAAACCATTTCTTATTCAGAGAAGACTCCCGATATCTCGGAACAGTTAAGACATACTCTTATCATTAGTCAGCCTACCATTTTTACTAATTTAGAAGACTTCGTAGGAACATTAGTTGTCCGTCAAAGATGGATAACATAAATCAGTTTGTTGATCAATGGCAATACCATTCTTAGAAATGTCCCTACTTTAATTGATTCAGGGGCAGATCTCAATTGCATCCGCGAAGGATTAATTCCTACCAAATACTTTATCAAAACTACTCGTAAAGTATCTGGAGCTGATGGAAGCAAATTCGATGTTTCCTACAAATTGCCTAGCGCATATGTTTGCCGGGACAAAACTTGCATTGAACAATCTTTCATGTTAGTCAAGAATTTATCCAATGATATAATCCTTGACATTCCTTTTATTAATGGACTAATGCATGTCAAAACTGATGAAAAGGGCCTTACAGGTACCTTTGATGGAAAGTTGATAACTTTTCCCTGGATTACATCCTAGAAGACTTTCAGTTTTGTTAATCTAGTGCAGAATAATAAACATCATTTATATTATCTACAACAAGAAATGATGGGTTCTAATATCCAGGAACAACTTACTAATCCTAAATTACATGATAAGATTAAGGGAATAGAGCATGATTTCTCTCTTTCCATCTGCAACTATTTGCCTACAACTTTTTGGAATAGGAAAAAGCACATTGTAGAACTTCCTTATGAGGAAGGATTTCAAGAGCAAGATATTCCGACTAAAGCTCGACCCTGTTAGATGAATTCTAAATATTTGGAAATCTGCAAAAAGGAGATTACGTCTCTTATAGATAAACGTTTAATTCACTCTTCAAGCTCCCCATGGAGTTGTACAACTTTTTATGTTAATAAATATACTGAGCAAGAACGAGGAGTTCCAAGACTTGTTATTAACTACAAGCCTTTAAACAAATTTTAAAGGCTTGTAGTTTATAACAAGTCTTGGAACTCCTCGTTAAATTTTAAAGGCTTGTAGTTAATAACAAGTCTTGGAACTCCTCGTTCTTGCTCAGTATGTTTATTAACATATAAAGCTGTACAACTCCATGGGGAGCTTGAAGAGTGAATTAAACGCTTATCTATAAGAGACATAATCTCCTTTTTGTTAGATATCCTATCCCTAATAAAAAAGATTTATTAGATAGACTTTATCAGTCTAACATATTTTTCAAATTCGATTTAAAATCAGGTTTTTGGCAAATACAGATCAATGAATCTGACAGATATAAAATTGCCTTTACAGTTCCCTTCGGCCATTACGAATGGAATGTTATGCCTTTCGAATTGAAAAATGCTCCATCCGAATTTCAGCATGTGATGAATGACATCTTTACCCCTTATAGTGATTTCATAATAGTTTACATTGATGACATATTAGTCTTTTCAAAAACTATTCAAGAACATATCAAGCATCTTGATATTTTTAAGAAAATTATTATTTCTAGCGGTTTGGTCATTTCGAAACCAAAAATGAGTATTTTTCAAACTAAGATAAAACTTTTTGGTCATAATATTGAAAAAGGAAATATTATTCCTATTGCAAGAAGCATTGATTTTGCTAATAAATTTCCTGATGAAATTTTAGATAAAACACAGTTGCAAAGGTTTTTGGGAAGTCTAAATTATATCTCTCTTTATTACAAAAACTTATATGTTGATGCAGATGTCCTATATGATAGGTTAAAGAAAACTGCCACTCCTTGGACCAATGTCCATACAGAAGCAGTAAAAAAGATTAAGAAGAATGTAGAAGCACTGCCATGTCTTATGTTTGCCAACCCAAATTGGGGAAAGATCATTGAAACAAATGCTTCTGATATCGGTTATGGAGGAATTCTTAAACAAATAAATCCCCAAACGAAGCAAGAGTATTTGATTCGGTATCATTCGGGAAAATGGGCCAATTCCCAGAAAAATTATGCTATTATAGCTAAAGAAATTCTTGCTATAGTAAAATGCGTCTTGAAATTCCAAGATGACCTTTATAATACAAAGTTTTTAATTAGAACAGACTGCAATGCAGCCAAATTCATGTTTCAAAAAGATTTTAAGCATGATGTTTTCAAACAAATATTTGCAAGATGGCAGGCACATTTAGCCCCATTTGATTTTGAAATTCAACATCTTAAAGGTGAACAATTCATTACCTGACTTTCTTACTCGTGAATTTTTACAGGATTAAAATGTGCCCAGAATGGACAACACCTACTCCTAATAAGGGTAGAGGACGAGGCCGAGGTCGAGGAAGGCAAGACCCAAGGACTATTCCTAAGGTCAAACTAGTAGAACAAGGTTCAACTAGCCAGGACTCATATGCTAAAAAACTCTTGCAACAAGAGGATGATCGAAACCAATATTTGGTTAGACCACATGAGGAGACCATTCTCCTATTAACTCATGAAGATAAAAATTATCTGAATGACCCATGGATTATCATGAATCGATATGTAGAAAATTTCTACCATCCCTACAAAGAAGGAAAGAACAGGATGTACTATGAATATATCCTCACAGCAACATCCACTGCTGATATCACCTCCTACCCTGAACATAAGCCAGGAGTAGAAAAGAGCTATTCAAAGTTCTATTTGAAGAAAATTATCTCTCCATACGAATGGGGAATTAGCCCATTTCGTTCAAAGGAATTCATCATTCCCAGAACTGATATTAAGTTCGTTTTTAATTATTATGACTATATTGATGCTTTCACTTATGTCTTTTATTATGAAAACAACAAACATGGTCATACGTGGTGGATTAAATTAAATCCTTCCATCTTCAAAGACAGCCATA
The DNA here is from genome assembly GCA_029844215.1 of Przewalskia tangutica. Lineage (NCBI taxonomy): Eukaryota > Viridiplantae > Streptophyta > Magnoliopsida > Solanales > Solanaceae > Przewalskia > Przewalskia tangutica. The sequence goes on from CM056723.1 coordinate 47,073,701, forward strand.
ATGGTAAATTACTACCAGGGTGGATTTTCCCATGGTGGAATATTATTGGCCTTGAAATTCAGATATTGTCAGAACCTTATATGAATTATTATAAGGAATAAATACAGTTGACACCATGTGTCACTCCTGAAAACCCTTCTGACTATGTCGAGGGTTCTGCATCGATGATGTTCTTTATGCAAATCGGAATCCCATGGATATGGAAATGGCTTCCCGAAGCAGGAAGAAATTCACAAGGCATATTATGTATTAAGAGAAAATTTCTCTCTAAATTCTGGTCTAAATTATTAGACAAGGATACTGAAAAACCTATCCGAACCTATGGTTGGGAAATAGAGGAAAGTATTAATGCTTTATTAAAAAGCTTGAGAACTATTTCTCATATTAAGAAAGAGGACAATTCCTCCTTCTTTTCAAAATTTGAAAAAAATATTAAAATGAAGAATCCTCATGCATCAGAGGAAGAAATGATGACAGCCTATCTCGAGAAGATAAAAGCAGATTTTGTCCAGAAGTGTGCTACAGAAATCGATGATAGTCCATATTCGAAAGCATCAACGGCATCCATGAGAGAAGCCCATAAAGACAGTCTATTCCAAGACTCTCAGCCACTGGAAGACTATTCTTACAAGCCGTCCCAAGGGACCTATTTGATGGATTAATTGAGACCGTCAAAGAGAAGGCCAAAGCCAAAGCAGAAGAGGCCAAAGCCCGACAGGAAGATAAAACTTCACGAGGAAAAGACAAGATGACTGAATGAAGGGGCCCATTATTATCAATAATGAAGTAGAAGAGACAAGGAAGGTCACATTCGACCGTAACTTTGACTCTAAGAGGATAAGCCGACAATGTCATTATCTTCTTTTGTAAAGATTATTTTAGTTTGTCGTTTTGTAATAAGATAGATTACTTTCCGTAAAGTAGTAAAGTAGTTTGGCATTTTGTAATAATTTAGATGCCTTTACTATTTATTTTCTATTTTGTAAAATGATTTGGAATCCGCCTTCAGCTATAAAAGGGGATCCTTATTCATTAGAAAAAGCATCAGAAAAATGAGCATTGTAAATTTCCTCCGAATTAATAACATTGGAGTTCGCTCAAATATTCTCTTGCTTGGTTACAAGTTCGGTATACTTCCTCCCCCTTTACTTTTTAATTTTTATTTGCTTATGATAGGCTAATACGCCTATACTGTCTAAGAAAGCTCTAAGATAATATGAATTTTAATAAGGAAGCTTTTTAAAATCCAAGATTGAAAGGATGAGTCACTATGAGTCTTATTATTACTTGGGTGGTTATACTTAAAGATGACCGTACAGTCTTGGCCGTTCAGCCGCAGCCGAGGTTAGGCATTATGGCGTTTTCCGACCCTTTTTACTGTTCAGGTCTGGTGTATGACTAACGTACTGGTATAAACGAGGTTAAATCCCGTGGGTAGAAAGTCTATGTCAATTTTTCAATTTAAATTGCTTATCTTCCTTATTATTATCTTATTTCGTGATAAGATCCTTACAGACCTATGTATTAGGTCTAAAAAATGTTGGTTCGAATATTGTCCGAGATGTTGGACAACCTTTTAGCAACATTTTGCTCACATAATCTTGAAGTTTGGAACAATATGGTTTTAAGTGTCCAGTGGAGTTACAGTGATGGCATACAAACTTCTTATTCTTTTACATATATGAGAACCTATTATTTATTCCTTTTTTAACAAAGCATATTTTCTCATTTTGTCAAACAAACTAGAACATATAGTTTTAAGAGAGTTTTTGTACCAAATACCTGTATGTGAAGGTTTACTAAAGCTGGGTATTTCATTCTATTTAGAGTCTCTAAGTTGAGCTTACGGAAGGTTGTTTCGGCTAAATCCAATTTTACACGAATTTTACCAAATTAAGTATCCTTTTTGGTAAGTGCAACCTCTAGTCGGGTTATTATGCCTCTTAGATCTATATTTTCATGAGTTAAAGATTTTACTTTTGTGTCAAGTTTCTTAGATTCCATGATTAAGACTTTATAAATACTTTGTAATTCATTAATCATGTCATCGTTGTATTCAACTTGATCCATACTCTCAGCCTCACCACTAGGAATAAAACCACTTAAGCAATTAACATCAGGATAGTTAAAGAATTCATATATTTAAGACATTGCTGGGAATGCAGATGTTGTTGCAGATGTTTCTTGAAATGTCATGACATCTGAGGTGACATTACAGATGACATCTTCATTGTCTGACAGAGACTGTTCATAGACAGTGGCCATTATTGCTTGTGATTCTCCTTCTTGATCTTCTTCCTCTTCTCATTCGTTGTCACTAAGTGAGACCCACATATTATTACCAAATTTCCTAAGAGCGTTTGCACATTTATTAGCATAATGACACAACCTGAGCATGCATGATATTACACATACTCTAATTGTTTGGGATTAAATTTGGTACGATCTGAATTGGTTCTTCTTAGTGGACTTTCTTTTTGAGTACTTGGAAGGAACTTGGTGGACTTTTGATTGAAGCCTTGGTTTTGATGTTGTTTAGATTTTGATTGATTTCTCTCATTGTTGAACTTCCTCACCATCGAATTGTATTTTCGAGTGAGTAAGACAACATTAACACCTCCACCAAGTTCTTCAAGATTCCCATCATCTTCATTGATTTGATTCCCCGAGGATTGAACTTGAAGTGCCACACTTTTTCTTATATAGTTCCATTTGATTCTCAATGTTCATCTCATAGGTTTTGAGAATGCTCATCAAGGTATGAAGGTCCATAGTAGCAATATTGTGAGCTTTTTCAGTGACACAAATCTTTAAATTGAACTTTTTAAGAAGAGAACGGAGAGCCTTTTCAACAGGTTGAGTGTTGGTTAATGGTTTACCAAACACTTGACATTCATGAGAGTGTCAATTAAATTTTCAAAATAAGATTTACTATCATTCGTTTCTTCCATCCCTAAACGTTCATATTTTCTCATGAGCATGCATATCTTAGTTTGACAAACACTTGAGCTATATTCACAATGAATTTGTAAAGTATCATATGAATCCTTAGCCATTGGGCAGTTTTGAACGAGTTTGAACATGTAAAGATCAACCCATCCAAAAATTGCATTTAAGACCTTTTCGTTAAAGCTAGCATTATTGGTGTCGTCCATTCGGATTCAGGTTTAACACGAATGTCACCTTCCTCATTCGGCGGTAATATTGGAGCAACATACCCATTGATTGTAGATCTTCATGCCCTAACATCAATTGATTTGACATAAGAACGTAGTCGAATCTTTCAATAGGCATAATTTGTACCATCTAAAATGGGAGGTCTCCCAATATTTGGATTAGCCGGATTCATAGCTTCGAATAACAGGACCAATCATTTATTGTGTTAAGTGTTGGCTCTGATACCACTTGTTGGATCCCGGGGTATGCTATGGAAATAAAAACAAACTGAAAGTAAAAATAAATCGAATGTTAATATAGTTTGCAAATGTCGGCAACAATGTTGTCAATCACAAGTGTCAACACTTCAATAAAACAGAAAAACCTTTGAAGAGTAAATTGTAGCGGAAATAATAAAGAACACAAATGTTTAATATTTACATAGGTTATATTGATAATATAGCTTATGACGGACAATGACCGAAAGTATGGTATATATTTATATATAATTGAATAAATTTATTCTTTTACAATTTTACAAAATGATACAAAAGAAATTAAAAGGTTGAAGTCGCAGATGACTTTTGCCTGAAAAATCTACAGAAATAGACATACACAATATCTCATTATAATTACTTTAATAAATAACAAATCTAGAATCTAAGCAGCAATTATAATGTTGGACAGAATATTGTCGACACGCTCAGGCAACACTTGTGATCCAGTTTTCTGAGATGAATTCTCGAGAGCTCTCTTGATATTTTTACAATCTAATTCTGGAAATCGATTCACTCTTCTTCCCTCTCTATTTATAGTAGGGAGTCTTCCTTGAAAAGCTCTTGTTGTAGAGGTTGAGGTAAAGGTGGGTAGCCGATAAGGTTTGTTGGAGAAGATCATGAAGCAAATTCTCTAACTTTTTGGACTTGTTCCCAAGCTTAGCAACAACTTTGGCTTGTTCTTCCCACGTTTTTATCAGCTCCTACTCACCTTGCCAAGTCACTTTTTCATCGTGGTAAAATTTCCACGAGATTTCCTTCAGACCGTGAAGTAAGACAAAATTGTTAGTCACATAAATGTTGATCTGAATGTTTGAGACATTTGTTCCAACATTTCTGAATTTTAATTTAGTACTAAAAATGATATGTTGGACAAAATATCACAACACCAAACCCAACATTAACAGAATTATTGTGTTTGGTGGAGAAATGCAATTTAGTCGTTGCTTAAATGGGTTTCTAATCATTATTAAATTATGACAAACAAACACATATATTGATTCGATCCCCTGCATAAACCTTCTTGGTTGAGCCTGTCACACATGGCTTGCCAAGTGTGGTTTACATGGCTGACGTGGTTTGCAGGCTACTGCGTCAGTCCGGAGTTTACCCTGTGCGCACTCGAAAGAGTAGCGGCTGCGGGTTCCTTCGTCAACAAAAAAAAGTTTTGATGATATCATGTGATTGTCAGTTGCAGTCAATACACATCTTGTTATCTTCACTTTTCTTGACCATTATAGTTATAATTGCTCCTCCTATTTTATAAATTACTTGATTCCTTTTAGTTCTATGGTTCTCTATATGGATTTTTAAGAAAAAATTTACGGTTTGTTATATTTAATATCTAAATGGAGTTTCATAGGAATTTTTTTAATAATATTTTTTCTCAATTATCTTTTAGATATTTTAACTATATATAATAAAAGTCTTGTTTCGACATGGTAGTATTTGAGCAATTGCAAAAAAGCTAAGGGTATTTGTGATTTTGTAGTATTTTACTTTTAAGTGTCCTTTAATTCTTCTATAACACAACCACCTCATCATGATTTTGAAAATATGTATGTTCTAGAGACAAACTTTATTAAGGACAAAATGTACTTGAACACATTCATATTATTAATGAGGTTAATATTTATGACATTTATAATTATTGAATTATTGTTTGATTGTTTGCAATTATTCATATATGTGCATCCTTGAGTTTATATTGTCATTAATAGAGTGAGATATTAATGATAGAACATAACACTAAAAAAATAGCCTCGACTAATAATTATTGAGAATGTGATATTGATGATATGCTATAAGTCGACATGTGGTCTTCATCACATTCTTGGAGAATGTAGTATGCCTCACAGCTACGAGTAATGGTTACTCCTGATGGACACATGGGTGCTTTGGAGAAGTATTTGTATACTATGCCGATACATTATTTGTTATACATGTCTATAGTGTTATCGGCGTGTGGAATATAAATGTCCTTTAACTTGAGGTCAATACGCACCTTGTTTACAGAATGATGTACTTTGACTAAGTTCTAAGCTTAAAATCCTTCTGGATAAGATATGGCTTGTGTTGGGTGCATCAGGATGTAAATCAAGGCGGTAGTTGAGCCAAGAATAAGATTCATTCCTCGATTGGAAATTCGAGAGAGCACTCAACCTCTCAATGTTATTAGGTTGACTAAAGTCACGGGACAGTGCAAGAGGCATATTTAGAATATGGTATAGTTGTCAACTAATACATGTGAGATAAAGTGATTAAGCCATTTGGAAAAACACTTGGCAAACCCTAAGCTTAATCGAGTGTGTCGCGAATGAAAGGAATTTATAGTTCCGCATAAAGATTAAATTTGTTGGATTCATGTAAACGTACTTAACATATTGAGTTCGTCATACGACGCAGTCTAGGAGTTTCGTATGGACCTTAATTAGATTAATATCGATATGTGAAGGCCTATAGGGTCACACTATATGCGACTGTTTCTTCGATCTAAGAGTGTATTGAGAAAATATTAAATATTCGATTGAGAATCGAAGTATTTAATTTATAATAATTATGGAATATTTCTATTTGATAGAAATTATTTAATTAACTCGAATTGAATTTCGAATTTAATTAAATGTGTTGGATATATTATATGGTACTCGGACAAATACAGGAAAGCAATTGAGCCAGAAATTACTAGCCCATAATCCTAAGCTTGGTTGTCCACTATGGCATGTGAAGTGGACCAGCTGGGCTGGTCCACTGAATATTAATATGGGCTCATGTCTTACTGTTTAGATTTTATACTGAACTCCTATATATATACCACATACATCATAATTATTAGTTTACATAAAATATTTTCTCAGCTCCTGAAGCAAGATTTCATAGCTTTCTTGCAAAGGATATACACTAGAGTTGGAACTTGCTGTCAAGGATTCAATTCGTGTGGATACCTTAGTAATGAATCAGAGCTGGAAAATCTGTAAGTTCTTTGATTATGTTTTAAACATAAACACGATTATCGTATAAGTCATGCCAGTAATGTTGTTGGGTAAGTAAAATTTAAACTTCTGTTGTGCTTACGAACCCAACAAATTCTCTATAGTGGTATCAAAGCTCAGGCTGGTTTAATGATTATACGATAATCTTTAATAACAATTACGTGGGATAATTAATTATTTCGATATATAAAACTAATTTTTGAAATTTTTAAAAAATGGAACAATGAATAATCGCATCGTTATTCGGCGTGAGCGATGTGGCGATCATTTATTGGTGAGCAGCGATTTTAGCGATTTTGGCGATTCGACGTGTTCTAACACCGTCTACACTATTATCGAGAAATCCATTTTTAAGATGGTCGATAAAGGTGTTGAGAGGTGACGGAACGCGGTGTAGACGCCGAAAAAACCGTCGGAAGGCCTCCGTCGGCGGGGCTGTTTTCGACCGTCTCGGGAGTCGAAATGGTAAAGTAATACGACCACTGTGATTGTCTCGACGAGAGGAATCGAACAGTGGTGGTGCTACATGGCAAAGTGACCGGAAACATAGCACCATCGATGGTTTTGGAAACCGTCGGCAACGACTCAATTTTTGGTCCGACGTGGGATGTCAAATGGTGGTGTTTAATTTCATCAATTTGCTGGGAAAACGTATCCCCAAATTTGATTTGGGGTTGGATTAATTTTGAGAATTTGAAATAGTCCAAGGACCTATTTGCAAATAAAATTAGGGTTTTAAAATTGCAAATGGTCCCTGGGCAAATATGGAAATATTTCAAAGTTTTGGAAATTACAAATTTGTTGCCTGAAAAGTTTTTGAAAATTTAAAAGGTTTTAAAATCATCAGATTTGGTCCTTAGGGTAAATCTGTAAATTCCAGAAAAGCATATTCAGTCCCTGAGTAAATCTGTAAATTTTAGCAAAACAGATTTAGTCCCTAGGGCAGATCTATAAATTTCTGACTAGCAGATTTGGTCTCTGGGCGAATCTATAATTATTTTAACGTTCTGTAAATTATAGAAAAACCCTTGAAAATTAAATTTTAATTTCTAAATTATTAAGGGACTGTTTGGATGAGTAGAAAATTTCGGAAATTGAAAATTGAGTTTTAAATTTGGAATTTAAATATTTTCTAAATCGAAACAAATTAATTAACCCACGATTATTGTTATTTAGCATATTATTTGATAATGTGTGCATAAATTAATTGTTTAATTGATTGTCATTTAAATAATTAGTATAGAGTCCGCATATATATGTTTGTGTAGGAGGCACCCAGTATTTGTCAGTCTGCATTATGCATGTATAGGTAGGCGGCACCCAGTAATTTCCGGACATCATTAATCAGGACTGGGTAGTCGGAACCCAAATATGTACTTTATTTGATCTAGCACGCTAATAGTGATCTTGATAAAATCCCGATTAAAATGTTCCCCAAATTTAATATAAGTCTGATTTGGAATCCACTCGTCATCCGTTATAATTGAATGAGTACAAAATCCTTTTCGTCTATAAGAGTATTTACACCCTAGTGTTTGCTCTAAGTTTACGAGGACTCAAACTCTTCATTGAGGCATGTGTTTGCAGTAGCGAGTGAGAAACCTTTGTGAGTATTTACTCCCTAGCGTTTGCTCTACAAGGCCAAACTTGCTTAGATGCACGATTGCAGTCGCGTAACAGGGTTGACTTATTATGTCTTGACGCTCTAGCATTAGAATAATCTAAGGGCACAGATCGATTGTTTAGAACATTCGGTAAAACTAAGAGTTGCAAATTGTTTGTAATTGGTCTGGAGACCTACCAGGTTGTACTGTTGAAGTTATCAACCCTAGCAAATGCGGAGACAGTATGAACTTGGATCTTGGCCCATTATGATCATATTTGATATGAGTCTGTATTCTTCCACGGGGTCCTAGAATATGTTAAAATAGTGGGAGTTAATTAAACTAAAGGTCATGTTAATTAGTTAACGAATGTGTTCATAGAAACTATATTAGAGTTTAATTTCAGTCTATCTATTTCTTCAGATTTTAAAAAATATCAAATCTATCATTGAAATACCTAGTTGAGACTAATAAGTTGACTGGAGTGAATTATCCGGACTGATTGCATAATTTGCGTTTGGTACTAAGACAATAGAAAGTTGAGTATGTGGTAGACACAGTTGTTCCAATAGTTCCTGATGAAAAGTCTGTCGAGTATGCTTTGTTTGACAAGGCTGCTTATCAGAAGCATTTGGATGATGCTACCTCGACATAATGTGTCATGTTGTCCTCCATGACTGTAGAGTTACAGAGGAAGCATGAGAACATGAGCCCCTATGAGATGCTAGAACATTTGAAGAGTCTTTATGATTCACAGTCTCAGACTATGGTGTATGAACTGTTGAGAGACCTCTTTAAATGTAAGCTGAATGATAGGGGCCAAGTGTCTGGTCATGCTCTGAAGATGATTGGGTTGATAGAAAGACTGGCTTCGATTGGAACGAAGCTGCCAGAATGTGTCTGTTAACCTGATTTTGAATTCGCTTTCTGGTTCGTTTGAGAATTTCATTGTGAACTTCAACATGAATGGAACCGATGTGAATCTTCCAGAACTTCACAATATGCTAAAGACTTATGAATCATCTAGTTCAAAGGGAAAGACTGTGCTCATGGTTGACTCATCTACTAGGTTCAAACCTAAAGGTAAGAACAAAAAGAATAAAGGTAAGACTGGTGCCAAACCCATAGTCTTGAAACCCAAAAGAGGTTTTCAAAAGAAGTCTAGATTATCCAGGGACGTATGCCTCAACTGCAAGCAGAAGAGGCATTGGAAGAAAGATTGCACCGCGCCAGGAGGAGACAAGGCACTAGGTGTTTCTAGACCTGTTGGACAAGGTATATTTGTTATTGAGATTAATATGTCTATAAGTAACTCTCGCTGGTATTGGATACATAATATTATTTTCATTCCAATGTTAGACATTGAGGGGTTTTCTTCTTATATTGCTGATGGTAGTTACATACTATCTTTTAATGGTATTGTTTGTGGAAATGCTCCGCTTGTGAATGATTTATATATTCTCAATTGTAATCGTAAAATTCTCAATGTGCAAAACAAACGAGTTAAAATAAGTAATCCAATAAATCTCACCTATTTATAGCACTGTAGACTTGGTCATATCAATGAATCAAAGATAGCAAGATTAAGAAAGTTAGACTACCAGGAACCATTTGACTTGGAGTCCTATGATGACTGTGAATCTTGCTTTATAGGAAAGATGACCAACATACCATTTTATGGGAAATGTGTGCGGGCCAAAGAGGTACTTGAGTTGGTCCATACAGATGTATATGGGCCATTTTCTACTCAAGCTAAGAGAGGTTTTCCTTACTTCATAACTTTTACAGACGATATAACAAGGTTTGGATATGTGTATCTTATAAAGCACAAGTCCGAAGCCTTTGAAAAATTCAAGGAGTATAAGTTAGAAGTAGAGAAACAACTTAAAAAGAGTATCAAGACCCTTCGATCAGATCGAAGAGGTGAATACTTGAGTAGAGAATTTATATATTACTTGAAACTTCATGAAGTCCAATCAGAATGGACACCTCCTGGAAAACCACAAATGAATGGCGTTGCTGAAAGAAGAAATCGAACCTTATTGGATATGGTTAGATCCATGATGAGTTTTTTCAGCTCTTCTAACATACCTTTGGGGCTATGCTTTACAACATTCAATCTATATTTTGAATAGAGTTCCTTTAAAGTCATTAGAGAAAACTCCATATGAGATATGACATGGCAAGAAGCCTGCTCTTACACATATGCGAGTCTGGGGCTGCCCTGCATATGTAAAGAAGATGCTTACGGACAAGTTGAAATCTAAAAGTGAGAAATGTTACTTTGTGGGGTATCCTAAGGAAACGAGAGGATACTATTTCTATGTTCCTGAGGATCATAAGGTCATTGTTTCCAAAAATATAACTTTCCTTAAAGAAGACTATGTCTACAGGGAACAAAGTTACAATAAGATATGACTTGAAGAAATTCAAGAACCACAAAACAACATAGAGGTTGAATCTCTGTCGAATGACCTAAATAAGGATTCAGTGGGAGTATTTGGTGAAGGTGTGTTACTTAGAGTACAACCTTCAGCCAATGGGAGTGATGTGAGAATTGATGAAGAAATACAAGATTCTCATACACAACCAATGAAAGATGATACAATGGTTGTACATCCTTCCATTCAGGAAACATATGTAGATGATATTCCTGAAAGCTCTCATAGTGGTGGAAGCACACAAGAACCTTCTCATGATCAGAATACAAGAACCACAGAAACGTAAAATAACCAACTCCGTAGATCCATTAGGACTCATCGTTAGCTTGAAAGACTTAATCTCTTTATTGAAAGTCAAAATGAGATAAATATTCCTGATGATGATGAGCCTACATGTCACGACCCGACCCCGGGACCGCGAATGGTACCCTACCGGGGAACCCTGTCAGGGATACATCAGAGAATAGCAGCGGAATATACATAACACATAACTTATAAAAAGGTAAACATCACTGGCCAGCCGATAAGGCTGCCTTCCATAAAACATACTTAATTAAAAGTATAGCAGTACAACTTGTTCTTACAGCCCAAAACACATACGTGACCACAGACCTCTAATGATAACAACTGTGGCGGGACAGGACCCCGCCATACCCCTGAATATACACAATGCCTATAACATCAGGGAAAAACCGTACCAACAAACAAGCTTCCGGAGGAATGGAGCTTCTGACACCGGAACAGTGATCCTAAGAACGAGGATCCACCACACCTTACCGCCTGCGGCATGAACGCATCCCCCGAGGAAGGGGGTCAGTACACAATATGTACCAAGTATGTAAAACTGGAAAATACTGTAATAATGATATCATAAGTCTAAAAGTAAGCTGGAGTCATGAAAGACAATCAAAATACAGTACACTGTGCCTTACTAACAATGAGAGTAACAAGTATATATATAATACTGCATAAAAATAGGAGGCTCATGATCAAAACAGGGTACCTCGCCCGTAGTATCAATAAGCACCCCTACTCCTGGGACTATTTCACCCGCATAGGTCCTGTGGACCCGCATGAGGTATTCCTCGCATAGGTGTACCACGCGCGTGGGACTATTTCACCCGCATAAGCTCATAAGGACTCGCATGAGGTATTCCTCGCATCACGGGTAGCAAATCCACGGGCGGTGGTATAACGTCTTGGGGTTTTCCGCCATTTATACTCTTACCACAGGCGGTGGTATGACGTCTTGGGGCTTTCCCCTCATTCATACTCTTACCCTGGAGAAGGTGGTATGACGTCTTCGGGCTTGCCCCTCATTCATACTCTTACCCTGGAGAAGGTGGTATGACGTCTTGGGGCTTGCCCCTCATTCATACTCTTACCCTGGAGAAGGTGGTATAACGTCTTGGGGCTTGCCCCTCATTTATTGTTACACCTCGTGAGTTTAAGACGTAGTTAAGAACGTCATTAAGGATTAAGATTCAATTTTCGAACTTAAGTATATTTTTACATGCTAATACAGATTAATTGTTGGTAATGACGTATGTGACGCCGAAAATTTCTTTAATAATAATTGGACGTATATATATATACATGTATCCCGTCATGGAGATTGTAACGTATATAAGATACGACGATAAGATTTTAAGACGACGAGTGACGAGATTAATAGACATGGGATTAAGATTTATTACTTGGGGGTTGTTTTTAGCTAAGAGGACATTTAAGGGACCCAAGTGTAGGTTTTAAGAAAAAAAATTCAGAAGTTTGGGGATTTAATTACAAGGCATTGAACAAAACCCTTCTATTCTAATCTCACTCCATGTTCTTAACACCCAAATTTCATCTTCTCCTCTCTAAATCCCAATCCGAAATTTCACCATTCTTAGCAAGAATTGAAGTCATTATTATCATCTTCTTCTAGATTAATTCATCACAATTAGAGTCAATTTTTTTTTTAACCCAGGACAGTGAAGAAATCGTTATTTCTGGGCAGAATTTCGAGGTCCAAATTCTCAGTTTTTAGACAAGATTTTTGAAAGAGAAAACGTGTAAGGATGATGGGTTAACATTATAGATTGGATGCATGTTAATTTGGAGTTGAAAAAGTGTCAAAATTGAAGCTAAAAATCGATGGAACCGTAACACCGAAACCTGGACTGTTTTGGCTCAAAAACTAAGGTAAAATTCTTTCTTTCAATTGAATGATTGAAGTGCATGTTGTATAATTAAGGAATTGAAATGGGTGTTAGTAAAAACTAGGGATTAAAAATAATGCATGTGATAGTTGTGGATGTTGAACCGAAAATGGACTATTTTTGGAAATACGTTGTGTTGTAAATTTCATTACCAATTGCGTGCTAAAAAATGGAATAACTTGTGAAGATTTATAAGGTGTTCATTATATGGAATTGTGGGAAGGATAAGTTGGATTGTTAATTAAGGAAGGAGGAAAACGGTTACATGTTGATGGCCTAAAATCCATGGAAAAGTTTCGGACATTATGTGACCTTTACGAGCTGATTTGGTGCACTTTAATTGTTATTATTATTAATAGCGTTGTCACTAATTGTATGTTAAGAATTGAAAGAAACATTGATACTTGATATTGTAATTAGTTATATAAGGTGACGCGAGACGAAATGGAATTAAGAAACCAAGAAAGGAATTATGAAATCTTTTAGGCATTGTTATAACATTTTAAGTATTGAATGAATATGGTAAATAGGTGCGACAATCGCCTTGATGGTTTAAGTTGTTGTCTTTCATAAGTAACGAGGAAGGAGGTTGTATGATGGCGGATATGCAATTTATGAAGCCTAATTAGATGACATATTGAAATGATTTGGATTGTTGATTTGATTTGAATTGTTGGTTGACTTGGATTGTTGGTAAATTATGGATACGCACATAAACAAAGGAAGTGTTGCCCGAATTTTTATAAAATAAGAGAGTCGTCTTTCAATTTAACCTACGTTAGGAATCATAGAATTGACAGACCTATTGCTATTATTATAGGTTGAAGTATTAGACGGGACATATTCTAATAGTGAGTTGGTCAGCTCAACTATAAGGTATGTGAGACTATCATTTCCTTCTTTGGAATGATGTTGTGAAAATCTTCCTTCTTTCTTCTGGCATGATTCTAATGAAAGTACGGCGGACGTACGTGATTCCTTCAAAGTCTAGTTTTAATAAAAGGATATATGATATGAAAAGTGCTTTGACTTTCCAAAAGATGTTTTAAAATAATTCAGGAGATCGTGCCTTGATTTTCTAAAAGGATAGTTCATTTTACTTATTCCATTGAGTCTTATATGATGATTTAAAAAGGCATATGATTATTTCATTTAGTCTTACATGATGATTTGAAATGCACATGATTATTACATGGAGTCTCAGATGATGATTTGTATTGCATATGGTTTCTCATGATATTCTACTTGTGTAAGTTGTGATTGTATGTTATGAGGACCGAGTCCCAGAATGGGCCGGGTAGCTATATTCACGGAAAATGAGGACCGAGTCCCAGAATGGGCCGGGTAGTTATATGTACGCAGTATGAGGACCGAGTCCCAGAATGGGCCGGGTAGTTATATGTATAAAGCATGAGGACCGAGTCCCAGAATGGGCCGGGTAGTTATATGTATAAAGCATGAGGACCGAGTCCCAGGATGGGCCGGGTAGTTATATGTACGGAGATGATCTTGATTATGATGATTGTTAGACATGCATGACTTTCTTTTCATATGGTACAGTTGCATTGGTATCTCTGCTTTTTCATATATGTTTCATGTATCTTCTGGCCAGTTACAATCCTCCTTACAGTAGTTCATGTTTTACATACTCGGTACATTATTTCGTACTGACCCCCTTTCCTCGGGGGGCTGCGTTCATGCCCGCAGGTACAGGTGATCGGTTAGGTGACCCTCCAGTTTAGGACATCTACCAGCTGCTAAAGAGCTCCCTTGTTCCGGAGCGATCACTACTGCAGCACTCTTATATTTCAGACTTATGTATATCTTGGGCACGACGGGGTCCTGTCCCGTCATATGTCTTTTTTGTGCTCCTAGAGGTCTGTAGACAATCCTGGGTTGATTTACGAGGAGTGTAGACGTGTTTGTTTGGCCATGCTTTCGTATTTCTGTTTGGGATGTTTCCTTATGTTGGTGGCAGCCTTGTCGGCTTGCTTATTATATTGTGATGGTTAGTTGTGACTCCTGCAGGCGGTACTTCTTATGTAAAACGGCTGACCGGCTCGTCTATTCGGGTATATGTTGTAGATGTAGCGTTATGCTGCCGAAATTTTATTTGGTATCAAATGGATTATGTATGACAGTCGATGTGGCGTCCAATTAGGGCGCCTAGTCGCGGCCCGTCGGGTCGGGTCGTGACAAAAGTGGTATCAGAGCAGTTAGTCCTCGGAATGTCTACAGCCGTGTCTAGTAGAGTCTTGTGTATGGATATGTTATTCACCATACTTATACACAGGAGGCTACCGGACATTTAGGATTGTTTCTATTCTTCCATCTCTTAGATCGTGCTATAGAGTTGTGTTATTAGGATGATCCGTTTTCTGATAGTTTACTATATTTACTGCTATGCGTCAGGAAGCGCGGTGGCCCGAAGGTCAAATCTACGATGGGGACACTAGTCTGCACGGAGAGCTACGTGTCTCGCGCGGTCTACTCACGAGTGTGCCCCGACGACGATTTCTGCCTCGTCACCAGTTCTAGAGGCTCCCTCTCAGGGGGCAACATCATCCGTATCCAAACTCCGCACGAGCCTTGATTCCCGGCCGAGCACAGGATGGAGATTTAAGAGAGACACCCAACTATTGGCAAGATAGTAGCGAAGCGGACTTATAGCGGCCGTGATTAACCTAAGGCGAGCAGTTTGAGGTTAGAGACTTTACGAGTTGCGATCACCGGAGTTTTACGGGTCAAGGCCCGAGAGGATCCTATGAGTTCATCCGCCGAATCTGAGAGGACGTTGAGAGTGATCGGGGCCTCGAGATCGAAGTCGATTATATTGGCCTCATCTGGTTGCGATATAGCGATCAGTGGTTTGAGTCATGGGAGTTGTCCAGGGGCGATGGTGCTCCTCCTGCAGTATGGGATGAGTTTTCAGAGGCATTTCTTGGCCACTTTCTGCCTCCAGAGATGAGGCGGGCCAGGGTCGACAGGTTTCTACAGTTGCGGCAGAATGGGAGGACGGTTAGAGAGTATAGCCTGGAGTTTGACTCCTTGGCTCGGTACGCACCTACTATGATAGCAGACATGACAGATAGGGTACACCGTTACGTGATGGGGTTGGACCACTATCTTATTGATGGGTGCATGACAGCAGCGCTTCAGCCGAGCATGGATATTGCCCGTATTCAGGCATTTGCGCAGGGAATCGAGGAGCGACATAGAGGGAGACGGCTGGATAGAGACCATGACGGGGGCCAGCATAAGAGGGCTAGATTGACTGGATATTCGGGTGAGACCCGAGGCGGACAGCCTCAGCAGCATGTAGGGTATTCCTCCCAGCCAGCACAGAGTGCACCTACACAGTCTACATTTAGGAGGTTTGATCGCACGGGGTATCCAGGAGCTGGTCAGAGCTCCAGGGCTTCAGATTTACAAATGAACAGGGGTTCTACTCAGTCAGGGCCGCTTTTGCCTCAGTGTTCCCAATGTGGTAGGCATCACTTTGGGAGATGCCGGGCTACTTCAGCTGATTGTTTTTCTTGCGGACGTTCAGGCCACATGATGCGGGAGTGTCCCTATAGAGATGGTCCGGGTGGTATGACACAGCCTACGGGATCGATTACCGGTTCTTCACCATCTATATCTATGCGCCCCACAGGGCAAGGTATTCAGGCTCCGGCAGGCCGTGGTAAGGGTCGTGGGGAGTTTCTAATTCCGGCGATCCTTCGAACCGCATTTATGCCTTGGCCAGTAGACGAGATCAGGAGGCGTCACCAGATGTGGCAGGTACATTATCGGTCTTTTTCTATGATATGTATGCTTTGATTGATCCAAGTTCCACCTTGTCCTATATATCCCCTCTTGTTGCTAGTAGAATAGGGATAGAACCTGAGCCGGTAGAACCATTCGAGGTAGCTACACCGGTAGGAGATTCGGTTATAGCTACGCGTGTGTATAAGAATTGCTTGGTGGTGATATATAGCCGTCATACCATAGCAAAATTTGATAGATCTAGACATGCCTGACCTTGATGTCATTTTAAATAAAGAGGAAAAGATTGGAGGACTGCCTATTTCCCCGCAGGGATATGGAGATTTTGCCTTGTGCATCAATTATTGTATATTATCTGAGATCAGTTATAAGGGTAGCCTTTCGCATAATGGAATGGTAGAGTTGATAATGAGTGTACCTTCGATATAGTGGGTAGTGTAGATGATCTTGCAACAGAAGTTAGTTCCTTATATCAGAAATAAATTTTCCAAGGAGCAGAATCTTCCGATTGTTCACTTCTAGATCATTTACAGGAGATAGTTTCATAAAGAGATAATGAAAAATTTGTGCTTACGCTAAAATGTGGGTTGATCTATTATCAGATTTGCCAAAAATCTAGTAACATGCTTATTAAGAACAGAAGAAGAATACTTATCATAATAGAAGAAAATTCAATGCTAGACTATTATCTAATGGTAGGGTCGTTGGAGATCCTGGAAACTGGTATGTTGATAAGAGTAGTATGACCTTTGGTGCATCAGAACCAACGACGATAGAAATATGGAGGACAAAGAGTAATAAGTCCAAAATGTCACGACCCGACCTCGGGCCCGTGACTGGTGCCTTACCCTGGGCACCCTAGTGATACAACATCAGAGAAAATCAGCGGAAATAAAAACTTAAACAGGAAACAAGATACATTATAAGAAAACAGGCCAACCAAAACGGTCGCGCTTCATGTATATACATATAATCGACGATTATAATCCTTTACAAACCCCGCCCACAAGATTACTGCACTTAAGAATGTAATAACAATCATGACGGACAGGGCCCGCCATACCCCGAATGTACAAGTACCTACAATGACACGGGACTATACTAAAAGATAAGCCTCGAGAAACGGAGCTTCCCAACGCAATCTGCGATCCATGAGCGAGGATCAACAATGGTGTACCTCTACCGCGGCATGAACGCAACCCCGAAGGAGGTCGACAACAACAGTACAGTATGTGAAACGAAAATATCGTAATGAAATCACATTTCATCATTTTATAAAACCATTTGAAATAAGTAATTATGTCAAGTAAGGGACGATATCCCGTAATAATCACTCGCACATAACTACGGGTCTCACGCCCATAATATCACTCACGCGTGGAACTCATTCTCATCGGCAGTACATGATGTAAAACAACATCCATATGTGAACCTGAACACTAGATCCTGCCTGCATCATCAAACCGATCGGGCCAAGTAGAATCGCTCTATACCAGTTCCATAAGCTAGTCATAAAACTTCACGGGCAAGGTACGGAAGCTAATTACCAGATCCAAAAGCTAGCCACGCAACTGGCCGAGGCAAGTACCAAAGCTAACGTACCCTAGCCAACCGTCTCACGAGATATGACCGAGGCAAGTATCTCAAGCTATCTACCAACAGCCTGCCGATACACGAGAAATGACCAGGACAAGTATCTAAAGTGTGCTCAGAACCACATGTACAAATCAAGCCCGTGATTGTTCGTCACCGCGGCAAGCTTCATGGATTAGCGGTCCATGGACTACCAACCTGAACCTCACAATGACCGCATGCCCCGTCATCTCACCTCGGAAGTCATGGCCATGAAACCATCCTACTGGACGCATGCCCGTGGAACCTCCATCGCGTCAGCATGTCCAAAGGATTAACAAGATGATACTCAAAGTGGACGCATACTCGTGGAAAATCCAACGCGTCAGTATGTCCAACAATCAATCAGATAACCGGCCCTCCCAGAGAGTCACGGCAGCACATCAACAAAATACTTGCACATCAAAGACTATCAAGACAAGCATAGGCAAGTTCAACATACATTCATTTTAATCAACAATCCGGGTTTCAAACCCAAAATACTACATACTTTCATTCTTTCGAAAAGACCTCTTTTTACGTAAAAGCCATATGATACTAATACTCGTAGTATTAAAAACACGTTTTCCTTTCAAACCAAATTACTACACGTTCCGAAAATCTTTATAAGATTTTTAAAATCAAGTACTCTATACTTTTAAAACCAAGTGCTTTTATTTTAAACAACATCAAGTATACTCTTTAAAACCCAAATAACTTACTCTTTCCAAAACAAGTAACCTATACTTAAATCAAGTTACTTCTCCTTTCCCGAAAACAAGTCGATTATAAGTCAAGTCTCTTATCTTTCAAGATCAAGTCTCTTAACTTTCAAAATCACATCTTTCTTTTATTTTCATAAAGTCGTTATAACTAACTTCCCATAAAGCCATTATAACACTTTATGTTTAAAACAAACGAACTCATTTCACACATGTACGTCTACCGTACTATATAGTTCACAACAATCATGCTCAAGAGTATAGGAAGAATCACATACCTTTTTAGCTTAAACCACAAGCCAAGTCAAGTATGCCGCGCGTAGAAGATCCACCTATAACAACCACAATATATATCAACTTCTAGCTCTCTTCGTAGAATATTCTAAACACAAGATTCCTTATTCTACAGAAAATTCGAAGACCTCCCCGCTATCACACAAATCTCCTCACTAACTGGGCCGCTACTGTGCAACAACTCCCAGGGGATTACACGTCTAATCGGACGTGTACAATTCTACTCCACAATAATACAACAGTCTACTGTAAATATAGCCCTATGTAAATACAGTTCAATACTCATTCTATATATAGTATACTCAACTATATATTACTACAACATGTAATTTCCAATTACAATAGGGGGACAAGATTATTTACCTCGATAAGCCCAAAATTATCCAAGATATATGTCGATCCTGAACAACGTTTAGCTCCAATTCCTTACGCTCCAACCGCTCCAGCGACCTTAGAAGTTTCCAAACAACTTCTAAATACTTCAACCAAGCGAGGAAGATTTTTCTAGGGTTTCGTTTAGCGACTATTGGGATAAAGTAGTATTTCCGGGCTCCTAGTATTGAAATAACTTTGGAATACTACTAGGGATACTAGGCCAAAGTATTTGGGATTATACAACAATACACAAAGTATTTTCTACACAAGAGGGGGGGTGGACGAAAATACTAAAGGGAGGGAGTATTGCCTTGGAAAACTTTCAAGTGTGGAATGAATTTTAGTCTTCAACTTAAGGGGTTTATATAGAGGATTCAAGGGCTAAGATCAAGCAAGGTGTGTGGTCAAGATTGGGCCATGTGTGTGTGGGTCCCACCACACCACATGGCCAAACGAAAACTATGCCAAGTGTAGTGGCCATTTCGGCCAAGGCCACTTGTCCACCAATTTCGGCCAAGTGTGCCACATGGGGGTGACACGTGTCGCCCCCCGATTCGTCCAAAATATTTCGTCTTCCGAAAATATCCAAAATACCGGAAATCTCAAAAACAAAGCGGGCCCCACAAAACCGTAAATTTCTCCCGTGGGCCCCACGTGACCATTTCTGAAAATAAAATCCCAAAATTCTAATATAATCCAAGAAGTCCAAATACCAAATCTGGGAATCCAATTCCCATTAACGAACCTTTTTCTTCACAAAAACCGGAAACTTTTCCGTCGAAAAATCACATCTTCCTTTCTTTCCAAAATTTCTGTCGTAACCTCGTACGTACATCCTCACATATATACCCTGGAACTACGGGGTATAACATTCTTCCCCCCTTAGAAACATTCGTCCCGAATGTTCCTTCTAAGTCTCCAAACAAACGTGTGCCGGTATAGTCTTCACTATTATACTTACGAAACCAATCATGCCATCAATGGCCATAGTATAACATACAAATCCACGCCAACGAGGAATCACCTCTAACATCACAAAAAGCTCACACCCAAGTTCTAAAGGATACTCCCTTCGCATCTTCACTTCACAAAAGAAATGATCACTTCCGTTCTCATAACACATTGTTCGCTCCTCTTCTTACTCGTCGTACCTTTCTTGTATACCTGAACTCTTTTTATTACACGTACCACACTTCAGTCATTGCTTCAGTTTCCAAAACCTTGGAGTCACTACCTCCAAACTCGGTCATCTACTAACCTCAAATTCCCTCAAGGCTATTCCCGGCCTTCACGATTCGATTCAGGTCGAACACATCCACGAACTCATACGATGGTTACCTAAACTTGGGCCTAGCACCCTCGTGACCCTATCACACAGCGGGACCACCACAAATCGACCCCACCCTATTCCGGGCTGCGGTTTGACCCGCCATCCGCCTCACCACCCATTTCGCGATCCTTGTTCCGATCCGAACAATCTCACTAATCAAGTCAATAAAACCTAGTGGTCTTCTTAGCTCAACTACCCTCTTATAATCCACACCCCTCAGGGACTTATCACGCAATTATACCCCACGTATACTATGCACTCCAACAAAGGTCAAATCGCAAACAAAATCTTTTACCCAAGACGGCCTCGCCTCTAAGGTCTCCACGTAAAATTTTCTAGGGCTCACAATCTCTATGTACCCAACTTCCCCTTTACTAACCGGGCCTCTAAATCACAATTAACATAATACTTAGCACATCATCACATCATCACTGCATACTAGTCTCTAGAGTGTAAAGGATATACCTGAAATCAAAAAGGCGGTTCCAAGGACCGCTAGAACTGGGAGCTTCCACCACGACCGCCGCGGCTGCCGTGTATGAACACCGCTTAGCTATCGAAGGTGAAGAACCCGCAATGATCCCGGCCGAGTCTCAACATCCGCGCTACCTGCGGTCGGACAATTCTTCGCTAAATGGCCTCGCCGCGCATGTAAAACAAACTCTCTGAATATCGCGACACTTCGCACGGGTTTTACCACACCGCCACACCGAGGTTGGGGTGGCTTCATCCGCCAACACTCCGCTTCAAAATTGAACCTGCGAGCCACGACCGCTCCCGAAAGCGTAGAGGACCACTGCATCGGCGGAGGTGCATAACTAGTCTGCTGCTGCGCGTCCGCTGAAAGTTGCCAAGGACCTGCCGTCCCGGCGCTTCTGGTATTGGTCAATCCGTCGGTCTCTCCGTGCCTCACACCTAGTGCATGAGCTGCGTGCGGGCAATGTCCATGCCCGATCAAGCGATACACGAACAAGACTACGCCAGTAGTCATCAAGCCTGTGACGTGGCGGTGCACTCGTCCTCCATATTAGCTACTAACGCAGGGGACATATCGAGCCAACGAGTCGAACTCTACGGTGTACTCCCGAATGCGTCCCATGTCTCAAAGATTTAAACACGCCGGCGGTGCCTCATCTGCGGAGGCAAGAAATGGCCGAGAAATGCCTCCGAGAACTCGTCCCCAACAGTGGGCGCATGCTCCCGGACAGCTCGCGAATCAAACCCGATCATGCGGTATCACGCGGCCGATGCGAATCAAGATCACGGACTCGGTCTCGAAGCCTTGATCACTCGCACGATCTCTGTGGCGACGGATGAACTCTGCGGATCATCCTCGTGCCTCGACCATAGAACTCGCGGGCTCTGACTCGAGAAAATCCGTAGCCTCAAACTATCTCGATGCAGGGTGAACTACGGGGCTCTCGGGCTGAACTGCTGCATCGGCCTATCTCGTATGCGCCGCGATCTCGGCTAATCGGGCCATCTCCTTGTAACCCATCTCCTATGCTCCGGTGTGGGGTGGAGGCTCAGTGCAGTGGTCTCGCAGCTGCTGCGGCTCTAAACTCGCTGGGCGGCGTCCACAAAACTCGCCGTCAAGCACTACCTCAGTCTTGGCCGGGCTGCGTCCTCGTACTCCTCAGTATCCTACTAGCGACTCGCGCTTTGCCTTGCCGCCACGGGCGGGTTGCCTTGCGCGGAGGCATAGCTGGTAAAAACGAATAACGACAGAGGGGTCCAACTTATAACACAGCTCTAAGGCACGATCTCAGAATGAGAAGAATAGAAACCAATCCTAAATGTCCTGCAGTCTCCTGATTATAGATGTGGTGCACAACACATCGATAATCAAGACTCTACTGAACGATGCGTAGACACTTTCCGAGGATTAATCGCTCGATACCACTTTTGTCACGACCGACCTCGGGCGTGATCGTGCCTACCACAGGCACCCTAGTGATACAACATCAGAGAAAATCAGCGGAAATAAAAACTTAAACAGGAAACAAGATACATTATAAGAAAACAGGCCAACCAAAACGGTCGCCTTCATGTATATACATATAATCGAACAGTTACAATCCTTTACAAACCCTGCCCACAACAGTACTACAGACCTCTAAGAATGTAACAACAATCATGACGGGACAGGGCCCCGCCATACCCCTGAATGTACAAGTACCTACAATGACAGGGGACTATACCAAAAGATAAGCCTCCGGAGAAACGGAGCTTCCCAAACGCTGAACTGCGATCCTATGAGCGAGGATCAACAATTGGTGTACCTCTACCTGCGGCATGAACGCAGCCCCCCGAAGGAGGTCAGTACAACAGTATGCGGATCGAAAATCGTAATGAAATCACATTTCATCATTTTATAAAACCATTTCAAATAAGTGCATGATTATGTCAAGTAAGGGGACACATATCCCGAATAATCACTCACACATAACTATGGGTCTCACGCCATAATATCACTCATGCTCGTGGAACTCATTCCTCATCGGCGAGCATGATGTAAAACAACATCCATATGTGAACCTGAACACTAGATCCTGCCTGCATCATCAAACCGATCGGGCCAAGTAGAATCGCTCTATACCAGTTCCATAAGCTAGTCATAAAACTTCACGGGCAAGGTACGGAAGCTAATTACCAGATCCAAAATCTAGCCACGAATCGCCGAGGCAAGTACCAAAGCTAACGTACCTAGCCAACCGCTCTCACGAGATATGACCGAGGCAAGTATCTCAAGCTATCTACCGAAGCTTCGATACGAGAAATGACCAGGACAAGTATCTAAAGTGTGCCTGTAACCACATGTACAAATCAAGCCCGTGATTGTTCATCACCGCGGCAAGCTTCATGGATTAGCGGTCCATGGACTACCAACCTGAACCTCACAATGACCGCATGCCCCGGCATCTCACCTCGGAAGTCATGGCCATGAAACCATCCTACTGGACGCATGCCCGTGGAACCTCCATCGCGTCGACGTGTCGAAGGATTAACAAGATGATACTCAAAGTGGACGCATACTCGTGGAAAATCCAACGCGTCAGTATGTCCAACAATCAATCAGATAACCGGCCCTCCCAGAGAGTCACGACAGCACATCAACAAAATACTTGCACATCAAAGACTATCAAGACAAGCATAGGCAAGTTCAACATACATTCATTTTAATCAACAATCCGGGTTTCAAACCCAAAATACTACATACTTTCATTCTTTCGAAAAGACCTCTTTTTACGTAAAAGCCATATGATACTAATACTCGTAGTATTAAAAACACGTTTTCCTTTCAAACCAAATTACTACACCTTCCGAAAATCTTTATAAGATTTTTAAAATCAAGTACTCTATACTTTTAAGACCAAGTGCTTTTCTTTTAAACAACATCAAGTATACTCTTTAAAACCCAAATAACTTACTCTTTCCAAAACAAGTAACCTATACTTAAATCAAGTTACTTCTCCTTTCCCGAAAACAAGTCGATTATAAGTCAAGTCTCTTATCTTTCAAGATCAAGTCTCTTAACTTTCAAAATCACATCTTTCTTTTATTTTCATAAAGTCGTTATAACTAACTTCCCATAAAGCCATTGTAACACTTTATGTTTAAAACAAACGAACTCATTTCACACATGTACGTCTACCGTACTATATAGTTCACAACAATCATGCTCAAGAGTATAGGAAGAATCACATACCGTTTTAGCTTAAACCACAAGCCAAGTCAAGTATGCCGCGCGTAGAAGATCCACCTATAACAACCACAATATATATCAACTTCTAGCTCTCTTCGTAGAATATTCTAAACACAAGATTCCTTATTCTACAGAAAATTCGGCAGCACCTCCCCCCCCGCTATCACACAAATCTCCTCCCCTAACCAGGCCCGCTACCAGGCCAACAACTCCCAGGGGATTACACGTCTAATCGGACGTGTACAATTCTACTCCACAATAATACAACAGTCTACTGTAAATACAGCCCTATGTAAATACAGTTCAATACTCATTCTATATATAGTATACTCAACTATATATTACTACAACATGTAATTTCCAATTACAATAGGGGGACAAGATTATTTACCTCGATAAACCCAAAATTATCCAAGATTATATGTCGATCCTGAGCAACGTTTAGCTCCAATTCCTTATGCTCCAACCCGCTCCAAGCGACCCTTAGAATTTTCCAAACAACTTCTCTAAATACTTCAACCAAGCTAGGAAGATTTTTCTAGGGTTTCGTTTCGCGACTATTGGGATAAAGTAGTATTTCCGGGCTCCTAGTATTGAAATAACTTTGGAATACTACTAGGGATACTAGGCCAAGATATTTGGGATTATACAACAATACACAAAGTATTTTCTACACAAGAGGGGGGGGGGGGGTGGACGAAAATACTAAAGAGAGGGAGTATTGCCTTGGAAAACTTTCAAGTGTGGAATGAATTTTAGTCTTCAACTTAAGGGGTTTATATAGAGGATTCAAGGGCTAAGATCAAGCAAGGTGTGTGGTCAAGATTGGGCCATGTGTGTGGGTCCCACCACACCACATGGCCAAACGAAAACTATGCCAAGTGTAGTGGCCATTTCGGCCAAGCGACAAGTGGCCTAGCCACTTGTCCACCAATTTCGGCCAAGTGTGCCACATGGGGGTGACACGTGTCGCCCCCCGATTCGTCCAAAATATTTCGTCTTCCGAAAATATCCAAAATACCGAAAATCTCAAAAACAAAGTGGGCCCCACAAAACCGTAAATTTCTCCCGTGGGCCCCACGTGACCATTTCTGAAAATAAAATCCCAAAATTCTAATATAATCCAAGAAGTCCAAATACCAAATCTGGGAATCCAATTCCCATTAACGAACCTTTTTCTTCACAAAAACCGGAAACTTTTCCGTCGAAAAATCACATCTTCCTTTCTTTCCAAAATTTCTGTCGTAACCTCCTACGTACATCCTCACATATATACCCTGGAACTACGGGTTATAACACAAAAAGTCTCATAAGGTGGTTGTCCACAACAAGTTTGATGTGGCACAAGAAAATGACCAGCTAATTGAAGCCAACAATGATGTTAGCAAATGTAAATTGATTAATACGGACTTCATTACAGGCTTACCTCGCACTCAACGAAGTATGATTCGATATGTGTTATAAAGGAGATTCTGCCGGAATTTCTATAGCATCAGGCCTATTATGAACATTCGAGGACGAATGTTTCTAAGGGGGGAAGAATGTTACACCTCGTGAGTTTAAAACGTAATTAAGAACGTCATTAAGGATTAAGATTCAATTTTCGAACTTAAGTATATTTTTACATGCTAATACATATTAATTGTTGGTAATGACGTATGTGACGCCGAAAATTTCTTTAATAATAATTGGACGTATATATATACATGTATCCCGTCATGGAGATTGTAACGTATATAAGATACGACGATAAGATTTTAAGACGATGAGTGACGAGATTAATAGACATGGGATTAAGATTTATTACTTGGGGGTTGTTTTTAGCTAAGAGGACATTTAAGGGACCCAAGTGTAGGTTTTAAGAAAAAAAATTCAGAAGTTTGGGGATTTAATTACAAGGCATTGAACAAAACCCTTCTATTCTAATCTCACTCCATTTTCTTAACACCCAAATTTCACCTTCTCCTCTCTCAATCCCAATCCGAAATTTCATCATTCTTAGCAAGAATTGAAGTCATTATTATCATCTTCTTCTAGATTAATTCATCACAATTAGAAGTCAATTTTTTTAACCTGTGATGTGAAGAAATCGTTATTTCGGCAATTTGAGTCCAAATTCTCAGTTTTTAGACAAGATTTTTGAAAGAGAAAACGTGTAAGGATGATGGGTTAACATTATAGATTGGATGCATGTTAATTTGGAGTTGAAAAAGTGTCAAAATTGAAGCTAAAAATCGATGGAACCGTAGCACCGAAACCTGGACTGTTTTGTCTCAAAAACTAAGGTAAAATTCTTTCTTTCAATTGAATGATTGAAGTGCATGTTGTATAATTAAGGAATTGAAATGGGTGTTAGTAAAAACTAGGGATTAAAGATAATGCATGTGATAGTTGTGGATGTTGAACCGGAAATTGACTATTTTTGGAAATACGTTGTGTTGTAAATTTCATTACCAATTGCGTGCTAAAAAATGGAATAGCTTGTGAAGATTTATAAGGTGTTCATTATATGGAATTGTGGGAAGGATAAGTTGGATTGTTAATTAAGGAAAGAGGAAAACGGTTACATGTTGATGGCCTAAAATCCATGGAAAAGTTTCAGACATTATGTGACCTTTACGAGCTGATTTGGTGCACTTTAATTGTTATTATTATTAATAGCGTTGTCACTAATTGTATGTTAAGAATTGAAAGAAACATTGATACTTGATATTGTAATTAGTTATATAAGGTGACGCGAGACGAAATGGAATTAAGAAACCAAGAAAGGAATTATGAAATCTTTTAGGCATTGTTATAACATTTTAAGTATTGAATGAATATGGTAAATAGGTGCGACAATCGCCTTGATGGTTTAAGTTGTTGTCTTTCATAAGTAACGAGGAAAGAGGTTGTATGATGGCGGATATGCAATTTATGGAGCCTAATTAGATGACATATTGAAATGATTTTGATTGTTGATTTGATTTGAATTGTTGGTTGACTTGGATTGTTGGTAAATTATGGATACGCACATAAACAAAGGAAGTGTTGCCCGAATTTTTATAGAATAAGAGAGTCGTCTTTCAATTTAACCTACGTTAGGAATCATAGAATTGACAGACCTATTACTATTATTATAGGTTGAAGTATTAGACGGGACATATTCTAATAGTGAGTTGGTCAGCTCAACTATAAGGTATGTGAGACTATCATTTCCTTCTTTGGCATGATGTTGTGAAAATCTTCCTTCTTTCTTCTGGCATGATTCTAATGAAAGTACGGCGGACGTACGTGATTCCTTCAAAGTCTAGTTTTAATAAAAGGATATATGATATGAAAAGTGCTTTGACTTCCCAAAAGATGTTTTAAAATAATTCAGGAGATCGTGCCTTGATTTTCTAAAAGGATAGTTCATTTTATTTATTCCATTGAGTCTTATATGATGATTTAAAAAGGCATATGATTATTTCATTTAGTCTTACATGATGATTTGAAATGCACATGATTATTACATGGAGTCTCAGATGATGATTTGTATTACATATGGTTTCTTATGATATTCTACTTGTGTAAGTTGTGATTGTATGTTATGAGGACCGAGTCCCAGAATGGGCCGGGTAGCTATATTCACGGAAAATGAGGACCGAGTCCCAGAATGGGCCGGGTAGTTATATGTACGCAGTATGAGGACCGAGTCCCAGAATGGGCCGGGTAGTTATATGTATAAAGCATGAGGACCGAGTCCCAGAATGGGCCGGGTAGTTATATGTATAAAGCATGAGGACCGAGTCCCAGGATGGGCCGGGTAGTTATATGTACGGAGATGATCTTGATTATGATGATTGTTAGACATGCATGACTTTCTTTTCATATGGTACAGTTGCATTGGTATCTCTGCTTTTTCATATATGTTTCATGTATCTTCTGGCCAGTTACAATCCTCCTCACAGTAGTTCATGTTTTACATACACGGTACATTATTTCGTACTGACCCCCTTTTCCTCGAGGGGCTGCGTTCATGCCCGCAGGTACAGGTGATCGGTTAGGTGACCCTCCAGTTTAGGACATCTACCAGCTGCTAAAGAGCTCCCTTGTTCCGGAGCCAGTCACTTTGGTACAAACTCTTATATTTCAGACTTATGTATATCTTGGGCACGACGGGGTCCTGTCCCGTCATATGTATTTTTTGTGCTCCTAGAGGTCTGTAGACAGTCGTGGGTTGATTTATGAGGAGTGTAGACGTGTTTGTTTGGCCATGCTTTCGTATTTCTGTTTGGGATGTTCCCTTATGTTGGTGGCAGCCTTGTCGGCTTGCTTATTATATTGTGATGGTTAGTTGTGACTCCTCTGGAGGCAGGTACCCCCTTATGTAAAGACAGCCTGACCGGCTCGTCTATTCGGGTATATGTTGTAGATGCAGCGTTATGCTGCCGAAATTTTATTTGGTATCAAATGGATTATGTATGACAGGTCAGTAATGGCGTCCAATTAGGGCGCCTAGTCGCGGCCCGTCGGGTCGGGTCGTGACATTTATACTCTTACCCTAGCTCAATCGGTCATCATATCATAATCATAAATAAGTTAAGAAAACTTATAACTTCTTATTAGTCTTGTTCATATACCCTCTCATTTTAGTTTACTTAAGGCACTTAATCATATCTTTAATAAAAGAAAACCGGGAATTTAACCCAAAGTACTACATACTTCTACTCTTTTAAAAGTGACTACTTTTCATATAAAACCTTTGGGCAATTGATGCCTTAAAAACAGTTTGCCTTTCATAAATCAAGTCATTTGTCCTTACTTATCTTAATTAGAGTAAATCTCTTCTTATTATCCTTTCATAAAGCTAACAAACCAACTTCCCATAAAGTGGTTATATTAACCCTATACTTTATTAAAAATTGTACTTTTCCCATAACCAAGAGACTTATACTTTCTAAAACGAACAAGTCTTTATATACTTAAAACAAGTAAGAATACCAAATCTTGTACGTCTACCGTACTACATAGTTACAACTATTCATGCTCAAGAGATAGGAAAGCTCCACATACCTCTTCGGTCAATCCACTTGATAAGTCCAAAATACCGCACGTAATATGTCAACCTATAATGACCATAATACGCTTATTAACCTCTAGCTCAATGTAGGAATAATCTAAGTTCAAAGCCACTAAATTCTATGGAAAATTGGGCAGCATTTCCTTTGTTTCTACATACTTTGCCACCTTTTACAAGGCCGAATTCAACATCCAAACGCCATATTTAAGGCTCAACAATCCAAACATTACAAAGGGGATTACACACCTAAACTTGGGTGTGTAAAATTCTGCCCCAAAAGGTACAACAATTAACTTAACAAGTCTAAGGTAGTTTTTAGGCTACAACATGCTCACATAACCTTCTCAACCAATTCTTTCACACCCAAACCATATTTCTTACATGCAATGAATCTTAGAGCATTATTTACCACTACAAGTTCCTTCTTCTTCACATGCAACATCAATAACTAGCTACAAGAGAAGAAATGTTACCTTTAGAGTTTTAGCCAAAATTATTCCAACAACTTTGCTAGCCTCCTTTCCAAGAACACCACCACACTAACACCAACAAGCTAGCCACAAGCTTCCTTCTTGCCACACCTTTTCAGATTTTTCCTAAGCTTTGAATTCCTCTTGGAATTCTAGAGAGAAGTGAGAGCTCTAACTTTAGAGAGAGGGAAAGTCTTGAAAGATGACCAAGTCTTCAAGACTTGGTCAATATAAGGGACATGCAATATATCAGATGGGGAGGACACTTTTCACCCTCCCATGGCCTTTTAAAAGAAGAAATCTGATTTTCCTAAGTTTTTCGCTGAAATCCCGCCGGCGCCCCACTGCGATCGGCGCGCGTCTGAAACTTCCGCCACCTAACAGACTTAGCGCTGCCTGATTCCGGCGCGCGGCTCGCAACTTCAGCGACCTCAGAATATCCGGCGCGCGGCTGCGCAGACCCGCCGGAATATCCGTGCCGGCGGCTTCGTCCGAAACACATTTCTGTCCATTGCGCCGAACTTGTAACTCCCATAACTTTCTACTCCGATGTCCTATCGACGAACGGTCGGTTGCGTTGAAAACTAGACTCAACGAACTACGCATTAGGCCTTTGAAACACTTAGGAACTCTCAATGTAGCGGGTCATAACCCGCCACAAAGTTGACTAAAACCCGTCCAAAAAAATCCGTCAACCTACTTTAAGTCTTACACGCTTTCGCACTTCCTCATACGCCTGGTCTGAACTACGGGGTATAACATTCTCCCCCCCTTAGAAACATTCGTCTCGAATGTTCCTTCTAGACTTACTCAAATCATAACCTTAACGTAGACTCTCTTAACTATTCTTTTGCAAATAAAATGCTCCACATAGCCACGACATTACTCAAGCATAATTTCTAAATCAAAAACTAACAAGCAGGAAAGTGGGTTACGTGGAGGTGTAGGGAATAAGTGAGGATACTTCTTCATCATGTCACCCTCTGCTTCCCACGTCATCTCCTCCCTGTTCTCGTTCCGCCATAAGACTTTGACGGAAGCCACGTCCTTCGTCCGAAGTCGCCTAACCTGACGATCGAGTATCGCTATGGGACTCTCCTCATACGATAACTCCTCTGTCACCTGGACATCATGAATCGGGTGCACTCTAGATGGATCTCCAACACATTTCCGCAACATAGACACATGAAAAACTGGATGCACTGCCTCCAGATCGGACGACAGATCCAACTCATAGGCAACCTTGCCTATCCTACGAACAATCTGATAAGGCCTAATGTACCTTGGGCTGAGTTTCCCTTTCTTCCCAAATCTCATTACGCCCTTCATGGGTGACACCTTCAAGAAAACCCAATCATCAACCTCAAACTCCAAGTGTCGACGCCGATGATCTGCATACGACTTCGCCGACTACGGTGTGATAACCGCTCCTGGATAAGCTTCACCTTATCCACTGCCTGCTGAACCAAGTATGTCCCGACTAACTGAACTTCTCCCACTTCAAACCAATCTATCGGTGACCTGCACTTCCTCCCGTATAAGGCCTCATAAGGCGCCATCTGGATGCTAGAATGGTAGCTGTTGTTATAAGCAAACTACACAAGAGGCAAATGATCCTCCCAGCTACCCCTGAAATCAATGACACAAGCCCGCATCATATCCTCAAGTGTCTGGATAGTGCGCTCGGCCTGTCCGTCGGTCTGAGGATGAAACGCCGTACTGAGACTCACCTGTGTCCCTAATCCCTTCTGAAAATACCTCCAGAAGTTAGCCGTAAACTGGGCTCCCCTGTCTGAAATAATCGATATAGGAACTCCGTGCAGTCTCACAATCTCCCTGATATACAGTCTAGCATAATCCTCGGCCGAAAAGGTCGTCCTGACTGGAAGAAAATGGGCTGATTTCGTCAGCCTGTCGACAATCACCCAAATGGAATCATGCTTCCTCTGAGTGGTAGGCAACCCTGTAATAAAGTCCATATTGATCATATCCCACTTCCACATCGGAATATCAATAGCCTGTAGCAGCCAGCCAACCTGGCGCCAACCTTGACCTGGCGACAATTCGACGCTGCGCCACGAACTCCGCAACGTCCCTCTTCAGGCCATCCCACCAATACACATCTGAGGTCATGGTACATCTTAGTCTACCCCGGATGAATAGAATAACGAGCACTGTGTGCCTCTCCTGAAATCTGTGGCGAAGTCCTGTCACATCGGGAACACACAACCGGCCCTCAAATCTTAGCACCCCATCCGGCGCTACCTCAAATAGACTCTTCTCTTTCTGAAAAGAGGCATCTCGATACCGTACCATAATCGGATCCTCATACTGTCGCCTCTTTACCTCCTCGACGATAGAAGACTCGACAACCTCTCGAACCCGAACTCCATCATTATCAGAATCAACCAAACGAACCCCAAGGCTCGCTAGATGATGTAACTCTCGGACCATATCCCTCTTCTCTGGCTGTACATCAGACAGACTACCCATCGATCTGCGACTAAGGGCATCTGCAACTACATTGGCCTTCCCTGGGTGGTATAGAATATCAACATCGTAATCCTTAAGCAGCTCTAACCACCGTCTTCGCCATGAGTTCAGCTCCTGCCGAAGATATACTTGGAGACTCTTGTGGTGCGTGTAAATATCCACGCACTCCATACAAATAATGTCTCGGATCTTGAGCGCATGAATCATCACGCGACTCAAGTCATGTGTGAGATAGTTCTTCTCATGCTTCCTAAGCCGAGATCGTAAGCTATAACTCTGCCGTCTTTGCAAGACGCACCCAAGCCCGACACACGCATCACAATAAACCACATATCCGTCTAAACCCTCTCGAAGAGTAAGAACTGGGGCGGTTGTCAATTTCTCCTTGAATCGGAAATTCTCCTCACAAGCATCCGTCCACCGGAACATACCGCTTCGAGTCGACTTAGTCAAAGGTGCTGATATGGAAGCAAACTTCTCCACAAACCTCCGATAATAACCGCAAGGCCCAAAAAGCTGCGCACCTCCGTCGGTGTAGTGAGTCTGGGCCAAGTCTTGACTGCCTCAATCTTCGATGTATCAACCTGAATACCATCGGCCCCGATAACATGCCCTAAGAAAGCCACTGAAGCTAACCAAAACTCGCATTTCGAGAATTTGGCATACAACTGTCGGTCCCGGAGGACTCCCAATACCGTCGCAAACGGTGCGTATGCTCTCGCTGCGTGCGCGAATAAACCAAGATATCATCAATGAAAACTATCACGAACATATCCAAGAATGGCTTGAACACCCTGTTCATCAAATCCATGAATACTGCTGGGGCGTTGGTCAACCCGAAAGAAATCACCCTGAACTCATAGTGCCCATACCGGGTCCTGAATGCAGTCTTTGGGATGTCTGTCTCTCTGACTCGCACCTGATGATAACCAGACCGCAGGTCTATTTTGGAAAAACACCTTGCACCCTGCAACTGGTCAAACAAATCGTCAATCCTGGGGAGGGGATATCTGTTCTTGATAGTTACCTTATTCAGCTGCCTATAATCAATACACATGCGCAGTGTCCCATCCTTCTTCTTTACAAATAACACTGGCGCTCCCCAGGGAGAAACACTTGGCCTGATAAAGCCTTTCTCCAGCAAGTCCTTCAGCTGGTCCTTTAATTCCTTCAACTCGGCAGGTGCCATCCTGTATGGCGGAATAGATATCGGTCGAGTGTCTGGTGCCAAATCAATGCAAAACTCAACCTCCCTCTCAGGAAGGATACCCGGAAGCTCGTCTGGAAATACGTCGGGAAATTTTCTAACGACCGGAACTGACTGAAGGTCCGGTATCTCAGCCTCAGTATCGAATACTCAAACCATGTGGTAGATATACCCTTTCCGCACTATCTTTCTAGCCTTGAGGTAAGAAATAAACTTACCCCTCGGCGACACAGTATTCCCCTTCCACTCGATAACCGGCTCGCCGGGAAACTGGAACCAAACTAATCTATCTCTATAGTCTACATTGGCATAGCAAGACGCTAGCCAATCCATACCCATAATTACATCAAAGTCTGTCATATCCAACTCTATCAAGTCGGCTAGAGTCTGACGACTGTCTATAGTCACTGGGCAAGCCTTATATACCCGCTCGGCTACCACCGAATCACCCACTGGCGTAGCCACCTCAAAAGGTTTTATGGACTCGGGCCCTATCCCTATTCTACTGGCAATATGAGGAGATATATAGGACAAGGTAGAACCTGGATCTATCAAGACATATACATCACAGCAAGAAACCAATAATGTACATGTGACGACATCTGGTGACGCCTCGCCGGTCACGATGGTGGGACATAGCATATATGCGGTTCGAGGACCGCTGAATCGGGACCCTACCACGACCTGCGCCGCGGCCTGGCCCGTGAACACCACCGCCGCCGGCGCGACCACCGAAGATGAAGATCCAAAGCCCGGCCACCAACCATAACACTCCCGCCGCCTAAGGACGGACAATCCCTCTTCAGATGGCCCTGCTGGCCACAAGAGTAACAAGCTCCCGAACCCCTACGGCACTCGCCCGGATGAGACCTACCGCATCGAACGCACCGAGATGTGGGTGGTCTCGATTGTGACGATCCGCCTTCGAAACCCAAAGTCCGGAGCCACGGCTCGCTCTCGAATAACGGTGATCGGACCTCGCCGAAAATCGAGAAGGAGCACTGCGTGGTGGTGAAATGTGGACTAGTTCGCTGAAAGGCCGCCCGCCTCGAAATCGCCTCGAGACTCTGCTGCCCCGCCCTCTTGGGCTGGCCTAAATCTAGCTGATCCTGCCTCTCTCTGTCCTCAATCCCCTGCGCATACGCCTGCATCCTGACAATATCCATCCCTGGCTGAAGAGCCACCCCCAAGCATGCAGTAATCATATGACGGTCTAACCCCATCACATATCGATGAACCCTATCCGCCATGTCAGCTACAATGGTGTGCGCATACCTGGCCAAGGAGTCAAACTCCAGGCTGTACTCTCTGATAGTCCTCCCGTCCTGCCTCAAGGTCAAGAATCTATCTACCCGGGCTCTCCTCATCTCAGGAGGTAAGAAGTGATCCAGGAAAGCCTCTGTGAACTCCTCCCAAACAGCTGGAAGAGCATCCTCACCTCTCGACAACACCCATGACTCAAACCAGTTCAGCGCAATATCGCGCAACCGGTAAGAAGCTAGTATAACAGACTCAGTCTCCGAGGCCCTAAGCACCTGCATGGTCCGCTGTAACTGCCGGACAAACTCCTGCGGATCCTCCTCAAATCTCGAACCATAGAACTCGGGTGGATGACAACCTAGGAAATCCCGAATTAAATGGCTATCGGCTCTGGGGTTGTTTGCTGCTCTGTCGCGCCACTACTATCTGGTCAATAACCGGATCTGTTCCCGTAATCCTATACTCACCGATTTGTGGGATCGGAGGCTCGTCTGCGGTCTCGATGCCGCTCACGCCTCGAACTCTGCTGATGGCGGCGTCGTGGAACTTCGCCGCCTAAACATCATCTTCGTAGGGCGGGCTCGTGCCTCGTGACCCTCCGCGTCCCACTAGCGCCTCCATCGCGCCTTGCCGCCGGGCCGCGGTTGCCTTGCGTGGAGGCATAACTGATACATAAAGGAAAACATCAGAGGAGGTTCAACCTATAACTCAGCACTATTGCACGATCTTAGAGTGAAAGAATGGAAATCAATCCTAAATATCCTGCAGCCTCCTGATTATAGATGTGGTGCACGACACACCGATAATCAAGACTCTACTGAACGGTGCATGGACACTTTCCGAGGACTAACTACTCTGATACCACTTTTGTCACGACCCGACCCAGGCGCGGCGGTACCTGCAGGGCACTCGCATGGGGATACATCAGAGAATAGCAGCGGAACATACATAACATATAACTT
This sequence comes from Przewalskia tangutica, assembly GCA_029844215.1. Classification (NCBI taxonomy): domain Eukaryota; kingdom Viridiplantae; phylum Streptophyta; class Magnoliopsida; order Solanales; family Solanaceae; genus Przewalskia; species Przewalskia tangutica. The sequence goes on from CM056723.1 coordinate 47,109,613, forward strand.
ATAAAAAGGTAAACATCACTGGCCAGCCGATAAGGCTGCATTCCATAAAACATACTTAATTAAAAGTATAGCAGTACAACTTGTTCTTACAGCCCAAAACACATAGGTGACCACAGACCTCTAATGATAACAATTGTGGCGGGACAGGGCCCCGCCATACCCCTGAATATACACAATGCCTATAACATCAGGGAAAAACCGTACCAACAAACAAGCTTCCGGAGGAATGGAGCTTCGACACGGAGCGGTGATCCTAAGAGCGAGGATCCACCACCGCTTACCCACCTGCGGCATGAGCGGCCCCGATGAAGGAGGTCAAGTTATCTGATATGTACCAAGTATGTAAAGCGGAAAATCGTAATAATGATATCATAAGTCTAAAAGTAAGCTAGAGTCATGGAAGACAATCAAAATACAGTACACTGTGCCTTACTAACAATGAGAGTAACAAGTATATATATAATACTGCATAAAAATAGGAGGCTCATGATCAAAACAGGGTACCTCGCCCGTAGTATCAATAAGCACCCTACTCACGAGACTATTTCACCGCGTAGGTCAGTGGACCCGCATGAGGTATTCTCGCATAGTCGTACCGCGCCGCGCATGGGACTATTTCACCCGCATAAGCCCATAAGGACTCGCATGAGGTATTCCTCGCATCATGGGTAGCAAATCCACGGAACATGTGGTATAACGTCTTGGGGGTTTTCCCCTCATTTATACTCTTACCCTGAAGCAGGTGGTATGACGTCTTGGGGTTTTCCCCTCATTCATACTCTTACCCTGGAGAGGGTGGTATGACGTCTTGGGGCTTGCCCCTTATTCATACTCTTACCCTGGATAAGGTGGTATGACGTCTTGAGGCTTGCCCCTCATTCATACTCTTACCCTGGAGAAAGTGGTATAACGTCTTGGGGCTTGCCCCTCATTTATACTCTTACCCTAGCTCAATCGGTCATCATATCATAATCATAAATAAGTTAAGAAAACTTATAACTTCTTATTAGTCTTGTTCATATACCCTCTCATTTTAGTTTACTTAAGGCACTTAATCATATCTTTAATAAAAGAAAACCGGGAATTTAACCCAAAGTACTACATACTTCTACTCTTTTAAAAGTGACTACTTTTCATATAAAACCTTTGGGCAATTGATGCCTTAAAAACAGTTTGCCTTTCATAAATCAAGTCATTTGTCCTTACTTATCTTACTTAGAGTAAATCTCTTCTTATTATCCTTTCATAAAGCTAACAAACCAACTTCCCATAAAGTGGTTATATTAACCCTATACTTTAGTAAAAATTGTACTTTTCCCATAACCAAGGGACTTATACTTTCTAAAACGAACAAGTCTTTATATACTTAAAACAAGTAAGAATACCAAATCTTGTACGTCTACCGTACTACATAGTTACAACTATTCATGCTCAAGAGATAGGAAAGCTCCACATACCTCTTCGGTCAATCCACTTGATAAGTCCAAAATACCGCACGTAATATGTCAACCTATAATGACCATAATATGCTTATTAACCTCTAGCTCAATGTAGGAATAATCTAAGTTCAAAGCCACTAAATTCTATGGAAAATTGGGCAGCATTTCCTTTGTTTCTACATACTTTGCCACCTTTTACAAGGCCGAATTCAACATCCAAACGCCACATTTAAGGCTCAACAATCCAAACATTACAAAGGGGATTACACACCTAAACTTGGGTGTGTAAAATTCTGCCCCAAAAGGTACAACAATTAACTTAACAAGTCTAAGGTAGTTTTTAGGATACAACATGCTCACATAACCTTCTCAACCAATTCTTTCACACCAAAACCATATTTCTTACATGCAATGAATCTAAGAGCATTATTTACCACTACAAGTTCCTTCTTCTTCACATGCAACATCAATAACTAGCTACAAGAGAAGAAATGTTACCTTTAGAGTTTTAGCCAAAATTATTCCAACAACTTTGCTAGCCTCCTTTCCAAGAACACCACCACACTAACACCAACAAGCTAGCCCCAAGCTTCCTTTTCAGATTTTTCCTAAGCTTTGAATTCCTCTTGGAATTCTAGAGAGAAGTGAGAGCTCTAACTTTAGAGAGAGAGAAAGTCTTGAAAGATGACCAAGTCTTCAAGACTTGGTCAATATAAGGGACATGCAAAAAATCAGATGGGGGGGGGGGGGGGGGGAGGGACACTTGTCACCCTCCCATGGCCTTTTTAAAAGAAGAAATATGATTTGCCTAAGTTTTTCCGCCAGAAATCTCGCATCGGCGCCGCGGCCCTGCAGTCGACGCCGCGACGCTGAAACTTCCGCCACCTAACAGGACTTCCGGCGCCGCGGCTCTGCAACTTCAGCGACCCCTCAGAATATCCGGCGCCGCGGCCCTGTCGCTTCTGTCCGAAACACATTTCTGTCCGACTGCGCACTGAACTTGTAACTCCCATAACTTTCTACTCCGATGTCCTATCGACGAACGGTCGGTTGCGTTGGAAACTAGACTCAACGAACTACGCACTTGGCCTTTGAAACACTTAGGAACTCTCAATGTAGCAGGTCATAACCCGCCTCAAAGTTGACTAAAACCCGTCCGAAACATTCCGTCAACCTACTTTAAGTCTTACACGCTTTCACACGTCCTCATACGCCTGGTCTGAACTACGGGTAATAACACTACAACCTACAACGAGGCTATGTTAGACATTGACTCGCAGAGATGACAAGAAGCCATGAAATCTGAAATGAACTCGATGTATGTCAATAAAGTTTGGAACTTGGTTTGCTAACTAGGTTAGACCCATATGATGCAAATGGGTCTTCAAGAAAAGGATTGATGCATTTGGCAAGGTGCAAACCTATAAGGATAGGTTGGTAGAAAAAGGTTATAATTAGAGGCCTGGGTTCGATTTTGATGAAACATTTTCACCAGTTATGAAAATCAAGTCCATTCGGATTTTGCTTGCAGTAGATGCATACTATGATTATGAAATTTGGCAGATGGATGTTAAGATCACTTTCCTCAATGGCAATCTAATTGAAGAAGTGTACATGATACAACCTGAAGGTTTTACATCCAAGTCAATGCCCAAACCAGTATACAAACTACAAAAGTCCATTTATGGGCTTAAGAAAGCCTCAAAGAGTTGGAATACTGGCTTTGACAAAGCTATCAAATCATTTGACTTTGTCAGAAGTAAAGAGGATCCATGCGTTTATAGTAAACGCAAGGAAGGGAGTATTATTTTCATTATCATATATGTAGGTGACATATTAATAATGAAAAATGATAAATCCTTTATACAATCAGTAAAGGAATGATTGTCCAGCACCTTCATGATGAAGGACTTAGGTGAAACCTGCTACATTCTTGGAATTAGGATCTACAGAGATAGACCTAATAGTTTGTTAGGGCTGTCACACTCTACATACATAAACAAAGTGCTAAGACATTTCTCAATGGAACACTCCATGAGATGAGAGAAGGTCTTTCTATGGGTCAAGACATCAAGTTATCTAAGAAGGATAGTCCTTATACTGTTGCAGAACTTGAACGCATGAAGAGGATCCCATATGCTTTGGCTATATAGGATCAATCATGTATGTCATGACCTACACTAGGCCAGATGTCGCCTTTGCACTTAACATGACTTACAAATTCCAGAAGAATGCTGGAGAGGAACACTGGAAAGCAGTCAAGATTATTCTTAAGTATCTTGACGAACTATAAAATATTTATTGGTCTATGGTGGGCAAGAGAAACTAGTTGCTACTGGGTACACTGATGCTAGTTTCCAAATAGATCTTGATGACTTCAAGTCACAGTCTGGATATGCCTTCATTTTCAATGGTGGAGTAGTAGGTTGGAAAAGTTCTAAGAAAGAAACCATTGTTGATTCGACAACTGAAGCCGAGTACATTGTTGGATCAGAAGCTGGTAAAAAAACTATCTCGATATCTGAGTTCTTAAAAGAACTAGGGGTTGTTCCAAGTGTCAGTCATACAATAACGATATATTGTGATAACACTGGTGCGATTGCACAAGCTAAGGAACCAAGATCTACAAACAGAAACAAGCATATAGAGAGGAAATACCACATACTCAGAGAGATGGTGGAATCAAAAGGAATAGATCTAGACTATATTCTCACAGATGATAATCTAGCTGAATCATTTACTAAACCATTAAGCTTAAGTTAAGCATAATGATCATTTTGAAAACATAGATATTAGATACATTGGAGATTGACTCTAGGCCAAGTTGGAGATTGAAAGTATGTATGTCCTAGAGACAATCTTTATTAGGGATAAAATGTACTTGAACACATTCATATTATTAATGAGATTAATATTTATGGCATTTTCAATTATTGAATTATTATTTGATTGTTTGCAATATTCATATATGTGCATCCATGAGTTTATATTGTCATTAATAGTGAGATATTAATGATAGAACGTAATTCTCAAAACAACCTCGACTAATAATCATCGAGAATATGATATCGATGATATGCTATAAGTCGACATGTGGTCTTCATCACATTCTTGGAGAATGTAGTATGTCTCACAGCTACGAGTAATTGTTACTCCTGATGGACACATGGATTCTTTGGAGAAGTATTTGTATACCATGTCGATATTATTTGTTATACACTTCTATAGTGTTATCGGCGTGTGGAATATAAATGTCCTTTAACTTGAGGTCAATACGCACCTTGTTTACAAAATGATGTACTTTGACTAAATTCTAAGCTTAAACTCCTTCTGGATAAGATATGGCTTGTGTTGGGTACATCAGGATGTAAATCAAGGTGGTTGAGCCAAGAATAAGATTCATTCCTCGATTGGAAATTCGAGAGAACACTCAACCTCTCAATGTTATTAGGTTGACTAAAGTCACTGGACAGTGCAAGAGGCATATTTAGAATATGGTATAGTTGTCAACTAATACATGTGAGATAAAGTGATTAATCCATTTGGATAAAAACTTGGCAAATCCTAAGCTTAATCGAGTGTGTCGCGAATGAAAGGAATTTATAGTTCCGCATAAAGATTAAGTTTGCTGGATTCATGTAAACGTACTTCACATATTGAGTTCGTCATACGACGCAGTCTAGGAGTTTTGTATGGACCTTAATTAGATTAGTGTCGATATGTGAAGGTCTATAAGGTCACACTATATGCGATTGTTTCTTCGATCTAAGAGTGTATTGAGAAAGTATTAAATATTCGATTGAGAATCGAAATATTTAATTTATAACAATTATGGAATATTTCTATTTGATAGAAATTATTTTATAAAGTCAAATTGAATTTCAGATTTAATTAAATGTATTGGATATATTATATGGTACTAGGACAAATACAGGGAAATAATTGGGCCAGAAATTACTGGCCCATAATCCTGAGCTTGGTTGTCCACTATGGCATGTGATGTGGGCTGCTCCACTGAATATTAATATGGGTCCATGTCTTAATGTTTAAATTTTGTACTGAACTCCTATATATATACACCACATACCTCATAATTATTAGTTTATAGAAATAATTTCTTAGTTCCTGAAGCAAGATTTTCTAGCTTTCTTGCAACAAATATACACTGAAGTTGAAACTTGCAGTCGGAGATTCAATTCGCATGGATGACTTAGTAGTGAATCCAACTTTGGAAAACCTATAAGTTCTTTGATTATACTTTGAACATAAACACGATTATCGTATAAGCCATGCCGGTAATGTTATTGAATAAGTAAAATTTAAATTCCGTTGTGCTTACGAACCCGACAAATTCGCTACAGATTTTTCATATGACTAAAATTCTCTGCACATTCATTTAGATTATCTTTTTCAGCTCTTTCCCCCTTCTAGCTCTCTTAGTACTAGCACGAAATTTCTTTGATAATTTATCCTCCATTGGGTTGTTATAAAATAAATTTATCATATATTTCTCCCGTCTTAATTTACGTGATATTTTTTGAATTTTGAGATTCAAACAAGTACTTTTTTCATCGTACTTTTTATATGTCTTTTAAATATTTTCAATTTTAATTATTTTAATTTATAGTATTTCTTACATGATTTTAAATATGTAAAATATAGTTGAAAAAACTTCAAGATTCATGTCCTAATTCACCATTAATAATAAAGTTTGAATCCTGAAATTCGAATGTGCCACATAAATTGAGACAGAAAGAATATTTAATATATATACACACACACAATGTCTCTTTATCCGATTAGATAGTCACTTAATTACATTATTTTTAAAGAAAAATAACACAAAATATCCCTAAAATACAAAATAATTACCTGCTCATGCCTCTTTCTAAACTAATTTGCTTTTACCCATCCGACCGAAAATATATTCCCTACCCAAAATATATCATGATGGTATTATAGAGGATTAAGAGAGTGTCTCATTGAAGGACTGAACAGTTCTCCATGATACCATCTTAGTATATGGTATAAACTATGATGTTATCACGGAAGACTGAGGAATATCTCATTGAAGGATTAAAGCAGTGCTCCATGATTTCATCTCAATATATAAGATGATGATATCATAGAGATTTTTTTAAGAAAATATATTTTGGAATAAATGAATATGATCCTCTATGATACCCTATCAATATATTATATATACCATATGGGTTTCATAGAGAACGAAGGAGTGTTTTGAAGAAATAAAAAAAGTCATTTTTGTATCATGATATTTAAGAGACATAATGATACCATATTAATATAATAATTTTGGGGATATAGACGAGTAATTATTTTAGGAAGAGGTATGAACATATGATTATTTTGCTTGAAGGGGGCATGTAAGTTCTTTTCCCTAATTTTATTATTTGTAATATCATCTCATAACAAAGCTACTTAAAATAAAAGTTTCAACTATTATTGAGCCCGTGCCAGTGGGGTCATTCGCACAAATGGTCCTATTTTGGGGTGGTCTTTAATTTTGTCATTTAAATTTGAGTTCTTTAATTTTTAATCCTTTAATTAAAATTTCGCTCGACATAATTAGTGTTTATATTCGACATATGTATCATACACAACCTACAAATTATGCCGGATAAGGCATAGTTGTCAACACTCAACATAATATGAAAAAGACATAATTTCTGATTTCGACGGGCATAATTAGCGTTTAATTTCAACATATGTATCATAGACTAAACTTCGACACTCCCCCACTTGATTATACAGAATGTCTCTATTGTCATCCGTACACCATTAAATATTATTGAAGCATAGTGCGAATTTTCAATTTGCGTAATAGTGATTTTTCTCGATTGAGTATTATTGAGTTTTTGTGAAAATATCTTAAGGAGCTTGAATATAAATTTTAGAGATTTCTAGAATGAATTTGAGCTGATTTTCAAATGGACTCGAGGATGAAAATGACTCAATTCTTGTATCCTCCAATGAATATCAGTGAATATCTCCTTGTATATCAATGTACAAGCTGTTGAATATCCTTGTATTTCATGTATATCCAAGAAAATCTTTCTAAGATATACACTATATACAATGTGATATACACATGTCGCGGTGATGTTTTCCAAAACTGTCCAATTAGCCTTCAAATTTTGTATTGGCCTCATGCAGTTGTTACAACCAATGCCAACTACACTCACTCAGAAAATATATAAAAAAATATTTTTAAATGAGAATGTAGAACCAATTAATCTTGAATAACTATTAAAAAAAGAACCATTATTTGTGCGGATTGTGCTTCAAATTGTTGGTCTTTAATTTTTGCCCTTCAAATTGTTGGTCTTTAATTTTTTCTCTTCGCTTAAAAATATCTTGAGGTTTCGGGTCCGAATCTCCGATCAGTCAAAAATTAAAAATAATCGCAAAGTAGAGTTTGAATTCGCAAGACAGAATTTGCTTGCAAACTCTACCTTTTAATGCAAAGTTTTTCTTATGCCTAAAAACAAACTCTGCCTTGCAAATTTAGTCTATGTCTTGTAATTTTTTAATTTTTTGACTGAGTTGGGGTTCGAACCCAGAATCAAGGAATTTTTAAGTGAAGGAAAAAAATTAAAATTTTTCAATTTGAGGGGAAAAAATTAAAGACCACCCCGAAAAGGATAATGTTACACCTCGTAAGTTTAAGACGATAATTAAGAACGTCATTAAGGAAGTAAGATTCGAATATTGGATATAAAGTATGTTTATATATGCTAATTCGGAAGTTAGTATACGAAGGATGTGATTCTGGAGAAATTTTTGGTTACAACGAGCGTGACGATGAAAATTAAAACTGATAGTTATATATATTTCTGTTATGGATTAGTAACGTATTATATAAGAATTATGACATTGAGAATACGAGGCCTTATGAATTTTCGGGAATTAAAAGAAGTGGATCTAAGCTTTAATTATTACTTGAGGGGTTATTTAAGTAGACAATTATGGGAATTGGACTAAGTTGCAAATATTACAACTTAGCCCACATTTAACCTTAAGAATACTTTCATCTTCAAGCTCCCTCACTTCTCCACTCTTCTCTCCCCCCAGCCGAAATACACCCCTATTCCTTAGCAAAAATTCAAGTTTTATTCCTTCTTCCTAGTCTAAATTCTTCTACAAATTACAAGCTAAAGAAACACCCAAAAACTGTGGCAAAAACGTTGCCACTGCCGAGAGATTGAGCCCAGATTTTCCAGTTTTTTGGATGAATTTTGGAAGAAAAACGTGTAGGAATGATGGATTAAACTCATAGAATTCATGCATGTCGTTTTGGAGTTGAAGAAGTGAGAAAATGATGCAAAAATCGATGGAACAGTGACTGAATTGTTGGGGACTGTTTTGGCTTGAAATTGAGGTAAAAATTCTCATTTTTATTGAATATTTGGAAGATTAAATAATTTTGTAGTTAAAGGATAAACTTTTGATAAAGAGAACTTGGAATTCAAGACAATGCATGCGATTTGTGGATGTTGTAGCCGATTTTAGGATTGTTTTTGTATACTTTGGATTCGTGTGTTGTGTTGTTAAATTCGTCACTAATTGCATGTTATAAATGAAGGAAATCTTGATATTTAAGGTTATAGTTGTTCTTATGGAATTGTTGAAATATAAATTGGATTCTAAGACTTCAATTGGATTTTAAGGAATTATGAAAAAAGTTTGGTATTGTGGTGTTGGCCGAGACTTGTAAGGAATTATTGGACATGTTGTGTCGCATTTTTAGGGTTGTTTTGGTAGAGTTATAATGATGGAAATATAAGTTATGAACTTATATATATGCGATATGGTAAATACTACTAAGTGTCTTAAAGGAATTAAAGCATAAGAAGGTGTTACATTGCACTCTCGGTGTCGTTGGATTATGAACTATTTTATGGAGTGTTTGGAATTATGTTGGTTATATCTTGAAGTTGTATCTTCTTATTGGTATTGTTAGTTTTGTTTGGAAGTTGTGGATTTGCATATAAATAGGGGAGGTGCTGCCCGAATTTTTATAGAATAGGAAGTCGTCATTCGATATAAAGTATGCTAGTAATCATAGAATTGACGAACGTATTACCATTATTATAGGTTGAAGTACTACACGAGACGTATTCTAATATTGAGTTGGCTAGTTCGACTAAAAGGTATGTGAAACTCTTCCTTCTTTCTTTTTGGCATGATTTAATGAACGTACGACAGACGTACATGATTTCTACACAGTTTAATTCCTAAAGATATGAGTCAAGTGTCTTTGACTTTCTAGTAAAAAGTTCATTTAATGATTTTATTGAGTTTCCAAATGATGTTTTAAATGATTCATGATATGATAAGTGGCTTGATTTTCCAAATGAGGATTTAAAATGATACATATATGATAGTGCCTTTTATCTATTCCATTGAGAGACAAGTGATGATTTGATATGTATAAAACTACTCATGATATTCTATTCGTGCTAATGTGATTATATCATTTCACAGCGTCTCAGACCGAGTAGATACGCACACAAATTTCTTATATGATTTTACTGCATCCCAGAATGGGCTGGGCAGTGTACCTTATATGTTCACCGCTGTTAGCGATATTTCGACTGCTCACGCAAGCGTATGCATCGTTCACAAGTAATATAGTCTGATAAGACCGAATATCGTCCTCAGAGACTGGTTTTTAAGTACCGTTCATCTATTTTATGTTATCTATTTGACAATCGATATTTAAGTTGGGTTTTTGTTTAACTACTAGAATAATTGCAAGAATTAAATTCTATTTAAGTTGTGATCAGTTATGAAGGAATTAGGGCTTCCAAAATCCTCGACTATCCACTCTATTCAATCCTTAATGCAACTAGAATGACTTCTTCTTCTACGTTAAGATAGCGGTTAACTAAACTGTCTTATATTCCGGTTAGGACATATAATCACTCAACCCGATGAGAACCTTCTATATTTCTATGATAAGATTTACCACATAGGAGGATTAAGAGCAGTAACCTATAATACTACACAAGTATCGAATGCTGTCCGCGATTTTAACCTATGTCTAGTCAATTACAGCATATTCAGATCTCTCCTCTCGGTTCTTGATTCGAAATCATATATATTATGATAATTAGTGATCAATTAATTATCAAACATTCATACCAATTATTGACTAAATCTTAATCAAGTGAAGAAGAAATCAAACTACTGCATTAATTCATGAATAAAAGTTCAAGCGATTCATAAGGAAAACCCTAATAAAGTGTTTAGCTCTGTTAGCGATTTATCCACACGCTTAACGAAAGTGCACGTATCGTGACAAGTAATATAGGCTGAGTAAGACCGAATATCGTCCTCAGAGATTAGTGTTCAATTACCAATTTCTATCCTATGGTATCTATTTGGTGATCGATATTTTGACGGTTGTTTATATCTATGACTACTAAATAATTATAAAAGTTAACTAAATTATTTTACTTAAATCAGATATGGTGGAAATAGGGCTTCCAATCTCCTCAACTATCCACTCGCTTTAATCTTTAATACAATGATAAATGTTCTTCTTCTATATTGAGATAGCAGGTTAACTAAGCCGTTTTATATTTCGGTTAGGATATATAAACACTCAACCCCGATGCAGAACCCTTCTATCTTTCGATGATAAGATTTACCACAAAGGAAGATTAAGAACAATAACCTATTAAACTACACAAGTATCGGAGTACTTTCGTCCACGATTTTAACCTATGTTTATTCAACTATAGCATATTCACAATCTCCCCTTTCGGATCTCGATTAGAAATCATATATGTGATGATAATTAGTGCTCAATTAATTACCAAGAAATCAAAGCAATTATTGAATAAATCTCAAATATATAAAGAAGAAACCAAAACCATGCATTAAATCATAAAACGAGGTTCAAGTGATTCGAATGGAAAGCTCTAATTAAAGTTTAGCTCCTATCAATATACATGCTAAGAACTAAAAGATTATCCAACATAAACTGAAAAATAAATAAAGTAAGAAAAAAAATTACTTAAGAACAAGCCTCCAATCTTGAAGCTTTCAAGACTATGTGTTGTGTAGAGTTAGGGATTGTGGAACCCTTCAAAAATCTGCCCAAAGGCCTTTTTATATCCTCCAAAAACGTTCCAAACTTTTCCCTCTTGGTCTTGGCCCATTCCCATTCGGATTTGGCTGAAAACCCGCGTCGGCGCCACGGCCCTGAGACCGGCGCTGTGGCGCCGAAACTCCTGCGACTCGTCAGATTTTTGGGCGCCGTGGCGCTGCTTTCGCTGATAGAGTGGCGCCACGGCGCCCGCATCTTCATTTGGCTATGGAACCTCTGTTTCTACCATCTTTTTGCTTCTTTTCGCCAATGTGCCATTTTAAACCACTGTGACTCAAAAGAAAGAAAATCTATACTAACATGACACGTATTTGTACAAAAATGGGCCAAAGACTAACTGAAAATGACTCAAAAGATGTATATAAAATACGCCTAACAAACACCCCCAAACTTAGCCTTTGCTCGCCCTCGAGTAAAGATCAGAAATAGAGACAAAGACACGAAAGAAAAGAAAATAAAAGGACTCAAAGACACTGATCAATCTGCTGCACAATTGCCACTAGAAAAACATGAAGGTTAGTAGGATAATATGCAGGAACTTATAACATGAATTTTTAGCATTCTAAAACTCTTAAGTCAGATATTTCGCAAATTCAATTCAATCATTCTCAATGGACGTAAGAACACTTAACCTATGCATGTCAATATCAAAATTCTATGACATGTTTACTTGCTATTCTCCACTTATCATGGGTACACATACTAGAGATCTTCAGGACTTTTCAGGGTTGTAATGTAGGCTTAGGCAGGGGTAGGTAAAAAATAGGCATTTAGGCTCAACTTACGTACCATAAGCTCTTTTTCTTTCAACTCTTCCCTTTTCTTTTGATTTCCTCTTTAATCTCGTACCTATCTTTCCCCTCTTTTTGTTTAGAGAGAATGAAGTGCATTATGAATAACAGGCACCCCCAAACTTAAGCTTTTGCATTTTTTTTCATTGGGGTGCATCAATTTTTTTTTCACTTTTCTTTTTGTCCTTTTTCAACACTTTTCATTCCAAACATCTTAATTTTCCACTTATGGCACAATTATGGAATTATAGGGTGTAAAAAAAAGATCTTATTTTTGGCTCAAAGAGGCTGACTAGGGATATAATTTTAATGTCAGGGATAGGCAATGAATGGTAAGAAAAAGCTAACAAAGAAATGCCTGAGTCATATCCCTAACATGTATATCCTAACTATTTCGCCTCAAATAACAAGTAAGCAGACACATAGGCTTAATCATTAACAAATGCATAAATCAAGCAAGATACCCCAAATAATTTGATTTCAAGAATTCTTGGCATATCTAACTTAAGCGTTCAAATTTTCTGCTTCTAATTCCATTATATTTGTCACGACCCGACCTCGGGCCCGCGACTGGTGCCTTACCCCGGGCACCCTAGTGATAAAACATCAGAGAAAAAATCAGCGGAAAATAAAACTCATGAAAAATAAACAGTGATACAAAAACGGGCTGACCAAAAAGTCGTCTTACTGCATATATATATAAATGAAATCTTGAACAATTATCCTTTACAAACACTGCCCACAACAGTACTACAGACCTCTAAGAATGTAACAACAACTATGACGGGACAGGGCCCCGCCATACCCCTGAATGTACAAGTACCTACAATGACAGGGGACTATACCAAAAGATAAGCCTCCGGAGAAACGGAGCTTCCCAAAACGCAGAATCTGTGACCACAGGAGCGAGGATCAACCAGGTGTACCTCTACTGCGGCATGAACGCATCCCGAAGGAGAGTCGATCTGAGATACCAAGTATGTGAAACGAAAAATCGTAATGAAATCATATGATCTTATATAAAGCAGGGGACATGTATGATAACCAAAATACGATTACCTGGCTTTGGTTGACAACAAGAGTAATGAAAATCAACTTCGTCTTTTAAAAGACCATTTCACAATATATAAATAATCATGTCAAGTCAGGGACGCATGGGCTCAAAGTCATTACGCAAATATAACCACGGGTCTCATACCCAACAATATCAAACGTGCCCGTGGAATTCCTTCCTCACTGCCGACAGTCTATGATATAACAACACCAAGGAGTACACATGAACACCAAGTCCCACCTGTGTCATAAGAACCGTACGGGGCAAGTACGAAGGCCGACTACCAGATACCTCATGCGTCACATCTGGCCAGGGGCAATCTGGCAACTACGGATACCTACCATACTAACAATCTTGTATAAGCGTACCACGAAGGCGGCCAGGCAAGACGAAAGCCACTACCGGATACCACTGCGTCACGTCGGCCGGGAAATCACAGCTAACTACGGATACGCTGCGTCACGAGACTTCGTCATAAAGCGCTATAACACATCTCACGGGCGGCCGGCAAATCGAAGGCCGACTACGGATACCTCTGCGTCACATCGGCCGGGCAAGTACGAAATCCAACTACCAGATACCTCATGCATCACGAGACTTCGCCATAATACTGACCGGGGCAAGTACGAAAGCCAACTACCAGATACCGCCTGCATCAGCTACGACCGGGGCAAGTACGAGGGCTAACTACCAGATACCTCCTGCATCAGGAACCCTCATGGGGAGCTAGTCCATGGAATAACACTATCAACAGGGAACGAACCCTCATCGTGGCCGCATACCCGTGGACCTTCCATCGAGTCAGTATGCCCAAAATTATCGAGAATAACATGACGACCCTCCATCGAGAGACGCGGTAGCATAAGGATACAATACTTGTACACCAAGACTATCACAAGCAAACATAGACAAGTTATTCACACTCAAGGTACTTTCATTTTATGCCAAAAATCCAGGTTTTAACCCCAAGGTACTACTTACTTTATCTCTTTAAAAAGGTCCATTTTTCCCTACAAAAGTCACATGATACTAACACCCGTAGTATCAAAATAGAGTAACTATTATTTTAAGTAAACCAAAACAATTTCCATACTTTCTTTTCAAATAAACCAAGACAATACCATGTCTTCTTTTTAAACCGAGTCAAGACAATACCATGCCTTCTCTTTTTAAACCAAATCACTTCTCAAAATAATATAAGTTTCAAAACTTCAAATTCTCAAGTCTCTTATCTTTTAAAACAAATGTCAAGTTACCATTTTAAATCTAATAATAAAACTATTCTTTTGTTTTCATAAAGTCGTTATAACTAACTTACCATAAAACTTATTATAACACTTTATGTTTTAAACCAACCAAGGACAACTACTCTCATTTTCGAAATCAAGATAACTTTATTCTTTTTACGACCAAGAGACTTATACTTTCAAACCGAGCTACACAACTTTCAAAATATTTCAAGTTTCTTAGCTTAGAAAACAAGTTTCTTATCTTTAGAATATTTCCAGAATAAATACTTACAAATCAAGTATTCCACACCTTTCCACATCAAGACATCCTTGTCTACCTTATTAGAATAAACCATTCTTATAACCTTTCCTTAGTAACAGGTGAGTTAATTCTCTAACTCAACCAACGTAGACATTCTTATAACCAGTCAAGCATATCGAATGAATTTACTTCATTTAAATCACGTACGTCTACCGTACTATACAGTTATACTACTCATGCTCAAGAGATAAGAAAGTTTCCACATACCTCTCCGGCTTAATCCACTTGCCAAGTCCGATATGCCGTCCGTAGTATGTCAACCTATAACGACCATAATACGTCTATTAGCTTCTAGCTTCAACGTAGAATATTCTAATTGTAAAGTCCCTTATTCTACGGAAATTTGGACAGCACTTCATTTGTTTCTACGTACTTTTCCCACCTTTTTCAAGGCTCGAATTCAATATCCAAATGCCACTTTTAAGGCCCAACAATCCAATAATACAAAGGGGATTACACGCCTAACTTGGACGTGTAAAATTCTGCCCCATAATTCATATTAAAACAATCCAACTAGTTTAAGGCAACTCCTTGGCTATAACATGCTCACATATCAACCTTTTCAAAACCTTTCAATTCAACTCGTTAATTCAACATGCTATATAAGTCTTAACCAATTATAACAACGATATACCCTTCTATACATAACACGTAACGATTTTTGCTAACAA
Organism: Przewalskia tangutica; assembly: GCA_029844215.1. Classification (NCBI taxonomy): domain Eukaryota; kingdom Viridiplantae; phylum Streptophyta; class Magnoliopsida; order Solanales; family Solanaceae; genus Przewalskia; species Przewalskia tangutica. Next base: position 47,125,254 of record CM056723.1, read on the forward strand.
CCGAATTGATTACAACATTAGTGACTAACATGCCCATTTTCGGTTTTCAACAAGTTGACATGATCCAAATGTTTTCAAACTTTAATATTTAAACCACATGCTCATTTCTTAACTACTATAACTTGTAATCTTCAATTACATGAGAAGGTGAAGGTTTTACCTCAATAAGCCCTCTTTCCGAAATCTTCTTCACGCTAAAATCACCCACACGAACCCTCTACAAGCTTGCCAACATAATTCCTTCTTGTCGTATTTCCAAAATTCTACTAGGCCTTGGTTTTTCCTTGAAATTTATAGAGAGAAGGGAGAGGATTTTTTTTTAGAGAAGGGTTCTTTGAAAAATGACCAAGTCTTCAAGACTTGGTCAATAAATAAGGCTTCCTCTTGGTCAAAAAGATGGGAGGGACACTTGTCACCCTCCCACAGGCCTTTAACAAAATATCTTCTGATCTTCCCCTGTTTTTCGCGAAATTTTTCGCCTCGGCGCTTGTGATCTTTGAAACTTCCGAACATCTCAAGACATCTGGCGCGCGACCACGCGGCGCCGCGGCGCTGCAACTTCAGAATACACCAGCACATCCGGCGCCGCGGCCCTGCATCCGGCGCCGCGGCGCTGTGGCACCTGACTGACAACACTTTCCTGTTCGTCTGCCCACTGAACTTGTAACCTCCATAACTTCCTACTCCGATGTCCTATCGACGAGCGGTTTGTTGCGTTGGAAACTAGACTCAACGAACTTCATACTGGGCTATTGAAACACCTAAAAACTCCTAATGAACTAGGAGATATACCGCTCCAAAGTTGACTAAAAAACTGTCCAAAATCATTCTGTCAACTTATCTTTCCAATTTCAATTCTTATTTCCCTTCGTACGTTCCCAATACATGACCTAAAATTTCGGGGTATAACAATATTATCCTTTTTTTTTCATTAGGCATTTCAAGTAACTACAACATGCATGATCATAAAAAAAAAATTAGACTCATATAAGACATAAAAATAAACAATTACAAGACTCAAACACACAAAAATAGACTAAAAAATAAACTATCAAAAATAAACTAGGAACAAAAATAAACTAAGAACCCCCCCAAACTTAAATCACACATTGTCCCTAATGTGTGCAAGACTAAAAAATAAAAGAAAGACGAGACAACTTACATATTTGTGGTTAAAAATGGTGGCGGTGGCGGCGGGTAATGCATGGTCCACTGATTGAACATGGAGCTCAAGTCGTCAACTCTTTGGTACAACTGTTGTTGATCCTGCCTTATATCCTGTTGACCTTGTATCACTGAGTCCAGGATTTGCATCATCATCCGCTGGTTTATGAGCAATTGCTCCATCATAGGAACTGGAGGTTCCAATTCCAAGGGTTGTTGGTGGCTGCTGTCTGCTTCATACTGAGCCTCTGTCTTAGGCTCGTCCTCATCCATGGCAGCCTCTGCTGCTGCTGGAGCTGGAGCTCCTCTCCTCCTAGCTTCTGTTGGAGGGACTGACTCTGGGAAAGCGTGCACTACCCCATATGTCACAGGAGATTGACCCTTCTCATATGTATCAGTAACTAAGGTTGGGACTCCATGTCTAGCACATAAAGTGCAGATGAGAGATCCATGTCCCAACCCACCTGAAGTGGTCAACCTGCTGATTTCTCTAATGCTCTGCACTATTTCTTTTCCGATGTCAATCGTCTTCCCCGTCATGATTCTATACACCATTTTTATTCTATCTGCCGGCACTCTGGTGAAGTGCGTTGATGGAATCAGGCGGGCACTGATGAAGTACAACCAACCCTTGACTATTTTGTTGAACTGACATCTGCTCAGTCCCTTTGCTCCATTTCGTGCAATCTCATATTCAGCCCCTGGGTAGCATAATGTAGCTGCGACTGTATCCCAATCGATGTGGCTGGCATATCTAGACCAACCTGTGAAATGGTTTCGGTTATAGTCTCGTTCTTCAGCACCTGATGTCCTCAATATTTCATTCACCACCTCAGCCGTCACAGGCACATACTGCCATCTCACAAAACATCTTCCATATGTCTGTTCTGGATAATTGGCATAGAATTCTTTCACCATGATAGTGTTCTGTGGTACTATTCTCTCCGGATTGACGAATCTCTTCCACCCATTTGCCTCTATCATCGGGCGAATCGGCTTATAGACATCACCATCCTCAAATGGCTCCCTTTGGTACTTCATTCCTCTCTCAGGTATCAAGGTTCTAGTACTAAGATTGTTATATCTGTCTTCTGCCTTTTTACTAGCGAACCTAGTGGTATCATATTGTGAAACGTAGGTGGATGCGGAAGCTCTTCTTTTTCTGGCAAACATTCTTGAGAAATTTAGGCAGCGTTTCTTTTGTTTTTGTGAGGTTGCCCAACAACTCTAAATCACACAATCAACACAACAGCACAAACACAGCAATACACAATACAATTCAAACCCCAACTACACCCCAATCACGAGTACAACACTCCACAACACTACGTACAACTCCCCACAACGACTGGCCAACAACAATCTCCCACACATAGCACAATACCCAACAATAAATTTCACACCCCAAGCTTATGAATTACCTCTCTTAATTGCTTTGAAATTTCAAGAAAAATTATGAATGTTACCTTGGAAAGTGTTCTTCACAATTTTTCTTGTTCCTAGTGATGGAATGAAGCAATGGAATGAGGATTGTTGTTTATAATGGTTATGGGTGCAAGGAATTTAAGGAATTTGGTTGAGATTGGGTGTGGTTTATGGAAGATTTGAGTGGGAGAAGTTAATTTCGTGGGTTTTGGAGAGTTTAGGTGTTTTGGGTTGTGTGTGGGAGAAGACAATTCGACTTAGGGCTTTTATTTTTCAAAATTTCCATTGCGGCGCCACGACCCTGAGACCGGCGCCGTGACGCCAAAACTTCTGCAACTGTCTGAACTCTCGGTGCCATGGCCCCGAGATTCGGCGCCATGGCGTCCAAACTTCCGAGACTCTATGGACTTTCAGCGCCACGACCCTGGGATTGGCGCCGTGGCGCCTAAATTTCTCTGGCTCTCTGATTTTTCGGCGCCACGGCCCTGAGATTGGGTGCCGTGGCGCTGCACTCGTTTTCTCCCTTTTCGTTTTGTGCTCCACGTTTTTGTCCTTGTACCTAGCATCACAACATCAATAACAATACTAGCCGTGAGACTGTTCTAACTAAGCTTAAAAATGCATAAATTTAAAACCCTGGGTTGCCTCCCAAGTAGTGCTGTCTTTAACGTCTTGTAGCCGGACGCAAGTTCCTTATCAAGAAGCTTGGGGTAATTTAATCCCACAACCTATCCATTTCATGATCATCTTTCTTTTTTGCCTTCTATTTGTATTTTTCTTTTTTTTCTCAGGAGGATGTTTAGAAATACTTACCTATGCTGGCGGACTGCTCTCCTTGGTCTTGGCTTGTGTTCGCTCAAATGATGTATCAGCTGTGCTGACTGTGAGACATTTGCTTATGACTGAGGATTCAATGAAGGGTTTAAATACTTTAAATATCATCTCATCGTCCTCAACTCTCAGTTTTAGCTCGCCATTTTCCACATCAATCAATGTTCTCCCAGTGGCGAGGAAAAGGCCGTCCCAAAATAATGGGAATTTCATCGTCTTCCTCCATGCCGAGGATGAGAAAGTCTGCTGGAAAGAAGAACTTCCCCACTTTGATGAGCACGTCTTCTATGATGCCTAAAGAATGCACCACTGATCTGTTCGCTAGCTATAGATTCACTGTAGTTGGCTTGATCACTCCCAATCCTAGCTTCTTGAATACAGATAGGGGTAACAAGTTTATGCTAGCCCCTAGATCACATAATGCCATGTTGCAAGTCACATTCCCTATCGTGCAAGGTAATGTGAAACTCCCCGGATCTTTCAATTTTGGGGGCAGCTTCTTCTGCAAAATGGCACTACACTCTTCAGTTAGTGCTATGGTCTCATATTCCCCTAGTTTCCTCTTCTTTCCAAGGATCTCCTTCATAAATTTGAAGTAGGTAGGCTATTGTTCCAATGCTTCAATGAAGGGGATATTGATATGCAATTTCCTGAAAACCTCTAGGAACTTTGAGAACTGTTTATCTTGGGTCTTTCTCTGAAGCCTCTGAGGGTAGGGGATCTTCTCTGTGTACTCCCTTACTGGAACTGGTGGAGCCTCCTCTAAAATAGGGCGGTTATCAGTAAACCCCTCCTTCTCAATCTCAGCTTCCCTTTCAGTCCCTATTACAGATTCAGGAGCAACTGGTTCTAACTGCTTCCCACTTCTCAACTGTACTGCCTGACACTGCTCTCTAGGATTTATCTCTGTATTATTGGGAAGAGTGCCTTGTGGCCTGTTATTTGCCAACTGTCCAACTTGGGTTTCCAAGTTCCTTATGGATGACCTTGTTTCTGCCATGAACTGGGTTTGTGAATTTGTAAGTGTCAACAAGCCTGCTCGCAATTCATCTGGCTTTTCTTGTGGGCAAGGTGCACTGAACTATTGTGAAGATGAGGCCTGATTAAATGGTTGCTAATTCTGGTATTTTCCTCTGTATTGATTCTGCTGCCCCTGGTCACCCCTCCATGAGAAGCTTGGGTAATTCCTCCACCCCGGATTGTAAGTGTTTAAATAAGGGTTGTTCTGGGGCCTCTGGTAATTTCCCACTGCCTGACATTCTGTTTGCTCAATAGGGATGTTGGTGGGGTCTGCTGATGGACACCTATCAAAAGTATGAGGACCCCCACAAATCTCACAATTCATTGGCATCTGAACTGCATTCACTGACACTGTGTTCTGCTGAAGTTGCTTGGTCAAGAGAGCAACCTGTGCATTTAACGCTGTAATGGCATCAATATCATGAACTCCTATCACTCTCCTTCCACTTACCCCTCTATCATCTGACACATAGTTATTAGTGGCCATGTCTTCTAGCAAATCACGGGCCTCATGTGCTGTCTTCTTCATGAAGGTTCCACCTGCAGCTGTATCAATGATGGTTCTTGTTGTCCCACTTAGCCCATTGTAGAAAATATGGACCAAATTCCACAGTTCAATGCTATGATTCGGACACTTAATCTGCAGATCTTTAAATCTCTCCCAAGCCTCATAGAGTGACTCCCCATCAGTCTGGTAGAAAATGTTCAGCTCTCCTCTCAGCTTGGTTGCTTTGGAAGGTGGAAAGAACTTTGCCAGGAACTTCTGTGCCAGATCCTGCCATGTAAATATAGAATCTTTAGGCAGGGAATTCAACCAAACCTTTGCTCTATCCCTGAGTGATAAGGGAAAGAGCCTCAACCGGATGGCGTCATCAGTAGCACCATTATATTTGAACGTTGCACACAGTTCCAAGAAATTTGCAATGTGCATATGTGGGTCTTCAGATGGTAACCCTCCAAATTGAACTGTATGCTGCACCATGCTCAGGATCGCAGGCTTTATTTCAAAATTATTCGCTCCTATTGCTGGGAGCCTTATGCATGTTTGTGCTCCATTCACTCTTGGTTGCACATAGTCTCCCAGACTCCTTTCTGCCTGGACTTGAACTCTTTCCTCTTCATCATTCTGCAACCCTGGGGGTATTCTTTGGTTAGGTTGGTGATCACCCATCTCTTCATTTATCTCATTATTATTCTGTCGATCCCCCATGGCTATTAAGTCCATGATTCTTTTGTTTCGCCGGTTCTGCTTGCAAGTCTTCTCGATCTCAGGGTTGAAGGGAACAAGTGTATCTGCTCCTCTTCTTCTTCGCATAAACTAGATACCTGAAATAGATCAAAATCAACAAACGGATCACGGCGCACGGTTCCACAAATAAAATAAAATAAAAACCAAATTAGAAATTAAGAATAGATAGATTGATATTGAACTACGCCAGTCCCCGGCAACGGCGCTAAAAACTTGTTAGCGATTTATCCACACGCTTAACGCAAGTGCACATATCGTGACAAGTAATATAGTCTGGGTAAGACCGAATATCGTCCTCAGGGATTAGTGTTCAATTACCAATTTCTATCCTATGGTATCTATTTGGTGATCGATATTTTGATGGTTGTTTATATCTATGACTACTAAATAATTATAAAAGTTAACTAAATTACTTTACTTAAATCAGATATGGTGGAAATAGGGCTTCCAATCTCCTCAACTATCCACTCGCTTTAATCTTTAATGCAATGATAAAGGTTCTTCTTCTATATTGAGATAACAGGTTAACTAAGCCGTTTTATATTCCGGTTAGGATATATAAACACTCAACCGATCTGAGAACCCTTCTATCTTTCGATGATAAGATTTACCACAAAGGAGGATTAAGAACAATAACCTATTAAACTACACAAGTATCGGGGTACTTTCGTCCACGATTTTAACCTATGTTTATTCAACTATAGCATATTCACAATCTCCCCTTTCAGACCTCGATTAGAAATCATATATGTGATGATAATTAGTGATCAATTAATTACCAAGCAATCAAAGCAATTATTGAATAAATCTCAATTATATAAAGAAGAAACTAAAACCATGCATTAAATCATAAAACGAGGTTCAAGTGATTCGAATGGAAAACCCTAATTAAAGTTTAACTCCTAGCCATACACATGCTAAGAACTAAAAGATTATCCAACATAAACTGAAAAATAAATAAAGTAAGAAAATAAATTACTCAAGAACAAACCTCCAATCTTAAAGCTTTCAAGACTATGTGTTGTGTAGAGTTAGGGATTGTGAAACCCTTAAAAAATCTGCCCTAAGGCCTTTTTATATCCTCCAAAAACGTTCCCAACTTTTCCCTCTTGGTCTTGGCCCATTCCCATTCGGATTTGGCTGAAAACCCGCGTCGGCGCCACGGCCCTGAGACCGGCGCCCTGGCGCCGAAACTCCTACGACTCGTCAGATTTTTGGGCACCGTGGCGCTGCTTTCGCTGATAGAGTGGCGCCACGACACCGCCTTGTCCTTCGTCCGGGGTGCCAACTTTTCGTCTCTTTTGGCTCTGGAACCTCTGTTTCTGCCCTCTTTTTGCTTCTTTTCGCCAATGTGCCATTTTAAACCACTGTTACTCAAAAGAAAGAAAATATATACTAACATGACACGTATTTGTACAAAAATGGGCCAAAGACTAACTGAAAATGACTCAAAAGATGTATATAAAATACGCCTAACAAGCTCCTAGCCATAGTCACGCTAAGAATTAACACAAAATCTATACATAAACTGAATTAAAAATGAAAGAAAAGAAATTACTGCGAACTAAGTCTCCAATTGTAGCTCCAAATCCGCCTTGTGTTGTGTTGTGTTGTGTTGTAGAATGACCAACCTCCTCATAGCATCAATCCCTAGGGCTTAAATATCCTCTAATTTTCGTGCCCTATGGACCAATCTGCCCTTAGCCTATTTGCCTTGGGCCCGAAATTTCCGCGTCGGCCTGCAGATTACGCATCTGCGCCGCGGTGCGAAACTCTGCGACTTCTCACTCAAATGGCATCGCTGTGATCTTGCTGATGGCACCGCGGTGCTGAAAGTCCTGTGACTCCTCGATAAATATGGCATCGCGGTGCTGCCTTCTTTTGCTCTTTTTCGCCTTGAAAGCACCTTTTCTGCCTATTTCTCGTTTCTTTTTGCCTTTTTGCACCGCTGTGACTTAAAAGAAAAAAAAACAAACCTACTACTATACTAAACACAATAAAAACGAGTAAAATACCAACTAAAAATGACTCGAAAGACGTATACAAAATACGCCTAACAACCGCGTCCCTCACTGGAGGGCCGAGCAGTTTATGTACACATGATGCGAGTACAGATACCCAGGATAGTATATTTCACCGCGTCCCTCACCAGAGGGCCGGGTAGTTTATTTCTTTATATATGACGATTATATGGTTAAGCATTCATGATTACTGATATGACTCTCACTTTTATAAGGCACAGTTGACTCTCTATTTTACATGACACAGTTACGATCTTCTTTACAGTACTATATATTTTACATACTCAGTACATTATTTAATACTGAACCCCTTTCCTCGGTGGGCTGCGTTCATGCCCGTAGGTACAGGTGCTCAGTTTGGTGATCCCCAGTCTAGGATTCCTGTTCAGCTGTTTGGAGAACTCCTTTGATTCAGAGCTTGTCATTTTGGTACAGAACCCTATTTATTTTGACTTATGTATATTTAGGGGCACGACGGGGCCCTGTCCCGTCATATGTCGTTATCCTTCTCATAGAGGTCTGTAGACAGTTGTGGGTTGTATGTGTGTGGGTTGGTTATATGAGGATTGTAGATATGTTTTGTTCAGCTGTGCTATTGTATTTCATTTTGGGATGTTCCTGTATATAGTGGCAGCCTTGTAGGCTTGCGTTCCTTGTATATCTGATTAGATGTGACTCCTCAGGAGACATGATTATTCATGTGTAGAAGCGACGCAGCGCTTACTGATACGACATGTGTTACTATTGCAGCGTTATGCTGCCGAATTTCATATTGTCCTTAATGTCAGTCTGATTACGTGACAGGTTAGTATAATGACGTCATTAGGTCGCCATGTTCACGACCCATCGGATCGGGTCGTGACAAGTAATTTGTGCGAAAAATGGACTAGCTAATATTTCAGACCTTGCAGTCATAGGTTTAGGCTTGATATTTGATTGAGCGTAGTTAGATTTGCTTTTGATGATCCAAGATGTGGGCTTTAACATTTTGTGTGGACTTTTCTTTAGTGAAAATAAAGAAGAATTATGTTACACCCCGTATTTCCAACATTTTGAGATAAGAACGTACGTGAGAAATTGGGATTTGAATTTTAGAAAGAATGAAAAATTCCGGAAAAATCTCGGAAACTCGTGAAGGAAAAAGGTTCATTAATTGGAATATGATTCTCAAATTTGGTATGTGGGATTCATAGAATATATTAGAATTATGGAATTTTATTTTCGGATTTGGTCATGTGGGGCCACCCGGGAAATTTTATAATTTTGTGGGGCCCACAAGTTTTTCGATATTTTGGCCAATTATGGACTATTTGGAGGGTGAAAATATTTTAGACGAATGGTATGGTGACACGTGGCACACCCCCACCCCCTTGTCTTGGAAGACTTTGACCATTTTAGATATTTTGGAGACAAGTGGAGGTGGGTCCCACTCCACTTGTCTTGCTACACATAAGGCCATACACTTGTCAAGCATCCAACCTTAGAGATATATTATATATACAAGAGAGGAGGTGGAAGACAGGCCTTCCAACACTTAGAACATTTTCAAGAAATATATTTCCCCTCTCTATATTGTTGCTCTCAGTTTTGGCTAAGATTCTTGGACAAAAATTCTTAAACCTTCCAAGTTAGTTTATTAACACATGATTAGGGTCCCTAACCTAGTGATTAGCGAAGATAACACACCACTAACCTCAAATCTTCATTGGGCCGAGAATGGTGATGAAACCCTAGGGGTTTCCGTCGACTTTTTGGAAGCAAAACGTGAATAGAAATTTCTCCTAAGGTTGTAGAGGATACATATATGTGATTGGAACTTGAAGAAGTGGAGGGAAACGAAAACTGCGGACCAAAATGTAGCATTCTTCCCGAGACATTTTTGGGCACAAAAATGAGGTAATGATTCTTCTTTTTACGCAGTAATTGGATATTACTCATTGTTATAGTATATAGATGAACTTGTATTAAGGAAGATATGGAAAATAAAGTGTGAATGCCCTACTTTGGAAGAGTGGGCCGAGAGTAGCACTTTTGTCGACAATAGATTCGTTGATTTTTATTGTCGTTATTTTCATGTATTGCATGTTATATAATGAAGGAAATATTGTTGGATATAGATTATATAACTTATATAACATGTTGGAATGAGAATTGGGTTAAAAAGGAATTAAGGAAAATGACTTTGTATTGTTGTAGTTGTTGTTAGCCGAAAACTGCCTAAAACTGTTAGACGTCGTTGTGTCGTTTTATGGACTGTTTTGGGGTGTTATTATGCTGGAAAATTAGCCCCTAAACATGCATGATTAATGTAGTAGTTGGCTAATGGAAGTCCTAAAGAATAAGGGTGTTAAAGGCTTCACATTGTACCCTTAATAATGGATTAATTGTGGTATTTTCATGGATTTTATATAAATTGTGGGGCAGAATTTTACACGTCCAGTTAGGCGTGTAATCCCCTTTGGTTAACTGTTGGTTGCCCTTTAAATGTGGCTTGTTGGTTGATGAATACGGGCCTTAGAAAAGGTGGAAAGGTACTTAGAAACAAAGGAAGTGCTACCCGATTTTCCGTAGAATTAGAGGGCAATTATTTGGTATAAGTCTTACAATAGTAAGTATGATATTGATAGAAGTACTATGGCCATTTTAGGTTGAAGTACTACGTGTAGCAGAGTCTACTTGGCTTAAGGAATAGCCGATGAAGTTGAAGTACTTTGGAGAATTTTGCTACTTGTCGTATTGGTTAGTCGTCACGAGGTATGTGAACTTTTTCTTTCTATAGACATGAGTATTTTTATGGTATACTTGCTTTGTTATTAGGAATATACATGACTTGATATTTGAAGTATACTTGCCCTGTTGTTAGGAGTATACTTTCCTTGATATTTGAAGTATACTTGCCTTGTTGTTAGGAGTATACATGACTTGTTGTTTGAAGTATACTTGCCTTGTTGTTAGGAGTATACATGACTGGATATTTGAGGTATACTTGCCTTGTTGTTAGGAGTATACATGACTTGTTCTTGAGTATACTTTCCTTGTCATAGGAAGTATTCATGTTATTGATTTTATGCTAAAGACATGTCTAGAATATTCCTAAGTTGTTACCAAGTCTTATGGAGGATGTTGGTAAGAGTCGTTAGGAAGTATTGGAGTCGAGTGACCTTGCTAATTTACTACACTAATGAGAATAGGTATCGAACAAGCCATTGCAGCGTTAATGTATCGACAATCAATTATACTGAAATAAGTAGAATTCTCCATCTGCATAGAAACTAAGATAAGACAAAATTGTATTACATTTTCTAGATCATGGCTGATTTAACAAGATCGTTATAAACGAGTATAACCTATTCACGGCTCATAAAAGTATTAATTTTGTAAGTATATGTTACTTGATATTGAAAGGGGAAGTAACTTGAGTTAAAGTCATAAGTTACTTGGTTTTAAAAGTATAAGTTACTTGAGTTTAAAAGAGTAAGTAACTTGGTTTTAATAGTGAAAGTACTTTTGGGTCCAACACCCTAATATTTCATGAAACGATTCTTTTATAAAGAATAGATGTACAAAGTACTTTGGGTTCAATTCCCTTACATGACATGATAATGCCTTGGTTGTATTAAAAGGAAAGACGTGGTAGTACTTTGGTTTTCTAAAATGAAGGTGGTTATAACGGCTTTATGAAAAGTTGTTATAACAAGTTTTGTGGAAAGTCAAGGGATGATTTAAAATGATTTAAGGAAATCGTGTGAGAATTTCCATGATTAAGTCCTCAATATAATACATGATATGTGGCACTTTGATGTTCAAAGATGTTTTAAAGTAGCACGTGAGGTCTAGTACCTTGATTTGCCAAAATCATATCTTAGAAAGATACTTGGAATGATAAGTGTCTCGATCTCCTAAATGACTACTTCCTAACGATACATGTATTGGATCCTACTTCCTAACGATACATGTATTACTTGGGTTTTCCTAAAATGGAAATTTAGTTTATAAAGTGAATGTACGGCTCACGTACATTGTCGAAATGGACTTTAATCCTTAGTGATGCAAGGTGTGTTAGTGCCTTGATAGTACTTTGGCTTGCTTAAATGATAGTCATTCTATCTTGTGCCTTGATAGTACTTTGGCTTGCTTAAATGGTAAGTGTCTTGAATTGTTGTAAGGCATGGTATTGTCTTGATTTGTTTAAAAAGGAAGGCATGGAAATTGTCTTGGTTTGTTAAAAAAGAAAGGCATGATATTGTCTTGGTTTGATAAAATAATGGTTTATTCATTTTATGATGATGAGAGTCAAGGATTATCTTAACTTGTATATGTTGTTCATGATAACCACTGGTGCTAGTGTTATGAGTATAAATGTGGGGTAAACCCCCAAGACGTTATACACCTCTTGAGTATAAATGCGGGGTAAACCCCCAAGATGTTATACACATTCTGAGTATAATTGCGGGGTAAACCCCCAAGACATTATACGTTTCCATGGATTTTCTACCCATGATGCGAGTATGGCGGATATACTCATTGCGGGACCACAGGGTCCATGCGGGTGAAATAGTCCTATGCGGGTGAAATAGTCCTATGCGAGGAATACCTCATGCGGGTCCACGTGACCTATGCGGGTGAAACAATCCTATGCGAGGAAATTGCCTCATGCGGGTCCACGTGACCTATGCGGGTGAATTAGACCCATGGTTAGAATTGTATAATGACTTTGAGGGCATGTGCCCCTAAATTTGACATAACTGGTTATATATTATGCTCGTTACATGCTGACAATGATGTTGTATTCCACGAGCATGCTTCTGTGATATTATATGATGAGGGCAGGTGTCCCTGATTTTGACATGGCTTTCATATGTGAAAGTGGTACGGTGTTATAGTAGCACAGTGATACAAGGTACAGTTGGCTCTGATTGTTATATGACACGGTATGATCTGGTATTTGATTTTCATACTTGCCCCTGTCATTCTTTTGTACAGTTATGATCTTGTTTACTGTACTGTATTTTCGTTCCATACTTGGTACCTGTTGTACTGACCCCCTTCGGGGGGCTGCGTTCATGTCCGCAGGTCTAAGTACACAATTGTGGATCCGTGAGCTTAGGATCCTTGTTCAGAATTTTGGGATAGCTCCAATGTTCTGGAGCTTGTCATTATGGATAGGTATATTCAGAGGTACGGCGGGGCCTTGTCCCGTCATAGTATTTGTCCAAAATCTTAGAGGTCTGTATTCATATGTGGGCTGGACTGGCTAGAGTTGTATTTACATTGTTGGACAGTGTAGACCCTTTTTGGGTGATTTATATTATGACAGCCTTATCGGCTTTGCCTTGATTTTAAGAAAAAAAGAGTTTTATTTATCTTCCGCGATATATTGTATTGTATGAATAGGAGGGTGCCCAGGTAGGGCACCAGTCACGGTCCCGGGGTTCGGGGTGTGACAAATTACATCTCATAGCTAACTCTATGATATATATGTCTTTAGTAACTATTGTTTAAATAAATTATAAAGCATAGTCGTAATGTACAATTAAATTACCTATTATAGCTACATTATATATAAAGTAGAATACCCTTTTTTTAATTCTTGGCTCTCTCCTCCTCACTCTCTCTAACGTCTGACCTTTCTCTTTCTAATCTTCGGCGAGTCTAAACGTCGTCGTCGCCCCACCCTAAGTATCGTCATAACACCACCGACGCCGTCACACACACACATACATACACACACATATATATGGTCTCGTATGTCGTTGTTGATTTGAATGGATACGACTTCGTCTTCTTCGTCAATGATAGAGTCGTCATTTTCCTCTCCATCTTCTCCGGCGAGCTCTAACCTCCGCTGCCACACACCGATCGGAATAGGATTAGGTCAGTAAGGCCCATATTTGATCGTAAAATACACTTTATTGTTCAGATCTGACTGAAAATACAGTTTATGTCACGACCCAAAACCGGAGGGCCATAACGGGCACCCGAACCTTACTTGCAGAGTACCACTAGTCATATCATTAACATCTAATCATAATAAATCATGGCCACAATGACCGTTATCAAATATCCTGCTGACACACACACATCAAGCTCGATAGGGCCATACATGATTACTATACACATGACAACTATCTACGAACCTCTAAAGAGTATGTGACATCACAAGGTCGGAACAGGGCCCCGCCATACCTATATACATATGCAGAATATCATATCATGACTAGACCGCAACTATGAAATAAGTAGAGTTCTCCAATATCAGCTGAACCAGCAACCTACTAGCGCGAACCGTCCCACGGTCTACCTGAGCCTGCAGGCATGAAATGCAGTGCCCCCCGATAAAAGAGACGTCAATACGAATGATATACTGAGTATGTCAGACATGCAAAATAGCATAACAAGAATATAACAATAAGCTGAAATAGAAACAACTGACAAAACTAGCCAACAACAGTCGACAGAATTAGCCGACATAACTAGCCGATATAGACAACCGGTAGCAACAGCCGATAGAAACAGTTGACCAATAATGCATGCCTCTAAGGCCCTATATATATATTGGCATCATTCGACATCTTCCTTCCTATGTGTATCATATCACATCGGCCTCCGTGGGCATCATATCATTTCTGGCCTCTGTGGGCATAATCATCATCATATCCCAGCTGATCAGGTGGTATGCGTATCCCATTTCCCGTCCCCAATATATGGTCTCGGGTAATACATGAATGACAATAAAATGTTCTGAACTTATCGGTTGACATAATATCATTTGTACCTTCGGCTGACATTGGGAATCTTAACATCTTTTTTAGATATGCTTTTAACATAAGAATCAATAACATTAACATCCTTAACTACTAAGAGTAGAATAATTTATGGAACATTACCACAGTTACATTTTGTTAAATGGAACATGCCAAAAAAAGAAGAATTTGCCTTAACATACCTTTAAAAAGGGACATGGTCTCAAAATCATTTTCATATGCCCACGTGTAGTATCATGTTCTTATCAGTGGGAGTTTTTCACCAAGTGCAGCGAGCTGTTCATTTCAATATGTAGTATCTGTTTCTCAAAATGTAGCAGCACCCTTCAAGATATGATATTTCAAAGTTTCAGAAGTTCAACACCAAAAATAATTTTGAACTAGAACTCCCTTAAGACTCCATTTTCCCTTTTGGACTGTGAGTTCCACACCGCTAGTGATTCTTATGAGGTATATATTCATCTTAAAGGTGTCCACCCACCTCTTCAAATATTTACATAGTCATTTACTGCAATTGGTACTAAAGAAACACGTGGAAACATTGTAATTAACATGTACTTAGCCCCTTATCCACTAACACCATAATTAATCAATTTCCAAATACAGAATTTCTTGACCTTAATTCACTTAAATCTTAATGACTTATAAAACCTTTATATACTCAATGTCATAATCATTCGATATAACACTAGTCCGTAGCCTATTTTTCCCAAATACCAACTATTATTTTAAAATCCTCGTCATCTCACTTGTTGAGTACAAAAAATATTTCGGGGTTTTATCCTTTTATACAAGGAGCTCTTTATTTGCATACTTGAATATAACAAAATTTCCTCGGCCTTGGGTTTACTTGCATACGTCTAGCTGTTCAAACCATCGCCCGAAATTACGGAATGTTACATCATTTCCCCCTTAGAAACATTCGTCCTCGAATGTTGGGTGAGGTATCTAATCCCCGTCATGTAGCCAGAAAACACAACCACCTTTTCATGGGGCCATATAATATAGCACACATCATTACATTAGACCTCACATGGTTCTCAAGCATAATTATAATAATCTGAAATAGAATTCACCTTATGTTCCTCTCGGAACCTCGGTGTTGGTCTGAAATAGGTAGAGATATTTATGTTTCATCTCCTCATACGCCTCCCATATCATTTCTTCTACATTCATATTCCGCCATAAAACTTTCACGGAGGCTACTTCTTTAGTCCTCAACTTGCGGACATGTCGATCTACGATAGCAATATGAACCTCTTCATATGATAAGTCCTCTGTAACCTTCACATTGTCAATTGTTACAATTTGGGAAGTATCTTCAATACACGCTTTCAACATAAAAACATGGAAAATAGGATGAGCAAACTCTAACTCTAAAGGCAAGTCCAAGTCGTAAGCCATTTGGTTGATTCGTCGAATTATGCGATATGACCCAACGTACCTTGGCCTAATGTTACACCCCGTATTTCCGGCAGTTGAGATAAGAACGTACGTAAGAATTTGGGAATTGAATTTTGGAAAGAATGAAAGATTCTGAAAAGTTTCTCCGAACCTTGTAAAGGAAAAAGGTTTATTAGTTGAATTTAATTCTCGAAATTCGGTATTTGGGACTTTTAGAATTTATCGGAATTTTGGAATTTAATTTCGAAATTTGGTCACGTGGGACCACCCGAGAAATTTTGTATATGTTGGGGAGTTTGGGAAGGCAAAACGCAGAACAAAAAAAAAATACCAAAACGAGTATGAACAGTGAAAACCCGTCCATGAACAGTGTTGTTCGATGAACAGTGTTCGGAAAAACGCCATTTCCGGCCAAACCAGGAATCACGGGGCGAGACATATACCAAAAGCTTCCTCGTCGAGCCCGTCACGCCCATACCAACCACCACCGTCGATTCTCCGGAATCGCCAGCTTTCAGATCGAAGTTTGGCCATCGCTCATCCATCTTCCGCTCGGTTTTTCGATTTTCCGACCAACCGAGGTGCAATCGACGGAGTGGAGTATACCATCAGAACCACCATCTCCTGCCGTCATTTCCATGTAAATCGGGACCTCGATTCTTGCTCAAACTCGCCGTCGACGGATCGATTTGCCGAAACCCTAGGTCGCCCACGAGCATTTTCCGCCACCACGTAGAGTCGACGGTCGTGGCTAGTGTAGAAATATTCAGGGTGGAAAGGCCGACATTTTGGCACCACCCACGACCTCCAATTCAACCCAGATCGTCGGGTCAACCAAAACGTTTTCTTCGATCGGAAGTTGGAAGATTCCGATCGATTCTGGTACAGTTGAGGGCTAAGGCATATACCATTGTGTTCGTATTGATCTTAGCTACGTTTTGCAACCAATCCCGAGCCTCAAGTCTCGGATTTTGGAATCCGCCATTGATGCCGCCTTGAGCCGGCGCGCGTGCCGCCAGACCAGCAGACCTCCAAAAAAATTGATTTTCAAGGCTATGGACGTATTGTGGCCATTTTAGGTTGAAGTACTTTGGAGCGTTTTGCTAATTGTCGATAATCGTCGCGAGGTATGTGAACCTCTTCCTTCCTTTGGCATGATTCTATGTATGGACTATACTTGTGGTATCATTTCATGTTTCCTTCTACTCTTAGAAGTTAAGAGGTAGTTATGTGATTTACTCTATGTAGAACTTTTCCTATCTTTTGAGCATGACTAGTTGCACGTATGTAGTACGGTAGACGTGCAAGACTATGACATTCTTTACTTGTTTTATGTAATGCCAAGTCGGGTGGGTTAGGAGATTAACTCACTTCTTTGAAAATAGTAAGGATGTCTTAAGTTGATTTTAAAGTTAAGGGACTTGAAGAGTTTTAAAGTATGTGATACTTGTTCCGTTTTAAACGTATAAGTCCCTTGGATAGGAAATTGTTTATGGCTAAGGTATAAAGTGAATATAACGACTTTATGGGGAGTTGGTTATATTTACTTTATGGAAAGATAAATGACTTGTTTTATTGAAAAGGCAATTTGTTTTTAAGGCGTCAATTGCCTAAGGTTTTATAATAAAATGAGTCACTTGAGTTTTAAAGGTTAAGAGACTAATTGTATTTTTGAAAGTTATGAGAATTGATTTGAAAGTATTTAATACTTGGTTTCAAAAGTAGAAGTCTCTTGATTATAAAAGGAACGATTGGTCTAAACCATAAAGGGTTATAACGCTTTATGGGAAGTTGGTTATAACGGCTTTATGGCAAAGTTAAGAGAACGGTTTTCTAGTAAAGTAATCAAAGGAATAACTTGTGTTAAGGAAGGGCAAATTGTTTTAAAGGTACCAATTGCTTAAGGTTTTTAATAAAGAAGTCACTTGATTTAGAAGCCGGTAATTGTATTTCTAAAAAGGTATTGTGACTTGTCTCGAAGGTGGATAGGACTTGATACTACGGTTGTTAGTATCGGGAAGTTTTATTCGGAAGGAGTCTTTTGAAAGAATGGACGTCACGTAGTACTTTGGCCCGTTTAATTGAGAATAATTCTATGTGATGCCTTGATTAGTACTTTGGCTTGATTAATTGAGAATTATTCTATTTGTGCCTTGATTAGTACTTTGGCTTGATTAAATGAGAATTATTCTATGTGATGTCTTGATTAGTACTTTGGCTTGATTAATTGAGAATTAGTCTAAGTATGCCTTGATAAGTACTTTGGCTTGTTAAATGAGAATTATTCTAAGTATGCCTTGATAAGTACTTTGGCTTGTTAAATGAGAATTATTCTAAGTATGCCTTGATAAGTACTTTGGCTTGTTAAATGAGAATTATTCTAAGTATGCCTTGATAAGTATTTTGGCTTGTTAAATGAGAATTATTCTAAGTATGCCTTGATAAGTACTTTGGCTTGTTAAATGAGAATTATTCTAAGTATGCCTTGATTAGTACTTTGGCTTGATTAAATGAGAATTATTCTATGTGTGCCTTGATAAGTACTTTGGCTTGGTTAACTGAGATTTAGCCTATATGTCTGGAGATAGCCTTTGAGTGCAAGTATTATGTTTTTTACGTTGCGCGACTCTGGTTGGAGGGCATTTGTCTTGTTATAAGTTACTTGGACGTACCGACAGTGATGTGGAGTTCCACGGGTATGCTTCCGTTATTTGTAGCACTTGGGTTAAATTCCCGGATTTTATAAAAGACATGGTAGTGCTTATGTCTTGTTTGATGGTCGGTCGAGATAGGTAAGAGTATAAATGAGGCAAGCCCAAGACGTTATACCACCTTCTCCAGTAAGAGTATAAGTGAGGGTAAACCCCAAGACGCTGTACCACTGCTTTATGTGTTGTTTGACGACCGTCGAGATAGGTAAGAGTATAAATGAGGCAAGCCCCAAGACGTTATACCACCTTCCGGGGTAAGAGTATAAGTGAGGTAGACCCAAGATGCTATACCACCGCTTTACCACCTTCTCCCGGTAAGAGTATAAGTGAGGGTAGACCCCAAGATGCTATACCACCGCTTTACCACCTTCTCCGGGTAAGAGTATAAGTGAGGGTAGACCCCAAGACGCTATACCACCGGTGGGACTTGGTGTTCATGTATGCCTATTGGTGTATTATTATACCGGATCGCTTAAGTGATGTGGGATTCCACGGGCGGGATATATATATGTATTGTGTATGTACGCCGACGGTGAGGTGGGATGCCACGCGCGTCACATGGTTATATTTTACACTAATAGTCACGGCGGTGATGGGGATTCCACGGGCATGCTTTGATATTAATGTGACTTGATCGCGTCCCAGATTGGGCCGGGTAGTATATGTGTCCCTCCGTAGTGGGCCGGACTATGTTATGAAAGATAAGTAAGTTATATGGTAATGAACTTAATGATTCTTTTTCTAAATAATGTACGTAAGAATGTGACTATAACTTTTATTGGGAATGGAAAGGATAATAAGGTACGATTAAGTTCATAAGTGGTAATGACACGGCAGGATCTGGTATGTATTTTTATACTTGTCCTTGTCATTCTTTTGTACAGTTATGATTTGTTTCATCAGACGTTATATTCTGTTCCATATTAAATTGTTAGATCGACTTCTTCGGGCCGCTCATGCCCGCAGTTTAGGTACGATTGGATCCGCGAGCTTAGGATCCGGCTCAGCAAGTTGAGATGGCTCGGTGTTTGGAGTTGTCACGTTTATGTTTATTCGTGGTACGGCGGGGCCTTGTCCCGCCACGATTGTTATGTCAAAACTCTAGAGGTGCGTAGTCACATATGGTGGGTCGATTTGTAAAAGAAAGGAGGCAACCGGTTGTTTTTATATATGTTCGGAAGGTAGTACTATCGGCTAACTGTTGCTTTACTTACGATGTTTTATTTTTAAGTTTCATGTATGTTCCGCTGATTTTCTCGATGTTTACGAAAGGGTGCCTGTAGTAGGCGCGATCGCGATCCCGGTCGGGTCGTGACAAAAGTGGTATCGAGCGATTAGTCCTCGGAAAGTGTCTACGCACCGTGTTCAGTAGAGTCTTGATTATCGGTGTGTTGTGCACCACATCTATAATCAGGAGGCTGCAGGACATTTAGGATTGGTTTCCATTCTTCTCACTCTGAGATCGTGCGATAGAGCTGTGTTGTTAGGGTCGTCTCTCCCTAACGAGTTATGTTGATCGGCCGAGAAAGCGCATGACCGGGAAGGACTATGCGGATTGCGTATCCAGGTAGGTAATGATTATAGTATAGTTGGTATTGTGATATACATCTATACGGAGTTATGTATGAGGGTCAGACGCGTGTTGCCTAGAATGATTTTATATTACCAGGAATCGGTAAAGACTAACTAGATACCGGGAAGGTATGGAATAGTTAATGAATTTTCGCCAAGGTCTTGTGTTTTATTTTGAGATAATTGGGAAAGGATGAGCTGTCTGATAGGGTAGTGGACCCTTAAGAAGCCATATTAAGGAACCTAACGGAATGTCATGTTAATAGATCAAGCTGTGTAGTATGCTTAAGAGAATTATACGGATAAGGCCTGTATAGAGTATGTAATGGTTGTTGTGATCGAGACAACATGATTATGGTTTTATGAGAAGTTTTTGTACCCGTTTACGGGGGGAATGATAAGGTAGGCTGGGAGCATGGAAATTGCGAGCCTAAGAATATTGATTACTGCCGAGACCTTAGGTATATAAGGTTTTCTCTGGCAATAAGATTTTAAGTCAGACCAAGGATAAGAGTTAAGTGCGACGCTGAGTCGGGTTGAGGACCTGTTACGGGTCTCCCCATGGCCTGGAATGGAGTGGGATCAGTTGGTAGTAGTTCCGCTACGTGACAGGGTCACGAGGGTGCAAGGCCCAAGTCTAGTTAATTGTTTTACGGGTTCGGGGACGCGTTCCACCGGAACCAGGTAGTGAAAGCCGGAAATGACCTTATATTGTTTCATAGAGTGACTCCAAAGATTAGAGGCCAGAATCGATATGGAAGTTATGTATGTATGCTAGTAAGAGTTGGAAGTACGGAAAGAGTACGGTCAGTAAGAAGATAGCAACCAAGTGTAAAGGAATAGAGCCTGAATCCATAAGAACATTTCGGGGTAACTACACCCGTGAGTGTGGGGTGGTAGCTGAGCGGGTATATGAAATTGCCCGGTGATGATCTGATCGTCGACCCTAGTAGACCTAGTAGAGATGGTTACGACAGGCTTTGTGGTCATTATGAGTATGGGCTAGTTGGCTTCGTGAGTGCCAAGGTTGACATTTTAGTATAAGTATTGTTATGTGGCCATGGGTGGCATATGTTGTAAGAAGGGTGTAGTAAAAGGAGACTATGTCGCTATCTAATTAGATGGGACTCCGAAAGAACATTCGAGGACGAATGTTTCTAAGGGAGGAAGGATGTTACACCCCGTATTTCCGGCAGTTGAGATAAGAACGTACGTAAGAATTTGGGAATTGAATTTTGGAAAGAATGAAAGATTCTGAAAAATTTCTCCGAACCTTGTAAAGGAAAAAGGTTTATTAGTTGAATTTAATTCTCGAAATTCGGTATTTGGGACTTTTAGAATTTATCGGAATTTTGGAATTTAATTTCGAAATTTGGTCACGTGGGACCACCCGAGAAATTTTGTATATGTTGGGGAGTTTGGGAAGGCAAAGCAGAACAAAAAAATACCAAAGCAGTATGAGCAGTGAAAACCCGTCCATGAACGGTGTTGTTCGATGAGCAGTGTTCGGAAAAACGCCATTCCGGCCAAACCGAGAATCGCCGGGCGAGACATATACCAAAAGCCGTCTCGTCGAGCCCGTCACGCCCATACCAACCACCACCGTCGATTCTCCGGAATCGCGGCGATTCAGATCGAAGTTTGATCGCTCATCCATCTTCCCGTTCGGTTTTCGATTTCCGACCAACCGAGGTGCAATCGACGGGAGTGGAGTATACCATCAGAACCACCATCTCGCTGCCGTCATTTCCATGTAAATCGGGACCTCGATTCTTGCTCAAACTCGCCGTCGACGGATCGATTTCGTCGAAACCCTAGGTCGCCCACGAGCATTTTCCGCCACCACGGTAGAGTCGACGGCCGTGGCTAGTGTAGAAATATTCGGTGGAAAGGCGACATTTTGGCACCACCCACGACCTCCAATTCAACCTGGATCGTCGTCAACTAACCAGCGTTTTCTTGATCGGAAGTTGGAAGATTCCGATCGATTACGGTCTGATTGAGGCTAAGGCATATACCATTGTGTTCGTATTGATCTTAGCTACGTTTGCAA
The DNA here is from genome assembly GCA_029844215.1 of Przewalskia tangutica. Lineage (NCBI taxonomy): Eukaryota > Viridiplantae > Streptophyta > Magnoliopsida > Solanales > Solanaceae > Przewalskia > Przewalskia tangutica. The sequence goes on from CM056723.1 coordinate 47,147,468, forward strand.
CCAATCCGAGCCTCAATTCTCGGTATTTTGGAATCCGCCATTGATGCGCCTTGAGCTCGCCGGTGGCAGTGCGCCATGAGACCACCGTGAGACCTCCAAAAAAATTGATTTTCAAGGCTATGGGCGTATTGTGGCCATTTTAGGTTGAAGTACTTTGGGCGTTTTGCTAATTGTCGATAATCGTCGCGGTATGTGAACCTCTTCCTTCCTTTGGCATGATTCTATGTATGGACTATACTTGTGGTATCATTTCATGTTTCCTTACTCTTAGAAGTTAAGAGGTAGTTATGTGATTTACTCTATGTAGAACTTTTCCTATCTTTTGAGCATGACTAGTTGCACGTATGTAGTGCGGTGACGTGCAAGACTATGACATTCTTTACTTGTTTTATGTAATGCCAAGTCGGGTGGGTTAGGAGATTAACTCACTTCTTTGAAAATAGTAAGGATGTCTTAAGTTGATTTTAAAGTTAAGGGACTTGAAGAGTTTTAAAGTATGTGATACTTGTTCCGTTTTAAACGTATAAGTCCCTTGGATAGGAAATTGTTTATGGCTAAGGTATAAAGTGAATATAACGACTTTATGGGGAGTTGGTTATATTTACTTTATGGAAAGATAAATGACTTGTTTTATTGAAAAGGCAATTTGTTTTTAAGGCGTCAATTGCCTGGGTTTTATAATAAAATGAGTCACTTGAGTTTTAAAGGTTAAGAGACTAATTGTATTTTTGAAAGTTATGAGAATTGATTTGAAAGTATTTAATACTTGGTTTCAAAAAGTAGAAGTCTCTTGATTATAAAAGGCGTATTGGTCTAAACCATAAAGGGTTATAACGGCTTTATGGGAAGTTGGTTATAACGGCTTTATGGCAGGTTAAGAGAATGGTTTTCTCTAGTAAAGTAATCAAAGGAATAACTTGTGTTAAGGAAGGGCAAATTGTTTTAAAGGTACCAATTGCTTAAGGTTTTAATAAAGAAGTCACTTGATTTAGAAGCCGGTAATTGTATTTCTAAAAAGGTATTGTGACTTGTCTCGAAGGTGGATAGGACTTGATACTACGGTTGTTAGTATCGGGGAAGTTTTATTCGGAAATGAGTCTTTTGAAAAGAATGGACGTACGTAGTACTTTGGCCTGTTTAATTGAGAATAATTCTATGTGATGCCTTGATTAGTACTTTGGCTTGATTAATTGAGAATTATTCTATTTGTGCCTTGATTAGTACTTTGGCTTGATTAAATGAGAATTATTCTATGTGATGTCTTGATTAGTACTTTGACTTGATTAATTGAGAATTAGTCTAAGTATGCCTTGATAAGTACTTTGGCTTGTTAAATGAGAATTATTCTAAGTATGCCTTGATAAGTACTTTGGCTTGTTAAATGAGAATTATTCTAAGTATGCCTTGATAAGTACTTTGGCTTGTTAAATGAGAATTATTCTAAGTATGCCTTGATAAGTATTTTGGCTTGTTAAATGAGAATTATTCTAAGTATGCCTTGATAAGTACTTTGGCTTGTTAAATGAGAATTATTCTAAGTATGCCTTGATTAGTACTTTGGCTTGATTAAATGAGAATTATTCTATGTGTGCCTTGATAAGTACTTTGGCTTGGTTAACTGAGATTTAGCCTATATGTGCTGGAGATAGCCTTTGAGTGCAAGTATTATGTTTTTTTTTACGTTGCCGCGACTCTCGGTTGGAGGGCCGGCTGTATTGTTATAAGTTACTTGGACGTACCGACAGTGATGTGGGATTCCACGGGTATGCTTCCGTTATTTGTAGCACTTGGGTTAAATTCCCGGATTTTATAAAAGACATGTTAGTGCTTATGTCTTGTTTGATGGTCAGTCGAGATAGGGTAAGAGTATAAATGAGGGGCAAGCCCAGGCGTTATACCACCTTCTCGAGGTAAGAGTATAAGTGAGGGTAAACCCCAAGACGCTGTACCACACCTTTATGTGTTGTTTGACGACCGTCGAGATAGGGTAAGAGTATAAATGAGGCAAGCCCAGACGTTATACCACCTTCTCCAGGGTAAGAGTATAAGTGAGGTAGACCCAAGATGCTATACCACCTTTACCACCTTCTCCAGGGTAAGAGTATAAGTGAGGTAGACCCCAGATGCTATACCACCGCTTACCACCTTCTCCGGGGTAAGAGTATAAGTGAGGGTAGACCCAAGACGCTATACCACCGGTGGGACTTGGTGTTCATGTATGCCTATTGGTGTATTATTATACCACTGGATCGGCGGTGATGTGGGATTCCACAGGCGGGATATATATATATGTATTGTGTATGTATGCGCCCGACGGTGAGGTGGGATGCCACGGGCGCGTCACATGGTTATATTTTACACTAATAGTATCGACGGTGATGGGGATTCCGGGCATGCTTTGATATTAGTGTGACTTGATCGCGTCCCAGTTGGGCGGGTAGTATATGTGTCCCTCCGTAGTGGGCGGACTATGTTATGAAAGATAAGTAAGTTATATGGTAATGAACTTAATGATTCTTTTTCTAAATAATGCGTAAGAATGTGACTATAACTTTTATTGGGAATGGAAAGGATAATAAGGTGCGATTAAGTTCATAAGTGGTAATGACACGGCGAGGATCGGTATGTATTTTTATACTTGTCCTTGTCATTCTTTTATCTGATTATGATTTGTTTCTCAGACGTTATATTCTGTTCCATATTAAATTTGTTGTCTTGACCCGCCGAAGTGCGTTCATGCCGCGAGTTTAGGTACTGATTGTGGATCCGCGAGCTTAGGATCCCGGTTCAAGTTGAGATGGCTCGGTGTTTGGAGTTGTCACGTTTATGTTTATTGAAGTGCGGCGGGGCCTTGTCCATACGATTGTTATGTCAAAACTCTTAGAGGTGCGTAGTCACATATGGTGGGTCGGTTTGTAAAAAGAAAGGAATCGCTTGGTTGTTTTTATATATGTTCGGGAAGGTAGCCTATCGGCTAACTTTGTTGTTTTACTTACGATGTTTTATTTTTAAGTTTCATGTATGTTCGCTGATTTTCTCGATGTTTACGAAAGGGTGCGGAGTAGGGCGCCGATCGTGATCGATGCACGTAATATGCACACACTTTAAACGCAAGTTGGCGTTATCGTATCAAGTAGTATAGTCTTAGATAAGACCGAATATCGTCCTCTAGGATTAGGGTTCAAGTACCAACTATCTATTTTATAGTATCTATTTGGCGAATTAATACTTGATTGGTTGTTTATAACTAAGAATTTCAAAAGCTATTTAAATGTAAAGAATTACTTGGATGTGATGAGAATAGGGCTTATGTATCCTTACTATCCGCTTATGTTACTTGTTAATGCATTACTTATGGTGTTCTTCTTTTGGAGAAAGCGGGTTTCTGAAATCGTTTTATACTCCGTTAGTTATATAAACACTCAACCCAGTATTGTTCCTTACCTAACTTTCACGATAAGGGTAACTCTATAGGAGGATTAAGCACAAAAACCTAGTTGGCCAAATCGCCTGATGCGCAAAATTAGGGTTGTTAAGCCTCTCATCAACGCTACAAATCTAATTGAGGTATTTTCATCCCCAATTCAAGACCGTCTACCCAACTTACGATATTCACAATCCTCCTTTTGAATCGATTAGAAATCATATAGTGATAACTAGTTGTCAATTAGCTACCAAGAATTCAACTCAATTATTGGATAGATCTCTCAATAAGAATAATAACCATAAGCATGCATTACTTTATAACATAAGGTTCAAGAATTCAACATAGAAAGCCCTATAAGAGAATTAGTTCCTAGCCATAAATATGACAAGAACTAATCTCATGTTCTTCATAAAAACTGAAATAAAGTAAAAGAAAAGAAAAGAAAATTACTAAGAATGAGTCTCCAAGCCAAGCATCCAAGGGTTGTGTTGTGGAATATTTACAAGGTGGATTGGTGGAAGGATGGATGTAGAATGGTGAATGGTAGAATGGAGAATGAATAATTCTTCTAATGATGTAGAGTATTTATAGCCAAAGAATCCTTTAGGTGAAGGGTTAAGGATTTATGTAGGAAAGGAAAAGTTATTAGAATCCTTTTAGGTAAGGGTTTTTAGGTAGGAAAAGGTTTTTCTTTAGGTATGAAAAATTATCCCTTTTTGAAGGAAAAGTTATCCCTTTAGGATTCTGAAACATGTCAAATTCGGCCCAGCACTTCACAATTCCCGCGTCGGCGCTGCGACTGGCGCGCAGCTGAATTCAGCAACTCTTGGGACTTTCAAGACTTTGGCGCGCGGCTGCTTCCGTGGCATGGCCGGTGACATTTTTCTGGCGAATTTCCGTTTCGTCGTCTTTTCTCGTCCGGACTTCGTCTGATTTTCTCTATAATTCCCGGAACTTCTTAGACTTCATTTCTTGGCCCTTTTGTGTGCAATTTCATCTCTTTTATGCTCATTTCATCTCCTTTTCGTCATTTCTCCATTTTTGACCGCTGTGACACAAAAGAAAGGAAAACGACCCTAATACTGTACTAAACATAAATAAAATGAGTAAAATACTAACTAAAAATGACTCAAAAGTGTATATAAAATACAGATCAAATACCCCAACTTAACCTTTGCTGCCTCGAGCAAAGATAGACAGAAAGAAAGTAAAGACAACAAAAACGTAAAATAAAAGACTCACTGACCTTGATCACTTTTCTTTGCATTTAGTGTTATCTAGAAAAACATGAAGGTTAGCGAGAATAATATGCAGAACATGTAACATGAAATTTTTCAAAGACACTAAACACATTGAGCTAGATATTTCGCAAACTCATATTTATCATGCTTTAATGGAAGTCAATATACTAAATCATGCATATAAATTCAAAAATCCTATGGCATGCTTACTTGCTATTCTCCACTAATCCTGAATATGCATAAAAGAGATCTTAAGGACTTTAAGGGTTGTAATGTAGGCTTAGGTAGGGGTTGGTAAAAATAGGCATTTAGGCTCATTTTTGTGTACCATAAGCTCTTTAGCTTTTCAAGATTTCCCTTTTCTTTTGTTCTTTTCTTCACTTCAATTCTATCTTTTTCTTTTGTTTTGGGAGAATGAAGAGTATTATAATAACAAGCACCCCAAACTTAGGCTTTTGCCTCTTTCTTATTACTTTTTTATTGGGGTGCAACAAACTCATTCACTCTTTTTGTCTCTTTTTTAACACAATTGATTCCACTACTTCACATTTTTACTTATGGCACAATCTGTGGGAATATAGGGTGTCAAAGAAGAAGTTTCAATTTTTAGGCTCAATGGGGCTGACTAGGGATACTTTTAAAGTTCGGGGTAGAAAAGAGTGGTAAAAATTGACTATCAAAGAAATGCCTGAGTCATCTCCCTATCATGCATATCCTAACTATTTCGCCTCAAATAGCAAGCAATCATAACACATAGGTTTTCATAATTTAGCATGCACAATTTTAAGCAAGAAACTCCAATAGACAGATTTTTGTGAGTTTTTGGCATATCTAACCTAGGTGTTTAGATAGTTGCTTCTAATTCCATTACATTATTCCACCTTCCTTCACTAGGTGTTTCTAGCAACTACAGCATACATGATCTTTGATAGGTAATTATGAAAAAAGAAAGAAAAAAAAAAAAGAAAAAAAAATTTGTGACTCAAAAATAAACACAAAACAATAAAAAAAAAGACTTAATTGAAACATAACAAGACACAAATAAAACACCCCCAAACTTAAATCAAACATTGTCCCCAATGTGTGCAAGACTCAAAGAAAATAAAAGAAAAATGACAACTTCGACACAACACAATGTCATAACGGAGTCTAGGATGAAAAATTCGGAATTTGCGGAAATATGGCTCTGAAGTTCGCGCGCGACACGAGATTCGGCGTCGCGGCGCTGCTAATCTTGTGACCCTGGAGTTCCGCGCCCGGCCGATTCTGGCGCTGACGACTGCTTTTCCTTTTTTTCAGCGTTTGTTGCTCCTTTTTCCTCGGTTTCAGCTTTCAGTCCACCTGTCATCCAACAACACAAAACAAGAACCCAAGACCGTGAGACTGTTCAAGACAAAATAAAATAAAATAAAGACAGAAATTAAAATAACATAATTAAAAACATTGGGTTGCCTCCCAAAGCCTTTGTCTTTAACGTCTTTTAGCGGACGCAATTAACCTTTCCAAGTGCCTATTGGATCCTTCGCGAACTTGCTGTAATCCAGAGTTATTGTTGCAGGTCTCACTTCAACTACAACAATTGCTTCAAACAAGGGCCTCAAATATACGATTATCCCAAGTATACAAGACATGCTTGTCTTTTAGGTTCTCTCTAATGTAGGGATCAGTGAGATTCCCTACATCTTTCAACTCTAGGGGGTGCCCTTGATGGTATTGACTTCCTGTTTGGGAGTCAATTTTGACAGCTGGTGGTGTTTCTTCTGCAATAGGTACAAGAAAAAGATTTTCCAAGGAATCCAAGAAGGTGAATAATTGGATCTCTGCACTCTTCTCCTTCTCTACACCAACTGTCTTGCCAGATTCCTCAATAGTTGGATTTGGTTCGGGCTCCTCAATTTGTTGTTCGTTGTTGAATATGATTGCGAGTTCTGCTATTTGCATTTCCAACTTCTTTATGCCCGACCTTATTTCGTCCATGAACTGAGCTTGGGACCTCGTGAGACTGAGTAGAGTTTCTCGTAATTCCTCCCTCTCTTCCTCTATGGTTGGAGCTCGATCATATTGACAGTATAAATCCATGTCTTAGGGATCCCTAAGATAAATCAAAACCAACAACGAATCACGACACCTCGATTTTTTTTTTTTTTTTTAATAACGTAAAAATAAAAAAATTAAAACCAAATTAGAAATTAAAAATAGATAATTTGATATTGAACTATTGCCTAATCCCCGGCAACGGCGCCAAAAACTTGATGCACGTAATATGCACACACTTTAAACGCAAGTGCACGTTATCGTATCAAGTAGTATAGTCTTAGATAAGACCGAATATCGTCCTCTAGGATTAGGGTTCACGTACCAACTATCTATTTTATAGTATCTATTTGGCGAATTAATACTTGATTGGTTGTTTATAACTAAGAATTTCAAAAGCTATTTAAATGTAAAGAATTACTTCAGATGTGATGAGAATAGGGCTTTTATGTATCCTTACTATCCGCTTATGTTACTTGTTAATGCATTACTTATGGTGTTCTTCTTTTGGAGAAAGCAGTTTCTGAAATCGTTTTATACTCCGTTAGTTATATAAACACTCAACCCAGTATTGTTCCTTACCTAACTTTCGATAAGGGTAACTCTATAGGAGGATTAAGCACAAAAACCTAGTTGGCCGTCACGCGATGCGCAAAATTAGGGTTGTTAAGCCTCATCAACGCTACAAATCTAATTGAGGTATTTTCATCCCCAATTCAAGACCGTCTACCCAACTTACAAAGATATTCACAATCCTCCTTTTCGAATCGATTAGAAATCATATAGTGATAACTAGTTGTCAATTAGCTACCAAGAATTCAACTCAATTATTGGATAGATCTCTCAATAAGAATAATAACCATAAGCATGCATTACTTTATAACATAAGGTTCAAGAATTCAACATAGAAAGCCCTATAAGAGAATTAGTTCCTAGCCATAAATATGACAAGAACTAATCTCATGTTCTTCATAAAAACTGAAATAAAGTAAAAGAAAAGAAAAGAAAATTACTAAGAATGAGTCTCCAAGCCAAGCATCCAAGGGTTGTGTTGTGGAATATTTACAAGGTGGATTGGTGGAAGGATGGATGTAGAATGGTGAATGGTAGAATGGAGAATGAATAATTCTTCTAATGATGTAGAGTATTTATAGCCAAAGAATCCTTTAGGTGAAGGGTTAAGGATTTATGTAGGAAAGGAAAAGTTATTAGAATCCTTTTAGGTAAGGGTTTTTAGGTAGGAAAAGGTTTTTCTTTAGGTATGAAAAATTATCCCTTTTTGAAGGAAAAGTTATCCCTTTAGGATTCTGAAACATGTCAAATTCGGCCCAGCACTTCACAATTCCCGCGTCTGCGCCGCCATAGATCGGCATGGCTACCAAATTCAGCAACTCTTCGGGACTTTCAGCACTTTGGGCGCCGCGGCTCTGCTTCCCGGCGCCGCGGCGCCGGTGACATTTTTCTGGCGAATTTCCGTTTCGTCGTCTTTTCTCGTCCGGACTTCGTCTGATTTTCTCTATAATTCCCGGAACTTCTTAGACTTCATTTCTTGGCCCTTTTGTGTGCAATTTCATCTCTTTTATGCTCATTTCATCTCCTTTTCGTCATTTCTCCATTTTTGACCGCTGTGACACAAAAGAAAGGAAAACGACCCTAATACTGTACTAAACATAAATAAAATGAGTAAAATACTAACTAAAAATGACTCAAAAAGTGTATATAAAATACACCGATCACGGTCCCGGGGTCGGGTCGTGACACCTAAGCTTTCCACTTTTTTTTTTTCAAATCTTATTGCCTTCATAGGAGAAATCTTCAAAAGACCCAATCATCCACTTAGAACTCTAAGTTCCGCTATCGCACATCCGAATATAACTTTTGATGACTCTGAGTGATTAACAACTATTCTTGGATAAGCTTCACATTCGCTATCGCTTGGTGCACTAGATCAGGTCCAAATAATTCTGATTCACATACTTTGAACCATCTAGTAGGAGATCTATATTTCCATCGGTACAAAGCTTCATATGGAGTCATTTTGATACTAGTATGATAAATGTTATTGTACACAAATTCAATAAGGGATAAATGATCATTTCAACTTCCCATTAAAGTCTAATACACAAGCTCGTATCATGTCTTCGAGCGTTTGAATCATACGTTGGCCTGCCCATCTGTTTGAGGGTGGATAGTTGTGTTAAGATTAACTTGAGTGTCCAAACCTTTCTGAAATGATCTCCAAAAAATTAACTGTGAGTTGTGCACCTCGGTTAGATAAGATGGAAATAGGCATACCATGAAGGCGAACAATCTCCCTGACGTACAAATTTTCGTAGTCCTCGGTTGTCTAGGTAGTTTTGACAGCCAAGAATTAAGCTGATTTGGTCAGTCTATCAATAATCACCCAAATAGAATCAAACTTATGATAAGAGCGAGGTAAACCCGTAATGAAATCCATGTTAATCATTTCTCATTTCCACATCGGGACCTCAATATTCTGAGTCACATTGCCGGGATTTTGGTACTATACTTTTACTTACTAACAATTAAGACACTGAACTACCACCTCCGCAATGTTCCTCTTCATGTAGTTTCACCACTACATACCTTTGAGATCATGATATGTCTTAGTAGATCCAGGGTGAATGGAATATCATGAGCAATAGACTTCTGGCATAATCGTGTCTCGTACTCCTTCTACATTGGGAATAAACAAATGTACCTTTCACCTGGGGTCCCTATCCCATTATACTCGAAGGTTGCAGTTTTCTTTTATTAAATATCCTTCCCGATCTTCCCTAAAAATAGGATCTTTATCATGATGTTTCTTTTCTTCTAGTATGAGGGATGATCCTGTTGTATTCTGAGTCATAGGGCTATCACCATCTGCATCCTCCAATCGCACTCCCACTTAGCTATCTAATGTAATCCCTCAGGTCAGCTTTTCTCCTTCATTCTCACATTATTCAAGCCACTTGTAAATAAGTGATTCTATTGTTAACTTAGCGTGGTTTACCAACTGGTGTGCCAAAAACTCTTATATTTGTAGTATCTCAATCATGAACACTTTATGGATAATGTCATCGAATCTGAAGTGCGTGTATCGTCATAGTTAACTCGCATTCATGGTCCAAAATGAATCTTTTTTTTTCATACTTCCTCACTACTCGTAATTATAAACAACTTCCTTTCTTTACTTCTTTTGACACTTGTTCACTCATTTTCTTACTTGAAAGGTTCTAAAGAATTTGCCTTATATGACGTTGTTCTATTATACCCAAACTTGGTCATTATACTTAGATTCGAATTCCTTCACTGGCCTCATGGCTAAGACCTTCTATCAATGGCACTTCGGAAAAAGATTCCATCGATCTTGTTAAGTTGTAAACCCATTACTTTATCTACCTCGTAGAACCTTTGGTCAGTTCAGAAATGCTCATAGACATTTGTGTTTGCCTGACATTTTATCTTCGTTATAATGTTATTATATATTGACATATATCTTTAATGTCTACCTTGTATCCATAGGCGACATTGACCCATTTTCACCTATTTAGGTGCTAATCTCGAGCTTTACTCACTGTTACTTTCGCTTACCTATCTTTTGAGAGGTATGACTGCATATGTTGTGGAACTAATGCTTCATATGTTTAGATCCAATTTACGGTGTTACATGATTCAATGACTTGTCAAGCTTCTTATCTTATCATTATTAGATCTCTCATCGACCGAGTGCTCATTCGTCTTACCTTTATACTTCCATTTCCAATTGCCTTGGGGGTCTCTTATCTCAAAGTATTTCCAATACTATCTTCCTGAACATTAGAGGTTCGTCACCTTTGACCGAAGAGTTCTTACTGTCCTTTCTCTCATTAGTACTTACGATGTTCTAGAGTAATCATACCTTTGTGAAACCTGCATTTCATTCACCTTTATCCTTCTTGTCATAATCCTTCCTTCCACTCGTCATTACATATATATATATACGTATACTCGTTGTACATCGTGTATCTGTATTGATTTGAATAGATACGACGTCGTCTTCTTCGTCAATGGCAGAGTCGTCATATTCCTATCCATCTTCTCCGGTGAGTTCTAACCTCCGCCGCCACACACCGATCGGAAAAAGGAGCATGTCGGTAAGGCCCAAGTCTGACCATAAAATACACTTTATTGTTCAGATCTGACCGGAAATACAGTTTATTGTCCAGACATGATCGGAAAATACACTTTATTGTCCAGAATAGAAAAATACAGTTTATTCGCATGTATTTTAGTTTATTGTAAGTAGTTTTTATTGTATTCAATTTCTTATTTCTTGTATTCAGTTTTTTGGTATTCGCCTGTATTTCAATTTCTTGTATTCCGTTTTTTATTGTATTCATTAAAATAAATTTTATTGTCCAGATCTGACAGGAAAATACACTTTATTCACCTGTATTTCGAAGGAGATCTTTTTGTATACAGACGAAAACAATGAAATTTGAAGTGTATTCATTATTTTCTAGTGTAAAATGCAATTTTTCGTTCTATATTTTATTTCTTGTATTTAGTTTTTGAGTGCATTCATAATCTTTTGTGTAAAATTCAGTATTTTGGGGGTATTTTATTTTTTGTATTTAGTTTTTTGGTTGTATTTTGTATTTTGAAGGAGATTTTTCTGTTTTGAATACACTTTACTAAGCAGATATTTACTCGCTATATTCATGAATACAACGAGAAAATTTTATGAATAAACCTGATAAATAGACGTTGTAGAAACTAAAAAGTAGTTACACGCTTTAAATATTGAAACTATAGCTATGGAAAATTTTAAACCCCTAAACTATAATCATTTGGGTAAGTTTCACAAATAAAAATTGGTTGGATACAATTTTTGGACCGCTTATTTATATTTAACCAAAAAGGACAACAGTGGCCATCCAACCAAAACTAATGACAGTCAGATGTTTAAAATTCATTAGCTAGCCTTTTTGAAATAATTTCATATATATATATATATATATATATATATATATATTGAAGGGTTTTGTTGGGTTCGTGTACGCAACGGAATTTGAAAATTTAGTTTCAAACCTAACAAACGACGAACTGCAGGATGATTATGCAATAATAATAAAAATGTAAACATAGAACATATTATAACCGTAATACTTCGAATAAAAACTTACGGTTTGTATATTATGGAATCTTTTTGTCTATCCGAGGGTGAGCACGCAACTGTTCCTCGATCGCAAGTTCTAGACTCCGATGTATTCCTCTTTCGAAAAGCTAGGAAATTCGACAGAGGTTCGAGAGGATATTGTAAGGCTAAATCTCTAAGACTTACAATGATTTGTGAAATCAAGTGTTGGTGTAAATAAATAATGAAATGAAGCCCCTATTTATAGCTGCTTTTTAGGGTAAAAAAATAGCCTAGGATTTCCGTGGGCGGACCAAAACGAGGAAGTGGTCACCGGATCGCCCATTTGGATCGGGCGGCGCCATGCTAAATGGGTGGCGTCGTGGCCTTGGGTCCCATGCGCCGCGACCCTAGTCCAATTTTGCCTCGTTTCCATGTTAATTAAATCTGAAATCCAATCTCGATTTAATTAAATAATTATTATTCATTCAAATGTCTCGATCATAAATCGAACATTTATATTCTCTCATTACATCCTTAGATCGACAGAATAATTGACTTAGTGTTACCCTACAAACCTTCACATATCGACACTAATCATATTAGGGTCTACATGGAACTTCTAGACAGCGCCGGAAGACAAACTCAATATGTGAAGTATAGTTACACGAATTTGGTAAACTGAACCTCTATGTAGGAAGATATTGAGACATCTGTGTCTCTCCTATGGACGGGTTCAGGAGGGGTAGATGTAGGCCAAATAAGTATTATGGAGAGGTGATTAAATGGGATATGGAGCAGGTACAACTTACTGAGGACATGACCTTAGATAAGAGGTTGTGGAGGACATGAATTAGGGTAGTAGGTAGTCGAGCGTAGTCCTCTTTACCCTTACAAAATGATAATGTAGTGTTATTACTATAGACTTGATTAGCCTGTCACACTTATATGAGCATTATTGCTCTATAGTACTCTGTAGTTTGATTCCTGATGTTATGTGTTCTTTAGTTTAATTTATTTATCTTATTTATTTGTGTTAGCTACTGCTTCCTGTTAGCTACTGCTTTATGTTGTTAGAATGCGCTACCATTGCGTATTTGATTTTTACTATCTGCATGTCCACATTGTTTTAATTTCTCATCTGACTCTGACCGTTTCTCATACTTTATTTTTGCTTTTCTTGTTTTTCTTGTTTTGCCTGATTATGATTTGCCTTGAGCCGAGGGTCTCTCGGAAATAGCCGATCTACCTACCAAGGTGGAGGTGAGGTCTGTGTACATTCTACCATTTTCAGACCCCACATTGTGGGATTTCACTGGGTATGTTGTTGTTGTTGTATACTTACTAATTATACACATATTATACATGTTGTTGGGATATTTTTTGAAGGCTCAATCAACGTATACTTACCAATTATACACATATTATATATTTTTTGGGATATTCAATATGAAATTTTTTGGTCGACCTTTAGTGGCGACTTTTTGATCTTTTTATAGTGAACCTTTAGTGATGATTTATTGATCTTTTGTGGCAACTACCTTTAGTGGAAACTTTTTGGTCTTTTACGGCGCCACAAAAAAGTCTGATTTTTTTTATAGTGGACATTTAGTGACGATTTTTTAATCTTTTGTGGCGACTTTTTGATCTTTGCCGCCACAAAAAAATCTGAATTTCTTTGTAGTGTTAATGGGCTGATGGTGGGCTAGCGCCTGAGATTAGTTTGGGCCGAAAGGTCAAATCGCGGTATTAAACCCAAACATGGACCAAATAAATTTCTAATGACGAGGTAGTGTCATTTTCCCATATCTAAATGTAAATAAGAAAAGTTAATCTTTTAATATAAAAATAAAAGACAAAAACATGTCTTCTAAAAATATGGAAAAACTCGATGAACTTTTAGTGGAGTTTGTATCACTTCAAACTTCAAAAGTTGGTTTTGGATAGGGGTGAGCACGGGTACAGGGTACACAAATACCCGAACAAAATCGACACTAATGAGTAGGTTTTGAGTAGATATATTATAATAACGGGTAGGTTCCGGGTAGTAAAATTTGGAACCGATCAATGTTGGGTCCGGTTACGAAAAATAGACCGCCAACTCCTATACCGAAGATACAAAGCAGACCAGGTACCCGGACACGGAACCGATACCCGGACCCTATGAACCCACCCCCCATTTAAATTATTTATTTTTGGGCTTTGGGGAATTTAATTTTTGGCCCAGTCCGGTTGATAAGGTCCGACCAACCCCTAAGCCCACATCTCTTTCTAAACTAAAACACAAATACACAATCGACACCCTAATTTTCATACTTTCCAGTTTCCAATTATCATTAGGCACTACACAACCTCGCCATTACGCAGCTCGCAGTAGCCTCGCACTCGTAGTCTCTCCTCTCTCTTGTTGTCACTGTTCCTCACTCCAAAAGCTTAACAAAGGTTGCGACATTGCGCTCGAATGCTTCTCGATCTTGTTAAAGGTAATAATAACCCTTAAAGTTGTTGCATAGTGAAGAACATTAGGTTTTTGCATGTATTGACTTAATATCAAATCTGCATGAGATAGATCTGGTCTTGTGTGTGTTAAATAGTTCGGCTTTCTAATGATTCAATAGAGAATAGTCTGAATTAGTTTGGGTTGATTTCTGTTAGTTTAGATTGAATTAGTTTGGGTTGATTTCTGTTAGTTTAGATTGAATTAGTTTGGGCTGATTTCTGTTAGTTTAGTCTGAAGTAGTTTGGGTTGATTTATGTTAGTTTAGATTGCTAAACTAGATCCTCTGTTAGAGTAGATTGAATTAGTTTGAGGTCTGAATATGTTTTCTATTACAGGGTACCCAGGAACCTACCCGAAACCGCAAGGTTCGGGTAGGTTCCGGGTAATGATTGCTACGGGTAGGTTCCGGGTAATGATTGCTACGGGTAGGTTCCGGGTAGTAAATTTAGAAACCAGTCTTTTACTGGGTAGGATCCGGGTAGTTAAAAAATGTTAGGGTATCCGAACCCTCTCACCCCTAGTTTTGGAGTTTAAAAATCTACCATACAGGTGGAAACTTTAGCACGACATGATATGATTTTAAATTTCTAAATGTGAAACTTTAGCATAATATACTGGAGTCCGGAAAACAAATCACCAAATCCATTGGATTTCTTCTGCACACAACGAACTACAGTGGACTTTGACTTTGGTTGTGTTCAGAATAGAGAAAAATATTTTCTTGAAAACTAAGTGATTTTTTTATTTATTTAATTTTTTGATGTTTGGTAAGTAAAAGAATATTATATCAAAGTATTTATACGTAATTTAGGCACTATCAGAGTGGATGGGATAGGGTTGGTGAAGGGAGAAGTGCTGGTGGCGGGGCTCGGTTGGTCAAGTGGTAGGGATTAGAGTTTTTTTTAGGGAGAGGAGGAGTCAGGAAACTTGTAATACTACTACTTATGAAATTTATTTTCCTACTTCACTAGGAAAGTCAAGTTTCTGATTTTTAAGATACTTATTTTTCTAGAGAACATATTTCAAAAATATTTATCAAATAAATATAAAAAATTTAGAAAACATTTCCTTCATACCAAACACATCCTTTTTCTCTTCTAATATATTCTAAGTTTTGTTATTTTGCAGTGTAGTCATTGTTGGTATAAACAGGATTGTAGGTAAAGAAACGGGGTTAAAGAGTATTCGAAAGGTTAAATAAAGTAACACTAAGTCAAGAAATGACTCTATGTCTTTAAGATAAAATTGCCCCGTATAGATGCTTTTATGGTATCGGACAATAGTCTCCCAAGATAAAATAACTAATCAACAGTATAAATCAAATATTGTTGATTCTAGCGAAGAAGATGAATAAGAACATATTGCTGAAGAAAGAGAGCGGAAAATATTTTATGTATTTTCGTTTTCTGTGTGTATGTTCTTGACGAAGAACAGAACAGAAAGATAAACTAGTTTGAGTTATGTTCTAACCAACAGAGATAATTCTGCGTTCTGTTATGTCTTACTTTGTGATGTGTCTTGTGTTCCAATTAAACAAAGATGTTCAATTTATGAAAGCAGAAATGGAGGCAAATGACCAGGTGTTTACAATGTTCGTACAAATTGAAAGGCCTACAGTTACGTCTTGTAACTGTCATGTCTTTATTACCTTTGTAACGTTTGTAACATTTTGAGCAATTAAATATCCTGCCGTTACGTCTGTTGATTTTTGAACTGTTGTAACATTCCGAAACCTTAAGGGACCAGAATGTAAATAGTTAATATTTTTGGGACCAAAAAGAAAGTTTCCGAAGAAAGAAATAGCCCAACAACCCATGACCCATGACCCATGACCCACGACCCAATACTCGAGACTCGATACATGAGAACGGGGACCCATGACTCGAGCCCGACCCAGACCGAACGGGTGGGCGACGCGCGTATGGAGCTTAGCCCCGATCCCAAGCTCACCTAGGTCCTCTCCCTTCTAAACACATGGGTTACCCCTTGGGGTCTCAAACCCTTACTTATATATATATATAGATATATATATATATATATATATATAGATATATATATCATAAACTCCCATTCTTCACCAATGAGGGAGATTTGTTATGTTGGCCAAAAATACTCCATCTTTTGATGTCTCAAACAACTTACTTGTGTACCAATATTTCTTTCATTTCTTAATATAATTTGATGATACTTGACACTAACATCATCTTCTCACTTAATAGATTAGGCATGTGCAAAGAAATGTCGTTTTCGACATGCAGGGCCCATGTGTTTAAGTCATTAAAGACGGAATAAACTCAATCTTTCATTAGTAAAATTTCCAACAATCCCCTCTGGAAAGAGAATTTGTGCACACAGGGTGCCAAAGTTCAACAATCTTTCAACGGAAAGATATTGCATCAGGATAGGTAGCTTTCGGCTTTAATCCTTCGTTAGTTGATTACCATCAGATTTACTTACTACGCAGTGAACGTGATGTCTTGAACCGTCAGTGTTTAGTGTAAACCAAGTTAATGATATCAATACAATAACTCTCCTTATTCATCTTCTTTTTATTGTTTTGTCCGTTGTGACCATGGACAACACTTGGATTCTTAAGTGCATACAATTGAAGCGGTCTATCTTCGCACTTAAATATGTGATCTCCTATAAGTTATGTTGCTCTACCCCACTCACAACTGTTAGGAATCATTAAAAGTTTCAGAAACTTATCCTTTACCCATCATGCAGGTAGCACGTAGTGTCTATCGCGGGAACGACTTTGGAGTTATCTTTCTTTAAAGAATGATAATTTGAAGTGCTCTTACTTCAAGTGGAGCACTAAACTGAACCTCTATAGCTTAGTTTTCCCATTGAACCAAATTCCTGGGATCTCCAGTCAGTAAGGTTGGGTTACCACCATAAATATTTTTATTGTATGAGTTTTAAGCTCATTCCCCTAGACAAACAAAATATTTGATATTTGGGTAAGCCTTTAGTTATCGGATCCGCTAAGTTATCATTTGATTTGATGTAATAAATGGAAATGACACTAGTAGTGATCAACTGCCTAACAGTCTTATGCCTTCGACGAATATGTCTAGACTTGCTGTTCTACATATTACTTCGTGCACTTCCTAAAGCTGATTGTTTGTCACGGTGAATCATCACCGAAGGCATGGGTTTATCCCAATAAGGCATATCATCTAAGAAGTCATAAAGCCACTATGTTTCTTCTCCTGCTTTGTCCAAAGTGATAAACTCCAATTCCATCGTGGATCGGGCGATGCATGTTTGCTTAGAGAATTTTCCAGACACAACTCACCACTAATTGTAAAAACATACCCACTGGCGGATTTGATGTTCTTTATATCCGATATCCAATTTGCATCACTGTATCCTTCCAATACGGCTGGATACCTTGAGTAATGTAATCCGTAGGCCAACGAATATTTCAGATAATGTAGTATTCGATTTAGCGCCTTTCAATGATCATTTCCTGGATTACGAGTGAACCTAGCCAACTTATTGACTGGATAAGCGATGTCGGGTCGGGTACATTTTGTAATGTACATTAATCTGCCAATGACCTGTGCATATCGCTCTTGGAATACGGGTGCACCACGATTTTTATTAATTCTATGGTTCATATCCATTGGTGACTTCATAGGGAAACTTTCAAATACATCAAATTTCCTCAAAACATCTTCAATGTAATGAGATTGAGATAAGACCAGTCTGTCAGATGTCTTAGATATCTTAATTCTGAAGATTACATCTACAATACCCATATGCTTCATGTCGAAGCATTGTTTCAACATCTTCTTGGTTTTCAGGACCAAAGTTAGACTACTTGCGGTGATGAGCATGTCATCTACGTAAAGACATATCATAACAAATGAGTCAGAGTTCCCTTTGATATAGATACATTTATCACATTCATTTATGAAGAAACCTTTTGATAATAAAGTATTATCAAACTTTTCATGCCATTATTTCGGAGCTTGTTTGAGTCCGTACAGAGACTTAACAAGTTGACATACCTTCTTTTCTTATCATGGAACCACATACCCCTCGGTTTATTCCATGTATATTTCCTCTTCCAAATATCCATTTAGGAAGACTGTCTTAACATCCATTTGGTGTATCTCAAGGTCACGCAAAACTGTTATGGCTATGAATACCCTTATGGACATTACTCTAGACACAAGTGAGTATGTGTCGAAGTAATCAAGGCCTTCCTTTTAACTGTAGCCTTTGACTACCAATCTGGCCTTATACTTGTCAATAGTTCAATCTGCTTTGTACTTTCTTTTGAGTATCCACTTACAACCCAAAGGTTTGATTCCTGGAGAAAGATCAACCATTTCCTAAGTATGGTTTTGCATGATGGAATCTATTTCGCTTTCTATATCTTCTTTCCAAAGTGGTGCTTCTGGAGTTGACAATACTTCTTTAATTGTCCTTGATTCATTTTCAACCATATGGGTTAGAAAGTATGGACCAAAAGTCTTATCCTTTTTGGCCCTCTTGCTCCGTCTTGGTTCCACCTCTGGAACCCCTACGTCTTGTAGGTCTGAAACATTAAGTTCCGGATAGCCAGTAACTTTTGAGTCCTGTAGATCTGGAACGCCTAGTTCCGGATAATCAGAAACTCCCGAGTTTTGTCGACTTTGATCATTTTGTTCATAACTTCGTTTGCGCGAAATTATTTCTTTTTCCTTTCTAGGAAATATCTCTTCAAAAAATTCAACATTCCTTGATCTTACCATCGTGGATATCAGGTATCTCCGACTTATACACTAAGAAGTGATAATCACTACTGTTATTTGCATATCCGATGAATATGCAATCTATAGTCTTAGGTCCAATTTTGACCTGCTTTGGTTTAGGTACTTCGACCTTTGTCAGACAGCCCACACTTTCAAATATTTGTAAGTGGATTTCTTTCCTTTCCATGATTCATATGGAGTTTTATCCTTCTGCTTATGCATAACTCTATTAAGAATTGTATAAGCGGTAAGAATCGCTTCGCCCCACATGCTTTGGGCTAAACCAGAATTGATGAGTAAGGCATTCATCATTTCCTTTAACGTTTGGTTTTTGCGCTCAGTAATACTGTTAGACTGAGATGAGTAATGAGCGGTTGTTTGATGAACAATGTCGAATTGATGACATTATTATTCAAACGATGTTACATATTCTCCCCCTCTATCACTATGAATTGCCTTAATCCGTAGGTTTAGTTGATTTTCAACTTCTGCTTTGTAACGTTTAAACGCTTCAAAGGCTTCAGCTTTACTTTTCAACAAGTAAACGTAACAATACCTTATTCTATCATCAATGAAAGTCGCAAGTACTTGTTCTCCCCTCTAGTTTGTACACACTTTAAATCACATATGTCCGTGTGAATAAGTTCTAGAGGAGCAGTGTTTCTTTCGACTGAATGGAAAAATGACTTGGTTAATTTTGCCTCTACGCACACCTCACATTTATGTTGAAGGTTTATATCGAACGAAGGCAACAATTCCAGCTTTACTAACTTTCGAATGAATTTGTAGTTAACGTGTCCTAATCTATGATGCCAAAGATTAGAAGACTTAAGCAAGTAAGTAGTAAGCTTTGTTTCAGTAGATGAACATATTACATACATGACATTCATTTTGAAGAAGTTGTCACACATGAACCCTCTTCCTACAAATATACAATTATTAGTTAGTACAAACTTGTTTGACTAAAACACTAGTCTAAAACCAGCCTGGACCAACAGTGGCCCTGAAACCAAGTTTTTGCGGATGTCAGAGACATGCATCACTTCCTTCAGAGTAAGCTCTTTACCTGAAGTCAATTTTAGGATGACCTTTCCAACCTCTTGTACTTCAGAGATAGTGTTGTTGCCCATGAACAATTTGTTGCCCTAGATTGGGGCGTAAGAGGAGAACGCACTTCGGTCTGAGCAGATATGATGGGTTGCACCCGTGTCTATTCACCATTGCTTTGGATTCTCCACCAGATTAGCCTCCAGCACTACAGTCGATAAATCCTCAATCATGTTGTCAAGATTCGAAGGATCATCATTGTCTTGCACGACGTTAACCTTGGCCTTGCCTTTATTCTTGGCTTTCTCTTTCTGCCTCACTTTAGTTTGCGATAATCTTTGATCATATGACCAGGATTTCCATAGTGATGGCAGTTTCCATTGAACTTCTCCATCTTTTGGCTTTTGCCGTCTCTCTGGTACTTGTGTTTTCTGTTGGCGTGTCCCCTTGAATCAACCAGATTCATCTTTGCCTCCACTGATTGTTTTGTCTTAGATAACCCTTTTATTGTCTTTTTGTATTTGTAGTTTGACAATAAGATATTCAAGCCCCATTTTCTTTGTCTTCAGTTTGAGATAACTCAGAACTCATTCTACGAGGGAGACATTTTCTCAAATAAAAACGCAACCATGAATTGTTCATTTGGCTTCATTCCTTCCAAATCCAGATGATGAATAATCATCTTAAATTCTTGGATTTGTGAATTCACTAATTTACCATCTACCATTTGGAATTCCAGAACTTTCCCAACAATGAATTTCTTAGTACCCGAATCCTGTGTGTTGTACTTTTTCTTGAGTTTTTCCCATAACTCCTTTGTTGTCTTCACGGTGCAATACACAGTATAGAGTGTATCCGACAAACCGTTCAAAATGCAGTTTTTGCACATGCAATCACTATGATTCCAGGCATCCAATGTTAGCTTCAGGGCATTTGTGACCTGGATATCATCGCCCACTCCAGTCGTTGAGTTAGACTGAGTGTTGATCGCATCCCCACCAGAAGGAAAATCTTTTGTCAAAAATCATGACAGGTTTAACGTAGTCAGATAAAACAATATTTCTTGTTTCCATCTCTTGAAATTGGTACCCAGAAACTTTTTGGGCGTTCTCCTTGAAAACTCACGGACCAGGACCAATATCATTCCCTTGAGCAATAGCATCAAAACCAGAGCCAAAAGCAATGTTTGAAATAGTCATCTTTCGAACACTTAGAATAATACGAATTTTGTCTTAAATTTATTGGTATAAACCAAATTGTAGGTAAAGAAATGAGGTTAAAGAGTATTCGAAAGGTTAAACAAAGTAACGTTGAGTCGAGAGATGACTCTCTGTCTTTAAGACAAAATTGTCCTGTATAGATGCTTTTACGACATCGGAAAATAGTCTTCCAAGATAAAACAACAACTAATCAACAGTACAAAGAAAATACTAGTGATTCTAGCAAAAAATATGAATAAGAACAGATTGCTAAGAAAAAGAGCGAAAAATGTTTTCTGCATGCTTTCTGTATTTTCGTTTTTTGTATGTATGTTATTGACGAAGAACAAAACAGAAAGATAACCTAGTTTGAGTTGTGTTTTGACTAACATAGAGAATTTCTGTGTATTGTTATGTCTTAATTTGTGTTGTGTCTTGTGTTCCAATTGAACATAGATGTTCAGTTTATAGGAGAAGAAAGGCAGACAACTGACCAGGTGTTTACAACGTTCGTACAAATTGAAAGGCCAACAGTTATGTATTTATTACCTTTGTAACATTTTGAGCAATAAAACAGCATGCAGTTACGTCTGTTGGTTTTGGAACTGTTGTAACATTCCGAAACCTTCAGGGACCAGAATATAAATAGTTAGTATTTCAGGGACTAAAAAGAAAGTTTTGGAAGAAAGCCACAACCCACGACCCGGGACCCGAGCCCGAACCGGACGGGCGGGCGACAACAGTGCACGTGTAGGGCTTAGCCCCGAACCCAAGCTCACCTAGGTCCTCTCCCTTCTAAACACACGAGTTATCCCTTGGGGTCCCAAACCCTTACTCAAACTAGAGTTTATATCATAAACTCTCATTCTTTCACCAATCAAGGAGATTTGTTATTTTGGCAAAAAACACTCCATCTTTTCATATCTAAAACGCCTTACTTTGTACGAATATCGCCTTAATTTCTTAATGAAATTTGACGATACTTGGAACTAACATCATCTACTCACTTATTAGATTAGACATGTGTGAAGAAATGACATTTTATACATGCAGGGCCCACATGTTTAAGTCATTAAAGACGGGATAAACTCAATCCCTCATTAATAAAATTTCCAACAGTCATCATCATTCCACATGCCATCAAAAAAGATCTTTATCATATCCTCGTTATGTCATATGTGTTATTTCATTTGGGCTCGCTAATCACTACAAAAAATTGAAATTAACTACGAAATTCACCGTTAATTGCTCGTAGCTAGCATAATTTTTTAATAATTTATAACCAAACAAGATTAACTCTGAATTTTGATATTTAGCCACACAATTTTTCTGTTATTACTTTCTATATTAATAGTAGTAAAAGATCTTAACTACATATATCAATATTGCTCAATCAACATCAGTAAAAGAATACCATCAACAAACTAAAATTGAAAAATAACATTGAAAGTTGGATATGAAGAGAAATAATCATCAAAATAGCGTGCTCTGCAACATCTTTAACAGTAGGGTATTGCTAGTGGGTTTTGTTGGAAATTTACCAATGTGGAATTAAGATTATCCCATTATTTATGACTCGAACAATTGGGATTCCGCACGACGGAAACATCGTTTCCACACACGTGCACACGTAGTGTCAAGTATCGTAAATTTTATTAGTGAAAGAGATATTGGTACATGAGTAAACGTTTGAGACATGAAGTGATAGACGGTCGTTGGTTATATGACATGTGTTCCACGGTATATGAAGGAAGAAGGACACGAAGTGTAAGATCGAAATGAGTCGGAAAAGGGCCGCGGTGCTAACGAGGCAGTGTCTATGCGAACGGAAGTCCAAAAGTTTGACTGATTTTGGGAACGGTTGTGAGCCTTCAAAAGACAGTTTGTCCTCCATAAATCAGTCATTATTTGGCTGCATTACTTGGTGAATTAAGTGGTCATTTCATGACACTTAAATGTCCATTACATGGGCACTTGAAAAGACATTCTTACACTACTATAAATTGAGGCTTTAGCTCAATTGTAGACAAAACTTCACACTTGTAAAATTCCGATTCTCTGAATTCTTCATCTCTAAGCACTCTTTCACACACTCAAAGGTTCTTCTTGAGAAACACTTGAGTTTCCTTTGCTTATTTGTTAGTTGCTATTTTATCTTGGAAGACAATTGTCCATATCATAAAAGGATATATATGGGGAATAATGTCTTAAGGATAGAGTGATTATCACTCGACTCAGCAGTGCAACTATAACGCTACCAGATTTAGTGTCTCTTAGTTTCAGGCTATCAAGATCTAAGAGCTTGCTGCAATTGGAACGAAGACTCAGGACGGGCTCAAGAACCATTCAAGAACGAAGACCGAGATCATCAAACTTATTATTATTGTCACAACTCTTGTTAGGCTTCAAGTCTTTTGTATTGAAAACCATTATAGCTTATCCTTTCAAAGCACTAGTAGTAGTTATACACTATTGTAACTCACAATCTTAAGACATTATTTGTGGTAGTGCTAGAATGCTGTATGCCAGTATATATGGTCCCAGATTTGGCTGTGACTTTCTTATTGAAACAAGTTCTGTTGACAGTTTTGTTAAAAGTTCAAGCACTGGCTCTGTTAATAACCGTGCTTTCAGATCTGGTCCTAATTTTTGGGTCTCTCTTTGACGATAGTTACAGATCTGTTTCCATCAAAGGGGAGATCTCTGTTGATGATCCTGAACTTGAAAACACTGCTGATAGTCATTCTGGCAAGGCTAAGGATCAAGGAAGAGTTGATGTCACCGCTCCCGAGAGTGGTCGAAACAAGCGTCCACGAGGGGTTGATGATGTCAACTGGGACACGTGGAGAAGGCTGAAGATGATGTTCCATCTTATAGCATAAAGCCTCCATCTTATGGTAAGGATGATTTGGACACGTGACTGACGTGGGCCAGATTCTAAAGGTATGAGTTAATTATTCTTCCTTGTAAAAAATGAGATTAAAAGATAATTTCAGAATAAAAGTGAATAAAGCAATGCTAGTAATATAAAATGTTTTCATTAAAACATATATCCCCTACACTTTTAAAAACAGAAGTTTAATCTTACTTACCTTCCCGTTTATGATTGGACTGTTATAAACAACGACCTAAAAAGAATGGACTTAGATTATAATAAACTGGATTTATGGACAATCCTAAGCAAGGGAAGATGACTAAAGACAAAGACAAGAGGACTAGAGACAAACTTGTCACCGTTTCCGACAGAAGATCCGTCTTTTGACAGGATAGTAGTGGACACTAAATCATACAAAGCCTACAGGCGACTGGAGTGGGCCAGATCCGTCGCATGGCAGGATGATATTGGAAACTCAGTCATACGAAGCCTATAGGCGACTGAAGTGGGCTAGAGTTTCCAGATCTTAAATGATTTGAAGGCTAAAAGAAAGGCAGAAATTGGACACTCAGTCTGCCAAGGCAATTGGAGTGATCCAGAGTATCTAGATCTCAAACGATCCGGTTACGCCCTAACCACGGACAAGAGGTTGTTCATGTGAAGCAGCACACTTCTAAACTAGAAGGAGTTGGAGAGGTTGTCCTCAAATGACTTAAGGGAACGATATCACTCTAACAAGAAGTGATACATGTCCCAAACTTGGTTTCAAGGACGCTGTTGGTCAAACTGGCTTGAGTCTAGTCCAATAGGTCTGTAATAACCGTTGACACCAAATTTTGACCCTCACATCCAATCATTAACCCATTTCATATTTCATTCCAACACCACCCTAAACAAAACAAAACACTACGAACCCTAAAAATAAAGGGGAGAAAAAATGCAGCAGCCGCACCTCGCACCTCGCACACCCATCGCCCCAGCCGAGATTTTCGCCGGAGAATCCGGCGTTCCCTTACCGAATCACTAAGAATCGATACCCAAAATTACCATAACCATAATATACCAAGAAATCAGTACCATAATCAAAACTTACCTTAACAAAACATATAATAATCTTACCAAGATTAACACCAAATCGTCATTTTTATGGTAGAAATCGGTCAAGAATCAAGGGCTTGATACCATTCAAAATCACCTCCTAAACCACGAAATCCCCCCAAAATCAAATTTTTACCATATCCAAATCGCACTAATTACACCCAAATCATCTCCAAAGTTTCAGAATCAAAGATCGAATCTTGGGGATTTCTTACCATCTTTTCAAACCCTAGCAATGATCGATAAATACGTATAAATTCATTAGGAATGGGAATCGACCAACATCCAGAAAAAAATAGAGCAATCAGTAGGTATCGAAAATCAGTCTTAATATCTTTTAGCATCAGCTAATCGCTCCACACGAACAAGAACATTCTCGAGCACTAGTTTCGTACAGCCTTCAACTTCGACATCCATTTTTAGCATCGAAGCCTCATCCTTCTTTATCGCATAAGCACAAATCTCTGAGTGGATCAACGACTTGATACGCTGCCTCGGTTCGCTGCCCGGAGAAGGTAAATTCAACTCCCTATTGATTTTGTCGCATCTCTGTATTTCGGCATTTTGTTTCGCGTGTTAAACTTGCGCTCCTCTATTTATAGTATTCTGTTCATCGATATATGTATATGATGTATCTCATCGATATATTTTGGGTTGATTTAGTGACTGTCGATATATGTTAAACTGCTTATATGTTGTGGAGACGTTATTTGTTGTTCGAGCAAATCAAGATTAAAGTGTGGTCTGTTTAGTTGCAATTGTGGGATTGGTATGTGGTGATACAGTTGGTTGTGTATTGTTTCTATTTCATATGTCGGCCTATTTGCTATCTACTTTCAATAAGAACGACTTAAGAATTCTCATATCGCACTTGATGACACCATGTCGATTGAAGTACAGGATCCCTTTTTGTTCGTCAACAAAACTGCCTCTTTACATACTTGTAAATATTAACCTATGAATAGCCTATTTATACCAACAATATATATAGGAACCTGTGTGATGAAAGCGAAGAACATATATGCTCCTTAAGTGTCTTCCTATGTCCTATTTCTGTATGGCTGAGATCTATCCCAAATAGATCTTAAAAGCAAGTAACAAGATGCTAAATGGTTAGATAATTTGGAAAATATCATGATATACATATTTGGATGCCTGAAAATTGTCTAAGATCTAGTTGAAAGCCTGTTTGTGGCAAAAAATTACTCAAAGTCATAGGTGACTGAGGATCATCAAGGATAGATGACTTGTCTAGGCCTAAATATATCGGTGCTGCTCGAGATCTCAATGCTAGTTCAAATATCTGTTGCATACTAATAGATTAATTTAATCTATATACAATTTTAGGATATGCATATGTCATTTTAGGTTAAGCCTAATACGAAGTCGCATATGTCCTGATGTTGTTTGACTTGTGCCTCTGTTTTAAAGTTGGTTTCAGCCCCCCTGGAGGTTGTCCTAGCATTTTGTCCTTCAACTCATATCCCATGTGCATTTGTTTGATACATGTTGGCAAGTTTGGACCTTATGTGGTGTCCATAGTAAGTCCTAAAATGCTAATTGTGATGCACCTAATCTATCTTAGGCTTCTAAATTGCAGTCAGGCTCATGAAATTGCTTATATGCTGAACTTGACTATGTCTGTGCGTCGTGTCTCATGCATGCTAGCCTAAGTACCATGTATAATCATACCCCACCCCCATTCACGTACACTGGGAATCTGTTTAGTGTTGAACATGCTAGTCTAAGTTAATGTACACACAAAGCATCTAAGAACCTTGTACCATACTATGACTGCCCATCTTAGGATGCTTAAATGTCAGTTTGAGACTGAACACCAGCATATGTGTGCATAAAATAAGGGTAAAGATCAGATATCTAATGTTCCTGCTAGATATAGTCCTTTCTCTGAACATCTGCAGTTGTAAAACTGTGGACAAAGTGGCCCATTTTATATATTGGGCTGACCTACTCCTTTATGGCTGAAAATCATATGCTCGGGCCCGCTTCTCTTAATTTTCTTTTTCTGAAAACCGGGACTAACATGTCTTCATATCTGGACCATCTGTCTGTACCAGGACTCAATGCCTGGGTTGGACAATGTTTTTGGTCTTTATATTTTTGATCTGTTATCTCGTTTTGACTTTAATAATTAAATCATAAGCATGTTTGAGTATGTGATCATTTATTTGGTTTAACATGTACTAATCCTTATCATTTTCATTTTTACATGAAATGCATCGGAGCAAAATGAAAAGTCTCATGACGAGACTCATCACGACTTTCGTCAATGAAGACCCGCATCTACATCCATCGCGTTCCCTCCTCGACAATTCCTTGAAAAACAAAATAGGACAGAGTCATCCGCTTCAATTCCTTTACTCTCTTAACCTCCTTACCTCATTTTTATGTCTTTATTTGTTTCTTGTAATTTTATTATCTAACTTTGTAATTAACAGGAGATCTAGAGCAATTAGTCTTTGAACATATAAGGTGGGAAGGTAATTTAGAATTAGAAATGCACTTCTAGTTATTTATCTTAGGCTTGTCACGCATGTCTAATCTCTTGCATAAAAATTAAAATTGCATATTTAATCATGAAGTTAATGCATAACAAAAGAAATTGATTTTCTCATAACTCACTTAATGACATTATAATTCATTTTATAATAGAATTATCTCCTTATTATCAAGGGTAAAAAATAGCATTTTTTATATCATTCCTTGCGTATATTAATCAAAATCGATTTTGCAAAAAAATGAAATGCATATCTTTAATAAGTACATCAATTTTGCATCATTTTTATAAATGCATACTTTTAAACTTTACATATATTTTTGTAGCATTAGTCTTATAAATCTTTTATCCAAATGCATTCTTTTATAAAACACTTGTAGCATCTTTTTAAATATGCATTTTCTCTAACATAATAATCAACCTAGGTTTGGCAGGACAACCGCGGGTTAGCGGATCTTAGAGGGTGCCTAATCCCTTCCCTCTAGATTGATAAAGAACCCTTACCCAGAATCTCACACTAGTTTCGCAGACCAGAAAAAATGGAGTTAATGTTGACTTTAACCTAGTTAACATTTAGGTGTCCTAATTCACCAAAACTAATTAGGTGGCGACTCCGCGAACCCTTTAGCGTTATTTTAGCTTTTTACACTTTTTAGCATTTATAGCAACCTTTTAGCCTTTTTGCATTTTTTATTTTATTTTCTAACCTTCTAAGCAGGAGTTTAAAGCCGCTGTCGAAAAAAGGCGTGACAGAAATGGCGACACTGGGATTTGAGGTTCTTGACCATAGCAAACCTAGGTTTATTATTGCTTGGCTTTATTTGCTTTTATTTATTTAGAATGCCTTAAAATTGCTTGCTTTAATTTTGTATGTTTAACTGTTTTAATTGCTATTTGCTTTTACTGCTTTCCTTAAACTGGCATTCCGCTCATACTTCTTTCACTTTGGAAAACTCACACAATCACACGCTCACGCGCTGGTGTGCTTCGCGCACCCGCAAATTTCATTCAAAATACCCAAATTTTAAGAGAGTTGGCGCCTCGCGGAGTTAGATCGGTTCGTCTGATCAGCCGCGTAGCCTTCTCACTCGAGTTGTCCGCTCGGGAACCTTGCGTCTAGTAAATCCATATCTCAGAAATCTAGGATAGAGCTATATCACCCTTTATTTTAAGGCATGCATGCATTTACCTTAGGTGGGTCAATCCTTGGCATTGACACCACAATTAGGAAGACACCAAATTGGTCAGCGGGTTTTGACGACCCCGCGGCCCAACAACATATTATGTGTTGCATAATCATGATAAATGAAACCAAGCCTAAATTCGAAATGCCTAAGTTGGAAAATGCATATTCATTTTTTGTATTATTTATTTTCAGATGGAACCTGTCCCTCAGATCAAAATTGTGAGTGGGATTCCGAGTAAATTGAGGATGTGGTGGTCAAAATTTGACTTGGGTAGTCAAATGGCAATCAGAAGGTGGTTGGAGTGCCTCATCTCATTATTCGACATCTCCCCCGATCAGCATTTGGTCAGAGCATTGATCCAATTTTGGGACCCGGACCGAGTCATCTTCAAATTCAGGGATTTCGAGATGACCCCCACCTTAGAAGAAGTCAGCTATTTCACTGCTTTAGCATATCATGACATAAAACCAGTTATTCCGCACGACCAGTCTGGGAAAAAGCTCCTTCGTTACTTGGGTTTGAAGAATACCAGAGAGTTGTGTTGTTTTGAAAACAATTGGGTTTCTCTAGACTACCTGTATGAGAGATATGGTTGCCGAGACGGATACAAATTATTTAAGAATGAGTTTTGTTGCACTGCGGACCATTGGAGAGTTAGGCGTCCTATCGCATTTGCTATGACTTCTTTGGGACTCTTTTATTTCCACTTGAGCATGGAAGGATTTGTACGTGCATATGTTCAGTAGTTAGAGCGGTGTTTGACGGAGTCGGTGACAAACGACTTACTTTGACGCCCATGATCTTGGCAGAACTATTTAGAGCCTTGAACAGATGCAAAAGGGGTGAGTCGAGCTTCTTTGAAGGTTGTAATCTTATCTTACAGATGTGAGCAGTAGAGCATTTCTATCAGCGTTCAAATATGACCGATGTATGCCACAACGCAGACAATAAGATCTCCACCTTCTACGAAAGAACAAAGCGTTATGTGTCGCCAGTCGGCACAGAGGATTGGTACATGTACTTAGCATCTCGCGATGTGATCGATTCAATGGAAGTATCTGTTGCTTCATATCGTCAAGAAGGTCTACTTGAGACATAAGGGACTTTATTACATCAGACTTATACGTCTAAAGGGACTCAACCATATGCTCCGTTATGTGTGCTCCGACAGTTTGGCCATACGCAAGTAATTCCCATCATAGCTGACATGAGAGCCTCTGAAATCTAGTTCGGACCGTACTTCATCGTTCCCGAAGCCAAGCAGATCCTTTATGAATGGTACCATATTGATCAAGTAGAAGTTGGGAAGGACTGAGCAGGGGTCGCCCCAGAGTATCAAGCATGGTTTCTAGACAACACATAATTTAGTTCAGAAGGGGAGCAATGTTGTCACGACCCGACCAAGCTCGCATCGTGCCCTACACAGGCACCCTTTCGGTATACATCGAGAATAGCGTGAACATACACAATCGATAAACTGCTTGAACATAAAAATAACAACACGCGAGCCGATAAGGCCACCTTCCGTAAAATATACGTAATAGAACAGTACATTTTTTTTACAACCCAATCCACCATGGGACTACGCACTTAAGAATAACAACTCAAGTGACAGGGCCCCGCCATACCCCTGAATGTACAACAACCGACAATACCAGGGATAAGCCTCCGGAATAGAGGAGCTTCTCAACAGCTGAACAGTGATCCTAAGAGCGAGGATCAACAACCTGTACTCTATCTGCGGCATGAACGTAGCCCCCCGAAGGAGGTCAATACAACATGTACCAAATATGTGAAACGGAAAGTACTGTAATGAAATCATAAGTCTATAATAAAACTGGAGACAGGTATGATAACTCAATTAACAGTACACTGTGCCTTACTAACAATGAGAGTAAATAGTAGTATACTTACAATATAAAATAGGAAGCTCACGATCAAAGCAGGACCACCCGCCCGCAGTATCATTAAGCAATCCCACTCCTGGGACTATTTCACCCGCATAGGTCGCGTGGACCCGCATGAGGTATTCTTCGCATGGGACTATTTCACCCGCATAAGCCCTTACGGACTCGCATGAGGTATTCCTCGCATGAGACTATTTCACCCGCATAAGCCCTTACGGACTCGCATGAGGTATTCCTCGCATCGTGGGTAGCAAATCCACGGAATATGCAAATGCCACAAACCCGGGGAATGACCCCGTAATGAATAATATACCACTAGCACAAAACCGGCTATCATATATAACATAAGCACTACTGGCTTATCACACAATATATAAGCAAGTAAAGAATCCCCTAACTTCTTATTATTCTTGTTCACATACACTCTCATTTTAGTTTACTTAAGGCACTAACATGTCTTTTATAAAGATCCGGGAATTTTACCCAAGTACTACATACTTCTACTCTTTAAAACAAATGACTCTTTTTAGTATAACACTTCCAAGATACTATTAACCATAGTATCAAGTCGCAATTACGTTTCAAGACAAGTCACAATACCTTTAGAAATAAAGTTAGGTTTCTAAATCAAGTGACTTCTTTTCTTATAAAACCTTAGGCAATTGATGCCTTAAAATCAAATTGCCTTTCATTAAAACAAGTCATTTATCATACTTAAATTACTTAGAGTAAACCATTCTTTTTAACTTTCCATAAAGCTATTATAACCAACTTCCCATAAAGCCGTTATACTAGCTTTATACATTAGCAACTTACATACTTCTTTATAACCAAGAGACTTAAACTTTCCAACAAAACAAGTATCAATAATACTTTCAACATACTTAAAGTCTCTTAACTTTTGAAAGCCAAGATATCCTTAATATTTAACAAGTGAGTTAATTCCCTAACTCAATCAACTTGGACATTCTTAAAATAAGCCCAGGATATCAAATGGACCTAGATTGTCAAAATCTTGTACGTCTACCGTACTATACATTTACAACCTATTCATGCTCAAGAGATAAGAAAGTTCCACATACCTCTTCGGTTTAATCCACTTGCTAAGTCCAATTCTCCGTACGTAGTATGTCAACCTATAATTACCATAGTACGTCTATTAACTTCTAGTTTCAAACGTAGAATATTCCAAGTGCAAAACTACTAAATTCTACGGAAAATCGGACAACACTTCCATTGTTTCTACATACTTTGCCACCTTTTTCAAGGCCGAATTCAATAACCAAACACGCCACATTTAAGGCCCAACAATTCAAATAATCAATAGGGGATTACACGCCTACTAGACGTGTAAAATTCCGCCCCACAAACGATATCAAACTAATACAACTTACTAGGCCAATTCGGCAAACTTGAGATACTATAACATCAATTCTTATCCAATTTCCATTTCAATCCAAATTTTTAGCATAACATGATATCAAGTCGCAATCGATTATAACTACTATAATCTTCAAGTAAGTAACATGCGACTATTCTAATAAACGACCAAATTGTAATTCAATTTCAAATGACTCAACATGTCATTTTCGGATTTGAGCTTCCAAATTTCCATAATACTTATCAAACTTCATAACACATATCACATGATCACTAATAACTTATCATAACATGAAATCTTCAATTACAAAAGTAGAATGAAGGTTATACCTCAATTAGCCCAAATATGATCCAAGATCACAAGTCGCTCCTTAGCAACTTTAGCTCCTCCTTTCGACGTTCCAATCCGCTCCAAGCAACCCTTAGAAGCTTATGAATAACTCATCTTCAAGTTCTCACTTCAAAGTTGGATAACTCCTTAGGTTTTCGCCTTGCGACTAATAAGAAAACACCATTTTTTCGGGATCTTTCTATTGAGATAACCTTACAATACCCTTAGGAACCTTGGTTTAAAGTGTGGAGCTTATTGAACAACAAGCAAAATTTCTTGTCTTGTTAAGTGCCTCAAACCCGAGAGCAATATAGTGGAAGAACAAGTTTCTTGAATTTTTTTCTAAGTGTGGGAACTAGTCTTGCTACTAGTATACATATATAACCTAATGGAGGGTCAAGATTAGAACAATTGGGTGGCCTAGATGAGTTTCACATGGATCCTAGCCAAGTGGCCTTGACTAAGTCAACAATATCAAGCTATTTGTCTTTGCAAGACTTGTTCATCCTAACCTTGGTCAAATGACCATATTACCCATGCACATTTCGTCCATGACCATAAAGGGGGGTGACACGTGTCGCCCTCCCATTCGTCGCAATATTTCGTTTTTCCGGCAATTCCAAAAAAAAAATCCGATAAATATTACTCGTCTCATGTCTTAACATTTTTGAGTTCTCACGTACGTCCTTATAAACATATCCTGAAATTCCGGGGTGTAACATTCTTCCCCCCTTAGAAACATTCGTCCCCGAATGTTCTTTCGGGAGTCATACTTAAAGATAGTGACATAGTCTTCTTTTACAACCCCTAAATACCAATAATGCCACACGTGGCCACATAACAATGCTCATACTAAAATGTCAAGCTGAACCCCACGTGTCTAACGCCGGTTATCTGTATAAAGCTTTTGCTGACTCTAAGCTTACTAATAATCTTTTCTGGATAAGCTTCGCCTTATCCACAGCCCGCTGAATCAAGTCTGGATCAAATAACTGAACCTCGCCTATGTCGAACCATCCAACCGACGATCTACACTTTCTTACATACAAGGCCTCATACAGGGCCATCTGAATACTGGAAGGGTATCTGTTATCGTACGCAACACAACAAGAGGCAATTAACCCTCCCGAATATTTCTGAAATCAAGAACACAGGCCCCCACCTATCCTCAAGTGCCTGGATAGTACGCTCTGCCTGACCGTCAGTCTGAGGGTGTAATGCAACACTGAGACTCACCTGTGTCCCTAATCCCTTCTGAAAAACCTCCAGAAGTAATCCGTAACCGAGCTCATCTGTCTGTCATCATAAACGTAGGAACCCCGTGCAGTCTCATAATCTCTCTGCTATACAAGCTAGTATAAACCTCAGCCGAGTAAGTGGTCCAAACCGGAAGAACACGACTGGTTTCGCTAGCCCATTTACCATGACCCCCAGGGAGTCGCACTTCCTACGAGTACGATGCCACCCTGTAACAAGATCCATATTAATTACCTCTCATAACTAGGTTGGGATTTCAATCGCCTGCAATAGCCCACTAGCCTTCTGGTGCTCAACCATGACCTGCTACTAACTCGGACACTAAGCAGTAAACTCCGCTATGTCCCTTTTCTGATCCTCTTACCCATACATACATCTGAGGTCACGACACAACTTAGTCGACCCCGAACAATTAGAACAATAAGCACCGTAGGCCTCTCCTAAAACCTGCTGACTAGTCCTGCAGTATCGGGTACACGCAATCTATCCTCATCTCACAACACCCCATCCGGTGTTACCCAAACAGGCTCTTCTCTTCTTGGAGAGCCGTATCTCGATACCGTATCATAACTGGATCCTCATACTGTCGCCTCTTTACCTCTTCAACGACGGAGACTCGGCAACCTCTCGGATCTAAACTTCATTAACCTTGGAAATAAATAATCGAACCCCTAGGCTCGGTAACAGAAGAATCTCACTTATGGTTCCTGTTTCCCTTTCTCTGTTGCAACCAAACTTGGTCACTAAACTTAGACTTAATTCCTTTGCTTGCCTCATGGCTAAGACTTACTGTCAATCATAATTTAGGGGGGGGGGGGAGATTTCCTTGATCTCGTCAAGTAGTAATCCGATGCTACCACCTTTCCTCGAGGTGTTCTTACTGCCCATTATTAGCAAAAGTATTTCTATCTTGGTTCATAATCGTACAGTTTCATATATGCGTACTACCTGCATTTTCCCTTACGACATTTTCTCGACCACTTCGTAACGTCGTTTCTTAATTACCCCAACACAATACTTTTCCCACGGTTATCTACAACTGTAACCTATGGCCTGACGATACCGAAGACCTTACCCGTCTCATATCCTGCGTCTAACAACATGGGTACACGCAACCCCATAATACGTAAAACTGTCCTTTTACGTGGGGAAGAGAACTTATCTCCCTTTCTTAAACTTTCCTTAGAGTCACAACCCTAATCACAGGGTCTTCTTGCGGTCCAGTAATTATCTAATCATCACGCACCGCCTTTAAGTTCGTGTAGATTTTTCCAACCTACCAAAGATGCCCTCAGCTTTCCGCCGGCAGCACTCATACTTATTTTATTCTTGCCTTGTACATTTTCCTGAAATTATCCGGAAGGTCGTGGCCTTGACCGCCACACCAAACCAACCCCAAGTACCTCCAAGGGCACTTAACATAAATTCCTTCAAATTCAATTATTACTTACTTTCTGCGTCAATTTTCCTCAAGTGAACAAGTCACACAGACTTAAAAGAAAAACATGATGCCAAAGAAGGAAGGATAATTCACTGGTTACTACCACTTCTCTTCCTTTACACTGGATAATCAGCTTACCAGAAAAACTGAAATCGAGCCAATCTCTCTCTGCAGTCAACGTTGGCATAACAAGAGGCCAACTAGCCCGTACTCATAATGACCTCGATGTCTGTCATAACAACTCTGCTAGGTCTGCTAGGGTCCAATAACTGTATTATTACCGGCAATTATCTACCCGCTCAGCTACCACCCAACACTCACGGGTGTAGTCACCTCGAAAGGTTCTCATAGATTCAGGCTTTATTTCTTTACACTTGGTTGCTCTCTTTCTTTCACTGGTCGCATTTCTTCCGCATTTCCAAACTTATACTAGCATACGTACATAAATTCCATACTAATTCTGGCCTCCACTCTTTGGAGTTACTAACTAAAGAATACAAGGCCCATTCCGGCTCTCACAACTTGGTTCCAGTGGAACACGTCCACGAACCCGTAAAATGATTAACTAAACTTGGGCCTTGCACCCTCGTGACTCGCCACGTGCGGACTACTACCAACTGATCCCATTTCATTTCAAGCTATGGGGCGACCCTTAATAGATCCCCAACCCGACTCGGCGTCGTATTTAACTCTTTTCCTTGGTCTGTCTTAACTCTTTACTACCCGAGAAGGCCTTATATATCTAAGGTCTCGGTGGTTATCACATTCTCAGGCTCGCAATTTCCATGCTCCATTCCTACCTTATCAGTCCCTCTCAGAACGTACAAAACTTATCGTAATACCATAATCGTGTTGTCTTGACCACAACAACCATACTTACTCCATACGTATCTCACCCGTACCGTTCTCGAAATTCTACTACGTAGCTCAATCTATTAACATAGTCTTTCATTAATTCCCTTAATAATAACTTCTTAAGGGTCCATTTCCTTCTCAGACAGCTCATCATTTCCTAATTATCTCAAATTAGTACGTAAAACCTTGATGAGAATTCATTAAACTGTTTCATACCTCCCCGGTATTTATTTAGTCCTTACCAAATCCTGGTAATCTAAAATCATTCTAGGCAACACGCGTCTGACCATCATACATAAATCCGCATAGTTGTATGTCACAATACCAACTACAAACATTACCAACCTGGATACGCACATAATCCTTCCTGGGTCATTGCTGCCTTTCTCGTAGCTGCAAACAATCATAACTTGTTAGGGAGAGACGACCCTAACCATATCTATCGCACGATCTTAGAGTGAGAAGAATGGAAACCAATCCTAAATGTCCTGCAGCCTCCTGATTATAGATGTGGTGCACAACACACCGATAATCAAGACTCTACTTAGACACTGCGTCAGAGACACTTTCCGAGGACTAAGCGCTCGATACCACTTTTGTCACGACCACCGGCTCGCGATCGTGCCCTACCCGCACTTTCTGTATACATCAGAGAATAGCAGCGGAACATACACAACAGATAAAATGCTTAAACATAAAAATAACAACAGGCTAGCCGATAAGCCACCTTCCGTAAAATATACGTAATAGAACAGTACATTTTTTTTTTACAACTCAATCCACAATGTGACTACAGATGTCACGACCCGACCCCGGGCCGCGACTGGTGCCCTACCTGGGCACCCCGTTCAGGTATACATCAGAGAATAGCAGCGGAACATACACAACATAAACACATGTGTAAAATAATATACAACCCGTGCAAGCCGAGCGCCGCTTCCATAATATAAGCGAAGTCAAAAGTACAACTTACAACTCGGTTCTTATAGCCCAACCACAATGTGAATACTGCACTTGGAATAACAAGCGTGGCGGACAGGGCCCGCCATACCACGAATGTACATAATCTACAACATCGGGACAAGATCGTACCAAAAGAAAGACAAGCCTCCGAGAATGGAGCTTAGGCGTCCGTCGTGATCCTAAGAATGTGGATGCGCCACTGCTACCCTTTCTGCGGCGTGAACGCGGCCCGAGAAGGGGTCGACACAATATGTACTAAGTATGTAAAGCGGAAGGTCTGTAATTGCAATGTAAGTTTAAAATAAAATTTGGAGAC
The DNA here is from genome assembly GCA_029844215.1 of Przewalskia tangutica. Classification (NCBI taxonomy): domain Eukaryota; kingdom Viridiplantae; phylum Streptophyta; class Magnoliopsida; order Solanales; family Solanaceae; genus Przewalskia; species Przewalskia tangutica. Next base: position 47,184,914 of record CM056723.1, read on the forward strand.
ATGTATGATAACAAAATTACAGTACACAGTGCCTTACTAACAATGAGAGTAAATCAAGAGAATACGTACAACCTCATAATAGCAGTCTCGCAATCAAATCATGGGTAGTGAACCCATAAGACCAGATGGTATAACGTCTTGGGGTTCTTACCCCTCATTTACACTCTTACCTAGAAGCAGGTGGTATAACGTCTTGGGGGTTTGCCCCTCATTTATACTCTTACCCTGAAGAAGATAGTAACGCAGGTGGTATAACGTCTTGGGGGTTTGCCCCTCATTTATACTCTTATCCTGGAGAAGGTGGTATATCGTCTTGGGGGTTTGCCCCTCACTGATACTCTTACCCTATCTCATAACCGGCCGTCATACAATAATTAAGCAAGTTAGCAATTCCCTAACTTCTTATTAGTCTTATTCTTCTACACTCTCATTTTAGTTTACTTAAGGCACTATCATGTCTTTTATAAGAATCCGGGAATTTAACCCCAAGTACCACGTACTTCTACTCTTTAAAAACAAATGACTCTTTTTAGTAGAAAGCTTTCAAGACACTATTAACCATAGTATCAAGTCCAAATTCCATTTCAAGGCAAGTCACAATACCTTTAGAATTAAAGTAGGCTTCTAAATCAAGTGACTCATTTTCTAGTTAAAACCTTAGGCAATTGATACCTTAAAATCAAATCGCCTTTCATTAAATCAAGTCATTTATCTTTCCATAAAGTCAATATAACCAACTCCCCATAAAGTCGTTATATTCACTTTATACCTTAGTCATATACAATTTCCTATCCAAGGGACTTATACGTTTAAAACGACACAAGTATTGCATACTTTAAAATTCTTCAAGTCTCTTATCTTTACTAAGACTTAAGACATTCTTAATATTTTCAAAGAAGTGAGTTAACTTCCTAACTCACTCGACTTGGCATTTTATAAGGCTAGTAAGGAATGTCAAAGTCTGGTACGTCTACCGTACTATATACGCGAAACTAGTCATGCTCAAAAGATAGGAAAAAGTTCTACATACCTCGTCGGGTCAAACCACTTGCCAAGTACAAAGTCCCGCCCGTAGTGTGTCAACCTATAATGTTCACAATACGTCTATTAAGGCCTTACTTTAATCGTAGAATATCACAAGTGTTAAGTCCCTATATTCTACGGAAAATTGGGCAGCACCTCCTTTGTTTTTACTTACTTTGCCACCTTTTCCAAGGTAGGAAATACAATAACCAAACAGCCCCAATTGGCTCACAATTTATAGAAGATAATCCAATACAATTGAATAACTACACAGCCCCAATTGGCTCACAATTTATAGAAGATAATCCAATACAATTGAATAACTACACAGCCCCAATTGGCTCACAATTTATAGAACTAAATGCAAACTACAAGTCCAAAATCCGGCCACCTTGAGTTCAACAAAACCATTTCTTTTCCAACTTCCATTTCAATCCATATTGGTAGCACAATATGATATCAAGTCGCATTTAATTATAATAACCATAATCCTTAAGAAGTAACATGCGACGATTCTAACAACGATTAAATTGTAATCCATCTTAGTCATGGCTTATTTTACATTTCGGATTTCCAAGGCTATGATCAATCCATTATTCGTATAACTTCAATATAACAACTTCATGCTAGCAACATGCAAAGCTAACAACAATAAACTAGCTAATCTTGTAATACTTTCAAAGAACAAGATTATACCTCAAAGAGACTTAATCCAACTCCAATCCGAAATCGCTCCTTAGTAGTCAGAACCTCTCCAAGCCACTTCAATCCGCTTGAGCCCCTTTGAACAACACCAATAATTAACCTTCAAATTTCCAAACAAAACCTAGAAAGACCACTAGGTTTTTCGTTTGCGACTAACCCGCAAACCATCTTTTTCCAAGATTTTTCTATTGAGATGTGTTTACAATACACCTAAGAACCTTGGTTTAAAGTGTGGAATCAAATGGACACGAAACGAAATTTTTTTCTTTTCCCTTCTTGGTGAACCCGAGAGCCTTCAAAGTGCTCTTCAAATTTGTGTGAAAATTTTCTAAGTGTTAAGTCTCCTCTTGCTACTAGTATCACATATAAAGGGTCATGGAGGGTTTAGATATTAACACTTGGATGGCTTAGATGTAGTCTACATTAAAAATCAAGACTTATTGACCTCTTGACTAGTCAACTTTCTCATGCTACACATGCTTGCAAGACTAAGGTCCAAAGACCCTCTTGCCCTTGCATTTTTTTCGACCAAGGCATCATATAAGGGGGGGTGACACGTGTCGCCCTCCCAATTGTTACAATAACACAATTTCCGACAAATTCCAAAATTTCCGATAAATTTTACAAGTCTCAAATCTTAACACTTGTGGGTTCTTACTTACGTTCTTAAAAACATGTTCTGAAATTACGGGGTGTAACATTCTTCCCCCCTTAGAAACATTCGTCCCCGAATGTTCTTTCGGAGTCAAACTAAATTAGCGACATAGTTTCCTTTCACCACCCCGACTTACCAAAAATGCCTCTCATGGCCACAAAAAAGCATTTAAGCAAAAGAAACACTTCAATTTAAAACTTGATAAGTAAGGGAAGATGAATTACCTGAAGGTATAGGAAATAAGTGAGGATACTTCCTCAACATGTCCTCCTCCGCCTCCCAAGTCATCTCCTCTCGGTTATCATTCCTCCACAGGACTTTGACGGAAGCTACATCCTTGGTCCGCAGTCGCCTGACCTGGCGATCGAGTATCGCTATGGGACTCTCCTCATACGATAACCCCTCTGTCACCTGGACCTCACTAGTAGGAAAACTCTCATTTGGATCACCGATACACTTCCATGACATAGAAACATGGAAGACCGGATGTACCGCCTCTAACTCGATGGCAATTCCAACTCATAAGCAACCTGTCCCACTCTACGGACGATGCGGTAGGGCCCGATGTACCTTGGTGAGTTTCCCCTTCTTACGAATCTCATCACGCCGCCGTGGGTGGCACCTTCAAGAAGACCCAATCGTCTGCACGAAACTCCAAATGCGGCGCGGTTATCCGCGTATGACCTGCCGACTACGAGTGCTAACGATCTCTCTGGATAAGCTTCACTTATCCACGACTGCTGTACCAAATGCAGGCCAACCAATTGTACCTCGCCCACGTCGAACCAACCAATCGATCTACATTTCGCCCATATAAAGCCTCGTATGGCGCCCGTATCTTTGGAATGGTAGCGTTGTTATAAGCAAACTCCTAAGAGGCAAATGATCCTCCATTTACCATTGAAATCTATCACGCAGCTCGACATATCCTCAAGTGTATGCGGATAGTGCGTTACGCTGCCGTCGATCGAGGTGAAATCTTTGTCTTGAGACTCACTGTGTCCCAAACCCTACGGAAAGACCTCAGGAAGTTAGCGTAAGCGGGCTCCTATCGAAATAATCGACCTTTGGGACACCGTGCGACCTCACAATCTCACGATGTACAATCGGCATAGTCCTCGGTGGCGTCGTCTGGCCCGGAAGGAAATGGGCTGATTTCGTCAGCCTGTCAACAACAACCCAAATGGAGTCGTACTTTCTCTGAGTACGAGGTAACCCTGTAACAAAGTCCATGTTGATCATCTCCACTTCCAAGTCGGAATCTCGATATGCGATAAACCACTGGGCCTCACGGTGCTCGACCTTGACTGTTGGCAATTAGGACCTTTGTGCAACAAAACACACGCCCGTCCTCTTGGCCATCCCACCAATACAAACATCGAGGTCATGGTACATCTTGGTCGACCGGATGAATTGAATATCGAGCACCGTGTGCCTCACGAAATCTGTTGTCGAGTCACGCCACATCGGGAACACACAACCGGCCCTCAAATCTCAGCACCCCCTCAGGTGCTACCTCGAATAGACTCTTCTCCTCACGAAGAGCTGCATCCCGATACCGTACCAACACTGGGTCCTCAAACTGTCGCATCTTCACCTCATCAATGATGGAAGACTCGGCAACCTCACGAACCCGTACCCCACTATCGTCGGTATCGATCAATCGAACCCCAAGGCTCGCTAATTGGTGGATCTGACGGACCATGTCCTGTCTCTCTGGCTGTACCTCTGATAGGCTCCCCATCGACCTACGACTCAAGGCATCAGCAACTACGTTGGCTTTCCCCGGATGGTAGAGAATATCAACATCATAATCTTTCAGCAACTCTAACCACCGTCTCTGTCTCAGTTCGACTCCTGCTGAAGATATCTTGGAGGCTCTTGTGGTGCGTATAAATATCCACATGAACCCGTACAAATAATGTCTCCAAATCTTCAAGGCATGAATAAGCTGCGCTAACTCAAGTCATGGGTAGGGTAATTCCTCTCATGCTTCCGTAACTGCCGGGAAGCATAGGCTATGACCTTGCCGTGCTGCATCAACACACACCCTAGCCCGATACCCGAGGCATCACAATAGATCACGTAACCATCTAACCCCTCCGGAAGAGTAAGAACTGGAGCTGTAGTCAACCTTTCCTTCAAAGAATGGAAACCGCTTCGCATGACCTCGTCGGCTGGAACTTGGTGCGCCTGCGTCGGCCTAGTCAGCGATCTTGAAATCGAAACAACCGCTCCACAAACTGCGATAATAACCCGCGATCCTAAGCTGCGCACCTCGGTCGGAGTAGTAGGTCTCGGCAAGACTTATCGCCTCGATCTTTGCGTATCAACTCGCACACCATCAGCCCGATAATATGCCCGGGAATGCCAGCGAGGCCAAAACTCACACTTGGAGAACTTGGCGAATAACTGCCGGCTCCGGAGGATCCCAAGTACCATCCTCAAGTGATCTGCATGCTCCTGCTCTGTCCGCGAATAAACCAGGATGTCATCGATGAATACTATCACAAATGTATCCAAAAATGGCTTGAACACCCGGTTCATCAAATCCATAAATACCGCTGGGCGTTGGTCAAACCGAAAGACATAACCACTGAACTCATAGTGCCCATCAGGGTCTGAATGCGATCTTTGGGATATCGCCTCTCGGACTCGAACGATGATAACGGACGCGAGTCTATCTTTGAAAAAACCTCGCACCTGAATGGTCAAACAAATCATCAATCACGGGAGGGTACCTATTCTTAATGGTTACCTTATTCAGTTGCTGTAGTCAACACACATCTGCTGGCGTCCATCCTCTTTTTCACAAACAACACGCGCTCCCGGGAGATACACTAGGCACGATAAAGCCTTTTTCCGGAAATCTTTCGGTGGTCCTTCACTCCTCAACTTCGGCGGGTGCCGTCACGTATGGCGGAATGAAAATAGGTCGAGTGTCCGCAGCGTGTCAATACAAAACTCAATCTCCTCTCGGGAGGATACGGAAAGATCGTGCGGGAACACATCGCAAATTCCTAACCAGCGCGATCAAGAAGCGGCACCTCGGCCTGCGTATCAAATACCGGACGGATGATAGATGTAACCTTTCTGCACCATTTTCCTAGCCTTGAGGTAAGAAATAAACCTACCCGCCGGCGATCTTTGTGTTGCCCTCCACTCGATAAGCGGCTCGCCAGAAGCTGGAACCGAACCAACTGTCTCTGATCCAGCGTTGGCATAACGAAGCCAACCGATCCATACCCATAATGACATCAAAATCTGTCATCTCTAACTCTATCAAGTCTGCAAGGGTCTGACGACTGTAAATAAATACCGGACAACCCCTGTACACCCGCTCAGCTAACACCGAATCTCCCATAGGCGTAGCTACCTCGAAAGGCTCTATCGACACCGGCTCTATCCCGATTCTACCCGATAAGAGGACACATAGGACAAGGTAGAACACGGATCTATCAAAGCATAAACATCACGACTGAAATCAATAATGTACCGGCGGCGTGGAAGCCTCACGATCTGGCGGTGGCTAGAAAGAATATATGCGGTTACGGGGACGCTAGAATCTGGAACCACCACCACGACCTCTACGCGGCTGCTGTCGTGAGTACCACGCCTCGGGCGTGAACCACGAATGAGAAGAAGACCCGATGGCGATCCGTCGGTGTCTTTGTACCACCCATCTTGCCTCTGGCGGACAATCCCTCTTCAAATGGCCTGCGCCACACGAGTAACAAGCTCCGAAGCTCTGCGACACTCGCCACAGTGGAACCTACGCATCGAGCACACCGAGGTGTGGGTGGTCCCGTCGGTGACGGTTCTGCCTCGCTGAAATCCTGTAGTCCGGGCCACGACTGCTCACGGCGGACTGGTGGTCGGACCTCTTGCCGAAGCCGTGGCGGAGCACTCTGTCTTTGGTGGGCGTGGACTACTCTGCTTCTTGAAATTTGTCGCCTCAGCGCCTGAGACCCGATGTCACGGCCTCTTGGGTGGCTGCGTCACACAGTCCTCCTCTCTCTATCCTCTATCCCTTGTGCATAGGCCTGCATCCGGGCGATGTCCATACTGGGCTGAAGAGCCACCCCCAAGCATGCTGTAATCATATGACGGTCTAGCCCCATCACATAACGATGAACTCTATCCGCCATGCTAGCTACAATAGTGTGAGCATGCTCGCCAGAGTCAAACTCAGTGTACTCACTAACGGTCCTCCGTTCTGCATGAGTCAAAAATCTGTCTACCGGGCTCTCATCTCGGGAGGTAAAAAGTGATCCATAAAGGCCTCTGTAAACTCCTCCCAAACAGCTGGGAGAGCATCATCACCTCTCGAAAGCAACCACGACTCAAACCAGTTCAACGCAATATCGCGCAACCGGTAAGAGGCTAGTGTAACAGACTCTGTCTCTGAAGCCCTAAGAAATCGCATGGTCATTGTAGGCGTAACGAGCGAACTCCTGCGGATCCTCATGGACCTCGAACCATAAAACTTCGGTGGATGACATCCCAAAAATCCCTAATCCGCAAATCGGCTCTGGGTGGCTGCTGCTCACTGTCGTGATTTGCCGGCTACTATCTTGGTCAACAACCGAATCCGCTCCCGTAGTCTCTATACTCGTGGTGGGGAGGCGGAGGGTGCAGTATCGGAACCTCTGGAGCTCTGCCGCTCTCGGCTCCTCTGTCTTGTCGGCGTGGTGAACTCGGCGACCGCCTACTACCTCGGGCATAGTCGTGCACGAGCCCGTGTGACCCTACGTGTCATAGCGCCTCTGCTGCTGCCTTGCCTTCGGGCCTGGTAGCTTTCCGTGGAGGCATATCTGTTTCATAAGAAGAGGTCAGAGAGGATTCAACCTAATAAGACAGCTCTATTGCACGATCTTAGAGAGAGAATAATGAAAACCAACCCTAAATGTCCTGCTGACCTCACGATTATAGATGTGGTGCACAACACACGATAATCAAGACTACTAGACACGTGCGTAGACACTTTCAGAGACTAATCGCTCGATACCACTTTTGTCACGACCCGCTGGGCGCGGCGGTGCCTACACGGGCACCCTGTTCAGTATACATCGAGAGAATAGCAATGAACATACACAACATAAACACGTGTGTAAAATAATATACAACCGAGCAAGCGGCGGTCGCGCCATAATATAAACGAAGTCAAAGTACAACTTTACAACTCGGTTCTTATAGCCCAACCACAATGTGAATACGGACCTCTAGGAATAACAATCGTGGCGGGACGGGGCCCGCCATACCACGAATGTACATAATCTACAACATCGGGGACAAGGCGTACCAATAGAAAGACAAGCCTCCGGAGAATGGAGCTTCCGACGTCCGATACGTGATCCTAAGAATGTGGATCTGCCACCTGCTTACCCTTTCCTGCGGCATGAACGCAGCCCCCGAGGAAGGGGGTCAGTACACAATATGTACTAAGTATGTAAAACTGGAAGGTACTGTAATTGCAATGTAAGTTTAAAATAAAGGAGACATGTATGATAACAAAATTACGATTACGGTGCCTTACTAACAATGAGAGTAAATCAAGAGAATACGTACTACCTCATAATAGCAGTCTCGCAATCAAATCATGGGTAGTGAACCCATAAGACCAGGTGGTATAACGTCTTGGGGTTCTTACCCCTCATTTACACTCTTACCACAGGCGGGTGGTATAACGTCTTGGGGTTTGCCCGCCGTTTATACTCTTACCAGAAGAAGATAATGCGCAGTGGTATAACGTCTTGGGGTTTGCCCGCCATTTATACTCTTATCTGGAGAAGGTGGTATAGCGTCTTGGGGTTTGCCTCACCGATACTCTTACCCTATCTCACAAGTGGTCATACAATAATTAAGCAAGTTAGCAATTCCCTAACTTCTTATTAGTCTTATTCTTCTACACTCTCATTTTAGTTTACTTAAGGCACTATCATGTCTTTTATAAGAATCCGGGAATTTAACCCCAAGTACCACGTACTTCTACTCTTTAAAAACAAATGACTCTTTTTAGTAGAAAGCTTCCAAGACACTATTAACCATAGTATCAAGTCCAAATTCCATTTCAAGGCAAGTCACAATACCTTTAGAATTAAAGTAGGCTTCTAAATCAAGTGACTCCTTTTCTAGTTAAAACCTTAGGCAATTGATACCTTAAAATCAAATCGCCTTTCATTAAATCAAGTCATTTATCTTTCCATAAAGTCAATATAACCAACTCCCCATAAAGTCGTTATATTCACTCTATACCTTAGTCATATACAATTTCCTATCCAAGGGACTTATACGTTTAAAACGACACAAGTATTGCATACTTTAAAATTCTTCAAGTCCCTATCTTTACTAAGACTTAAGACATTCTTAATATTTTCAAAGAAGTGAGTTAACTTCCTAACTCACTCGACTTGGCATTTTATAAGGCTAGTAAGGAATGTCAAAGTCTGCAGTGCTCTGCGTACTATATACGCGAAACTAGTCATGCTCAAAAGATAGGAAAAAGTTCTACATACCTCGTCGGGTCAAACCACTTGCCAAGTACAAAGTCCCGCCGTAGTGTGTCAACCTATAATGTTCAATCGTCTATTAAGGCCTTACTTTAATCGTAGAATATCACAAGTGTTAAGTCCCTATATTCTACGGAAAATTGGGCAGCACCTCCTTTGTTTTTACTTACTTTGCCACCTTTTCCAAGGCCGGAAATACAATAACCAAACAGCCCCAATTGGCTCACAATTTATAGAAGATAATCCAATACAATTGAATAACTACACAGCCCCAATTGGCTCACAATTTATAGAAGATAATCCAATACAATTGAATAACTACACAGCCCCAATTGGCTCACAATTTATAGAACTAAATGCAAACTACAAGTCCAAAATCCGGCCACCTTGAGTTCAACAAAACCATTTCTTTTCCAACTTCCATTTCAATCCATATTGGTAGCACAATATGATATCAAGTCGCATTTAATTATAATAACCATAATCCTTAAGAAGTAACATGCGACGATTCTAACAACGATTAAATTGTAATCCATCTTAGTCATGGCTTATTTTACATTTCGGATTTCCAAGGCTATGATCAATCCATTATTCGTATAACTTCAATATAACAACTTCATGCTAGCAACATGCAAAGCTAACAACAATAAACTAGCTAATCTTGTAATACTTTCAAAGAACAAGATTATACCTCAAAGAGACTTAATCCAACTCCAATCCGAAATCGCTCCTTAGTAGTCTAGAACCTCTCCAAGCCACTTCAATCCGCTTGTTGAGCCCCTTTGAACAACACCAATAATTAACCTTCAAATTTCCAAACAAAACCTAGAAAGACCACTAGGTTTTTCGTTTGCGACTAACCCGCAAACCATCTTTTTCCAAGATTTTTCTATTGAGATGTGTTTACAATACACCTAAGAACCTTGGTTTAAAGTGTGGAATCAAATGGACACGAAACGAAAATTTTTTCTTTTCCCTTCTTGGTGAACCCGAGAGCCTTCAAAGTGCTCTTCAAATTTGTGTGAAAATTTTCTAAGTGTTAAGTCTCCTCTTGCTACTAGTATCACATATAAAGGGTCATGGAGGGTTTAGATATTAACACTTGGATGGCTTAGATGTAGTCTACATTAAAAATCAAGACTTATTGACCTCTTGACTAGTCAACTTTCTCATGATACACATGCTTGCAAGACTAAGGTCCAAAGACCCTCTTGCCCTTGCATTTTTTTTTCGACCAAGGCATCATATAAGGGGGGGTGACACGTGTCGCCCTCCCAATTGTTACAATAACACAATTTTCGACAAATTCCAAAATTTCCGATAAATTTTACAAGTCTCAAATCTTAACACTTGTGGGTTCTTACTTACGTTCTTAAAAACATGTTCTGAAATTACGGGGTGTAACAACAGACCTCTAAGAATAACAACTCTGGCGGGACAGGGCCCCGCCATACCCCTGAATGTACAACAACCGACAATACCAGGGATAAGCCTCCGGAATAGAGGAGCTTCTCAACAGCTGAACAGTGATCCTAAGAGCGAGGATCAGCAACATGTACTCTACCTGCGGCATGAACGTAGCCCCCCGAAGGAGGTCAATACAACATGTACCAAATATGTGAAACGGAAAGTACTGTAATGAAATCATAAGTCTATAATAAAACTGGAGACAGGTATGATAACTCAATTAACAGTACACAGTGCCTTACTAATAATGAGAGTAAATAGTAGTATACTTACAATATAAAATAGGAAGCTCACGATCAGCGGGACCACCCGCGCGATGTCATTAAGCAATCCCACTCCTGGGACTATTTCACCTGCATAGGTCGCGTGGACCCGCACGAGGTATTCCTCGCATGGGACTATTTCACCCGCATAAGCCCTTACGGACTCGCATGAGGTATTCCTCGCATGGGACTATTTCACCCGCATAAGCCCTTACGGACTCGTATGAGGTATTCCTCGCATCGTGGGTAGCAAATCCACGGAATATGCAAATGCCAAAAACCCGAGGAATGACCCCGTAATGAATAATATACCACTAGCACAATACCGGCTATCATACATAACATAAGCACTACCGGCGTATCACACAATATATAAGCAAGTTAAGAATCCCCTAACTTCTTATTATTCTTGTTCACATACACTCTCATTTTAGTTTACTTAAGGCACTAACATGTCTTTTATAAAGATCCGAGAATTTTACCCAAGTACTACATACTTCTACTCTTTAAAACAAATGACTCTTTTTAGTATAACACTTCCAAGATACTATTAACCATAGTATCAAGTCGCAATTACGTTTCAAGACAAGTCACAATACCTTTAGAAATAAAGTTAGATTTCTAAATCAAGTGACTTCTTTTCTTATAAAACCTTAGGCAATTGATGCCTTAAAATCAAATTGCCTTTCATTAAAACAGGTAATTTATCATACTTAAATTACTTAGAGTAAACCATTCTTTTTAACTTTCCACAAAGCTATTATAACCAACTTCCCATAAAGCCGTTATACTAGCTTTATACATTAGCAACTTACATACTTCTTTATAACCAAGAGACTTAAACTTTCCAACAAAACAAGTATCAATAATACTTTCAACATACTTAAAGTCTCTTAACTTTTGAAAGCCAAGATATCCTTAATATTTAACAAGTGAGTTAATTCCCTAACTCAATCAACTTGGACATTCTTAAAATAAGCCCAGGATATCAAATGGACCTAGATTGTCAAAATCTTGTACGTCTACCGTACTATACATTTACAACCTATTCATGCTCAAGAGATAAGAAAGTTCCACATACCTCTTCGGTTTAATCCACTTGCAAGTCCAATTCTCCGTACGTAGTATGTCAACCTATAATGACCATAGTACGTCTATTAACTTCTAGTTTCAAACGTAGAATATTCCAAGTGCAAAGCTACTAAATTCTACAGAAAATCGGACAACACTTCCTTTGTTTCTACATACTTTGCCACCTTTTTCAAGGCCGAATTCAATAACCAAACACGCCACATTTAAGGCCCAACAATGCAAATAATCAATAGGGGATTACACGCCTACTAGACGTGTAAAATTCCGCCCCACAAACGATATCAAACTAATACAACTTACTAGGCCAATTCGGCAAACTTGAGATACTATAACATCAATTCTTATCCAATTTCCATTTCAATCCAAATTGTTAGCATAACATGATATCAAGTCACAATCGATTATAACTACTATAATCTTCAAGTAAGTAACATGCGACGATTCTAATAAACGACCAAATTGTAATTCAATTTCAAATGACTCAACATGTCATTTTTGGATTTGAGCTTCCAAATTTCCATAACACTTATCAAATTTCATAACACATATCACATGATCACTAATAACTTATCATAACATGAAATCTTCAATTACAAAAGTAGAATGAAGGTTATACCTCAATTAGCCCAAATATGATCCAAGATCACAAGTCGCTCCTTAGCAAATTTAGCTCCTCCTTTCGACGTTCCAATCCGCTCCAAGCAACCCTTAGAAGCTTATGAATAACTCATCTTCAAGTTTCCACTTCAAAGTTGGATAACTCCTTAGGTTTTCGCCTTGCGACTAATACGAAAACACCATTTTTACGGGATCTTTCTATTGAGATAACCTTACAATACCCTTAGGAACCTTGGTTTAAAGTGTGGAGCTTATTGAACAACAAACAAAATTTCTTGTCTTGTTAAGTGCCTCAAACCCGAGAGCAATATAGTGGAAGAACAAGTTTCTTGAAATTTTTTCTAAATGTGGGAACTAGTCTTGCTACTAGTATACATATATAACCTAATGGAGGGTCAAGATTAGAACAATTGGGTGGCCTAGATGAGTTTCACATGGATCATAGCCAAGTGGCCTTGACTAAGTCAACAATATCAAGCTATTTGTCTTTGCAAGACTTGTTCATCCTAACCTTGGTCAAATGACCATATTACCCATGCACATTTCGTCCATGACCATAAAGGGGGGTGACACGTGTCGCCCTCCCGTTCGTCGCAATATTTCGTTTTTCCGACAATTCCAAAAGAAAATCCGATAAATATTACTCGTCTCATGTCTTAACATTTTTGAGTTCTCACGTACGTCCTTATAAACATATCCTGAAATTCCGGGGTGTAACAGATGCATTGAAGACATTGGCGCAAGGAATAGGATAAAGGATAGTTAACTCAAATACAAGGTCATCACTCCGCGTGGTCACGATGCGCAGATCGGCAAGCGATCTTGGAATAGGTGGGGGCTATACCTAGGAAGGCCTAAGCTTCACCATCACATCGACGACTTAGTTATAGGCATTTAGTTTGAGACTTTCGTTGTTCTTATTGTTATTTCAATAAATTGCAACTTATTCCCGACTAAAGCATTTCAATCTAATGGCTTGGATTTTGTTATCATGATTTTGCATATGCGACGTTTAGGCCTACCTCTGGCATAAAGTGGTCCCCATGCATAATTAGGACTCACCTGCAACGTGACAATTTATGTGCAACATATACTTGCTAATTGTTATTTACACCTTTGAAAAATCACGTGCTTTACACTAACGCAGTTTGTTGCATTTTTTTAGAAGGATTTATTATTTCCCCGAAAGGTCGGTTCGTATTTGATTCAGCAATGTCAGAGCATCAACACTTTATCAGGTCCAAGGCACGAAACGATGACATGACTGGCTCAGGGACATCTGAGCCAAATGGTTTGGGAATTATTCCTGTCGGCGAAACAGAACCTTCAGAGGGGAGAAATGTCGCTAGTTAAGAAGAATGCATCGCACAGCTACTACAACAAATTGCCGATATGCAGGTTGAGATAGAAAGGCTGCGGAATCTGACAAACTTATCCATTAGTCTGAATACCCCCATACCAGAGCAAAGGGCCACTACCTCATAAACTGCCCCGGATCAACCCACGCCGCCACATATCTCCCAAAGCTCCTCACAAAAAAATCCAGTTACCGATTCACGTCAAACTATCCCTCGCCCACCCAATCCTCAACCCCACTCCCAAAATGATCCTTTTACCACATATATATCTCAGCCCCCGCCTACTTACTTCACCCAATCAGCCCTAATCGCCAAACTACCCAATATCCACGCACCATACCTATCACCAGCCCCAACAAACAACCCAAACCACCAGCATACATAGTAGAAACCCAGTCTTTTACCATCCCAGTGCTTCCCCAGGAAGCAGATCATTATGAAGAAATGGAGAGGGAAGCTCGAGCCAAAATGGACGAGGACGTGGCCAAAGAGATTCATAGCCTAAAAGAAGTTGTTCGGAGCATGCAGTCGGACAAGGGTCATGAATGATTAGATTAAGAGGATCTTGGCATGCACCCAGATGTGGAACTACCTGTAGGGTACAAGGTGCCCAAGTTTGACTTATTCGACGGTAAGGGGAACCTCCGTGCACATTTGAGGTCATACTGTGACAAGCTGATCGGAGTAGGAAAGAACCCAGCAGTCATTATGAAGCTATTCATTCGAAGTTTGACCGGCAAGACACTAGATTGGTATACTAGCCAGGACCCGCGAAAATGGCATAGCTGGAATGCGTTGGCCCAGGACTTTGTGGAGCGGTTCAGGTTCAATACAGAAACCATAGTAGATATGTTTTATTTGATGAAGCTAGAAAAGAAGTCTACCAAGATGTTCAGAGAGTATGCCATGAGATGGCGTTCAGAAGCAGCAAAGGAACAACCACATATGGCATAGAGTGAGATGACCACTCTATTTGTACAATCTTTGAAGGACGCAACCTACTATGAGCGGATGATAAGCATCATCATACGGATTTGGCAGCGTTGCAGGCGACTAATAAGGCAATTCAGTCAGGGAAGATCGGGGGTACCTCACAGAAAAAGAAAGAGACAGTTTCCCCTTCCATGTTCATACAAGAACGTAAACCAGAAGCATTTATAACATACCAAAATCCATCCTATCAAACCCCATACTATCACACAAATAACCAAAACTTCACACCTCACTACACACCTGCTCCACACCCCAACTACCACACACAGCCTATATATAACGCTTCCCAAGCACCCGTTTATCCTGCCCCACATCGACCCACCCATCAAGCCTACCAATAAAATAGAACACCCAATGCACCCAGACCAAAAACAAATTTTGAAGGAAGACCACCCAAAGTTCGCACCCCGTTGGCCGAACCCATACCTCAAGTATACGAAAGGTTGCGAGCTGCAGGATTAATCCAACCGATTCCGGGAAAGATTTCTAACCCTATCCCGAGGTGGTATGATGAGAATAAGCACTGCGCATATCACTCCAATAGCCCTGGACACGATACTGAAAGTTGTCACTCCCTCAGGGACATAATTGAGGGGTTGATTAAAGAAGGGGTAATTCAGCTGAGGGATCCGGCCCCAAACGTGCATGATAACCCCTTGCCAAACCACGATAACGCCAATGTACACTTGATAACTTTAGATGAGGAGTACAACTTGGAGGGGACCATCCGATCAGTTCGAAGTGAAAGAGGAGCTGAACCTTCTGCTTTTGTCGCCCCCATTGCCAATATTCGAAAGAAAGCGGCATTCGAGCTAGAAAGGGCGCCACCAAAACATAATGGTTCAATCATAGTTACTCAGATGCCCGGCTGGGAGCCACCAATCAGAGTAGATCGCAAAAAAATTGAGAAGCAAGCCATAAGTGTCACTGCTGCAGGTATAACCAGGTCAGGGAGATATTACGCGTCTGTAGAGGCAGTCAGAGAGGTACCACAAAATAAACCCGTGATAGAGGCCGAGGTTGAGGAGTTTTGGAGGAAGATGCCCACAAAGGAATATTCTGTCGTGGAGCAGTTGAAGAAAACATCAGCACATATCTCTCTATTTTCACTGTTAATGCATTCGGTCCAACACAGGGTTGTGTTATTGGAAGTACTGAAAGATGCATATGTTCCAGAGAAGACAACAGACGATAACTTGACAGCCTTAGTCGGACAAGTGCTAGAGGCCTGTAGAATCGCCTTTCATGATGGTGAGTTGCCTGCTGGGGGTGTCAGACACAATCTTGCATTGAATATCACCATCCAGATCGCAAGCAAGATTGTATCAACAGTGCTGATTGACGGAGGCTCGACCGTCAGTATTTGTCCCATGTCAACTCTGTTGAAATTGGGGACGGACTGAAGGAGAATTCATAAAAGTCATATCAGGGTCAAAGGTTTCGACGGAGTCCATACGGGTGTCGAGGGAGAAATTGATCTCACACTGCTGATCGGACCTGCAGAATTCACCGTGGAGTTTCAAGTATTGGATATTGCCACATGTTACAATCTGTTGATAGGAAGGTCGTGGATTCACGAGGCTGGTGCAGTCCCGTCCACCCTGCATCAGCGCCTGAAGTTTATATGGAATCACCACGAGGTGGTAGTACTTAGGGATGAAAAGAGAAACACCAACACAGATTATACAGTCCCTGTCATAGAGGATATAAGACAGTTGGATGGTTCAATATTCCATGTTAACGAGATCAAGAGCGCCAGCAGGGCCAGACCGTTGCAGCTGCCACGTTCTCTCACAATGGTAGCCAAGGAAATGTCAAGAAATGGGTTCGAGCCCGGCAAAGGTCTTGGATCCGGTATGAAGGGGATCACAGAGCCGATCCAGCTGTCTGGGAAGAAGGACACTTTTGGTTTGGAGTACCAGCCCACCTCAAAGGATTTGGTGACTGTGAGCTTCCAGAAAAAAATAGACATTCCCTTGCCTAGGCCTATTCTGCCCCTGAGTCAGTCGTTCGTCTAAGCCTGCACCATCCAGATGCTGAAAGAAGATGCTCCAGCAGCAGGGTTCCAGAATCTGTTCATAGATAAAGATGAAGCAGAATGTTGTGTGATTCCAGAGGATCACGATGAAGACCCCACCATTTGGGATGCAGAGCATGGATACAACCTGAATAATTGGACTTGCACCCATGTCCTGACCTTCCGAGGAGCTTGGTAGAGTTTATGATAGTTCTAGCGATGTGACTCTAAACTAAAAAAATAGACTTGCCTTTATGTTTCTTTAATATGTTTTCAATCCCGTATTTTGCTTTCATCATAAATTCCAGGATATTTTTGCAACTTTAAACTTGCTTGTGTTAAATTAAGTTTTTAAGCACTTTTCTTTCAGCGATCATATTAATAAACCTGTCGATAATGCGAATATGACATGTAATGAAACCAGCGAACAAAGCTCAAATGGCGAGAATAACCCCGAAGAACAGGAAGAAGGTCCACAATCAGAGCTTGGTCAAGAGTTGGAAAACTTTGAGAATAGGCCTAAACCGAATTTAGAAGAAACTGAGTTGATAACTTAAGCGATGAGGAAATTGTAAAAGAGACTAGGGTCAGCGTCCACCTAAGTGTCATACAGAAGAAAGAGTTAATTGAGCTCCTGAAACACTACACCGATGTATTTGCTTGGTCGTATGACGACATGCCAGGGTTGAGTACGGATATCGTCGCACACATGCTACCTATCGAGCCATCTTACCTTCCTGTAAAACAAAGGCCAAGAAAGATCAAACCAGACATGAGTTTGAAAGTCAAAGAGGAAGTGTCTAAGTAGTTCGACGCAAAGGTAATTCGAGTCACAAAGTACCATACTTGGTTAGCAAATATTGTGCCGAAAGATGGAAATGTTCGAGTATGTGTGGATTATAGAGACCTCAACAGAGCTTGCCCGAAGGATGAATTTCCTCTTCCAAACATTCATATACTCATCGACAATTGCACAAAACATGAACTACAGTCGTTCGTCGATTGTTTTGTTGGTTATCATCAGATCCTTATGGCAGGAGAGGGCGCAGAAAAGACAACATTCACTACCCCGTGAGGGGGTGTATTATTATCGAGTAATGTCGTTCGGTCTCAAGAATGCAGGCACTACATACATGTGAGCCATGACTACCATCTTTCATGACATGATCCATAAGGAAATTGAAGTCTATGTGGATGATGTTATCATCAAGTCACGAAGAGCGGAAGGTCATTTGGCAAACTTGAAGAAGTTCTTTGAGCGGCTAAGACGGTATAATCTAAAACTGAATCCTGCAAAGTGTGCATTCGGTGTCCCTGCTGCAAAGCTTTTGGGTTTTATAGTGAGTAGAAGAGGGATTGAGTTGGACCCTTCGAAAATAAAGGTCATCCAAGATTTACCTCCTCCGAAAAGCAGAAAAGACGTGATGAGCTTCCTTGGTCTTCTCAACTACATCAGCAGGTTCATAGCTCAGTCTACCGTGATATGTGAACCGATATTCAGATTGTTGAAGAAGGATGCCGCTACTAAATGGACAACGAATTATCAGCAGGCTTTTGATAAAATCAAAGAGTACTTGTCTAATCCGCCAGTTCTAGTACCACTAGAACCTGGGAGGCCTCTGTTACTCTATTTGTCCGTATTAGAGAATGCTTTTGGATGCGTGTTGGGGCAACACGATGAAATAGGGAAAACGGAGCAGGCCATATATTATCTAAGTAAGAAGTTCACAGTGTATGAAGCTCGCTACACTCTACTGGAACGTACTTGTTGCGCATTAACTTGGGTTGCCCAGAAATTCAGGCATTATCTATCAGCATATACCACTTATCTTATTTCAAGGATGGACCCGCTTAAGTATATCCTTCAGAAGCCCATGCCCACTGGAAAACTAGCAAAATGGAAAATTCTGCTAAGCGAGTTTGATATCGTATACGTCACACAGAAGGCCGTAAAAGGGCAGGCATTAGCTGGCCATCTTGCTGAGAATCCGATCGATGAGGAATATGAGCCCCTCCAAACCTATTTCCCTGATGAAGAGGTATTGTTTGTCGAAGAAGATATCTCGGAGGATTACCCAGGTTCGAGAATGTTCTTCGATGGAGCGGCAAACTTTAAGGGAGTTGGCATTGGAGCGCTTTGGTTTTGAGAATCAGTCGCGTACCCGATCTCATGAAGCTCAGATTTCCATGCACCGACAATATGGAAGAATATGAAGCTTGCATATTGGGACTCAGAATGGCAGTAGATATGAATATACAAGAGTTACTGGTCATAGGTGATTCAGACTTGCTGATCCATCAAGTACATGGTGAATGGGCAACCAAGAATATGAAGATACTCTCCTACCTGCATTGCGTGAAGGAATTGCAGAAGAAGTTCAGTAATATAGAATTTAAGCATGTCCCAAGGATCCAGAATGAATTTGCTGATGCGTTGACAACCTTATCCTCCATGATTCAACATCCGGACAAGAATTACATCGATCCGATCACAGTGAGTGTGCTGGAACAGCCTGCTTATTGCTCTCATGTAGATGAAGAAATAGACGGGAACTCTTGGTACCATGACATCAAAAGATACCTCAAGGTAGGAGAGTATCCAGACGGCATAACCAATATTCAGAAGAAAACACTTCGAAGATTAGCAAACCATTTCTTTTTTAATGGGGAGGTTTTATATCGAAGGACTCTAGATCTGGGCTTATTGAGATGTGTCGACGCTCAAGAGGCGAGCAAGCTAGTAGAAGAGATAAACGGAGGGACATGTGGACCTCATATGAATGGCTTCACTTTGGCGAAGAAGATTTTGCGAGCAGGTTATTTTTGGATGACGATGAAAACAGATTGTATCCGCTTTGTACAGAAATGTCACTAGTGCCAGATTCATGGGGATTTGATTCGAGTACCTCCGAACGAACTTAATGTGACAAGTTCTCCTTGGACATTCGCAGCTTGGGCCATGGATGTCATCGGCCCTATCGAACCCGCTGCCTCAAATGGGCACAAATTCATCCTCGTAGCAATTGACTATTTCACTAAGTGGGTAGAAACATCATCACACAGATCAGTGACGAAGAAAGTAGTAGTCGACTTTGTTCGCAACAACATCATCTGCAGATTTGGCATTCCTGAGTCTATCATCACAGACAACAGAGCCAACCTCAACAGTGGCCTAATGCAGGACATATGCGAGAAGTTCAAGATTATCCACCACAATTCCACCCCATATCGCTCGCAAATGAATGGCGCAGTCGAAGCAGCTAATAAGAATATCAAGAGGATCTTGCGCAAGATGATTAGCAACTACAAACATTAGCATGAGCACCTACCTTTCGCACTTCTGGGTTACCGTACTACTATTAGGACCTCTACCGGTGCGATGTCGTATCTTTTGGTATATGGAACAGAGGCAGTACTGCCAACAGAAATGAAGATACCATCTTTAAGAATTATCCAAGAGGCTGAGTTGAGCGAAGCTAAATGGGTGCAAAGTCAATACGGGTAGTTGATATTGATTGATGAAAAATGGATGAATGCAGTTTGTCAGAGGCAGCTTTACCAGAACAGGATGGCCAGGGCTTTCAACAAAAAGGTAAGACCGAGGACATTCAAGCCAGGGCAATTGGTGCTGAAACGCATATTCCCTCATCGGAATGAGGCTAAAGGGAAATTCACACCTAATTTGAAAGGGCCCTACATGGTTCATCGAGTGTTGAGTGGAGGAGCTTTAATCTTAGCTGAGATGGATGGTGAAGTATGGCCTAAAGCTATCAACGCGAATGCGGTAAAGAGATACTACGTTTAGGAGCATTTGTTTTCCATGTAATCCCCTTTGCACTGTAAAAAAGTTGTGTTCCCTTGGTGGGATATGCATAGAGCCCATATAGGGTCTCACCGCTTCAAATTAGAAAGCCTCTTTACTTGTAATTGGAACTACGTTTGACCTGATTCCCTTGGCGGATACGTAGGCGGCCATATCGGCTTCGGTCCCATCTTCAGAAATTTTAGCTTTACCCAATTTCGCTTGTAATGAACTACGTCATGATCTGATTCCCTCATGGGGATACGTAGGCGGCCTAAATCGGCTTCGGTCACACCATTAGAAACCTTCCTATTGGCTCGCGTGCAACAGAATGCGTTGATTATTCTGAAAAGAGATATGAGCAATTCCCGCCAGAGTCAAGTCTTGCCCACACGCCCCGCATAACGAAAACTGGAACAATTTTGGGAAACTCACCGTGAAGAGATCATAATAAGGATTCCAGATAAGGTGTTCGCTGGGTCAGATCACGTGTCATATTCGGCAAATTCGATAAGACTTTTATACTTTATACGCATTTCATATAAACATTTTATTTTAAAAGATGCTTTTGTGCATACCTCATGAAAATGTTTTGTTTTGAAAATACTTTTGGGACACGCTACGTCAAAATGATTTGCCACCAAATATCTCAACAAGACCAGGCAGGGGTTACAGGTCCAAACAAATCAGACGCACGAGCAGAAAAGATCAAGGCCGCAAAATCAATATGAACCGACCCCCCCCCCCCCCCTCCAAAACTCACAGGTTTTCTTTGAGCGCAGATTTTCCCCATTAGTAGAAGCAGAAAGTGCAATAATAAGGCAGAGACATGAGAGACAACAATAATACAACTTGGCAATGATAAAGAAGGAAAAACAGCAGCAAAATCTGGGCGAAACGACAACCGCATTCGCAGCATCCAGCAAGTCTGTGCAGAGACTATATCAGTAATCAGCAATCACAACACTTAATAAGCATTCACAACATCTAGCAAGTCCGTGCAGAGACTACATCAGCATTCAACAATCGCAGCGCTCAGCAAGCATTCACAGGATTCAGCAAGTCCGTCAACAATCAGCAATCGCAGCACTCAGCAAGTATTCGCAGCATTCAGCAAGTCCGTCAACAGTCAGCAATCGCAATATTCAGCAAGCATTCACAATATTCAGCAAGTCCGTATAGAGACTACATCAGCAATCAGCAATCGCAACATTCAACAAACATTCGCAGCATCCAACAAGTCCGTGCAGAGACTACATCAGCAATCGACAATCGCAACATTCAGAAAGCATTCACAGCATCCAGCAAGTTCGTGCAGAGGCTACATCGATCGGCAATCGCGATGTTCAAAGAAGCATTTGCGGCGTTCAATGGTCGCGCGAGAGACTACATCGATGTCGCGGCATTCGAAGCAATTCGCGGCGTCCGAAGTCCATGTAGAGGCTACAACATTCAGCAAGCATTCGCAACATCCAGCCAGTCCGCGCAAAGATCACATCAGCACTCACTGCATTCAACAAGCATTCATAACATTGAACACGTCCGTGCTAGGACGAAATCTCAGCATTTGCAGCATCACATCAACACAATCGCCATCACTTTTTACAGGATAACATTTCTACTCATACAGTTACATTTCTTATAAATTCATGCGCATTAACAGTTATGCACTAACCATTTTCTTAAGTTTTAGCGTGCAGGAGCACAACGTGTATTTTCTCTTACATCGAACCGGGGCAATTTGTTGGGGGGCCAACCTTCCCAACAAATAGCAGAAGCGGCCTCGAGCGTCGATCCACTCATCTCACATCACCAATAAGCTCAGCGTCATCATAAGTCGATATTGGTACACTTCTAAGTTCAAGCTAGTTTATTTTTTTATTTTAACATCACGTCGATTCAGTGTCGTCATAACTCGACACTGAGATAATTTTGAATTTGCGTCAGCTTGTCTTAATTGCCCAGCAATTTTAATTCTGAGGATCGAGACAAAATTGACTATAAGTCAACGTCTTTGTCTAAAGACTCTTCCATCATCTCCATACAAAGAGGGACAAGTTGTTGACACCAAATTTTGACCCTCACGTTCAATCATTAACTATAAAATTACACTAATTTTTCAAAATAAGTTTAACAATTTTATAATAATAAAATGCAACAATAAAACATTAATACATGCATAAAAGAACAATTTAATAATGGCACCACATTCATAATTTAAGCCCTATTCTGTTTTCATTAATTTTTAATAATTTTAATAATAATAAACACGTAAATAAATAATTTAGCAATAACGTCGCATCAAGCACTCTTTAAATAGCACATCCGCACTTATTATTTTAATAATACTCAAAAACAATTTTATAAATAATCACTATAATAATAAAAACCCAAGCTAAACTAATAAAGCACCTAAGGTTGTATTAAAATAATAATTTAAACTCCATTTATTTATCACTAATTAATAAAACACCTAAAACTAATACCTAATTAAAAAACCCCATTTATTTATCACTAATTAATTAATAACACACTTAAACCCCTACTAATTAATACAATTAAAACTATTAGCCCAACACCCATCAAATTCGTCCAGCCCATCTGCCCTTATTTCCCTAACTCGCGGCCCAGTACCCCAACCCATTTCTTAATTCATCCCAACACCGCCCTAAATAAAACAAAACACTAAGAACCCTAAAAACAATGGGGAGAAAAAATGCAGCAGCCGCACCTTGCACCTCGCACACCCATCACCCCAGCCGAGATTCTCGTCGGAGAATCCGACGTTCCCTTACCGAATCACTAAGAATCGACACCCAAAATTACCATAACCAGAATATACCAAGAAATCAGTACCATAATCAAAACTTACCTTAACAAACCATATAAGAATCTTACCAAGATTAACACCAAATCGTCATTTTTATGGTAGAAATCGGTCAAGAATCAAGGGCTTGATACCATTCAAAATGTCACGACGACCGGGATCATGATCGTGCCCTACACAGGCACCTACGAATAAACATCGAGAGAAAATCGGAACATACATGAAACTTAAAAATAAAACATCGTAAGTAAAGCAACAGGTTAGCCGAAGTAGGCTACCTTCACGAACATATATAAAAACAACCAAGCGGTTGCCTCTTTCTTTTACAAAGCGACCCACGATATGTGACTACGGACCTCTAAGAGTTTAGACATAACAAGCGTGGCGGGACAAGGCCCCGCCGCACGAATAAACATAAACGTGACAACTCCGGAACACCGAGCCATCTCAACTTCTTTGAACGGGATCCTAAGCTCGCGGATCCACAATGTGTACCTAAACTGCGGGCATGAACGCGGCCAGAAGAAGTCGATAACAGTGCAGAATATGGAACAGAATATAACGTCTGATAAACAAATCATAATCGTACAAAAGAATGACAAGGACAAGTATAAAAATACATACCAGATCCTGCCGTGTCATTACCACTTATGAACTTAAACGTACCTTATTATCCTTTCCATTCCCAATAAAAGTTATAGTCACATTCTTACGTACATTTATTTAGAAAAAGAATCATTAGGTTCATTACCATATAACTTACTTATCTTTCATAACATAGTCCGGCCCACTACGGAGGACACATATACTACCCGCCGATGGGACGCGATCAAGTCACACTAATATCAAAGCATGCCCGTGGAATCCCCATCACCGCCGACTATTAGTGTAAAATATAACCATGTGACGCCCGTGGCATCCCACCTCACCGTCGGCGCATACATACACAATACATATATATATATCCCGCGTGGAATCGCATCACCGCGATCCCAGGTATAATAATACACCAATAGCATACATGAACACCAAGTCCCACCGGTGGTATAGCGTCTTGGGGTCTACCCTCACTTATACTCTTACCTGGAGAAGGTGGTAAAGCGGTGGTATAGCATCTTGGGGTCTACCTCACTTATACTCTTACGGAGAAGGTGGTAAAGCGGTGGTATAACATCTTGGGGTCTACCCTCACTTATACTCTTACCACGGAGAAGGTGGTAAAGCGGTGGTATAGCATCTTGGGGTCTACCTCACTTATACTCTTACCCTATCTCAACCGGCCGTCAAACAAACAGAAGTACTACCATGTCTTCTATAAGAATCCGGGAATTTAACCCAAGTACTCCAAATAACGGAAGCATACCCGTGGAATCCCACATCACTGTCGGTACGTCCCAGTAACTTACAACAAGACAGCCGACCCTTCAACCGAGAGTCGCGGCAACTTAATAAAACATAATACTTGCACTCAAAGGCTATTACCAGCACATATAGGCAAGTTCTCAATTAACAAGCCAAAGTACTTATCAGGGCACAAAATAGAATAATTCTCATTTAACAAGCCAAAGTACTTATCAAGGCACATTTAGACTAATTCTCAATTAATCAAGCCAAAGTACTTATCAGGGCACAAATAGAATAATTCTCATTTAACAAGCCAAAGTACTTATCCGGGCACAAATAGAATAAATTCTCATTTAACAAGCCAAAGTACTTATCAAGGCACATTTAGACTAATTCTCAATTAATCAAGCCAAAGTACTTATCAGGGCACAAATAGAATAAATTCTCAATTTAACAGGCCAAAGTACTACGTACGTACATTCTTTTCAAAAGACTCCTTTCCAAATAAAACTTCCCCGATACTAACAACCGTAGTATCAAGTCCTATTCACCTTTCAAGACAAGTCACAATACCTTTTTAGAAATACAATTACCGGCTTCTAAATCAAGTGACTTCCTTATTTAAAACCTTAAGCAATTGGTACCTTTAAAACAATTTGCCCTTCCTTAACACAAGTTATTTCTTGATTACTTTATTAGAGAAGACCATTCTCTTAACCTTCCATAAAGCCGTTATAACCAACTTCCCATAAAGCCGTTATAACCCTTTACGGTTTAGACCAACACGTTCCTTTTATAACCAAGAGACTTCTACTTTTTGAAACCAAGTATTAAATACTTTCAAATAAATTCTCATAACTTTCAAAAATACAATTAGTCTCTTAACCTTTAGAAAACAAGTGACTCATTTTATATAAAACCTTAGGCAATTAATGCCTTAAAAACAAGTTGCCTTTTCACTAAAATCAAGTCATTTACCTTTCCATAAAGCAAATATAACCAACTCCCCATAAAGTCGTTATATTCACTTTATACCTTAGCCAAATACAATTTCCTATCCAAGGGACTTATACGTTCAAAACGGAACAAGTATCACATACTTTAAAACTCTTCAAGTCCCTTAACTTTAAATAAAACTTAAGACATCCCTTATACTTTCAAGGAAGCGAGTTAATCTCGACTCACCCGACTTGGCCATTCAATAAACTAGTAAAGGATAACAAGGTGTTGTACGTCTACCGTACTACACGCGTGCAACTAGTCATGCTCAAAGATAGGAAAAGTTCTTCATAGAGTAAATCACACAACTACCTCTTAACTTCTAAGAGTAGAAGGAAACATGAAATGATACCACAAGTATATTCCATACATAGAATCATGCCAAAGGAAGGAAGAGGTTCACATACCTCGCGACGATTATCGACAAGTAGCAAAAAGCTCCAAAGTACTTCAACCTTGATAGCTAGTCCATCCTTCAAATAGGATACGCTATACTAAGTACTTCAACCTATAATGGTCACAATCGTCCATTAACCTCTTACTTCAAACGTAGAATATTCTAGGTGCTAAGTCACTAATTTCTACGGAAAATCGGACAACACCTCCTTTGTTTTTACTTACTTTGCCACCTTTTCAAGGCCGGAAATACAATAACCAAACAGCCCCAATTGGCTCACAATTCATAGAAGATAATCCAATACAATTGAATAACTACACCCAATTGGCTCACAATTTATAAAGTAGTCCAATACAAATGACTAA
This sequence comes from Przewalskia tangutica, assembly GCA_029844215.1. Taxonomy (NCBI): domain Eukaryota; kingdom Viridiplantae; phylum Streptophyta; class Magnoliopsida; order Solanales; family Solanaceae; genus Przewalskia; species Przewalskia tangutica. The sequence goes on from CM056723.1 coordinate 47,211,348, forward strand.
CTAAACCCGATTGGCTCACAATTTAATAACCAACTAAATGCAAACTACAAGTCCAAAATTCGCCACCTGAGTTCAACAAAACCAATTCTTATCCAATTTCCATTTCAATCCAAATTGGTAGCATAACATGATATCAAGTCGCGTTTGATTATAACAACCATAATCTTTAAGTCAATAACATGCGACGATTCGATAACGATCAAATTATATTCCAACTAAACATGACTTACATTACACTTGGATTTAAAGCTACAAGCAATCCATAATACTTATAAAACTTCAACACATATACTACATGCTAGTAAAATGTAAGGTCGACAACAATACATAATCTTGTAACACTTAAAGAGAACAAGATTATACCTCAACGAATCTCAATCTAACTTCCAAATCCAAGTCGCTCCTTAGTAGTTTAGAACCTCTCCAAGACACTTCAATCCGCATTTGAGACCCTTAGAACAATACCAACAATAATCCTTCAAAACTCTAAATAAAACCTAGAAAGACCATTAGGTTTTTCGTTTGCGACTAACAGTAAACAATCTTTTCCAAGATTTTTCTATTGAGACTTGCTTACAATACACATAAGACCCTTGGTTTAAAGTGGGAGCTAAATGGATCACAAACAAAAAATTTCCTTCTTTTCCCTTAGTGTGGCAGAGGCTCACTGCCCAAGTTCTTCAATTTTTGTGTAATATTTTCTAAGTGTTAAGCTCCCTCTCTACTAGTAGTAATATAAGTAGCACCTTGGAGGGTTAGGATACAAACAAATGGTTGGTTTGGATGTATTCTTGCTAAATATCAAGACAAAGGTGGGACCTTTGACTTAGTCAATATTCTCATGCTACTACTTGCAAGACTTAGCCATAGAAGACTTATGGTCAATGACCATATTGGCCATGCCATTTTCGTCCAAGGCACTCTAAGGGGGGGTGACACATGTCGCCCTCCCATTCGTCACAATAATACGTTTTCCGACAATTCCATAATTCCGTTAAAATTTTTACAGTCTCAAATTTTAACACTTGCGAGTTCTTACGTACGTTCTTAAAACATGTCCTGTAACTACGGGGTGTAACACAAAATCACCTCCTAAACCACGAAATCCCCCCAAAATCAGATTTTTACCATATCCAAATCGCACTAATTACACCCAAATCATCTCCAAAGTTTCAGAATCAAAGATCAAATCTTGAGGATTTCTTACTATCTTTTCAAACCCTAGCAATGACTGTATAAAT